>BSBM01000390.1:0-4925000 GCA_027924585.1 Larix kaempferi
TTTTTTGTTTGTATTTTTTTTGTAATTCTACAGTTAAGATTATAAATTCCTTTAACATTATATTGTATTTTTGAAATAATAATTAAATTAAATTAATATCAATATATAATTATATATTAATTATTAAATGAAATAAACAATAAAAAACTTTTTTAAATTAATATCAATATATAATTATATATTAATTATTAAACAAAATAAATAATAAAAACTTTTTTAAATTAATAACAATATATAATTATATATAAATTATTAATGAAATAAAAAGTTAAAAGAGATTTTATAGAGATAAAATAATAAAATAATATATTACTGTGTAGTATTTCTTTTTTTTGGGACAGCTAGGTATTAGTTGGATGCGGAATTTAATTCTACCTCTAATTATTGTTCACACTCGAAATTTGACTAAAAACATATATAGATATATTGAAAATACGAACAAAAAAAATAGTTTTTTTTCACAAATATATCAAATCAACCATTATGTTGACTCATTTTATTGAAATTTTATATGGTGTGTTGTTTTTTTAATTTTTAGTTTTTTAATTTTTTTTAATTTTTTTCTTAATTCTGTAAATAAAAATCACTCCTAGATTTATGTGAGAAGAGTATGTGAGGGAAGTAGACCAATTAGAAAATTGAAATATTTAATTACATCCACAAAAATTCACTTTTATATCCTAGAATTTTGGGTGGATTATCATATATTTTTTTCTTAGATTTTGAGGAGGATGGATAAGTGTACTGTCCAAATTAAAATTTAAAATAAAAAACTATATAAAAAAAGAAATATATATGTATGAATAACTAATAGCTTATGCATGGATAACACGCAGTGACATAAAATCCATTTAACTAAACTAAAAAATGTACATAACTTATTCATAACGCTTAACTTGTGGCCTATCATTATTCACCAACCACAAATTTATGGTTTATAAATATACTAATATTATCTAACTATAATTTTTCACATATGAAAATCATACACTTCATAAATAAAAATTATAATCATTACCTATTATCCTTTTACACAAAATTAAACAACCCCTTCGACTTCAAATATTCCAAAGCGTCATCGAAGATCTCGTCGATGCCAAATTTGAAGCAGAAACCGCTGTCCACCAATTTCTGAGAGGAAAAGTTCACCTTTATTTTATCTGGCACATTCTCAAACCTGGACGTATACACAAACATTCAATAGTCCGATATAAATACATATCGAGACAATAGAATACTGAGATTGATACTCACTGGGTTGGGACATTGTACTGGGGATAGCGTTTTGACAAGTGGTGTGCCAGCTGTGGGACGGAGATGTTGATTGGGCTGCAGATGTAGCGGCCCTCTGCAGAGGGGTTTTCCATCAAGAAAATATGAGCGCTGGTTACATCGTCAACGTGAACCAAGGAAATGGCACCGTAAGTGATCTGTACACGCTTTAAAGCTTCTATGCCTTCGTTCTTGCCGGTAAGGAGAGAAACGCCAAACTCAACGGTGTGCGGAACATTGGGGGTAATGGCAGATCCCACCGTGAGCACGGGGTTGATGATCACCACATCCAATCCGCTTTCCTTTCCGTATTTCAGCGCTGCTTGCTCTGCAATCGTCTTTGAAACCGTATATGCCTGCACCATCCACCATTCCATTAAAGACTACTGTCATACACTTTATTTTCTCAGCAACTCAACAACAAGTTACTGCTCAATCTAGTTATAATGGAGTCGTTTCATGATTTAACAATTATTTATGTGATTAATTTAGAATTCTGATTCATTTTTGCAACATTCGGGTAAGTTTAAAATCAGTCAATTCTAGTTATGATTGAAAATTTCACCATATTCCACTTAAATTTATCCCTAAAAATGCGCTGTTATTTTACAAGTTTAGTTTATTAAAAATCATTGGTTGTGTGATTGGTAGTTATGTATCTACCCAGGCAGCAGGCTTTTGATTCTGGAAGAAATCCACGTCCGTCCAGCAGGTTTCGTCAATGTACTGAATCTGCTCATTGGAAACGTTTGAGTAAGCCGTGGCCAGAGATGATGTGACCACTACGCGCTTTACGGTTTTGGCCTTCGTGCAGGCCTTCAAAACATTCAGGGTTCCGTCAACTGCCGGCTTGATCACATCGTTCTGGGCAGCGGCAATTTCAAGAGGAGAAATACTAAGAACGTTAATAACGGGATACGCTAACGGCAATCCGTTTGGGGAAATCGAATTAGCAGCGAAGTCACTTACCTCGGGATCTTTGGGTGCGAAGTCGACAGGACTGGCAACGTGAAAAACGCCATCACAGCGGTCGATGGCAGCGTCGAAACTGCCCTCTTCCAACAACTCGGCTCTGAAGAGGTCGAGCCTCTCCTCGGCTCCAGGAATGTCCAGGAGATGCCGCACCTTTATCTCATTCTCTGTGTTTCACACAACAATATTTTTCTGGTTAAATACAAATGAGTGGTTTAAAAGTTCTATCTTTTCAAGATTTTGAAAAAATCCAACATTAATTTTTAAAAATTTTGGTTACAACTCTTAAATTCTTTTGAAATTTTGACTACTTCCCAGGTTTTTAATAGTGTTATTTTGTTTTTAACATTAATATCCCTATTAAAACACAGTTAAATTTAAATTTTGCAAAATAAAAAAAACCCTAAATTTCTGTGAAAAACACTATCCAAACCTAATCCCCTGATTTTTAAACCCTATTCTATTTAAACTCCTTGTCTGGAGTAAGAGGAAGAGAAGAATGGAATTACCTGGATCGCGGACTGTAGCGTGGACAGTGTAACCGATGTGGAGTAAGCGCTTGACCAGCGAAGAGGCCAAGAAACCTGTCGCTCCCGTCACGCACACAGTGGTTGTCCTGCAGATTTTGCCATTGACAGTTGCAGAGGCCATTTTGAGGGATCGGGTGAATTCTTCCTTCCTTGAAAGATGTTCCGAAGTGCAGAGTACGGTAGATCGTGGTCTCGGGAATGTTACAATGCCTTCTTTGTAGTCAGGACCACGACACAACATTTAACATTTGCAGAGGAACGTAGCCACATGGCTTCCACGATAAGGCTCCTACGTTTATGATAAGAATTCTACGGTTAAAATTTGAGTAGAAAATTCGAGTAGGTGTAATAGTTTTAAGAATAATTATTTTTTATAAGAGTAGTTTATTTATTCTATTTTTTGTGAAATCTAAATTTCTAGCAGTTTAAATTGTATTTTTGGATTTATAAATAGATTCAACCTTCTCAAATACTTCATGGTAATCAAATTATGCAATTTTCAAAACTAATATATATGACTCTAAGAGTTTTTTAAAGATTTCCAATTGGAATATAAAAAAATTAGAGAAAAAATATGCTAAAAAAAATTGAAAATATAAAATATTTAAACTACACCTTTTATAAGTAATATGTTTAAATTAACATAAAGTTAGAGTAGGAGTAAGCTAATAGTTATTTGTATTTTTGTCTTAATCTCATAATCTCAATTATCCCTAGTTATGGTCAAAAAAAAAAAAAGTATAAATTCTTTAATATTTAACTTATTTGGTTAAAATATATACATTTTGTAGATTTTAATAGTGGTTAGCATTTTCCATACAATGTTATGAATGAATTATTACTAGCATTTGCCCCTTGAGGGGCAAAAGTGAATGCCAATCGCTTGAACCTATTTCCATTCCTCCCATCAATTCTAGGAGGGAGCGTAATGTATAGATACTCATATAGAGATATTCGCACCAAAGCTTGTAACTAAATAGTACATCTATGCAATATGAAACAAATGACACTAGTGCAGATCATATTTGTTTAGGAATGAGAATAGCAAAATACTATAGGCCCCTTGATGGTCTTAAATATGACTAAGCATTCAAGCATCCATATTGTAATGTACGCATTAAGGATCCATATTGAAATGCCCACCCGAAGGTTCCATATTGTAATTGGCTCAACATTCTAAATATGATCACCTTCGTGTGAGTATGCACAAGTCTATATGACAAGTGCACATGGATATATACTACACCAGTGCTAACACACTAAGGTAAAAGAAACCTACACAAAAACCTCCATTCATTGAAAATTTTTAATTTATAAGTAACCTCTCGAAATGTTTATGCGACCACTAGTAGAGAATTTTATAAATGTGAATTTGATAATTTTGCTCATTCTTATATGACTAATTTTTTTCAATCTGGGATACAATTAATTGAAAAAAATAGCCATTTTCATAGATAGGGACTAATAACAAAGAAAGAGGAATTAAAAAAAAAATCTTTAGTAACCATTGACAATACATTAAGTATAACCCATCATTGAAAATGTGACCTTTCAACCATTCATATTATTACACTTCAACATCAACATTTCTATTTACTAATAAAGTACAAGTTTCAATAATTATAAAAGTACAGTCATTATGAAGAACACGAACAAATTTAAATCACTCATCGAGAAAAGCAAGGTGATGTATACAACCCAATATGGGGGAGACATCTTTACCAAGTTGTGGAACCATGTTTCTATTTTGTTTTAGTGAGTTTCTATCTTTGGATAGGTTGAATTTAACATTAAGTGGGGAAGATCCAATGTAATGCTTTCTCTTCATGGCTTCTTAACCATCTTCAAGGAGGATGTTGTGCATAAGGCCAACCTTATGTTGACCCTCTCACTTCTTTTCAACTATGGTCAACCATGCTTTGTAATTGGATATACACACACCAACTCTCAGTTGTATTTGCATTAGGTGTTTATAAACTTAGTCTTATCTTATATTCAAGCTTCCTTTTGAGTTTCTCTCTATGATATGCACTTGTGATGAGTATCCATAAAACCATGCCACTATTGTATTTGAGCACACTTGGTCATATTTAACCTCTTTCATATATATGGAGTTGGATTGTCTCATTGTCACTTCAACTGTAATTGATTTTATTTGATGTGGGTATTCCAAGCTCCTCTCTATCAAAGGGTGTTTCTTCCAACACCTCTTCAAATGGAAAAATCAATACCATTCTCTTAGTAGATGTGTAGTATCACAAGGTTATATCTTCCTGCCCTCCTTTATTGGATGAGCATGTTAGCAATTGTTGTGACCATAACCCTTTCAATGTCCTTAGCTGACTAAATCTTGTGAGGTTCCAAATTCCAATGTCTGTAATTGTCATGGATGCCAAGCACAAACATCCAATGCCAAAATATTATGCCCTCATCATTCACAAAATTTAAAAGATGGCCAAAGAAGATTATATTTATGAAATTGATGAGAAAATAAACTTGATGTCAAAGATTAACAAATGCATTTACTATTGGCATATTGATCTCACTTGGTAATAAACAAGTTGAAGGAGCTATTTGTTTTTCAAAATTGTTTAAGCAATTGTTTTCACGTTTTTTGTAACGTTGTTTAGAAAATGCATTTTTTTTAAGCATGTTGCTTAGAAAAATGATAATTTTGGTATACCGTGTTTGTTTAAATGACATTAAGTTCACGATATTGATCCTTATATTTATCTATTTGTATTGAGAATTCCTTTGTATTTGATAGCCTCGACCAAATTTATATATCGACCATATGATCATAACATCAAGTCGTATTTACAAAAGTTCCAGACAAGCTAAGCATCGACTAAAAACATCAAAGATCATATGTTAACATTGACCACACTTCAATTTCATGTGTTGACCAATGAACCATTTGTTATACCGACCAAAGTGATAATCGACCACATGTTGGAATCGGCCGGAGGACCATCGACCTCGACAACTATGTAACAAGTAGATTGACCAACAATAAGGAAACCAAATAGTCAATCAATTGCCATCGACTTATTTGGTCTTAAAGTGTTCCAACTGACGGACCACAATTACCAATCTCATACTGGGGTTTAGGTCAACCGACGACAACTTTTGAAGCATGATTGAACCGAGACCATATATAAAAGTGCAAATGCAAATTAATTTGTTCAGGTCATTGTATGTATGTCGATCGACTGAACACACAAATGAACAGTCAGTCGGCTTCCACATATGTTTATAGGTCGATGTGGTAGGTCAATGCTAATAAGGTCGACTGGCTGGATGTTCAACTCATAATGAAACTTCGAATATATTCTTTGTCGGAAGTCAACATGGTAGAAGAAGGCAAGCCATAAAATTTCATTGGTCGACTTGAATGGTCGATATAAATGCTGGTCAGATTTCTTCAATCCTTTGGACACCTCTCGTCGACTTGGCACATAATCAAGTTGCCCACGATTCGTCTATTGTTGATGACTGCACCACTCAGTATTATCCAATTGCGCCCATTGACTATATATCATTTGCTTTTTTCCAATGATATACCAGTCAGATGGCTCAGGGAAAAAAAAAAAAGAACTGCATTTGAAAATGGAGGACTGTGCCAAAGCAGTCGGTGTCCGACCAATTCAATCAATACACAACATTTGCAATGTTAAATATATTTAATGACTTTTATCCATGGCTGAAGCACCGAAAAATATGCGAACTTTACAACTTGTCGACCTCAAGTCTGTGTTATGCAGTAAATCCGACCAACATTTATATCGACCATTCAAGTCGACCAATGAAATTTTCTGACCTGCTTTCTTCTACCATATTAACTGTCAAATAAGAATACATTCGAAGTTTCATTATGAGTTGAACATCTAGGAAGTAGACCTTAACAGCATCAACCAGCCGCATCGACCTATAAACATATGTGGAAGTCGACGAGCTGTTTATTTGTGTGTTCAATCGATAGACAGTTCTACTAAAGAAAGCTTTCAACTGGCAATCGACTAACTTTGACCAAAAGCACGCAGCGCCTACACTGTGCCGACTGCAACATGCCAAGAACCTATTCGAGGATCAAGTAAAGAAACCTACAAAAAGAAAGGCACACGCTCTTGATATATTATGCAAAAAAATGTTGCCTTATGATTGCTTATCCAACGATGGAATTTTTCGAGCGAAAAATATCAGCCGATAGGGTGCAGTCGACCAGCACTTATCCTGACTAGAAAAGATGAGTCAAAACCTTGGCAAAAAACAAATGATATACAGTCGATGGGTGCAATTGGCTAATACTGAGTGGTGCAGTCAGCAATTGTAACATACCCATTACTTGAAACATTTTATGTTTGAGAAAAACATTATCTTAACTTTTATTGTAAAGTTTTATATTTGGCCAAGTGGCCAAGGATGACTGTAATTGCATAATATTATTATTTAATAAAATAAAATAGGAGACACTCACCCAAAGAGACTGCTGAAAGAGTGTTTACTGACCCACTAGGTGGAATGGAATCTGGGGTAGAAGGCAATGGACAAGTGGCAGCATCAGGAACTCAGTAACTAGCTAATGTTATGGGACAACTCCCTTGAATTGCGGTCAAAGTTCCTTGGAATGTGGAACTGGAGCTTGAGCCTCAAGTGTCTTAATATATGTTACTGGTTGATATAAGTATCATGGTCATAATCTCTCCTACCATTTGCTATGTCCACTCATAGAAGAAGCAATTAATTAAAAAAGCCACATGTCGAGCAACTAGGAGTAGGACGAGCAATAAATCTCATTTTTTTTGTTGAAATCAATTGACAGGTAGTCGACCAACTATAAGGAAGGTCGTCCATGGGTGTCAAGAAAAATAGGTTGACACGTGGCGACTTGGAAACCCCCATCTTGAAAGCCTTGGAATGGTCGATGCATAGGGTTGATTTAAAATTTGGTAGACCTCCAACGAGTTACACATTTGGTTGACCTCCGACGAGTTACACATGTGGTCGACCTCATTTTACTACTGTTGAAGCCAGGGTTGCTGCTCGATGTAGGAAAATAACAGAACCATTGGTTAAACACCACCGACGCCAAATGACCATCAAAATTGCTTGTCGACTTGCTATTCCGGCACTTGTTATTTAACCGACTGGTGCTTTGACAATTAGTCCATCGACATGAACAGTTACGCCAAATAAAAGGATAGGAGGCCGAGCCCTATTTTTTCCACCATATATACTGCGATCATCAAGTTTGAAGTTGTCTACAAAGTGGATGGTGACAAATTACTTTTCTTTATATACATTTTGTAATCGATGTAAGTGTCTTAATATATGTTACTGGTTGATATAAGTATCATGGTCGGACTCAAAACTTGATATCAAGTATCGACGACAATTTATTGTCGATGACTAATTTCACTTGATATCATTTATATGGTCAATGTGGGTTGTGTCGCTATGATTTTCTATATTTGTAGGCCAAGTGTGTTTGTAAAGGTCTAGTCGAAGCATTATATGTCATCTTCACAAATAGCAATTCAAATCACATCCACAACGACCAAGGACTGGATGAGTAAAGCTGATAAAAGCAAGGATCAACGGGAAAGAAGACCGGTGCACGTACGCTGACATGATAGACGCCATGAGTATAGAGACAATCGAAGAAGAATAGATGACCATATTCCTCAAAATCGACATCTTATCCATAGCCAACATGATCAAACAAAAGATACAAGGCGACAACCTTCCGACATAAATGAAAAAAGTAGTCAGCAAAACCGACCAGTAGATGGGCGGAACCGGCATGCACTTGATGAGGCACGGATACCCTATCAATCAAAATTGACTTTGTCGTCAAATCAATCTTTATTACAGCCATCTACATCGTAGTCACACATGTCGAGCTCGTCTTCTTTAAATCCCGACCTCGAGGATTCCTGGATACTCTTCTGTCAAGAAATGGAAACCTAAACTTCAGAAATACCAGAAAACCTCTACGATCATGAGAATTGCATACAAGCCATGGAGCCCAAGAGGGATCAGACAACCACTCGTACATTCGCAGCTAAATTCCGTGAGTTAGAGAAATCTCAAACACCGTTGGAAACCCGCTTGGAGTAGGTTCGAAATGCTAAGGTACAAGAGTCACATTGGCGAAGAACTTGGAAAGACATTCTAATTTGGGGAAAAGATTCACAAGGCTGATGGAGAGAAGAAGCTCAAAAATTGCAGGCTGCTACAGTTCTGTAGTACATGCAAGCACCTCTGCTTGAATCATTTGGGAGACTCAAGGATATTATTGCTCAATTCATAGTTAGCATATTTCATTATGGGAAATTTTATTTTGATACCCCGGTTGAAATAAATGGTGCACTTATTTAAAATATTGTAGGGTTGTCAAATAAAGGAGAAGAGGTACCCATTCGACATAAGCCAGAGTTGATTAAAGAATTTATAGAGCACCTAGATAGAAAAAATCCTAGAGGGTTAGTAGTAAATCAGATGAAATATGAAAATTTTAAGATAGCTGCTCAAATCATTTTGACCGCTTTATCAACTTCTAGTCACGGTTCGGATCTAAAAATTGAAGTGCTAGAGGCAGTATTGAATATGGCAGTGAGTGGAAAAACATATAACTGGGCGGACTACTTATCCGACATTATCCGGACGATATCCTTCAAATGTCAACATGATGGAGTGGCCATTTGGTACCAATCTCTAATTATCTAGATTTCCATGATGCATCTGAGACCATCAGGTAATAAAGACTTTGCTATGCAAAGACTCATGTTAATGCAAAAATTTCGGTGTTTTACATTTGGAGCAAGTCAGCTAGGCCCCACAACAGTGAAAATATAGCTAGAACTCTGGTTTCAAAACCTAAAAACTATGTTGACCATATGGAGAGTACCTCAGAATGTTCGACGAAGTCTACCTCCATCGGCCCACATCCAACTTGAGCTGGATCAAACATCGGTCTGGCACTTGCAGGGCATAGCCGGTGCGGCAGAACATCTCCACTTTTACCCTTCAATCGATAAAATCTTCAATGAGCTCAGCAAACAATCCAATACAAAACTAATAGATCCTGCTAAGGCACGAGAGGTAGGCGTCCCCACAATTGAACCTCTAACAGATGTAGAAAAAGAGGAAGAGTATGTAGGCCACTTATATATGAACACCTTTGCATTTGAAGCTGAAGCTGCGGTCGCACCGCAAACTCTAGCACTTACTCTTACACCACATGAAGACTCTCGAGATACAGCCGAAAATTCAGATGAAGAAACTCACTCCGACAACCCAGAATATGCTTTGACGACCGACAACATTGAACAGGTGGCCGACGATTTAGCAGAAGCTCAACAAGCACAGAATGTACAATTGCATGGGAAGGGAAAAAGAAAAATAATCATAGAGGAGTCGACCGATAAAGACCAGATAGAAATGTTCGACAGTGCAACAAAAATACTCAAGGATGCAGCTAAAAATAAAGTACCAGTTGACAAGCAGTTTAAGAGATTTTTGGAAGATGAGCAAACTCGTAGCCGACCACAACCAAGAAAGAAATTTCAGCTTATGATCGAGGATTCTATCGACTTGACTGTAAGTTCACCCCTAATGTCTCTGACTATTGCGACATAAGACACTGCTTTCTCTACATCTGTAAGTACTCCACTTGCACCTTTAGCATTACCTCAATTTTCAAATCTTTTACAATCCCTTCCTCTCCCTCTTCGTCAAATGTTTCAAACTAAACAAGATGTGATGCAATTCATAACCAATATTCCCATTATGTTCCCAAGCTGGCGAGATTTACTGACCAAGAAACCTGTCTTCATCGACAATAACCCATTGACTGATTCTTCCCCTTTTGGTGTTGAGCCAAATAAACTATTGAACCCTCCGAATACTTCAGCACCATAAGCAAATGGTATGCGTCATACTCATCTTCAGCATAATATGGACCCCACCAGTCCCATTTTTGCCGAAGAAACTTCACAGTTTATCCCTTTCCCATTCAACCCGTCGGTGGAAGCCCATTCACCTCCCCAACCTATCGTCAATCCACCAGAACAACCCCCAAACCTTGAAGTTTTGGATTCAGTCGAACCATTCATACCACAAGTCTTGTCTCCTATAGTCAGTCAAGAACCGTCTGACAACTCCCTTTCCATCCCTCCTCCCCAAGTCGAAGACACACCAACTATTAATGTGTCATTCCCTACCCCTGCTGATGGAACCACTACTCCATTTGAAGTAATTCAAGAACAAGAAGCACTAGCTCAAGAAATCTTGGAAGCAACAGCCGAACCAACAACACAAATCACTGAAGCAGCCATCGAGGTAGCAGAACAAGACAATCAAGCAATCATCGCAAAAGCACTCCCGACAAATACAGCAGCCATACCAAGTAGCTCAATACAAGCAGAACAAAACACTGCCGAAGCACACGTAGAAGCACAACACTCAGCCGAAGCAGCCGAGACACACAAAGACTCAAAACAACAAGTAGAGCCTCCAAAATCTCAAGGGAAGTCCAAGAAAAAGCAACATAAAGACAAACGGTGCTAGGATAGAGAGCTTCAGTAGCATCTAGATCATATTTCTCAGTTGAGTCGATTATCTATACCTCTCGACCAATTCGGGCCCATCTCGACATATAAGCCACAAGAAGCAACACAAGCAAAGCTCGACTTACTGGATGATGTAATTAATCGAGAGAAACGACATCGACAACTAGAAGCCGAAGACCATATTCACCAATTATAGGAGGACCAAAATGTATTTTTGGCTAAGTGTCAGGACTTAGCACAACCAGTCATCCCTCTGCCAGCCAACTCAAACACGACTAGCACACTTGATAAAGCTCTTAAGTTATTCCAAACAGTCGTGTCGACATTGCACGAGGAACTCATCAGGGACCAACAGGAACACGCCACAATAACAACATCCCTGATGTCGGCACAATATGAAGCATTTAATTCAGCATATGATCAGCTCAACTAGTATAGTGACCAAGCAACTACTCTCATTGATGTTCTCCACAATTGGTACAACACTATGGCAATGTATTCACAGAAATGCGGATGACATGTGACTTGATTGATAAGCTTCATCAACAATGCCGAGTAGCTGATGACACCATCAGAAGAACTATTGAAGATCAAATTGTGATAGAAAACAGGAAATTGGGGAAATTAGAAAAGAGTGAAGACCATTGGTTGAGCCAAGCCCAGAAAAACCTCTTGAAAGTGGAACAACTTCAACCACATCTCCAAACCCTGCTTACAGCTACCAATAATAAAATTGAGCTATTTGGTCCCGACTTAATTCATCTCCAACGCAAGACAACAGAGGAAAGGATGACTGATTTATCAAGGCTGACAACACTTACCATTGACATCCAAAACTCACTGCGCCATTGGGAGGACTTCCAGCACCATCTATCTGTCTTTGTTGAAGCAATTTTTCAGGTATGTGAACAACAACAAGTAGCAACCAATTCCAATCATAAATAAACAGTACCAACTACATCTATCAAGTTTGCACAACTATCTATTTTTTGTTTAGTTATTTCACATCTCCTCATTTATTTGAGGAGCCTACATTGTCTTGTCGACTAGGCCCTCCACCTGACCATTTGCAATGTAAGTCGACAAGCTATCTCGACCACTCGGGATATGTCGGTTGGTTGCACCGACCATACCGTTATATAACTGAATGTGACCAGGAATATTTCATACATTCGATTTGCAAGATCCTGAGTTATTTCTCTTTGGTTTTAAAGATTCATTTTTTAATATTCTATGCTAAATCAAACTGAAGTTTAATTTTATTGTGTCTAATTGCATGCAGACTCGACATTATTGTTGTAGGTTAAAATTGACATAGACAATTTTCATTAAGTGTTGAGTACTTAACTTGAATGATAAGGTCGACAAAGTATCCAAATATTATTTTTTTAGTCGGAGTTCGAAGTTTCTGAACGTGTCAATATTTTGGAGAGCCAAGTCGATATGTTTTTGGTCGAAGTTTGACATGTACAAGAGTAAATGCTTTTTGGTTGAAGTTCGATATATACAAGTTGTAATTCTTTTGGTCGAAGTTCGACTTCCATCTTAGGTCATTATAAATTATCGTGAACATGTACTCACTGCCTGTGCCTACATTTTTGTTCCTTCTAACTTTCCTCTTTTCTTACCGGCGTTCATTTTTACTCCTCAAGGGGCAAATGCTAGTTTATTATAATTAAATAATAATTTTTTAAAATTATAAAATAAAAAAATGTAATTCTATATTATTGTTAGAAAGATTTATTTCAAAACAAATACATATAGTCATATATATTATAAAACTTGTAAAACAAATACATATATTATAAAGCTTGTAAAATAAAAATAAGATGTTAAAAAAATCTTAAAACTAACCTCGAGTCAAGAGCATAAGCATAATATTCAACCTAAGCTTCTACAACACCATACATTTGAATCTTACAATATAGCATGGATTCACGGTTAGTAATGGAATATAGAGTCTTCCGTGAACATAATTAAATCTTTAAAACTAAAGTATTAAATATTGTAAATAACTAAAATAATATTAATAATCATAATACTAGTTACATACAAAATTGGAAAAAATAATTGGAGAATATTTGTTCATTTTTAAGTATGTTAAACCAATTATGATTATGAAAATTTTGTCTTTTTTATTTTTTTTAAACTTGGAAAGTTGTAAGGCAAAAATGTGATTTCAAGATGAAACAAAAACTTGGCCTTAAATTAACTCAGTAAAAATTATGTCATGAAACTAATTAATATTAATAAATTAAAACTATATATTATGTTAGAAATAGTAATTACTTCAGTTAGCTTTAGCTTTTATTTGATTTACTATTTAGAAGTTCAGTTAATAAATGCAACAGCATGCTTTACATGCATGTAAGAGCTAGGTTAGAGTTTTTAGGGTTTTCCATAAGTGTTTAAATACACATTACATTATTGTTTGTATCACATCATTTAATCTCCATTTATGAATAAAGATTGAAGAGCTGTAGCTCATTCCGCATTATCTTTGTTTTATTTCTACCTCCAACCTTCAGTTTGGTATCAAAGCTTAGGAGAAGATCAAATTGGTAGCATAAATTTTCAGAGAAGACAAAGCCGTAGCTTTGAAGAATTTGTAAGTTTTTTGAAGAATTTTCACACACAAAAAAATTGGAGAAATTCTAAAAATGTTCTTTTTTGGAACTACTGTGGCCTCCATATAGGCCAGAGCCCGGTAAGTTAGAGAACTACCACGAACTCTCTATAGGCCATAACCCGGTAGTTAGAGAAGACCCGCGGCACTTAGGGCAAGAGAAGAAGATATTTTCTCAGAAATATATTTTTCTTCATTATTTCAAGAGAGTAAATTTATTTTTATCAGTGTGATTTTCTTTTACTTTCACGAAGAGATTCTTTGAGTAAGAATTTCTCTTTTTTTACAAGAGAAGAAGAATGTTTTTTTCAAATCTTGTTTAAGAGGGAGACATTATTTTGAAAAAGGAGGAAGGGAGATTGTTTTGAAAAAGCCAGTGAAAGACTCCACAGCTTCTATGGCTTCTAGCAGCAACAATCATTCTCAGATTTCTCCTCTTACAGGGAAAAACGACTATGATGTCTGGGCCACAAGGATGGCGGTTTATCTCAGGTCAGAATATGCATGAGAATATGTCATGTATGCCTATTCCGAACCTGCAGATGATGCATCTTTTCAAGCCCTTTCAAACGCCGAAAAGGATGTCCTACGAGCGCACAGGAAGAAGGATGCAAAGGTACTGCATCTCATAATGAACGCTTTGGATAAAAGCGTATTTCCAAAGATATCAACGTATTTACATGCCGAAGTAGCATGGGATATCTTGGCAACCAGTTATCAAGGTGTTGGTAAGGTACAAACAACTACACTCCAAAACCTAAGAAGAGACTTTGAAGATTTGAAGATGAAAGAATCAGACTTAGTAGATTCTTTTATGACCAAATTCATGGGGATTGTTAATTAGATGAATACCTATGGTGAAAAGATCGGATATCAAAGGGTGGTTGAAAAGGTTTTGAGATCCCTACCCCACAAATTTGAGTCGAAAGTTTCAATGATTGAAGAAGCAAAGGATCTGAGTACTCTCTCTATAGATGAGTTGACTGGATCTCTACTTTCATACGAATCCAGAATGAGCAGGAATGAAGAGTCCTCTCTGGAGAATGCTTTCAAAGCCCATGTCTCATTCTCAAGAGGCAGAGGAAGAGGCAGAGGCAGAGGAGGATCAAGAGGACGAGGCAGAAGTGGCCGAAATAATGGAAATGAAGATCAAGATCACCATCATAATCATTAAGGCAGTTCATGCGACAAAAAAAGGTCAGATAAATCTAATATTCAGTGTTATTATTGCAATAAATTTGGGCATTATGTTCATGAATGTAGAAAGAAAAATTCTGATCAAGCAAATCATAATGCTAATGTGACTAATACCTCTAAGGATAAAGATGATATGTTATTTCTTACATGTCATGTTGCGCACGAAATCCCAAAGGGACTTTGGATTTTAGATAGTAGCTGCAGTAACCATATGACAGGTGACAGAGGTCTAATTGCAGACCTAGATGAATCAGTGAAGAAAGAGGTCAAAGTTGGCACGGATGAGGTAGTTCTAGTTCTTGGCAAAGGAGTGGTCAACATTCTGACCAAACAAGGCCAGCAAAAGACAATTAAAGATGTATATTATGCTCCAAGATTGAAGCATAATCTGCTCAGCATTGGGAAACTCACTAAAAAGAAATACAGACTTGTCTTTGATGGATCAGACTGTGAAATTTATGACAAACCCCCAAATCGACAGTTGATCATCAAAATACAAGTGACTAGGAACATGATGTATCCACTAGTCATGAATTGCAACAACAAGGTAACCTCTTTTACTCAAAAATCCACTTGCATGGATGATTACTGGTTATGGCATTTTAGATATGGCCATCTTCACTTTGGTGGTCTCAAGTTTTTGCATCAGAAAGAGATGGTAAAGGGATTACCCCCTATGAAAGAGCCAGAAAGCAGTTGTGAGTGTTACATCATTGCAAAGCAGCACAGGGATAGCTTTCCTAAAGGTATGTCTCGAAGAGCACATGCACCTTTAGAACTTATTCATACTGATCTGGTTGCACCAATGCAAACTCAATCGATTGGTGGAAGCTATTATTTTCTTACATTTATTGATGATTTGAGTAGAAAAACATGGGTGTATTTCCTTTGTCATAAGTCTGAAACTTTTGGCAAGTTCAAGGAATTTAGGGCTCTGGTTGAATAACAGAGTGGTTATCAACTCAAAGTATTGAGATCTGATGGAGGGGGAGAGTATGAGTTAAAGCAATTTCATGATTACTGCAAACATCATGGAATCAAGAGGCAATTCACTACAAGATATACACCTCAACAGAATGATATTACAAAATGCAAGAATAGAACCATCATGAATATGGCAAGGAGCATGCTGAAAGGAAGAAATTTGTCCCATGAATTCTGGGGAGACGCAGTGGCTTGTGCTGTTCATGTGATGAACAGATTTCCCACCAAAATTGTGAAGAACAAAGTACCAGAGAAAGCATGGTCAGGTATGATTTGTAATGTTTCTCATTTCAGAATATTTGGTTGTGTTGTTTATGCTCATGTTCCTAAACAGTTAAGAAAAAAGCTAGATGACAAGAGTGAGAAATGTGTATTTCTTGGATGCGGTGAACAAACTAAAGCCTACACGCTGTATAACCCTATTACCAAAAAGGTTATCCTCAACATAGATGTTTTGTTCAAGGAGGAAGAGTCATGGAATGGAACCATGGACAAGGGTGTGGGACCTGCAATACCCCAACCAGAATATGGAGAAGATGAGGAGCGGATTGGACGACAAAATCTAGTAGCATCTTCACCAGCAGCAAATACTCCAGAAAGAACACCTAGAAACTCAATTCGAGGTGAAGCATCAAGTCCGCAATCAGGTAATGAATCTGATCACAGTAACAGAAAGACTAGAAGATTGACAAATATTTATGATGAATTGGATGCAAATACCAATTATGCTTTTATTGCTAGTGAACTTGTGTTTTATGAAAAGGCTGTAAAACAAGAGCATTGGGTAAATCCTATGGACAAAGAGATATATTCCATTGAGAGAAATGATACATGGGATCTAGTTGACTTGCCAAAGAATGAGAAACCCATTGGTGTGAAGTGGGTTTATAAAACCAAACTCAATGAAAAAGGTGAGATTGATAGGTACAAGGCAAGGTTAGTAGCAAAGGGTTTCTTGCAACAACCATGAATTAATTTTGGATCAACTTTTGCACCAGTGTCAAGATTGGACACAGTAAGAGCAGTCTTAGCAATTGCAGCACATAAAAAGTGGAAAGTGTATTAGATGGATGTCAAGTCGGCATTCTTGAATGGAATTCTTGAAGAAAAAATTTATGTGGAGCAGCCACATGGGTATGAAATAAAAGAACATGAAGATAAATTTTACAAGTTGAAGACAACTCTATATGGGCTCAAGCAAGCTCCAAGAGCTTGGTACAACATAATTGATTCTTATCTGATAAAAAATGGTTTTAGCAGAAGTAGCAGTGAACCAACACTTTACACAAAGGTAAATCAACAAGGACATATTTTAATAGTTTGTTTGTATGTTGATGATATGATTTTTACAGGTGACCTCTCAGTAGATGAGTTCAAGGCAGCAATGAAGAAAGAGTTCGAGATGACAGACCTTGGATTGATGAGGTTCTTTCTTGGCCTAGAACTAGAACAGTCAGAAAAAGGTATATTTATCTCTCAAAATAAATATGCTAATGAAGTTCTTAAGCGCTTAATTGCAAAACAACACATACACCAGTGGCAACAAGTACTAAGTTGAGCAAAGAAGATGGCAGTCCCAATGTAGATCCAACATTGTTTAAGAGACTTGTAGGAAGTCTCATATATCTCACAGGTACGAGACCTGATATTATGTTTGCTGTCAGTTTGATTTTGAGGTTCATGGAGTCTCCCAAAGACTCACATTGGCAAGTTGGCAAAATGATCTTACAATATGTTGCAGGGACTTCAAGCTATGGAATTTTATACTCAAGCACTGAGTATGATGTTTTGATAGGTTTCACTGACAGTGATTTTGCAGGAAGTTTGGATGACAGGAAGAGCACTTCTGGTCATGTTTTTCATCTTGTATCAGGGGTGATTTCATGGGCATCCAAGAAGCAGCCCATTGTGACACTTTCATCTTCAGAATCAGAGTATGTAGCAGTGACATCAGAAACACGTCAAGCAGTCTAGTTACGCAGAGTTTTAGAAGGTCTTCAACAGAAACAAAAAGGACCAACCACAGTTTATTGTGACAACAATTCAGCAATCGCTCTATCCAAGAACCATATTTTTCACCAGAAAAGCAAGCACATTGATACCAGATATCACTTCATAAGAGAACTTGTGAACAATGGTGAAGTTCGTGTTGAGCATTGTAAATCGATTGACCAATTGGTTGACATATTCACAAAGCCATTGGCAAAAGATATTTTTGAAATTCATAGAAATAATTTAGGCATTGTAAAAGCTGCAGTAGTCAGCAATAGTAATTAAGAGGGAGTGTTAGAAATAATAATTACTTAAATACACATTACATTATTGTTTGTATCACATCAGTTGATCTCCGTTTATGAATAAAGATTGACGAGCCGTAGCTCATTCCGCATTATCTTTGTTTTATTTATGCCTCTAACCTTCATATTAGATACATAATTTAATAAACAAAACATTACCAAATAAATTATTTTGGACAATGTTGCAAGAAAAATGAAGTCCATTATATCAACCATGGCCACACATTTCATTTTTATGATTAAAAAAAATCTGCATACTTTGAATGAATGAATTAACAAGTTATGTTTTTATTAAGATCAAATATGAAATACATGATAACCTTTATCTTATATAAGAGTGTAAATTCTAAAAGGTGTAGGAGGACAAAGGAGAACCTTCATGCCTATATTATAGTTAATTTTATTTTACCAGTGAAAATTGTTAGTAATCATGACATGGTTCGATCATTATTCATTTTAATTTATAACAGTTGAATATGCAATTTAAAAACAAAACCAATCAATGGAACTATCCTGACTTAGTGCTAGGGACACATTCAAATGTTGGAAAGATAAATATTTATATACATAACAATGTCACTTCAGTTCCCAACTCCTATGCCAAATTCAAATAAACTCTGTTGAAATAATATATGGAAGAACGAACATTAATTTTATAACCTTCGTCTAGAAATATTTTATTATACTTCACCGTCATACGATTCTTCCCTCTGCCGATCACATCGCTGTCATCAAATCGTCACCAAAGACCAAGTATAAGAATAATGAGCATTCCAGACATAAACAATTAAGGGTAACAGTAATAGTTAAGCAAAGCTATTAAGCTTTATTATGGTTTATATTGAATGTTTAAGCAAAGCTATTAATGTTAATCACGTAGTAATCTGAGCAAATCTTTGGGTTCCATTGGATTCTAAACATCTTTGGGGACAGTTTGACATTGATACATACAAGACAACATTCTTGAACATTTCTTGATTACATACAATAATTAAACAAATATATAAAGGTTTATAGTAATAATTTAAGCATAGCAATTAAGCTTAACAGTAATAATTTAAGGGAAGCTTTGACAATTTTTATAAATATTTTTATCTTATTTTTTCACATAAAAAGTCATATAACTTTATTTAATTCAAAACAAAGTATATATTTTTAGAAAAAGTACCACAAAACCTTGAAACTCTTAGATAAAAAAATCACAAAACTATGAAAGTATACCTGAAACATATATTCAACCCTTTAGAAAAAGAACACAAAATATGTGTTCAAAAAGAACAAAAAGCCATCTCTCAACTAGACAACAACAACTGGAACACTGCTCATCACAAAGCTCATAAGTATTTTATTTATTACGCTTAAGCTTTATATATCATTTGCTTTGCAAGATAATCTATAGTTTTCAAGAATTTGGAATAATATCTAGAGATGTAAGATTCGATGACTCGCTTATTATTCTCATTGGATATTAAATGAGCGTTTCAACTTCCATCCTCATTATAATAATCATATAATAAATTACTTGATTATTAAATTTTACAATAATATTTTTTTTATTTGAAAATGTGTTTAAAAAAAAAACCATAATCTTAATTATTAAATTTTACAATATCTCTTTTTTTTTAATTTAAAAATGTGATTTGATAAGTCGGTCCAGATTTTGCAACAGAGTTTCGTGTCTTTAGGTTTTAGAGAAATCTAGGGTTGTTGATCGTTTTATATTCGGAATGCCAAAAACCCCTGTAAGAGTTCCACCATGACAAATACTTGAGTCATACTGAAACTATGCCGGGATAGATTGTTTGCCAGTTTCTGAGAACGGTACTTCGGAGTGGTAAGCTTTTATTCAACTGAGGTGAACTAAACAATAAGGTCCACAAACACGTCATCAGCTGGGCCCACAACCTTGATGGGACGAAAATATGTTGAAGTCAACGACCGAATAGTCACTAGTTTTTAACTATCCGGGTACATTGATTTAACACTTTAGCGATCTGAATGAAGATGTTATACTTTTGTACTACGTAAAATTATATATATCAGTAATTGCTCCATAAGGTGTAAAGGAATACTGAAAGGAAAAATAAAATTCTCATATTTGTAAGTCATGATTATCAGCAAATCATTTTAAACTGAACTTTAATCGAGGTTGTCAACAGCATCAAATTTGAATATAATTTAGTTACTTTCTAAATTACTTGGGATTCCTTAACAGTTATTAGAATAAGCAAATTTCAAACTGTAAGATGACACATAAAAATATATTAATAAAAATTGTAATATGTTAAAAAAAAATTGTCATCCAATTTGGACATTGTTAACCAACTATTTTAAATTATAACAATTTGTAAATTATACAATTTGGCAACATAGCTATGGTGCATATTGAAATATATTAATAAAAATTGTGATTGAATTTTGATATTGTTAGCCAAAAAAATTTAATTATAACAATTCGTTAAAATGGTTAGAAAGTTAGCACATACATTCTATAATATAATATTGTTTATGTTGTAAGCATAAAACTTGGGGCAAACCATCTATAGATTTGCAAAACTCCTTTGATATTGACATTCTCATAAACATTGAGGTACTTGGATTTCTTCAAATCTATTAACTCTATAACTATGTAAGTATACAATTCATTAAGCACTAACATCTAACCTACTAATTACTAATTCTTAATTCCAAATATTTAATTTATTACATATAATCCACCAAGACATAAAACTCAAAGCCTTTTAACTTATCATGATAATCAAAATTAATGTTCTCACACTTCAATATACATAATGAATTATAACATATAAGTCAATAAATCATATAAACATTGAATGTTCAACAATAAATGACATCGTCATTGTCATTTATTTTGTGAAAAGTTGATAAATTGAACTTTTTTTCCGTTTTGCTATAATTTAATTAATGTGACTCACTCACATCAATTTGAAGGTAGAATATATTTCATATCTTGTAGTATTAAATTTATGCTTAGTGAAGTTGTCTCCATTTTAAAAGACATTATGGATATTTTGATGTTGTACAAAATATTTTGAGTTAATGTTCAATTAAGGCTATGTTCTTATTTTTGTTTGTTTAGTGTGTCAATTTATTGATTAATGGTTAGTTTGGAAATAATCATCATACATATTACTAAAATAGGGTAATAATAATATTTATATGTAATAATGTTTCAAGAATTTCAATGAGTTTTCAAAGGCAATATCTTTTATTTATTTATTGATTTTGTCTTGTGAAATACATGACAAGCCTCAACCACAATGGATATGTAACATCCTTTTCTTAACCATGTAATTCTCAATTTTAAAGGACAACACATATAATATTTGTATTTGTAGTGAATTAAAGATTTCAAAACGTGATAATATTTAAATATGCAATATGCAATTATGTTAACAAAAAATCTCATTGATTGAGGTTTAATGAGCCCATTTTAACTAGGAAGAATAATTCTCCTCATTCAAACACTCACTTTAAACCCAATTGACATATATAATGGTATATAAAATATGTTTTAACTAGGAAGAATAACACTCATCATTCAAACACTCGCTTTAAACCCAACTGACATATATAATGTTATATAAAATATGTTTTACATTACTGGAGGTTTAAGGTGAATATATTTATTTATAATTTTGATTAAATTTTTAAAAATATATTAAATTTAGTTAAAATTATTAAAATAAATTTAATGTTAAATTTTTTTTTTAATATTGGAGATGTTTATTTTAATTTAAAATTACACAATTAAATCAATATAAACAATTAAAAACACTCTCTAATATTATTAATTTATAATATTTCTTATTATAAAAAAAATTGTAAAAATTGAACTTTTATTTAATCAATAATAATAAAATAAAACAAAAATCCAATTGAGTTATTTTTTGAAAAACTCAATTCCAGTTGAGTTATTTTTTAAATATTTTATTTAATTAAGATTTGAAAAAGAAAAAAAAAATCATGTCTATAATGTCATATCTAGAAATTTTTGAACACATCTATAATGTCATGTCTATAAAATAAGAGAAATTCTATAGTTAGATCACTGATTTTGTATAGTTTTTTGAAGACGAAATTGCACTCGTATCACCTATTTCTATTTCTTGGAGACAACTATTCAAAGATTAAACCAAAATAGTTTAGTATAGGGTCTGTCAGCATTAACTGATATTTTTGGTATGTGTTCTCATCAGCAAGGTAAAGCAATGGAGATTTCCATCCACACTCATGCTGATGTCCTTTAGATAAAAAGCAAAGCACCTTATACGAACAAAATGGAGAGTGTCATCCACATTAATGGAGAGGCAAAATAATGTTACAGGGGTATTTAGATGTAATAAGTAGAAGAAGCACTTGCAATAACTTTCCCCGAATCCATTTGCATATGCATTGGCTAATGGCTGTATGGAAGAATTGAAAAGGTTGGGCCACAATTAGTACTTTGAATGGTAAGTGATGGCATGCTTGAACTCATAGGGATTTCCAAAGATCTTGGATTTTGCATGGGAAGACCACCAGGGAGATATGTAGCCGAAGAATAAGGTGGAACTTACACGTGAGGTTGCCAAGTTGTTCCTAAAGGTGTAGCATGTTGAGCAGGTGAGTTCATGTACATTTGATTTGGTGCAGTTCCTTGAAACATTGATCCTGTTGTTTGTGATACAAGTCCGGTAACACTAGTTGGTTGCAATGGATGTATAGCAGATACAAAATTATTTATTGGATACACATATGGTACGGATGGAAGCTATCCACCAACTCCAAGAACTTATGGTTGATTTTGTACAATGCTTACTTTTGGAACTGTGTAGTTTCTACTCCGATCAATATTAACCTGTGTAAGGGTCATATGTCACTAATAAGAATCATAGGAAGAATTAAACACACATTATATTTCATAATGATAATTGTGCCAAAAATAATCATGGTAAGAATACCTACATACTGAATCAAATCCTAACATGATACATTCCCCTGAAACATTGCAATTTTCTGAACTATAGCAAATGTAGAGAACACATGTTATTTCAAGGAAAATAGACAAACTACTTATTGTCAATGGAACTCAAACTTAAAAAAACTTGTGCACGCAAAACATAATTAAGAGTTTGTCAACATATTGTATGCAAAACATGAACAGTCACAACATATTGCATGTTTTCAATAGATGCAAGAAGAACAATACTCTCTGCCTCTCTTATTTGTCCATCAAGCCCAATGCAAACCATAGTGAACTCAAGAATCATAAAGACCATGATATAATAACATTATCTAAGAGGCTTCAAACCTTGTGAAAGTAATTCTTAACCAAGTAGTCGTGATTCAAGGGGATCTAATATGTAAAAAAGGATTGCACCTAGCCCCATACAGATGAGATAAATCCTCACGGATGCAAATTAGCCCATGAGGAGGGAAAACATGTCACAAGCACAAATCAAACATGGGTGGGGAGGATAACACTCTGTTGCTTTGTTTGGAAAGTGTTGAACCCTAAAAACTACTCTACTGTGCATGGCTAGAGATAAAAAAATTCAGTTTTTTCCTTTAACTGAAAAATTCAGGATCTACCAAGTCTTTGAAACAGCCCAAACATCCTATGGTTATCTATATAAAAAGGTGAAATTTGTGAACTTTATTTCACTGGGAGTAGGTTTACACCATAGTTTAATTGAATTTCTTCTCAAACTCTTTTTCCCCAAAATCCTTCTATCTTGTGAATATGAGGAACATTGAAAGGAGAAAAAAAACAAGTAAAGGGAGGACATTTGTTTTGCATTGAAATAAAAGAGAAACAAAGAAAAAAAAATTATTCACAAGTAAGTAGCTCTTAAGTTGGTTCTCCCTTGTACATAATATGATATTTGGGAAGTAGCAATAAGCAATCAAGGTTTTTGTTTTTCTTTGTTAAAGAATCCATATATTATGAGAAATGTCATCATTCAATAAAGCATTTCATGTGCACATAAAACCTATTCCACAGGGGTTCTAACAAATCAAGCATTACCAATACCAAACGACAAACCAAGCACTACCAGAGCATAGAGCATCATTGAATCTCCCAATATCTCACCATTACATATTTACATGACATGGAATCTATTTGATATTATGAGACATTCATCACATGCATACCAAAAACACAACAAAGTGATCAAAATGAATCTACTAAATAAAAGATACATGTGAACTTAAGGATATAAAGAAAGCATTTTATGTACAACTACCTAATACATGTTTTAAAAACCATTAATAACATGAATAGAGAAGACAATAACATGTTCATGAATAACTACATATATGAAGTACCCTAGGCATACACTTCCAATGACTTAGTCTCCTTATTCTATCCCCCTGCAAAAGAAGGTATGATATAACAAAATGCTCTATCGGTAGCCAATTAGTCAAGTTACCAAGTCTTCCAACTTTAATTCCAATATTGATACAAGGCCATCTTAAGAGAGGCCATTGAGATATTTACTCTCGATCATCAACTAGAAAGAAATAGCAATATTTCCACCATTAAAAATAGTAATGTAAGCAACAAAGGTTCAAATGCCTCTCCACTTTATTTGTCATCCTCAACATTTACCTCAGAATTAGACTTTCATGACTCTTCACTGATATCACGTGCAATGTTGGTCTACAACCAAACAAAATAATGTGTATACACTATAAGGATTAAATGACATCATTTAAATTGAGATTGATAAAATGATTAATGACTATGTTTGTTTGTAATTCATTATAAGAACTTAGGAAACCATAAGGAAGACCACATTTAAACCTAAACACAAACACACACATAGAGGAAGAAGTACCATATCCACTAATATGTAGGTGTGACGAGGTACTTGATTCTACAAGTGTGTGTAAGCCAAAGGCAACCAATTGACACATGGGCTTACATAATAAAAAAGCACCTCATTCATCAAATGCTAGAGTTAATTATGTCAGTAAATAACTTAATCAAATCATGTAACTATTAATTTAAATATGTTAGCAATAACATCACTAATTGCAAAGCACTTTACCACAATAATCTCAAGTACATTGTTCATTCCTTGTTTTTTGCTCATTAGCATTTCATTCTCCAAGGCATGAACTAGATGAGTATATACACAACCCATGATCAAATAAGAACATGAAAATAATATTTTTTTCTATTAACCATGATAGTCCTAGAATTTGGTGGACTAGCCCTCCAACTAATAGTGAACCACCATTTTAAAAAAATGTTACCACAATCCAAAAAAGATATTAAATACTAAACCTTAGATATAACCCACTAAGAAAAGACTCACAAAAAAATGACACTACTATTAGTGATATAGTTCCCACACGTAAGTACAATGAAAATTCATATTGCATCTCTATCAAAAAATCGTTGCCACGCATGCATAGATTTAATCTTCTCGTTTCATTCTCATTATAAAAATGCGGTTAAGTACACTTTTCTATCTAAAATAGACTTTGGCTACTTTAAAATAATAGTCTAAATTAAATACCGGTGCACTAACATAAGATTTAATCTCCCAACAATTACGGCATGCACTAACATAAGCACAAATTTATTGGAGTAAGAGCAACAATACGGTCTGTAACGTTTCAACAACAAGCAATCCCATGATTTTCTATGAATCCATATTAATACACTTCAGCACCAACTTGAACCTATATTAATACTCTTTGGCACTTCGTCAATAAACTTGGAAGTCTCACATTTAATAATTTTTCGTTATTCAAAGGCCAGAGCTAATGGAGTAGGTTCTCATGGTTTCTCTGTTATGAGATCCTTCCTATGTTCATAGTCCAATACTACTTATACGGATGCTCGTTTGTTAATCTGGGAAAAGGTAAAAAGAGGATAACAATTTCCAAAAAGAAAACATTTGGATGATTCGCATGATTTCTCCAGTCGAATAGGTAAGTCGCTTGACTACATTTCTACAACTTCCAAATAAATTTTTAAGGATATTACAATGCATCACTGGTTTACAAACAGATCCATATCGAAAAAATATATATTTTGAAAAACAAACCATCTTTACATATTTCCAACTATCAAATATTTTTTTTAAACATTTTCCCATCCTTAAAAACTCAATGAAGTTGCATGAGAGAACAGAGTCGTCACAAAAGAAACACAAAAAATGGTCTGATCATTCTAAAAAAGCCTTACAAGAGACGACGGATATACTAAAAATCGCAAGCAATTAAGCATATGCAAAAAAAAAATCATATCAAGTGCAGATAAGTTCTACAAGTCATATACCAAAGTCTCACAATTAATAACTTCTGCCTTATTCAAAGACCAAAGCTAATGAAGTAGGTCCTCACGGTTTCTCTGTCATGCAATCCATCGTATGTTCATAGTCCAATACTACTTAAACGGATACCTGTTTGTTAATCTGGAAAAAAGTAAATAGACTATAACAATTTCAGAAAAGACAATAATTGGATCATCCCCATGATTTCTCTAGATAAGTAGCTTGACTATATTTTTAAAACTTCCAAATACATTTTATAGATAATACAAAGCATCACTGATTTAAAAACCCTCCATATCAAAAAATTATATATTTTGAAAAACAAACCATCACCACACATTTCCAACCATCATGCAATTTTTTTTAAACATTTTCCCATCTTTAAATTAAAAACTCTATGAAGTTGCATGAGAGAAGACTCATCACAAAAGAAACACAAAGAAATGGTCTGATCATTCTTAAAAACCTACAAGAAACGACAAATATAACCGCAAGCAATTAAGCATATGCAAAAAAACATATCCAATGCAAGTCATATATCAAAGAAATATAGATTTACAAGATGAAAATATTCTTAAAAGTTAAAACAAGTAGACATAATTGAAAAAAAATCATATCCAGTGGTGCAAATGTGTCGTACAAATCATATATCAAGAAATATAGATTGACAAGATGAAAATTCTTAAAACAAGTAGAGATAATGAAAAAATACATATCGAGTGCAGATTTGTTGTACAAGTTATATATCAAAGAAATATAGATTGACAAAAAAAATATTCCTAAAACAAGTAGACATAATGAAAAAAAACATATCCACTGCAGATATGTTGTACAAGTTATATATCAAAGAAATATAGATTGACAAGATGAAAATATTCTTAGAACAAGTAGACATAATGAAAAAAAACATATCCATTGCAGATATGTTGTAAAAGTCATATATGAAAGAAATATTGATTGACAAGATGAAACTATTCTTAAGAAAAGTAGATATAATGAAAAACAAGGTGATATACAAACTACATATAAAAGCAAAACCAGAATAAAATCCTTAACAGAGTCTATATAGGTAGAACTTTATCAAATAGGTACATCAACTAAAATAGGGGTAAAGAAGAGCCTACATCAAACTTAAAATAGACCCCGAGCACTCCCTTCCCCAACATTTTAAATAGGAAGAACTTACTCAAATAGGAACATCAGATAACGTATGATCAAGGAGAGCCTCCATCACGGTGGAATAAATGCCAAGCACTCTCCCCACTCCCCATAATTTTATTGCACTGAAAGAAACAGAAAATCCGCAAGATCTCTGCAACAAAAGGCTATCTTATTACAAAAAAGGGACAATTGAGAGATGATGCCTCAAATAGTGGCAATAAGAAGAGTGAAGATGATGCCTCAAATCTATTAATACCAAAATAAGAAGATTGAAAGATGATGCTCAATTCTATTGATTCTGAAATAGAATATTTTGTTCCGCTTAGAAATCAGACATAATACTATTGAAATATATAACTAAAAACATCAATTTAAGATGTAATGTAGTATGGAAACCCATTTAAGCAAACCAATTATCATATAATTAAGAAATCAAACAAAGAATACCAAGTCTTGAGCTCTCATAGTTTAGCATTCATCGGTGGCATCAAAGTAAGTTCCTTCAATGGAAGCCCCAGCGTTAAATTTGTGGAGGCTAACATATAGTGCTTGTGTCTAAAATAAATCCATTTCACCTTACATGAAAGTGATCCCCACTCACAGGTATGTAGTTGTTCTACCTTATGTACAAATGTTAAAGGTGTATTTTAACTACTGCCCAGACCAATGAAGCCTACCAGACTGTAATAGCAGTAAGATCTATGATTTAAGATCTCTGTAACTATTCAACCGTAGCCCTAGGAAGTGAAGTGTTGAAATGAAAGGAATCTGGAAGCACTTCAAAGGTAGACATGAAGTTGGTTTATGAGAACATATTAAATTAAAGAAGCTTGTTAGATGAAGAATTTAGAGATTTGTTGGGGAACGCAGCTGAATTTAGCTATTTGCAGAAAAGAAAAGTCCAGGTGATTGAGGTTTTAACAATTAAATCAAAGAAAGGGGAAATATAAGGGAATTTATTTGCCCAAAGAAGTTTTGCTCGAGATAAATTCTGTGCTTGAATGACCATAACACTGGAAATACTGGGAAGAAGAAGCTATTGATCTGGCAGAGTGTCATGGAATGAAGGAGCTTTGCAATTTCCCATAGTGGGAGACAGTTTTTGGAGTTCTGTCAGACTCTAGACGGCATGGAAATCATCATCAAAACGAAAAGATATATATGCGAAACGATGAAAACCCTAGCTGGAGGGTCAAAGACCGCACGAGTTAAAATTAATTGCACAGGAAGCTTATGGGGAATGTTAGAGATCAAAGACTGTATGATTAAATTTGAAGTCCCTCATTGAGGATTTAAGAGAGATTTATATACAGTTTCTAAAGATTGATTTACTTATCAAGAAAGTTTTTTTTTTCATTTATCGGCAATAATGCGAGCAAGGCTAAGCACAGTGTAGCAGATGCTAACCCCAGAGGCGGCCAACATATTACCTGTCCACTAGTGTCTAGCATTTCTAAAACATTTTCCTAGCCAAAAATAACCATGAGGTAAAAGAATCACAACATTAAACCATATGAATCCTTGTTGTAAATGTTTCTAAAGTTAATGGATCAACTTCCTGAAGGCTCTGTAAGAGCAAATCAATTATATCCAATACATGTTCTGCATTGTATCTCATTCCTTTTTCCAATCATACAGAAAGGTCTCTCAATTGATTTGTAGAGAACGCTAAAAAATAATTAGTGATGTCCACATAGCTTAAAAACCTTATAGAGTATTTGCTTTACAAAAATAGCTATCCCGAGCCAGAGGAAACTTCTTTAACCATTGAATACATTGCTTGTATGCTATCATCCATGAAAGTTACTCGCAGAAGTCGGTCTGCAAACCTCTTAAAGTGGCCTTAAGACTCTGTTTGACCATTCCACCTCTAGAGAAAGACAGTAGGCTTTTCTAGGAGCAATGACCAATCTCCTCACTTCAATTGTTTCCTCGACTATATTTGGGCCTTCAGGAGCTTTGGATTCTCTAAAATCCAGTTAAGAACAGTCCTAAAACTTCCAAGGGCATAAACAAATTCTCTGAAACATAAACAGTCTCATAGTTGGATAACATTATGGGTTTAGGACAAAACATACTCAAGAGATACAATTGAGGATAGAAAGCATTAAAAACTATTATCATGTTAAAGAAATCATAGGCTATGGAGGAGGACTGGTTATGTAGTAATATATTCCCGTAAGTTGATCCTGGGCTAGATGTGGTTGTAATTCACCCACCTTCGTAGCTCCTCCACCGTTGCTGCCACCGCCTCCTCCTTTCCCCCTCCACTGCCACTGCCTCCTCCTCCCATACTTACGACGCTAGAAATTGCTCACAGAATTTTCTCCTGCACTCCCCAATCGGAAGTGGAAAATGTTGCCAGAACTAGAGTAATAGCGTCTGAGCATCCCCTATAATGAATATTCCAAGTAAGGAAAAAACAAGGAAACTATGTATTTTACAATGGCTATTCACGAAAGGGAGTAGATGGAAGCAGGCTTGGAATTTCAAATTAAAAGTGCCTATCAATTGGAAATTTCATGATGGGTACATGTTCCTAGAGCCTGACATTTTACGTTTCATGAAATATTATAGGCCATCAATTTTGTAAGTTTACTATTAATTTTAAAAAAATTAAATTAAAAAGTATATCAATTCCCTTCTCATTTGTGATCCCTGTATCCTATTTCCGCTCGAGGTTGTGACACTACTTCCAATTCCAATCCCGATCAAATTGTGTAAGGGGTCCTAGGCATTAATAGCTAACCAGTCGTGGGTTCGATATTAAATAGAACAGGCAGCACATGACATACCATAGCACTGGAGGTTTACAACAATTACTGACAATGAATAACACATAGAAGCGATAGTCTCAGATAGGTATTAAAATTTATGACGGCAACTCTATATGGCCAAACGTCAAATTAACATTACAAATACTTTTTTACCTGTCACCCGTGACAGTTTTGTTTCATAGCTACCTGTAAAATATGTCCTAGAATGAAAAAAACGTTCTATAAAATGTCAAATTCCAGGCTTGGATGGAAGTACCATGAGACCTGATCATGTGAAGTGCGGGAAACGTTAAATGGAGTGGAGTGTGAAAGGGAGTAGATTAAAGTACCACAAGACCTGATCATGTGAAGTGCGGGAAACGTTAAATGGAGTGGAGTGTGAAGGGACAAGAAGACGGCAACAGGAAGTAAACGGATAAGACACGAGACCTGATCACATGAAGTGCGGGAAATGTTAAATGGAGTGGAGTGTGAAAGGGAGTAGATGGAAGTACCACGAGACCTGATCATGTGAAGTGCGGGAAACATTAAATGGAGTGGAGTGTGAAGGGACAAGAAGACGGGGACGGCGGGAAACGTTAAATGGAGTGGAGTGTGAAGGGACAAGAAGACGGTGACGGGAAGTAAACGGATAAGACACGTGGTGTAATATCATTTGCTTAATACACGATGAATCTTTAAAAAGTGTCAAGAAACAGCTTCTCGCAGAATGAACGCCTTCGGCATAAATATATAACATTTATGAAACTTATAAGTTTTAAAGTATAAGATATTAAAATTCATATTTATTTTAATAACTTAATATACAATAAATAGGACATCTTACTTATATATATATATCAAATAAGTTTTAAAGTATAATTATGCGGGAAAAAGTTTTAAAGTATAAGATATTAAAATTTATATTTACTTTGACAATTTTAATATACAATAAATAGTGCATCTTACATATATATATAACGCTAGGCTTGATTAAAAACGTTTTATGGAATGACATACAAGTCCTCCAGTGCAAAAACGACCTGTAACTAAAATTGCCTAGAATTCATTTACATTTCTAGAATTTACAACTTATTCACATATGAAAAATTAAATGCCCAAAACTAAAATTGCCCAGAATTCATTTACATTTCCAGAATTTACATATGAAAAATTAAATGTCCAAAAATACATTTCATTACCATTATAATTTAGATAAAACTTTGACATACATTTGGTTTAAAATATTTTCTATAAACATAGTTAAAATAGAACGTCTCACCGTGTGTATATGTATGTATGTATTATTTAGTTATAAATTGATTAATTTTTTTGGCTCGAATCTCCCTGATCTCGACCCCACCAGCCTCAACTTTGGTTTTTTGGTGAAACCTCCCAACTAAGTCACCCCTAAGAGGAGTTGAACTGGGGTCGCCTTGCTAACTAGAACCACACCTTAATAGAGTGAGCTAGTGGAGATTAACAATTATAAATAATATTTTTATTATTTTCTATTAAATTAATTTCAAAAGAAATGTACATTGACTTAATTAGAGAAGATGAGCAAAATTGAGAAATAATAATATGGGAATGAATAAAATTGTGGTTAAAAAAGTTTACTCTAAATTTAAGATACACATTTTCCTATATGTTTAGTATGTATGTATGGAAACAAAATTTCCAAGTAGAAAGACATATTTTCTATTCCTAGAATGGAAAATACCTCATCAATAAACCACTAATATCCTTCATATATAAATCCAATTGATAAAGACTTGTACTATGCATAAGAGCTCATTGTACATCCACTAACTAGTAATAGCCAAAGTCACCAAATACCTATAACTATATATCTTTCTCAACATCAAGCTTCAAAAAGTAATAAAAAGCATTGAATTCACCAACATTATTTGTCCCATGCCTTACTAATAAAATAATGACTATCTAAAAGATAAAGTACAAATCCAAGTCTACAAATATTTACAAGCCCTTGAAAGCCCCCATAAAAGAAAAGCTCCAAGCCAACTCCTTATTCATAATCACCACAACAAGAACATGACCAAGTTTTAGATACATAGATCGATTTGTAAAAAGTAAATAGAAAAAAATGCTTGTGTAGTGATATTGAAAGTAGGAATCTATTTCTCCTTGACAACCAAATGCACAAATTAAAAGTAAGGAATAACATGAAACTTCTTAAGTTTTCAACAAGAAAAGAACCCAAGAAAACAACCATTCAATGAATCTTTATCCCATAAATTCCACAATGCTAAATGTTGCTTGACCTCTTAAAAATTATAATTAGATAATCATAATGAAAATGCAAAAAAATGAATAGACAAAGGGTAGATTCTACACGGAATTCAATGGTTGAATGTTTGAAAGTCGTTTTGTAGAATTTACATGTGTCGACACCTATCAAAGTTGAAATTCATAAAAAAAAAAGCATATTGACTTAATAATTTTGACCGAGATATATCTCTAGAGTTGATGCGTCTTGAACTCTCAAAATCTTGGTGGAGAGTTATTTTACTCTTCATCAAGAGTTTTTTGGGTAGAGATTTAAAATCTTAAACTCTTAGCCAAGAGTTTGTTTCCACAAAGTGTAAGATTGTGTGTAGCAAAATTGGTGAAGGCATATTACCACATGCATTTAGTCATCCCATCTTGGAAAGGAATAAATGTGGAACATCCGACAACAATAAATAAGAGGAAGAGTAGAGATTCATAACCAATAATATGTAATAGTTGATGAAATCAAGATTTTCTACATGTTTAATGAAAATAAATGGGGCATGCGACACCTATAATTTGGATTGCGACTCATGGGAGATGGCAATGAGATCATATTTGTTTGAATGGTGAAGAGAAAGAAGCATATAATGGATCTTGGTGAAGAGCCCCCATCTTTTTTAGATCATCACCTATGGTGCATGAGATCATATTTGTTTGAATGGTGAAGAGCAAGAAGCATATAATGAATCTTGATTCATGTAGATGAATGTGTTCATTTTAGATACCCATAATGGCTAGAAAATTGCATGCATACCCAACATATATGTAATTGTGCCTTAAAGTGGTGGTGAATGTGCAAGGGTTTCATTTGTACTCATATAAGCAATAGGCTATTCACACATTGCCCAATTTGTCAAGCGGGTTATATACTCAAGTTGTTTATTGTTGGCACGCATGCCATTCATAGAGATTAGCCATTAGGCATGCTAGAATATTTTCTAAGTGCGAATTTGGTTATATTGTTTGGTAAATTTAAACATATATATACATATGCCTTGAATATTTTCAGATATTCTCATCCATCACTTTTTGACTATATATACATGCACGCAAATAATTAATATATAGCCTTGTATGAAAGTGGTTGAGTGAGTGTATGCTTAGAACAAATTTTAGCATGAAGCCATATTTTCTAGATGGAATAGTGGGAAAATTAAGGAGTTGAACCAGTGGTTTAGGGACACTTGTAAGAAGTGGACAATATTTATGTAGCTTATTTAGTGGGATTGTCTGTCCACCTGCAAAGATGCAATGAAGATTTTATTTTAACAGGTAGAAATCAAAGACATTGACTGAGATCTTAATGGTCTATTAAATTATGGAATACCTAATATAAAGTATATAACACAAAATCCCATAGGAAATTACATATATTGAATTTTTTACAAGTCAAACCTGTAGCAATTGCAATCAACTCTAGCTTGACCCTACCAACACAACATACTGTTGGCATACCATGGTTCTATGAGAATTCTATATAGGTTGAATACCATGAAAGAATTCTAATAGCCAAGAATCTTGAAGCAAAGAAGTTCTCATAAGAATTATTCAGAGATATGCAAGAATAAGAATAAATATTGAAGCAGAAACATAAGAGAAGGAACTCAATAGAGGAAATATCATATCTTGTATTATTCAACAATATGAATACAGCATATAATACATCTCATGAGAGAAAATAGAATTCCTTTAAGGAAAGTTGTAAAGCACAAAAAAGGAAGGCTTACTAAAAGCATAAAAACCCCCTAGGTGGCAAAAGCACCTTCCAAATCAGTCAAGTGGCTCACAAATTAGTTAAATATGGTATGGAATCTAATGAGTGATGAAAATGGAATGTGATGATTAATTTTGGATAGAAGAAAGAGGTGGATTTCGAAATGGCCAAGTAGAGACAATTTCCTAGTCAAACTAGCTTTACCTTATCCACTAGAAAGCAGAAAAAGCAGGATAAAGCTGTCTAAAGCAATAAGGAACCTTTCTGAATTGGGAATGGAAAGAAATTAGATAAAATATTAGGAAATCTTATCCATAATACTTCCCAATTCTCCCTAGTGACTCAGGATGGCATATGGAGGCATAAAAAATAAAAAAAATATGCCAACGACACAGTCACACCTAGGAAAATTAATCTAGATGACTAATAAAATATATCCTAAGTATGGAATGGGTTTTTAAATGTTCCAATAGGTGCATCAATAAATGATTGGCCTCATCATCAAAACCCCATTGACAAATAACAAGTGTTGCATCTACATCCTGTCATCAATTGTAAACAACTACATCAGAACTACAAATAAGGTCATTGTGGGATGCATCTTGTTCATATAAATAGTTCTTGGTAAACAAGACTTTTACTCAATCTTGGATGGAGTAAACTTGTAAAAGAAAATATATCTAGATGTTAGTAAACATCGAGAAGCCCTTAATTGTAGGCACATGAGAAATATCATAGCAACACACTATCCACTTCAAATTTTAAGGATACATTTATGGTGAATTTTCTAATAGAAAGCATTGTGCAATAAGCTCATTGATTAAAAGTAATGGATTAAACTTTCCAAATGGCCATCATAGGAAGGATTATATTACTCAAATACAATAACATATCAAATAAGATCATTTGTATATATAAGCAAAACTTAATGAATGGATCATTGAACTATAGAGAAAAATCATCCATTGATCAATTTCTTTTGTGTTGTTATTGTTGACACAAGAGACAAGTCTACGTCTACCTACTACTAGTACTCATCATCATCAGAATTGTAGCCTCTGCGCGTGATCCATATTTTGGTTTATTCAATAGTTTCTAAGATGATCTGTTTTGACTAGTGTTAGCACTAAAATTTACACATCAAAATTCTTAGTTTCCAGGAGGTGCCGCCGAAATTTGAAATTGTTGCCAAATCTCCAACCTTGTACTTAACTTTTCAAGCCTCTCGTCTTCTCAAAACACCAATCCATTAATGTATGACCATTTTCTTTGGATCAATTTCCTTGTTTTATGAAAAGATTAAGCACTCTTTCCTTCTTAAGCCATGGTCAAAACTAGTATTTCCTTGTTTAATGCCACTTGACTTTGTTTTAGCTTCATATTAAATTGAAATGAAAGAATCAAATTATGATTTTAAAATCATTAATATTATTAATGATTTTATTTATATAATTTAATTATTATACATTTTTGCAAATAAAAAATATTGAGTCTTTCTACCCATCTCCAATTTCAAAGAGAACTCGTGCTTGAGCCTTAATCACATCAAAACCCATCACTCACACATGTATCCAATTTTCAATCCAGTATGTTGTTGTTTTATCATTTTGCGAAAGAATAAAATTATGATTTTAAAATCATTAATATTATTGATGATACTATTTCTATAGTTTTATTATTATACATTTTTTCAAATAAAAAATATTTAATCTTTCTACCCAATATCCAATATCAATGAGAACTATGAGAACTCGTACTTAAGTCTTAATCACACCAAAAGCCATCAATCACACATATATCCAATACGTTAGAACTCGTACTTGAGTCTTAATCACACCAAAACCCATCAATCACACATATATCCAATTTTCAATCCAATACATTGTAACCCATCAATCACACATATATCCAATTTTCAATCCAATACATTGTAGTTTTATCTTTTTGCAAAAAGTACACATATATCCAATTTTCAATCCAATACATTGTAACCCATCAATCACACATATATCCAATTTTCAATCCAATACATTGTAGTTTTATCTTTTTGCAAAAGGTTGTTTTGGCATTTAATCCAAATGTCCAATGCATCAAATCCTAGCATGAAGGCAAACACCCACAAATATAGAGCACCAGGGAAACTCCCACGATTCCACAGATCATACATCATACACTACACGTCACATGAAACTCAAAATCCCATTGTTTATAAACACAAAAAGATAGTACTCTCCCTTGTGGATATGGGATAAAACGCCAAAAGAGAGCTCACGGGCTGGAGTGTAGAATGTAACAAGTGTTAAGCATCCAAGCAATCAAGAGCCAACAATTCTGTGTGCCATCGACAGCCATATGCAAATTCAAATGCCAAGTCTCTAACACTAAAAAGATAACACCTGAAAAATATCAAGCAATCAAATGTCAAATCAAATTCCCAAGTGCCATTTGAAAATGTTGCAAAGACACTGCTCTTGTAATTGCTCTATGCGGTTTTTGGCACCATGATTTTCAGTCAATAGTGTTCAAGTTATCGTGGCATCTTTATATCTAAATGAATCTCAAAAGGTAATTGAAGGGATTCCCAATTAATAGCAGTCGAGCTTGCATCCAAGTGTTAGTACTCGAAGGAAATTTATAAAAGAAAATGGATAAACGCCTAGGGGTTCAAGCATCAAAGTGTGCCCATGTGTCTAGGATAGAGATCATGTGTCGAGCATCCAAATGTCAAGGTAATTCTGCAGGTCTATAAACATGAAGAATCAAGTGTATCAGCACAAAGCATCCAAGTGTACATGTCAGTGTCATGGTCATCATTGAAAAGCTCGATCCTAAGTTCAAATGGCAAGTGCCTTGAGACTTGGTCGGCTAAGGTTTTTTGCACTTGACAGGTTAGAGTTGCAAATGCCAAGTATTAAAACAAATATCAACGCTTGATTACTTTTCCTTCTTTGACCAGGTGGAAAAGATTGAAAGTAGCGATACAGGTAGTTGTGCTCATGCTACGTGACTCTTGGTAGATTTTAAAGCTGGGAGGGTGTTATCATTTTGTGATGAAAATTTTATTAAATTTAAAGAAATCGTGGAGCTCTGCGTTGATCCTTTCCAGGTGCTATTGTCAATTTTCTCTCTTATGATTGACCCTAATTGCGATGATATTCTCACTTTAAATGACACTTTAGTTGTTGTTTAAATTCTTTTTAGGTTATCATTAACCATAAGTGATCATCATTGATGCATATTAACAATGTGGTCATAATGATAAATGGCAGGTATCGATCTGAACTAGGCTCATATTTCTGAGCAACTACCGAGGAACAAACCATATATAGAAAGATTGGATGGATGAATATTTCCCTTCAATGGTCACCGAGTATTGGTCAAGTAATATAGAATTTCCTTTCTATTACGTAATAATCTTAGCCTCTAGAATATTGATGTAGTCAGGTGAACTCTGAGCTTAAGTAGAAGTCTACATTGGATGAGGCCGTATCTTCTTTCACATCATTAATTGTTCAGTTTTGTTTTGAGAAACAACATTTTGAATCTTCTTATGTTGTTTTATCTTATCAGCAAACATGCAAGTGACTTTACCCTAACAACTAGTGAAAAGATGAAAAAATCGATGACCAGATCAATGCTATTGGGAATGGGACACAAATGTTGAAATCTCCTTGATGGCTCGTGGAGACTGTCACAGTCACAGGGTTTATTGTTAATACTTCTAGAGCTGATTTAAAAGCAGATATATGTTGGCATTAATTGCAACTACCCACCGCTATATGTAGCGAACCTTGATATTTATTGTAATTTGATGTTTAATTTATGAAGCTGGACACGTAATACCTGTTGGGAAATGTGAACCGCCTGCCCAGCCGGGCATTCCTTTTGTATCACGGTTTTGACATTAATGAAATGCATAGGTATGCGATATAGTTCTGATTTTCTGTGTGTGTGACTTCATTCTAGTGCTGTAGCACTGCAAAACCCCTGTTTCACTCTGTTTTGTCTGCATTTTCTTTGCTCTGCCTCCTCTGTCCCCTTTCATTTTGGTATCAGAGCTCCAAATCCAGTATATGTATGTGTCGATACAGAGTAGATTTTCTTCTTAGCCTCCTCTTCGCTACCCACCACGCTTGCAAGGGTGTTGATATAGGCAGTAATCATCTCTTCCTCGGGGGGCTTGGGGTCCTTGGGGAACTCCATGACAGTTAGCCAGTGCTCATAATCGCAACCATCAAGAAGAATGGTCTCCCTAGGGGGCTTGTTGCTCCAGTTCGGAGATGGATCATTCAATGGCGAATACCCCGAACCCAACGTTTTGCAGCGAACTGTGCATCTTCCGAACGGGGTTTGAATGAGAAGAGGGATAATTGCAGAGGAAGACTAAAGCGTTTTGTAACGAAAGATTGTTGGATTTAGGGTTTGACAGATTGCTAGAACAGCGGAAGACGACTTTGGTGTTGAGCAGAAATTCCTGAGTATTACGGATGATGTTAGATTGGGACGAAGACGAAGGCTGAACAAAGCCATTACAGAGAAACCATCTCTTGGCATTCTCAGTCCTCAGCCCTCGACAAAAGGAATTATTCAAGATAGTGGAATTAGGAGCAGAGTTTGGCTTCGGTGGAAGAGGAGCAAGGAGCTCGAATTGAAGAACAAGGAAAATTTATAAGGGAAGAATTTCAGCTACAGTGGATTTTCAAGATAGCAGATGAATTTCAATTGCTGCAGGGAAATCTCGGGACTCTTGGAAGTCTAAGGAGGGTTTCAACCTGCCCGCAGATATACAGTTCTCTCTACATTTGTGGAGAGAGGGTCGTTCTCTCCTCTTGCTCGGTGGAAGGAGCCGTGCAGGGTTGAAACCGTGAACCATCAGCAACCAGCAAGGAAGTTGTGAAGGAATATTGAAACAGAGCACCCTGTCTATAGCTGCAAAAGGAGAAATTTCAGAAAATTTGAGCCATGGCGTCGAGCAGCTTCAGAGCACAGCCTCAAATTCCACCTCTGACAGGTAAGAACTATGACTTTTGGTCCATAAAAATGAAAACTCTTCTCTGTTCACAAGATCTGTGGGATTTAGTTCAGAATGGGTACTTAGAGCCCCCTGATGAGGCAACCTATTTGGCTTTAACACAAGCACAGAAAGACTTGCTTAAAAACAACAAGAAGAAAGATGCTAAGGCACTTTCTCTCATCCAGCAAGCCATGGATGATTCAATCTTTCCCAGAATAGCGTCAGTAAGCAAATCCAAAGATGCTTGGGACATCTTAGACACAGTTTATCAGGGTTTAAGTAAGGTGAAGGTTACTAAACTACAAACCCTTAGGAAAAATTTTGAAAATCTGCAAATGAATGAAACACAGACTGTAGATCAATTCCATAATCATTTAATGACAATTGTAAATCATATGAGAACCCATGGTGAACAAATTTCTGATCAAAAGGTGGTAGAAAAGGTATTAAGAAGTCTGCCCAGCAAATTTGATGTTGTTGTTGTGGCAATTTAGGAGTCAAAGGATTTGACTCAGCTCTCAATTGATGAGTTAATGGGATCCCTGCTATCCCATGAGTCTAGGGTAAACAGAAACCCAAATTTCTCTCTTGATACTGCTTTCAAGACACAGCTAACAGTTGGTAGAGGAAGAGGAAGGTCATTCTACAGAGGCAGGGGTAGAGTTCAATTTCAGAGGGAAAAAGAATTAAATATAAATAGGATTGGTAGGTATGTCCAAAACCCACATTCAGGAAATTTCAGAACCGCAAGTAATAACCTTTATCAACAGCAGAATCAAAGAATTGATAAATCCAAAATTCAGTGTTTTTATTGTAAGAAATTTAGGCATTATGCTAGGGAATGTAGAAAGAAGGAAGCAGATGTCAGAAAACAGTCTGCAAATTTAGTTGAAAAATCAGAAAATAAGACTGATTCAGTTCTTATTACCTGCAATGTTGCACAAGAGAATTCAAATGATGTATGGTTTCTAGACAGTGGGTGTAGTAATCACATGTCTGGCAACAAGGAAGTGTTCACTGAAATAGATAGTTCGGTACAGTCTGAAGTGAAGTTTGGAGATGATAATAAAGTTTCAGTCAATGGTAGAGGTAATGTTAATGTATTTGCAAAAAATGGAGATAAAAGACATATTAATGATGTGTATTTTGTACCTGGTCTGAAATGCAATTTAATTAGCATTGGACAACTAATGGAGAAAGGCTATAAGTTAATTTTCAACCATGATACTTGCACAATTCTCGATAGGAATCCTAGAAAAGGGTTGATTGCAAAGGTTAAAATGACTCAAAATAGAATGTTTCCACTTACATTAAAGAGTGAAATTCAGAATTGTGTGAATGCCTATAAAGTTCAAAGTTTGGATCAGTCTTGGCTTTGGCACTTGAGGTATGGCCATTTGTATTTTGGGGGATTAAACTTATTGCAGAAAAATCAAATGGTTAGAGGGTTGCCACCGAATGAACAACCAGCAAGCTCATGTGAGAGTTGTATTTTAGCAAAACATCATAGAGAAGCTTTCCATGTAGGCACTTCGTATCGAGCAAAAGAACCTCTAGAGATAGTTCATACAGATTTGTGTGGACCAATGCAGGATCCATCATTGGCTGGAAACTTATACTTCCTAACTTTTATTGATGATTACAGCCGGAAAACATGGGTATATTTTATTAAACAAAAATCAGAAACTTTTGAAGTGTTCAAGAATTTTAAAACCTTGGTTGAAAAACAAAGTGGAAAGTTCATCAAAGTGCTGAGGTCTGATAGAGGAGGCGAATATAAATTGAATGAATTCATAGAATTTTGTAGAAATCATGGAATTAAGAGGCAATTTATAGCTCGGTATACACCACAGCAGAATGGTGTGGCAGAAAGAAAAAATAGGACAATTATGAATATGGAAAGAAGCATGTTGAAGGCCAAGCATTTGTCAAATGAGTTTTGGGCAGAAGCAGTTGCATGTTCAGTCTACATCTTGAACATAAGTCCTACGAAAAGTGTGAGGAATAAAGTACCTGAAGAAGCTTGGAGTGGCAAGTGCTGCAATGTATCACACCTTAGAATATTTGGGTGTGTGGCTTACTCTCATGTACCTAAATAAATTAGAAGGAAGTTGGATGATCGAAGTGAAAAATGTATCTTCATTGGGTATAGTGAGCATTCTAAAGCATATAAACTTTATAATCCTATTACCAAGAAGCTGATTGTAAGCAGAGATGTATAATTTAAGGAGGAGGAATCATGGGATGGAAATATTGATGAAATAGTTACACATGGAGCAGATTTACCTCATGTTGAAGATGATGAAGAAAATGTACAAGAAGGACAACAAATTCCACATTCATATGTACCTACACATGTACCAGGATCCAGCACACCAAGAAGGAACACAATAGATGTTAATTCACCTCAAACAAGAACACCAAGAAATTCTATGCAAGAAGAGCAATCAGGACTTGGAGGACAGCATACATCGAGCTCACAAGTAAGTGATGAATCTGATCCTACTCTAGCAGAATTGAGATCTAGGATTAGAGGACAAAAATCTAGAAGTCTAAGAGAAATCTATGAACAACATCATGAAGAACTGGATTTGAACTCAAACTTTGCATTATTGGCTTATCAACCAGTTAGTTTTGAAGAAGCAATTAAAGATGTTGCATGGATAAAATCTATGGATGATGAAATAGATACTATAGAGAAAACTGAAACTTGGGAGTTAGTAGATTTACCTGATGGAAAAGACTACATAGGTGTAAAATGGATCTATAAAACAAAATTGAATGTTGATGGAAAGGTTGAAAAACATAAGGCTAGGCTTGTAGCACAAGGTTTTAGTCAACAACCCGGCATAGATTATAATGAGACTTTTGCACCGGTAGCGAGACTAGACACAGTTAGACTTGTTTTAGCCATAGCAGCACAAAATGATTGGAATGTGTATCAGATGGATGTAAAATCTGCATTTTTAAATGGACGTTTAGAGGAGGAGGTTTATGTAAAACAACCAACTACGTATGAAATAACAGGTTGTGAAAATAAAGTTTACAGGCTGAAAAAGGCTTTATATGGGCTGAAGCAAGCATCTAGAGTTTGGTACAATAGATTAGACTCATATTTGCTGAGTAATGGATTCAATAGATGTGCTAGTGAGCCTACATTGTACACAAAATTAAATCAGCAAGGTAAAATCATCATTGTATGCGTATATGTTGATGACTTAATCTTCACAGGAAATCTGTCTATAGAAGCTTTTAAAACAGCAATGAAAACAGAGTTTGAAATGACAGATTTGGGAATGATGAAGTACTTTCTCGGAATTCAAGTTGATCAATCTGAAAAAGGGATTTTGATATGTCAATCTAAGTATGCTAAAGACGTATTAAAAAGATTTCGAATGCTGAATTGTAAACCAGTTTCAACACCAATAGCAACAGGAACTAAACTAAGTAAAGATGATAATGAACCTTTTGTGGATCCAACAGAATTTAAGAAATTAGTTGGAAGTTTGATGTATCTAACAGCAACTAGGCCGGATATCATGTTTGCGGTGAGCTTAATTTCCAGGTTTATGGAATCTCCAAGAAATTCTCATTGGCAAGTAGCAAAAAGAATCTTAAGATATGTTTCAGGAACAATGCATTATGGAATTTTGTATTCAGCAGGTTTAGATTTCAGATTAACAGGTTACACAGATAGTGACTTTGCAAGCAGTATAGATGACAGGAAAAGTACAATAGGTTATGTATTTAATTTTGGTTCAGGTGTAGTTTCATGGGCATCAAAGAAGCAACCTATAGTGACCATTTCATCAACTGAAGCGGAGTATGTAGCAGCCATGTCAGCATCTTGTCAAACAGTATGGATGCGGAGAGGTCTGTCTAAGTTGTTGCACGAACAGGAGGATCCAACAGTGATCTATTGTGACAATAATTCTGCAATTGCATTGTCGAAAAACCAAGTATTTCACAAAAGGAGCAAGCACATAGATACCCGATACCACTTCATCAGAGAACTGGTTAACAACAAAGAAATTAACTTAGAATTTTGCAGGTCAAAAGAACAGCTAGCTGATATATTTACTAAGCCTCTGGCGAAAGAGCTTTTTGAGTTTCATAGAGAGAATCTTGGCATTGTTAATGCAATATATGTATGACTGTAGATGTAGTTTGTTATGTTATAGTTCTGTCAATGAGATATCCAATTTTTGTTTTTGTTGAAAGTTGCAATTAAGGGGGAGTTTGTTGGCATTAATTGCAACTACCCACCGCTATATGTAGAGAACCTTGATATTTATTGTAATTTGATGTTTAATTTATGAAGCTGGACACGTAATACCTGTTGGGAAATGTGAACCGCCTGCCCAGCCGGGCATTCCTTTTGTATCACTGTTTTGACATTAATGAAATGCAGAGGTATGCGATACAGTTCTGATTTTCTGTGTGTGTGACTTCATTCTAGTGCTGTAGCACTGCAAAACCCCTGTTTCACTCTGTTTTGTCTGCATTTTCTTTGCTCTGCCTCCTCTGTCCCCTTTCAATATATATGTCTTATTTAAAATCCCTCCGATGTTGTTAAAAGAATATTTCTCATAAGAGTTCAATAATTAGTACAAATACTGGTCATCCATGGACAATATGAAAGGTATGATTGAAAACACCCTCAAAATTTTGAATGCTTCAACAAATGGCAGAAAATCTAATAATCAAATGAGCATTTCTAGGCAGCTAGATACAAGTGGCAGCTACAAGATTTTAGAAAATCGACGACGAGGATACCTTGAAAAATGGTATATATATATATATATATATATATATATATATATATATATATATATCAAAAGCATTTAGAAACACAAGAGTAAAACTACATATCTAAAAAGGAGGGCTATTAACCCTACAATATATCAATAAGTAACAGTGTGAATAAAGTGAAAAACAAGAAAACACATAAGGATAGATTATAACTTGACGGCATACCCTGACCATAAAAATAGATGTTGTGATCTACTATAAACTAATTTAAACAGCCATTTAGCTTATTAAGATGGTTGATGTGTGGAATGGATTTTGCGGTGGTCATGCGAACTGAACCCACATTATTTTTAAGTCTTAGGCAGTGCACCTCGGGTGGTACCTTCCCTGTACAAGGATTGAATATGAGGTCACTAGACTACAATGCCCTTGGTTAAATACCCTCAAGAACATGATCTGTACTTTGAGCCAACAATAACCTCGAGGCAGAAGGTGACACCCTATGTTGCAATAAACATGCTCACATGGACGAGGCCAAATAAGTCAGAACAAAGTTTTAAAAATGCGGTTGTTATTACAGGAAGCGGAAAGGCTTCACAATTTTATAGGATGCTTCAAAAAGAAAAGGGTATACTTTAAAGAGTACAGCATAGAGTCTCCATGAACATATTATGAATCTCTAGAGTGAGGCCGATCAACTGATCGATCCGGTCGAGAAATAAGAAAAAATTGCAGAAATTAAATGAGTAGGCGTGGTTTTTGTAGCGACAATGGTAAGCACTAAAAGATGGCACCAAAGCTGCTCAGATTGGTGCAAGGGAATTTCTATTTTTAGTGTAATCTTGGGAGCTAAAATATCCATGTGTGAATTTCCACATAAGACCACACAAAGACATCACAGAATTATTGGAATCAATTTTTGTAAGTAGCTACCTCTCTTATAGGGTACAAGAGACTCTAAAAATAGTATTTTTGGTTATGCCAGAGAGTAGACCTTGATATATTAGATTTTGATAGCAAATGTTGACATGGGGATAGATCAAAATTTGACCAGGAATGTGGTCTATGGTTTTAGCCTTTAGGTGATTTTTTATTATGGTTTTCGAATTAAAAAAAAAAAACTATTTTTGGTGATTAGGGTTTTAGATTTTTTTTTTTGTAAAATCGTATTTTGGGATCAACGGGTCAGAAAAACTGAGACTTATTAAGGAAAAACAGAAAGGGGCCTTCTTATACTAGGCACTCACAATCTAATACGCATCTCCATTTGAATCATGAATTGGTCAATCGGCTTATGGCATAGGAACGGATGTGAAACTTGCTATCGATCTCGATCTGGAGAACAATTTGCATTTGGATCTGCTATTGGTAGTTCGTGCGCCACAGGATCTGCATCTCTAAATAAACAAGCTTAAACTAGTTTTACTAATTGGCTTATTAAATCCTAGTATTTACCTCTTAACCTTGTAAAAAATATTGAAACTTGTATCGTACCTTGTTTATTCAATATGATTTGTATGGTTACCTTTTTTTTGCAAAGAGATAGTGGTACTGTAGGCCGTAATAATGCAATCTTTTCTCTTGATGGCGGCTTCCATGCCAGTGCAGACGACCTCCTTCCCATCGTAGAGGTGACAGAAACCCCTTATCAACTTCGATTTGTAAAGGGAATCGCAGCGATCTCCATCCGCCACATCGTGAACATGTCCGTGTAGAATTTCATGAGCTCTGCGGGTGTGGTTTCCATGATGTCGGAAGGGGGATCACATTGGTGGGTTGTGAATGGAAGATAAGTTTCCATGGAGATGGTGGTTTTGTTGCGGTATGATTGAGAAGACATTGATCTCGTTGACGCTGCCCTCAAAACATTCCATGATGGCGGTTTTTCCGCCACTGCTACTGTGCACAGGAGCTTGGAGAGGCTTGGGGCCATGGATCTTCCCCTCTCTATCTCTCCACTACAGATGATTCCCTTTGGAATAATATTAGTTTAGCGTGTCGAGGTTGTCTCTCTATAAGAGAAATAAAGTACAGTCTATTGCTGCCTCCCACGCTACTTTTTGGAATAATCAATAACTTAGGGATGGATGGGTAGGATTTATCATTTTCCTGGCCCAACCCAATCCTTTTATATCACAAGGAGAACTGTGGAATCCCTGGGACCTACCTGCCGCTCCTCCTTTCGACAACGAAATAATGGCTCGTTTTCTACAACAGCCCAATACTGCTGGTTCTTCCTCTTACACGAGCCCAATAGTATCAGGCAAGACCTCGCCCACTATACCTTTTTGTTAGATCTAGAATTTACTTTTAAACATAAAAATCCCTATTTTCATTTATTTTCCCTCCTCCCAATCTATTTATACTTTCATTTATTTTCCATCCTCCCAATCTTTTTATATTTTCATTCATTTTCACTCTTCTCAATCTGTACTCTAATTTACTTTTTTTTGTTCAGTCACATTTCTTATTTTGTCTTTTTTTTCTCCTCTTTTTATCATATTTTATTTATTTATATATATATATTTTTAAATTTGTTAATACTTATATATATAGGTGACAAAAGAAATGTTAATAAGGATATAAGGAAACGAAACATTAAATATAATTATTGTATTTTAAATGTGAAAGGGAAAGCAAAGGGGTGACGGATTTTGAGAGCATAAAAATTATTAATATTATTATTTTTATTCAAAAAAACTTGAAGGGGACTTTAGAACATTTCAAACTAAGGAACAAGTAGAAATATAGCAAATGAATGCATATAGAGAATTAATGGAGGTTGTGAAATTGTCAATTTTTAACTAACATGACACAAAATACATGAACTTTCCGAAACTTTACCGTCAAATGATTACGGTTTTGTTCAAAAAAAATATGAACGTGACCAGTAGATGATTTGACCACAATAACACCAACTTCATGACATGACAATGCCCAGAGAAAAATACAACAAATATCCAAGACTCGACTCAACCACACTATGTTGACAAGGTAGTTTTTAAGGATTCTAATATTATACTTAAGTATAGTATCGTAGGCGATTATTTTGGATTGAAAAAAACATGTATATAGATAGCTAGATGAATATTACATTTGAAACATACAATTTACTATTGAAATGTGTACATTTTTTGGTGAATATTATGATAAAGAAACATATTTTATGTAAATATAGGCGATATTAGAGGCTAAAAATGAACAAATAGCGAATAGCCAATTGGCTAAATTTCGCCCCTTAAAAATACCTTGGTGATTCTGAAAACTTGGTGTAGTGGTGTCAGTCATCACTAGCTAGCCACACCAATGATGGAGAGGTGATCAGTGTGCTAACCATAAGAATGGGGTTTCTTAGAGGTTGTTTGGATTATTCACCTAGTGGTACACACTCAAGTCCCAAGTATAACTAAGTTTCCAAATACCACGAGTGCTTGAGAAGGACTACATGCATGCTAAAATACTTCCATGCTAACATGTGTAGGTTTTTTTTTGTAAGCTAGTACCTATGGGAATTTGAACTTGTGACCTTCCATTTACAACTTATCATCACATTTTATTCTCATTACCAATTTCTCTACCCCTCGTGGGCTAACATGTGTAAATATTTAACACTATATGTTTTCAATCTAACTTTCTTAACCGTCCAAGACTCTGATATGTTGAATGCATTAACATGATGTTTTCTTCATTTTCGACATATTCATATTCAAAATTTGGCAATGTTTTATTCAAATCCTATTTGGATCTTTTCCATCTTATGAATTTATAGAAAATTTTATATAGCACATGGTTATTAATTTAAGCAATGGGCTCTCTCTCCAACGTTGATAAAAGCTTATCTTGTACTAATTGTTTTCTATTAAAACCATTTGTATAAATGTGTTCTTATGTGTTGTTTTTTATTTCCTACATTTGAACTCTCAAATTTATCCTGTAGATATGTATTTAGGTTCACCTTACCTTCTGGGAAATATGTCTGATCACTATGATTTATTCTTATGTTTATGCAATGTAACATCATTCATATTCCTAATTTACATAAATACCTTTATATGAGTGGACTTTCTTCATTGATTCCTTGTCATTATATACATATGTGCTTCAACCAAAAAGAGCTCATATAATTTGTTCCCCTTTGATGAGCCCCTTATAAAGTTTATTAAATTTCCTTAGAGTACTAATGTCATCAATACTATCAAACAAGATTTTTAATTGCATTCAAATCCCAAAGCTTGTTTCTTTTCTAATATAGGTTCATTTTTTAAAACAATATAGATTGAAATTATATTGAGCAAACCGTTGTACATAGAGGTCAAAAATATTGCTTGATACCTATCCAACATAAGCTCAAATTGGTCCTAGGCCAATCAATATGCCTATTTACAAACATTGAATCCCATTGTTATAACTATTCTAATGCATCATATTGTTATCTTCTCTTATATCGAAAAGCATAAAAATATGCATTTCTATAATGTTTTCATTATCACACAGAAATACCCCTGCTTCAATTCGCCATAATTCTTCATAGATGTGACATCAAACCTCAATCTCTACAAACTTGGAAGTGTTTGACCCATTAAATGGTTAAAATCCATGTTTTGGAAGGTATGGATTTGGCATACATCATTTGAATTTTGAATCCTAGAAAACATCCCTCTCTATGCATGTGCGTGTTTGTGTATGTGTGTGTTATTCAAGGTTCAAACATGCAATGATAAACATTTTTTGTTTTAATGAGAGAAAACATAAGTTCTCTCTAGCAAGAGAAACTCCTTGACAACACCTTTGACAATTCTTCATCCTCGATCTCTACGGCAAAATCCTTACCAATCGAGAAGTTGGCTTTTGTAAGAACCCTAAAACTCATAAAACCTACTAAATAACATTATAATATTAAATATGCATACAGATCTATGAACCATTACAAGAATCCGATAAATACAATGGATCTGATATCCTGTAAATCTATAAAAACCAGTATACAACAAGACGCATCATGCAATGAAAGATCTGTAACAACAGAGTGTATCTAATCAACAATATAACAGTAAATATGCTTATGAAAATCATACCTGGTTAGATGACCTAGCAGCTACCAATACCTGATAGCTCCAATAGTGCAACTGAAGGTGGGGGGACGACTCTCCACCCAACCAACCCCCAGCCAAAGGCTGAGGCCCCCGAGCCACCAACGATTAACCCTATGTCAGTGCTATCTTGCTTTCCTCTCCTCCAGAGCTCCTCTTCCAAGATGGCCAAAGACAAAAAGATCCCTCTCTTCACTTCTTCTCCTCGTTTTATCTCCTCCTTCTCCCAATTTCTTAATTTCTTATTTAATGCAATTTGTTTTTCCTTATTTTCTTTCATATTCCCAATTATATAATTATCTTACATCATTTTATTCATTATATTAAATATTCTCTATATGAGGGTTGTTACATACTCCCCCCCTTCAAGAAACTTCGTCCCGAAGTTATAATATTCAAGCAATAAATACAATACTTATTCAATCAATCGATCAAGTAAATACTAGAATATATAGGTAGCTATTAGTATTGTGAAGTTTAGAGATTTATATGTGTGGCCACCACATAGAAGTCTCCAAACTGCACTAATACAATCAAACGCCCTAAGTTACAACATGCTCTTAAGTAATTCCCTATGAGTCTACTATGCAACCATATAAACAATCATGCAACATACATACATAAGCATTAGATAATTAATTAATAATTAATGACTGTGTGTTTGTTTACTTCCTCTTTCCTTACTCACCCTCTCCCTCAGAATCATACCATTCGATCAACCTCCCTACACCTCCCCTCCAACTCTGGATGGTCCCGCTCGCCATGGCACGGGCCATCTACTGTAACCTGTCCACGGATCATACAGTAGGCATCAGAAGTTCCCCAGGAAGTTATCGCGGCATTTCCACCTTCCCACTTCTAGTAATAATACGGCCTCATCGGATTCTAATAGAATTTGGGCCTCATCGGTACTAATCGGCATCTAGTTCTTGGTACCCCCGATCCTGATACTCCTGGTACCCCCAATCCTAATATCAGGATCATTATACCCCAGGCATCTCGGAAGGCTAGCCTAAACATCCTCCACAGCACCCTCAGGGCACTAGCCCCAGGCATCAGAAGTCCTTCTCCATAAACCTCCCTCCCGGTGTGTATGTCTCCAATCGTGGACTCTGGTCACATCAGAAGTTCTCTGGAAAGTATATGTGGTACTGCCACCTTCCCAACTTCTGGTACAAAATTCAAGCGCTGCTGGCATAGAGCTAATTGTTGGGCTTGTCCCCCAGCCCATAATATATTTATAGTAACCATTCTCATTCATGGTTATGGGCTTCCATGAAATCATAGAATACTTAGCCTCATCAGGCTATTTGAGCGGATCACTTGGAACAACTGGCACTTGCCATAATGAATAATCATTAGTAACCATTTCTCAATATAATAATATTATGGACAAACCTTCAATCATGTGCTAACAAGAATGTCTATCCACCAGTTCATATTGCATTTCATTGCATCATAAGCCATTTTCATGGTAAGTCATGCCAAGTTTAACATCTAATGCATCTAGGTGCTCTGTGCTACCATTATAACATAACTTGCCATGATACTTTCTTAATTTCACTTAGCATCTCATTAATATGCCATGATAAGATACCATATTTCAACATTAGTACTATCAACATAGAGTAACAACTCACATAATCCAGCATCATATCAAATATGCATTCTACCAGGAGCAATAAGGGTTAGAATGAAACAGTAACATGTCATACCAAATATTTGATATAATCTCTTATTCCCCACTAATGCACATGACAAAGCTGTAAAATACCATATTAAACCACAACATGACTTTATACCATTTATGTGAAGTGTCATTTATCTCTAGATGCCATGATAAATCTATTAAAATGCTAAATTAATATCACCGCATAATAATATCATTTTATGTTCCACACCCCATCTATCTTATAAAGCACGACAACATCATGAATTATCATCAAGAAGTATCACCTGCACAACCTGTGGCTATAAATTTCATGGCTAGAATTAACAATCATCAAATTTCACATGAATAATGCATGACCATGAATCACATGTCTACAAGGAATCATTCTAAGAAACAACAGGTAATAACACCATATCATGTACCACATAACTTACGTTTCAAGATTCCATAAATAAAACTATAAATTACCAATTGAGCAACACGAGTCAGTGTATCATATACCTTATGTCCTATACATCCATAAACCATAATAAACTGAGTGTCAACATGAAATATGCATCATGGAAACTGAGTAGTAGCATGCAAAACTAATGATTATCATAAAATATGGAACATACATCTTCTAAATTCAGAAACCATAAGAAACTATAATTACTAACTTAGTATCAACATGAATTAATAGAACCAATCCATGTGTCATAAGCTCAAGTCTACTTTATACTATAATCAACAGAAAAAGAAAACACTTTTATGCACATGAGTTCTCTCACTCCCTCGGTTCTAGTGGTTCTAAACACTTAAACATCAACAAGTACAAACCTAAGAGGAGGGTGGTCATGCATTATGGGAGCACTGGAAACTTAGTGCTAGTTGACAAGGAGGACACAAATTTCGATGATAAAGAATGCAATGACAAGACCTCGAGGGAGTGTGACTTTAATGTTTCTTCCATTCCTTCCTTTGCTTAATTACATATCGTGTATGTGCTTCCTTTTTCTTTTTGTGTCCTCTAAGTTTTTTTTTAATTGTCATTATTTTTTTTTTGCATAGGTGTATGCTTCTCTTATATGGATATTTGTTGTTTGCATTTCCCAAGGTGCTATCAAATTGTCCATTTTTATGTGGATAGGCATCTTTATTATGGAGTTGGGTTGAGTGTGTGTTCTAATTATCTTTTAATGATAATATATTGGTCAATATCTAGAATTCCAAAGAATATTCTTAATCATGTACATTGAATGGAGCACTCAAATTTAAATAGATATCTAAAGATTGTGGCATTGGAAGATTTAGAGATAGTGGGTTATGTTGTTAGCAAAAATTGCTAGAAGAAAAAAAGCAACTTTTTATAATTTCATATTTAAAAGAATTTAAATCCCAATTATTAATTCTTTCCAATTCCATAATATAAGAATTGTTATATACTTAAACAATGTTTAAAATTAAAAATAAACATTCACATATCCAACTCCAATCTTCCCCATATATTATCACATTCTTACATTTCTTTAAACAATGTAAGTTCATTTCTTTAAACATATGTATTATTATATATTTAGAATAATAACCAATATTTTAGGTAAAAATTTAAAGCTCCTAATTCAATTCTATCTTGTCTATAATATAATATGTTATAATATGTTATGGAAGGTGTATATTTTGAATAAGAAATTAATACTCCAATCTTAGTTCTTTATTTTTCTAAGGTATATATATATACTTCCAAATAAGTTTCAAAACACTATTTTAATTCATCCTTATCCTTAAATATACCAATTTATTTTATATAAAAAAACTAGAATTATATTCTCAAAAAGAATTGATTCAAAAGTTAATGCTATCATACTCATAAATTCTAGTATTACTTATGCCATATGATGTAGGTCTCATTATGTCAAAGTTACCTCATATCGTTTTTATTTTATTTTATTAACTATGCTCTAAATAGATATTTTACTCATTATATAGGTGTATTTTCTTATATTCGATAATCTCATGGTATTTTTTAAAACCCTTCTCCAACTATAAATTCATACAAATTATAAAGCAAACTTCAAATGAAGATCGCGCCAATAGAGATAGTCTCCCCCACCATTTCATCAATACACAGACATTCGAATTAATAGTTAATAGCCAGACTTAAGTAAGGATTTGGTCCGATCAGATCAGATCCTTTGGAATCTAATATTCAGGGTTTCAACCACAACACATAATTTAAGTATATTACTTATACAAGCCCAATAAAATCTGATCAGGGTTGTCTTAGTTATAGCTCTCACCGATTTGTAATGAGGTATAAATGTTGATCTCAAAGAATCGACTTATGTACAGAGTCAATCTCTTCTAATCACGGGTCATTTCAATTTTTAAAAAAAAAAACTGTGCAAACAAAAATACATTGCCTTTCTAGTATAGCAACACTATAATGTACGTAATGATGGACATTGGTTTTCCATGCATAATTAATATACAAGCAGACAAGTAGAGAGATAAGCATGTCCCCCTCTTTTCCAGCCAAAGATAAAATCTTAGAGATATCGAACCATAAATAAAAGAATAGCATGGGGGTGTCAGCCCTTTCTCTGCAATGCAAAGATAATAGTAAAATAAAATGTAAATGAATGGAATGGAGTCAGTATCCCTCAGGGTAACCGCTCCTCCAGTTCTTGACAGCAAACATGTTCTCATAGAGATGGATGTAAAAAAAATAAAAGAAATCACCGGTGTATAATATGCATGCGTCCTCTACAATCGTACAATGGGATGCGCCTGTAAAAGTACTCACCACCTTATCAAGGCATAGAATAAAACAATTTGGAATCGTACTCCTCTAGCAACACCATCGCTTGACTTCACATTTCCCCGATCTCCTCGCAATGGGGCGCTTGCAAAATAAGGAGTCAGTTTTTTTTTACAACTAACCCTAACCACAAAAGAGGAGTTGGCTTCAACCATACAATGCATTGACAGAGGCAGCCACGCAAACTTAGATAGAGAGCAAAGGGACCGTTTTGACACCAAATTAGCAAGCAGAAGGATAGAATGCATGACAACTGGCGAGCGTTATTCAGAGAACACCATAGGCTGTATTTTAAAGAGGAACGTGTACAAAACCCTAACAACAGCTCTCACATATAGGTGTTGAGAAATACAGAGGCGGGTGACCGTTTCACACAGGGAAAAAGAATAAATGAAAAACACAGTGACAGGAGGCTGTTTCACCTAGCAGGAGGGAGCCGATATGAGGAGGTAAACAACACAGAGACTCCACGATGCATAGAATCTCACAGCAGATCCCCAACATAGGGCTCATTTTATTGCATCATGACGACCAGGATAGCGTCGTTTCATTGAAACAGATAATGGGATTCAAGTTATGGTTTTGTCTTGTTTCATGAGATTCATACTTTGGAGGCTGTGGTTAAGCTTAACATTGGACTGGGTTGGTTAACAAAAATATATTCCCTCAGATAAACTGTGAGCACATAAAGTAGGAAAGGATCCGTTAAGAGGAAAGGATCCTCCCTTTGCCAATGGAATCTTCAGTTGGGCTAAAAAATAAAATAAAAACTTAGATCTAGGGTGTTGTAAAATAAAATAGATCTCATGGAATTGTAAAAGAAATAGATCCAGGGTGCATGTGATTAGTTGCTTTCCCTACAACAACCGTCTCGCCCATGAAAATGGGCCATGCAAAATAGAAGCTAATCTGTTAAGTGCACCTCTATAGTTTAAGTTTAAGATTAGTAATAGGATCAAGTTTGTGCACCCTTTACCTGCAGTGCAATCAAGTATAGGAAATGGAAAAATGAACGTGGAATGGAAGGCCCAACATTTATGGGAGACAAAGATGTGCTGAAAATTATCTGCCCAAGTGAGTAGTAGGAAACATATATTGGTAAACAAGGAAATGAATATATACCAGTCAAGCACCCTTTCAAACCAGTATATAAATTCACATACATTATCAAATACTAATTTTAAATATTGAACATACAAGTAGTATCGGACGACTACACATCACATCAGTTTTTCAAAATGATGGTTGTATTGGATTGAATCGCAGTTTGCAACATAGATAAAAGATAATAAAAAATAAAAAAGAATTATAAAATAAAACCTAATGGCTAGGTACAGGAGACATGGGAGAAATTAAGTTAGAGCCACTATACCTATTTGCACATTAGAAACCAACTCTCACCAGACTTATCAAATCACTCGCTGATGCAAATTGAACGCGGTTGTCTTACAGAGAGAAAGATAGAGAGGGGATTTCTTGTTTTAGTCTACTCTTCATATCGGACAAATTCCTTTTCCAGGCTTCTCATAAAATTAAAAAAAAAATGGCGGTCGCTGGTGAAAGTTATGGCGTGAATGTAAAATAATTCGATGGGTTGAGGAATGTAGAGCAACTGGAAAGGTTGGAGAGGCGGTGCAAAGTAGGGCCGAGTGGAAAGTCCCAATCTTCATCACCATCACCATGGATGGATGGTATTAGTGTGAGTGGCGTGGGCACAATGGAAGCACTCCATTGCAACAAGAGGGTAACGTATCCCCAATGAGATCCATTGGCAGCACTCCACGCAGCAGAGGGCACGTCTATTCTTCATTTTAACGTTGAAGAGTAATAGCCTGTCGCACAAATGAGGCCCAACTCAACCGTAACGGTTAACCAAGGTGGCGGGAGGAGACATTACAACAGGCAGGAGGCGTTACAATTTTATCTGCGGGGGGAGGAGGAATATGTAAAAATTACAACAGTTAGCTGGGGCCGGAGAAGGTTACAACGGTTACATAATTTAGGAAACACAAAAATTCTTTAAAATTATAGGAGACAAATTGAGGTGTAAATATTCAATTAAGTAGTTGAGTTTTTCTTTTAACCAACTACGTTTCTTGAAACAACAAGGTGACGACCAATTACAATATGACAAGATTATTCTTCTGCATAAAGTAAGGTCTCCTGAAGATCCTGACGAGACCAGCGAAGAGATGTGGAGATAACTCCATATTCACATAACATTATGGATCTATTCTTCACCTACGGATGAGAAATTGAGATTTAAATATTCAAATAAGCTGTCTCTATTTGCGCCGTTACCCTATTAAAATATGCAGCAATAATATATATATATAATATATTAAATGGAGAATGCAAGGTTAAATCCACCAAGCATCTGCGTTGAAAAAGAATAGAACAAAAAGCATACACCACACTGGAGAACACTTGCCGAGCACTTGTGCCGCCATTCCCTTCCCCAAACTATGAGTAGTGCAAGAAGCATATAAAATTATATCAACTCGAAACTCTTTCCCGGTGATCAATACTGCATATCGATATCAACTAATCCAGCATAAGATTTAACATTAAACCAAAACCAGTCAACATATATCAATCGGCAGACCTCCCACTGTTCTTAAGCTGCCACCACACCTAAATACAGGAGGGAGGGAGGGACTATCTCTAGAGGTCTCGAATGGGGTAGAGCGTTCAAATCTCACGGCCAACTTCTGCTATTAAACATAGTTAAACTTCAACGATGCATTTATATGTTTCGGTGGAGTTACATGCAACTGTTGCATCCAGAACAGGCATACTTTCAACTCAGGATGGAAGAGGCATTGATCTGGCCTGTGTTCTTCTATTATATTTTTCAGGAAGTTGTTGTCTTTTTTTTATATATTACAATGCTTCATAAGAGAATCGGATATTGAGATACATGGATTACGGTGACTCCCTTCTCTCATTGTAGAAGTTGTTTTCTGCCTCAGATCCTCACTTTTGCATTGTTTTAACGGATCTATTTCTTTCAATGGATCGAGCATGTAGTGGCATGATTTTTTCATTCACAAATAATTTCAATTGCAATTAGTACTCCATGAGCCATGGGTGTAGCCTAAGTAAGGCTCCTGTTGTGCCAGGAGATCTGGGTTCAAATCCCAGCACCCATTTTAACCTCATTTTATTCTTAGTCTTTAATTTTACAAGGATTTAGGTTGTTTTTTTGTAATTTACCCATTTCTAGGTCTCAACTCGAGTTTTTCCTTTGTACAACATAGCAGATTTAACATGCATACCTGCAGATACTAGAAGAGTTCTAGATTTGAAGCACCAAATCTGAAGGCACATCCATAGATTTTACCAGTTTTAGCCACTATAACATTTCACCTTATTAATTAAGATTAGCTTGGAAAATCCCATAGGTCTTGAGGGTTTGAACTTTGCTTTGATACCAAATGTAAGAACCCTAAAACTCGTAAAACCTACTAAATAACATTATAATATTAAATATGCATACAGATCTATGAACCATTACAAGAATCCGATAAATACAATGGATATGATATCCTGTAAATCTATAGAAATAAATCTATAGAAACCAGTATACAACAAGACGCATCATGCAATGAAAGATCTGTAACAACAGAGTGTATCTAATCAACAATATAACAATAAATATGCTTATGAAAATCATACATGGTTAGATGACCTAGAAGCTACCAATACCTCATAGCTCCAATAGTGCAACTGAAGGTGGGGGGACGACTCTCCACCCAACCAACCCCCAGCCCCCAACGATTAACCCTATGCCAGCGCTATCTTGCTTTCCTCTCCTCTAGAGCTCCTCTTCCAAGATGGCCAAAGACAAAAAGATCCCTCTCTTCACTTCTTCTCCTCCTTTTATCTCCCCCTTCTCCCAATTTCTTAATTTCTTATTTAATGCAATTTGTTTTTCCTTATTTTCTTTCATATTCCCAATTATATTATTATCTTACATCATTTTATTCATTATATTAAATATTCTCTATATGAGGGTTGTTGCAGCTTTGGGGTGCAACTCTCTGCCTTGATGTGATAGCATCCTCTTTCACTTTGGTACTAACATCACCGACAATTTTGGTGTCATGTCGTGCTATCCCTCTCTAGCTTGTGGCTATTATCTATGTGGCATCCAAAATTTTACAAATTATTACTACAATGGCATATTCCTATGGTGTGATTTAATTATACATTAACATACTTACACTTACTCTTTCCATGTATGCGTTGAGTGTGTTATAAATAGTCTGATATGGAAATTAAACAATTAGGCATTACCACACCAGAAACCTTGTCAATCTAGAAGTTGTCTTTGGAGTTGGACTGCAAACTCCAAGTTTGATGTGATAGCATCCTCTCTTATTCCGGTGCTAAAATTGTCAGTAATTGCAGTGTCATGCCTTGCTGACCCATTATGTCATGTGGTTGTCTTAAGTGATGTTTATAACTTTGTAATTGCAAGCCATTGCAACAGTGGCATATTCCTATGATGGGGTTTCTCTCTACATGTGTTATGAATAATCCCACATAGATGACAATTGTGAAATAGCAATAATTTATAAGGAATTTTCCACACCAAATTCTTTGCCAATCTAGAGGTTGGTTTTTGGTGTAAGACCCCAGGTTGATGTCACTTCCGTATGAACGTCACTGACAATTTTAGTGTCCTGCCTCATTCCATCTCTCTAGTTGTTATCTATGTGAAATCAATAACTACAAGTTTTTACTATAGTGTCACATCTCTTGCTAGCACTCTCAAATAGTGTTGCTTCTAGCAATCCAAACCAAACTTAAAATAACTTTTGGAAGGCTAAAGGAAAATTTTTTACATATTGAATTGTACCTCCAAGTTTGAAAAATTCCATTGGATCTTGTAAATACTATCCATATGATCCCACTGTAAATTAAAACCATATACAATTAGAGAATTTGTTTAACTTACTGCAAGAGATAGGATTTTTGCAACTAGTATTCCTGCACAAACAACATCATCCCCAACCCAAGTCGGAATCTCAGAATGCAAAAATAAGCCTGATATGCATTTGCATCTCAACTAAGTATGCAACAAATACTGTACTATATTGAGAGAAATTGGGAGATAGAGGGAGTGGGGGGCCAATGACATGGTATTATTCTGTAGAGAATCATTCCCAGGGCCTTAAGACAACTAAATACTTTAATGACATTAATATCACCGATCATAGGCCAATGTTACCGTCAAGAGGCCATGTATGGTTTTTTGTGGTGATGTTCTTAGCCTTCGATGGATAGAATATTTCTTTAGGGCCAAAGGTTGAAGTCTCCTCCCTTGACCATATCCAAGGCCCCAAGAAATGGATACATAGTGGAACAAATATCCATGCAAGGTCATGCATGGTGCTTTAGGAATTGTTCATTTATCTAAATGGCTCAATGGTTTCTTTAGGGCCAAAGGCATGGTTGTTTTCTCTGAAACATCATTCAAAATTCCTTGAGACATGTAGATACTACTAAAGATTACCACCTAATGGAAATTACATAATGAATCATATGCCAATGATGCCTTTAAGATTCCATGCATAGTTGGTGGAGGAAATATTCTAATTGATAGATGGATAGAATATTCCTTTAGAGATTGAGATTCAAGTCACCTCCATTGTCCATGTCCTGTTAAATTTTGAGCATTAATTCACAATACTCTAGGATCTTTGCTGAGAGAATAACATCTACAGTATATCAATGCATGACAATCACAATATGACAAGCATCACAAGAATCAAAAGCATAAAGACAAGAGACACAGAGTTTCCGTAGGGAAAACCCTAAGGTGAAAAACCCCACAACTTCCTCAAAGATAGAGAGAGAAATGGCTCAACCAAAGTACAACCAAATAACACTGAGATAGTCTCCTGATAGCAGATGATCCTTCTCCTCACTAGTGCACCACTTTTCAAGTGAGAGAGAGTTACTTTTCCGAGTGTATAAAATAGAGATCTCCGATCTCTATTTATACTAATATTTTTGCCCAGTGACCTTGTGGGGCCGACTTGTCTATCTAGATACATCCACATTATATTATATATAATTCAGGGCCGACCCCACATGGTGGTCTAATAACCCATCGGCAAGTACACACACTTGCGACACTTGTCAATCCACATGACGACACTTCCTTATAGAAGAATGACACATCTCTTATAAGGGTACAATAAATATATATAAAATACACAGATGAAATATATTCTGAAATTACATATACATCAACACTCCCTCTTAACTAGGAAGGTATTTCTCGACACAGATCTGCTAGACAAGTCTTCTTCTCCGGATCATCGTCATCGATGCATCGTCATCATCATCGTCACTGCTGCTTCTATCTCAACCAATCTCTGACTCTACTCGTCATAGGAAGTTCTACAGAGCCAGTCCTTTTTCATACTGGATGTAGGCCCACCATCTACAGGTCTTCATCATCACTGGCCATACTGTGGAATTCTCAGGACTCATTACGTGCGTCACAAAACCTGGTTGCAGCATCTCAGGCTATTACGAGCACACAGCTCTACCTGTAGGATCTCCTAGGAGCACATTACATGTGACCCATCACAAAACCTGGCTGAAGCATCCCAGGCTGCTACGAGCACACGGCTCTACCTGTCGGATCTCCCAGGAGCACATTACATGTGATCTCACCACAAAACCTGGATGAAGCATCCCAGGTTGTTACGAGCACATGGCTCTACCTGTCGGATCTCCCAGGAGCACATTACATGTGGTCCACCACAAAACCTGGCTGAAGCATCTGAGGCCTTTTTCATCCTGTCCAGATCTCCCAGGAGCAAATTACATGTGGTCATGGCAAAACCTGGCTGAAGCATCTGAGGCCTTTTTCATCCTATCCAGATCTCCCAGGAGCAAATTACATGCCATAGGACAAAACCTCGAAATATCATCTGTAGATCTCCCAGGGCACAAATTATATGTCCTCCCAAGCAAAACCTCGAAAGAGCATTTGCCAAATGTCCCAGGGCACCGAATTACATGCCATAGGAAAAACCTCGAAAGACCATCTGCAAATATCCCAGGGTACAAATTACATGCTTACCTGCACAACCTGTTCCACGGCCACAGAGTATCATCTGATACTCATCATACATCATCCTAATGTACACATGATCACCCTGATCATCATCACTGCAACATCCTGCTGTATGTCATCTGGAGAAGCTCGTCATCCACGATCATCCTGATCATACAATGCATCCATCTGATGCACACCAAGTATCTACCTGATACATATCATCATACATAGTGTATCCACCTGATACATAGATACATGATCCACACAATGTATCCATCAACATACATGATTTACCTGATCATACCTGATACATATCAATATACATGATCTACCTGATCATACAATGTATCCACCTGATACATATATAGATACATGGTCCAAGCATCCAACATGACGCATATACAAAATACATACACATGATCCAACCGATCATATCCAGCATCCAACATGATGCGTACATACATATAAATGATCCAACTGATCATATCCAGCATCCAACATGATGCATACATACATACATAAAAATGATCCAACTGATCATATCCAGCATCCAACATGATGCATACATACATACATAAAAATGATCCAACTGATCATATCCAACATCCAACATGATGCATACATACATACATAAAAAATGATCCAACTGATCATATCCAAGCAGAAACCAGAACATCATCCTGATGCTCATCGTCCAGCACTTACATCCATAGCCATGTGAAAGATCCCCCTTCCAACATGTTGGAATGGCTTCAACAGATGTATCCATCACTTCTTCCTCGAAGTGTCCTCGATCTGAAGAACGCCAAGCCTCTCTCTGAAGTACTCGAACTTCACCTTGGCTAGTGGCTTTGTTAGCACATCTGCAATCTGCTCGTCCGTCGCAACATACAGGAGCTTCACAGCTCCTCTCTGCACCATATCCCTGGTATAGTGATATTTGATCTCTATGTGTTTCAACCTGTCATGAAACACTGGATTCTTGGATAGCTTCACACAACTATGGTTATCATAGAAGATACCAGTAGCATCCAACGGGAGATCAAATAATTCAGACAGTAGCTTTCGTAGCCATACTGCCTCACAACTAGCTGAACAGGCTGCAACATACTCTGCCTCAGCTGTACTCAGTGCTATGCAGGACTGCTTCCTTCTAAACCAAGAGATCACACCTGATCCCATACTGAAGCAGCACCCATATGTGCTCTTCCTATTTGCAGCACTGCCAGCCCAATCTGAATCAACATAACCCTGCGGGTTAAACTTTTGATTCACCTCATACTTGAGTCCATAATCTACTGTACCCTTCAGGTACCTCAGAACATGCTTTATAGAAACCAGGTGAACACTCCTCGGATCTGTCAGGAACTGACTCAATGTGTTCATAGCAAAGCAAATGTCTGGTCTCGTGTTCGTCAGGTACATCAAGGACCCAATCATCTGACGATACATAGAGACATCAACCGACTCAAATGAAGCATCATATAGAAGCTTCAGATTCGATGCCATAGGTGTGGCCATGGCCTTGCAATCCACCATCCCAAATCTCTTCAGGATATCCACTGTGTACTTCCCTTGACCAAGGAAGATCCCACCTGCACTCTGCCACACCTCCATACCTAGGAAATAGTGCATCATTCCCAAATCTTTCATATCGAATTCAGTAGCAAGCTTCCTCTTAGTATCTGTAATCAGTCTGTCATCTCCTGTTACAAGTAAGTCATCCACATATAGGAGTAGAATCACAGGATTCCCTTCCTCAACCTTGTAGTAAAGGTTGGAATCCGCTTTACTCTTGGTAAAGCCCAAACTAGATAGGAAACTGTCCATCCTACCATGCCAAGTTCTGGGAGCTTGTTTCAATTCATACAAGGCTTCCTTCAATCTGCACACATGTGACTCCCTGTTAGGTCTTGGGACTGCATCCCAAACAACTTCTTCATGATCGACGGATCATGGCATTCCATTTCTTCATCCCAGATCCTAGGAACTTCAATATCTTCATTATATTCAATAGATATCTTTGTTGCCGGAACAAATGTTGTAGTCCTTTTGTAGGTGAAGATATACAGTCTTTCCTACAAAAAAAGTTAAATTGCATGATTAGAAACATCTTATAATTTTCAAAACAAATTCTTTACACATAAAGAAATATGTCATGCAGTCATGCAATTATCTTAGCCAATGCTTCAATACAACATTTAACCATGTTCCACAACTTTCTAGATGCCTTCCAGTCTCTACCAGAACATTATTAAGAGTTTACACTACTCCCAACATGTCAGCAAAGAGGTTTCATTCTAGATAAGTAGCACTGGAATGTTGTACAATGCCATAGGCCACATACCCATCACATGCATATTAGTAGTATATTGTTCATTAATGCAATCATTCAAATACATCTCCTAAGTCTAGGAACATAAGCATAATATTATTTAAACAAACAAAATAGACAAGAAATGATAATTGAAATACTTATCTTTGTTTGTTTGTTGGGTGGACTCCTTCTGAGTCTTTGCTTCCTGGCAGGAGCTGCTGAAGTAGCTTCTTCTACACCTTTCTGTTGTGGAATGTAGGAAGATGGTCAACTCCCTCTGAAAATCTGCATCCTTGCAGGAGCTGATGGAGTGTGCTCCCTCTTGATCTTTGCTTCCTGGATTACATGTCCTTGAACTTATATTCATCCTTGCTGACATCAATCTTCTTAAAACCATAAAAGACCTCTTCTGGTGTCTTGTTGTCCAATATCTTATGAGTTGTTCTATTCTGCACATATACAACTGTTCTAGTTGCTTCTGCCCATAAATGCATAGGTAGATCCTGGTCATGCAGCATTTCCCTTGCTGCTTCCATGATAGTTCTGTTCTTCCTTTCTGCAACTCCATTCTGTTGAGGATTATAAGGAGCAATCAACTCCCTCTTAATCCCTGAATTACTACAAAGCTTCTTGAAGTCACTTGAGGTGAATTCTCCACCATTGTCGGATCTGAATGTTTTGATCTTCTTGTCAGTTTGATTCTCCATCAAGGTTTTGAATTCCTTGAATTTATCAATCACCTCATCTTTTCTCTTCAAGAAGTATACCCAAGTCTTCCTGGAGAAGTCATCAATAAATGAGGCATAGTAAACATACCCACTCAGGGAACTGGATGACATAGGGCCACATACATCTGAGTGAATGATTTCCAGAATGTCTTTGCCTTGATTTCACTACTTGGGAAAGCCTTCTTAATGTTCTTACCTTTTGCACATCCTTTGCAAACACCTTCATGTTTGGTCTTGATTTCAGGAAGACCCTCTACTACCTTGCTTGCAATTGGAAGTGCTCTATAGTGCATATGAGCAAGTTTTCTATGCCAAAGTTCACTTGGCTCCATGGATTCATGCACCATGGCATGTTCAGGTTGTCCCTTTAATTTATACAAACCTCCCTCTTGCTCTCCAATCACTATTGCATCATCTATGGTCTTTCCCTTTGGCCACATTAGGACTTGGCCATCCACAAATGCATCCAATGCAGAGATGGAGAGTAAGTTCTTCTTGAGCCCAGGTACATAGAGTACTTCTTTCATCTTCAAGGATTTTCCAGAATCTAGGTTGTAGGAGGCTTCACCACTTTCTTTGATTGGGTATTGATAGTCATCCCCAAGTTTCACCTTATGGGGTGACTCATGTTCAGATAGATTCACAAAAGATTCCTTAAACCCAGTCATGTGTTTGGAAGCCCCACTATCAATCAACCAATCATTACAACCATGGGAGATGGTACCTATGAGAGCAGATATCAGAACATACTCTTCTTCACTTGATGAGTCATCATTACTATCACTTTCTGCCCTAGCCTTCTTCTTTGGGGGTTCATCATCCTCAGCAGCATGAGCATGAAACCTTCTTTTGCTACCCTTCTTCTTCTTGTTGGATTTGTTGTTGTCCTTCTTCTTCTTGGGACAATTTATGGCAATATGTCCTTTCTCATTACAGGTGAAGCATATTCTTCTTTCTTTGAAGTGATGTGAAGATTTCTTGGAGTGAGATGGCTCTCTCTTGGACTTCCCTTTCTTGGTGTGAGCTGTGAGAGCTTGATCTTCATTTCCCATCTTTTCTTCTCGTGCCACAAGCCTTGCTTCTTCTTGTGAGCATTCTTCCCGTAGTCTACTGAAGGAGATCAACTTCTTCCTTGCACAAATTCCTTGGATAAAGGAATCCCATGACCTGGGTAGGCCATTTAGAGTGGTCATCACCACTTCACCATTCTCCACCATTTCATCCACTGCTTCTAGTTGTTCCTTGATCTGGGAGACCCTTGAAAAATAAGATTGAATGGTTTCTCCATTCTGAAACTTTACTCCTTTCAATTGGTTCCGTAGGGTCATCTTCCGATTTATGTTCTTCCCTTCAAATAGCTTGGTCAAAGAGTCAAACATCTCCTTGGGTGTCTTAAGAGAAGACACATGGGGTATGAGATGATCTTTGATAGAATCGGCAATGATTCTTTTTTCCTTGACCAAGTTCTTCTTATGCAATACCTTAGCCTCTTCATCCTCTGGGATAGGGATGTCTTCTTTTACATATGAGTCCAACTCATTCTCTTCCAGGATTAACCCAATTCTATACTTCTAGGATCGGAGGTTATCAGCCCCTTCAAGCTTATCCTCAAGCTTGGTGTGGAGAGACATCTTAAAGAGTACTTCAAATGGAAATAGAAAAGTTTTAGATCTTACCACTTGAAGTTCTGAAAACTGGATCTAGACCTGGATTAGGGTTTGTTAGAGAAACCCTAAAAATTCAAAATGTGAATTTCAAATTTCTAAAAGGATAGAAAGATGTGCCTTGATGAGCTGATCATCCTGGTGCATTCAGAATTTGAGATCAGCAAAGTCTTGCCCTTCAAAATTGCCTTTTTGTCCTCCCGGGTTCACTAGGGAGAGCCCTGAATTAGGGTTTGAGTTTCCCAGAGATCTACCTAGCCAAAAATCTCGATCCAAAGCTCTAAACTTCGATTTTTGCAAGGAGCTTCCAGATGTGCCTTCAGTTTACATAAATTCCTATTTTTGTGGAAACCCTAATTTTTAGGGCCAAATATGAAAATGCTCGGAATTGAGTTCTGATTGGACAGATAGATGCGCCTTGATGAGTAGAGTCAATATACTATACTGATTTTCAAAAATTTGTGGAGAGAAACCCAATAAACAAGGAACTCAAGCTTCCGTCACTGCAAAATGTCTTCTTCTCACGTTAGCTCTGATTCCATGTTAAATTTTGAGCATTAATTCACAATACTCTAGGATCTTTGCTGAGAGAATAACATCTACAGTATATCAATGCATGACAATCACAATATGACAAGCATCACAAGAATCAAAAGCATAAAGACAAGAGACACAGAGTTTCCGTGGGGAAAACCCTAAGGTGAAAACCCCCACAACTTCCTCAGATAGAGAGAGAAATGGCTCAACCAAAGTACAACCAAATAACACTGAGATAGTCTCCTGATAGCAGATGATCCTTCTCCTCACTAGTGCGCCACTTTTCAAGTGAGAGTGAGTTACTTTTCCGAGTGTATAAAATAGAGATACATCCACATTATATTATATATAATTCAGGGCCAACCACACATGGTGGTCTAATAACCCATCGGCAAGTACACACACTTGCGACACTTGTCAATCCACATGACGACACTTCCTTATAGAGGAATGACACATCTCTTATAAGGGTACAATAAATATATATAAAATACACAGATGAAATACATTCCGAAGTTACATATACATCAACATGTCCAAGGCCTCAAGGGCACAAGAACTATTTACGTAGTTCCATAGATACTCCTCCAAAGTCATGCATGGTATTTTTAGGTACTATTCATGGCTCTATATGCCTCAATGATTGCTTGAGGGCCTATAGCATCATTCACAAGTCCCTGAGACATGTAGATATTACTCAAACCCACCCAATGGTAACAAGATCCTCAATCATAGGATTATTATACCATTAGTAAGTTCTGTGACGTAGTTGGTCCAGAGGAAAAATTCTTATCCCTGTATGGCTAGAAGCTTCCTTTAGGGGTGAAGGTTCAAGTCTCCTCTAGTAACCATGTCAAAGGACCCAAGGCCATAAGAACTAGATGCATAGTACAATGGATACCCCTATGAATTCATGCATGGTGCTTTGAATAAGTATTCATGGCTTTGGATGCCTCAATGATTTTTTAGGGATAAATAAATGGTCTTCTTCCCTAGAACATCACTCCCAAGGCCTTGAGACATGTACATACCATTCATAATAACTGTGAAACCAACATACTAAATAATAGGCTAATGATACTCTCAACTTTCCATGTTTGGTTGGTTGAGGAAACCTTCTTAGCCCTGGATGGCTAGAAGATTCATTTAGGGGATAATATTTAGGCCTCCTCCTTTGACCATGTCCAAGGCCATAAACCTAGACACTTAACATGCCTCAATGGATTTGGATTCATTAATGGTTTCTTTAGGGCTAAATTCATGGTCTTATTCCCTAGAATATCGTTACCAAGGCCTTGGGACACCTACATAATACTCTTGCTTTCCTCCTATGACTCTTGCGAATTCCTTGACATCTATCCCACTATGCAAAAACTCTTGATTGTGAACATATCCAAATTTTATGTCAAATATCAACCTCAAAGGGCGTATGTTATGGTCCATGGCCTTTATCATTTCCCATTACATCAATAATATTATGTTAGGGTATAATTATTTCAATTTATTCCCCAATCATTTTCTAAGACCCATCCCTAGTGCACAAAGCTACATATTTCCACCCATATCCCACTTTAATATTAATGATATCCTATACATTGCATGATTTTCTATGTGATAGTTTGATTCATCACTCTTAGCCTGAGATGCATAAAGCCTTCCTTTGGGACCTAATTAATGTGGTTCCTCCCATGATTATGTCCAAAGTTCTCATGCCTAGAGTCACTTCTATGAACACTCAGATGCCAAGGATACTGTTGGGAGTTCATGGGTGTGTGTTAAAGCTTTCCTTACGGGCTAAGCTTCTTTTAGGGCACAAGGTAGAGGTTTCTTCACTTGAACATTGTTAGGATATTCCTATACTCCATCCTAGTCCCACCAGTATTTTGATCCTTTACATTTTCAGTCATGCATGCACCTTTTAGGGTTTGCATGCATTCTAGGGTTTGCATGCATTTTGCATGCATCCCAGTCATCAGTCCAGCACCTAGCCCTCAGTTAGCCAGCCCCCAGGAGCTTCTCACTATTCATTTTTAGCCCTCCAGTTGCTTAGTGCGCCCTTCTTCCTTGATTTTAGGGAGCAACTCGCCCTTCTTCACCTACCAGTTCAGTTACACTCAGTTACAGTCAGTTACAGTCAGTTACACTCAGTTACATTGAGTTACACTCAGTTACATTCAGTTACAGTCAGTTACAGTCAGTTACACTCAGTTACATTGAGTTACACTCAGTTACATTCAGTTACTCTTAGTTACATTGAGTTACACTTAGTTACATTGAGTTACACTCAGTTACACTCAGTTACACTTAGTTACACTGAGTTACACTTAGTTACACTGAGTTACACCTACCAGAGTTAGTTTGACTGATGGTTGACAGTTACTTGAGCATTGATGACTCCACTGATGATGATGAAGACTTCCAGTTGCACTCCGATGATCATGAGGACACCTAGTTGTGCTTCGATGACACTCCAGTGATCCTTTGATCACTCCATGAAGGCTAATTCGAATTGCCACCTTAGGCATTCGAATTCCTCATGCATTGTATTATTTATATCTCCATTTGTGATTAATAATTTAGTATGACCGAAGTATTATTGCTTCTATCTGAGTTCTACTGTACCATATTATTATGTTGCTCATTATACTGCATGTATCACTCTTCTTCTATTTTCTTGCTTAATCATAATTATTCTCTTGTGAGATACATCATCTCTTAGATCTGCTGTGAGGATTTTCACATGGTATCAGAGCATGTTGAGAGTATTGTTTATCTCCATTCTTGAGAGTTTTTTGCAGGTTATTACCAAGATTTCGAGTGCAGCAGTTGCAGCAGGATCTGCATTTTTGCAGCAGTAGCAGTTGCAGTTATTCTATATTGTTTTTGCAGGTCTTCTACATCTTCAATGTATCCTAAATTAGAAGAAATCACTCCTCTTTCTCTATTCAACTATGATGAATGGAAACCAAAAATAATAGCATATTTAAAGAGCCATGATCTCTTTGATTGCTATTTTGAAAGAGAGTTCGAATCCTCTACAAAGAAGATTAAATGGTTGAATAAAGGTGACATGCACATTGGAAGAATGAAGCTTACTATGACTGATTACATATTGTACCCGACCATCTTTGATATTGAAACTCCAAAAGAGTTATGGGCTCATCTGGATGAAAGATTCGGCAAAAAGAATGATGGTTTTGGTCCAAATCCCTTCAAAAGCAAGCAAGGTGATGCATTCGCTCCACTTGATGGTCTCTTAGATCATGATGCATTCGCTCCTCCTGATGGTCTCTCAGATCATGTTGCATTCACTCCCCTTGATGATCTCTCATATCATGAACCAGTATCATCTCATATTGAAGTTGTTGACATAGAACTTGCAGATTCTCCGCTCATGCTCAAACTTTCTTCTCTTTCTGTGCCAGTTCACACTCTAGATATTGCAGAAGGTCCTAAATCCTCTCTTGCACCAGAGTCTGTTGGTTTGCATCATGATCACATGATTATTTCGGAGGTAACATCAGCTATTGGAGGTAATGCATTCGCTCCTCTTCAGCAAACATCTCTTATTTACTACTATATGATCATTAGCACATGCTTTCAGAAGGTTATTGAAGAATATGGCCATTGCCACCCGCTTGAGATAATTTCTCATGCATCATATGATAGTTTTGATCTCACCCCTGCTGGTTCAAAGGAGATCTCAAGAAACTATTTTGAAAGTCTTAAATCTGATTTTGATTTCAAGCAAACATGTAATAGTTCTTTTTGGCATAATCTCACCCATGGTGGTTCGAAGAAGAAGACAAAGGACTATATGCACATTCAAAAATTTGATCCTACCTCAGCTGATTCGAATCACAGGTTCAAGGATCATTCTAATACTGTTGGATTTGTTCTCATCACATTCGATCTGAAGAGCAAGTACAAGCACATGCTTTTTGAGCATGATCCACTTCTTCCCAAGAAGAAGATACCTCCAGACATATGACCAAGCATCACACCTGCTTGAGTTTGGAGCTTTTATTTTTTATGTGTGTCTTACAGTCTATTTTTTTAGGAGGGGGTATGTTTCCCATGAAATTTTCCCACTTCCTTGGTTTATTGATTGTTATTATTCATTGTATTGGGTGACCTTTGGTCTTAGTTACCAGGGCCCAGGATGGATTAAGGGGGGGTGTTAGGATATTCCTATACTCCATCCTAGTCCCACCAGTATTTTGATCCTTTACATTTTCAGTCATGCATGCACCTTTTAGGGTTTGCATGCATTCTAGGGTTTGCATGCATTTTGCATGCATCCCAGTCATCAGTCCAGCACCTAGCCCTCAGTTAGCCAGCCCCCAGGAGCTTCTCACTATTCAGTTTTAGCCCTCCAGTTGCTTAGTGCGCCCTTCTTCCTTGATTTTAGGTAGCAACTCGCCCTTCTTCACCTACCTGTTCAGTTACACTCAGTTACAGTCAGTTACAGTCAGTTACACTCAGTTACATTGAGTTACACTCAGTTACACTCAGTTACATTCAGTTACAGTCAGTTACAGTTAGTTACACTCAGTTACATTGAGTTACACTCAGTTACTCTTAGTTACATTGAGTTACACTTAGTTACATTGAGTTACACTCAGTTACACTTAGTTACACTGAGTTACACTTAGTTACACTGAGTTACACCTACCAGAGTTAGTTTGACTGATGGTTGACAGTTACTTGAGCATTGATGACTCCACTGATGATGATGAAGACTTCCAGTTGCACTCCGATGATCATGAGGACACCTAGTTGTGCTCCGATGACACTCCAGTGATCCTTTGATCACTCCATGAAGGCTAATTCGAATTGCCACCTTAGGCATTCGAATTCCTCATGCATTGTATTATTTATATCTCCATTTGTGATTAATAATTTAGTATGAGCGAAGTATTATTGCTTCTATCTGAGTTCTACTGTACCATATTATTCTGTTGCTCATTATACTGCATGTATCACTCTTCTTCTATTTTCTTGCTTAATCATAATTATTCTCTTGTGAGATACATCATCTCTTAGATCTGCTGTGAGGATTTTCACAAACATGTCCAAGGACTTGAGACCAATCCCTTGTGATCAAATCCTAATAATGATACTAATATCCACTAAGAAATTTAATAAGATCAATAAAAACATACCCTACCAAATAATCAAATTTCAATTCAAATCACTTTTATAAATATTTTACAATAGTAATAAATTAAAAAAAGACAGATTTAATTATCTGTCAATAGTAAGAATCACGGGTACGTACTTATTTGCTTGAATAATATTAACAATAAATAACCGAATGGAGTTATTTACAAAGTAATTATTTCTAAACTTGTTGTGCTTGTGGTGAAAAACCTCATAAATAAATCATGTGAGTTTATTTGTTTGAATAATATAAAAATAAATAATTGAATTTGTTGCGATTCTGCTGTAAAAAATCATAAATTAATCATGAGCATTTATTTGAATGAAAAAATTGAATTTAGTTATTTTAAAAATAATTATTTGTGAAGTTGTCATGGTTAGGGTGCAAATCATCATAATTAAATCTGAATTGTACATGTCTATGTGACAAATATGCACCTAGCACCACTATATGGTACTTTCAACATGGCATTTCTCTATGCTTAGGATTCCTTTAACCTAAGTCCTAGGATTCGTCTCTCAACCATGTTGACGGCCAGTAGACTTATCCCTAGTAATTAAAGCCTTGTAATAGTGCCAATGCCCATACATAGGGGTAAGAATACTCTTAGGAAGATGTGTGGTCATGACCTTTAGGTGTATTTCTTGGTGGTATATTTTTAAAATCTTCTTTTAGGACCATAGGTATTTCCCATGTCCATGGATATGAGATCCATGCCTTTTGCTAAAAACCTAATAATGATACTAATTTCCATTAAGAAATTTAATAAGATAAAAATTTATTTTCAATTGAATAATCAAATTTCAATTCAAATCATTTTTATTACTATTTTATAATAGTAATAAATTAATGTTGATGCAGAGTCTATCAACAGGGGTTCACTCCGCACTGTCACCAACAAACTATCAACCTAACTCTCTTATACACCGGCCCGGAAAGGTGTAACCCTTTCCAGCTACACTTGCAAAGCAAGCGCAGTCTCACCCAAGGTGAATAAGAGGGCTGCTGGAACCAAGCTTCCACAGTTATGAAGAGGATATGTGCACATTAGCCATAGATTACAACATTCATAATATTCCATTAACAAATCATTTGCATCTTATTCATAATACATTCATAGCATATTCACCAACATATTCGCACTAATCAATAGCAACATATATTCGCATTAATCAACAGAAAGCATTCACATAACCCATCATTTATCATCGTATCATTGCACAACAACAAAATTTAGATCATAACCGAACATCTTCATTCATTCATCAAAACCTGTGGAACAAACCTCGTAGAAACAATCAAGTCATCATATCACGGATACAACCAAACTCAAAAGATAGAATTAATCTCCAAAACTTCGATTCCCTTAGGCTTACAATCTTTCTTTATTTATATGATTTCGTCTTATTACAAAATGGTCCACATGACCGACTCGATTAATCTAACTATTCTTATGCTTCCGCAAAAAGTGGCAAAAGGTCCTTCTTCCACGGGATGACCCTTTCGCACCTGTCGGCTTCCACATTTTCTGTGGATCTATCCTGTGCCAACAGGCCCCCAACACAAACTTGTGGCTCGTCCCGAGCCACCTCAGCTAGATGCTGTTGGTTTTCCCCCACCCTGTGCTGTGCTCAATCGCTGAAACTGTTCTTGCTATCTAGAACTCGTTGTTCTGTACTTCTCATCCCCATTCGTCGATCACTGGTTCGTTGTCATGTACTTTTTGCACTCATCCTCCAGTCTCTTGGAACCTTGATCATCGACCTCTCCGGAGTCTGTTGGTTCACTCTACATTCGTTCCCACCGGAGAAGGAGGTTGTCGACGTCGTCAAGTTGGGAAACAGGCCGACTATTCCGGCACATCTGTTTCGCACCTTGGATTGCTTCCTACCGGGGCCAGGGGCTTGCTACCCCTATTCTTCTGGTGTTCACTAGGGCCATGAAGCTTCGAACTACTACCACATACTTAGACATCTCGTATGAAACCTTTTCTCTGTGACATCAGAGTGTCCAGGATTCCTACTGCTCAGGGCGCTCATGCACACTCGTCATTCGGGCCCGAAGCGTCCCGGGTGTGCTACCACATGAAATGAAATGGATCATTTCCACAGTCTCCTTGGAATTCCTAACTTATTCAATGACCTAACTTACTCGAAGCATGGATTTCTTGCTTCTGGTAAATACCTCTGTGCTCTGCTCAATGGATGGTGCCTGTATTTATGCATTTCCATCATTCAGGACGTCTATTTCAAAAAATCCTCTACGGATCCATTCAGTTAATGCACTGATTCTGTCATCATTTCTGCTGCGTGTGGTGACAGGGCTTCCTTCATGTGTGATGGGTGACCATACTGCCCCCGGCAGCTCTTCGTGTCATCCTCGTGCGAACTATCATCTGTGGCGTCTCTGGCCATGTTGTGTGCCAAATGTGCCGATCACCGATCCATGCCAACTAATCATCATACATGTTCATCAGACCTATCATCCTAAAAATTCCCATCTGCTGGTGATTTAGTACTGATTTGATAGGGAGTGATCTTGCTGCTGTCGCAGTCCATGCTCCATGCTGCAAGACAACTCCTCCTTGTGCACGTCCTGTGCCATCTGCTGGTGATTTAGTACTGATTTGATAGGGCGCGATCTTGCTGCTATCGCAGTCCATGCTCCATGCTGCAAGACAACTCCTCCTTGTGCACGTCCTGTGCCATCTGCCAGTTTGTGTATTTATATATATATATATGTATTAAGTTTCTTGAGTCCTCATCCGCTTTGCGTCGGATCATGGTGATAGGGCTTCAGCCTAGTCCCATTGACTAGTTTAGGTAACAGTACCCCATCCAAGCTCTGTAACTGTACTGCACCGCCATTGGTGATAAAAGTGATAACATATGGTCCCAACCAGTGCATTTGCAACTTTCCATGGGGTTTCGCAAATTTGCTATCATACAACAGAACTGTATCCCCCTTCTGTAGGTGTTTCGTCTTGACATAAAGGTCATGCCACACCTTCTAGCGGTCCTTTTCTACCTTTTGGTTAAACCCTGCAATGAATCAATCTTCGTCCAACTGTATGAGTTGTGTCAAGCATTCCTCCAGCATGTTGTCGTCGCTCATCTCTGTTGCTGCGGCGATGCACAAGCTGGGTACTATGTATTCCATTGGCATCACTGCTTCCTGGCCGTAGACGAGTTTAAACGGAGTCTAGCTAGTCAATCGCTTGCATGTGGTGCGATACGCCTAAAGGACCGCTGGGATTTTTAGGTCCCAGTCGTCATGGTTCACATTGCACACCTTAATGAGAGCATGTTTCAAGATCTTATTAAACGCCTCAATGGTCCCATTCACCTGAGGGTGGTAAGGTGTACTCTTCTTCTGTTGGATTTGAAATTCCTCCGTCATCGCAGCAATTCTTTGCTTAAAAAAGTGTGTTCCTTGATCGCTTAGTAATATCTTTGGGCAACCAAACCTAGAAACCACATTGTCAAAGAGGAAACGTGTTGCAATCACAGCAGAATAGTCTTTTACCAATGCGGCCTCCGCCCAATGTGTCAGGTAGTTTGTCGCAGTGATAATGTAATGCGATCCTGTCCTCTTTCCAGGTGGGTTAATGGGTCCCACAAAATCAACAACCCATTTTTCGAAGGTCTACAGCGTTACCTGTGGTACTAGTGGCATTTCGTCTCGTCGCGAGGGCTTCCTCGTTCGTTGACATACGTTGCAGCTTCTGGCATAATCCACAACATCTCCATGCAAGGTTGGCCACCATAGCCCTGCATGAAGGATCTTTCTGGCAGTTGTTCGTCCGCCATAGTGTCCTCTAGCAATTCCATCATGAGCTTCCGATAGTATCTATTCTTGTTCATGCGGAAGGACACATCGTCGCAGAATCTCATATGGCCCCATTTTATATAGCTCCCCTGCAATTAACTGAAAGTCTGCAGCTCGAACAACTAGTTGCTTCCTTTGGTTGGTAGTGAGCTCGATCGGTGCCTCCCGTGTCGCCAAAAATTGAATGATTTCTTCATAGTAGTTATCGAACATAACAATCCTAAAAACCTGAGCGTCCAACAGTCCTTCGTCAATGCTTCTTGGTTCCTCTCCTGATTCTATTCACGAGAGATGATCAGGTCCTACGTTCAATCGTCTCAGCTTTACGATAATTTTGGAATCAAACTCCTGAAACAACAATAGCTAGCAGCAGATTCCCCCCCCCCAACACAAGCTTGTTCACCAAGTATTTCAATGCAGAGTGATCATTGAACATCTTAAAGTGCCCCCCCAGGAGGTAGTGCCTAAATTTATGCAACGCATAGACCATTGCTAGCCCTTCCCGCTCGGTGGTTGTATAGTTCCTCTCCATCGTAGATAGTTTTCTACTGGTGAATTCTATCGGGTGGTCGATATCACCGGTTCCAGGTTGGGCCAGGATAACACCTAGTGCGACTGACGACGCATCGACATGTACATGAAATTCCTTCGTCCAATCTGGAAAAGCAAGAATTGGGGCTTCGACCATCTTTTGTTTCAATATGTCCAAACTTTTTTGACACTCCGCTGTCCATTCAAACTTAGCATCCTTCTTTAGTAGCTTCTCCATGGGTGCTGTGATGGATGCATAGCCACGGATTAATTTCCAGTAATAACCTGTGTGGCCCAATGTCGCTCGCAATTGTTTGGCTGTCATTGGTGGTGGGAGGTCCACAATGATGGCAATCTTTGCCGGATCTACCAACATTCCTTCACGACAGAAAATATGTCCCAGGAGTGTCACATACCCCAATTTTATTAAAATAATGTAATTATTTTTAATATTCCTGAGAACATTATGTTAAATTTAATGCTAAGTAGGAAGGGATGACTCAGCAGAGTCTCCAGAAATGGAATGTAAAATCTGAATAAATTATTATTAATAAATAGATTATGGAGACAACAGCATGGGAGAGCTGTTAAAAGAGGTTACTGGTCTAACTGGTGGATGGAATTAGGTGGAAGGACAAAAGACAAGTGGCAGCATCCTCAAACACTTCCTGAGTTGCAGGTGGCAACTTCCCTATATTTTGGGGTCATGATTCCCCAAGAAAGTGGAATCTGAGCAGGTGGCTCATTAATGACAGTTAGCCCAACTAAGACCTAGGCAATCTTTTAAATACTACTCAATGAACTGAGCTGGGGGTTCAGCAATTGTTCTAGAGGGAGAATACATTTAGATGAATGCTATTCAGGAGTCCCATTGAGGAAGTGGGAAACAGTAAGGAAGTGTTTTGAGCAGGAAGTTGCAGTAACTTGGTTCCAGTATAGCTATTTTGGCTGAGGGAATTATTGGCCGTACTTAGATTCCAGCCAGTTAGACCAGAGCAAGCTCGGGGGTCCTGAGAAGTGCTGTCTGGGCACTCTCCAGGAATTGGTAGGGAGGAACAGCCTCCCACTGCTGTTATTGTCTACCATCTACAGGTTCTGTCACTCTCCCTGTTGATTGGTTTAAATTATTTTCCTATGAGATAAACTAGTACAACTATGTATTGATTGTGTTCAATTACAGGAATTCATTATCTGTACTTTCTTTTGGTATAAATTTCAGAATGCAGATGCTTTAGAAGTTTTCCTGTTTTATTTAAATAGAGTATATTATTTTTATACAGAACCTATTTGTCACTGCCACAGTTAATAAATACTGTGTTTATGCATATGCTAGAATTCCTGTTATTAGTTTAATAATAGACAGAAATATTGGATAATAGATAATCCAGATTTATAACTATTAAACAATCATAAGAACAAATCTAGACAAATCTTAGTGTTTATTTTGAGATAATTCCTATCAGAATAACCTATCTGTATATATATATATATTGTATATTTTAGTAAACTTTAAATTACAAGTCTTTCCTATATCAAGTTAATAGATAAACAAAACTCATTTAATATATTATTTATACTCAGAACATGTCTGACAGTTATCGATTAATTAAAAGGTGACTGTAACAATATTTCATTGTTACAAGTTTTCACAAATCTTAAACATTTACACAGTAGTCAAACACAGACACTAGTAACTGTAGATTTTTATTTGCTTGCTATCTAAGTCTTAGAACACAGTAGCCATGTCAATATAATAGAAATAACAGAGTGGTTTTTAAACAATACAAACATATTAATACAACAGAAAAACTGTTGACTATTACAGTCATCATTGGCGGATTACAAACCATTGTAAATTATACACAGTATTAATAGTATTCAGTACAAATATCTCCATTGGAGTAGTTCCCAAACCCTACTTGGCTGTAGCCTTACAATATCCCATCGACAGACTGAAAAACAAGTGAAAAGAATGCCTTATATGGCAACGATAACCTACAGTAAGATTACACATATTTCTATGTGTATATATATTATTCAACCTACAGTTTCATTTAACAACTGTACAAGAATCAAAACAAATATTATTATAATTCATACCCAGTCGCTATCGAGTTCACAATACCCTATGTATGCTTTGAACATGAAACAAAACCCCCCAAATTCACCAGAATAACCCTATGCATTCAACTATTGCAGACACCGTCGAGAAACATCCACTATCATCATTCAACACTTCAAATCAAAATAAAACACAGAAGGAAAATGGTAGGGTTTCTTTAAACGGAGCCATCATACATTGCAGGTATCGAATAACCCAGATATCTTTACATCTTGTAAATATTATAACAATACACGAAGACGAAACACGGTCATAACAGACCCAATAATTTATATGAAAAAATTAAATCTTAAACAGCGAGGATTAAAATCCTATGCTTAGCCGTTATAGAAAACCATAGCCGAAACCCTGGCCTCATATGGGCATAGCCGTGAATGGCTCTTCATACATTTAACAGGGTTTCAAACCCCTTTCTTTTCAACCAAAACAACTCCATACATATGACTGCAACTGTAAATTGCAAGTTGTCAAATGACTTCACTATACAGGAGTTTTCCTCCTTGACACAACCCTAGCCACAAAACCAGCAAAGGAAGAGACAGCCGTGGATAACCAGGCTTACCCGGAGGAGCCTGCGTAATTTGATAAGGCCATGAACACCTTCAAGAGCCGTGTGACCTGCACATTGACGAATGCCGAGGATATTAATCGTCATATTAAGTGCAGAGAATGGAAACAAAAACGTAAATCTATTTGAATGATTATAAAACTTAAAAACTGTAAAAAAAAAATATGGTGCATCTTACCGGGACATGGAGGAAAGTAGCAGTAGACAACCAGTAGCCACAGGCTAAATAATTATAGAAACCCCATCATCTTCGTCAGAAAGGTAATTAAACAAAACTTATATAACAGCTGAGACAAGGTAATAGTTCCCGACGAAACCCTCACGCTGGCATGGAACCAGACTTGAAGCACACCCAAAACCCAAATGCATCACCTCTCATATAACTTAAAGACCGTAGCAAACCCTGTCTCCTATGCACACCAGCGAATTGAAGGACTGTAAGTAGCTGGTTTTAAAAAAAAAAACAATGACGGAGCAACGAGACCACAAAATAAGGAAAACCGTAGCCAAATCTATCAACAGAGCCGAGGAGGTATTCTACTTCAGAATGAAACCCACGAGACCAGACCCCAACACGTTGCACTCAGTTACAGTGTTCTCATTACAAAAACTCAGACAAGGAGGGTTTCATTCTCAGGACCCGAGCCCGAAGGCAAATACAACAACCTGGTAGGGTTTTGATCAACATTTTATATATTGCCAACCGCTTGGAGGAGAAGCAACCACGTAGTCCCAAATATATCAACGTAGTATGGGTCGAGACTATATAGTTCAAACTGCAACCCAAATCATTGCACATCGAATCCAAAATCATTATATAAGTAAGTCAAATGTAAAAGACAACATATGATATACAATCATTAGCATATAGTGTATGCCTGCAATCGAACCTTCACGGAATACCAAGGTACGTGCTATGTATAAACCCTACAACAATACAAAGGAGGTATGGTCAACTTCAACCATAGAGTTTACATAACCAAGTGTGATAAATATAACCTATACACTATAGGTAGTATAAAGCTTGCCATCGTATGGGGACAACATGATGTGGAAAAACATTAAATTACATGAGATTTATAAATTAAAATCAATCCTAGATTTATGCCATGAGCATAATACATTCCATGATTTTGTAAGCAGTAATGTAGTCAACTTCAAAGGAAGATGCCGTGTTACTTAACGCCTGGAAATATTATCATATCTATTTGACATTTATACAAAATTGCTATCATACACACTCCTCGTGTTTGTTACCAATACTACTGTAACAGTAAAACAATATTTGAATAATAAATCTCTATTAATAAGATGATTGAAATAGAGCTTCATCTACAGGTTCCCATCGTGAAGGTAGTTAAAATCCATGCACAGTCATGTGACAGAAATAAACTTTAAAGTTGACATTAAACATTGCAGTATAGTCGAATATAATGGAATAATGCTAGAGGCGTCACTCTTGCACTTACGATTATTATTACATGGACAAACAGTAAATCATAGGTATTTAAACGACAATAAGTCACTTGGTGCTATGTCGCCTTACGTAGATGATAATTTATAATACAAACTATTGTTCCATTGATAAATTACAGTAGTAATATAGCATAATATTCATAAAACAATAATTATAACTGGACTGTGTAATCTATTGCAGAACATGGTGACGCTATCTGTATAAGAATTATCATGACGATCTTTTAAGTTTTAAGTACAGGAAATATTGATACTCACCAAGTTCAACCAACGGGATCCTTACTTCATTGACGTACCTGAGAGACAAAAGACGACATATGCATTAGCTCGTAAGCTAAGTAAGCCAGTCAACTACGACTAGCTCTTCCCTTGCGGCTCAAAAACAAAACAATCATAAATTACAATCACCAAAATCAAAGTTTTTAATAAGACAGAGTCTTTCAACAGATTATGTATGTTATTTAATTTAAAACAAATCAGAAAACTACCTAGTTAACATTTATTGTTGTAAATAAAAAATTTTAAATTTTTCGGAAATTTCGGGTTTTGACAAGGAGTATTCCGAATGGAGCACAAAAGATACATTTCTTGAGGTTCAGGGAAATCTGGTGTTGTCGGTAGCATTCTAGCATGAGTCTTAAGTTTGCGACATGATCTTTGACTAACCCGTATACCGTCCTATCATCCATGTAAACCACAAGGAACTTATGAATATAATCTTTGGTAGCTGCTACTGCTATTCTGGAAAATATTGCCAAAGCATTCTTTAATCCAAACGAAATCACCATGTACTGAAAGCATCCCCACTCAATGACGAATGTGGTCTTGTGTCGATCTTCTTTCGCAATCTTTATTTGGTGGTAGCCTGAAAATCCATCCATAAAGGAATATATCACCTTGCCTCCTACACCTTCGAGTACTTCATCAATGAATGGGGTCGAGAATGGATCATATAGGCACGCATCATTTAGTTTCCTTAAATCAACACATATTCGTACTTCATCGATTTTCTTGTCCTGGACAACCATTAGACTGATCCATTCTGATTCTGCCACAGGTTTGATAATTCCTGCCTCTAGCATTCTTTCAAGTTCGGCTTGCACTCGTTCTTTGTACCGCGGGTTCAATCGATATGGCCGCTGCTTAACCGGCTTTGCGTCGGGTTTCAGGGGAATCCGCATCTCTCCTAAGTCTCCAGAGATTCCCTTCATCTCTAAGAACTTAGTTGGAAACAAATCTTGAAACTCATGTAGTAGGTCAGTTACCTTCGCAATGGTCGACTTGTCGCAGTAATCCCCAATGTTTGCAAATTTTGGGTGTTCCTCTGATCCAATGTTCACCTTCATAATCTTTAATGGTTGCTGAAATTTGTCCGTCAGTATATCTGGTGCCACCACACTGTGACTACCCTCCAACTCTGGTACATATGTAGCCCTGGTCTCATCATCATCTTCGGGTTCTCCAGTGACATTGTAGCACTCCATCAACATTTCTGGTGTCGCCATCCATTGGAGTTCCATTGCTTGTCCAGTTGGTACTGCTTCAAATATATTTCCTTGGATAGCCTGTAGCGCGGTGTAGATTAAGGGATTTATGTTTGTGAATGAGAATTTTTGGCTGAAGCCAATCGTAAGCTGCTCCCAAGATGTTGTCCCATGTTGCAGTTCTGCTGCGACATACCAGCTCCGCGGTATCTCATCCAATGTGTGTACGAATGCATGTACCCACTCTTGTCATGCCCTCGATCCCCATCGGTGTTGGTCCGCATTTAGATGTGCCTTCGGGTCTCCCTGTCCGTTGTATCGCATCTGGTCATCCTTCAAAGCTTCGTCGAACCGAACCTCCATGAGGCATCGACATAGTGGCCAAGATGTGATGTTTCATTTATGCTCTACCTACCATCGTGCAGGAGTAGCCTTCAGGGCATCCTCTAGGTCCAGAAGACATCGTGGCTCTGCCACCTTCCCCTCAAATTCGGTGAGGAATGTGTCCAAGTTGGGAAATCCTTCATAGGTAGGTAACGCACATTCCTCCTTAGCTACAATTCACAGGGACTGTGTTATCTGTGCGCACCTTCGAAAAGACACTTCATGCAACCGATTCTGCCAATTCTCAAGGGCCTCGTCTGAGTCAGAGGAAGCCGAACTGGTGCTGCGCCATTCCAATTCTCCATCCATGGTGGGGTTAACATAATATTCAAAGATGTTATGCAAACTATCCCATCCTTCTGTGAATTTGTCTCTGACAGGCTCCGTATAGCGCAGCCCTTCCGCTGGATCTAGTGGTGCAACGACTCTCATTTCCTGGTTCTCGAAGGACATTGTCCATTTCTTAAAGTTGATAATTGCTTGATTTTCCATAGCTTATTCTATCCCCAGCAGTACCAGATAGGAACTGGTGTTATCCACGATTTCAATGACGTTGAGGTCTGCATACGTTCTGAGTCCTTCAATTTCAACTAAGTTGACATACCCGACCGAGTGGGGTGATCTTGCTTTGGTTCACCAGTCGCAACTATACCGGCAACCAGATCATCCATGGCTTTCCCATCGTCTCTCAGGTCTTTTTAGTCAGGATATTCACATCCGAACCCAGGTCCAGAATGATGGAGTCAACATCAAATTCTTTGATCTGTGTCGACATCCGCATTTCCCTGCCTATTTTTCTTTTATGTATGCGATTAACTTTCTGCTCCAGTCGTGCACCACCTCGTTGTCGTAGTAGACTAGTTATTTCTTCCACTATCTCTGGATCTTTTTCCAGGTCTAGGAAACTCCCTATGAAGGATTTTAGGGTGGTTTCCTTCCTTCGCTACTTCATGTGGTCAAACGTTGGTGGCATGTCATAGATTTCCTCTTCCAGAGCTACCCATCTCTTATTCCTCATTACCTCCTGGGATTTTGAGAAAATGTCATTTTCCACTTCAGCGCCCTCATTGACCTACTTTTGTCATGTTTGTGTTGGTCTGATATTGGTGTGTGGCTTATCGGTCCTGGTTACCATTCCACCTTGTGTCACTATCCCCATCATAGCATGGTTTCCTATGGCTTATGTCGAGATCATCTGTACCACAAGTGGCGTCTTTGGATTATCGAGTTCTAGTTCTGCTTGGTTTTCCATTTCGCAATAAGCTAAGGGCAGTCTTCTATACTATGATCTGTAGCACTGCAATATGTACATTGCGGCGCTGGATTCGGACAATCTCTCAAGTAGTGCCCCTGTTGCCTACAATTATAACAGGTTATTAGACCTCTTCCATGTCCAGTAGTGCCTCCACGTCCCATACCTCGGCCGCCGCGATATCCTCCCCCAAAACCTCCGCGTGGTGGTCCATATTGTTGATACTGCGGTTGTCCGTACTATGGCTGTTGATACTGCTGCTGGCCATACGGCGATGGTGGATACTGCGGGTGCCCATAGTGGCCCTGGTCATATTGCTGCGGCTGGATATACTGCGATTGTTTTTGTACCACCGGTGGTTCTTCTACCTTCATGAAATATGTATCAGTTGTTCATTCTTGCAACAAATCATAGGCCCTGCAGTCCTTCTCATCATGGCCAACCGATCGAAAAAAATTGCAGTATAAGTTTGCTAGCTTCGATACCATCTTTTGCAAATATACACACTCCTTTGGTCGATGCCCCCTAGTCTGACAGACAGTGCACCATGGCATGACTCCCTGGCGAAGTGGGTTTGGCCCCCCTGCCTGCAAGTATTCCTGGAATTCTGGGCAATTGTCGTTATGGTGCCCCTCAATTTTGCATCTGGTGCACCATACATATCCTTGGGTTTCCTTGCCCTTCTTGATATCCTCCAGTTGTAATGTTAAATTGGCCAACTATGGCTGAACTGTGTCCATTCCCATTCTTGCTTTGCCAATTGGTGAAGCCTTGTAATGTCCCCATTTTGACCCCCTTTGTATTAAATCATAAATGATGTAAATATTGTTATTTAATCATGGTGAGGAGCTCAAGGCCAAGGCCCCACCAATGATTTAGCGTTTTATGTATCGGCAATTATAGAAATAGATGCCTATGGTTCTTGTGCTAGATAGGCACAATGTAAATAAAACATCATGTAAATACGAAGTTTAATGAAAATACCCATAACTAGCTATGCAATGCAACAAAGAGATGGGGGCATGCTTCTACAAGGAATAGGGAGGGAAATTATTCAAACCCTTGAGCCAATGGTGTTAATCCATGTGTCAATGAGAAAACCCATAAACCACCAACTACCCATTTTGGGTTATGGACCCAAACATTTAATTCTTCCAGAAATTGGTTGAGGCAGTTAATGCCTTGGGAATGAAGAGGTATGGCAGCCAATTTCGTGCATGGGCAAGCCACCAACCTGGGAAATCGTATTTTGTCTCCTTAGGCAAGAAAACACCCATGAAATGGTGCCCAAAGCCATGCTAAACCAACAGTCTTTCCTCTCTCACGCAGTCTGAACTACTGGGTCTTTCCTCATCACGTTTTTACCATTTTTCCTACATTTTCCATGCCTGGGAGCTCGTTTTTGCATTGTACAGCAGCTGGGAGAGAAGGGCCACGATTTGGTACTGTTATGGAGGCCATTTTTTCCCCAGAATGTCCATGGACGTTTTTCTGAAAATGGACTTGGCTTCCTAGGGTTGTTCCCCATCTTCCAGTTTCATTTTTGGGTTTTCCACGTTTTTCTGAAGCTGATGAAAACCCCATCTTTGGGCATCTCACTGTAAAAACGTTTTATCATGCCCAATAAGTGTGGCTCTGTTGTGATGTGCATCCCGGTTTTGATTTGAACCTATGAGCAAGAAACTTGGACTGGTAGTGAACAGAATTGGCTTGATAAATGTAGTGGAGGGAGTAACCTCTCAAGAAGATCAAGAGGGCTTTGGCTACTTTTCTATGCACACCCTGAAAGCACTAGAAAGGAAGGTATGGCTTGAAGGACTGTGTGGCAGTGAAGAGAATACTTCCTTGTGTTGGGTGTGTAGGCATTGTGAGTGCCAAGCTGAATAGACATGGGAGGGGTATCCATAGCTTTGTGGTTGAGCTCACTAGCTTAGCAATTCTTCCTTTCCATGTCCTAGCAGCCTGATAAACCCAATTGCAGATTGGCTTGGCTCATCTTGGTGTATGCTTGGCTATGTGTGAGTCTGTTGTTCCCTAGTTCCTTATAGAAATCATGCCCAACTCGGGGGTGGCAGTTGTATCAAGAGGTTGATAAGCACAACTGGCCTATGGTTGGGTGGAACGTTGCAGATGCATAGCTGGTTGGCTTGGGACTACTTTGTTAAGATAAGTATTCTCTTGTGTTAACTTTGCATTTATTTATTTGATGAATATCATGAATGTATTATGGATGTGTTATTGAATTTACTTCCGCTGTGTTTTCTTATAGTTTTACATTTCCATATATACTTTTATACTGTGTGAATGCTTAGAACAAAGTCCATGGGGCTAATTGCCCAGTTTTAGCATCACGTCCTCTCTATCATGCTGGTATGATAGGAGGGGACATTACAAGCCTCTAGCTTCATTGAGATCTCTAATGCTTCCACCTGTGTTGTGACTTTTTTTTGCATCAATGGCCCTCAGATATGCGACACCAGTCCTGCGATGAACCATTCTTTGTGTTGTAGCTCATTTATCAGGAGGCTCACTTTCTCTATTAGCATCTTATATCACTGGTCGAATTCCCACACTGACTCGTTCGGGAATTACTTAATCTCCTTAAGCTCAGTGACATACTGTGACTCAGATTTTGGTTTCTTAAATTCGTCAGTCATCGCCACCCTTATCTGCTTCATTGTTTTGGTCGTTGTTCCCAGCGGAACCTTTACAAACTTCATGTACCAGTCTAACACCCGACCCCTAAGAGTCGTTTCCAACTGTCCTATCTTTATATTATCATCCTGGACCTGCTTCACAGTCCAGATTGCTTCGCATACAAACTAATACTGTTCGGGATCCTTGGTCCCGTTTCCCTGAAAGGTGGGCATTTTTTCCTTATCTTCCATCCCAATGTTAGTGGTATTGTTATTTACTGAAGCACTACTCTTACCACTGCACGTGGGGAAAATCTGCGAATAGTTTGGATTTCTTCCTATGAAATTCGGAGTAGTGTGCGGGGTCGAAGGTACGTGGTAACTTACGATCTGACCTTCCTCCGCCTCTGGGGTAGCCTGGTCGACGTCTCCTTCACAATAAGGTCGCTTCCTCCCATGTGGTCCTGTTCCATAGTTCTTTGCTCCAGTCCTCTTAGGAGACTCTCTTTCAGTCCTCCTCTTCTTCTCGGGACACCGGAATATAGCTCCACTCCTCAAGAGACCACACTCTTCATTAGCTTCCCTTTCAAACTCGTCGTCGCTCATGTCCACCACATCTTTGCGTCAAACTCGCATTTACGTGATACCTTCAGCTTCGCACACCGATTCTTCTACTCATCAGAAAGCATCCTCAACATTCCTTGTTCGCAGACCAGCATTTTAATCCATAATTTTAACGATGACAAAAATATTCCCCTTGGCCCCCTAAATAAATTTCTTTCGGTGTCGCTATATGACTTGATAGTATCTACCGCAAACTCAGTTACGTACCCTTCGAGGATATTTTCCACCCAAAAATCAACATCCCGTGATACCTTGTTATTAACTTGCTTCAATTATCGCACCAACTCTGGAGTCCAACAATCTGGTTCGGTCTTCTGGCAGTGGTTCTTGCGGAACGTCAACTGTGCTAGCCACTCATGCAATAGCACCAGGAATTCGAAGAAAAATATTTTGTGGACGTTTGAGTAGATGTATCTTTCTAACCAACTAGTCGTTTTCTACTTCGGATCTCGCTTCTCGCTTTCCATGAATTCCTCCGCCTTCTTATCGAACCACTCTTGGATCTCTGGTTTAGTCGAGTGCCACAGCATATCCTCTTTTCTTCTTCTTTCAGGCCCTGGCAACAGAACCATTTTTTGACACAAAGTCTATCGGCAGGGGTTCACTCCACATTGTCGACAACAAACTATCAACCTAACTCTCTTATACACTGGCCCAGAAAGGTGTAACCCTTTCCAGCTACACTTTCAAAGCAAGCGCAGTCTCACCCGAGGTGAATAAGAGGGCTACTAGAACCCAGCTTCCGCAGTTATGAAGAGGATATGTGCACATTAGCCAGAGATTACAACATTCATAATATTCCATTAGCTAATCATTTGCATCTTATTCGTAATACATTCATAGCATATTCACCAACATATTCGCACTAATCAATAGCAACATATATTCACATTAATCAATAGAAAGCATCCACATAACCCATCATTTATCATCGCATCATTGCACAACAACATAATTTAGATCATAACCGAACATCTTCATTCATTCATCAAAACCTGCGGAACAAACCTCGTAGAAATAGTCAAGTCATCATATCGCGGATACAACCAAACTCAAAAGATAGAATTAATCTCCAAAACTTCGATGCCCTTAGGCTTACAATCTTGATTTATTTGTATGCTTTCGTCTTATTACAAAATGGTCCACATGACTGACTCGATTAATCTAACTATTCTTATGCTTCCACAAAAAGTGGTGAAAGGTCCTTCTTCCGCGGAATGACCCTTTCGCACTTGTCGGCTTCCACACTTCCTGTGGATCTATCCCATGCCAACAATTAAAAATGGTTTTTTTTGTTACTTGTCAATTGTATTTACTTGTTTAACTAGTAATAAAAATGAAAAATTGAATTGATTTATTTACAAAATAATTATGTGTGAACTTGTTGTGCTTATGGTGCAAAGCCTCATAAATTAATCATGTGAACTTAGTTCCTTAAATATTAGAAAAGTAAATAATTGAACTTCTTATGGTTGTGGTGCAAATACTCATTAAATAATCTTTATTGTTTATTCCAATTAATAAAATAAAAAATATTGAATTAATTTATTTATAATATTTGCGATATTTTATGTTTATGGTACAAATCCTCATAATTAAATCTTACTTGTGCATGTCCATGTGACAAGTAATAAGGCAGCAACACTTTATGGTACTTTCCAAGGTGGTATTTCTCTTAACATGGGTGAGAAAAAACACAATTTCCAATAATATTAATAAATATAACACCATATTAACACCACAAAATATAAGTGGTGCTAAGAGCACCACCTTAACACCACAAAATGTAAATGGTGCTAATAACACTTAACACCACAAAAATATAAATGGACTTTAGGGGATGGCTTTAAAACAACTGCCCCCAAAAGTCAAATTCTCGTGACGTTTAAGGGGGGTTTTTTAAAAACCGCTTTGAAAAGGACCTTTAAATTCATGAAAATTGGCCTTTGAGAGCGGATTTATAACAACCGCCCCCAAAAGTCCAAATTCTCATGGGGGGAGGGTTTCAAATCACCTTGAAAAGGACCCTTAGGGGGGTCTTTCAACCCCCCCCCCAAAAAAAAAAAAAATTCATGCAAATGGACTTGTGGGGTTGACTTTAAAACAACCACCCCCAAAATTCCAATTATCATGACTTTTGGGGGTGGTTTTAAAACAACCGCCCCCAAAATCCCAATTATGATGACTTTTTGGGGCGACTTTAAAACAATCACCCCCAAAAGTACAATTATCATGAATTTTGGGGGCAGATTTAAAACAACCTCCCCCAAAAGTCATGGTAATTGGACTTTTGGGTGTGGTTTATTTAAAGCCACCCCTAAAATTCATAATAATTGGGATTTTGGGGGAGGTTGTTTTAAAACTACCTCCAAAAGTCATGATAATTGGACTTGTGGGGGTGGCTTTAAAACAAAATCCCCCAAAAGTCCAATTATCATGACTTTTGGGGGCGATTTTAAACAACCGCCCCCAAAATACCAATTATGATGACTTTTGGGGGCGGCTTTAAAACAACTGACCCAAAAGTCCAATTATCATGACTTTTGGGGCAACTTTAAAAAAACCACCCCCAAAAGTCCACTTATCATGACTTTTGGGGGGGGTTTAAAAGCCTCCCTGAAAAATACCTTTAGGGGGGGTCCTTTTAAACCCCCCTAAAAGTCATGAAAATTGGACTTTTTGGGGGGGGGTTTAAAAAACCGCCCTTAGAAGTCCAATTCTCAGGACTTTTTTTTGGGGGGGGGGAGTTTAAGAACCGCCCCCAAAGACCTAAAGAAATTTTTTTAGGAGGGGGGGGGTGGTTATCAAAATCGCCGCAAGGCAAAACCTCCTCTAAAAGGGTGATTTGTCGTAGTGGTTGAACCCTAGAATATGCATACCCTAGTTTAGTTAGAAAAAACCGCTCAACCCCTTAATACCATATATTATATTGAATTGCATTTTAACTTTTTCTAAACCCCCAAAATGAACCCATTTACTATGATATTAATTTGACAGTGAATCTCCATCTTAAAATCAAGCGTGTGAAAACATGTTAATAAATATTGCATCAAATGTGTATTACCTTGCAATGTATCTAGCAATGATATATGTTGCATCTATATGTCAAACAAATATATTAAAATGCAATAATGAATTGTAACATCATAATAGGATCACAAAACTATGTACATGTATATAGTTCTATTGGATAGACTTTGATTATACAGTCTTCTCACTAAAACCTTTTGAATATTGAATGGAATTCAAACCACTTTAAGATGTCCAAAAGGGAACCAAAATTGACACTTGTCCCGAGTTTGAATCTCACCTGCACAACACACTAAGTGTATACTATATATCCATCTACATCTTGCTAGTACATGCTATCATCACTATTTACATCATTGGTAACTCTGGCATCTACATGCACTAGCATCCCACTCATTTAATTTATCAAAGAATAACAATGAAAATATTTGTGAATATATATTTATGCAGTCAAAATGCTCAAATTTTAGTGTCTTTAACATTTTATTTTATTTATGTTATGTACTAATTTATGTTTGTATTTTTCATGTACCCAATAGACTCTCTACATTGTTGAGACCATGGGGCACTCAAATGTGTTCATATAATTAGGTTCTTGATACAAATTTGAATTCCCTTTCTATTCATATCCATTTCATAAATTTTATAGTAGAAACATACTTACATTTATAACTATCGGTTATTCAAATTACCCATTTGATTTTAGTGGATTATCCCTACTGTTAATGCATTCAAACCATGATCTAATAATTCATGCATATAAACAATTCATTAATAATTTAAGCAAACACATATCATGAAATTATAAAGCATGTAAATCATACACAATTTGGGCACTTATATTTATAAATATCCTCCAAATAGGTGCAAGCTAAGAACGTTCCTCCCATCCATATGCACTTTATCAAGCCTTCTCTTTCTTGATAGATGTAACCGCCAAGCTAGGGATATTAGTCCAAAAGGGGTGAATTCCCACCTCTTCCCCTTTAATTTATAGCTACACTCCTTATAGAGTGCTCTTCACCCAAGGACACATATCCTCTACCCAAGTGGTGCAGGTAACCCCATCCACAACTGACCCCAACCCCTCACTTATTCCCTATCAACCTACAAAACACCAGCGAAGGTACCCCTTCTTTGCACTGTAGTCCTTTAATCTATCCATTTCCTCTTTTGGTGCTCCAGTATAGGTCAATCAGGAAATCTCCATGACAAGGCTCTATGGATGCCACACTACATGCTAGGTTCCCTAATCTTGAGCACTATTTTATCAGGGTAGCTAGGCTATCATTTCTCAAGGTGGGCTCGAGTGTACCTTTTGGAAAACTAATCTTCTTTTGGTTTTACCAACTCAAACTACCATGGCATGGATGATATTGGCCCTGGATGTTGGATTGAATAGATTAAATGATTTTATAAATTTATATATGCATGGATTTTGTTTGACACCTACATTCCCCAAGAGTGGCCACTTTTCCCTTTTAATACTCAATTAAGATAATTGACCCATGATTAATTAAAGTGAACCTCATAATTATGGTTAAGGGACTTTGGGTTAAGAAGTTTAATGAATCCTAAGGAATAGTTAAATTTCACTAGGGTCATCACCCCATAGCCCCTATTACTTCCCCCACTTGTGGATTCATGTTCCCCCTTCTCTTCTTTTCCCTTCTTCACTTGAATTTGTCAGATATTTTTATATTAAAAAAATGTACATGTTTAAAATGTGTTCGGTCATCCTAGACCATTCATATCCAGCTTTTATCCTTTATATAATTACATAATCTTTACATATTTGGGTAAAAAACAAGGTGTTACATTCCCCTTCCTCTTAATTTATGCACCGTCCTCAATGCATATTAGCACTATCTACATGTACAAAAATAATACAACAAACTGTTTCAAAATAGTTGAGGGTATGCCTCTCACATCACATCCTCCAATTCCCACATTGCTTCTTCATGTTCCGGTAATGTGTCTATTGGACCTTTACCTTCCCTATGGCTCTATTCTCGAGCAACATAATCTTCTCATTGGGGATGCACATTGGTTGCAATGGAATATCTCCTTCTGGTTCCACCTGAATCAAATCCCAATCGATAATGTGGCTAGGATTAGGTATATACTTTTTCAATAATGACACATGCAATAATTATGCATTTTTTTGAAAGAAGGAAAAGAAAGGTCATATGCAACAAGTCTTATCTTAGCTAATATTTCAAATGACCCACTATATATGCACATTATCTTAGGGCAAATTCTAAGTTTCAATGAACTCCTTTTCGATATGAATTTTAGGTACACATTATCACCAACTCTAAATTCTCTTGCTAATATTCCTTTGTCTACATAAATTTTCTATCTATCTTATTCCATCTTTAAATTTTGCCTAATTTTCACAATCTGCTCTTCTGTTTCCTTAAGAAATGATGTCCTAATTACTATTTTTTCTACTGGATTGTCCCAACTTATTTGTGTATTGCACTTTCTTCCATATAAGGCTTCAAATGAAATCATCTTCAAAGAATCATGATACCCATTGTTGTATGCAGACTCTACCAAGAACAATTAATCTTCGCATTTAGATGGTTGATCGATCGCATACATCCTCAACATATACTCGATAAATTGATTAACTCTTTGAGTCTTACCATCAGTCTAGGGATGATATGTTCTACTCAAATTTATATTTTTTCTAAATCCTTTGATTAAACCATTCCAAAAGTTTGAAGTAAAATTTGGAACTCTTTTTGATATAATGGCTTTTGGTATCCCATGTAACCTGGAAATTTCCTTCATATAAATATAATCTATGTTAGTTTCCTTATGCATTGACTTGATTGGAATAAAGTGGGAAACCTTCGTTGCTTGTCTTGGGAAAAATAGTGATGAAACCAATGGTCACAACATCCCATTTCCATTATGGTATTGGTAGTGGTTGTAGAAAACATGTTGGGTGTCTATGCTCCACTTTTACTCTCTGACATTCCATGCACCTGGATATACACTTAGCAACATTCTTCTTCATTCATGGCCAAAATTATTGACTTCTCACTGCTTCAATTTTATTTTGGTATCCAGGGTGTCCTACATATGGAACCTTATGGATCTAATTCATTATCAATTTCCTTAATTCTATATAATTAGGAATATAAACTCTATTTTTATACATGATAAGTCCATCACCTACCATCCTGTAACCTTCACATTTATACTATACATTTTCCTGCTGCAATCCTTCTTTTACTTGAATATAATTATGTTAATTTTAGATAAAATCCTCAATAATTATGGTTCTTAAATCTAATTTACACATGCTAAATATTGTATCTTGCATTACATGTACTCTCTTGATGAGGGCATCTGCAACCTTGTTCTCTTTCCCTAAATTTATTTGTTTGATATCAAAGTCAAATTCACAAACATATTCCACCCATATTGTTTGCCTGGAATTCAAAGTCTTCTTTTCAAACAAGTGTTTCAACCCACTGTGATCAATCCTTAATTCAAGCTTCCTTCCCATGAGATAAGGTCTCCACATTTTTAAGGCATGCACTATAGAATCCAACTCTAAATAATGTGTGACATAATTATTATCATGTTCCTTAACCTTCCTAGACTCATAACATACCACATGCCCATTATGCATGAGCACTCCACCAATTCATTCTTTGCAAACATCTTTGCATACCACAAAATCATCATTTGGATCAAGAATTTTGAGAATTGTTGTATGAGTAAGCAATTTATTTAGTTGCTGAAAAATTTCTTCACATTCCGTTGTTCGTTCAAATTTGACACCTTTCTTTTGCAATGAGGTAATTGGATTTTTCCACTTTTGAGAAGTTGATCCAAAATGGATGAATATATCATTTGTGACCTACTTGTAGCTTTCGGGGTTGGGAGATTGGATGATTTCACTTGTAGCGCCCATTTTAGGGGTATGTCTTACTTTTCAGATTTGAGCTAAAAAATCAATCTAAAACTTCTGAGGCCATTTTGATGACTTAAATGACACTTTTTTTGCTCAATATTTCTTTGGAACAATATTACATATGCTACACACTGAGAAATTTCCAATGATCCAAACATCACCTCAAGCAAAGTCTATGTGAAGACATTATGCCTCCCACAAGTTGACCTATCTAGTTTACCACCGTGGTATCGAGTGGATTCCACGTCAGCTCTCATTCTTGAACATGTGGACTTAGTCACATGAGAAATTTCAATAACATTTGAGAATTTACAAAACCCTAGCCCTAATAAGGAGTTGAGAAATGAAAAAAACCTAAAATTAACCTTAGACAACTATCAAGCTATGTTAAATGTCGGGTTGTCAGGAGAAGAAGCGGTTTCATTATTTTGATGTATTGTATTGTTCCATATTTGATCAAACAACATGGGGGTGGATATTAGAGCAAAATAGAAGAGATAATTGATAATGTAGTAGCCATTCTAGTCATAGATTCGTAGGTAACTCCATGGAAAGTACCATTTCCTTTGTATTTGCAATTTGATATGAAGAACAAGCCCTAGTCCTCATTTGTGGCTGGATTTTTACCCATAGTGGGTTTTCCTGAGGTATATCTTGTGTTATTGTGGGGATTGTGTACTTATTTTCTCTAGTTATTTCTCTTCCAGTTTCATTGTATTCAATATTTTATAAAATTAAATTAACACAATGAAATAAGTTGTAAGATTTGTTGTGATTAACTGATCCAGTAGAATATCCACGATAATTTACCAATCATATTGGTATTAGAGTCATTTTTCTTTTGATTTTTGTGGGTAATAGCAGGATCTTGTAGTTCCAAAAAAATTCTTCAAACTCTAGCCATTGTGGACGAATATGTTCAAGGAGTGGTAGATAATTACGAGGATGATTTCAAAGCTAGAAATATAGGTCGTCGATTATATCTCACACAACATGTCAATCCTAGTGGTGTCCCTAGAGAGGAAGTTTGCACCTTACATGTATTTTGGAGGCTCTAAAGAAGATTTAATATCTAAGAGGGGAAATAATAGATAAAAGTGACCCAGAAAAGGAGAAGACAAAATATCCAAAGAGAGAGTAGTCAAGTTCTAGTACCAATATTCCTTCCCATCCTCTCTTCAATGTGGAATTGAAAGTCGACATCAAGTTGTATCAAGATGAGATCGATTCTCTAAAACTCAATTATTGGTTACAATAATTGGAGGTTTATTTTAGCATCCATCAAATAGCCGATGATTAAAATATCTCATTTGCTTGACTGAAGTTAGAGATACATGCATTAACTTGGTGGGAAAGACACACAGAAGCACTTAGGCTGCAAGGTGACCCACTAGTAACTAAGTGGGGGGACTTTAAAACCCTCATCAAGTCCCAGTCCTACCATATCGAATATGAAGAGTACCAATGGATCTATTGGCATTACTACAAGCAAGGAAAGGGGCAGAGTATGTAAGAATACACCACTTAGTTTAGGAAGATGGCTATCACGATAGGTATCTCACCAAAGAACCAAGATCTACTCCTAAAGTATCTGGGAGGTTTACATAGCCACATATGGAGGCAGGTGATTCTTTTTAATCCAAGATCAATTGATGTAGCATGTGTACAAGCAAATTACCTGGAAAAGGGAATAAAGGACAACCAAGTGGTTCAAAATAGAATGAGATCCAAGATGCTACCAAGGAGAGGAATAAGAAGTGGAAGGGAAAGGAGAACAAGGCTACAACCATGTCACATCATTGCAAGAATCCAAAAAACTAGTGTAAGCATTGTGATATCGATGGTCACACTAAATAAAAGTGTTGAAAGCTACGTCAATAGATGAACCCAAAGAACCGTAAGAAGGATAACAAGAAGAAGAACATTTTAGCCATAGATTCAAGAAAGGAATTAGAAAGCATCTTGGATGTGGATGAAAATATTATATGTACTATTAGAACATTATTACACCTGGTACCATAGTCTCATGATGATAAATTAATGATTGTTGGTTCAAGCAAAGGTTAATGATGGTTATCCAAGGTTGTTAGGCAATTATTGACTGATTCCACTACCTAGGCCCCTAATTTTGGTCAAACAATGATTAATGTGCCCTAATTTATGGCCACCACCCTCATTTATTACCACTACTCACTTGAGTTGCACCCTTATCCCTTTATTATGGATCTGAGTTTGACTTGAGGTGCCCATGCACTAAATGCAGACATTTTTCCTCCTCTTTAGCAGTTTTGGCCTATCCTTGGCTACCTAAACTCCACCAAATCCTCCACCACTCATGTGCTACCATCATTAATGTCCTCCCATGACATATCAATGTTTAGATTAGGAATTCCTGATAGTTTGAGGTGATTTGGGAGACTATTGGTCAACTTAGGGGGGATTGAGGTCCAATGTAAGCTAGCCACTTGTAGCTCATTTTGATGCCTCCAAAGGCTCATGATTTTTCCCAAATATTATATAATGATGTTCACAACTCATTTCTAGGTTGGAAAGTAATAGAATAAATCCTATTTGCATCATTTGTGTGTATATTGTGCCTCTTTTACACTGATTTCTTACATACTTAGCCAAATTCTTGATTTGTGAGGAATTCTTTAGCTAGTAGATCCTACTGTGATTGAATTTCACATGGTATCAGAGCTCCTGGAGCTTCTAGTTGAACCAAAATACTTCATAGGTGCACCAGAAACAGTGAAGCAACCACAGAAGTCCTCCAAGACATTTCCTTGAAGCCATTGAAGCAATCCTTTGGAGTCTACCCAGGGTGTGACACACTCCAGAATCTGACCTCTTTCAATGTAGGGTTCGAATTAGCTTATTAGGATTCCCTCCTGAGTGATTGAGTGTTTGCATTGTAGGTGTACAATGTTCTTTGTCATCGAGTGCACAAGCTACATAATGGAGCAGTCTCATGTCATCTTGCTCACTCCATTCAACTACTTTGAGTGGAATGCCGGAATGATAATCCTACTGAGATATAAGGGTCTCTTTAGAGTTACCATGGGGATTGAGAATGAGATGAATTCTACAGTAGATAATTTGAATTTCTTCAACATAATGGATGAAGCTTTTGGCATGCTTTGTCTCAACATCTCAAGAGACTTCTTATTTCATGTAGATAGTCTCATTACTCCAAATGAAGTGTTGCTCAAGCTTAAGTCATTGTTTGGGAAGATTGATGATTTGAGGGGCCACCAACTTGAGAATGAGTTTATCTCTTTGAGCCCAAGCAGTTTTGAGACCATCTAATACTTCTTCACCAAGTTCAAATCCTTGGTCTTGCAAGTCAAGCAATGCGGCATTGAGAAGAAGAACGAGCAGCTAGTGTTGTCCATACTTTCGAAGTTGGGGCCTAAGTACTATGTTTTTGTTTCAACATTCCATTCCACCAAGCTCATTGTTCGAAACTAGAGGATGCCATCTTTTCCAGACTTCATGGAGTCTCTTACTCAAGAACAAGACAAGTTGGTCCAAATGGGAACCATCAAGCCATCAAAGGACCAATTTATTGCAGCCGGTGATTCGAAGCATACAAAGGGGAAGCAGAAGTCCAAAGGTTTGAAACATCAAGAGAAGAAGAAAGACAAAGAGAAGCCCAAATATTATGAAGGGGTTTCAAATCCTGGTAAGGAGAAAGGGAAGAAGAAGGAGAAATCCAAATGCACTTAGTGTCATAAGGGTTGGCACCCTGAAAATCCATGCATGAAGAAGACAAATGATATGATGGATCATCTCCTCGAGAAAAACAATATCCCTCTTCCAGAAGGAGAAAAGAAGGAGGGTGGTTCTGAAGACAAGGAGAGATGCCATGCATTGATGGTTAGTGCCTATGAATCCTCTTCTTTCATCATTGATTAAGGTGCCTCAAGTCACATGGATTCTGCAAGAGAAGCCTTCTCTACTCTCTCACCATACAATGTTCCTCCTATTATCATGGGTGATGATTCAGACATCCCAACAAGAGGCATTGAAATGATCAATCTAGACAATGGGTACTTCAGCAATGTGTTGTATGTGCCTGATCTTGCAGTAAATCTTCTCTTTGTTTACCAAATGAACCATACTGGTTCATCCAAGAGAGTGATTTTCACTCAAGGATATGTGGAAATTTCTGAAGTTTCTACAGGAAAAGTGGTAGCATTTGGTGTTACAGATAACGTGTCAAGGATGTACAAGTTTTCACCTTTCTTCCTTACTCTTATCCTAATGCTCTTTTGTCACATGCTAATGAGGTCAATATACTTTGGCATGAGAGGTTTGGACACCCAAGCTACATATATCTTAAATATTTGAGCAAAAAAAAAATGGTTGAAGGACTTCCAAGCATCAAATTTTCCAAAGGCACCTGCAAGGGATGCATTGTTGGGAAGCATGCAGAGCGCAAGTTTGAGAAGGGGAAGGAAAGAAGAGCTTCCCATCCTCTTGATCTGGTCCATTCATATGTGATAGGACCTCTTCCTATACCCTCCTATGGAAACTCAAAATATGTCCTAACATTCATTGATGATTTTTCAAGGTACTATTAGGTGTTCTTTCTCAAGTTGAAATCTGAAGTGTTTCATTCCTTCAAAGTTTTCAAAGCTTCAGTGGAGAACTTAAGTGGGAGGAAGATAAAGGTATTAAGGAATGATAATGGAAGGTAATATGTCAAGAAGGACCTGCAAAATATATGTGAAGAATATGGCATTCAAATGCATCATTATGTGCCTTACACACCCCAACAGAATGGTGTGGCAGAGCACAAGAATAGAGCATTGAAGGAGATGGCTACCTGTATGATGGAGGCTGAGTCTTTGTCTCCCAAAATATGGGTTGAAGCCATTAATTGTGATGCATATGTTCAGACTATATTTCCACATAGATCCTTGGAATGAAATACTACATTCGAGGCTTGGATGGGACATAAGCTTGCTGTGTCTCATCTCAGGGTGTTTGGCTCAAGAGCATGGGCTATAATAACTCCGGAGAAAAGAAAGGATTTACAACCCAAAAGAAAGGATTCCATTATGGTTGGTTATGCAGAAGATGCAAAGGGATAAAATCTCTTTGATCCCTCATCTCAAAATACTTTAATTGAGAGGAGTGTTTAGTTCAAAGAAGATCCCATGCAAGCAGCTGACCAAGAAGAAGGGGAATGCTCAAATCGCCCACTTGTAGAGGATGTAAGTGATGCTTAATTTTCTGATATTTATGATTATTATGTTGAGGATGAATATGATTACATGCATGCATATCATTACACTCCTACAAGGCCCAAGTGGGATGAGAAAACCATACAATCATTTGGTGAACTTGCAAGAGATACACAAGAACCCAGGAAGAATAGATCACAATTTCACAATGCATTTTCTTCTTGTGATTCAAATATTCATGGGACATTTTTTCTTATGGTTGGATCTGATCCATATTCATATTAATAAGCATCACATGACCCAATATGGCAAGCTTCCATGCAAGAAGAGTTGAAGTCTTTCCATGACAATGAAACTTGGGAGTTGGTTCCTCTTCCTTCCAAGAGGAAGTTGGTGCAATACAAGTGGTTGTATAGGACCAACATGGATGTTGATGGTTCTGATGTGAATTATAAGGCCATATTGATAGATAAGGTATTATCTCAAGTCCATGGAGTGGACTACACAGAAACATTTTCACCTGTGGCAAAGATGGACTCAATCAAGCTAGTTTTGGCCATTGCAGCATCCAAGTGATGAGAGGTTCATCATATGGATGTGAAGAGTGATTTTATTCATGGTGATATTCATGAGGAGATCTATATGCAGAATCTTGATTTTTTCATTCAAGATCCTTCACTTTTTTTTAGGTTCAAGAAGTCCCTCGATGGTCTCAAGCAAGCTCCTAGAGCTTGGTATGCCAAGATGGACAACTTTCTTCTATCACAACGTTTTGAAAGATGAAAAACTGATCCAAATGTCTATATGAAGCATATTAGTGACTCTATTTTGATCATTGTATTGTATGTTGATGACCTCTTGATCACTGGTAGTTTCATTGAAGACATAGGCTCAGTTAAAGTTGCATTACATAGTGCATTTTTCATGTCTGATCTAGGTTTGTTGAAACAATTTCTTGGTTCAGAGATTGATCAATCTAATGCAGGGATCAAAGTTTCACAATTAAAATATGCTTCATATTTGCTACCAAAGTTCAGAATTCTTGAATGTAAGGATGATAATTTTCCTTTCCTTTCAGGGGTAAAACTTCATGATTGGGATCTTGGGAGCTTGTTGTATCTCACACACTCTCACCAGATTTGGCTTATGTAGTAGGTGTTATTGCTAGATACATGCAAGAGCCTCATGAGATTCATTGGAAGTATTCCAAAAGGAACTTGCATTATGTACAAGGAACCAAGCAGTTTGGGATTCATTATGCAGTTGGTTCATCACTTGAACTGGTTGGTTTTACTAATTCAGATTGGGTTGGATATAGCATCGACCGAAATTCCACTTTTGTTTATGTCTTTATGCTTGAACATGGTCCCATTTTATGGTCTAACAAGAAACATCACACTATTTCCTTATCATTAGCTGAGGCCGAGTACAGGGGAGCAATGAATGCAGCTACACAATGTGTGTGGTTGCAAGGTATTCTTGGGGAGCTTGGATTTGCATTTGATTCACCCACAGTCATTTGCTGTGACAATAAAAGTGAAATAAAAATCTCCATTGATCCAGTATAGATACAAAGGACCAAGCACATAGAGATACACATGCACTACATCAGGATTTTGGTGCATGATCAGATTATTTCCTTGCAGTATTGCCCTTCTGTTGAGAAAACTGTTGATGTCTTCACCAAGAGTTTCACTGAGAATACTTTAACCTACCTTAGGTCACTCCTTGGGGTGGGTGATGCATGGCGAAGATTGATATATTTTTCATATTTTTTTTCATGTCTATTTTTGGGTGGAGGTTTTATTCCCATGTGGTTTTCCTCCTTACCTTGGTTACATGGACTCATGGGGGCTTCACTCAATAAACAATTATCATGGCACGTTTGTTCATGGCATATGAAACAATACCCCTAATTTCACTAGATATTGGAAAATACCTTCCAAAATCATTTTTTTAACCCCCTCCCAATATGCCCTCCCAATTTAAAAGAACCCCTATTTTCACTAGATATTGTATGTATCGATTTTTTCATTAACATTTTTTATAGCCCTTTATATTTCTACCTAGTATATTGATATGATACCGCTCGTATGACCCCACATGCATTCTACAATGCACCTTGCTTCTTTCGATGTATATTTTGGATGCACATTACTTCACCCACAATGCAATTACTCAACCACATATCATTATGATTTGCAACATCTAATGGTCTAATGAAGAGGTACTAGATCATTTCTTGTATGTCACTAGAGCCAATGCACATAGTACAACATTTAGATTGCATGTTGCAGTTCCCCAATCGTTGACTGAGCCTGTTGTGGTCTAGGTATCCAAGATCCCAGGGACTATAACAAGCTCTAGGAGGCTGACTAAACCTCCCAAGGCCTGTAATAGGCACAAGTAGTTGGTTATTCAATCTCCCAAGGCCTATCGATGGCCTATAACAGGCCCTGGAGGCTTAGAGCCTCCAAAGGCTATTGGTAACAACTGGTTGAGTGCTATTGGTAACAATTGGCTATCAATGACCACTGTCTCTCAACTATGATCGACTGGAAACCCACTTCACCACGAAACCCATGGCCTTAGGCATGCCTCAAGATGCGATTTCTCATCCGGCTATGATCTCGCCATCTCCATTTGGCAGATATTTGTCAGCCCGCCCATATAAAAAAGACCCCAAAGTATTTTTGTATTGTTACACTAAATAAAAAAAACACTTTTCCCTTAATATATAAGCAATATAATTTTTAGGTTTTCATGAATATTTAATACCACAATATGAATGAACGTGATATTATATTTCCTTCTAGTGAAGCCCCCATGCATGGACTAATAAAAATTGTAAGAGGTGACTTGAGCCTTAGTTTCCAAGGCCTCATTTTTGTTTTGGCTACATAAGTATAGCTTAAGGGGGGGTGTTAGAACATTATTAAACCAAGAACCATAGTCTCATGATGATAAATTAATGATTGTTGGTTCAAGCAAAGGTTAATGATGGTTATCCAAGGTTGTTAGGAAATTAATGACTGATTCAACTACCTAGGCACCCAATTTTGGTCAAACAGTGTTAATATGACCTCATTTATGGCCACCACGCTTATTTATTACCACTACTCACCTTAGGAACGCCCTTATTCCCTGATTTATGGATCTGAGTTTGACTTGAGGCGCCCATGCACTGAATGTGGACATTTTTCGTCCTCCTTGGAATTTTTGGCCTATCCTTGGCCACCTACAATCCACCAAATACCCCACCATTCATGTGATACCATCATTAATTTCCTCCCATGCCATCCCAGCTTTAAGATTAGTAATTTGTGACAGTTTGAAGTGATTTGGGAGACTATTGGTCAACCTAGGGGGGAATGAGGTCCAATGTAAGCTAGCCACTTATAGCTCATTCTGATGCCTCCAAAGGCTCACGATTTTTCCCAAATGTTATATAATGATGTTCACAACTCATTTATGGATTGGAATGTAATATAATAACAACTATTTGCATCATTTGTGTGTATATTGTGTTTCTTTTACACTATTTTCTTGCATACTTAGCCAAATTCTTGATTTGTGAGGAATTATTTAACTAGTATATCCTACTTTGATTTGAATTTCACATGTAGCATAGTGCAAAAGGAGGTGAATCTAGGTATCCTTCACCCCAAGGAAGAGAAAGAGATGAAAAAACTCTTCCACATCAAGATCCAGGTCAAGAAGACCAGGATTGATGCTCTAATTGATTTTGGTTCATAGGAAAACCTCATAGAAGAGGATCTAGTGTGTAATATTGGATTAGAAGTATTTGATCATCCCATTCCATACCTATTGGGATGGGTAAATGATGATGTAGAATTCTTTGGGATGGGTAAATGATGATGTAGAATTCTTTGGGATGGGTAAATAAGGATAATTTCAATGAGTTGTCCATATTTCTTCTTAAAATCCTTCCCGCATTCTCCCAATTTTAGCCGCAGTTCCCCGATTCGTACTAAATAGTCCTCAATTCTATCAAAGGAGAAAGGATTGAGAGAGATCAATTCTTTCTCAATCTGCATGACCTGAATTTCATCAATATTGTCAAAGAGACGTACCTTTGTTTTCTTTTAGGTCTGATGAGGGAACTTGATCCTACTTGTATGAAAGAAAATCTCCCTTAAAAGTAGGTAGAAAAAAATTCTATTGGTCATCCTTCAAATCTAACATCTCGGTCTTGGTAAAATTCCATAGAGCCTTACTTTTCAACAATGTTTCCATATCTTGTGCCCATATTCCATAGTTGTGACCATGCAAGATCACAGGCTCTTGCTTGGAAGCCATGATATTGATCTATTAGTCTATCACTGACACAATATCCAAGTCTAAACCCATATCCAATCACAAGAAGATCCGGCTAAATAGAGCATGTCAAGGTGACACCTCAAACAAACTTGTAGATGATAGGATATGTCTCAAACCAACAACTTTGATAGCATGTTAGAGAAAATCAAGAGATTAGACATAACATAAATAAACAAGATTAAGATTTTCCAAGAAGAGGTAGTGTCTAAAGACATCATTGCAACACTTAAGCATCGAATGACAATACATTGAAATGCATTGCACATTAATCACAACTTATCACATATCATTGCATTAAGACCATTCCTATCACAAAAAGGTGATCATTCTTTTATAGATCCAAGATGCATCCAACTCCCTTGAAGTGAGGAAGATATTTCCACATACTTGGGTCATCGCACATAATGGTTTCCTTGAAATATGCACCATAGTTGATGATTCATTACCAATGACTCATTCGTTCATTTGGATAGTCAACTTATTTGTTGGTCCGTCTGTCCAACTAATCAAGAGGTTATCTGACCCATCAGTCAACCCGTTAGTCGACTCTTATAATCGACCAACACCAATCAATTTATTGCCACTAGAATATCCATAGTGTGAGGAACTAGAAAAGCTTGTTTTTCCAATAGCATCAATAGGGTTGTTCTATGTGCCCCCATCTAGTCGTGCATAGGGGTTATAGTTTTAGATGTCGGAATCGACCACATGTCATGTGAGTACGAGACTGGCACCATTGTCGATTCCTCTATTGTAAAAGAAAAATAGGGTTGTTTTATGCTTTCTTTTATGGAAATACAATTGAGGGTACGAGGGTCATGAAAGGAAAAATAAAGACCCAAGCCATTAGCTATAGAGAGCGGAAATTTTATCCCATTATTCAAAAACGATGATGTTGGCAGGCCCTGTAGTAGGGCATATAAATACAATAAATACAAGAAGATAATTATAGAAGTGCTAGGTTACAAGGAGTCATCAACCATGTTCCACATACAAGTTGGGAGGGGGAGATAGCCCCAAAGTGTAACATATGCATTAGTTCCATTATAAATATAAATTTAATGTCAAGTCACAAACCAAACTTGGTATGTATTTAGTGAAATAGGGCCATAATGTTTAGGCCCCATTTTTTTATTGCTTTATAAACAGTCAATAACATATGATGACACAAGTACACAAAATGAATTAGTGAAGTCCAAGGCTAGGACAATCAAAACATTTAGTGACACAAAAAATCCACATAGTACCAAAACATGATTTGCAAACAACAAAAGAGGATGTCAAATTTCCTTATTTCACCAGATTAAGGCTTCCAAAACTCTCCATAGTGCATGACCCGCAATCCTTTTTCTTTAAATTTTCTTTAGCTTTGTTGATATTTAGGCATCAAACAATGGTGTTTCAAAGGTAAAAATGGATAGTTACAGTTGAGGCTTAGCATCATGAGGGTGAATTATCCATCACAAGGGTGTGATGAGGTTTGAATGGAGGTCTAAATGTAGACAAGGGAGTGATTATGGTGCAAACGGTGGTGAACCTCTCCATAAGCTAGATGAATAGTCAAGATTAACCCTCAACAAAACCCTTAACAGTCAAATTAAATCCATCTAAGCATGGTAAGTAGATTATGATGTGGCATGCATCTGTGTGGGAGGCCATTCATGTTGGCACTTTGGAGCATGAGAAAATCAATTAGAAAATCCTAACGAAATCATTGATAGTGTTGACATTCAATTCCCAAGACTATCATTAATCATGTGTGATATGTAATACAATGTCACCAAGAGGCATTTAAAACCATATTCATATCTTACATACAACCAATAAAATCATACCTCGAGATTGTATTAAGGAGAGTACAATTCATACCTTTTCATTTTTTCATCTACCATTGTAGCATATCAACCTTCCACCACTTTTTAGTACGCCATGATATCAATGCTCAAGTAGATTTTACCATCCTACATTATCATGCCATCCATTGCAACCAAATAACAATATTTTATATCCAAGTTTTGGGTGTTTTGAATTCATGGTATGTCACCTTCAAAGTGACTTATTATTACTTTGATCCAATTTTAATCCTCCCTACAAAAAAATCCTTTCCAAACTCATTTATATGACCACCAACACATGTTAAAGGTATCAAAGCCATCACATTGTAATGCACAACAAGACTATATGCATGAAACTTCTTGAAGTATCATAATGCAAAAAGTGATATATATCCATACATGAAAACACATTCAAAGGAATATAAGACCCTTTTATGAAATAACCATGGTATAGGAAACACATAACCAACCAATCATCTAGTGAAACAAGACCCGAAATTGTGCAACCTAGTCACTAAATATCCCTTATGTCTCCTCAAGGTCTAGAAAAATGGAAAAAATCAAAGAAGAGTATAGCCCCTACTCCACACTGACATGGGATTTCTTGGTAGGACCCATCAAACAAACCCCAAGCCTTTTAATAATCTATACTAGGCTCCTTCAAAATTTTAAGATGGGTCTCTTATAGCAGTTTCCAGCTTCCTTCTCATAACAAACCCTAGGGGCCTATTTCGAACCATACAAGGATGTCCTTAGTAGACAAACAAGACCGATATCTTTCTCAAATCTAGGAGGTTTCTCCATACATACTTCTTCATTCACAAATCCATTAAGGAATCCATTTTTTACATCCATTTGGTGTACTTCCTGTACAATTCGAGCAATAAGTGATTAAATAATTAGTTAAAATGAGTTCATTTTTGCAATAGTGGAAAAGATTTTAGCGTATTCATTTCCTTCTTACTAAGAAAATCCTTTCTCTACTAAGCAAGCCTTATGCCGTTCCACAACACCATGATATGTGAACTTGGTCTTATAGACCTATCAAAATTTCACTATGTTATTTCCTTGCAATTGAGGAAATAATTCCCAAGTGTTATTTTTCATCAAGGAATGGTACTCTTCAACCATAGTGTTCTCACATTTATGTCAACCACGTGCATCTACATATGTTTTTGAATCAAATGTATGTAGCACATGTACCATTAGAGCAACACTACCACACTAATTTTGACTTATACTCTTCCTTGAATCATAAATATCGCATGCATCACATCCAACTTCTTCAATTAAGTTCAATTATCTTAGAATCCCAATTGGGTAGGAAAGAATTTATGGTATCGACCAACCCATCAACATGTCAATATGAAATATCAAGACTCGTAGTCAAGTTTATAGTTGTAGAGGGACTATAAGTCAAATTAGTAGGTGGTGGAGTCCACTCTTAAGTTGAAAATCCAAGAGACAATTCAGTCAATCCTATGTCTCTCATAATCTCAAAGGGATCACTACTAATTAAAATATAGGAGGAGTTCAATAATTTGATACCTAAGGTCTTCTCATCAAATACAACATCATTGTGGATGATGATTTGTTGTTTGACTAGTTCAAACAACTAGTAGTATTTCAATTATTCAAAATAACCCATCATGATGCAAGAATGACCCCTTGCATCCAAAATATTTTTGCAATCGTTTGGTATATTCTCTGATGTAGTACATCCAAATGTCCTGACGTGACCGACTAAAATTTTCTTTTTACTCCATTTCTTAGTAGAATTCTTGTTAAGAATGTTAAGCCCTAAATAGGGGCACATTTCCCCCTATATTGTGGTGCATTACATTATTTTCGATGTCAACTTTAGTTCATTAGTTTTAATTGTCATTATTATGGTTATGTTAGTTACATTGGCTTGGGTCAGTTAGTTGGGATTGTACCCCTTAGTATCGTATATATAGGAAGGATACCTTTTCACTTAGAGTATCTTTTCTTGTCTTGGCTTGTGTACTTAGTACAATGTATAAGGAGGTTTCCCCCTCGAAGAGGCTTTTTATTTAGATATCTTCTTCAATAAAGTTGTGGAGTACTATTTCTACTCTTTTCATGCTCTTTTTGGAAATTTGTTGCATAACATTTGGTATCAGAGCTCTTTCCTTGGGACTGGGTGCTTCAAAACAAGTCATCTTGGAATATTTGATATAACATTTTTTCTACAAGGTTGCAGATATCAAGGATTGGAACCCATCTAGGAAACGTGTCAAACTATCTGTGGTATACTGAACCCTAACATATTCATATTTATTCATAGTTGAAGTTAGAGTTTCGGACTAGAAAATAGTCTCAAACAGTTGTGTTGGGTAAAACTATTATATCCGAGCATGCAAGATCCAAATTGAGTGAAACATATTGCATAAGAAAGAATACAAACTAGGGTATCAATGGTAACATTTTAAGACTCATATCAGAAATAGTGGACATGTGGAAGTCCGTACAAGTTTGATCTTCTAAAAGGACCGAAAATAAGAAGCATTGGGAGATTTGAAATATATTTCTATTGGCATATCAGAATTAGGTTAGAGCTACAAAATTGAAGAGAGGAGATATTAGGATACTTCAGGAAGGATTTTCAGACTGAGAGGATCCAAAATTGCAGATATATCTCACTTTGAAGGTTGTCTAGAAACAAAGTGTTCAAATTAGGGTTGATAGAGGTACGCCATTTTAAATTGGAATATTTTTTTATATAGGGATATATTGGAGGTAAAACCTAGGGTGTGATATCTATTTATATTGTTAAAAATTCCCCCAAGGGTAGTGTAAAAAATAACACTGCACTCAAACCCCCCGAGGATTCATCCCATACGTACAATGAAATGGAAGACCTATCTTTTCAAATTTCCAACCTGGAGGAAAATATGAAAGGGTATGTGAAAATGGTCGATTTACTTAATCTAGAGGAGAGGTTGATGGGAAATATGGATGAAAATATGAAAAATATTTCTAAGCTCATCCAAAATTCAAAGGGTACTCTCCCTACAGGGGGTGATGTGTTCTAGGGTACTCAGGAGTACAAGGATAATAAGCCTTCCCATAATGGAATTTATCAGGGATGGTCACCAAGAGGTAATCAACTTCCCAAGATTGACATGAGAAATTTTGATGGGAATGATCCAATAACATGGATATTCCATATGGATCAATTCTTTGATATGAAACAGGTGCCAACTCTGCAAAAGGTAGCTATTGCATCATTATATTTAGAGCCTGATCAATTTGTGTGGTACAAATGGATTCATGACTTAAAAAAGGAATCTATTATATCTTGGCCTATATTCACAGAATAATTGATATCACATTATGGGGATATTAATAACAACACCTTATTTAGCCAGTTAATAAATCTTAAGCAAAAAGGTCCATTTACAGAGCACATCAAGCAGTTTCAGAAGCTAATTCTACGAGTGAATAACATCTCAGAAGATAATTTGTTGGATCTCTTTATTGGAACCTTGAAGGATAACATTCAACATGAGGTACGTCTCTTTGAACCAACATCCTTAGAGAAGGATTTCATGGTGAGAAGGAAGGTTGAAAGTAAAAATATGACGATGGATACTAGAAAGACCACCTCCAACACCTATAGAGAGACTAATGTTCCTTCTTCTAACCCACCTGAAAGGTTGACAACTCAACAACTAGATGAAAGAAGAGAAAAAGGCCTATGATTTAATTGTGATAGAAAGTATAGTAAGGGACATAAGTGTGGCGAGAAGAAATTATTTTACATAGATTGTGAAGAGGAAGAACTAAAAGAAAAAGAACCATCTCCATATGAATAAATGGAAGATATTACTTCAGAAGAGATTATGCCCACCATATCATGTCACGCACTTGATGGAATTAGCACTCCTCAAACTCTCAAGATCGAAGGATTTATAAAAAAGAAAAAGGTAATACTGTTGATTGATTATGGTAGTACTCATAATTTCATTCACTATAAATTAGTAAAAGCCCTCAATTGCTTTGTATATCCAGCACCAGAGTTTCAAGTAATGATTGCAGATGGAGGAACTATCAATTTCTAAAGAAAATTACATAACATAAATCTTACTATGGGGAAATATGTATTGAATAGTCCAATTATTTCTATTCTAATGGGTGGTGTTGATGTTGTTTTAGGAGTTCAATGGCTACAATCCTTGGGAACTGTAGCTTTTAATTTTCAGAATCTTTTCATGAAATTTTTATGGGAAGGAAAGGAATATGAGTTACAAGGTATCACAGGGAAACCAAGCAAGGTGATAAGTTGTAATGGTATGACAAAATTGATGAAAAAAGGACATCAAGGTGTAATTAGACAATTATGCTCATTAGATGTTCAAACATCTAAGCCTCCTATTTCCCCATAATATCTCCAAAGGGTCATTAATAGCCTTTCCAAGGTATTTGAAGATATTCCGAAAGGTATTCCATCTGTTTGATATTTTGATCATGCCATTCACTCAATTCTAGGAAGTGCTCCTCCTAACATCAGACCTTACAGATACCCCTTGACCAGAACAATGAAATTGAGCATATGGTTGAAGAAATGTTAGAGGCTAGAATAATTAGGCCTAGCCAAATTTCTTACTCTGTGCCAGTGGTAATGGTACACAAGACAAATGGATCATGGCGTATGTGTCCAGATTATAGAGAGATAAACAATATCACCATCAATGATAAGTTTCCCATTCCCATCTTTGATGAATTGTTAGATGACTTACATGGAGCAATTTTATTCACAAAGTTCGATCTTAGTTCTGGGTATCATCAGATTAGAATGAAGGATGAATACATCCCAAAAACAACATTTAGAACTCATGAAGTTCATTATGAATTTCTGGTCATGCCATTTGGTCTCACGAATGTGCCTTCCACATTTCAAGGTTTGATGAATTCCATTTTCAATCATTTTCTTGGAAACTTTGTGCTAGTATTCTTTGATGATATACTAATCTATAGAAAGTCTCGGGAAATACATGTTCAACATGTTGACAGTGTACTACAACTACTAAAGGAGAAACAACTATATGCAAAACCTTCCAAATGTTTCTTTGGGGTGAAGGAGGTAGAGTATTTGGGCCATATTGTATCTCATGAAGGTGTCAAAGTAGACCCTAACAAAATTAAATCCATTATAAAATGGCATATTCCCAAAACATTGAATAACCTTTGAGGATTCTTAAGTCTAACAGGGTACTACCGCAAGTTTTTTTGAAACTATGGAAGAATAAAAACACCTCTAACAACATTATTGAAGAAATATGTGTTTTCTTAGACTCCAAAGGAAACTCAAGCTTTTGAACAACTTAAACAGGAAATGTGCAAAGCTCCTATTTTGGCCACACCAAACTTCACAAAAACCTTTATTGTGGAATGCAATGCTTCAGGAAATGGCATCAATGTTTTTCTAATGCAAGAAGGACACCCGCTTACTTTCACTAGTCATCCAATAAAGGGAAAGAACTTATAGAAGCCCATTTATGAGAAGGAAATGTTGGCAATACTACATGCTCTTAAGAAATGGTGTCCTTACCTAATAGGTAGGCACTTCAAGGTCAAAACATATCATGATAGGCTTAAATACTTCTTGGAATAGAGACTATCATCAAAAGAGAAGCAAAAATGGATAACCAAGATGTTGGGACATGACTTTGAAATCATCTATAGAAAAGGGAAACAGAATGTGGTGGCAGATTTGCTCTCCTAAAAAGATGAAGATGTCGGGGCATTACATTTTGTCATTTCCATTCTACAACCAAATTGGGTAGTAGCAGCAAGGGAAGAATGGAAAAATGACCTTTTGATGTTGATGCTCATTTAAAATCTAGAGAACGATCCTGATGTATTAGATACTTTTGTGTGGAAAAATGATTCAATATGGTATAAGGATCGCTTATATTTATGCAAAAACTCCCAACTCAAGTAGAAGTTCCTCTCAGAATTACACACTTCTCCTATAGGTTGGCACTCCGGATTCCTGAAAACTTACCACAAGGTCAAGAAGGATTTTTTTTGGGAAGGTTTTAAATCTGATGTTCAAAGGATCATGTCTGAATGTTTGGTTTTCCAACAAAATAAGGGTGAAAAAGTTAATACCCCAGGACTTCTACAACCATTAGACATACCTTGCAAACGCTAGGAGGAAGTCTCGATGGATTTTATCACAGGTCTACCCAAGTTAGAAGGAAAGAATGTTATTATGGTGTTTGTTGATACAATCACAAAGCATGCACACTTTTGTGCACTCTCTCACCCTTTTAATGCAAATAGAATAGCTATAGCCTTTATGGAAACTATTCAGAAGTTACATGGAAATCCGAAGATGATTGTAAGTGATAGATATCCAATTTTCACTGGAAAATTTTGGACTGAATCACTTTCTTTTTTCAGTACCAAATTGGCTCACAATTCATCTTATCACCCTCAATATGATGGGAAAACTGAGATAGTGAAGAAGTATTTGGAAGGCTATATTCGTTTCTTTGCATTTGATAAACAAACATAGTGGGTGAAATGGTTGTCTTTGGCAAAATGGTGGTACAATGTTTCCTTCCATACATCATCAAACATGTTTCCATTTATGGAACTTTATGGGTACCATCCTCCATCTATCACATCTTCCTTAAAAGGAAAATCTAAAGTTCAAGCCGTGGAAGATCACATAGAGCACCTGCAAGAAGTTCTCCATATACATAAGGACAACCTGACTATATCAAAAAACGGGATGAAACAAAAATTTGATCAATATCGTATCAAAAGGAGTTTCGAAGAATGGGATTGGGTATTTCTGAGGATACAACCTTACAAGAAGATGTCTCTCAAGAAAATAAATAAGGACAATAAATTAGCACCCAGGTAGTATGGTCCTTACAAAGTGTTGTAGAAGATTGGTAGTATGGCTTACAAATTGGAGATCCCTTCATCTTCAAGAGTACATCCAGTTTTCCATGTTTCTTGCTTAAAGAAGGTAATAGGAGACAAGATCCCATTTGAAACAATCTTGTTGGAGCTTGATGAACAAGGAAAATTTATATTGGAACCTGAACAAATCACTAAAACAAGGACCAAACAACTACGGAATCGGGCTATTACTAAGTACCTCTTAAAGTGGAAAAAATTACCAGTTGAAGATTCGACATGGGAAGATGTGTCCTTTATACAAAGGAATCCACAAATAATCAAGCATTAAGGGCAACACTTGTCTGAAGGGGAGGAGCATGTTAAGCCCTAAATAGGGGCACATTTCCCCCTATATTGTGGTGCATTACATTATTTTTTATGTCTCCTTTGGTCCATTAGTTTTAATTATCATTAGTATGGTTATATTAGTTATGTCGACTTGGTTCAGTTAGTTGGGATTGTACCCCTTAGTCTCCTATATATAGGAAGGAGACATTCTCATTTGGAGTATCTTATCTTGTCTTGTCTTGTGTACTCAGTACATGGTATAAGAATGTTTCCCCCTCGAAGAGGCTTGTTATTCATCTATTTTCTTCAATAAAGTCGTGGAGTACTCTTTCTTATCTATTTATACTATTTTCATGCTCATTTTGGAAATTTGTTGCATAACATTGAATTGCTTGAGTTAAAATAAGTTTTAGCAAATAATTTGAGCAGTAAACATCTTCTACCTAAAAGCTAGCTACAAATATTCATCCTAAATAAAATATCCTGTCATCTTGGCCAAACTACATTTTTTTCAGTTTTGCTACTCCATTTTGTTGAGGTGTGTGAGGTACCAATCCGTACTAAGAGATTCCATTCTATCACATAGTTTTAAAAGGTTCTTCCCACATATTCTCCACCATTATTTGATGGAAAACATTTCACGGGTCAATTGCATTGTTTTTCAATTAATTCCCTAAATCGCTTGATTTTTTTCAAATACATGAATATTATTCTTCAATAAATATACCCAAGTGTACCTGAAAAATCATCAATGAAGATAAAAATGTACCTTGCACTTTCCAGTGATAGTTTGTTCATGTAGTAGAAGTCACTATGGACTAGTTCCAAGTGATATTTTACTCTCCATACCTTTCCACTCTCAAAGATGTATTGATGATGGTTGTCAAACATGCATCCTTCACGTACTGCATCAATGGAACATGTTTCACCCAAAGTTTCAAGCTTCATAAATTTAGATGTTCGATTCATTCATGCCAAGTTCTGGCCTGGTAATTTGTCTAGGAAATGAGTTCATTTAGCCCTATATTTCTCTTGGGATCATTATAGAACTTGTGCAGTCCATATTCGGGATCAAGAACCCCTCCAAAAACAATTTCCCACTTATGTGCATCCTTCACAATGAAGCAATCTAGCCTAAATTCAACCTTCTTTATAGTATGAGTAAGTTAGGGTATCGACAAAGAATTTACACTCAAGTTTTGTACATTATGCAAATTGATGATCACAACATTTTTACATTCAATATTACCACAAATAGCAACAGTAAGTGCATAATAATCTGTCAAATCCTACTTGCACGGTTGGTTTTGATGAACCTTTTTCAGCATGGGGACTTGAGTTCAAACTTTGTAAGGAAGCTGGTAGGAGACACTTAAAATCCATCCATGATAAGGGTTGGTGTGGCCCAGGTTGGGTGCGATATCCAAGTGATTTTGATGGCTTAGATATCCCTGGGTTGCAGTTTCTTAGACTACATGATAGTCTTGCAAGTCATAGAAAACTAGCAAACAAAGGGAAAAGTGCATAATCATCTATTACAATTTTATTTTTTTTCCATCTTCACTTAAGTAATAAAAGAGAGAATCCTATTTATCCAAATAATGGGTACAACCATAATCAACTATCCACTCACTCTGAGTGGTGCAGGCATGTAGGGCCCAAGAATCAATATTAACAAAAGTAAAATTATAAATGTCATACTATATTGAGCACTGGCCGACTATTTAGTCGACTTGATTGCTTCAAGATTATGGACCTTCTCTTCTAGATAAATGGTCTTCTTCTAGAAATACTTCTCCATATGTCCTAATTTCCCAAAATAATGGAAGGTCTTCTTCTTCCATTACTTCTTAGTTGTATCATTGTGTTTATTCTTCTCATTATGTTCGACACTCCTGAATTTTCTCTGGATTATCCTATAGACTTATTTCTTTCTACTTATGTTGATCTCCACTCTTCAATATATGGGCATTCTTCTAAACACTTATTTTTTGTTAGGATATTTAGACACTTAGGAGTTAGTTAAGATCAACTTGTTGTTGATGTATATGTAACTTCGGAATGTATTTCATCTGTGTATTATATATATATTTATTGTACCCTTATAAGAGATGAGTTATTCCTCTATAAGGAAGTGTCGTCATGTGGATTGACAAGTGTCGCAAGTGTGTGTACTTGCCGATGGGTTATTAGACCACCTTATGGGGTCGGCCCTAATTAATATATAATATAATGTGGATGTACTCAAGTAGACAAGTCGGCCCCAGTAGGTCACTGGGCAAAAAGGTGAGTATAAATAGAGATAGGAGATCTCTATTTTACTCACTCGGAAAAGTATCTATCTCTCTCTCTGAAAAGTAGCGCACTAGTGAGGAGGAGGAGGATCATCTGCTAGGAGACTATCTCAGTGTTATTTGGTTGTATTTTGGTTGAGCCATTGCTCTCTCTATCTCTGAGGAAGTTGTGGGGTTTTTCACCTTAGGGTTTTCCCCACGGAAACTCTGTGTCTCTTGTCTCTATGCTTTTGATTCTTGTGATGCTTGTGATGCTTGTCATATTATGATTGTCATGCATTGATATACTGTAGATGTTATTCTCTTAGCAAACATCCTATAGTATTGTGATTTAATACTGAAAATTTAACATGGTATCAGAGCTTAACTGAGAAGAAGACATTTTGCAGTGACGGAAGCTTGTATTCCTTGTTTATTGGGTTTCTCTCCACATATTTTTGAAATTCAGTATAGTAGATTGGATCTACTCATCAAGGCGCATCTTTCTGTCCAATCAGATTTTCGTTCCGAGCATTTTCAGTTTTGGCCCTAAAAATTAGGGTTTCCACAAAAATAGGAATTTCTGGAAACTGAAGTTACAGCTGGAAGCTCCTTGCAAAAATCGAAGGTTTGAGATTTGGATCGAGATTTTTGGCTGGGTAGATCTCCGGGAAACTCAAACCCTAATTCAGGGCTCTCCCTAGTGAACCCGGGAGGACAAAAAGGCAATTCTGAAGGGCAAGACTTTGTTGATCTCAAATTTTGAATGTACTAGGCTGATCAGCTCTCCAAGGCGCATCTTTCTATCCTTTCGGAATTTTGAAATTCACATTTTGAATTTTTAGGGTTTCTCTGACAAACCCTAATCCGGGACCAGATCCAGTTTTCAGCACTTCAAGTGGTAAGTCCTAAATCTTTTCTATTTCCATTTGAAGTACTCTTAAAGATGTCTCTCCACACCAAGCTTGAGGATAAGCTTGAAGGGGCTGATAACTTCCGAGCCTGGAAGTATAGGATTGGGCTAATCCTGGAAGAGAATGAGTTGGACTCATATGTGAAAGAAGACATCCCTATCCCAGAGGATGAAGAGGCCAAGGCATTGCACAAGAATAACTTGGTCAAGGCAAAGAGAATCATTGCTTATTCTATCAAAGACCATCTCATTCCCCATGTGTCTTCTCTCAAGACACCCAAGGAGATGTTTGAATCATTGACCAAGCTATTTGAAGGAAAGAACATAAATTGGAAGATGACCCTGCGGAACCAATTGAAAGCAGTAAAGTTTCAGAATGGAGAAACCATTCAATATTACTTTTCAAGGGTCTCTCAAATCAAGGAACAATTAGAAGCAGTAGATGAAATGGTGGAGAATGGTGAGGTGGTGATGACTACTCTAAATGGCCTACCCAGGTCATGGGATTCCTTTATTCAAGGAATTTGTGCAAGGAAGAAGTTGATCTCTTTCAGTAGACTTCGGGAGGAATGTTCTCAAGAAGAAGCTAGACTTATAGCTCGTGAGGAAAAGATGGGAGGAGAAGATCAAGCTCTTGCAGCTCACACCAAAAGAAGCAAAACCAAGAAGGATCTCTCTCGCCTCAATAGATCCCATCAAAAGAAGAACAAGAAAGACCTAAGATGCTTCACATGCAATGAGAAGGGTCACTTTGCGTCAGATTGTCCTAAGAACAAAAGGGATAATAACAACAACTCTAGTAAGAAGAAGAAGGGCAGCAAAAGAAGGTTTCATGCTCATGCTGCCGAAGATGATGAACCTCCAAAGAAGAAGGCTAAGGCAGAAAGTAGTAGTGATGATGACTCATCAAGTGAAGAAGAATATGTTCTGATCTCTGCACTCACTGGTACCATCTCCCATGGTTGTAATGATTGGTTGATTGATAGTGGGGCCTCCAAACACATGACTGGGTTCAAGGAATCCTTTGTGAACCTTTCTGAACATGAATCACCCCATAAGGTGAAACTTGGGGATGATTATCAATATCCAATCAAAGGAAGTGGTGAAGCCTCCTACAACCTAGATTCTGGAAAATCATTGAAGATGAAAGAAGTACTGTATGTACCTGGACTCAAGAAGAACTTACTCTCCATATCTGCATTGGATTCAAAAGGCATGAGGGTTGCATTTGTGGATGGCCAAGTCCTAATGTGGCCAAAGGGAAAGAACATAGATGATGCAGTAGTGATTGGAGAGCAAGAGGGAGGCTTGTATAAATTGAAGGGACAACCTGAACATGCCATGGTACATGAATCCATGAAGCCAAGTGAACTTTGGCATAGAAGACTTGCTCATATGCACTATAGGGCACTTCCAATTGCAAGCAAGGCAGTAGAGGGTCTTCCTGAAATCAAGACCAAGCATGAAGGTGTCTGCAAAGGATGTGCAAAAGGAAAGAACACTAAGAAGGCTTTCCCAAGCAGTGAAAGCAAGGCAAAAGACATTCTGAAAATCATCCACTCAGAAGTATGTGGCCCCATGTCATCCAGTTCCCTAAGTGGGTATGTTTACTATGTATCATTTATTGATGACTTCTCCAGGAAGACTTGGGTATACTTATTGAAGGGAAAATATGAGGTGCTTGATAAATTCAAGGAATTCAAAACCTTGATGGAGAATCAAACTGACAAGGATCTGACAATGGTGGAGAATTCACCTCAAATGGCTTCAAGAAGCTTTGCAGTGATTCAGGGATTAAGAGGGAGTTGACTGCTCCTTATAATCCTCAACAGAATGGAGTTGCAGAAAGGAAGAACAGAACAATCATGGAAGCAGCAAGGGCAATGCTGCATGACCAAGATCTACCTATGCATCTATGGGCAGAAGCAGTTAGAACAGTTGTATATGTGCAGAACAGAACTCCCCACAAGATATTGGACAACAAGACACCAGAAGAGGTCTTTTCTGGGTTCAATAATATTGATGTCAGTAGAGATGAATATAAGGACAGGTAATCCAGGAAGCAAAGATCAAAAGGGAGCACACTCCAGCAGCTCCTGCAAGGATGCAGATCTTCAGAGGGAGTTGACCATCTTCCTACATTCCACAACAGAGAGGTGTAGAAGAAGCTACTTCAGCAGCTCCTACCAGGAAGAAAAGACTCAGAGGGAGTCCACCCAAACAAACAAACAAAGATAAGTATTTCAATTATCATTTCTTGCCTATTTTTTTTGTTTAATAATATTATGCTTATGTTCCTAGACTTAGGAGATGTATTGTGCATATTTGAATGATTGCAGTATACTACTAATATGCATGTGATGGGTAAGTGGCTTATGGCACTGTACAATATTCCAGTGCTACTTATCGAGAATGAAACCTCTTTGCTGACATGTTGGGAGTAGTGCAAACTCTTAACAATGTTCTGGTAGAGACTGGAAGGCATCTAGAAATTTGTGGAACATGGATAAATGTTGTATTGAAGCATTGGCTAAGATAACTACATGACTGCATGACATATTTCTTTATATGAAAAGAATTTGTTCTGAAAAATATGAGATGTTTCTAATCATGCAATTTAACTTGTTTTGTAGGAAAGACCGTATATCTTCACCTACAAAAGGATTACAACATTTGTTCCAGCAAGAAAGATATCTATTGAAGATATTGAAGTTCCCAGGATCTGGGATGAAGAAATGGAATGCCATGATCCGTAGATCATGAAGAAGATGTTTGGGATGCAGTCCCAAGACCTGACAGGGAGTCATATGTATGCAGATTGAAGAAAGCCTTGTATCGCTTGAAGCAAGCTCCCAGAACTTGGTATGGTAGGATGGACAGTTTCCTATCTAGTTTGGGCTTTACCAAGAGTAAAGCGGATTCCAACCTTTACTACAAGGTTGAGGAAGGGAATCCTGTGATTCTACTACTGTATGTGGATGACCTATTTATGACAGGAGATGACAGACTGATTGCGGATACCAAGAGGAAGCTTGCTGCTGAATTCGATATGAAAGACTTGAGAATGATGCACTATTTCCTAGGTATGGAGGTGTGGCAGAATGCAGGTGGGATCTTCCTTGGTCAAGGGAAGTACACAGTAGATATCCTGAAGAGATTTGGGATGATGGATTGCAAGGCCATGGCCACACCGATGGCATCGAATCTGAAGCTTCTATGTGATGCTTCATCTGAGCCAGTTGATGTCTCTATGTATCGTCAGATGATTGGGTCCTTGATGTACCTGACGAACACGGGACCAGACATTTGCTTTGCTGTGAACACATTGAGCCAGTTCCTGACAGATCCAAGAAGTGTTCACCTGGTTGCTGTAAAGCATGTTCTAAGGTACCTAAAGGGTACAGTGGATTATGGGCTCAGGTATGAGGCGAATCAAAAGTTTAACCTGCAGGGTTATGTTGATTCAGATTGGGCTGGCAGTGCTGCATATAGGAAGAGCACATCTGGGTGTTGCTTCAGTATGGGATCAGGTGTGATCTCTTGGTTTAGCAGGAAGCAGTCCTGCGTAGCACTGAGTACAACTGAGGCAGAGTATGTTGCAGCTTGTTAAGCTAGTTGTGAGGCAGTATGGCTACGGAAGCTACTGTCTAAGTTATTTGATCTCCCATTGGAAGCTACTGGTATCTTCTGTGATAACCAGAGTTGTGTGAAGCTGTCCGAGAACCCAGTGTTTCATGACAGGTCGAAACACATAGAGATCAAATACCACTATATCAGGGATATGGTGCAGAGAGGAGCTGTAAAGCTCCTGTATGTTGCGACGGACGAGCAGATTGCAGATGTGCTGACGAAGCCACTAGCCAGGGTGAAGTTCGAGTACTTCAGAGAGAGGCTTGGCGTTATTCAGATCGAGGACACTTCGAGGAAGAAGTGATGGACACATTTGCTGAAGCCATTCCAAGCATGTTGGAAGGATGATCCTTCACATGGCTGTGGATGTAAGCGCTGGATGATGAGCATCAGGATGATGTTCTAGTTTCTGCTTGATATGATCAGTTGGATCATGTTGGATGCTGGATATGATCAGTTGGATCATTTTATGTATGAATGTACGCATCATGTTGGATGTTGGATATGATCAGTTGGATCATTTTATGTATGTATGTACGCATCATATGATCAGTTGGATCATTTTATGTATGTATATACGCATCATGTTGGATGCTGGATATGATCAGTTGGATCATGTGTATGTATTTTATATGCATCATGTTGGATGCTTGGACCATGTATCTGTATATGTATCAGGTGGATACATTGTATGATCAGGTGGATCATGTATGGTGATATATATCATATGTTTTGTATTTGTATCAGGTGGATACATTGATGATCAGGAGGATCATGTATGATGATATGTATCAGGTAGATACTTGGCATGCAGCAGGATGTTGCATTGATGATCAGGATGATCATAGATGACGAGCTTCAGGATGTTGCTCCAGATGACATGCAGCAGGATGTTGCATTGATGATCAGGATGATCATAGATGACGAGCTTCAGGATGTTGCTCCAGATGACATGCAGCAGGATGTTGCAGTGATGATCAGGATGATCATAGATGACGAGCTTCAGGATGTTGCTCCAGATGACATGCAGCAGGATGTTGCAGTGATGATCAGGACGATCATAGATGACGAGCTTCAGGATGTTGCTCCAGATGACATGCAGCAGGACGTTGCAGTGATGATGATCAGGATGATCATGGATACATCAGGATGATGTATGGTGAGTATCAGGTTGATACTCTGTGGCCGTGGATCAGGTTGTGCAGATGAGCATGTAATTCGTTGCCCTGGGATATTTGCAGATGGTCTTGCGAGGTTTTTCCTATGGCATGTAATTCGTTGCCCTGGGACATCTGGCAAATGCTCTTTCGAGGTTTTGCTCTGGGAGGACATGTAATTCGTTGCCCTGGGAGATCTGCAGATAGTCTTTCGAGGTTTTGCCTATGGCATATAATAGCGCCCTGGGATATCTGGCAGATGCTCTTGCGAGGTTTTGTCCTATGGCATGTAATTCGTTTCCCTGGGAGATCCGGTAGGTTGGTCTGTGTGCCCGTAATCAGTCCTGGGATGCTCTTGAGAGGTTTTGCCATGACCACATGTAATTCGTTACCCTGGGAGATCCTATAGGTAGAGCTGTGTGCTCGTAACAGCCTGGGATGCTCTTGCGAGGTTTTGTGGTGAGGTCACATGTAATTCGTTGCCCTGGGAGATCCTATAGGTAGAGTTGTGTACTCGTAACAGCCTGGGATGTTCTTGCGAGGTTTTGTGACGCACGTAAAAGTCCTGAGGATTCCACAGTATGGCCAGTGATGACGAAGACCTGCAGGTGCTGGGCCTACATCCAGAATGAAAAAGGACTGGCTCTGTAGAACTTCCTATGACGAGTAGAGACAGAGATTGGATGAGATAGCAGCAGCAGTGACGATGACGATGACGATGCATCGATGACGATGATCCAGAGAAGAAGACTTGTCTAGCAGATCTGTGTCGAGAAATACCTTCCTAGTTAAGAGGGAGTGTTGATGTATATGTAACTTCGGAATGTATTTCATCTGTGTATTATATATATATTTATTGTACCCTTATAAGAGATGTGTTATTCCTCTATAAGGAATTGTCGTCATGTGGATTGACAAGTGTCGCAAGTGTGTGTACTTACCGATGGGTTATTAGACCACCTTATGGGGTCGGCCCTAATTAATATATAATATAATGTGGATGTACTCAAGTAGACAAGTTGGCCCCAGTAGGTCACTGGGCAAAAAGGTGAGTATAAATAGAGATAGGAGATCTCTATTTTACTCACTCGGAAAAGTATCTATCTCTCTCTCTGAAAAGTAGCGCACTAGTGAGGAGGAGGAGGATCATCTGCTAGGAGACTATCTCAGTGTTATTTGGTTGTATTTTGGTTGAGCCATTGCTCTCTCTATCTCTGAGGAAGTTGTGGGGTTTTTCACCTTAGGGTTTTCCCCACGGAAACTCTGTGTCTCTTGTCTCTATGCTTTTGATTCTTGTGATGCTTGTGATGCTTGTCATATTATGATTGTCATGCATTGATATACTGTAGATGTTATTCTCTTAGCAAAGATCCTATAGTATTGTGATTTAATACTGAAAATTTAACACTTGTGTAATATATCCGTTAGGGATAGTGTGTTTCTTTAGTATGCATTTGTAAATACTTAATCCGACGGTCACGATATGTTTCCGACATAGAGTGATCCGACGGCTCAACTTCTCTTAGATCAAACCTAACCTTGATCCGTGGCTTAACACCCGATTGGTCCATGATCTCTATTTAAAGAGCATGGAGGGTCATTGTTTAGTTGATCGATTATGAGAAGCTCATTTGTAACTTTCTTTCTTTGCATAATAAATTGTCCCGTAGAAGCTATTTGGCCGGGGCCGTGGAGTGTTTCCCTCAAGAGGGTTTAAACCACGTCAAAACATCGGTGTGTTGATCTATGATCTATTTGTGTGAATTGGTTTCTCTTGGTGTTCGGTCCTTTGGTAGTACCCTGTGTACACGAACATGGTATCAGAGCTTTTATGAAGTGCCGCTTCCGGTTATGATCTAGATCTTGAACTGTTGTTGCCGAAACTCGAAAGGGTTTCTAGTTCTGGTATATCCGTGCATTTCTGGGCTATGGAAGGTGTTCCATTGCGCCCGGAGCGTCGTTTCCATTGGGAAATAGTTTTTGTTTGATAAAAAACGGTTCCCGGTTGCTCCAGAAACACGTATTTCATCAGATCTGAAGGTATAATGTTACAGTGACGCATTTTTTTATTTTTTAAAAAGAAAAAATCTGATATTTCATTTTTTTTACGGTTAGATTTTTTTTGGGTTCGGATTGTTGCTTTCCCGTCTGCGTATGCTCTTTGTCGTGCACCTTGAGCGATCTCGGCAAATCAGAAACAGAAAGGGAAAAGGTTTTTCTCGACTGCGTATGCTATTTGCCGTGCACCTTGCGCGATCTCAGCAAATCAGAAACAGAAAGAAAACGTAGACTTTCCAGGCAAGCTAACAAGATCTAACTTCACAAGGGTGGAAAAGTTTTTTTGTTTCGATTTGTGGTTTGTTTTGCAGGAAAAATGACAAGCACGCAAACCGATCAAGAAGAGTAAAAAAAAAAAAAAAAAAAAAAACCTTCCTCATTCTCATATTTTACATACCTTTTAATCTAGCTCACTTGGTTCAAAGTTGCTTTATTCCTTAATAGGTCTTGAGTTCAAGTCTTAGGAAGTTACTTTTAAAAGGAAAAAGTGCATGCAATTCATAATTTCAAGTTACCTTATTGTAAAAGTGCATCTCACTTAAATAATAAAAAATAAAAATACAAGTGAGTCACTTAAGTTTTTTTATTGTTGCACTATTTAAAAGTAATATCATTGTAAAAGTGAAATCACTTATTTTACAAAAGTAGTTTACATAAAGCAACTTTCTTGTAAAGTGATTGTCAAAAGGTTCATCTTGGGAAGAGGGGGGTTCTTTTTTTTTGTTGGACATTCTCTAACTGCCACGTCACTATTGGGGACATCTTCAATAGTTTCTTTGTTCAAGCATAACTTCATCATACAGAGTCAGTTTTCAGTGCCTTTTTTTTTAAGCCGCCTATTTTTTCGAGCTCTTCACATCTAGACTATTGGTTTCTACTTTTACAACCATTAATTTACAAATATGGCCGTCTATTGTGATATTCAACTTAACAGTTCCAACTATTTCTCATGGAAATCTCGTATGGAGGATGTTCTACGAAGTAGGGTACTTTTCAGAATTACCACAGGGAAAGAAAAAGAACCTACTGATGATGATAAGAAAATAAAATGGGAAAATAGATGTGATGAAGCTCGTGGATTGATTGGGATGTCAATCTCTACTGATTTGCGATTCCACATATCTGGAATTGATGAACCTAATACTGCTTGGGACAAGTTGGAATCTGTGTTTGGTAAACACAATGAAATTTGAGGTCACCAACTCGAAAATGAGTTGATTTCTTTAAATCCAAGTGACTTTTCATGCATTCAATATTATTTATCTAAGTACAAAACTCTTAAGCTCTTATTTGTAGAATGTAAGATTCAGAGGGAAGACAAACAATGCATTTATCATATTCTTTCCAAACTTGGACCTGCATATTCTGTTTTTGTATCTACATTTTACTCCATGAAAGCATCCTTGAATGCAGCTAGCTATCAAGAGCCTAGTCTTGAATCCTTTTGTGATTCCTTGATTAGGGAACAAGATAAACTCATTCATCTTGCAATAATCAACAATGCAGATACATCTGGGAAAGCCTTATTGTCCCAACAGAAAGAAAAGTCCAAGCCTCCCAAGAAACAAAATTTTTGCAATAATAAGTCAAACAAGGGTCCAAAACCCTCTCAGTCAACTCCTTCTTTAAAAAATGACAAAGGATCCAAGCCAAAAGGCAAGAAGACTGAGCATCATTGCAACTATTGCGGGAAAGATAATCATGATGAATCTAAGTGTTTCAAGAAGATGGCAGCCTTGGAAGCAGCAATGAAGAAGCACCACATCAGCCTAGATTCACCTTCAGAATCTGCCTCTCATGGACATGCACTTTGTGCTTCTGGTTATTCTTATAATGCATCTTCTTCTTCTACTTCAAATGAATGGCTCATTGATTCTGGAGCATCTTATCATATGGTTAAGGATCAAGCCATCTTTTCTACTATGCATGAATGTAACACCAAACAAATATTTGTTGGTGATGATAGATCTCTAAGTGTTGTAGGAGCTGGAACAGTTCCAGTAGATAATGGTCATTTTAGTGATGTACTATGTGTTCCAAGAATTTCCTACAATTTGTTATCAGTCTATCAGATCACTCATTCTGGTGAAGGTAAAACTGTGACCTTTACACCTCACCAAGTTGTAATCAAGGATTTTAAAGATCCTCAACAGGTCCTAGCTACCGGAATTGTTGATGCTATTACCAGGTTGTACAAGTTTAACAACTTTGGGTCATCACCTTTCCCTTTAGTTTTTGTTGCTCATAGTGATACCTTGAGCAAACTTTGGCATGAGCGATTTGGTCACTTAAATTATCGCTCATTGCAACAACTATGTAAAGAAAATATGGTGACAGGTCTTCCGATGGTATCTTGCAGAGATGGTGTTTGCTCCGGTTGTGTACTCGGAAAACATCATCAGGACAGTTTTGACAAACATGCCTCTTGGCACGCCTCGGTTCCCTTGGAGCTTGTGCATAGTGACTTGTGTGGTCCTCTTCCATCTGCTTCCTTTTTTGGTTTCAAATATTTCTTAACTTTCATTGATGATTACACCAGACGCACTTGGGTTTATTTCCTAAAACTTAAGAGCGAAGTATTTAACATGTTCTTGGCCTACAAATCCCTTGTTGAAAAACAATCTGGTCATCAAATTATTAAGTTAAGATCTGACAATGGAGGAGAATATGTTAACAAACAGTTCACTACTTTCTGCACTGAACAAGGCATCCAACAACAGCACACTGTTCCATATACACCACAACAAAATGGTGTAGCTGAGCGGAAGAACCGCACTTTAAAAGAAATGGCTAATTGTATGATCCAATCTAAGGGACTAAGTCTTCAATTTTGGGCTGAAGCCATTAATTGTGCAAATTACATAGTTAATCGCACCCCCACTAAAGCATTACAAGGTATAACACTGGAAGAAGCATGGAGTAAAACTAAACCTGATGTAAGTCACTTCCATGTGTTTTGTAGTGAAGCATGGGCTCACATTCCGGATGAAAAACGGAAAGCATTGCAGCCTAAAAGTGAAAAGTGCATATTTGTTGGATATTCTGAAGATGTAAAAAGTTATAGACTTCTTCAACCACATTCTCATGATATAATCATTAGAAGAGATGTTAAATTTGATGAAAATATCTTGGCCTGCGAGCCTAAATCGGCGATTGTGCAATCTTTGGCCTGCGAGCCTGATTCGGCGTTTGTGCCTTCTTCTTCTTCTTACAACTTCCTTGACAGGTTTCCAACTCCAGTTTCTGATGATGACAGTGAGGATGAAAATCCACCTCCGCCTGCTCATGTTCCTCCAGTTGCACAAGCACAAGTGCTTCCTCGATGGGTCCGTTCAACATGTGAAGCAGCTGGTGATCTTGCCGGTGATCCTAGAGATCAACGTCGAACACGTTCTCAGTTTCAGCGAGCCTCTTCTCTTTTGGCTCAAGTTTCTGAGAATCATGATCCAGAAACTTTTGCAGAAGCTTCAGGGAATCCAGATTGGGATGCAGCCATGAATGAAGAATATCGTTCCTTAATGGCGAACGATACTTGGGATCTTGTACCTCTTCCAAAAGGAAGAAAACTATTCAGATATAAATGGGTCTACAGAACTAAGTATGCATCAGATGGAAGTGTTGAAAGACTTAAGGCAAGGTTAGTTGCCAAAGGTTTTTCCCAAGTTGAAGGGATTTACTACAATGAAACCTTTGCTCCCGTCGCAAAACTGAACTCCATCCGCCTTGTTCTTTCCCTTGCAGCCTTACACAACTAGGAAGTCCATCAAATGGATGTTAAGTATGCCTTCTTACATGGTGATTTACAGGAGCAAATTTACATGGAACAACCTCCTGGCTATGTTCAGAATAACTCTAGCCTTGTCTTCCACCTTAAGAAATCCTTATATGGCCTTAAGCAAGCTCCTAGAGCTTGGTATGCCAAAATGGATAACTTTCTCCTTGACACTGGTTTTTCTAGATGCCATTCTAACCCCAACGTCTATACCAAGAAAGTAGGAAACCATCTCATCATACTTGTTCTATATGTTGATGACCTTATTCTTACTAGTAGTGACCCTAAGCTTATAACCCATGTGAAATCCAGTCTTAAACAAAATTTTGAAATGTCAGACTTAGGACATTTGCATTATTTTCTTGGTCTCCAAGTCCTGCAAACCAAAGAATGAATCTTTCTTTCTCAGTCTAAGTATGCTTGTGACCTTCTTCGTCGCTTTCACATGGAATATTGTACACCAGCCCCTTCTCCCTTCCAGTCTGGAGTCAAACTTTCTGCCACTTGTACTTCACCTGAAGTCGATGCCACCTTGTATCATCAGCTTGTTGGTAGTCTCTTATACTTGACTCATTCCCGTCCTGACCTTTCCTTTGCCATTGGTCGAGTTGCCCGTTATATGAAGACACCTCATGAAAGTCACTGGAAAGCAGCTAAAAGAATACTTCAATATATTCGAGGTACAGTTCATTTTGGGATTCATTACAGTACAGGGGGGAAACCTTTGTTGGTTGGTTTCACTGATTCAGATTGGGCCGGCGATCCTGATGATCGAAAGTCTACTGCAGGTTATGTTTTCAGTCTGGGATTTGGACCTATTACTTGGGCTTGTAAGAAACAACAAGCTCTTGCTCTTTTTTCAGCAGAGGCAGAATATCGAGCAATAGTTAATGCCAGTCAGGAAGCTTTATGGCTTCGACAGATCCTTTCAGAGTTTGGATTCGAGCAGCAGCAACCTACTCCACTTTGGTGCGACAATCAAAGTGCCATCAAGCTTGCCAAAGATCCAGTTCTACATCAACGCAGCAAACACATTGAACTACATATGCACTTCATCAGAAATCTTGTTCATGATCGTGTTCTTGAAGTGCTCTTTTGCCCTACAGATGATCAAGTTGCAGACATCTTCACCAAGTCTCTTACAGAAGCAAAGTTTTCTAAACTTCGATCTATGTTAGGAGTTCAGGAACTTGTCATTAAGGGGGGATAGGCTCTAATGCCTCCTTCCTTCTCCTAATAGTGTCACTTTTGTAAATCCTTCAATCCTATCCCAAGTTGTTCTTAAGGGGGGATGTTAGGATATTTAGACACTTAGGAGTTAGTTAAGATCAACTTGTGTAATATATCCGTTAGGGATAGTGTGTTTCTTTAGTATGCATTTGTAAATACTTAATCCGACGGTCACGATATGTTTCCGACATAGAGTGATCCGACGGCTCAACTTCTCTTAGATCAAACCTAACCTTGATCTGTGACTTAACACCCAATTGGTCCATGATCTCTATTTAAAGAGCATGGAGGGTCATTTTTTAGTTGATCGATTATGAGAAGCTCATTTGTAACTTTCTTTCTTTGCATAATAAATTGTCCCGTAGAAGCTATTTGGTCGGGGCCGTGGAGTGTTTCCCTCAAGAGGGTTTAAACCACGTCAAAACATCGGTGTATTGATCTGTGATCTGTTTGTGTGAAGTGGTTGCTCTTGGTGTTCGGTCCTTTGGTAGTACCCTGTGTACCCGAACATTTTTCCTCCGCTAAGTAGTTTTTCTTGTCATCTAATTAATGAACCATAGAAGGAATCATGTGTATAGTCCTTACCATTTTCTTTCCAGATGCCCAACTAATACGAAATGCCAAACCTAATACCTTCATATGGAGTCTTTAAGCTCACGAGGATAATTTCAATGAGTTTTCCATCTTTCTTATTAAAACCCTTCCCACATTCTCCCAATTTCAGCTGCACTTCCTTGATTTGTGCCAAATAGTCCTCAATAATGTCAAAGGAGAGAGGATCAAGACAGATCAATTCTTTCTCAATTTGCATGACCTAACTTTCATCAATATTTTCAAATAGATCCTTTATTTTTTTCTAGGCCTAATGAGGACAATTGATCCTACTTGTATGAAAGAAAATATCCCTCAAAATGTAGGTAGAACAAACTTCTATTCGTCATCCTTCAGATTTGGATTGTGCTCTTGGTAACCTTCCATAGAGCCTTACTTCTCAATAAGGTTTCCATATCTTGTTCCCATATTCCATAGTTGTGACCAATAAAGATCATAGGATATTTCTTGGAAGCCATGATATTGATATAGTAGTCTATCATTGATACAATCTGCAAGTCTAAACCCAAAGCCAATCACAAAGGATTCTAACTAAATAGAGCGTGTCAAGGTGACACCTCAAACAAACTTGTAGATGATAGGATATGTCTCAAACCAACAACTTTGATACCATGTTGGATAAAATCAAGAGATTAGACACAACATAAATCAACAAGATTAAGAATTTCCAAGAAGAGGTAGTGTCTAAATACACCTTTTCAACTCTCAAGCATAGAATGACAATAGATTGAAATGCATTGCACACTTCTCACAACTTATCACATAGAATTGCATTTATACCATTCCTATGACATAAAGGTGATCATTGTTTTGTAGATATAAGATGTATCTAACTCCCTTGAAGTGACGAAGACGTGTACACTCACTTGGGTCATAACACATAATAGTTTCCTTGAAATTTGCACCATAGTTTATGGTTCATTTCTAACTACCCATTCGTTCAATCGATTAGTTGACGTGTTTATTGGTCAGTCAATTCAACTAGTTAAGAGGCTAGCCGACCCATCAATCAACCACTCAGTCAACCCATTAGTAAACTCTTCAAATCAACAAACACCAATCGAATGTATGTCATTAGAAGATCCAGAGATATGATGAACTAGAAAAACTTGTTATTCCAATAGGATCAATAGGGTTGTTCTATGCTTGTTTTTATGGAAAGGCAATTGAGGGTATGAGAGTCATGAAAGGAAAAATAAAGACCCAAGTCATTAGCTATAGATAGAAACAATTTTAACCCATTATTCAAAACGATGATGTTGGTAGGCCATGTAGAAGAGCATATAAATACAATAAATACAAGCAAATTAATTATATCAGTGTCAATTTACAAGGAGTCACCAACCATGTTCCAGATACAAGTTGGGAGAGGGAGAAATGGCCACAAAGTGGAGCACATGGAACAACTGCACTAGTTCCATTACAAATATAAATTTAATGTCAAGTCGCAAATCAAACTCAGTCTCTATTTAGTGAAATAGATCCATATTGTGTAGGCCCCCCTTTTTTACTTATTTACAAACAATCAATAGCATATCATGACCTAGGTACCCAGAATGAATTAGCGAGGAAAGTGCTAGGTCAATGAAAACATTTAGTGACACACAAAATATACATAGTACCAAAACATGATTTGCAAACAACAAAAGAGGATGCCGAATTACCTTATTTCACCAAAATCAAGCTTCCTAAACTCTCTATAGTTTGTGACCCCCAATCCTTGTTCTGCAACTTTTCTTTAGCTTTGTCGATAAATAGGCAACAACAATGGTGTTTTAAAGGGAAAAATGGATAGTTACAATTGAGGATTAGTTTAATGAGGGTAAATTATCCATCACAAGGGCCTAAGGTGGTCGAAATGGAGGTCGAAATGCAGATGAGGGAGTGATTATGGTGCAAAAGGTGGTGAAACTCTCCATAATCCAGATGAATAGTCAAGTTTAAGTTTTGACAAAACCCTTCACAGTCAAATTAATTCCATCTAAGAATGGTACAGTGGAGTCTGAGGTGGCATGCATCTAGGTGGGAGACCATTCATGTTGGCAATTTTGAGCATGAACAAATTAATTAACAAATCCTAGTGAAGTCCTTCATAATGTTAACATTCAATGCCCAAGACCATTATTAATCCTGTGCAATATGTAATACAATGTCACCAGTAGGCATTTAAAACAAGATTCATATCTTATGTACTACCAATAAAAGCATACCTTGGGACTATATTAAGGAGAGTACAATTTATACATTTTCATTTTTTCATCTACCAATGTAGCATATCAACCTTCCACCACTTTGTAGTACACCATTATATCAATGTTCAGGCATATTTTTCCATCCTACATTATCATGCCATCCATTGTCACCTTCAAAGTGACTTGCTATTACTTTCATCTAAATTGTAATCCATCCTACGAAAATATCTTTTCCAAACTCATTTATATCACCACCAATGATCCACACATGTTAAAGGTCTCAAGGACATCACATTGTAGTGCACAATGAGACTATCTGCATGAAACTTCTTGAAGTATCATAATGCAAAAAGTGTGATATATCCATAACATGAAAACATATTCAAAGGAATACAAGACTCTTTTATGGAATAATCATGGTGTTGGAAACACATAACCAACCAATCATCCAATGAAACAAGACCCAAAATTGTGCAACCTCGTCACTAAATATCTCTTATGTCTCCCCAAGGTCTAGAAAAATGGAAAAACGCAAAGAAGAGTATAGCCCTTGCTCCACGCCTACATGGGGTTTCTTGGTAGGCCCCATCTAACAAACCCCAATCCTTTTAATAATCTATGCTAGGCTCTAAAATTTTAAGGTGAGTCTTTTATAATGGTTTTCAGCTTCCTTCTAAAGATACCCTTATTTTATCTACTAATCAGGCAAGTGATAGGACAATATTATAGAACATCGTTTGAAATATATATAGATAGATAGATATTCCATTTTGGATGATTGATAGGAAAAACATTTATCACCTCCACCCAATTTTAAATTTTGATTATCACATGTTTTTTTCTTTTTGAGCCTATTGTTGATTGATCCTCTCCATGAGTCATGAGGAATGTCTCACCCTTTCTTATGGGTTATAGGATGAGGTTTTGGCTACACCGATTTTAAATCTTGATGGTTAGCTCGCTTGGTTTTATGCTAAGATCACGGGGACAAAAATTTAGATTAGATAATTTCCTAAAAGAAAATGAAGACTCTCGATCTTTGCTTTTCACATATAATGTGGCTGAAGATCTTTAGAAAACTTGGGTCTCGAATACAGCTTGGCACAAGACAAAAGTGTAACTAATAATGGGTAAAGGAATCATCTTACTCAACACGAAACAAGGTGAGAAGTCTATTATGATGTTTATTATGTCCCTAGTTTGGAACACAATTTGCTTAGTGTTGGGAAGCCAATTGAAAAAGGCTATCAAGTGGTGTTTGAAAATAATGTATTATTTATAATAATACTAGTAACATTGAAGTTAATGTACAAGTGTTGATGGAAAACAATCAAATGTTATATGTTTAAACCCTTTCAACTGTAGAAATGCATATAAATTCTCAAGCAAACATAACATAATCAATGGATCACATATAATACATAGTGGTTTACATTGCTTTTAATTGGAAATAAAAACAAAACATAAAGTGGCACCTCTATCTTTTCCATTTTATGTTCTTAATTATTCACCATAAAATATTTAGTTATTCAGTGCCTCCCCCAAACTAATGTAGATAATATTGAATTTTTGCTTAGCCTAACTAACACTTCATGGATGAATGCATAATCTACATATTACAGCTAATGTTTCATAAATGAATGCACAATTCAAATGTTGTAGCTAATAACTTGTGGGTAATTGCATAGTCTATATGTTGTAGTTAATGTCACATGGATGAATGTACATTCCACATACAAAGAATATTATAACACATCTCCCATAGATGTTTCTACTAAAACTTGAGAGTGGAATCCCTCAAATATGAAGTTTAGACATTTAAATTTTCATGGTTTACCTTACAAGAAACATATCGTGAAAGGGTGTTATTAACGATGGAGAACAAAGATTTGATAGCATATAAAGGTTATGTTCTTGGAAAACAACACAATGATAATTTTTTAATCGGAAGAGCATGGAGGGCCAAGGCATCTCTGCATATATATATGTGGCACAACGCAAATGCCAATATAAATACAAATGTTGCATTGTTTTAATGATGATTTAGTATAAGAACATAGCAGTTGTTTTTAATGAGAAAACAGGAGCTTCCTGTTTTTTCAAGCTTTCAATCGATTTAAGACTATTGCAAAGTAACAAATCAGATTGAGTTGCATACAAAGAGAGGGGAAATCTACCTCAAGCAATTTGCATTATTTTTGCAAAGAGAATGGAATAGAGAAGAAACTAACTCCAAGTTATACCCTCAACAACCTGGGGTGGCAGAATGCAACAATAGAAGAATAGCTGAAATGGAGAAGAGTATGATTAAGGCGGAGGGACTTCCAAACTCTAGAATGATGTACCTCAATACATTGAGCAACAATTGAGGTCTTTACTACAAATTATCGATTCACTGATCCGTATTCTGTCTGCTTCAAGAAATTTTACTGGGCTCAATTGAAATATTGGTTACTTTCATCTGCCGAAGATTTGCAGGGCTCAATTGAAATATTGGCTACTTTCAAAAGCAACAATCAAAGGAAAGCATTGCCACTTCTAATAAGATATGGACACCGTTTTTGCATCCAGCAACAGAGCAAACAAAATTACATTGCATACAGCACACAACCAATGTTTCTTCTGCGTTGGATACACATCATAATGACTTTATAGAAACTGAATTGTTCCGCAAGGATTTTTGAATTTGTTGTGGACTTGCAGAAGCTATCAAGTCATGGAAGGGATCTCGATTCTTAACAGGTCAGTTAACGATTTTGAATCAAAGATTGTAGCTGTTGTCGTGATTTCATTTTTAGAGCGAAATTAGTTCACATTTCATAAAACATGAGATTTTCTGATGGAATGCTACTGAGAAAACCCTGATTTAATGCTATCTCACGGAGGAAGACCACCATCCCCATTCACCCATGTTCAAATCCTATGGTGGTATTCTGTACGTGAATAGTTAACTCCAAAAAAAAAAATTGGATGAACAGCAGTTTCCAATGGGATGCCAATAAAATTTAAAATTGAAATTATTGGGATATTAACTGTTTTTCATGCCGGCTTAATAATCAAATACACGATCCACTCTGCAATTCTGGCACTACATATTCTCTTTTACACATTCAGGAGTAATTGCTAATCAATTAAGCAACCCCTTCGTCTTCATGCATTCCACAGCGTCATCAAAGATCTCGTCGATGCCAAATTTGAAGGAGAAACCGCTCTCCACCAACTTCTTAGACGAAATGTTCACCCTTGGTTTGTCTGGCACATCCTCCAACCTGGACGTATACACACGAATACTCAATTGCTCAATAATCGGATATACATACATATCCACACAATAGAAGACTCAGATTGATACTCACTGGGTTGGGACATTGTACTGCGGATAGCGTTTTGACAAGTAGTGTGCCAGCTGTGGAACGGAGGTGTTGATTGGGCAGCAGATGTAGCGGCCCTCTGCAGAGGGGTTCTCCATCAGGAAAATATGAGCGCTGGAGACGTCGTCGGCGTGAACCAGGGAAAGGGCGCCGTATATGATTTGTATACCCTTCAAAGCTTCTATGCTTTGGTTCTTGCCAGTGAGAAGGGAAAGCAATAATTCAACGGTGTAGGGAACGTTGGGGGTAATGCTAGATCCGATCACGAGAACAGGGTTGATGGTCACCACATCCAGCCCGCATTCTTTTCCGTATTGCAATGCTGCTTGCTCTGAAAGCGTCTTGGCAACCGCATATGCCTGTAGCATTAACCATTAAACTCTGTCAGAGATTATTTTTTTCAACAGTGAAATCCAGTTTGGCTACTATATAAAATTGCATTTTGTGGTGGGTAGTTATGTATCTACCCATGCAGGGGGCTTTTTAGTCTGGAGGAAATCCACGTCTGTCCAGCAGCTTTCATCAATGTACTGATTCTGCTCTTCGGACTCGTTTATGCAAGCCGTTGCCGCAGAAGATGTGACCACCACGCGCTTTACAGTTTTGGCCTTCGTACAGGCCCTCAAAACATTCAGTGTTCCGTTAACTGCCGGCTTGATCACATCGTTCTGCGCAGCAGCAATTTCATGTCGCTAAATATTAAGAGCGTTAATACATCGATACAGATACGTGAACGGCAGGCCGTTTGGGGGAATAGAAGCAGCGCAGTTAACTTACCTCGGGATCTTTGGGTGCGAAGTCGACGGGACTGGCAAGATGAAAAACGCCATCACAGCCGTCGATGGCAGCGTCGAAACTGCCGTCATCCGACAGGTCGGCTCTGAAGAGCTTGAGCCTCTCCTCAGCTCCAGAAATGTCCAGGAGATGCCGCACCTTTATCTCATTCTCTGTCTCACATAGCAATATTCTTCTGGTTAAACAGAAATAGAAGAGCCCCTATATGGAATTGGAGAAGAATGGAAATACCTGGATCGCGCACTGTAGCGTGGACAGTGTAGCCGATGTGGAGTAAACGCTTGACCAGCGAAGAGGCCAAGAAACCTGTTGCTCCTGTCACGCACACAGTGGTTGCCTTGCTGCTTCTGCCACTAACAGTTGCAGCGACCATTTCAGGGATTGGATGGGTTCCTCCTTCCCTGAAAGATTCCACAAGTGAGAAAGACGGGTAGATTGTGGTCCCCGGAATGTCACGATGCCTTCTGTATAGTCCCGGGAAGTGTAAATAGTGCTATATTTTTATTTAATACGGTTAAGCTTTATATATAATTTGTTTTACGAAGTAGGTTTTATTTGCGTATAACCACCAAAAACACGATACCTAAAGATATTCGTCCCAAACCCCGGTGGCTCCTAAAACGACAACTTGATGGAAACTTCCACCCACTAGGCACTATAGGCACTATGTTCTATTTTATATATATATATATATATATATTTTTATTTTCCAACCTACCGATTTGAATGAATGTGTATTTTTTACATAATAATAATATAATTTTAAACTAAAAGTCTACGCAATCTTATTTTACATTACGCAATCTTATTTTACATATTATTATTATAATAATAATTTTATTTTACTTTACATATTATTACAATAATAATAATTTAAATTTAAGGTGTTCATACCTACTTCTCATTTGAACATTTCTTTAGCCCCACTCACATATTTAAAGATGCTCTCATCCTCACTCTCGAACCATTTTTATTTTTTTAATAATTTTTCATACATAAAATAATGTGTATTTCATGTTTTAACAACAGCATCAACAACAACCACCATCACGATGGGGTGAGAGTTGACGTGATGGATGAAGTACAAATAGGAGAGGGGCAGGGGGAAATGATCGATGAGCCATTGTATGCATATGGCTGCCCCATCCGTCAGCCAAACACCATGTGACTTGCTTGCCACCTTGAGCTCATCCCACGCGAAGCAATGAACTACTTTAATGCAGCATTCGAGAGGGGCATGCATCCAAGAAGAAATAAGGGAGAAGACATTTGTGCAATGAAGCACATTTCTTTTGCTACTTGCTCAGTTTGTCTTTTGGTCAAGAGTTCACTCCGCAATCGAAACATGGTTGGGGAGAGGTAGAGAAGTGGAAGCAGTAGAGGTTGCCACCAATGGAACTAGCCCTCTATCACCATTGGAGATGCAATGGCAGAATGAATTACAAACATTATCAACACGCTATTTGAATTGCAAAGCCAAATTGAAAACCTAGGGAAGGAGACGAGGAATGCAATCCACAGCATTCATTTCAAGGAAAATGGAATCATTGGCTGGTGCACAGACATCACTAAGGCTATGGGAATTCGACTCCCGCACTACAAGCTCAAGGAATTTGTCAAAGCTGAGGAAATAAATGACAAGACTCAAGTCAAAGAGGAAGACCCAACACCTAAAGAAGATGAAGCAAGGAAGACACCAACGGGGAAAAGTGACCTGGAAGCAAAGCAAACATTTAGCAGAAAATTAATGGATATGGGGGCCTCCATGAGCGGCAGTGTAAGCTCGATCCCTAGGGAAGACAATCCAGAAGACAAGGGGGAGGCTGGAAGGAAGTGCAAAGCAACTGAATCCAGCTCGAACATCGACGTCGCCACAACTCCTGGTCATCCTAGTTTCGACAAGGAGGGAGAGGAAGATAGCAAGCGCCTGTGCGGCCATGACATCAATTGAACTCTGCAGTGAATCAATAATATTTGGTATTTTGTCTATCTAAATCACTCAACTCTTATCTACAACCATTTATACTACAAAGTCTACATCAACCACTTTAAGTCCTTAAGTTTCTATGTTTATGAATAATTGTAGTGGCATTTTTGTTCATCGGTCGTCCAAAAAGAAGGAATTGTCAATATTATTAGGTTATTCAATAAGGAAGGATAGAAATAGGATTTGGCCAATTTTGGAAAAAAAATGTCATTGAAGGCATATCCATGATATATGTAATGTGGTCCAATTATGAAAGGTCTGGTCTGGGAATGAAAGCTCTCTTTATAATCCTGGGATTGTGACATTCTCTCTCTATAATTTTTTGTACGATAAAATACAACTGCTAGCTTACAATAATAATAATTGATGATTATGATGATGTCCATTGAAACCCATTTGGTCTATCGGACCTTAAGAAAAGACAAATGATTTTTTTGGATTTCTGTAAAATGTGATTCCTATGATTAAAAAGCTGACAAAGAAGCGTTCCAAGGTCACCATAGTTTTGATAAGTTAAAATATCACGAAGATTAGAATTGTAGCAAATATTAGGAAACTGCGATCGAATGTGGATATATGTAGGGAATTCTAAAAGAAAGCGAGATTCATCCTCAACACTCATAGACCGACAAGGATGGCAAGAGCTGGCAAATCCTTTCCTCCCATGGAGTTTTAGGAATTACCCAATGCCTTGTTTTGCTATGAAGCTCATAGGAGTTCATTCTTATCTTTTTTGAACTGGTTAAGACAAATATATACTTTTGATCTTCCAGATTATGATTAATGACCTCCTTGTAATATCTTAATTTTCTTGTAACCTTCAAATCTTTCTCATCCCACATTCTCGCTTTGAACTTAGATGTGATAGTATTTTTTATATTGTTGATATTTTGCAACATTTGATTTTCGTCAATCCCCCAATGATTTAACCAAGCCATGGCATCCTTATAAAATCCTCTTTTTAGTAAAAAAAATGTCTTGACTAGAATTTAAAGCAATTTTAGGGTGTATTTGGTCTTCCATGTTATTTATCTTATTCTTGTACATCAGGTACCTAGTCATAGCGATGCTTTCGATGGAGGGAAGATCCACCTCTATAAGAAAAATAGGATAGGGTGTATTGCTCTTAATTTTGAGTTTATACGTGACAAAACATTCTTGAATTTGCTTGATCTTTCTCCAAGATTCTCGAGATATGCTGCAACCCCAAACTTCAAAACCGTACAAGATAAATGGAGTGATGAGATTTTTGAAAAGGAACTTATTTTTATCCCACATCACCATATTTGCAGATTTACAATTGTTTTCTAGGCCAAAATAGGCTTTCCACCCTCTGTTAATCCTTTTCTCATCGCTATAGTTCCAATTGAACTCACGATGGATATCAATTCCGAGATATTTGTAAGAGGACACTTCCTCCAAGTTTTTTATTGTCATAAACAAAATTAGCATACGTGTCTTTCTTAGACTTGATAATCATAATTTTAATTTTTTGAGTGTTAACAGACATGCCCATGTTAGTGCATAAATCCTTGAGAATGCTTAATTGTTTATCAAGGTCAGAGGGACACCTTTCCATAAGAAAAATATCATTGGCATAGAGAAGGAGGATGACGACTATTCTAGCTAAGGTCATTCCAACGCACCAGCTAAGGTCATTCCAGTGCACCTGCTTCTTCTAAATATCTTTCTAGCTTATCGATGTAAATGTCGAAAAGGGTAGGAGAGAGGGGGAATCCTTTTTTGAATCCAATATTACAATTAACATCTTTCGACCATCCCTTAGTGCTCTTAAATTTGGCAAGGACGTTCTCATACAACCTTATCGTGGCAACTTTCAACTCTGAAGGATCCTTTAGCTCTTCTAATCTATTCCACAAGTTATTTCTAGGAACTGTATCAAAGCTTTCCTAAAGTCCACAAAGTAGCAAAAGAGCTTGGATTTAATATTACAACATTCCTCCACAATTATCCGAAGCATAATGAGGTGGTCTGTGGTAGAGTGATTTCTTCTAAATCCTACTTGACTTTAGCCCACTTACAGGATATTTTTTAAGGATTCTAATATTATACTTAAGTATAGTATCCTAGACGATTATTTTGGATTGAAAGAAACATGTATATAGATAAGTAGGCGAATATTAAATATGAAACATACAATTTACTACTGAAATGTGTAAATTTTGGCGAATATTATGATAAAAAAAACACATTTTATGTAAATATAGGTGATATTAGAGACTAAAAATTACCAAATAGTGAATTTATTTTTTGAAAAAAATTCCCCAAAAATAGTCAATTTGCGAAATTTTGCCCCTAAAAGTTACTATGTCGCTTACCTTCACTTTCAAGCCATACATTGCTTTTCTTCTCTAAAATGATACCAATGAATAGGGAAACCTTGCATGACCTCTACATTGAAAAGCTTGTGGATGCAGGGAATGATAACGGTTCCTCCTTTTTTTGGGATTTCTGCATGATATGCTTCAATGTCTTTAGCTTTCCCATTTTCTAGGCATTCAACTCCAAAGTCATTGTCTTCTAATGAGAAAACTTCTTTCATTGTAAAAAGGTTTTGAGTGTTATTACTGACATTCGGGGATTCGTAGAGATTTTTAAGATAGGAATCCCAATATTTTAAAGCAATCTTATTGTTCTCTTTAGCCTTGCTAGTTATAATTTTTCTCCTGAATTTCTTAGGGTCCACCTTATAGAGGTGTAAAAGGTGTTCCTTCTTTTTATTTATATAATTCCTCTTTTTTCTTTTAATTAGGGATTTGTAATTATTTATTTTCTCAATTTTTAGAGACTCCTCAGATGCTTCCTTGATGGCTCTTTTGGCATTTTTGCATTCATTATCATACCAGGGGTTGGTTTTCCTATTATTCTTTTTACTCGAAATTTTGATGGATAACTTGTTAATTGAAGAATAGAGAGTCGTGGTGAAATTATGATAGAGCTCTTCTATATTGTCCATACTAGAAAGAGGAAACAAGTTGTTTTTCAAGTCATTTATGAAAATATCGTCTTTATTTCTATCAAAGATCAAATGCTTTTGACTGTGAGAATTGTCTTCTATGGGATTCCTATGCATAGAAAAGTTGAGGGTTACAACTAGAGGTCTATGATCTGAGTCAAGCTCATGGTCGAGCAAAATGTCTAGATTTATCATATTGTTCTATTAAAGGTATATGAGATATCGCATAATCTACCAAACTGCTACCGAGCCCATGAATGCAAGTCATCTGGCTAGAATTTGGCCAATTCTTTATCCCATTACAAATTATAAGGTCTTGATCACTATAGAGATTGACTAACTCTGATCCAGACAAGTTTTCACCTAGATATGCATAACTTCTTTTGTATTGATTATCTATAGCACGATCTTCATCCAACCAAAGATGATTAGGGTTGGAATAATAGCTTGGTTACTCAAAGTATGAGCGTTGAAGTCACCGATTAAGAGAATATTTCCATAGTCTCTTAGGTTATCAATGTCATTTTCTAAACCATTGAAAGGGCGGTTTCTATCTATGTCAATTTTCTTATAAAATTTAGAATTAATAGGGGGGAAATAATATATTGCAATGTAAGTTTTCTTATTATTAATGCCAACTATCTCTATCCACATATAATGGTTGTGGGGTCTTTCTTATAGAGACTAGCATTGGAAAAGATGTTTTATTTAATGTAAAAGGATATACCTCACATATAATGTTGTGGGGGTCTTTCTTATAGAGACTAGTATTGGGGAAGATGTTTTATTTAATGTAAAAGGATATACTTCCAATAAGAAAATTAATATCAATTTCATTGATGATGATGTAATTTTTAATTAAAAATCTACACAATCATAATAATTTATTTAATTTCAAAATTAAAAGTTTAAAATATATATACCGTGATTTAAACATTTTTTAATCATTAACCATTAAACATATATATAATTTCCAATATTTTATTTCTTTACTTAAAGATGCTCTGATATAATTTTTCATGCAAGTAGTCAACTTGAAGTAAATATTTTTATAATTATTTATTAACCTTGACCTAAACATTTTTTAATCATTAACCATTAAACATATATATATATAATTTCCAATATTTTATTATTTACTTAAAGATGCTCTCATCCCCACTTTCAATGCAGTTTGTTTTTAATAATTTTTCATGCAAGTAGTCAAGTCAACTTGAAGTAAATATTTTTATAATTATTTATTAATAAGAGTGAGCTTCTCAACGAATATAATTAGATAAACCATGCTTTGGGTAGTGTGTGAGCATAATGAAATTGAGTTTGTGTCTTTTCTCTTTACTATCTTTTTTAATCTTTGCATAAAGTATTTTACCCAATTGTGATTTACATCATTTTGTAACAAAGTAGATTGGTCCTCGATTTCATAGGCTTTTTAGGGATCCACTCCCTCACAACAATACTCAAGTGATTTGGTTCCTTTGGCTCAACGCCACAAGATAATTTTCTTGTTATGCAATTCTAGAGGTCTACTCTCCCACCTTAGCCAAACACCTTGTTTTTTCTTTTCATCTCTTTGTGCATACAATGCCTCTTTAAGGAGGGTTTATCGTTGAAGATCTTGATTCTAATTAATCCAACTAAATTCAAGATTTGGTAGTTGCATTCATTAAATTCTTATGCAAACAATTTAAGGCATCTACTTCAACTCTCCAGCTAGACACTCACATTACTCTACTTGAGTATGATGGATTGATGCAAGCCAAATGTTGGATGCTTGGATTCATAGCCTGCACTCCTATTTCACTACTTGTCTAGATATGTTTGAAGAACACATGTTACAAATCATTGAGTACTAGTTGGATGGTGCAACCCTAGCATTGTTGCAACCACACATTAAATCTCTATAACTCTACGTTGAACTTGATACATCATTGGAAAGGATCTCAAGTTCTATTTTCATTTCTACTTGGGATGCTTTTTTTTCAGGCCCCGCACAAGAATTTTTACACCTTGGATACCTACAAAATATTTTTGGGCATTGGCTACAACTCTTACAAGATCCCTATCAAACCATTTAACAATTTATTGAAGTCTTCACACAACTCAAGGTTCAATTTCAAATCCATGATACTTAAGAGGTATTTATCATTAAATTATCTTTTGTCTTATTAACAATGTTAAAAATGAGATGGATTGATTTGAGGAATGCCATTCTTGACCAAGCATTCTTGATTCCTATCTCTTGAAAGAAAATTTGACAAACAACCCCGTTCCCTGCAATGTTGTATCCCTCAACCATGTTCCATATCAATCCCACCCCCTCAATATTTATCTTTACTTTCTAGTGTATCATCCTCTCCCTCTTTCCCTACTCATTGTTGTTCCTTTCACAAGACAAAAACCTATTATACTATTGAGTGTAGAGCTTTCCAACAGCTACGTTGTTGTCGAAAACCTCTTTATAGATGAGCAACCTAGTCCTTGTGTAAAATCCCTCACCTCTAATCAACAACATACAACACCAAAGGTCATTTCACTAGCCAACCCTACCTCTATAGATCGCTCACTCCTTCTCATGGGTAGGGCCCCTTATCTGAAAACTTTAGGATCTTTTTAACCATAAAAATTGCATGTGAAATTTGTATGTTAAATCTCATAAAAGGCTTATAAAAAGACAATTTTAAAGTGCTTAAATAAACCACATAAGAAAATAAACAAGTATGCAAACCAGAAAAATGTAGACAACAGATGATAATGGAGTTCGCCCTTCCTGGGCTACGTCTCCGGGCCACTTCCAATGAGAATGTCGATCTTATTAAGTCTTCAAAATCTTACATACATGAGTTCTGGAAACACTTCTGAGTTCTGTCAGTTAAACCCAGAAACAGACTGCACCATTACGTTCCTCTCGAAATTATGAGTAAAATGAGTATAAACTCGACCTATTTTTCCCGAGGCCTCCTTTGGCACGCAAATTGAGAAAACTATTTCTTGCACTGTACAGAATCGTACGGATTCCACCTCGGAATCTGTGAATTTATTGGGAATCATTCCCATTGTACCTTCCTCGGGATCTGTGCAGAAGTCTATCTCTCTTTGTCTCTGTTTTCATGGCTTTGGAAATGGTGTTTAAATAGTGTTTTGGGTGCTGAAAGTAGGACCAAGTGCCCTTTTTCTAACCCCAAAACCGCAACAAACTCTTAAATATTACTTGGAATTATGTGTCAATAGAATGGTCCATGGACCATTGGTAATATGTTGTTGTTAGGGGGCGTAGGTCCCTGGGTCAAACCCACGGCCTCTCGTTCCTCCCCTTTTAATGCCATTATATTGTTTGTTTGTTAGACTTCGGTGGTGTTGTGTTGGCTCATTGTAACTTGTTTATTGGACCATTTGGCATGTCTTGACATGTGGTTTCTCCATTGGTTTTGTTGGTATGTCGACATACTATACGTCCTTGGTGTTGGAATATCCCTTACAATGTGGTCAAGGGCTAAGCCCTCGGACCCAACCCTTTTTCAAATGAAACGTCACTCAACTTTAAATATTAGTTGCCACATTTAGTGGTTAAGAAACAATCGTGGGCATGTTGGTTAAGCAGATTTGGTGGAGGATTAGGTGGATAGGAGGTCAGGGTTTCAATCTTCCCCAAATCCATAAATTTTTGGTAAACTGCCCACTTATTGCCAACAGGGCTGCCACATGGCAGACCCAGATTGGTCCACATAGATGTTGATTATGCCACTTGTCAACCTGTCGTTGGTCCACGTCAACATTTCCCGACCACGTGGAACCCTATGGTGCTTCCACATGGAATTTGTATGCTGAATGTACATGCCACATAGCACCATGTGGGTGTTCCATATGTCCCCCTTCTTTTTTCCCATTTTTTGTGTCATTTTTACCTTTTTGTCGTATTTTCAAAACTCAATAACTTTCACCTCTGGAGGTCATTTCTCACTAAACGAACGTTGCTGGAAAGCTCTTGATGCGCTATATGAATCTATAAGCTTCTTTTCACCTTTTGAATACTTTCATTTTGATCAATCAGGGAGATCCTCCTAGATCAAACCTTCCCACTGGAAATCTTTTGGGCCACCAAAAGCATGGAATCATTCAGAAAATAGGTGAGGGTACAACTCCCTCACTCTTCTAGGCTCTAGCCACTATGATTTGCTTGGAAGCATTCCTTTAAGCCCCATACGAAGATATTCCAAGTCACCTTTTCGTGGAGATATGACATTCTTATTAAGTATAACATCTTCCTGAAGTTCATTGAGGTATTTAGGAGCAAACTCATCAACATAAGGTACTTGAACCTGTACATATTGGTCCATAATCATAGGAGGCTCATACAATTTTGATTTTTCCACATTAATAACGGAGTACATTTGCATATAAGGAGGCAAATATAACCGAAAAGCATTGTTACCAACTTGATCCAAAATTGTAAAGGGTCCATACCTAATTCGTTTCAACTTTCTACCTTCACCTTGGAGTCGGTCTTTGCTGATATGAATCCATACTCGATCACCAATTTGAAAATGATGATCCACCCGATGCTTGTCATGTCTTTATGTATACTTGGCCTGACTTGATTCCAACTGCTCTTGTACTGCTTGATGTACCAACTGGATCTGCTGAATAAACTTCAAATATTTATCCGCATCAACTTGACCATATCCCACTGAATCTTTCCCATAAACAAAGTCTAAGGGATACTTTGGAAAATATCCAAAACATACCTCGAATGGAGACCTTTGTGTTCAAGAGTGCATAGCTCTGTTGTAGGCATGCTGAACATAATGCAACTGCTCATCCCAAAGCTTGGGATGCTTGGCACAATATCCTTGGAGAAGATGTAGTATGGTCCAGTTGACCACTTCAGTTTGTCTGTTGGTTTGTGGATGAAATGATGTGCTCTTCTTTAGCTTTGTGTCCATAAGTTCCCATAGAGATGACCAAAATTTTCCAAGGAAGTGGGAATATCGGTCGGTTATAATATAAGTAGGTAGTCCAAAATGGACTATACATGTTGGAAGAACAAATGAGCAGTCAACTCTACTGTGATCTGCTTTTTACAAGGCATTAGAATGCACATTTTATTGAATCTATCCACAACGACATAAATAATCATATCCTTTTCTAGACATTGGTAACCCTCCTACAAATTCCATTGATACACTTTCCCATGGACAGGAAAGAACAAGAAGTGGAGTGTACAAGCCTAACTTTCTGTTACTTGGCTTACTTGTTGCACACATAACACATCCTTTTACATATTTGGACACAGTATCATTCATCTGAGGCCAATAACAAAACTTTTGTAATTGTGCTACAGTTTTACCTACTCCAAAATGTCCTGAGATGAGAAAAGTATGAGCTTCTCTTATCACATGTACTCTTTCACTTTGTGTAATACGGACTTTTCCAAGATGATACAACAACTTGTCATGAACATGATAATTCAATTCTTCATTTTGAGAGCCATGTATTAATGATTCATATACTTCTTTAAAGTCTTCATCCCTAGTATATTGTTCAACATAACTTGAATGTACCAAAGTACTTTGTTGAATAACAATAGAAGCATTTGTCGGAGGTCTTGATAACATATCTGCAACTTTGTTATGAATTCATTTCTTGTACTTAATGACCATATGAAATTGTTGTAGAAAACCCATCCACCTGAAATGTCTTGATTATTGTAGCTTAGTTTGAGATTGAAGATATTATAATGGTTGATGATCAGTATGTATAATTGTTTCCTTACCCATTAGGTAAAGTTTCCACTTCTTCACACATTGTACTAATGCATACAATTATTTATCATAGGTAGGATAGTTAATTACTTCTTTAGAAAAGGTTTCAGAATGATAGCATATTGGTTTTTTAAGTTGCATTAAGACTACCCCCATGGGATAACCACTAGCATTAGTCTCTATATCAAATGGTTGTTGTAGATCCGACAGTGCAAGTACTGGAGCTGTTCTAATCTTTTCTTTCAGAGTGACAAAGGATTTTTGTGCTTTTCCTTCCCACTGAAATACTTTGTTCATACATGTCAAAGCATGTAATGGAGAAGCTATGAAGGAGAAGTTCGCAATTAACTTCCTCCAATATTGGGCTACTCCCAATAAGCTCCTTATCTCAGTTACATTATTTGGCTTGGTCCAATTCACAATGACCTCTACTTTAGAGGGATCAATTCTAAGCTCACCACCCCCTACAATGTAACCCATATACACCAAATATGACTCCCCAAACTCACATTTGGACATCTTTAAGTACAATTTCTCCCTTACAAGTACATCCAAAAATTGTTTCACATGTTTGACATGTTCTTCCCAAGTACGACTGAAAATCAAAATATCATCTAAGTAGACTATGGCAAAATCATCAATAAAGGGCCTAAAAACATCATTCATCACCCTCATAAATGTTGTGGGTGCATTACAAAACCCAAAGGGCATTACAATCCATTCATACAATCCCTGTTTAGTTTTGAAAACAGTCTTCCATATATCATTTTCATGGATTCGAATTTGATGATAGCCACTTTGCAAGTCTAACTTAGTGAAATAAGTTTCATTCTTTAAATGATCTAAAAGATCATCAATTCGGGTAAGAGGATACCTATTCTTGATTGTGATTATGTTTAGTGCCCTGTAAGCAACACACATATGCCATGTGCCATCCTTTTTTGGCACCAAAACAATCAGTGAAACACACGGAGAGGAACTTGGTCGAGTGTCCCCTCTTTCAAGCAATTCTTGAACATGATTCTCTATCTCTGCATTTTCAATTATTGAAGACCTGTACATGCCAATATTAGGAAGTGGTGCATCCTGCTGTCAGAGAATCTCATGTTGGATTTCTCTTTTTGGAGGTAATCCTCTAGGTTCTTGAAAAAAGACAGCATAATCAGATACAACTTTAGTCAAATCATATTTAATTCTTGGATCACATCCTTTAAAAGATTCATTTTGACCAACATCCTTTGCTTTAACTATCATAAGAAAAAAATTCTTACTAGCATTTACTAGCCTCTTCATTTGACTTGCAGAAACCAAAGAAAGATTAGTTTTCAGGTGGTGTGCACGAACAACATATTAAATACCATCTTTAGTGAGCTGATACATGTTATCTCCCCTGTAAAAGATGGCATTCCTATCATAAATATAAGGACTAGCCAACACAATAACACAGATATCCAATGGAACCACATCCAGATCTACTTCATCAACAAATCCAGAAGTAATAGCATACCTAAGTCTACACTGTTTTGTAACATACAGTTGTGCATTATCACATACCCATCAAAGAGGATAAGGTTTAGGGTGTAACTTAGTTTCCAAATGAAGTTTTTAAACTATCTCTTTTGAAATGAGATTGGCTTATCATCCACTATCAAAAAGAGTATCTAGTTTTGTATGCTTAGAGATTACTCTTATATGAAATAACTCAATTCTATTTCTTTCATCAATAACAGGTTCATGCCTTGAAATGGAAGTAGAAGGATTTTTACCTTGAATGCCCATAGCAATAATCTTAGTCCCATCCCCTGAGTCAGATCCCAAATCATGTTGGATGGTTGTAGCAGTGGTCTTCTTGTCCTCCTTATTCTGAAACTTCTCAGGATTGAGCTCCGGATGAAGTCTCCAACATTTGGATGCATCATGACCCTTTTTTTGACAATGTGAGCATGTAGGTTTACCTCTTGCTTTCTTCACTGTAGTTGTATGCTTACCTTTCCCTTTACCTTTGAATTTGTTTCCATTAGGTTTGAAAGGTTTTCATTTGTATTCTTCCCCTTGGACTCCATATGAGTTGTTTGAACGTATACCTCATCAAGGTTAGTTGGATTAAACATAAGTATCATATGATGTAAATAACTATGTAATCCACCTATGAACTTGAGAAGAATTTCTTGAGTGTAGAGAGGTATACCAAGTATTAAAGCCCCTTTTTTGAATTCTTGTGTGTACTCTTCCACACTTTGTCCCTTACCTTGCCTCAAATTCTTCCAATCCATCATGGCTTGCTGCATGTATCCCAATGGATAGAATTGCTTCTTTAATGCTAAAGTGAACTCGTGCCAAGAGGAAATGATGTTTCCTTTTGAGGCAAGATCCTTTTGAGTTCTTCTCTCCCACCATATGAGAGAGGTCCCTCCAAGTCGGAGAGAAGCCAACTGAATTTTTATGCTATCTTCAGTGAAATTTTGAATCCTACAATAAACTTCTATTTCACGGATCCAATTATCCAATTTCTCAGCATTAAGCTCTCCATTGTAAACAAGTAAGTCAAACTTAATATCAAGCTTTAATTGAGGCATATTAAAATTAATTTTTTTCTTTTCAGGTGAGGAATGTAAAGAACCATCAAGAAAAGATGGTGAAGATGGTGGAGTTTTAGGAGGTTCATCACCACCTCATCCTTCTTTACCTTTTGCATGAGATGAGCCACCTTGTTCGCCCTTCTTCCGATCTTGGTAAAGATCTTCCACCATTGTTTGCATCCTCATAAAATCCTTGAGAAATTCTCCTTCAGATGGGATTGAAGAAGTCCCATCTTCTCCTTTTGGTGAAGCCATTTTCCTTCTTCTTGAACTGATCTCTAGATCAAATTCTTCAATCTCTCCTTCACCACGCCGAAGCCTTGATCTTGTTAACATACACAAACTCACAATGTAATGTTTAACATGGCTTTGATACCAAACTTGATCTGAAAACTTCAGTATCTTTTTAATCATAAAAATTGCATGTGAAATTTGTATGTTAAATCTCATAAAAGACTTATAAAAAGACAATTTTAAAGTGCTTAAATAAACCACATAATCAAATAAACAAGTATGCAAACTAGAAAAATGTAGACAACAGATGATAACAGAGTTCACCCTTCCTGGGATACGCCTCCGGGCCACTTCCAATGAGAAGGATGATCTTGTTAAGTCTTCAAAAGATTACATACATGAGTTCTGGAAACACTTCTGAGTTCTATCATTCAAACCTAGAAACAAATTGTAACACTGTGTTCCTCTTGAAATTCTGAGTAAAATGAGAATAAACTCAACCTATTTTGGCCAAGGCCTCCTCTAGCATGCAAATGGAGAAAACTCATGCCTGCGTTGTACGAAATCGTAAGGATTCCACCTCGAAATATGTGAATTTATTTGGAATCATGCCCATTTTACCCTCCTTGGGATCTGTGCAGACTTCTGACACTCTCTCTTTGTTTTCGTGGCTTTGGCAATGGTGTTTAAATAGTGTTTTGGGCATCGAAAGTAGGGCCACGCGCCCTATTTCAAACCCCAAAACCACAAGAAAATATTAAATATTACCTGCCATTATGCATCAACAGAATCACTTGTGGTCCATTGGTAATACGTTGTTGGGGGGCGGATGTCCCGGGGTCAAACCCGCGGCCTCTTGTTCCTCCCCTTTTAACGCCATTATATTGTTTGTTTGTTGGACTTCAACGGTGTTGTGTTGGCTCATTGTAACTTGTTTATTGTATCGTTTGGAAAGTGTTGACATGTGGTTGCTTTGTTGGTTTTGTTGGTCTATTGGCATACTATACGGCCTTGGTGTTGGCATATCCATTACAATGGGTTCAAGGGATAAGCCTCGACCCCACCCCTTTTCCAAACGAAACGAAATTCAACTTTAAATATTAGTTTCCACCTTTAGTGGTTAAGAAACAATCGTGAGCATGTTGGTTAGGTAGATTTGGTGGAGGCTTAGGTGGAGAGGAGGTTAGGGGTTCGATCCTCCTCAACTCCATAACCTTTTGGTAAACCGACCACTTATTGCCAGCAGGGCTGCCACATGGAAGACCCTAATTGTCCCACATAGATGTTGATTCTGCCACTTGTCAACCTATCGTTGGTCCACGTCAACATTTCTCGACCATGTGGCATCTTATGGTGCTTCCACGTGTCATATGTATGCTGACTATAACTTTCACCTCCGAAGGTCGTTTCTCACGAAATGAATGTTTCCAGAAAGCTCTTGATGAGCTCTACGTATATGTAAGATTCTCTTCACCTTTTGAATAATTTCATTTTGATCGATCTTGGATATCCTCCTGGATCAGGCCCATCCCAAATAATTAATAACCTCATCTTTCTACGCAATTGTCAAGTCAAAGATTCATTGGATACCCTCATTCTTGATAATCGGAAACAATGTAATCTTTTATCCCATGTGTTTTCCAAAGAATTTCATCTACCCACTACCCCACACCCCTCCCTTTATCATCATGGTTGGGTCCATAAAGATGGCCCTCGCTAGTTGGTTAGTCAATTATGTGTTGTTACATCTTCTACAGTTGGTGCTTTATGTGATATTGTGTGATGTCTCCCCTCTTAATTGTTTGGATTTGTTATTGGGCATTCCCTACCACCATCAACACCGATCCTTGTATGATGTTGACACAATATTTATAATCTCTTTAAAGATGGTAAGGTCTATGAACTTAAGTCTATTTTTTGTTTCCTCACTCCCTCTTATCTTAGGGAATGCCATCATTCATTAGGTAAACTTGGAATAAATGTGTGTGCTTATACATCATCCTCTTGGTGGAATCTAATAATGATATAACGTCCCATCCCTTTGATATGCTACCATTGATCAATAATTTTGTTGATCATTTTACCCTTCCCCCCCTAACGGGCTACCTCCTACACTCAATATTGAACACTATATTGACTTAATTCCTAACACTATTCTCCCTAATTCTCCTACCTATCATTTATCCCCCAAGCTATTGAGTTGAAATGCCAACTCAAATAATATCTCAACCCTGGCCATATATATCCAATTTGGTCTTCATGTGGTTCCCCCAACTTCATTATCCCTAAGAAGGAACAACAATAAAGGAACTAAGTCACCAATTATAGGGCCCTCAATAAAAACAATATCAAGAGCAATTATCCCCTACCCAATATTGATGATTTTCTAAACCAACTTGAAGGTACCCAATTTTTTACCAAATTGGTGACTAACCCTTTCTCACACTTTTGTAATCGAAGGGAGGAGGGGAAGGATTACCAACCCTATTTCACATTTTTTAAAATATTCTGAAAAGGTTATTGAAAGGGATTATTATAAAATTTTAGTTGATGCTTTAGAGATACAACAAGGATGTATAGAAACCCAAAAGAGAGTTATATTTATGATCTTTGATTTATCTTTGTGATTATGTTCACATGCATTTCTTTGTTATATGAAATGATGTGGATGTGTCTCTTGGAATAATCTCAGTTTAGTTATTAATGGGTGTATGATGGATAATGCCATTCCTCTATGCATATTTCTTGCTAACGTAATTTGAAATATGGAATTTAACTAGGATAATGTGTAGATGCTTAGAATGTAGTCATGTGAGTGATAAGGAGAAGGATCACATGCCCTTTCTCACAATCTACAGATTGTGTTGATGACGAGAAGGAAAATGTGTCCTTCCTTGCAATCTACACATTGGGATGAGGAGGAGGACAAGCACATGTCATTTCTCACAATATAGGTGTTAGCATTGGGGTGATGAAGAGGATGAGGACATGCCCTTTCTCACAATCTAGGTGTTGGGGTGATGAGGAGGATGATAACATACCCTTTTGCACAATGTAGGAATTTAGATGATGATGAGAAAGAGAACATGCCCTTTCTTACAATTTGGGTAATGGGAAATGAGGAGGAGAAACTTCCTTTTCTGACAATGCAAGAAGATGGGTGATGAAGAATAGCACATTCCCTTTGACACAATGTGTACATTTGGATTATGAGAAGAAGGATCACATTCCCTTTCTCACAACCTTTTCATTGGGATGTTGTGGACAAGGAGAACCCACCCTTTCTCACATTCTATGTGATCCACTCAGCAGTTGGCATTGTTGTCGAATGCTAACTTCGACTCTGACAAGTCATCGACTTCAACACAACTGCGACAAGTTCCGAATTCGACATGACTTCGATAACCTTAGCAACTTCGAAAAGTTCAGCAACCTTAACAGCTTCGCGATGTCGGCATGCAGCGTCGACTTGCGACTTGCGACTGTCGAACCATGACAGATTGTCTCTCTATCTTCCAGTCAACTGTTACGGTTGAACTTCCGAACCTTTCTAACTTCTTATGTAACTGAACGTAATAGGAAGGCACCCATGCGTCTCAACATTTTCTATATAAGCATGTAAAATATTGTAACATACATATTATCTTTAACTCATTCAATAATAGAGAAGATAAATTTGTATTCCTGCATATTGTCTATGTGTATTTGTGTTTATCTGCGTAGTGTAATCCTGATTTTCTTATTCTATTTTTTATTGCTTCTGCCATAACAGAGTCGACTCATTCAGTCAAAATTTTGTCCCCCTCATGCACCTAGGCGCGTGCGGATCATTGGTATCAGAGAGATCAGAGCAATCCGTTTTGTTCGTGCTTGAGTTTTGTGTAGACACTTCCAGCAAAGTTACATGACTTATGCCGGTTCAAACACGCTCGCAATCTCAGCAATCCAAGCAGACACTACCTCAAGAAATGGAAGAAGAAACAGACGATAGACATGCAGCCGATGAGACAACGCAACTTATTGAGCAAGCGCTGGCTCGAAAACCGACTGAAATGTTCACCGAATTCAATGAAATTCTCACATGATTTTCTTCGAAATCCAGAGGATTTTCGACGAGAACTAGCTCCGATAAAATCATCCCCTTCAAAGTGCAAATGAATTTGGACATACCAAATCTAGAAGGCAAGATTGACGTGGAATCCGTCGAGAATTGGGTACAACAATTGGAATTCTATTACTCTCTGAATCAACTCTCGAAAGCCGACCAGATCACCATTGAATCCTTAAAGATGTCAGCATCTGTACACTGTTGGTGGGAGAACCTCTCGACAAAGATGGAGAAAAGAGGAGACCCCATCGACACATGGGATAAATTTGTCAAATACGTTCGAAAAGAATTTTACCCGCCCAAATACCTCGAACAACAGTATAAGAAGTGGCAGCAGCTAAGGAAATGGAAAGACCAATTAGTACAAAGTTACACCGACGAGTTCTATCGACTCATATCTAGACTTGGCGTCCAAGAAGAAGAGAAATTACTTGTTCTGAAGTGCATCAACAAATTGTCCCAGTACATTCAGGAGGAGATGGAATTTCTGACTGTCAATACGCTCGTGGATGCTTTCCACTATGCCAGCAAATTGTAAACCAAGCAGAAAGGAAAATCACGCTTCACGACAAAGCCGACATTAAGACGACCACTCAACAAGAGGGCACCAGCCGACTTCGACAAGTCAAAATATTCTCATCCGACACCACCAAAACTAGATCACGGCAAAAATCCTTTTCAGAAAAGGGAACGTAGAAAAAAACCGCCTACCGAAAAATGGTGTGATTACCACCACTCATCCTGCGCTCTTGGGGATCGGATGGGCTAATGATAGTGGAGCTGTAATCAACTTCAAGAAGCGCATGATGACCTTTGAAAATCGTGATTTCAGAGTCATAGCCCCATTGGATCCGGCTAAAGGACGCCGCTACGTGGAGCCTGTAAAAGATGACGATCCCGCTAGATGGGATCATGCATTCAATATTTCTGAAGATTATATTCATCCTACCGCCTACGGTGAGTTGGAGTGGCGCAGTGAGAGCTCCGCGTCTTCCGACTCTGACGATGCATTGGAACATTGGAAGAATCGAATGCATGAAGTATCGGTCCGGAAATGTGGCTTAGTTACGCAATCCTTATGTCGTGTTGCGACGGAAACGATAACATTGTCGGTCTATGAGGGGTTTTCTGGCTTAAACACCTTTTTAACAGAATTTGAAGACCGCATCCCAGAACCACAGCGATTGCTAGCCTTGGAGGAAGCATTGAAGGCTACTCCAGCAAGATGGTGGGCGACACATAAGAAATTCATTAAAGGTTGGTCACAGTGTCAGAGGTTGATGATGGTTCGATTTGGCAATACTGAGGTTTATCACACTGGAAAGTATGATGGCCGAATTGATCCTGATGATCATGTGATGGAGTGCCAACGCTTATGGGTAGCACGACCCAGAGATGAGTGGGTCCATGATTTTGTCCATACTTTGGAGGAGATACCGCGCTCATGGTACACTGTAGCCGAGTTATGCTGGGACATTACAACATGGGGGGAGTTGACGATCTGTTTCACTCATACGTTCACTTTTGCAGATGCCAACCCTGATGTCCATAACGCCCTGCAGCTCATACACGACGTGATATTTCAGGTTGTTCCGGTGGCTTGCCCTGTTGACCTGCACACACATTGTCAGATGCAGTCTCTCATGGAGTGTTTCAACGTTAGTGGAGGGCCAGAGGACGATGATGATCCCTGGAATATTAACATTCCTGAATCCGAAGGAAGTCGCGATGTGGTACCACCTGTTGCGCCAAGTAATCCATTCAATCAGCCGTTGCAGCTTCGCAAAATGAATATCGGCACCAAGGTTACTCCCAAGTTTGCTAATGTTGGGGATTATTGGGACGATGAAATGATGAGTAAGGTTACTGAGTTACTGCATGAGTTTCAAGATGTGTTTCCCATGAAGTTTTCCGAAATGAAGGGAATCCTAGGTGATTTAGGAGAGATGAAGATTCCATTGAAACCAGATGCTAAACCAGTCCGACAGCGACCTTATCGGCTCAATCTGTGACATAAAGAAAAGGTCAAGGCGGAACTTGATCGGATGTTGGATGCTGGTATTATCGAACCTGTGGAAGAGTCAGAATGGATCAGTCCTATGGTGGTGCAGGACAAGAAAATAGGTGAAGTGCGCATTTGTTTCGACTTGCGGAAATTGAATGATGCCTGATTGTATGACCCCTTTCCAACCCCGTTTACTGATGAAGTACTTGAAGGAGTGGGTGGCCAGGAGATGTACTCTTTCACTGATGGATTCTCTGGCTACCATCAGATTCGCATTGCCAAGGAAGATCGCCATAAGACAACTTTCGTTACTGAATGGGGTTGCTTTCAGTACACGGTCATGCCGTTTGGTTTGAAGAATGCACCTGCGATATTCTCCAGGGTCATTGTTGCTGCATTCAAATATTTTATTCAGAAGTTTCTGCCGGTATATATGGATGATTGGACCGTTTATGGATTGATTCGCGATCATCTGGCCAATCTGCGGTTAATGCTTGATCAATGCCGACAGCACCAGATATCGCTGAACTTGAAGAAATGTATTTTTTGTGCTCCCTTTGGAATATTGCTGGGTCATATCGTGTGTAAGCAGGGATTGTTGGTTGATCCAGCCAAGATTACGCTTATTTTGGGGTTGCAACCGTCGACCACTATTAAGTAGTTGCGCGCCACCTTGGGTCATACGGGATATTATCACAAGTTCATTAGGGGGTGTGTTGTGATTACTGCCCCTATGGAGAAGTTGTTGAAAAAGGATGTGGCATTCCAGTGGAGCCCGGAATGTCAGGATAGCTTCGAAACACTCAAGGCAAAGATGGCGTCGGCACTGATTTTGGTTTTTCCGTACTGGAGTAAGGAATTCTATGTCCACGTTGATGCCTCATCAGTTGCATTAGGTGTTGTATTGGCTCAACCAGGAGAAGGAAACAATTGATCATCCCATTGCTTTTGCCAGCCGGAAGCTGTATTCTGCAGAACGCAATTAAACCACCATAGAACGCAAAGGACTGGCCATGGTTTATGCGCTGCAGAAATTCAGGCATTATTTGTTGGGTGGCCACTTTAAAATGTTCACTAATCATTTTGCATTGAAATACTTGGTCAATTAGCCTGTGTTGGGGGGGAAGATCTGTCGGTGGCTACTGTTGTTTTAGGAGTTTGATTTTGAGTTTGTTGTGAAGCCGGAGTGGTTGAATGCTGGACCAGATCATTTGTCATGGATTGATACAGGGGAGGAACCGACTAATATCGAAGACGGGTTGCCGGATGCCCAACTGTTTCACGTTGCCGCTGCTGATTAGTATTTTGATGACATCCTCTAGTTTCTAGTGATCGGCACCACGCTCGGTGACTTTACCACTACTCAGAAGAAGCAATTGGTCGTCAAGGCTGCTGACTTTCAACTAATCGCGGGAGAGTTGTATAAATTGGGTGCTGATGAGATATTGCGCAGATGTGTCTTGCCGCATGAACAAGCGCAGATATTGGATGAGGCACATGGTGGAGTGGTGAGAGGACATTATGGCAGTCGGGCGACTGCCTGGAAGGTATTGCGTGCAGGAATTTGGTGGCCCACATTACATAATGATGTGACAGACTGCGCGCGGTCTTGTGATGTTTGTCAACGAATTGGAAAGCTGTCCAAACGAGATGAGATGCCGCTGCTACCTCAGGTGACATTGAACCCATTCGAGAAATGGGCTGTGGACTTTGTCGGACCAATACATCCACCAGGGAAACACATAGGTGCATGGTATATTGTCACGGCGACAGAGTACTTGACCCAATGGGATGAGGCAGCACCTGTAGTTGATTGCTCCATCGCAACGGCTGCTCGATTTTTGTTTGATCCTGTTATCACTCGTTTCGACTGCCCCAAGACATTGCTGAGTGATCAAGGAAGCCACTTTCTTAATCGCACTATCAGTGCATTGACAGAGGAATTGCAGATACAACATAAGAAGAGTACACCCTATCACCCACAGGCGAATGGAACGGTGGAGGCGTTTAACAAGGTATTGGAGCACGCATTGACAAAGGTGTGCAATGCCAACCGTGACAACTGGGATTTGAAAGTCCCAGTAGTGTTGTGGGCCTATTGCACCACCTGTAAACGGTTGAATGGTCAGACACCTTTCAAGCTGGTATATGGGAAGGAAGCAATTATGCCTATGGATTACATTGTTCCCAGTCTACGAATTGCGGCTGTTACAAGCATGGATGATGTTGCATCATTAGATGAACGTCTAGCACAATTGATGAAGCTAGAAGAGGATTGATTTCTCACTAGCTTTCACCAAGGGGTGGAGAAGGACCGTCAGAAGGCATGGCATGATCGCCACATTAAAAATAAGCAGTTTCAGCAAGGCGACTTGGTGCTATTGTACGACAACAAGTTTACGAAACATCCAGGGAAATTGCAGATGCATTGGCTGGGTCCCTATCGCATCAATAGTATTACTTTGGGAGGAGCAGTTTAGTTGTAGCAGTTGGATGGGGCGATGCTCCCCAAGCTGGTAAATTGTCACAGGTTGAAGCCCTATCGCTCGGGCTTGGAGCAGTGAGATGTCTAAGTCGCATTGGTAAAAAAAATAAAAAAAAATAAAAAAAAATAAAAAATGATGATGATTGTTGCAGGTTGCTTGGTGGTAGATGGCGCACCAATGGAAGAGGGTATGCGCAAGCGGAAGAGGCTTGTACCGCTAGATTAGAGTAGTCAGAGACTCATGGCAGTGTTGCGCTCAGGCTTGATGATGGATTTTGTACGGCATATTTGGGAGAGTACAACGAAGTGGTGTGATTACTGGCCACCCTCTCTACACATGATTGCCCCTGACTGATTTGGCTGGGTTCACACATGACGACGGCATGTTTTGCATATAGCACGCTGGGCCAGGACGATCAACAAGGTTGTTCATGTGGTGGCACGTGGGATCTTTGTTGGCAGCATGGTCTCCCCCTACACTATGACAGTCGGCCGGCTCATACAAACAGATGAGAGGTACCAGGGCATCATTCCCCCCGTCGTGACCTGGAAGGGCATGGCTATAAGTAACCGAAGAAGTTGGTAGTGAGGAATTCCAAGGAGGCTGTGGAAATGCTTCACTTTGTCTCTCATGGTAGCACCCCAGGTGCCCTGCAAGCCCGAATGACGAGTGTCCCTGAGCGCCTTGATATGGCGGGTGCACTTACCCTCATATGCTAAGGCCAGTGCCAGGGCGACTGCGGTATGCGTCGACAATGAGGTGGACCCTTGGCCGGTCCCGCATGATTCAGTATGCAGTAGTTGTTCGAAGGGTTGTTCTATTTTTGATCAGAACGCTGGTTGGGGTGGTAACTCCCTGACTTCAGTAGAAGACGGGCGCTGGCGCAAAATAGATGTGCCAGAGTCTTCCACCGCTCCCACACCTTGGTACTGTTCGTCCTCTTTAGTCTGCACTATTCCATGCGACTGGAGGATGAGTTCGTGACGTACCTGACAGCGAGTCGGGGGTTTCCTACTCCCGTGTAGGGCTTACAGAATTGGTAGCCAAGGATCTATACAACCGAAGGAAGGAGACAACATTGCGTGATCCAGACAGCAAGACCAGATGCAGTTGACGTGGCTCAAGGGCGAGCCACATGATTGTGTTGGGGGCCTGTTGGCAGGCGGTTTGATGAGGACGTATCGTGGTACCGTCGACGTTGCGACACGTTGGATAAAGGCACGGAAGGAGTATTTTGTACCAGAGTAGACCGCAGTTGGCGGGTTTTGGGTCACTTGGATCATGTATTTTGTAATATTGAGTCAAGTATACCGCAGTTGGCGGGTTTTGGGTCACTTGGACCATGTATTTTGTAATATCAAGTCAATTGTACCGCGGTATGTGGGTTTTTGGGTCATTAGACCAAGTCAATTAGTCGATTGTCCATAAGTGTCGATTAGGAAAGTGGACAAGTATTGTAATTGGAGGAAGCCTATAAATAGATGCGAATTGTAAATGTTAGAGGGGGGAAGTCGATGGATAGAAGATATAAAGAGAGATGCATGCAGAGATTGACAAAGAGATAATGCAGGAGTTGTGCAGAGATTTATGTACTGCTTTTGGTTTGCCATTGTAATATAAGGATGATGATTTGGTGCAATCTGTGTGTAATGTTGTTCGATACTTATGTTATTGTCTTTTATTAATGCAATTATCTATTTCTGTCGCTATGATGTGAATGTCGCAATAATATGTTATAGATATCTGTTTACTGTAATGTTAAATGCTGCGATTAAAGTGATATGCTATAACTTCATGATGAATATTTAGAATTGTTGTTGGTACCATACTACCGCAACTCACCTCCTCCCTCGGCGGAAACATGGTTCCGTCTGCTCTTCCTGGACGCCTCGGGTGAGACCTCATCCGCTTTGCGAGTGTTGCTGGGTGGGCTCAAACCTTCCCGAGCCGGTTCCCAGGGAGACTGTGGTATGTGTCGACAGTTGGTGAACCCCAGTCGACTGTGAGGTCACGATTTGGTCAACAGCTAGTTGTACACAGACAACTCGTGTATACGTGGGCTATCTTAAGCCAGGTCACGCATGCCAGGTCTCCTATATACGCAAAAACGCAAGTGAAACCCATGTATACATGGGCTAACTTAACCGAAGTCGTGTATTCAACCTCCATATAAGTGGGATACAGTGGGCTAGGTCACATATATCTCATGGTAGGCCAAAAATAGGGTAAAATGTTTCAAAAAATAAAAAAAAATATATTGGTATTTTAGGTTTATTGGGCCTAGTGGGGATCTGTGTCTTTCTTAGATTTTCCAAATTCTGATTTTTAAGCCTTCAAAATCATGTTTTGTGTGTTTTTTTATTAGGCCCTAAATGAAAAGGAAAACTGAATTTTGTAAAAAAAACATAGTTGGTTTCTGGTTCATTTAGGAATTTTTCAGCTAGTTTGATGCTTTTGGAAGTGTTCTTATACAAGAAAATATTATATTGATTTCATTTGCATTATGTCATGCAAATTATAAGAAGTTGCTTGCTTTGGTTATAGTAATCTCCTTGAAAATTTGCATCTTGTTTAAAAATTTGAAAGGTTATGCTTGGTTTTTCTTTCTTTTGAAAGTTATTTATAGTCAACTAACTATTTCACAAGTTTAAGTGGTATTTTACATCTGCAAGTAATTTCATTTTTATTTATTTTTCATTTGAGAACGTCATATTTTTTACACTTCCACATCCTTCGGAGTAACAAAGAACCACCAAAATGAATGCCTAATTTAAAATAAACTAGACTTTTGTTTTATAAGGTTCACCAGTAGTTTAAGGCTAGAGCTTTGGATTAGGTTCTTTGTAAACTATCCAAAGCTACTTTAAATTGTGAAACCTAGGTGTCTTTCTTCAAGATATGTAAAATCCAACACTGTAAGGGTGTGGCCGGGAAGCTCTACTCACATCAAAGTCGATCATGAGGTCGTGTTAGGTTAGGTTGCAGAGAGATCGCTCAAATTCATAACTAAGCATCTACCAAGGATTTTACGTGTACGGGGACTTGATTGAGTACCTAAGTACTGTTGAAGTTTCACGATTAGCTACCCTTCCCATACGTAAGATCCTAACCTGTGAATGTCCCCCTGGATGGTGACTGTAGATTGGTAGCCTTAAAATCTTGTCCTTAGGGATCTACATAGGTGTTAGAAACGGATTTTTTGTGACCAGCTTGGGTAGACTTTGTAACTGGAGCATTAGTACCCTTGGAGGGTGTTTTCTATATTTATCTAGTAAAACACTTGCACTAAGGAGGGAAACACGCCTGGACTTAGTAATTTCTTTCTACCTTTGTTGTTTCAGTGGTGGGACTTAATAAACCCACAAGTAGAACTTTGAGAGGATTATATGTTTCCCTGATTTCATCTCCTAATATTTTTTCTAGTGGTGTGCTCTTTGTGCTGTGAGTGACTTTTAGTTGTCCTTAGAGATCTCTTTCTCCTTGAATAAAAAACTATGGCTAGTGTTCCTATGGAAACCAACCAAGGGCCCCCTATGCAAGGGTTTCCTTGTGCTCTTCCATTTCTTAGGAACGTTGTTGCTCCCTTGATGTCCACTTTGAATCTTCCAGGATTCACCCTTGGGATTCCAGTTTGGTTGTTTTCCACTCTGAATGTCTTGAATGTTCTTGATTCTTTTCAAGCAATCACTTTATATCAAGGGCATCAAAACCATGTTCCTTACTCGTCGGTAGCATCTTCTCCCCTTCCTTCTACCTCATGTGGTGAAAGTTTTGATACTAGTAACTAGTAGTCTAAAAGGAATAGAAGGAAGAAGAATAAGAAGAAGATGCGAAAACAAGGGGGCACTTCACTAGCTTCTACAAGTCATGCTAGGGGCACCTATCTAGTCAGTTCGAGTCATATTGGAAGTCCACAACTAGCCTCTGCAATTTGTGTTGGGGGCACCCATCCAGTCATTGCAAGGCATATTGGAAAACCGCAACCAACCTATGGAGGTCATGTTGGGGGTACAATTTGAGTAACTGCAAGTCATACTGAAAGTTCTTGTTCAACCACTGCTATTCATGTTGAATATATGTCATTGATCATTTCAGATCATATTAATGACAAGTCACCAGTCACTGCAAGTCACACTGGAGACAAGCAACAAACCACTACAAGTCATGTTGGGGGCAAGCAACTAGCCATTGCAAGTCATGATGGGGACAAAGAGTCAGCGAGTGCGAGTCATGTTGAACATGTAGACATTGTTGAGAAGTATAATCCTATAGGACACGAGCCTAAGTTCCATTGTAATATTTGCAAAGGAGATCACCTTACTCACATGTGTCGTGCTATTACAAAGGTACAAAGAGTGTGGTCTGTGCCTAAAGGATCTTCTTCTCCTAAACAACCTTTGATTTCCCAATATCCTATTCAACCTTTGGTTGATGAAGTGATCGAATCAATGCAATCCTTGATTGATATCACTCTTCCCTTGGAGAGTGTTGATGTTGAAAAGGTTGAACCAATGCAATCTTTGGTCAGTCCCACTCTTCCTTCAGAGAGTGACAAGCATCAAGTGGTTGAATCAATGCAATTTTTTGTCAGTCCCACTCCTCCTTTGGAGAGTGATGTGTCCAATAGTCATGTTTTCTTCACTGGTAGTTCAGAAATCTATGGACAAGGGGGCACTTAGTTTTCTTTGAATGACCCCCCACCAAGCTCTAGGATTGCTTCCTTTGATTGGAATAGTCTAGTTGAGCCACACCTTCCTTCTGCTGCACATTTTTAAATAAAGGTTCAAGTTCAATGCTAAAAGATTTATTTTTGTATTGTAGATGAAGAAGACTCTATTAGTATTTTATCCACACATGCTTGGAAAGGTATGGGATCTCCCAACCTTGTGCTGACTGTTAATCAACCGTTGGATTTTGATAGAAGACCTAGTGAAACATTTGGATATCTTCCTCAATTTCTTGTTACATTAGGTGGGAATACTGTCTTAGTCGACTTTATGGTTATGGATGACCCCTTGGACTTCAATATGCTCCTTGGGCATGATTATGTATATGTTATTCATGTTGTGGTATCTACACTCTTTCGAGTGATGTATTTTCCTCACAACAGAAGCATTGAACTATTGATCAACTTGCATTCATTGATCCTTCTCATTACCCAACTTTAGACCAAGTGTATCATTTTCCAGTTCCTAGTGTTTCGGTGGACACTAACCCACCACGAGTGAATTATGTGGCCTTATATTCCTTATGTCCTACTTCTACTGAGAAGAAGCCTTTGTATTCATGCTTACCTTCTTGGGACTTGGTCCCGATATTTGACCAGGTGATCTATCCAATGGGGGCATTACAGCTTGCTATCCACCCTATTGGTCCAAGTGAATTTATTGGCATGTGTTCTCTCTGGGATGATATACTTATTTCATATGAAGCTTTCCTAGAGGCTATGTTAGAGTCTGAAATTTATTTGGATTTTGAAGTCCTTTCCAAAGATCATCTCTCTGGATTAGACCCAATTGCAATCAAATCTAACCCTGATTGTCCTTTTGAGTATGATATACCTATTTATAGATCCTTAGACACTGGCATTTTTTAGTGTTTGGAATCTGCCATTGAGCTGCAAGTCAGTGTTCCTGATGAGTTTGATTCTACTAGCATATTTTTCAACTCCTTCCATGATGAGTCCAAGTTCTTGTCGATTCCATTACTTATTTCATCCTAGATCTTCCTCATGGGTTTGATCTTGTTGTATGTAGGTCCCAGGACCTTGGTGATATTGAGTCTTCATTGGTAAACTCTGACTTGGTCATAAATATTGTTGAAGATACCGAAGTTGAAATCATTTCTACCAAAGTGACCTATATAATATATTTCTTCTTAGATTTTTTATATATGATCATGGTACTGTTGTTTCTTGGAGACGAGAATTTTAGCTAGATTCATGGTTAGTCGGGGATCATTTTCTGCATATTGCTCGATCCGATCAGGTATTTTCGGAACCTTACCTTTAGGTTTGGGCCTCCCCATTGTTATGATGCATTTGAACCTTTTGAAGCATCCCTTGTGGAAGGCGAATCCCAGATTACTTTTCACCATTGTGGAAGGCGACTCCCGGATCATCGTCCACATGGAAAAAAATATGTAGAATAGATAGAGGATATCCAAGATGGAGGACAACTGGAGCCTAGAGTACATGTTGGAAAAGCTATGAACCTTTCTCAATAGGACCCAAGCCTGGATCTTCATCCACATCAAAAGGGAAGGCAATAAAGTGGTTGACCACTTGGAAAATGTAGGGGAAAGTGAGATACAACATGGCTGTGAAGGGAAGCTAACGTATTTTGAGGATCGGGCTTGGGATACTCAATGCTCCCAGTTGGTCATCCAATACAATCATTCACAAGCAAGGGGAGGAGGTGACATGTCCCAAGCCCATGCACCGCAGATAAGTAACCACGTGACAGGAATGAAGGAGACCCAGAATAGTAATAACCAAGGATAATTTTAGGGGCGAAATTTAGCCCATGGGCTATTTTTCCATGTTTTTTTCAAAAAACGATTCGCCAATTTGCATTTTTTGAGGCCCCATTTCGCCCAATTTTGATGGGGTGAACTATTCACTCTAAAAATCGCCAAAATATTATATAAACTATATAAGATCCTTAGAAATTGAAATAATTTTAGAAAAATATCGCCAAATATTTTATAGTTTACATTTTGAGAATTGGTAAGATTCGCCAAGGTTTATACACTTTTAAATAAGTCCTTAAAATTATCCCTGGTAATAACCCACCTCCCTCCGGTGACGTGGGTATTAATGAAAGTCATACACAGTTGATTGAAGGATCAAGCTCTCATGTGATCCATGATGCAAAAGGGGTACAAAATTGTCCTCGGCATGTGTATGGAGTACATTGAGATGACGCAAAGGAATATTGAGAAAACAAGCAAAGTATCGTGGCTTAATGAGGCCAATATAGTCATGATTAGGTTAATTGTGAAACAAGTCAATGGGGCGTCTATATATGTGGAACGGAAGGTTCAACCCATGCATAATGTTATCAGTATCCTCAATCTACTCAAGGTTTTGTGGGTTTTTAAGGGAAGAAGGCATTCTGCGACAAACTATGCCCTCCCATGGTTGAGCACCATGGAAACTAGGGGGAAGCGAGCGTGTAAGGAGACTAAGGTCAAGGGGGAAGCCAATATACCCAAAGTAACTTCAGAATCGAGGAAGGAAAGCCAAACTGCTCACTTCTTCTGGGAGATAATCCCCCAGACCATTCATGGGGAAATTGAACAGATAGAGAAAGACCTATGGGACCAAGTAAAGAAATTCAAATTGGAAGAGGTCAGAGAGGAGCTTGAGAACTGGGTACATGACCCTGGGATGAATTATGGTAGACTGTTGGCTTACGATCGCTTAATGGTGACATATTCGGTGGTTAAGGGCCTTCTCACTCATGTCTTGATGGAACGTATGAACAAGGAAGTGGGTGATGAGAACCTATGTGGGCTTATAAGGAGCACATTATGGATTATCGGCTAATGCACCAAAAAATCGATATCATTGCAAGCAATATGCGGATTCAATTCCTTCTCCCCTCGGATTTAAGAAATGGTAAAGGCATTTCCACTTCGGCGGATGGATGCTTTGGTTCAGCATTCGACAAAGGTGTTGTATCTTTCGTTGGAGAGCATTCCATGACAGCATCGGCACCAACACTAAGTGTCTTCGGGCCCCGAGTCCTTCCTCTGAAGCCGGTCCTTCCCAAGGGTAGTTCCCGCTTGTCTAGTTCCTTGTCTTTTTTCTGTGTTTTTATATCTTCAGTGTCATGAATTACAATGCTATGTAGTCTGGAGATTGTTCTTTCTATCTAGGGTTCAGTTTAGAAGAAGTTGGGTCAAAATTCTATGTATGGTGGATAACGTCCTGTTATGTATGGCCTGGTGGTTTTTTATAAGGCCGAGAAATGTTCTTTTGAGAGTTGATAGGGTGATGTGTCTCAAGTCCAATTCAACAGGGGTATATCAAGCAGTCGTGTTGTTACTAAGCCAACAAGGTGTTTTGTAATGGAAGCCATGCAACCTTTTTGAAGCAGTAATATAATATCTTACTTACAAAAAAAATATATAAACTAATGAAAAAATGATAAATCAATTCTAATTATAATTTTTGATCATTTAATGCATAGTTTAATTCCGGATTATGTGATTGCATTCTCTATTAATACATTGATTATTCACGTTACACATAGACTGATTGGGATTTGAGAAGGAATAGATGTCAAACTACGTTAAGCACTTGAAGCATGTTGTGAGTTGATTTCAATTGTGATAGCCTACCAAAACAAAACTACCATTAATGCATTTATTTTCTACCAGGTGACTTGCTTACCACAACAGATTGTCAATTAAACTTTATTTGCTACCAGGCTACCAACTTCATAGAGGTGATTGTCAATTAATGCTTGGTGCTTAGGGTTGCATCGTGCATCACGGGTGATTACTGGATAGAACCTTCTGCAAAAGAGTGGATAGGTATAGACTCCTAGCGTTTATGGATCACGTTTGTCAATATAATACAAATTTTCCATCAAATTTAACCTAGGAGAAAGAGCTATCAAATCACCTTATTTCGACAAGTTTTCTCATTCAAATCCCTTCATTTTGGACAATTTTTCTAAACAAAAATTGCAACATAGATCTATATCAAAATAGTGTGTAACTTTGGCTTCCACGTGTCACACACTCTCTTCTCAGAGTTTGGAAATCTTGTTGTACCATTCTCCTCCATTAATATCTTGATGTACAATCTCATTCAATTTTGCTCCAAGCCTCCAGACTCTTGAACTTGCCATAGTTGATGACAAGGAAAATTTTAAGGGCAAAATTCAGCGCATGCACTAATTTTCGAGGTTTTTTTCCAAAAAATATGTCATTTTTTGTTTTTTTCCAATATGATTTTCCCACATTTCATAAGATTAAAATTTTTAATCTAAAAATCGCCAAAATTTTCTAAAAACTATATCAAACCCTTAGAAATTTGAATAATTTTTAAAAATATCACCAAACATTTAATGGTTAGTAATTTGATAATTAGTAAAATTAGCTAAGGTCACTACACTTTAAGAAAATTATGGATCCTTACAAATTTCACTGGTTGATTAAATCCATGGCTAGTAGTGCAACCACCTTATATTATAGCACACGTCCCATCCAACGAGTGATAATTATTGCATACAATAAACCAGACATGGATTTGGAAAACATGGTTTTGGAGGATTCAAACCCTGAAAGAAGATAGGTAATGGAGTAGAAATTTGAAGGCTTGCAGAATATCCCGATGGCTTATAGCCTACAACAATGAAGAAAATTCCCATATGTAAATCCAAGGAAGGGGATGCTATTATGAAATGAATAGTAGTAATGAAAATGCAACCATGCTATGATTAAGTCCTCTTCTCAAATGCACCCATGCTAGAAGATCAGAATTTAAGTATTAGATCATATCAATCATATTATTATCAATAATAGACTACATATGTGTGATTAATACTAATGTAATTGTATAGTTACTCGGAGATCCAAACCACATAATTATAGTTTTAATAAATTTTATAAAATCAATACATTCCATTACAAAGTAACATGATAACAAAATGATCAACTATTATAATATTGAAACAAATTAATAAATTCTAAAAAACTTATATTCATTTTAATAATCCATTCCCAACCATTTTAAAATTTCACAAGTAAATATTGAAATAGCCTTTCAATTGCAAAGTTGCAAAAAATAATCAATTTCATTATTAAAAGGACCGATACAATTTTTGTTTTATTTACATGGAAACAGTTGTGCTTTTCTAGGAAGAGTAAAATAAGGCGTGAAGGACATTGAAACTTCAAATTGAAGCATGCTCCTAACTACAAAACTCGATAATATTCGCATTGTGTTATTAGCCTTGGGACTTTCATATGCGTTCACATGGTCTTATTTTTTCGATAAATTTATAACAAATCCCTCTCCCTTCAGTCGGCCATTTCCGACTATGTACATTTGTGCGTTATTAACTATATTCGGCTCGACCTGGCACTTTAGTTGCTACCGTGACTCCCGAACCAAATTTGGGTGAAATTCCGTTACCCACGTTCGCCAATCAAATTTGGATCAGTTGTGGTAGAAATTCATTGCTATTAAGAATCTCAAATCAGTTTATAATTTGGATTAGTTGGTAAAATTTCATTGCTACTCAGAATTTTATTCAATTAATTCAAATTAAATTTGGATCTTGTTATATTTATAGATATTTATATTTTAGAATTTGGAGTGGCCGATCTATATTGATTTTAAGACATATTTTAAATTTGAAATTAACAATTATAAAAGAAAGAACATATACAAAATAACTAGTAATTAATGCATGTATAAAAAACAGTTAGTGACATACAATCTAACTACTGATTAAAAACAAATTAGATAATTTGTAATTCTTAACTCGTTAACTTGTATTCTATGTTCACTGGCAACAAGTTATGGCTGTGCTAGTGATAACTTTCATTAATTTAAAAAGTGCTAATATTCAAACCTGTGCCACTTGTGGGAAAATCCCATCAATCTAGCCCATCTGCTAGTCTGGCATGATATATTTTCACAATTTTCAAAGCTTATCATAAATCTTCCTTTGCTCTGCTCTTGGTTACATTCATTCCACTCCCATTAATCTCATTCATCAGTTCTGAGAAAGAATGAAGCTAGCAGGATTCTCTACAAGGGGATCTTCAAGCACATTAAAACATGTCCAAGCCTAGCAGATGAGCACCCATAATCTTCTAACAACAAAGCTGCAGGTTCCAAGGTGCATCACAAGTCAAAGAGCTTGTTCCCCACGTTTGTGCAGGGGCAACCTAGCATGAAAAGGGTACTTTTAAGTTTTTAACCCGCTCACTTGCTAGATCAACAAATGCCAGTGCCCCCACGGTGTAGTCTGAATGATAAAGATCAATTCAGTTACAAGATTGGCAAGAATTTGAATCTAAAAGAGTGCAACTAGAGACTTGGATAATATTTGGATACGAGGGGAGCATGGAGAGAAAATTCAAGATTCTTCTAATCAATGTATCAGTAAATTAGGATGTTCGCTCTAGGCCTCACAGAAGCAAAGTTAAAATGCCCAAGTGACAATTCTTAGTAAGGATACAATGCCTGAAAACCCACACTTGGGTGAAACTGGAATATTATTGAAAAATGAATGCCATAAATCACCAGCTGTCATTCCCTTCTCAATTGAACACCTATACCATATCAATGAAGTGTTAAAACACACCGGATGAAGATAACAATTCCTTATTAAGAAACGCCAAGCTCCTCACCAACACTCGGTACTGAAACATATAATAAGCGACGCACCACCTAGAAAATATTCAAAACCCAGATGCTAAATCTCTGTACATTGAATCCCAAATTAAAAAAATTGTGGCTACAGCATAGAATTGAAATTAAAAACCCAGAAATAAAATTGGAATAACATGACACCCACATAGAATGGATACAGCATAGATTGGATACGAAACTAAGATATGCCGAGTTGGGTATATAAGGAATGCACATCCACATGAACAAACCGGAAAATGAAACAGATATATATAAGCAGGGAATGGACATCATTAATTATCCAAAAATGAAAAACAAATTGGATATATCAGAAACAGTCCCGGTAACAACAGGCTGTGTTGCAGATAAACCCTGAATATATCAGGGTAAATGCAGATTGATGCTATGAAAAAGAAATGTTATTAAAAAGAAAATCCTGAAATGATTTGGATGACAGTTTCTAGTGGAATGCCAATCTTTTTTGTCTTAATATTGAAATGATTTGGATATTTATTGCTTTCATGCCTGCTTTATGATCAATACACAGTCCACTATAAGTTCTAACACTACAGATTGACCTTTACCCAGTCATGAGCATTTATTAATCAATTAAGTAAGCCCTTTGTCTTTATGTATTCCACAGCGTCATCGAAGATCTCGTCCATGCCAAATTTGAAGGAGAAACCGCTCTCCACCAATTTCTTCGACGAAAGGTTCACCTTTGGGGTCTCTGGCACATCCTCAAACCTGGATGTATACACACAAGCATTCCATATTCTTATATACATAGATCATATCCAGAAAATAATAGAGGGCAATACTATACTGATATTGATACTTACTTGGTTGGGACATTGTACTGCGGATAGCGTTTGGATAAGAAGCGTGCCAGCTGTGGGACGGTGATACTGCTAACGCTGCAAATGTAGCGGCCGTTTGCAGAGGGGTTCTCCATCAAGAAAATCTGAGCGCTGGAGACATCGTCCACGTGAACGAATGAAACAGCGCCGCGTATCAACTGTATCCCCTTCAAAAGTTCTATGTATTGTTGGTTGCCGGTGAGGAGGGAAAGGGTTAACTCAACGGTGTAGGGGACGTTGGGGGTAATGGCAGATCCCGCCACGAACACAGGGTTGATGGTCACAACATCCAGCCCTGCATCTTTTCCGTATTGTAGCGCTGCTTGTTCAGCAAGCCTCTTGGACACCGCATATGGCTGCACAATGAAGCATTAAACATCAGTATAGATTGTATTTTGACAAGAATGCTACAACAATTAGTAAATATTGAAAATTTTAAGAGTTCAAGTATATATACTACTTGATTGTAGAAATCATGTTTGAAGAAAAAAAAACCTAAATTTAACAGTACTGAGTGGTTATCAATCTACCGAGGCAGGGGTCTTTTTAGTCCGGTCGAAATCCACGTCTGTAAAGAAGGTTTCGTCAATGTCCTGCTTCTCCTCGGTTACGCTTATCGATGCTGTGGACGAAGACGATGTGACCACCACGCGCTTTACGGTTTTGGCCTTCGTGCAGGCCCTCAGAACATTCAGCGTTCCGTCAACTGCCGGCTTGATCATATCGTTCTGCGCAGCAGCGATTTCAGCTCGCCAAATTTTAAGAACGTTAATATATCAATGCAGGTACTGGGCGGAAATCCAAGCGGTGAAGGTACCTACCTCTGGACTTTTGGGGGCTAAGTCGACTGGACTAGCCACATGAAACACGCCGTCGCAGCGATCGACGGCAGCGTCGAAACTGCCGTCTTCCAATAGGTTGGCTCTGAAGAGTTTGAGCCTCTCCTCAGCTCCCGGAATGTCGACGAGATGCTGCACCTTTGCCTTGTCCTCTGTGTCGGCACACAACAATATTCTTCCGGTTGAACACGAGCCATTACTAAATGGAAATTGTTATAAGAGGAAGAGGAGATTGGAATTACCTGGATCTCGCACTGTAGCGTGGACAGTGTACCCATTGTGCAGTAACCGCTTGACCAGCCAGGAGGCCAAGAAACCTGTCGCTCCTGTCACGCACACAGTGGTTGTAGCGGCCATTTTCAGGAAGAGTCAATGGGGTTTTTCCTCTCTTGGAAGATTTTACAAGACGCAAAGAACGATCCCGTGAATGTTGACAAATCTGAAATGTCACATGGCCTCCAGTCCTCGACGATGCGTTATGGGGAATCAGATTCTAGATTCGGGAGGTCCCCGCTTCCACGATTCACCAAATGGTGGGGTTCTTTTTGTTTTTGTTTTGTATGGGTTTTTATTATGTATAACTGGTGTTGTTATTGGACTGGTTTTTTGGTGTGTATTGATTGGTTGGTTGTAATTTGGTCAATCAGTTTCTATGTTGCCTTTGTTGGCTAGTTCTGGAGTATTTGATGGCTTGTTCTTTTTGGTTTGAGCCTATGCTCTATATATTCCATTCTACTATAGGGATTATATATTTTTCTATCGAGATCTTATTAATAGCCCGTGCATGTTATAAATATTTTTGTTTTTTTAAGTTTATTGTAAAGTTATATTTTTTTATATTAAATATATATTTTAAAAACTATAAAAATTATTTTTTTTTCAGCAGAAAAAAACTACTATTGATATTCATAAGAATCAAATAATACAATGATATTCATGGTTCTCATGGAAGCAATCAATACCTTAAAATAGAATCAGTTTAGTGATCCTATTCGATCAGCCCCATGCTAATCAATACATGTTCAAAAAAGAACCAATACCATACAGTTCAGTTATGTTGTCAATAAATACTACATTTGCCACTAATACAAAGACTTGAAACATCTTCAAAAAAAGACTATATAAAAAGACATAACAGAGTATGAAACTCAGTCAAAAAAGTAGATGACACCCATATCAAGAATGTCATTTTCAAACCATTCCTCCCAAATAAGATCTCCTTCGATGCCTTCCAAAGCTTGTTTAGAAAGCTTATCCACCTGCGAGTTGTGTTGTCTATAGATGTGTTCAAAGGAGATGTTCTGAGCCTTTGAGATTTTCTTTCTAGTTCGAATGCAACAATGCTTCAGGTTCATGACTTTGAGACTATAATCACCAGATGCCCATTTGATAGTGACTCTTGATTCCCCAAAGACTTTGATGTTCACTAACCCAAAAATGTTCGTCATCTTTACCACACACCAAAGAGCTAAAATTTCTGCCTTCATATTGTTTCCAATCCCATAGTTTAATCGCACTAAAAAATAATGATCCTGATTGAGGTAGATTACCCCTCCAACCTCACAAAATCCATGCTGTGCCGCTCCATCAAAGAAAAGAACAGGTTGTGAAACCTTAAAGGAAAATGAGTTGATTTTGTGAATTTGCAGCTTGTGATAATCCTCCTTAAAAGCCATGAACATATTTAATGCTGGTATTCCACAAACCTCAACATTAGGTTTCTTCTCTTTGAATAAAACATAGTTTTGAGAAAACTAGATTGCCCACGCAATGCAAATAGCCAGAGTAAAAACTGGCTTGCACTTTCTGTACCAATTTAGTAAACAGTAATTAAAGTCACCAACTGCCCATTGATTAGCAAAATTCAGTTTAGTAGCATAGAGTTCCCAAACTTTAAAGGAAAAGCAACAGTCAATAAATAAATGCTGAGTGGATTCTGCTTGAATCATACAAAGGCAACATCTATTAGGTCCTGTCCATCCTCTTTTCAGTAAATTATCCCATGTCTTCAGCTTATCTTGCAAACCCAACCATAAAAAACATTTCAATTTCAATGGAACTTTCCATTTCCATAACCTCTTATACCAGCAATGCTAAGGAATTATATATTTTTCCTGTGTGATTCTGTTATATGCAGACTTCGCAGTCACTGATCCAGTGCAAGGATTACCAGTCCAAACTAGCTGATCCTTATTTGAATTTAATTTAACACCTGCAGCATTAAGTGCCCTTGTATAAATATCCCATTCCTGAGCAAGTGGACCAGAAAGTCCTAGCTCTCTAGAGTTCATCCAAACAACATATGTAGAATTTCTTTGTCTCTGAGAAATATTTCTATTTAAAGCAGGCCGACCCAAGGCCTTCAGATAATGAACCAATATTTCAGATAAACTATAGGAATCTTCCAACCCAAGAATAGGATCCAAACCAACATTATTTTTTTCACCATTTCCTACCAACCAGCAAATATCTTTAGAAATCCAACTAAAGATTTTCATGAATCCCCTCCAAATGGGTGAAAAATTCCAACCACTCAGCTTAGGATTCCTAATCCAATCAAACACATCATATTTAATGTACTTAGAATGTAGAACACTAGACCAAAGAGTGTTTCCAAAGATACCTCTCCAAAGATTTTTTAATCTCATAGCAGAATTAAAAGTGCTAAGATCTTTTATACCCCAACCTCCAAACTTTTTAGGCCTAGAGAGTAATTCCTAGAGAACCATTGAAAGTTTGGACTGTCCCAGATTTCTAGTCCAAAGAAAGTTGAAAAAAAGTTTCCTTAATGCATTGATGATGGAGGCAGGCACTTCAAGGAGAGAGAACCAATAAACCGGCAAGCTTGAGAGAACCGATTTCACCATTGTCAATTTTCCACCAATGGACAGAAGGCGATATGACCAATGTGAAATACATTTCTCATCCTTTTTGAGTAACCAAACCCAATCTTTGACAAGATAATTATTCGGCTTAAAATAAAATCCCAAATATTTGAAACCAGATTCCAGATTAAAACAACTGAAAGGCAGAATATCAGATATTTCAATCAATTTTTGGTCATCCACACCATAATGAAACAGATTGGATTTAGTAGTGCTGACCTTCATTCCAGTAACTCTACAAAATAAGTTAATTATATCATAGTACTGTTTCCATTCATTTGTTGAGTCCATTCCTGCTACCAATACGTCATCCGCGAATAGCGTATGATTAATCACACAATCCTTTTGTAACTTGATACCTTGGATTAGTTTCATTTCTTTAGCTTGATTAATGATTTTGCTGAATGCATCCATAATCAAAATAAAGAGGAATGGTGAAAGCGGACAGCCCTGGTGAATTCCACGGGTGCAGTTGAAGAATTGGGAGGGGGAACCATTTACCAAGACTGTAATATTTGTAGAGAGAATACAATCCATTATCCAATTAATTATCAAGGGAGGAACACCAATTTGTATTAGAACTAGTCTTAGAAAAGACCAATTCACTCGGTCGTAGGCTTTTTCTAAATCCATCTTGAGTAGGAAAGCCTTCTTCTTCCGAGATTTGATAGTGTGCAACAACTCTTGTGAAATCCTTATTGCATCATGTATTTGTCTTCCAGACAAAAATCCAAATTGCTCAACTGATATGTGCTTTGAAAATGTAGCCTTCAACCTTTGTGCTATAATCTTAGATATCAGTTTGTAAATAAGATTACAGAGAGCAATCGGTCTGTATTCCCTAAAGGAAAGAGGTTTGCTACTTTTCGGTATAAGTGTCACAAAGGTAGAATTAAGTGCTCCAGAAATATATCCATTGAGTCTTGAAAAATTAACCATTTTTCTTATATCCTCCCCCATTACATCAAAGAAATGAAGATAGATTTCCACTGGCCAGCCATCGGGCCCTGGGCTTTTTTTCCTTCGCAAAGCATTTCAGAGAGTCTTGGATTTCATCCAAAGAAACTTCCCTTCCCAATTCCAAAGCTTCCTGATCACTGAAAAATCTAGGAAAGAGTCTAGCCACTTTGATTTGTTCCAATATACAGCTTTCCCCAGGGTCTTTATATATATTACCAAAGAAGTTTACAACTTCCTTCTTTAAATTTTCCAAACCTGTGATGTTCAATCCTGCCAACTCTTGAACTTCCCAAATATAATTTATATTCGTTCTGGTGGATGCATAAGAGTGAAAAAATTTAGAATTTTTATCACCATGAGCCAACCATAACGCTCTGCTTTTGAGCCGCCATTCTTTTTCCTCATTCATCAGAATTTCCTCCTTTTTCAATTCATATTCCTTCAGGGCCACAAAAGAATTATGGTCCAATGTGTTATTAAAATTCTCATCAAGAACCTTTTGTATCTTCAATTCCAACTGAGATAGTTCCAACTTATCAGCTTTTTTCTTGTTTTTAATCCACCTGGTAACTATTTCTTTAAGCCCTCTCATCTTTAGACTGAAACAATCCATTGGATTCATACTATCTATAGAGGTATGTTTCCAATAAGATTTGACTATTGAACAGAAATCATCATAGGCTAACTAGGCACTATTAAATTTGAAAGGGTAGGACAACTTATGTCCATAGAACAGAAAGGATGCTTCAACATCCCAGTTTTCTATCTGCACCAACAGATAAGGATGCTGCAACACCCCTATTTTCCAGCTGCTACTGGAAGGAGGCTACAACCTCCTTGATAGGCTTCGACCTGCCACTTGCACCACCTAGCTTCCCTAATATTTATAAATTCTTGATTTTCTACTTGATTCATCAATTCTGGAAATGTTTCATGCTACTGGTCTCTCCCTTTCTTTATGTTGTTGGTCTCTCCCTCTATTTATGCTGCTGCGATCTACATTGTAGAGACATATTTTCTCTAAATTGAAACTCTATTTAAATACCTCATTCACTCATAGGAGTGTGTCTCTTCAGTTTGTGTCTTTCCAATTCATGTCTTTCTAAATATCTATTTATTAAGTTCTATTTTATATCTCTGTTAATTACTAATTTTTAATTAATTAATTAATTAAACCTTTTGATCATGCGGGCATCTCCCTTTCTCTCCTATGCAGGCATCTCCCTTGCTCTCTATTGTGGGAATCAATGCCAATATTCAACATTCTCCCCCTTTGGCATTGATGGCAACACCAATAGTTCTCCCCCTTTGGAAACAATGGCAAAGGCCTCCTTTCTATAGCTCCACCTATCAACATGTCTCCCCCTGACAAGGTATTTTCATCTTTTATCACCTGTAGGGAGATTACTCCCAACTTTTGTCTAAGATAATCAAAGGCTTCTTTGGGTAGTGGCTTAGTTAATATATCAGCTATCTTCTGTTTTGTAACAACTTATACTATGAAATGAGAACTCGACATAGTTCTCATTTTTCTCTCTCCTAATTTTAGTAGCTATTTTTACCTCCATTTCAAAAAGGGTTGATACCAATATCACACATTTTCATTTTGAGACATTTTTGGGGACCTTTGAATTATATTCGTCGAAAAATATTTTTAATTTCTATTTTCAAGTGTGTTTTTAGAAATTTAACAAAATAATATACAATTTTAAGCAATTTGTAATGAAAAAACTATACATTTTGCAATGTTTTTCTATAAAAAAAAGATATTTTTATGGACAAAATAATAAATTTTTATTAACAAAATTGTAAAAAAATCCAGAAAATAAAGACATTTAAAACCATTTTTAGTTAATTTTCAGAGATGTTTTGTATAAAAATGATACTATTTCATATTATTTTCCGAAAAGTGATGATTCACATAAATTCAAGAAAAACTATAAAATTTATTTGTAAAAAACATATTAAAAACATTATATATAGAAATTTTATTTCTAAAATAAAGTCTGAAAGTCAAAACATTACTAATATATCTTATCAAAAAATTGTCAAATTTAACATTTTCTTCAAAACATGAAACTAATCAACAATATCATGTAGGCCAAATTCTTCATCGAAATTGGAATTTTTTGGAGCTTGGCTTTCCTCAAGGACATCAATGTCCTCTTCCATTGGGTCTTCTATGTTTGCAAGATCCCCAAAGTGCTCCTTTCCAAACACCCCTCCTAATGGGGGTTGAGGCACTTTTGACATCTTTGCCACAAGTGTTTCACTAAACTCTCCTTTCTTCAAACCAACTTCTTGTAGTTCATCTGGAAGAAGTTGAATAGCATTAATTCTTTGCTTTATGTAATTGCATTGCAGTGGATCATTATCAATGGATATGCAATTTCTTCCTTCCTGTAAGGAGCATGCTATTGTTGTACCTAATCACCAAAAACAAAAATAAAGTTAAGTCAAATAGCATAAAGAAGCATACTTTAAAAAAATAAAATAATGAAGAAGAAAACATACAATAAAACTTGATATACGCTTTCATATGTAATATGAGAAAGTTTACCTGAACCCGAGAAAAAATCTAAGACCCAATCTCCTTCTCTTGAAAATGTATCTATGAGATAATTAATCAACACTTGTGGCTTTTGATAGATGTTTACAGTCACTCATTTCAAATCCCTTTCTTCATATGTTAATTTTTTTACCACGGCATTATAACTCAACAACTGACTATATTTTCCTCCACTCTTTTCATTGATTAAAAGAGATTCATAAGTCTCATCTTTTGTCCAAGTTGCAAGATGTATGCTTTCAATATCACTCAGGAATGGATCGTTTCTAGAGCTACGAACATTAGGATTTTTTCCGTAACAAAAATATAAAAAAATTAATTAACTTTGATTTATAAATTTAAAAACTTGATAATATAGTTCAAATATATTACCAATAAAGTTGCTTCCTTTTCTTTCCTTTACCCTTAAAGGATGTCAACAACCCCCTTAATTGTGTGTCTAAATGGAAAACAACAAATCTCCATAGTGGTGACGTTGTGACATCTACAAATACCTAAACCACTTTATTGAATGATTGGTAAGTATAAGGCTCACAATCATAAGTAGTGTTTCGAATATTGTATCCATGAGGGATATCTGCAATCACTAGTGCATACTCCTTTTTAGGAACAAGATTTGCAATGTTTGCACAGTCACCTAAAATGACTTTATATTGCACAGTGTCAAGTCCATTTCAAATATAAATCATCAAGTGTATCATCAAGTTCAATGTTTGCAAGACTTTTTCTCCTTTGTCATTCTATTTTGGCTCTTTGGATATGAATTTTGAAGAAATCCGGTACTCCATCTGTACCCCTCTTTGGCATCTTCAAATGAAAATTATCTCTATAAGTAATAAAATAGAAATGAATTGAATTAGAAAATAAATAAAATAGGATGTATCATAGATCAACATACCTTCTTGAATGCAACAAAAAATTGTTTTAAAGTTTCTATCGAGCTTGAGTCTAGATAGTTGCATTTGACATCATCCCAACTATTCTCATTCAACATTATAACCATCTCCTCTTGTGTTTTCATGTAGACCTTGTGACTAGACAATGAAACAATAAATGATTTTTACAATCATATATAATAATATAACAGAATACTTAGAACATAACAAAAATGTTAAACTCAAGAACAAAACATCCTACCATAAAAAAAAACATCAACTTACATGCCAAATTCACTGCACATTTCCTCCATGGATAATTCACCTAACTTTACCCTTGATAGTATTGTAGCTATTAATTTTTCATACTTCACACCTTGTATTGTTCTCCAAGGTGTAATAGTCATGTCTTTTGGTAGATTCTTGACGTCAGGACCTACCTTACCACCGCTCCATGGAACAACTCTACTTTTTTTCACTTTCTGGTTTTTTATGCCAATATTCTCCCACAAGCTAAATATGTCATCAAACAAATCCCATGTTTTCCCAACTCTAAATTCCAACTAGAAATAGGCATCTACATCTTTGAATGAATCACTTCCTTTGGCATGTTTTTGTTTCACATTATCCTCTTTAATAGGGAGACCTATTTCCAGACAACATTATCTCCGAAAACTTGCATCAACTTTAGATTTTTCCCCACCACATATTTACACAAATTCACTATGGATAAATATCACCCTTTGAATAAATGTCATTGTCAACCTATATTCACTATCCATGTTATGATCCCATGCCAACAAATTTGCTTCTACATCTGTTAAACCAACATAAATGATGCATTTAACGGTTTCAAAAATAGGGTTATTGGGATATTCTAGAATCAAATATATTCTTTCCTCTACAGAATGATTCCCCACAAGAACATAATATTTGTAATGAAAACATTTTGTTTGATCAAATTCATCTCTAGTAGGAACATATTTCAGGTCAAAAAAGACTAGGTATTCAACCACATGTGCATAGGGATTGTTCATCATCAATGCTTTCAAGTTGTGAATATGCAAGTGATGTGGTTTTCTAATTCTAAATTGATCTTGCCCTTCTGTGGGTCTATAAAGTTGATTCACATTCAACTCAAATGTATGTCCATTTTTAACCAATTTATCCCTCCACAATCAATCTTGAATGGAATTTTGTGTTGTCTTGATAATGCCATCCTCTAGATCAGCACCTGGAGTAATGATTTCCCTACTGCCCCCATAATTTTCACTCTCAGATTCAGGAATAGCATTGGCTTCAGTAACAACAGATCTCCTCTTTTTCTGATTTGAAGGGCTTCCTTCTAAATCAATAATGCCTTCAACGGGAATCGAGGCACTCTCAACCATATTTATTTTACGAGATTGTTTGTTACTCTTACTAGCAGGAGTAGGAAGCTCATTTGCAACAATTTCAACATGCTCAATTGGGTGAGACGAAGATTTAAATATAACCCTTCTAGGTACTTGATTTGATTATCGGATGCTCTTTCCTCTTTGTGCTTGTACTTCTTCAGTTTGAACATTTGACACTTGTTTCTTCTTTCTTGCTTCTGGTCCCTTTTGAATAGAGGAATTAATGACATCCATAGGATTGTCCTCTGTATAATAAATTCCATTCAACATTTTTGAAATCGAAATGGAAAAATCTTGCAAAATAAAAACATTATCGTATTAAATCTATTACATTGTGGTATCCAAGTTATAACAAAAACAATTTAAGAATAATATCAATATTCAAACTTACTTTCCCTCTATCAATTTCATGCATGACCCCTTGACAAAAATATGTGAAATTTTCTTGAACATTATATTTTGAAATATTCAAAGAATATCAGATTTTGGAAAAGGTCCTGGCTTGTTTCACTTGTGCATAAACAATATCTATACCCGGCATCATGCATATATCTCTCAACAATACCAATGGATGGCAATCTGATTGAATATATGGAAATGCAGAAGAATATAAGTGAATACTTTCTGGTTTTCCTTGATATTTTTCCTTCAGATGCTAATGATACTTTGTTCTGTCTTCTTCTGCTGCATATTTCCATTCTCTAGCATTCTTCATTTTTAAATCTTCAAGGTTAAGAACTTTGTCTTGAGGCTCAACATTCTCAGATGCCTCAACTGTTTTTTTCGATGCAATCATTGCCACTCTTGATCCCGAAACGTTTACATATATCTTTCTTGACGCCATTATCCCTATATCCAAAATGTATAATTTTAAAATATAATCAACAAACATTCATAATCTAAACAAAATCAACATCAATATTCACTATATATTTGAAAAACGTTTTAAAAAATTTAAAAATATTTTTACCCCTACCCTACCTTGTCCCTCCTCCCCTTCCTTCATAGATAAAAACTAAATAGATAACAATTAAATACCCCCCTACCCCCTAAACCCCCCACACATAGAAAATAAAATAAAAATTACTCCCCCAACCCCCCTAAAATATTTTATAATTAATTAAAAAAAAAACTACCCCCAACCCCCTAACCCCCCCCTAACAATATAATAAATTAAAAAAAAAAAACTAACCTCCCCCCCCAACAATATAATAAAATTTTAAAAAATAAAAATAAAACTAACCCCCCCTAAAAATATAATAAAAAATTAAAAAAACAGAACAAGAGAAAAGAGTATACCAGATATATGGATCTAGCTAAACTAGCTTACCTATCTATGCAAAACAATAATATATCAACAATAAGTACAAAAAGAGAACAAGAGAAAAGAGTATACCAGATATACGTGGTTCACCAAATTGGGCTACATCCATGGGAAGGTAGTCTTCTATTATCTCCAGAATATCTCCCTCAAGCTTACAAGAGAGCAATGCCAATAACCCCAATACAATATAGCAATACTTGTGTTGAATAAGTATAGATCATCAATGTTGTTGGGCCCTAGAAATGCCCATTTTTTACCAAACTTATTATATCATTTTTCCCTGTTACACCCTACTTTCATAAACTATATACATGCCTTTCTTCCAAATCAATTAACAATCCTAACAAGGTACAATTCATTATTGCTTCATTTATTTAATGCCTAAGAATGTTATGGTTATGAATTCTAGCCTTTGATTTATGCTAACTTGTGTTGATTTCATTAAGTCAAGATCAAAGCACAGGTGTATCAGCCGTAATGCCTTGGGAAAGAATCAAACGTGGTGCTAGTTGTTACTCTTCATATTCAATTATACATATTAAAAGGGATAATGCATCTTTCCACGTGAAGCTGTAACAGGACTTCGCTGAAACAGAGCATTGCTGCAACAGACAGGAGGCCTCCCAATTGGTAAATCTGTAATTCCACTGACTGCCAGAGTAACAACATCCTTCATGTCCAACGGCCTCATTCAATATAGCTGTAACAGTTCAGTTGTAATTCCGCAACATGAAGATCAGAGATCTTCATTGCTGCGCGAAATTAGTGGATCACGAATTGTATTTTTCATGTATAAATATGGGAAGGCTTTCAGAGTCTGGGGTTGGTTAATTATTATTTTGTATGGGTTGTAACAGAGAGCTGAGACTGTGGATTACCATCTTTAATATAAAGATAAGAGTTCTTCATATTTCTGTGTCTTAATTCATGGTAGTTCACAACGTCTCTGTTAGAAGGACAGGGCCCTCCTTCTCATAGAGATTGCTGAGTTAAGTAGGTAGTTTAATTTATTTCCTGTGGTGTGGTGTGGAATCGCATTAGGCGTGATTATTGTTAGCTGCAACAGAGAGTTTATAATTGCATTCTTTCCTTGTTGTTTATCATTGCATCCTGAATAGCTGCAACTGTGTGGTGTGACAATCGACTATGTAGGTTAGTTTATTTGATGCATGGTGTGTTAGAATTAGCTGTTACAACCAAGCTTAGTCTCAATTCCTTTTAGTCATTTATGCTTTCTAGGATTTCCAATATTTATCAATTTAAATTTCAAGCTTATTTTCTAGTTCTAGTTGTTGTTGTATCTTTATTGAATTCATTAGGTTAGGCAGATTGTGATTGAGTTACAGTAGCTACTGGATGAATCATTTTGGTAAATATTTAATATTGTAGTTTGATAATTATAAGATTTAAATTCTTGCAAAAGTATTCTAGTTCATTTTTATTCTTAGATCAGTAACTGCTGGGTTGATTTATGTAGGAAGGTAATTGTACTTTAAATTCCTAGATGGATAAGTTAGATTAGTTTTAGTCATGGAATGAGTTTGGATGAGCAGATAGGTAGGATTGTTATCTCCATTTAGTTAATCAACTACTTGAAATGTTTATGCATAGATTGTGCTTATTGCCATTCAAATAAAAGACTTCCTTGGATTGACAATTTATATTGAGCATCCTATGTATTAGTTGTAATTAATTAGCATATAGGGTAACCAACATTTTGGCGCTATTGTCGGGGATGGTAGTTGATAGACATAGTTATTAGTTGGTTTATTGATTTCATTTTGGTTTAATAATTTATAGCATGCATGAATACAAGAAAAAAAAATCAGGAACCCCCTTTGAACACTAACGTTGCAGGTGGAAGTCGTCGAGGTCTTAACACAGGTCTAGGAAGACAAACATTTATTGATGATATAATTGCTAAAGCCTATTCTTCAACCAGACCACTGTGGACATCTACAGGAAGAGGAAATTTTGTTGCTCCCAATCTTGAGAGTTCAGCATCAACGGTGGAGAATGCAACGAGACCATCTACTCCCAGCGCAGAAAAGAAACCTCCTGAAGACAAGGGAAGCGTTGTGTGTGCACCGGATAGAGAGGAGATTTATCAAATTAACGGGACCAAAGTTACTAAGGAAGTGTGGTTGGAGACTTGCCGAGAAGCAGAGGAAGAGAGAAGGTGAGAAAAAGAAAGGAGGGAAGAAGAAGAAGCAAAAGCAGAGGAAGAACGAATAAAGAAGTCCATTGAATTTTGGAACAACATGGCTAATAGAGAACATGAAGGAGAGAATGAACATTAGAAGAACCAGAAAGAGGAAGTGGAAGATAATCAGCTTGGTGACACTATGGTCACATTAGAATTCCCTATCCTCCAGACACCTGGAGCAGCTCCTATGAAAAACATTTCACCATCAGTTCTCCCAAATTTCCATGGTAAGTATTATGAAGATCCTAATGAATTTGTTTTTGAGTTTGACATCCTCTGTCGCAGTTATGACTATACCTCTAGTGCTCAGAAGTTGAAACTATTCCTAGCCACCTTGAAAGGAAATGCTCTGCGCTGGTTCATGAGTCTAGGTCGTGAGACCATTACTACTTGGGATAAAATGAAACAAACCTTTCTTTCTAAATATCAAGAATATTGTAGAACCATAGATAGAAAGAAAGAATTGTTTAAAATGGTTCAGAAGGAAGAGGAGAGCTTGGAAGATTTTGTGGAAAGATTGTTGTATAATTTACAAAGGTCTGGCCACACAGCGATTGGAAAAGATGTACTCAATATTATCTTGCTACGAGGATTAGAGAAGATTGCCTTGATATGTTGAATTTTTTAGGGAAAGGGGATATCTCGAAGGAACCTTTTGAAAATATCATTAAATTATGCTGAAGGTACTTAAGGGGATCCTCCAGAACTAACAAACGGGACAAGGATCGGGATCAGGATCTCTTCACTATGACACAAAAGTCAGCTAGTGGAGGAGCCACTCGAGCAGAAATAGGAAACTTATTGGAGAATTTTAAAATAGATATGATGAGCTCCATTTCCTCAGAGTTAGATGTGTTGAGAGAAAAACAAAGGCAAGCAGTAGAAGATCTTACACTCGGTGTATTCTGTCCTAAATGTAGGAAAAAACACCCACTGAAAAAATGCCCACTGGACAAGGCAGAGATATGTAGGATATGTGAATTGGAGCATGACACCAAGGAATGTCCTTCATTACCCAAATTCAAAGCAGTCCTACAAGAATCCACTTCAGAGGTGGAGCATGCTTACTTTATTGCACAAAAGAAACCTTGACAGCCTTGCAATCAAGGTATGAATCCAGATCCATCAATTTTCTTGAATAATATGAATACACAATTCCCTTCACATTATTCTAATAACTAGTGGCATCCATCTCAGAACCCAATGTAAAATCCTAACTCTTGGACACCATGGTCACAACAGTCGAACCATCAAGCTCCTTGGAATTCCAACTGGAGAAATTCTTACCAAGGAAATAACTTTCCCCATCACCAGACTCAATATCAATAGTACCCTCCTCAACAGTATCCTCACCAACCATATTAGCAGGCACAACTGCAATTCCAAAACAACATTGCACCTATGAATGCACCACTTCGACCATAACTACCTGCACAACCTAACCCAAACCTGAATAATAAAGCAGTTCATCAATTTGAGACTACCAACATGCCTGCGTATTCCATCTCCCCTGTCAACACCCAAATTTTCCGAATTTTTTTTTTTAAATAGCATGTAATATTATTAAATGCAGTCATTTAACTGTTTGATTAGCTTAAGTGATCATAGTTGTGTCTGAATGATCTTTTATTATACTTAAATTTTAATATGAGTTTCTTTACAGTTACTGATTGTTTTCTGTTTTGCAACCACAAGGGGGAATTGCCATAACAGACTGGGGTTACTTAGCTTCTGAGCTAATGCAACAGATTTTCTTTCCCTTACAGATATACAGGTAATGTTCGGTTTGCTGCAAACAAATCTTTAAAGTATTACAAGACAATTTGCTGTACCAAATCATTCAATAAAAGTATAATCATGCTTAGCCAGATTATCAAGTTTCTAAAGGTAGAACTCTTCCTATGATGTCCTTATAATCTTACTGATAGAGAGAGTTGGAAATTACTAGATAATATGATAGCTATTTTCTTTGAAAAATAAAAGAATTAGATAATCCTATGGAGTATTGGTCCATTGATGAGATTACTGAAATGCAATAATTTCTTAACTAGAACTTTAGAATATGACCGAGTTACCATAATCAAATCAATTTTTACTCATCCATTGTTATTGCATCAAGTCATGTTTAGAGTTAGAATATATTTGATTTGCAACTTCAGTTGTAAAGGATCTGAAGATATCAATATATACTTTGCATGTTTCTAGCAATTACAAGGTATTCTGTCAATTACATGTCTCCTCTTAACATTTTCAGGGTTTGTTTAGATGGAAATGCTATTCCTATTTCTATGATTGACAAAGGATTAAGAACTATAAGCTATCTTTATTAAACTCAATGCGCCTTAAGGATAACAAGAGTCTACTTGTCATCACAAGAAATCTGAAACAATTAAGTGATTGTTATTATATTGTAACAACAAGTGAAATGGACTAGAGTAGCCCTAATCCAAAATTACGAGTTATGTAACTTGAATCCTACAGTTGAAGTCACCTAAAGAAGGAATGGCAAGTCCTATATCATCAGTGTAAAGCTATCGCAATTGGAATTATGGTAGCATAATTGTAAACAGCTAAACCCAATATCATTACATTATCTCATAGAATTAAAGAAATGATCTATGTCTTGTCACATGAGATTAGGGTGATTGGCAATGTCGTGATAGGTTTTATGAACAACATAAAACTTACTTGATACCTACATCCTTAGGATTTTTATATTTAAAGATCAAATCCTCTATATTTTAAACACTTTAAGACTTGATTTTGAACGCTATTATAATACATAGTGTAAATGGAATGTAAGGCAAGGTTACATTAAATAATATGCAAGGTTCAAAGTTATTGTTCTAACTCTTTGATTTTTTAAATATGATAGGTGATACTATGGTATCGTGTTAATAATGGATATTCAAACTATGATTTTGTTTGGAAAACAAATGATGGAAACTCTCGTTGTAAGACTATAGCACGTCGACCCACTGCATGAAAATTATTAAACAACTACGTGGTTGCTCCAGGGCCATGCATTTGTGATACTTAAATGTTGACTAAACCCTACTTTGTCATTTCTCCCTTGCCTTCGGGCTTGGTCGCTCTGTGAACCCTCCTGGTCCAGTCTCTGCTGATACACTGTGTGCTAGCAGTTTCTATGCTGCTCCCGGCCTTCGTGCTTGTCCATTGTATCATTTGGGAGTCATTATATTTTGCTGTTGGAAGCTTTAAGTTTGTTATAGACCTAGGGTTTATCCTTTTGCTACCAATATTAACCTTGTCACGGCGTGACTGCATCTCTTGACTTAGTTCTGTCACGGCTTCCATCGTGGAAGGTACCCCTTTGCTCTGCCAGCTCGTTCTTTTGGTGACAAAGATGGGGTTTACACTTATTCTGCTCGTGCTGCTCGTGGTTTAGCCGGCTGTTATAATGACTGAGATCCTTTCAAAATCACTAGTAAGTTCATTTACTCCTACGCTCTTCTAGTTACAAGGAATAGTTTCACCATTTTTCAATAAACAAAGAATTTTAACTAAGTTGTTCTTCTGCTACAGGGCTTGGCTCCTCTTCAAGCGTGGATGGCACAGGTCTCGGCAGTTGTTTGCTTTACCTGGTAAGCCTGATTTTCACCATGGCGTTTCCTCCTTGCTGGTTGTTAGGATGGTTAGGTTTTTGGTTTAAGTGAGGCGACCTGGGATCCCTCAACTCTGTTCAGTCTTGAACTGTTCATTTTACCGAGTTCCTTAATAAATCTACTCTATGTTGTGAGAGTAGGTTATGGCTTCGGTCAATATTGTAATTGTTTGTACTTCTTGTTGGTTTGTTCGGGCGGTCAAGGGTTTGCATCTCTGAGACTTCTTCGGCTCTATTCAGACCTTTAACTGCATGTTCAAGTGGATTTTTAACAGGTTAAACCCTGCGTTGTGTAATGATGTTGTGGTTTCGGTTAAGTTATCATTATTCGTCTTTCTGTGGTATTTAAGGGTTTTCTATAAAAGAAACACTGTGTAAAAAGAAAAGAAGAATGCAAAGGCTGTAAGCCTGCCTGTAAATGAGGTTCTGGCCTCGTTACTTTGTTTCATTACTGTGCTCTTAAATTTTGCTCAGGGTTTTCACCCAGGGTTTTATAATACGACTTATTATATCGTTTTCCTGTATTTTTGAGCTTGTTTATAGCATGCATTTTGTTTTGGTTTTGTCCAAGAATAAATGAAACTAGTTGTATAACCACTTATGTTGTGATCTTATGATACGACCGTAAGTGGAAACATTGTCTTAACTATCAGCATTACTTTTACTTGTACATAGTGGTCTGTTAGGGTTCAACCCGAATTTTGCAGTTGAGGTTTAGTTTAAATGCTTGTTCTATTATTACGATTATGACTCTGTTGGTAATTTGAGAGTCAAGTGAAAGATATTAATATGATGTTTAAGCTCGACATTGAGCTAAATACTGTTCTGCTAACCCCACTGTTTTAAATTAATAGCTAGGTTATTTAAACTGTTGATATATTCTTCGTGATAAATTTCTGTTAGGGTTTTTGCACATCGATTTTATTTGATAGGTAATGACTGGATAAATTTTAACTAGGGTTTGTGCATTGATTTAATTAATAGGTTATGACTGGTTAAATTTTTAGTTAGGGTTTGTACCTTTATAAAGATATTCTAACTGTGACTACATAACTCCTGAAATGTTATTGACCAAAATATAAATACTGTAATTTCTTTATTGTTTTATTTTACTATTGTTTCCTATGATTGTTTAATAAATTTTGCAGCACACAGAATACAATTATTTTATTTGTAAACCTTACTTATCTATTTAACATTTACGATTAAACTAGGTTTATAATTGTATTAATAAACTAATACTTAAAGTCTTACAGTTGTATTGAATACATGATAGACACATTATTAGAAATGTAATAATGGTATCACTTCTTAATAGGGATGCTGAAAAACACAGTAACTCTATCAAATTTAACTACTGCTATCCTGAAATACTCACTTCACTAACTAATTACTCTTCAGACATATAGAAGATAAACACAACATACGTACATTCTTACTTAATAAACATAAGGAAATAAATGGCAGAACCTATTTAAGCTGTGGACAACAACAGCAATAGGAGGCAGTTCCTCCCTACCAACTCCTGGAGAGTGCTCAGACAGCAACTTCTTAGGACCCCCGAGCTTGCTATGGTCTCCTTGGCTAGAACTAGGTGCAGCAAAGTAAATTCTCTCAGCCCAAACAACTATAATGGAACCAAGTTACTGCAGCATTCCTCCCAAACAACTTCCTTACTGTATTTCCCTCTTCCTCAATAAATTTCCTGAATAACATTCACCTGAATGTATTCTCCCTGGAAAATTCGAGCCCCCAGCTCTGTTCGTTGAGTTCTTTTTAAAAGATTGCCTAGGTCTTTGTTGGGTTAACTGTCATTAAGGAGCCACCTGCTCTGATTCCACTTTCTTTGGGAATCATGACCCCAAATATAGGGAAGTTGCCACCTGCAACTTAGGAAGTGTTTGAGGATGCTGCCACTTGTCTTTTTCCTTTCCACCTAGTTCCATCCACCAGTTTGACCAGTAACCTCTTTTTAACAGCTCTCCCATGCTGTTGTCTCCACAATTTATTTATTAATAATCAAAATAATCTGAATTACACTCCACTTCTGTTGACTCTGCTGAGTCATCCATCCCTACTTAGCATTAAATTAACATAATGTCTCAGGAATATAATAAAACAATTACATAATTTTTACAAAATTGGGGTATGTGACATCCCCAATTCCCTGCAATGATATACAATTACGATCAAGGAGGGTAGTGGAACCCATCATCACTGAGGATGTTCCATCCCCAGTGACTGAAACTGGAGTGAATCAACACTTTGAGAATATGGTTAACTCAGCAATCCTCATCATTGAGGATGCTGAAATTCCTACCGAAACAGTAGCTGAAACTCAGGAAGTAACACATGATGAAGCACGGCCTGCACAATTGATATGAGAAACGCCATATCCCAAATGATTGGATCCACATAAAACAATGAAACAACCTCGATTCAATCTCTTAGGAGAATTGAATAATTTGTATGTCAAAATCCCACTGTTACAAGCCCTCCATCACGTGCCCATTTATGCTAAGACTGTTAGAGATTTATGTGTCAAGAAAATAGGAAGAAAGCCTAGGGATCCTCTCACTGTCCATGTATTGGGAAAACTTTCTGAATTAATCATGGGGAAGACTCCTTTGGCAAAATAAGATAACCCTAGAAATCCTACTGTTACAGTTCACATAGGAAACACACAAATCCCCAACGTATTGGTAGAATTAGGTGTGGCTATTAATGTTATGACCATAGAAACTATGAAGCAACTAGGACTCACTAATCTTCGTCCAACCCCTACCATTTTAGAACTTGCTAACAGATCAACAATCAAGCCTGAGGAGATCCTGGATGACCTAGTAATCTCTGTTGAATTGTGGGAATACCATGCGGAATTCTTGGTGTTACAGCCAAAGTTTCAGTTGGGGGGACACTCGCTGATTCTAGGGAGACCATGGGTGGCGATAGCATATGCCTATATCATTTGTCAGTCAGGATCCATGACTATCTCAGGCGGGACTGAGATCAAAAGCCTAACCTTATATCCTCCAGCCCGACCAAGCATAGAAGCTGAAACTACACTTTGGGTGGATTTGGAGGAGGAGGAAGGCGTTCAGCCATTATTAACAATAGGGAGAGCCTTAACTTTTAAAGATGAAACAGAGGATGATACCATTAACAGTTTCATTAGTGAGCCCACATCTGTCAATAAACATGTTTACCAGATTCTTGACAGTACATTAAATGAGAAAGGACAAGAAAATCTTACGGAAGAAACTCTAGTCAATGATGCCAGTATAATTCCAGTTCTCAAAAATTCGAAAGTGTCCCAGTAGAAATTGAGCCAGGGAAAACATTGAACATCAATCCAAACCTTGCGCCCAGTGAGATGGAATAGCTGATCACTCTGTTGAAACAACATAAAGGAGCTTTCGCTTGGGAGTATAGAGACATGAAGGGTATTCCTTCTAATCTGTGTACCCATCACATTTATATTAAGAGCGACTCCAGGCCAGTGTGTCAACCACAATAAAAGATGAACTCGAACCTAAGGGATGTAGTGAAAGAGGAAATCCAAAAAATTTTGGAAGCAGGATTTATATACCCGATTTCAGACAACGAGTGGGTTTCTCCACTCATGATTGTGCCAAAAAAGAATGGGAAATGGAGGGTCTGCGTGGATTACAGAGAACTGAACAAAGCAACGCAAAAATACCACTTTTCCCTACCTTTTATTGATCAGGTACTTGATACCTTGTATGGGAAAAAGTATTTTTTCTTTGTGGATGGCTTTAGTGGCTATAGCCAAATCCAGATTGCTCCAGAAGACTAAGACAAAACCAATTTCACCTATCCTTGGGGCACTTTTGCATACAAGGTACTTCCTTTTGGGTTGTATAATGCACCAATCACATTTCAAAGAGCAGTGATTGGAATCTTTTCAGAAATGGTAAATGACTGCATGGAAATTTTTATGGATGACTTCACTCCATATGGTAGTAGTTACGAAGAAGCATTGAAAATTTTAGAAAAGGTCTTGAAACGCTGTGAACAAAGCCAGCTCTCTTTAAGCACTGAAAAGTGCCATATGATGATGAGCGAGGGTATAGTTCTGGGGCACTTCATCTCTTCTGATGGTATCCAGGTAGACCCATCCAAAATTAAGGTTATTGAAAATATACCAACTCCTGGAACACAAAAAGATGTACGTAGCTTCAATTAGAGAGATTTTGATGTCAAAAAATGGCCTCCTAAGAGATGTACTAAAAACGTATGAGATATATTAAAATATTATGAGTTAGGGGTTTTAAGGGGTAGGTATATATGAAAAGTCACCTCTTACGCTATTTTCTATGCACAATATAAATAACCATGGTTGAGTTACTTTTCAAAATTCACTAGAAATAAAATTAATAAAATAACTCTACATTGATGTGACTAAGATTCATTGTAAATTCCCAAAAATTTATTGTCCTTTAGAATTTATTTGTCTTGAACTTGCAAATGAAATTAAATAATAATAATAATAAATTAAGAGTTAATTTTTTAATTTATGTTGACTTTTTATATTTAGTACTTTTCTCATCAATTTAATATAATGTGATTTAATTGAAATATTATTTACATGTAAAATGTTGATAATATTATTATAATCCAAATTGCATTATTATTATTATTCTTTATTAATTAAATCTATATTGGTAAATTAATATCAAAATCATAAACTTTTTGGGGATATTTATTTTATTGTATAACTAACATATCTATTTCATATTACTATTATTCATGAACTTAATTTATATGCATAACTAACATACATTTTTCATATTAATATCATTCATGAATTTATTTTATTTTAAAAGTACAATGATATATATGCTTATAAATTAGTTTGACATTATAATATTAAATAAAATGGAGTGAATATATAATTAAAAATTAAAAATATGAAAATGATAAAAATATTGTTTTATGAAAAAGTGTGAAATGAATATATATATATATATAATAAACTAGTTTGGCATTATGATATTAAATAAAATGGAGTGAATATATAATTTAAAATTAAAAATATGAAAATGACAATATATTATTTTATAAAAAATGTGAAAGGACCTTCTTTATGAATTATGAGTACTTTACTTGAAAATGACAATAATATTATTTTATGAGAAAGTGTGAAAGGAAAAAAAGTGTGAAAATACATTCATTATGAGTATTTTACTTGAAAATGACAATAATATTATTTTATGAAAAAATGTTAAAGGACTTTCATTATGAGTACTTTACTTTATGACTTAAAAGTACTTATACCACTACCTTGGTTAACTATGAGTTTTCATCCACCATAGAAAATTTGACAAATAAGCATTCTTAACTCATGCAATGCCACGTCAACCATGGGGGATGATGTCATCTACTAGAATGTGATTGGTTGATTTTTATAGTACATTTTCTTTGTTTTGAGGCCCACTTTTTACCTCAAAATTTCTCTAATTGATTAGGGCATGCTTGCTATTACAGAAGATTCACAGAAAAATTTTCCAAACTAGCTTCTCCTTTGTTCACCTTGTTGATGAAGGATGCACAGTTTGTTTGGAATGATGTATGTCAAACAACGCTCACTGAATTTAAGAAAAGGTTGTCTACAACACCCATCTTATGAGGGCCCAACTGGGCTCTGCCTTTCCATATATCTTTAGATGCTTTAGACACTGCCATTGGAGCAGTTTTAGGACAGCGGGAAGGTAACGCCCCATATGCAATTTATTATGTTAGTAAGAATTTATCCCCTGCTGAACTAAACTACACTGTCACAGAAAAAGAATTCCTTTCCATAGCTTATGCCATCAACAAATTTAGACATGACATTATTGGATATTCCACTTTTGTGCACACTGATCATTCTGCCATCAAATATTTAATGAATAAACCAATCACGAATGCTAGAGTTACTAGATGGCTGCTACTGTTACAGGAATTTGACATCACAATTATTGATAGACCATGGAAGGAAAACGTTGTTGCAAACTATTTATCTCGACTTGCTAACAGTAATGACAATCTACTAGTCGAAGATTCCTTCCCTAATGAGCATTTGTTTGCAGTATCAGCTCATTCTCCATGGTATGCAGATATTGTTAGCTTGTTGGCTGTAGGTAAGCTTCCAACACATCTATCGAAGAAAGAAAAAAGAAAGATCATACAACAGAGTGTTAGGTATTGCTGGATCGATGGACATCTTTTCTACACAGGGCTTGACTTAGAAATCAGAAGATGTGTAAGAGAAGATGAAATCTTCAGTATCTTGAAAGCTTGCCATGCTGAGCCCTGTGGGGGGCATTTTTTTGATAAAAGGACAAGTCATAAGGTTTTAAGGATGAGTTATTTCTAGCCTACATTGTTCAGGGATGCGAATAAATATGTTCAAGTGTGTGATAACTGCCAGAGGATGGGCCAGCCCAACATATTACGTGAAATACCTCTTCAGCCACAGCTCGTGGTTGAACCATTTGACATATGGGCTCTAGATTTCGTAGGGCCTATCAACCCTCCCTCAAAACAGAAAGTTCACATCTTGGTTTGCACAGATTACATGACCAAATGGGTGGAAGCTGTAGCCTTGGTCAAAGCTAATGATCAGGCTGTAATTGATTTCCTATATGACGAAATTTTTACTCGGTTTGCCTAAGAAAATCGTTATAGATGGTGGACCACAGTTCGTGTCTCACAAATTGGAAGCCCTGCTATAGAAGTTTCACATTCAGCACAAAATAACCTCACCATATCATCCACAAGCCAATGGTCAAGTGGAAAGTACAAACAAGGTCATCGAGGCTATTTTGACAAAGACAGTGAAAAGTCATCATAAAGATTGGGCTGAGAGACTTCCAGAGGCACTGTGGGCCTGTTGCACTACATGGCGTAACACCATTGGTTTTTCCCCATATGAATTGGTGTATGGTAAGAATGTTGTTTTCCCAATTAAATTTGAAATCAGAACTTTGAAGACAGCTGTAGAAGCAAACCTTGATTTATCAAAAGCACAGAGGAACCAACTGAATCAACTCAATGAATTGGATGAGAATCACACAGCCGCAGTGCATCATACAGCTTTAATCCAACATCAGCGCTCTAAATGGCATGATAGATTTATAAAAAAAAGAGTCTTCCGAGAAGGAGACTGGGCTTTGTTACATGATTCATGGTTCAAGAGAGATTTCAAAGACAAATTGCACACTCGTTGGTTGGGACCTTATCAGATAGATAGAGTATTTGACAATAGAATAGTCTGGTTGATCACCATTGATGAAAACAAGACACCATTATTTGCAAATGGTCATCGGCTGCGACTGTATTACAAACCGATCTCAAAGAATGCCTTCATTTCACATGTTGCAGCTGATCCAGATTGTCAATTAACACTAGGGCAAGGATTTTTCTCAACCCCTGTGAATTTTTAAGAACTACAATTTCCACACATAATCTGTACATAAGTAATTTGTTTTCTTTTTGTATTTTATTTATTTTTCCTTTACGCTTGATCGGATTTGTTTTGAAGAACTGTGTGCAGGAATTAATTTGAGGATCAACAGTCGTGACTGGGCCAGACGATTGTATACACCTTACATTGTTTTCCTGATCTAATAAAGCTCTTCGAAAAAGATGGATGATTCGTCGGCTTTCAACAGCCAGCTGAAAAAAATTTCCTGTTACTCCATTCTACGCAGCTGCGACTCCTTACCTTGCTCATTCCCCCAAGTTTCGTAGCTGTGACTTTGCTATTTTCATCCACTTCACTTTTCCAGTAGCTGCGACTTCGCTACTTTTTCCCATTCTTCCAAGTTTCGCAGCTGTGACTCCGCTATTTTCATCCATTCACCTTTTCCAGCAGTTGCGACTCCTCTATTTTCATCCATTCTACCAAAGTTTCGCAGCAATGACTCTGTTATTTTCATTCATTCACTTTTAGCCAGCGGCTGCGACTCCACTATTCTTGTCTATTTTTCCAATTTTCGCAGTTGTGACACCACCACATTTCGCCGAACTCTGCCCAAGTCTTCATTTCTAGTTATAATCCCATTAGATTCCTCTTATTCATCAAGTGCAACTCTGCCAGATCGCCTGCCTCTCAGAATAGTATCGCCGCTAATGATTTGACCAGGCTCTAATTTAAATGATGATTCCACAGTTCCAATCGAAGTCTGCCAAGAACAAAGAAAATTATTGGGCCATCTCGCGTATCCGTCAGCATGGATGTACTTATCAGCCTGGTTGGCAGTGGCCAACTCATCTTAGCACATGCACATTTATGATCTCTTAATGGAAGTAATGACAAAGTCGGGTTATGGTGGCAATTTCAGGCTGAGCTCATAACGCGAAGGTACGAATTATGACCTTTTACATTATTAGTTTTTCATCATTTAATTCAATAGATCTAGGATCTTAACTGAAAGAACAACATGTACAACATATCAAGCATAATAGACAAGAGATAAGAGACACAAAACATTTCACCGGGGAAAACCAAGAAGGTGAAAAACCCCGCAACTTCCTCAGAGATAGAATAAGAACCAATACAAGGATCACAATGATCAAACCCAAGATATAGATATCTTCAGCAGCATACTCCTCCTCCACTTGTGCGCACTCCTCCTCTCTCTCACTAATGCGAAGTGAGTGAATGAGAGAATGTGTAAAATGAGAGAGACACACTCCCTATTTATACACTAACTTGACTTGCCTTTTAACTCTAACTAGGTCAGCCCAACTTAACCACTTAACATAATACTAACTGGGCTGACCCCACTAGGGTGGTCTAATAACCCTTTAACCCACAAGACTCATACAGGGCCGATCCCATCAAGGTGGTTTAATAACCCATCAAGTATAAGTTACGACACTCACAATATAACTTGCGACACTTGCAAGTACAACTTACGACACTTCCAATCAGAGGAATAATACATCTCCGTTGGGGATACAATAAAGTACAAATACAATATACAAGTGAATATCTTCCGAAGTTACAAATACATCAACACTCCCTCTTAACTAGAAAGGTATTCTCTAAACACAAGTCATCAAAACATATAGGAACAAGTCTTCAATTCTGGAGCTGGATCATCAACACTGGATCACGGAGCATCATCGTCACTGCTGCTGTACTCATCATCTAGATCTCTAGGCTATCTCTCAATTCTTCTCGTCATAGGAAGTTCTACAGAGCCAGCTTTTTTTCATGCTGGGTGTAGGCCTAGCCTCTTGTAGGTCTTCATCATCTGTCCGAACGGTCTGATAGAGGTGGAATCTCAGGACTAATTATGTGCTGATGAAATACCTGACCAGAGCATCCTAGGAACATTTATGTGCCTAAGCATGACCGGCAACATCTCTTAGGAATGATTGCATGCATCCCTTCCCAATACCTTTAAAGAGCATCCCAGGAATGTTTATGTGCCGCAACACAACCGACAAGATCTCTAAAGAGCATCCTAGGACTTATTACGAGCACGCATCTCAACCTATTGGATCTCCAGGACCGATTACATGTGAATATGAAATACCCTTAAAGAGCATCCCAGGAACATTTATGTGCCGCAGCACTACTGACAAGATCTCCCAGGTCAACTTACATGTGACCCCCACCACAAAACCTCGACAGAGTATCCCAAGATCCTTTATGTGCCGAAACACGATCGGCAAGATCTCCTAGGGAAATATTACATGTGGTCACCACAAAACCTCAAAAGAGTATCCCAAGATCCTTTATGTGCCGAAGCATGACCGGCAAGATCTCCCAGGGAAATATTACATGTGGTCATTTAGAGCATAGTCGGTCTTGGTTGATCACAGTTTATTTCGTAACCCACTTCCTCTAACCTGTTATTAACCCATATTGGCTCCTCTTGCTAAGATGGAGTATTAGTCAACATCAGTCCCCTATCACAACTAGTTGCATATGTTTTACCTATTAAATAAACTATTAACCATCTATGCCACTATATCCCCACTACACCCACTAATCTTTGTAACTCACTAATGCTTGACTATCATCAACCATATCAATTCTCTTTCACAATGGTTGACCTTTATTAACCATATTGATTATAATCTTGACCCACAACAAACCATAGTTTGCTTTACCATATTAACCACATTGATCCACTAATTCCTAGCCCACTTTTCCACTAACATAATTCCCTCTTATCCTCTAATCAAATTACTATGTAGTTATATTATCCCACAACCCAAAAACCTCCTAACCTAATAATCCAAATAACCCACCAACCTTTCACTAGCATTAATTAGGATGATTGCTATTGACTAGGATTGATGTTAGGAACCCATGTCTTTACTTTGTTAGTATGTTGTTGTTGGACACATATGCTTTGTAAGTCATCCCGTAGTATTTGTTGATCAATAGTTTATGTTATTGTTGTTGGCGCATATGCTTTGTAAGTCGCCCATAGTATTGTTGATCCATAGTTTGTAACAGCCCATGGTTTTGACCTATAGTATTGGCGCCTAGAATTAGTATATAAGTGTGTGTTGAGACCTATGAAGGCACTGTGAAGTTATTTGTATTGAGCTTGCTCATAGGAGTTTGCCCCCTCGAAGTGGCCTGTGATCAATATAAAAGTGATTCTGAGTTCTGTCATTTCTGCTATTTCGCATATTTTTAAGTAATTGTTGCAAGTGCATCACATCTGGTATCAGAGCACTTTCTTGGGCTCGCTTGGTGAAATTTCTTCCAAAAAAAATTTTCGCATCTATTGTAGGTTTGGATTTGGGAATAATCCCTATCCGCTTAACTGTGGGAAGTACTTGGGCATAAGCCCTAAAACTCATTGTGAGGAGTACCACAGGAACCCTGAAGTAGCTGGCCCATTGAGAGGACCTGCCAGCGAAAAGGGCAACGACCCCTACCCGATTGACTAGTTCCCACCCGTGAGGTAAACCAAGAGTTGTCGTTTGTGGCAAAGCGGTTATCAGTTTTACCTTAGCCGTGGAGTGAGGGGTACTGCCCCAATACGCAAGCCGTCAGACAGCATTGGTGGCCGAGTGAAAACCCTGAACTGTTAGGAAGCCGCACATACCTGGGGTCCATATCTACTTTCAGCTGAACTATTGTCGATCACTGCTGCGTCGTTTCAGATCCATTTTGCAAGCCGTTCCAGATCCAGCCATTCGGCGTTGTTCCAGATTCCTTCCGAGCCGTAGCCGCTCTAGTTTGTAAAAAAATAAAAAATAAAAAATAAAAAAATCCGAGCCGTAGCCGCTCCAGTCTGGAAAAAAAAAAAAAAAAAAAAAGTATAAAATTCAGTTTTTTCTCCATATCTCTCTTGTTTTACCTCTGTTTCCCTTGAAATTTTCAGGGAACCCCTGTCATTCCATTCTGCATATTTCATTCCTGAGGACCCTATCCTCAATTCCCCTTCCTATAGCCCGAAATCTCACATTTGTCTATTTTTACGGTTTGCCATAACTTCCTCAGATTTCACCCAATCACCTTCAAATTTTACCACAGAGTTCCTTTCTGAATTCTGCTTCTTTGTTCCCCTCTGCCAAATTTTCCCATTCTTTCACCCCGCTTCTGAAATCCTCATTTTTGCTTCCCTGTCTATCCAACAGTGTCCAAAACCTAGTCAAACCCCAATTACCCTTCTGATTTTTTCCCAAATCCAAATTTTCCCTTACTGAAGTAGTTCCTGTTTTTGTTTTCCTACCGAGTCAACCGAACAAAAAAAAAAAATCCTGGCTATGGTTGTCACCTGTGCAGGAGCAAAAACCATGGAGGAAGCACTTGCAGCCATCCAAGCCAAACTCCAGGATCTGGATGAAAAATTTCTCGGTCTCCATCTTGAACATTCAGCTATGAACAACAAACGGCAGTCCGAGTCTTCAGTAGACAATGGGTTCTCTTCTTCCAGCAATTTCCGTGGTCCGAAGCTTGATTTTACTCGCTTCAATGGTACTGATCCAACTGGATGGATATATCGTGCAGAACAGTATTTCAGTCTGCATAATACTTTTGATGTCAACAAAGTTCCGTTGGCATCCTTTCATTTGGAATAGGAAGCTCTTCAATGGTACCGTTGGTACATCAAGGCTCATCCAAAGCCCAACTGGCCAGATTTTTGCCAGCTCCTTTTGCAACGATTTGGTCCTAGTGCTTTTGATGACTTCACAGAAGCCCTCACTAAACTTCGTCAAATTGGCACTGTGAGAGAGTATCAAACCGAATTTGAGAATCTAGCCATCCACACCGAAGGATTGTCTGATGAATTTTACCGGAGTTGTTTTATCAGTGGTCTAAAGGATTCCATCTGCTATGAGGTCAAAATGTTTTGTCCCAACACAATGATGGAAGTACTAGGGTTGGCTAAGTTGGCAGAAGACAAGATTGCAGCCCAACAATGCTCCAAGCCCACTTTTGTTCCCTTCTGAAATATGGGTTCTCGGCGACCACTTATACCGCAGGCTCCTCGACCGACTCCTATCAAGTGTTTATCTAAAACAGAGATGCAAGCACGCAGAGAAAAGGGGATTTGCTATAATTGTGATGAGAAATTCACTCGGGGACATAGATGTGTTCAGCAAAAGCTCTATCTCCTGGATGTGGAGTCTCCGCTTGCCTCTGAAATGGGTGACGAAGATCCAGAAACACTGGATGCTCCGGTCGACATTCAGGAACTGCCTATTGACCCTCCGTCTTAGGATGAGCAGCTAGAGATATCTCTCCATGCTTTAGCTGAAATCACCACCCCCCAAACAATGCGGGTCAGGGGTTACTTCAAGAAGCTTCCTCTTACAATCCTCATTGATTCTGGTAGCACTCATAATTTCATTGACCCTCGGATCGCCAAACAAGCTGATTGTTTTATCCATCCTTGCTCCAACTTTGAAGTCATGGTTTCCAATGGGGGCACCTTACCTTGCAAAGGGAAGTGTCGAAATGTGCATATCTCTATGGGAGATTATACCTTTCGCTCTGACATGTTTGCCTTGCCCTTAGGCAGATGTGATGTGGTTTTGGGCGATCAATGGCTACGCACACTCAGCCCTATCTTATGGGATTTTGCCGAACTTTGGATGCAGTTTTCCCTCAATGGACACAAACACACATTGACAGGATTACAACCAGGTTCTCTCAGCATCATCAGTTCACATCGCATGGAAAAACTCCTCAAGAAGAATTCACATGGTGTCATCGCTCAAATCCATTCCATCCAGATGCAACCATCAGCGGTCTCCACTACTCCTTTGGATCTACAACAAATTCTGGATCGATATACAGGTGTCTTTGCTGAACCAGTGGGATTGCCACCTTCCGGGCCAGAAGACCATCGTATTCAGCTCCTTCCTGGCACCGTTCCTCCCAACATCAGGCCCTATCGCTACCCATTTCACCAAAAAACGGAGATTGAAATGCTTGTTCGGGACTTATTGAAGCAAGGTATTATTCGCCCAAGCACTAGTTCCTTTTCTTCTCTAGTTATTCTTGTCCGCAAAAAAGATGGGTCATGGCGCCTCTGCATTGACTTCCGAGCACTTAATCACCTCACCATCAATGATAAGTTTCCAATTCCGGTTCTTGATGAGCTTCATGGAGCTCACTTTTTCTCCAAGTTGGATCTTCGTTCTGGGTATCATCAAATTCGGGTTCATGAGGATGATATCCCTAAAACATCTTTTTGCACACATGATGGCCATTATGAGTTTTTGGTCATGCCCTTTGGACTCACTAATGCTCCTTCCACATTCCAGGCCTTAATGAATAAAATATTTCAACCCTACTTGCGGGAATTCATTCTAGTATTCTTTGATGATATCCTCATCTACAGTAAAACATGGGATGAACATCTCCAGCATTTGGATCTTGTCATGCAAATTTTCTCTGACAATCATCTCCATGCCAAGCAGTCTAAATGTGTTTTTGGACAGAAGGAAGTTGAGTATCTCGGGCACATTATCTCAGCACAAGGGGTTCGCGTGGATCCTGCCAAAATTGATGCCATGAACAATTGGCCGCATCCTCAGACACTCAAGAGCCTTCGTGGTTTTTTGGGGTTGACTGGCTACTACCGCAAGTTTGTCAAGGATTATGGGAAGATTGCAGCTCCATTAACTGCTCTATTAAAAAAGGATGCCTTCACATGGACACCTGCTGCTCAGTGTGCATTTGACAAACTAAAACAAGCTATGTGTACTACACCTGTGCTAGCTATGCCCGATTTTTCCAAGCCCTTCACTATTGAGAGTGATGCTTACGGCAATGGACTTGGTGCTGTTCTCCTTCAAGATGAACACCCCATTACGTTCACTAGCAAAGCCCTTTCAGGTAAGAATCTAGCTGCCTCTACTTATGAGAAGGAAATGATGGCTATTTTGCATGCAGTACAGAAGTGGCGGCCATACCTATTAGGGAATCATTTCTGCATCAAGACTGATCACCAGAGTCTGAAATATTTCTTGGACCAGCATGTCTCCTCCCCGGCACAACATAAATGGGTTAGAAAACTCATGGGTTATGACAATGAGATCACTTACAAGAAGGGTAAATACAATATTGTGGCAGACGCTCTTTCTCGCACATTTGAGGCCCAAGGTTCTCTTTCAGCTATTTCTATGCTTGTTCCAAATTGGTTGCAATCTGTTCAACAGGGTTATGTCAATGACTCCTCCTTATCTCAGATCATCCAACGCTTGACCAACAACCCTTCTGTTGTACCACATTACTCTTGGGATGGTGCTTCTCTGTGATACAAGGGTCGTCTGGTGCTTCCCTAGAGAACAGATCTTCAACAGGCTATCTTCTATGAACTCCATGCTTCTCCATCAGCAGGGCACTCTAGGTTCCTCAAAACGTATGAACGAGCACGGCGTAACTTCTTTTGGCAGGGCATGAAAAGGACAATTCAACAGATGGTGGCTGAATGTGATACCTGCCAGCGTAATAAGGGTGAAACAATAGTCCTTCCAGGATTGCTCGAACCCTTGCCCATACTTACATGGATTTGGACAGATATTTCTATGGATTTCATTGAAGGGCTCCCTAAATCTGGCGGGAAGACAGTGATTCTCGTTGTGGTTGATTGCCTCTCCAAATATAGTCATTTTTGTGCTCTCAGCCATCCCTATACAGCCTCCTCTGTCGCTCAAATTTTTCTGGACCAGATCTTTCGTCTTCATGGCATCCCTTCTTCCATTGTCTCGGATCGTGATGCGACTTTCACCAGTCATTTTTGGACAGAACTATTTCGCCACACTGGTACCAAACTGAAGATGAGTTCAGGGTATCACCCACAAACAGATGGTCAGACTGAAATTGTCAATAAATGCTTGGAAACTTATCTTCGTTGCTTCACCTCGGAACAACAACATCAGTGGGAAAAATGGCTCCCTCTTGCTGAATGGTGGTACAATACCTCTTACCACACTGCCTCTAAAATGACCCCATATGAAGCAGTCTATGGTCAGGCACCTCCAGCTCTTCTTCCATACACCCCCACCAGTTCACCAGTTCAGGAAGTTGACACGGTCCTTTGAAACTGCGATCAGATTCTTCGCATTTTGCAGGACAATCTTCACATGGCAAGAAATCGCATGAAGCAACAAGCTGATTAGCACCGTTCTGAGCACACTTTTCAAGTCGGCGATATGGTTTTTCTTCGTCTCCATCCATACAAACAAGCATCCTTGAAACTCAAAGGGCGTCATAAGCTCGCTCCAAAGTTCTATGGGCCATATCGGATTCTTCAGAAGATTGGGTTCGTTGCTTATAAATTGGAACTTCCTCCTTCTTCCCGCATTCATCCAGTCTTTCATGTCTCTTGTCTAAAGAAAGTTCTTGGCACCAACATCAGTGGACAAATGATTTTACCCGAACTGGATAATGAAGGATCCATCCTTTTGGAGCCAGAGGCCATCCTCAACCGGCGCATGCGTCAGCTTCGTTCTCTCTCTATCACAGAGGTCTTAATTCAGTGGCACGGTATGCAACCAGAGGATGCTACATGGGAACCACTCCTTCAGATTCAACAACAATTTCCACATATAAAGCTTTGAGGACAAAGCTTTTTTTTAAGGGGGAGGGGATGTTAGGAACCCATGTCTTTACTTTGTTAGTATGTTGTTGTTGGACGCATATGCTTTGTAAGTCGTCCCGTAGTATTTGTTGATCAATAGTTTATGTTATTGTTGTTGGCGCATATGCTTTGTAAGTCGCCCGTAGTATTGTTGATCCATAGTTTGTAACGGCCCATGGTTTTGACCCATAGTATTGGCGCCTAGAATTAGTATATAAGTGTGTGTTGAGACCTATGAAGGCACCGTGAAGTTATTTGTATTGAGCTTGCTCATAGGAGGTTGCCCCCTTGAAGTGGCCTGTGATCAATATAAAAGTGATTCTGAGTTCTGTCATTTCTGCTATTTCGCATATTTTTAAGTAATTGTTGCAGGTGCATCACAGTTGATCACTTTTGACTAATGTTGGTCTTTTTGACCATGGTGGACCATAGTCAATCATGGTTGACCTTGGTGGATCATAATTAATCATTATTGACCATGGTTTAGATGCTAACCCGTTCATTGATAACCCCTTATCCCATATTGGCCTATATTGGTTAATTTGAAGTATAAAATTAAAATAATAAAAATTGTATTTAGACAATCCATTTTTTTGGAATTAATCTTTATAACATGTTAAATTTTGTATATATAAATGTTTTTAGATATATAGTTTTAAAAAAACACTTTCCTTCTCACCTTCCATACAATGAGAAGAAAAAAATGTCATTTCTTGATATGAAAACTTTATAACAAAATATTTACATATATGCAACCACAAGAAAAAAAAAGTCATTTCTTAAAATGATAATTTATTACAAAATAAAATATTTACATGTGTACTTATTGCATTTCTTTGTTGTGCACATGTAGAATATAAATACATTACTTTTTAACTCCTTTCAATTGTGCATTGTTTATGTTTACGTATATTGTTTTTTTTTTTTTTGTAACCGAGGGGAACCTCTCCAAACCGCCCAGTGAGCGCCGTCACTAAACCACCTGGATATCAAACCCCACGGGCTGGGGCCAGCCTAAATCTTGAACAGGTTGCCAGCAGGGGTACGGACACCATCGAGTTTGTACAAGCTTTTTCTGGGGTGCAGCAGCAGCACCTCCCCCGCAGGAATCGAAGCCGGACTTCCTGCGAGGCATCCGTCAGGCCCCACCGCTGGGCTCTGCTCTCAACCCCTATATTGTTACTATGAGCAATCTTTATCGACAACATGAATCTAATCTTCAAACAATTGACAAAGTACAATTTAGTTTGTTTGGTGGGAGAGGATATGAAACTCCCAACCAATGATCAAATTGGAAGGGTAGGGTCCTATTTCACTTTGAATGGCTATGATATATTGAACCCTTCAATGATGACATGTTAAAATAAACCACTCTTTTCATTTGAAAATCATGTAGTAATATATCAAAATTCCATTGTATATTAAATGCAATGTAATAAATTCTTCAATATAGTGATAAAATTTGTGTCATTCTACTCTATGGATTTTAAGAAGCAATGTCTAACCCAAATAATCCAAGAACCCATATAGATGAAATTTTAGAAACATAAAAAATACTCGACAATATAAGGAAACCATCTGAAAAAACATTTATAACCAATCGAGACTGAGTTGGAAAGTAACAAAACTTCTAACAAAAAAATCAAGGTTGGATGAAAATGAAATACAATCTATATAATGTCCAATGAACATAGAAAATACAAAAGATGGAGTGAATCTAATAAATATGTTCACGCATACTAAAACTATTATCTTGAATCACTTCAATAACAAACTTCACTCCTTTCCAAGAAGCAAATAAATACTTATTAAATAACACAACAAAAAACTATTCTCATGATGCACATACCTAAAAAATCATTCAGCCATAGTAACAACCCAACCAACTAGTATTGAGCTCCACTTATGGAAGGAATCCCTTTATATATGTTTCTAGATGCTCAAATATGTGAACCAAAGGATAGACATACTCCCCTATAGGAAATAATCATTAGGGGGGTGTCTTTTTTGTCTCTAGTGGGGATGTGCACTTGTGTAGGTTGGTGGTGGACTGGTGGTGTTGGGGCTGACGTGTCCTTCCTTTGCCCCACGGAGTCTGAAGAGGGTGTGCTATACCTTATGAATGAATAGGGAAAGAAATGGTGGAAGTAGCCTATGAAGGGATCGATGGTGACAGTGGAAACAAGTTGAACAAGGGTTGAACTTGATAGTGGAAGAAGCCTAAGAAAGGGTGAAGAGTTACTGCAACTTGAAATTCTTATTTCGATAGGAATGGTTTGAGGTACCTCTTCCCCTTGAATCCTAATTCATAGGAAAAATGACAATATTAGTTAATCATGATTATTGCAAACAATGATCGTGATATCCAATCATAAGGCAAGTTACCCTCCTACGATTTTTGGGGGCCTTTGAGCAGTAAATCCATCTCTATGTAAATAGCAATGGAACCATTCAAAACAAATTGATGAAATATTTTGGTCAATTCTCCATATCAACCATTCAAAAACCAAATGAAAGAGAAAGTGACCCACCATCTCGCTTACTAGCAAAAATTTCCATGTGTCACTTCTCAATGATGAAGTAAATATTGATTGGAAAGTGATCAAGGCACTTGATCCAACATGAGACTTGATAATTGTGTTCATTCACATACCTAGACAGATTACTATGTCAAGTCTCAGTTGAATCCCAGAGCTACCTATGCCCTGGCATGAGCTCCCTCCCCTATCCACCTACCATAACTCTAGCATGTAATAAAACACGAAACAAGGTAGAAATATGAAATTGAAATAGGATCGAGAATCAATGGTGACGGTGGAAGTAGGAACATCCTAAGCAAGGACAACGAGTTTGGAAATTAGAATAATGATAAAAACAAATTAAATTTGAAAACCACTTAAGTTCCAAACTTTAACATTTCATAATCACCTTTCCAAAATCCAATAACTATTTCATTAGCCACAGTTCCAAATCCACTTTCATAATCACATTTCCAAATTCCAATATATAAACATTTGATTAACCACAGTTCTGAATCCAGATCCCCTAATTCCAATCACTGAGCTCATTAATTATAAACTAGTGATTACTTTTGAAAATATTAAGGTATCCAATTTTTCATAACTATTTTTCTAACAATTGGCACCGATTTTTTTCGGCTTGAGGGTTAAGCTCTATGGTGCACACAGAGCATCGATTTATTGAGTACACGAGGGTTCGAAGGAATCAACTATGACCAAGGATGAGATCTCCTGGAGGGGGCTCCTCCCCCACCCCCTAGATCAAAACAAATGGAGCATGGGGAATATGGAGGAGAACCCTTCCCTAGGAAGGCTCATCTCCACTATCATCGACAGAACAAGCGGAAAAATAAGAGAGGCTCACGGACGCCGAAATGGTGGATGCTTACCCAAATATTTCGAGATCCCCTCTCTTTAGATCCAATGTGAAAAAATGCGCGAGAGAATAGAACTCTGGAAGGAGAAAGCCCTAATTGGTAAATTTATTGGGTTTTATCCCAAGGAGAGAGATCTCCTTAGATGGATCAAAGAAACCTGGAACCCCAAAGGAAATTACAACTTGCATTTGGGATCGAAAGGATTTTTCACGATCATATTTTCAATCAGGAAGACCGAGATAATCATGGATGGGGGACACTATTTTTTCTTCTCAGCTGGTCTATACCTTAGACCTTGGAAATAATGTTTCAACCTGGAAAATAGAAGATATGTGTGTATCCCCAGTTTGGATTCGCCTCTACTTGCTCCCATGCTAATACTGGGAACCATACATACTGTGAGATATTGTTAATTCCCTTGGGGAATTTGTGAAAGTTTCAAAGCAGACCAAACAGCTCAGTTATACTTCATATGCCCGGATATGTGTTTATATGGATATCTCCGGTACTCTCCCAAAGGCAATCAATTTGACCTGGAATGACGAGGATTGGATCCAAGCACTTGAATACGAACATATCCCCTTCAAATGCAAGTAATGTCACATGTATGGCCATTTCAGCAAGGAATTCCCCCCCAAACAAATCCCCTCCTCCTCCCCAGCCTGTGCTTGAGAAAGAGAGGGATGATGAGGGTTTTATGCAAGTTAATAATAGAAGGAAGCATGGGTGTAAGCAGATGGGGCAAGCGAATAACAAGAGAATGACCAGAAAAAACATATTTGAAACCCTAAATTCTATATAAGAGGATCCAAGGGACCCGATCTAGGGGGAACCAAAGCAACATCCTCAGAAGAAGGACCAAATCCAAACAGAAGACTAAAGCTCTTAGGTAAACTAGGAAGAGAAACCAGAAAAATGGAAGAAGACCCACAAGAAGAGGGAGAGGACATGGATCTGGGGTAACTGTACCTCGATGAGATCGAGAGGGAGTGAAACAAGAAAGGGAAAGGTTATGTTCCAAGATGTTAGATCAAACTTCTTCAAGAGGCCATTCTGAGGACAAAATCAACCCCTCAATTGGGAATCACAAAGGAAATATAGAAGGGTAACAAGAGGAAACTCCCATAAGAAGGAGAAAAAAGAGGAATAAAGACCAACAAACAAAGAATAGAGGAAGTAGGAACCAAGCTAATTGAATTAGGCCAATATCCCATGATTAAGGCATCCTTTTCTAAACTCAACAAAGTTTCTTAATGAAAGTGATAACATGGAACATATGTGGGGTGAATCACCCCCCAAAATGAGGACACTGCGAAATAAGTTGCGAAAGGATAAAATTGTGATCATTTTCCTTCAAGAAACAAAATGCCAAGTGGAAGTTATTAAGGAAATAGGAATCCAGATTCGGAAAGGGAGTAAAAAAACGGCAATAGATGTACATAGGCCAGCGAGAGGTATGGAAATCTAGTGGTGGATTGAGGAAGTTATTTATCTAATTTCTTTACCAGAAGATTCATGATATCCGCTGACTTCCAAATCAACAATTCTGCGGTCAAGGGTGTTATTACAAACGTCTATGGCCCGAGTGTAAATCCACAAAAGGTTGCTTTCTTGGATACTCTTGCATGGATGGCCCAATGGATAGGAGAAGAGCAGTGGATCGTTGGAGGGGACTTCAACCTAATCACGTCCCTAAAGTAATAAAAGGGGGGAAGAAGGATCCTAGGAGCAGCGAATGAATCCTTTTGAGACTTCTTTGAAGAAACTAGGTTAGTGGATGTGGAAACCGTGAATGGATGGTTCCCTTGGAACAACAAGAGGGGGGGGGGAATAAAACCATGTAGCCTCCAGAATCGATAGATTCCTTCTTTCGGAAGCCACTGTCATTGGCGGGGGATATTTTACTGCTATGGTTCTTCCAACTTCCAGATCAGACCACTGGCCTATTTGCCTTTGCTGGGATGGTGTTGGACCCCCGACGAGGAATCCTTTCAGATTTGAACAATTCTGGCTCGAGCATAAAAGTTTCAAATCAATGGTCCAATAATGGTGGGAGGACTTGGACCCCCCAAGGGGTACGAGGATGTTCCAATTCCAACAGAACACTAAAAGCTCTAAATCAAAGCTCTGTACATGGAACAAGGAAGAATTTGGGAACATATTCCAAGGCAAAAACAGGTTTGAGTGAGCATCTTGAGGAGATCCAAAAAGAGGGGATGGAAAATGGTTATAATGAGGATCTAAAGGCTCGGGAGAATAGTACCTTTGAGTAGCTAAAATCATGGGACAACCAGGAGTAAATATACTGGAAGCATAAATATAGGAACCAATGGCTTAAGGAGGGATAATGTAATACCAAATTATTCCACCAACCATTCATCCAGAATAGACAAAGGAATAAGATCAATATGTTGAAAAAAAAAACTAGACAACATGTGGAAATCAAGGAGGAAATTGAGGAAGAACTGGTCGACTACTTCTGAAACATTGATGGAAGAATACATGTTGGACCGGTTAGAGGACATAATAAGGATAACCCAACATATTCATGTCCTTGTCTCCCAGAGTCAGAATGAGCTCTTGACTAGCCCAGTGGAGATGAGAGAGGTGGAGGATGTAGTTCATTACATGGCCGTTGGGAAATCCCTAAGACCCGACAGCTTTAGTATGACCTTCTTCCACCACTTGTGGGACCTCATCAAGGAAGATTTCTGGTAGATTGTGGAAGACTCCATGAAGACTAAAGGGGTGTTGATGTATTCAATGCCATGTTCCTGACTCTCATTCCAAAAAGTGAAGGAGCAAACTCTCCAGGTAAGTTTAGACCTATCTCCTTCTGCGACATCATTTATAAAATTATTACCAAGGTCATTGCCAACAGATTGAAATTGATCCTCCCCAATCTGGTGTCCCGGGAACAATCTGGCTTTGTTGAGGGCCAACAGATCCTAGACAAAGTCATCTTGGCTCATGGGGTAATACACTCCTTAAAGATGACAAAGAAGCATGGAATTCTCCTAAAGTTAGACATTTCCAAATCCCATGATAAGCTAAGTTGGAAATTCATGAGAGAGATGCTCAAGGCTTATGGCTTTAGCCAAGATTGGATCGAATGGGTTGTGAAATTGATGTCTTCAGCTTTCTTCTCAATCCTTCTCAATGGATCTCTCACGAAGACGTTCAACCCATAAAGGGGTATAATGCAAGGGGACCCCCTCTCCCCCTTCATTTTTTTCTTAATGGTTGAAGGTCTTAGCAGGAAAATAAAATCCATGATTGAAAGGAGCGAAATCAAAGGATTAATCTTGCACATGTGAACTGACAAACAAACCCATCAACAATTTGTAGATGACACTATTTCAAAAAAATGACTGAACCTCTTTTCTAAGGCCTCGGGACTAGAGATTAATGAGGAAAAGTCTCAATTCTTATTTTTTAACTCTCATAGACTTACCCAAAGAAATATAATCAAAATTCTCGGCTTCCAAGGGAGCTCCCTTCCATCCAAATACTTAGGTTCCCCTCTAGCTTAAGGAGTTGTTAGGAAAGTCTCATGGTCTCATCTGCTTGACCGTATTAGAGGAGAGCTATCAAATTGGATCATGCGGCCTCTCAACCTAGCGAGTAGGATTACCCTGGTCAAGTCTGTTCTCCAAGCCATGCTAATTCACTTGTTCTCAGTTATGGATGCTCCCAAGACTGTTCTAAAATAAATTTGGATCCTCTAGCACCAATACCTATGGGGAGGGACTCCAGAAAAGAACAAGTGAACCTTGGTTAGTTGGGAGAATCTATGTAAATTGAAATCCCAAGGAGGTCTAGGAATTAGAGATCTGGAAAAGAATAGTGAAGTTTTGGGAGCCAAGATTTGGTGGGGTTGGGTCACCCATACATCATAACCTTGGGAAAAACTCTGGTAACATGAAGTGTGCCCAAAACCGATTGAAACAGGAATTAATTAGATTCAACGAGGAGATATCAAGCTCGCATATATGGCAAACTACTCTTAACAGTAGAAGTATTATTTGAAGGAGTGCATTTTTGGGGAAATTAGTGATGGGGAAGTGGCTGAATTTTGGAAGGATTTGTAGCAGCATTTTTTTAATATTTCCATCCATATTGACGCCCTAACAAGCCAGGCTAAATGACTCGAGTTGGGACTCACAAAAGTCAAGCATTTCTGGTAGGTTTACACAGATGAGGTGGACTATCGTGAATGGAAACCACCAGAATGGTGGAATCATAGATTCCCGGAAGAAGAGATGCCCAATATTTGGGACACTATCCAAGAGAGATGCATTTGAACCCAAGAGGGGGTAGATAAATTAAGATGGGGATACACGACAAAATGTTTTTTCAATATCGAGGAACCATATGAGCTACGAACTGGACAATTGGATGCCCTAGAACAAGAAATCTAGAAAAAAATATGGAAGGCTAATCTTTGGCCCAAAGTCACCACCTTCCTTTGGTTAGTCGTTCACCTACGAATCCTTACCGGAGAAAACCTCAAGAAGTGTAGCATGCTAGGTCCAACCCAATGCTCAATGTGTGCCACTATTGAGGAAACAATGGATCACCTTCTAGATGATTGCTCCTTCGCGCCATTCCTCTTGGATAGAGGGGCATATATTTTTCAACGTTCTAATCGTAACAGAGGCCAGTCAGACCAAACCACTAGGAACTGGGATTCAAATCCCTTCCAAAATCCTATTATCAACCACATCTGGCTCATGTTCCTCGATTTCCTACTATGGGAAATCTGGAAGGAGCATAACAGATGCATATTCCGGGACAGGAAAACCACCCCAACAATTGTTTGGTCCAAAGTGGAACTCCACATTCAGGAATCGATCAGAACCACCTAATGGAATGATAAGGATTAGGATTTGGATGGCCTAGAAAAAATAATTTTAGCTTATTGGAGGAAATCTAGGTTAGCACAGATCCTAACCCCACGAAAATCTAAAATTTCATACCCCTCTAGCCCAACCTTATGGTCCCCCCCCCAGTGGGATCCTTCAAGCTGAACTTCGACGAAGCATCCAAAAGGAACACGAGGTCTGTTGGCTTCGGTGGTGTGGTGTAGAACCATGAGGGAAACATTATGATGGTTTTCTTTGACTACATAGGCAATGATACAAACAACGTAGTAGAATTGGATGGTTTGTTTGATGGACTTGACTTGGTTTCCTGGGAGGGTTAGGAACCCACCATTGTGGAAGGAGACTCCCGGATCATTGTCCACATGGAAAAACAGATGCAGAATGAACAGAGGATATCCAAGCTGGTGGAAAACTGGAGGCTAGAGTACATGCTAGAAAAGATATGAACCTTACTCAATGGGACCCATGCCTAGATCTCCGTCCATGTCAAAAGGGAAGGCAATAAAGTGGTTGACCACCTGGAAAATGTAGGGGAAAGCGAGAGGCAATGTGGCCGTGAAGTGTAGATGATGTATTTTGAGGATCAGGATTGGGATAGTCAATTCTCCCAGTTGGCCATCTAGGACACTCATTCACAGGTGAGGGGAGGAGGTGACACATCCCAATCCCATGCGCTGCGGATAAGGAACCACATGACAGGAAATGCAAACACCAATAATAGTAATAACCCACCTCCATCTGGTGATGTGGGTATTAATGAAAGTCATACAAAACTGATTGAAGGCTCAAGCTCTCATGCGATCCATGATGCAGAAGGGGTAGGAAATTTCCTCGGCCTATGTATGGAGTACATTGAGATGACCTGAAGGAATAATAAGAAAGCAAGCGAAATATTGTGGCTTAATGAGGCCAATATAGTCATGATCAGGGTAATTATGAAACAAGTCAATGGGGTGGCTATATATGCGGAACAAAAAGTTCATCCCAGGCAAAATGTTATCAGTGTCCTCAATCTACTAGAGCTTTTGTGGGTTTTTAAGGGAAGAATGCATTCTGCGACAAATCGTTCCCTCCCATGGCTAAGCATCATGGAAACTAGGGGGAAGGGGGTGTGTAAGGAGGCTAAGTTCAAGGGGGAATCCAAGATACCCAAATTAACCTAGGAATAGAGGAAGGCAATCCAAACTGCTCACTTCTTCTGGGAGAGAATCCCCCATACCATTCATGGGGAAATTGAACAGATAGAGAAAGACCTCTGTGAGCAAGTAAAGAACTTCAAATTGGAAGAGGTTAGAGAGGAGCTTGCGAACTGGGTACATGACCGTAGGATGAATTATGGTAGACTGTCGACTTACGATCGCTTAATGGCGACATATTGGGTGGTTAAGGGACTTCTTGACCATGTCCTAATGGAACATGTGGACAAGGAAGCGGGTGATGAAGAACCTACATGGCCTTGGAAGGATCACATTAGGGATTGTCGAGTAATGCACCAAAAAATTGATATCATTGCAAGCAATATTCGGATTCAATCCCCTCCCCCCCTGGACTTAATATCCAGCAAAGGTATTTCCACTCCAGCGAATGACGCTCTGGTTCGGATTCCGGCAAAGGTGTTGCAACTCTAGTTAGTGAACATTCTGGAACTGGACACGGCAGCATTGACACCAACACTAAGTGTCTTTGAGCCCTGATTCCTTCCTCTGAAGGAGGTCCTTCCCAAGGGTAGTTCTCACTTGTCTAGGTCCTTGTCTTTTTTCTGCATTTTTATATCTTCAATGTCATGTATTTACGATGCTATGTAGTCTGGATGTTGTTCTTTTTGTTTAGGGTTCAGTTTAGAAGAATTTGGGTCAAAATTCCATGTATGGTGGATCACGTCTTGTTATGTATGTCCTGGTGGTTCTTTATAAGGCTGGGAAATGTTCTTTTGAGAGTTGATATGGTGATGTGTCTCAAGTCCAGTTCTGCAAGGTTATATCAGGAAGTCGTGTTGTTACTAAGCTGACAAGGTATTTTGTAATGGAAGCCATGTAGCCTTTTTGAAGCAGTAATATAATATCTTACTTACAAAAAAAAATTATAAACCAATGAAAAAATGATAAATCAATTCTAATTCTAATTTTTGATCATTTAATGCACAATTTAATTCAGGATTATGTGATTGCATTCTCTATTAATACATTACTTATTCACCTTACACATAGACTGATTGGGATTTGAGAAGGAATAGTTGTCAAACTATGTTAAGTGCTTGAAGCATGTTGTCAACCGTTTTCAACTGTGATAGCCTACCGAAACAAAACTATCATTAATGCATTTATTTGCTACTAGACTACTTTCTTACCATAACATATTGCCAATTAAACTTTATTTGCTACCAGGCTACTAGCTTACTAGAGGTGATTGTCAATTAATGCTTGGTGCTTAGGGTTGCATCGTGCATCACAGGTGATTACTGGATATAACTTTCTGCAAAAGAGTGGAAAGGTATAGACTCCTGGCGTTTATGGATCAAATTTGTCAATATAATACAAATTTTCCATCAAATTTAACCTAGGAGAAAGAGCTATCAAATCGCATTATTTCAAGAAGTTTTCTCATTCAAATCCCTTCATTTTGAAAAAATTTTCTAACCAAAAATTGCAATATATATCTATACCAAAAGGGTGTGTAACTCTGGCTTCCACACGTCACACACTCTCTTCTCATAGTTTAGCAATCTTGTTGTACCATTCTCCTCCATTAATATCTGGATGTACAATCTCATTATGACAAGGAAAATTTTAGGGGCAAAATTTAGCCCATGTACTCATTTTTTAGGTTTTTTTCCAAAAACATATTTGCCATTTTCTATTTTTACCAATATGTTTTGCCCACATTTCATAAGATTAAAATTTTTACTTTAAAATTTGCCAAAATTATCTAAAAACTATATCAAACCCTTAGAAATTTGAATAATTTTTAAAAATATCACCAAACATTTAATGGTTAGGAATTTGATAATTAGTAAAATTAGCCAAGGTCACTACACTTCAACAAAATTATGGATCCTTAAAAATTTCCTTGGTTGATGAAAACATGAATCCATGGCTAGTAGCGCAACCACCTTATATTGTAGCACACGTCCCATCCAACAAGTGATAATTGTTGCATACAATAAACCAGACATGGATTTGGAAAACATGGATTTGGAAAACATGGTTTTGGAGGATTCAAACCCTAAAAGAAGATAAGGTTATGGAGCATAAATTTGAAGGCTTCCAGAATATCTCAATGACTTCTAGCCTACAACAATGAATAAAATTTCCATCTGTAAATCCAAGGGGATGCTATTATGAAAGGAAGAGTAGTAATGAAAATGCAACCATCCTATGATTAAGTCTTTTTCTCAAATGCACCCATGCTAGAAAATCAGAAGTTAAGTATTAGATCATATCAATCCTATTATCAATAATAGCCTACATATGTGTGATTAATACTAGTGTAATTGTATAGTTACTCGGAGATCCAAACCACATAATTATAGTTTTAATCAATTTTATAAAATCAATACAACCCATTGCAAAGTCACATCATAACAAAATATCAACTATTGTAGTATTGAAACAAATTAATAAACATTAAAAAACTTATATTCATTTAATTTTTTTTATAAAGAACTTATATTTGAGTAAAAAATCATTATATAAAGACATCGATCTCAAGTGAGAGTCCATCCATATCTAAATTGGACGAGAGAGTCCATCCATATCTAGTAGTATAGTATCTTTCACTTAATAATTGAATGAGCTTTCCCTATTGACTTTATTAGAGGCTTAAGTTTGTTGCACAATTTTATCCACTTATGAATTTAGATTTGAGTTAAGCTCCGTGTTGTAGATTTGTTTGGAGTTGAGCATTGAACATGAAAGAAGCTATGTAACATGGCAATAAAATTTAAAGTTAATTTTAGATATTTTAAAGTTTTTGCCTGTGTTGTTGCTTAATCATCCATTTTCAACTAAAAATTTGACACATAAATATTGAAGAAGCAATTTAATTGCAACTTTGCAAAATAACATTCAATTTCATTATTGAAGGGCCCGATACAAAATTAATTTCTTTTACATGAAAAAAATTGTTGTGCTTTTCTATGAAAAGTAAAATAGGCCCAATTTCTTTTACATGGAAAAAATTGTTGTGCTTTTCTATGAAAAGTAAACTAGACCCGGAAGGACATTGCTGTGCTAGTGACAACTTTCATTAATTTAAAAAGGGCTAATAGTCAAACCTGTGCCACTTGTGGGAAAATCCCATCAATCTAGCCCATGGGCGAGTCTGGCATGATATATTTTCACAATTTTCAAAGCTTATCATAAATCTTCCTCTGCTCTGCTCTTGATTACATTCATTCCACTCCCGTTAATCTCATTCATCAGTTCTGAGTAAGAATGAAGCTAGTAGGATTCTCTACAAGACATCTCCATTGCCGGGCATTTTTCGTCCTCATATGCATGTTGTCCCTCCTGTCTTACTCGCTTTTCCTTGTTCATTCCCACAATTTATATTTCACATATTCTTTCGTGGGTTACGCTTCGTAGATTACAAAGGCCATCGCAACCATGATATTTATTATAACATAATGCCGAAGGCTCTTCTGAACAAAGCATCAGATGGGATGTGGGTAACTCGGTCTCTAAAAATGCTGACAGAAGGCAGGCTTATAGAAACAGTTCTGATATTGCAGGAGCGCCTTCTGAAAATACTGACAGAAGGCAGGCTTATATAAACAGTTCTGTGTTTGCAAGAGCGCCTTCTGTCCAGCAAGACCATGGGATACATCTCCTCAGTGTGAGAAGAACGGAAACCCATCTGCATGTGCCACGGTAGAAGAAATGGGTCTTGCTTTTTCAGGACGAACAGAAGAAGCTAGCCTCAGAGTAAAGAAAATAATTCAAAATCAGTTTACCCAATATGGTATGCTTCACTCTTCAAAGGCCGGAACGGTGAATAAAAAAGAGGGCGGGAAATATTAATTTGCATACTCAACAGGTGAGACTACACAGTGGAGACCGCTGAGACAAGACTGCGAGACAGTTGTTCCAGATAATTGTTCCGGATACGATATGGACGCACCAGATCATATTTATGGTCGTCTAACTGTATCCGACAAACAAACGGTATCCAACTATCCGAGCAACGAGACAAACCAAAGAGGGGCAGAAAGCATAGTATTCGGAGAGGGGAAAGTCTGAAACGCCTTGAGATGTCAAATAAAGAGATGTCAAGGATTTGGGGTTTATTGATGTGATTGAGTGGTTTTCATTCTTACCATTATGTTTCAAATCTTATTGAGACTTTGGGAGACTCCAGATTCTCTAATCTTATTGAAACTTTGGGAGACTCCAGATTCTCTAATCTTATATAGGCTTTGGGAGACTCCAGATTCATCTGGTAAATTTTGGGATATTTGGCAGTTTTTGGCTTGGATCCTTGGACTATGTGTTTTGCTTCAAATGTTTAACATGAGGAGGTTTTCGTGTAACGACAAACTTGCCCACGGCATTAAATAAATGACCTGTAGGCTGAATAATGTTAGCCTTCACCATCATCCCCACACTACACTAGGTTCCTTAGACTATGTGCTTGGTTTTCATTCTCATCACCAGAGATCAAATCTTATTGTGACATTGGGCGACCCTAAATTCACCCGGTATTTCAGAGTTATGAGACCAGAGGAAACGGCCAATGCTGATTGTTATTAGCAGAATGTTGCAGAGAAATGCTTTCACAAATTTAGTTTTCTATATAGAAAGAGGGCATTGCTGCTTTAATATTCATTCTCCAAGTCCATTGTTTTTGTGTCTAGGTATATATATCCTGTTGGTCTTGAGTCACAAAGCACTGATAGCATTATATTGATTTGTAAATCAGTAATTGTGTTCTGACAAAAACTAATGGAATCTTTCAGAAAGCAAGGATACCTTTTTGGTGGCTAAAATGCTTGAATTTGTCCAAGCCCAGCAAATGAGCATCCATATTCTTCTAACAACAAAGCTGCAGGTTCCAAGGTTCATCACAAGTCAAAGAGCTTGTTTCCCACGTTTGCGCAGGGGCAATCTAGCATGAAAAGGGTACTTTTAAGTTTTTAACCCGCTCACTTGCTAGATCACTAAATGCCAGTGCCCCACGGTATAGTCTGAATGATGAAGATCAGTTCAGTTACAAGATTGGCAATAATTTGAATCAAAAAGAGTGAGACGTGGATAATATTTGGATACGAGGGGAGCATGGAGAGAAAATTCAAGATTCTTCTAATCAACGCATCAGTAAATTAGGATGTTCGCTCTAGGCCCTCACATAAGCAAAGCCAAAATGCCCAAGTCACACTTCTTAGTATGGATACAATGCCTGAAAACCCTGTGAATATTATTGAAAAATGAATGCCATGAATCACCAGATGTCATTCCCTTCTCAATTGAACACCTATACCATATCAATGAAGTGTTAAAACACACAGGAAGCAGATAACAATTCCCTATTAAGAAACGCCAAGCTCCTCCTCACCAACACTCGGTGCTGAAACATATAATAAGCGAAGCACCACCTACAAAATATTCAAAACCCAACAAAACCCAGATGCTAAATCTCTGTACATTGAATCCCAAATTAAAAAATTGTGGCTACAACATAGAATTGAAATTAAAAACCCAGAAATAAAATTGGAATAACAAGGACACCCACAAGGCACATTGGATACGAAACTAAGACATGCCGAGTTGGGTATATAAGGAATTGACATCCACATGAACAAACCGGAATATGAAACAGATATATAAGCAGGGAATGTACATCGTTAATTACCCAAAAATGAAAAACAAATTGGATATATTAGAAACAGTCCCGGCAACAACAGGCCGTGTTGCAGATAAACCCTGAATATATCAGGGTAAATGCAGATTGATGATATGAAAAAGAAATGTTATTAAAATGAAAATCTTGAAATGATTTGGATGACAGTTTCTAGTGGAATGCCAATCTTGTTTGTCTTAATATTGAAATGATTTGGATATTTACTGCTTTCATGCCTGCTTTATGATCAATAGACAGTCCACTATAAGTTCTAACACTACATATTCACCTTTATCCAGTCAGGAGCAATTAAGTAAGCCCTTTGTCTTCATGTATTCCATAGCGTCATCGAAGATCTCGTCTATGCCAAATTTGAAGGAGAAACCGCTCTCCACCAATTTCTTCAAGAAAGGTTCACCATTGGGGTCTTTGGCACATCCTCAAACCTGGACGTATACACACAAGCATTCCATATTCTTATATACATAGATCATATCCAGAAAATAATAGAGGGAAATCCTATACTGATATTGATACTTACTGGGTTGGGACATTGTACTGCGGATAGCGTTTGGATAAGAAGCGTGCCAGCTGTGGGACGGTGATACTGCTAACGTTGCAAATGTAGCGGCCGTTTGCAGAGGGGTCTCCATCAAGAAAATCTGAGCGCTGGAGACATCGTCCACGTGAACGAACCAAACAGCGCCGCGTATCAACTGTATCCCCTTCAAAAGTTCTATGCATTGTTGGTTGCCGGTGAGGAGGGAAAGGGTTAACTCAACGGTGTAGGGGACTTTGGGGGTAATGGTGTTAGAAATAGTAATTACTTCAGTTAGCTTTAGCTTTTAATTGAGTTATTATTTAGAAGTTTAGTTAATAAATGCAACAACATGCTTTGCATGCATGCAAAAACTAGGTTAGAGTTTTTAGGGTTTTTCATAAGTGTTTAAATACACATTACATTATTGTTTGTATTACATCAATTGATCTCCGTTTATGAATAAAGATTGAAGAGCCGTAGCTCATTCCGCATTATCTTTGTTTTATTTCTGCCTCCAACCTTCAGTTTGGTATCAGAGCATAGGAGAAGATCAAATTGGTAGCATCAATTTTCGGAGAATCCAAAGCCGTAGCTTTGAAGAATTTGTAAATTTTTTCTTGAAGAATTTTCATAGAATTTTTTTTGGGGAGAAATTATTATAAAAAAAAATTTTGCTATCGTGCCCACAGTATAGTCTAAAGCGGGGTAGTTTGGGGACGAGGTAAAAAATTGAGATTTCACCGCGGCCTCTCCCTAGGACAAAAAGCGGTAATTGGAACAAGGCAGCAATTTTGGACAAGTGCAAAAAGGTTTTTACTTTATGTGATTGTTTTTTGACTTTCACGCACTTATTGAGTAAGAATTTTTTCTTTTTACAAGAGAAGAAGATATTTGAAGATATTTTTCAAATCTTGTTTAAGAGGAAGAATTATTATTTGTTTTTTAAAAAAAGAGGAAGGGAGATTATTTTGAATAGAGCCAGTAAAAGACACCGTAGCGTCTATGGCTTCTAGCAGCGATCAATCTCAGATTTCTCCTCTTACAGGGAAAAATGACTATGATGTCTGGGCCACGAGGATGGTGGTTCATCTCAGGTCAGAAGATGCATGGGAATATGTTGTGTATGGCTATTCTGAACCTGCAGATAATGCAGCTTTTCAAGCCCTTTCAAACACAGAGAAGGATGTCCTGCGAACGCACAGGAAGAAGGATGTAAAAGCACTGCATCTCATAATGAACGCTTTGGATAACAACGTATTTCCAAAGATATCAGCATCTTTACATGCCAAAGCAGCATGGGATACCTTGGCAACTAGTTATCAAGGTGTTGGTAAGGTTCAAACAGCAACACTCCAAAACCTAAGAAGAGACTTTGAAGATCTGAAGATGAAAGAATCAGACTCTGTAGACTCTTTCATGACCAAAGTCATGGGGATTGTTAATCAGCTGAATATCTATGGTGAAAAGATTGGAGATCAAAGGGTGATTGAAAGGGTTCTGAGATCCCTACCCCACAAATTTGAATCGAAAGTTTCAGCGATTGAAGAAGCAAAAGATCTGAGTACTCTCTCTATAGACGAGTTGACCGGATCTTTACTTTCATTCGAATCCAAACTCAACAGGAATGAAGAATCCTCTCAAGAAAATGCTTTCAAAGCACATGTCTCATTCTCAAGAGGCAAAGGCAGAGGAGGATCAAGAGGACGAGGCAGAAGTGGTCGAAGTAATGGCAATGGAGATCAAGATCACCATCATAACCATGAAGGCGGAAACTATGACAAAAAAAGGTCAGATAAATCTAATATTCAGTGTTATTATTGCAATAAATTTGGGCATTATGCTCATGAATGCAAAAAGAAAAAGGCTGATCAAGCAAATCATAATGCTAATGTGACTAATACCTTTGAGGATAAAGATGATATGTTATTTCTTATATGTCATGCTACACACGAAATCCCAAAGGGACTTTAGCTTTTAGATAGTGGTTGTAGTAACCATATGACAGGTGACAGAGATCTAATTGCAAACCTAGATGAATCAGTGAGGACAGAGGTCAAAGTTGGCACGGATGAGGTGGTTCCAGTTCTTGGAAAAGGAGTCGTCAACATCCTGACCAAACAAGGCCAACAAAAGACAATCTCAGATGTCTATTATGCTCCAGGATTGAAGCATAATCTGCTCAGCATTGGGCAACTCACTGAAAAAAAGTACAAACTTGTCTTTGATGGATCAGACTATGAAATTCATGAGCCAAATCAACATTTGATCATCAAAATACCAGTGACTAGGAACAGGGTGTATCCACTAATCATGAATTGCAGCAGCAAGGTAACCTCTTTTGCTCAAAAAGCCACTTGCATGGATGATTATTGGTTATGGCATTTTAGATATGGACATCTTCACTTTGGTGGTCTCAAGTTTTTGCAACAGAAAGATATGGTAAATGGATTGCCCCCTATGAAGGAGCCAGAAAGCAGTTGTGAGTGTTGCATTATTGCAAAGCAGCACAGGGATAGCTTTCCTAAAGGTATGTCTCGAAGGGCACTTGCACCTTTAAAACTTATTCATACTGATCTAGTTGGACTAATGCAAACTCAATCGATTGGTGGAAGCTATTATTTCCTTACATTTATTGATGATTTCAGTAGAAAAACATGGATGTATTTCCTTCGTCAGAAGGCTGAAACTTTTGGCAAGTTCAAGGAATTTAGGGCTTTGGTTGAAAAACAGAGTGGTTATCAACTCAAAGTATTGAGATCTGATGGAGGGGGAGAGTATGAATTAAAGGAATTTCATGATTACTGCAAGCATCATGGAATCAAGAGGCAATTCACTACAAGATATACTCCTCAGCAGAATGGTATTGCAGAACGCAAGAACATAACCATCATGAATATGGCCAGGAGCACGCTGAAAGGAAGAAATGTGTCCCATGAATTTTGGGGAGACGCAGTGGCTTGTGTTGTTCATGTGATGAACAGATCTCCCACCAAAATTGTGAAGAACAGAGTACCAGAGAAAGCATGGTCAGGTATGACTTGTAATGTTTCTCATTTCAGAGTATTTGGTTGTGTTGCTTATGCTCATGTTCCTAAACAGCTAAGAAAAAAGCTAGACGACAGGAGTGAGAAATATATATTTCTTGGATACGGTGAACAAACTAAAGCCTACAAGCTGTATAACCCTATTACCAAAAAGGTTATTCTCAGCAGAGATGTTTTGTTCAAGGAGGAAGAGTCATTGAATGGAACCATAGACAAGGGTATGGGAGCTGCAATACCCCAACCAGAAGATGGAGAAAATGAAGAGCTGATTGGACAACAAGATCCAGTAGCAAATACTCCAGAAAGAAAACCTAAAAACTCAGTTCGAGGTGAAGCATCAAGTCCGCAGTCAGGTAATGAATCTGATCACAGTAATAAAAAGATTAGAAGATTGACAGATATTTATGATGAATTGGATGCAAATACCAATTATGTTTTTATTGCTAGTGAACCTGTGTTTTATGAAGAGGCTGTAAAACAGGAGCATTGGGTAAATGCTATGGACGAAGAGATAGATTCCATTGAGAGAAATGATGCATGGGATCTAGTTGACTTGCCAAAGAATAAGAAACCCATTGGTGTGAAGTGGGTTTATAAAACCAAACTCAATGAAAAAGGTGAGATTGATAGGTACAAGGCAAGGTTAGTAGCAAAGGGTTTCTCGCAACAACCAGGAATTGATTTTGGAGAAACTTTTGCACCAGTGGCAAGATTGGACACAATAAGAGTAGTCTTAGCAATTGCAGCACAAAATAAATGGAAAGTGTATCAAATGGATGTCAAGTCGGCATTCTTGAATGAAATTCTTGAAGAAGAAATTTATGTGGAGCAGCCACATGGGTATGAAATAAAAGAACATGAAGACAAAGTTTACAAGTTGAAGAAAGCTCTATATGGGCTCAAGCAAGCTCCAAGAGCTTGGTATAGCATAATTGATTCTTATCTGATAAAAAATGGTTTTAGCAGAAGCAGCAGCGAACCAACACTTTACACAAAGGTAAATCAACAAGGACAGATTTTAATAGTTTGCTTGTATGTTGATGATATGATTTTTACAGGTGACCTCTCAGTAGATGAGTTCAAGGTATCTATGAAGAAAGAGTTTGAGATGACAGACCTTGGATTGATGAGGTTCTTTCTTGGCCTAGAAGTAGAACAGTTAGAAAAGGCTATATTTATCTTTGAAAATAAATATGCTAATGAAGTTCTTAAGCGATTCAGAATGCTTAATTGCAAAACAACACCTACACCAGTGGCAACAGGTACTAAGTTGAGCAAAGAAGATTGCAGTCCCAATGTAGATCCAACACTGTATAAGAGACTTGTAGGAAGTCTCATGTACCTCACAGCTACGAGACCTGATATTATGTTTGCTGTCAGCTTGATTTCAAGGTTCATGGAGTCTCCCAAAGGCTCTCATTGGCAAGTTGGCAAAAGGATCTTACGATATGTTCCAGGGACTTCAAGCTATGGAATTTTATACTCAAGTACAAAGTATGATGTTTTGACAGGTTTCATTGACAGTGATTTTGCAGGAAGTTTGGATGACAGGAAGAACACTTCCGGTCATGTTTTTCATCTTGGATCAGGGGTGATTTCATGGGCATCCAAGAAGCAGCCCATTGTCACACTTTCATCAGCAGAAGCAGAGTATGTAGCAGCGACATCAGCAACATGTCAAGCAGTCTGGTTACGCAGAGTTTTAGAAGGTCTTCAACAGAAACAAGAAGGACCAACCACACTTTATTGTGACAACAACTCAGCAATCGCTCTATCCAAGAACCATGTTTTTCACCAGAAAAGCAAGCACATTGATACTAGATATCACTTCATAAGAGAGCTTGTGAACAATGGTGAAGTTCGTGTTGAGCATTGTAAATCGATTGACCAATTGGCTGACATATTCACAAAGCCATTGGCAAAAGATATTTTTGAAATTCATAGAAATAATTTAGGCATTGTAAAAGTTGCAGTAGTCAACAGTAGTAATTAAAAGGGAGTGTTAGAAATAGTAATTACTTCAGTTAGCTTTAGCTTTTACTTGAGTTACTATTTAGAAGTTCAGTTAATAAATGCAACAACATGCTTTGCATGCATGCAAAAGCTAGGTTAGAGTTTTTAGGGTTTTCCATAAGTGTTTAAATACACATTACATTATTGTTTGTATTACATCAGTTGATCTCCGTTTATGAATAAAGATTGAAGAGCTGTAGCTCATTCTGCATTATCTTTGTTTTATTTCTGCCTCCAACCTTCAAATGGAGGATCCCACCATGAACACAGGGTTGATGGTCACAACATCCAGCCCTGCATCTTTTCCATATTGTAGCTCTACTTGTTCAGCAAGCGTCTTGGCCACCGCATATGGCTGCACAATGAACCATTAAATATTTTGACAAGAATGCTACAACAATTAGTAAATATTGAAAATTTTAAGAGTTCAAGTATATATACTACTTGATTATAGAAATCATGTTTGAAGAAAGAAAAACCTAAATTTAACTGTACTGGATTGTTATCAATCTACCCAGGAAGGGGTCTTTTTAGGCAGGTGGAAATCCACGTCTATCCAGACGGTTTTGTCAATGCCCTGCTTCTCCTCGATTATGCTTATCGAAGCTGTGGACGAAGACGATGTGACCACCATGTGCTTTACAATTTTGGCCTTCGTGCAGTCCCCCAAAACATTCAGCGTTCCGTCAACTGCCAACTTGATCACATCGTTCTACGCAGCAGCGATTCTAGCTCACCAAATTTTAAGAACGTTGGGTAATACATCAATATAGGTAGTGGGCGGAAAACCAAGCGGTGAAGGTACCTACCTTTGGATCTTTGGGGGCTAAGGCGACTGGATGATGCAGGAGCATCTCGTTTAGCTTGAAAACTATCCTAGGTTTGAATTTTGTTTAAAGGTCCTAAAATCAATGTAATGGGCACCTATGCCAGCCTAAATGATGTAACACATTAACCCGTGTGATTTTGAAGCAATGCGCTGTAATGTTTTGAATTTTCGGGCTGTTAAGGGCATTTATGTTTATTAATGAGCTGTAATAGGAGTTAGAAGTGGTAGTTGGTTTTGAAAATCTAGAATCCGTGGGATGTTTGAGAGCTATGTGATATATAATACATAATTTTCATTTCATTGAAAAAGAAGAGGAAAGAAGAATAGAGCAGAGGAGAGGGTAGCCTGCGAGTTAGAGCGTTGCTCTGAATGCTGTAATTGTTTAGTTATGGGTCTCTGACTTTGAGACCAATTTATGTAATGAGAATGATGAATCCAATATAAAAAAAAAGAGTATTTTGTCCTCCGGGCTTTTTTCCTTCCATGTGTTTATGAAACCCAAGCACCTGGGAGTCCCATCCCTGAAATTTAAGCCTCTGCAAGTCGTTTTCATGACTTAATGTTTGAATGTGTAGGTTGAACGCAGGCTCTGGCTGAGGCCGTGCACTCAGTCCCGTGTCATATCTGTTTAATGCAGAGAAGGGAGACCTATGCGTGAGGCGTAAGCCCAGATGCGAAGCATCCTTTACATCCTTCAATCGCTGAAGGGATCGACAGCGCATCCTTGAAAAACGGGAGCTAAAGGTTGCGTTTGGATTCCGTTCAGGTGTAGAGGGCGTCGGAACAGGGTCTCGGGGATAGATAGGGGGTGGTTTCCATCTGCCAATGCTCAGGGGTTGGCATCAGCTTGGTATCAGAGCCCTTAAAAGGTTCTGTGGAAGATTTGGAGGAGGATTTGCAAGGAGAAAACGTGGAAGTGAAGATGCCACCAAGAAGAGAGAGACAAGGACAAGAAGTCCCAGTTTGGGGAAGAGGAAGAAGAAGAGGAGAACTAGTCACAACGGAACAAATGAGAAGGCTTGAAGCAAGGATGGCATCCATGGAAAGGAGAAACCCTGGTATGTTTGATATTAGTGATAATGAAGAAGAGGCACAGGAGGAAGTTGCAGAAGTTCCAAATGAAGAAACCAGAGCATTGAAGATGTTAATAGCAGCCAGCCATAAACCAAGATTAGGAGTCCCGATGTATGAAGGAAACCTCAATGCAAAAGAATTAATAGATTGGACTGGTGCAGTGGAGAAATACTTTGACTTTGAAGAGGTAGAAGACAGAAAAAAGGTAAAATATGCAACTACAAGGTTAAAAGGATGTGCATCTATATGGTGGGATGACCTACAAGCACAAAGAGAAAGACAGGGGAAGAATAAAATCAAGAAGTGGGACAAGATGCTGGGAAAGATTAAAAACTAATTTCTGCCCAAGGACTACCAACTAACCCTCATAAGACAACTGCAAAACTTAAGACAGAAAAGTATGTCAGTTAAAGAATACACCGAAGAATTCTATAAGTTATGTATTAGATCAGGGAAAAATCAAACTGATATTGAAAGAGTGGCAAAGTATGTTAATGGGTTGAGGTATGAAATTCAAGATGAGATAAGCTTGCTGAACCTTAGGAATGTAGAAGAAGCTTACTAAGAAGCCACTAAAATGGAGGAGAAGTTGGTAAGAAATAAAAATCACAAAAACAGAGGAAGAGGAAGTGCAGTGAGAGGTAGAGGGTTCTCTAATGGAGGTGGAAGAACTCAAGAATATAGAAATGATGGAGGGTTTCAGAACAGAAATGTGAAGTCTTAAGGATATCAAGGTGAGGCTAGAAGCTCAAGTAATCAGAACACTCAGAGAGGTGGATTTAGAGGAGGAAGGTTTAGCACAGCAGAAAGAGGAGAAAACAGAGTTATGAAGTGCTATATATGTGGAGATCCTACACACAAGTCATACAATTGCCCAAAGAACAAGCAAGTTCAGAGAAGTGCACACATTGCAGAAGGTAGAGCAGAATCTCATAAGGGAGGACAAAAGGATAATGCGACAGAGGATGGAGAGAGTCTCATGTTAAAGAGGGTATTGGTTAATGCAGAAAAAGAATTGCAGGAGCCACCACAAAGAAAGAGCTTATTTAGAACCAGATGTAAAACTCAAGTAAAATGCTGCAAAGTTATCATAGATAGCGGGAGCACTAATAACCTAGTCTCTACTGAGATGGTAGAAAAACTAGGATTGAAGAGAAGGAAGCATCCTGCACCTTATAAAGTTTCTTGGTTGTAGAAGGGACACCAAATCTTAGTGACTGAACAATGCAGGGTTGAATTTTAGATTGGGGATTATAAGGATGAAGTGTTATGTGACATTATGCCCATGGATGTTTGCCATATACTCCTAGGGAGGCCTTGGCAATATGATAGGAATTCCATTCATGATGGGAGAAGGAATACCTATTATGTGGAGAAGGATGGAGAAAGACAAAATTTGTTACCATTGCAGCCAAAGAAAGTTCAAGAAGCAGCAGAACCTAAATTGTTGATGATGAGTGGAAAGGAGCAATTGTAAGAAGTTCAGAAGGAGGAAGAAATGCACTTTGCCATTGTTGGAAAACCCAAGGTAATCACTTAAACACCACAGAAATAGATGAATTGCCTGTAGAGATTAAAGATATGCTTGATGAATTTAAAGAAATTGTTGTAGACGAATTGCCTAGTAAGTTACCACCAGTTAGAAGTATCAGTCATCACATTGATTTGATACGAGGAGCAAGCCTACCTAACAAAGCAGCATATAGATTGACACCACAAGAAAATGAAGAAGTTAAAAATCAGGTCTAGGAATTGTTAGAGAAGGGTTTGGTGAAGAAGAGCTTAAGCCCATGTGCAGTACCTACTGTACTCAGCAGAAGGAAAGATGGAGGATGGAGAATGTGCACCGACTCCAGGGCTATCAACAAAATAGCAATCAGGTACAGGTTTCCTTTGCCTAGGATGGATGATTTAATGGACTATTTAAGTGGAGAAAAGTATTTTACTAAGTTAGATTTGAAGAGTGGGTATCATCAGATTAGGATTAGAGAGGGAGATGAGTGGAAAACAAATTTTAAAACCAATGATGGGTTGTATGAGTGGTTAGTTATTCCTTTTGGGCTTACTAACGCACCTAGCACTTTTATGAGGTTGATGAATGAAGTCCTAAAGGATTTTACAGGGAGGTTTGTAATAGTATACCTAGATGATATATTAATTTTTAGTCAAAGTAAAGAGGAACATCTGAAGCATCTTATATTGGTATTGGACACTTTACATAGGGAGAAGTTGTTGATAAATTTGAAGAAATGTAGTTTTATGCAGACAGAATTGGTGTATTTAGGATTTGTGATCTCAGGAAATGGATTAAGAATGGACCCATAGAAGGTACAGGCTATATTGGATTGGCCTACTCCAAGTAGTGTGTTTGAGGTAAGGAGTTTCCACGGTTTAGCAAATTTTTACAGGAAATTTATAAGGAATTTCAGTCAGATAAGTGCACCTATTATAGATACTATCAAAGGGAATAGGAAGCCATTTAAGTGGACAGAGGAAGCGGACAGAAACTTTAAAGTGTTGAAAAAGAAGGTTACTGAACAACCAGTGTTAGCTTTACCTAATTTTGATAAAGTTTTTCAAGTTGAAACCGATGCTAGTGGAACCGCCATTGGAGTTGTCCTAACTCAGGAGAAGAGACCTATAGCGTATTTTAATGAGAAGTTGAATGAGGCTAAACAGAAATATTCTTCTTATGATAAAGAATTGTATGATGTTGTTCAATCAATGAAAAAATGGAGACACTACCTTATGCCAAAGGAATTTGTTTTATATTCTGGTAATCGTGCACTACAGTTCATTAACAGTCAGCCTAAGTTGAACCAAAAACATGCAAAATGAGTAGAATTCATGCAGAACTTTACATTTGTGATCAAGCACACTAGTGGAAAGTCAAACAGAGTTGCAGATGCTCTAAGTAGAGTTAATTTGTTGTTAGAAGGAGTTAAAGTGAACATTGTGGGGTTTGAAGACATGAGAGAAGCCTATAAAGAGGATGAATACTTTAAGGATATTTATGTAGTTTGTGTAAGTCCTATTACCTGTAACAGAAGCCAATGGTTGGAGTATACCTTGCAAGAAGGTCTGCTATTCAAAAACAGTAAGTTATGTATCCCAAATTGTTCTATAAGAGAGAATATAATCAAGGAAAAGCATAGTGGAAGCCTATTTGGTCACTTTGGAGGGGATAAGACATTAGCCCAAGTGAATGCATTTTATTATTGGCCAGGTATGAGGAGGGACATTAAGAGGTTTGTGGAAAGATGTAGAGTATGCCAGCATGCAAAGGGAGGAATACAGAATACAAAATTGTATCAGCCTTTGCCCATTCCAGACAGGCCATGGGATTCAGTTAGCATGGATTTTATTTTAGGACTGCCAAGAACTCAGAGAGGGAATGATTCAATTTATGGTTTGGTTGATAGATTCTCAAAGATGGCCCATTTCATTGCTTGTAAGAAAACTACTAATGCCACTAATGTTGCAAACTTGTTTTTTTATGAAGTTGTTAGATTGCATGGTTTACCATTAAGTATAGTATTAGATAGGGATGTAAAGTTTGTTAGCCATTTCTGGAGGACACTATGGAAGAAATTGGGGACAAAGTTGGATTTTAGTTCAACCTACCACCCACAGACCGATGGGCAGACAGAGGTAGTTAATAGAAGTCTTGGAAACATATTAAGAATTTTAGTGCATGAACATCCTAAGCAATGGGACTTGGCACTTTCCCAAGCTGAGTTTGTCTATAATGACTCACCTAACAGAAGTACAGGAAGGAGTCCATTTCAAGTTGTTTATGGGATGCACCCAAGAGGTATATATGAGCTCAGAAATCTGGAGAAACAAGAGTTTAGAAGTTCAGATGGGGAGGACATTGCATCTGCAATGCACAAATTACATGAGGATATTAAAAGAAAGCTGGAGGAAAGTGTAAGTAAGTATAAGCAGAGAGCTGATGAAAGGAGAAGGGAAGTAGATTTCCAAGTGGGGGATATGGTGATGGCTTACTTGAGGAAAGAAAGGTTTCCCAAGGGAACCTATAACAAACTGAAACTCAGAAAGATTGGACCTTGCAAGATCCTAAGAAAATTCTTTGCTAATGCATATGAGATTGATTTACCATCTGGGTATGGTATATCACCTATCTTCCATGTTGCAGATTTGTCTCTTTTTACAGAAGTAGGTGAACAAGATGAGGAACAAGGGCTTTCAGACAGTGATGGAAAAACTATGGATTGGAAAGAACAACTGCCACAGAAGGAGCAGCCACAAGTTGAAGTTGTGTTGGACAAGAAGGTTTCAAAGAAGACCAGAAGCAGGACCTATTATCAGTATTTAGTAAAGTGGAAAGGGAAGCCTGTTGAGGATGCTATATGGATGACAAAATCAGAGGTTTACCAGCATGGGACAGACCCTAAAGAACATGTGAAGAACTTTCTTTTCTCTCCCAGGGAGGATGATGCAGGAGCATCTTGCTTAGCTTGAAAACTGTCCTAGGTTGAATTTTGTTTAAAGGTCCTAAAATCAATGTAATGGGCGCCTATGCCAGCCTAAATGATGTAACACATCAACCCATGTGATTTTGAAGCAATGCACTGTAATGTTTTGAATTTTCGGGCTGTTAAGGGCATTTATGTTTATTAATGAGCTGTAATAGGAGTTAGAGGTGGTAGTTGGTTTTGAAAATCTAGAATCCGCGGGCTATTTGAGAGCTCTATGATATATAATACATAATTTTCATTTCATTGAAAAAGAAGAGGAAAGAAGAATAGAGCAGAGGAGAGGGTAGCCTGCGAGCTAGAGCGTTGCTCTGAATGCTGTAACTGTTTAGATATGGGTCTCTGACTCTGAGACCAATTTATGTAATGAGAATGATGAATCCAATATATAAAAAAAAAAGAGTATTTTGTCCTCCGGGATTTTTTCCTTCCATGTGTTTATGAAACCCGAGCACCTGGGTGTCCCATCCATGAAATTTAAGCTTCTGCAAGTCGTTTTCATGACTGAATATTTGAATGTGTAGGTTGAAAGCAGGCTCTGGCTGAGGCCGCGCACTCAGTCCCGTGGCAGATCTGTTTAATGTAGAGAAGGGAGACCTCTACGTGAGGCATAAGCACAGATGCGAAGCATCCTTTACATCCTTCAATCACTGAAGGGATCGACGGCACATCCTTGAAAAACGGGAGCTGAAGGCTGCGTTTGGATTTCGTTCGGGTGCAGAGGGCGTCGGAACAGGGTCTCGGGGATAGATAGGGGGTGGTTTCCATCTGCCAATGCTCAGGGGTTGGCATCACTGGACTAGCTACATGAAACATGCCGTCGCAACGATCGACGGCAACGTCGAAACTGCCATCTTCCAATAGGTTGGCTCTGAAGAGTTTGAGCCTCTCCTCAGCTCCCGGAATGTCCAGGAGATGCTGCACCTTTTCCTTGTCCTCTATGTCGGCACAAAACAATATTCTTCTGGTTGAACACGATCCAGTACTACATGGAAATTGTTATAACAGGAAGAGGAGATTGGAATTACCTGGATCGCACACTATAGCGTGGACAGTGTACCCATTGTGGAGTAAGTGCTCGACTAGCCAGGTGGCCAGGAAACCTGTCGCTCCTGTCACGCACATAGTGGTTTCCTTGTTGCTTTTGCCAAAAACAGTTACAACGGCCATTTTCAGGAAGAATCGATGGGTTTTTTCCTCTCCTGGAAGATTTTACAAGGCATAGAGAACAATCCCGTGAATGTTGACGAGTCTAAAATGACGATGGGTAATCGGGATTCCGGAGGTCCCCACTTCCACGATTCACTAAAGGTTCTTTATCCATGAAAATTCAAAAAAAAAAAAAAAATTATTTTTTTTATTCCATATTTTTAAGAGTTACGATGAGGAAGGTAAGATTTCAACAATGTAATACACTTTTTGGAAACAAACTTTGTATTTTTGAAGTAATGATTTCATCCATTTCTTTAACAAAACTCATATTCTACCCCCACAGAATCTAGAATGTCCACATTTGTGTTGGTAGGATCACCAACAACATCCTTCCTACAAAGGAATTCTTGTTGGTTCTTTTTCTTGAAGCTTCTCAGACGTTTTTGCCCTTGTGGGATTGCCATATTTATATTTCTTTCATTATGTGAAAGAGCTCTATGAGATGAAGCTAGATGCTCATAACCAAAAATGTATCCATCCTCTTTGTTGTCTATAATGAGTTCAGCTGGGTTCTGACTCAGTGTGCAAATTTCCACATTGCAAGCCTTTTTACCACACAACGCAGATTCCTCAAGTTCTTTGCTCAGGCTCAAGTCCTTTCCTTTCATTGTATCCGTTAAGTTTTGTTTAGGCTTAGATTCCAACACACAAGGGGATTGTGGATATTGATGCCCAATCTGAGTGTAAATATGCATAGTAGATCTTTGACCTCTGTGTAGGTGCATATTAGTAGGTGTTGGCCTATATGATCTCAAGTCTTTGGTAAAACTTGAGCTTTTCACAACCTTTATACTCTAAGAAGCAAGAGGAATAATAGAGAAAGTTTGTAGATTTCCTTTGTCACCATTTGTCCATGGTAATCCCTTTTTCGTCCTTTTTCCAGTACCATGGAAGGGAGAGTTTGTTCCCAAAATAAAGGGTTCCAAAGTAACACCAGCCTTGCCAGGGACTGCACATGAAGGCATAGAAGTTGCAGAGGACACATTTGACACATGATTCACAGAATCCCTAAACTTTGGAACAAGAGGTATAGTTTTAACTGAATTGATGGTTTGTTTGTTCATGCATGCGCTACCTTGAATGGGTGATGAACCTGTAGATACTCTTTCAGTGCTAGTAAATGTTTCCCCTCGATGCCTCTCCATCACCCCAGATGAGGTACAGGTTGTTGGATGAAACCAACTGACATGGTTTTGTTAAGAGCCCTGAGGTAGATTTGAGAAGTTTCTATTTTCACTGTTTTCTGTTGCCATGCTTTTATTCCCATAGTTTGCTAGAACTAGTACATTTTTCCCCCATTAGACTCAACATGGGTGCAAAGGGAAGACAATTTTTCTTCCCAAATGTTTGTGTTTCCTGGGAATTTACTTGCTGCAATAAATCTGAGTTACTTTGTCCATAGAAATAAAGAGGTATTGAACCTCCATCTGTTCTTACTGAGATATTTGGAATACCATTTCCTTTCTGATGCTCAAAGAGAAGATCAAATTTAGAGCCAGAACCTCCTAAATCTGTATTCTCACTAAGCAAGTTTCGTGGACTATTAGCATTTGTGAGCATTTGATGTGAGTACCCATTATAACCATGGGAGGGCTCAGATTTATTTTGAAAAACTGGAAGAACTGGATCTGTGATGTATGATAATGCAGGGGTGCCTTCCCTGTGCAACTTTTGAATTTCCATATAACCACTATAAGTTGATGTCCCCTGCAACCGCATAGAATCAAGTGCCATGGTGTCTATAGTGAAAACCATAGTAGCATAATTCGGCTGTATTGGCATTTTACAGATATAAATTCTTACTAATGAAAAAATAAATTTTACAACCAAATTTTAATTATTTAATAACTATAAAATATAAATAATATTCAATTTATTACTTTCTTATAAAAATGAATGGTTTTTAATGTACATTTATGCTAATTTGGTTTATATATTTGATTAAAAGTATTATATATAAGAAGTCTACTTCCGTATTTTATTCGTATTGGATTTTCTTATTTCATATTTTTTCCGTATCGAATCGTATCTATATCTGTATTCGTACTCAAATTATGCTACTATGGTGAAAACTCGATACCGATCACATGAAACATTTGTTTCATCCAAAAGTGGTGCAACAAAATATGGAGAATATTTGTCCCATGGATTGAACCATTGGGTCGACTGCAACATCGCCAAATGACCTTTACATGAGCCAGATTTGATGCCTTCCTTATCTGAAATGCATGAATTATCTGTTGCACTTACCCTGGAAACACCTATGTGGCCATTGTATACTAATAAATCACTGCTAAAGTGATTTCTCAAAGAGGCCTTCAGGTTTTCTTCACTAGTTGGTTTGGGCAGGTCAAAATGCTATTGCATACCTGGGTTCATCTATGGATCTTGTCTCACTTGCTGACTTAATGGTGGTTTCTTGATTCCTTATTAATAATTTCTATTTTAGTGAGTTCACAATTAACTCGCTACTACACACCTCGCTTTGCTTACACCCATCCCCAGTTCGAACGAAACAAGACAGGTCTGGTGTGATCCTCGTTAGGACGAGATTCATGGAGGTAATGTGCTCAAAATCCAGCCAACGATTTAGATTCCTTGATTTATAACTCTGGGTATCGTCTTACAGTTTAGATGTAGATCGATAGCAAAAGCTTATGGATAAAATGCCGAAGGATACAAAAGTTAGTATGCTTTGATGTCACCCCATCAAATAATTGTGTGTTCATCATATGGTTAAACATCATAGCTTACCTCTCAAACTATGTATTTGTGTCAATTACACATCAAACCTTGTAAGCAAGTGTGAATGAATGAATAGGACATTAGCATGCATGTGGCGTTTGTGTCAATTACACATCAAATTTTGTAAGCAAGTGTGAATGGGTGCCGTTCATGTGTGAAACGTGTTTCACATGTATCATATCCATTTTTCAAACGCACATGAACAAGTGTGAATGGATGTTGAAACGTGTGTGAATGATGTCAAAACGTGTTTGTATGTTTCATACCTATTGATTCTAGTAATTCATGACAAGCAATTCTTCCTTTCATAATTTGAACAAGCAAGAGATCCCTCATCGTGAAGATAGGCATTCGAAAGGCGGTGATATCACAACTAAAAAGGATTTCCTAGAGTTAATCTCGTCAAGTTCTTGTTTCTTAGGTGAATTAAAGACCGCAAGCAGGGAGAAATTCATGAGCATAGTGTGCAAGACAACAATAGCATTCAAGTGAACGAATCACTCAAATATTCACTGCATACACACTTAATTATTTAATTTATTTGTGTGAAATTGGATGATTCAACGCCTTCCATCAAAAGGCTCTCTCTACATTCATGCATTGAGAGTAAATATGACTTTTACAAGTTCCTCATGGTCATTTCATTAAGGTCAAACATGATCTTCACTCTTTCCACATTCATGCATTGAGAAAAGTGAGATTCATTAAAATAAATTGGATACATAAAAAAAATTGAAACATGGTATATGTGTACGGTGTGTGCATAAAATAAAATTGGGAAAATGACTAACATTAACTTTTTTGTTTTATAACTTTTGGAATTTGACTTTTCTTTCCAATCTTCCATACAATATTGTGGGCTCGATGCCTATTTTGTTTGTTACATCTATGCTTGGGTTTAACCCCTTCACAGGTCCTAATATGCATTCATCAAATGTACAAACGTCTCATATACCTGTAGGGAGTATCCCCTTTTCACTGTTTGGTGGAGGGGGTGGTAATTTGTTCAACCCACATTACTGAGGGGATAACACCCAACCGCAATGGACGAACACCCAAGGAAGTAACCCTTTGTCTTATGGTTCGAGTAATTTTAGTAATGCTTTTACTTCACAACCGGTGGCTGGGGGCAACCCCAACCAGTAGTATACGAGCCAGGTTTCAGGTGGTTCCCCCTACTGAACTCCTGCTTATCAAATTCCACCAACAAGACCTTGTTTTCCCTTTCTGGCTACTTTGAATTTTCCAGATCTTTCAAAACTAACAAATGATCTGGTGCGGCACCATCCCGCATGGCCACCAGTTCCAACTAAGTTTCCTTATGACATTCCAAAGTTTGAAGGCAAGACTGGCAAAGACCCTGGTGACCATGTCACTACTTTTCATCTCTGGTGTTCTTCCAACTCCTTGAATGATGATTCCATCAGGTTGAGGCTTTTTCAGAAAACCTTGACTAGTGTCGCGGCTAAGTTGTACATTAAACTACCTATCGTAGCCTATGACAACGTTTGGGATTTGGAAACAATATTTTTGAACCACTTTCAACTTCTTGTCCGGTATGATGCCGGCACAAACCTTTTGTCGAATTTCAGGAAAAATAAGGCCACTCACTTACCTGACCACATCCAGGAGTGACGAAGGCGAAAGAGGCTCATCAAAGCTAAAATTTCCCCAGAGTTTCTATTAGAGTGGTACTTGAAATCACTCCTTCCTTACATTTCTAAGGAAGTAGCAACTTCTGGAGTGTCTTCTTAGGAGGAAGCCATCCTTAGGACCCAACAACTTGATTTGGTATATGCTCAATCTGGGATCCTGTACGAGATTATCCCTAACACGCCGAGATATAATATAGATCTGGGTAAACCTAATCCTGAACCACATGCCGATGGCATCGTGGGTTCAGTAGACACAACAACATTCGAAGCTTTGACCAAGCAAGTTCATGCTTTATCTGTAAAGCAGTCTGTTGTAGAAGCAACTACGGTTGCGACCTCTCCTTCAACAACAGAATCTATAAAACAAGTGCAAACTAATCAAAAGGGCCCTTGGTATCCCAACAACAATAAGAAGAAGGGTAAGAAAGGGGATGGAAACCATCAAAAACCCCGAAATACTGAAAATGTTGAGGAGGGAAAGAAGGATAAAAAGAAAGTCAAGTTTCCTTGCAATTTATGTAAGGATGACCACCTTACCCATCAATGCCCTCTGATGGAAGAAGCCCAGAAGCTCCTCCGTGAGAAAAAACCAGCTATCCTAAAAGATGCATTCCCTCATGGACAAGGCTCAGCTTCTGGAAACTCTAGTGCTGGGGGAACCCCTTGTGTCTTGTCAGCTGATCAGTCGTTTATAAACATGGTTAATGTAGATATGCTTCTGCAAACCCGAGCGAGGAACTATAACCCGGACTCGCAGGAGAAAGATAAGGAAGTTCCTGAATCATCTACTCCTCTCCATAATTAGAGACGAGTGGATTCGTTGTTGAAGATTCCTAAGGGTGTCTTCAAGAGGGCTATGTACAACCCTAATGCACGGGATGCCCCCAACTATTTTGTAGTTGACGATTTGTCCCAAACACCTTGTGCCTTGTCCACACTAGAAGTCTTACAAAGTTGTCCTTTACAATGTAATGCACTTCTTGCAGCGATCGGGAGCGTTGACTCATCTAATATGCTTTCTCGGTTTGATATTTCCAATATTAAACCCCGATTGTCGTATCGCGTATCCCTCCAGATAGAAGTAGTCCATGGCCCTAAAACCATTGGACAAACTGTGGTGGGTGAGGGTGCATCTATGTGTGTGATGTCGATTTCTTGCTGGAAATCCCTTGGCTCACCTGAGTTAGCTCCTTCTAACACATTTCTTACCGCTTTTGAATTTTTGCCCACACGGAGTCTTACCGTCGTTTGATGTCGAACTTGCCGGTAAAGTAGTGTCTGCGGAGGTTGAAGTATTGGACACTCCTCTTGACTACAACTTGTTGTTAGGAAGGAGCTAGATGTATGCGATGCAAGTTGTCCCATCGTTTGTTTTTCAAGTAATAATGTTCCCCCTTGAAGGCAAGATCATTATGGTTGATCAAATTTCATTTACTCAAAAAAACAACCATACTTCGTCAGATTCAACGATCCCTCTGATTGATCAGACTCACCCGCACAGCAAGAGTCTAGGAGTAGGCATGTATTCATCGCTAATGGGAACATTCGAACTATCGGCTCCCGTTAACTTTATCGGTTCTACGAGTAACACTGATTGTTCATCTTTGGAGACTTTCATGGTCAGTCAAACAACTGATCCATGGATTCTCCCTACTCAGTCAGAACCAACTGTGCCCCTGTCTGTTGCAGAAGTGGCTTATCAAGCATCATAGAATGATGGAATAGAACATATCTCGACTCCGTCTGTCTCCGCAAAGTCAGATATGGACTATGCACCTGCATGGTTAGTTAACTCTACCTACTCTTTCGATTGTTTGGATACTGTTTTTCCCTCTAACGAGGCCATCTTGGAAGCCATGGTAGGCTTGGATCATCCATGGGAACATACGCATCACAGGTCCTATTTTCTTCCTGATCTGGACAAGATTGAGAGAGGAGAGTTTCCAGTGAGACTTGGTGGTGAGGTCGATTTGTCCACTATTCCTTCTATACAAAATATTTATGCTGAAGGTAATATGGAAAACATATCGAGAACCATTCCGATCGATATCTCCATCAAACCTGGCGTTGTAGAAAACCTTTTCATTGGAGCAGATTGTTCTCCTGATGAGATCATTTTGTACACCAATCTGCTTAAGGAATTCTGTGACGTGTTTTCCTGGTCTTACGAGGAGATGCCAGGCATCGACCCCACCATAGTGGATCATGTCATCACAACTTATCCAAATGCTAAACCTGTGAGACAGAAGCTCCATACGATAAATCCTAGGAAAGCAGCAGCCATCAAGGCGGATGTTGAGAAACTGCTTAGAGTTGGATTCATCTATCCGATTGATATGACGAAATGGGTCTCTAACCATGTCTCGGTCGATAAGAAGCAAGGAACCATTCGAGTCTGCATAGAGTTATGAGACTTAAATAAAGCTTTTCCTAAGGACAATTACCCCACACCGTTAATAGATCATATTATCGATGCGTGTGCGAGCCATGAAATGTTTTCTTTCATGGATGGTTTTTCAGGATACAACCAGATTCAGATAAAACCTAAAGACCAACATAAGGCAACTTTTATTTGTCCTTGGGGGACCTTCGCTTACCGGAAGATTCCATTCGGCCTAAAGAACGTTGGAGCTACATTCCATCGCGCAATAGACTTCGCTTTCCACGATATCAAACATGTAGTTGAGTCGTATCTAGATGATATACCAACACAATCTCGTAAAAGACGGGATCATCCTGATCACTTGAGACTCGTGTTTGAATGATGCAGATACTATAATATTCGACTGAATCCCAACAAGTGTGTGTTATGTGTCGATTTCGGACGTTTATTGGGTTTTATTGTATCCAGTCGTGGCATCATGGTCGATCCACTAAAAGTTGAGGCTATTGTAAATTTGCCTCTTCCTTGAACCCTACGACAACTTCAGAGTCTGCAGCGTATGTCCAATTTTCTACGACATTTTATCATTAACTATGCGAAAATCACAAAAGGTTTCATGAGACCGCTCAAACAAGATACCCATTTTCTTTGGGACGAGGCTACTCAAAATTCGTTCGAGGCTTTGAAAAAGGCGTTACTATCAGCCCCCTTATTGAGCCCTCCAGATTATACCAAGTATTTCCTGTTATATTTGGCAGCATCTGTATACACAATCGGCATAGTACTTGTTCAGTAGGATGACAAGCTCCAAGAGCATGTCATTTACAATTTGTCGTGTGCATTAATAGCTCCTGAGATTAAGAATTCTTACGTTGAGAAGTTGACATTGGTTGTCGTCCATGCCATTCAAAGACTGCGCCACTACATTATGTTGCGAACTACTACAGTGATCGCAGAGGTCAATCCGTTTCAATATGTTCTAACTCGACGTATCATCAGTGGGAAATTTAATAAATGGATTGTCATCTTGCAAGAATTTGACCTAATTTTTCAATCAGCTAAGTCAAAGAAGTCACTTGTTTTCGCTGAACTTATATCTAAATTTTCGAGTGACGTAGTAAACAATGAGGAAGAATCATCATTCTCGGATGAACACATATTTCTTATTGCGTCTTGTGACCCATGGTATGGAGATATTTTAGTATATCTCCAGAATTTGAGGTGTCCTTCTACTTTCTCTAGGGATGAACGACGGAAACTGATGAATCATGCAAGGAATTATCTCATCATTTCTGGTACTTTATATAGACGTGGGATAGATTCCATTCTACGTCGTTGTTTGACCTTAGAGGAAGCCGAAACAGTATTGAATGATGCTCACAGTGGAGCCTGTGGGGGTCACCTTTCTGGGTTGGCAACAACCCAGAAGATACTACTTGCTGGTTACTTTTGTCCCACGATATTTAAAGTTTGTGTGGAAGTTGTGAAAGGTTGTCAGCCATGTCAGTTTTTCACCAAAAATATGACACATCTAGCTCCTCTCCACCCTGTGATTATAGCAAGCCCCTTCAGCAAGTGGGGGATTGATTTCATGAACTGTAATCCAACTTCTGTTGGAGGACATCATCACATCATTGTTGTTGTCGACTACTTCACAAAGTGGGCTAAGGCAATGCCTACTGTCAAAGCATATGGAGAAACAGTTGCTTACTTCGTATTCAACCAGATCATTGCTAGGTTTGGTGTACCTAAATATATTGTTATAGACCACGGTCGACACTTTTATAAAAACATGATGACCGAACTATACACTATGTTATGTTTTCAATAGGAACATTCGTCTTCATTCTATCCGCAAGCGAATGGTCAAGTCGAAGCGGTCAAGAAAATGTTGAAAACTATTCTTTAGAGGACCGTCAATGCCAATCGATCCAATTGGCACATCATGTTATATCCAGCTCTTTGGGCATACCGGTCTAATGTTAAGACCACCACCAGGTTCTCTCCTTTTCAACTTGTTCATGGGGTAGAAGCGGTTATTCCGGTTGAATGTGAGATCCCTTCATTAAAGTTGGCTATCCAACTACTCCCCGATACTTCAGTTCTAGAGGAACGTTTGCTGCACTTAGAACATCTCACGGGGGGTTCACTAGCGAGGCAATATCATATCACGTCCATTCATATTAGGGGTTTGAATACTCTTAAAAAACTCAAAAATGTATTTCCCTGTATTAAGGGGTCAACGGGGGTTTTTAATTTGACATAGTAATATAAATATTGGGGGTTATTTTATTTGGGTGGGTTGAGGAATAACCTCCAAATCGTGGGATGGATTCATACCTCCAAATCATGGGCTCAATTCATACCCACCTAAAACTTAAGGAACCTCCATTTTTATTTGATATTGCTTATATTCCTAAGTTTTGCATAAATTTGATAATAGTGTAGCAATGATAATATTGCTGGAAGTCTTTTTAGATTATTGGCCTTGAGAAATACTCATTTAATCGCTTATTTAGGATTGGTTTGAAATGATGTTATGTTGTTTTTCATCTTTAAGTTAAGAGATGTAGCTAATTGGGAGTTCCAGAGTTGAACACTTGTATGGTATTTTTTGTAGCCATTTGAGTAAAAGATCTAACTCTTCATTTTTTAGGTTGGGGTTTAGGTGTGTATCGAGATTCAATCAAACCATGATCCATGAAAACCAAGAAAAAATAGATCAATCTTTCTTGGCTCACTGGAACCAAGAAAAGTTAGATCAATCTTTCTTGACTAATTATCTCTTTCAACATTTTGTATTCTTCTTTAACATTTTCACATTGCCAGTTAAGAATAGTTGTTAGATTGGGTTATATTTGGCACACTCATAATTATAATTTCAAATATTATATGCAAGGCATTCGTCTTAATATTGTATTGGAATTGACATGAACATAGGTGAAAATATAAATCCTTATTTACATACCCTATGTGCTATCATTCCATGAAATGGTATCATATAAGTTTCATCGTCTATGTATCTTTATAGCTATTGCATGCTTGAAAACTAACAATGGATATTTTTCCCTCTCCTGCAAAGATAAACAAAAAATAAAAACTAGATATAACCTAAGAAAAGGTAACTAAAATTTGTTAATTCCCTTTATTGCAAGAATGATTGTAGGGGAAGTGGAGGAAATCCATTATATTGCATCTTGTGAATGACCCAAATCCAAGCGATGCACATGATCATATGGTGTTATTGGAAAGTAAGAGGAATTTTTCTATGTTCATTTGGGTTCAAACATTAATGATGTTTGTTTTGATAGGAAGGTAAGGGAGTCCATCCACGAAAGGGTTTCAATTTTGCATTTTTATGGAGTTTAATTTTTTAAGATTATAGAAAACATGAACTCTCTATGGATATACTTATATTTACATGATATAAAATTGGTATATTGGCAGGTTGTGGTATGAAACATCTGCAATTCTCATATTTTCTAACATTGCACTAATTATTGGACTATCAGCCTTTTACATTCTTTGTTATGTTGATCTCTTGACTGGGTTTCCTTTTATGCATTTTTCCTTCCCAGTACTATTTTGTTGGGTCTTCCACTATCCAACGCTACAAATTGATCAGTCACCCCTACAATCCTCGTGGGATCATTATTAGCATTATACTATTATTTTATCTAGCATCATGTTTGCTTATACTAAGATGTGTTAGGGATCCTGTTTGTTACAAATTGATCATTTGATATAAAGGAGGTATTAAAAATGGGTTGATAAAGATGGATACATACAATATATGGTGAAAATAGTGGTTTTCTTAATTGGAAAGGAATATTGGGAGGGGGGTTCAACAATAAAATTTTACGAGGATTTTTCCAATATTTAGTGAAATTAGGGATATTCTTTAATATCATGTGAATGATCGTGCTATGTAACAAGTTCACTGAGTGAACCCTTTGTGGAACATCTAGATGAGCAGCGCCACGACGCGCTTACAACAAACGAGGATCATAAAAGTAGAGTCAAGCATCAATACGATAAGTCTGTCAAACCAAGGGTGTTCTCCGAATGAGACCTTGTTCTGCTTTATGATCAGGACAAAGAACCCTTGGGGACAAGAAAGTTCAAATCTATGTGGCTTGGACAGTATATTGTCTCGAAAGTTCTGAAGAAAGGGTCCTACGAGCTAACCAATTATTAAGGTTGTAAGTTTCCCGATCCCAGAAATGGGCTCTACCTGAAGAAGTATTATGCCTAGGCCTCTATTCTTTTTCTTGTATCATAGTTGTACATGTTTTTGTATAGTTAGTCTTCTCTTTTATTTTTGTCTTATGTGTATTATGGGTTGCATTTTCAGATGACAACTGAATGCTTCATAGTATTTGAGATGGCGCTAGCCTCCACACCCGTCAGTTGGCTTCAGTAGCTTGGGTTATCTACTCACCGTCTGGTCAACTCTTGTCTTCGGGAGGTGCTTGTCTAGTCCCTACGACGAACAACGTAGCTGGATACATTGTAGTCATAGAGTTACTCCGAGATGCTGTTCATCACGGCATTTCACATTTGGAGGTACAACTTGACTCACAGTTAGTTGTATTTCAGTTGATGGGTGACTATAGAGTTCAAGATCCTGTTTTGCTTCATCAGTTTATGAGGTTCAAGTTATTGGAAAGATATTTTGATTTTATCACATATCAACACATTCCAAGACATTTAAATTAATTAGCTGACTCTTATGCAAATTATATTCTAGATTGGAATCTTTATCACACATAATCACATTAAGCATTCACATAAGATAAAAATACACATGTATATAATATCGGTATTGTATATATCCGTAACAAAAAATATGAGTGTTGGGTCATATAGTATGTCGCAAAGTCATATCCATATACAAAAGTGGGCTTAAAAGGCCTAAAAAATATACATATGTATTTCTCCCTAAGGAGAAGAAGGGGCCTCTGCCATCTCTGCTACAGCCTCTCTGTAACAGATGATGAGCCTGGCTACTTTCCTAAGTAGCCTAATCCACGCTGGGGGCACACCCACAACGTTCTCCTGCATATCGAGTGGCATTTGCTCAATTTTGTAGGTCGGAATGTCATGAGTCAACCGACTCATCTTTCCCACTATGCACACTAGCATGGCATCTGCTGCTCTAGGCTCGGTCAGACGTATAAAGGTGTGAGGATGTCCTGTTGGTCCCACTAGTCCCACATCTGTATAAATCATATTGTTAATACTCTAACTCATCATAAAAATTATATACATAAAAAAATTAAAAAATTGAAATAAAATTCAAAAAGTAAAGGTATGTCTTACCCATCTCTCCCCAGGTTGCTCCTGGAGGCAGAGAGAGCTCAAGATCGCCCTGGAAGTCCATCACAGTATATGGAAACTGCTCTAAGTGCGACACCTGACAGCCCCACCATGCCAAGTAATCCTCATTAGAATAGGAGAGTATTGACTCACCACCACCCTGGCATAGGAATATATCTCCCCAACGAGTCATCAGTGGCTCGCGAGGGTTGAGCTGTGGTAGGGCCATTCCCAGACTCAACCCTCTCAAAGAAGAAGCTGCATAATATATTGTCGTATCTGAAGTTCTTCTTCCTTCCTTGTTTGCACTTAGTTAGTTGGTTTTTCATGTTCACTAATAGACCCGAGCACCAGTCGAATACAACTCCTCGAAGGAATTCAACACCTATCTGCATGTAGTTTCTAGACGCTAAGTGTTGTGCAGGACTTCCTCCAATCCTATTTAAAGTGCTCAGGATAACTTTCAATGGAAATCTCGAGATTGACCCGATAGGAACTTGACTGCCACTCTTTTCAGTTCCAGGAAGACAGTAGGCATTGATATAATCATGTACCGACAAGGCACCCACCCTCGGAATGTCCCTTTCAGGTTTACCATTTCCCCCCATCGAGATAAACCTATAAGGAAGTATATGTCATCAAGTGTAAGCTCAAGGATCTCTCCCTAGAGATCAAGACACCTTGATCGGCATCCCAGTAATTCACAAGCATTCCCAGCAGTTGTGTTTGTGCCATCATGCTGGTGGTTCAGAATAATTTGAGTAAACCACATCTCCTTAGTGCACTTAGAGTAAATGGATCTCTGATGGCATCCCTGTCCATGTCCTCATGTTCTCTCTCTCTCCATGTTAAGACCATTCCTGCATCCATTTCAATCATTCAAGCTTTAGTTTCTTTGTTTTTTTCATTCTAACGACCATACCCACGACTGTTCCTACAGGACAGTGGCGGGCACGCACGAGCTGCTTTATGACAAACCCACGCACATTCCTCATGCCCGCAAGTTTTCCACAGGGCTGTTAAGTATGGTTGTCATTGATGTCAAAGGAGATCATTAATGACAAAAGAAGTGTTGATGGGAATGTATGATGAGGTAGGAAAGACACATGTCGGTGTCCTAATGGCTCATGATGTCATTATTACATTTTGGTAGCAGTTTGTAAAACTAAGTGATGAAAAACTACCCTAAAGCAGTTGTCTTATGAAAATGTCCACCATAATTCATAAGAAGAAGAAAATTCCCGCCATGACCTACCATCCCATAGTTTGTTGAAATATCTATCTGACCATGGCCCCAGTTATCAGAAAAACTCCTTGGAGAAGAAGATACAGGTCTCCCAGAAGAAGGATTTTTGGTCAAATTAGTCAGAATTTCTCTAAGGGAATGCCCACCATAATTTGTGGGTTGTAGAAAATGCTTGCACCATATGGTCATATTGTACGTGTTTTTTTTGTATACCTGACCATGTTCTCACATTGACTTGATAGTGCTTGAGGAAGAAGATATGGATATGCCAAAACAGGTCTTTCAGACACTCTTACACCAAAGTTCAGTCAAATGCCCGCCTAGGGAAAATGAAGATGATTATGGGAGTGAAATCAGCATAGGTGTGCTCAGTGAGGTGTAATACATCATCTAGTGGCATTAGTTCAGGGTTTTGGTGAAATAAAAAAATCCACTTTAGGTTTTGGGCAAATTGCCAAAGTATGGAATTAATGTTAAAATTTTCCTAAGTGGCCTCAGGGAAATGCCCGCCACATCTCATAGGATGATGAGAAAAATATTTTGAGAGTGTATATATCTATATTGTTTGCTGGTGCATCCAAACATGGTCCAAAAGGTCTTTGAGGAGAAAGATACGGATCTGTCAAAAGTGCCTCCCAGTCATATTTGCACTACTCCAGTAAAATGCCCGCCTAGGGCAAATGAAGAAGAGTCTGAAGGTGAAACAAGTTGTGTTGTGTTCATTGAGGTGTCCTACATCCTATTGTAACATTGGCTCATGGTTTTGGTGAAATAAAAAATCCATCTTGAAAATGGCACAAATTATCTAGTGTAAAATCTGCTGGTAAAACAACATAAGTGGCCTCTGTAAAATGCCTGCCATAATTTGTATTTGATGGATTAAACTATTCTAAAGGTACAGTCCTGTATATTGTTGATTGGTTCATCTAACCATACCATCATTTTTTCAAAAATATATCTGAAGATGAAGTTATTAATTTTCGAAAAGTGCCTTCTGGCAGTTTTTGCACTGTTCCAGTACTGGTAAATCTGCTTAAATTGCCTCAGGAAATTGCACACCAGAAATTGTGGGTGTGTAGATAAATTCATCCAAAGGTCTGGATCTGTTATTTGGTAATTTTTTCATCTATCTATGGGGTCAGAATATCTTTTGGTAGTCACACGTGTGAAAAATTGAGTTCCCAAGTTGAAGAAAAATTTTGTTCTACACAGAAATCTGAATAAGCTTGAAAATAGATGTTAACAAGTTTTTATTTAAAATTTCCAAGCTAAGTCAATTTAATACGGAATGATTAAGATGTCATGAAATAAATAATTAATATACTTCTGCATATATTAAGAAAGCTCTACGCTATGGTTTGGGGAAATGTTGGATTAATTAATATCCAAGAAACAAATTGTTTATTATTAAACAGAAAAATAATAAATAGTTGATCATTCATGTAAAACAAAGTTTATTAATTCTGAAGTAAAAACAGAAGTGTATTATTCATAAACAGAGATATGATAACAAAAGATAAGCTACATGAATAAATTAATAAAAAGATAATAAAGCCAGAGATTTAAATGGAGGTTGTTCAACTAGTTAATTAAAAGATGAAATAAATAAAAGACAATTTCCAGATTTGAAGAGGTACGAATCTAAAAGGGCATGAATATTCTGAAGAGGCGTGAAGGTGAGTTTTTAATTGATTACTTAATTAAAACAGTAATCACCTATCAGAGATCTGAAGAGGTGTAAGTGTGAAAAGCTACGAGTCTATTCTGGAAAGATGCAATGCTTTGAGATATAGAATATATAAGCAGATTTCTGAAGAAGAAGAGATCTGTCTCAGCAGTTTTGATCCAGTAGCAGAGCAAGAAATCAGAGACTAGCAAGATGAAGAAGTTGTGACAATATCAAAAGAAAGAGATCTGGAAGATTGACCAGATCAAGAATAGGGTGGAAGGGTGGTTCTAGGGCAGGCAAGAAACCTACAGGGGGTCGTAGCCTCCATCCAGTAGAAGCTGGAGAACAAGGTGTCGTTGCATCCTTTCCTGTAGCAGCAGAAAGAATATCTGGGGTGTAGTAGCATCCTTGTCTGTAGCAGCAGGAAAAATATGGGGTGTAGTTGCATCCCTTCTGTAGAAGTAGATAAATAATTTTGTAAAAATTCATCTTATTAATGAGTATGAGTTTGTGGTTTGCTCTTTAAGGTTTCCATGATAAAATCTTATGTCTTAACTTGTTTGATTATTTGTGTGTCTTTTACTAATTGTTTTAATAAGAGGAAAAAGAAGGCAATACTGATTCACCCCCCCCCCCTCTCAGTATTGCTGGATATTCCAACAATTGGTATCAGAGAAGGATCCTTCATTACAGTTTAACCACTAGAAGGAAGACCTCATTAAAGACCACAATGGATCAACCGAAGGATTAGCTACCAACAAACCTCCATTGTTCACAGAAATTAACTATGCATATTGGAGTGCAAGAATGAAGTGTCACCTAATGTCTCTTGGATGGAAGGTTTGGAGAGTAGTTGAAAAGAAGTATAACATAGCAGACAACCTACCTATAGACCAAGAAGAACTTGACCAATATGAGGCCAATGCAAAAGCCCTGAATGCAATATTGAATGGGTTAAAAAACCCAGCGTTTGTGAAAGTCATGCAATGCAAGATAGCCAAGGAGGCTTGGGATAAATTAAAAATTGTCTATGAAGGAGCATCCAAAGTCAAACAGTCAAAACTTCAGACATACAAAGGACAGTTTGAAAGCCTGAAAATGAAAGAGGAAGAAAATATTGCAGAATATCTTCTAAGAGTAGATGAAATTGTCAATGATATTCGAGGCCTTGGAGGAGAATTAAAGGAGAAAGAAGTAGTGGACAAAGTACTAAGAACCCTGCCATTGAAGTATAACTCAAAAGTATCTGCTCTGGAAGAACGAGATGATCTTAAAGACATGACAGTGGATGAACTACATGGGATCTTCACTGCCTACGATATGAGAAAAGGAAAATATGGAGAATCAAAGAAAGAAGCAGCCTTTAAAGCCTCATCCAATAACCAATCAAAAAACTCAGATGATGAAGAAGCCCTTTTCATCAAAAAGCTTGAGAGAGGTACTGGAAAGTACAAGGGAAATCTACCTCTAAAATGTTTTAACTATGGAAGAGTTGGACACTTTGCTTCAAAATGTCCTTATCCTAAGCAAAATGGAAATGATGAGAAAGAAACCTCAAAGAAGTTCAAAAAGGACAAAACAAGAAACAAAAAGAAGTTTCATGGAAAGAAGAAAATCTCTTACACCATGGAAGATAGTGAAGATGAAGACACAAGTGATGAGGAGGAAACATAGATTCTATTCATGGGATTAGAAGCACAAGATGATGAGTCAATGGAAGAAGGAGAAGTATATCTAAAAGCTGAATTAATCAGTGCTCTTGAAGAACTTGAAAAAAGTAGGAAAAAGAACAAACAGTCAAATCAAATCATTGGTGATTTGAAAACCCAGCTCGAAGAAGCCAAGAAGATTGAAAGAGACCTAGATTTACAGCTCAAAGAAAGAATACAAGAATCAGAGAAGCTTGAAGAAGAAATTATGCAGCTTAGGAAAAAGATCGATGAAGAATCTATTAAGTCAAAATATGAAAATAGTTAAAAGACATTAGATGACATATTGAGTAGCCAAAGACCATCATCAGATAAATCTGGTTTAGGCTATGACAATGAAAAGAAGCCATAATGTTCCTCTCTCACAATCCAAGGAAGAAATAAAAGAAGTTATGCTACTGCACTAAAGAGTTCTTTCAAAAAAGAAGAAAGCAATAAATCTGCTCCAGCTTCTCTTGAAAAAAAAAGAATTAATGTAATGCCTAGAAGACCGAAGACAAATAGATATCAATAGATCTTCTTTGGATATTGTTACTCTTGTAATAATTTTGGACATAAAGCCCTAAATTGCAGAGCATATGGAAAGCTTCATGACTACAAGAAAAAGGCATCCAGTAACAAACCAAAAGCAAGGAATCATAACTTCTTTGCACCTCTTCAAAAATATGACATAGAGTGTTACAAATGCAATAACCATGGGCATATAGCAAGAGACTGTAAACTAATGACTCCTACAAAAAGGATTGCTGCAAAATAATTCCAAGACAAAAAACAAAGAAAGGATTGGAACAAAAAGAGCGAAGAGGAGAAATCCATGACTACTCTATGTGTGACAGAAAAGCCGAATCCATGGCATATTGACAGTGGGTGTTCAAAACATATGACATGAGACCCCAGTAAATTCATAAATCTAAAAAGAGATAATAGAGGTAGAGTCACATTTGGAGATAACATGTCTTCCAAAATAATTGGCAAAGGTACAGCCACTATCAATAACAAGATCAAAGCTGAAAATGTATTGCTAGTAGAAGACCTAAAGCCTAATCTTATCAGTGTAAGTCAAACTTGTGACCAAGGGCACATCTGCACTTTTGACTATGAGAAATGTGAAATCAGAAGAAGAAGAAAAAAAAGGACTCGGGGAGATTTGTTGGAATTGCTGTAAGAAATTCGAGTAATGTGTACATCCTATAAAATGAAGATCAATGCTACATGAGTATGATTGATGAAAGTTGGTTATGGCACAGAAGGATGGGACATTTAAATTTTGATAATCTTGTCCAAGTAAGTAATAAGGAAGCTGTGAGAGATTTTCCAAAAAGTGTGAAACCTCTGAACACAGTTTGTAAACATTGTCAGCATGGGAAGCAAACCAAAGCTAGCTTCAAGTCAAAAGAACATGTGACCTCACATCTTTTGGAAATAGTTCACAATGACCTTTTTGGACCAACAAGGACTAAAATATTGCACGGAGAGTATTATTTTATGTTACTCGTTGATGATTACACAAGGATGACTTGGGTAACATTTCTCAAGGAAAAATTAGAAGCCTTTGAAAAGTTCAAAACTTTCAAAGCAATGGTTGAAAATGAGACAAACCAAAAAATCAAATGTCTTAGATCAGATACTGGAGGTGAATTCACTTCAAATGAGTTCAATGAGTTTTGTGAAATCCATGGGATTAAAAGACAATTTTCAGCTCCAAAGACACCTCAACAAAATGGCGTGGTGGAAAGAAAAAACAGGACCATTCAAGAAGCTATCAGAACCATGCTAAATGAAGCTAAACTTCTTGGTACATACTGGAGAAAAGCAATATACACAGCTATCTACATACTTAATATAGGACAACTCAGAGTGATTAATGACAAGACTCCCTATGAACTATGGTATGGAAGACCTGCATCAGTCAAGTATTTCAGAGTGTTTGGCAGCAAGTGATACATAAAGAGTAATGAAGATGATCTTGGAAAGTTTGATTCTAGAACTGATGAAGGAATATTCTTGGGATATTCCTCCACCAAGAAGGCTTACCTATGTTACAATCAAAGATTACACAAAATCATAGAAAGTGTAGATGTAAGAGTGGATGACATGAAGCCAAGAAGGATAAGAAACGAATATGAAGATGCAAGAAAAAACAATGAAGAAGAAGTCTTGCAAAAGAATGAAGATGTAATTGGGAAAGAAGAAGAAGAAGAAGAAGAAGAGGAAGAAGAAACAGAAGAATCACAAGAAAATGAAGGTGAAAATTCTCCAAGAGCTGATACAAAGGCACCATCAAGAAGAATACAAAAGAACCATCCTGAAACACAAATTATAGGTGACAAAGATGCAGGAGTTAGTACAAGAAGGATATTATTTAATGCACAAGCCTTACTTTCAGTAGTAGAACCTAAGAACTTTACAGAAGCAAGCAAAATGATGATTGGATCAAAGCCATGGATGAAGAACTAGATCAGATTGAGAAGAACGAAACTTGGGAACTTGTTCCAAGACCTACAAACAAGAATGTTATAGGGACCAAATGTGTTTTCAAGAATAAGTTCAATGAAGATGGTAAAGTGATCAGAAATAAAGCAAGGCTAGTGTGTAAGGGATATGCTCAAGTGGAAGGAACTGACTTTGAAGAAACCTTTGCACCTGTAGCGAGACTTGAAGCAATCATAATGTTTTTGGCATTCTCATGTTATAAAAACTTCAAAGTATATCAAATGGATGTCAAGTCTGCATTTCTAAATGGGAAGCTAGAAGAGGAAGTATATATTGAGTAACCTGAAGGTTTCCTCCTATCAAAGAATAGGGACTATGTTTGCAAACTAAAAAAGGCACTCTATGGTCTCAAGCAAGCCCCAAGAGCATGGTTTTCAAGGCTAGATAACTATTTGAAACAACAAGGATATAAAAGAGGAGCCGCCGATAGTAATCTCTACATAAAGATCGAGGATAAGAATATGATCATTGTTGTTGTTTATGTAGATGATATCATTTTTGGAAGCAATCTACAAATACTAAGTGTAAATTTTGCTTCTAGAATGAAAAAGGAATTCGAAATGTCAATGTTGGGTGAATTAACATTTTTCTTGGGACTACAAGTTTATCAATCAGACAAAGGAATCTTCATTTCTCAAGACAAGTACATCAAGGATATGCTTAGGAAGTTCAAGATGGAAGACTCCAATCCTGTTAGCACTCCCATGATCACTAGTTGTAAGCTAAGAAAGAATGATGAGTCCTTGGAAGTGGATCATACCATGTATAGATCCATGATTGGCAACCTACTGTATGTGACAGCTACAAGACCAGATGTGATGCAAGCTGTGGGATTGGTTGCTAGATTTCAATCATCTCCTAAGGAAACACATGTGGCAGCAGTAAAAAGAATTTTCAGATATTTAAAAGGCACTATTGAGTATGGTTTATGGTACCCAAAATGCCAAGATTTCACCTTAAAGGCATTTACTGATGCAGGTTGGGCAAGAAGTGTTGATGATCGAAAAAGTACCAGTGGAGCAGCATTCTTTTTAGGAAATTGTTTGGTGTCATGGTTTAGCAATAAACAATCATCCATATCACTATCTACAGCAGAGGCTGAATACATTGCTACTGCATCATGTTTTACCCAAGTCATTTGGATGAAGCATACTTTGGAAGACTTGCTTGTGAAGTATGAAAATCCAATAATAATCAATTGTGACAACACTAGTGCTCTAAACATGTCAAAAAATCCTATTATGCACTCTAAAACAAAGCACATTCCAATAAAATATCATTTTCTAAGAGATCAAGTGTCACAAAAGGTTGTCAAATTGGAATATGTAGACACAAAAGAACAGATAGCTGACATTTTCACTAAACCACTATCCAAAGAAGCATTTGAGCATCTTAGACAAGAGATGGGAGTAATTCCTTTGCAATGAATAAAAAGGAGAAAAAGACATCATGTCAGGGGGAGATATGTTGACAGGGGGAACTGACACAAGGAATCCTTTGTCATTAATGTCAAAGGGGGAGTAAATCAAGGAGTGGTTGCCATCAATGCCAAAGGTGGAGAATGTTAAGTATGGTTGTCATTGATGTCAAAGGAGATCATTAATGACAAAATAAGTGTTGATGGGCATGTATGATAAGGTATGAAAGACACATGTTGGTGTCCTAATGGCTCATGATGTCATTATTACATTTTGGTAGTAGTTTGTAAAACTAAGTGATGAAAAACTACCCTAAAGCAGTTGTCTTATGAAAATGTCCACCATAATTCATAAGAAGAAGAAAATGCCCGCCATGACCTACCATCCCATATTTTGTTGAAATAATATATGACCATGGCCCTAGTTATCAGAAAAACGCCTTGGAGAAGAAGATACAGGTCTCCCAAAAGAAGGATTTTTGGTCAAATTAGTCCAAATTGCTCTAAGGAAATGCCCGCCATAATTTGTGGGTTAACGAAAATGCTCGCACCATATGGTCATACTGTAGGTGTGTGTTTTTTCTACCTGAACATGTTCTCACATTGACTTGATAGTGCTTGAAGAACAAGATATGGATCTTCCAAAACAGGTCTTTCAACAGTCTTACACCAAAGTTCAGTAGAATGCCCGCCTAGGGCAAATGAAGATGATTTTGGGAGTGAAATCGTCATAGGTGTGCTCAGTGAGGTGTAATACATCATCTAGTGGCATTAGTTCAGGTTTTTGGTGAAATAAAAAATCCACTTTAGGTTTTGGGCAAATTGCCCAAGTATGGAATTAATGTTAAAATCTGCCTAAGTGGCCTCAGGGAAATGCCCGCCACATCTCATAGGATGATGAGAAAAATATTTTGAGAGTGTGGATATCTATAGTGTTTTTTTTTGCATCCAAACATTGTCCTATATGGTCCAAAAGGTATTTGAGGAGAAATATATGGATCTGTCAAAAGTGCCTCCCAGTCATATTTGCACTACTCCAGTAAAATGCACGCCTAGGGCAAATGAAGAAGAGTCTGAAGGTGAAAAAAGTTTTGTTGTGTTCAGTGAGGTGTCCTACATACTCTTGTAACATTGGCTCATGGTTTTGGTGAAATAAAAAATCCATCTTGAAAATAGCACAAATTGTCTAAGTGTAAAATCTGCTGGTAAAACTACATAAGTGGCCTCTGTAAAATGCCCGCCATAATTTATATTTGATGGATTAAATTATTATGAAGGTACAGTCCTGTAGATTGTTTATTGTTTCATCTAAAAATACCATCATTTTGTAAAAAACTTATCTAAGGATGAAGTTATTAATTTTCCAAAAGTGCCTTCTGGCAGTTTTTGCACTATTCTAGTACTGGTAAATTTGCTTAAATTGCCCCAGGAAATTGCACACCTGAAATTGTGGGTGTGTAGATAAATTCATCCAAAGGTGTGGATCTTCTATTTGGTAATTTTTCCATCTATCCATGGGGTCAGAATAGTTTTTGGTAGTCACACGTGTGAAAAATTGAATTCCCAAGTTGAAGAAAAATTCTGTTTTACACAGAAATCTAAATAAGCTTGAAAATAGATGTTAACAAGTTTTTATTTAAAATTGCCCAGCTAAGTCAATTTAATAAGGAATGATTAAGATGTCCTGAAATAAATAATTAATATACTCCAGCATATATTAAGAAATCTCTACGCTATGGTTTGGGGAAATGTTGGATTAATTAATATCCGAAAAACAAATTGTTTATTATTAAACAGAAAAATAATAAATAGTTTATCATTCATGTAAAATAAAGTTCATTAATTCTGAAGTAAAAATAGAAGCGTATTATTCATAAACAGAGATATGATAACAAAAGATAAGCTACAGGAATAAATTAATAAAAAGATAATAAAGCCAGAGATTTAAATGGACGTTGTTCAGCTAGTTAATTAAAAGATGAAATAAATAAAAGACAAATTCCAGATTTGAAGAGGTACGAATCTAAGAGGGCATAAAGATTCTGAAGAGGCGTGAAGGTGATTTTTTAATTGATTACTTAATTGAATCAGTAATCACCTATCAGAGATCTGAAGAGGTGTAAGTGTCAAAAGCTACGAGTCTATTCTGGAAAGATGCAATGCTTCGAGATATAGAATATATAAGCAGATTTATGCAGAAGAAGAGATGTGTCTCAGCAGTTCTGATCCAACAGCAGAGCAAGAAGTTAGAGACCAAAAAGATGAAGAAGTTGTGACAATATCAAAAGAAAGAGATTTGGAAGATTGACCATATCAAGAATAGGTTGGCAGGGTGGTGCTAGGGCAGGCAAGAAGCCTACAGGGGGTCGTAGCCTCCATCCAGTAGAAGCTGGAGAACATGGCGTCGTTACATCCTTTCCTGTAGCAGCAGGCAGAATATCTGCGGTGTAGTAGCATCCTTGTCTGTAGCAGCAGGAAAAATCTGGGTGTAGTTGCATCTTTTCTGTAGAAGCAGATAAACAATTTTGTAAAAATTCATCTTATTAATGAGTATGAGTTTGTGGTTTGCTCTTTGAGGTTTCCACGATAAAATCCTATGTCTTAACTTGTTTGATTATTTGTGTGTATTGTACTAATTGTTTTAATAAAAGGAAAAAGAAGGCAATACTGATTCACCCCCCCCCCCTCTCAGTATTGCTGGATATTCCAACAAGGGAAACCTGCGAGTACGCAGCCCTAAATTTTAAAACTTAATAAAAAACAAAATGAACTATTAAAAAATAAAAATAATGCTTTGAAATGATGTTAGGAGGAGAGTATACTTACTTGCAGGTGGGAGTAAGTGATTTGATGGCCCGATGTGATCGCTATAAGCATTTGAAGTACGAGGTTGTTTGCAAGTTTTTACTCCAACAAATTATTTGGTGAATTGTGTTGTAGTTTTGAAACTATTTATAAAAATCTGCTTTGATTTTTGACCCAATTTTTCAAGTTCTCTATAGTTTCAATTATGTTCCAAAAACTTTATTTAATCAAACTAATACACTTTGAAGTCTTTTTTATTAGGCAAAGGACGAGGCGACAATTTTCACTACTTTTTGCAACCATGATATTCTAAAGTTTTTTTTAATTTATGACACATTAGTTAGGTATAATACCTCATGTCTTTATGCAATTTCTTGTTGATCATGTTATATATCATTTGTCACTAACTTGGTCATTTCAGCATGTCGTCATTTGACAAGATCATGGAACTCAGCTTCCATGATGCCTATAAAGTCTTTTTAAGCCCTTGTTCAACTTTTCAAAAACAAACAAGATCGTCGAGCATACTTTTTCACTTCAGACTCGTTAAAGGAATTGAAGGTGCATCCACTTAAGTATAAGTTTACCCCTTTTCCGGACTTTTGTGGATTAGTTACGAAAAAGGTATACTTTAGTCACACGTGACTAGAAGAGTTCTTCTCTCATTGTTTTATACTTTTTTGGGTGATGAGACTAACTTTATGAAAAAAGACCTTTAGGAGTCTTCTTTAGGGTTTTCAGACTCTCGAAACATGAAAACACGAACGAGCATTCACCTACTCGAGCTCGATGTGAAATCCACGAGAAGGTATATAGAGTTATTGTTTAAGTTTTTCAGACTCTTCAAACAAGAAAACACCGACGAGCACATACCAACTCGGGCTCAATACTAAAATCCACGAGTAGGTGTATGGAGTTATTGTTTATGTTTTTCAGATTCCTCAAAAAAGAAAACACATGTGAGCATGAACCGATCTAGGCTCGATATTAAAATCCATGGATCAGTGTTATAGAGTATTCGTCTATCTCTTCTTCAAACTCTGTAAAAAATGAAGAAGGTTCTGAGTTTTCCTCCCATGGGCTCGTTAAATTTACACATGGTTGGACTTGTATCAAGCAGTCTTCTCCCTCTTTCTTCGCGCTTGCTTCAAAAATGAAGAGAGACTATTTAGTTTGCTTTCTTGGACTCATTAAAACCAACAAGAAGGATATTCTTTAATAAAAAGAGAAAAGGGAAGGGAAGTATGTCTAACATCTTTTTCAGTTTTATGGAAGCAAGTCAGTCATATCCTTGAACACAACACCTTTTTAGTCTATCAAACAATTTAGTTTATTTTTTGGCCTTCGGATAAAACCTGATCTCAGAGTTTTTTACTCCTCCAATTGGTTACTCTTCCAATCATATGGAGAATCTGTCAATGTCTCCTACGTTGCGGATTTATATCATGGTCCCTTTGTGTTTCAAAATTTGCCTTAGTCACTCTTATGGCATGCTCACTGTTCAAGGATACCACATGTGTCGGCCATTCTGCAGTTACCTTGACCTCATGTGTCAACCACTCCCTAGTATTAGTTTGTTTCATCATGTATTCAGTCCTATTCCGGATCAAATCAACCTTTGGTTCACCCTCGTGTTGGATGATGGAGGATTCTTTAAGGCCTCCCTTCCAATGGACTTCTTCCCATCGACTTCAACTCATCTTGCTCTGGGAATGAAGTTTAGAGTTATCGATAGTACCTTGGGGATTGCAGTCATCAATGGAAATGTACTTCGTTGTTGAGTAGTGGGAATACATCAATGTCTCCTACTCGATAGATTATTCAAGTGTTCAACATCAGAACCCCTTATTCACACTTGTTAGAATGTACTAAGTACCTTGGGCTCCATTTTCATTATCGATGGGTGCCCTCGCGTTTGTTAACGATATACATCAATGAATGGTAATCAAATGGTATCCCCCATACTCGACTTCAACTCATTTATTCGCATGGTCAGTATTCGTACCTTGAGATGGTTTCGACGAAGACCTTGGGCCTATGATAGAGTCATTTGAGTTTGTTATTTCCCAAGTTGTGCAAGACTGAGCCTCACTCATATTTTGGCTCTTGATGAGACATAGATCCAGCTTGTTGTTATGGCTATGATCTCCTATTTTGACATGGATCCACGCTTGTATTTCAGTGGCCATGCTATATGCATCTCTCAGTTATGTATTGGAGATTATGTTCTATCATCATGAACATCTCCTGATGTCAAGATTGTAATTGCTCGTTGACCTGGTCTTTTGTTTCAGGTACTTTTTGTGACTTTGTCCTGTGGTTTCCTCATTCCTCCTCTGAATTTGGATTTGTAATGTATTTAAGCCATCGTTTCCCTTTGACCTCACACATTAGGGGACATCTGCTATCGGTCAAATTAGGACTTCTTCGTTTGTGATCGCATCGCCTTGTCGATCACACAAACAGACACTATGGATGGAAGAGTTTATTTGACCTTGGATGATTTGGAGCTGAACCTTTACTCCTTCAGCTTAAAACTTATTTTTTCTGACTTATTTCACGATAAATCCGTGACTCCTGTACTAGACATGTTGCGAGTCACTCGTGGGTCTGTATACTGACAACCCGCAGGTACCAATTAAAAGTTGCACCCGCGAGTTGTTGAGGTCACAATCTGCGAGTTACTCGCTAGTTTCTATGTCCTATAGTCATGGGTATCTTAAGGAAAACTTGAAAATATATATTAAAAACACGAATTGGGATTAGTTGAGTCAATTCCCCCAACTTCCCCAACTTCCCAATTCAACTACCTTTCGAACCAATTCTCACTGCCTTGCCATAAATACAAGAGGGAGGCATGAGAAAGGGACCACCAATTGAAGAGTTATTGTTATGCTAGAGAAATCCTAAGTCAAGAGAGGTGTAGGAACCCAACTCTTGGTCACGAAGGTGCCTCATACAAAAGTCAAGTATAATTGTACTTGCTTCATTTATTGATTAATAAAAGTGGACATACTTCCTTTCCCAACATAAAATTTGTTATATGTTGTATATTTGATTATTAATTGATGTTTCATGTTGTTATATATATCAATTTGTTTTTATATAATCAGATAGGCTTGAGGAAGTTTTAGGGCTTGTTTTGCAGGTTGGCACATTGAGGAGCAACGGAGGAGAAAGCTAGGGTCAGACTTCGGAATAAGGTACATATCTTTCTATCCTCTAATCTATTTCCTTAAGAATATGTGTATGCAGAACTGTATATGTCCATCTTACACCCTTGTATGTTGATAGTCTCCATCCCCTACTATAAGGTAAAATCCCTAACAACAGATGATTTTTGTAAAGGATTGATAAATAAGCAAGAAAGGTTAATTGTTTCATGACAAGTCTCACCTAATATGGCTCTTATGGCACATAATCCTAAAAGTTTTAATAAATTTAAAGGTTATAATTCACACACTTCAAATCATACTAATAAATACCATCATGAAAATAGTAAGAAGAAGAAAGTGTATGATCCTTGTAAACATTGTGGTAAAACTAATCATCCTGAAAAGAATTGCTTTAAAGTGAAACGTTTAATGGCTAAAGCTAAAAAGACATATTATGATGAATCACAAGTAGCTTTAAGTGCCTCTGTTGTTGTCATCTAGTAGTTCTTCTTCTAATGTTAAATGACTAAATTTGTTTTTTTGTTGTTCATGCTTAATCATGTCATGTTTATTTTTGAGAAATTTTATAAAAGCAATCTAATATTTGTCATTTTTTGTGCTCACTATTTATATGTTGTGGCTGACACTTAATGTGTAAAAGTAACTTCATTTTCCTTAATGAGCAAATTAATATTTTATTTTGATCATATTATGTTACCATCTTTTTTATATGATGTTTTCTAACCTTTGGTGTATAAGAATTTTCATTTATGTATGAGCAATCTTGTTTTATGATCTTTATATGCTTTAATCTTGGAAGTATTTGTGTGCAGATAAGTTCTATGTTTCTGTTTATGTGAAAAGTTGTGAGAAGTTGGTTTTTGTACTTCCTTCCTGAGCATATTAATCTTTGATCTTTGTTATCACCTTATTCCAGAATTAATGAAGCACCATCTTCTACTGTTAAATTCATGATGTTCATCTGTATGATATCATTTTCGATGTATAGACCATTGGGGTCTTGTTTCTTCGATGTTTGAATTCTTCTACAGATATTTATATTGCACCTTGATTGGAAGAATGTCTGCTATCCGCATGTATATTGTCCATCTAGGTATTTTGTACACTGTTGTGGTGTTCTTAGCCACGTGTTCCGTTGTATCAGCCATCAGAATGTATCTATACATTGGAGTGGATGTTATATCAGAGTTCTTCAACTATCAGTTATGGTTGTGATGATTCTTGTGGTGATCTAGGTACCTTGTTGTTGGATTACGTCACATGCTCTCGGCATTTTACTATTGGGTATTTCATCGTCCAACCTGGTTCGTGTGCACTTTCATAGTTTAGTGAGAAGCGGGTGTTCTTCATCAAATTCCATTCGCCGAAGTGTTATTCTTATTTTGCAACTTATGGATATTCTGGAAGTTGTCATCAAGGGGGAGCAGTAATGACTCCTTCCTTCCTATGTTAGTGGGTTTTTCTCCCAACCATTATTAAGGGGGAGTGTCAGAATATTTTATATTCCTTGAAAGGTAATAATGTCTTTGTATTATGTCGGGATATATCCACAATCTTATGTAAAAGTGTAATACATTATATCCCATATTCATTATGGTAAAATATACTCTTGATATTCATTATTATATAAAGAGGTGTTATTATGGAGAATTATATTATCCCACATGTAATATGTGAGGGTAATTCCTCCTCATCTCTTAGTATATAATAGAGTCAAGGGAGTCACATCACTCATCATGATCTTTACTTATTCACACAAGTATTGCTATATTGTATTGGGGTTATTGGCATTATTGATCTCTTGTAAGCTTGAGGGAGATATTCTGGAGATAATAGAAGACTACCTTCCCGTGGACATAGCCCAATTGGGTGAACCACGTATATCTGGTGTACTCTTTTCTCTTGTTCTCTTTTTTGTACTTATTGTTGATATATTATTGTTTTGCATAGATAGGTAAGCTAGTTTACTTAGATCCATATCTCTGACAGTAATTTCTAACACTTTTCTTTAGTGTGACCATCGATGCTACAATGGTTATAGTGGTTTTTCGGATCCTTGCATTGATGTGTTGTGGCAGTAATATTTTGATATTTTCGTTTCTATTTCTTCTTTCCCTCCTTGGAATTGTCTTAGTTCTTTTTTTTGTTTGGAACCACTTGATTTTCCTTTCTTGTGGCCTACATTCTCCAAGTATTGTGCTTGTACACAAGCCTCATCAATTATCTTGGGCATGAAGAGCATCACTTGCTTCCGTAATGTATATATAGATCCCCTAGATACTTGGGGAGTACATCTAGATTCTTGGGTGAGATACCCAATATAATATACATTTGCCTAAATTCGATGGTGCACACTTTGCCCTTTCCTTTACCTGAATTAATGCCAACGGATCCATTGGTCCTCTACATACCAGATAGGGTATAATTGGGACTTTATAAATATTTTTAAATCCTCCCATTTAGTTATTGATGGATCACCCTCCATTGTAAGTGCCTTTGTGTGGATTTCCCGCTAGGTTAATGCATGGCCTTCCAATTTCAATCGAGGAAATGAAATCTCTTACTCATCATTTATGTCGTGGATACTTAAATAGACCTGTAATTGTTGCAACCAATGATTCAACTTTTAAAGCATCGATCTCACCTTAGTAGGGCTTGATATCCACATTTGATTCTATCTTAAATAATAGTTGGGAAGTGGTAATGCAATTGGAACTTTGATGCTCTTTCTCGGGCTCTTTCTCTTTGACATTGTGGCCCACATGACAACCGCATGATCTCCTACTTCCTCTATTTTGCTATAATATCCACTCTCTTATTATTGCTTAAGTATGTAACAATAGAATAACATCATTAGACTGGAATCCCTTCTCCTTCTAATGGTCAGGTATGTAACATAGTCCAATAGTTGTCTAGGGTTAGTTTTAATGTTTGTACATACCTCAACTCCCGATTAGGGTTAGGGTTTTAGACACTCTAGAATGTTCTTGAAAGTCCACACGTGACTAGATCCACATGTATGATGTGTTGATGTATTTGTAACTTCAGAATATATTCACTTGTATATTGTATGTATTACATTTGTACTTTATTGTATCCCTGACGGAGATGTCTTATTCCTCCGATCGGAAGTGTCGTCATTTGTATTTGCAAGTGTCACAAGTTTTATTGTAAGTGTCGTAACTTATATTTGATGGGTTATTAGACCACCTTAGAGGGGTCGGCCCAGTATGAGTTAAGTGAAAGGGTTATTAGACTCCCCTAAGGGGTCGGCCCAGTTAGGGTAAAAGGCAAGTCAAGTTAAAGTATAAATAGAGTGGTTGCACCACTCTATTTGCTCATTCACTCACACATCCAACTCGCATAGTTGAGAGAGAGGAGTGCGCACAAGTGGAGGAGGAGTAGCTGCTGGAGACATCTATCTTTTGGGGTTTCATCTTTGTGATCTTTGTATTGGTGCTTATTCTATCTCTGAGGAAGTTGCAGGGTTTTTCACCTTTATGGTTTTGCCCCGGTGAAATTTTTTGTGTCTCTTATCTCTTGTGTTTGATATGCTGTACATGTTTTTCACTCAGTTAAGATCCTAGATCATATTGAATTAAATGATGAAAATCTAACATGATGAATGAGAGCTAACGTGGAATCCACTTGGTACTATGGTTGTCAATTGGATAAGTCAACTTGTGGGAGGCATAACTTCCTCATATGTACTTCGATTGAGGCGATTCTTGCACTGTTGGAATGTCTCTCTGTGTAGAACAATGTCAAGGGGCTCAACAATGCTTGAAAACTTTTAACCCCAAAAACCATCATTTAATCCCTCAAACGGGCCTCGAAAGGTCCTAGACCCCAAATATGCAAAGTAAGACTTGACCCTAAAATGGGCCCTATAAGCCAATTCATTCATTTTCCACCCAGAAAGAACCAAAATATATGAAATTATATATTGATCCATTTCGAGTCAACATACATCCATCCTTAATGAAAAAAAGAACATTTATTCGTAGAGATTGAATAATAAACAGAACTACATGATAAAGAACATATGCTCATCTATCCTTTAAATACCATGACTAAGCAATGGATATTATCTTTATCCAAACAAATATATAAACAACCTTACATCTAGCAATATAGATAACAATAATAAGAACGATAATCTTTACACTCTAATGATTAGTGTATTTCACTTTAAAAAGGCCTTGATAATACAATTACTTGGTTCAACAATTTTTTATATTCTCATAGGATGATGTAGATTCAATCATATATTCATTTTATGTACTTCCTTTCTCTACTATAGTTAGCAATATTGCCTTACAAGATAGTTACATAGCCATAGTTAAAACATATCATCATTTAGATTATATAGTGATGTATGTGAATCTTTCACTATTATGTTAATGGTTATGAAAAGAAATTGATCGAAGTAGATTGAGATCCATATACTTTATTAGTCCTTGCTATGCATGGACTACAATGATCAATTGATTGCCAATTCAATTTTACTATGTATTTTCTTAATAAAAATTTCCAATTGTTCTCCAAAATTTATAGAATTTTGATGGTTAATTTTATTTTTTTGAAAATAGCTAAAACATATATTATTTTTAAAATTCAATATTACTTTTTTCTTATTAGTGAAAGAATTTGATTTGACTAAATACCCCTAAAAACATTACCACATTTTTTTTATATTTGCTGAGAGGCTACGATATCAAATCTTAAAAAAATTGTACAATGCAATTTTCAATAATTATAAAATAAAATAAATTGAAAATTACACAAAATTGCCATTTGTTCTAACATCTGCAAAAAGGGTACAATCTCGGATCTTAAAATATTTGTACAATACAATTCTCAAATATTGAACAATAAAATTAATAGATCTTTTAAATTGGCTCCATCCACCACAAGATGTGGCGATCTACCATATCTATTATGCCTCACTTTTGGAGCCCATTTGTTTAAATGCATTAATGCTTCACCTTCGTCTCCCATTTGTTTGATCTATGCTGTCGAGCTAATTTCATGATGTTAATAAACAATTAAAATCCTAAGGCCACAAGGGCTCGCTTTCTCATCAACACTTTGTCTTCGGCTGAGGCTTATATCCCTTAGTGTGAAACTTCATAGTTTCCCTGCATTCAATTCCATGCCTGCCATCTAAACAATTTGTAAGCATGCACCACAAATACAAAGAAAATAATACCAATGGCCATGAATTGAAGAGATGAGAGTGTATAGAAACGACAAGCCCTTGGTCAATGTGAGAAGCTATTTCAATCATGGAAACTTTTAAGAGATGTTAAAAAGATGATTATGACTGGGAGTCCTAGCATTTTCTACTTTGCTTCTCCTCATCCAAGGACTTCAATGCACATGTATGCTCAAATCTAAAACTCCTCTCATTAACCCCTACCGTACTATTTCTGCATTTATTTTCTTCGTTATGGTTTGTTAAGCTACAAATGTTGTAATATTTACATATTGTTGTGCAAAACCCCTAGCTTCCACTAGCTACATCAAAATTTATATCCTTAATAATAATTCTATAAAATGTAATATTATTTAATATGCACCTTTAGGTTGTTAAACTAAATTGCATATCTAGGATTGAAATCAAACAAACGGTAGACATGTTGACCAGTGTTTATTTAACTTGAGTTTTAAGGTGGCCTCTATTTCGTGTATCTGCAATATGTTTACAAATTTCGAAGTCGAATACCTTGGCATTCATCTTCTTTCCAGCAAGATGTTTCTTGAATTCACTTCTCTGTGTATTATGGGCAATTCTGCATGATCATGAAGATACGCCAATCCCCTCACTGCCCCAAGAGATTATAACTCCTCTTCTGCCAATCATGATGAGTTACAGTGTTACCTGTTAACTAGACAGACAAAGAATTTGTGTGAGATTGTGGCCAATTTCCTTTATGAATTAATCACACATGTAGAAAATAAAAGGAGGGAGTTATGTGAACATAAAACTACAAAATATATTATCTGAAAGTGATTTATTTGACATGTACTCATAAACAAATATTTGCTCCCATTCCCAATTAAATCCAATGAGTCCCACCAAATTCATATGATGGACCCAATAAATCAGTTCTAATTCAGTCTTAAATTATGAATAACCATGCAGAGTCTCTCAGCCCCGCCCTTTTCATGTCCAAGTCCATTGCTCTATTGTAGTGGACATCTAAAAGAATATACAACATTCAAGTTACAAGAAAATTCAACACATAAAGTTACATGACTAGGCATTTTCTTTGTACAAAAAGTACACAGATAATAATGCATATTGGAAATGATTAAAAAAAATCATTGGAGAAACCTTGTATCTCTTATCCACTCTATGCATCAGTCATGACAACTCATCAGTGAGTAGACAATAGGAATGGCTTGATAAGAGATTGGACCTGAAAATTGTGTTGAGGTGATGAGGAAAACTATAGAAAACACAAAGATAAGACAGTCTTTGTATGAAGTGACAATAAATATTCCCACCAATGTGAAAATAAGGGTTAAAATGATCCAAATTCATTGTCTATTGCTAAGAACGTTGTAACAACCTGATTTTGACCTCGTTACCTTAAACATGTAAATGATGTAAAAATCGTTATAAAAATCGTGGTGAGGAGCTCAAGTCCAAGGCCCCACCATCGATTTATCGTTTATGTATCAGCATTTAAGAATCGATGCATATGGTTTGCGTGCTAGCAAGGCACATTGGAAATTACAAATATCATGTAATTATGTATTTTAATAAAAATACCCACAACTAGCTATGCAATGCAACAAGAGTACGGGGGCGTGATTTTTACAAGGAATAGGGAGGGAAAATATTCAAACCCTTGAGCAAATAGTGTCAAGCCAAATGTCAATGAGAGAACCCATAAACCATCAATTACCCATTTGACTTTTGTACCCAATCATTTATTTCTTTCAAGAGTTGGTTGAGGTAGTTATTGTTTTGGGAAATGGAGAGTATGGATGTCCTAATTTCGTGTATGGCAAGCCATCAATTTTGAAAATCGTGTTTGGCTTCTTGGGCAAGGAACACCCACGAAATTGCTTCCCAAGCCATTATTCATGCATTAGTTTTGCTCTCTCACGCAGTCTAAGCTTGATGGGCGTTTTCCTCCACGTTTTTGTTGAGCATTCCCTCATTTTCCATAACTAGGAAGTCTTTTTTGTGTTGCAAATCAACTGGGAAGAAATAAAAACGAGTAGGGGGTCTGTGAGATCCATTTGTGTTGCCTTGTACATGTTGGGAATTTGACTTGTAACTTTCAGTGGTTGTTTTCCCATCTCCAAAGATGTTTTGGTGTGCCACGAATTGGAGGAACCCATGGAAATATTGTTTTGGGCCTCCCATAGTTAAAACATTTTACCATGCCCAATATTTGTGCCTTGCTATTATGTGCATCCATGTACTATTCCCAACATATGTGCTTGTTGTGTGTGGGAGAGAATGTTGTGGTTTGAGTTATGTGTATCCATTTTTTTGGCTCGAATTGTGTGTAAGAAACTAGGAGTAGAAGAGGATTAGAATTGGATTAATAAACCTAGTGAAGATTGTAACCTCACCAAAGATCAAAGGGTTGTTGGCTACTTTTCTATGCACACCTTGAAGAGCACTGGAAGGGAAGGTATGGCCTGAGGGACTGTTAGCAGTGAAGGGAATACTTGCTTGTGTTGAGTGTGTAGGTATTGTGGGTGCCAATCTAGCTAGATATTGTAGAGGTGCCAATGGATTTGTGGTTGAGATCACTAGTTTAGCAATTCATTCCCTTTTACTACCTTAGCAGCCTAATATACCCAACTGTGGATTGGCTTGGTTGAATTGTGAAGTATTACTTGGCTATGTGTTAGTGTGTGTTCCATTTTTCCTTGTGGAAATCATGCCTAGCTCGAGGGTGGCAACTGTGTTGAGAGATTGATGAGCACAGTTGGCCTATTATTGGGTGGAATGTTGCAATTGCATAGCTAGTTGCTCGGGACTACTTCATTTCAAGATAAGTACTCTCTTGTGTTAATTCTGCAATGTCTTTAATTATTGACTGTTATGATTATGTTCATCAATGCATGTTAGATATGTGTGTAGTAGCTTTTATTTCCGTTGTGTTAATTTGAATTATACATCTGCACACATGTTTTTTTATTTGTATGAATTTGATGAATGAGGATGAGTTTTGAAAAGCCCATATTTTTAGTCATGTTCCCTTCCCAGAGTGGGATTGATGAGAGGGGACATGACAAATGTTATGAAATTGGAGAGGCTTGAATCATTACCGAGATCATTTCCTAAAAGTATGTTTAGGAACCTCACCTCAAATTGTGGTGAATGATTTGGTCCAACTCTATATTGCAGAGAAACAAAAATACATGGCCTCTCTGTGTATTCTATTATTTCCCAATCTCTGCACATGCTACTATTATTTAAGGGTTATATCTACTAAAAAAGAATATTAAGGGGTACAACCCTAGATCTCCACCTAGGGAATGTGGTTAAACAAAACATGCTCTTTATCGTGTTTCCATTCCGATCCTAGATTGATCGGACCTAGTACAAATATGCTACAACTCGTCTTCAACTCTCCTTCAAAAACAATAAAATGCAAAGAAGTTATACAAATTCAAGCAACGAATTACGTTATCCAAGGTTATATGGATTTGGATATGTCTGTGCACCTAAGAATTTAGAAACTTTTCAAAATACAATATAACCAAAAAAATAAAAAGTATTAAAAGTGTTCTTGGTTTGCTCACATAATCACGAAGCTATCAAATGTTGAAAAGCATTGAAGTGGATGCCTCCACTAGTCACACTTAGGGTTGCATCCGTAGCATGGGAACACCAAGGCTATTGACCATATATGAGGACCTAGCATGATGCCATGGTATCATTAGTGAATGACTTGAAATGTGGTAACACAATTAAACAATTGCTCACGTCTCAAAGTTGAAAGTTTCTTTAATGAGTGGTTTGCTCACATAATCTCACAAAACCACTTACTGTTGAAAGGCATTGAAATCCACACCTCCAATATCCATATTTGTGGATGCACGAGTAGCGCGTGGAACAAATTTGAGGGAGCCAAATATCCCAAGCATTACTTAGTTTTTTTACTTTCCTTAGGTAGGTAAGATCGATTATTCTCTGTTTGGTTATCTTCCCTACCAATCTAGTTGGTTGATGGGATAGTCATCACTAAAATGGGTGGACAGCTATATCTAGCAACTAGTAAATTCCTAAGGGGTTTATGGCACTTATTAAGGATACTATGAGGCGGAGTGATGCTTGGGTAGAATTTGAGACTAACGATCTTAGACGCATACAACATATTGATAAGGTAAATCCTCTCTTACTGATCAAGGACGATATTTTTTATTGATCCAGGATGAAGTATTCAAATGTTCAATAGAAGTACACCCTTGCATAGATCTCGTCGAAATATTTCCAAAGACCCGTGTTTCGTCTCAAACGGACACAGTAAGCCCGAGATATTGCATTCTGAAGTTATGTTTAACCAAGAAAAAATGCAAAAGGGGGTGCCACATGGCACCAATAGAAGGGTTGCACGTGACCTGTATGTTGATGTGGTAGTTCCACATATCGACACGTGGTAGGAAGAGTGTTGATGTGGTAGGTTATAAATCCAACTGGGAAATAATGTGGTGGTTACGTGGATCTATCAGGTGTTGACACATGGCTCCGTATCGTACATTGGTGTACAAGTGGACCAAACAAATGCTGCCATGTGGCAGTCTGGATTGGCCCTTTACAGTTGTGTTTACCAAAAGTATATAATGCAAATCCGATGGAATCAAACCCCGAACCTCCTATACATTATGTGGCAACACCTTATCCAATGTGCCACTGGCACTCGTTGGGAGGCTAAACAAAGTATTTTTTATTTATGTTGCAATGGTTATGCCTCGGGTTTTGGGGGGTGGTTGGTTAGCCCCGCCCCCTATATAACCATGCATATGGAGCCACGAAAACAAATAATTTTGGAGCCAAGTTTATGCACGTAGTTTGAGGCCAAGAAGGTACAATTTGACACGAGAACTAAGGTGGTTTTCACCCTTTTCTAGGGTGGTTTGACATAGAAACAGAGGTGGTTTTCACCATTTTCGAGGCTGTTATGAAATACACAGTTTGAGTTCGAAGTTGAGAATTTTGATTTGTAGAGGGGGTACAATGCTAATGCTTGGCATGAATACCGATAAAGTTGTACATATTATTTTGCATATAAATTGTATTTTTTTGCATGCTAGGGGGGTCCTTGAGCATCTACAGGGAATATAGGCGAGTTCATACTCATTTTTCTTGAAATTTCAAGAGGATCACAGTGGTAGTGTATGATTCTGCATTTGGGTAGTAGATTCTGAAGGTGTTCTTAGAACTCTTGTATTTGTAAGCATTGGAAGAATTAATGGATCATTCTCACATTGGAAGTGGACTCAGAGATGTATCCCATCCAAGGTGAACTCCGTTATCAAATATTTGTCTCAAATTTATGGGTTGCTTCTCTTATTATATTGCATTTCAATTATTTGAGATTTTCATTTAAGCTTGTTTATTAAAGCTATTTCAAGTTAACAATTTAATTTATTTCACATGCAATTTAAGGTTATTTTCAAATCACTTACCTACAACACATAGCCTCTTATGGAGGGGGTTGAGTCACCCTGATTGGAAGCAAACCATGTAACATGCATATTGGTTTAGATGAATTTTGATATGACTGACATTATATAGTTACAAAAACTGGTATTGTTTACATTTAAATGCATATTCAACTTCATATAGTTTGCTCCATAACTTCCAACATACATTCTAGTGTTTAAAATTTTAGGATTATAAGTTTGAGAGCTATCAAGAATGTTTTTGAATCACTATGGAGTCAAACCAAAAACGAATCTATCATTAATTCTCTAACATCCTTATCTCTTCAACTCAAACTGAATTTCCATCAATTCTATCCACATTTATTCAAAGACCCATGCAAAATGATTCTATACAATAGTTGTAGCATTAGTTGTCCTCTTGACACAAAAGCCATAAAATGCATTTAGGGCTATGAAATATATTTTTGGAATCACAGGCATGTGAGATTGTTGGTGGCTTTGAAGCCTTTAAAACCTATCCCTTGATTTTCATGGATATCTCTGTGAGACTAAGACACTTGTTTGTTCAATCTCCTTATTCTTGCGTGGTAAGTTGGAGCTTATTCATATTCATCCCACTTTATTTTTTATAATGGGATTTAAGTGCTTTTGTCCTCCAAGAATTTCAGTATGAGAATTTTCTTTCAAGATTAGAATTGCAAACTGCAATTTTCATTTTGTTTGTTCCTTAAAGAAACCAAATGTATCTATTTATTGCATACCTTCTATGTTTTCCCTCACCACTCCTCCCCCATCCCCCGAACATATTGAAGTTTACATTCAGTGAAATTTTGTCAGTCTAGTAGGTGAACATGCATATGGATATTTTAGTTGTGGTCAATTAGAGTTGCATCACAAGATAGGCTCCTAGATAGCCATTTAAGACGGAAAATGAGAAATACGAGTCCCATATCCTTTCCTATCTATTATAACATATGTTAGGTACCTATGTCTCCATTGTTACAAAGATTTCATTTGAAAAATATAGCATACATTGCTTAGAGGGTTGGTTGGATCCCTGTTTGGCTCATGCTTAGTTATGATTTGGATGTGATAAGTATTTTTATATTTCAGTTGTTACATAGGAAGATTACTTATAAACTTGGTAAAATGATACATTTTTTCGACCAAATTTTGTATCATATGTGCATATATAGGAATTAGAAGTATATAGGCTATAGCAATATTGGCAATACACACTGTTGGCACGGGGCTAAGTCACAGAATAATTGGTACAACCAACGACAAGGGAAAAGGACCAACCACAGAGTGCAAAAAAGTGGACAAAGCGGAAGTAAAGTGGACGAAGTAAAGAAAGAGGAGTAGAGTTAGTTAGACTTAGTGGTTAAGATATGGGCACTTTGCGAAGTGGGCCAACTTTGTAACGACCATTAAGCCTATAAATAGAAGTAGCATTGTAAGCCTTAGGATATCATAGATTATATTTGGATCTTGGCATCTGACCTTGTATTCTGATCTGCGGATTCACATATTTGTATTGAATTTGATCTGCGGTGTTGAGATGGGTTTTGAGGAGTTGTATTCCTGATTTGTAAGACAGATTGACATGGAATGAGAAGGAATGCTTTGTTCATGATTTTTTCGCTTATGTGTTGATCACAGTATGATTAGTTATGTCGCATTATGATTAGAACTGTAATGTCGTAGTTATGTTATGTATCTCTGATCTGTTAAATATGTTTCTATAATCTGTTACTACGTAGATTTGATTAATATGTATGTTATGTGATAATGGTGTTACGATGCGAATGATAACTATGTTGATCTCTATGCTGTGATTAAATGTGAATGATGCATGTCCTCTTATACCTGTGGAATCTTGATTCCTGAATCCCCCTTAGGTATCTCGGGTGGGACCTCACTCTCTCTGTGAGTGTTGCTGGAAAGGCTAAACCCCTTCCGGGCTTATATCTATGGGAGTTTGTTTCACGATTTTTTGATATTGTGCGAAGTGGACCCTTGTCGACAGATCTGTGTAAAAAAATGGTTCTGTTGCCGAGACCCTGGTGCGAAAAAGAGAGGACATGCTGTGGCATCTGACAAAGTTAGAGATCGAAGAGTGGTTCGACAAAAAGATGTGAGATTTTATTGAGGAAGAAAATCAAAAACATGGATGGTCGACAAAATAGTGGTTGCATAAGTACATCTATACTGATATCCATGAGGTTTTTTATGTGAATTCCCTATACTGTTGTATGAATGGTTGGCTAACCTAACCTATAAGAAGAAGAATTTCCAAGGAGGTGAGCTAGAGCGTTGGACCCGAAACTGATCCAGCAATTGAGTCATGTTAACAATAAAAAATCAAGGGTTGTCGATGTTTGGGTAGATAGAATTTCGGAAGGATACATTACTGAGTTTTTTGTCGACACAGTTAGATCGTACAATGACGCGGAAAGGAAATTCTTTAAAGGACCCAGAAAAAGGTAACTATTGGCGTTACCATTGTGGATCAAAATGCTCATTTGTGAAAAGTGAATATTGAAGATAAACTCTGACGAGTAAATATCTGGTGTGCGGAGGATGTGGGTACTACGTAGATGCAGGTCTGATAGAATGATGTGGGTTAGGTGGAAATGAGATGCGAAGAAATTGTGAGGGAAGCTATGGAAGATTGTATCCAACTGAGAAGTGGGGCGAGGTTCCGGCCAGAGAAAAAGAGCAGGACTGATATAGAGAGAGATTCCTAGTGCGACCGAAACGGAGGACTGTGAAGCGGGGCCACAAGGGACTAAGCAAACCTACAACGACGAAGAGGATGACTAGGCTACCCTTGAACCTGAGAAAGGACAGAACCAAAGCTACAACGTATCCACAACCCCGTGCACTTTGCCAAACTTTGGAGGAAGAAACACAAGATCTTCCCAGGTTTGTCCTACTTGTCACAATAACAGTAATAGTAGCAGATCTATAAACAACAATAGAAAACCAAGGATGGAGGGTGATGACGTGAAGTTTCCTCTCTTTCAAGGAAATGGGACAGAGGATACCGACCAATATTGGTTCTTGTGTGAAGCAGTGTGGACAGCAAAACAAGTACATGATAAAGCTATCAAGAAGGGACAATTGGCGACGACCTTCAGAGGTCGTGAGCTGGATTGGTACATGAAGTTTATACAAGTACTTGTAGGGTTTCAATAGAAGACATGCTGGAACGAGGTTAGAGCGCACAAGTGCGAAACCCCCAAGCGGCAAAAGGGTCAAAGACAAGAACAAAGGACCTATCGCAAAGCCGAGATCATGAGGAAGTGTTTGGTTAAGTTAGTTAGCAATAGGTCATTAGGACCATTTTGTAACGGCAAAGGGAGCCTATAAATAGAAGCACAATTGTAAGCATAAGCATAAGGATATCAATATCTTTTATGTGATGGTAAGCCTAAGGGTACCATTTTGGCACTGAATTGCATATTATGGGATGATATCTTCGCATATGTCTGTGTTTTTACCATTTGGATCGATCTATGGAAGCAATTATTTGGTTTTGTCTGTTAAATCGCACCAAGTGCTCTAAGGTTGTAGTGGTTATGCAATGCATGATAGATATTGGAATGATTAATATAGATCTCTTTATTTTTGTCACAGTGTTTGATGTTTTTCTAAGATCACAGTAGATGTTTCCGCAGCTATGTTATGTACCGTAGATTCCTTGAACATGCTTTGATAATATGTTTAATTCGTTAATTATGGGATGTTAATGAAGCTAAAAGTGAATAAGGATAATGGTTAAAAAGGTGATGGTGTGATATCATGATGCGAATGCAAATCTACGGCTTATGTTGCGAATGAGAGTGAGGAAGTGTATGTCTTCTCACAACTACGGAAACTTGGTTCCTGCAATTCCCCTTAGGAATCTCGGGTGAAACTTCACTCGCTCTACGAGTGTTGCTGGGAAGGGTAAAACCTTTTTGGGTTGATGTTTAAGGGTGTCTGGTCGATGTTTGTTGACAGCGGTGCGAACTGCACACCTGTCGATAGAACCATGTCAACAAACGGTTCCGTTTTCGAGACCATAGTGCGGAAGAAGAGAGGACATGTTGTGTCATCCGACAAAGCTGGAGATTGAGGAGTGGTTCCACAGGAAGGGGCTAGAATTTGCTGAGGAAGAAAATCGGAAGCCTAGATGATCGACAACTGATTGGTTACATAAGTATATCTACTATGATATTCACGAAGTATTCTTCTGTGAATTTCCTATACTGCTACATGAGTGGTTGGCACAATTGAATTTTCAAAAAACGAACTTCCAAGGAGGTGAAAATGAACACTGGACACCAGAACTGATCCAGTGATTGAAACGAGAACAACAAAGCATCTAGAGCTGTCGAGATCTGGGTAGAAAGTGTTTTGGAAGGACACATCACTGAATTCGTTGTTGATGCGATTAAGTCATATAGCGACGCATAAAGGAAATTCTTCAAAGGACCCAGAGGAAGGTTTCTATTGTCCCTGAAACTTTGGATTAAGATGCTCATTTGTGAAAAGGGCATACTGAAGATGAATTCCAATGAGTAAAGATCGGGTGTGCGGAGGCTATGGGTATAGCGCAGATGCGGGTCTGATAGAATGATGCAAGGTAGATGGATATGCGTTACGACACAATTTTAAGGGAAGCTATGGAAGATTGTGGTACCCTGCAAAGTGGGGTGAGGTTCCTGCCGGAGAAGAAGAGGAGGACTGAGATAGAGAGAGAGCCTCCTAGGGAAATCGAAACAAAGAACTGCGAAACGAGACCATAAGGGACTAAGTGACCTTATTATGACGAAGCCTGAGCGACCAAGATACCCCTGAACCCGAGGGAGGAAAGAACCAAATCTACAACATACCCACAACCCCATGCACTACGCCAAATTTTGGAGGAAGACATATAAGTTCTTCACAGGATTGTCCTGCATGTCAGAACAACGGTAAGAGAAGTGGGCCTACGAATACTAGTAGGAAACCAAGGATGGAAGGCAATGATGTAAATATGTCGATATTTCATGGTAATGAGACCGAGGATCCCAAACAATATTGGTTTTTATGCGAAGCAATATGGACGGTGAAGCAAGTCCAAGATGATGATATCAAAAAGGGACAACCAACGATGACCTTTAGGGGTCGTGTGCTGGATTGTTTTATGAAGTTTGTACAAGTACCTACAGGGAGTCTCAAGAAAAATTTGGCACAAATTAGAGCAAGGTTGATTGTTGAATTTAGGAAACCAAAATCAGAATCACAATATATCACAGAACTGAAGGAAATAAAGCAATTTCCTAATGAATCGGTATGGGAATTCAATCAAGGATATAAAACTCTGATGGCCAAAGTAAGTTTTGGAATGAGTGACATGCAGCACAAAGAATGGTTCATTTCAGGACTCGTACCACACATTCATATGCCACTAATGCAGCAGAAGATTGCATCCCACGCGGAGGCATTGGAAATTGCGATGAAGATTTAGGCTTCACCAGTTGGCGAAACAGAGATAGGTGTGAACCAAATCCAAGTGCAGCTAGAAAACCTGACGATCCAACTACAAGATGTCAAGAAGGGGAAAGAAGTTCGTGAGGAAATATGGTGCAGTCAATGCAAATCTGAAGGACATGATAAGGATCAGTGCCTAGAATTCCATGAATACTTACAGTCTGGCACACCAAATCCACTCAGTTAGGGAGGGATGCCCTGGTGTCGAATTTTCCAGACAAGGGGACATCAATCAGAAGAATGCATATACTTACAGAAAATTGTGTCGAATCCGGCTAACCTTTTTTGCATTTTTTTTCGATCGGTCGACCATGAAGAGAAGGGTTGTAGAGAACATGACCTACTCCAATAGAGAATTGCTGATACGTGTTTTATGAAGGGAGAGGAGCAACCCCCTATACAACAGCAAAAACAATACAATTAGCGGTAGCCGCACTACAATCAACCGCCACCACAGTATAACTAGTTGCAGCCGCACTATAATCAATCGCAGCCTCAATACAACCAACCACCGCCGCAATACAACAAACCGTAGTATCAGTTGTCGCAGTATAACCAGCATCCATATAGTCAACCGCGAGGAGGTTTCAGAGGAGGACTCTGGGGAGGCCGTGGTGGAGGATTTGGTCGTGGAGGAACTTTTGGACGAGTTCCAGGATCGGTTACATGCTATAACTGTGACTAGATTGGACATTATCAAAGGGATTGTCTGAATCTGACTCCGCAGTGTACCTATTGCAGTGCAATGGACCACAGTATTGAGGAGTGTCCTCAGTTGATTGCGAAGTGGAAAACTAAGAATCCACCACAACCACAACCAAATTTGAATGCGAATCAAAATCAAAATCCATATCCAAATGTACAGAAAATATCAACGGCAATAAGAATTCGACCTACGAACGTCGCAGTAGTGACCAAGGGCGACTACGACAAGAGAAGATAGGCCACTGCCTAGTGTTCGACCTACAACAAGGAAACAAGTTCGATTCGATGTGGAAGTAGAAAAGGAGACCTTTTTGGAAGCACGAGATATGATGAGAAAGACTAAGTTTCCACATGTAACCAAGAAAGAACCCATTTATGAGATGCCACCAATATTCGATATGAAAAATTTGCAGAAGCCACCAGGGAAGGTCAACACTCTGAGGACTTTCCTGGAAATATGTATGATGTTGGAAAAAGATCAGGATGCGCTAGCAGAGATAGCTAGTTTATTATATCGACAAGAGGATGGACGACAGGATCGGGAAGTGAATCGATTACACGGAAAGAAGACAGGAAGAGAAATGAGGATGACTGCATAGATTGGTGCATTTGATGTCGATTCTATCATTCTAGACTTAGGATCAGACATAAACGTCCTAACCAAACAAACATAGGATACAATGGGGATACCACAGTTGGCATGGTCCCTTGTACAAGTTGTACAAGGTCCCTTTCACTGATTTCCAGGTATAAGGAGCGAGTGAAAGCTGAAATAGAGTGAATGCTAGATGCAGGAATCATAGAACCTGTTGAAGAATTAGAATGGATCAACCCGATGGTTTCCCAAGATAAGAAGACTGGCGAAATCAGAATTTGTATCGATCTAAGGAAACTGAACGATGCATGTCTTCATGATCCATTACCTACACCATTCATTGGCGAAACACTAGAAAGGTGTCGGAGGTCAGGAGATATATTCATTTACAGACGGCTTCTCAGTATACCACCAAATAAAGATCGTGAAGGAGGATCGACACAAAACCATTTTCGTAACAGAATGGGGTTGCTTTCAATACACAGTGATGCCATTTGGTCCTAAAAACGCCCCGATGATCTTTTCAAGGCTAGTTGTCGCTGCATTTAACGACTTCATTCATAAGTTCCTCGTAGTATATATGGATGATTGGACCATATACTGACTAGTTAAGGACCACTTTGCGAATCTAAGGCTGATGCTAGAAAGGTGTCGACAACACCAGATTTCGTTGAACTTGAAGAAGTGCATTTTCTGCGCTCCATTTGGAATCCTGCTAGGATGTATTGTATGTAAGGAAGGGATGTTGGTTGATCCAGCAAAGATTGCAATCATCATCAACTTACCACCACCAACGATAGTGAAGAAACTAAGGGCGACGTTGGGACATACTGGGTATTACAGGAAGTTCATCAGGGGATATGCAGCAATCACAGCACTGATGGAAAAGATGTTAAAAAGGGATGAAAAGTTCGAGTGGAACAACGAGTTCCAGAAGAGACTCGACATACTGAAAGAGAATATGGTCACAGCGTCGATATTAGTCTTCCCTGATTGGACAAAATAATTCCACGTTCATGTGGACACATCATCAATAGCACTAGGAGTAATATTGGCCTAGCCAGGAGAAGGATCAATTGATCATCTGATCGTATTTGCAAGCAGGAAGTTGTCCACTGCAGAGAAGAATTATACAACTATGGAAAGAGAAGGCCTAGCAATGGTCTATGCACTGCAAAAAGTTTGACACTACCTACTTGGAGGACATTTCAAAATGTTTACTGATCACTCTGCATTAAAATACTTAGTCAATAAGCCTGTGTTGGGAGGGAAGATATGTCGTCCGTTGATGTTGTTCTAGGAGTTCGATTTTGAAATCATTGTGAAACCAGGGCAATTGAACGCAGGACCTGGTCACCTGTCCCGGATCGAATCAGGGGAAGAACCAAGAATCATTTATGAAGGCTTTCCCGATGCACAGCTATTCAGACTTGGAATGGTCGATGACCATTATGATCAAATCATTCAGTTCTTGGCTACAAGAAGTGCACCAGAAGAATTCACTACCAGTCAGAAGAAGCAGCTAGTTGTTAGGGCTGTTGAATTTCAACTAATCGTAGGTCAACTCTATAAAATGGGACCAGATGAAGTCATTTGTCAATGCATCCTTCTGCATGAACAAGAAAGAGTATTGGCAGAAGCTCACGATGGGATCGCAGTGTTGATGTATATGTAACTTTGGCATTTATTTCATCTATGTATTTCATATATATTTATTGTACCCTTGTAAGAGATGTGTTATTACTCTATGAGGAAGTGTCGTCATGTGTATTAACAAGTGTCGCAAGTGTGTATACTTGTGTAGCCAGGGTTGTCACCCTATCTTGTGCAAATGATCACCTACTAAGGAGAAGGGACTCCTTAGTAGCAGTTCAAAAAATACAATAAATAAAATACAGTACAATAAAATAGTAAACTACTCTAAGCATGTAAATAAACAGAAAAGACAAGATAATAAAAATGGTTTCTGTATTGATTATACCTCCAATGCGAAGGTTGATGAAGCCTTTGCAACAGTCCAAGAGGGTTGCTTCCAAGCTCCAGTGTTGTTCCTTTCTCTTTCTCCAAAAGGTTTTGGAAATGGGCCAAAGGGGCACTCAAATGTGAAAGTAGCTCAAGGGTGAGCTAGGGTTTCAGGAGTGATTTTGGCAGAGTAACGGTGTGGTTGACTGTGGATGAAAAATGGGGAGCCTCCATCACCTATTTAGAGTTTTTTAGTGGTGGAGTGCTGACCCATGGTTTTGGGCACCATATGGTTTAGGTCAGCTATATAGGGTTTTTGCTTCATTTTTTCCTTTTTTCCTCTTTTTTGTATTTTTTATTCCCTTTTTAGAGGGTTTTTGCTATTTTTGGAGGAATTTACTTTATTTTGGGGGAAAAGGGGGGTTTGAGGCCTTTTGGAGGCTTTTTTAATGGTTTTTTTAGCCTTTTGGAGGCTTTTTTAATGGTTTTTTGGCCTTTTGGATGCTTTTTAATGGGATTTTAAGGTTTTGGAGGCAAATATGGTAGGAAATATGGACGAATGAGTCATGTAATGGGGTAGATGAGGTAGTGAGCACTTTTTGGGTGTTAACAGATTGCCCCCTGATGTGTGAGGGCAGGATCTCATCGTATGGCCGATAGACATCATAAGTCTTTTATAGTTTTCCTGGGATGTGGAGAAGAGAAGAAATGAACTAGAGCCTGGAACAACAATCCCGAACAAACTGCAAAAATTGAAAGTACATGACCTCAATAATGAATGAGGAATAATCTGAACATATGGACGAGGCGGGCATTCCCATGCTCGTATCAAGAAATAGAACAACAATAACAATGGGGTCCAAAATATGGGGACCTGAAATATACATGGCCTTAAATAATGAATGAGGAATAATCTGAACATATGGACGAGGCGGGCATTCCCATGCTCATATGAAGATATAGAACAATAACAAGGGGGTCCAAAAAATGGGGACCTGAAATATACATGGCCTCAAATAATGAATGAGGAAGAATCTCAATATATGGACGAGGCGGGCATACCCATGCTCATATCAAGATACATAAAAAAATAACTGTGAGGCCTGAAAAAGGGGGACCTGTAAGATACATAGAGAACCACTGTGTACATCATAAGGGTCCAAAGGGGACACAAATCTGGGACATACTGTTGGGCTGAAGAACTGATACACTGGAATAACAACAGTGCTACTGAGTGTGGTACTAGAGGAACTGATGAGCTGCTGGATCATAGTGACGGGGAGTCATACCCTCAATGGTACACTGAATTGGAACTGAACTGGGTACTCAAGGAAGCATATAACTGGATGGCTTCCGAATACAATCGCCGATGCAACCCAAACATCCACGGGCACATATAACTGGGCGTTCCGAAGTGACTCACCAATGTGCTAGAGTTGGGGGAAATCCAGGGTCTTCGACCAATAACTGAAGGGATATATACCCTGCGCGATTCTCAAGGATGCGATCAAGGTGTTGAAGTCGAGCATGTGAGAAACAACCACTCGGAGAGGCAATGATGACTCCTCTCAAAGTGGTCCGTAGTCACTCACTACAGATGGGGATGGGTTCAAGGCGCAGGGACCTCTGGGTCTATCCTCTGGAATAGAGGGGCTGTCCTCGACAGAAGGAGACCTGCAACTAGCAAAGAAATGATGTTTCCTTGATAGGAGCGCGAGGTGGAGAACCGAAGTGTGAGAGTACTGATGGTAGGACTGTCATACTGTGGGGGATAACTAGGCAAGTAGAGTGGGTGGACTCAAACTTCCTTTGTTCAGAGTATGATGATGGGGGATGATCAAACAGCATATGAAACTGACTAGAGGGGAAGGGATCATATCTGTAATGGATCAAGGATAGTGACTAGGATGAGGGATACTCAAGTTGGTGTAAAATGGCAGGAGACTGCAGAATACTCTGAACAAAGGCGACCTGATTGGGGGTGTTGCCGAGATGATCGATCATAGTGCCAAGAGGCACGGGGGGACTTCTTCACGAGTTAAGGAATGAGAAGAAGTGTGTTCAAAAGGGTACTGTCGTGTGGATTTATACGAGCCCAGGACAGTTCATGCTCGTGATTGCTTTCAATTTTAAGGAGTCTGAAAGCGATAAGAAGACTCTGAAATAATGGAATGGTACTGTCGTGTGGATTTGTACGAGCCCAGGACAATTCATGCTCGTGGTTGCTTTCAATTTTAGAGAGTCTGAAAGCGATAAGAAGACTCCAAGGGGTTGCTTTTTCGTGTGTTAGTCTCCAAGGCCCGAAGAAGCATGAAAGGATGCAATGAAGAACTCTTCTAGCCGGTGTGACTAGAGTATTCCTTTTTCGTAATTAGTCTACCAAGTCCAGAAAAGAGGTAAACTTATATCAAATAGATGCCCTTTCAGGTACTTTAACGAGCATGAAAGGAAGCAAGATTGCTCGGCGATCTTTTCATTGTTTTAGGAGTCAGAAAAGAGCTTAACAGAAACTCCCTAAGTGCCTTTTTCGTAAAGGACTTGTCCGGCCCGAAAAAGGGATAAAATTATACCGAACAAAAGGAATGGACAGGCAAGGAGGAAGTGCTAAATCAAGGAACACTATTGATGACCAAGAACGAGGGTAGGGGGGGAACACTAGTGGGCCTCCTTGCGGGATAATGAATGGTGGCATAATAACGAAATAATTGCAGTATGAAAGGAGTGAATGGATCATGTAAAAATGCAGAACAATCCGATGGCGGTCGATGTGGCGTGCAAACCGGGGCAGCAAGGTGTCAGGACACAATGTTGAAACTATACCTGGTGAGAGCGAGAAACGATCTCAAGCATCATCACGAGTTCGGAAAACTGGATCCGACGATATAAAAAGTGTCAGAAACGGAGAACAGTCGAGGTGGCACACAAACCGAGGTGACGGGGGGCGTTTTGGAAAGAATACCCAAAAAATCTGGGGGTGAGAGCGAGAAATGATCTCAAGCATCATCACGAACTTGGAAAAATGAATCCGATGATATAAAGTATATCAAAAATGGGCTACGACCGATGTGGCACGCAAACCGAGGTGACGAGAGGTGTCTAGAAAAAATGCTAAAAAAGTTTTTGGTGAGAGCGAGAAATGATCTCAAGCATCATCATGGGCACGGAAATATGAATCCGGCAGTGCAAATGGTGCAAAAAATGGAGGTCATAAGGACTCTGGAATGGTCAAAGAAAATAACTAGGTTAAAAAATGGTTGCAAATAAAGGTAAGCCCACCAAGCCAAGGATGCAGTGGTGGGAAGAAATGATTACCCTCGGGGGAAGAATACTAGGTGGATCAAATCAAATCAAATCTACAAATGATGTGTGACCTCAAAAATGGTTGAGATCACGCATGTGAAAAAGTGAGCAAGGTTAATGACCTGCCCCCATGCTATGTGCATGGGGTTTATGATTGTGGATCACATATGTGTTGGTTTGAACAATGGGATCATTGAAATACTGAGATAGATGTGATGGGGAAGGTTCAAAATGATTGAGCATGCCCCCTATTCCAGGGTCGAGGTAATCTATTATTCCCCCTAACTCAAAGGTGTCAATGTGGTGCTCTATGATAGCGGGGTCAAGACCAGGCATTTCGGTATAGGACCAGGCAAAGACATCACGGAACTCTTGGAAAAGTTTTTTGCACTCTCCGATCTCATATTCATTGCAGGAGGATCCTAAAGTAATGAGTTCAGGGGCACCTCCGGGGGCAGAAATATAAATTTGGATTGTGGGTGAGATGTTGGCCATGTTACCTTCCTCAAAGGCATCAAGAGTGGGAATGGGATCCTTAAACCAGTCGACTTTGGTGGGAAGGAAATCTTTGGACTCAACCGCAAATTGGGTGGCTGTGGTGGAGGAGGACTCTTCTGATGGTGCATGTCTTCCCAAGGATAATCCGGGGCAATGAGAGCCTCTAGAATCTCCTCATCATTGCGGAAACTTTGAGTTGTCAAATCAGTTGACGAGGAAGTGGTAGTCGAAGAGATCATATAGATGGTGTTATCTCTCCGGATGAGGGTGATACTGGGGGGTGGATCTCCTCAATTGTGGGGGGTGTCGTCTCAAGGTCCAAATTATTCATCTCGTAGAGAGTTGCTCTGTAATCTGGGAGATCATGATAGTGGTGTGAGTAATGGCCGTAAATACCGCATATGGAACAAGGGTGGTTGGTACGCAGTGATTTAGCACGAGGCTTAGGGGTTGGATCGAGTTGGACAACCGAGATGTTGGGGTCGTCGTCAAGCATTTGCATGTGTTCCTGTAATGCAAGTAATTGTGGACATTGATGAGTCGGATGGCCTAATTCATCACACAACGAGCATTTGGGAGGAGCACGAAACACGGGGGGGGTTTAACTATATTTGGCGGGGGTGCAGCAGTGTATGGTTGTGGGCCTTGGCCCCCAGTGTGCTTGATAAGAGGGGGGGGATTCGTAGATGACGAAGGAGTAGTGACACCGGGAGGTGGTTGACTAGTAGTGGCAATGGGTTGCACAGGTTGTAGGACGACATTTAGTGTCGGCAGGGGAATGGGAGGCGAAATATACCACGCGGGTAATCCTAAGGTTAACCCGGGGAGGCTGAGGGTAGCCATAACCGGGGCGCTTACTACTCCCGAGGGAGGCAATAGCAAGGGGATTGTGTGGATGGGTGTAACACCAATGTGACTAGGTACCAATGATGGTTTGGGTAACAAGGGCGGTTGATTGTTGGGTGTTTGTGTATTGTGGGAAAGGATACATAGGTCAGATACTTTGGTTGCGGGTGACGGGGGTGGAATGGATTGGAATGTTGAGGTCATCGACGTATCTGAGTAAACTCTAGGGCCCACAGAGGAAACCAATGAGGTAGATGCACCACAAACAGGTTGTTCAACCATGGGGAGAACATTTTTGGGTGTAGCGGGGGCATTGGGATCGTAATAGGTGAGTTGGTCAACCTTGACCACGCGTCTGTCATGGGGGGACATCATGGTACAAAAAATGGATGAGGCAACCGCCCGCATGGAATACATGTAGCTGCAGCCAAGTAAGAGGTTATAATCAAGTTGGGCATTGATGACCTCTATGTCAATGAGCACAGTTTTGCCAGCCAACTGGATAGGGACATTAGCTAAGAGACCTTGGGGTTGAGCCGAACGGCCGTTGTAGGCTCGCAACGCAGTGGTGGACTGCTGGAGAGTAGGGGATCCCAACTTCTTCCAAACGAATGTGGACATAACGCATGTAGAGGCACCTTCATCAATAATGCACCGATGGATGACAAGATTCCGAACGGAAACAGAAACTTGGAACGCTAAAGTGGAAGGCAGGTGTGGTTCGGATTGGTCCTAATCGAAGGCCATCAGTCATGAATCATTTGGTTCAATAGCACCAATGGCGGAGAGCAAAGACTTGCGCTGTGAAAGACATTTTTTTAAGACTTCTAACGCAGACATGGCTGTGGGGGACTAGGCTAAGTCATCTACAATGTTGTAATTAGACGCAGCGCGGGCATTGGGATTATTGTTGATGCGACGAAGTGGGAAGCGAGGTGCTTTGGAGGCGCCATCTAGTGGAGCCAGAGGGATACGTAACGTCTAATCAGTGGGATGAGCATTAGTGTTTTTTTTCGGCAGGAGGGGCTTCAGGGGTGGATCCATATTGGTTCCAATACGTTTAGAGGTTGACATCGACGGATGACATCATTAACAAGTGGTGGGTACCTGAATCTATTATGGGTTGATCATGAGCGGCATAAGTGATCTGCTGTTGTGGTGGCGCGTTTCCTTGAGGGAGAGCCAACGGCTGAGTGTTCACTACGCCTTGGGTTGGTAAGGGGTTTTGTAGCACCAAGGGTTGATGCTGAGGTGGTGGGGGGTTGGGCGGCGCCTGAGGAGCCGCGTGCCCTTGGCGATGGGCATCATCAGTCCATAGTTGTCGAGCTCGCTCCAAATGTGGGAAAGCATGTGTGTAGTGGCCATAGACCCCGCAAATAGAACAATGATGGTTTGTTCGCAAATTAGGATTTTTGGCCTGCGTGGGCAGCCGATCAAGGTTCTAGTTGGCAGGTGTCGCGTTATTGTTATTTGAGGGATTGGGAGGTTGACTGCCTTGGTTTAGAGGGGGGGGTGTTCCCACGGTTACGGCCTTTGCCACGATTTTGCTGGCCCTGTTGGAACTAGTTATTTTGGTTCTGCTGCGGATTCTGTTGGGCATACACTTGCCCTTGGGCAGTAGGTGGGCTCTGGGGTTGTGCAGGTGCGGGAGCAGGCTGCGGTGGATAATAAGTAGGTGGAGGCGGCGTAGGTGCTGAACCTTGTGGGGGTTGCTGATAGGTCTGCAAAATAGGTTATGGGTTTTCCACAGGGGCTGCCTGTGGCAGGTAATAAGTAGGTTGGGCTTGAGAGGATACAGGGGCTGGTGTAGCCTGTGGGTGGTAATATGGCTGAGGTGCGACTGGTGGGGCGTAAGAGGGGGAGGCATGGCCAAAGCACTGAGGTGGACACGAGGGTCTGTGGGAATGATGGTGATGTGCCATGGAAGCATAAGAATTAGTTGCTCCGGACTGAGATGTGGCCCGCGAAAGGTCAGGGCCATGGCTAGGACGTGCTATGGAAAAGGGTTGGTTATGTGAGGCTATACGGCCAATGATTCCATCTGCGGCATGGGATGCCGCCGGTGCATCGTGTCGGGAAGAATCACCGTGAGGGGCATCAGGTATGATGGAATACAGATAACCCAACTGGGCGTAAATAATGTCAAATTGCTGGGCTTTGAGGATGGCCTCTTCTTCGGACTAGGGTCGTTCGGATGCCACATCCTTGGCAATGACAGGAAGGAGGGATTTTAGAAACCAATCTAAGAAGATACGGTCGTCTAACTTGATTTTGCAGAGGCTGTGGTGTCGACGCCACTCATGAATGTGGTCAGTGATGTGGGTAGACATGTTCTGTCTGCAAGACAGTAGCATCTCAACTCCCGCGTCATAGCGGACAGGTAACTGAAAGAACTGCAGGAAAGTCGATGCAAGGGAAGTAAAGGTGGCATGGGTCCCATGGGACTGCTCGATGTACCACTTAGCTACAGAGCCAGTGAGGGTGCGATGTAATAGACGGAGGCAGATAGAGTCGTCCACTATGGAGTTGGAGGAACACCATAGATGGAAGGACATAATATGGTTCTGGGGGTCGTCACCTGCCTTGCCCTCAAACTTAGGGATGTCAGAGGGGAGATTTGTGGGAATGTGAGGCCATGCAGGGTCGTGTCTAATGGGATCGTTAGTCAGTCTAGCTAGGTCAGGAAGGTTGAGACTAGCCATGAATGGCAAACTAGTAGAAGGATGTGACATACTAGTGGGTGTGACCATGTTGGGGCCAATGCCCCCAAGTGGAGGGGTTGGGTTTGGGATGTTTCCCCCAAGTGGAGGAACGAAAGTGGTATGGGACTGTCCTGCACTGCCTAGGGTAGTGTGAGTCACTGATGGAGTGGGGATAGGTATGCTAGCTATTGGAATGGGTACAGTGATCGGAATGGTAGATGTGAGCCCCATCGAGGGCATACCCAAAGCAGGTGTGGTAGCTGGTGTGGTGGTGGATGCTCCACCAATAGTCCCTACAAAGAAAGGGGTGGAAGTCATGCCAGCCATGGGGCTGGTCGGTGCAGTGTAAGTGGGGTTCTCAAACTCTGCCTCAGAATCATAGGTAAAATAAGGGGCATCTAGATTGGGTGACGGAGTTCTATGCCATTGACGAGTGGAGTCAAGTGACAAAGCTCGAGATCTATGATGAGTGGTATCAAGTGATGAAGATCTATGTTTATGACGGGTGATGTCAAGTGAACCGTGCTATGGGGGCTCGCCCCGGAGGCGCCGAGAATGTCTCGGGGACTCAATGGTGAAAGATGGTGTCAAGTATCTGGGGGTTGTGTTGAGTGAAAAACAACTCAAAAAAAACCATAATGCAACCGAGTGTGTAGAAGGAGAGCTCAAAAAATATGGCACTCAAGCCAACAACAAACTCAAAACACTTACTTTAACAGCTGTGCTACAATAAGTCGAGTATCAACAGAAATGGTCAGAATACCAACAAGCAGTAGGTTTCCTAGAAAATAAATAAAAATGGTGGACTCGCTAGACCAAAAGGAGGTAAGGGAGCATGCAAACACCTAGCTAAATAGTATTCTGACTCAACTAGACATATCCTCTGCAAGGTGATGAAATCCAAGTCAGACAATATGGATAGTAGAGCCAAGTGGCTAAAGATATCCCCCTACCGGGAGGGACACCGGGTAGTCAATCCTAGAAGAAAAGCAACTAAGATACCCCGTTCATGACACGTTTGGTTGGGTGAATCTGCCATTTGGTTCTATCGTCGATGTATTCCCATACAGGTGATACACTGAGAACTGCGAAAGGTATCCTTCAGTTACTGAATGGATTGCAGTATTCCACTCAGGATTCCGGAACCAGTCTCGCGACTTCAACCCTCCTAGGGGAGAGGCCTTCCCAATAAATTGGTTTTAAACCGTGTCAAAAAATACTAGGAGATTTTGGTTTCCTAATGGACAACAGCTATGTCTCAAGTTTAAGCAACCGAGGGGTGTTATTTGGATGCCTATCCCCCCGATCCTACCTAACTACAAGATTCTTATGTGTTCCCCAAGTGGGGTTAGAATGTTGGTTGTGTTAAGTAGTATTTTAGGGCTCACTTGAATTAGGTGACAAAGTGTGTGCGTGTGAGATGATGAACCCAAGTAAAAGTGCCACAGGGTGGGCAACTGTCTAACTAAAAATATCAATGCAGAATTTAAACTTTAAAATGCAAAATTTTCTTTTTTCAATTTAAAATACTTAAATTTAAAAAATATTCTGTAAATGGAACAGAAATAATACTGCAAAAAAAAGGCTGTAGGGAAGTATGGCTGCAGATAGGACAAATGGCTGTGCAGGTGCAGAAAATATTACAGCAAAGTGTTGGGTTCAAAACAGTGAAAAAAGTGCAGAAAACAGCTCGCGGGTCTGTGGAAAATCTGAGCGGTCGAACCACGGGAAACAAGTCAACAGTCGTGGACGGGTTGTGAGAATTTGGCCGAAATATGCAGCCAGACTGCGGGAAAAGGGTCGAAAGTCGCAGGCAGGTTGCAGGAAAAGGGCTGAAAGCCGCAAGCGGGACGCGGGAAAAAGGCCAAAAGACACAGGCGGGTTGCAGAAAAATGGCTGAAAGCCGCAAGCGGGACACGGGAAAAAGGCCGAAAGACGCAAGCGGGTTGCAAAAAAATGGCTGAAAGCAACAAGCGGGATGTGGGAAAAAGGCCGAAAGACGCGAGCGGGATGCAGAAAAATGGCTGAAAGCCGCAGGCGGCCCGCGAAAAAATGGGTTAACAGTCGTGGTCGGACCGCACGAAACAAGCTGATAACCGCGGTCAGATCACAGGTAGCAGACTGGAAACCGTCGGTAGATCGTCGAAAAAAGTCTGAGAGCCGCGGTCAGATTGCAGGTAAATGCCTGAAAGACGCAGTCAGAACGCAACTGTGGGGGGAAAAAGACGCGGTTTACGGCAGCCAAAAGGGACAGCCGAAAGGAAAAAACAGAAAAATATTGCAGAAAATTAAAAAACGTTTAAAACTTTAAAACTATAACTAGAAATTCAAAGGAGCACAAGGGAAGTCGCCAAAACTGTAGCTAGGGTTTTCACCCTAGCTTGTGCAAATGAGCACCTACTAAGGAGAAGGGACTCCTTAGTAGCAGTTCAAAAAATACAGTAAATAAAAGACAGTACAGTAAAACAGTAAACTACTCTAAGCATGTGCATAAACAGAAAAGACAAGATAATAAAAATGGTTTTTGTATTGATTATACCTCCAATGTGAAGGTTGATGAAGCCTTTGCAACAGTCTAAGAGGGTTACTTCCAAGCTCCAGTGTTGTTCCTTTCTCTTTCTCCAAAGGGTTTTGGAAATGGGCCAAAGGGGCACTCAAATGTGAAAGTAGCTCAAGGGTGAGCTAGGGTTTCAGGAGTGATTTTGGCAGAGTAAGGGTGTGGTTGATTGTGGATGAAAAATGGGGAGCCTCCATCACCTATTTATAGGTTTTTAGTGGTGGAGTGCTGACCCATGGTTTTGGGCACCATATGGTTTAGGTCAGCTGTATAGGGTTTTTGCTTCCTTTTTTCCCTCTTTTTCCTCTTTTTTGTATTTTTTATTCCCTTTTTAGAGGGTTTTTGCTATTTTTGGAGGAATTTACTTTATTTTGGGGAAAAAAGGGGGTTTTTGTCCTTTTGGAGGCTTTTTAATGAGATTTTAAGGTTTTGGAGGCAAATATGGTAGGAAATATGGACGAATGAGTCATGCAATGGGGTAGATGAGGTAGTGAGCACTTGTTGGATGTTAACAACTTGCCAATGGGTTATTAGACCACCACGTGTGGGGTTGGCCCTGAAATATATATTATATTGTGGATGTACCTAGCTAGACAAGTTGGCCCCATAGTGTAACTGGGCAAACAGGTTAAGTATAAATAGAGATCAGGAGATCTCTATTTGATCACTCGGAAACTCACACTTCTCTCACTCAGAAAGTGGCGCACTAGTGAGGAGGAGGATCATATGCTACTAGGAGACTATCTCAGTGTATTTCGGTTGTACTTTGGTTGAGCCATTGCTCTCTCTATCTCTGAGGAAGTTGTGGGGTTTTTCACCTTAGGGTTTTCCCCACGGAAACTCTGTGTCTCTTGTCTCTCATGCTTTTGATTATTGCGATGCTTGACATGCTTGATATGATTGTTATGCATTGATATACTGTATATGTTATTCTCTCATTAAAGATCCTAGAGTATATTGAATTAATGCTCAAAATTTAACATGGTATCAGAGCTAACTTGAGAAGAAGACATTTTGCAGTGACGAAAACTTGAGTTTCTTGTTTATTGGGTTTCTCTCCACAGATTTTGGAAAAGCAATATAGTAGATTGACTCTACTCATCAAGGAGAATCTATCTGTCCAATCAGAATTCAAGTCTGATCATTTTCATATTTGGCCCTAAAAATTAGGGTTTCCACAAAAATAGGAATTTCTGAAATCTAAAGACATAGCTGGAATCTCCTTGCAAAAATCGAAGTTTAGAGCTTTGGATCGAGATTTTTGGCTGGGTAGATCTCTGAGAAACTCAAATCCTAATTCAGGGCTCTCCCTAGTGAACCTGGGAGGACAGAAAGGCAAATCTGAAGGGTAAAGCTTTGTTGATCTCAAATTCTGAATACACCAGGTTGATCAGCTCATCAAGGCGCATCTTTCTATCCTTTCAGAAAGTTGAAATTCACATTTTGAATTTTTAGGGTTTTTTCGACAAACCCTAATCCGAGACCGGATCCAGTTTTCAACGTTTCAAGTGGTAAGACCTAAATATTTTCTATTTCCATTTGAAGTACTCTTTAATATGTCTCACCACACCAAGCTTGAGGATAAGTTTGAAGGGGCTGATAAATTCCAAGCTTGGAAGTATAGGATTGGGTTAATCCTGGAAGAGAATGAGTTGGACTCATATATAAAAGAAGACATCCCTATCCCAGAGGATGAAGAGGCTAAGGTATTGCATAAGAAGAACTTGGTCAAGGCAAAGAGAATAATTGTTGATTCTATCAAAGACCATCTCATACCCCATGTGTCTTCTCTAAAGACACCCAAGGCTATGTTTGACTCTTTGACCAAGCTGTTTGAAGGGAACATAAATTGGAAGATAACCCTGCGGAATCAATTGAAAGGGGTCAAGATGTCGAATGGAGAAACCATTCAATCCTATTTCTCCAAGGTCTCTCAGATCAAGGAACAACTTGAAGCTATAGATGAAATGGTGGAGAATGGTGAAATTGTTATAACCACTTTGAATGGCCTACCTAGGTCATGGGACTCTTTTATCCAAGGGATCTGTGCAAGAAAGAAATTAATCTCCTTCAATAGATTGTGGGAGGAATGTTCTCAAGAAGAAGCAAGGCTTGTGGCAAGAGAAGAAAAGATGGGGAATGAAGATCAAGCTCTCACAGCTCACACTAAGAAGGGCAAGTTCAAGAGGGAGCCATCCCATTACAAGAAGAAATCTTCTCATCATTATCACAAAGACAAAATATCTAAGGTGTTTCACTTGTAATGAGAAAGGTCACTTTGCTTCAGAATGTCCCAAGAAAAAAAGGGACAACCACAACAACAGCAAGAAGAAGAAGGGTAACAAAAGAAAGTTTCATGCTCATGCTGCCGAAGATGATGAACCTCCAAACAAGAATGCTAGGGCAGAAAGTGATGATAGTGATGATGACTCATCAAGTGAAGAAGAGTATGTTCTAATCTCTGCTCTCACAGGTACAACCTCCCATGGTTGTAATGATTGGTTAATTGACAATGGGGCTTCCAAACACATGACTGGGTTTAAGGAATCTTTTGTAAACCTATCTGAACATGAATCCCCCCACAAAGTGAAACTTGGGGATGATTTTCAATACCCAATCAAAGGAAGTGGTGAAGCCTCCTATAACCTAGATTCTGGAAAATATTTGAAGATGAAAGAAGTCCTTTATGTACCTGGGCTCAAGAAGAATCTTCTCTCCATATCTGCTTTGGATGCAAAAAGCATGAGGGTTGCATTTGTAGATGTCAAGTCCTAATATGGCCAAAGGGTAAAACAACCGATGATGCAGTAGTGATTGGAGAGCAAGAGGGAGGATTGTATAAGTTGAAGGGTCAACTTGAACATGCCATGGTACATGACTCCATGGATCCAAGTGAACTTTGGCATAGAAGACTTGCTCATATGCACTATAGAGCATTACCAATTGCAAGTAACGTTGTAGAAGGTCTTCCTGAAATCAAGACCAAGCATGAAGGTGTTTGCAAAGAATGTGCAAAAGGAAAGAACATTAAGAAGGAATTTTCAAGCAGTGAAAGAAAGGCAAAATGCATCTTGGAAATCATCCACTCAGATGTTTGTGGTCCCATGTCATCCATTTCTCTAAGTGGGTATCTTTACTATGTCTATTTCATAGATGACTTCTCCAGGAAAACTTGGGTCTAATTCTTGAAGAACAAAGATGAGGTGTTTGATAAGTTCAAGGAATTCAAAACCTTGATGGAAAATCAAACTGATAAGAAGATCAAAACATTCAGATCCGACAATGGTGGAGAATTCACCTCAGGTGACTTCAAGAAGATTTGCAGTGATTCAGGGATTAAGAGGGAGTTGACTGCTCCTTATAATCTTCAACAGAATGGAGTTGCAGAAAGGAAGAATAGAACAATCATGGAAGCAGCAAGGGCAATGCTGCATGACCAGGATCTATCTATGCATCTATGGGCAGAAGCAGCTAGAACAGATGTATATGTGCAGAACAGAACACCCCACAAGATATTGGACAACAAGACACCATAAGAGGTCTTTTCTGGTAAGAAACCTGAAGTCAGCCGTCTCATAATATTTGGTTGTCCAATATACACTCATGTCCCAAAGGAAAAGAGGACCAAACTAGATCCTTCGGGAAAGAAGGGTATCTTGTGGGTTACAGTGAAAGCTCGAAGGCTTACAGAATATACTTTCCAGGGTTCAAGAAGATTGATGTCAGCGGGGATGTAACATTTGATGAAAACTCAGCATTCATCAAATCAAGGAAGGCACCTATCGAAGTTTATGAAGAACCTAAGGAAACTAGATTTCAAGACACTACCATGACTGAAGCAATTCCAAAAGTTGTTCGTGAGTTTGAAGATCCACAAGAACCTGTAGATCCACCCCATGAGGATAACTCTCACAAGAGGAAACCTGCATGGGCTAGAGAGCTCATTCAAGATGCAGAAAGATTTGGAATTCCAGAAAAAGAACACAGAGCAAAGAAGAGAACTAGATCACATACCAGCTATGTTGCTTTACTCTGTGACATTATGAACAAAGAACCTTCCAGTTATGAAGAAGCAACGGAAAGGAAAGAATCGAAGGATGCCATGGTTGAGGAATACCAATCAATAATGAAGAATGATGTTTGGGATGTTGTCCCAAGACCTAAAGAGAAGTCTGTTGTGACTTCCAAATGGATTTACAAAATCAAGCATGCTGCAGATGGCAGTGTAGACAAATACAAGGCAAGATTCGTAGCTTGTGGCTTCTCTCAGAAAGAGGGAATAGATTATGAAGAAACTTTTGCACCTGTTGCCAGGTATACTTCCATCAAAACAGTACTTGCCCTGGTTGCAGCAATGAAATGGAAAATACACCAGATGGATGTCAAGACTGCTTTCTTGAATGGTGTAGTTGAAGAGGAAGTATATGTGGAGCAGCCACTCGATTTTGAAATACATGATAGGGAGTCATATGTGTGCAGATTGAAGAAAGCCTTGTATGGCTTGAAGCAAGCTCCCATAACTTGGTATGGTAGGATGGACAATTTCCTATCTAGTTTGGGCTTTACCAAGAGTAAAGCGGATTCCAACCTTTACTACAAGGCGGAGGAAGGGAATCCTATGATTCTACTCCTATATGTGGATGACTTATTTGTAACAGGAGATGATAGATTGATTGCAGATACTAAGAGGAAGCTTGCTGCCAAATTCGATATGAAAGATTTGGGAATATGCATTATTTCCTAGGTATGGAGGTGTGGCAGAGTGCAGGTGGGATCTTCCTTGGTCAAGGGAAGTACACAGTAGATATCCTGAAGAGATTCGGGATGATGGATTGCAAGGCCATGGCCACACCTATGGCATCGAACCTGAAGCTTCTATGTGATGCTTCATCTGAGCCAGTTGATATCTCTATGTATCGTCAGATGATTGGGTCCTTGACGTACCTGACGAACATGAGACCAGATATTTGCTTTGCTATGAACACATTGAGTCAGTTCCTGACAGATCCGAGGAGTGTTCATCTGATTACTGTAAAGCATGTTCTGAGGTATTTGAAGGGTACAGTGGATTAAGGGCTCAAGTATGAAGCAAATCAAAAGTTTAACCTGCAGGGTTATGTTGATTCAGATTGGGCTGGCAGTGCTGCAGATAGGAAGAGCACATCTGGATGCTGCTTCAGTATGGGGTCAGGTGTGATCTCTTGGTTTAGCAGGAAGCAGTCCTGCATAGCACTGAGTACAGTTGAGGCAGAGTATGTTGCAGCTTGTTCAGCTAGTTGTGAGGCAGTATGGCTACAGAAGCTACTGTCTAAGTTATTTGATCTCTCGTTTGATGCTACTGGTATCTTTTGTGATAACCAGAGTTGTGTGAAGCTGTCCGAGAACCCAGTGTTTCATGACAGGTCGAAACACATAGAGATCAAATATCACTATATCAGGGATATGGTGCAGAGAGGAGCTGTGAAGCTCCTGTATGTTGTGATGGACGAGCAGATTGCAGATGTACTGACGAAGCCACTAGCCAAAGTGAAGTTCGATTACTTCAGGGAGAGGCTTGGTGTTCTGCAGATCAACGACACTTCGAGGAAGAAGTGATAGACACATTTGCTGAAGCCACTCCAAGCATGTTGGAAGGAGGATCCTTCACATGGCTGTGGATGTAAGCACTGGATGATGAGCATCAAGATGTTGTTCTAGTTTCTGCTTTGTATGATCAGTTGGATCATTTATATATGTATGTACGCATCATGTTGGATGCTGGATATGATCAGTTGGATCATTTATATGTATATGTATGTACGCATCATGTTGGATGTTGGATATGATCGGTTGGATCATTTGTATGTATTTTGTATATGCATCATGTTGGATGCTTGGACCATGTATCTGTATATGTATTAGGTGGATACATTGTATGATCAGGTAGATCATGTATGTTGATATGTATCATGTATTTGTATTTGTATCAGGTGGATACACTGTATGATCAGGTGGATCATGTATGATGATATGTATCAGGTAGATACTTGGTATGCATCAGGTGGATGCATTGTATGATCAGGATGATCATGATGACGAGCTTCAGGGTGTTGCTCCATATGATATGTATCAAGATGATACAGTGTGATCATGAGCATCAGGATGATGCTTTATGTGATGATGATCCGTTGGATCATGAGTATCAGGTTGATACTTGGAGGTTAGAGATGATATGTGGTAGGTTGTGCAAATAGCATGTAATCAGTCCTGGGAGATCTTGCCGGTCGTGCTACGGCACATAAATGTTCCTAGGATACTCTTTCCGATATTGCTATGTAGTATGTAATCAGTCCTCAGATATCCGATAGGTTGAGTTGTGTGCTCGTAATCAGTCCTGGGATGAGGTATTACTACGGAGACATGTAATCAGTCCTGGAGATCCGAGAGGTTGAGCTGTGTGCTCGTAATAAGTCCTGGGATGCTCTTTAGAGATCTTGTCGGTCGTGCTGTGGCACATAAATGTTCCTGGGATGCTCTTTAAAGGTTTTGTCTATCCAAATGTAATCAGTCCTAGAGATCTGAGAGGTTGAGCTCTGTGCTTGTAATAAGTCCTGGGATGCTCTTTAGAGATCTTGTCGGTCGCGCTACGGCACATAAATGTTCCTGGGATGCTCTTTAAAGGTATTGTGGAGGAGATGCATGTAATCAGTCCTGGGAGATCTTGCTGGTCGTGCTTAGGCACATAAATGTTCATGGGATACTCTTTCCGGTATTGCATCCGCACATAAAATTAGTCCTAAGAGGCCACCTCTATCAAACCGTTCGCGCAGATGATGAAGACCTACAGGTGGTGGGCCTACATCCAGTATGAAAAAGGACTGGCTCTGTAGAACTTCCTATGACGAGTAGAGTCATAGATTGGTTGAGATAGCAGCAGTAGTGACGATGATGATGATGATGCATCGATGACGATGATCCTGAGAAGAAGACTTGTCTAGCAGATCTGTGTCGAAAAATACCTTCCTAGTTAAGAGGGAGTGTTGATGTATATGTAACTTCGGAATGTATTTCATCTATGTATTTCATATATATTTATTGTACCCTTATAAGAGATATGTTATTCCTCTATAAGGAAGTGTCATCATGTGTATTGACAAGTGTCACAAGTGTGTATACTTGCCAATGGGTTATTAGACCACCATGTGTGGGGTCATCCCTGAAATATATATTCTATTGTGGATGTACCTAGCTAGACAAGTTGGCCCCATAGTGTAACTGGGAAAACAGGTTAAGTATAAATAGAGATCAGGAGATCTCTATTTGATCACTCGGAAACTCACACTTCTCTCACTCAGAAAGTGGCGCACTAGTGAGGAGGAGGATCATCTGCTACTAGGAGACTATCTCAGTGTATTTTGGTTGTACTTTGGCTGAGCCATTGCTCTCTCTATCTCTGAGGAAGTTGTGGGTTTTTTCACCTTAGGGTTTTCCCCACGGAAACTCTGTGTCTCTTGTCTCTCATGCTTTTGATTCTTGTGATGCTTGACATGCTTGATATGATTGTTATGCATTGATATATTGTACATGTTATACTCTTAGTAAAGATCCTAGAGTATATTGAATTAATGCTCAAAATTTAACACGCAGGAGGTCATTATGGAGGGCGTGCCACTGCTAGGAAAATACCTTCGGCTAGATTATGGTGGCCAACAGTGCATGGTGATGCTGCATATTATGCAAAGAGCTGCGATGTATGTCAAAGAACAGGGAAAACATCGTGAAGGGATTAAATGCCACTAGTACCTCAACTAACATTACAAGCCTTCGACAAATGGGCAGTTGAATTCATGGGATCCATCAACCCACCAAGGAAAAGAATAGGGTCGCGATACATAATTATTGTGACTAATTATTTAACGAGATGGGTTGAAGCAACACCAGTAAAGGATTGCATGGCTGCGACAGTAACAAAGGTTTCTCTTTGATAACGTGGTCACCAAGGTCGGGTGCCCAAAGATACTGATGAGTGATCAAGGAACTCACTTCGTCAATCAAACTATTAGGGCCATGATGGAAATTTCAAATACAACATCAAAGGAGTACCCCATATCATCCGCAGGAGAATGGTGCAGTGGAGACACTAAATAAGGTATTGGAGCATGCGCTCACAAAGGTGTGTAACACAAACCGTGATGACTGGGATTTGAATATTCCAGTGATAATATGGGCTTACAGAATGACATGTAAAAAGCTGGCAGGCCAAACTCCATTCAGGTTAGTCTACGAACAAGAAGCAATGATGTCAATGGAGTATATTGTCCCAAGTCTGTGCATCGCAGTAGAAACAGGAATGAGTGACGATGGAGCCATCAAAGAACGGTTGGCACAACTATTACAACTTGATGAGGATCGCTTCATCGTAGGTAGAAAAGGATCAACAGAAGGCTTGGCATGATCGCCACGTTAAAGCGAATAATTTCTAGCGCAGAGACATGGTCCTGTTGTATGACAGTAAGTTTGTGAAGCACCCAGGTGAGATACAGATGCATTGGTTGGGTCCATACAGTGAAACTACAAAAGATAAAGGAGATGCAATACAACTACAAAATCTAGATGGGATATTGTTCACAAATTTAGTGAATGGAAGCCGGCTGAAGCCTTATCGTGATAGCCAGGCACATAGCGACTGAAAAAGACACCAAAAAAATGATCAATGAAGGGTGGGAATCTGTCAACAGCACTGGTTCTGTCGACAAAACAATGGCGGAGTAAGGAGTAGTGAAAAGGTGTGGCGCTTGTCGACGTTCGGCATGATCGAGTCAAATCAGGTAATAATTACAACAATTAAGCCTCGACGAATGACGATGGAGGTGGATGATGACACAATCTATGACAAGATTTGATAAATTAGCGAAGGATTCGACGGACGATTTGGAAATCATTGTCCAAAACTGACAAGATGGATGGGGAGCGGGCAAGTGAAGTTATAAATACATGTGCAAAAGGATAGGTAGAATCATTGAGCCTTATGTGTGTTACTGGCTAGACTCATTTATCCTGATGCACACTTCTAAAGAAGCTACGGAAGCGATGAGTGAGCTTAGAGAGTTGCAATGGCACATTTCATTTCCATCATGAGCACACAAGGTGCGCTAAGGGTGAGGACGACAAGTGTTCATGAACAACCAATGGTTGCATCAGTGCGAATGATGAGGCATAAGAGAAGTACCAGCCAACCAATGGATACTGACTGAAGGACAAAGTGGGGTGCTCGCATCTCGGCATGAGCTGTATTTGATGAAGAACCAACGGTTTTTTCGACCGTCACAGAACCAACGCATAGGACACTCCGACTCCAGCAAAGGATGATCAAATTCGTGAAACCGATGTGCCAGAACTGGAGCAGTTGGATTTCACACTCCTTGTCCACCATGGGTGCTAGAAATATTATTTGTTGGCACCGGAGCAGTTGGATTTCGCATGCCTTTTCCACCATGGGTGCTAGAAATATTGTTTCATAAGACAAGGAGGAGTATGAAGGAATTGGCCAAGGAAGTGGTTGACCAAGTCACAACACCTTATGATGAGTTCAAGTAGCAGGTAATTGCACCAGCAGTTTCCAGTTGAGGTGGCTCGAGGGCGAGCCACAATTTTGTGTTGGGGGCCTGTTGGCACGGGGTTAGAGCGCACGTGCAGAACCCCCAAGTGTCAAAAGGGTCAAAGACAAGAACAAAGGACCGGTCGCAAAGCCGAGATGTGCGGAAGTGTCTGGTTAAGTTAGTTAGCAATAGGTCATTAGGACCATTTTGTAATGGACAAGTGAGCCTATAACTAGAAGCACAATTGTAAGCATAAGGATATCAAGATATTTTATGCAATTGTAATCCTAAGGATACCATTTTGGCAATGAATTGCATATTATGGGATGATATATTCACATCTGTCTGTGTTTGTACCATTTGGATCGATCTATGGAAGCAATTATCTGGGTTTTGTCTGTTAAATAGCACCAAGTGCTTTGAGGTTGTAGTGGTTCTGCAATGCATGGTAGATATTGGAATGATTAATATAGTTCTTTGTATTTTTGTCGCAATGTTTGATGTTTTTCTAAGATCACAGTAGATGTTTCCGCAGCGATGTTATGTACCATAGATTCCTTGAACATGCTTTGATAATCTGTTTAATTCGTTAATTACGAGATGGTAATGTAGCTAAAAGTGAATAAGGATAATGGCTAATAAGGTGATGGTGTGATATCATGATGCGAATGCAAATATCTGGATTATGTTGTGAATGAGAGTGAGGTAGTGCATGTCTTCTCACAACTGTGGAAACTTGGTTCCTGCAGCTCCCCTTAGGCATCTCAGGTGAGACTTCACTCGCTCTTCGAGTGTTCCTGGGAAGGGTAAAACCTTTTCGGGTCGATGTTTAAGGTTTTCTAGTCAATGTTTGTTTACAGCAGTGCAAAGTGAACCCCTGTCGACAGAACCATGTCAACAAGGCTCTAGCAGAAATCAGAGCTGGGATAATCGATGAGTTTAAGAAGCCTAAATCAGAATCGCAGTACATCACAGAATTGAAGGAGATAAATCAATTCCGGTGTGGGAGTTTGATCAGAGGTTCAAAACTCTAATGGGTAAAGCTAGTTTTGGGATGAGCGATGACAACATAAGGAATGGTTTATTGTAGGGTTGATACCGCACATCCAGATGTCGTTGATGTAGCAAAATATCCTATCTCGGGCGGAGGTGTTGGAAATCATGATGAAGCTTGAATCTTCGTCGATTGGAGAAACAGGGATTGGCATGAGCCAGATTCAGTCGTAGCTAGCAAACTTAATTATTCAGTTGCATGAGATCAAGAAAGGGAAGGAAGTTCGCAAAGAGGTATGGTGTAGTTGATGCAAGTCCAAAGGGAATCATATAGATCAATGTCATGAATTCCACGAATATCTACAGTCTAGTGTGCCCAATCTGCTCATTCAAGGAGGAATTCCCTTGTTCCAAGTTTTCCAAACAAAAGGACATCGCTTGGAGGAATGTGTGTATTTACAGAAGGTTGTGTCAAAGTCGGCTAATCTATATTGTAGCTTTTTTCGATCTGTCGGTCATGATGAGAAAGATTGTTAAGCATATGACTTGCTTCAAGAAAGGATTGTTGATACTTACTTTATGAAGGGAAACGAGCAACATCCAGCACATCCATAGTATAATCAGTTGCAGTATAGTCAGCCATAGTATATACAACTGCAGTATAATCAGCCACAATACAGTCCATTGCAGTTCAACCCACAATGAGGAGGACTGAGAGGAGGATATCGCGGTGGTCATGGCGTAGGTTTTGGTCATGGAGGAACCTTTGGTCGAGATCGAGGACCGATCACATGCTATAATTGTGGGAAGATCGAACACTATCAAAGGGATTTCGCAAATCCAACCCTGCGGTGTACCTATTGCAGCGCAGCTGATCACACCATCGAAGATTGTCCCCAATTAATCACAAAGTGTAAGAATAAGAATGTGGCGCAACCACAACCGAACCTGAACCTGAACCAAAACTGGAATCCAACTCAGAACGTGCATAATATCTCAGCTGAGCTAAGAAGTCAACTAGTAAATGTCGCAGTAGTGACCAGAGGAGGAGTTGCGACTGGAGAAGATAGGCTACCGCCAAATGTTTGAACCGCAATCCAGAAATAGGTACGATTTGATGTAGAAGCAAAGAAATAAAATTTTTGGGAAGCACGAGATTAACTGATAAAGAATAATGTTGAATCGCCACCTGTAGTCCATAAAGAACCTGTCTATGGGATGCCACAAATTTTTGACTAGACAATGTCTCAAAAGTCACCAGGAAAGATCAGTACTTTGAATTTTTTTCTAGAAAGTTGTCTAGCATTAGCAAAGTATCAGGAAGCATTAGCAAAGATAGCTCGCTTCTTGTATCGACAGGAAGAGGGGCGATATGATCATGCAGTCAACCATATGTATAGGAAGAAAACGAGAAGGGAGATGAGGATGAATGCCTAGATCGGTGCATATGATATGGATTCCATCATTCTAGATCTAGGATCCGATGTGAATATCCTAACCAAGAAAACATGGTAAGCGATGGCAAAGCCACAACTGGTATGGTCCCCTGTGCAGCTCCTTTTAGAAAATCAAATCAAGGTTACAACAATTGGTTGGTTGCCTCATCTACTAGTCAAGGTAGAAGGATTGAAGACATATGCATATTTTGATGTCATAGAGATAATTGATAACAAAAGTCCATATCCTGCGTTGTTTGGGATAGATTGAGCGATGGAAAATCAGGTAGTTATCAATTTCAAGAAAAGAACGATGTCTTTCGAGAACCGCGACATGAGGGTCATTGCTCCACTTGATCCACTCGAAGGAAAGATATATGTTGAACCAATGAGAGACGATCTCATCAGAGGATGGGACAACATCTATAATAGCTCAGAAGATTAAGTCAATCGCACCACCGATGGAGAATTGGGGTAGCGAAGTATCAATTCAACATCATCATACTCTGATGCGGCTCTAGAGAATTGGGAGAATTGGTTGCATGAGGTATCATTCAGGAAGTGTGCATGGATCACTCAATCACAAAGATGGGTTGTAATAGAAGTATGTGATCTACCGACATACGAAGGGATACCTAACCTGGAAATTTTCATCAATGAGTTTGAGACAAAGTGTCAGAGCCACAGCGCCTACTAGCATTAGATGAAGCATTGAAGGCCACTCAAGTGAGGTGGTGGGGTGCACACAAGTGATCAATAAAAAAATGGAAACAATGTCGACAATTAATGGAAGTAATATTTGGGGAAAATGACGGCTACCAAGGAAATAAGTATGATGGAAGGATGGATCCAAGGGATCATATGGTAAAATGTCAGGCTATATGGGGGGTGAGGCCAAAGCAAGAATGGGTTCATGCATTCATCCACACATTAGACGAAGTACCTCGGAGCTGGTACATATCGGTAGATATGAGATGAGGAAAAACCACGTGGGAGGATCTAACCATTAGCTTCAGTCGCACATTTAGTTTCGCTGATAAGAATCCTCTAATTGATAGCGCGCTACAGGTAATCCGTGAAACCATTTTTGAGATAGTCCCGACTGAAAGACCGATGGGACCGCAATGGATCGCAACCCCAAAGATGATGATGGAATGTTACAATGTTTCAGGAGGACCTGATGATGACAAAGATCCTAGAGTTTTCTATGTCCCAGAGTTAGAAGGAAGTCACGATGTTGAAGCACCAGATATGCCATTCAACAGATTCAAGCAACCATTGAAAATTAAGAAAGTAGATATTGGGTCATTGGAGAATCCAAAGTTTTCCAGTATTGGAGACTATTGGGATGACACAACAATCAGGAAGGTCACCAACTTATTGCATGAATTTCAAGATCTATTCCCGACGAAGTTTTATGAGATGAAGGGAATTTTCGGGGGCTTGGGAGAGATGAAGATCCCCCTTAAACCCAATGCTAAGCCAGTGAAGCAGCAACCGTATAAATTGAATCCCAGATACAAAGAACTAGTGAAGGTTGAGTTAGAGTGGATGTTGGAGACAGGGATCATCGAGCCTGTCGAGGAGTCAGAATGGATCAGCCCGATGGTCTTCCAGGAAAAGAAGATCGGTGAAGTCCGGATCTGCATCGACTTAAGGAAGTTGAACGATGCATTCCTTCATGATCCATTCCCCACACCCTTTACCCACGAAGTACTTGAAGGTGTCGGAGAACAGGAAGTATATTCATTCATAGATGGGTTCTCAGGATATCATCAGATCAAGATTGTAATAGAGGATCGACATAAAACCACCTTTGTAACATAGTGGGGCTTCTATCAGTACACAGTAATGCCATTTGGTATCAAGAATTCCACTACAATTTTCTCAAGATTAGTTAATGTTGCTTCAAAGATTTTATTCACAAGTTCTTGGTAGTGTATATGGATGAATAGACTGTGTATGGATTGGTTAAAGACCATGTTGAGAGCCTCAGGATGATGATTGAAATATGTCGACAACATAAGATCTCTTTGAATTTAAAGAAGTGTATCTTTTGTGCACGATTTGGTATCTTGTTGGGACATATTGTTTGCAAGGAAGGTATGTTGGTTGACCCAGCCAATGTCGCTATCATTGTCGACTTACCAACACCTACGACAATAAAGCAGCTGAGGGCCATGTTGGGCCATACAGGATACTATAGAAAGTTCATAAAAGGGTATGCAGCCACCCATGGAGACGCTATTAAAGAAAGATGCAAATTTTGAATGGAACGGTGAATGTCAAAAGAGCCTAGACATATTGAAGGAAAATATGGTTGCAACACCAATATTAGCCTTCCCCGACTGGAAGAAGGAATTCCATGTTCACGTAGATGCTTCTTCATTCGTGTTGGGGGTGATATTAGCCCATCGTGGAGAAGAGTCGATCGATCATCCTGTCGCGTTTGCTAGCCGTAAGTTGTCGACCGCAAAGAAAAATTATACAACAACAGAAAGAGAAGGCCTAGCGATGGTATATGCATTGAAAAAGTTCTGACACTATCTTCTAGAAGGACACTTCAAGATGTTTACTGACCACTCAGCACTGAAGCACCTGGTCAACAAGCGTGTGTTGGGGGGGAAGATCTGTCGGTGGTTATTGTTGTTTCAAGATTTTAACTTTGAACTAATCGTGAATCCTGGACGATTGAATGCAGGACCTAACCATCTGTCAAGGATCAAATCGAGCAAGGAACCAAGTAGCATCGACGAAGTTCTTCCCAACATGTAGCTATTCTGCATTGAAATGGTCAATTACCACTATGAACAAATTGTTTAGTTTTTGGCCACAGGAAGAGCACCTGAAGGTTTCATCACTAATCATAAGAAGCAATTAGTTGTCAAAGCTATTGGAATCCAATTGATCGCGGGAAAATTATACAAGATGGGGGTACATGAAATCATGCGCCGATATGTCCTTCCACATGAGCAAGAAAGAGTGTTGGTTGAGGCTCACAGTGGGATCGTAGGACGGAATTATCGAGGATGTGAAACCTCCAGAAATATACTTAGAGTTGGATTATGGTGGCCAACACTGCATAACGATGTAGCAGATTACTCTAAGAACTGCGATGTATGTCAGAGGACAGGGAAACCATCACGCTGGGATGAGATGCCATCGGTGCCCTAGTTAACATTACAACCTTTTGACAAATGGGCAATATACTTTGTGGGACCCATTAACCCACCAGAAAATAGGACGGGTGTGAGGTACATCATTACTGCGACAAAATACCTAACAAGATGGGTCGAAGAAGCACCAGTGAAAGATTGCACAGCTGTGACAGTAGCAATATTTTCTTTTCGACAATGTGGTCACCAAGTTTGATGAGCGACCAAGGTACGCATTTTGTAAATCAGACCATTAAAGCAATGACTGAGGAATTTCATATTCAGCATAGAAGAAGTACCCCATATCACCCACAGGCGAATGGAGAAGTTCAAGTGCTGAACAAAATTCTGGAGCATGCACTCACTAAGGTGTGCAATACAAACCATGACGAATGGGACTTGAAGATTCCTGTGGTATTATGGGCCTATAGAATAACATGAAAAAGATTGGCAGGCCAAACCCCCTTCAAGATTGTATATGGACAAGAAGCAATAATGCCAATGGAGTACATTATCCCCAGTCTATGCATAGTAGCAGCGACAGGCATGAGTGACAATGGGGCGATTGAAGAAATATTGGCGCAGTTGCTACAATTGGATGAAGATCGCTTCATTGCGGGATTTCAGCAGCAAGTGGAAAAAGACCGACAGAAGGCATGGCATGATCGCCATGTAAATCAGAAGCACTTTCAACACAGAGACATGGTACTCTTGTACGATAGTAAGTTTGCAAAACATCCAGGTAAGCTCCAAATGCATTAGCTTGGTCCATATATCATAAATTTTATTACTGATGGGGGCGTAGTTCAATTGCAAAAGTTGGATGGAACACTTTTGACGATCTTAGTGAATGGGATCCGGCTAAAGCCCTATCGGGATAGCCCGATGCGCCTCAACTGAGGAAGATAATAGGTCAACTTGAAAAAAAAACGATGATGAAAGGAAAAAGAGCAACAAAACAGGTACACCGCACAATTCAGGAGTTGGTCGATGAAACGACGAAGAGGTTTGAGTTCATACATTTGTCGATGGAACAATGACAAGGCTTGATCTCATATACCTGGAAATGGAATGATGAAGAGGATTGGGCCCTATCGAAACCATCGAAGTGTGAACTATTCATATTGGGAAATAAATGAAGCAGTTAAGACACGGCGGACGACGGCGCAAGTGGACAAAGATGAATTTAATGCCACATCATTGCGTCGGATTGGGTAAATAAACGGAGGATTGGGTAAATTGACGGTAGATTTGGGTAATAATTTTCCAAATCGATTCGATGAGTTATAAAAGGATGCACCGGGACACATTCTGATCCATTGCACATCGTGAGTGTTGAAGGTGAAAGCATTGAAGAATTCAAAGAGAAAAGCTAAGTGAATTGAAGTCAGTTGCGATAGCTCATGTGATATCCACCACCAGTATGTAGGAGCCACCTGCAATAAGGGCACCAATTGTTAAAGAGAAAGCATATATTTCATCTACACCGGCGCAGATATTTTGGAAGAAGAGAAGTGCTAACCGGCCGGTGGATATGAATAAAAGAGAAAAAAACACCCACAGCACGACGCAGGCTACAGCGACAGGAGGAGAAGCGAGCACTTCAGGCACTGCAGAAGATGAGGCGACAATGGTCAGAGGAAGAGCCAATCAGCAGCAAGGTCCAACCGTGGCAGACATTCCATGCTATGTGCCATCGATGAGAGAAGGGGCTCCGTCGATAAGACTTGGGAAGAACAACAAGTACATGATAGTAGAACCAGCAACACCGGAGGGTGTCCACATTACTGGTGGAGTGTTGCAGCGGCTGCACAAGATGCAATACATCGACCATGACATGTTAGCATATCCCGAGTGCACCCAACAGACATTCATGGAGAGCGTTCAGGAGGATGGAGGCCCAATTACAAGGGAACCAATGCCATGGGCATTGGGACTACAATGATCAGGATTGTTTTCAATCATTCACATGCCGCATTTTGGGTGCTCTACAGAGGTCAATGCATGTCTCAAATAGTTGTTTGTTTGTTTTCAAGGTGGTTATTTATGGCTCGACATAAATATCCCAATTGATGTGGATCTTCTTGCGAGGATTACTGGGTTACCCAAGATGGGGGTAGACCCGTCACAGTACTTTCAAGGTAAAAACAACTACAAGAAGTTGGCGGAAAAGATGAAAGCTAAGTATGGGGTGGTCAAAAACACCCGCGGATACCTGGTCAACATAATCAACGACCGAGCGGTCAGGCTCGCAGCAAAGTTGTTGGCCATTAAGGTAGTTCACAAAAACCGCCCGAGCCAATGCACATTGGGGGTGATTGCATCAGTGGAACAGTGTACGGCTGGAGTTCAAATGAACTAGTTGTTGTTTTTATTAAATGATTTAATGGAATATGTTGTCGCGGCACAAAAAAGGGGTAATCCCTTTACATATTCTTGGCTCCTGCTATTAATTTCCTTGGTCACATGGATGGAGCCACTGCAATATCAAGATATAGAGACGGAGAGCGTCAAAGTGTGCCGAGGGGCACGGTATCAGAATTTATGGGCACTCAATGACAAAGACAGGCAGTGCGACAACAACATACAATTTTACATATACTTAGAAGAGTTGCATGCAAAAGCATTAAAGGTCCAGCGACTGACAGAGGTCACAGAAACAAAATATTGACAGATTGCGAGGATCATTGTGGGGCCTCAAGAAATCTTTATCCAAGCACGTGCAGACCCAGCGAAGCAATGGTTGACAACATAGTATAAACTAACAGAACAAGAGTTGGATGCCATCGTAGAGGAATGGCCAAATGAATGGAAGACCCCGGTCGGTGACGACCAACTGTCAAATTCGGAGGATGGCAAGCCGACAGATGTACCAAAGACGCAGATGGAAACAAAATAATCGGAGGACGAGGATGAAGGTGAGAACGACCAGTCAAGGAAAATTCATGATGGGTCGACCGACACTCTGACAGATTCGGAGTTAGAAGCACAGCGCCAAGAAGCGAGAATGAAGAGGAATAGGGATAGAGGACAAGGGAGTACCACTACCAGTATCCCTGACGAACAAATGAACATGTTGCTGGATAGAATGAAAACGGTGGTAGAAGAAAATCGATCCAAAGAAACCCAGCATGCGACAGACTATGTCCGTCAAGTGTTGCAGTTACTAGAAACGTTGAGCAACATATTTATGGAGACTAAGGTACAGCCAGGACTTTCCCAGCAAGTCAGCATGAGAAACAGCACAAAGAAATGGATATTGGCACTCAACAGTGTATCATACAGGTGCTACCTCGTGCGATCACTACAGGAAATGAAGAGTTAGATGATGCCCTATGCGGACTGGATACTGTAAGTATTGATCTCAATATGCTACCATGTTCATGATGCATCGCACCCACATTGCGGTTAGCAAATAAATTAATGAGAATGAAGCAACGACAAACAATCAGATGATAAATTACAAGAGGCAGGAAATAAGTGTCGAGGTGGAGATTGAACAACTCCACATGGAAAATGAGATATTAATGAAAGATATGGAGAGAGTGTTGGATGATAGAAAGAGGCTGGAACATGCCATTTCTATGGCATGCGAAGATGTGCCAAATATATCTAAAGAGATGTTCACGGAGGCCAAGGCCTTAAAGCTAGCCGCAGTCATTGTGCATCTTATAAAAGTTAACGAGGAATTGCAAACGAGGGTGGTGCCAAGCACACCACCAGAGGAAGTGGAAGCGAGGAAGAACACTATTGAGGATGTTGTGAGGGATATCACAGGATTGGAGAAGGCGACACAACACATAGTAGAGGAGATCTCGTAATTTTGGAGAAGTCTCGTGCAATACGAGCAGTTGCACCAATTGAACGTGTAACTTGGCGAGGCAGAGGTGCAATTAGAGGCTTTAAGGGGATCGCTAAAGGTGATGCCCCTAATTTACAGATGACTAAAACTACAAAAATGAAGGAATTACAGCACCATGTCAACAAGGCACGGACCAGACAGCAGAGGAGAACAATGCAGTTGGACGAGTTGCAATCGAAAGCGGAGGAACTGGCAGTCGAATCTATGCCAGTATTGAAGGAGATCAAATAAAATTTAGAGAGAGTGCAGCAGTCAGAAAATGAGAATCCAAAGGGGCAGAAGGTTGTGGAATGCACAATGCTCAAAGCTGCAGTGAGGGAAGCTATCGACCAAATCAAAGCAGCATACGAAGAGTTCAAAACACATGTAAACACACCAGCAGCATCTGGATGAAGTGGCTCAAGGGAGATCCACAACTTTGTGTTGGGGGCCTGTTGGAACGAGGCTACATCTCAAAATTTTTGGTACAACCAGCAACAAAGGGGACAGCGACAAGGGAAAAGGACCAATCGTGGAGTGCAACAAAGTGGATAAAGTGAAAGTAAAGTGGACAAAGCGGAGAAATCGGAGTAGAGTTAGTTAGACTTAGTGGTTAAGATATGGCCACTTTGCAAAGTGGCCTAATTTTGTAACGGCCATTGAGCCTATAAATAGAAGTAGCATTGTAATCATTAGGATATCATAGATTATCTTTGGATCTTGGCATCAAACCTTGTATTTTGATCTGCGGATTCGCATCTTTGTACTGACTTTGATCTGCGGTGTTGAGATGGGTTTTGACGAGTTGTATTCCTGATTTGTAAGACAGATTGACATGGAATGAGAAGGAATGCTTTGTTCATTATTTTTTCGCTTATTTGTTGATCGCAGTATTATTAGTTATACTGCATTATGATTAGATCTGTAATGTCGCAATTATGTTATGTATCTCTGATCTGTTAAATATGTTTCTATAATCTGTTACTGCGTAGATCTAATTAATATGTCTGTTATGTGATAATGGTGTTACGATGCGAATGATGATTATGTCTATCTCTATGCTGTGATTAAATGTGAATGATGCATGTCCTCTTATACCTGTGGAATCTTGGTTCCTGCAGCCCCCTTAGGTATCTCATGAGACCTCACTCGCTCTGCGAGTGTTGTTAGAAATGCTAAACCCTTTCTGGGCCGATATCTATGGTATTTTTGTCGATATTTGTTGATACTGTGCGAAGTGGACCCATGTTGATAGATCTGTGTCAACACACACATTATCCAATTTCCAGACAATCAATTTTGACAATAACCACAAAGGAAAAGAAAAGGTTTAAAATATAAACTAGAAAGTAATAAATAGTTAGTAGGGTTTGGGGATAGATCATATGAGTGGTGATACAATTTTATATTAAATTAAAACTTCTTGGTTATAAAAGTACTTTGGAAAAATAACTGGTATGTTTAATAGATTCACCACTTGATTGTGCTCTAGTTTGCGCCATGTGGAGTGTCTTCGGTTCACCTTGGGTACCCAGAGATATTTGTCCATTTACTATGATAGCTTTGAGTTGTGATCAAAGTTGTAAAGGATGGAACAAGAACTAAAACCGAGGGAGGGTACTGCATGGCAAGCTACCGTGACAACATTTTGGAGATACTCCTTATCTTTTACAACTTATTCCCATTCCTTCCTCAGCTTCTCACACTCTTATTGCAGTGTAGTATGATGCATCTGATACTTGATCATTTCAGCATATGCATTTTCTTCTCTCACCTTGATCTCCTCGACAAGATGTTGTTAAAGGTTCTGCAGCATGAACATGGGAAATACTAACAATTGTAGATCGATATAGCTCAGTTTGTGAGCTTGTACCTGTAGGCCCATATCACCACAACTTAATTCCCTTGGAAGAAACTATATTGTCCTTCCCATCATAATAGTAGATTCCTATAGCATCGCCTCCTCCTTTTCTCTTCCCTCATGTTGTTGCAGAGTTCCCTTATGAACTGGAACTAAACTAAGTCCTGGGATAGCTCATCGGAGTCCTTCGAGTTGATCTATTACCCCTTTAAATAGTTGCATAGTCTTCTCTTCGGCTAAATTGGATATTTTTTATATGACCTTCGTCATGTGATTGTACATAATACTTATGTCATCCTCTATCAATGCCATGACAGCCTTTTTCTTCTCTACCTTCGATTTATTCCTTTTCCCTCACGCCACAATTGTCACTTTACTCTTTTATCCTGGCTCCAGATCTGATTCTGTCGCACTTGAATACCTATCTCCTTCCTGAGAATTTTCTTTAGTATGGCTATGTCCCCCGGTGCTCCCAGCAAGATGGGAGTCTTTATCATCTCCATGTGTTTCATGTTGATCCTACTGCGACTCATCCATTGAAATCTATTCATCTTTGATGGGGTTCTTCCATTCTATTCGACATTCATCTGTAATTGCAAGTATATCTTGCTCCGATAATTTAAAATTTGTTACCAACCATTTTTTAACAGGTTCATGTCGCGCCTAGACATACATGTGGTGAGGTCCAGCCATGAACTTGATAAATCCCTTAAATCTTACAATCACATACTTTTCTACATGCGACACCATAGGGACATGATGTCAAAGTGCTTCCAAGTGCATGTAAAACTGCACGTTGTTCTCTATCTACCTCTTTTGCTCGTCATTGAACCACAAGTTAGCATAGCGTGCAACCAAGCACTAACCAGGTCGATAATCCATCGCCCAGTATTCCTCTGGTTCTGCCCAAGCAATAAATGAAATTAACATAATCAACCAGGAATATTGGAATGGCATACCTTTATCTAATGCATCCTGGCAATCATTAAGGAATTCATTGAGCAGGAAGGTGGCCCAGTTCATCTACACCCCCTGGACACACTACTCCACAACTGCAATCACCGTCGCAGGGATCTGATTTGGCAGACACTTCCTGAGTAGCTTACTCGCCAATGCCTTTGTTGCGAATCACATTGCTTGATCATTAATCGAGGCTATTTCATAGCCCCTCTTATGTTTGTCATATTTTATTTTGTTTTCATTCAGTTTGCTAACTCCCTGTCTTTCTCTTTACCTACAAGAAATGCATCAGGGTTAAGTCCTGCCTTCGGTAACCCAGTGATCTCCACTATTAAATTCGAATCTAAGGATATTTTCTTGTCGAACCACAAGAACCCTCAATGCACACACGAGAGAAAAAATTTTACACATGAATTGACCTATGTTGATCGCTCGAGGTGTGGTATATCTATCAACGATAAAACACTCGACCGATGCAACCCAAGGGCCCATGGCATAGGTTCTAGAAAAGTAGTCTGGGTTTTGGGCTCCGAAACTGGTTCCATATACTTGGTCGATGCGAATTCTAGAAATTTCTTCAATCCATGACCCACATACGATAACTTGGAAATCTTTCCCATCATATCTCCTTTTTTTATAATCCCTTTCAAGATCATAGGAAACACCACAAAGTACTTCTCATTTCTCCCAATATTTATTGGCCTCGCACTTGGTTTTCTTGGTGGCACATAAGGTGTCATTAACGATGCTGAGCTAAGTACAGACCCATATGCCTCTTGATCATTTCTCCACTTCGAAATTTTCTCAACGGCTTCCTTCGTCGCAAATGATCTCTTCTTCTTCGGTGGTTCCACTAGAACATGGGTCGACATGATTTATGGCTTCTCTTGCACGACTGGGGCAGACACGCGGGAAAAAACTTCCAAAACTGATATTTTCTCAACACTCACATTGGACATGGTTGCTTCCATTGATAGAGACTATGATTCAAATTTATTCAACACTCTAATTTTCTCGACTCTCTGCTATCAACTTTCTTAATGCACTCAATCACTCAAGAAACAATAGAGTACCCCTTCACTTCAATCTAATTTTAACTTCGTCCTTCAATCTATCATGTTAGTGCTTTTTCATAAAACAAATAGTAGATCGGACCAAATCCTGGGAAATGATTATCCTTTTCGGCAGCAATCTTGTTCACACATGTGTGTATTTTCGTCATTTAATGCGAGATGCTACACTAACGTCGCCACCTTTCATGCGATTAATATAGCATTTATTGAACATGCGGGAAACTATGACACAACCTTGACTTCGATAGACATATGACTTATGTACAAATTCCCACTATGACTGCATAAACTTCAATAAGTTACGCTTCAACTTAAATAACTTCGACAAACCACACTATAACAGACTACACTTCAACAAAATTCGGAACTACGACTTCGACACTAGCTTTGCTTCGACACTAAAAATAACTTGGGGTTTCCTATTTTTTTTCATATGTACAAATATTTTCACTACAAGAAGGCGCAAATGTCCCTATAAGGTTTAAGGCGGCTTCCATTGAGAAATCCCTTGAGTATTTCTCCATGCCAATTTTGTAATTATACCACACCTCCTTCTATTATATAGTTAATGACACATAGCCCCAAGCAGTGTGTTCTCAACTTACATGTATGCTTGAAAAACTTACTGTCATACAGGAGCACTAGATCTCCTCTCCGAAACTACTTCCTTGCAATGTTCCGATCATGCCATGCCTTTTCTCGATCCTCTTGACTTGCTGTTGAAAACCTGCTATGAACCTATTCTCTTCCAACTGTAGTAGCTGCGACAGCCGCTCTTCGACAACACTAGTGTCCGACATACCTGTGAATGCAACAACCCTTAAACTCGACACTATGTATTCCATTGGCATAACAAATTCCTGACCATACACTAGCTTGAATGGTATCTGGCCCGTTAACTTCTTACAGGTTGTCCTATAGGCCCACAAAATGCAAGGATCCTTAAGTCCCAATTGTCGCGGTTCACATTGAAAACCTTCGTCAAAGTATGTTCCAGTACCTTGTTGAATGCTTCAACAATTCCATTAGCTTGTGGATGATATGCGGTGCTTTTCCATTGATGAATTTGAAAATATTGAGTTAGTGCCTCAATAATCTTGTTGACAAAGTGAGATCCTTGGTCACTTAGCAAAACTCATGGATAGCCAAATCTACTGACTACATTTTGAAATAAGAACTTCGCAGCAGTTGTAGAACTACAATCCTTCACTAACTCAGCTTTATCCCACCTAGTCAAATAGTATGTCGCAATAATAATATAGTGTTCCCCTGATCTCTTTGCAAGGGGATTAATTGGTCTTACAAAGTCAAAAGCCCATTTCTCAAAATCATGCAAAGTAACTTGTGGTACTAACGATATTTCATCCCTTCCAAATGGTTTCCCTGTTCTTTGACAAATATCACAAGAGCGACAATACTCCTTGGCATCTTTATGGAGTGTGGACCACTAGAGTCCTACTTGCAATATATTATGGGCGGTGGGTTGTCCTACGCAATGGCCTCCTACGACCCCTTCATGACCGTCAGCTAAGACCATCGGTCACTCATGCTTCATAAAACATATCCTTAGTACTTCGTCTAGTCCCAACTTATATAACTATCCGACTATCAACTGGTAATCTACTGATTTTACAACCAAATGTTTCTTTTGATTAAAAGACAACCCTACCAGTGACATTCCTGTACTGATCGAAAACATATGTGCATCTGGGAGGTTTTCATCCAAGTTAACTAGCTCTTCCCCTATCTCCAACCTCGACAAATGGTCAACTCCTGCATTTAATCTTCCCAGTTTGACTATGATTTCAAAGTCATACTCATGAAACAATAAAATCCATCTGCATTTTCTCCCCCCAACACTGGATTGTTAACTAGGTACCTTAAAGTAGAATGATCATTAAACATCTTAAAACGACCTCCTAAGAGGTAGTGCCTAAACTTTTGTAGTGAGTAAACCATGGATAATCCTTCTCTCTATGTCGTAGTGTAATTTCTCTCTATTGTGGATACATTCCTATTGGAAAATGCAATTGGATGGTCAATAGCTCCCTCTCTTGGTTGAACCAGAACTTCACCCAATGCAATAAATTAGGCATCAACATGAACATGAAATTATTTTCTCCAGATAGGAAACACTAGAATAGGCACAGACACCATTTTTTCTTTCAATGTGTCAAGGATCTGTTGACATTCTTCATTCCACTGAAATTTAGTATCCTTCTTCAACAACTTCTCCATTGACGTTGTGATGTGTCCATATCCTCTAATAAAATTACTATAGTATCCCGCATGTCCCAAATTTATTCTCAATCTTCGTATTGATGTTGGCGGTGGTAAGTCAACAATAATAGCGATCTTCATAGGATCTACTAGCAGACCCTGTTTGCAAACCACATGACCAAGCAACATGCCAAATGGGGCACAAAAGATACATTTCTTCAAATTCAAAGTTATCTGATAATGTCTACAATTCTCCAACATCAATCTCAAGTTCTCAATGTGATTCTTCAGCAATTTGTAGACTATGGATAAACTCTTTGAAAGTTGTGACCACAAATATGGAAAAGATAGTTGGTGCATTCTTAAGACCAAATGGAAAAACTATGTACTGGTAGCAATCCCATTTAGTCACAAATGTGGTATTATGTAGATCCTCCTTAGCAATCTCAATTTGATGATATCCCGAAAATCCATCTGTGATGAATAAGCTTCTTGTCCTCCCACATTCTCTAGGAATTCATCTGTAAAAGGTGTCAGGAAGGGATCATGTAAGCAAGCATAATTAAACTTCCTTAAATCTACACAAATTCGTATTTCACCCATCTTCTTATCTTGAACGGCCTTCACATGTCTTATTATCTTGAACAAACATCGGGATAATCCATTCAAATTCTTCGACAGGTTCAATGATTCCCACATCAAGCAATATGTCAAGCTCTGTTCTCACCTTTTCCTTATACTTGGGATTCAATTGGTACGGTCACTACTTAACTCGATTTACATCAATTTTTAATGGGATTTTCATTTCTCCCAAATCACCAGCAATAGCCTTCATCATATAAAACTTTGTAGGGAACAAATCTTGATATTCATGTAGTAGGTCAGTAAGCTTTCCTACAGCCTTGTCATCCCAGTAGTCTCCAGTATCAACAAACTTAGGATTTTCACTTGAATCAATATTTACCTTCTTTGTCTTTAGCGACTGCAGGAATTTATCAAACTTAATTTTAGGGCCCTCCATGTTATGGATTCCTTCTATTTCTGGGATATTCACATCCCTTGGATCATCATCAAGGTCACCAGAGATATTATAACATTCCATTGCCTACTCAAGCATCACAGTCCACTGCGACAGACTAGTTAGTTGCACGGGTATTTCTTCATAAATATTGACCTTAATTAGTTGCAGAGCTGCATCTATTGATGTATTTTCATGTCTTCCTAAAATTGATATCCATATTTTCTCAATCTGTTGTGCCTTTTCGTAGTTCCAAATATGTATACCGGCTTCATGGTATAGTATCCAAGATGTGAATAAACATGTGGACCCACTCTTGTTTTGGTATATGTTCCCATTCTCTTGTACATACTGCTAAATGATCTACCATACTATTTAACCCATTATACTTTTGTTGCTTATAGTATATGCCGTCTCCAAACTAGACTTCCAACAACTTTTTACACTATGACCAGCTTTGAAACTTTTCCCTATGAGTAGACCACCATCGCACCGGAGTAGATTTCAATGCTATGTCTAAAGCTAATATTCTTTTCTTTTCAGGTACCCTTACTTCAAAATCAAAGATGAAAACACTTAAATTAGGTAACCCATCATAAGTAGGCAGATCACATATCTCTTTACTAACCCGGCGAAGTGATCTAGTAACTCGAGCACACCTTCTTGTGGATACTTGATGTAGTCGATTCTTCTAACTCTCCAATGCTTCCCCTAAGTTGGAAGAACGTGAACTAACACTTATGCGGCTCAAGGTACCATTCGCAGTTGGATTAACATAGTCATCAATTCTTGAAGTGACCTTATATATATTGTCTAAGTCTTCAACAGTACATTCCTCTTGAACAATTTCGACATACCTTGGGCCTTCCAATGGATCTAATGGTGCAACATTTCTCATATCCCCTCCTTCAAACATCATCGACCTTTTCTTAAGATTTAATATTGTCTGGTTCTCAATTGCCCAATCAATACCAAGCAATTCCGGATATGGGTTTAGTGTCATCTACAATTTCTATAACTTCGAAGTCAGCATGGATTCATAGACCACCAATGTCAACAGGAACATCCACCATTCTGCCAAATGGTATTACTTTTTGTTGATTAGCTAATCGCAACTGGATAGGCGACCATACCAACTTAGTACTTCACATAGCTTCCCATGTTTGTTTAGTTATGACATTGACATCTGAACCTAGATCCAAAATAATGAAATCCATGTCGAAGTCTCCAATATGCACACTAATTTGTAGTTCCCTCCCTATTCTTATCCTCTTTTTCAAATTATTTAAGGCTCTTTCTTGAGGGGTATCTTTTTTTATTCATCAAATAAATTTTGTAATTCCTTTAAAGTGGTTTTATCTTTTACTAAGTTTAAACAACTTTTCAAAATGTTCTTCAATGTACTTACCTTTCCCAAGCTTCTCTTTTGAGCTAATCAGTCGAAGCAGACTGGCATATCATATACAGGAACGTCGTCGAAGATTGGAGCTATAGAAGTCGAACGTCCCCCTGGGTTGTAATAAATTCCTTCCTTGCATCCACAAATGTCTTATTTTCCTTCTGAACATCAAACGGTACTATGTATTGTGCTGTTGGTCTGATTTTAGGGACATGTGGGTTAGTATATATTTCTCTATCATCTCTTATCGTAGCTCCTCTTATTTTCAAAACAGCAACAGTTGGTTTCTCTTATCGAGGTTCGACTGATATCTTCTAAACATTCTAATCCTAGTTCTGATTTTGATTTTGATTTTCCTTAGCTTTCCATTTTGATATAAGTTGCGCGAAATCATCAATAGTATGGTCCAAGTCTCAACAATATGTACATGGATAACAGGGATTTGGACAGTCCCTGGAAAAATGTCTTGGTGTACCACAGTTGTAACATATTACCTAACCTCTACCTCGACCAAGTCCTCCTCGTCCCCATCCGCGGAACCCACCTTTTGGTTGATTAAACTGTGCATTTCTCCCCTCTCCTTGTTCCTCACATTTCATTCGATAAGTATCTACAGTTCTTTCTGTGAGCAATTGATATTCTAGGTAGTCCTTCTCATCATGGCTAACTAATCAACATAATTTGCAAAACAGGTTTTGTGGACTACTTACAATTTTCTTTAATAGGCAACATTCTTTTGGTCAATGTCCCCTAGTCTGACAGATCCTACACCAGGTTCCAGCTCCAGGATTCAACGGATTAGGAGCTCCGACAACGATATAGTCTTGGAAAGTTGTCCCCCGGTATTTCGAATGACCCTCTTCCTTACACCTTGTACACCATAGATCTTCTATTTTGTCCTTTATTTTCTTAATATCATGTATTTGTAATGACTGTTGGTGTCCATTTTGTCACCATTTTTATCATCAAATATACTCTGAGTGGCGTTATTTTCACTATTCTGATATAATAAATCACTCTTCTTGCCATTCAGACCGTCAATCAGACCCAGGTATTATCATATTTACATATCACATGAATCTTGGCTAAATATCATTATTTTCATGGTTTATTAATATTAATTTAATGTTTTTCGACTCGCATGGCAAATAGATTTCGGCTTGCAGGTTATGGGCTTCAAACGGACCTCCGTTCAAACTCATGTTCATGTTGCAAACGTTTAGCCGCATCCAGCCTGCCGTTCAGCCCTTCGTTCAACCCACGAAATCGTTGGTTGGTATATTCCTGCCCATTAAAGACAAAAACAGAAATATGGGTTCTGTTAGCAACGTGGTGGTTATGGTTGGTGAGTCCTTGTTCTAGAAGATTCGCTTCCTTGCTCGCTCAGATCGACAGCACATGACTCTCCCCACGTCAACGCTCTAAAAGATTCGCTTTCCCGTTCACTCAGCTCGCCATCACACACTCATTCCCATGTCGACATTCTAAGTAGCTCCATCCTCCCACGCTCAGCTGCCATCACATGCTTCTGCCCATAGTTAAAGGAAACTAACATGCAACTGTTCGCATCAAGGAGAATCGGCGCCGTGGAAGCAGGAGGACGGCCTGTGCACTGTCATAAACCACCATGCAGTCGTTGTATAGACATTAAAGACTTCTATTTTTAGAGAGGCCGACTTTGTCGACCTTCTCTCCCATTGCAAACATATATATATATATATATATATATATATATATATATACGCCTCCTTTGGAGAAACACAAACGACATGTAGCACAGTAGATATAAACATTTTACTCTATCAGTAATTCATAGAAACATTGTATAACTTTCTTAGTTAATGGAAGCTCCTGAATTTTACTGTTGGGGACTAAATTGATTTAGTTTCAATCTCTGATTGCTGGGACAGGCCCCTCATCAACTGGAGGTTTTTATGTATATTTTTGTATTTTCCTTTTTGCAAGTAAAGAGTTCATTTTCTAGTGTATGTAATTAATTATGTTTTCATGTATATGTCATTTCCTTGTTTTTCTGTAATCTGTATCTTGTTGCTAACTTAGTTTACTTTTCCAGAATTGATAATGGTCGTCCAAGCATAGTGTTTATAGTTTGCTTTCAGTATTTTGCAATCAGATAGAGTTTAGTTAGTTGTTGTTTCAGGTTTAGTTTATAATTAGAATTAGTTCTGTTAGTTTCTTTCTGGTAACTGTAGGTTAGTTTTATTCATATCTCAGTTTTGTTTGATTAGGCCATAAAAATAGTTTATTTCTTTAAACAATGATTAGAATAGGTTACTTCTTGCTATCTTAGCTTCTAAATACTCTATTCATTGCTTCCCTTGCACCATAGGATCATATGCATCAGCCAGTTGGTAGTTAAGATCATCCAAACTGCTTCTTTCCTTAATTTAAATCGTTTTCTTCCATCCGGACTGTCATTTGGACTATCTTTCAGACTGTCATTCGGGTCGTCATTCGGACCTTAATACTTTCTGCATTGTTTTTATGCTTATTTCGAATTCAGTTTCTCAGGTCTTTGAACTGTAGTATTTCTTGCCTTTAATTAGCATTCTTGACTGTAATTAAGATCTTGTTTTACATTACGTAGAGTTTAATTTAGTTTTATCATCATTCTTAGTTTTCATTTTATTTGCATTAAACTTTGCTTTAGTTGCTTTATAGATTATATTTCTTTTCTACCTGATTCATTAATGCTTTATTGTTCTAGAATCTATCAGTTTCATTCTTAGTATAGTTCATTATATGTTCTTAAGATTTATTTTGAATTAGAGTTAATAATTTCATTCTCCAAGTTATCTCAGTTTTGAATAGCTTCTTTGTTAAGCATAGGATCAGTTTTCCCATTCTTACAATTAATGAAGATGTTCATGAAATACGGTTTGGTTTAGAAATCAATATCTTTATCAAGTTTTCTACTTGCTTCCAAATCAAATTCAGTCCAAGTAAATATCTTTATTAAATTTTCTACTTGCTTCTAGATTTCACTAATTTCATATCATTTTGCTTATGGATAGAAGATAGATCATAATGTTTAAAGTTAATTGTAATTGGTCTCTTTGTAGTTTACATCTCTTTGTAGAAATTAAGTTAGATTTACTTCCATTTTGTTTTGTTGTTGCATTCGAAAGTCATTACAATACATTCACCCCAGTTCCTATCACATTTGACATACAACATCAAGGAGAATGGAATTAGATACTTTAGTGTAGTCTTGAAGTATTAATTGAATGCATGAATAGTTGTTGAATTCACTAAGTAGTTTGTAGTTTTTGTTTTAAGTCAAGTAGTTTCCATTTTCATAAGAAGTAGTTTGTTTTTTTATCAGTATTTGTTCTTTTCCCGTTGTTTAATCATAGAGTAGAGTAGTATAGCTTGATACTATTTTGATTTGTTGGTTTAGCTAGGTTTAATTAGTTCCTTCGTTGTCTTTCTGAAGTTTGACTCGGTTTTTCATTTTGAAAGATCTGTCGATCTTTTCTTTATTAAACATTTCTAAGGTCTGTCGAACCGAAACTTAGGTCTCATTCTACCTCAGCATATACTGTGCCACAACTCTAAGATTACCAACCCTAGACGATAATTAAATATTTTGGTGATTCCTTAAGATAATAAATACACCTCAACATTTTGGTGTCGTTGCCGGGGAGTTGTAGATAGGTAGAACTCAGTTGTAGATAGGTAGAACTCTCTTTTAAAACTTAGTGATAGATTTGAATTCTTCCCTTTGAAACTTAGAAATAGGCTGGTGGCAAGTGAGCGGTAAGACGAGAGGTGAGAACCTGCGCATCTGTTATAACAGGCATCCCCAAAACCCAGCAATAGTAGTGATGCAATTAGAGTTTATTTCAGTTATAGTTTGTTTTCATGAATAGGTCTAGAGACTCACAAAGTAGATTTATTAAAACTAGCCCTCCTGCTAGAATCCCTACTAAAATTCCTACTAACCTATACGGGGGGCATGCCACCCCAACTACTAACTCAACAGAAAGGTATCGTAAGACACCTAAAGGGGATAGTCCTAGTTGGAAAGCTAAGGAAATCCTTTCTGGAAACCATTTAGGGGAAACCATAGGGACATCAGAACAGCCTGTTCATAAAGAAATTCCACTAAAGGAACCTCAAGCTCATATTGAGACTGAAATTAGACAAAGGAAACTCAAAAGGATAAAACTTCATAACCTCCCAACCCTCCATTAGTCCAAAAACCCAAAGACACTACTTTTTCAATAGTAGGTGGTCCAAAATTAGTATATTTTATTGATCCTGCACAAGTAGACGCTCTTTTTGAAAATTTGTGAACATAATTATTTCACAAATTGAAACAACAACGGTAGGACCTTCAAAGCTGGACTCCCACATAGCATTCTCCTCCTAAAAAGAAAAATACTCTTCCTGAAACAGAACGTTGGGATATCCCATATTCTCCAAGAAAGGATCCACCTAAGTATTCTCTCTTTGGTAATCGAATCTTCATGGGGGATGAAAATGAAGATCATGTCCGACAAGATGAAGAAGAGGGAGAAGTTAGAACTGAAGGTACCTTCGGGTTCCCTATCTTAGACACTGCACAAGATGTAACTATGAAAAACATCCCTCCTTCCTCACTACCAACCTTTTATGGGAAGAGTAGTGAGGATCTGGATACATTCTTATTCGAATTTGACATTTTGTGTAGGAGTTATATCTACCTACAAGATGGCCAAAAGCTAAAACTCTTTCCTGCCACATTAAAAGATTCTTATCTTCAATGGTTCATGGGGTTAGGAGAATCTAGTATTAGAACTTGGGAAGACATGAAGACTGCATTTCTACGAAAATATCAGGATTACTGTAAACCTAAAGACTCTCGCAATGATATTTTTAAAATACAACAACTTGAAGACGAGAGCCTAGAAGACTATCTCGAAATATTTAACTATGTGTTACATAAATCTAAATATATTGATTTTCAGGAGGATGCAGTAAGAACACTCTTCCTCAAGGGAATCTCAAAAGAATTCTTATAAAACCTTAATCTCATGGCAGCAGGAGACATCTCTCATAAGACTTTTTCACAGATTTGTGAGCTATGTAGGAATTACTCTAGGGGCAGAGGGAAAAGTGGAAGACACTTTCGAGAATCTTATGCTAGGAACCTAAAAGGAAACACATCCGGTCCCAGTGGAGTTACAAGGGTAGAGTTGGGAAACCTATTGGAAAATTTCAAGATAGATATCTTGGGAGCTATGGGTTCTCAACTAGATGCACTACAAGTTAAAAAGAGACAGGATGAAGAGAGGGAAGCAATGAGTGTTTTCTGTCCTAGGTGTAGAACTAAACATACCCAACGAGAATGTCCATTGAATAACGTTTCGGTTTGTCACCTTTGTACAGAAGAACATCCAACTGATAATTTTCCATCGTTGCCCAGGTTGCAAGCTATATACAAGAGTGGAAACTTTGGTGAAACATATAGGAGGACTTGGAAACCTATAGATCAACCATAATATCAAGAAAAATCACAAATTCCACCCTATTACTATCCTTATCAACCTCCTCAACAATGGAACACTTCAAGTTGGAAAAATTGGCCACCGCAATACCCTCCTCATAATGCTCAACAACAGCAATGGCCACACGGATGGAGAGGACAAGCTTATTCTCAAACACCTCCTCCTATGCCTAACTATCCTTACCCACCTAATATTTAGAAACCCTTTCCTGGATTTGTACCTCCTTCACTACCCCCCATCCCAAATCAACCTCACCATTTCCAGAATATGAATCCTCCAAGACCCACAATATTACCTGCACAACCGATACCGAATCCTAACAACAAGCCAACCCAAGCTCTTAATAGCATTGGGTTTTTACCTCTTCCATCATATGCCATTTCGACCACACCAATACATGAGATTCAACTGCGGTCTGGAAGAGTTTTGCAAGATCAGCCCAAGTCATCAGTCTTTATCTGAGAAGAGAATGAAGAAGAAAACATACCTAATGAAGTTTTGAATGATGCCATTCTTGAAGATGTGGATATTCCTAATATTCAACACACAACCATCCACATAAAGAAGTAATTACAGAAGAAAGATCACCCCTATAGTCGGAGCGTCTGGTAATAGAAAAACCTGTAACATATCCAGAGTATGATATAATTAACGAATTGAAAAATATTTGTCTTAAGATCCCTTTGTTACAAGCCATTAAGGATATCCCAATCTATAGTAAAGTAATAAAGGAACTCTGTATTAAAAGACTAGGGAGAAAACAAAAAGACCCTCCGACGATTCATGTAATAGGTGAAATGTCAGATTACATTGCCGACTAACCTAGAATCCCAAGGTATTCAAATCCAGAAAACCCTGTGGTGACTGTTATCATCAATAACACTACCATAGGAAACACACTTATTGATCTAGGAGCCGCTATTAACCAGATGACTACCACAGTTTTAGAAACTCTCAATTTAGGACAGTTCCTCTGCCCTACCCCAACAATTCTATAATTAGCAGATCGCACTATGGTTCAACCTACTGGGATCTTAGATGACATCACTGTATCAGTAGCTTCATGGGAATATCCTGTGGACTTCAAGGTCATTGAATCAAAAGACCCTACCAAAGGTCATCCCATTATTCTGGGAAGACCTTGGTTAGCTACTGCCAATGCATTCATAGGATGTAGGGATGGAGAGATGATTATATCTGATGAGTTATCTACAAGAAAATTAGCTTTATACCCACCAGCACAGCCAGTAACTGAAAACTTGTTTTGGTTAGATTGTCCTTTCGGGGATGAGAAATTGGAAGAACTTTCCATTGTTAGTGATTTCTCCTGGGCACTTCAAGAACAAAATACCAAGAATGTGTTGAACCAATATATCTCTTCCACAACATGTATAGACTTTCCTCAGTCTTTTTCCCAACTTGACCAAATCTTTGGGGATGAATTCCAAGAAAACATGAGACTCTCAACATTTACAAATAAACCCTATGTCTTCGTAATCAAAGAACATCTAGGATCCTATACCATACCTTGCGAGGTTAGTTCCGACAAATTTCTACATATAAATGCAGGTTTAGATGAGAGTCGACAAAAACAATTACTAAAAGTTCTCAAGAGTCAAACTGGAGCATTTGTATGGGAATATACTGATATGAAAGGTATACACCCAAATACCTGTATCCACCACATTTATACAGACTCAAACATACCTCTTGTTAGGAAGGCCCAGAGAAGAATGAATCTATCCCTAAAAGATATTGTAAAAGATGAATTACAAAAACTCCTTAATGTTGGTTTCATCTACCCAATTTCTAACAGTAAATGGGTGTCTCCTCTGGTGGTAGTTCCAAAGAAAGTCACAGGGAAATGGCGTATTTGTGTTGAATTTCGAGAATTGAACAAGGCCACTCTTAAGGACTACTTCCCCTTTCCTTTCATTGACCAGGTGTTAGACACCTTATCAAGGAAACAATATTTTTCATTCTTTGATGGGTATAGTGGATACAATCAAATATTAATAGCACATAAGGATCAATACAAGACAACCTTTACTTGTTCTTGGGGGACATATTCCTATCGAGTGTTACCATTTGGCCTATGTAATGCACCTGCCACCTTCCAGCGTGCTGTTCTAGGAATCTTTGCTGACCTTATCATGATTGTGTAGAAGTTTATATGGATGATTTTACAGTTTATGGCAATACCTTCCAAGAAGCCCTTGATAACCTCGAAACAGTTCTTATTCGGTGCCAAGAAACGAACTTAGCCCTTAGTCATGAAAAATGTAAGATGATATTAACTGAGGGCATAGTTCTGGGACATCGTCTCTCTTGAAGGTATCAAGGTGGATCCTTCCAAGATAGAAATAATTGTTAATCTTCCTCCTCCAAAAACTCCGAAGGAGGTAAGAAGTTTTCTTGGCCATGCAGAATATTATAGACGTTTTATTGAAAATTTCACTAAGATAGCCGCACCTATGTTCAAGCTACTCATGAAGGACACATAATTTCAATGGACTAAACCTTGTCAACATGCCTTTGAAACTTTGAAGGCAAAGCTATCAGTGGCACCAATACTTAGGGGCCCCAATTGGTCCCTTCCTTTCCATATATCCATTAATGCTTCCGACATAGCTATAGGGGCAGTCTTAGGTCAAAAAGAGGGACAAACATCACATGCCATCTATTTTTCTAGTAAAAATTTGACTCCTGTAGAAACAAAATACACTGTTACTGAAAAAGAGTTTCTGGCAGTAGTCTATGCCATCAACAAGTTTCGTCATTATATCACAGGATATGAATTTTTCATACATACCGATCACTCCACCATCATATTTTTAATGAATAAACCAATCACCAATGGCAGGGTGACTCGGTGGCTTCTTTTGTTACAAGAATTTAACATCACCATTGTTGATCGTCCCGGTCGAGAGAATGTGGTAGCAGATTTTCTCTCTCGAATTCAAACTGACGATAATGCTAGTCCTGTCGATGATAGCTTCCCAGATGAACATTTGTTCGTTGTGTCTGTTCGAACCCCATGGTTTGCAGACATAGCCAATTATTTAGCAACTGGAAAGCTACCAAACCATCTCTCCCCACCTAAGAAACGTAGGACCATAGTTCGGAGTTCTAATTACTCTTGGGTGGACAATGATCTCTTTCGTACTGGTCCTGATCTTATCATTAAACGATGTGTACAAGAGGATGAGATGGAAAAGATCCTTCATCCATGTCATGGTGGACCTTGTGGTGGGCATTTTTCTGACAAGAGAACAACATACAAAGTGTTGCACTCTGGGTATTCGTGGCCAAGCATTTTCAAAGATGTTTCCAAGTAGGTCAAGGGGTGTGACAGTTTCCAAAGAATGGGTAGACCTACGCCATCTGATGAGATGCCTTTACAACCCCAAGTTATGATTGATCCTTTTGAGAAATGGGCTCTAGATTTCGTTGGGCCAATTTCCCCTATGTCCCATAAGAAGAAGTACATCCTAGTCTGTACAGATTATGTCACCAAGTGGGTAGAATCCAAATCCTTATTCCGAGCCACAGAGAAATCTGTGGTGGAGTTCATATATGAAGAAATATTCACCCGATTCGGTGTACCTAGGGAAATTGTAACCGATCAAGGATTTCAGTTTACCTCCAAGTTGATGAAATAGATTACTGAAAAATATGGTATTAGACATTGTAAATCTTCACCATATCACCAGCAAGCCAATGGTCAGGTAGAGTCCACCAACAAAGTATTAGAAGCCATCCTAACTAAGACTATCCAGTTACACCACAAAGACTAGGCAGATAGGCTCCCAGAGACCTTGTGGGATTATAGAATAACTTGGAGGAACACCACTGGCCACACACCTTATGAACTCGTTTATGGTAAACAAGTTCTTCTACCTATTGAATTTCAAGTCAAAACCTTTCGTATGGCTGCACAATTAGGGATGAATCTAGAAGAAGCATAGAGACAACGAATCCTGCAAATAAATGAATTAGACGAGATTAGGAAAGATGTTATTCAACGCACAATCTTAATACAAAGCCAATGGAAAAAGTGGCATGATAGATACATTAAACAAAAAAAATTCAAAACTGGAGACTGAGCATTACTTTTTGATTCAAGATACAAAAACGTTAAAGGTAAATTAACTACTCGTTGGATGGATCCATATGAAATTGTTACAACTTTTGATAATGGATCTGTTAAGATTAAGACAATTGATGATTCTCAAATTTCCTTTGTTGTAAATGGACATAGACTTAGACTTTATCATCAACCAATATCTAAACAATATTTTGTGCAAAATGCCTTACAACAGAAGTAGATGGAACTGGTAGAAGAGGAAGTCATTCCTCCTTCCCTTGGTTCTTGAATTATTTTGGGTTATCTTCATTTGTATATAGGTAAATATGTTTTTTGTTTTTCAATAATAAGAGTCATTTCTAACAATTGATTGCATTTTTACAGGAAATTCATTATTATGATCAGCTTATAAAATTTTGTCAGTCAAAACAGGAAGACTCTTTTCCTTTTTCTAAATTTTTTATGTTTTTTTCTTTGTACATATGTTTTTGTTTTGAATAAATTTGAATCATCTAACAAGTGGTTTTGCAGTTTGATTACAAGAACCTTATCTTTATAATCAGTTCATGCAATATTATATGAAAAGGGAAGTGCTCTAAAAACCTCATAATACATCCTAACTCCTTCTCTTTCAATTATTGTTGAAAATTGAAAATTTATAGTGAAAGGTTAAAGCGTTCTTTATATCATTTTTAACCACTTTCTTTTATGATTCTGTATATGGTATTTGATTCAGACATGTACATTTCTGATTTATCATTAGAACAGTTGCTCAAGACCTACTTTAATTACTATGATCTTCAAAAGCTCTATCTTACACCTATGGGATACTATCTCATCCTAGACTCATTATCAAAATTTGTCTCTTAAGCACTTTTAAAAGGTAGCCCAAAAGTGAGTGATATTTCTATTTTGTGGGGAACATTACTGATCTTTTATGAAGAGGACGTACTGAGAGGTCAAAGAATAGCTTTAGGTTATTATCTTTTGACATGATCTATGATCTAGGCCATTTTAAATAAAGTTACTCACCAGGTTCGTTCTAAAATTTTGAGTTATGTGTTTAGTAGGCTTAGCACACTCTAGTGCCAACCGGATTCCGTACAAAATATATATATATATATATATATATATATATATATATATATATATATATATATATATATATATATATAGATACGAGGAAAACCCACCGGGGTACTGAACAGGCTCGCTGGCAGCGGGTCCATGCTAAGTAAAATATTAAACAAGGAATCTCGGTAAATGCAAGTAAACCCGTCGGGGTACTGAACAAGCTCGCTGTCAGCGAGGCTATGCTTGCATGGTACCAAGAGAAACCCGTTGGGGTACTGAACAGGCCTGCTGGCAACGGGGAAATATCGGGTAAAAGAGGTTTGGTTAACGCATTGTTATGCACATGGCTCATAAAAAAACTTGAGTATACAAACACATGTTTGGACCAATTATTTATACTGTCATTAGAGAATGGTTGTAAGTTGGACTTGGACCCTGTCATCCAATTCACACAATACCTAGGATATGACTATCCTAGAAATGGGACCCATAACTATATAAATCTTACAAACTCTACGGCAAACCTTATATATATTCTTTGGATGACAAGAGATCTTTACAATAAGTCATGGATGACTAGTTTTCCTATGGCATTTTTCACATCAATTATACTATCATTCTTTATATGGTCTTCTTAAGCACTGTTGTATTCTTTTTTATGAATGTACATATCTGAATCATCTACATTTATTAGTTAATATTTCATTTTCTTACAAAAATTATCACAGCATTTTAGAAGTTATCGGCAAAACTTTCAATTGAAAATATTTGAATATTAATCAATTTTTATTTGATGGCTTGAGGACATGCCATATTTTTGGTTTGGGGGAGGTTTAGAACTATCTTTATTTTCTGATTATTTACCAAAAATCTATTTATCTTTGAAAAAATGATAGGTGTTTTCAGGAATAATGCGAAATAGCAAAAGCAGGATTGTCCTAATCAATGATAAATAAAGAGGAACGCAACTGAAAGATCCAGAAAAGCAAAGTTTATAGCATCTTGTGTGCACTAACAGCCTCATAAATTCCCTGCAAAATCAGCTTCAGTCAGCATCAGCAAGCAGATCTTGTATAGACAAAATTCTATATGAAGGGTTGAATGACTGGTCGAATGCCAATCCGAATGAGGTGATGAACGAGGCAAACAAACAACGATCTGAATGGAGTGCCGAATGAAACCATAGCTTATAATGGCTTTATTAAATATGCCAAGGTATCCAAATTTGAATATTATTGATAAACCTAATTGGCTAATTATGTCAGGAATCAATCAAATGTCAATTTCGCACGTGGTCTCATTCCCTTATCCATCTCGCCTCCATTAAACGAATGGATTATGCATCATTGGGTTCTTCAGAATCATTACATGACCGCCATATGGTCTTAATTATCCTATCGTACGATCTTCCATCATATTCGAGTCATCATGATCTCTCATGTGTAATCCATGTCTATAATTTCATTTTGAGAATTACATTCAACCTGTCCAAAGTTCGACTTTGGACATGGTTGAATATATCATAACGACACATATTCACTAACTCATGCATTTCTATGTTGGCACTCGATTCAAGATCTTTGAATGATAAGCGTGATCTCTCAAGCATGTTAAGTCCTCGCCTACGATCATTCAACCATTCAAGCGGACTTCAATTTAAACTGACGACTGCATGAATTTCACTCCATTCTATTAACTTTCCATCTTTTCTGTTAAGCCGCATCTCCTGCATCCCTTGCATCCCCTGTACCTATCCGCATCCCTCGACCTCTGTCCAATTATGCCGATCCGTCATGAACCTGGAAGTTACAAGGATTTACTTCTCATGCTCAAGTTCAAATAATGTCATGAGGTATTCCTTCGAGCCGGATGGGGTTCGTTTCTCCGCCTTCTCCAAGGCCACGACCACGAAATCTCACTACTTTTTGCTAAGGGATTCGATGGCAAGATGGCCAAAGTTGGCCATCTCACTTTTTCTGTGACAGAAGAATCTATCGTATTGGCCACAAAGATTCCTAGGGAGGGTGCCCATTGGCACAAACATCTCTTCCTTCCACAGAAGGCTCACGAATTTGCTTTGAAGGTCAAATATCAACATGTTGCTGGAAAAAAAGGATTCCACCGGAAGTGGGTCAAGCCGGAATACCTAGATCCCTTGACTATCATCATCCATCTGATCACTTGTGAGGGTAAGTTTACTGTTTTTAAAGTCTGCCATTTTAGATTGCTAGCACATTTTGTTAATAATCAGACCCTCAATTTCCCATTCTATTTCCTGAAAAGTTTAGAGAAAATGTCAAGCCAGGTTAGGAAGAATACTATTAATCCCTCTGGTAGCTTGTACCATCACTGTCTCATTAAAATCCTGATCATTCACCAGTTGGAAGAGAGAGGGAAAACCTGGGATCGTTTTTTCTTTGAAATACTAAACCCTCATTTGATCGAGAATCCTATTGTCAAACCCTCTGCTTCTCGAAAACACAATCGTTTCCAAACCGGTATTAGTGAGCCTACCCAAGCCTCTACGCAAGCAGAACGAGACACTAAGCGTGTGCGGTTTGATGAGGATCCCTCAGGCGATGTGCATCGCATTCAACCATCACGTTCAGACGACCATACCCTCGAAACACCCCTCCTCACATTAGCCAATGTATCTGCTCGATTGTGTGAAGCCCCTGCTGCTGGAAGTTCTCCTATACACCACAAAGACAGAGTTCTTGAAGAACATATTGTTGAGCTTGAAACGATTTCAAGAGAGTTGAGTCCTCAAAAGGACCTGGAACATCGCATAGAACAACCCATTCTGAATCAGCAGGAAGTGGATAGATTGACCCAAGGGATAACACGGTTGACAGACCAGAATCAAAACTATGTGGAAACAATCTCTGAGCTTCATAAAGAAAACAAGGTACTACGCACATAAGTAAGAAGCATTGAATGCTTGGTCAACACCAAAACAGCATCCCATACTTCTCTCCGGATGAGGTATGACACCTTGAAGGATCAATTCCAGAAGCTTAGGGCTAAGTCCACTTCCTCTTCCAAGTCGAAGGCAGCTGCTACCGTGGCTCAGCCTTCTTCTTGAATTCCTCTCCTTTTTGCTCAGTGGGGCCTGGTATATCTCTGGTTTGGCGGAATGTTTGTGTCCATTTTGTCACCATTTTTTATCATCAAATGTACTCTGAGTGGCGTTATTTTCACTATTCTGATATAATAAATCACTCTTCTTGCCATTCAGACCATCAATCAGACCCAGGATGATCGTATTTACATATCATGTGAATCTTGGTTAAATATCATTATTTTCATGGTTTATTAATATTAATTTAATGTTTTTCGACTCACTTGGAAAATATATTTTGGCTTGCAGGTTATGGGCTCCAAATAGACCTCCGTTCAAACTAGTGTTCACGTTGCAAACGTTCAACCGCATCCAGCCCTTCGTTTAGCCCGCGAAATCGTCGGTTGGCATATTCCTACCCATTAAAGACAAAAACAGAAATATGGGTTCTGTTAGCAACGTGGTGGTTATGGTTGGTGAGTCCCTGTTCTAGAAGATTCACTTCCCTGCTCGCTCAGCTCGACAGCACATGACTCTCCCCATGTCAACGCTCTAGAAGATTCACTTTCTTGTTTGCTCAGCTCGCCAGCACATGCTCATGCCCACGTCGACGTTCTAAGCAGCTCCATCCTCCCACACTCAGCTGCCAGCACATGCTTCCGCCCACGATTAAAGGAAACTAACACGCATTTGTTCACATCAAGGAGAATCGGCGCCGTGGAAGCAGGCGGACGGCCTGTGCGCTGTCATAAACCACCATGCAGGCGTTGTATAGATATTAAAGACTTCTATTTTTAGAGAGGTCGACTATGTCGACCTTCTCTCCCATTGTAAACATATATATAGACACCTCCTTTGGAGAAACGCAGACGACATGTAGCATAGTAGATATAGACATTTTACGCTATCAGTAATTCATAGAAACACTGTATAACTTTCTCAGTTAATGGAAGATCCTGAATTTTACTGTTGATATTATGTTGTTGGTGACTAAGTTGATTTAGTTTCAATCTCTTATTGCTGGGAAGGGCCCCTCATCAACTGGAGGTTGTTATGTATATTTTTGTATTTTCCTTTCTGCAAGTAAATAGTTCATTTTCCAGTGTATGTAATTAATTCTATTTTCCTGTATATGTCATTTCCTTATTTTTATGTAATCTGTATCTTGTTGCTAACTTAATTTACTTTTCCAGAATTGATAATGGTCGGCCAAGCATAGTGTTTATAGTTTGCTTTCAGTCTTTTGCAATCAGATAGAGTTTAGTTAGTTGTTGTTTTGGGTTTAGTTTATAATTAGAATTAGTTATGTTATTTTCTTTCCTGTAGCTGTAGGTTAGTTTTATTCATATCTCAGTTTTGTTTGATTAGGCCATAGAAATAGTTTATTTCTTTAAACAATGATTAGAATAGGTTACTTCTTGCTCTCTTAGCTTCTAAATACTCTATTCATTGCTTCCCTTGCACAATAGGATCATATGCATCAGCCAGCTGGTAGTTAAGATCATCCAAACTGCTTCTTTCCTTAGTTTAAATCGTTTTCTTCCATCTAGACTATCATTCGGACTGTCTTTCAGACTGTCATTCGGGTCGTCATTCGGACCTTAATACTTTCTGCATTGTTTTTATGCTTGTTTCAAATTCAGTTTCTTAGGTCTTTGAACTGTAATATTTCTTGCCTTTAATTAGCATTCTTGACTGTAATTAAGATCTTGTTTTACATTACATAGAGTTTAATTTAGTTTTAACATCATTCTTAGTTTTCATTTTATTTGCCTTAAACTTTGGTTTAGTTGCTTTACAGATTATATTTCTTTTCTACCCGATTCATTAATGCTTTACTATTCTAGAATCTATCAGTTTCATTCTTAGTATAGTTCATTATATGTTCTTAAGATTTATTTTGAATTAGAGTTAATAATTTCATTCTCCAAGTTATCTCAGTTTTGAATAGTTTCTTTATTAATCATAGGATCATTTTTCCCATTCTTACAATTAATGAAGATGTTCATGAAATAGGGTTTGGTTCAGAAATCAATATATTTATCATGTTTTCTACTTGATTCTACAATAAATATCTTTATCAAGTTTTCTACTTGCTTCCAAATCAAATTCAATCCAAGTAAATATCTTTATTAAATTTTCTACTTGCTTCTAGATTTCATTTGTTTCATATCATTTTGCTTATGGATAGAAGATAGATCATAATGTTTAAAGTTAATTGTAATTGGTCTCTTTGTAGTTTACATCTCTTTGTAGAAATTAGGTTAGATTTACTTCCATTTTGTTTTGCTGTTACATTCAAAAGTCATTACGATACATTCACCCCAGTTCCTATCACATTTGACATACAACATCAAGGAGAATGGAATTAGATACTTTAGTGTAGTCTTGAAGTATTAATTGAATGGATGAATAGTTGTTGAATTCACTAAGTAGTTTGTAGTTTTTGTTTTAAGTCAAGTAGTTTCCATTTTCATAAGAAGTAGTTTGTTTTTTTATCAGTATTTGTTATTTTCCCGTTGTTTAATCATAGAGTAGAGTAGTATAGCTTGATACTATTCTGATATGTTGGCTTAGCTAGGTTTAATTAGTTCCTTCGTTGTCTTTCTGAAGTTTGACTCGATTTTTCATTTTGAAAGATCTTTCGATCTTTTCTTTATTAAACATTTCTAAGGTCTGTCGAACCGAAACTTAGGTCCCATTCTACCTCAGCATATACTGTGCCACAACTGTAAGATTACCAACCCTGGTCGATAATTAAATATTTTGGTGATTCCTTAAGACAATAAATACACCTCAATAGACAATTTCACCGGATGCGATTGGATTTGGGCCATACCCGTTCCAATATCTCCAATGGGTGAAGGATCCAGCTTCATAGCCAACTCAAGGGCTCATTCTGCGACACAATCTTTTGCTGCATAAAAGGAACTCTGATATGTGGCAGTAAAGCAGCTATAAACCACTCCTTATGTTGGACATTGGTCATCTAGAAACTTACACGGGCTATAAATGTCTTAAATATTTGGTCAAATTCCCCGACAGATTCATTTGTCAGTTGCTTGATCTCTTTGAGTTCAATTATACACTATAACTCAGATTTTGGCTTCTTAAATTCACCTTTTAAAGAATCTCTAATTTCTACCAGAGTGTTCGTTGGTTGTCCAGTAGCTACCTTTGAGAACTTCATGAACCAATCCAAAGCACGACCCCTAAAGGTCATAATCAATTGTGCCAATTTTAAATTATCATCTTCAACTTGCTTTAACATTCTAGACTACATCACATAAAACCAATGTTGTTCTGTATCATTTGACCCATTTCCATGGAATATTGGCAGTTTCATATCATCCCCAACCATTCTATTTCTTGGAGGTATTGGATGAGTTTGTATTACGACTCACGAGACCAACACTTACAATAGGGGTATGCGTTGAAGCACTATAATGATTACTACTACTATTACTTGCTTAAATCAACTGCGACAGGATAGTGTTTCTTACCTCAGTTTTTGGAGATGCACACGAGGTCACAAGTATGTCGTAGTGTCTGGTCTGATCTTGTTCAGTATGATCGTCATCATAAGAGGGATTATCTTCTTCTTCTTTAGTTTCTTCTCTATCAAAAGGTTCCTCTCTGATTTGTGGCACTGGTTCATAGGCCTTTCCTTCAGTCGCACTGCAACCATTTCTTTTTGTCGCAATTCTCCTCATCTTACTTGAATGAAATATTCTTCCACTCCACAGTAGACCACACTCTTCATATGTTTCACTGTTTCCTTCCCTTTTCATATCAACTCACTTCTCACTACATAATCTCAAACCATTCGCCACCAACATCCCAATCCACCGCGCACTAGCGATTTACTCGTCAGATCCCATTCTCATAACCCCTTTTTCACAAAGCAACATTTTAATTGACAACTTCAAATATTTCAAGTACTTACCTCGCGGACCTTGGAAGAACTCCCTTTCAATAGTGCTATAGGATTTTTTGGTGTCTACAACAAATTCAATAATATACCCTTACGATATGCTATCTAACTAGAAATCAACAGTGCGAGATATTTTGTTATCAATACTTTTAAGGGTTCGAATTAGCTTGGGTGTCCAAACCTTAGGTTCACCTCCTTGAATATTCCGCTTTTCCTTAGTTAACCTTTCCAACCATTCATGCAATAGAATAGGAAACTCTCCAAATAATACTTCATGAATTTCTGAGAAAACATACTCACCCAACCATGTTTCATCATCCAATCGAGGATGCTTATTCTGATCTTTAGCGAACTCTTTCAGCTTCTGATCTACCCAATCCTGGATCTCAGTCTTAGTAGGATACCACATACCCCTTCAACACATATCTTGGTCCTGACAACGGAACAATTTGTTGGCATAGATCTACTTCGACCAGGGTTCACTTTGTTAAACATCAACAAAACCCAAGATATCGACCCGAAAGGGTCTAACCCTTTCAGCAACACCTGCGAATCAGATGAGGTCTCACCCGAGGTACCTATGGGAGCTGCAGGAACCAAGTTTCTGTAGTAGCGAAGGGGTGTGACAGGAACCCAACAAGCATAACATTCTTAACTTTGACAAAGATCCTTACTTAACACTTCGCAAAATTGCATACACCTAACATTTTAGTTAAATGCGACAAATATTCATTCACATACCATTCATACACATGGATCATCAATTATTCAACAATATGCAGCATATAACAATAAACACAACACATCATCACAGGAAACATACATATTGGACTCTAGATATAACGTGGAAACCCAAATGGGAGAAAACCACAGAAGCGCTTTATTTATTCATGAGTCGTAGCCAAAATAAGCACGTCATGTTTTTCAATGACTTGTATATTTCTCCTTCTTTTACAATAGATCTACGCACGCAACCTACATATCATGTGACTTGTCTCCCCTTAACAGTCAGTATCTTCGACATACAAAACATAGATTTCCAAAAGACAAAGCATCAGCTAGCTAACTAATTCACTAACAACCTCAAAAATCCCAACCCTTTACATATTTATAGGGTGCGCACATCCTACCCCGCTCCCACTACTCCACTAATAAACTACTCAATTACTCCACTCATAAATGTAAGTGGACAAAATTCCTAACTAAATTACTTAACTCCGCCCTTGACATAGTCAAAATACCCGATTTCTTGGATTCTCGGCTTCTACACTGGAGTTGATTGTTCTTCGTCGAACCACTTATCCTTGGCCCTCTTCACACCAAAAATTCGCAAGACTTTACCTCAAAATTTTACCTAGCCCGACATTGAGCTCATCCACTTTTACAATAAAATAATATTAAAGCTTTTCTAACCCACTTTTTTCTCCAAGAAGAAATATAAAAATACACAAAACAAATCAAAGGATCTCCTCAAAAGAGGAACCAAGTATCCTTTTCATAAGAGAGCTTCCCTAAAATATGCGTGTTGACCTTGTCAATAGGGTTTTGTATGCCACATGTCCTCTTCTCCATATAGTGCTCTCGAGAGTATCCCAAAAATAGAAATGGAATTCACAATAGGTGGCGCACTTTATATATCATTTTTGGGATTATTTGCATTCTGTAAGTCATTAATCTATGGACCATATCCCATGAGTATAGTCACAACGGACTAGTTTCTCATGTTTTTTAAGAAATTATTTGGAGCACTCTTCAAGGCAAGTTGCCATTCATCTACCATGTAACCAAAATCTAAATTTTTATATTGTAAATAAAATTCATAATTTCTACAAAATCTCAAAATCATAATTTGATTATTGTTCTTTATTGTGTGAAGACGTTTGTAGCACTCGTTTCCCTTAATATTAAATGGATTGGTGGAGTGAAGTTCTTAATAAATCAATGGGTTTTTGTAAATGGCATAGATATACTATACAATTGTTTTGGGTGTTAGATTGAAACTGATCAAGGGCTTGTTTGGTTTTGGAAATGAATGCTTGCTTTTACAAATGTTTGTGATCATAAAATCAATCTCAGTTAAGGGTGGTCACATAGACAAAGAAATGAAAATCCACATTAGTTTCAACACATGTGGGAATATTTCTTTTGGCTTTGGTGTTTTGACATCTATTGGGAGTGTTTTGACATCTATTGGGATTTGACTTGATGGTGTTGTCACGGATGGGTCCTTGTTAGGTTTGGTATAGTTCAATGTAAAGCTAAATAATTATTTTGGCCTTATCAAAGTGATGTTTCTACCATTCCATTGGTTGGAGTGAGAGATGAATATGAATTCAAGGTTTTACCCTAGCGCTAATTTGATTAGTCATCATAAGCAACAAAATAAGCAATGTGGTTTTTCCTTTCCTAGTTCCCATGTTTTCAATTGGATGGAAGTCCTAGTAGAAAACATGAAGCAAGTAGGAAATGAGAAAGCTTCTAGCTTGGTTTTCGCTCTGTTTTGGGAAAATTAACTGGTAAAAGGCATTATTTCATGTCTATGAAATGTCAATCATCAACCTCTGGTAAATGAGAAAAAAAGATGGCGTTGAGGGAACTGCTAGCTTTTGTTCCATGTGATGAAAATGAGTCTTACGATTAGGGAAATGTAGAGTTGTGTGCAGTTTGAACATAGATTTTTGCATTCCTGTAAGTGAACAACTTGATCTTTACGCTATACCAGCAATAGATCGTCTAGGACAAAATATTAAGCCTTTACTATTTAAGGGTTTTATGTCTATAAAAGACTAAACAAGTTAGGGTTGAGAAAAAATGGAAAGCTTTCTCCCATATCACTAGATCTAGCTTTAAATGCAAGCATAGTTACCATATGGGTTGAGAGTTGAGCTGAGATGAATAGGTCTAATGTAGTAACATTTGAACACTAGATCTAGATTTGAATGCACACATAATTTCCAAATGTGTAGAGAGTTGAGCTGATATGAGTAGGTCTAACATATTAACATTTGAACATTCAATGAGAGTTTTTTATGGTACAATGTATGTATAGTTCAAAGTACTTATTCTTGCTCTCATCTCGCTCTTACTTGAAGCTTACCTCCACACCCAAATTCAACATCACTTTGTTTTTCTTAGAGCCCGTCTCTTCATCCAAGTTCACATTAGAAATCAGACTCATCCTAACCCATCTTAGAGCCCATATTTCCACCCAAGTTCCCCATCATCTTGGTTTTTCTTGAAGTTTGCAACACAAGGGTATATTTCTCTACATGGATAGTGGAGGTTGAACTAGAGAGGCTTTCCCTTGAATTGTTGGAAGGATTTAATGTTGAAATCTTTACAAACATATATTTGTAATTATGGATTGTACTATTAGACATATAACTTATATTCTACAAAATATTTTGAAATTCAAATTTATCATTTTACTGTATTATATATGTATACATATTGATTGTAGAGCTCTATCATGGAGTGGGGCTATAGTCATTTTTCCTGAAAATTATTAGGTCAAATTGTTCTCAGTAAGGATGGATTTGCCACATCTCAAAGTATTCAAAATCATGGGTACTTCAGTTTTACTAAGAATTTAGGTGCTTTTTATTGTGCTTAAAGAGATAAAAAGGAAGACAAGTCATAATGCCTAAAATATTAAAAATGTCGAGTGTTATAACTTTGTAACCTGTGAGCATAATAAATCTCCAAGATAATAGTAATGCTTTGAATGCAATGTAATATTGACAATTTCATTTTTGCAAAATAATTATCACAATTTCATATACATAATAACTACTTTCTTTAGTTTTAATATCCATTTATTTTTTAATGAAATGTTGTTGATTTCAATTATAAATTAGACAAAATATTTTCATAATTCTTACTTTCTTAATTCTTTTTAGATTTTAGCTAGGGTTTAATGGAGATCGATGCAGAATCTTGGAGTTTAAAAGTGGGAATCAATTTTTTTCTTTTTCTGCAACTTTCTTTAGTTTCGGGTGTCCCTTTCTTCGATTTTAGTTTTTCCACTAGTATTGCTTTTTACACGGTTTATTTCTAAAATTTCTTAAAGGTTTTCACGCTTTTTAACGTGCCTTTTTGGTTCTTAACAAAATGGGTTTTGTTCCACTCTAATGGTTTGGGGATTTTCTATTTTGGTAAGACCGTGTAGTAACTAATTTTTTTCCAGACCAATTTTGCCATTTCTTTATGTCCACCGATCATGGTGATCTATCACATCGGTCGTTTGGTGGTACTCTGAGATTCCATGCCACATGTTCTACCGAACGTGATGTGGTATTTTCCCCTCGTAGTAGGGTTTTTTGTTTACCTATTCTTCTACCGGTGGTGTTGTAGTCTCGGGGAATGGGCTGGATCAGAAAGCATGTCAGAATGGTGGTTTAGGGATTCAAGCTCGTATTGATCGGGCCGAGGAAGTGTTGGTCCTAAGGGAAATTTTTTAACTGGTTCCAAAGCACGGCTGAGAATAAGATTAAAGGCGTATAAGGTAAAGAATGGTGTTGAACAATTTGTGTTGGGAAGGGATGTAAACATGGAATGCATGGGAATTTTTGCTTGTTGTGTTGTGGTGGGTGGACTCGAATATGCTAAGGCGAACATACTGGAACTAATAGATTGGGTATCTAGGGACTGGTCGACGGAGTTCGAATATGCCCCTAGGGTAAGCATGTTATCCATTGGATGGATATGCTTTGTCTTCAATAAGACTGAAGACATTCCAAAGGTTTTAGATAGAGTATGGCTCATTAAAGAGGGTTCGTTGGTTCTGAAGTGGTGGCACACTTCATTCGACCCAGGGAAGGAAAATATGGCTAAGAGGCATTTATGGGTTTTAATGCATGGATTCCTAATGGAACTCTGGAACAAAAATGTTTTTGAAGAGCTAGCATATTTTTTGGAGAAATTCATTAAAATTGATAAGAATAGACTTTATGGAGTGGATAAAAGAGTAGCTTCAGTGATGGTGGAAATGGATGTTACAAAGGGACTTCCAGACGAAATTGAATAATCTGGGGAAAGAAAACTATCAAACTGGATCTTGATTATTTCCATATTCCCTTCAGGTGTCATTTTTGTAGAGCCGTAGGAATTTTGAAGGCAAAATGTCCGAAATTGCTCTATGGGGAGGATAAATGGAGCTCTGATGAAGATCTTGAATTTGAATAAAGATCCCTTGCATAAGCTCCAGTGGATGGTAACTCTACACCACTTCGTCGGACATCTCCTATAATTGATGGTAGCTTATGCGAATTTTAAGATATGGAATCAAACGATTCGCCTACTGACTATGAAGGTGTTTCTAAAACGATATTGAATTATTTAACAAATGTGGAGAAATGTTATGACAATAAATCTTTGAATAAACCATTGTATGGGGTTTCAGGGATTACAAATTCTGAAAATTTTGATAATTGTTCTGATGTTATAAAACCCGTGGACTGTGTTGTGGAATCCCTCAAGGAATTATCCACTTGGGAAAACCCTAAATTGGGAATTTGCATTAATGATGATATCAATATTACTCATCCATCAAAAAATTTGGGGATTCTTCCTTAGGATACCATATTGGTAGACTCTTCCTCTGAGATGGTTAAATATAACCTCTCTTCTCCAGTTCATGAAGACTTGTTTACTAATAGTCCTTCTATGCAGCTTCAAAATTGTAGTGTTCCTGATGGCCAAAATTTTCTCTACAAGGTTCCTTATTGATTGTGGAGTCTAATGAGTATGGAATCAATGTTAATCTGCAATAATCCAAGTCTATTTCTTTAAACCCTAATTTTCATATTTGTAGTACGAGCTTCAAAACCCCAAGTTGTAGGTTCTTCTCCACTATTTAGAGATGTTCTAAAAAAACCCGTCTTCAAATTTTTTCATCTAAGCCATCCAACAAGTCTCTGGCTTCCCCAGTTGGATCTATCCGTCATGAAAACATTACAATTAGAAAAAAAAATAATAGGGGAAAGAATGATAAGAAATATTGTAACTTTGTTGCTTCTGATTATTTTCCCCTGTCGAAAAGACTTTAGAGGATTCTAAAAAAAAGGTTGTTTATGGTTCTCTAGACAATCATCGGGCCCTAAGAGCTGGTATGCGCAATACCAGGGGTTCTTAATGAAATTTTTTTCATTTAATATTAGGGGGGTCAGTGGGGATAGGAAGGCTAGTGCCCTTAATCAATTGTTTTCCACTACTAGCCCTGGTGTGATCTTAATCCAAGAAACAATGTGTGATCTTGCTCATGTTGCGAAAGTTTTCTCAAATATGCTTTATGGTTGGGAAATGGTTGCAATGGATTCAAGTGGCCTTTTTGGTGGGTTTTTGGCTACCTAGAATCCTCTAGTTATTGAGTTTAAGGCTTTTGGGACAAATGCTATCATTATTTTGGAAGGTAGATATAGGGGCCTTGATTAAATTTTCTCCATCATCAATTGTTATGACTCCCACAAAGAAAGGGATTTTTTTTGGAACATGGTGGATTCTATTGGTTTACTGATGGACTCCAAGCTTATCTTACCTGGAGACTTGAATTTCACTCTTTATTCTTTATATATTTTGGGGGGAAGCTCTAAAATTGATCCTCTAGCTGGTTTCTTATTCAAAGAAACAATCTAGTGGATGTTATTCCTCCTGAAAATGGGCCCAGCTGGAGAAATGGGAGAAGTGGCAATGGGGGTATCAAAAAAAGGTTGGATCTATTTCTTTTGGTTGACGCCCTCACAACTTCATTGCAAAGATTTACATCCCGGGTCATAAACTCCAATATTTCAGATCACTTCCCAATTTGTTTATAGTTGGATGGTGTGAAAAAATCAAACAACTACCCTTTTAAATTTAATCACATGTGGCTAGATGATGAATATTTCTGCACCTTCGTTCGAAATAGTTGGTACTCTATTAATGTTCTTAATGATTTCTTGGCTATGAATAAGATGGTTTTTTAGCTTAAAAATATGAAAAAGAAAGTTGTTCTTTGGGAAAGAGATAAAAATATCAAATCCAAGAAGGAGTTAGTTGAAATTGAAGAGTTAATGGATCATATTTTGTATTCTTGTACTTCTGGCATATTTTATGATGAAGAAAAGGAGGAATTAGTTGACCTGGAGAGTCATAAATCTCTTTTGCTGAAGTAGGAGGAAATGACTTGGAGGTTAAAAAGTTGGGCAATATGGATCTCCTAGGGAGATAACAATTCTTCATTTTTCATAAATATGCAAATTTTAGAAGGAATGTGAATTCTATATGATATATGGAGGATGACAGGGGTGATTTGCTACACTCTCAGAAGGATTTAGAAAAGTTGGCATTCAATCACTTCTATAATCATTTCAAAGACAATAGAAATGATGATATTGTATCTCATCCTAAGGTTATCATCAATTACCCTACTTTCTTCTCAGTTGAGGAGGGATGAAAATTGAAGAACCTGTTACTTTGAAGGAGATTGAAGGATTTTTAAAACAATTTTCAAAAAATAAGAGCCCATGTCCAGATGGTTGGCATGTTGAGCTCTTACTTTCTTTCTTTGATTTGATGGGAATGGAGTTATTGGAAATGGTGGTATAGTCTAGAGTTGAAGGCTATGTATCTGGTGCCATTAAATCTTCCTTTATTACCTTGATTCCTAAATGCAGTAATCCTACTAATTTCTCTGATTTTAGACCTATTTCCCTTTGTAATCTCATTTATAAAATTATCAAAAATATTTTATCCAATAGACTAAGGACAAAGTTGGTTGAAGTCACAACAAAGGAGTAATTTGGATTTTTGGCTAATAGACAAATCTTGGGTGTAGTGGAGGTTACTCAAGAATGCTTACACACCATTAAATCCAAAAATATGGAATCCTTGATCTTAAAAATGGATCTAGTGAAAGCATACGATAAAGTTAATTGGGTTTTCCTCAGGTTTATTCTTCAACATATTGGGCTCCCTCTTATGGTGGTTAATTGAATTATGACATGTGTGACCTCAGCTTGATTTGTTGTTTTAATTAATGGATCCCCTACAAATTTCTTTTCCAGTTCAAGGGTCTCAGCAGGTTAATTACAGTGGCAAAATCTCAAGGGAAACTAAAAGGGGTTAAGATTGCTTCTACATTTTTTATCACCAATTTATTATTCGTTGATGATGTTGTTATGTTTGGAAGAGGCATAGTAGAGGAGTGGTCTATTTTTTATGAGATCATCTCACTTTTTTGTGCAACTTTCGGAATGGAGGCCATCTCTTATAAAACTGTCTTTATCAAGAATGGTATTGATGATGATATTTTTTATCAAATTAGTTCTTTTTTACCATTCCAAGCTTCAGAGTTAAATGATGGTTTTAAGTATATGGGTTATTTTTTAAATCCCAACAACTACATAATTATGGACTTGATGTGGTTGGTAAAAAAGGTGGATAAGAGGATTGATAATTGGACATATAGGTATTTATCTCTGGGTGGAAGACTTACTTTATTGAAGGTGGTTTTGACTGGTATTCCTGTATATTGGTTCTCATGTGCATAGGTTCCTCGAGTCTATTCTATAGATGATAAGGAAAAAAAAATGTTCAATTTTCTGTGGGATGTTTCTGCTAGTAGGGGAAAAATACATCTGGTTAAGTGGGATACCTTTTCAAAACCAAAATCATTAGGTGGATGGGATATTAAGAACATACATTGGTTCAACAGTGCCCTGTGCATGAAAAATATGTGGAGATGAATATTTGAAACTGGTCTTTGGTGTGATGTAATAAATGTGAAGTACTTGAAGGGTAACCTTGTTGGATGGATTAGAAATGTTGGTCTTATGGTCATAAATGCTTCAAACTTTTGGAAGGGCTTTGTCAGGGATTTTCCTTGGATTAGCAAAGGCCTTTCATGGAAGGTGGGTAATGGCTTAAAATTTCTTGTTGGAATTGACCTTGTGGTTGGATTTGAAGATAATTATATTACTTCTTCTTATATCATGTACTATTTAGCAGAGTTTGGTTTCTTCTCCTTGGCCCACATTAAGAGACCACATTGGATGAGACACTCTAGCTCTTACTGGTTGACTACTAAAGATCCGGGATTGGGCAGTTGTAGTGTACCTGACCCTAAAACTAAGGTCACGGGCACATGTAAACCCAAAGGAAGGTTGAATAAAGGTATAGAACAGTGGATTAACGTTAACCAAAGGCTATGATGACATACCATCAATCCAATTAAATCAAACATACAACCTTTAAAATAATTGTGATACTTTAAAAATAATTATAAAATTCTCCAAGAGCTCATGTAGATGCAACACCACGCAAGCATGACAATGCAGCTAGATTTACAAACTTTAATAAACTTGGACCTTAGCATTATTAAGAAATTAAAGGTGACCATAATCAATCCAATAATGCTAACTAATCATATTTACAGAATTCTTTGCAAAGAATTACAAACTAGATCTTTCCGCCATAAAACTATGCAATTTATGGCACTTTCGTCAATCCAATTTACGGCACTTTTATTAACAGTTTTGCATTGCTCATCAAGTCATATCTGAAACTAACACCTACATCCATTCAATAATGTAAAATGGCAAATAAAGAGCTATCATATACAACCATTAATTCATACACATATCATATCTACTATTGATATAAAAATCACTACTGGATCATCCGGTAAGCATCCAAATCCATGCAAAACAAACTGTGAGTCCCAAATAAAAATCAAACCATCTATATGGGGCACTCTACAGCCACCAAATGCACACTATATAATTCACATATAGCCATACAACATCAAATATTTGATTCTCCAGAGAAACTATCAATTCAATCTAGTTTTCTAACACAAATGCCCACTTTCTAGTAATCAAAACTTAGTATTTTTATCTGTGGATCATAGAACAAATCTGATCATCCATGGAGGGCACACTTGCAGAGTCTGATACAAAAATAAGACATGTACAAATATATTTAAATCTTCCATTAAGATTAGATCTCAAAACAAGGAGAAAACCCCAATTTCCAAGCAAGATTCCTCAACTAGAGTTCCAAAAACCAAGCAATTGCAACAACAAATGTATTTACAGATCTGATCAGCCATAGTGTCACGTTCCCTAACCTCCATGGTGGCCTTCAAAGGCCATGGTAGACCCACTGAACCATTTTTTTTCTTCAATTTCTTCCAATTTCACACACAGTTGCAATGGGCTCGGGTCTGCAATCCACCATTGCAATCCGCATTCCGCGTTACGTAGTATGCATGTGGGACTCGAAAGTCAAATTTCCAAATCCGACTCTTCCTTGAAATCACACTTCGGACTTCCACAATCTGCAATGCGGAATTCGAAATTCGGAAGCCATTTACGGCCTCAAAAATTTATCCGTCTGACTTCCGCAGTTCCGCAATCCGCATGCGGAACTTGGAAGTCGGGGTCTCCATTTTCCATCCTGGAGATTCTACTCCTCCGCAATTCCGCAATTCGGAACCCACTTGCGGATGCGGAAATCCATATTTCGAATCCCGGTAAAAATACCTCCCGTAATCTGCAACCCGCTTGCAATGCGGAAATGCAGAAATCCAACGTGCCAACCCGCATAAATCGAACTTCTTACTTCTGCAGTCCTTAATCCACTTTACAGATGCAGAAATGCGGAAGTCCCAACATGTCGATCCAACGATCAGTCCCGACCTCCACAATCTGCAATCTGCATTGCAGATGCGGAAAGGTCCTTGCGGATGCGGAAAGGTCAGGATAACAGACCCCTGCACTAGCATGCTTCTAAGGAAACTTCAAAGGGTGATAACTCCCTCATACTTGGTCCAAATTGGATAAGGATGGTACCATTGGAAATATCTTGGAGAGCTCTATCCAATGGTGCAATCCCCCCCCATCCGAGCACTCCAACCTTTCCATTTTCCCAACTAAAATTCTATCTATAACCTCACCTAAGTGCCTTTACCCTTCTGCAATAAGCTATGCTCCACTTCTGCCAAGTCTTCTTCCTTCATCTGATCCACAGGGTGTCCATTCCTTCCCCAAATCTTGGCTAGAGTGGTCCTGCACATTTACCAGAATTAGCCCTAATTCATCCAAAGACAATTCAAAAGCATTATCAAGATATTACAAATATGCATAAGCACACTCCATGAGCACAAGGGATGAAACATGATCCACACACATGGAATGGAATACATGCACCTATTTCTCCCAGGCAGAGTGATGAAAGCATGTAGGGCTTAGTATTGTTCCTCAAGCATAATTATACATAAGTGCCCAAGGATAAATACAAAGATGTAGATGTGCAAGAGCATGATAAATGACTCATGTAGGCAGATTCATGCATCAATAAACATAGGGAGACTGTAGCATTATCCATCCACACACCTTAACATGTATCCAACATTCAGCATGAGCATAACAACAACATAAACACAGACTTGAATACAATGCATAGGCATACAGTCCTATGCATCAATGGACCATTCCCATGAGCAAATAGATGCATGCATGTACTTAACAACTATAATTAAGGGCAGCATCATCCACACACAATGTGTCATGCATTCAACAATCAATAACATGCACAATAGAATGAAGCATAAGGCATAGCCATTCAGTCTCATATCCAATCTCCTACATAATTCCCTATTGATCCAATCTCATGTAATTCATAAAACATGAAATAACACCATTAAAACACCACAAGGGAACTTATCTTTTTCATTGAACCTCCAAGCGAACTGACTATGGACTGTAAATTTCTAACCCAACCATAGATCTGTGCCCAACCTCTATTGTTTCAGCAATCAGAGATCACCCCTGAGCTGGGGCTATGATCCACTAAGGGGTATCACTTAGGCTCACTCACAGCATTGGTTCACAGTCAATTAGGGCATCCAACCAACAATTAGCTTTGTAAAAAAAATGGGGAAGGAAGGTAAGTGTTTCTAGCTTAATAAGCTTCTCCACAGAGCTATGGGCATATCCCAATGATCTCAGACAGTTTCAAGTACCCCCATCACCCCACTCCCAACCTAGGTAAGGTTCATTCCACTTCTGCACAGTCCTTAGGGCACCCTTTTTCCCTAGCACTGATATGGGTGAGTGTGGCTGGTCTTGACTGCTAACTCAAGGTAAATGAACCCTCTCTGAATCAAACATGCAGAATAAACCCTCTCGACTCCTTCCCACTGTAACTCCACATTTGGATCTCTCCCACGTTGCGGCCGAAGCTTTGTCCCGCGCCCACGATTTTGGCCAACAGATCTCGGTATTTCAGTGGTTTCTCGGGAATCTAACTCCCTCTAAAATGCACCACAGTTCGGGTCTGTGGATCTCATCCACAGTTTCTCTTCCCACACAATCCTATGTGCGCCCATGGCTCTGTAAATCACGGCCCTTGCTCAGAATCACAATTCATGGTTCTCTTCCTCTCTTCTTCACGGCTTGGTTCTCTGTGATCCTAAGGGTTCCACTAAGGTCTGTGTGATCAACCATGGTATGGGAATGAGGAATACGAAACCCAAGAGTGGAGTGACGTGTGGGTCAAGGCAGCAGAGCTCCATACCCTGCCATTCGAATTTTCGGGGTTGCCCATACTCCATGACCTCATGCACAGTCCTCCTGCAGTACTTACCTTGCAGCAGCAATCAATGGTTTCTAGGACAGGTCAAAGGGTTCTCTAGGTGGAAAATGGCAGTCTAGGTTCAATACCATACCCCCTCACCACTCCCTAGTGGATACATAGTTCCCCCTCATTTTGTTGCAGCCATAGCCAACCCTTGGTTATTTTATTTACCTGGCATTATTTACATCCTTTACAATATTCCATGGCTTACTAGCACATGGATTATCGGAATATCCAATACTTTCCTATGCAAATAAACCTAAGCATCCACTAGTGGGACCTTTGCCTTGAGCTCCACACTAGGGCAAACACACACTATATTTACACAATATTTACATTACAACCAAAATAGCCTAAGGGTCAGAATGAGGGATATTACACATAAAGGGAGAATTTGCAGAGTAAGCTACAACATTTAAACACATAAATAACATATTTCAAGCTTCCAATAAGATCATATCCCAAAACAAGGAGAAAAATCTAATTTCCAAACAAGATTTCCTCAACTAGAGTTCCAAAAACCAAGCAAATTCAACTTTAAATTTATCTATTGATCTAATCAACCATGGAGAGCGCTCTTTCTGAGTAATCTATAGCCAATAACACATGAACAGACATATTTTCAAGTTTCCATCGAGATCAAATCTCAGATAGAGGAGATATCACCAATTTCCAAGCATTTAAACCATCATATCTACATCCAACCATTGATACAACTACCATGTTCACCAACAAAAAATAGTTAAGCTATGGAGACAATGGAAACATCATGTAAACACATGAATTTACATTAAAAAAAATAAACCACTTATCTTATTAATGTGCAACCGGCATCAACCGGACAACGTTCCACCCAACTAAAGGCACTGCCAATCCATATCTCACTTTGACATGCCACCCCCGAGCTAAGTCCATAGATCCACAACAGAGGAGCACTCAAGGATAGCTCAAGTATCATTTTGAGAAGCCACAACTCAGATCCTTGTTAAATTTTCAGAATTTACTTCAATCTGATCTAGGATCTTAACTGAGAGAACAACATGTATAGAAAATCTACAGCATATCATTCATGGACACAATAATGCAAGCACAGAAGAGACACAAAGATTTACTTGGGGAAAACCATAAAGGTGAAAAACCCCAATAACTTCCTCAGAGATAGATAGAGCAATGATACAACCCAAACATAAGAGATAGACATATCCTAGTAGCAGATCCTCCTCCTCCATAAGTGCGCCACTCCTCCTTGAGTGCATGAGTGAGAAGTGAGTGATCAAATAGAGTGCCTCCCGCACTCTATTTATACTTGACTTGACTTGCCTTTTACATAAATCATGTAGGCTCGAACTTAACCACATAACATATTGCTGACTGGGTCGACCCCCAATAGGGTGGTCTAATAACCCTTCGACCCACATGGCCGACCCCCAATAGGATGATCTAATAACCCTTCGACCCACATGACTTATACAGGGCCGACCCCAACAAGGTGGTCTAATAACCCATCAAGTATAAGTTACGACATTTACAATATAAATGACGACACTTCCGTATAGAGGAATAATACCATCTCTATAGGAGTACATACAACATACATATATGAAATACATTCCGAAGTTACATATACATCAACGCTCCCTCTTAACTAGGAAGGTATTTCTTAGCACAGGTCTTCTAGCACAAGTCTTCTTCTCTGGATCATCGTCACTGGATAATCGTCATCGAGTCATCATCATCGTCACTACTGCTGCTATCTCAATCAATCTCTGAATCTACTCGTCATAGGAAGTTCTACATAGCCAGTCCTTTTTCATACTGGATGTAGGCCCACCACCTACAGGTCTTCGTCATCACTGGCCATACTGTGGAATCCTCAGGACTTATTACGTGCGTCACAAAACCTCGAAAGAGCATCCCAGGCTGTTACGAGCACACGGCTCTACCTATAGGATCTCCTAGGGCCATATTATATGTGACCTCACCACAAAACCTCGCAAGAGCATCCCAGGCCGTTACGAGCACGCAGCTCTACCTATAGGATCTCCCAGGGCACGAATTACATGTGGTCACCACAAAACCTCGCAAGAGCATCCCAGGCTGTTACGAGCACACAGCTCTACCTATAGGATCTCCCAGGGCACGAATTACATGTGGTCATGGAAAAACCTCGCAAGAGCATCCCAGGACTGATTACGGGCACACAGCCCAACCTATCGGATCTCCCAGGGACAGATTATATGCCATAGGACAAAACCTCGAAAGAGCATCTGCCAGATATCCCAGGGAAATGAATTACATGCCATAGGCAAAACCTCGTAAGACTATCTACAGATCTCCCAGGGAAACGAATTATATGTCCTCCCAGAGCAAAACCTCAAAAGAGCATTTTCCAGATATCCCAGGGCACCGAATTACATGCCATAGGCAAAACCTCGAAAGACTATCTGCAAATCTCCCAGGGCAACAAATTATATGCTCATCTGCACAACCTGATCCACGGCCATAGAGTATCAACCTGATACTCACCATACATCATCCTGATGTACACATGATCATCTTGATCATCATCACTGCAACATCCTGCTGCATGTCATCTGGAGCAACATCCTGAAGCTCGTCATCCATGATCGTCCTGATCATACAATGCATCTACCTGATCCATACCAAGTATCTACCTGATACATATCATCATACATGATCCACCTGATCATACAATGTATCCACCTGATACAAATACAAATACATGATACATATCACCATACATGATCCACCTGATCATACAATGTATCCACCTGATACATATACAGATACATGGTCCAAGCATCCAACATGATGCATATACAAAAATACATACACATGATCCAACCGATCATATCCAGCATCCAACATGATGCGTACATACATATAAATGATCCAACTGATCATATCCAGCATCCAACATGATGCATACATACATACATAAAAATGATCCAATTGATCATATCCAACAGAAACCAGAACATCATCCTGATGCTCATCATCTAGCGCTTACATCCACAGCCATGTGAAGGACCCTCCTTCCAACATGATTGGAATGGCTTCAGCAAATGTGTCCATCACTTCTTCCTCGAAGTGTCCTCGATATGAAGAACGCCAAGCCTCTCTCTAAAGTACTTGAACTTCACTCTGGCTAGTGGCTTCGTCAGCACATCTGCAATCTGCTCGTCCGTCGCAACATACAGGAGCTTCACAACTCCTTTCTGCACCATATCCCTGATATAGTGATATTTGATCTCTATGTGTTTCGACCTGTCATGAAACACTGGGTTCTCGGACAGCTTCACACAACTCTGGTTATCACAAAAGATACCAGTAGCATCCAACGGGAGATCAAATAACTCAGACAGTAGCTTCCGTAGCCATACTGCCTCACAACTAGCTGAACAGGCTGCAACATACTCTGCCTCAGCTGTACTCAGTGCTACGTAGGACTGCTTCCTGCTAAACCAAGAGATCACACCTGATCCCATACTGAAGCAGCATCCAGATGTGCTCTTCCTATCTATAGCACTTCCAGCGCAATCTGAATCAACATAACCCTGTAGGTTAAACTTTTGATTCGCTTCATACTTGAGCCCATAATCCACTGTACCCTTCAGGTACCTCAGAACATGCTTTCCGGCAACCAGGTGAACACTCCTCGGATCTGTCAGGAACTGACTCAATGTGTTCACAACAAAGCAAATGTCTTGTCTCGTGTTCATCAGGTACATCAAGGACCCAATCATCTGACGATACATAGAGACATCCATCGGCTCAGATGAAGCATCACATAGAAGCTTCAGATTCGATGCCATAGGTGTGGCCATGGCCTTGCAATCCATCATCCCAAACCTCTTCAGGATCTCTACTGCATACTTCCCTTGTCCAAGGAAGATTCCATCTGCACTCTGCCACACCTCCATGCCAAAAACAAATAGTGCATCATCCCCAAGTTCTTCATCTCGAACTCGGCAGCAAGCTTCCGCTGCGTGTCGGCAATCAATCTATCTTCACCTGTAACAAACAGGTTATCCGCATACAAAAGTAGTATCACTGGATTGCCTTCCTCAACCTTGTAGAAAAGGTTGGAATCCGCTTTATTCTTGGTAAAGCCCAAACTGGATAGAAAGTTGTCTATCCTACCATACCAAGTTCTGCACACATATATGACTACACCATGCTGTCTTGAAATCCATCTGGTGCATCTTCTATTTCATCACTTTTATATTTCTCTATGCTGTCGTCTGCAGCATGCTTGATCTTGATAGATCCATATGGAAGTCATAACAAACTTCCCTTCAGGTCTTGGGACTACATCCCAAACATCATTCTTCATGATCGACGGATCATGGCATTCTTCCCATATCCTGGGAACTTCAATATCTTCAATAGATAATTTTGTTGCTGAACAAATGTTGTAGTTCTTCTTTTGTAGGAGATGGCATACGATCTTTCCTACACAACAAGTTAAATTGCATGATTTAGAAAACATCTCATAGTTTTCAGAACAAACTCTTACACATAAAGAAATATGTCATACAGTCATGCAATTAACTTAGCCAATGCTTCAATACAACATTTATCCATATCCCATAACTTTCTAGATGCCTTCCAATCTCTACCAGAACATTGTTAAGAGTGTGCACAAATCCCAACATGTCAGCAAAGAGGTTTCATTCTAGATAAGTAGTAATGGAATGTTGTACAGTGCCATAGGCTACTTACCCATGCATATTAGTAGTATACTGTTCATCAATGCAACTATTCTAATATGCATAATACACAACCTAATTCTAGGAACATCAGTATATACATTATTGAACAGTATTATTTAAACAACAAAATATGCAAGTAATGACAATTCAAATACTTATCTTTGTTTGTTTGTTGGGTGGACTCCCTTTGAATCTTTGCAGCTCCATTCTCATGTGGATTGTGAGAAGTGCAGCTCCATGGGGATTTAATCTTCGACCTGTAAAGATTTCAGATCCGAAAACTTCGCCAAATCAGATTTATAGCAAAAGTGCTACGATGAATGGTTTTTGCTATATCAAGCCCTAGCATCGTAAGTGCAACAAGTGTCATACATGCCATATCATGCCTTCTTTCAGGCTAGCTCTGATACCATGTTAAATTTTCAAAATTTACTTCAATCTGATCTAGGATCTTAACTGAGAGAACATGTACAGCAAATCTACAGCATATCATTCATGGACACAATAATGCAAGCACAGAAGAGACACAAAGATTTACTTGGGGAAAACCATAAAAGTGAAAACCCCAATAACTTCCTCAGATATAGATAGAGCAATGATACAACCCAAACATAAGAGATAGACATATCCTAGCAGCAGATCCTCCTCCTCCATAAGTGCGCCACTCCTCCTTGAGTGCATGAGTGAGAAGTGAGTGATCAAATAGAGTGCCTCCCGCACTCTATTTATACTTGACTTGACTTGCCTTTTACATAAATCATGTAGGCTCGAACTTAACCACATAACATAATGCTGACTGGGCCGACCCCCAATAGGGTGGTCTAATAACCCTTCAACCCACATGGCCGACCCCTAATAGGGTGGTCTAATAACCCTTCGACCCACATGACTTATACAGGGCCGACCCCAACAAGGTGGTCTAATAACCCATCAAGTATAAGTTACGACATTTACAATATAAATGATGACACTTCCGTATAGAGGAATAATACCATCTCTATAGGAGTACATACAACATACATATATGAAATACATTCCAAAGTTACATATACATCAACAATCCTCACCACCTTCTTTCTCCTCCACCCCACTACCAAGTGCTATGGTAATCCCTTCACCCCTTAGGTTCCTCAAGACATTGTCATTCACAATCAGGATTTATGTTCAGGTCTCGGACATAGACAATCAGTGGACACAGAGGAACTATACCAGAGCTGTTCAGGATTTCCACAACACCAGACAAGATCATAGTGCTTCAAGAACAAGGTTCATTCACATAGCAGAACATACATGGCTTCCCAAGGTCACAAGCTTACCAAGCTCTCAACATTAATGGCACGAACAACCAAGATCAACCATCAATAATCCACAAAAATCAACAACCTTAAACAAGGAGATCAACCATGGATTTATAGACCAAAGGAGGCAATTCGAACCCAAGGGGGTCAAAACAAACCAAGGTAAGACAACTTGAGTCAATCCAAGGGGTTTAACTCAACCACAAGAGGTTAACTCTAATCCAACCCAAGCAATTCAAATTTCAAGGAGAGTGACTCAGGGCCACTCCACCCAACTCAAATCCATGTGTGGACACATCATCCATGAAGAGGAATCAAAATTAATGAGGTGAAGTGTTACAAAAACCAAGACATCTTCCCAAAATAGCAAAGGAGGGCTTACACGAGGAGTTTGATACAAACCGTTACACCAAAACCCTGAGGTGTTAGTGAAGGCCATCCATTAGGATCTTAACATCCCACCACGCTCTACAGTCCAGACTCTGGGCTGGATGTGTACCCGTACGGTGGTGTCCCCTTTGTGTCGTACGAGCCTCGGGCGAACACTGCAATGCCGACGTTTCCACCCGCTCTGTGACTTGAACCTGGGTGGAGGCTCTGATACCAAATGATACAAACCGTTACACCAAAACCCCGAGGTGTTAGTGAAGGCCGTCCATTAGGATCTTAACAGAGTTACTTAACTTTTGAGGTGTCATGGCTAAAAATAGCCAGTGAGGGCACACTTGCGCAAATGGGGATTACAAAACCAAATGTAACCTCCAAAAACTATCCAAGAAGGAGTTACAAAACCACCAAAGGGTCCCAATCAACAAGTGGAATTAAATCATGAATTAGGCTCAATAGTACCAACATAGGCTAAAATAATCAAAAGTTCGGCTCGTGTACAATGTTTGGGTGATCATCAACTAATAAATCCACCAAGGCATAAATTTGGACCAAGCTCAACCAAACAAGTTCTAAAGTGCAAGGAATGTCCCCATTCCCCCTCACCTTGTGGATCTAGGCCTCCCACACTCTTTTAGTGGTCCCCATTGTGCCATTTATTTTTATTAATGAATTATTTACAAAAGTAATAATAATAATGTCTCTTGTTCCTTAAAGACTCTTGTCTTTGCACATAGTGCCACAATAATAAACAATTACAATTTACATATGTACGGGTCCTAACACATGGGGTATTACAACAATGTCCAGGTTGAAGAATGGATTGCATATATTGCAGCATCGAACATAGCATGCATTAGATTAGAGGATAAATATGACAAACTGGTTTGGACTTTAAATCCCGCTTCAGGTCAAGTTATTTCTAAGGAGGATTATAATGAAATTACAATCACACTTGCCCTGTCATCAAATGGTGGTATGCAAAAATTTGGAAGTGGCACATGCCACTTAAAATCAAATGCTTTTTATGGCCCACCTATGAGAATTATATCTTGATATGGGATAATCTTCTTCAAAGGGGGTGGTGTGGGCCAAGTATATGTGTTCTCTGCAAACATGACTGTGAGATTGTTGATCATATTTTTGTGCATTGTGACTATGTCAAAAAAGTATGGAAATCTGTCATTGTTGAACTCAATCTTTTCCAGGAGTGGGGATCCAATTCTGTGGAAAGGAATCTGGAAAATTGGGTCATGAAGCTTCCTTTGCATAAAACTCTTCCTGTCTTTATATGTTGGGATGTCTGGAGATCTCGAAACCTCTATATTTTTTAGTACAAATCACCGAATATTGTTGCTAGTTGTTTCAAAATTTTGAGTTTATATAAAGACTATGCTCCAGTTATTAGTAGCAATAAACCTTGTGGGATTACAAATCCTCCAGCTTTCACTTATCCAATAGGTTTTTTTTATGGTGCTACAAAAGATGGTTTTTGTGGTGTAGGAGTCTTATTGTTTCTAAATAGGGATCATCATTATAAATTAGGCACGAACTATGGGATTGGCACAAACACTAAAGCTGATTTGTTGGCCCTTTGGTGTTTATTAACTTTTGCATATAATGTTGGCATTCCGACATTGTAGGTTTTTGGTGACTCACTGGTGATCATCAACTGCGCCAAAAAACTATTCCATCTTCATGTTCTTTCTCATGATCAATGATGTACAAGGATTAACACTTTGATGAATTATTTTGCAAATCTGTCTATTGACAGTATATTCAAAGAACTTAACAATGATGTTGATAACCTGTCCAAGAAGGCACTTGGTACTGGAGAACAGGTTCTCTACATTGAAGAATTTTTTGAAGGTTGTCTTCTCTTCAAGGAATCTATGCCTTTTATGTTGTAAGTTACTTTGGTGACCTCTGTTATTTTTTTTTATAGTATTTTGTCACTCCTGGTGTATTCAGGAATTTTGTATCAGTTTTGGATTGGTGGTTAATTCTGTTTTTTTGTATGGTTGGTTCAGTAGAATATATCATCCTTGTAGACTGATTGGATTAGACTATTTTTTGGGGGTCTAGAATATGGGGCAGACTTGTTTCCTTTTTTGGTTTGAAGATTATTGCCTCCGATCATATGTACTCTTTGATTCTATCTGAATAACAAGAGTTTTTTTTTTTTTGCTTGAAAAAAAATTCTTTTTGGATTTCCTTCCTCCTATAAGAGGGATTGATAAGAAGGTTTAATGCAAATAATGGAAAAAAATAAGAAAACAAAAAACTCATCAGAAAAGTTGATTGCCCACTTTTCAGCTCACTCTATGTGAGCTCCTAAATTATGGAGCGAATTAATAAGTGGACTCATTCAACTTTTGGGGGTGATTGTTTATGGTTTTTGGAGTAGTCCAACTATTCTACGTTTTTAACACCTTTTGGGTATATTTTCCAGTTTGTTTTATTTAGACTTTGTTGGAAATCTTCAAAAAATCTCAGAGTCACATATATTAGTTGTGGAAATTACATAATCTGAGTGCCATATGGCTATTTGAGGGTGTTGAATCCCTTTATGCATTCCAATACACAATTTAAAAGCTTCCAAATTTGGATTTTACCAATCGACCAAAAACCACAGAAAACTCCAAAACGTAGAGTAAATAGACTACTCCATGGTTTTTTTTGGTGAGTAATCTTCTATTTTTTAAAAATTTATGGTTTTGGGGGTAAGTAAACTTCCATTGTAATTTTTTTTTTCTTTTTTTTTCCATTGAAACGAATAAAAAATATATATTTAATGAGAAGGTCGCGGCTGTAGCCTAAAACGACCTGGTTACAATTTTCCAAAAGATTCTAATTTTTTATGTATTTCTATTACGGTTTTAATCCGTGTTCCGCCAAATTTTTGATATCAATTTTCTGAGATTCCAAATTTATCTTCTTATTGTTGGGATTCACTGATTTTTCTCTCTCGTAGCTTATTCATATTTTTCTTTTTCACCTGTTCCTCACTTCCAGTTCATTTCCTCCTTAGCGTGTTCCTTGATTGCCTCTGCTTCCAATTATCCTGCTCCTGTTTTCACTTATGTATCGATCTAATTCTGTCATTATGAGTTATCTATGAACAATTTCTAATTATTTCTCTCTTTCGATGGTGAGTAGCTCCATTGCCTTGGGGTTCTGCACTTAAATGCTTGTTTGTTGTTCCTAAGATGAATACTCCTGCGTTGGTTGCTTGTTTTCTGCTAACACCTCACTACAATTGGATTATGAACCAACTCATTGTAACCACATATTTTTTTTATTTAGAGAAAATTTCATTGTTTTCAACTCGTTGTCCACTTTAACTGGTTCGTGGTCCACTTCAACTTCCACTTTAATAGGTTCGTTGTTCTCAACTGGGCTATTGGAAACTCAACCACTGGAGCGGTAGTTGATAACGCCAAATTTCAAATTGAGTTACTTAATACTCCTGCTCAATTGGATTATTTATTAACGCCACACTTCAAATTGAATACTCCTACACGGATCCGAGTTACTTGTGCTTGCAGTTGTCTATCCTCTGTTTTGATCTTATGGAATTATATGGATAATTATGGGGCCTTTTTTAATTGATACTTCTGCCTGCGCCAGCCTACATCCTAAATTGGCCCACCTGTCAGCTTCCTCATTGGAGCCTCGAAGAATATGATAGATTTGAAACTTGGAAAATTGATGGAGTGTGTTTTGAATCCTTTCCATGGTCACATTTAATTTTGCATTTCCAGAATGTTTCTTTGTGATCAGATTATTGATCAAGATCTATGAGTCACCGAAGATCTAAACTTCGTGTATTTCTCTCTCAGTGCCAGCTGACATCCTTTTAGGAGGGCTAGCGCTTCTGCCTGAGGTTGTAGCATTTTCTTAGTCCCCAGCTGTAATTAACTTCTTGTTTTCCTCCTGGAAAACATACCACCACGCCAGCTCCTGCAACTCCGGGATTGCCTTTAGACGCTCCATCGAAAAAAATAGTAGCTTTTTCTTGTGCTTTCCACCATTTATGAAATTCCTTATACAGTAATATGAGAATCCAGTCTGGTGTGGTGGTCGGTCTTTTACATATCCTCTCCCCTTTATTGTTGGTTGTGTGTCCAATCCAATTTTTCTCTAGTGTAGTGAGAGAAGTGTCCATCTTTTTCACCTGATTTCTTACTACTTTCATGAGGTAAGCCTTTGCTTTGGTCGCCACTTGTTCCAGTGTTTGCATATGATCAGTGGATATTCTGCTATTTCGGGCCAGCCAGAGTTTCCAGCATATGAGTTTAGGCAATGTTAACCAAATATTTTCCATACAGGCTTGTTTGAGAGGGTATGAGGGTAACGCTTTTTCCAGGAGGAAAAAATAGTTGTGATTGATATCTGAGTGGGAGGAGAGATTTCCAGATTTTGTATAGAAAGCGTCCAGACAGAATTCGCAAAAGAACATTCCACAAAAGATTATCTACGTTTTTTGAACATTTGCAGCAGAGTGGGCATCTATGCGGTCCTATAAATCCTCTTTTTGCTAGATTTTTCTCCAGTCAGTATTTTATTGTGCATTAAAAGCCAAATGAAGAAATTGATTTTTGGAAGACCATATGTATTCTAGACTAGCTTCCAAAGTGTGGGGGTGTGTAGTGGGTTCTGAGTTGCTTGCAACTCTTTGAATTCTTGTGCAACAGTATAGGCTCCCGTTTTCCCCATCCCCGCTTATCTTTTGTTAGCTTGTGTAGAGGAGCCATCCCAATAAGATTTTGTAGGAGCGTTGTCTTCTGTGATGATAAACAATATGGGACTTCTGGAAAGGACCATTCCAACCAATTCCCATTTCTATCCCATTGGGAGATGTCTATCAGTGTAACAAGGCCTCTTTGTGTGATCCATTCCTGAATGTCTGTGAGAGATTCCACACTTCCAAGAGTGGGGTTGCCAATAATTCTGCCTATCTAAAGATGAGTTTTAGCCCCATTTCTCAGGATGCGGTATAATTTTCTCTGAAAGTATTCAATTCCTTCTCTACACAAATTCCATATTGAAGTTCCTTTGGGAATGTTTTCAATATGAAGGTTGCAGATAGACCTCCCTTTAAGATATTTTTTCCACAATAATTTGCTAATCGGGTGGGCACTGTTTGCGAACAATTTTCAGAGGATTTTCCCACCCAGAGCCAGATTAACTAGGCGGGGGTCTCTTACCTGCAGTCCACCTTCCAGCAACGGCCTTTTTACAATATCCCAGCTGACTAGATGGAATTTGTTTTTGTTTCCTTTTCCTCCTTTCCAGAGAAACTCTTTGATTAGGCTCGAATATATTTGATCCATTATTGACTTAGGTGCCATGAGAATAAAGGATTGATAGATTGGGAGAGCAGAGAGCACTGATTTTATAAGGATCAGTTTTCCTGCATGGTTGAGCCATTGACCTCCCCAAGCATGTATTTTTTCCTTAATCTTGCTTGTGAGTTCTATCCACAGAGAATTTTTTGTTGTTCCCAAGGTTAGGGAAAGTCCAAGATATTTGATTTTTTCCCATGTAGCAAACCCCGAAAAGCCTAATAGGTGTTCTATTCTATGAATTGTTTGTTGCTCTGCATTCCATCCATATACTGCACTTTTTATATTATTAATCACCACTCCCGTTACCTGACAATATGTATGAATTATATCTTTGAAGGCGCTAGCCATCTTTAAGGATGCTCCTCCCAAAAAGAGCGAATCATCAGCAAATAACGCATGATTTAAGAAAGGAATACCTTTAGCCATTCTAATTCCTGCGATTTTACCTGCTTCTCTTTCTGCCTCCAACTTCTGAATCATAGAGTCCGCCATCAGTATATAAAGAAAAGGGGATAGAGGGCACCCTTGTCGGATTCCCTGTGTAGATTGGAAGAAGCTTGCAGGTCTTCTGTTTATAAGAGGGGCAATCCAAGGCTTGTCGATGTAGGATTTCACCATATCTATAATTTTTTTGTTGAATCCAAAGGAGGACAAGACTTTGTAAATATACATAAGTTTAACTCTATCAAAGGCGTTCGCCATGTCAAGTTTTATAAGCATACCTTTTTCTTTTCTGAGCTTGCTGAAGTGCATTGCTTCCTACACAAGGATCACGTTATCCAAGATTTGTCTTCCTTTTATAAAGCCTTTGAGAGATTATCTTGCTGAGCACATGTTTGATCCTGCTAGCTAGAAGTTTAGAAATGATTTTATAAGAGGCGTTACAGAGCGAAATAGGTTTGTATTTGTCAAAGGATCCAGGATTCACTTCTTTGGGAATCAAAGCTAGAAAGGTGGAGTTAGTATTACCTCCAATCTTAGATTTTTTATGAAATCCTCTAATCATTCGGATGAGATCAGATTTGATGATGGGCCAACAAGCTCTGTAAAAATGTATTGTAAACCCGCCTGGTCCTGGGGCTTTATCCGGCTCCATATTCCATATCACGTTGATGATCTCTTTTTCTGTAAATGGTTTCAATAATTTTTTATTTTCAGCATAATTTATGATATTGGGGATATGAGATAGGAAATCGATCGTGTTTTCCTCATCGTGATGGCTGTCCTCCATGTACAAGTTGTGGAAATGAGTTTCTGCAACCTTTTTTTTTATCTTTTCAAAACATTTAATAATTTCACCATTTGTTTGTGTGATATCGAAGATGTGATTTCGTAGTTGTCTGGATTTAGCTTGTCGATGAAAGAATGGAGTGTTACAATTCCCTGCCCGTAGCCACAAGCTGCACGATTTCAATCTCCAGTGTTCTTCCTCTTGCCGGAGTGTTTTGTAGATGTTTGTTGAACCTGTTGTTCCTTTATCAAATCCGAGGGGGGGATGTCCTGTTCTTCCAACTCCATTTGGAGAGAAGACAACTCCAAAATTGATTCCTTCCTATCCGCCGAGGGGCACTTGATCGCTTTCTTGATCCAGTTTTTTAAAGCGCATTTTGTGTTCTTGAGTTTTTGCTCCCAGACAAAGATCGGGGATCTCGTGATAGGAATTTCCCAGGCTTTACACACTTCTTCCGTAAATGCTTCCTGCTTAATCCATAATGGATTGAACCTGAAGGGGATTGGTCCTAAGTTGTCCTTATCATTCAAGTGCAGGAGAATTGGCTTATGATCAAATTCTAAATTCAGGAATATTTTTGAAAAAATTATTTTCTTTTCAAGTAGAAGAGAGCTCTGTATTAAAAATCGATTTAGGTGCACTGCAATGTGTTGAGGGCTCGTCCGATTGTTTGTCCAGGTGTGTTCCTCCCTCTTGGGATTTATATCAATTAGATCCTATTGTTGTATCGGGTCTTCGACTAGGTTCAACATGGGATCTCTTCCTTTGTTTCCTCCTTTTTTTCTTTTCGGATCATAATTATGTTGAAATCCCCTGCCAGAATAATATTCGAAGGAGTGTAGATCTTCAGGAAATCTATTAGAGTTTTCCAACAGTCTCTTTTCTAGGAATATTGAACTGGGACATATAAGTTAAATAACGCAAAGGTTAGCTTACTTTGAATATGGTTGAGTTCAATATAGATCCAATGTTGTGTTGCAAAGGAGTTTTCCAATATGAAATTCTCTTCGGAACATAGAGTAGCTAACCCTCCTGATGACCCTCTTGCGCTTACTGCCATTCCTATGTTCTTCTTCCATTTGGATCTACTAATAGAGAGGAGATTTTGCTCTTCTATTTTGGTCGCTTGGAGCATGAGGATGTCTGATGTATCAATTTTGAGGAAATCTTTAACTACATCAGATTTCGAAGGATTCCCCAATCCTCTACAATTCCAAGAGACCATATTCATTACTTACTGGTTGATGGGAGTGGACCACTTTTAGGGGTGCTGTGTCTGGTATTTCTGCCATAGGCCATGTCCATGGCTCCCTGGCTTCCTTGCATCTTGTGTCTTTCAGCCTCTTCTTCTCTTACTTCTTTATTAGATTTCCTCCATGCTTTATTCAAGGATCTATCCGAAAAGTATTCCTCAGAGGAAGAAACCACTTCCATATGCTTTCTTTTTGTCATTTCAGCGTATGAAGGTGAAGAGGCAACCTCTTTCTGTGGACTCGGTTGTTTTTCCCCGCCTTCCACTTGCAACTCTCCTTCTTCCTTCTCTTCGAGGGCAACTTGTTCTTCCAGAGTGCTTAAAATTTTGAAATGGTTTCATGGAGCTTCTGCCCTAGGGTGGGCATTTTCCATTTGACCTTTCTTTCTTGAGGGGTTCGTTATCCCAGAAGGGTTTCCTTTCCCTTTTGTCTTGGAGGTAGGTCTTGTAGTTGCCTGTTTCTGTACTTGTTTCCACTGTTCTCCTTTGAATTTTTCTGTTTCTTCTTCTGTTTTTTTTTTGCAATGACGAGCAAAGTGTCTGTATTCACGACAGTGTCTGCATTTAAAAGGAATCTGTTCGCAGTCTAGCTCCTGGATGTGGGACCAATCTATTACGGTTAGATTTATTGCTTCTGGTTGTCCTATTTCGGGATCCAATTCTACGCATATTTGAGCGCAGGTATATTGATCTTTTTTTTCCGCTTTGTCTATATATCGTCCGAGGGCTATCCCTATGGCCTCTAATGATTCTGGATTCCAGTAGTGTAGTGGGAGATGGGGTAGCCTGACCCAGACAGGGACCGTCGAAGGAATATCCTGGGTAGGGTCAAAATCCGGGGTCCATTTGTTCAAATATAGGCCTTGTGGTCCCATGAAGTGTGGTCCATTTCGGAATATAAGATCCCGACCCGCTATGCTCTCGAAGACGAATACAAAATATCCTTTGCCTAGTAGGTAACTTTTGATGTCTTCAGTGGTAAGGGGTTTTCAGTTCCGTTGTACCCATGCTTCTATGGCTTTTGGAGATGGCCATAATCCGGTGAACTGACCAATGATTTCTCTCTCTAAAAGATTCATAGCTGTTCTATAGGGCCGCTTAGCTGGAAGAGCCACGGTGGGAATCCTTGCGAGATTTTTTACGAATTTATGTTGAATCGAAGGAGTTGTTCGTTTCCCTTGTGCTGCAATTAATCTTTTGAATGCAGAGATCTCAGGAGGAGTTGGAGATGGAGGAGGATCCGGTCCTCCTCCTTGAGCCATGACAGCGTTTGCCCTAGTCAAACGCCGGATGCCTGCTGTTCCCTCGATTGCTGCCTTCGGTTATCCACACAGAGCACCCTCAGACGCTACCCTCTATCGCTGCCCTCGATCACTGCACCCAAAACCGATATTTTCTCTTAATCTAATCTTTTTTTTTTAAAATTTAGATAATCTAAGGCATTTTAAAATGATCCAAATTTTTTAAAAGCAAAGTTCCATAATCAAAATTTCCATCAATCACATGTAACTATAACTTCAAACAAAATTCCTACATCACAAATTGGGTAAAAAGAGATGAATTTGTCCACTTCACAAGTCACTGCCTCCCTAAATGGTAGGTGCCTCTAAAAGTTTGTAAAATAATTATAACACTTTTTTTTCTTTAAATTTTGGTTAAAAAATTGATTCCCAAGATAATTTCATTATGATTAAAGTTTTTTTTTTTTAAATCTTTTTAAATTTTGGTTAAAAAATTGGTTTCCAAAATAGTTTCACTATGATTCAAGTTTTCTTTATGGTTAAACTTTATCTCCAAGAATTGACTTTTTATTTTTTATAAAATTGGGTGTATCTTGTGAACTTTGCTTCTATTATTTCATTGAATTTTATTCTCCAAATCACATATAAGTGGATCCAAATCTACTTTATATCTTTTTTAACATTAGTCATTTTTATTTTTTATATATACTTTACATCTAGAATGTATACATGCAATGTTGAATCTGCTTATCATTAAACATTTTGGTTTTCATCTAAAATAATTTAATTATCTAGATAGTATTTTTGGACACGATTTTGATTAAATATGGTAAAAGTTTTGAAGAAATTTTCAAAATCTCAAAAAATAGTGAATTTAAACTGGTTCTTGGGTATTTGAGGGTGTTAAATTCATTTATGCATTCATAAACATCAAACTTTTAAACTTATCTTTACAAATACAACTAATAACACTAAATACACTTAAATCTAAAATCCAAATTATCATCTCTTTAATTAATTATTATCTAAGTCTTCTTCAAATAGACTAAATCCTTAAGAACAAAAATTAATGATTAAATTCCCATTAATCAAAGAACTATCGTTATACAAATACATACATTTAAATCTAAAATCCAAATTATCATCTCTTTAATTAATTATTATCTAAGTTTTCTTCAAATAAACTAAATCTTTAAGAGCAAAAATTAATGATTAAATTCCCATTAATAAAAAAACTATAGTTCTAGAAATACATACATTTGGAAAAGAATTTGAACACAAAATAATTAAATTTGTCTAATTTTTAACTTACTTTAATACACTAGTTTTTGAAATTCCTACACTATAGATATAGATCTAATATAGATCTAGATTTTCTCCCATTAATAAAAAAACTATAGTTATACAAATACATACATTTGGAAAAGAATTTGAACACAAAATAATTAAATTTGTCTATTTTTTAACTTACTTTAATACACTACTCTTTTGAAATTCCTACACTATAGATGTAGATCTAGATTTTCTCCCATTCATTCATCTACCACTAATGAAGACCAAACTCCTTTCAAACACATCTGACTCTTTTCTAGAAACTTCTAGATGCTAAGCGGCCGTGACTGTGCTAGCTCCAGAGAGTATACACAAATGGTCAACTACAACTATAAGACTAAAATATTCCCACACACTTATTCAAAGCTGATGACTCATCACAAGGAGCTCAACTGACGTGTCAACACACTTGGCGAAGGAGTCGATTATCCTATTTCCCGCCATCTTGTCGGCAATACCGGGCTCGCACCGCCTTACAATGGCGGTGCCCCGGTTTTGTTACAAGATCCGGTTTGACAAAGAAAATAAAGTATTGCATAGCTGTTCAAATCAGGTCATCCAGAGCGTGCCGCCTGGACTATGGCCAAATTCTAGAAGCCGGAGTCGATACACTGCACGGAAAAGTTATTACCATTTACCGATCAATTTCTTTCCCCGCGCACAAGTTTCCAACGCCGCGGTATATCTGAAATGCAATGGAACTAAGACGAACATCGACGAATTTGAGGCGTCGCTTATAAATTTGGTGGCACTCGACGGATATAAATAAATTAAACAAGTGGGTGGATGCCCAGAACAAGCGAGAGCAAAAGAATCGGGAACGATGGCAAAGTATAGTCCAGAGAATGGCTTGCGTGCGGGTTACATTGTGGATGATGGAATGGAGCAAATGAAGCTCGACCCAAGGTTGCCTCTGCTGCAGGACGCCGATCTCAGAGACAAAGTCGTCCTTCTCAGAGTCGATCATAACGTCGTCAAGAAAGGTAAATAAATAAGTTCATTCACAACCCTAACTGTGTATAAATTCCCCTTACTTTTGAGATTTTAGGATAGCATTTTATTCTCCCCGACTCTAACCATTGATCGATCATACCTGCCCCTGCTGTAGTGCTAGCTGAAAAACCCTATTCAGGGGTTTGCCAATAAATCTTGGCCATAGAATGCTCCCTATTGCATTCAGTAGATTGATCGCGGTTCAATTACAATTGAAACACATTTTCGAGTAAATAGACTCTAAAATGTGAGTAAACTATGTTTAGTAACAGATTAAGGTATCGAAGCGAGAATTACTTTTAGAGTGCTGGTTGAATTCTTTGGCAACATACACTGATTAGATGGTTGGATTGAAATAATAATTGTTTCATGTTTTTTATTTGGTATTATAATACCTTGTTTCATTTGTTACTTTCCCTTTCGATTTTAACAATTTTATTTATTTTTAAATGGATGCTCATCTTCATAATTGGGTCGAGTGACAGCCACTTTCTATAGCTTAGCGTAGGTGTAGGTTAGCGTAGGTTAGCATAGCTCCATCTAAAGTGCAAAGTGCTGAGATCCCTCAGGTGCAAGCCCTTTTTTTTTTTAAATTTTGCACTTCAAATTTGTACGTCCTTTCAAATTTGATTTTGCACTTCAAATTTGCACATCCTTTATGTGTTTGGTAGATGTAGAATTTGATTCTATATTGGTTATCAAATATCAATTTTATGTGTTTGGTAGATCTAGAATTTGATTCTATGTTGGTTATCAAATATCAATTAGATCTCAATAACTAACCTAACCTAGATAGTTGAGATTTAAATCTTGTTGAAATAAATAACAGCATCCTCTTTACCAACTTTAAGTTTTTATTTATTTTGAAAAATTTAATTAATATTTATTTTTAATTAATGATTTATTTGGTATGGGTGAGCTACACCCTGTGATTCTCTTGATATGAAGGAAATGTTGTAAATGGAGGTCATGAGTTTAAATCACCCCGGCTTACCTGTGCCCCATGCTTGCGGGCTGTGTGGGTGCACCTAGGGGTATAGTGGTAGTGGACGGGATTGGATCCCTGAACCTTGTGTCATGCGAGTACCAGCCCCATCCTAGTTGTTGATTCCCCTAGTTACAAAAAAAAATGATTTATTTTACCTCTCAAATCTTAACCACTTAAAATTTTTGAATATCCAATCAAAAGTAGCCAAAAGGCATAATTTCTATAATTTGAAATAGAAAGTACTGAATTTTTTGAATATCCAATTAATTTCTTAAAAAGTAGCAAAATCCATATTTTCTATAATTTAAAATAAAAAGTACTATTTTTAATATCAAATACTTACTACATATTTATAAGTTAAAATAAAAAGTATGTCAAGGATATGGTGGTCCGTTGGTGGAGATAGATGGATTTTATTCCATCCACTGGATTAAAAAAAATACATATTTATAGCTTCATACTACATTTACAAACGTTAGGATTGATTTTTATTTTATTCCAAGTAATTCTCTTAAATTTGTTGAAGGGTAACATCTCTATCCCATAATCATTTGAACTGGACTCAATTAATATGTTTCAAAATTACCTATCTAAACCTGATCCCCAATGTTGAAATCACGAAATCTATTAGATCCCCAATGTTGAAATCACAAAATCTATCTTTGAAATTGAGTGCCTAGCAATTTCTCTTTGTTCATGGTCTATGTGGGTTGAAATAGTCAATCGATTTACTAAGTCCATAGGTATGGAGCCGTTGAAGGCTGAAATCCTTAACAAACTTCGAATGGACTCTTGCATGTTGAACTGTGTTAATCTCAATTGTAGTTATGCTGAATGTATGTTGAACTGTGTTAATCTCAATTGTAGTTATGCTGAATGTATGGGAGACATGTTCTGTGATGCTTGTGGTTGTATAGAGAAATAATATCCATTTAATGTATACAAATTTGCAAACTTTTCTATTATAATACATTCTTATATACCAAAAAACTGATTTTTAATTACAAAATTGTACATAGCAAATTAGAAAAGAAAAAGATAAGAGTTGAGTGTATAGGGTATTTTTGAAAATTTATCGATCTGCATCACAAATTCGCTGGGTGAACTTGATAATTTACTATGCTTTGAATCCCATTTTATACTATCGAATAAAGAATATTGACACTTAATAGCCTAATATAACCCCATCTTCAGGTCCCCATTGTAGTCCATTTTGCCTAATTGTTTACTAAATCAATTAAATTATCAACCAAATGTTCCTGTAAACTTGCAGTGGCCATTATCTTTTTACAACCTGTGTATCACTATGAACAAGAGCATCAAAATTCTAGAATTTATCTGTTACCATATTAACTTTACATTTGAGATGACTACACTGAAAATTTGTAAAATTGCCTTCGACATGAGCAACCAACCTAATGTTCCTGTGAACTTGCAGTGGCCATTGTCTTTTTACGACCTGTGTATCACCATGAACTAGAGCATCAAAATTCTAGAATTTATCTGTTACTATATTAACTTTACATTTGAGATGAGTACATTGAAAATTTGTAAAATTGCCTTTGACATGAGCAGCCAAATTTGCCAATTTATCTTTTACTATGTTGTTTTTGACATGCCGTCGCCAATTTATCTGTCACTATATTAGCTTTGCATTTGACACGCCGACATTGAAAATTTTAAAAATCCTCTTTGGTACGAGGACAATGAAAATTGATAAAGTTGCATTTGACACTATTACATTGGAAATCTGCAAAAACATGTTAGTTCCTCGAATTCTTCCGGTTCCAACTTCCAGTTGTACTGTAAACAGTTATTTCCGGATTTCATAGCCGCTTTAGCTGCCTTCATTATAGTTTTCGAATTACCTTCTAGTTTTAGCTCTAAAATATTTAAATTAATAACTACTGGTAGTAGTCCATCTGCAGTTTTTGCAATGCCATTCTTTTGTTGCCGATATCAGCTCAAAATTATTGCAGATTGTTAAAATCGGAAATTGTTCTTTCTATAGATCTGACGTGGTGATTATGATCTGAGATATTATTAATGGAGTATGTCATATTAGAAGTGGCCTCACAAAAAGGCTTTCAATGTTGGTGGGTGCAGGGAAAGTACTAGATCAGTACAGAATCGATGTGACTCTACCAACTATGTACAACGTAGTGGAGCGAGGTGGAAGGTGGGTTTATCTGTTTTCCCTCTATGCCTATTCTGCAGTCCTTCATTGTGTGTCTAGTTCAGCTTCAAGCCTAGGTTGCGCTGATGAGCTTATTTGACATGAAATTGGAATGCGCAGGCTCATTATCATGAGTCACGTTGGACGCCCATATGATAAGAAGACAAAAACTATCTCTACACGCCAGGATGAATCTGTGGATGCTGTTGTTGCATATTTGCAGCGCAAGCTCCGCATCAAATTTGCAGTTCCCCGCTTGAATACTACAGAGAAAAATGGAATTCTTGATATTGACACCTCCATCAACTGGCTGATCCATGACCTTAAGATTCGGAAAATTGGTGGAATCTATCTGCCAAATACCCGGTGGTTTGCGGTGAGTTCTTTAGCATGATTCCTGTTTTGTTTTTTTCCTCCCAGTTCAATGTCTTTATATGCAGTGAATGAATGGTTGCGGGATTCTGGCTTAGAGATTATGGTTTTTCATGTTATTGGCACAGAACCGACTAACCCTATGCCTGATATGCGCCTTGAGATTGCAAAATTTGAGGTTGCATATCTCGAGTTCTAATATTTGGGGCCATTTGTGTGAACTTGAGATAGCATCCTCCATCTTTGAGGTGCATAGCAGACCTTGGTTTAGTTGGGTTTGTGTGAGTACCCATCTTCAAGTCACACAGTGCACTGCCTAGATTCTGGGTACTGTTACATCATTACATGCACAGGAACACACACTAAGAGTTGATGGATAACCCCATCCCCACTGGGCTGTAGAATGCACCTGGCTTCTTTGGGTGCAATGAACTGTATGACAACCTGGGCCTTGCTAGGTCGGGTCACTGGAAAACAAATTCTTCAAAAGTCTGGGACATGTGATGTAGAACCCAAAGTCTGTAGGAACAGAAACCTGGGGCCTCAATACTTTTGCTGAGATTACATCTAGATTCCATCTACCTTTGTATTAGAAAATTCCATGGGGCTGGTAGCAGTGACCAGCTGACCATGATCGAACACAGCCATCTCTTTATAACTTCTGAAGCCGAATACATCTTTCTGAAAATGAAATTAGAAAGGACTGATCTTTAATTTAGCTCTTTCATCCGCAATAGACCCAATGCACTGTAGGTTTTTAGATTCAATGCATTGTCACTCGCACATGACAGCCTGGGGTTTAATAGGGCTGGACCCTGGTCACCTTAAAATAAATTCTTCAAAAGTCCGAGCCATGTGAAATAGGACCCAAAGCTTGCAGTAACAGGAACCTGGGGTCTCCATACTTCTATCGAGTTGACATCTAGGTTTCATCTACCTCCGTATTAGGAAATCCCATGGAGTTGGCAGCAGTGATTAGATGACTATGATTAAATATGGCCATCTTGTTGATAACTTCTGAAGCCAAATACATCTTCCTGAAGTTTTTTAGCTCTTTCATGAAACAGGGGGAAGAAGACAAAGGAGAAAAGCTTGAAAGATTTGTCATTCAGCTCTCCGCCCTAGCTGATGTATATGTCAATGATGCATTTGGTTCATGGCAGCCTCATGGTTCCACATACCATATTGCAAAATGCCTGCCCTCATATGCAGGACTGTGCATGCAGGTATATGCTCTTTCCTTAAATTTTATTTGGAATACTGTTACTTCTCTCTGGCCTTATTATTTCAACTGCATTTTCATTCGATCTTTGTTGTCATTTGGTAAAATGGAAGTTGACAATTTGAAGTTCCTGGCATTTTATCCCTTCCCAGAATGAACTTTATCATGTGCAAGCAGTCTTGAATCCCAGCAAGCCGTTTGTTGCAATTGTTGCTGGTGCAAAGTATGATACTAAGATTGGTCCACTAAATCAGATGTACAAGAAAGTTGATAAATTGGTTCTGGGTGGTCTCATATACAATACTTATCTATGTGCTAAATATGGAGTTAAAATTGCCGGTGTTGAGGTATCTGTGTTCTTTTACCTTACATTCTGTGAGATGTGTCTCTGTTTAGTTGGTGTGCTGGTTTACTTAGTTCATGTTTTTCCCCAAATCAATCCTTTTTGCAGGATTCAGATATTGAACTTGCAAAAGATCTGGTAGAACAGGATAAGGTGCACAAAAAAATTGTAGAGTTGCAGGTGCTGGTTGAATCTGATACTCTGGATGGTAGATTTGAAGGGAAATTTAGAACAATCAATGTCAAGGTATATAATACAGAAATCTTTACTTGAATTCATAAAACTGTTGGACTTAAGATGTCAATCAGCTAAGAATGAGCTTTGATGTGGAATTCTTTCATTGTTGATGTGTGCCAGGACTTTGCTCCTGGCCAGACATACAAGTATGTTGTTGATGTTGACCCCATCTCATTTGAGAAAGATGAGGCTGAACAAGCAATGAACTCAGCTAAGACAATATTTGTTAATGCTGTGATGGGACTCATGCCACATTTCTGGCATGGCACAAGCAAAATGGACGAGGTCATTGATAAAAATCGGTCAGCTCAAAAATTCTTCGGAGGTGGTGACACTCTTCAGACTTTTAAAAGGTAAATTTCAACTCCTCTATAGCATTTATGTCATGCAAGTGTTACATCTGAAGAGAAAGCACTGACAATGTTTTCATTCTGTGACAGCCTTCATCCGGTCCTGTATCAGGCCGCATTGGACAATATCAAATACTATTTATTTACAGGAGGTGGTACTGTTTTGAAGGTTATTGAAGAGGGAGATCCAATGGGATTAGATATTGTCAAGGCTCTTATCGACAACAAAGCAAACTATTTCAAGAGCATTCAAAGTAATTGAAGCAATCTTTAGACACATGCTTAAGCCTGCAAAATATGGGGTTGATATCTCTCATGAGTCATAGGTATTGATTAAAGTCATATGCTCTTTGTTATAATGGCAGCCATCATGTAGAGATTGCTGATGTAAGTAATACTTGGTAGAAATTTTGATAACTTATTAGTTTCATATTTATGAGGATTCCAAAGACTACGGCATAAGAGTTATGTTTTTGTTGTATGGTGCCCACAAGCATGGTTGTTCGACTCCATATAAACTTTAGAGCGTTTCTTAGTCGGTTCTTACAGCTGTAGTTTATTTTGGGACATGTCAGCAAAAATGTGAAAGTAATGTCATACTACAAGACACCGCTTCCCGAGTTCTTTTAGTGTGACACAGTGATGTTAAATTTTAATTATTAGTTATTTAAGTTCTCAACGCTTAGATAGGTTTAGATGCTTTAGAAAATGGGTTCAAACTACCAACTCTGTATATATTGAAGCATCTATTTATGTTTCTGGTTCTTGGACAACCATTGATGCTTTTGTAGATACTGGTTGTTCAACTAATATGGAAAACTCTCATATTTTTCCTTCCTAGCTAGATATACCTAACCCAATTCCTTGTGCTAGCTTCGGTGGTAGTGTTTTCTCCTGCTATGTTTCAAATATTTCCATGAAATTGGTGAAATTTTAAAAATTTATTTTTGTAACAATGATGCGGCTTGTTCTATTACGTTCTCAATGCCTCTTCTAGATACTACTATTGGACCCATTATTATAGCAGAATCATCTATTGGTTTCCACTATCAATGGCAGAACCATGCTGCTGCTTGTTCTATCACGTTCTCAATGCCCGGTCTAGATACTAATGGACCCATTATTATAGCAGAATCATCTATTGGTTCTCAATGCCAATGGCAAACGAGTGATAGTACCTTGAAAAAGGATGATAAACCTTCTTGACCAAAGCAAGAGACAGACTGAATAAAATCCACCCTCTTCCTTTGATACCATTAACTCACATAAATCCAAAGAGCTCTCCCAAGCCAAACAAATGCAAGAACAAGAAAAGGCCCTACATTCCTTCAAATCGAGTTTGGTTATTGCTTCTGTTTTGATCGATCTTTAGGCTTTTGGCAAAAGACTTGCCTCGGGTTACTATCCAAACTGATGCACAAGCGTTGAGGTCACTTTGAAGGTGTTGATTTGAGATGACCAGTGATTGCAAGTAGAGGCTTGAGATCACTAGTTAATGCAAGTAGAGGCGAGATAGACTAGTCCGAGTAGAGTTAGAGTTCAAGAGAATAAAGTTCATGGATTCCATGTGGATAACGACATGCAACTAGTCAATATAACGAAGTAGTTAGAGTGAAGACTGTTATGAAGTAGAATGTTCCACAAAACCAAGAATGCTTGTGGAAACAAGATATGGGATTGGAACTTTGTGCTACGAAATTCCCAAGTTGTTGTAGAAGTGAGTTGTGAGCGTTTTGATGCCCCTAAATTTGCAGCACTAGCAGTTATGGATTCTCCTCGGTAAGCAAGCCCAATTAAATCGCTCACCATTTGGTGTAGGGAATCCGTCCGGTTAAAGGTCCAGCTACTGTGTGTGATTTAAAGTTTGGTTTTATCGGGTGCGGCCTGATCCACCATTTATGTATTTTATATTTAAAGATGAGATGTAAGTGCCCTAATTAAATGCATGTAATCTAATCTAATCTATCTAAATTAATCTAAACTATCCCTGCCGGGAGCAAATCTGAATTAAGAGTAATAAATTGGAAATGCACATAAAAGCTTCACAGATAGTCGTTTCAACATAATAAACACATTTACAGCAGAAAGAAAAGATACCAAAGATAACTCTGATATAATTAAAGCATATTCTATTACTCCATAAGCACATCAAGATTTGCATAAGAAAAGGAAAACATTCACAACCATGAAGTAATTCAAGATAGTTTAGAACAATCTCACAGTATGCATATGAATGTATGAAGAATTAGTTCCACAATGACATTCCACAAATTCTAGGCAAAAATCTCTGTGCTAGCTTTCCCTAGGCAACAAATCCTTCTTTATTAAGCAGAAAAGTAGTTCTCATACAAAATAGTCCAGCTATATTGTACCTATCAAAAGTCATTTCATATGTACTCTCCTCCTCTATTTATATTACAAGAGTTTTGTCTTCTAGTGCTTCATCATCTACCCTAACCCTAAGATTCCCAAAACTTTGTCTTCTAGTGCTTACATAAGAAAATATAAAAAATAATTACAAATTCGAATTTATGTGGGCTCAGCTAAACTAGAGAAATATTCTTCTCAAGCATTAGCTTCTTCAGAAATGATAATAAGCCTGCTCGGCTCCAAAACTTGTAAAGAGACTTCATGATTTGACAATTGAGTCTCAATGCATGCCCTCCCTGCTTCTGCTGCTGTGCAACTATCTTCTAGGAAGTATGCATGTATGGATGTTTGCCCCACAAAATGATGTACGTCTTCTTCAGTGAGAGTATCCATTTTCCATATGTACTCTCCCCCTGCAATCCACTCTGCAGCTTTGTCATACGTCGATCCTTTGAAGAAAGTTCGTCCATTGGCGGGAGCGGAGAAAGATGACACTTTTCATGAACTTGCTGGATCTTCTTATAGAAACCAGACACGTGTGAGCAGTCTTTAAGATGTCATTATTCAGCGTTATGGAGGCCTTCCTACAAAATTCTAAAAGTTTCATCTCTGACTTCAAATTTGCTGTTGTTTTAGGGTGCAAGTTTTTAGGGTATTCAATGTTTGTCTTTCTCTAGACCATTTGGCTTTTAATCTTTTTTGCAACCTCGTATTGCTTTTGCTTGACCGCTTGTGACTTTGCAGATATCTCGTCCATCCACGCCATCACTAGCTTCATTTGGTATATCTTTTCCGTGAGAATCATCTGAGAATGATATATTTTCTCTTGGATCTTGCAAGCTTGATCACAGAACGGAGAGATATCTAGCTTTCTATTGTCTGCTGACTCCAACCACTCTGTTAAGGATCCTTTCTCCTTCTCTAACTCTTCTACTTTAGCTTCCATTTCGTCAACCTATTGATTGGCAACTGCCTCGCCTGATTCTAACTGACTGGCCCGAGCTTCAAGGTCATTCTTCTCACCTTTTAATATTATTAGCTGCACAATTAAGGCTTCCTTTTCTTCATCTAGGCTATGGTGCTCGTTTGTTATTCTTTCTTTCTCTGATAGAAGGGTGTCATATTTCATTTTCCACTCTTCCCTTTCTGCTCGTTCCTTCACAAGATTAGCTTTTAATTTGTGCACCTTCTGTTTGCCTTGCTCAATGTCTTTCGTCAGTTTGTTAACATTATATTCACTTGCTTGGGCAGCGGCTACATTGATGGATGCTACAAACTTGGGATCCCTGTGTGTACCCTCCATGACGGTGCTTTCCTGCCTCGTGACGATGTTAGGTTGGGAGCTTATTTTCATTCTCTTTTCTGTCTTTCTCACGATATTTTTTCTCTTACGGTCGAAGACAATTGTGTCCAATTGGGCCATAGTGTGCTCCTTCGACGGGGTAAATGGTGTGAGCCCGAGCTCAGCCAAAGGGAAGTGGCCTCCCGTGAGTATTTCACTAGATGATTGGGGTGGGTTTACGTCCACGTTCTGCATGTTTGGACTCCCCATTTCCACAACTTTCTTGGACTTATTTTCATCTTCTTTCTTTTGCAGTTTAGCTGCTTTCTTTTCTGCTCTTTCTTTTATTTCTTGTAGTTTCTCAGCTTCTTCCCTTTTAATCTTTTCAGCTTCTTTTCTCTAAGCTCTGTCGGCCTCTTCCTTTTGAACTCTTTCTGCTTCTTCCCTCTGAGCTCTTTCAGCTTCTACTTTCTGAGTTCTCTGAACTTTTGTTCTGCCTCCTCTTTTAGTCTTTGTTCTACCTTTTCTAATGGTAAATCTACGGCCTGTTGAGTAGCCTTGGCAGCAGTGCTGGAACTACCTCCAGTTTTGGAACGAAAACGCTTGTTGAGCTCAGTGATATTGCTCGCATTTCTAAATACTTCTACATCTTTGTCAAAGTGATTAGCATAATCACAATGTACCTTGACTGCTGCGCAATGCTCAGCCACCTTGCCTTGGCTATCATTCCTAGTGAAATTTTTTTCACCAAAATGGAATGCTCCCAAATCTTGGACAAAAGTTTTGGCCGTTTTAACCTTGGAGAATCGATACGCTCCTATGCAAAAGGGTGTTGGTCACCTTATATGTCAATTAATTAAAGCTAACACATAGGATGGTCAATATAAATTGTCAAATCTAGGGAGGTCTTTTTGTTTTAATGGTAATAAGCACAATTTGTGCATAAACATGTCAAACAGTTGATTAACTAAATGTAGATAATGATCCTACCATTCTATCTAGCCAAACTCACTCCAGAAAGCAACTAATCTAATTCACACATCTAGGAATTCAATTGGAACTACCTTCCTACAGAAATCACCCAACAGTTTTTTTTTTTTTTTTCCTCGGAAAAAAAGCGTAATTTTATTCAGCATAGGTGAACAAATTACATTCAGTAGATGCAGTTAAGCATTTGGTAATCCACTTAAGGATCCAAAAAAAAAACCAGTCCAGTAGATAAAAGTTCTGTGCATCCGGCCAGTAAAAGCCAATGACCCATACATGTCATCATAATCCACAATATAAGACCCCCATTACATATCAGGAGCAACGTGACCAAAAAAAAGTATGCTGTTGACTCCCCGAGCCAACTTAAAAAAGAAAAAAAACATATAAATACATTACAGTTTTGTGGATCAAAAAATAAAACCGCCATTAGTAGGCTATCATCCGACGCATCATCATAGTCTTTGAACAAAAAAAACCAAAATGTAAAAACATGTGCCAGTTCCAGTTAAAGTCCCTGTGAGTCAAGATCCTCAACAAAAGGTCTATGAAAGTATTCAAAGTGAGTTCCATCCCTGAACTCCTTCACTTTCCACAACCCCACTGCCAAGTCCCGGCCAACCTGAGAAGCCTCGTCCGCCTCCTTGTTGTTCTCTCTGTAAATATGTCTGTATGCAAAGTGTAAAAAAGAAAGTTTTAGTTGCATAATGTCCTGTAGAATGTTAGCTAGTCTAAGATCCCTGCAATGTTGAGTGCCATTTGTCCAATTGGTAGCATTCATTGAGTCCCCAAACACATTAATCTGATGACATCCCTTCTCCCTAGCAAAGATGAGAAGAAGTTTCAGGCTCATAATCTCAGCATAGTTATTTCCACCTTCCCCCAGTCCCCAGAAAAGATGGAATGAGTGAGTTGTTGTAATATTCAGTATAGCCCCACCCCCGCACCTGCGTTCTAGTGCAGATCCATCATAAAAACCCCAAGGCATAGAAACATCAATTTCTAAGGCTAGGACCTCACGCTGTTTTGCAACTCTGATATGGTGTGGGAAGGCCTGGCGGAAGCCACAAATATGAATAGCAGTGACCACCGGTGTACATTTGTTATCAGTGAAGATCATACCATTATGTGCCAACCAGATGCCCCATACCACCAGTAATGGGAGATTCATGAATGTCTTTCCAATGGGATCCAACACCCACTGTGACCAGGCTGCCAACACCGAATCCCCGGTCCAGTTAAATAAAGTATTATATATTCTCGAACATTCCGCCCACACTTGCGCCATGAAAGGGCAATGGAGAAATAGATGGACACAAGATTCCTCACAGGCTTTGCATAATATGCACCAGCCCGGCCCGATCCGATTCTTCTTCTGTAAAGAGTCCCAGGTGGGAATAGTATTCTCGAGGACATTCCACATAAACAGTCTATGTTTCAGAGGGCAATAAATCTTCCAAAGGGTTTTCCACCAACCCACCAGCTCACGTTGATTCATGAAGTGACAGATACTGATGTATCCATCCCTTGGTGTATAACAGCCATTCGGGGCCCCCTCCCATACTAAGCAGTCCTCCCTGTCCCGGATGCGAATATGAGATTGAGAAAGTGCCCGATAATAAGACCTCAATTCCGCCCGTTCGTCCACAGTAAGTGCCAAAGATTCAGCATCAACCAAATCCCGAAGAGAGAAAATCAATTCACCAGATAACAGGTGACGACCAGCACTCCCAAACCAAGGGTCCTCCCCAACACAAAGGGCCTGTCCATTCCCAATATTCCAGGTGAGCAGGTCGCCAATAACAGGAAAAGAATTGATGACCGCTTTCCAAATAACGGAACAGCCAACCTGTGATTTATCCACCGACCGCACCCATTCCAAAATAGATAGAGGGGCAATATATTTTCGAGTGACAACCTTAGTCCACAGGCTTTCAGATTTCAACAATCTCCATACCCCTTTCGCAGCCAAAGCCTTTGCAAAAAAATGTATATTTTTAAGACCCCACCCCCCTAATGCTTTTGGAATTGCGATCTTCTACCATCGAACCCACGGGGAGACAAAATCTCCCTTACCGCTCCATAGGAAGCGAAAACACAGCTTCCGAGCTCTCTCCAGCGTTCCTTTAGGAATCCATGAGAGTGATATCCAGTAGACTGTGATGGCCTCTAGTACCGATTTTACCAGAACCAGCCTTCCAGCTCGCGACAGCCATCTATGGCTCCAAACCTTCAGTCTCTTGTGGATTTTTTCAACAATCCATTGCCAGTCCCTTTTTGTATATGAATTTGGCTTTAAGTGAAACCCAAGGTAGCAGAAGCCCACTTCAAGGCATAGAAAAGTATAGGGGAAGATCCTCCGAATAGCCGCAATCTCACATTCCCTAAGCAAATGGGTAGTTAGAGTGGATTTTCTCTCATTGATCTCCATACCCGTATCTTTAGAGAAAAGTTGAAAGATGTCCTGTAACGTTTCCATATCCCTATTCGATCCAGTGCAAAAGATAAGTATATCATCCACAAACAGCAGATGCGTAATAAACAGATTAGGTGCCACTTGGATGCCATGGAGAGTGCCATCCCTACAGGCTTTATTCAATGCTTTACTCAACCCTTCAGCGACCAGCAAGAAGAGTAAAGGGGATAGTGGACAGCCCTGACGCAGTCCTCTTTCAGACCGGAAGAAAGGAGATGCAACACCATTAATAAGCACCGCAAAGGATACCGTAGAGATACAACTCATAATCCACCTGATAAAATCCACAGCAAAACCCAGATGAGTGAGAAGTAAATGAATATACAGCCAGCTCACCTTATCATATGCTTTTGACAAGTCAATCTTGATAATAGCTCCTTTGATTTTCCGAGCTTTCATGCTATGGATACCCTCCTGTGCAACCCCAATAGCCTCGTGTATTTGTCTCCCTTCCAGGAAGCCGAATTGATCCTCAGAAATATGATTGGACAGAATCCCTTTAAGCCGCCCAGCAATAATCTTTGATACTACCTTGTATACACAGTTGCACAAAGAAATGGGTCTGAAGTCGCTTAATGAAGAGGAATTGTCAGTCTTAGGTATAAGTGCAATAAAAGTGGAGTTCAGGGCAGCCGGGATCCTCCCCGATCTACGAGTGTCTTCCACCATCTGCAGCAGATCATTCCCAATAAGCTCAAAGAGTGCCAACAAGAATTCCACTGTCCATCCATCCGGTCCCGGGCTTTTATCTTTTTGAAAACCCTTCAAAACGCCCTTCAGTTCATCTTCCTCAACAACAGCCATCAGGGAGTGGTTGTCGTCCTCATCCACAAAACGTGGAAAAAACTGGGCCATCCGAACCACATCCAAAATGTTAGCCTGTGCAGGGGCTTTAAAGAGTGATTTGAAATGTTCAACCCCAACCCCAGCCATATCATCAAAAGAAGTCTGGGTATGCCCCAATGAGTCTTCCAAGCTCCAAATGGTATTGGCTGCCTTCCTTCCTTTGGCATATGCATGGAAAAATTTTGTGTTCTCATCCCCAGCCGATAGCCAAATAGCCCTGCTCTTCAGTCTCCACGTTTCCTCTTTTTCCAAGAGCAGCTTATTTCGCCTGCCTTCCAATGAAACCAAAAGAGCTTTCTCCTCTGGTGTGCCCAAACCCCCAGTTCCTGAATCATACATAGACTGCAGTTCCAATTCGATAGTCTTTAAAACGCTATCATCTCTAATGTGCTTTTCATGGGCCCAGGCCTTCACCGGCCTTTTAACTCGCTTGATATTTTCAGAGAACTGATAAGAGGCCGAGATGCCTGCCCTGGGGTTGTAGGGAACCCAAAGGGATCTAATAAGTTCAGGAAAAGTCTCATCATCCAACTTGATTTTGTTAAATTTGAGCGGCCCAGCTGGTTTCTTAGGACCAGCACGGATCTCCAAAAAAATAGGGAAATGATCCGAAGAGCCCCCCGAGCCAACCCACTGCCTCAGTAAATAGTTCCGATCCACAAAGGTGTCAGACACCAGAAAACGATCCAAGCGTTTTTCAACTCTGTAATCACCAGTTCTATTATTTCTCCAAGTAGGTTTAAGGATAGTGGGCTCAATATCCAGCAAATTGTAGGTAACTAACTGATGAGTAAAAAAATCAGCCATAGGATCTGGCCGAGCTCTACAACCCCAAACTTCAGCCGGCCCAAGGGAAAAATTTAGATCCCCTCCCAAAATAAGGTTCCCTACATGTAGCAGAGGATGAGAGAACAGAGATTCCCAGAAAGGGACTCGGTTCGCATAAGGCCCATAAACATTAACCACCATGAGAGTATCACCAAAATCCAAGGACGAGCAAGTCATCCCCAGAGCCGCTTCCATACCCCAGAGATTCTGGCACTGTATCGACCGGGTGTTCCACCCCATAGCCAGACCACCGGACCTGCCCCTGGCATCCAGTGTAGTAAAAGACCAGCCACCAAACCAACTTTCAAGTAATTTTTTAACAGTCTCACCAACACCCATAGTTTCCTAAAGCAGAATGATATCCGGGTGTTCAATAGACACCACTCTGCGGAGTGCTGATCTTTTGAGGGGACCAACCAGACCCCGGCAGTTAAAAGACATAACTTTCATCAACGTCCCTTCTTCTGGGCACGCACCGCTCTAAGCGCCCGATCAATAGTCACCTGTTTGCCATCCAAGAGGTCCATCTTGGCCTTGGTTTGTGCTTTAGCAAGGTGGGATTTTCTGCCCCGACCCCTACTATTCCTGCCACCCTTATTCAAGCCTAACCCCAGCCCACCCGAGGAAATTTTTGAAAGGGATCTCAGAAAGTAACCAGATTCCGATGATGTGGTAGGGGATGGGGATTGAGGATCATCAAGAGGCCCAGGTTCAACAACAGGGGGAGGTTCAAGCATCATTACCCCAGGGATTGGCTTCAAAGCTGAGCAGGATGGGGTGTCAGGAGCAAAACCCGTAGTATCTACCAACTCCATTGCCGAAGAAATATTCAAATTTTTTAGAGCCTCAATCCAGTCCGGATTATCTAAATACAAGTTCTTTAAAGCAAAATGAAAAGAAAAGGGTTTAATGGAGTGAGCAATACCCGCAGATGTTGAACCAGGTTCCAAGTTTGTCGCCGGATGAGTCGCCTCAATAACAGTATTCCCAGGTAGCAAATCCCCAACAGGAGCCGCCTCCAAACCCCTCTCCCCTTGTAAGTCTGCCACATCTGCCTCCGCTGCACCAGAGACCGGTAGAGCCGTGCCAGAAGGACAAGGGTCAACCATATCCCGTGGAGAAACATGTCCCTCATCCCCGTCCAAAGCCACACCAGGGAGGGTTTCAGCTAATGGGATATCCGGAAGGGGGGCAGCCGTCACCGCTCCAGAACCTTTATGCGGACCCTCATAATTCCTCCGGAACGGGAGTTTGCATTCAGCAGCCGGATGACCGTAGGCATGGCAGCGGCGACATCTGAAGGGGACATTTTCGTAGTCCAATTTCTGTGAGTAGACATATGGCCCCCAACTGAGGGTAACATCCGGTACCAACCCATCACGGATGTTCAGATTTACCAGAATACGAGCAACCTTCCGCTTCCTGGTATGAAGAAAGCTGTAGTCTCCATCCAAATTTTGCCCAATCATGTCCCCAATGCCTCTGAAATGTCGCTCCGACCAGTAATGTAGAGGTAATCCCGGTAGCCGTACCCACAGTGGTACAATGTCCAACCGTTCCTTACTAGCATCAAACAGCGGATGCTAGGGTTTGATCATGACCGGGCAGTGATCCCAGCTCCAATTGGAGTTTAAAACCCATTTAGTGTGCTCCTCCGCCTGGAAATTGAAAGCAAACCAGTTACGGGTTAATTCCACTACTTCCGGTGCATAGCCCAAAACCCCAGCCCACTTCTCCCCCACCCAATCTTCAGTGGTGCGCAGAGAGAAAGATCTGCCCAATGCTTTGCCAACCAGAGTGATACTGGTCATCTTGACCAGTTGATGCCACTCTATGTCTTCCCCTAGAGCGTAATTGTATCGAGTCCTGCTAAGCTTCAACCACCTCTTCCTTCCCCGTTTCTCCTTGTGAGTGGTTTCCTCCAATGAAGGTCCACCCCATTCGTCTGAACTCATACCAGAGCCCACACAAGGGCTAGCAAAGCCACGCTGCTCGTGGATTTCCAGATGCCCCACCCACCTTTCCACCCTTGTCTCAACAGTGTTCAAACCTGGCCGCGGGTTCAATGGAGAAGGAACTCTGCCAACGTTGCCCCGAAAACCATCATCCACCGTGCTATACCCTTTATTCCTGCTCGCCGAACCCTCCAAGGCCTCAATAACATGGTCCAAGGTCCATAAAACCCCCGCTTCCTGAGGAGTATTCGCTGATAAACCGGAGATGGGAGCACATAAAACCCAGGAGCTGGGAGATAATGCCAAGAAATCCGTCGGTGAAAACCCCAGGGTAGACCTGCTCTCTAAAGTAGGTAATCCTTCCACCTCGCCACCACCAGCGGGGACCCCAATCGTCCACCCGGCACCCTCAGACTGTGTCCAGATGGGCAAGTCATCTGATGCATCAAAGGAGTAGTCCACCCTGTCGTCATACGAAGCCATATTCAGGGAAACCCCACCTCCACCGTAGCACAGGTAAGAACCGTGGCAGACCACCTAGGGTTTACCACCATAAAACAGGTTAAAATGGGAATAAAAAAAACGGTGTTCAGTTTCCACCCTACACCGCCGTTCGTGCCGACCAAACCGTGACCCCTTAACTGCAGCAGCCCGCCCGGCTATCAGCTAACTAGTCCACCAGCGCCATGGGAACCTCCATGGTGCACCAAGAAAACCCCGAACCCTCTCCAACTTAATCGGAATCCAAAAATAACAATCGTAAAAACAATGCTAATTCTGCACCGGTACCGAAAGAACCACCACCAAAAAAGCGAGCTACTTCTCCACCATCTTCAAGGCCTCCTTCCGCATCCAACCTCCATTATATCGTTCTTCTACAAACAATACAGGTTCCCAAAAATTTCCTCCAAACTAACGTACTTCTTCACATCCATTTCTTGGAGCTCCTATTCAAAATCCTCCTCATATCACCCATCAGTTATAAAATTAAGAATAGAAATAAACCAGTTTGCTTTTGTAAGAAGTTAAATCCTATAACTATCAAACTACAATAATTGATCTTTACCAAAATGATCCATCCAACAGCTACTGTTGCTCAATCATAATTTGCCTACTTTAATAAATCAATTGAAGATACAACAGCAACCAGAATCTAAAGCTTGAACTCTAACTGATAATTACTGGAAATCCTAGAAAGCATAAACAACTGAAAGATATTGGAACTGAGCTTGGCTGATAGAGCTGATTCAAACACACATGCATTTAACTGAATTATCCTACACAGTCGACTGTCACACCAATCTGCTACAGCTATTCAAGATGCAATCATGAACTACCAAAATGAAAGCTAATCTCTGTTGCAGCTAACAATAACATCTGCAATGATTCCACACCACACAACAGAAAGAAAGCTAAATTACCCTACCTACTTAAATTGGCTATCTCTGTGAGAAGGTGGGCCCTGGCCTTCTAACAGAGACGCCGAGAATCACAACAAATTAAGACACAGAAATGAAGAACTTTGCTCATATTAATGATGGAAATTGACAATATCAGTGATATGTTACAGCTTATGCAAAATGGTAATTGTCCAACCCCAGGCTACGAGAGCCTTCGCATATTTATACATTGAAAGTACAGATCACGATCCACTAAAATCGTGCAGCAATGAAGATCGACAATCTTCAAGCTGTGGAGTTACAGCTAATTGTTACAACCGTATTAAACAAGGCTGTTACTCATAAAGGAGCTGTTACTCCAGTAATCAATGGATCAACAAATTTAACAAGCTGTAATGCGATCTTTCTGTTGCAGTGGGGTTCTGTTTTGGTGGAGTCCTGTTACAGATTCTTGTGGAGGAGTGTGCTGTCCCTTGGAGTTATGAGGAATCGGGCTTTGAAGAGTAACAGTTGGCACCATTTGCTTGATACACTTGCGCTTTAGACCTTGACTAAATGAAATCACACAGATTAGCATAAACCAAGGACCAGGATCTAGAACCTTAACAATTTTAAGGCATAAAATAAATAAAGCAATAACGAATCATATCTGTCAATATCATTGGTTGATCTGGAGAAAAGGCATAGGTATAGCTTATGAAAATAGGATGTAATCAGGGAAAAATGATGTAATAAGGATGGCCAAAAAGGGACATTTCCTGAACCCAACATCTCCCCCCAACTATCCGATTGCATGTCCTCATGCAACTATCTTCCCTAGTTCGAATCTGAGTTTGAGTTGAATCTGTGAAGATTTATAAGATTGTAGGCAAGTTCTGGCGTCTCCCCTCAAGGCATAAACCCATAACAGGGTATCCAATGCTCCCAACACAACTCTTCTTCTTCTACAGTCAAAGCATAGCTGTTTCTGTAAGGACTCACAAGTAACCATATGAGAGGGAATGTGAATCTTAATCCAATCCACCAAGACCCACACGTTTCCATGCACTGCACATATCTAGGAATCCTTGTCAAAGCTTGGCTGAAATTCTCAAAGCCATATGGATCCATTTCCTTCAGAGATGAAGAAGAATACAACCATCTGTATTCACTACCTTCTAGAGCACTCTACTGCATATTAAGAATCATTGGGACACATGTGGTAAGGATTTTATCTCGCAAGATTTCAAAGTATTGGGCAATTGAAGGAACCCTGAGAGATTTAGCATGATTTTCTATGAATGCTTTTGGATCCTGAGGTTTCCCCCTAATCCAGAGAGTAGAATTCTCTTTATTCCTGAGGATGGTTTGGAAAGCATCTCGCCATCTTACATGGTTAATGACAAAAGAGGCAAATGCCCTCAACTAAATATCCCCTAGACAAGGTAATGGATTAGATGGAGAGTCAATATAACAAGCCCTGTCATATAAATACAATTCACATAACAAATGCTGATCTTCAAAATCACTCTTCAGAAAAGTTTCCAAAAACTGAGTAGCTGTTGCCAAATCAAATGGTCTCCCTTCTTTCAGAGCCCTTAATTGAAATAAAGTTGTCTGCTCATGGAGAAATACAAAGTAAGAGGGGGATGGAGCCCTGCAACTCAATAATTCTAAGGAAAGAGTATACATTTTGTCTTTTTCTTGTTGCAGGGACTTAAGTTTCTTCAATCCTTCTAATTTTTCTTGAAGTTTCTCCCACCGGAGTTTCTGGAAGAATAACTCCTCAGCCCACTTTTCTCTCAGCCCCCTAATGACATTTCTATGTTCTTGGAGAGAAATTGTACTTGTACTGAACTGATCAATCCATTTGTGCCATTTATCCAACTCGAGATTTAACCAGAGAATCCTCTTTTCTAGCCGTTGAAATCGTCTGTCTTCTACCTCCTTTTCATCATCAGAGTCCAGATAAATGACCTTGTTTTGCTTTAGCACTGTAACAGTTTCATCCTTTATTGGAGTTGCAGTGGTCTGTGCCTGTAATGTAGTCTCAGCCATGGATTTTGGGGATGCTGGTTCTTGTGTAACAGCATCCTTTATTTCCATATCAACCTCAGCCTCCTCAGTCTGTGTTACAGTCTCAACAAATATTCTTAGGACTGCTGGTTCTTGTGTGATAGCATCCTTCTTCTCCATTTCAACCTCAGCCATCTCAGTTTGTGTTGCAACTGTAGCAAATGATTTTGAAAACACTGGTTCTTGTGTAACAATGTTTTCTTCTTGGTCCTTGATATCAAATGTTGCTGTCTGAGTTGCAACCTCACTAAATATTTTCAAGGGTACTGGTTCTTGTGTGACAGTCCCCTGTTCTTCAATTTCTTTGAACTGCTGAGATTGTTTTTGGGTTATATCAAGTCTCTCTGATTGATGAGATTGGTCTTGAAGAAGCTCGGTATCCCTTGATGGCTGGGACTGTACTGTTTCATCTCCTGAATTCGAATCAGGGATCTATTCAATTCTTGGCTCATTTTCCCCCATCAATTCAATTTCTGGCATTCCTTCTTCCACCTCCTCTATCTGTACATGCCTTTGTGATACAACTCCCAACACAACAACTCTGTGTCCTGCTGAAAAAAATATATCTCCACACTCTGGACAAACAGTCTCTCCATACTTCTCATATTCAAATGCAAAAGATGAATTTTCTAATAAGTTTGCAGCATTTGCTAATGTGTTCAAATTCTTCTCTGCTTGTTTTCCAACTACTCCCTTCCATATTTCCAGATCATTTCGCAATATCTACACATCCTCTTTTAATAATTCATTTTCATGCAGGAGATTTTCGATTTGAGGTTCTTCTATGGAAGGTTCCTGCATAGCAGCAGATGACTTGGGGTTCAAAATGGAAATCTCTATATCTACCCCTGTTACAGATGCTTTCTCTACCATAGGTGACTCACTATTTTCTCTGACTGCTCCTGTTGTCTCTGCTAAGGGTGCTTCAATATTACCCCCAATTGCATCCACCGTCTCTGCTTCTTCTGTTGTCTTTGCTACCTCTACTGTTGTTGTAGCTGCTTCTATTACTGTTGTCTCTGCTATTTCTACTGCTACAACCGATCGAGTCCTTCTTTTATTCACCATTCCCACTGGGTGTTCGTCAGTGCTTACTGCTGCTGGTGCTTTGATAGCTCTGATTTTTCTTTTCTTTGTTGCAGTGGGTGTTTGACCCCTGTTCCCTGATCCTACTCTTCGTTTATTTGACACGGGTCTTTTCCTCGGTCTTTTCTTCTTCAATAATGGTCCCCCTTATCTCTGGAGAGGACACAACTTTCAAAATTTCCACAGTCCCTTCTCCTACTATTCCTGTCTGATATCCTTCCTCCTGAATTCCTGCTTCTGCAATTGCAGCTTCTACTGTCGCAGCTTCAACAGATGCTCCAGTGTCAGCTTCTTTCATTTGAGTATCTGCTTCTGCATTTACAACTTCTGATTTTTCTGCCTCCTGCGCCATGGTTTCCATCACAATTTCCTCAGCAACAGGGTTTTTTGCTGATGTCGCTTCTCCCTTATTTACTTCCTCTTCGTCACTAGTCTGGTTCCCTAATGCTCCAGCTTCCCCCCCAACTGGATTTGAGGAACGCCGGTCCTCATTAACCTCTCCAACACCCTCCATTTTTAAAACAGGTTCTCTGATTGGCCCATCTCCAGCAAGGAATTGTTCCAAGGTTAAATTATGATTTGCAATTGCTCTCAAGACTAGTAATTTGATTAGGTCATGATTAGTAAGAGAGGAAACTAGGTGTTGGGCAGTTTTTGCATAACCAGCCATGGTGTGTAGGGCTTTGAGCAGATAAAATGGTATATTTACCAAATTTCCATGGTGTAAATGAGACAATAAGGGAACTTCAAAGAAGGACACAGTTTGGTACCTACCTTCACAAGAGATATATCGTTTTACAAAGATTGCCACTTGATTCCAGGGGGGTGGTAAAGATGCCAGTTCCAACCCACGACGCTTTGGACTAACATGCTCTCCAACTGACAAGAATTATCTCACAGCATTTGCATTATGTGCCTTCTGCCCAAATGACTTCTTCCCAACCTGGGGTAAGCCAGTAACCTCTGCGATGATTTCTTCTGTAACATCCACACGCAGTCCCCTGACCTCAGAGTGAGTGGCAGCCAGGTTAAGGGCAAATTGCAATGCGGTTTCTGTATGGAAACCATTCAACCGTTCAAAGTATTCCATCCAACCTACTGCTGTGAAAATGTTAAATACTTTTGCATTGGCACGTATAGCTTCTGTATTTACTGGTTCATGCCAGACTGGGTTTTCCATCTTAACCTCTCCTCACAATTCCAAACAAATGCAACAGTTACTAGTCTGGACGTGGGAGTTACAGCACACGAACATGCATGAGATAGTTGGAGTTCGAAAGTAGGGAATTTAGGCAAGTCGGCGTGGGCATGAACATCCCATTGGAACAAGGAAGTTGGCAGAATTGGGGTATCGGGTGCAAATTGGGTAAGGTGACGGGAAATAAATACAACCATGATCCGGACATATTCCCTGGAGGTTAATTAGTATGGGTTCGCTAATCGAGGGCTATGACAATACATAATTGTTATTACCGTATTTAATTTTCTACCAAATCATGTAAAAGGTGCGATCCGTACCTTTGCGTTTATGAATTCAGCCGTGAATCAATCATTACAGCTGGCCTTCGTCCTCACGAGTATGAATGCACATGTGCTGAAGTGATGTGGCCACTGCCACCCGAGCTGACAGCTACCGAAGACACCCGAAATTTCCTTCGTGGCCAATCGTGATTGGATCTTGTGGAGCAAGCAACAAAAAATGATGCCTAATTGAATCATCGTTGGCATCATTATTCGGAGAGCAGGCAGACTGGTGAAGTCACAGCTGCTAGATTTAGCAAAATAAGCAAAATTGGCGGAGTCGCAGCTGTACGGAAAGAGCGAAATGGGAAAAAAATAATGGAGTCACAACTACTAGATTTGGGGAAATAGTCAAGAAATAGGGAGTCGCAGTTGCTGGATTTAGCGGAATGGTCAGGAATAGCGGAGTTGCAGCTGCTGGCAAAGAGCGAAAATGAAGTGGAAAATAGCGGAGTCGTAGCTGCTGGAAAAGGGCAAAAACAAAGTGGAAAATAGTGGAGTCGCAGCTGCTGGATTTGGCGGAATGGTCAAGAATAGTGGAGTCGCAGTTGCTGGCAAAGGGCGAAAATTAGCAAAGTAAGGAGTTGCAGCTGCTAGATTTGGGAAAATGGTCAAGAATAACGGAGTTGCAGCTGCTGGAAAAGGGCGAAAATGAGCAAAGTAAGGAGTCGCAGCTGCGCAATAATAGAGTAACAAGCAAATTTTCAGCTAACTGCTGAAAGGTAACAAATCATCCATCTTAAAAAAAAAGCCTTATTAAATCAGGAACAATGTAAGGTGTTTGCGGTCGTCTGGCCCAATCACGACCTCTGTTCCTCCATTAGTTCTTGCACAAAATTCTTCAAACAAACCCGATCAAATGCAAAATGAAAAATAGATAAAATACAGAATGAAAAGAAAAAGAAAAAGAATTATTTATATACAGATCATGTGGAGGTTGCAGTTCTTAAGAATTGACAGGGGTTGAGAAAAATCCCTGTCCCGACGTTAACTGATAATCTGGATCATTTGCCACATGCGAAACGAAAGCTTCCCTCGAGATCGACTTGTGATATAGTCGTAGCCGATGACCATTTGCGAATAATGGTACTTTGTTTTCATCAATGGTGATCAACCGGACTGTTCCATTATCAAATACCCGATTTATCTAAAAGGGGCCCAACCAACGGGTATGCAACTTGCCTTTAAAGTCCCTCTTAAACCGTGAATCATACAACAGGGCCCAGTCCCCCTCTTGGAAGACTTTCTTCTTTATAAATCGATCATGCCACTTAGAGCGTTGTTGTTGGATTAAAGATGTATGATGTACTGCAGCTGTGCGCTTCTCATCCAATTCATTGAGCTGATTCAGTCAGTTCCTCTGTGCCTCTGATAAATCCAGGTTTGCTTCCACAATTATTTTCAAGGTTCTGATTTCAAATTCAATTGGAAAAACAACGTTCTTACCATACATTAACTCATATGGGGAAAAACTAGTGGTGTTACGCCACGTAGTACGATAGGCCCATAATGCCTCTGGAAGCCTTTCAGCCCAATCTTTACGATGGCTTTTCACTGTTTTTGTCAAAATAGCCTCGATAACCTTGTTTGTACTCTCCACTTGGCCATTGGCCTGTGGATGATATGGCGAGGTTATTCTGTGCTGAATATGAAATTTCTGTAACAGTGCTTCCAGCTTGTGAGACACAAACTGTGGTCCACCGTCTGTAATGATTTCCTTAGGTACTCCGAACCGAGTAAAAATATTTTCATATAGGAAATCAATCACAGCCTGATCGTTGGCCTTAACCAAGGCTACAGCTTCTACCCATTAATTCATGTAATCTGTGCAAACCAAGATGTGAACTTTCTACTTTGAGAGAGGGTTGATAGGCCCTACAAAATCTAGAGCCCACCTATCAAATGATTCAACCAAAAGCTGTGGCTGCAAAGGCATCTCATCTAATCTGTTGGGTTGGCCCATCCTTTGGAAACTATCACATGCCTGAACATACTTCTTTGCATCCCTGAACTGTTAAGTTTATACTAATTTGACTAGCAAGATCACTGAAAGAAACACAATCACAAGATAGACAAAGATTTATCCTGGGAAACCCTCATGGGGTAGAAAACTCAGCAAAGCTTTCCTCAAAATAGATTATCAACCAAATACAAGATGTAAAAACAAAACAAGAGCTCCTCCTCCTCCTTTGCAGACCTCTCTCTCACTTGTGCGCTACTTCTAAGTGAGTGAATGAATGAGATAAGTGAGGAACATCCTCCTCTACTTATACTCATCTCCTAATTGACCTTTTACTCTAATGGGGCCGACCTCTCCTAGGAGAGTCTAATAACCCCCAAATAATAAACTCAGGGCCGACTTCACATGGGAGATCTAATAACCCTAGTTACCACATTCTCTCGGAGGAATAAACATCTCCGGATATACAATAAGGTCACCACGGAGAAATGTACCATCTCCGGAATAATAAAATACAAATATAATATTCTTGGAAGTTACAATATTTCAACACTCCCCCTTAATGACAAGGATATTATAATATCTACAGGAGCAAGGAGTCATCAACTACATGGTACATGATACATCTATAAATCATTGGAAGCTTTCTTCATACATCAGCATCAGTAACTCAAACAATTACTGGAACATAATCAATACTGGAACATCAACATCTTCAGTATTGGGTCTTCATCTTATGTAGCATTCGAACAACCACAGTAACATCATCATCTGGATCTCTCGATCAACAGCCTCATCATCTGCATCTACCGATCAACATCATCTAGATCATCTCGATTGATAGCATCTGGATCATCTCGATCGATAGCATCTGGATCATCTTGATCAATAGCATCATAGCAGCATACCCTACAATACACATGATCCAATTCCGGGATGATCAATCCCTCTCACTTTAAGACACCTCTCATGTCTATGGACGATGCAATCTAGATCTTCTTACAAGATGATCAATCCTGATCCTTTTAAAACAAATCCATGTCTAGAGATGATGCAGTCCTTGATTCGTTTAAGACAAATCCATGTCTAGGGACGATACAGTCCGTGATCCATTTAAGACAAATCCATGTCTAGGGACGATATAGTCCGTGATCCATTTAAGACAAATCCATGTCTAGGGACGATGCAGTCCCGACCATAGTGCCAGTCCTTTTTCATACTAGATGTGACCTAGATCAGATCTAGGATTTACCACCACAGAGCCAGTGCTTTTTCATACTAGATGTGGGCCTGCCACCTGCAGGTCTTCATCATCTACAGAGCCAGCGCTTTTTCATGGTGGATGTATCACATCTACAGAGCCAGCCCTTTTTCATGCTGGATGTAACCTAAATCAAATCTAGGATTTATCACGTACATTTTGAACTAAAAGCTTAGGGACGATGCAGTCCTATCATCAATTTTCAGAGACAGATGTCTACGGATCAATTCAGGGGACCAAAGTCCAGGGATGATGCAATCCCTCTTGTCCACTAGGAACTTCTTTCTCGAAGACATATGTCTATGGATCAATTCAGGGGACAAAAGTCCAGGGATGATGCAATCCCTCTTGTCCACTAGGGACTTCTTTCTTGGAGACATATGTCTACAGATCAATTTAGGGGACCGAAGTCTAGGGATGATGCAATCCCTCTCGTCCACTAGGGACTTCTTTCTCGAAGACATATGTCTACGGATCAATTCAGGGGACTGAAGTCCAGGGATAATGAAATCCCTCTCGTCAACTTAGACCTTGTCTAAGGACCATTTACCAACCTCACTGTAGGTATCACCAATATAGGTATTCACATCATCGACCTTACTGTCGATGCAGGAAATTTCATCGTCAGTGACCACATCACTCCCCCTTCCGAGGAGGTTCCTTCTGAAATACACCAAGCTTGTCTCGGAAATACTCAAACTTTACTCGAGACAGAGGTTTGGTCAAGATATCAACAACTTGTTCGTCACTGCTCACATACTCGAGCTTGATAGCTCCTTTCTGCACCATATCCCATATATAAAAATATCGGATCTCTATGTGCTTTGACTTATCATGGAACACTGGATTCTCTGTCATCTTGATACAACTCTGATTGTCACACATGATCACAGTGGGGTCCATCTCTAAGTCAAATAGTCCCGATAACAGTTTCCGAAGCCATACTACTTCACAACTAGCAGAGCAAGCAACTATGTATTCTGCTTCAGCTGTGCTGAGAGCCACACTAGACTGCTTCCTGCTAAACCACGAGATCATGGCAGATCCTAGACAATAACATCCTCCCGATGTACTTTTCCTATCTGATACAATTCCTTCCCAATCAACATCTGTGTAGCCATGCAATTTGAAATCATGATCTCCAAGATAACATAGACCAAAATCTATCGTACCTTTTAAGTACCCCATCACATGCTTTGCAGCTATCAAGTGAACTCGTCTAGGTTCCACTAGATACTGACTCAAGGTATTCACGACAAAGCATATATCTGGTCTGGTATTTGTCAAATACATCAATGACCCAATAATCTGTCTGTACAGAGTCATATCCACTAACTCTGATGAGTCATCAACTAACAGCTTCAGGTTGGAATCCATGGGAGTGGCCATGGCTTTAAAGTCCAACATGTCAAGTCTCTTCAATATTTCCACAGCATACTTTCCCTGGTTGAGAAAGATTCCTCTTGGTCCTTGCCATACTTCCAGACCTAGGAAGTAATGCATCAATCCGAGATCTTTCATCTCAAATTCTGAAGAGAGCTTCTTCTTGCACTTGATAATCTGTTTCTCATTTCTAGTCAGAAATAGATCATCCACATATAGCAATAATATGACAGGTTCATCATCCATAACTTTGAGATAAAGATTAGGATCAGCTTTACTCTTGGTAAAGCCCAAGCTAGTCAAGAAACTGTCAATTCTGCCATACTACGCTCTGGGAGCTTGCTTTAGCCCATACAAGGCCTTCTTTAGTTTGCACACATGGGTTCTTATAGGTGCATTCGTTCCTATCTATGTGGGATTATGGACATAATTTTCGCACCGAGGATGCTGATAATGGGAGTGTTGCACAAGCTTGTGGAGTGGAAGACAATTTCGACCAATCTAGTTGTGCTAGCCACCGAGATCGAAACTTGGTAGGATGGATGTTGGGTTATGTCGGAAAGATACAAGATATCATTCAAGTGGACTTTTCATCTTTTCAATGTGTTATTTTTAGGTGTAGGTGGTGAGACACATTCGACAGGAATAATATAAATGAAGATCGTGATAGTGGGTTGATATGTATCAATTCTAGAAAGATGTGGTATGAAAGTAAGGAGTCTTATGTTTTCCCAAAACACTACAACCAAGTGTTCTTTCACCCGAATGTGTTGGATAGAGATTGGTGGTTCATATTAAGACACATCCCTATATCTAAACATGTTTCTAAGAACAACAATTCTATCATGCCAACCAAGGAAGATAATGAAGGTGATGAAAACAAAGAGTGATATGTACATGTTTTATTTCGTCATTCACAGATTGAGATATCATTTTATTACTGTTATCTTTGATTGTCTAATTATATTGTTCATTTTTCATTTTATGACAGTGGAAATGGAAAGTTGATTACTGGATACACTGTTTAAACAATTTCATTTGGTTAAGAACCAATTATATGATGTGAAATATGGTTTATGTCTATGAAGCAATTTATGATTGTATAAAATGATTATATGTCATGGTCCAAATTACTCATATTCTGTTTTCTATATACAGATATATACACCATGAAAAACAATTTACATGACTCATTTTTATTTTTGTGAACGTAAAGGCTAATATATTTATTATTCCTAACTTGAAGGTGGTCTGAAATTTCTATATTGATATTTTAGAGCTTGTACTTTATTCAATGTTTTTGTTATAAATAATCTCAAGAATTGTAATTGCATTAATTTATGACATGTCTGTTAAAATGTAATGTTTTTTGTATTATATGATTCGATTAAATTGAATTTTTGTTATAATGTAATGTTTTTCGATGTTTTTATTGTATTTATAATATTAACTCCAACATAGAAAATGACACATTTGTAACTTTGATGGATATTGAAAATTTAACAATTTTTTTAGTAGCGTTGAGCTCTAAAATGACTTAATTTATGGCCTTGATAACAATGAAATTTACAACAAAATTTAAAGTGTTGTCTAATTTCTCCATCAATATTTGAATGTTTGTATTTCACGATGTTTTTGTTATAAATAATGCTAAGAATTATAATTGCATTAATTTATGACATTTTTGTTATAATTTAATGGTTTTTTATTATATGATTCGGTTAAATTGAATATTTGTTATAATGTAATGTTTTTCATTTTTTTTATTGTATTTATAATGTTAACTCTGCAAACTCGATGGAGAATGAAAATTCAACAATTTTTTTACTAGCATTGATTTCTACAATGAATTAATTTATGGCCTTGATAACAATGAAATGTACAACAAATTTTAAGGTGCTCTCTAATTTCTACATCAATATTTGAATGCTTATATTTCTTGATTTTTTTGTTATAAATAATGCTAAGAATTATAATTGCATTAATTTATGACATTTCTGTTAGAATGTAATATTTTTTTATTATATGATTCAATTAAATTGAATTTTTGTAATAATGTAATTTTTTGGATTTTTTGATTGTATTTATAATGGTAACTCCAACATAGAAAATGATAGGTTTGAAACCTTGGTGGAGATTGTAAATCCAACACTTTTTTTACTAGTGTAATTGACCTCTACAATGACTTAATTTATGGCCTTGATAACACTGAAATTTACAACAACAAAATTTAATGTGTTCTCTAATTTCTACATGATCAATATTTGAATGTTTGTATTTCATGATGTTTTTGTCATAAATAATGCTAAGCATTATAATTGCAAATGTTTTCTGAATGAGAATAAGAGATTAAAAATGGTTCGAAGATCATCAAATCAACTTCATGATTAATAATAATAATATATTTGGAGAATGCAAATTGTGGCTTTACATTAGTTGAGAGAAAACAAGCGTTCTTTTAATTAACTATTTGTTTTTCTTCCTATTAAATATTTGATATTTGTCATTGTAAAGTGAGCTATTGTAAACAAATTAAAAATATTGAATGATACATTGATAATTCATATTCATGTTCATATAATTTAGTTTTTTTTTTGTGATGTTCATAAACATGATATTATGACAAATTATACAACCAACATAAATCATATAGTTAGTTGTCACAATTTCATCCATTATCAATACAAAATTCATAAAAATATTTAATTCAATGATATTTTTTATTCAATTATATTATGTAAACATAAACATATCGTCATTAATATCATTGCCACCATCTAACAAACATAAAAGTAAACACCATCATACCATATTTAACATAAAACTAATAAAAATAAGCAAGAACATACCATCATAAACATTATGTTACTGCATATTCATCTAACATATACATATTACAGATTTACAGATCATCTAACACACATATGATCTAACAATAACATGTAACAAAACACAAGTTCCGGTTTCTAACATAATGAACATCATCGAACATGACCTAACATACACAAGTACATTACCATCAACATATAAATACACATCAAAATCAACGTATGCAAAATGGAAAACACAAACATCTAATGAACAACATCGAACCTGGATTCGAGTTAAGATCTTTTGTTTTATTTTTGTATTTTTGTTTGTTTCCAAGGATTCAAGTGATCCCTGTTGGATCCGTCTTTCCCATTATACGTAGCCACAGATTCGTGATGATCTAATCCCTGCTGTGTTTATTACTGCCAAGAAAATGTGGATCCAATGTAGAATCTCTGTTGTGTGGTATTTCTGCCATGAAAAATTTGATCTAGATACAGGATCTCTGCCGTGGTTATTACTGGATCGGGATTGTTCATTACTATATGTTATTAGATACATGTCAATCTGAGCTCGATCGATAGCTTAGCGTAGAATTGATCTAAACTTGATCAGTAGTTTAATGTGTATACTGAATGAAATTGTATTTGCATTTCAGTACTTAACCCTCGATGAAAACACAAATTCGTCTTGAAGGTGTAATACAATGTAGATCCTTGTCCGCAGGTCTAGATTGTGTGTTACATTGCTATGCCTAGATTTTGGATGAAAATGTCATGTTCTGTTAGTATGTTGAAGGGAAGAAATGAAATCTCTGTATTTGTATCTTGTTAGCACGATTTCAGTAGTTAATCTCGAAATGAGATATTTTCAGTGATTGTGTTGAATGGCAGAGATGAGATCTAGGTATTTGTTTTAAAATTTGTCAGCATGAATCCAATACCAAAAACCAGATCTCTGTAGTGATTGCGTTGAACTCGTAGAGCTCTGTCAGTATAATCCGCTCATATAACCTAACTTGGTTCGAGTTTTTTGGGATCTATGTATGCATGATATGCTAGATCGCCGAGCTCAGTAATTTCCGTTTCTACTTTTTATGTTTGAATGAACTCTGACGCTTCTTTATTTATAAGTCATTGAATATTCTGCCAGGACTAGATCCTTGTTGGGACCTGGAGTTTTTATAAGTTATGTGGTTTTGTTTTATATTGATGTTATCACAAAGTTGGCTCTCTACCTGCTGGGATCTCTTACACACACACACACACACACACATATATATGTATACAAAGTAATCACCCGTCCAATAATACTATTACAATTGATCTCTGCTTGATTTGTAGTTAGAAGCTGATCGACCTCTATTCGAGTTTAGGGGAGATCTTGGCATCATGTTGAATCTTCGCCTTAACGTTTTGACTTTATTTCTTGTTGACATCTTCTGGTTTAAACGTAGATTTGGATCTAAGCACGCCTACCTTCTTTTCAGTGTGATGGATGTGTGGTTCCAGTCAGCAAGGGCGCAGTCCTTTTATTTTAACTTTCAAGTTACTTCAATGTTTAATGTTAGTGTATATACGGTGAACTTAGACGAGTAAACCTAGTCTTAAAAACATATTGGTCCTCTTCGCTTTTACCTCAACCTTTTAGTTTCGGGGTAAATTTTATAGGAGAATAAACTTAAGATGTATGTTTTATAAGTAATATATTTACGGAGTAAATTTATAGGAGAATAAACTTAAGATGTATGTTTTATAAGCATTATATTTATAGAGTAAAGTTTATAGGAGAATAAACTTAAGATGTATGTTCTATAAGTAATATATTTATGGAGTAAAGTTTATAGGAGAGTAAACTTAAGTTTTTTGTTTTATAAACAATATATATATATATATATATTGTTGAAAAGAGCCCATGGGGCATACCATATATTTTGTTGTAGGAAAGAGTCCTTGGGATAGGTTCGATAATCAATATGTGGTCTAGTATTATATAACCAGTCATCTTAGATATCGGGAAATCCTTTAGATGTTAAGGATGAAGTTTTGTAATACTCCCTTGAGAAGGGTAGTGAGAAAAGAAGAATCTGCAAGCATGGTGTTGCAGGATGTAAAGTTCTTTTATGAACGAAATAAGATGCAACCTTTGTGGACGTAGCCCAAGAGTGGTGGAACCACCTGAAAATAGTCTCTCTTTTGTGAGTTGTTTAAATGGCTTGTTGTTTCTGTAGTTTGTCAAATGTGTTTATGGTTCTTCCAGTATGTGCTATGTTTCTCTTAGTATATGCAATGTAAATTGGTGGAAGACTCTGTTTTGATCTTGGAAATGTTTTTAGATGACTTTATTCCACATAAACAACTAACCAGTTTGTAATTCTTATGTGTCCCTTAGTTAATTTTATATTATATTTTGCATCGATGTGTCTCTTGTCATAATGGATAATGGATCTCTTATGGGTCTCCTTTATATGTTCTTCAGTGTTTATCTCTTGAGGAAATTAAATAGCACACATATTTATTATTTGCATTATCCTATTATCTTCTATCAATGCAAGTGTAACAATTCTTATCATGCCTATATATTTCGACGAGAAGATATTTAATGATTTAGTAAAATTTCAAAAAAATTTACCCAATCTACTAACTCTGAAATATTGGGTATGTTACAACATAGATAAGAATAGACTACAACCAAGGCTTAACGTAGTATCCCTTCTCCATCCAAGCCAATTTCCATCCTTCCAAGGAAGTGTGAGTCTCTCAATGGATGAGTTAGAGATCTCTCCGATGTGATTTGACCAGCATGTAGACACTATAGACTTCCTCCTTTTGGAGAGGGGTAGAGCTTCACTTATATAGGGATAAGTGGATAGGGTATGGATAGGGTAGGTTGAGATATGGTAGGAGAGAGATAGGGGATCCTTCCAAGAGGTTAGGAACCGAGTGCCAGCTCCCTCAAGAGGTCAGGGATAAGGATACAAGTCAGCAGGCTTCGAGAATGAGCTCGAAAGGCCTATTTTTGTCCATTAACTGACTTCGTTGCACCCTGCAACAGAGCAAGATGCGACGTCGCAGGTTGCATGAGTACAGCCTGCAATGACCTCTCAAAACCTAGCGTAAGTGCAATGATATCCCTTCTAGGTGAATTACTTAGCCAATGGAACTTCAGGGGTGTATACACTGAATCTCATGATGGTAGGATTTTAGGTGTAATAGAATGCCCCCCAAAGCATGAAGCTGTTGAAATATTGGACAAGTGAAATGCCTTGATAGAAAGAATGGAAATGGCTTGTCGGACGAAGGACACTGCTGCAGTACAACTGACTCTGAGTACATTGTCTCATATGACACACAACATGGCTGCCGACCAATACATTGCAGATCCATGGTAGTAATGACCGACTGAACACAATCATGGCTACTAGACACAAGTGTAGATCCATGATGAGATGATAACACAACCATGACCAATACAAATGTGGATCCGTGTGACATGACTCAATACAAACTCCATCGCAACCTGGGTAAAACATGACCCCCTGGGGTCTTCAAGATGAACCTGCAATGATACGAATATATCCATGTGATTACAAATGTCTTGATGTCGAACATGGTAAAAGCCACTTGATTACTGGTCATTGATGTATACCTTTAACAAGTGCGAGGGAAATCACCATTAATGTCAATGATACCCAAGGTATCACAGTACATATCATCAAGCGTGAATAAATGAGTTGAAGTCGAACACGAGATGAAATCTTTCAATAAAGAGTCAATGATGTAAACTCATGTCGAAAGCGAGGTAACCTACCATTGAGGCATGCGGGGCCAATTTACTTGACTAGTTTCTAGATTCAATCCTCAGATGATGAGCTGAAGTCGACAAGGATGAATCCATCGAAGGAGGGCCATGATGAATCCCCCATCATCGACACGAAACACAACAAAGGATGTGTAGAGCAGATCGAACAGTATAGTGACATGCAAGACTGATTTAGAGTAGACCAACATGATGGAAGGTGTATTGACTGCAAATGATGAGTAGTGAGAGTGAGAGTATTCTTGAACATGGGCATGGCATGCCTTAACAGTATTGACTTGAAGAGTTACGGTACCAATTCCTAATGCAACTGATGATGGAAGCGTTCTTTGAATGACTCAAAGGAGTGACAAGACTCAGGAAGTAAGCGGAACTCGAGGACAAACATATGAACCAAGAACAGTATGCAAATGCAAATGAGTGCCATGTTCAAGAAATGACTGGGTACTGCCACTGATAAAGGGTGTAACATAAAAGCTTTCCTTTTTCCCCATCATGAATGATGAGTGCCTCATGTGTTTTTTACGAGCTTGATGAGGGTAAAAAGATGCTCAGTATAGCTCATCTCATAGATGAGTCCAGTCCCAAATATTTTCTGAACCTGGGATAGGAGGGTTCATCCCATGGCGGGCCCTTCAATGTGAGAGTTTAATGAGTCCATAGATGGTAAACTCGGTCGTCATTTCATGTTTAGAGAGTCTGAAAAGAACTAAAGAAGACTACAATGGTCCTTTTTCATAAAGTTAGCCTCATCGCCCGAAAAATGGTAAAACAACGCGGGAGAGGACTCTTCCAGTCATGATTGGCTGGAGTATACCTTTTTCGTAAGTAGTGTCCCCTGGTCCAAAAAAGGGGTAAACTATCACCAGGAAGATGGCCATTCAAATCCTTTAACAAGCATGAACATGACAAGTTCGCTTGGCAATCTTTTCGTATTTCGAGAGCCTAAAAAGAGCTTAAAGATAGACTTCGGGGGGGGGGGGGGGGGGGGTCCTTTTCCATAGGAGTTTAACGAGCCCGAAAAAGTGATAAATCGTAACTCGGTAACTTATTCTCATGGTTTAAAGAGCACGAGAAAGATCAAAGAGTAAGCTCATCATCATAAAATAATTACAATCTAATGAATGGAAAATAACAACAAAAACACACAAGGAGTGTTCATACCTGAGTTGACCATTCCAATGCGAAAATGGCATGAAACGACACTTAATGATTCTTGCACACTTGAAAACTAGGTCAAATAGTCAACCAAGCATTTAAATATGATAAAAATCGATCCTAACTATAGCAAATGACCTAAAGGCATCAAATATTTGAAAAAAGAATATTCCATTTGATCTATAAATAGAAAAATGGGCCAAATAGAGTTACCATTGTTTCATTTTCCAAATTGGGAGGAGTAGTGCCATTTGGAGCCAAAACTTCACTTGTCGATTCCGTGAGCTACGAGCAACCATTTCACCTGTTGTCTGGAGCAAGTAACCCTAAACTTCATCCAACATAATTGTAGTGGTTTACATTTTTGAATTTGGTTCATTTTTTTAGTTTTTATCTTGGTTTGTGAAGGGCCATTGCGTCCCCGGCTCGTTGCAGTCTGCCCTTTCGGGAACTGCGACGAGACTGAGTCGTCGCAAAGGTCACAAGGATGGACTGCGATGGCGTCGCACTATTAGTAATAACAGGATGCGACGTTGGAAACATCCATCCCAACCAACAAACCATTCCCAAAAAAGAACTTTTGGTGGTGTAAGCAAGTGTTAACAATGTTTATGACCTCCTTTTGGCAGGTTGCCAGCAACCAGAATGGTTTTGGAGTGGCATGAATGGGAGCATGAGTTAGATGATGAACATGCTACGAATGATCCACGATGTGTGGAAGCATTGAGGAACTGTGGGATCCTCAAGTTCTTCGAGATCCAAGGCATGAGGGCCCAAATCCCACTATTGACACATATGCTCCGATGCTGGGATGCGGCCCAACAATATTTCGTGATCAGTGAGCACGTGCTTACCATAGATGTCGAGGACATCTACTTCCTGACTGGATTGTCCCGAAGAGGGGACAATGTGCTTCTTAATGGATCACGTGGGAGTGAACGGAGTGTGGGTGACATGATCGTGTAGCACCGTATTCCCAACACCTATGTTCTAGTGGGAATATTCCCATAAAAGATGTGCAGGAACGTCCATTGCGCGCCATAATTTTCACCATTATGAGGATGGAAGGGAGCCAAACTTGAGAGACAGATCGTAGAGTAAATCGAGTGGTGGTTTTAACGGAGGTTCTATAATCCCAAAGCACGGAGAAGAGCATATTATGCCAATTGGCCTTGTGCGTACCCACCATACGTTGGACCATAGTTTTCAAGACCTTGTTGATGGCCTCGACCTGTCCGTTCGATTGAGGGTAGTACGGTGTTGAGTTTTCATGGTGAAAACCCAATCTGTCGCTCAACTCGTCAACCATATGATTCATAAAGTGAGAACCATGGTCAGTAACTGTCGCTTGAGGAACTCCAAACCACGCTATTACATGATTAAACATGAAGAGTGCGATGGTCTTGCCGTCGTTTGTGTATGTAGGCATTGCCTCGGCCCACTTTGTAAAGTAGTCCATAGCTACAATGACCTAACTATGCCCCCCAGCCGAGGTAGGCTTACAATGCATGAAATCAATGCCCCATTTAGCGAAGGGACCAATGGCAATAACCGGGTGTAACGGGGCGGGATGGGTGCGCTTTTTCGTATGAAAATGTTGACATGGAGGACATTTTTTATGGCCTTTATACAATCCTTGAAGATAGACCGCTAGTAATATCCTACGCGCAAAATATTCTGGGTTGTAGCCATCCCAGAGAGGTGACCGCCACACGCCCCGGCATGACAGTCATTCAGAACGAGTTCAACCTCATCATGAGTCAGACAACGTCGAAGGATAGAATCGATGCCGTGAAGGTACAAAGTATCACTGATAATCAAATAGTACTTTGCGTGGTGGCGTATTCGACGACGGTCGTCCTGAGACAATTTAGGGCTGAAGCATTGGGTTTGAAGATACAATGTGATATCTCCATACCACAGATCAGACGTACTAATAAGAAACAATGACTCATATGGAAATGAGTCATTGGGCTCAGATTCTACATCAATACGGGGAAGGTCGCAGATGAGCTCAGCGAACACCAAAGACTTTTTTGACTTGGATTTTTCGAAAAGAAGATTGAATTCTTGCAGTATCATGATCCAGCGTGAATACTTGCCCCCAAGCACCTGATGAGTAAGAACGTGGTACATGGGGTTCAAATCGGCAATGATAGTGGTGGTGCGGAGCAAAATGTAATGACAAAACTTTTGCACGGCAATGACTGCTGCAAGAGCGAGATTCTCAACATGTGAATAATGAGTTTCAGTGTCAATGAGACCTTTACTGGGATAGTATATCACGTGTTCTTGGGCGTACTGGTCTTCTTGTACCAAAACCATGGCGATAGTGGTGTCGGAAGCTGCGAGATATAAAATGTAATCTCGATAGTAATTCGGCGGTTTGATCACAGGGGCATGCGTGATGGCATGTTTCAAACTTTCGAAAGATAGTTGAGCTTGATCATTCCAAATGAACAGGACGTCTTTTCTCATCAATCTCATATAACCCTACTTCTTTTAGGCAAAATTACAGACAAAATGCCTTAAATAAGTCGCACGTCCTTGCAGACTCTGAAGTTCCGTAATATTAGTTGGAGGTGGAAGAGCGACGATGGCGTCCACCTTCAAGGGATCAATGTAGATCCCATCTTTCGAGACGATGAACCCTTAGAGGCATCCAGACTCGACACAAAAAATACACTTATGAGGATTCAGATGGATATTGTACCGTCTACATCTGAGGAAAACGACCGTCAGATGATCTAAGTGGAACTCACGCTGCTTCGAGTGGGCAGGGAGGTCATCCAAGTAAGGTTCCACAAAGTCCTTCACATCATGGAAGGTGAACGACATGGCCCGCTGGAATGTGGCACCAACGTTGTTAAGACCAAACGAAATTTTATGATACACAAACGTTCCCTAAGGGCAGATGAATGCAGTCTTGTGTTGGTCGGTGGGGTGGATCTCAATTTGGTTGTATCCAGAAAAGCCATCCATGAATGAAAAAATGACACTTCTAGCACAATTGTCGATAATATGGTCAATAAGGGGAGTTGGGTAGTTGTCCTTGGGACAAGCTTTGTTGAGATCCCGATAATCGACACAGACATGAATGGTGCCCTGTTTTTTAGTAATAGGGACGATGTTTGAGACCCATTATGTCAATGAGACAGGATAGATGAAGCTGGCCTTCAAGAGTTTCTCAATCTCTACCTTGATTGCCACAGTCTTCCGAGGGTGTACTAGTCGTAGATTTTGGAGGATAGGTTTGATGTTGGGATAGGTTTTAATCTCATGTAAAACAATGGAGGGGTCTATCCCAGGCATCTCCTCGTAGGTCCAAGCAAAAATGTCTCAGAATCGCTTGAATAAGGCCGTACAAGCAATGCCTTCTTCAGGGGAACACTTCTAGCCTAAATGAATGTGTTCCACTACACCAGGGATAACCGAAATGTCTATCGAGGTGGTGGGTTCAATGTTGGCTAAGTTGCCTTCGGAGTCTGTTTGACATGTAAGTATCGTGGACTGAGACCTAGAGTAGATATCCAGTGTCACGATGGTGTGAATGCTGTTCTCCACAGTATCCAGCATGGGAAAAGAAGACGAACGATGATGGAGGTCTTCCCATGGAGGATCATATGCACTCATGATTTCCATAATGGACTCATCATAATGAAAAGTCCGTAGCAGAGGATCGGATGATGTCCGTTGTAGAGAACAGGAAATGGAGGCCACAGCTAAGTGGTCCTCTGGCGTTGATTGGATAGCCTCGTAAATGAGTTCAGCGGGAGATAGAGGCATGATGTCTCCAATCAGATGCGTGGTGGCTTCATCAAGTACAAGCCATGAATCAGTGGAGTTGGGGATAGATGAATTCTACGAGGAGATCATGTTCACCATGGAAACATGATTTGGGGGATCCGAAGTAGGAAAGACGCCCATAAGGGATGAATCCTTAAGGAGGCCGACCCCCACACTCTCATACTTTTGCAAAGATTGTCCAATCGAAGGAACGTTATCGCCCGGATGAGTAGTGGTGTCAGGTGTGCAGAAATCCAATTGGTCGACTGTGACAATTCGGCCTTGATGGGGGAATTGTACTATGCGGAAGACAGATGATGCAACCGCAGTCATGGTGTAAAACCAATTACGACCAAGAAGAATGTTATAATCTAACGAGGCAGCGACCACTTCCACATTAAGGGTTGCGGTCTTGCCCCCCAGCTCTGTTGATGTATATGTAACTTCAGAATGTATTTCACCTATGTATATTGTACTCCTATAGAGATGTTATTATTCCTCTATACGGAAGTGTCGTCATTTGTATTGACAAGTGTCGCAAGTGTTGTAACTTGCTATGATGGGTTATTAGACCACTAAGTGTGGGGTCGGCCCGGATTAATGTAACCATGGGTTATTAGACTGAGTTAGACAAGTCGTCCCTGTTAGTTTATTGAGAAGGACAGGACAAGTATAAATAGTGATCGGGAGATCTCTCTTTCATCATCTCATTACTCACTCTTCCATCACTCGGAAAGTGGCGCACATGTGAGGAGGAGGATCAGCTGCTAGGAGAAGAGGAGGAGGATTAGCTGCTAGGAGAAGACTATCTCTTGTACTTTGGTTGTATCATTGCTCTTTCTATCTCTGAGGAAGTTGTGGGGTTTTTCACCTTTATGGTTTTCCCTAGTGAAACTCTGTGTGTCTATTGTCTCATGTGATTGCTTGGTGTGATTGATATGCATTGTTATACTTGATATACTATAAATGTTATTCTCTCAGTAAAGATCCTAGAGTATATTTAATTAATGCTAAAAAATTAACATGGTATCAGAGCTAACCTGAGAAGAAGACATTGTGCAGTGGCGGAAACTAGGGTTTCTTGTTTATTGGGTTTCTCTCCACAGATTTTGGAAAAGCAGTAAGGTAGATTGACTCTACTCATCAAAGAGAATCTTTCTGTCCAATCATAATTCAATTCTGAGCACTTTTAGTTTTGGCCCTAAAAATTAGGGTTTCCACAAAAATAGGAATTTCTGAAATCTGAAGACATAGCTGGAAGCTCCTTAGAATCATCAAATTTTAGAGCTTTGGATCGAGATTTTTGGTTGGTGAAACTTCAGGAAACTCAAACCCTAATTCAGGGTCCTCCCTAGTGAATCCAAGAAGACTAAAAGGCATTTCTGAAGGGTGAAACTTTGCAGATATCAAATTCTGAATATACTAGGCTGATCAACTCATCAAGGTGCATCTTTCTATCCTATTAGAAGATTGAAATTCAAAGTTTGAATTTTTAGGGTTTCTTTGACAAACCCTAATCCGAGACCAGATCCAGTTTTCAGCAAATCAAGTGGTAAGACCTAAATCTTTTCTATTTCCATTTGAAGTACTCTTTAAAGTTGTCTCACCACACCAAGCTTGAGGATAATATTGAAGGGGCTGGTAACTTCCGAGCATGGAAGTATAGGATTGGGTTAATCCTGGAAGAAAATGAGTTGGACACTTATATAAGTGAAGAGGTCCCTATCCCAGAGGGAGAAGAGGCTAAGGCTCTTCACAAGAAGAACTTGGTCAAGGAAAAGAGGATCATTGCTGATTCTATCGAGGACCATTTCATCCCACATGTGTCATCTCTGAAGACACCTAAGGAGATGTTTGATTCCCTGACCAAGCTATTTGAAGGAAAGAACATAAATCGGAAGATGACTGTAGAATCAATTGAAAGGAGTAAAGCTTCAGAATGGAGAGACCATTCAATCCTATTTCTTCAAGGTATCTCAGATCAAGAAACAACGTGAAGCTGTGGATGAAGTGGTGGAGATTGGTGAAATTGTCATGACCACTCTGAATGGCCTATCTAGGTCATGGGATTTCTTTATTCAAGGAATTTGTGCAAGAAGGAAGTTGATCTCCTTCAGTAGACTGTGGGAGAAATGTTCACAAGAAGAGGCTAGGCTTGTAGCCTGAGAAGAAAAGATGGGAAGTGAAGATCAAGCTCTCACAACTCACACCAAAAGAAGCAAGCCCAAGAAGGAGCACTCTCATCACAAGAAACCTTCTCAAAAGGGTAAGAAGGATCTGAGATGCTTCACATGTAATGAGAAGGGACACTTTGCTGCAGATTGTCCCAAGAACAAAAAGGGATTCAACAACAACAACAAGAAGGGAAACAAGAAGATATATCATGCTCATGTTGTTGAGGATGATGAACCTCCCAAGAAGGCGGCTAAAGCAGAAAGTGATGACTCGTCTAGTGAAGATGAATATGTTCTAATTTTTTCTCTCACAGGTACTATCTCTCATGGATGTAATGATTGGCTTATTGATAGTGAGGCTTCCAAACACATGACTGGGTTTAAAGAATCTTTTGCAAATATATCTGAACATGAGTCACCCCATAAGGTGAAACTTGGGGATGACTATCAATATCCTATCAAAGGAAGTGGTGAAGCGTCCTACAACCTAGACTCTGGAAAGTATTTGAAGATGAAAGATGTTCTATATGTACCTAGGCTCAAAAAGAACCTACTCTCCATATATGCATTGGATACCAAAGGCATGAGGGTTACATTTGTAGATGGCCAAGTCATAATGTGGCCAAAGGGTAAAACTATAGTTGATGGAGTAGTGATTGGAGAGCAAGAGGGAGGATTGTACAAATTGAAGGGACAACCTGAACATGCTATGGTGACATGAAGACAAAGATTCATCCATAGTCATGGATCACGTAGAGGTATGTATAATTTGGTTTTGCAAAGGTTAACTTATGAGTTATGCAGGTCATTGAAGAGAACAAGAAAAAATTGCTAGACATAACTAGCAAATATGATGACCAGGTATGTTTTTCTTATATCAAAGGATCTTATACTTTTGTATGATTGATAATGATTACTCATGAAGTTACAAGTTTGAGTAATATAGGGTTTATGCATATTATGTCTCTTACCTTGATTGATGATATGACTAACCAAAAGAGTTCTATAGTCAAATATGAATATGCATGAGTAAGAGAAGTCTTCCCTGAAACCTTGAATGATAATGCTTATTATCTGTGTTTGAAATGATCATGACTATACATGTTTAAGATTATTTTGTTTTGATAGTATACTAATGAATGTATGATTATGTATGAGATCTTGAGGATAACACAACGATGATACTCATAAGCATGCATAGTGATCGAGGATGGACATAAGTTCAAGGACAGGTAATCCAGGAAGCAAAGATCAAGAAGGAGCACACTCCAGTAGTTCCTACAAGGAAGCAAAGATTGAGAGGGAGTCCACACAACAAACAAGCAAAGATAAGTATTTGAATTGTCATTTCTTGTATATCTGATTGTTTAAATAATATTGTTCAATGATGTATATACTTATGTTCCTAGACTTAGGTTGTGTATTATGCATATTAGAAGAATTGCATTAATGAACAGTATACTACTAATATGCATGTGATGGGTAAGTGGCCTATGACACTGTACAACATTGCATTGCTACTTATCTAGAATGAAACCTCTTTGTTGACATGTTGGGAGTTGTGCACACTCTTAACAATGTTCTGGTAGAGATTGGAAGGCATCTAGAAAGTTACAGGATATGGATAAATGTTGTATTGAAGCATTGGCTAAGATAATTGCATGACTGTATGACATATTTATTTATGTGTAAGAATTTGTTCTAAAAACTATGAGATGTTTCTAATCATGCAATTTAACTTGTTTTGTATGAAAGATCGTATACCTTCATCTACAAAAGAAGGACTACAACATTTGTTCGGTAACAAAGTTATCTATTGAAGATATTGAAGTTCCCAGGATCCGGGAAGAATGCCATGATCGAGGAATACCAGTCGATCATGAAGAATGATGTTTGGGATGCAGTCCTAAGACCTGAAGGGAAGTTTGTTGTGACTTCCAAGTGGATCTATAAGATCAAGCATGCTGCAAATTCCAGCATAGAGAAATAAAAAGCGAGATTTGTAGCTCGTGGTTTCTCCCAGAAAGAGGGGATAGACTATGAAGAGACTTCTGCTCCTGTAGCCAGGTACACTTCCATCAGATCAGTACTTTCCCTGGCTGCAATGATGAAATGGAAGATACACTAGATGGATGTCAAGACAACTTTCTTGAATGGTGTAGTCGAGGAGGAAGTGTATGTGGAGCAGCCACTTGGTTTTGAGACACATGACAGGGAGTCATATGTGTGCAGAAAGCATTGTATGGCTTGAAGCAAGCTCCTAGGACTTGGTATGGTAGGATAGACAACTTTCTATCCAGTTTGGGCTTTACTAAGAGTAAAGCAGATTCCAACCTTTACTACAAGGTTGAGTAAGGCAATCCTGTGATACTACTCTTGTATGTGGATGACCTGTTTGTAACAGGTGAGGATGGATTGATTGTCGATACCAAGAGGAAGCTTGCTGTTCAGTTCGAGATGAAGGACTTGGGAATGATGCACTATTTTCTAGGCATGGAGGTGTGGCAGAGTGCATATGGGATCTTCCTTGGAAAAGGGAAGTATGCAGTAGAGATCCTGAAGAGGTTCGGTATGATGTATTGCAAGGCCATGGCCACACCTATGGCATCGCACCTGAAGCTTCTGTGTGATGCTTCATCTGATCCGTTTGATGTCACTGTGTATCGTCAGATGATTGGGTCCTTGATGTACCTGACAAAAACTAGACTAGATATTTGCTTTGCGGTGAACACATTGAGCCAGTTCCTGACGGATCCCAGAGGTGTTCACCTGGTTGCTGTAAAGCATATTCTGAGGTACCTGAAGGGTACAATTTATTATGGGCTCAAGTATGATGTGAATCAAAAGTTTAACCTGCAGGGTTATGTTGATTCAGATTGGGTAGGCAATGCTGCAGATAGGAAGAGCACATCTGGGTGCTGCTTCAGTATGGGATCAGGTGTGATCTTTTGGTTTAGCAGGAAGCAGTCCTGCGTAGCATTGAGTACAGCCAAGGAAGAGTATGTTGCAGCTTGTTCGGCTAGTTGTGAGGCAGTATGGCTGAGGAAGCTACTGTCTGAGTTATTTGATCTCTCGTTGGATGCTACTGGTATCTTTTGTGACAACCAGAGTTGTGTGAAGCTATCTGAGAACCCAGTGTTCCACGACAGGTCGAAACACATTGAGATCAAATATCACTATACTAGGGATATGGTGCAGAGAGGAGTCATGAAGCTCCTGTATGTTGCGACGGATAAGTAGGTTGCAGATGTGCTGACGAAACCACTAGCCAGAGTGAAGTTTGAGTACTTCAGAGAGAGGCTTGATGTTCTTCAAATTGACGACACTTCGAGGAAGAAGTGAAGGACATATTTGCTGGAAGCCATTCCAAGCATGGTGAGAGGAGGATCCTTCCCATGGCTATGGATGTAAGCGCTAGATGATGAGCATCAGGATGATGCTCCAGTTACTGCTCTATATATGCATCATGTTGGATGCTTGTTATAATCAGTTGGATCATGTATATGTATATGCATCATGTTGGATTCTTGTTATGATCAGTTGGATCATGTATATGTTTATGCATCATGTTGGATGCTTGTTATGATCAGTTAGATCATGCATATGTCTATGCATCATGTTGGATGCTTGGACCATGTATCTGTATATGTATCAGGTGGATAAGTTGTATGATCAGGTAGATAATGTATGTTGATATATATCAGGTGGATACATTGTATGATAAGGTGGATCATGTATCTATGTATGTATCAGGTAGATACTTGGTATGCATAAGGTGGATGCATTGTATGATTAGGATGATCATGGATGATGAGCTTTAGGATGTTGCTCCAGATGACATGCATCAAGACAATGTAGTGGCGATGATCAAGATGATCATGTGTGATGAGTATCAGGACGATACTTTGGATGATATGCATCAGGATGATGCTATGATGATGATTAGGATGATCATATGTGATGACATGTATCAGGTGGATACATTACATAATCAGTTGGATTATGTGTGATGAGTTCTGAAGACACAGATGCACATGAGCTTTTCGGACATGGTTGTAGATGTGTTCTCCCATGGTCGCGATATAATTGTTGGGCTTTTCCAACATGGTGGTAGATGTGTTCTCCCATGGTCGTGATGTAATTGTGAGGGCCATTCGAGCATGGTTGTAGATGTGTTCTCCCATGGTTGCGATATAAGTGCTGGGGCCATTCGAGCATGGTTGTAGATGTGTTCTCCCATGGCTGCGGTATAAGTGCTGGGGCTATTCGAGCATGGTTGTAGATGTGTTCTCCCACGACTGCGATATAACTTCCGGGGCCATTCGAGCATGGTTGTAGATGTGTTCTCCCATGGCTACGATATAATTGCTGGGCCATTTGAGCATGGTTGTAGATGTGTTCTCCCATGGCTGCAATATAAGTGCTGTGCCATTCTCACATGGTTGTAGATGTGTTCTCCCATGGTGTAGATGTAAGTGCTATGTGATGTGCATCTGGGTTGTGCTTCGTGAACGATGTTATGATCAGTATGATCATGAGTATCGGGATGATACTCTGTGGCCGTGGACAGGTTGTGCAGTAGCATGTAAAAGGTCCTGGGAGATCCGATAGGTTGAGCTGTGTGCTCGTAATCAGTCCTGGGATGCTCTTTTAAGGTTTTGTTGACTCACGTAATAAGTCCTGAGGATTCCACAGTATGGCCAGTGATGATGAAGACCTGCAGGTGGTGGGCCTACATCTAGTATGAAAAAGGACTGGCTTTGTAGAACTTCCTATGACAAGTACATCGAAGATTGATTGAGATAGCAGCAGCAGTGATGATGACGATAATTCGAGGATGATGATTCGCTGATGATGATCCAGAGAAGAAGACTTGTGCTAGAAAATCTGTGTCGAGAAATACCTTCCTAGTTAAGAGGGAGTGTTGATGTATATGTAACTTCGGAATGTATTTCACCTATGTATTTGTACTCCTATAGATATGTTATTATTCCTCTATACGGAAATGTCGTCATTTGTATTGATAAGTGTCGCAAGTGTCGTAACTTGCTGTGATGGGTTATTAGGCCACCAAGTGTGGGGTCGGCTTGGATTAATGTAACCATGGGTTATTAGACTGAGTTAGACAAGTCGGCCCTGTTAGTTTATTGGGCAGGACATGAAAAGTATAAATAGAGATCGGGAGATCTCTATTTCATCATCTCATTACTCACTCTTCCATCACTCGGAAAGTGGCACACATGTGAGGAGGAGGATTAGCTGCTAGGAGAAGACTATCTCTTGTACTTTGGTTGTATTATTTCTCTTTCTATCTTTGAGGAAGTTGTGGGGTTTTTCACCTTTATGGTTTTCCCTAGTGAAACTATGTGTGTCTATTGTCTCATGTGATTGCTTGGTGTGATTGATATGCATTGTTATACTTGATATGCTATACATGTTATTCTCCCAGTAAAAATCCTAGAGCATATTGAATTAATGCTCAAAAATTAACAAGCTTGACTGGTAAAGCTTGTAACAACCCATGAGGTTGAAAGCCACGTCCGTCGAAGGCTCTCAAAGTGGTAGGAGAACTCAACTTGGGAGAGCCAATGGATCTCCAACATGCGATCGACATGACTGACGTAGAGGCTCCTTCGTCCAAAATGGTACGATGGATTATCTTCCCAGCAATGTTTGTGGCAACTTGAAATGCTAGCTGATGGGAGAGCCTCGGTTTGAATTACTCCAGTCGGAACATAATGGTGTTTGATGAATCTGGGTCAACTGCATCGATGGCAGCGAGGAGAGTCTTGCGCTGATTGGGACAGTTTTGCAAGACCTCGAGCGTCGACATAGTACAAGGAGCTTGTGCTAGGTCCTCTATAATGTTATAGTTTTGAGCAACCCGAGCATTAGGATTAAAAACCGATTTTCTAATCGTGCTCTTGGGTGGACACAACACTGACTCGAGAGAGGGATTCTCTATGGTGAGAGGAGCAGCCAGTACGGTGATGCCGAGCATTGAAGTGGAAGCTTTTTCAGTATTACTTCCAACAAGTTCTTTGGTTGAAACGAAGTCATACGAATGAGAATGGGTGTTCAAGTTGATAGTCTCATTACGCACCATGAGAACATGTGCGGTGGTGGATGCTTCTCCTTGGGAAGAAGAAGTGTGAGCGATCGACTGCTGATTTTGAGCAGGGAAGGGATCATTGAGAATTGCGGGTGTGGGTTTTCCCTTAAGAAACTTTTGAATTGTGTCTCTATGGAAGCACTCTTTAGAAAAGTGATCATCACCACACAGTAGGAAAGGATACTTCAACTTCCTTTTCTATTTGGTATCATCAGGGGTGCTCTTTTGTTCTTGCTAGGTGGAAGATTTCTTAGGTTTCCCCTTGTTCTTCTTCTTACCACCAGACTTTTGAGGTGAAACTGATGAAACCGAATTCACTTCTTCGGTGACAGCAAGAGCGGATGATTTGGTGGTGCCTGACCAGCCTTTGTTGGTGATGGGGAAGAACCCTGGGGGTCCGACGAACCAACAGTTTGAGTGGCAAGCTAGGCGTGAAGGGATCCAATGATGCCATCGGCTTGGGGTCCCTTGGGTGGTTTCGCGGGGTCGTAAGTGTTGTGGGGCGCGTCGGGAAGAATATCAAACAACGTGCTAGATTGACCATAGACTAAGTCTAACAAATGGGCATGAGCAATGGCTTGTTCCTCAGTGACAACACCTCCCATGGAAACATCTCGTGCTATGGTTGGTATGAGAGACTTCGTAAACTAGTCTACTAGGAGCTGATTTGGAATAGGAGCCTTAATGAGACGTCGTCTCCTTCGCCACTCATGTATATGATCTGAGATATGAGTAGCGGTATTTTGACGGAGTGAAGTTAAAAGCTCTGTACCAATTTCATACCGTATAGGCAGTTGGAAATGAGTCAAAAAGTTCATAGCAAGAGAACCAAAACCAAGAAAAGAATGAGGTGGTAGTTCGATATACCACTTGGCAGCCAAACCAGTGAGAGTCCGTTGGAATAACCGAAGATGGATCGAGTCGTCCATCAGGGAGTTGGATGAACACCATAAGTGGTAAGTCATCACGTGGTTTTTAGGATCCTCACCCGGCTTACCATCAAAATTTGGGATATCTAATGGAAGTTTTACTAGAATGGGTGGCCAATTAGTTCCGTGGTAGATGGGGTCGTTGGTTAAATGAGATAGGTTAGGTAGATCCAAAGTAGCCAAAAAGGGCAGCTATGGATTAGGCTGCGAGTACTGATAGTACGGATAAGGCGTGTAAGGGCCTGTGGGACCTTGCATCGATTGACCATAGGGTGTTCTAGGAGGAAACTGGCCATAGGGGTACTGGCCGCCCGAACCAAATGTAGGTCCGCCATTATAGTAAGGTGGTCCATAACCATACTAAGGTGGTCCATTACCATAAGGTGGGGGCCCGCCTCTGCCGCCAGGAGGGGCTGGGCCGCCTCCAAATGGTGGGGGTCCTCCATCACCGCTAGGGTAGGATGGGCCGCCACCTCCTCCGTCGGGAGGAGGTGGTGGTCCACTACCACCACCGGAATAGGACGGGCCTCCACCACCTCCACCGGGAGGGGGTGGTGGGCCACCACCACCGTCAGAAGGATAAGAGTGTTAGGAAACCATGTCTTTACTTTGTTAGTATATTGTTGTTGGACGTATATGCTTTGTAAGTCGTCCCGTAGTATTTGTTGATCCATAGTTTGTGTTATTGTTGTTGGCGCATATGCTTTGTAAGTTGCCCATAGTTTTGTTGATCAATAGTTTGTATTGGCCCATGGTTTTGACTCATAGTATTGGCGCCTAGACTTAGCCCATGGTTTGTATTAGCCCATGGTTTGTATTGACACATAGTATTGACCCATGGTATTGGCGCCTAGACTTACTATATAAGTGTGTGTTGAGGCCTATGAAGGAGAGTGAAGTTAGTTGTATTGAGCTTGCTCAAAGGAGGTTGCCCCCTCGAAGTGGCCCGTGATCAATATAAAAGTGATTCTGAGTTCTATTATTTCTGATATCTCGTGTATTTGTATTAATTAATTATTGTAGGTTCATCACATCTGGTATCAGAGCACTTTCTTGGACTCGCTGGGTGAAATTTCTGCCAAATTTTTTTTTGCATCTGTTGCAGGTTCGGATTTGGGAATAATCCCTATCCGCTTAATTGTGGGAATTACTTGGGCATAAGCCCTAAAACTCATTGTGAGGAGTACCACAGGAACCCCGAAGTAGCTGGCCCATTGAGAGGACCTGCCAGCGAAAAGGGCAACGACCCCTACCTGATTGACTAGTTCTCACCCATGAGCTAAACCAAGAGCTGGCGTTTGTGGCAAAGCGGTTATCAGTTTTACCTGAGCCATGGAGTGAGGGGTACTGCCCCAATACACAAGCCGTCAGACAGCATTGGTGGCCGAGTGAAACCCCTGAACTATTAGGAAGCCGCACATACCTGGGGTCCATATCTATTTTCAGCTGAATTGTTGTCGATCATTGCTGCGCCGTTTTAGATCCAACCGTTCAGATCCATTCTGAAAGCCGTTCCAGATCTAGCCATTTTCAATCCATTCGGCGCAATTTCAGATCCCTCTGTTTCCGCTCACTTCCGGGCCGTTGCAGATCTATCTGTTTCAGATCCCTTCCGAGCCATAGCCGCTCCATACTAAAAAAAAAAGAAGTATAATACTCAGTTTTTTCTCCATATCTCCTTTGTTTTCACTCCGTTTCCCTTGAAACTTTTGGGGAACCCCTGTAATCCCATTCTGCATATTTCATTCCTGAGGACCCTATCCCCAATTCCACTTCCCAAAGCCCAAAATCCCACATTTGTCTATTTTTAGGGTTTGCCATAACTTCCTCAGATTTCACCCAATCACCTTCAAATTTTACCACATAGTTCCTTTTCTAATTCTGCTTCTTTGTCCCTCTCTGCCAAATTTTCTCATTCTTTCACCTTGCTTTTGAAATACCCCTTTTCTGCTTTCCTGTCCTTTCGACAGTGTCCAAAATCTAGTCAAACCCCAATTATCCATCATATTGTTTCCCCAATCCAAATTTCTCAGCCTCCATCTTCATCATTCAGCCATGAACAATAACCGACATCTAGAATCTTTTGTAGCGATCGGGTTCTCTTCTTCGAACAATTTTCATGGGCCGAAGCTTGATTTTCCTCGCTTCAATGGTACTGATCTGACTGGATGGATATACCGAGCAGAACAATATTTCAGTCTGCATAATACTTTTGATGTCCAGAAATTTCCAGTTGCATCCTTTCATTTGGAACAGGAATCCCTTCAATGGTACCGTTGGTACATCAAAGCTCATCGTGATCCAAACTGGACAGATTTTTGCCAACTCCTTTTGCCACGATTTGGTCCTAGTGCTTTTGATGACTTCACAGGAGCACTCACTAAACTTCACCAAATGGGCACACTGAGAGAGTATCAGACAGAATTTGAGAAACTGACCAATCACACAGAAGGATTGTCTGATGAATTGTACAGGAGTTGTTTTATCAATGGTATCAAGGATGAAATCCGCTCAGAGGTCAAAATGTTCTATCCTAACACAATGATGGAAGTCCTAGGGTTGGATAAGTTGGCAGAGGACAAGATCGCAGCTCAACAACGCTCCAAACCCACCTTTGTTCCCTTCAGAAATATGGGTTCCCAACGACCTCCCATCACGCTTGCTCCTCAACCAACTCCTATCAAGCATTTGTATGAAACAGAGATGCAGGCACTATGAGAAAAAGGGATTTGTTATAATTGTGATGAGAAATTCACTCGGGGACATAGATGTGTTCAACAAAAGCTCTATCTCTTGGATGTGGATTCTCCGTCTGCCTCAGAAATTGGTGAAGAAGCTACAGATACAGTAGATGATCAGGTCGACATTCAACACCCGCCTATTGACACCCTATCTCAGGACAACCCACCCGAGATCTCTCTCCATGCTGTAACCAGCGTCACCACCCCACAAACAATGCGGGTCAGGGGATACTTCAAGAAGCTCCCTCTTACCATACTCATTGATTCTGGTAGCACTCATAACTTCATTGACCCTCGGATTGCCAAAAAGGTTGATTGTTTTTTCCATCCTTGCTCCAACTTTGAAGTCAGGTTTCCAATGGGGGCACCTTACCTTGCAAGGGGAAGTGTCACAATGTGTGTATCTCTATGGAAGATTATAACCTACGCTCTGACATGTTTGCCTTGTCCTTAGGCGGATGTGATGTGGTTTTGGGTGTTCAATGGTTACACACACTTGGCCCCATCTTATGGGATTTTGTTGAACTTTGGATGCAGTTTTCAGTCAATGGAACACATCACAAATTTATGGGCTTACAAACAGGGTCTCTCCACATCATCAGTTCACATCGCCTGGAAAATATCCTTAAGAAGAATTCACATGGTGTCATCGCGCATCTCCATTCCCTTCAGATGCACCCACCAATGGTCTCCACTACTTCTTTGGATAGATATGCATGTGTCTTTGTTGCACTAGTGGGCTTGCCGCCTTCACGAGACCTTTCCGGTAAGAATTTCCCCGCATCTACATCTTAGTAGGACATGATGGCTATTTTGCATATAGTACAGAAGTGGCAGCCATCCCTATTGGGGAATTATTTTTGCATCAAGACTAATCTCCAGAGTCTAGAAACTTTCCTGGAACAATGGGTCTCCTCCCTAACACACCTAAAATGGGTTATCCAACTCATGGGTTATGACTATGCAACCACTTACCAGAAGGGTAAGGACAATATGGTGGAAGATGCTCCTCCTCGCACATTTGATGACCCAGTTTCTCTTACAGCTATTTCTCTGCTTGTTCCAAATTTGTTGCAATCTGTTCAACGGGGCTATCTCTTCTATGAACTCCATGCTTCTTCATTAGTAGGGCACTCTGGGTTCCTCAAAACGTATGACCAGGAACAATGTAACTTCTTTTGGCAGGGACTCAAAATGACAATTCAATGGATGGTGGTTGACTGTGATACTTTCTAGGTCAAAAAGGGTGAAACGACCCTCCTTTCGGGACTGCTCGAACCTTTGCCCATCCCTCCACAGATTTGGACAACTATTTCTATGGATTTCCTAGAAGTGCTCCAGTGGTATAGTACCACATCTCAAAGGACACCATATGAAGCAGTCTCTAGACAGGCACCACGATTTCTTCTTCCATACACATTCAGCAGCTCCCCAGTTCAGGCAATTGACTCAATTCTTCGAAATCGTAATCAGCGTCTTCTCATTCTGCAGGACAATCTTCACATGGCAAGAATTCGACTGAAACAACAAGTCGATCAACACCGTTCTGAGAGCACTTTTCACATCACTGATATGGTTCTTCTTCATCTACAGCCTTCCACGCAATCCTCCCTGAAACTCCAAAGGGGCCAATGGCTCGGAATGCAACCCAAGGATGCTACAAGGGACCCACTCCTTCAGATTTTGCATCAATTTCCACATCTAAAGCTTTGAGGACAAAGCTTTTTCTAAGGGAGAGGGGATGTTAGGAACCCATGTCTTTACTTTGTTAGTATATTTTTGTTGGACGCATATGCTTTGTAAGTCGTCCCGTAGTATTTGTTGATCCATAGTTTGTGTTATTGTTGTTGGCGCATATGCTTTGTAAGTCGCCCATAGTTTTGTTGATCCATAGTTTTGTATTGGCCCATGGTTTTGACTCATAGTATTGGTGCCTAGACTTAGCCCATGGTTTGTATTGACACATAGTATTGACCCATGGTATTGGCGCCTAGACTTAGTATATAAGTGTGTGTTGAGGCTTATGAAGGAGAGTGAAGTTAATTGTATTGAGCTTGCTCAAAGGAGGTTTCCCCCTCGAAGTGGCATGTGATCAATATAAAAGTGATTCTGAGTTCTATTATTTCTGATATCTCATGTATTTGCATTAATTAATTATTGCAAGTTCAACACAAAGAGCCTCCTCCACCACCTCCACCATAGTAGGGTGGTGGTCCACCACCATCACCACCAGGATGAGAAGGTCCTCCACCACCACCACCGGGAAGTGGTGGTGCTCCTCCACCACCACCAAGATGAGATGGTCCTCCCCCACCTCCATCGGGAGGAGGGGGTGGTCCTCCACCACCTTCGCCAGGGGGGGTGGGCCATGATGACTGAAGTGGGGTGGTGCCCCGCCAGAAGGTAGAGGTCTGCTTCCTCCAGAGTTATGTGGGGGCTCGCCACCTCCAATGGGAGGTGGGGGTGGACCAAACGGGGGTGGAGAGACTCTAAGTGGGGGTCCATGTTGTAAAACATTTTGCTGTCCCCATAGAGTGTAAGGATTACCAGGCTAGGGTACCCCGTAGAGTGCATTTCTGGGATTAAGTTGACCCGGCACAGGGTTAAGATGACCTGGATAGGATTGACTCGATGGAGGTTGAATTGCGTTGGACGGTCCCCCAACATGGGATAGTCCCGAAGTGGAAGGTCCAGGAGGTAGGGAATTTCCAACGGAAGGCCCGATGGGAACTCCTACTGTAGGATTATGGTTAAGAGACGGGGGTTTCCCCCCAGCAACAACTTGCTGACCACTAGGTATAGGTTGACCCAACACTGGCTGTTGATTATTCACCGTAGGATTACCACTACCCGTAAAGAAGGTATGGGGTAAAGAGTATCCTCCCCATGAAGTTTGGGGTGGGGAAGGAGCAGGCGAAGTAACTGTGGTAGTTACGAGTGTGTTGGACTATTGTTCTTCAACGGGTTGGGTTGTACGAGGTACCGAAATGGTCTCCTGACTAGCGGTTGCATGTGCAGGAATGGATGGTTGACCAGTTTCAGCAGTGGTCATGTGTTGCACGGATGATTCTGGTGACTCGAAAGATAAAGAGCGACCTAGGATTGGTCTGTAAGGGGGTAACGATGGGTCTTCAACTCTTCGTTGGAGACTCGAGCTCCGACACCTCTCAGCCATAGAACGAAAGTGAGCCAATTGGCTATGATAGAAAGCTAAGGGGTCATCCGGAGTAGTCCCACTAGGTGGAGGTGCAACGGAAAAATTGGCCACTGGGTGGCCTATAGAAGATGTCCAATAAGCTGCTGATGGACCAACAACTACTGTAGGGTCGTCCTGGGGTTGGTTTATCCATTCCAATGATCCAGACTCCCCCGATGCAATGGGAGATAAGTCTTTTAAAGTGGGGATTTGTGCTTCTTCACCTTGCGAGGGATGAGAAATCGATGAATCTGCAGGAGTATGCAGAAACAAATGTCCTCCAATGTTCAAAGTGGTGTTTTCCACTTCATGTGACCCGACCCTAGCTTGTGGATCCATCCTTACCCTCGAAATTACCTCCTGATTAAGGGGATATTCGGGTGGCAAATTCTAAATCCTGCGAGACCTTCTCCAAGGAAAGTCAGCTAGAGTGACTGAAACAAAAAGTTTCTCCTAAGGCAAGCTAAAAGAAAAGAAGACCAGACAAAACCCTACACAAACTAAGGCCACAAGCAAACTTATGTATAAGAGTGGATTCAACGGTTTGGAACCTCACAGGATTGTCAAGGCTTCGCAACTCACGATATACCGCAGGGTCCAACAGTAAAACATGACAAGGAGGATTGGGACCATACCCTTGCTTGAATACTTGATTACCTGGACGGTACATGCGTAGTAGCTCCCCGAGTGCTGTTCTCGGTGTATTTCTCCACCAAGATGGACAAAAGGTTAACTCAGTTGGTTTCAGGAATCCTATGGGTGTCTCCTGATATACGCAAGGTACGTGGGAGCTCAAATCAGTGGTGGTGCTGTCTAATGCACAACCGTTGGGAAAGAGACCTTTCGATATACTACTGAGTACGTCATACACCCTTCGATATACGCCAAGTACTAAAGGTGACTTGGTGGGTACGTGAAGGAGCTCGATATACTAATAAGTACATGGAAGACTACAATACCCCCAGGATACAGTGCTAGAAAATAACAACAGCTGCCACGCTTAACGACGCCGGAACACGTCTCTAACTTACACACAAGTTACTAAAAATTTTAACCTAGTTCTACCATTAATTTTATTTGGACGGTTAGGTGAATGCATGAGGTGAGTACATAATTGTAAACATAATGCAGGCCCTAACTACATGCAAAAATATGCTTTTCTTTCAATGAACTCTATGTATGGGAAGGAGAGATTTTCTTTTTCTTTCCAACAATTTTACCAAAGCAATGCAATGCACGACAATCCCAAATCTACCAAAAAATGACTATGAAGTATTCTTTTTCCTTTTCAACGAAACATAAAAGACACAACACTACTAAACCAAATCAAAGCATGTTTTTCTTTTATTTTATCTTTTCAAAACAAAAATGATGCTATGTGATGAAAAGAGAGAGCTTCTAAGTAAAGTATGCAAGATTTGCAATTTCACTATGATGGCCTAAAAGCATGAAAACCAAAAGATACAATGCAATTTCCCAAGCATGGAACTACTTTTGCAAAACTTGATATCTATTCAAATTTTTCAAGAAAATGAGAAACTCATAATTCATGAAAAACACAAATAATGCAATTTTCTTTCAACTTTTCCAAAAGATCTATGAATGAGACATTCCAATTCTTATGCAATTCTTCAAATGAGCTTGAAAAATGATGGAAATAAAGTACTTTTGATCTTTCAATGTATGTATCAAAATAACAATTTGACAACAACAATGCTTTTAAACATAAACACTAAACTGAACAGATTACTTGCAGCACTTTAATAACTCATAAAATATCAAGAAGAGATGAGCACTCAATGGACTGAGAGTACACACAAACACTCAAAATCAATCAATAACAAGTAGCACTAAAGCAAGCAAAACTCACAAAATGAATGCAAATGAGGTCTGGAAACCGATCCAATACAATGATCAGATATGGGAAGGAGAGGAGGGAATGCAAGGGTGAGTGGATGCAGGTGGGGGGGCCAAGAGTGTTCGCCACTACCAAATCTCAGATTTGTCCAAGATGGAACCCAAAACAACTCCAATCAAAACCAAACAACTCAATTACACAAAACAAAAAGGGATCTCTGACTGGATCACACAGTATAGAGGGAGTCTGCACACAAACCAAACTAAAAACAGAAATGGAGAAAGGGTGTTTGTATGGAAAAAATGGCAAATCGGCGCACTCTATGCTTGTACACAGTGCGACGTCGCAGTTCGCTAGTGCGGGAAGTGCGATGGCGTTGCAATATACTAATGGGAGGGCTACGACGATAGACTAATAGGCAAAGAACAAAGATAAAAAAACAACATAGTGTCGCTCTGGGTACACTGACCAGGTGCGACAAGCAAGATCTGAGTTAAAAGATGAACCAATTCTCTAGATATGAGCATAAAAAAGGTCTGCAAATGAGAAGTACAAACTCAAAGGAAGCTAATCAGAGTCTTCAAGGTGAAGATATGATGGTGAAATCAACTTCAAGAAGGAAATGACAAAATAGAATGGCTTGGCAAGAAATCAACTGAAAAACGACATTCAAATTGACAACTAGAAAGCAATGTTCTTTCCCCAATATGGTCACCAGATTTGTTTGTCGGACAATCCACTTGAGCAGACGTGAGATCTCCCTATCTCAATGCGAGTCTAGAACAAATAATACAGACTACAAACAACTCTCCTAGATCTACTTAAGGATCAAGTACTATATGCCTTACCTTAACTTTGCGATCCTTTCTCCTGGATGTTGCTCCACGTCCCGCGGTCGTTAGATCTCAGTTGCAAAACCTGTCGAGACACATAGAACAACGCAAACGAGTAAAGAGCATCTATACAATAAGAGATCTAAGTAAACAGTTAAGCAGGTAAACTACACAATATCATCACACATAAACAATAATGGTGGAAAGCATTTATATTACTGTAAATCAGGAAAGTACATAGATAAGAATAAACTACAACCAAGGCTTAATGTAGTAGCCCTTCTCCATCCAAGCCAATTGCCAGCCTTCCAAGGAAGTGTGAGTCTCTCAATGGATGATTTAGAGATCTCTCCAATGTGATTTCACCAGCATGTAGACACTATAGACTTCCTCCTTTTGGAGAGGGGTAGAGCTTCACTTATATAGGGCTAAGTGGATAGGGTAGGTTTAGATATGGTAGGAGAGAGATAGGGGATCCTTCCAAGAGGTTAGGAATCGAGTGCCAGCTCCCCCAAGAGGTCAGGGATAAGGATACAAGTCAGCAGGATTCAAGAATGAGCTCAAAAGGCCTATTTCTGTCCATTAACTGACTTCGTCGCACCCTACAATACAACAAGATGCGACGTCCCAGGTTGCATGAGTGCAGCCTGCGACGACCTCTCAAAACCCAGCATAAGTGCAATGATATCCCTCCCAGGTGAATGACGTAGCCAATGGAACTTTAGGGGTGTATACACTAAATCTCATGATGGTAGGATTTTAGGTGTAACACACATCGCCATCAAATGTGCCAATATCTATAAAATATATAGTACACAATAATAATTAGATAATTTCATTAAACATGAATTTAATATAACAATTTAAAACATATTTAGTTTGAATTAAGTATACAGAGAATAAAATGAAAATAGATTAAATTAAACATAACACTAAATTTACCTCTATCATCAGGTCGCTCGTCCTAGGTGAAGAAGATGTTGGTACACCCTCTCCAATCCAACCCCACGTATGGATATGCAACCATATCTAACTGAGGCTAGTCCTCGCTTCCTGACATGTCAAGCACATCTACAATAATCATCGCAGGAACGTTTGGATGACCCCTCTTGGGCATCATCTTCCCCCACATGCGCATACACACATCTGTCATCAACCTAGGAGGGCGCTAGTCAAAAGATGGCCTAGTCGCCATAAATCTCTCAAAAAATAGACAAAACAACTCTGAACCGAAGGGAAAGTTCCCCCTCCCGCCAATACACGCACGACATTGAATGAGAGGATAACAAAACTGTCGTAAAACAATAGTAGACTACCTAATGCATCTAGGTTCCTACACTAAAGAATCAACATAATATAATAAAGGGCAACTAATGCACTTCCCATCACTCGTGTAATGCATGATAGTCGTCACCAACAAAGAGAGGCACCTCACATCCTCTCTACCAAAAGAAGCAATGGAAATATTCCCACCGCTGACGTGAAACTAAGAAGGCTCGAGGATGTTGTGATCAACATATATTTGAACATATACCAGCTGAGTCGCTGCTACAGCTCCATCTATAACCTCAAGGAACTTAGGAAGGTCCTCACCTCTCCTAGAGAGCCCGTTGATAAAGTATATGTCCTCAGTGGGATGGAACCACTTATCGAGATCAAATCGAAAGGCCTGCCTATGATGATCCCAATGTGTGATCAATTGGGTCAGGAATGTACTATTCCCCTTGATTGATTTCACCTCCTCATAGAACTTTAGGAGGCCAACAACTCTCAAGAGTTGTCTGGTATGAGGGATAATGAGATGAGGGTATAAATCTCTCTCCCTCTCCCCAACCTCCCACTCTATGCAGAAGTTATACTGATCTACCTATGACTTGCTCTGCTGCTGCGCCTCATGGCAATCATGTCTATGTTTCACATATAATATAAATCAGTATCATAAGCATACATATAAAAGAATTATAACAATATTATATCTACTAAAATCAAATATTAAAATTTTTGCAAAAAAAGAAAACCGATGCGCCAAAAATATTAGAAAAGCACCACGAGCGGTGCGCTTATATACTAATGACATCGAAAAGCGGTGTGCTAAAATATTTATGCCACACCACTGGTTATATATCAAAAAATTTAAATTTGAATTGGATGACGCGCGTATGTCATGTCATTGCATCGTACAATGGTGCCTTGACGTGACATAGGAGCACCGTTAGTTGTGTGTTCACGGGTTTATAAAAAGTGTTAACGGTGCGCCTATGTTACGTAATTGCACCGACACCGGTGCGATGACATGACATAAGAACACCGTATAAATTATTACAACTTTTAATATATAAATACTAGTGTGTTTACTAAAGTTAATGACACCGGCAAGCTAATGCTCATTAATTTATAACGCACCAGTAAGGATTTCAATCCTTTTAAAAAGCATCGGTGTTTATGAATTTTTTTTTTTGAAAACATGAGAACGATGTGCTTAATGCACGTCATTGCGCACCGACAAACAGTGCTCAAGTGTGACATAAGTGTATCGTATAAATGATTATGATTTTTTATTGTACAAATATCGATGCACTAGACAATATCAAGCACCAGAATTCCAGTGCCCTTGATTGTGTTAAACGCATCGGTGTTTATGAGAATTAATGTTTTATGAGGTGTATCAATGATGAGCTTACGCCACGTCATTGCACCGATATCTAGTGCGCATGCGTGACATAAGCACACCGTTTACACGATTATTATTATTTTTAGATTGTATGGTTTTCGGTGCATATATTACAATTAAGGGCTCGTAAATGTGTAATGCACTGGTAACCATTTGTGGGTTTTAATTTTTTTTTCCATGTGGAGCGGTGCGTTGGAGTTGTTTGGCTCGCACTGCTGACGGTGTGCCCTATAAAATTTTATAGGGCGCACCGTCAGCGGTACGAGCCGAACGACTTGAATGCACCACGCAATTTTTTTTTAAAAGAGGTGCATTTCAAGTTGAATTTTAAAAAATAAACCACTAAAAAATTAAATTGTGAACTAAGAAACATTTTACCTATTGAACGACGCGCCAGGGAGGCATATTGGCGATGCATGGGAAATTTGAAATTTTTTGCACGGTTTGGAAAAATTCAAATGAACTGCAACAACCAATACGAGACAAGGATGCGTCCACATGGACCATAGATGTCAGGGCGTCCAAGTGGGAGAAGAGTAGCACTATTGCAGATAGGCTCAGATGCACTGAATAGGGTAAAAATGCGTTTTCAGCCGCGATAATTTTTTTTTATTAAACCCTGCATCGGTGCGCTCAACATTAGGACACACCGGTGCGTTCCACAGAATCGAGCACCAGAATTAGCCGATGTTAAAATAAACTATTTTTTTAAAATAAAATAACAAAATATTTTTATTTTTAATAAAAGCCTTTCCGGTGCGTTTTGTGTATGAGTCCGCACCGGTGCGTATATATTCATTTAGCGCACCGAGAATGGTTTTAAAATATTTTGTCGATTATAAAATTATATTTTTTATTTTCAATAAAGGGAATGGCGGCGTGTTATGGTCTTCTGAACGCACCGGTATGTTTAACAACTAATGCACCGTTGTTAGACTTTTGAGATATTTTTTTAAGAAAATAGATTATTATGTTTCATAAAATAATGTTCGATGTGTTAGGTTTGATATGACACACCGAGGCAATGATCGTTAATCAATGCACCAGGTTTAGTTTTTTTACTTAAATATTTTATTTTTTAAATAAAAGAGTATATAGTGCGGTGGTTTCTACTAAATGCACCAGTGTAGTTGTGTGTGATGGAACGCACCGCTTTGGTTATTTGGAAATTATGTTGTTTTGATAATGATGTTTTCTGGTCGCGGTGCAACATACTAGGAAACAACCCGGTGTGTTTGTTATGTGATGCGATTAGGTAAAAAACGCACCGAAAGTAAAACTTATGCTAAAACCTCTGCTAGCTCGCCTCCGCTAGAAATGGATATTTGAGCTCTTTTGGGAGGAGCATATGCTATAACCTTCGCTAAACGGCCTTTTCCTTGTAGTGTTGGTTAGCTCAATGTCTACAAGAGTTGCCTGCTAAAAAAAGTTCATTTTGTTTTTTTCCATATGGTCAAGTCTGGCGTTAGGGCCCCATCTTTCCTCACTAGAGATGGTCATGTTTAGGACCCCCTCAAGGATGAGATTCAGGGATTCCAGTAACCCATGATGATATATGTCCAACCAAAATCCTTGCTTGTTGTGAGGGGGTTGATAGACATTAGGAGGTCTATATTCTGATTAAGCTCATCAAAAAATAGTGTGACATACATACAATGATGAGACTTTATATTGCTAATGAGGTTATATGAGTTATTCCGAGCAATCACAAGGCCTTCTAAGTTGACACATTCAAAGGACCAATTAGGTAACATCCTTCAGAGGGAGAGCTTATGTGCAACCTCAGATGTTATGGTTTCTTGAACAAAGAATGCATTAGGCTTATGTGCATTCAAAATCCTTGGAGGGATCACATTTTTGCACTAATCCCATGTCCCTATTGTTTTATTGAGAGAAATATCATTTCTTACCCTCCTTGTAGGCTTCCATTCAAGCTCTAAGTGCCCTAGTAATCACATGTTAGGCCTTGTTGTACCTTGATGTCTAACAATGTTATGCCCTTTGTTGTGTTATATTTTCTTCCCCTTTCCTTCTTTTTCGCCCCCATGAAATGAATCATTTCAACGCATCTCGAGAGAATTTGTGAGGGGGGATGAAAGATTTTCTTGGATTTGTAGTGATTGTAGTATCAATGCATAGCTTTTCCTAATTTAGAGAAGGATTGGGATTTAGAGTGGTGAGGGGTGGTGAATTCTAGGGGAATATCCCCATGCAAGGGGTTGAGATTGACCAGGGTTAGGGAAGTAGGATGACAGGAATGAGGAGGTAGAGTGGGGGGAGGAGAGGTTTTTCTAGAAGGATAACATAAGGGAAGAGATATGGGGGAGAGATGATACAAGGGGGAAAGATGTTTGAACCCCAAATTTCAAGATTCCTCTTTTTAATTTTGGATGTTCTTATTTTTTTTTTAAACATAGGAAAAATCCTAGGGTTCTTGTAGTATGGTTACATATGGAGGAGGAGGCGGTAAGTAAAGGTTGTTTGGTATTGATAGCAACTTTTTAGTGTCCTTTCTTTTTGAGGATTCACCACTAGAGATAGGGGAGTTGTAAGGATTACCCATTGCTTGCGTCTTCTTCATGTTCCTCTAGTTGCTTGCCATCGACTATTCTTCTCAGATAGGTGTATTGTAGATCTTCAATCTCTCTACCAAATATACATCTGAAGTGCACATTCTAGAAGTCTAGTGTTTGCCAATGTGTGTTGCCTCCATAGTTTAAACTTATGTCTTTTGGGAGGCCTTCATTTAGATCCTTTTCTACACATATTTTTGCAACAACTAGGTTGTCCATCTCTAGACTATGTTCACCGACTTTATGAAAGTCCCTAGTTTATCACCTAATAATACTTGGAGTCCATAATTCAATGGTAGATTTGAGAGCTTGGTCCATATGGGAATCTTGGTAATTCTCTCTATGGTTAGGTCAAACCTCAGAACCTATTTGATGAATAGGCTTGTTGTATTGTGGAAGCATGGACCTTTAGTTCTAATTTTGTCACAATCCTACCAAGTTTTGAAGAGGAACGACTTGAAACCCTTTGAGTCAAAGTGTAATTTGGGGACATATTTTGATGTCTTCACCCATTTTGATGCCACCCAACCTTCCAAGGCCCTTTTTGATAACTATTGCCTCACACTAAATTTTTCGATAATGACTCAAGAGGAGAAAAGGAGGATGGTTCTCTAAACCTCCTCATCCTTAACATTGATATGCATTTCTCTTAAGAGAGTCTTTATGCACTTCGAATTGGGATTTTTCCATTGTCACTAATCATATGTGGGGAAAAGTGGATCCAATAAAGCTCAAACAGTCTAAGTATAATGTGTAGGAACTAAAGATAAGGTAGTGGTAAGGTAAACCAGAAAGGGGAAGTGATAAGGTATATAAGGAAATAGAACTCTAATGGGAAGTAAGGTGGGATTTGCAAATGAAGACTTGGGAGGTATACACATTGTCAAGGTGACATAATGGGAAGGGAGAAAGAGAACGACGAATAGTTAAAAAGGGCTGTCATTATTGCCATGGTGCCAAGTCTAGAACCGTGCCATTATTGCCATAGTGCTAAGTCTAGAACTCCTACCGATTCGGACTTAAGTGCTGCCATTATTGCCATATTGCTAAGTCTAGAAATCATGCCGTTATTTTCATAGTGCTAAGACTAACTCCTACCGATTCGGACATTTCTCAAAATGAGAATAGTAGTTTTAGAGTAACTTTTATAAAATGTGTTATGGAATATAAGCAAAGAAACAATGTTAAAATAAAATCTTCATCCTCAACGGAACACAAATTACGATAGACGTATCTGGTGTCGACATCCACATACTCTCGGGATGTGAACAATTCTAGCGTCTTTAATTAGACCACCGTTTAAATGTATTACGAAATGGCTTCCTCAGCTCTGAATAACAGGCTTTCCTCACATTACTTTCCAATATCTGTTTCCTGTAGCAGTGCAACTCTGAGTTGCAGCGCATTGCATCAAGGTATCAGCTTCTTTCCGATTTATCCTCGTTTAAATTCTTGCTTATCATTATCTAGGAAGAAGTTTGCAGCTCTGCGCGTGAGTAGCAAACTGATAGAGAGCGAGAGAGAGTCGAACCCACCACCTTCAAGCAAGGATGAGGCAGTTAAACAAGTGAGGGAATGCTTCTCTACTCTTCTGGAGAAACCTTTGAAGAATTTGGGGCCTTCTGTGAAGCAGCAGAAGAAACAGAGACAGGTGAAGCTGAGAGCTGAATTACCCATCATAGATGATTCCCCTTCTGCTCTTGCCTCTCTGGTTGCTGAAATTCTTGGCGGGTTTTCGGTGAAAAAGAAGGGGCAATTCACCAAAATCTCTATCTTTTGGTCAAATTCTTCAATGAGGGATTTGGGTAGTCAGGTGTTTGAAAAAAATGATTATGTGAAGAATTTAGATATTTCTGATCCAGACATGGAATTAGGGTTTGTTGAAGAATCAGATGTGTTGTTCTTTGTGACACCGGGGATTCTGCAACTGCCTTCCATTGAACTTATTTGCAAAGACGCTGCCCCAAGGCCTGTGGTCTTGTTCAATCCAAATTGGTCTGTGGAGGAGGAGTCTGATGCAAATAATGCCTTCCTTTCATCCTTTGAACCTGTGTATTCATTCACTGCTTTGGCCATCCAGGGGTTCTTCAGCAAAACTGAAGGAGCAGTTTTCAGGTATGTCAAGAGCGGCGCTCCCAATAGCTATCCATGGCTTGTTTTTGTGAAAGAGGAAGGCAAATACAATTGTGTCTCAACGTTCAAAAGAAGACCGGACCCAATTGAACTTGAGAATGCTCTCTACAATTCACTTGCTGTCAATTCCCCTGTCACAAAGTCAATCAAATTTCTTCGTAATCTTATTTCTCGCCCCGATAAAAAGAAATAACGCTTGTTTGTTTTTCATGAGGCAATATGGATTTCGAACAACCTTTCAAGAGGTGGCTAATCCGTTCCGTTTGGAAGAGAACAACTCTTTTTAGATCAGGGTTGGCTATGTAGACCTCAGCCAGGATTGGCGATTTTAGGAAAGGTGTAGATTCACTTGAGATTGGAGCCAAAGCTGCCATGCTAGCTTTACTTCCTTATGTAGAGAGGGAGAACCTCTGTGACTGCCCTTTGGCTCCATGAAATACAATTTTTATGTAGATTTTTATTGTTTCGTAATGATTCATGAGATATGTTATGCCTTCTCCCTTCAAAAATAATAATGCTTGTTTTGCACAGATCATTGTTTTCTAAGTGCAAATATTAAGTTGCCAATTTTAATTTCTTTCCACCCCTTGTTCTGTGAAGTTGGGTTAAATTGCATTTGTCTTTAAAGTAGCCTGGTTTTTTGGGGCAATCTGTATTATGTTGCCCTCCATTAGAAGACCACTCCATCTGTAATTATGCAATATTCCAAAAAATGTAATGTGATTCCAGTAATTATACCCATGATGTTAGGGCTCCGATAATTTACTTGGTGCTGTACTGATCAGGTGATTTCCTGGCATTTAGACAGAGAAACGTCTTGCAACTTATTCTCTAAGTTTCGAGTTATGGTATGGTCTGTTTCTTAACATTCATGCTTTTCCATCTTTTTTCCTGTGATTTTTAATGCTTGTATAGATACAAGGCAATTGTGGAGATCAGCAGAATAATAATTTTCTGAGATCCTACTAAGAGTCTTTTGAGAAACTTGGTTATAATTTTAATTGTCTCCTGACAATTTTATGGAAATGTCAAAAACTCACAAAAAAAGAAACAGTTTGCACCAGTAGATAGTTGCCCAAATCCTGCTTCCTATGAGACATACATTTATATATTCATTGTCTATTCTGAGGATTGATCTAGTATTGTTTTGGCCAGTTGGAAATGGGTCTTCTTTGGAGTATGATCCAAATAGTACATGTGGTATATTATCCATGTGTGGTCCTTTAAGATTTCAGCACTACAGACATAGGGGTTCTTTGCCCCCAGAATACAAGTTTCTTCCTTTCCCCTCGCAAACGCTGTCTTGTCTGGGAGAACAAGAAACTCATTTCATAGTTCAAATAAGTTCTAAACTTTCATGCTTTCCAGCAGGTCTGTAGCTATATGTTATTCAATGGTAGAAGAACACCTCACAGTTTATAGCGACCTGTATTGAGGGGAAAGAACGAAGGAATATCAGGGAAAATCATCGATTGTCAGACAGATGAACTTAACTTAATAAGAAGTCTTTGAAGAAAACAATGTCGGGAGTGTTACAGGACAAACTAGCAGGGCTAGTGCCCAGTAAGCACATGTAGGAAGTTGTGACCCAATGTCACCTCGGTCACACTTCCTTGAACTTTTTGGGAAGTAGATACCTCCAAAGGGAGAGCCCTTATACTGGCTACCTGTTGACAAAATACACAATAACCTTCCACAGCCTTGGTAGCTAGAGATCAGTGCCTTTGGGTGGAGTCGATTCATAAAGTTCACAAACATAGTGTAATCATTTGAACCATTCCAATAATCACCAAAAAGAACTTTAACAAGCCACTGTAATGTTAATTGGCAAAGGTGAACAGTATACTATCAATGGTGTTTCAATATGTAATTCATTTGTTAGAGATTGCATTGGGGATATGTAAGTATGATTAGTTAGAAGTTATATATCCACCAATTATTTAGCCGCCGGTCAGTAGTGCATAACAGCAGTTAAGACTTTGTCACTCAATTCCAAGCGGTGTGACATTCATTACGTTATTTGATTAATGACAGATTTAAGATACTTAAACCAATCATGCATATAGCATCATCCAACAGTAAAGGATTTAAGTATTCATTTAGCCCTTCAATGGTACTGTAGAAACACAACCAGCAGCTACACTAACAGTGCTATGAGATATGTCTTTATATTGCAAACACTAACTAGTTCAATGATTATAAATAGTGAAAATCAGTCCTTGAATAATGATATTGTACCAATTTGCATAACTGCTAACCTTCTTTTGAATATTGCAGCAAAATATCATCTCTGAAATGTAAATGGCAACGAGATTATATGGCAGCAGGGTGGTCATAAGTGACGCTTCAAGCTTCGTTTTGGACTTGGCTGAGGTGCTAAGGGTGAGGGATACCCATAGGTGAAGAACGCTAGGGCTAGGGGAGACGCAAAGGGGAAAGGAAAACTGACCTAGGGTTTGCAGCAGTGACTGTAGCAGTAGTTAGAAGTAAAAGATTTGAGTGTTTCAACAGTAGGATGATCACCAGCCTCCCAAACAAATTAGATTATGAACATTAGGAACCTTTACACTTTAGAATGCTGATTTAAATGACCTTTTATGGCTGTAAATCAGGTCTGAGCGTCAGTTGACAGTCTGCAATCACGAACAGCAGTGGAGAACAACCTTTAAGCCTTCCCAAACACAATTCAAGGGTTCGCTGAGGTGATAGAAGCCCTTTCCCAGGGAGGCCGAAGGTCTGTTTAAGGTCTGCTGTGACAAAGCATGGGGGCTGAGCTGCTACAGCAGGTACCTCAGGATTTCAGCCACCCTTTTAAGGGTGACGCCGTGTGGTTTATGGGGTATTTAGGGCAGGGCGCAGCCCTTTTTAACACTGAAACTTGGAAAAATTAACTATTTTTTATTTTTTATTTTAGAATTTGTTTTTAAATTTTTAGGGTTTACAGAAACAAAATTTCAGAGGGGTAACAGCCTGTCTGAAAGGTGACGCCCTAGGGTTTTTAGGGGTAAAAGGGTAGGGCGAATTTTTAGGGTGGCCCAGATTTTGCAAAAAAAAAAATATTTTTTGAATTTTTTTTCTAGGGTTTCAGAAATAAAAAATTGTAGACCTAAAATACTAGCCTAATCTACTATGAAAATGCAAAATTACATATGCAAATGCATGAAATTTTGGATAAAAAGAGGACAAGAGAAGGGATATGATCATTCTCTCAACCTGAGGGCATAAGGGATCGATGATCAACGTCCCTACAAGAAGAGTTCCTCTAGGGTTGCAAAATTAGGGCATCCACCACCAACCCCTAGGGTTTGTTGGGAGAGTCTAACAAATAGCAAAAGTAGATATCCAATGCCCTTCACAAAGAAGACTTCTTCAAGAGAACGTCTTCCAACCATACAAAATTGACAAAATCTTGATAAATAAAAAATATTAAATTTTTTGAATTTTCGAGTATCCCTAAAATCTTGGCCTGAAAATCTTAGCCCTAAAATTTTGCCCCAAATTATCGTGGCCCTAAATTCTTGTGGCACCAAAATTTCGGTCATAAATTCTCGTGGCCCTAAAATTGTGAGCCTGAAATCTTCAGCGTGTCTTTTTAACCCTAAACAGACCTGCAAAACTGCCAAAACTACTATACAAGCAACATCATAACTCTCTCTATTACTCTGTGTTTGACTCCAACCCAAGGCACTGATCTAAAACGCATTGGAGTGGTTTATTTGTACTAAAGTTGTTTCACAGGCACCATTGAAGGGCTCTCCCCTTGGAGGTTAAGACTCTCCCAAGAAGTTAAAGTTGTTTAACTGAGGTGACATTGGGTCACAACTCCTTGCATGTGCTTACTGGGCACTAGCCCTACTAGTTTGTTTGGTAAATTGGGAGCATGCCATTTTTTAAATAAATTACACAAATTTATTACATATGTAGATTATGGCAAAGAAGCATGCAAGGGAGGAAGCAGGAGAGACACTTAATTTAAAAAAGATCTCAACAACATGATACATAAAGAGGAAGAGTAGGAAAAACCATTCATTGTCAAGCTAGGAACTCAAGGTTATAAACCATTCATTGTCAAGCTAGAAACTCAAAGTGATGGAGCTTTTGTGGAAATTCAGGCAAGAGGCAGGCATTTTGTTCAGTGATCTACCATGTTCTTACCAATGTCTTGCCACTGTTCAGCGAAGTGTCGGGGACATGGGGAAATGGGCGTCTGGGGATGGGTGGACACCCCCACATTTTAGGGAGTGTGATGGGGGACGTTGGAGGCCTGGGACCCATCTGAAATCCTTAAAAATGAAAAATTTAAATCTATGAAATAAGGATATTTATATATGGAATGGTGATGCACCGACCTTTATTTTCTTTTATAAAGTGAGAATAGGGTGTAGGGTGTAGGCAAATTAGAGTTTGGGGTCTTTTTACTATTATGAATATTTGAGACCCTTTTGCAAGGCTGTTGGGAGAATTTTGGGAGTGGCACCTAGGTATCCTCCTTTCCAGGGAAAGAGCCATGGCAAGCCCCTTTTCAGGGGGGTGCTCCCTGGTGTCCCACAAAAAGGGGAAACATTTCATTTTTTTGGTGAAACATTTTCCTTTGTGTTTCTTTGCGTTCCCCAACCCTCCACGAAAATGGGGGAAACATTTCCCTTTTTCAGTGAAACATTTCCCCTTGTGTTTCCCTACATTTCCCCCCACCCCCCTTGAAAATGGAGTGTCGAGAAACTTTTCATGAGGGTTTTCCCATTTCAAGAGTGAGAAAATTTGTGCAAAAGGCATACAAAAAAACAAACTGGGGATTTTTTTAAAAGGTAAGAATAAAGGGCATAGAGTTGAATAAGATAAGGAGAAACACCCATTGTTAAATTGCATGAACGTAAAGGGAGAGATATTTTGTAGGAAGCTAGGTTTGGAACAATGCCCTTGTCCAGTCATTGGGTAAGAGAAGCATGCAAGGAAACAAACTAACACCGAAGAAGAAAACCAAAGAAAAGAAACCAGCCTTGGAGTAGGTGGAGAGATCTCTCAAAGGATTGATAAAATGGGCATCAGACGCAACAATTATAGATCTATCTAACTCGGACAACGATCTTGAAATCTCATTGGATCTACAAAACACCAAATCATGATGCTGAAGTACCAAAAAAATCATGAATACAATATAATGGTGGAAAAACCTAAGATAAAACTTCGACAAGAATCATCTTTTATTGAGGATTATGTATATCTTGTAACACTTCCATTCCACATCCACATCATCAACAATAGTGTTAAGGAAATTAACTTATGTCTTTACAACTAGCTACACTCTTGGTTATGGGAGTGTTGTGGTGCTAATATTTATTTCCCCATCCCAAGTAACTGGATCGATTTCCATGTTGTGTTTGTCTTGTGGACATGGTTTGCATGGCCTTTCTCAAGGTTCTTAAATGAAAAGGGGGAACCTCAGTTTCAGTGACAAGGGAATTTACAAGATTTGGGTGGGCATATGCCTCCCTTGTAATGTTTGTGACCATTCCTTAATTCGTCGAAGATCTTTACCTATTACGCCTTGGATTACAATTAGGAGGACTTGCTTAAAATGCTGAGTTTTTTCAAACGCTTTACTCTTGCAACATATTTTCAGCCTTATTTGGATTTACATGCAATAGTTATTAATAAGGTTGTAACAATAAACCTAATTTGGATCTATATGTGATTTTTATATTCAATTGATATCATGATATCTCTCATAAAGAAAAAATGTAACTTCAATTACGAGAAATTTTATTTGTGGATAATGTTGCAGACCAGATCCTATACCTCCAATAGCATTTAGTCACAATAAAATTAATTGTGGTTGCATCCTTGGCAAGTTTTACATTCCATTTCCAATATACTTGAATATTTTGACACCACCATAAGTGGGTTGGGGGATTTAACACGACCATTCTAGCTTCATGGAAAGGCTTAATGTCACTTGATACTTGGTTTGTCTCTGGAGATCATTCATGGTAAAAGAAAGACCAATACAAAATTGTATTTCAGGTTGGATGTGTGCATTCCAAATTTCAAGGAATCTTCCCAAAATGACTCTACAAAGTAACTTACCAAAAAAATTCTTCCACCTCTACCCACTTATGCAACCAACTAATGCATCTTAGGATATCAAGTTAATACAATCTTTTTAGACATTCGAGATTGAGTCCCACTAGAAGTATTTTGGATCTTTTAGAGTTGGTTTGTTAAATAATGTTCAATACAAGGTCCATTACTTTTTGAGTTAGTATTGCATCATTGTTGTATAGGGGAATGGAGGATACACATCTTTTTTTTCTTCTGGAGAAATTATTCCCTTCACCCTTCCATATTTAAGTGAAGAATGAGGACATTGATACTGTGCTAGTGCCATTCCATAGATTCCCCCTCTTCCCTAGGTTTCCAGATGGAGGGTGGTATAATCGCTAATCACAATAGTGGTTGGAAACCCCACATGACTAAGTGGGAATGGATCCCTCAACCTCCCTTGTCATTACACCTTAGCAGAAAGGGATGAACCCACCGAGTTGTCTCTTGGGGTTAATGACACACACACGCACATAATTTTTCCAAGGAATCCATTGCGGGATCCCCCTTCTTCCTTGGAATATTTGGATGGAGGGTGCTCAACCACTAGCCACAATAGCCATTGGTAATGTAGAGGAACTTGACCATGTTGATGTTTGTAGCTCGGACAAGTATTTCCATGGGTTGGTGTCTTTCCCATGGGAATTGTCACCATGACCTCTCAGGAATTTGGGAAATTCACTTTAATTAAAGGAATTATTAAAGTGAATGCCCTTTTATAATTAATTGGGGTTATTTTGGAGAAAAGCCTAAGTTTTGGGCTTTAGTGATTTGAGTTAATTAAATGAATCACAACCATTGATATCAAGTGAATGAGATCTTATCTTAACCATTGAAGTTAGGGTTTTGGTTCATCCCAAAAATATGAAAGGCAGCCAAGGGGAGAGAAAAACACACATAATCTTTCAAGAGAGAAACTCAAGCATTGAGTGGGAGAGAGAATGACTTTTTGATTTCTAGTCTCTTGGTCAAGAGAGAGAAGAAGCAACATTCAGGGTGAAGCAAGCAGCTGAACCAACTCGAGGAGGAGCATAATTTTTTTGGTGCAGGGAGCCGCACAGACTGTATGGACACAGTGTATAGACATGTCGTATAGTCGTACATATATGAATGTATGGAATTATGTATAGGATGTGCGGATCCGTATAGTTGTATGGACTGTATAGTCCGTACAAATAGGTTTGTAGAGAAAAACAATAAGGGTTTTGCTGAGGTGTTTTGGGGGCAGTTTTGTAGATTGAAGTTTGTTTTTTTGTGAGGTAGAATTTGCCAAGTTTGTTGTGTAATTTCTTAGGGCCATTTTCCTAGTAATAGAGCCCTTGCAAGCTTGGAATTCATTTAATGAAAAGACGATTTTGAAGGGAAAAAATTTGTGAATGTATTTGTGATTTGTTTCCTACATTGTTTCCGTTGTTAAATTCTATTAATAGATCTCAACAAGTATAAAATAATCAATGAGTTGAAAATTAAATTTTAAGCAAGGAAAATCACTAAACATTGTTTTATCTAGTGTTGGGTTGTTAATTTATCTCTGAGCTTAGCTCTAATTAACTACTTTCAATAAAATTCCCAGATGCATAAACATAATTAACTTTCAGATCTGATCTTATAAACATGAATACGAAAGCTCATTTAAGTTGTCTAACATGTGCAGTGGAACTGGAAACCAAACACATATAGTTTAACACAATGATTTACCCTGGAAACCTCAATGGGGAAAACCAACAAACTAGGTATTCTATAATCCGAGCCAGAGAAATCATAGAATGATTATAGCTAGCTTTATCATATAAATGGAATAACTTGATGCCTTGGAAGGCATGCTAGATCTCTAGGATAAACCATCAATACTCAATAGCTGTAATTGTCTTTGAAGGAATGCGCCCCTCTCTGACATGTGTGTCCATTCTAACAATTGCGCCCTTTTCTCTTCTCTGATATCTGATGGAATCAAGTCTGGATCTCAGTCTAGGGAAGTGTGCCCCCTCTCAATCACTGGAAGGTGCGCCCACTCTTCCTTTTCTCTCTTAGCTACTAAAGAATGCGCCCCTCACTCTTTGGAATGCACCCCTCTTTCACTGCTTCTCTGTTTTTTCAATAGATATGCCCTCTGAGTGTTACTCAGTCTCTGAATGATCAAAGCACCCTCCAATCACTCTTTGAAGGGCGTGCCTCAATTCTATTGGCCCTCTTAGCTTCAAGAATGTGCCCTCTTTCATAGAAGTGCATCCTCACCTCTAGAAATGCGCCCTCCTCTCTTAGAAGTGGGCCCCACCTATTTGGCTCTTCAATCTCTAAAGTCTGTCTTGAGTGTGCTTACTTTTACCCCTCTACCTCCTTTTATAAGATTAGTGACTGATTAGGGTTTCCAAATTCCTAATTTTCTCTTCATGTAAAATCACACTTCTGCATTAAAAAATCACACTACTGCATTAAAAAATCTCACATGCAAAAGGTAAAAGTATCAGAACTCTTTGCATGCTTCCACCACTGAATCCATGTTGATTGGTTGAGTGTTTCTCACACACTACATTCATGCCTACTTAGTTAATGTCCCTTCATGCTAGGCATGATCATGAAGGACATCCCAAGATACAAACGAGGGAAGTCCTTCTCGCACCTGGATCTATCAAAACCTCTACTACTGCAACTGCTCCCTCTGAACTGGCTGCATCTGTTGCACTATGATATGATAATCCTTGAGCCTCCTCCATTAATGTCCTCTCTAAGGAAACCTCATTCTCTCCCTCTGTCACTGACATCGATCCATGCTCCAGACTTCGTCTGGAACTTTTCTCCAAACTCCCTTTCAAGCTGTCCACGGGCTTATCCACCAGCTTGTGCCTGACTCTCTTGCTCCGAGATGTATCATCCCACTCATGAGCCTCTATCTAAGTCAAATCGCACCAGCTGATCCTCTTGCCAGAATTGGAAGAATTAGCTTCTTTCTCACTCCCATGAACTGAGGATTGACTTCTCGGCACCACTTCAATCCTTGGAGCATCTTGTTGTCTACCTGTCTCAGACACTGATGTAGATTTTGATATCCACCCAGATCCTCCTAATGTAGGCTGGCCATGTACTACATACTCCTTATCTCTTTGATGACCCATCAACACTGGCTCGATCGACTCCACTCCCAATACATAGATAAATATGTGTCCACTCTTGAACAACACCAAATACCCCACATCCTCCAAGGATGGAATTGAGAGTTTGCTTTCCTTCAGCCCTGGAACATAGAGTAATTCTGACACCTCCAGAAGTTCTCCAAACTTGAGTTGGAACCTTACTTATCCCACTCCTTTTAATACATGCAATGCGCCCTCTCAACTCTGTACAAGCTGATTTGGATTTGTCTCTAAAAGAAGGAATGCATCTCGCCTTCCTGTCATGTGGATACAACATCCACTATCAATTATCCACTTCTCATCAACCTCATCCTCATGTTGATTACTTTCACAGACTGACACAAAAGAAACAAGGGAGAAGTTTTTCTTGAACTTTGCAGTGAACTCATCCACCTCAGCGGATGTTGCAACCTATCCTTCTTTCTCCTTCTTTCCCTTCTTCTTATGAGGACATTGGCTTGCATAATGGCCAAACTTGTTGCATGCATAACACCGGATCTCACTCATATCCTTCTCACCCTTCAAAGTAGATCCTCCTCCGAAGTTCTTCTTACATTTTCCCTTGCCTTTGCTCACAAGTGCAACATTGTCCTCATGATCACCAGTCTTGTGGTTTGATTGACTGGATCCCAATCTCAACTCCTCTTGAGTGAAATTGTCCCACAATCTATCCTAGTTGGGAAGATTCTCTGTGGAAAAGATGCAACAAACAAAGGTCTCCCATGGTTTGGAGAAGCCTTTCAAGGATGACTGCACCATCTCTACATCTACAATATTCACCCCCACTGCAGCAAGTTCATCTCGAACTTGTGTCACTCTGGTAAGATATGTTGCAACTGGCTCATCCTTGAGCATCTTCATACCTTGAAGTTTTCCCTGCAACACCATTTTACTATTCTCGTTGCAACTTTGGAAAAGCTTCATCAATGCTACCCACATCTCATAGGCATGTGTCTTTCCACTCACATGTGGAATCATATGATCCTTCACGGAATCCTGAAGGATGTGCTTGGCCTTCACCTTCCTCTTGTTGTACGCGGCCAAATCTATTGCATCTGTTGGAACAGTAATGGGATATTTGACAATATCTCACAACTCAGTCTCTTCCAACAACAATGTGATTCTTTCCTTCCATGCATTGAAGTTGGTTGCCCCATCCAACCTATCTTCAAACCTCAGTGCGAACATCGGGACCCTGAAGATCTGATGAACCATGATTCAAACCCCTGAATCAAATTGTACTGTGCACTTTCTGCAAAACTCGCTGTGCAATCTTTGCAATATCACTGTGCAAACCCTTGGTTTCTTTCGGAGACAAGGCTCTTATACCATGTTAATTTTATCTCTGAGCTTAACTTTGATTAACTAGTTTCAATAAAATTCCCAGATGCATACACAAAATTAACTTTAAGATCTAATTTTATAAGCAGCAATAGAAAATCTCTTTTAACTTGTCTAACATGCATAGTGGAACTGGAAACCAAACACATACAGTTTAACACAATGATTTACCTTGGAAACCCCAATGGGGAAAACCAACAAACTAAGGCTTTCTATAATATGAGCCAAAGAAATTATAGAATGATTACAATTAGGTTTATCATATAAACAGAAGAACCTGTTTCCTTGGAAGGCATGCTAGATCTATGGGATAAACCCTCAATATTCAATAGCTGCAACTATCTCTGAAGGAATGCGCCCCTCTCTGACACATGTGTCCAATCTAGAATATGTGCCCTCTGATTTTCTCTAATCTCTGATGGAATCAAGTTTAGATCTCAATCTAGGGAAGTGTGCCCCCTCTCAATCACTGAAAGGTGCGCCTCACTCTTCCTTTGCTCTCCCAGCTATTGAATAATGTGCTCCTCACTATCTGGAATGCACCCCTCTCTCACTGCTTCTATGTCTGCTCAATAGATACGCCCTCTGATTGTCACTTAGTCTTTGAATGATCAAAACACCCTCCTATCACTCTTTGAAGGATGTGCCTCAGTTCTCTCAACCCTCCCTGCTTCAAGAATGCGCCCTCTCTCACAAAAGTGTGCCCTCACCTCAAGAAATGCGCCCTCCTCTCTCAAAGGTGCGCCCCACCTCTTTGGCTCTTCAATCTCTGAAGTCTAGTGTCCTTCCTTTTACTACTCTTCATCCTTTTATAAGCTTAGTGACTTATTAGGGTTTCCAAATACGTAATTTTCTTTTCATGCAAAATCAAACTTCAGCATTAAAAAATCACACTACCACATTAAAAAATCTCTCATGCAAACCTCGCATGCAAAAGGTAAAAGTCTCAAAACTCTTTGCATACTTCCAACACTGAAGCCATGTTGATTGGTAGAGTGTTTCTCACACACTACATCCATGCCTACTCATTTAATGTCCCTTCATGCTAGGCATGATCATGAAGGAAATCCCTAGATACAAATCTCAACAGGGGTTAGAAAAAATTAACATGGTATCTAAGCTTAGAATCTGAGAGGGAGCAGATATGAAGTCTGTTGCAGCATATCTAATAGATATAAGTGACCAATAGAGATATCTATTGCAGATATGGGGTTTACAGCTGTAGATCTTGGTGGGTGCTTGAAGGACAAAGCACACAATAGTTATGGCAACAACTAGTGTTAGATTTGAAGACAGGTTAGATGGGGCATCTAACTTTTTGTCATGGAAAGCAAGGGTTACACTACTCTTGAAAGAACTTGAACTTTGGGACATTGTGGAGCAGGCAATTACTAAACCAACAGATCCAACTCAGTTGGCAACACATGAGAAGAAGGAAGTTAAAGCTCGGAGGGTGGTCATGGATGCTGTGAAGGATAACTTGATTTCTCATGTCACTTAGAATTCAACAACCCATGCAATGTACAAAGCTTTGATGGATCTATTCCAGAGTGAAAATGTGCACATGAAGATTATTTTGAGGGACAAATTCAGATATGTCTGAATGACTAGATCAGACAATGTTACCAGCTATCTTATGAAGATCAACAATATTCATGATCAAATTGCGGCCGTTGGGGAGAAGGTAGAAGATGTAGAGCTCGTCAAAGTGGCATTGAATGGATTCACCAAGCATAGGGAACCATTTTTAAAAGGGATTTGTGCTTGAGAAAAGCTTCCCAACTGGGAGAGGCTATGGGACGATTGCATCCAGGAGGATACTTGGGAGGAGTTTAGAGATCGCAAGTAGAAAGATGGTGAGGAGAACTTGGCCCTTGTTAGCAAGGTAGAAAGGGAAAAGGAAAGAGTTCTAGCAAGAAGGGTAACAATGAGGGGGAATCCTGACATCCCAGGAAGAAGAAATACTTGAGTAAAATCAAGTGTTTAGTGTGCCACAAGAATGGGCACTATGCATGTTGATGTTCGGTGAAGAAGAAAGGTAAGGGGACGAAGCATGAGGTAGCAACATCTACAGAGACTCAGTTGAATGACTTTGCTGTGAAGTTTGAGAGTGACTTCTCTCTTGTTTCGTGCCTTTCTACCAACACAGTTTCCAAGAGTGCTTGGGACTTGGACAGTGGTGCATATTGTCAGATGACAGAAGCACAAGAGCTATTCAGTAGATTGACGGAGTTAGACTTAGGGATCTGTTTGGATCCCTAGGGGATCTTGTATCTCATTCATTCAGATATATGTGGGCCTATGTTTGTATTATTTGTGCAAGGTGCATCATACTACATGACTTTCATTGATTACTTCTCCAGGAAAACTTGGATCTATTTCGTGAAGACCAAGGATGAGGTCTTCGGTTGGTTCGTCGAGTTCAAGGCTGAGGTGGAGATCTTGATAGGAAAGAAGATCAAGGTATTGAGGTCAAACAGTGGGGGAGAGTATGCCTCCAATGACTTCAAGGATTTCTGCAAGGAGGCAGGGTCAAGAGGGAGAAGACAATCTCACACAACCCTCAACAGATTGGGGTTGTGGAGAGAAAGAACTGGTCCATCATCAATAATGCAAAAGATATGATTCATGATCAAGGACCGCATATGTTTCTTTGGGAATAAGCATGTAACACAACAATCTATTTGTAGAACAAGAGTCATCATAGGATATTGGAGGAAAAGACTCTTGAGGAGGCATTCACAGGAGTGACATTGGCGATCAGTCATCTCATGATATTTTGTTGTCCAGTCTACATCCATGTGCCTAAGGAGAAGAGGATTTGAGCATGTGACTTGTAACCTTTCCATCGACAACATGGTTTGGGTGGATGGTCCAACTGATTGAGCTCTCTCTCTCTCTCTCTCTCTCTCTCTCTCTCTCTCTGTATATATATATATATATATCACAAGATCATGAACTATCCAACAACACAAGCCACACATGTTAGCTTGGGGCTAAAATGAGAGGATATTAGAACATCTCTCTCTCTCTCTCTCTCTCTCTCTCTATATATATATATATATATATCACAAGATCATGAACTATCCAACAACACAAGCCACACATGTTAGCTTGGGGCTAAAATGAGAGGATATTAGAACATTAATAGTTTTACCATTGTCATTGAATATTGTATTCCTTGATTTCTTCCCATTAACAACACAAGCCACACATGTTAGCTTTGGGCTAAAATGAGAGGATATTAGAACATCTCTCTCTCTCTCTCTCTCTCTCTCTCTATATATATATATATATATATATATCACAAGATCATGAACTATCCAACAACACAAGCCACACATGTTAGCTTGGGGCTAAAATGAGAGGATATTAGAACATTAATAGTTTTACCATTGTCATTGAATATTGTATTCCTTGATTTTTTCCCATTATTGTGAATTCTAAGAGGAAATAAATTGAAAGAAGACTCAATTGAACATTTATTGACAAGATCACAAGCACTCATTCAAATTGCATCGCCATAGTATGGCATGGAGGCAAGATTAGAGTCCCTCACAATAATTAAATGGATAGAGACAAAGTTCCAAACACTAGTTGGTATGTAGTAGTAGATCAAGAATGCAAACTCAACAAGGGTTTAGTTATGGATGCCTAAATAGGAGTTGAAAGTATGTGGCTATAAGATCGAAATAGGTCTAAAGCACTGTAAGAAAATCCTCTCAATCTCACATACAGAGTGGCCTGGACAACATTCAACATTACGTGGGAGAGTAGCTTAGATACATTATACACTCTCTTGGGTTTGTTGCAACTAACTCTTTATCAAACATCAAAAGGAGCTTTTGTAATTGATAAGTAGGATCATGTAGTGTTACTTGAATCACATAACCCACCACAAAACACAAACTGTAGCACGTTTCAACAATGTGAAGATGTGATTTAGGCAAGTAACCACTTATACTATGAAACAAGAACTATATACTATGAACGAGAACTTTAACCATAAAAAATCACTTTTTAACGTCAAAAACACGAAAAAACAACCCCAAAACGAAAAGTGATGATACTGGTATCAACCTCTTTTGTTACGAGGTTAAAATTACAACTTTTTGGTAACCCAAGCGGCGTCGTTGTAATCGAAACCCTAAAATTATAGCTTTTATGACATTGTGGCATAAACAACTAGCATCGTTGCAATGAAAATACCAAAATCAAGCCCCAAATCCAAAAGAGGTGCTAGCAATGTCACCTCTTTTTCCTCTTCGATTGTAATTACACCGTTCGAAACCATTTCCTAAAAATAAATAAATAATAAATAAACCTCTAATAAAATCTAGAAAAACATATTTGGAAGTAAAAAAATGAATATTTAGAAGAAAAAAACAATTAAAAAAAATACGAGGAAATACAAAATTAAAATAATAGAGAAAAAAAAAACCAAAAACACCTTTAAAAAAACAAAATTTTTAAAGAATAAAATAAAAAACCAAACAAACTATTAAAAAATACAAATCTAATAAAAAAAATTATATAAATTTTTTTAAAAAAAAAAAATTAAAAACCAAACAAAATATTAAAAAATACAAATCTAATTAAAAAAAATTATATAAAAAAAAAATTTAAAAAAATCCATATAAAAAAAACAAAAATTAAAAACCAAACAAAATTTAAAAAATACAAATCAAATACAAAAAAAAAGAATTAAAATATATATATATATATATAAAACATTTGAATTATTACGTGGAGTGGTCGAGTAAGGGGGGAGGAGGAGGGATAAGGGGGCGGAGGGACAAGGAGCAGGGCAGGGGGTGGAGGGATAAGGCGGGGACAGATGGATACAGAGGGAGGCCGGGGACGAAGGGATAAGGAGGGGGCAAGAATGGAGGGATAAGGAAGGAGGCGGAGGGATAAGAAGCGGCGGGGTGGAGAGGCGGCAGAAGTGGTGGTGGAGAGTGTTGGGTGATGCTGGGAATCACGGATGGAGGGATAAGGGGTGAAGAAGTGGCAGAAGTGGTGGTGGAGAGTGCTAGCTTGATGCCGGGCATCGCGCTTGATGCTGGGCATCGCCCAGCAACCCACCCTATGACCATTAAATGGGTTTTTTTTGTTTTTGGTGTTTTTTGTTTTTTATTATTTTTTTTGTAAAGTGGCTTGTTATTTTTGTTCTTTTTAATAGTATTTTTTTTAAAGTTTCTAAATATTTTTTCATTTTTTTTAGTCTTTTCAAATTTTAATTTATTTTATCTTTTGTTTTTTCGTTTCTTGAAATTTTTTAAACATTTTGTTATGTTTTTTTTTTAGTTTAAAAAAAAAATCACAATTTGTATGGTTTTTTCATTTTTTTTTTTTTTTTTTTTCTTTTAAAAAATTTAAAAACCCATTTGTAACACGACGAAGGAAAGAAGTGCTACTAGAAGCACCAACTTTTGATTTAGAGGTTAATTTTTGTTTTGCTTACAAGGGAAGTGGGCAGGCTTTCAAAATAGTTGTAAATTTAGCCCCGAAAAAAGAACGAATGATATTGGTAGCACCACTTTTCAACTCTAGCTTTAAAAATGCCTCAAAATGAAAATGTGTGATACTGGTATCAACCCTTTTTGAAACGAAGGTAAATGATAGCTACTAAAATTAGGAGAGAGAAAAACGAGAACTGTGTCGAGTTCTTGTTTCATAGTATAAGTGGTTAAGTTCCTCCGACCCATATTGTAATGACCCGGATGCATTAATTATGTGGTTGCAATTCTATAACAAGGGGTCAAGATGGGGATCCCATTTGTTAGATAGGATAACAAGTTAAAGAGTAAAAAGTTAAAATGAAGAATTGAATTGAGTTGAGGTTTGGTTATATATAGTCAACCTTCTTTCATCACTCGGAGGAATCACATCAGTTTTGGCTGTGCTAATGCCACTTTTAGAATATATGAAAGGATTTGTACAAGGAGATATACACTGAGGCCTTCCTATTTTTTGAAATGGAAAGTGATTGCTTATTAAAGAAGGTTCTCTTCTTAGGCTCCGTTATCACACCATAGTAGCAGGGCTACTATTCTTGGTTAGCATATATCTGCACTTTTCAGAGCTTGGCTATGATGAGTTTATATTTTGATATCACTCATTATCAAAGCAGTGTATTTTATCAGACTTATGTTAGACCTTGTGCCAAGGCTGAGCCTTAAGAGTTCAGATTTGATGATCGATGTGACCCTTTATTCCATACAGTTTCAGTTCAGTGCCTAGAGATGTTATTGCAGCAGTGTTTCAGATGGTTTATGATGATTATTATTATGATGTGATATGACCTATGGATTTCTAATCATTGATTATGGATTATTATCTTGTTGCTTTAATCATCTTCACAACATTAGCTTGGTATATGATTCATGATATGGCAAACTGTTTAAAATAAAATGAACTATCTTAATGATGTTATAAATTGTAAAATGGACATATTACTTGGACATTTAGGTTTCTTGACAAAACTCAATGGTTTACTACCTTGCATAGATATGGTCTTTCTTGACATTTTTGGTGCTTAGGCACCATTTTCACTTGACTCCATCCATCCATGACCTTCCTTATTTGGCTTTCACCTTTGACTTGTCTTTATTGACTCTTTGATACTAAGGACTTCCCTATTACTACCTCTGTGTTGGATCGCATCCATGTTTGTTTAGTGTCTTGGCTCTGAGTTGGTGACAGAACATGTCTTTGGTGAGTTGGATTCTAGGCCTAAATCATTTTGGTCGGTTGTCCCGATATTTGGCACTGGTCGAAATCCCCTTAGTCACTTGAGATGTTGTTGGCTAAGACTGAAAGCTCATGTACGACTTGGAAATCTTTATAAATTCGCCCATGGAAACTGCAAACTCTAGAATGTGTTTTTAAACACACGTGAGTAAAGGGCAAGAGCGATGAACTGCTAAAAATACTCCTCGAAGAGTATAAAAAGGTCCAAAAAGCAAATGTTACTCAAAAGTTATATCTATTATTGCTGGCCTTATATATATGTAAACATTCCTTGGATGCAAGCTGCAATTAGTTGTGCTTCTCAGCACATTTGAAATCCGAAGGGTTATGTAGGACAAAAATACCATGAAATGAAATTGAATGATCCTAATGAACTTGGATCAACTTGATGTAGACATGATGCCTAAGTTGAATAAGCACTCTCTAAAAAACTTATCCATTTGTGAGGCACAACCCTTCCCCGTGTTATTTGTCTAGCACAGAGTGTAGCTTTCCCCTCTCCCAGTCCAAAGTGTCTTTTAGTTAAGTTTAGGCAAGTCATTCCCTTTGCCCAACCTTGTTCCTAGCCTTCATCCTTAGTTAGCAGTTAGACCATGTCCAATGGGTGAGTCTGTCATTTAAGCTATTGTGCAAGTAAATATAAATAACAATGGAATATGCAAACATGATTAATGTCACTGAATGATGTTTATACTTTAAGTTAAACTGTGAGTATGATTAGAGGAACATGTCTTAGTCTACTGATATGATTTATCCTTGGTTGTATATTGACCTAGTCAAACCTAGTTTGACCATGGTCATTCTTGGGATCCGTGATGTTGTGGGCCATGTATGCTTATTGATGATGATTGATGGTCCCACATACTCTTGATGATGATACCATATGGTGGGCATATGATTCAGATGGCGATTGATGCAGTTCAACAGGTTTTATTATTATTCCAGATCATCAGATTATGCACTGTCCGGATATGGTGGACCTTATTGTTGACCCCTCAGGTCAACCCATGATGTATGGATACACACTCTTAATATATTTGGGTCTTATGGATCCAATGAGACACTTATCATTCAGTTCCGGGCATTTATGACAGTGATAGATGTAATTTTCCACTTGTTGACCAGATTTGGGGCTATTTTCCCAGCCTGTCCAGTAGGGGCCAGTTCACCTAGGGCGTTGTATGAGGAGGGGGTAGTCCAGCCACTTGATGTTACCACATTACCCCCCTTCTGGAGAGCCTGGTGGGCTCAATTTGATAGCACAGGTGCCCTAGGTGGCAATTTCAGCAGCTTCACAGTTACCGAGGCAGATAAAAAATGGGATAAAAGGGTCACTGAGGAATTCGATTTGGGAAATTGAGCCAAGGTTTTGGCACTTGGTCTTCACAGAGGTCTTCTAGGGTGAACCCACCATCTTCTAGTGAGTTTTCATCAGTCAGTGGGGTCCACTGTTAGGAACCCATGTATTTACTTTGTTAGTATATTGTTGTTGGACGCATATGCTTTGTAAGACGTCGCGTAGTATTTGTTGATCCATAGTTTGTGTTATTGTTGTTCGGCACATATGCTTTGTAAGTCGCTCATAGTATTTGTTGACCCATAATTTGTATTGGCCAATGGTTTTGACCCATAGTATTGGCTCCTAGACTTAGTATATAAGTGTGTGTTGAGACCAATGAAGGCACAGTGAAGTTATTTGTATTGAGCTTGCTCAAAGGAGGTTGCCCCATCGAAGTGGCCTATGATCAATAAAGTGATTCTGAGTTATGTTATTACTACTATCTCATGTATTTTCATTAATTAATTGTTGCAAGTTCTTTACTTCTGGTATTAGAGCACTTTCTTGGGCTCGTTGGGTGAAATTTCTGCCAATTTTTTTTTCACATCTGTTGCAGGTTCGGATCTGGGAATAATCCCTATCCGCTTAACTATGGGAAGTACTTGGGCATAATCTCTAAAACTCATTGTGAGGAGTACCACAGGAACCCCAAATTAGCTGGCCCATTGAGAGGACTTGCCAATGAAAATGGAACCGACCCCTAACTAATTGGCTAGTTCCCACCCGTGAGGTAAACCAAGAGTTGTCGTCTGTGGCCAAGTGGTTATCAGTTTTACTTGAGCCATGGAGTGAGGGGTACTGCCCCAATACGCAAGCCGTCAGACAACATTGGTGGTCGAGTGAATCCCATGAACTGTTAGGAAGCCGAGCATATGGGGTCCATATCTATTTTCAGCTAATAAATTGCAGATTTCCTCTGTCCAGAACTGTTGCCAATCAATTCCGCACTGTTTCAGATCTATCTGTTGTCGATCCCTTCTGCGCCATTTCAGATCTATCTATTTCCGATTCCTTCTGTATCATTTCAGATCCATCTGTTGCTGATCCCTTCCGCGTCGTTGCAGATCCATATGTTTCCAATCCTTTCTGCACCGTAGCAGCTCCAGTTTGGGAAAAAAAAAAGAGAGAAAGAAGAAGGAAAAAATCATAAAATTCTATTTTTTCGCCATATCTCCCTTGTTTTCACTTTGTTTCCCTTGAAACTTCCCTGATACCTCTATAATCCCATTCTGCATCTTTCATTCTTGAGGACCCTATCCCAAATTCCACTTCCCAAAGCCAGAAATCCCACATTTGTCTATTTTAGGGTTTGTCACCACTTCTTTATTTTTCACCCAATCGCCTTCAAAATTTGCCACTGTGTTCATTCCCTATTTCTGCTTCTTTGTCCCTCCGACAAATTTCCCCATTCTTTCACCCCGTTGCTGAAATCCTCATTTTCTACTTCCCTGTCCCTTCAAAAGTGTCCAAAACCTAGTGAAACCCCAATTACCCATCCAAGTTTTTCCCAAATCCAAATTTTTCCCTACTAAATAAGCTTATGTTTGTGTTTTTCTACCCATTCAAAAAAAAAAAACTCCTGGTTATGGTTGTCACCCACGCAGGAACAAAAACCAGGGAGGAAGCACTTGCAGCCATCCAAGCCAAACTCCAGGATTTGGATGAAAAATTTCTCGGCCTCCATCTTGAGCATTCAACCATGAACAACAAATGACAGTCTGAGTTTTCATCAGATAATGGGTTCTCTTCTTCCAGCAATTTCCATGGTCCGAAGCTTGATTTTCCTTGCTTCAATGGCACTAATCCGATTGGCTGGATCTATCATGCAGAACAGTATTTCAGTCTGCATAATACTTTTGATGTCAACAAAGTTCCACTTGCATCCTTTCATTTGGAACAGGAAGCTCTTCAATGGTACCATTGGTACATGAAGGCTCATGAAGAGCCAAAATGGACAGATTTTTTCCAGCTCCTTTTGCAACGATTTGGTCCTAGTGCTTTTGATGACTTCACAGGAGCCCTCACTAAATTTCACTAAATTGGCACCGTGAGAGAGTATCAGACATAATTTGAGAAACTAGCCAATCACACAGAATGATTGTCTGATGAATCTTACAAGAGTTGTTTTATTAGTGGTCTTAAGGATGAAATCTGCTCAAAGGTTAAAATGTTCTGTCCCAACACAATGATGGAATCCCTGGGGTTGGCTAAGTTGGCAGACGACAAGATTGCAACCCAACAGCGCTCCAAACCCACTTTTGTTTCCTTTCGAAATATGGGTTCTCAACGACCTCCCATCCCGCCATCTCGTCGACCAACTCCTATAAAGCATTTGTCTGAAACAGAGATGTAGACACGCAGAGAAAAAGGGCTTTGTTATAATTGTGATGAGAAAATCACTCGGGGACATAGATGTGTTCAACAAAAGCTCTATCTCTTGGATGTGGATTCTCTTCCTGTCTCTGAAATTGGTGAAGAATCTCCAGATACAATGGATAATCAGGTCAACATTCATGAGCCGCCTATTGACCCCCTGTCTCAGGAAGACCACCCAGAGATATCTCTCCATGATTTAGCCGGAATCACCACCCCCCAAACAATGCGGGCCAGGGGTTACTTCAAGAAGCTCCCTCTTACAATACTCATTGATTCTAGTAGCACTCATAACTTCATTGACCCTCAGATCGCCAAACAGGCTGATTGTTTTGTCCATCCTTGCTCCAACTTTGAAGTCATGGTTGCCAATGGGGGCACCTTACCTTGCAAGGGGAAGTGTCACAATGTGCGTATCTCTTTGGAATATTATAACCTGCACTCTGACATGTTTGTCTTGGACTTAGGTAGATGTGATGTGGTTTTGGGTGTTCAATGGTTACGCACACTTGGACCCATCTTATGGGATTTTGCTGAACTTTGGATGTAGTTTTTTGTCAATGGGAAAAAACAAAAATTTACAAGCTTACAACTAGGGTCTCTCCGCATCATCAATTCACATCGCCTGGAAAAACGCTTTAAGAAGAATTCACATGGTGTCATCGCTCAGCTCCATTCCATTCAAATGCACCCATCAACGGTCTCAACTACTCCCTTGGATTTCCAACCAATTTTGGATAGATATGTCGATGCTTTTGTTGAACCAGTGGGATTGCCGCCTTCACGAGACCTTTCCGGTAAGAATTTATCCGCCTCTACATTTGCGAAGGAAGTGATGGCTATTTTGCATGCAGTACAGATGTGGCAGCCATACCTATTCGAGAATTCTTTCTGCATCAAGACTGCTCACCATAGTCTGAAATATTTCCTGGAACAATGGGTCTCCTCACCCTCACAACTGAAATGGATTCACCAACTCCTGGGTTATGCCAATGAGATCACTTACATGAAGGGTCGAGACAATTTGGTGGTAGATGCTCCTTCTAGCACAATTGATGCCTTAGTTTCTCTTTCAGCTATTTCTCAGCTTGCTCCAAATTGGTTGCAATCTATTCAACAGGGCTATGTCTTCTCTAAACTGCATGTGTCTCCATTGGTCAGGCACTCCAGGTTCCTCCAAACGTATGAGCAGGCACAACATACCTTCTTTTGGAAGGGAATGAAAAGGAAAATTCAACAGATGGTGGATGCATATGATACCTTCCAACTCCTTCCGGGATTGCTTGAACCCGTAACCATCCTTCCACGGATCTGGACAGATATGTCTCTGGAATTCATTGAAGGGCTCCCTAAATCTGGAGGGCAGGCTGACATTACCCATAAATGTTTGGAAACTTATCTTTGTTGCTTCACCTCCGAACAACAACCTCTGTGGGCGAAGTGGCTCCCTCTCGCTGAATGGTGGTACCCTACTGCATCTAAAATTACTCCATATAAAGCAATCTTTGGTCAGGCACCGCAATTTCTTCTTCCATACACCCTCAACAGTGCACCAATTCAGGCAATTGACATGGTTCTTTAAAACCGCGATCATATTCTTCGCATTTTGTAGGACACTCTTCACATGGCCCGAATTCGAATGAAGCAACAAGCCAATCAGCACTGTTTTGAGCACACTTTTCAATCAATTGATATGGTTTTTCTTTGTCTACAGCCTACCAAGCAATCCTCCATGACACTCAAAGGGCGTCCGCTTATCTCTCGCTCCATCATAGAGGTATTCATTCAGTGGCACGACATGCAACCAGAGGCTACTACATGGGCACCACTCCTTCAGATTCAGCATCAATTTCCACATCTAAAGCTTTGAGGACAAAGCTTTTTCTAAGGGAGAGGGGATGTTAGGAACCCATGTCTTTACTTTGTTAGTATATTGTTGTTGGATGCATATGCTTTGTAAGACATCCCGTAGTATTTGTTGATCCATAGTTTGTGTTATTGTTGTTGGGCGCATATTCTTTGTAAGTCGTTCGTAGTATTTGTTGACCCATAGTTTGTATTGGCCCATGGTTTTGACCCATAGTATTGACGCCTAGACTTAGTATATAAGTGTGTGTTGAGGCCAATGAAGGCACAGTGAAGTTATTTGTATTGAGCTTGCTCAAAGGAGTTTACCCCCTCAAAGTGGCATGTGATCAATAAAGTGATTCTGAGTTCTGTTATTACTGTTATCTCGTGTATTTTCATTAATTAATTGTTGCAGGTTCTTTACATCCATAGAGGCCACAGGAGGCCTTTTACTGCATGTCTCTCATAGATTTTGAGGACAGGATTTGATCATTTGTATTATTTTGGATGGGGATGAGTTAGCAAGGATTGATGCCTCCTATCCCCACCATGAGCTTTATGAGTCTCGTCCATGTTATATGAGGTGGGCCCATGTGCCTTAGCCCCCTCCAAAGGATGACGTCACCCTCACTTAGTCACTTTTAGCTATGACGTCACCTCTATTTTGAGTGATCCATGTGATATTATGTTATGGATCATCTTAGCCATTAATTATGTTGTGAGATCTTTTAATCTCAACCACTCATTTCATAAAGTGGTTTTGATATCTAGGGTTTTGGACTTTATAATCCTATATAAGGAGGAGACCCCCTCATTGTAAAATTCATCTAGATATTTTTGGCTCTTGGCTATTGGAATAAAAATACTTTATGGGCATCTTGGATCTTGAAGTTGGAATGCTTGTGGTGATTGTAAATGCTTTTTCCTCTGCACTGACAAACATTGGTGGCCATCTCGATTTTATCTTCAACGAACATTGTTTTGTAGGAAAAGAAGACGTTTTGGAGGAGTGCGAATTGGTGGGGAGGCCTACCCTTCAAGCTTCAAGAGGACGTTTTGGTTGACAGGGAGTTGTTTTGTCTTTGTACCAACAATTCATGTTTATCATCTCTTTGTTTGCATCTCTTTCCATTCTTGATTGATTGATTGATCTTTGTGTCCTTGATTGACAGGAATAGGGAAATTGATTTGGTTGAAGGAGGCAAAACATTGGCAAGAACGGCTCATCCAAGTTTGGAATTTGATCTTTATGGGAAGTAATCCTCGTCACAAGCCTCTTCCATCTTCATCTTCCAGGTATGTTCCAAGAGGTATGAAATTCTTCTATCTTATCCATCTATTCTCTTAGATCTAAAAACCCTCATTGATTAAAACCCTCATTTTTCACCTTTTTCTAGATCTACTTGGATCTAGCTTGGATTTGGGGAAAATATTGAAAACCCACTATAATATTCATGGCAATTCAGATCTATAGTTTGGTGTGGATCGACCTTCATTTGACACACTTTCCAAGGCACATTAGCCTCCTTGAGGGAGGTCGCATTCCTTGAGGGAAGCTATTGGGGCTAGTTCCAAGACATGGGTAGGTGAGATCCCACTTGATTTGCACTTCTCTCACTTGATAACCTACCCCTAGTGCTTCACCTTGTTGATTTTCACCTTGTGGACCCCATTCCTCATTTTGAGGGATTGAGCCCCACTTGGGTCACTTGGTGATGCATTTTGAATCTCATATCTACTGAGATCTAGCCATTAGATGCTTTTGATATTCAAAACCCACCTTACTTTGCACCTTGACTACCCCGATCTACATGTTGGTGGACATTCGACTCCATTTGGCCCTTGATCTAAGGCACTAGTCTTCCTTGGGGTAATTCGCACTTCTTGGGGTTAGTGGTTTTTGCTAGATCTCGCATTTGGGTGCTCTCAATTCTTGGTTAATCCATAGATCCATGCTATAGGGCCCCTCTAGTACCATCTTCCATTAATTTTGACTAGGTAGACCCATCTTGGACCATTTTCCCTATTTTAAAGAAGTGGGCCCCACTTGTGTATTTCATGGTACTAGATCTATCTCTTTGATTTCCCTAGGTGGCCTAACTCATTCATTGGTTGAAACACTTGTCATATCTTAAGCCTCTTCAACCATACTTAAATTCTTGGGCCCACCTAAGCTTGCATTGGTTTTCGTAACTCAACTTTCACATATCCCTAGGAACCTTTGTTTTGGCTAATCTTCTGTCGATTGGTTATAGGGTCTCCCCCTTGATCTTGTCTTGTCTAGATCTAAAGCGAAGAGTGCCTTAGTTGTCATGACTCCCAGCTTTCATTTGGAACCGTGGCATCTCTTGGGTCACCTCTTTAGTTGTCTGTCTCCTCTACCATCCTGGATGGGATACCATTAGTGACAACTATAAGTTGCGTGATAACATTTTTGGAGCCGTTGTCGGGGAAGGTAGAGGCTTACCTTAGGTGTCTGTGATTATCCATGCATAACTCATATCTTATTGCATCCGGATTAATCTAGATGGTTATCATTTCAATCCTTAATTAAAAGCATATCCATCTATTTGTCTCACTCTCTCCCTGCACTTTAAATGACATACATCTTGGTAGAAGAGTTTAAAAGTCTACCTAGTGACTCCAATTTGTGACTCCGTTGAGAAGCAAACCCATAAAGAGATGTCTTCTCAAGACAATATCTCTCTTGAAATGACCATGGAATTCATGTCAAACATGTGTGAGGTGGTTACCAACATTGCTATGTATCTTAAAAATCAAGATGAATATTTTAAAAGATGTGATCATCAAACTAAAGAAATGTTGAAGTCCATTTGTAACAATTCGGTCCCTCTTAAGGCCAGTCCTCCTAAGCCTCAAAAACCTAAGCCAGTTGATCCACAACCTAGCAAGGAAGTGCATCCTAGCAATCAACCTGTGCGAAGAATCATGCCCAAGGCTCCAAATCCTTCATCTGAAGTTATTACAAAGGGAAAAGTTGTGCCTAGTACTAGTCGAACCCCTCCTACAAACCAAAAAACAGATCAAGAGATCACGATTGATCTTCCTCCTAAAGCTAATGTTCCCAAAGCAACCCTTTGGAGAAAATAGCCCGTGCCTTTGAAGACAAAGCCTCCCATGATTTTGAAGCCTAATCAAGAGCATCCAAGAACAAATGTTCCTAGTAAGCTAACCAATTCACCTGCTTTGGTTTCCTTAAAGGATTTAATCAAGATCTCGTCTGTCAAGTATGACATTATGAAGTTCCTGGGCTTGAGCATAAATGAAAAAGATAAGGAAAACCCCTATAACCTAAACATTGATGCTACAAGTTTCTTAGGGAAAATGAACATGATTATCCCTTTCTGTGAAATATTCAAGATCCCTTCCTTCCACAAGAGAGCTACCACCCATCTTGGAATCCAAATAAGGAGGCAAATGCCTAAACAAATTTCTGTAGAACCTAAGGATTCTCCTGTCATGATCCAAAGTGTCTCTGGTGACAACTTTGGAGGTTGACCTCCCTTTTACATTTCATTGGAAGTAAATGGGTTAATATTGCATAACTACATGTTAGACTCAAGAGTTGAGGTAAATGTTATGCCCTTAAGAGTCATGGAACAAATTGAGCTAGTGCCCACAAGGACTTATAAGAGCATTTGTGGAATGGATTCCAGAACTGTGAAAGCCATTGGGATAATAGAAAATTTTCCTGTTAGGTTGGTTGCCTGTTCTGACATTGAGCTCTCAAGGAATGTCCTAGTCATAGATGTCCCTGATGTCTAGGGAATGTTGTTGTCTATGGAGTGGTCAACAAGACTAGGTGGAAGTGTCCAGATGGATCTCACATATGCCACAATCCCAACTGGAAAGGGTTCATCCATAACCTTGTTTAATGAACCACCTATGCAAGAGCATGTTGAGATGCTTGAACACTTGTTTACTAAAGCATTGTACTCAAGTGATGAAATTGGAAACTTCATGGTTTTGGAAAATTATTGGGAGGAGGTTAAGAAACATCCTTTCCCACCTAATCAAATTTGTAGGATGCACTTTGACGAGTCCCATTCCCGTCATGGTGTAGGAGCAATGATTGTTTTGACCTCACCGTTTGGTGAAGAAAGTCTATTTTCCTTTCGTTTGGAGTTTGATTGCACTAATAACATAGCTGAGTACGAAGCCTTACTTTTAGGTTTAGAACTTGCTTGGGAAAGAAACATTAAGACTTTATCTGTCATAGGTGATTCCGACCTTATTGTATCCCAAGTTAAAAATCTTTTTGCTGCCAAGAAAAACAGACTTAGAGACTATAGGAATGCATTTTGGGATACCATTGAGTGCTTTGAACACTTTGGTTGATGAGCTGTTTATCATAGCTAGTACCCTCCAAGCCTCTGAATCTGTGAAGCAAAGAAACTGCAAGGTTGAAGTCTTATTTAGGCCCTCTGTCCCTGATAACCAGGATTATTGGCAAGTATTTGATGATGATTCCCAAATCATCCAACTCCCGACTGCTACTCAAACCCCAATGATGAACTTTGAAGATGAGATGAAGGGTAGTTCAATTGATGGAATGGATATAACAGAAATCACTTTCCCTTTGGAGAAGAATTTTAATAGGCATGATGAGTTTAAAGGTAAGAGATCTGAGCCAGTTGATGAAGTCATTGAAATCAACATAGGCTCTTCTTGTTCCCCGAAGATGATTAAAATAGGGGGAAATGCCTCTAAATAAGAAAGAAAGAAAATTGAAGAAGTAATTAGAAAGTACAAGGATGTGTTTGCTTGGACTTATGATGATTTGAAGACTTATGATCAATCTGTTACAGAACACACCATTCCTCTCAAAGAAGGATCCAAGCCCTACCGAAAAAATTTGCATAATGTAATGTTGAATATTGTAACTTCAAAGGATATTATATTTGTATATTATTTATTCCGGAGATGTTCCATACCTCCGATGTGATTATACTATAAATCCAGAGATGTTTATTCCTCCAAGTTGGTTGTGGTAACTAGGGTTATTAGATCCACCATGTGGGGGTCGGCCCAGTCAGTTATAATGGGGTATTTAACCTAATGGTTAAATACGAGCCTACATGTACTTGTGTAAAATACATATAAGAGTAGTGTATAAATAGAGGAGGTGTGTTCCTCATTTGATACACACACACACTTGAGGATAGCGCACTTGTGGAGGAGAGGTCTGCTATTATGGAGGAGGAGATCATGTCTCAGGGTTTCATCTTTGTATATTGCTGGTCATCTATATTGAGGAAGCTTTGCTGGGTTTTCTACCCCATGAGGGTTTCCCAGGATAAATCTCTGTCTCTTGTGTTTATGCTGTGCTTGTTGTTTCTTCAGTGATCCTGTATATGCTATTATTGTGAAATGGATTGTAATGATACTATTTTCTGTCTTAGCATATTAAATTTTAACATGGTATCAGAGCTAACCTGAAGGAAGACAAGGTATGGCACTAACGACACTTCCTTTACTTACGACAATTTGAAGGTTAGGGTTTTACATAGCAAAAACCAGTCATCATAGCAATTTCGCTATAAATCCGTTTTGGCAAAGTTTTCGGATCTGAAATTGTTACAGGACGAAGATTAAATCTCCAGGTACCTTGTGTCCAAAGAACAACCTCTAATTCGTTGTACTTTGTGATTTATGATTAGTACAAGTTAGGGTTTCTGCCTCTTCCAGATCTCAGTCAAAATCAGGTGACCTAGGAAAAAAGGTCATAACTTGGGCTAGGAAGCTCCAAATGAAATTTAGTAAAAAGTGACAGGTAGTACACAGACTGTACTATCTCAGGAAACTTTTTCAGAGGCCAAAATTCAACCAGTGACACGTGGAACGCCGTACAAGTTCGCTCTCCTTTTTTATCCCATAAACAGGTCACGTTGCGACACTTGGCATAACTCTCTCTCAGAGAGTCCAATTGAGGTCAGACCTGTCAGGATGGAAAGATAACAGGTCGAGCTATCTCAGGAAACTTTTTCAGAGGCCGAAGGTGAACCAGTGACACGTGGAAGGCCGTACAAATTCGCTCTCCTGTTTTATCCCATAAACAGGTCACGTTACGACACTTGGCATAACTCTCTCTCAGAAAACCCAATTGAGGTCAAATCTGTCAGGATGGAAAGATGACAGGTCAGGCTACTGCAGAAAAAGGGTTTCAGACCCTGTGGAGCAAAAATTTAAGATTTATAGCAGAAATAATCAGGTGCATATTTCTGTCAAAACAGAATTATTTTTGGAGCACCTTTATTCATGGCTTCCAGAATTTAGGGTTTCAGAGAAAGTTAGAATTTTTGGAATCGGAGTCCACGGCTGAATGCTACTCAGAAAAATCGAAATTTAGAGACCAAGATCGAATTTTTTGGTTGGGTGGAAGACCGGGCTTGATCAAACCCCAGTTCGGGATTTTGATCGGAAAGATGGAAAATTAGGGCTTCGACAAAAGTTGAAATTTTTGAAGTCTGTAACCACGGCTGGAAACTCCTAAGAAAAATAAGAGTTTAGAGCCTTGGATCGAACCTTTTGTTTGGGCAGAAGGGTGGGCTTCATCAAACCCTAGTTCAGGATCCTGTCCAGAAGATCCAGAAGTTTCAAAGGCAATTTTAAGGGGTCAAATTTTGGAAATTCCAAAGTTGAAGTATGCTAGTTTGATCAGCTCAGCAAGACATATTCTTTCATCCATTGAGAAGTGTGAAATTCAAAGATTGAATCTTTAGGGGTTTCTCTAGAAAACCCTAATTAAGCTCCAGATCAAGTTTCAGGGGGAGTTGAGGCTAAGGCCTTACATAAGAAGACTACAAGAAGTCTCGACAGGTATGACTTAAGGAGGCTCAGGTATGTCTTGAAATCTAATTCTTGATTAAGTTCATGATGTGTTTGTCTTCATATTATTTATTAGTACAATCTTGATTAATGTTAGAATTGTCTTATCACCCTAGTAACAGTATGAATGCATGCGAATGATCAAAGACATTCATTGATTAGGGCTATATGATTGTACTAATGCATTATGATGTTGTGTGAGGTTGATGTTGGATGCTAACAAGATATAGGTACATCACAAAAGACAAATCAGGTTCCATGACCATGAAAACATGAAGACAAAGACTCATCCATAATCTTTGTTCTACTTACGAGGTATGTATGACTTTGTTATATTATGCTTAACCTATGAGACATGCAGGTTCTAGCTCAGGATCTCTAAATCATTGAAGAGATTGTTTAGGTATGTTGTACATAACTAAGCAGGTATACTAATCCAGATATGTTTTCCTATATCATGTTAGAATCTTACCTTGTGTAAGTATACTTGGTATGATTGGTTAGTAATCAAGGGTTTATGCATATTATGTCTCTTATCTTGGTTGATAATTTAACTAACTAGATCAAACAAGAATATGCATGAGTAAAAGAAGACTTCCTTGAAACCCTGATTACTAATGATCATGACTTTACATATTCAAGATTATTTAGAATTAGAATGTTCTGATAATATTGAGAATATACTAATGAATGTATGTTTGTGTATGAAATCATGAGGATGACACTAGTGTACACTTGAGCATGCACAGTGGTACAGAATGAATAGAAGTTCAAAAGACATACAGAAGATCAAGCGGGAGGCAACCACACAAACATAAAAGATAAGTATTTGAGTTGTTATTAGAAATAGTAAATGATATTGCTTGTATGCATATTTGTATTCCTAGAATATATCATACTGAGTGTAAACATTCATAAAGCATTGAACAGTATACTACTAATATGCATATGATTGGTAAGTTGGACAAACATTCCATTGTTGCTTGTCTAGAATGAAACCTCTTTGCTGACATGCTGAGAGCTGTGCACACTCTCGATAGTATGTTCTGGTAGAGATGGAAGGCATCTAGATAGCCACTGTATGCATACAGGATATGGGAAAGTGTTGTGCCAAAGTATTGGTCAAAATAGTTGCATAACTATGTAAATGCTATCTGTATGCATAATAGGTTATCATATCAAATATGATTTGATGATTATGAAGTATTACTAATCATGTACCTAATTTTGATTTGTAGGAAAGATCATGATGAATGATGAACTCTGAACAAGCGATGGATGTTCAACAAAAGATTTACAAATCAAACACACTATATAAAGCTTGTGGTTAAGAGATTCTCTTAGAAAGAGGAAGAGAATCATGATGAGATGTTTTGCTCCAAGGGACTAGATAAGACCATTATCGTAATAATGTAATCAGGTTCTGTATGGGTTCTCAGGATCGGTAGTCAATCGATGAGCTTAATGATCATCATGGGTGATGTGGAATGCAAGAAGGAACTCACCACAGAGTTCAAATGATTTTGAGGCTCATGTTAGTAGACCCATCTGACGAGAGATGGCACAGATAGACATGCATAAGATCACTCAATGCTGAGTATAAATAATGGACAATTGACAGCTTCATGACAAAGCTTGGGCTTTACCAGAAGTAAAGTTGTTCCTAACCTTTACCTTAAGGTTGTGGATGATGAACCTGTCATACCATTATTGCATGACGATGATCTCTTTCTGACAAGGAATGAGAAACAGATCATGAAAATGGCTGTAGAAATAAAAATGAAAGATCTCGGATTAATGCACTACTTCTTAGGCCTGGAAGTATGGCAAGATCCAAAAGGAATCTTTTAAATCAAGGTAAGTATGCTGTGAAGTTTCTAAAAAAAAAATAAAAAAAATTTGATATGTTGGAGTGTAAAGCCATGGCCACTCCCATGGACTCCAACTTGAAGTTATTAGTTAATGACTCATCGGATTTAGTGGACCTAACCCTATATAGACAAATCATTGGGCCAATGATGTATTTAACAAATACTAGGCCAGATATATGCTTTGTTGTAAATAACCTAAGTCAGTATCTAGTAGAACCTAGAAAGGTTCACTTAATAGCTACAAAGCATGTAGTGAGGCACCTAAAAGGTACTTTAGATTTTGGTCTATATTATCTTGGAGGTCATGAACTCCGTTTACATGGTTACTCAAATTCTGATTGGGCAGGAAGTGTCTCAGACAGAAAGAGTACATCAGGTGGATGTTATAGTCTTGAATCTACCATGATCTCATGGTTTAGCAAGAAACAATCTAGTGTGGCTCTCAGTACTACTGAAACAGAATATATAGCTGTCTGCTCTGCCAGCTGTGAAGCAGTGTGGCTTTAGAAGCTATTATATGGAGTGTTTGACTTAGAAATGAATTCCACTATGATTATGTGTGACATTCAAAACTGCATCAAGATAGAAAATCTTGTATTCCACGATAAGTCAAAAACACATAGAGATCCGATACTTCTATATACGAGATATGGTGCAGAAAGGAGCTATCAAGCTCAAGTATATAAGCACTGAGGATCAGATTGCTAATATCTTGACTAAACCTCTGTCTCGAGTAAAGTTTGAATACCTCTGAGACAAGCTTGGTATAGTCCAGAAGGACCCTCCTTGAAAGGGGGAGTAGCATATTATCTGATAACAAGTTTGTCTCATCAATGATGAGGTTACCTATTTACTGCACCTAGTTACTTAGAATTATTTAGGACCCTTATATTTTTTCTTTTGATGATAGATGTATACATGCTTTTGATGATACATGTTTTGATGATACATGGTTTGATGATGATACATGTTTTGATGATGATGATACATGTTGTGGTTATACATGTTTTGATGATGATGATACATGTTGTGGTTATATATGTTTTGATGATGATACATGTTGTGGTAATACATGTTTTGATGATGATGATACATGTTGTGGTTATACATGTTTTGATGATGATACATGTTGTGGTAATACATGTTTTGATGATGATGATACATGTTGTGGTTATACATGTTTTGATGATGATGATACATGTTTTGGTGATACATGTTTTGGTGATGAGGATACATGTTTTTGATATACAACATGTGAAGGGATTGGATCATTCCTGGACTTTAGTCCGAAAGAAGAGTCGTAGACGTATGTCTTCGAAAATGAAGTTCTTGGTGAACATGTGAAGGGATTGGATCATTCCTAGACTTCAGTCCGAAAGAAGAGCCGTAGATGTATGTCTTCGAAAATGAAGTTCTTGGTGAACATGTGAAGGGATTGGATCATTCCTGGACTTCAGTCCGAAAGAAGAGCCGTAGACGTATGTCTTCGAAAATGAAGTTCTTGGTGAACATGTGAAGGGATTGGATCATTCCTGGACTTCAGTTCGAAAGAAGAGCCGTAGACGTATGTCTTCGAAAATGAAGTTATTGGCGAACATGTGAGGGGATTGGATCATTCCCGGACTTCAGTCCTAAAGAAGAGCCGTAGACATAAGGTCTCCGATAATAGAACGATAGGACTGGATCATCCCTGGACCTCGGTTCAAAATGTACGTGACAAATCCTAGGATTGATCTAGGTTACATCCAGCATGAAACAGGGCTGGCTCTGTAGATGTGATACATCCAGCATGAAACAGGGCTGGCTCTGTAGTTGTGATACATCCAGCATGAAACAGGGATGGCTCTGTAGTTGTGATACATCCAGCATGAAACAGGGCTGGCTCTGTAGTTGTGATACATCTAGCATGAAACAGGGCTGGCTTTGTAGTTGTGATACATCCAGCATGAAACAGGGCTGGTTCTGTAGTTGTGATACATCCAGCATGAAACAGGGCTGGCTCTGTAGTCGTGATACATCCAGCATGAAACAGGGCTGGCTCTGTAGATGTGACACATCCAGTATGAAAGAGGACTGGCACTGTGGTCGGGATTGAAGTATCCCTAGACATGAGACTTGTCTTAAAGAGATAAGGATTGATCATCCTGGAACTTGATCTGGATTGCATCATCCATGGACCTATGTCCTAAAGAGAGCAGGATTGATCATCCTGTAATATGATCGTGTGATGACGATGCTGATCGTATGATGACGATGCTGATCGTGTGATGATGATGTTGATGATCGTGAGATGACGATGTTGATGATCGTGTGATGACGATGCTGATGATCATATGATGACGATGTTGTTGATCGTGACGGTCTAGATGATGATGTTGATGATTGTGTGATGACAATGTTGATGATCGTATGATGATGATGATGCTGATCGTGATGGTCTAGATGACGATGTTGATGATCGTGAGGATCCAGACATTGATGTTGCTATAGTTGTTCGAGTACTGCAGAAGATAAAGACTCAGTATTGAAGATGTTGATGTTCCAGTAACTAGTTGAGTTACTGATGATGTTGAGAAAGCTTCCAATGATTTATAGATGTATCATGTATGATGTATGACTCGTTGCTCCTGCAGATGTTATTATAATATCCTTCTCGTTAAGGGGGAGTGTTGAATATTGTAACTTCAAAGGATATTATATTTGTATATTATTTATTCCGGAGATGTTCCATACCTCCGATGTGATTATACTATAAATCCGGAGATGTTTATTCCTCCAAGTTGGTTGTGGTAACTAGGGTTATTAGACCCACCATGTGGGGGTCGGCCCAGTCAGTTATAATGGGGTATTTAACCTAATGGTTAAATACGAGCCTACATGTACTTGTGTAAAATACATATCAGAGTAGTGTATAAATAGAGGAGGTGTGTTCCTCATTTGATACACACACACACTTGAGGATAGCGCACTTGTGGAGGAGAGGTCTGCTATTATGGAGGAGGAGATCATGTCTCAGGGTTTCATCTTTGTATATTGCTAGTCATCTATATTGAGGAAGCTTTGCTGGGTTTTCTACCCCATGAGGGTTTCCCAGGATAAATCTCTGTCTCTTGTGTTTATGCTGTGCTTGTTGTTTCTTCAGTGATCCTGTATATGCTATTATTGTGAAATGGATTGTAATGCTACTATTTTCTGTCTTAGCATATTAAATTTTAACATGTAAACCCTAAGCTAGCTCCCTTAGTCAAAAAGGAGTTGGAAAAGATGTTGGTTGCAGGCATCATTAGGACATTCAGGCATACAACATGGGTATCTAATCTTGTAGTTGTAAGGAAGAAAAGTGGGGAAATTAGGATCTATATTGACTTTAGGAACCTGAATCAAGCTTCGCTTAAGGATACTTATCCTTTTCCAAATATGGAAAACTTGTTGCAAAGTGTAACGGGAGCTGGCATATTGTCTCTACTTGATGGATTCTCTGGTTATAACCAAGTCCAAATCAAGAAAGAGGATCATGGGAAGACAGCTTTCACTACCCCTTGGGGACCATATGAGTATATAAGGATTCCATTCGGCCTTTTAAATGCAGGATCAACCTTTCAAAGGGAAATGGACCATGCATTTGAGGGTCTAATTGGAAAAATCATTGTCATCTATCAAGATGATTTGACTATTTTCTCCAAAGAGAGGGAGGATCATGTAAAGCATTTAAAGAGAATTTTTGAAAGGTGTTGGAAATTTGGAATCTCTCTAAATCCTAAAAAGTCTACCTTTGGTGTCGATGAAGGGAAGTTGTTAGGTCATATTGTCTCTAGAGAAGGGATTAAAATTGACCCTGAAAGAGTGCAAGGGATTCAAGCCATAGCTCCTCCCAAATATGTTAGTTCATTATGATAATTTTTCGGGAAGATAAACTTTGTAAGAAGATTCATTCCTAACCTAGCTGAGTTGGAAAAACCTTTGAATGGCTTGCTAAAGAAAGATGTAAAGTTTATTTGGGATAAGAAATGTGATGCCTCATTTAAATCCCTAAAGAAAGCAATTGCTTCTGCACCTATCCTACTGCGTCCTAATTATAATAAGGAATTCTTGATTTATTCCTATGCATCTGAGGATACTATAGCATGTGTTTTGCTGCAAAAGAATGAAAACAAACATGAGTAACCAGTTGCCTTTATGAGTAAGAATCTTAGAGATGCAGAACTAAACTATAGAACCACTAAAAAACAAGCCTACGCATTAGTTAAGTGTTCGAAGCATTTCATGACTTACATTGGTTATTCAAAGGTTTTAGCTTACATTCCCTATCAAGCAGTTAAGGATGTATTGTCTCAGCCAGATGGTATAGGAACTAGAGGAAATTTGATTTCTAGAATTCAAGAGGATGATATTGAAATCAAGCCAATTAAGATAGTAAAAGGCCAAGGATTGGCCCAACTCTTAACTGATTCTAAAAAGCAACTTAGTCATGAGGAGGTAGATCTTGAGAATGCTATGGTTCTCTATATTGACGAAGACCATGAGTGGTACAAAGATATCATTTTATATCTTAAACATATGTCTTTCCCTGATCATCTTTTGGATCACCAAAGGAGAGCTTTGAGGTTGAAAGCAACTAAATATGGGCTAATAGAAAATGGCTTGGGATGGAAAAATCCAGATGGAATTGTGCTTAAATGTGTAAACTACGATGATTCTCAAAGAATCATAAATGAGATGCATTTTGGATTATGTGGAGGACACTATGCCCTTAGAACCACAGCTTCTAAGATCATGCGAGCTGGATATTATTGGCCATCTTTGTTCAAAGATGTGCATGCCTTTGTTAGGACTTGCCAACAATGTCAGTTTTACTCTGGAAAACCTAGATTGCCTGGCCTTCCTTTGACCCCAGTTATCATAGAGGCCCCCTTTAAAAAATGGGGAATGGATTTTGTAGGACCAGTTGACCCTACTTCTTCTGGTGGTTACAAATACATTTTGACATGCACAGATTATTTCACTCGTTGGGTTGAAGCTATCCCTACCAAAAAGGAAACAGCTGAAGTAGTAGTCAAATTCTTAGAAGAATATAGTATTGCCAGATATGGGCGCCCTTTAAAAATCACCACCGATAATGCGAAAGCCTTTAGCAAAGAAGATATGTCCACATTTTGCTCATACCATGGAATCGATATATCTCATTCCTCCAACTATTACCCACAGGGAAATGGCTTGGCAGAATCAAGTAACAAGAATTTAATAAGGCTTTTAAAAAGAATGATTGGTGAAAATAAAAGAAGTTGGGATATTAAGCTTAAGTATGCTCTTTCGGCAGATAGAACTACTGTCAAAAGGATAACAGGAAAAGCTCCTTTCGAGATTGTATATGGCCAAAATTGTAGATTGCCCATCAACCTTCAAATCCTTGTGTATGAGTTGTTGCAACAATGTTCCTCGGATTAAGAAGCCCTACAAGCAAGAATTGATAAATTAGTAGAATTGGATGAAACTAGAAGAAAAGCTTGGAATAGAATGGTCATAGAATAAGAAAGAATAAAGGGAACTTTTGACCAAAAGAGTAGAGATGTGATCTTTGGAATTGGGGATGTGGTCTAGCTGTGGGATAAACACAAAGAAAAACCGGGAAACCATGGGAAATTTGACAAGATATGGATGGGCCCTTTTTGAGTAAGTAGGATAGCTGGAAAAGGTTCAATATTCCTAGAATCTTTGGATGGAGATGAGTTGGAATTACCTGTAAATGGGAGGTTACTGAAACATTACTTCCCGCCTGTAAACCTTGAATGACCCCACCTTCCTTGATTTTCCTTGCTTTCCTGTTTAGAGTAGGTAGTCTTCTGAATAAGCTCATTTGAGCAGTAGGATTTGTGTGCTTTTTTATTTTCTGTGTGCTGAGTACTGCCATTTCTTTTTGAAGTTGTTTGCTTGAGTTTGTCCTTTGCTGAGTTGTTGATTGAGTTGAGCCTTGCTCCTTCCTAAGCTTGTCTCACCTACTGCATGCATTGAAGAGTGGTTAGTTTTCTTGAGTTCTTCTTTTTGTCTTCCTGTGCAAGTTGAGTTGAGTGTGCTTGCTTGAAAAATCCTTTCTTTCCTCCTGCATAGTAAAATGAATAAAATTTATATGCCATGTTAGATTAGAATTTCTATTATGCATTTTAATTTATGTCTTAGAATAGATTTCATTTTTTAGTTTTATTTATATATTTTCCATACATGCTTCATGAGGTATTCTAGTGTCTATGAGTGCATATACAGGTGCAAAATAAAACTAAAAGCAAGGATGATGCAGTGCTGGATTGAAGATTGATGCAGAGTAGTTCGAGACTAGATATTCTAAGGTTCTCAAGCGCTCTCTCCCTTAGAGCACTTGTCCCAGCTGGAGCCAAATGTTATCACACCATAGTAGCAGGGCTGCTATTCTTGCTTAGCAGATATCTGCACTTTTTAGAGCTTGGATTATTCAGAGCTTGGCTATGATGAGTTTATATTTTGATATCACTCATGATCAGAGAAGTGTATTTTATCAGACTTATGTTAGACCTTGTGCCAAGACTGAGCCTTGAGAGTTCAAATTTCATAACCGATGTGACCCTTTATTCCATACAGTTTTAGTTTAGTTCCTAGAGATGTTATTGCAGCAGTGTTTCAGATAGTTTATGATGATTATTATTATGATGTGATATGACCTATGGATTTCTAATCATTGATTATGGATTATTATCTTGTTGCTTTAGTCATCTTCAAAGCATTATCTTGGTATATGATTCATGATGTGGCAAACTGTTTAAAATAAAATGAACTATCTTAATGATGTTATAAATTGTAAAATGGACATGTGACTTGCACATTTAGGTTCCTTGACAAAACTCATTGGTTTACTACCTTGCATAGATATGGTCTTTCTTGACATTTTTTGTCTGCTAGCTTAGGCACCATTTTCACTTGACTCCATGTTCGGGTACACAGGGTACTACCAAAGGACCGAACACCAAGAGCAACCACTTCACACAAACAGATCACAGATCAACACACCGATGTTTTTACGTGGTTTAAACCCTCTTGAGGGAAACACTCCACGACCCCGTCCAAATAGCTTCTACGGGACAATTTATTATGCAAAGAAAGAAAGTTACAAATGAGCTTCTTATAATCGATCAACTAAACAATGACCCTCCATGCTATTTAAATAGAGATCATGGACCAATCGGGTGTTAAGCCACGGATCAATGTTAGGTTTGATCTAAGAGAAGTTGAGCCGTCGGATCACTCTATGTCGGAAACATATCGTGACCGTCGGATTAAGTATTCACAAATGCATACTAATGCATACTAAAGAAACACACTATCCCTAACGGATATATTACACAAGTTGATCTTAACTAACTCCTAAGTGTCTAAATATCCTAACATCCCCCCTTAAGAACAACTTGGGATAGGATTGAAGGATTTACAAAAGTGACACTATTAGGAGAAGGAAGGAGGCATTAGAGCCTATCCCCCCTTAATGACAAGTTCCTGAACTCCTAACATAGATCGAAGTTTAGAAAACTTCGCTTCTGTAAGAGACTTGGTGAAGATGTCTGCAACTTGATCATCTGTAGGGCAAAAGAGCACTTCAAGAACACGATCATGAACAAGATTTTTGATGAAGTGCATATGTAGCTCAATGTGTTTGCTGCGTTGATGTAGAACTAGATCTTTGGCAAGCTTGATGGCACTTTGATTGTCGCACCAAAGTGGAGTAGGCTACTGCTGCTCGAATCCAAACTCTGAAAGGATCTGTTGAAGCCGAAGAAAGAGAAAGAGCTTGTTTTTTCTTACAAGCCCAAGTAATAGGTCCAGATCCCAGACTGAAAACATAACCTGCAGTAGAATTTCGATCATCAGGATCGCCAGCCCAATATGAATCAGTGAAACCAACCAACAAAGGTTTCCCCCCTGTACTGTAATGAATCCCAAACTGAACTGTACCTCGAATATATCGAAGTATTCTTTTAGCTGCTTTCCAATGACTTTTATGAGGTGTTTGCATATAACGGGAAACTCGACCAACAGCAAAGGAAAGGTCAGGACGGGAATGAGTCAAGTATAAAAGACTACCAACAAGCTGACGATACAAGGTGGCATCTACTTCAGGTGAAGTACAAGTGGCAGAAAGTTTGACTCCAGACTGGAAGGGAGAAGGGGTTGGTGTACAATCTTCCATGTGAAAGCGACGAAGAAGGTCACAAGCATACTTAGACTGAGAAAGAAAGATTCCTTCTTTGGTTTGCAGAACTTGGAGACCAAGAAAATAATGCAACTGTCCTAAGTCTGACATTTCAAAAATTTGTTTAAGACTGTATTTCACATGGGTTATAAGCTTAGGGTCACTACCAGTAAGAATAAGGTCATCAACATATAGAACAAGTATGATGAGATGGTTTCCTACTTTCTTGGTATAGACATTGGGGTCAGAATGGCATCTAGAAAAACCAGTGTCAAGGAGAAAGCTATCCATTTTGGCATACCAAGCTCTAGGAGCTTGCTTAAGGCCATATAAGGATTTCTTAAGGCGGCAGACAAGGTTAGAGTTATTCTGAACATAGCCAGGAGGTTGTTCCATGTAAATGTCCTCCTGTAAATCACCATGTAAGAAGGCAGACTTGACATCCATTTGATGGACTTCCCAGTTGTGTAAGGCTGCAAGGGAAAGAACAAGGCGGATGGAGTTCATTTTGGCGACGGGAGCAAAGGTTTCATTGTAGTCAATCCCTTCAACTTGGGAAAAATCTTTGGCAACTAACCTTGCCTTAAGTCTTTCAACACTTCCATCTGATGCATACTTAGTTCTGTAGACCCATTTACATCTGACAAGTTTTCTTCCTTTTGGAAGAGGTACAAGATCCCAAGTATCGTTCGCCATTAAGGAACGATATTCTTCATCCATGGCTGCATCCCAATCTGGATTCCCTGAAGCTTCTGCAAAAGTTTTTGGATCATGATTCTTGGAAACTTGAGCCAAAAGAGAAGAGGCTCGCTGAAACTAAGAACGTGTTCGACGTTGATCTTTAGGATCACCGACAAGATCACCAGCTGCTTCACATGTTGAACATACCCATCGAGGAAGCACTTGTGCTGGTGCAACTGGAGGAACATGAGAAGGCGGAGGTGGATTTTCATCCTCACTGTCATCATCAGAAACTGGAGTTGGAAACCTGTCAAGGAAGTTGGAAGAATAAGAAGAAGGCACAAACGCCGAATCAGGCTCGCAGGCCAAAGATGGCACACTCGCCGAGTTAGGCTCGCAGGCCAAGATATTTTCATCAAATTTAACATCTCTTCTAATGATTATAGCATGAGAATGTGGTTGAAGAAGTCTATAACCTTTTGCATCTTCAGAATATCCAACAAATATGCACTTTTCACTTTTAGGCTGCAATGCTTTCCGTTTTTCATCCGGAATGTGAGCCCATGCTTCACTACCAAACACACGAAAGTGACTTACATCAGGTTTAATTTTACTCCATGCTTCTTCCAGTGTTATACCTTGTAATGCTTTTGTGGGGGTGCGATTAACTATGTAATTTGCACAATTTATGGCTTCAGCCCAAAATTGAAGACTTAGTCCCTTAGATTGGATCATACAATTAGCCATTTCCTTTAAAGTGCAGTTCTTCCGCTCAGCTACACCATTTTGTTGTGGTGTATATGGAACAGTGTGCTGTTGTTGGATGCCTTGTTCAGTGCAGAAAGTAGTGAATTGTTTGTTAACATATTCTCCTCCATTGTCAGATCTTAACTTAATAATTTGATGACCAAATTGTTTTTCAACAAGGGCCTTGTTATCACCTAAACTGTAGTTACCCCTATGGATGGATCCAGTCATGGATGGCAATAGGGAAGGGCAACTCAAAAGGTGCAACCACGATCACCTCGACCTCCAATATATGGTTGTCACGCCAGTCGAGGCAACCTTCGCTTTATGTTATCTAGCCCAGACAACAAAGGGGGAGACCCGATCTACTCCCGACAGGAGAGATCAAAACCAAGACACCAAATCAGGGTATTTCTAAGTGAAGTTAGGTGTATGGTTTATCCTAGACCTAAGGATGAAGTCACAAGCCAAGTGAGGGGTTCAATAGGTATAGCTTTGGTTCATGGTTGATGTAAAAGTGACTTATAATGTTTGAAGTGAAATCTAGGATGAGTGTACTAGGTCAATGTCAAAAGATCCACTGCCTTGGGAACCGTGTCCAATGCAGGGTAGTTAAGGGTTGTATTGGGGCTAACTAGTACATGAGACAAGCTTGACCATGGTTCATGATGTCTTCAAAGGTATAGTCTACCATGCATGGGTGAAACCACAAGTCAACCCAACAATCTATGAAAGTTGAATTACCTTGTAGAGAAACCAGTGCCTTGGGAATTGGGAAGTGGAGTCAAAGTGGGGTTGACTTGTGGTTTAGGACTCCAACAACATGAGATAAGTGGGCAATGTAGGTTTTGATGGTTGAATGTGTCTAGATCTAGGTTTAACACAAGTGGACCACAATCCCTTAAAACAAGGAATGCTGTCCCCAAGGCAATATTTGACAAAGTGATAGTCTAGACCTAGGTTTTGAATTATTCCGGTTTCAGATCTGCAATAATCTCAAGTACCCAGTTCCTAGAAGTGAGTGAACTCACTTCTCCAAGGTGGTGCGACTTTGCCCAAGGAGGCTGAAAGTGGGGTTTAGGTGGGTCAAGACAAGTCGGATGGCACCCAAATTTTAGATCCGGGTAGATCAGTCAGGTAGGAGTATGGATCTATAATTTCATGGCAATCCACCGGTTAGATCTTAGTAGATCTGAGTTTAAGTGTTCCAAGTGGTCCAAAATGGGGATTAAATCCCTTAAAATGTGGAATGGGGCCCACAAGGTAAATTTCAGAAAAGTGACAACCTGGGTGTATGTTATTTGATGTGTAGATGTCAAATCAAGTGGAATCTCAAACACCCACCACCTAGATCTAGGTCAACTTGCCCAACTAGAGAAGTGCGCCTTGCTTGGGAGAGGCTAAGTTGGCCTGGGAAGGGGATCAAATGGAGGCCAATCCTCACCAAACTATAGATCCGGGATGCCTTGGATGCTATAGAGGTGGGTTTTCAGTATTATGCCCAACAACCCACTAGATCTAAGTAGATCTGAGAAAATGTAAAATGGGGGTTTTAAGATATTTAGGGTTTTAACAATTTATGAGTTATGTCAATGGATTGGATAGAGGAAAGAGAAACAAACCTGTGGATCTTACCTGGGTAACCTTGTAGATGCCTTGATGATGATGATCTATGCAAGCCCGATCAATTTGAGAAGCTTTGAGGTAGTTTCTATGCAAGTCGATTTGGTCCAAGAAGCCAATGCGCCCTCTCTCCTGCACAACAAACGTCAACAATATCAGATTTGATGCATCAAGAGATAAGACTAGTGCCACAAAAGAAGTAACAGAAAGATAGCATAGATCACAATGATACTAATGATAACCCCCTGATACAAGCGAATGCCAAGAAAGTCGATTTGAAGAAGCCTTGCAAAATCGCCCTTGTTGAAGTCGCCCTCCTGTAGACAAACAATGATTTCCAAAAAAAGATAGATCTTACCACAATTTCCAAATGCTAGGTTGCAATAGACTTTCCAATCACCATCTAAGAACACCAGATGCAAAGGAGACCACAAGAATTTCCACAAGAATATTTTTCTATACCAATAATCCAAGAGCCAAAGACCCCTTACAATGAGAGGCTCTCTCCTTTAAATAGGAAGGAGAGGCACCAAAACCCTAACCACTTTTTGAATGAGTGGCTAAGATTATAAGATACAAAAGTCTAATCAATGGTTGAGATGAGCTCAACAATATAATACATGGATCACACATAAAATATAATATAAGTGGACAAAATCGCCCTAGAAGAGGGGAATCCCACCAAATCATGATGATAAAATATCATAAGAAGCTTATGGTGGGTCCAAGGGGTAATTTTATCCCTCCTTGGTCAATCCCCATAGCACAATAACCAATAAATAATCATGAATGTACCAAATCGTGCCTCCATAGTGAAGTCGTGGTCCTCAAAAGACCTCAGAAATCCACAGAAAGTGCCATAAGTGATGGATGCGGGCCCCAATGAAGCTAAAACTGCTGGAGAAGGTGTGGAAGGTCCCGATCTATCATCACTGATCATCCCATGCCATAACTCTGCCTCAGTAGCCCAAATCGATTTCCTCAATAGCCATTTCTACCAATCCTGAAATGCCTCGGGAAGCGTGAAACTGCCCCAAATAGTCTCCTAGAGTGCTGGCGCTGTCAAGGTGAGGGCACCAGTGTGTCCGGGAGGGGGGTAATATGGTAAAAACAAGTGGCTGGACCACCCCCTCCATCATCAGCGCCCTAGGTCAACCGGATAAAAGTCATCTCTGCTCCGACAGGGCTTCCAATAGACCAAAACTGCACTGGGACAGCCTACTGAGGCTCAATCATCACTGTAAGTGCCCGGAACTGAAAACAAACTATCCCATTGGACTCAGAAGGTCCAAATCCATCCAAGATGTGTACTCATACACCATATGAGTCTCTGCATGATCAAAATAAATATCCAATATACCGGAACAAGGCCAATAATAATGCTCTGTAAATGATCAAACACTGCTGTATCCCAAGAATCATCATCATAATCCTGTAGCTGCTGCATAGAATCATCATGTATGTGTACATAGACCATATATCATCTATCCATATCCTCATAAGGTCTAACATCTCATGTCCCATGGTCCTCCATGGTCAACTAGGTCCAAACATGACCAAATATAACTCAGTCCATCATCCAAGGTTGCTGAAAAAGTATCAAGGTTAATACATGCTTTACAATTTATTCAAATAGAAATTATAACACAGAGTAGTCATGACTGGCAATCTAAATCCAAATATATAGTGTCGTTAATTATTATTATTACTCAGATTAGACTTTCAGGATCATACTCACTTCATAGTTGTGATCAATTTGCTAGTGAAGGGTGAAGGCTAAATTAACTGGCTGGGCTAAGGGATGACTTAACTTGTCTTGACTTTGTGACACTTTGGCAAGGGAAAGGGAATACACCATAGTATATACTGAATGAGCAATAACACAGGGAATGGCGGTGTCTCACAAATGGATGAGTTGTTTAAAGAGGGTTTATTCACCTTCACAGATGCGCACAATCCATAATACAAATAAGGCCAGCAATTGTTTAGATATAGCATTTAAGTTCCATTGCTTTTTGGGCCTGAGGTTTCCATAGCCTTGATCTATGTGTGTTTACAAACACATTGCATAGATTTACATTTTTTCTTTAGGCTTTCTGCCGCAGGTGTGTTTTTAAGGCACTTGTTTACCTGAGCACTTCTAGGTGTGTCATGGACAGTTTGTTTACCTAGGTATTTATTTTTCCAAAAGATATAACATTTTATTTTCATGGCCATTTTCATTTGGCATGCCTTTCATTCATGTGTGTTTAGAAACACATTGCATGAATGGGCTTTTCATATAAGATATAACATTTCATTTTTTCCAGATTTTGTATTCATGGCAGCACCAAAAGTTTCAAGTTTAGCCAACACAACTTTAGTGACTAGGGGGAATTCCAAGGAACTCCAACTCACCATAGGTAAGTTTTGTCACCAACTCAGAGCCGAGACACAATAAACAAGGAAGCTCATCCAATACAGAGGCTACAGTGGGGAAAGGTCCTCCATGCCACTAGTCAAGTAGTAAGTCAGGGTGATAATCTAAAAGGTAGGCCACGGATGGATGAAGACAGTGAAATGATGGAGCCAACACTAGCAAGCCAAAGTATGGTGTAATGATCACCTCTATTCTCCCTAAGGATGGTATGTACCAATGAGTATGAATAGTGAACTTCTAAGTCTGAGTAGGGACAGTATAATATAATATAATAGGTCAACCAGGTCCATATATCTATATGATCGCCAGATCATGACACTAAGTGCTATGACATGCTATAAGAATAAGTATAAAAGCAATCTAACCATAACACCTGTAATATACCTGCTGAGTCATATACCTGAATGCACATCAACCTGTACCATCATCTGTCCTCTGGAACTGCTGCTGTAACTCTGGGCACTACTGTCTGCTCTGTACCAATGGCATAATGGCTATATCAGGCATCTCTCTGAGTGTCCTGAAACTCAGTCATGGCATGGGGAATATAACTGCTGTCCACAATCTGATAGTGATCCAATATAGATGCTCATCTCGGCATCTCAAATGCATGGGAAATGGCTGAATAGTGTACTGGAATGAGAAAAATAATGTATGGTAGCCCGGCTACTATATATGTGATAACAGGCCTTGTAGGCCAAGAACATGTTAAATACTTCCCTCTTAAGTTTTAGGAAATAAACCCAAGTGCGTCTGGTGTAGTCATCAATGAAAGTTAAGAAATACTTGAAACCAGAAAAGGAAGCAGATGGAAGAGGACCACACAAGTCACTATGCACAAGCTCCAAGGGAACCAAGGCGTGCCAAGAGGCACATTTGTCAAAACTGTCCCGATGATGTTTTCCGAGTACACAACCGGAGCAAACACCATCCCTGCAAGATACCATCGGAAGACCTGTCACCATATTGTCTTTACATAGTTGTTGCAATGAGCGATAATTTAAGTGACCAAATCGCTCATGCCAAAGTTTGCTCAAGTTATCACTATGAGCAACAAAAACTGAAGGGAAAGGTGATGACCTAAAGTTGTTAAACTTATACAACCTGGTAATATCATCAACAATTTCGGTAGCTAGGACCTGTTGAGGATCTTTAAAATCCTTGATTACAACTTGGTGAGGTGTAAAGGTCACAGTTTTACCTTCACCAGAATGAGTGATCTAATAGACTGATAACAAATTGCAGGAAATTCTTGGAACACATAGTACATCACTAAAATGATCATTATCTACTGGAACTGTTCCAGCTCCTACAACACTTAGAGATCTATCATCACCAACAAATATTTGTTTGGTGTTACATTCATGCATAGTAGAAAAGATGGCTTCATCCTTAGCCATATGATAAGATGCTCCAGAATCAATCAGCCATTCATTTGAAGTAGAAGAAGAAGATGCATTATAAGAATAACCAGAAGCACAAAGGGCATGTCCATGAGAGGTAGATTCTGAAGACGAATCTAGGCTGATGTGGTGCTTCTTCATTGCTGCTTCCAAGGCTTCCATCTTCTTGAAACACTTAGATTCATCATGATTATCTTTCCCGCAATAGTTGCAATGCCGCTCAGTCTTATTGCCTTTTTGCTTTGATCCTTTGTCATTTTTTAAAGAAGGAGCTGACTGAGAGGGTTTGGGACCCTTGTTTGACTTATTATTGCAAAAATTTTGTTTCTTGGGAGGCTTGGACTTTTCTTTCTGTTGGGACAATAAGGCTTTCCCAGATGTATCTGCATTGTTGATTATTCCAAGATGAATGAGTTTATCTTGTTCTCTAATGAGGTAATCACAAAAGGATTCAAGACTAGGCTCTTGATAGCTAGCTGCATTCAAGGATGCTTTCATGGAGTAAAATGTAGATACAAAAACAGAATATGCAGGTCCAAGTTTGGAAAGAATATGATAAATGCACTGTTTGTCTTCCCTCTCAATCTTACATTCTGCACATAAGAGTTTAAGAGTTTTGTACTTAGATAAATAATCTTGAATGCATGAAAAGTCACTTGGATTTAAAGAAATCAACTCATTTTCGAGTTGGTAACCTCGAATTTCATTGTGTTTACCAAACACAGTTTCCAACTTGTCCCAAGCAGCATTAGGTTCATCAATTCCAGATATGTGGAATCGCAAATCAATAGAGATTGACATCCCAATCAATCCACGAGCTTCATCACATCTATTTGCCCATTTTATTTTCTTATCATCATCAGTGGGTTCTTTTTCTTTCCTTGTTGTAATTCTGAAAAGTCCCCTACTTCATAGAACATCCTCCATACGAGATTTACATGAGAAATAGTTGGAACTATTAAGTAGAATATCACAAGGGGCGACCATATTTATAAATTAATGGCTGTAAAAGCAGAAACCAATAGTCTGGATGTGAAGAGCTCGAAAAAATAGGTGGTTTCAAAAAAAAGGCACTGAAAACTGATTCTGTATGATGAAGTTATGTTTGAACAAAGAAACTGTTGAAGATGTCCCCAATAGTGACATGGCAGCTAGAGAATGTCCAGCTAAAAAAAAGAACCCCCCTCTTCCCAAAATGAACCTTTTGACAATCACTTTACAAAAAAGTTGCTTGAAGTAAACCACTTTTGTAAAATAAGTGATTTCACTTTTACAATGATATTACTTTTAAATAGTGCAACAAAAAAAACTTAAGTAACTCACTTGTATTTTTATTTTTTATTATTTAAGTGAGATGCACTTTTACAATAAAGTAACTTGAAAATAGAAATTGCATGCACTTTTTCTTTTAAAAGTAACTTCCTAAGACTTGAACTCAAGACCTATTAAGGAATAAAGCAACTTTGAACCAAGTGAGCTAGATTAAAATGTATGTAAAATATGGGAATGAGGAAGGGTTTTTTTTTTTTTTTTACTCTTCTTGCTCGGTTTGCGTGCTTGCCCTTTTTCCTGCAAAACAGACCACAAATCGAAACAAAAAAAAATTTCCACACTTGTGGAGTTAGATCTTGTTAGATTGCCTGAAAAGTATACGTTTTCTCTCTGTTTTTGATTTGCTGAGATCGCGCAAGGTGCACGGCAAAGAGCATACGTAGCTGAGAAAAACCCTTTCCCTTTCTGTTTCTGATTTGCCGAGATCGCTCAAGGTGCACGGCAAAGAGCATACGCAGACGAGAAAGCAACAATCTGAACCAAAAAAATCTAACAGTAAAAAAAAGATGAAATATGAGATTTTTTCTTTTCAAAAAACGAAATAAAAAAATGCGTCACTGAAACATTATACCTTCAGATCTGATGAAATATGCATTTCTGAGAAACCGGGAACCGTTTTCGATCAAACAAAAACTATTTCCCAATGGAAACGACACTCCGGACGCAATGGAACACCTCCCATAGCCCAGAAATGCACAAAAATACCAGAACTAGAAACCCTTTCGAGTTTCGGAAACAACAGTTCAAGATCTAGATCATAACCGGAAGCGACACTTCATAAAAGCTCTGATACCATGTTCGGTTACACAGGGTACTACCAAAGAACCGAACACCAAGAGCAACCACTTCACACAAACAGATCACAGATCAACACATCGATGTTTTGACGTGGTTTAAACCCTCTTGAGGGAAACACTCCACGGCCCCGGCTAAATAGTTTCTACGAGACAATTTATTATGCAAAGAAAGAATGTTACAAATGAGCTTCTCATAATCGATCAACTAAACAATGACCCTCCATGCTCTTTAAATAGAGATCATGGACCAATCGGGTGCTAAGCCACGGATCAAGGTTAGGCTTGATCTAAGAGAAGTTGAGCCGTTGGATCACTCTATGTCGGAAACATATCGTGACCGTCGGATTAAGTATTCACAAATGCATACTAATGCATACTAAAGAAACACATTATCCCTAACGGATATATTACACAAGTTGATCTTAACTAACTCCTAAGTTTCTAAATATCCTAACACTCCATCCATACATGACCTTCCTTATTTGGCTTTCACCTTTGACTTGTCTTTCTTGACTCTTTGATATTGAGGACTTCCCTATTTCTACCTCTGTGTTGGATCGCATCCATTTTTGTTTAGTGTCTCAGCTCTGAGTTGGTGATAGAACTTGCCTTTGGTGAGTTGGATTCTAGGCCTAAATCATTTTGGTCGGTTGTCCTGATGTTTGGCACTGGTCGAAATCCCCTTAGTCACTTGATATTTTGTTGGCTAAAATTGAAAGCTCATGTACTACTTGGAAATATTTATAAATTCGCCCATGGAAATTGTAAACTCTAGAATGTGTTTTTAAACACACATGAGTAAAGGGAAAGAGCGATGAACTGCTAAAAATACTCTTCGAAGAGTATAAAAAGGTCCAAAAAGCAAATGTTACTCAAAATTTGTATCTATTATTGTTGACCTTATATATATGTAAACATTCCTTGGATGCAAGCTGCAATTAGTTGTGCTTCTCAGCACATCTGAAATATGAAGGGTTATGTAGGCCAAAAATGCCATGAAATGAAATTGAATGATCTTAATGAACTTGGATCAACTTGATGTAGACATGGTGCCTAAGTTGAATAAGCACTCTCTAAACAACTTATCCATTTGTGAGGCACAACTATTCCCCGTGTTATTTGTCCAGCACAAAGTGTAGATTCCCCCTCTCCCCGTCCAAAGTGTCTTTTAGTTAAGTTTAGCCAAGTCATTCCATTTGCCCGGCCTTGTTCTTGGCCTTCATCCTTAGCTAGCAGTTAGACCATATCCAATGGGTGAGTCTGTCATTTAAGCTATTGTGCAAGTAAATATAAATAACAACGGAATATGCAAACATGATTAATTCCACTGAATGATGTTTGTACTTTAAGTTAAGCTGTGAGTATGATTAGAAGAACATGTCTCAGTCTATTGATATGATTTATCCTTGGTTGTATTGTCACCTACCCAATTTTTGAGAATAATTATTTTCTACTATTATCCTTTTTGCAAAAATACTTTGTGTGAAAATTATAATTACAAGTTTTGTAATTATGACCAATTGGGTCAAAGATGAATGTAATGACTCATTATTATTATTTAATAAATAAAAATGGGAGACAAACAGTCAAGAAAGCTGTTACAAGAGTGTCCATTGGCCCACTAGGAGGAATGGAAGTTGCTGGAAGGATTGGGACAGATGGCAGCATTTACACTCTACCATTAGTTGTTGGTATGGGACAAATCCCCCTAATTTTGTGGCATTTTCCCCTCCAGGTGGAGGGAGGTGAGCAGGTAGCTCACTAATGACCAGTTAATTACAAAAGACCTAGGCAGCCTATAAAGGGCAATTCGAAGTGAGCAGGGAGCTCTTACAAGGTTTTCTGCAGAAACATTTCTCATGCTCATCAGGTGATGGCTGAGAGATTCGAATACGGGAGGCTGTGGAGAGTGCAAGTATAAGTTTGCAATGTTATGAGAAGGACAAACCAGAGGTGCTGGTGCTGGTCCCATTGATTTCTAAGCCTGTAAGGCTGGATATATATTTTCTTGCTGTTGCAAGCAAAGACCCTAAGCTTCAAAACTTCCTTCCTCATGGTGGATCAATGGATAGGCTCGGGGGTCCTAAGTGTAGACAGCTTGGCTGCTTAGGAGCAGGTTGGGTGGAACAGGCTTCTTGAGTGATTTGTTCCTCCCATTACACTCAAGTTCTATTCTTTTGTGTTTCTTTTTCAATCATATGAATGCTCTTAGAAAATGGCTTAGTAATGTCATTAATGATCAATAGCAGTAAAATGTTAGATCCTAATTAATTTAGATTCACTGAACTGATAAAATTACTCCTCTGCATTTTTCCCCATGTGTGGAGCTGCATCGTACTCCAGTACAGAGAGGTAGCATTAAATCTGCCCAGTTAAAAGTGAAACCTAGCATGCATCTAAATATCTAAACCAAAAGACCACCCATGCACAGACTTATGTTCCTCATGCATCTTATATTTTAGCAGCTGTAGATTAGATCCTTGCATGCAATGTTTTTACTGTTCAAATCTGTATGCTGAACAACCTACCAGAAACTAGTCATAGTAATAGGTTCTTTTCTGACTTCTGAAGGTGGACATTGTATTAACAACTAGGGTTTACTGGTCTTTAATTATTTCTTCAAAGAAAACAATATCATGCATTCTGTTTAACCATATTCCCACCTCTCTATTTTCTTATTGCTTGAGAATCTGATCGATTTTATAGAAATTATTGTCTTCACTGTATTATCTTGTGCAGAAAGAAAGAAAGAAAGATACTGTGTTATTCTATCATTTCATTAGAGGTCCAAACTGGACGAATATAGGAATATAGAATTACAATAGACAAAATGTTGTACTAATAGGCAAATTAAACTAACTGATGATTACACTGTATATTTCTTGATTCTGTATTATTAACTGTATATGGAAGAACTTACATTGCAGAATACCATGTTATTAAAATCAAGAAGAACATAGCATTATTGATTTGATAGAACAGGTTACAGTATCTCTACATCCAAACCAGGGTTGACTTGCCTCATTACACTGTTATTTACAAACATTTAAACAGCTGCCAAATCAAACATTTCATTACCATTAGATGACCTAACTGGAGAATCAAGAGTCATTGTTCTTGTTTCCTTAACATCATTACAGACCAGCAGACTTCATTAACATCGACAACTAGGGCTAAGCATTATCACTTATGTTTTCAAACAAAACCAATTCCTTTCCATTCTAGGCTTAATCCATGTATGCACATATGCAATGTAAGCCAAGTAGATTGCTTTCGGCTTATAGCCACTATTTAATTAAACAACTTAAAACAGGCTTCCATTTACAGATTCGAAAACGAGAGTTTGAAAACACCATACTTAGCCATTAAACCCTAGATAATTATCATTTCCATTTAAATTAACGCGGGTTGCATCCTACATATTGTTGCATTCTTTTGCTGAAGGTTCCATTCAAAACCCAATGCTATTTACACACACAGCTAATGCCGAAACAAAATTACAGTCAACGTATCTCTTCTTCCATCAACATAGAAGTACCAAAACGAAAGACATAAAACGTAAAGCTGTAAGACTCTTTGCAAACACGAGGGTTCAACCCTACCAAGCTCGCCGAGCCAAGGAATGGCCGGCCATACATTTTAAACATTTACATCATCTACACTATCAACAAAACTTAAAACAGTAATGTTCCCCAATTGCTGCAGGCGAGACAAAGACACTGCCGTGAAGGCATGCTACCAACACTCTGCTCATCAAGTCCGATTCCAGGGGAACCACCGAGGGAGAGATACCACCGAAGATTACCGGTGGATTTGCTATAGTTCTTCTCCTCACCAACTGTTCCAGAACCCTGTTGTTCGCTGAGAGTTACCTGCCAACAACCACACACTGAGTTAAATATCGAATCATGAGATAGTAATGCATGCAACAAAGAATAATTTGAAAACCCTTGCAACGTTACGATACCTGAGTCGTGACGGAGGCTTGAGGAAGATAGCATCCATCCACTGCGAAGGAGAACCACCCAACTCGAAGGCCACTCTATGTGATACATTTGAAACTTACAACCCGATTGAAACCCCAAAACTTGCAAGCTACTACAACGCCAAACTGACGCACTCATCCAACCTTTGGATGGCCACACCATTTAACTCCAAACTCGACCTCCATTGATGGCTTTCACCTACAGTTTGAGGACTGATACCGGTCTCAGAATCGAGCCCGTGGGAGGCTAGAAAACATCAAAACCCTAAGTGCCTCTTAGCCGGTTGGCCTCACCTCCCAAACCCTACCACCGAAACAATGACCAAGAAAACGTTACAAGAATCCATAAGTTATGTTAGGGTTCATCACAATCCCAACGCACAACGATCAATGACGGAGATCCACTTTCATCAAGCCACGAAGTTTCCATTTCGGTTGACACCAGGGTAGGAGGCCCGTTACAAATCAGCTTGCCAAACCTCATCACACGCCAAATCATCCATCACAACTTACACATAACAATATCCTTAACACGGTGGACAGGCAATTTAGTTGCAAACTCAATCATTTACTACACTCTCGACTTCGTACGCAAGCTTTTGCAGTGCCATCATTCCACCTGCCAGCCATACGGATCAACATTAATAGCATTGACATATAAATGGTATCAAGGTATAACGTCCATCGGTAGCATATAATAAAGCTCTTATATGATTCCATTTAATCAATTTCGAGCACACTCATAGCATATGAATATCCACCAAGGTCGCGATCAATCATAGGGCATGGATTGACTCTGCCCCAACATATAAAGTTACTATAAAGTTCATCATTAGAATCATTGTAAAGCTCTTAAAGCTTTGTTCACACCATAAGTTATATGAATACACCCTTAGGGTATGGCTACCACGGAAGGACCCATCGCATACATTGCATGGTAGGGTATTAATGCTTAATGCATCACCATTTTAATTGCCCGGGTAATAGAGACCAGAACCACCTTATCACTCATTCTATAGTATGCATAGGACCATGTGCCCTTGTCTCACCATAAAAAACTATAAAAGAATTATTTTAACAGCCACAAGTCATTATGGAATGACCACACGTAAAGTCATCAACACTTAATGGAACATTCATAACAAACACACCCTAAGATTGAAGATATCTGCAGTCTTGGAGATAGCCTAGTTCATTTTACAATTGGAAGGAAACCATACCTGCAGCGTTGAAATTCATACGCAGTTTTTATCGATATCACGGTTATTAAACACTCTGAATTTTATCGCTATCTCTTACCTGCGAATCTGCGCATGGAGGACGAGTACAATGCTTTAGATGAGTAGCTAAGTAAGCCTCGGGGCACCTCGTGGGACCCCTTTCATCATCATCCAAAAAAATTAAACTGTCAGAGAAGAATTCTATTTCCAAATGCATCACAATTTTCAATCATTCCAGCATATAAATAAAGAACATAATCATTAATTTGATTCATGACATGTGGCGGACACGATACACCATTAGAAGACAAAAAGACACAACCATTAAATTGTTTCCTACCAAGCGTCGCATTTATTAATTGCTGCTTTATTAATTATTATTATTTCTGCATTTTGCAATTATTAGCTTTTTATGGCGATTTAATTTTTTTTCAATTTTTATGAAAATATCGGGATGTTACATGTGGTATTAGAGCTCATGTTCGAACTCTAGGCCTAAAAACGGTCCAAGAAACACGCAAACAGAAAATTTATGGCTGTGAAATTTTTCGCTAACTCAAGTTTAAATTATTTTGTCGTATACAGAAAATTTTCTTTGATTTACAGATATGGAAGGATCAGCTGAACACATAAGGGGCAGATTTCCGCCAAATAGCCCAAGTATGGAACAACAATTCCAAGGCAATCGGGGTAATGATTCGTCAGAACTATTGCGTGCCTTTCAAGAATTGAAGGCAGAGATCCAGTCAGTAAAACATGACAATGAAAGAATCCTGAAGACACAAGAGGAGTTGAAGCAAGCACTGTTCGACCAATATCCAAATTATGAACAGATCCTTGAACATACTTCCGAAACTAAAGAGCTATCCCATGAATAAACAAACAAAAATAGCTGAAGAAAACAACAACTCAACATCATCAAGAGCTGCCAAACATCCACGTAAAAAGAAGCTTAACTAATCTAGTGACAGCAGTGAAGGAGACTTTAAGCCAAAAAGAAAAAGGAATAAACAGTACGAACAGATATCTGGTGCATTCAAGAAAATCAAACCCCCAACCTTCAATGGCGAGGCAGCGAAAGCATGTCTGTCCGGCATGAAAAAGTATTTCTAGATCTACGACTATTTATAATCTTTAAAGGCAAAGATGGCAATTTATAATCTGATCGGAAAGGCAGATATTTGGTGGCAAGACCTTAAAAGGGTGAAAGGTATAAAAGACCGAGATGTGAGTTGGAGTACTTTTAAAACACTTCAAGAAAAAATTCTTATCTAAGTAGTATTATGAAGAAAAATTCAAAGAATTTTATGATCTGAAACTGGGAACGATGAACATGAAAGAACTGAACAACAAGTTTTTAAGTTTGCTAAGATATGTGCCGTATATGGTGGAAGAAAAACCGAAGCTCCAATAGTACCTAAGTTGTCTACCTTTCCACATCAAGGACACGATAGAGTACGATAACCCTAAGACACTAGAGGAAGCCATGAGGAAAGCCACTTTTTGCTTTGACCAGAATAAGAAAAGAGAAGGGGTACCTAGCTGGAAAAACCCAGTAACTTTGAACAGAAGAAGAATAATTTTAGATATGGTGGCAATTCCATTTTCTAGAAGAGAAATTTTCAGAATAAAAAATTTCAGCAGAACCGAAATAATCAGCGACAAAAATTTATAGCACCCAGAAATGTCCCCAATGTTGCCAGGACCAATGAATAGAAGCCACCTATAAAATGCTTTGAGTGCCAAGGGCCCCATTATGCCTCAGACTATCCCCTCAAGAAACGGGCGGCCAACCATATTCAGTCCATATAGTCTGAAGCCACTGTAGGAGATGTGGCAAGAGAAGTTCCCAGAATTAATGCAACATTAGACAACTAGCAAGTTGAACACCAAGTCTCAATGGAGGAGGTTCAAGGTATGTTGCAAAACCACCCAGTTTCTATTTTAGTTGACCCCGGTGCTAGTCTAAGTTATATGTCACGAGTTGTTGTAGAAAGACTCGATTTGAAAACAGAGAAATTCGATAAATCTTGGTTAGTTAGATTAGCGACAGGAACAAAAAGAAAGGTTTATGATTTTGTGGAAAATTGTGTTTTATCTATGAAACAACTAACCACGCAGGTTAAGTTAAATATTCTGCCATTGGGGTCATATGATATCCTAATCGGTATGGACTGGTTAGAAACCCATCGTGTCATTCTGAATTGTTATGAGCAAAGTTTTATTTGCCTGGATGACGAAGGGAAGACAGCAGAGGTAAAAGGCATCCCAAGAAAAACATTCGTTCAACAGATTTCAGCCATGCAAGTGAAAAGGGAAATCAGAAAAGGGTGTCAGATGTTTGTGGTAAATGCGGTGCATGATAAGATAAGTACTAAGGAGGACAAACTGAAAATAGAGGACATACCTGTCTTAACAGATTTTCAAGATATTTTTCCTGAAGAGATCCTAGATTTACCTCCCAAAAGGGACCTGGATTTTACTATTGAACTAATATCGGGTGCAGTGCCAAGTTCTAAAGCTCCATACTGGATGAATATACTAGAGCTGAATGAGTTAAAATCTCAGCTGAAGGAGCTGATCGATAAAAAATATATAAGACCCAGCGTGTCCCCTTGGGGAGCACCAGTCATTTTTTTTAAGAAGGAGGATGGTACCCTAAGACTTTGCATAGATTATCGTCAACTGAATAAAATGATGATCAAGAATAGGTACCCGCTGCCCCGCATTAACGATCTTTTTGACCAGCTATGTGGAGCAACAGTGTTCTCAAAGATCGATTTACAATCAGGATATCATCAGGTCCATGTGAAGGATGAAGACATTTTCAAAACAGCCTTTAGAACTCATTATGGACACTATGAGTTCGTTGTCATGCCGTTTGGATTAACTAATGCACTTGTTGTATTTATGTGCTTAATGAAAAAAATTCTACACAAGTACTTAGATAAGTTTGCAGTTGTGTTTATCGATGACATTTTGGTATATTCTAAGAACAAGGAAGAGCATGATGAACATCTATGTATCATTCTGCAAGTTCTAAGGGAGCACCAGTTGTATGCAAAATTCAGCAAATGTGATTTTTACAAAGACAAGATTTAGTACTCGGGACACATAATCTCTAAGGAAGGGATTTCGGTTGACCTCGCCAAGATAAAGGCCATTAATGAATGGCCGGTTCCTAAATATGTGATAGATGTGCGATCGTTTATAGGCATCACTAGTTATTATAGAAAATTCTTTGAAGGGTTTTCCAGGATCGCAAACCCCATAACATCGCTGCAGAAAAAGGGAAAGAAGTTTGTTTGGGACCAAAAGTGTGCGGACAGTTTTGCAAAGTTAAAAGAATTGCTGACTTCAGCGCCTATTTTAAGGATTGCATATCCCAAGAAAGATTTTGTAGTGTGCATGGACGCGTGAAATGATGGACTGGGAGGAGTCCTAACGCATGAAGGACATGCTGTAGCATATGAATCCAGAAAACCGAAAATACATGAGAAGAACTATTCCACCTACGATCTATAATTATTAGCAGTGATTCATGCCTTGAAAATGTGGCGTCACCACCTTATCGGCAGAAAATTTACCTTAATGACGGATAATATGGGGCTGAAATATTTGTTAGATCAAACAAATTTAAATGCCAGGCAAGCCAGATGGCTAACTTTTCTGAGTGAGTATGATTTTGAAATTCAACACATTAAGGGGAAGGAGAATAAAGTTGCCGACGCGTTAAGTCGTAATGCAAGGATACATTTTATTTAAGCCATCAGCACATACGCAACAGATTTGGAGGAACAGATTTTTGAAGGAATTAAGGAGGATGAGGAATATAGAAAATTATAAGAAAGGATAGCAGAAAACAACTCTGAAAATTCTGTAACAAATTTCAGTTTGAAGGAAAATGGCTTACTACTACACAAAAACAGATTGTACATACCAAACGTACCCGCAGTAAAAATTCTGATTTTGAATGAGATTCACAAGAGCCACTATTCTTGCCATCCAGGTTACTAGAAAACCATCACAATGCTAAGGAAAGAGTACTATTGGCCCAAAATGAAGGATGAAGTAGCAGAATATATATCCAAGTGTTTTGACTGTAAAAAAGTGAAGGTGGAACATCAGCATCCTGTCGGATTGCTGCAACCCTTGCCTATACCCAGCTGGAAATGGGAAGTCATAAGTATAGATTTCATGACTGGGTTACCAAAGAATAAAAAACAACACGACTCCATCATGGTGGTAGTAGATAAACTAAGCAAGGCAACCCATTTTATCCCTGTAAAAAACTACCCATAAAGCTCCTGATATCGCATAAATTTTTTATGAAATAGGGTTTTCGACTGCATGGCATACCCAAGGTAATAGTTTCAAGCGAAGATTCAAAGTTCATAGGTAACTTTTGGAGGTCCTTGTTCAAGGGGTTAAACACCACCTTAAATTTTAGCACTGCATTCCATCCACAAACAGATGGACAGACTGAAAGGGTGAACCAGATATTGGAAGATATGCTCAGAATGTATGTTAAGGATCAGGCTGGTAAGTGGGAAGACTACTTGCATTTAGCAAAGTTTGCGCATAACAATCACTACCATGCTTGAGCAAAACTTAGCCCATTTGAGATCCTTTACGGAAGAAAGTGTAACACACCGGTGTCATGGACTGATCCGGTTAGCAAGGTCACCTTAGGGCCCGAATTGTTGCAGGAATTAGAACTAATCATGAAGCAAGTACAAGGAAATCTTAAAGCTGCCCAGGATAGACAGAAAAGTCAAGCAGACCTTAAAAGAACTCATAAAGAGTTGCAGGTGGGTGAACATGCTTTTCTTAAGGTAAGGCCGAAAAAGAGTTCCTTAAAGTTGGGGAGCTGTGCCAAACTAGCACCCAGGTATTGTGGTCCTTTCGAAATCTTGTCCAGAATTGGACCTGTGGCATATCAATTAGCCTTACCTTCAAACCTCAAAGTCCATAATGTTTTTCACATTTCATTTTTAAAGAAATATGTGCATGATCCTACTCATGTTGTAAATTGGAATAATGTTCAGGTGGAACAAGGCGGCAATTTTCCAGTGGAACCGGACTGTATTCTTGCAAGGAAAGAAACTCTACTCCGGAACCACACGGTTGGCCAAGTAAAAGTGCAATGGAAGCACTATAGCCCAGCAGAGGCTACCTAGGAGTTGGAGAGTAGTATGCGGGTTGCATACCCAACTCTGTTCTAGGAACACTCAAGGAGTGAATAAAGCAACATCGAGGACGATGTTGAGGCTTAAGGGGGGGTGTATGTCACCTACACAATTTTTGAGAATAATTATTTTCTACTATTATCCTTTTTTCAAAAATACTTTGTGTGAAAATTATAATTACAAGTTTTGTAATTATGGCCAATTAGGTCAAAGATGAATGTAATGACTCATTATTATTATTTAATAAATAAAAATGGGAAACAAACACTCAAGAAAGCTATTACAAGAGTGTCCACTGGCCCACTAGGAGGAATGAAAGCTGCTGGAAGGATTGGGACAGACGGCAGCATTTGCACTCTACCATTAGCTATTGGTATGGGACAACTCCCCCTAATTTTGTGGCATTTCCCCCTCCAGGTGGAGGGAGGTGAGCAGGTAGCTCACTAATGATCAGTTAATTACAAAAGACCTAGGCAGCCTATAAAGGGAAATTCGAATTGAGCAGGGAGCTCTTACAATGTTTTATGCAGAAACATTCCTCATGCTCATCAGGTGATGGCTGAGAGATTCGAATAGGGGAGGCTATGGAGAGTGCAAGTATAAGTCTGCAATGTTATGAGAAGGACAGACCAGAGGTGTTGGTGCTGGTCCCATTGATTTCTAAGCCTGTAAGGCTGGATATATATTTTCTTGTTGCTACAAGCAAAGACCCTAAGCTTGAGAACTTCCTTCCTCCTGGTGGATCAGTGGATAGGCTCGGGGGTCCTAAGTGCAAACAGCTTGGCTGTTTAGGAGCAGGTTGGGTGGAACAAGCTTCTTGAGTGATTTGTTCCTCCCATTACACTGAGGTTCTATTCTTTTGTGTTTATTTTTCAATCATATGAATGCTCTCAGAAAATGGCTTAGTAATGTCATTAATGATCAATAGCAGTAAAATGTTAGAACCTAATTAATTTAGATTTACTGAACTGATAAAATTACTCCTCTGCATTTTTCCCCATGCGTGGAGCTGCATCGTACTCCAGTACAGAGAGGTAGCATTAAATCTGCCCAGTTAAAAGTGAAACCTAGCATGCATCTAAATATCTAAACCAAAAGAGCACCCATGCACAGACTTATGTTCCTCATGCTTTTTATATTTTAGCAGCTATAGATTAGATCCTTGCATGCAATGTTTTTATTATTCAAATCTATATGATGAACAACCTACCAGAAACTAGTCATAGTAATAGGTTCTTTTCTGACTTCTGAAGGTGGACATTGTGTTAACAACTAGGGTTTACTGGTCTTTAATTATTTCTTCAAAGAAAACAATATCATGCATTCTGTTTAACCATATTCCCACCTTTCTATTTTGTTATTGTTTGAGAATCTGATCGATTTTATAGAAATTATTGTCTTCACTATATTATCTTGTGCAGAAAGAAAGAAAGATACTGTGTTATTCTATCATTTCATTAGAGGTCCAAACTGGACGAATACAGGAATATAGAATTATAATAGACAAATTGTTGTACTAAAAGGAAAATTAAACTAACTGATGATTACACTGTATATTTCTTGATTCTGTATTATTAACTATATATGGAAGAACTTACATCACAGAATATCATGTTATTAAAATCAAGAAGAACATAGCATTATTGATTTGACAGAACAGGTTACAGTATCTCTACATCCAAACCAAGGTTGACCTGCCTCATTACACTATTATTTACAAACATTTAAACAGCTACCAAATCAAACGTTTCATTACCATTAGATGACCTAACTGGAGAATCAAGAGTTATTGTTCTTGTTTCCTTAACATCATTACAAACCAGCAGACTTCATTAACATCGACAGCTAGGGCTTAGCATTATCACTTATGTTTTCAAACAAAACCAATTCCTTTCCATTCTCGGCTTAATCCATGTATGCACAGATGCAATGTAAGCCAAGTAGATCGCTTTCGGCTTATAGCCACTATTTAATTAAACAACTTAAAACAGGCTTCCATTTACAGATTCGAAAACGAGAGTTTGAAAACACCATACTTAGCCATTAAACCCTAAATAATTATCGTTTCCATTTAAATTAACGCGGGTTGCATCCTACAGATTGCCGCATTCTTTTCCTGAAGGTTCCATTTAAAACCCAATGCTATTTACACACACAGCTAATGCCGAAACAAAATTACAGTCAACGTATCTCTTCCTCCATCAAAACAGAACTACCAAAACGATAGACATAAAACGTAAAGTTGTAAGACTCTTTGTAAACACGAGGGTTCAACCCTACCAAGCTCACCGAGCCAAGGAATGGCCGGCCATACATTTTAAACATTTACATCATCTACACTAACAACAAAACTTAAAACAGTAACGTTCCCCAATTGCTGCAGGCGAGACAAAGCCACTGCCGTGAAGGCATGCAACCAACACTCTGCTCATCAAGTCCGATTCCAAGGGAACCACTGAGGGAGGGATACCACCGAAGCTTACTAGTGGATTCGCTATAGTTCTTCTCCTCACCAACTGTTCCAACACCCTGTTGTTCACCGAGAGTTACCTGCCAACAACCATACACTGAGTTAAATATTGAATCATGAGATAGTAATGCATGCAACAAAGAATAATTTGAAAACCCTTGCAACATTACGATACCTGAGTCGTGACAGAGGCTTGATCCATCCACAGTGAAGGAGAAGCACCCAGCTCGAAGGCCACTCTATGTGATACATTTGAAACTTACAACCCGATTGAAACCCCAAAACTTGCAGGCTACTACAACGCCAAACTGACGCACTCATCCAACTTGTGGATGGCCATACCATTTAACTCCAAACTCGGCCTCCATTGATGGATTTCACCTACAGTTTGAGGACTGATACCGGTCTCAGGATCGAGCTCGTGGGAGGCTAGAAAAACATCAAAACCCTAAGTGCCTCTCAGCCGGTTGGCCTCACCTCCCAAACCCTACCACCGAAACAATGACCAAGAAAACGTTACAAGAATCCATAAGTTACATTAGGGTTCATCACAATCCCAACGCACAACGATCAACGACGGAGATCCACTTTCATCAAGCCACGAAGTTTCCATTTCCGTTGACACCAGGGCAGGAGGCCCGTTACAACTTAGCTTGCCAAACCTCATCACACACCAAATCATCCATCACAACTTACACGTAACAATATCCTTAACATGGTGGCCAGGCAATTTAGTTGCAAACTCAATCATTTACTACACTCTCGACTTCGTACGCAGGCTTTTGTAGCACCATCATTCCACCTGCCAGCCATATGGATCAACATTAATAGCATCGACATATAAATGGTATCAAGGTATAATGTCCATCGGTAGCATATAATAAAGGTCTTATATGATTCCATTTAATCAATTTCGAGCACACTCATAGCATATGAATATCCACCAAGGTCACGATCAATCATAGGGCATGGATTGACTCCGCCCCAACATATAAAGTTACTATAAAGTTCATCATTAGAATCATTGTAAAGCTCTTAAAGCTTTGTTCACACCATAAGTTATATGAATACACCCTTAGGGTATGGCTACCATGGAAGGACCCATCGCATACATTGCATGGTAGGGTATTAATGCTTAATGCATCACCATTTTAATTGCTCGGGTAATAGAGACTAGAACCACCTTACCACTCATTCTATAATATGCATAGGACCATATGCCCTTGTCTCACCGTCAAAAATTATAAAAGAATTATTTTAACAGCCACAAGTCATTATGGAATGACCACATGTAAAGTCATCAACACTTAATGGAACATTCATAACAAACACACCCCGAGATTGAAGATATCTGCAGTCTTGGAGATAGCCTAGTTCATTTTACAATTGGAAGGAAACCATACCTGTAGCGACGAAATTCATTCGCAGTTTTTATCGATATCACGGTTATTAAACACTCTGAATTTTATCGCTATCTCTTACCTGCGAATCTACGCATGGAGGACGAGTACAATGCTTTAACTGAGTAGCTAAGTAAGCCTTGGGGCACCTCGTGGGACCCCTTTCATCATCATCTAGAAAAATTAAACTGTCAGAGAAGAATTTTGTTTCCAAATGCATCACAATTTTCAATCATTCCAGCATATAAATAAAGAACATAATCATTAATTGGATTCATGATGTGTCGCCGACACGATACACCATTAGAAGACAAAAAGACACAACCATTAAATTGTTTCATACCAAGCGTCGCATTTATCAATTGTTGCTTTATTAATTATTATTATTTCCGCATTTTACAATTATTAGCTTTTTATGGCGATTTAAATTTTTTTAAATTTTTATGAGAATATCGGGATGTTACATGTATATTGACCTAGTCAAACCTAGTTTGACCCATGTTTGACCATGGTCATTCTTGGGATCCGTGATGTTGTGGGACATATATGCTTATTGATGATGATTGATGGCCCCACATACTCTTTATTATGATACCATATGGTGGACATATGATTCATATGGTGATTGATGCAGTTCAACAGGTTTTATTATTATTCCAGATCATCAGATTATGCATTGTCTCGATATGGTGGACCTTATTGTTGACCCCTCAGGTCAACCATGGTGTATGGGTACACACTCTTAGTATATTTGGGTCTTATGGATCCAATGAGACACTTATCATTCAGTTTTGGGAAATTCTGACAGTGATAGCTGTAGTTTTCCACTTGTTGACCAGATTTGGGGTTGTTTTCCCAGCATGTCCAGCAGGGGCCATGAGAGGCCAGTTCACCTAGGGTGATGTATGAGGAGGGGGTGGTCCAGCCACTTGATGTTACCATATTACCCCCCTTATGGAGATCCTGGTGGGCTCAGTTTGATAGCACAGGTGCCCTAGGTGGCAGTTTCAATAGCTTCACAATTACCGAGGCAGTTAAAACTGGGATAAAAGGGTCACTGAGGAATTCGATTTGGGAAATTGAGGCAAGGTTTTGGCACTTGTTATTCACAGAGGTCTTCCAGGGTGAACCCCCCATCTTCCAGCCAGTTTTCTTCATTCAGTGGGGTCCACAGAGACCACAAGAGGCCTTTTACTGCATGTCTCTCACAGATTCTGAGGACAAGATTTGATCATTTGTATTATTTTGGACATATTATTTTATATTATTGTGCCATGGGGATGAGATAGCAATGAGTGATGCCTCGTATCCCCACCATGAGCTTTATGAGTCATTTCCATGTTATATGAGGTGGGCCCATGTGCCTTAGCCCCCTCTAGAGGATGATGTCACCCTCACTTAGTCACTTTTAGCTATGACATCACCTCTATTTTGAGTGATCCATGTGATATTATGTTATGGCTCATCTTAGCCATTGATTATGTTGTGAGATCTTTTAATATCATTCATTCATTTCATAAAGTGGTTTTGAGATCTAGGGTTTTGGTCTTTATTATCCTATATAAGGAGGAGACCCCCTCATTGTAAAATTCATCTAGAGATTTTTGGCTCTTGGCTCTTGGAATAAAAATAATTTATGGGCATATTGGATCTTGAAGTTGGAATGCTTGTGGTGATTGTAAATGCTTCTTTCTCTACATTAATAGACATTGGGGGCCATCTTGATTTTATCTTCAACTAACATTGTTTTGTAGGCAAAGAAGACGTTTTGGAGGAGTGCGAATTGGTGGGGAGGCCTACCCTTCAAGCTTCAAGAGGATGTTTTGGTTGACAGGGAGTTGTTTTGTCTTTGTACCAACAATTCATGTTTATCATCTCTTTGTTTGCATCTCTTTCCATTCTTGATTGATTGATTGATCTTTGTGTCCTTGATTGACAGGAATAGGGAAATCGATTTGGTTGAAGGAGGCAAAACATTGGCAAGAAGGGCTCATCCACGTTTGGCATTTGATCTTTGTGGGAAGTAATCCTCGTCACAAGCCTCTTCCATCTTCATCTTCCAAGTATGTTCCAAGAGGTATGAAATTCTTCTATCTTATCCATCTATTCTCTTAGATCTAAGAACCCTCATTGATTAAAATCCTCATTTTTCACCTTTTTCTAGATCTACTTGGATCTAGCTTGGCTTTGCGGAAAATATTGAAAACCCACCTCTATAGTATCCACGGCAATTCAGATCTATAGTTTGGTGTGGATTGGCCTTCATTTGACACACTTTCCAAGGCACATTAGCCTCCTTGAGGGAGGTCGCATTCCTTGAGGGAAGCTATTGGGGCTAGTTCCAAGACATGGGTAGGTGAGATTCCACTTGATTTGCACTTCTCTCACTTGATAACCTACCCCTAGTGCTTCACCTTGTTGATTTTCACTTTGTGGGCCCCATTCATCATTTTGAGGGATTGAGCCCCACTTGGGTCACTTGGTGATGCATTTTGAATCTCAGATCTACTGAGATATAGCCATTGGATTATTTTGATCTTCAAAACCCACCTTTATTTGCACCTTGACTACCCCGATTAACATTTTGGTGGACATCCAACTCCATTTGGCCCTTGATCTAAGGCATTAGTCTTCCTTAGGGTAATTCGCACTTCTTGGGGTTAGTGGTTTTTGCTATATCCCGCATTTGGGTGCTCTCAATTCTTGGTTAATCCATAGATACATTCTATAGAGCCCCTCTAGTACCATCTTCCATTAATTTTGACCAAGTGGACCCATCTTGGACCATTTTCCCTATTTTAAGGAAGTGGGCCCCACTTGTGTATTTCATGGTACTAGATCTATCTCTTTGATCTCCCTAGGTGGCCTGACTCATTCATTGGTTGAAACACTTGTCACATCTTAAGCCTCTTCAACCATACTTAAATTCTTGGGCCCACCTAAGCTTGTATTGGTTTCTGTAACTCAACTTTCACATATCCCTAGGAACCTTTGTTTTGGCTAATCTTCTGTCGATTGGCTATAGGGTCTCCCCCTTGATATTGTCTTGTCTAGATCTAAAGTGAAGAGTGCCTCGGTTGTCATGACTTCCATCTTGCATTGGGAACCGTGGCATCTCTTGGGTCACCTCTTTAGTTTTCCCTCTCCTCTACCATCCCAGATGGGATACCATTAGGGACAACTACAAGTTGTGTGATAACAGGCTCCTTACCATCCTATTTAAAAAATTGTTTATAAGCTTCCCATACCTTCTCAATGCTTTATAGAAGAAGGCACCTTTCACTTTGATAGAGATTATAGTGAGTAAGCAATCTTGTAAGCCTAACTTCTTCTAAGTTTTTCTTCATATGAGGGGATTCTATTGTTATATTATTTGTGTTTAGGAATATATATTTCTTCCCCATGGAATTCATTTTGTACATATAAATACCTTATTTTCCATAGAAAGATAAATATAATAACGTCGCTACCTCAAATGTCAACTAGTGGTGATAGACACATAGGTGGTTGTAAGTTCCTTGGTGCATATGCAAAACCTACTATAGTGAGATGTGGGATTTTGCTAGGGATAATGGCCATTTTGATATGGTCATCGTTAATCACATTAAAGTGTTTTAATGTAACGTGTCACTCAGGATTAGGTTGTGTGGCCAATGTGTGTTGAATTATCGGTAAATTAATGAGTTCTAGGTGATGGGTTCTATTACCAATCAAACTAGAAGTCCCTTCAAATAGACTATGTATGGCCTTGATAGTAAGCATCCATGCGGAAGGAAGACCCAATGTCACCTTAGTCTAGTTCCTTAACTTCTTTGGGTAACTCCTAACCTAGGGGAGATCCCTTAACCAAAGGATGAGTACTTGCAATTATCATAGAGATTCAAATACCCATATTATAGCCTTATAGATAAGATCAGTGCCTTATCTCGAGTTAACAATGAACACAAAAGAATACCAACATTATATAACAAGTATTAATAGAACTTTGCCAATCTATATCAGTAAAATCAACACAATAACAACACTATATCATCGCTATATTACGCTCTGCAAATCTTAATACAAGTTCAGAAACAAGTTCGCCCTTGAAAGGATGATAACCAGAGGATATGGATGCATTAATTAGTCTTAATAAGGACTGAAAACCATTGCTAAATGTTAATCTTTAGATAGTTTTCACATTTACCAATGCACAGGTTAGACTATGATTCCCTCAAGAATTTATGGATAAATCAACCAAGGAAAATTTAAGGGGTGGACCAGAATTATCAATCACCAAATGTTTTTGTTATTTTTGGAAATATTCAGATTTTTAGGGATTTTTCAGTTATATGTTGCTTTTGGTGAATTTTTGCATAAAATAAAAGATACAATGAATTTAATAAAAAGATACATAAAATTTGATAGAGAGAGAGTTGACGGTAGGGTATTAGATTCTTATCTCTAACCCTTGGGATATGAGAGATCGAGACTAACATCCCTATTCCTAAGATGGTTTTCAATACTTGCAGCTAGGGCATAAGCTAGCAACCTTTAGGGTTAGGTAGTAGAGCTCTAACTAGGGAAAATAGAGAAGTCAAAGGCCTGATGTAACAATGGAGAGCCCCTTTACAAGAAGGTCTCCACAAGCAAGTAGAAAAAATGCTAGCATACAAAACCCTAATTCAGTTCAAGGAACTGTTATCACATATATAGTAGCCGGGCTACCATACATTATTTTTCTCATTCCAGTACACTATTCAGCCAGTTCCCTTGCATTTGAGATGCTGAGATGAGCATCTATATTGGATCACTATCAGATTGAGGACAGCAGTTATATTCCCCATGCCATGACGGAGTTTCAGGACACTCAGAGAGATGCCCGATATAGCCATTATGCCATTGGTACAGAGCAGACAGTAGTGCCCAGAGTTACAGCAGCAGTTCCAGAGGACAGATGATGGTACAGGTTGATGTGCATTCAGGTATATGACTCAGCAGGTATATTACAGGTGTTATGGTTAGATTGCTTTTATACTTATTCTTATAGCATGTCATAGCACTTAGTGTCATGATCTGGCGATCATATAGATATATGGACCTGGTTGACCTATTATATTATATTATACTGTCCCTACTCAGACTTAGAAGTTCACTATTCATACTCATTGGTACAGACCCTCCTTAGGGAGAATAGAGGTGATCATTACACCATATTTTGGCTTGCTAATGTTGGCTCCATCATTTCACTGTCTTCATCCATCCGTGGACTACCTTTTAGATTATCACCCTGACTTACTACTTGACTAGTGGCATGGAGGACCTTTCCCCACTGTAGCCTCTGTATTGGATGAGCTTCCTTGTTTATTGTGTCTCGGCTCTGAGTTGGTGACAAAACTTACCTATGGTGAGTTGGAGTTCCTTGGAGTTCCCCCTAGTCACTAAAGTTGTGTTGGCTAAACCTGAAACTTTTGGTGCTGCCATGAATACAAAATCTGGAAAAAACGAAATGTTATATCTTGTATGAAAAGCCCATTCATGCAATGTGTTTCTAAACACACATGAATGAAAGGCATGCCAAATGAAAATGGCCATGAAAATAAAATGTTATATCTTTTGGAAAAATAAATACCTAGGTAAACAAGCTGTCCATGACACACCTAGAAGTGCTCAGGTAAACAAGTGCCTTAAAAACACACCTGCAGCAGAAAGCCTAAAGAAAAATGTAAATCTATGCAATGTGTTTGTAAACACACATAGATCAAGGCTATGGAAACCTCAGGCCCAAAAAGCAATGGAACTTAAATGCTATATCTAAACAATTGCTGGCCTTATTTGTATTATGGATTGTGCGCATCTGTGAAGGTGAATAAACCCTATTTAAACAACTCATCCATTTGTGAGACACCGCCATTCCCTGTGTTATTGCTCATTCAGTATATACTATGGTTTATTCCCTTTCCCTTGCCAAAGTGTCACAAAGTCAAGACAGTTAAGTCATCCCTTAGCCTAGCCAAGTTAATTTAGCCTTCACCCTTCACTAGCAAATTGATCACAACTATGAAGTGAGTATGATCCTGAAAGTCTAATCTGAGTGATAATAATAATTAACGACACTATATATTTGGATTTAGATCGCCAATCATGATTACTCTGTGTTATAATTGCTATTTGAATAAATTGTAAAGCATGTATTAACCTTGATACTTTTCAGCAGCCTTGGATGATGGACTGAGTTATATTTGGTCATGGTTGGACCTAGTTTGACCATGGAGGACCATGGGACATGAGATGTTGGACCTTATGATGATATGGATAGATGATATATGGTCTATGTACACATACAGGATGATTCTATGCAGCAGCTACAGGGTTATGATGATGATTCTTGGGATACAGCAGTGTTTGGTCATTTACAGATCATTATTATTGGCCTTGTTCCGGTACATTAGATATTTATTTTGATCATGCAGAGATTCATATGGTGTATGAGTACACATCTTGGATGGATTTGGACCTTCTGATTCCAATGGGATAGTTTGTTTTCAGTTCCGGGCACTTACAGTGATGATTTAGCCTCAGTAGGCTGTCCTAGTGCAGTTTTGGTCTGTTGGAGGCCCTGTCGGAGCAGAGATGACTCTTATCCGGTTGACCTAGGGTGCTGATGATGGAGGGGGTGATCCAACCACTTGTTTTTACCATATTACCCCCCTCCCGGACACATTGGTGCCCTCACCTTGACAGCGCCATCACTCCAGGAGGCTGTTTGGGCAGTTTCACGCTTCCCGAGGCATTTCCGGATTGGTAGAAATGGCTATTGAGGAAATCGATTTGGGCTACTGAGGCAAAGTTATGGCATGGGATGATCAGTGATGATAGATCGGGGTGTTCCGCACCTTCTCCAGCAGTTTCAGCTTCATCGGGGCCCGCATCCATCACTTATGGCACTTTCTGTGGATTTTTGAGGTCTTTTGAGGACCACGACTTCACTAGGGAGGCACGATTTGGTACTTTCATGATTATTTATTGGTTATTGTGCCATGGGGATTGACCAAGGAGGGATAAAATTACCCCTTGGACCCACCATGAGCCTCTTATGATATTTTGTCATCATGATTTGGTGGGATTCCCCTCTCCTAGGGCGACTTTGTCCACTTATGTTATATTTTATGTGTGATCCATGTATTATGTTGTTGAGCTCATCTCAACCATTGATTAGACATTTGTATCTTTTAATCTTAGCCACTCATTCAAAAAGTGGTTAGGGTTTTGGTGCCTCTCCTTCCTATTTAAAGGAGAGAGCCTCTCATTGTAAGGGGTCTTTGGCTCTTGGATTATTGGTATAGAAAAATATTCTTGTGGAAATTCTTGTGGTCTCCTTTGCATCTGGTGTTCTTAGATGATGATTGGAAAGTCTATTGCAACCTAGCATTTGGAAATTGTGGTAAGATCTATCTTGTTTGGAAATCATTGTTTGTCTACAGGAGGGCGACTTCAACAAGGGCGATTTTGCAAGGCTTCTTCAAATCGACTTTCTTGGCATTCGCTTGTATCAGGGGGTTATCATTAGCGTCATTGTGATCTATGCTATCTTTCTGTTACTTCTTTTGTGGCATTAGTCTTATCTCTTGATGCATCAAATCTGATATTGTTGACGTTTGTTGTGCAGGAGAGAGGGCGCATTGGCTTCTTGGACCAAATCGATTTGCATAGAAACTACCTCAAAGCTTCCAAATTGATCGGGATTGCATAGATCATCATCATCAAGGCATCTACAAGGTTATCCAGGTAAGATCCACAGGTTTGTTTCTCTTTCCTTTATCCAATCCATTGACATAACTCATAAATTGTTAAAACCCTAATATTTCAAAACCCCCCATTCTACATTTTCTCAGATCTACTTAGATCTAGTGGGTTGTTGGGCATGATATTGAAAACCCACCTCTATAGCATCCACGGCATCCCGGATCTATAGTTTGGTGAGGATTGGTTTCCGTTTGACCCGTCTCCCAAGCCAACTTAGCTTCTCCCAAGGAAGGCGCACTTCACTATTTGAGCAAGTTGACCTAGATCTAGGTGATGGGTGTTTGAGATTCCACTTGATTTGACATCTACACATCAAATAACATACACCCAGGTTGTCCCTTTCTTGAAATTTATCTTGTGGGCCCCATTCCACATTTTAAGGGATTTAATCCCCATTTTTGACCACTTGGAACACTTAAACTCAGATCTACTAAGATCTAACCGGTGGATTGCCACGAAATTATAGATCCACACTCCTACCTGATCGATCTACTAGGATCTAAAGTTTGTTTGCCATCCGACATGATTTGACCCACCTAAACCCTAATTTAAGCCTCCTTGGGTAAAGTCGCACCACCTTGGAGAAGTGAGTTCATTCACTTCTAGGAACTGGGTACTTGAGATTATTGCAGATATGAAACCGGAATAATTCAAAACCTAGGTCTAGACTGTCACTTTGTCAAATCTTGCCTTGGGGACTGCATTCCTTGTTTTAAGGGATTGTGGTCCACTTGGGTTAAACCTAGATCTATACACATTTAACCATCAATACCTATACTGTCCACTTATCTCATGTTGTAGGAGTCCTAAACCATAAGTCAACCCCACTTTGACTCCACTTCCCAATTCCCAAGGCACTGGTTTCTCTACAAGGTAATTCAACTTTCCTAGACTGTTGGATTGACTTGTGGTTTGACTTATGCAATGGTGAACTATACCCTTGAAGCTATCATGAATCATGGTCAAGCTTGTCACTTGTACTAGTTAGCCCCAATTAAATCCATAAACTACCCTGCATTGGACACGGTTCCCAAGGCAGTGGATCCTTTGACATTGAACTAGTACACTAGCCCTAGATCTCACTACAAACATTATAAGTCACTCTTACATTCAATTATGAACCAAATCTATACCTATTAAACCCATCACTTGGCTTGTGACTTCATCCTTAGGTCTAGGATAAACCATACACCTAACTTCACCTAGAAATACCCTGATTTGGTGTCTTGGTTTTGATCTCTCCTGTCGGGAGTAGATCGGGTCTCCCCCTTTGTTGTCTGGGCTAGATAACATAAAGCGAAGGTTGCCTCGACTGGCGTGACAACCATACATATTGGAGGTCGAGGTGATCGGGGTTGCACCTTTGAGTTGCCCTTCCCTATTGCTATCCATGACTGGATCCATCCATAGGGGTAACTACATATTAGGTGATAACATTTTGGCGCCGTTGCCGGGGATGCAATAGGCTTACCTTGGGAAAGCTAGTAGTCCTTACTGCATATACAACGACACATATCTTGGTATAAGAGTTAAATCTACCTGGCGACTCCCAATCGTGACTCCGCTGAGGAGCGAACTCATTTACATCCTTACAACACGAGAAGTAAAGTAAACTTAGATCAAATTGAAGGAACCCCAATTACATATCGTAAAAGAGATCCTAAAGCACAACCATCTAACTTCCTTTGGAAGTTGGTTAACGATTCTCCAAACAGAGCTTCAGGATCCCCTTTGACTATTTCGGTTCCTCCCTCATCTCCTAGTTCAAACTTAAACATAAAATTACCAAATCCAATGGCCGGAACAAACCCGGGAAACCAGAATGTTCCTCCACCACAAGCTCCTAGGATTTTTGGAAGAAAGGCAAAACCATCTCCTTTAGACTTTTCCCAAATCCAGGGTGCACCCCATGATATGCCTGAAAAGTATTTTGAAAAGGTTCCCAGATTTGATGGAGTATCTGCTATATCAATTGAAGACCACATTGATAAAGTATGGGAACACATGGAAGCATATGGAGCATCTGAGGAAGATGTATTCATGAGGGGTCTCCTGGCATCCTTGGAAGGAGATGTTAGGAAGTGGTTTGACAGGTTGCCTGCCTCATCCATTGATGGGTATGATAACTTTGTCAACAAGCTAAATAGTGAGTGGTCCCGAAAGTTAGATGGGAAATTTCTCTTACACCAACTTTTTGACATCAAGAAAAGAGAAAATGAAACAGTCCATGAGTTTAACATAAGATTTGACAAGACTGTAGCTGTTATCCCTGAAGAAATTAGACCAAAAGATCAAGTAGTTGTCATTCACTACTTGAATGCTTTTGAGGGATGGGTTGGTTATCAGCTAAAGGATAAAAACCCAAATGACTTAAAGACCGCTCAATCAAATGCTAAGATGGCTGAGCAAAATGTAGCATCCATGGGGAAACAAAACTTTTTCGATCAATTTACCCCATCCACTTCCAGATCTGACCCTAGACTCCAAAAACCAAAGGAACCGGTGAGTGTGCCAAAGGAATCCAAGGACACCTTAGAAGTCATGCAAGAAATGATGAAGCAATTAACTGTCCTAACAAAGAATGTGGCAAGTTTGAATGACCCTGAGAGACATAGAAATACTTATGGCCCTAAACCTTACTGGAATAATAATAGAAGGCCTGATGGGGATAGGGATAGACGACGACCTGAGTATCCAGAAAACTCTGAAAAGAAGGAAGTCAATTGGTGTGATGAAGAAGAAGAAGAACCCTCTGACACCATTGACCATGATGACCAACCAGAAAACATCAACTTTATAAATGACTTATCTTATGATGAAGACTTTGGAAGAATCCTTTTAGAAGAAGAGCCATGGGAGCAAGAAGATGATATAGTTGAAGAACTTAGCCCCTCATGTCATGCCTTAGAACTTCCAAAACCTAAAGAGCAACCAAAGTATCAAATCTATAAACGAGAAAGTACTTCCCAACCTTCTTTTCTTGATAAACATAAAAAGATTGATGAAGATAAAAAGGAAGAAGAAGATCTTGCCATAGATGATTATGATCTTAAGATTGATATGAAGAAAGAGCTAAGCAAGATAATGTGTAACATCCCTGTCACTGAGTTAATGAAGGTGCCCTCTGTCAGATGCCAAGTAGAGGAATTTTTCAATGGTATTGGCCAAGACAAAACTCCTGAACCGGTCCTAGAATCATGTCATATCCAAAAGCTTAGTGGAACACAACCTAGTGAAACAGAAAAGGATCCACCAATAAACATCCATTCAGCCATTTATGAAAGAAAGAGCGGTGGTCACTCTCCCTTTTACCTTACTTTGCACATTCAAAACATGCTCCTTCATAACTGTATGTTGGATTCTGGAGCAGCAATGAATGTTATGCCTTTACAAGTTATGAAGGAAATGGGACTTGAAGTGACTAGGCCTTACGGAAATGTCTGTGGTATAGATTCTCGACGAGTGCCATCTTATGGTTTGATCAAAAACCTTAGAGCTGATCTTTTCGCATGTTCAGACATTTCTACCATGATGGATGTAGTTGTCATTGACTTACCCCCAGCATATGGAATGCTTTTATCTAGAAAATGGGCAGCTGGTCTAGGTGGATACCTTATGATGGATTTGTCATTTATCTGTGTTCCCAACCCTGATGGAGCTTTGATTCGGGTTAACAGAGAACCTTGTTATAATGAGCATGTTGAATCTTTTGATGAAGGGTTAAAAAACACATATGGGGATGAATTATTAAATAATGCCAAAACTAACCTTGTTGAAGATGAGGATGAGTTATATGAGGTTGATCAAAGTATGTGTATGGTCATGGAAGATTCTGATTCTTTTTGGGAAGACAAGCAAATGATTGAAATAACAAGAACAGTTGGAAATGAATTTATTGAGGAAATAGATGAATTGAGAGGATATGAAAAACAACCCCAAGATCATGAACAAAACAATGAAATTATTCAAGAACCTTCAATAGAAAATCACACACTGGAAGGGGTTGAGGATGGCATAAGAAATATAGGAAGAAATGAGAATTTGTTTGATGATCAAAGCATGGAACAAACTCCCCCGATAGAAAACCTTCATGAGCAAACAAACAATGAGGAGAACATTGAGAACCCAATACATGAAGATGAGTTTGATGATATTAGGAGGGGAGAAAGAATTCCTTTCACTGTTAGGGAGTGGTTTGCCTTGACTGATCACAATAGAGAGAGAGAAAGCCAAGGGCTTCCACCTATCTACCCATGGGAAAACAATCTTGCAACATCTACTAGGGTTGAAACAAATGAAGAGCCTGAAGCCACTTATTATTCTGACACAGAAGATTCTTTATCTCATTTATCTCTAGAAGACGGTAACCTAATTCAAGTCCATGATAACTCTCTAAGTTGGGAAGAAGATGCCCTAATTAATGATGCACCCGAAGGAGACTATAATCTAAATAATCTTGCTATTTTTCAAACTCCTTCAGAGCCTCAAAGCCATGCTTTATCTGCATATCCGCATATCCCTAGTTTCCTCCTACCATCTGAGTCATCTAGTCATCATACTCATGATCCTTCTCACATTCTTACTTCCTCTACATTTCATCTTGAGTCAGTTTCTCCCAGATTGGAAAACATGGTTGTTCCGGTTCCTTCAGGGGAAGGTTCTAGTCATAACACTGTCATATCTCATGAGCCATCTCTCTCAGAGGAACATAGAGATTTCTGGACTGTAGATGAGGTTGTTAAAAGAGTAGTATCTCCCCATGAGGAAGAGCCAAATGAGGTAGTCCAAGAAACAAGAAAGGAAGTTAGGGAAGTCCTTGTTGGCACAGTTGCTATTTCCTTAGATGGTGGTCCACCCAGAATTGATGCAGTTCCTTCTAGGAGAAACTCGAGGACTGTCACACCTCAACCACAAAACCCTGCTGAAATCCACCCTATGCCTATTCGTAACATTGGAGTTATTCCTGAGTCAGTCAATAGAAATAATTTTCCTACAGGAAGTCAAGTCATCATTCCCAACCATTTATTGCATATAAGATCGGGACAAGCTGATGACTTATGGGTTGGACCTTTCACAGTAGAGCGATGCATTGATGGCATGTGCTTTCTGACCACTGGTAGTGGACGACGTATTTTATATCCTGTCCATCAGAGGGACTTGAGGGATCACATCCCTGATCCCACATAGTTGGGATCTCTCCGCTTGCATTGCCTGGTAGATTAGGGTAGGTAGGAAACCGAATAAGCCTACTTAGGCAGTAGTTAGTCTTTTCAGCCATTGAGGCTGGCACCTTCTTAGTCTCTAAGCTCCTTTGTAAGCTCCTTGGTTAACTGAGTACCTGTCACTTTTTTCTTTTTCCCTGCACAATAAATTTCAAATTTTGCAAATTATGTTAGTAGTTTAATTTACTTTCTGCAGTTATATATTTCATGCATTTTTATTTCTGACATAGAGTAGATTTTATTTCAGTTGGTTTCATATTTTTCCCACACATGCGGCATGAGGTATGTTTGATGTTTGTGAATGCAGAAAATAGGTTGCAAAAATAAAAGTTGGAAATAAAATGGTAGAGTGCTGATCGTGGCTGCGAGTAGCAGAGTTCGAGGACCAGAGATTCTGAGGTTCTCAAGCGCTCACTTCAGCAGAGCACTTGTCCCAGCCGGAGCCAGATGTTATCACATATATAGTAGCCGGGCTACCACACATTATTTTTCTCATTCCAGTACACTATTCAGCCAGTTCCCTTGCATTTGAGATGCTGAGATGAGCATCTATATTGGATCACTATCAGATTGAGGACAGCAGTTATATTCCCCATGCCATGACGGAGTTTCAGGACACTCAGAGAGATGCCCGATATAGCCATTATGCCATTGGTACAGAGCAGACAGTAGTGCCCAGAGTTACAGCAGCAGTTCCAGAGGACAGATGATGGTACAGGTTGATGTGCATTCAGGTATATGACTCAGCAGGTATATTACAGGTGTTATGGTTAGATTGCTTTTATACTTATTCTTATAGCATGTCATAGCACTTAGTGTCATGATCTGGCGATCATATAGATATATGGACCTGGTTGACCTATTATATTATATTATACTGTCCCTACTCAGACTTAGAAGTTCACTATTCATACTCATTGGTACAGACCCTCCTTAGGGAGAATAGAGGTGATCATTACACCATATTTTGGCTTGCTAATGTTGGCTCCATCATTTCACTGTCTTCATCCATCCGTAGCCTACCTTTTAGATTATCACCCTGACTTACTACTTGACTAGTGGCATGGAGGACCTTTCCCCACTGTAGCCTCTGTATTGGATGAGCTTCCTTGTTTATTGTGTCTCAGCTCTGAGTTGGTGACAAAACTTACCTATGGTGAGTTGGAGTTCCTTGGAGTTCCCCCTAGTCACTAAAGTTGTGTTGGCTAAACCTGAAACTTTTGGTGCTGCCATGAATACAAAATCTGGAAAAAACGAAATGTTATATCTTGTATGAAAAGCCCATTCATGCAATGTGTTTCTAAACACACATGAATGAAAGGCATGCCAAATGAAAATGGCCATGAAAATAAAATGTTATATCTTTTGGAAAAATAAATACCTAGGTAAACAAGCTGTCCATGACACACCTAGAAGTGCTCAGGTAAACAAGTGCCTTAAAAACACACCTGCAGCAGAAAGCCTAAAGAAAAATGTAAATCTATGCAATGTGTTTGTAAACACACATAGATCAAGGCTATGGAAACCTCAGGCCCAAAAAGCAATGGAACTTAAATGCTATATCTAAACAATTGCTGGCCTTATTTGTATTATGGATTGTGCGCATCTGTGAAGGTGAATAAACCCTATTTAAACAACTCATCCATTTGTGAGACACCGCCATTCCCTGTGTTATTGCTCATTCAGTATATACTATGGTGTATTCCCTTTCCCTTGCCAAAGTGTCACAAAGTCAAGACAGTTAAGTCATCCCTTAGCCTAGCCAAGTTAATTTAGCCTTCACCGTTCACTAGCAAATTGATCACAACTATGAAGTGAGTATGATCCTGAAAGTCTAATCTGAGTGATAATAATAATTAACGACACTATATATTTGGATTTAGATCGCCAGTCATGATTACTCTGTGTTATAATTGCTATTTGAATAAATTGTAAAGCATGTATTAACCTTGATACTTTTCAGCAGCCTTGGATGATGGACTGAGTTATATTTGGTCATGGTTGGACCTAGTTTGACCATGGAGGACCATGGGACATGAGATGTTGGACCTTATGATGATATGGATAGATGATATATGGTCTATGTACACATACAGGATGATTCTATGCAGCAGCTACAGGGTTATGATGATGATTCTTGGGATACAACAGTGTTTGGTCATTTACAGATCATTATTATTGGCCTTGTTCCGGTACATTAGATATTTATTTTGATCATGCAGAGATTCATATGGTGTATGAGTACACATCTTGGATGGATTTGGACCTTCTGAGTCCAATGGGACAGCTTGTTTTCAGTTCCGGGCACTTACAGTGATGATTTAGCCTCAGTAGGTTGTCCTAGTGCAGTTTTGGTCTGTTGGAGGCCCTGTCGGAGCAGAGATGACTCTTATCCGGTTGACCTAGGGCGCTGATGATGGAGGGGGTGGTCCAGCCACTTGTTTTTACCATATTACCCCCCTCCCGGACACATTGGTGCCCTCACCTTGACAGCTCCATCACTCCAGGAGGCTGTTTGGGCAGTTTCACGCTTCCTGAGGCATTTCAGGATTGGTAGAAATGGAAATTGAGGAAATCGATTTGGGCTACTGAGGCAAAGTTATGGCATGGGATGATCAGTGATGATAGATCGGGGTCTTCCGCACCTTCTCCAGCAGTTTCAGCTTCATCGGGGCCCGCATCCATCACTTATGGCACTTTCTGTGGATTTTTGAGGTCTTTTGAGGACCACGACTTCACTAGGGAGGCACGATTTGGTACTTTCATGATTATTTATTGGTTATTGTGCCATGGGGATTGACCAAGGAGGGATAAAATTACCCCTTGGACCCACCATGAGCCTCTTATGATATTTTGTCATCATGATTTGGTGGGATTCCCCTCTCCTAGGGCGACTTTGTCCACTTATGTTATATTTTATGTGTGATCCATGTATTATGTTGTTGAGCTCATCTCAACCATTGATTAGACATTTGTATCTTTTAATCTTAGCCACTCATTCAAAAAGTGGTTAGGGTTTTGGTGCCTCTCCTTCCTATTTAAAGGAGAGAGCCTCTCATTGTAAGGGGTCTTTGGCTCTTGGATTATTGGTATAGAAAAATATTCTTGTGGAAATTCTTGTGGTCTCCTTTGCATCTGGTGTTCTTAGATGATGATTGGAAAGTCTATTGCAACCTAGCATTTGGAAATTGTGGTAAGATCTATCTTGTTTGGAAATCATTGTTTGTCTACAGGAGGGCGACTTCAACAAGGGCGATTTTGCAAGGCTTCTTCAAATCGACTTTCTTGGCATTCGCTTGTATCATGGGGTTATCATTAGCATCATTGTGATCTATGCTATCTTTCTGTTACTTCTTTTGTGGCATTAGTCTTATCTCTTGATGCATCAAATCTGATATTGTTGACGTTTGTTTTGCAGGAGAGAGGGCGCATTGGCTTCTTGGACCAAATCGATTTGCATAGAAACTACCTCAAAGCTTCCAAATTGATCGGGATTGCATAGATCATCATCATCAAGGCATCTACAAGGTTATCCAGGTAAGATCCACAGGTTTGTTTCTCTTTCCTTTATCCAATCCATTGACATAACTCATAAATTGTTAAAACCCTAATATTTCAAAACCCCCCATTCTACATTTTCTCAGATCTACTTAGATCTAGTGGGTTGTTGGGCATGATATTGAAAACCCACCTCTATAGCATCCACGGCATCCCGGATCTATATTTTGGTGAGGATTGGTTTCCGTTTGACCCGTCTCCCAAGCCAACTTAGCTTCTCCCAAGGAAGGCGCACTTCACTATTTGAGCAAGTTGACCTAGATCTAGGTGATGGGTGTTTGAGATTCCACTTGATTTGACATCTACACATCAAATAACATACACCCAGGTTGTCCCTTTCTTGAAATTTATCTTGTGGGCCCCATTCCACATTTTAAGGGATTTAATCCCCATTTTTGACCACTTGGAACACTTAAACTTAGATCTACTAAGATCTAACCGGTGGATTGCCACGAAATTATAGATCCACACTCCTACCTGATCGATCTACTAGGATCTAAAGTTTGGATGCCATCTGACATGATTTGACCCACCTAAACCCTAATTTAAGCCTCCTTGGGTAAAGTCGCACCACCTTGGAGAAGTGAGTTCATTCACTTCTAGGAACTGGGTACTTGAGATTATTGCAGATCTGAAACCGGAATAATTCAAAACCTAGGTCTAGACTGTCACTTTGTCAAATCTTGCCTTGGGGACTGCATTCCTTGTTTTAAGGGATTGTGGTCCACTTGGGTTAAACCTAGATCTAGACACATTTAACCATCAAGACCTATACTATCCACTTATCTCATGTTGTAGGAGTCCTAAACCATAAGTCAACCCCACTTTGACTCCACTTCCCAATTCCCAAGGCACTGGTTTCTCTACAAGGTAATTCAACTTTCCTAGACTGTTGGATTGACTTGTGGTTTGACTTATGCAATGGTGAACTATACCCTTGAAGCTATCATGAATCATGGTCAAGCTTGTCACTTGTACTAGTTAGCCCCAATTAAACCCATAAACTACCCTGCATTGGACACGGTTCCCAAGGCAGTGGATCCTTTGACATTGAACTAGTACACTAGCCCTAGATCTCACTACAAACATTATAAGTCACTCTTACATTCAATTATGAACCAAAGCTATACCTATTAAACCCCTCACTTGGCTTGTGACTTCATCCTTAGGTCTAGGATAAACCATACACCTAACTTCACCTAGAAATACCCTGATTTGGTGTCTTGGTTTTGATCTCTCCTGTCGGGAGTAGATCGGGTCTCCCCCTTTGTTGTCTGGGCTAGATAACATAAAGCGAAGGTTTCCTCGACTGGCGTGACAACCATACATATTGGAGGTCGAGGTGATCGGGGTTGCACCTTTGAGTTGCCCTTCCCTATTGCTATCCATGACTGGATCCATCCATAGGGGTAACTACATCTTAGGTGATAACAGGAACCTTAAAAGCAACGTTAGACTAGATTTAGGAGAGAAACACACCAACATTAATCAAGAAATGAGCAAGGAGATACCTTAGGTCACCCTTGAGCATGAGTTATTTCAACTATTCTTAGGTTCCACTTAGTAAGAGCATGAGACAAACCTTAGAACATCATAAATTCATCCTCCAAGCAAGAAAGGATCATCCCAAGAGAAGTGCGCACTAGCTCATTTGCTCATAAACCAAGAGAAGATTTTTTTTAAAATTTGAACCCTTGTCCATATGATTTACAATGAGTTGAAGTTGTTCTATTTATATGAACAAATCCTCAACCTTAAAATAAATTTGAGCCTACAAGTTAATGAAAAAATAGAATATTTTGGGGCTTGTACACCCACAACTTGGGGACTAAACCCCAATAAGACATAAAATAATAATAAAATATGCAAAATGGCTTCACTAAATGCACAAGTGAGCCAAAAGAAGGATGTGATGCCCCAACTAACCCCAACATATGCTTGTCCATCAACGTCCTCCTTTTAAGAAATGTAGGCTCTCATCATAAAGGATAAACGTCATGGGTCTAGAGACCAAGAGAAGGGGTTTTTTGCTAATGAAATAGGTCAAAGTGAGCATGCAAGATGTGCTAATAAGAGTGTGACAACCCTTTACAAAAGATAATCATATCCAGGCCTTCTGTCCCAAGGGGTTTACCCGTGGAAGTCCCACACACCAACCCCTGGGCATATAGCCCATCCATGAAGTAGTCAACAATGCCACAAAGCCAATGCTCATAGAGACAAAACCAAGGGGACCTGTAATGATCTGATCCAGGGTATTTAACCCCCAAAAGCAATATAGAAGCTTCAACTTAGCCTTTACATCAAAATTTTGAAACCCCTTTCTCTGGTAGACCTATTTAGAATGTTGCAAATGCTCTGAGGCATAACATGTTCTACGTGATGACATAAATGTTAAATTAATACAACTTCAAAGAATATTCTACTTGTATTTTATTATTATAACTCCGTCAGGGATGTTTTACCTCCGTTTGGGGATGTCATTATTATATTTGGTCAAGTAAAATTCATGAGGTAAACCCTCCATTGTAAGTCAGGTCGTTAGTACCCTAAAGAATGCAATATAATATTATTTGAGTCTTTCTAGGAGAGGTCGGCCCAGTCAGTTAAGTGAGGTTGACCTCGCTGGGTTAAAAGTCAAGTGAAAAGTAAAGTATAAATAGAGAGTGAGTTCCTCTCATTTGCACCATCACTCACTTCTGCAATTCACATTAGAGGAGAGAGAGAGATATTTGCGAAGGAGGAGGAGGATTGACTTGGGTCTAGAATTTGTGTTTTTCTTTCTTATTTGTGAGACCTTATTTTGGGCATTGTACTTTGGTTATCTATATTCAGTAAGCTCTTGCTAGGTTTTCTTCCCCTTGAGGGTTTCCCAGGATATATTGTTGTATATTGTTGTGTACCTTGTGATCGTGTATCTTTCAGAAATCCTAGTTATGCTGCTATTGTGAAAATGTATTAAATGCTCATGAAGTTAGAATTTAGTCTTTAGTAGCATATAATCTTAACATGGTATCCGAGCTAGCCCGAAAAGAGCAACTTTCACAAGGTAAATCTCTCTCTCTCCCTCCGAGCATAAAAATTAGGGTTTCTCACAGAAGTGGAATTTTTGAGTGAAATTGGCATAGGGAAGTGCGCCTCTCCAAGATCAAAATTTTGGCACCAAGATCGAAGTTTTTCAGTGGGTGAGTCTTCTAGAAAGTCAAACCCTAGTTTGACTTTGGACCAAAAAAACTAGAAAACCAGAAAAAGCCAGAAACTACAGACCAAAATTTTGCAAGTTAAATTTCAAGGGTGAAATTTTGGAATCTTCAGAAACCAAGTGTACCAGCATACTCGCCTTAGTCAAATGCATATTTTGGTGAGTTCAGTTTTCGATTTTGACAAACTTAAATTTTTGGTTATTCTCTGCTCTTCGGGATAAGATGGCCCCAAGCACTAAGCTTGATGACAAGTTGGAAGGCATAGAGAACTTTCGTGCTTGGAAGTATAGGATTGGACTCATTCTAGAAGAGAATGATCTTTCAAAGTTTGTTAAAGAAGTTGTACTAGAACCCGAAGAAGCTGAAGCCAAGGAAAAGCATAAGAAGGACATGATTAGAGCTAAGAGGATCATAGCAGATTCCATCAAGGATAATTTGATTCCACAAGTGTCCTCCAAGAAAACCCCAAAGGAGATTTTTGATGCCCTATCAAGAATCTATGAAGGGAGAAACATAAATCAAAAGATGAATTTGAGAACCCAACTCAAAAGCATGAAGATGAATCGAGGTGAATTTATCCAAGATTACTTTACTAGGGTTTCTCAATTCAAAGAAAAACTAGAAGCAATTGGAGACAAGCTCGATGAAGATGAATTAGTGATGACTTCTCTCAATGGTCCTACTAGACCTTGGGACTCTTGTATCCAGACAATGTGTGCAAGAAATAAAATTCTACTATTTGAAGTTGTATGGGAAGAATGTATCCAAGAGGAGGCTAGAGTGGCAAATCGAGAAGCATTACTCAGAGATGATGATCAATCTCTAGCTACCCATTTAGAAGAGGAAAGGGAAAACCTCATTTCAAGAAGAAGTTTCATCCTCCTAAGAAGTTTCAAAAGTATAAGAAGGGAAACTACAAGCGAAGAGACTTCTCTTCTTATCAATGTTTCCGTTGTGATAAGATGATACATATTGCCAAAGATTGTCTAGAAAGAAAAGAAGAATACAAGAAGAAGAGCAACAAAAGACATCATGATCACCAAGCCGAAGAAGAATAAGAAGAACAAAAAGAACCTCCCGGGTAGTTAGCAAGGGAAGAAGTAGAAGAATGTGTTTTATTCTCCGCTCTCTCCAGGTCCGTGACACCCGGAAATGACACATGGCTAATTGATAGCAGTGCTTCAAAGCACATGATAGGTTAGATGAAGACTTTCTCCAGTTTATAAGAAAAGAACTCCCCTCAGAAGGTATCATTAGGATATGATTATCAATACCCTATTCAGGGAATAGGAGAAGCCACCTACAAGCTTGATTCGGGAACCCTGACGAAGATGAAGGATGTACTATATGTACTACTATATGTACCAGGACTAAAGAAGAACCTGCTTTCTATCTCAGCTTTAGATAAGAAAGGGTTTAGGGTTTCCTTTATAGATGGAGAAGTTCTGATGTGGCCCAAAGGAAAATATATAGAAGATGCAATCGTTATTGGAATAGAAGAAGGAGGTCTATACAAACTAAAAGGACATTCAGAATTAGCCTTGATTCATGATACTACAAGTCTATGTGATCTATGATCAACATTATAGATCATAAACAAGAAGGGCATAGGACCTCAGAATTAGATGATGGAGTAGAGCTCACCATCAGAAATTCTAGTAATCCCTGCAAGGAGACTAGGATCAAAAGAGAACCTACCAAACAAACAAAGATAAGTATTTGAATTATCATTTTTATCAAATTAATTAAATGATACTGTTCATTTGTGTACATGTTTTTATTCCTAGAAGTATAGTGTGCATGTTAGAATATTTGCATTAATATGTGATGGGTAAGTAGCCTATGGTGCTATACAACATTCCATTGCTACTTATCTAGAGTGAAACCTCTTTGCTGGCATATTGGGAGTAGTGCATGCTCTTAATAATGTTCTGGTAGAGATGGAAGACATTTAGAAAGTTACCGTATGAATACGGGATATGGATGAATGTTGAAGCATTGTCTAAGGTAACATTATGGCAGTATGACTTATGTCTTTATGCATATGTTTTGGAAACTATGAAATGTTTCTAACCATGCTACTAAATTTGACTTGTAGGAAGTATCGTACACAATCACCTACAAATGAAAAATGATGATACTTGTTCTGTAGAACAAGTGACGATGGTTCAACTATAAAAAAGACTAATGAAATCAAGCCAAGGAAGTCAACTATGACGAGATGTTGCTCTAGTATCCAGACTCATGGTGTAATTAAAGTAGAAGAAGATACCGAGCAACCTACAAGACTTAGAGAACCACATGTATGCATATTTAAGAAGACTTTGTATGTAATGATGAGGTCAAGGATCACCTAGAGTGATGAAACATCAAAATTTTCTACAAGGTTGAAGATGAGAAGCCATAGATGGGTGCAAGAGAGAACTTGCAACAAAGTTCAAGATCTTGGTATCTAGTGACTTAGAAATATGAAATAAATGGATATACAAGATAAAAAAATGTAGCGGATGGAAGTATTGAAAAATACAAAGCTAGATTTGTGGCTCGTGGATTCTCCCAAAAGGAAGGAATCGACTATGAAGAAACTTTTGCACCGGCAGCAAGGTACACTTCAATTAGAACCATCATGTCACTTGCAGCCATGATGAAGTGGAAGTTACACCAGATGGATGTGAAAACAACTTTCCTGAATGGTGTAATTGAAGAGGAAGTGTACATAGAACAACAACAAGGATTTGAGGTTGAAAACAAAGAAACGCATGTCTACAAACTGGAGAAGGCTTTGTATGGGTTGAAGCAAGATCTAAGAGTTTGGTATGGAAGAATTGATAGTTTTCTGATGAGCTTGGGATTTACCAAGAGTTAAGCTGATCCTAACCTTTACTTCAAGGTTATGGATGATGAACCTGTCCTATTATTACTATATGTGGATGACTTATTCCTGGCAGGAAATGAGAAACAAATCTCAGAGTGCAAGAAGAAGCTCACTGCAGAATTCAAGATGAAAGACCTTGGCTTGATGCAGTATTTTCTAGGTCTCGAAGTATGGCAGATCCCAGAGGGAATATTCCTTAACCAAGGGAATTATGCAGTATAAATATTTAAAATATTTGATATGTTGGAGTGTAAATCCATGGCCACAACCATGGATACAAATTTGAAGTTACTATGTGATGCTTCGTCAGAATTGGTGTATATGACTCTATACATGAATATTATTGGGTCATTGATGTATCTGACGAATACCAGGCCAGATATATGCTCTACTGTGAACACCTTGAGTCAGTATCTGGTTGAGCCCAGACATGTTCACCTTGTAGCTGTAAAGCATGTGATGAGGTACCTAAAAGGTACAATACACTATGGTCTCAGTTATACTAGAGATCACGACTTCGGACTGTTCGGTTACACAGATTCATATTGGGAAAGAAGTGTCTCAGACGGGAAGAGCACTTTAGGTAGATGTTACAGTCTGGGGTCAACCATGATCTCATGGCTAAGCAGGAAGTAGTCTAGTGTTTCTCTCAGCATTGCAGAAGCATAATATATTGCATATTGTTCTTCTAGTTGTGAATCCATATGGCTTCAGAAGATGTTATCAGGTCTATTTGATATGGATTTGGATACCACAATGATTCTATGTGATAACCAAAGTTGTATAAAGATGACAGAGAACCATGTGTTCCATGATAAGTTGAAGCACATAGAAATACGGTATTTCTACATTCGTGATATGGTGCAGAAGGGAGCTATAAAGCTCCAATATGTGAGCATTGATGAGTAGGTTGCAGATGTGTTGACTAAGCCTCTATCTCGTGTGAAGTTTGAGCACTTCTGTGACAAGTTTGGTGTAGTCTGTAAGGACTTGCCTCGAAAGGGGGAGTAGTGCTGATGATATTGTGGTGCAGTGGGATTGATCATCCCTAGACATTGATCTCATAATTCCGAAAGGAAGGATAGGCTTACATGTTTCCCGTAATTATGAAAGGAAGGATAGGCTTAAATGTTTCCCGTAATTCCGAAAGGAAGGATAGGCTTAAATGTTTCCCGTAATTCCGAAAGGAAGGATAGGCTTAAATGTTGATCTTGAATTGTGGTGGGATTGATCATCCCTAGACAGTGATCCCATAATTCCTAAAGGAAGGATAGTCTTAAATGTTGATCCTTTGACTGAATCCCTAGTTCCGAAAGGAAGGATTATCTAAGAGTGTTGGACTGAATCCCTAGTTCCGAAAGGAAGGATTGTCCATGATCCCTAGTTCCAAAAAGAAGGATTGTCTAAGAGTGTTGGATTGAATCCCGAGTTCCGAAAGGAAGGATTTTCCATGATCCCTAGTTCTGAAAGGAAGGATAACCATATTTGTTGGATTGAATCTCGAGTTCCGAAAGGAAGGATCACCAGAGTTTTTGGACTGAATCCCGAGTTATGAAAGGAAGGATTGTCCATGATCCCTAGTTCCGAAAGGAAGGATCACCGGAGTTGTTGGATTGAATCCCGAGTTTTGAAAGGAAGGGTTGTCCATGATCCCTAGTTCCAAAAGGAAGGATCACCAGAGTTGTTGGAATGAATCCCGACTTCCGAAAGGAAGGATTGTCCATGATCCCTAGTTCCGAAAGGAAGGATCACCAAAGTTGGTGGACTGAATCCTGAGTTTTGAAAGGAAGGATTGTCCAAGATCCCGTAATTCCAAAAGGAAGGATCATGTGTGCTGCAGGTGATGACATTTCAGTGCTGCAGATGAGGATGATCCAGTGCTGAAGATGAGGATGATCCAGTGTTGAAGATGAGGATGCTACAATGCTGCAGATGTTCCAGTACTGAAGAAGAGGATGCTCCAGTGCTGCAAATGTTCCAGTGTTGAAGATGAGGATGCTCCAGTGCTGCAGATGTTCCACTGTTGGAGATGAGGATTCTCCAGTGCTGAAGAAGATGATGATCAAATGCTGAAGATGAGGATGCTCCAGTGCTGTAGAATATGATGCTCTAGTACTGAAGATGAGGATGCTCCAGTACTAAAGATGAGGATACTTCATCTCTATACTGAAGATGATGATGTTGTTGAAGAACTTCCAATGATTTATAGGTGTATCAACCAATGTTCCAGATGATTTTGTTGATGATTCCCCTCCTCCCTCCGATGATGTTGTGTAGAGTTACACATGATGTTGTTGTTGTCAGTAGAATACCCTTCTTGTTAAGGGGGAGTGTTAAATTAATATAACTTCAAAGAATATTGTACTTGTATTTTATTATTGTAACTCCGTCGGGGATGTTTTACCTCTGTCCAAGGATTTCATTATTATATTTGGTCAAGTAAAAGTGATGAGGTAAATCCTCCATTGTAAGTCGGGTCGTTAGTACCCTAAATAATGTAATATAATATTATCTAAGTCTTTCTAGGAGAGGTCGGCCCAATAAGTTAAGTGAGGACGACCTAGCTGGGTTAAAAGTCGAGTGAAAAGTAAATTATAAATAGAGAGTGAGTTCCTCTCATTTGTACCATCACTCACTTGTGCAATTCGCATTATAGGAGAGAGAGAGAGATATCTCTGAAGGAGGAGGAGGATTGGCTTGGGTCTAGAGTTTGGGTTTCTCTCTTTTATTTGTGAGACGTTATTTTGGGCATTGTACTTTGGTTATCTATATTAAGGAAGTTATTGTTGGGTTTTCTTCCCCTTGAGGGTTTCCCAGGATATATTGTTGTGTACCTTGTGATTGTGTATCTTTCAGAGATCCTAGTTATACCACTATTGTGAAAATGTATTAAATGCTTATGAATTTAGAATTTAGTCTTTAGTAGCATATAATCTTAACAATAAATTCCCAAGGTCTAAAAGTATGAAAAATTTAATGTAAAGAAATCAATTATGTATCACTTATGGAGTGAGATGTTATAACATATAAAGAGAACATGTAAAAGAATGTGTACTCATGCATTGTGTAAGGGGATATGATTAGTGGATAAGGAGTAGCAAACTTGGTAGAAAGGAGTCCCACCTATGGCAGTAAATTGATGAAGAGTCCAAAGTCTATTGGGTTGAATAAATACTTGTTCTTGTGTGTTCTTAGTGTGGCAATTCAGTTAATGAATATGGTGTGTTAAGGTTTTCTTAATGTTTCTCCTTGTTTTGCTATAATATTGGCTCCCACCATGGTAATAACTAATTTGTCGTCGAAACATCAGATCTTTTCGTGGATCCCACCATGGAAATAACTAATTTATCATTGAAAAATCATATCATCTTTTCAGCTTTATCAATCATAGACTACAAAGCTTTTCCCAAATGCTTGCAATCCAAATGGGATGGAAAAGAATAAAAATAAATTCATTTAAATTAGAATCAAGAGCTCCTAAATTACTCATGGAAAAGTAACCCTTGGATTTTGCTATCATAGTATCTTTTCTCCCATTGTTCTTAAAACTAGATTTACATTATATGGCTTCATGTACTTGATGGTCTTTTGGTAAGAAACATGGTTTGTCAAATAAGAAAATAAACAATAGACAAAATAGGGTAACAAAAGGAAATTATATAATCACAATACTTGAACACCAACAATATTTCTATCACCGAAGGAGCTTTTAAATAGGCAAATAGACATATCAAAAAATATATGTAAAACCATGGTTTACATGATACCAAGGGAGAAAAAAAAAGATTCATTCATAATTCTAAAACACCATCATGAGGGGTACAATAAAGTAATGCCCATTTTATGACTTTCAATGCTTGAACATCAATCATTATTAACACTCCCTTAATGGTCATTTTATTAACCATAATTCCAATAGCTAATTTGAATCTTTGGATCTTATCATTTCCCAATGGTTTAGTTAATGTATCTATAGTTTGCACCTTTGTAAGGAAATAACTTGGCTTGATATGTTTCTTAATCATTTGCACTCTAATGTAGTGACAACGTACGAATCACTGTGCTTGGTATGTGTATGGAATATCAAATTCTTCACAATCTTCATAACATAATGATTACCATGATGAATTATGGTGGAATGATTTTTGTTTGCAATACAAATCCTCAAGTACTCTCTGAAGCCATAGTGCGTAATATCAAACAATCAATTTTTCTTTGTACTTAGCCTATGTAGATGAAAGTGCTATTGCATGGTGCCTCTGTTCATCCAAGAAATTGCACTTGATCCCAAATTGAGCATATAATACCCAAATGTATACCCTACGAGTTGGAAGTGAATAGTCCTGGTAACTTACCTAATCATCATTTGTATATTGTGTGAGTTGGAAGTCAATAGTCTTGTTGTACTTAGATGTCGTAATCAATGGTTCCTTACCATATCTTAGGATCCTTTTTCTAGCATTATGGTGTGTTCTCATGGTTGAAGACATAAACCTTGTTGCCATGGAAACTGTAGATATCAAATATTGTCTTGTGCTCATCAAAGTATATCCAATTGCCAACTACCTATCTGTATAAAGTTTTAGTCACAAGTTTGGATGTGTCCTCCATTGATAACTTTAGACATATCTCCATGGGTGTAGAGGATGACATATAATCCACCATTTTGAAATCTATGAAGTAGCTCCCTTGCATACTTATGCTTCATGAGATCAGTGCATTTTCCTCATTTTGCCACACCTTTAGGCTCGATAAATAATACATAAGGTCCAAATCTATCACATAAAGTGTTTTTTTAACATTTTCTCCAACTTGTTTGATTTTATCTTCACTACTTTTTGTAAAAACAAGTCATCCACATAGACAACAACTTTTACCACATCATCCCCTTTTGTATTCATGCACAATATAGAATTTGATGGACTTTTTATTGAATCCAACTTGTTTAAGATATTCTGATTTTTGTGAACAAAGTCCTAGGGCTTCATTTCATAACGTTACTGTGCAAACTAGCACTTGTAGTTAAAACCTCAAAGATCGTTACTAGTTCATGGTAATTTGAGAGGTGTTACTCACTGTCACCACAATAAATACCTCTATGCACTTCTTATTGGTTCTTCTCCAACTCAAGGGGGTGTCCCTGTATGGGATTGCTAGGCTATGACAATGAGGGCACAAGGTGATTTGGACGATATAGCCTTAGCAAAATGAGGGTTTGGAGTTTTTAGGGTTTTCTATAATATGTGATGGAAAAGCCAAGGAGATTAGTGCCAATATCTAACTAGGGAAATGGATTCAAGGTGAATCAAATGGTAAGTTAGGCCAAGAAGAATGTCCTTCAAGAATTGGTCTAGTTTCTTTAGATATTAGGGTTGGGACTAGGAAACAAGTCACATCACCATGGGGATAACAATGAAGTTTAAGGTCTACAAGAAGGAGCTCCAGCAAGAGAAAATACTAACCACCCAAGATCAACTGTGGAGAAATCAAATACCCTGAAACCCTTTCCAAGGGAGTCAACTCTACGTGAGATAAGGTTCCAGAACACTTACCTAAACCATCAAAGGAGATTGCGCAAGCCAAGAGCTCAAGACACCCTTCTTCCAAGGGTTATTACAACTTTCCAACTAGATCAATATTTGAGAGGTTTGTAAAGCCTTAAACATTCCACCATCAATCCTTTAAGAACCAACATGGAACCAAGAAGAAGAGACTTCAAACATTGACAACACTAGATCCACATAGAAAGAACCCTTAACACCATAAATTGCACAAAAGAAAGATATATCAATGAAGCTCCAAAAGAGAGAGTGATCTCAAATTCCAACCATGAAAATGAAACGAGGAAATGCTTCTCTATTTATATGAAAGGATACAACTTCCTCTATAATAAATTATTCATTGTTTCCCTAAATTTAGCATAAGGTGGGGTAAAACAATGCAAAAGCCCCACTACGCGCAACTAAACCCTAACGATACAATAAAATAAGGTTGTCAACGCCACTTGTACAATGATGAGATACATAGGGTCCCTTAATGAGGGGAACCTGCTCCAACAAGTAAGGAACCATGGTAGTTGATGATGCCACGTGGCCTCCAAAGGCCCCTTCCAATAGAATATGCTTCAAGCCGCATTAACAAGACCAACTCCAAGCTTCCTTTGAAGCATGGTCTTTAACTCGCCAAGCTCTTCAAGCAACCAAAAATGTCTACACTAACCTCCAAAGGCTTGCATCGAGGTTATTTTCTCTCCAAGCAAAGTCACAAGATGGGATATGAAACCCTCAACATTATTCACTTTGTCCTCATAGCAACCAATTCTTGTTCATAAAGTATTTACTCCATGTCCAAATATCAAGCTACAAGCCACATCATTTTCCTCTATATAAAAATACACTTCTAACTTTCACCCAAGTGGTTAGACCAAATCCACTTTATCACTTATTAAAATATTTGGTCCACCCCTTTAATTCTTTAGGAACCATATATCCCCTTCAATTTTTAATCACCTCAAAAGTGACATCCTTACTCAAGGGATGCCCACTTAAAATCCTATCTCATTCGAAAACCAAGGGATGTCCACTTAATACCCCATCTCATTCGAAAACCAAGGGTAAAAGAACAATACGGATCTCCACAAAGAAACTTTGCACAATATGATAACGCATTTTAGATGGGTCATCTTCCAAATACAATAAAATATAAAAACTTTCCTAAACATTGAAAATGTCACTTTCCAAAAATCTAGTTTTTTTTCCACTTGTAAATAATTAGTATAGATTTATCTTAAACTTGGATTTATCAAGTACTTAGAGAGATCTATCAAGTATTCGATCCACCCCTTCAATTTTTTTATGAGCCATATATCCCCTTAAATTTTTAATCATCTCAAAAGTGATGTCCTTACTCAAGGGATGTCCACTTAATATCCTATCTCATTTGAAAACCAAGGGAATTCCAGTTAATATCCCATCTCATTCGAAAACCAAGGGTAAAAGAACAATACGGATTTCCACAAAGAAATCTTGGACAATATGATAACGCATTTTAGATGGGTCATCCTCCAAATAAAATAAAATATAAAAACTTTTGGAAACATTGCCATGGCATGCATTTCAATTGAGAAGGTCACTTTCCAAAAATCTAGTTTTCTCTCCACTTGTAAATAATTAATATAGATTTATCTTAAACTTGGATCTATCACATACTGAGAGGGATCTAATTTCTTTAGGTGTAAATATTTTTCTATCTTAAATTTTTTACATGTCTAAAAAAAATTACACCTCCAGAAATTCAATCTAGTTTTAATTTTTTAATTTTATAGATCTACATGGATTTTTTTAATTACTTTTCATTTGGTTTTAATTTTTTATTTTATAAGAGAAATGAATTTTATATTACCTAACAACATCTCCCATACTGAACTGTAAAGCACCTTGCTCCCCTCAATATAATATATTGAACTGTAAAGCACCTTACTCCCCTCAATATAATAGATATAAAAATATTACTCATACTTCTTACAAAAACACACGTGTCACGAAGCCCAAACAAAGATGTGGGTTGCTGAAGATCATGAGCGTTACTGGAATTTCACAAATCAATCTGTTCCTGCAATTCGGCCACGTACCACTCTTGAAGACATTTAAAGATTTGTTAAAAGTCAATGGAGATAACCTTTATAGGTGTGACGTCAACCCTTTATACCCTGGTTGCCTCTGTTTCAACTGAGGCACATATCCAGGACTGAAATAAGACTGGGTGGATTCCTCTAGGGCTGAAACAGGTCTCTTAAAAAATCAACAGTGATACGCCCCCTTCTCAAAACAGGTCATGAAGATGAATAACCCCATAGTTGCGGTCTGCTCTAGAATGCTGAAACAGAGTTATAAAGTGGGTGCGGCTGCTATAGGATGTTGCTCCAAGATGTTTTGCTGTAGGATGATATTAGCACAAAATACCTCACTTCTGATGGCTGCAAACATATCTACCAAGTGTTCCCTCCACCATGGCTGCCTAAACTGCTACAGGATGCTCTTTGATGACTGCTATTTGCTGCATGAACAGTCCACAAATGACCCTCACGGATGATGCAAAAAAACCTTTCACAAGCGTGAACTCACTGCTGGGTGAATAAGCACAATAAGAGGGTGGAGTCATGCTCAGATATCACTGGTTATACTCCTGTAGCCTCCTTTTATTTATGACTTCAAGACAGCACCCCCTCAAAGCTAACCAGCAGTTCATATTCAGAATATGTTAGAGTTGTTTCCATGATCATATTCTTCCTTTGATGCATGAGGAATGCTCATGAAACTCTGAAACCATATTAATGGGATGTACAGTGAACTTAAATGCAGGGCTGTTTCATCTCAAATTGACCTAGACTTGCTGCTTGACCATGCCCAGGTCTACTGATTTATTTCCCAGAACCTCTATAAAGTGTCTAGATTCCTTAGGATAGGCCCAAAACTGCATTAGGGCACCCCATTGAAAACGGAGGATAACACATACAATGCCTTACTTTGATTTGTACATATACATTTCCTTTCCTTCAGCGTCATAAGCTTGATGCTGCACCATGTAAATCTTTTTTCATGATCTCCATTATGGAAGGCACGTTTGGTGGATTGACTCCCTCATATTTAATGTCAAAGGCAAGGCAAGTACTATCTTGGTAGTGATAGTCTTTTAAAGGTCTCTTCATAATAATTTCCTTCTATGTTAATGTAATTTCCCCATTCAAATAAGTGCATAGTAAGACAATCCCATCAATCCTACTAGTTTCCTAGGTTGGATGGGCACATGTGGGATGGTAATAAGGAAGCTAATAAATGATATTTACACATTAGAAGGGTTCAAGCATTTAATAAATATGGTGAATAAATAAATTCAAGAGAAATTCTAGGTGTCAAGTGGTTTTGGAGACATATGGAGGTGGTGGTACCCACACTAGCTTGATTTTTCAATGACACATGGCAGCTCTGTAATGTCCCTTGTTAGAAATTTTATTAAAATGGCAATTTTCCACTTTTTTTCCCTAGTTCGACCTTTGACTAGTTTTGATCTCTAGGTCCCAAATTTGCCCCAAATGATTTCAAATCTTCTGAGAAGGTATATGAATGAGATTAGAACATAAATATGTGTTTTAGGGATGCCTTTGGACCTTTAAAATACTTCTGCAAATACTCTTTCAATTCTGGCCAATGAAGGGAACTTTACTAGTAATTTGCCTTTGACTAGTATTGGTCTCTAGGTCTCGAATTCACTCCAAATGCCTTCAAATATTCAAGGAAGGTGTATGAATGATATTAGGACTTGAATATGATGTCCAGGGATGATATGGCCACCCAAATACCTCTGCAAACTCTCTTAATATTCTGGACCAAGTATGCAATTTTACTAGTAATTTGGGGTTCAAATCCCCCTGGGGTAAGTACTGAAAATGGCTTCCCAAATGCCTCCAAAGCCACTCAAATTTCTGAAAAGAGGTAGGGAATGTATTAATGATGTTATTAAGGTCTCATGTGCACCATTAATTGATTATTATATCTGTTCCAACCCTCTCCCATTCAACTGCAAAAATCACCAATTCGACCCTTGGGGAAATGGCACTATTTCTTCTCCCAGTGCAATTAAACTGAGTAAAAATACTTCAAATGCTCAAGTACAGTACATGAAACTTGTAAAATACATCCATGGCAGTCCATTAATCACAAATTCATCATAGAATCATCCATTCATTCGAAATCATCATCAATACATTGGTTCACAACAAGGTAGTGGGGAAATGGCATTGTTCTTCCATTAAAAATGAGATTTATACATTTCTAATTGGAATTTCAACCTGAAACTTTTTGGAGATGAAGAACAGAGTATTTAATTCATATTACAAAATAAATGGGGCATTAGAAGCTCCCCCAAAGAGTACAATAGCTCACCAAAAATGCCCTCCCTCAAGGATCAAGAATATGCCATCAAAACTGGAAATGGTTAAAGGAGCGAGCTACAATAGAAGAAACCATGAGATGCCCTATAGCTTACACCTGAAAATAAAGACTCCATTAAATCTCCAAATGAAATGTCTGAATGGCCTTTCCAATTACCAACTTGGATGGGAATCTTTCACCCTCGAAATTGGCTAAGGCAAGAAACTAGTCATCCACTAGCTCTCCCTCTTCACAAATGCAATTGCGAATTCTACAAATGATCAAAAGCTGGTTTCATTATTTTTTATTGACATTTATAAATTTCTAATGTCCTCCATGGGTCGAATTCCTTCCAAGAGACTCATGCCAACTCAAGTTGGGAAGAGATTCCAAAGAACGCCACTTGTACAACAATGCCTAGTCTCCCCACTTCCACCAAATCACATGTGGAAGAATATTAGCTTCTCTAACACCCTTGAGTTCCCTCTTGGAGTCTATTTTTATCCCTGACATGTCATATATGTCATATGTTAGCCTTCAGGTCTGATTTGTGTCATAGGCGTCATAGCATCTTCATCATTGTTGTCATAGAGCTAGGGAATCTAGCCCAAGTGTCTCACTAGCTCCAAATTGCCTCTTCCTCTTCCATGGGAGTTACTCTTCCTCTATATTTCGACCTTGGATGAGTCATGCCATGAATAATACCTTTTGGACTCCCCCAAGTATGTTACCATTCACCTTGAATTCGAATTGGTGAGAGAATGATGCCAAGTGTAGTGGAGAAATCTAGCCATATGTGGGTCCCACTTCCTCCATGTGTCTTCATGATCAAATGCCACTTTGATTTTCACTTGTATATATTTATTTAGCTCCTTTATTAAATATTTATGCCACTCTAATGTTCAAACATCATTTATTATCCCCATTATTCCAAATCCCAAAGCTTCCACCCCAAACCTAGGAAACTAGTAATTTTCCTCCTTGGCAATTATTTGACTTTTAACATCAATTTTACAAACTCTAATGAATATGGCCAATGTGATTAGGCCATTGTGACCCAATTCCAAATTTGGGACATGACAAGCTCTCTCTTGCCAATTCGAATTCATGGGAAGGTAAACACTCTTGGGTGATTTGGTAAGTCATAACACATGGCATTGAGCATCTTAGATCGAAATGTGATGGAATAGTAACCTCCATGGGAGAGGAAGAGTCAAATTGGAGACTAGTGGACACTTGGGCTAGATTCCCTAGTTTTATGACAACAATAATGAAGCATCTATGACATTTATGACAAAATTCAGACCTGACTTCTTACACCTGACCATTATGACATGTCAGCCCCAAAAATAGGCTCAAGGAAGGTGCTCATGGAATTGGGGGAAGCTAAAGAGACTCAAATTTGAATTTGGGAGAAGATGGAAGGTTGGAACGAGGAGACAAGTGGCAAATGAGGAATATTTTCTAAATGGAAAATTATTGAATCATTGAGAGGATTTTGAATCCTTGAAGGCTAATGTTGGTTATAAAATGTAGAAATCAAGTATGAGAATGGCTTTTGATGATTTGAGAAAAATTGCATTTGTGAAGAGAGAACTAGTGGATGACTAGTTTCTTGCCTTATCCAATTTCAAGGGTGAAAGATTCTCATCCAAGTTGGTGTTTGGAGAGGCCACTCAGGTCTTTCATGGTGCTTTAATGGAGTTTTATTTGCAGGTAGCAGCTACAGGAAGTTTCATGTTTTGGTTTAGTGCAACACTTTCTCTCCACCATTTCCAGTTTTGAAGGCATATTCGGGCTCCTTGAGGGATTGCGCTTTGGGTGAGATCTTGCACTCATTGGGAGAGATTCATATGATATTTTTCTGATTTTAATAGCTTCATGTCCTCTGTTCTTCATATTCAGAGACTTTCAGGTCGAAATACCCATTGATTGTATTCAAAATTATTGATTAATGAGCAAACAATGTCCATTTCCCCAATGCTTTGATGTATGACACTATAATGTTGTTTATTTCGAATGGATGGATGATTCTATGATACATTTGTGATTCATATATTTCCATGGATATATTCTACAATTTTCATGTACTGTACTTGAGCATTTGAAGCATTTTTACTCAGTTTGTTTGTATTGACAGGTGAAATAGTGCCATTTCCCCAAGGGTCAAATTGGGGGTTTTTGCTGTTGAATGTGAGAGAGTTAGAACAGTAGTAAAAATCAATTAATGGTGCATATGAGACCTTAATCAAATAATTAACACATTATATACCTCTGTTCATAAATTTGTGGGAGTTTGGAGGCATTTGGAAGGCCATTTGCAGTGTTAACCCCGGGGGGATTTGATGCACAAATTACTAGTCAAAATTACATATATTGATCAGAATACAAATCAAGTTTGCAGTAGCATTTGGAGGGCCATAAAACATCCCTGAACCTAATATTCAAGTCTAAATATCATTCATACACTCCTACAGAATATTTGGGAGCATTTGGGTTGATTTGGAGGTCAAAACAGTAAAACTAGTCAAAGGTCGAAATTGGGGAAAAAGTGGAAAAATTGGCATTTTAATAAAATTTTGAAAAGGGGTCATTACAGTTAACATTACCTCTTAAACACAACTCTAGCCTTGTATTTACAATGCTTCCATCAACCTTAGCTTTATAGATCTATTTTCATCCTAAGGGTTTCATCCCAACAATATCTTCATAAGCTCCCAAGTCTCGTTCTTTATCAAGGAACAATACTGAATATCCTTTTACCATTACTTTAGTCTTGATGCCTCACCATTATCAAGGAACAATACTCATATCCTTTTTCCATTAGTTTTGAAGTCTCATCAAAGGTATTTAACTTACTATGGATCAATACTCCCTATCCTTTTTCCATTACTTTAATTTTGAAGCCTCATCAAAGGTCTTTGGCTGACTATGGATAGAATCCATTCAGGAAAAACCAACTGCTTGGATCATGTTGTTAGCCTCAACTATATTATTACTAAGAACATCAATGATCATAGAGACTTCAATAGTTTTCTTTTACCAAATCGACTTTTTTGGAGGACAACTAATGCTTGTCTAGAGCATGTACATGTGTTTGTGTGGAGATGTTGCTATTGCATTGTTAGTTATCTTTATATTATTAAATAAACCTTAAAGTGTTTCAGAGTGAACATAACATAATAATACAATAACAAGAATGGGCTGCTAAGCAGCAAGTCCCTACCCTAAGTTCTTGCATTCAAAGTCTTAGTTAGGAGCAAGCTCCCAATTACGTGGTCATAGAGATGGCAGGTCTGAAAGGCATCAATATTGAGAGAATAGTATTGACTTGTTGCAGCATTCAAGAATAGCATCCAAAGTTTTTCTGGTTTCTATATTGACAGTGTCATCTTGAAATCAACATCACTAAAAACAACAAACAATGGCATTTGTTCGAATGCATCATTTTAAGGAAATTTTAGCTTCAAATGATCAAAATTACCAACACTAGCTAGGGCATTATCAATTCAAAACTTAGTACAAATATATCAATTTAAAGTTACCCGTTCTCATTGAGTTAGCATGCACATGTGTTATTCAAAGTTAAGTATAAATGTTGTACATTGGTGACTCAGTGCCCTTCTCCATAGGCCTTATAATCCCCATAAAATCTTGAGGAGATCTCTTGTAAAGGTATTTTTGCCATAAACTAAATATTTTATTTTATTTTATTTTCAAGTACCATAGTTATCAAAGTTTACATATGTTTGTCAGTGCCCTTCTCCATAGGCCTTATAGTCCCCATAAAATATTGAGGAGATCTCTTGTAAAGGTATTTGTGCCATAAACCAAATATTTATTTTTAATTTTTTTTCAAGTACCATAGTTATCAAAGTTTGCATACGTTTATCATTGACGCGACATCAAGAATTCAAATCGTCTTGGCCTTAGCACCATTTACAACACATACCACCCATGTGCACATACCATAATACTATGTGATAAGTCACTTAGAAAACAAGCACACACTAATTTCATTTCACTTGCATATTAATCATTGTTTTTCATGTACATGATATCAAAGAATAAGCATAAGAGAGAGAATACACATTATTTAAACAACAAACACTTAAACACTTGGCCATCAACTCCAAGTCTTCTTACAAGACATTATTTCATATAATTAAAAACTTGAATTTACAAGCCATTCTTTCATGTCATTAAAATTAAACTTAAGGAAAGGATGATCTTTGAAAATTTAAGCTATTTGCAAATTTAGATAATAGAAGCACGTTGTTAGGGAAGAAAGGATCTTATTTCGACTACTGTAAATAATAATAAAAATTTAAAGCAAAGTATCTTTAGGAAGTAGAGAGAACATGGGAAGCATGGAGGTATCCCCTTCCAAAACATTGATAATAAGTTGTCTAATTAGAATATACATTGAGCCCGTGGACATGCACATTACATTGGGACATTTAGCATAGAGTATGACTGAAGAGTTGGAAGATCTTAGAGGTATCACATTATTTTGGTTGTGATAAAGGATTTTAGCATACCAATGGAGAATTGCCAGAAAGGATTAGGTGGACGGGAACATAGGAAATCAAAAAAAAATTGGTTTTTGTAAAGAGCCATTGAGCTCATGCATTTAAACAAAAAACACTTGGCCATCATATCCAAGTCGTCTTCCATATCAATGGCCATGTCAAGGAGTTCTTCATTGATGTGACGGGATGTGCTCATTTCACACAATTCAAAACCTTGTTTGTTCTTAGAAATTATAAAAACAAAGAGCTTATAAAAGCACTATCCGGTAAAGCTATCGTTAAAGCCCCAAGAAAAAAACCTAAGAGATGACCTGCACGGATGAACACAAACCACCGTTGTAATACCCCAATTTTGACCCTTATGATATATTGGCTTTTATGCAAATATTGTGTACATGTGATGTATGTTTCCCTAGCGTGGAGCTCAACACCAAGGCCCTGCTAGTGTATGTTCGTATTTTATTTAAAATGGACAAGTATTTGACATTTTGCCATCCATGTGCTATTAATCCATGGAACATTGTAAATGATGTAAATATTTAATATTTCAATAAAATACCAAAACTAGCTATAGAAGCAATGAATGAGAAGGGGCCATGTGTATCCACTAGGGAGTGGTGAAGAGGTGGTGGTATTGAACCATATGGTGTCAAATGTCATTTTGAGAACCTATTTGACTTTCTTTGCTAACATTTAATTCTGTTGTAAGGAAGTTGTTGAATAATTCAGTCCATTGCTTCAATGAAGCATGGGCAACCCAGAAATTCGTATGGCAGGTATGGGCTATGTTTTTCTTGTACCACAAGTCACTCTACCTCAGGGGAATGGGTTCTTCCTCATTCCCATTCCATTGTTGAACATCCCAACATTAGTTTTCATCCATTACGAATGCTCAGCAGTGAGAAAAACCAGAAATCGCAACTTTGCAAGAAACCACGTTTTGAAGAGCCATAAATGCCTAGAATTTGGTATTGACAGTAAAATCCAATGGGGAATCCATAGATATGAACATTGGGGAAAATTTGAGAGTATTAGATACCCCGAAATCCATAGAAAAACCTAGTTTTTATAGCCCAGAATTTCAATGACGGGATTGAGTTATTTGATCACCGAATTGAGAAATTCCAAGTGTGAATTCTAGAGCAGAGGTTGGGAATGCTTGACAAACCCAATGAAGGATGAAATCTCAATGATTTAGCAGCTTGGACCTTTCTATACCCATCCTGAAGAGCATTGGAGGGAAGGGACGCTTGAGGGACTGTGCAGCAGAGAAGGAGACCTTCCTTGTGTTGGGCGTGGTAGGTACTGTGGGTGCCTTGACTGTTTGAATTATCTTGAGATGCCTGTAGCTCTGTGGTTGAGCTCATTGGCTTAGCATTGCCCTCCTTTGTCTTTTGTATGCTTGATAAAACCAACTGTGTGTTGGCTTAGTATAGCTGTTGAGTGAAACCATGGCTGTGATTGAGCCCATCTAGTTCCACTTTAGTGGATACACAACCCAACTCGGAGGTGATCTCTCAGCTAAAAGAATATAGGCTGGACAGAGATCTATGGTTGGGTGAAACGTTGCTCTCACATAGCCAGTTGTTTGGACAACTTCATTTTCAAGATAAGTATTCTTTGTGGTTGAGTTATGTTAATTCTTTGCTCTGCAATGTTTTAATTAATGACCGTTGTTTATATGCTGAATGCATGATGAAACTGTGTGTGTATATAGTGTTTAATTCCGCTGTGTTTCTTGAGTATAAATATGTATACATAAGTTTTAATTACCCATCAATTTTCTTAGTAATGTATGGGCCTGATCTTGTCAAATAAGCCCGGTATATTTGGTCATGTTTCCTTCCTTGCACTGGACTGATGGAAGGGGACATGACAGAGTGGTATCAGAGCCCATGTTGCAACATTGGGGCTGCTTGGGCCAAACTGTGAGTTACAGGCAGGTAACATAATGTTTTAACGCAGTATTGATGAAGTTTGGGAAGATTTTTTGATTGGAAAAATGGAAAGATCAGAGTTCTCAAATGTGGCAGAGGATCGCACAGGTGCATATAGCTCTGCAAGAGCTTTCCAACGGTACCGGACTCGCCTCATTTGGCTAAGGGACGAAGGAGTTATGAACCCCGCAAGTTGCAGGGACGGAGGTGTTCCACAATTGCGGATTGCGGGAACGAGGATTTCCAAATTTTGCGTTTTGGATTTCTGCAATTTTGGGTTGTGGGTTGCGGAAACGCAAAAATTCCAAATTTTGCGTTTTGGATTTCCGCAATTCTGCACCCGCAATTTCGGGTTGCGGAAACGCAAAAATTTAAAATTTTGTGTTTTGGATTTTCGCAATTCCGCACCCGCAATTTTGGGTTGCAGGTTGTGGAAACGCAAAAAATTGAAATTTTGCATTTTGGATTTCCGCAATTCCTCACCTGCAATTTCGGGTTGCGGGTTGCGGAAACGCACAAATTTGAAATTTGTGTTTTGGAATTTCTGCAATACCGGTTCCGCAGTGCGGATTGCGGGTTGCGGGTTACGGGTTTAGGTAAGAAAAGAAAAGAAAAAAGAGCCCGGAAATTGATTTTTGGATTACAGGAGCATGCGGGATCAGAATTGGATGAGTTCAGTGGAATTCTGAGGTTATTAACGAAGGCCATGGAAGGTCCAGTGAAAATTTCGAGCTCATTATGCTCCAATTTGGCATAAAATTGGAATTAGAGGCTTTTATAAATCAGTGTCCCGACGCTTGACAGAAGGTCGGATTGAGCTGAAACTGATATGGAGCATTCATGGAGCAGGCACGGTGTTAAGTTTGGAATTTTGGTGCCAAACGCCAAAGGATGTGGAGTCGGGGTGTGCAAGAAGGCCAAAAAAGCACTATTCCGGGCCATGTTTTTGGAATTTTGAAAAGCTTGCAGTGGATGAAAGTGACCCTGCAATTAGGATTCTAGAAACTTATTGAACTCAACATTTCTTATTCTCATTAAAATAGACAATTCACGTTAAACAAAAATTTTCCAGAAATGCACCGTTTGGGAAATAACCATTTTTGGCCCAAAATTTGAAATTTTGGAAAAATGTTAAAAGTGAAAAATAGTCAAACCCAGAATTTTATAGAAGATGAATGGAGTATCGGAACAGAGATCCAAAAGGTTCTTAGTGATCCTTGTTATATGGACTAACTTCTCCCGGTAGAAAAGTTTTCTTGAATCCTTATAGATTTTATTCTACAGGTGGCTGAAGTTGGTAGTTCAAGATATTTTACAACTGTGTAAAAAGTGCAGAATTGTGGTGAAAATTGTCATTTTTGAAGTGATGTAGTTTCTACACCCAAAGTTAGAATGGAGCACGTGGATAGGAATTGGAAAGATTATCCAGCAGGGAACAATGGTGCATGACCATAATTTGAATGAGGTTATCATACCCCATAGATAATTAGAGCAGAAAAGTGCCGGCGACTGTTTTGACATATTGTTGACAATATGGGCAATTTCTAGAATTGCATGAATGGGCAAAAGAAATGAAGACACATTAACTTTGTAAATGAATCTATGAGTTTGATTATGTTAAATACTGATTGTTTATGTTTCTATAAGCGTTCCTAAGATGTCTAACAAATATTTTCATAATGCACAGTGCTTGCAGCTCAAGATTTAATAGTGTAGCAGAAGTAGCATACATGGAAGAGACTCTCAAAAGAAAAATGGTGACCATAAATGATGCTCATGATCTTTATGAGCATGAATAATATGTGCTAGGAGAAAATTTGCAAGAAGGGAATGCTGAGATTGAATCCAATGGGAGAAGGGAGCAAGTAACTCCTCAGAATTTGGTTGAAACCATGATGAGCTTCAATGAAAGGTTAATGAAGGCTCAAGAAGAACAAAACCAACTCAATGCTGCTATTTTGCAAAGCCTCACTGATATGCAGTAGAAGACAAACCTTGGGTCCAACCCAAGCAATGTAGGTGAAGAAGGAAGAGATGCAGAGAGTCGCTCTAGAGGTCGTTCAAAGAAGAGGACTCCAAGCCCAAGGAAGAGTTCTGTGAGAAAGAGGCATAGAACACCTTCCTCTAGATCTTCTTCTAGCAGATCATGTGATTCCAGAGGTTTTGAAGAAGTCCAAGGCATATGCCTAAGAGATTTGATGGAAGAAAGAAGTTCAAAGGCATCCCACAGGGAGAATTCAGGAAGGCAAGGCCTCCCACATTCGATGGAGAAGACAAGACTAGCAAAGAGGCAGAGGCATGGCTTCTTGGAATGAAGAAATATTTCAGAATTCAGGACTACTTAGGGAATGAAAAGGCCAGAATTGTCATTTACAATCTAAATGACAGAGCTTCAATTTGGTAGGATAACCTTTTGCAAGTGAAATGGATCAGTGAAAGGAAGATCAACTAGGAGAGATTTAAGAAGTACTTCATAGAAAAATATCTTTCTGATAGGTATTATGACAGTAAGAGATAATAGTTCAATGAACTTAGGTTGGGACAAAAATCTATGGAAGAACACATCCATAAATTTTTTGAATTATTGAGGTATGTGGATTACATTAAAGATGAGAGGATAAAGATCCAATTTTTCCTTGTGAGTCTACCTCAAAGTTTCAGAGATAGGATTGAGTTTGTTAATCCACCAAGTCTTAATGAAGCCATTAGAATGGTAATGCATTGATATGAGAAAAATAAAGGAAAATTAGAGGTTAACCTAACATGGAAAGGAAAACCAAGAGGGAGGTTTGACCAAATGAAAAGTGGCTTCAAACCACCATTCAAAAGTCATCCCAGAACCTTTCCACAGGGGAAGCAAGCAAGGAATGGATTCAAGCCAACACTAGCAGCAGAAAAGACATCAAAAGGGCCACTTCAGTGTTGGGGATGTGGAGAAAACCACATGCTAAAGGATTTTCCACATTGGAAGGATAATCCCCGAAGGTTGCACAAGTTAAATGGAGCAACTATAGTGGAGGACATGGCAAGGGAAATGCCTCAAATTTATGCAGCGTTGGATAATCATCAGCAGATCATCAATCATCAGTGGTGGAAGTTGAAGGTAAGATTGCTAAGCAATCTATTTCTCTTTTGATTGATCCAAGATCTACTCATAGTTATGTTTCTCCAAAAGTGGTTGAATGTTGTTCTCTTATAAAAGTGAAGCACAACAAGTCTTGGTTGGTTCAATTAGCCACAGGGACCAAGAGAAAAGTTAGTGAAGTAGTGGTGGAGTGCCCCATAGAATTGAATGGACTCTACACACATGCAGATTTAAATGTACTACCATTAGGATCTTATGATGCACTAATTGGCATGGATTGGTTGGAAAAGCATAGGGCCAAGTTGGACTATTATGAGAAAGCATTTGAATGTATTGATGAAGAGGGAAGAGCAAGATTGGTAAGAGGAATTCCCAAGCAAGTTTCAGTAAGACAGATTTCAACCTTACGACTGAATTTTTTTTATAAGAAAGGTTGTCAATTAAATGCAGTTCATGTATCAGATTCGTCAGAGGACAAAGGACCAAGGATAGAGGATTTCTCATTGTTGCAAGAGTTCCAAGATGTGTTTTCGGATGAAGTGCCAAGACTACCACCAAAGAGAGATATTGATTTTACCATCGATCTTGTTCCAGGGGTAGCACCGAATTCCAAATCTCCTTGTAGAATGAGCACACTGGAATTGGTAGAGTTGAAGATGCAGTTACAAGAGTTAATGGACAAGAGGTATATCAGGCCTAGTGTGTCTCCTTAGGGAGCACCAGTGTTATTTGTCAAGAATAATGATGGGACTTTAAGGCCGTGTATTGATTACAGGCAGCTAAATAAAGTGACAGTCAAGAACAAGTATCCATTGCCAAGAATTGATGATTTGTTTGATCAAATGAAGGAAGCTAAAGTGTTTTCAAAGATTGACTTGAGGACTGGCTACCATCAAGTGAGGATAAAAGAAGAAGACATTCACAAGACAACTTTCAGAACTAGATATGGTCATTATGAGTTCACTGTGGTGCCATTTGGTCTTACCAATGCACCTGCTATATTCATGTGTCTCATGAATAGTGTATTCAATAAATATTTGGATATATTTGTGATTGTGTTCTTGAATGACATTCTTGTCTATTCGAGGAATGAAGAAGAACATGAGGAACATCTAAGGATGGTGTTGCAAGTCCTTAGAGAACATCAGTTGTATTCCAAGTTAAGCAAGTGTGAGTTTTACCAAAAGAATGTGCCATATTTGGGTCATATCATTTATGAAGAAGGAAATGCAGTTGATCCAAAGAAGATTAATGCCATCATGGATTGGTCTACTCAAAAGAATGCTTCAGATGTTAGATCTTTTATGGGTTCTATTGGTTACTACAGAAGGTTTATTGAAGGCTTCTCCAAGATAGCTCATCCAATCACTTCATTGCAAAGGAAGAATATCAAGTTTGTATGGTTTGAAAAATGTGAGAAGAGTTTTCAACAGTTAATGGAGTTACTTACAAGAGCTCCTATTTTGAAGATAACATATCCAAAGAAGAAATTTGTGGTGTGCACAGAGGCTTGCATTAAAGGGCTAGGTGGAGTGCTCATGCAAGAAGGAGTTGTGATTTGCTATGAGTCAAGAAAATTAAAAGAGCATGAAAAGAATTACGCCACACATGATTTAGAATTAGCAGCCGTAGTACATGATCTCAAGATGTGGAGACATTATTTGTTGGGAAGAAGGTTCGAGCTTAGAACATATCACATGAGTTTGAAGTATTTGTTTGACCAACCAAACTTGAATGCTAGGCAATCTAGATGGATGGAGTTTCTTTGTGAATTTGATTTTGAAATTAAGCATGTAAAGGGGAAAGAGAATAAGGTTGCAGATGCTCTTAGCAGAAAATTTCATGTTGTAACATTAAGCATGTGTAAATCAGATTTGAAGACAAGAGTTCTTGAAGCCCAAAACAGTGATGAAACTTGCCTTCAAATTAAAGAGAATTTGTAATAGGGTAATATGGATGAAAAGTGTGGGGGATATCATCTTGGTGAAGATGATATCCTCATCTACAAAGATAGACTATACATTCCAAATAGTGAAGATTTGAAGAAGTTAGTGATGGATGAAATACATCAAATGCCATACTCTGGGCACCCAAGATATCACAAGACTATAACAGCAACAAGAAAGAAATACTTTTGGCATGGTATGAAGAAGGACATAGCTGAGTACATTGCTAGGTGTCAGAAGTGCCAACAAGTCAAGGAAGAGCACCAACATCCAGTAGGATTGTTGCAGCCCTTACCCATTCCATAATGAAAGTGGGAAGTGATCTCTATGGATTTTATAACAGGTCTACCCATGACAGTGAAGAAGCATGATTCAATCATGGTTGTGGTGGAAAAGCTATCAAAGGTATCTCACTTTATTCCAGTCAAGTCCACTCACAAGGCTAATGAAATTGCAAATATCTTCATGAGAGAGATATTCAAATTGCATGGATTGCCCAAGGCAATAGTTTCTGATTGCCATACTAAGTTCGCTTCCAATTTCTGGAAATGATTATTTCAAGAATTGGGAACTAGATTGAATTTCAGTACAACATATCATCCTCAAATAGATGGCCAAACTGAGAGGGTGAATCAGGTTCTGGAAGACATGCTGAGAATGTATGTGATGGATAAACCATCAAAGTGGGAAGATTACCTACACTTGGTAGAATTTGCATACAATAATGGACATCATGCATCATTGGGGATGAGTCCATTTGAGGCATTGTATGGCAAAGGATGCAGGACTCTAGTGAATTGGGACAACACGATGAATATGGTAGTGCTTGGACAAGAGATGATCAAGGAAATGGAACAGGAAGTTGTTAAGATCAAGCAGGATTTAAAGGCAGCATGGGACAGACAGAAGAGTTATGCAGATTTGAAAAGAGTGCATAAGGAATTTTAGATTGGGGATCATGTTTATTTAAGAGTGAAACCAAGGAAGAGTTCTCTCAAGTTGGGGAGTTGTGCCAAGTTGTCACCAAGATATTATGGGCCATTTGAAGTCCTTGATAGGATAGGGCTAGTTGCATTACCTACTATATAAGAGCTCATAATGTTTTCCATGTATATTTTCTTAAGGAGTATGTACATGATCCTAATCATATGATTGATTGGAATGTGATACAGGTGGAACCCGAGGGAGAGTTCGAAGTAAATCATATGCGCATCCTCGATAAGAAAGTCACTTTGCTCCAGAACAGAGCCACGGGGTAGGTAAAGGTCCAATGGGAGCACCTTAGTCCTGATGAGGCTACATGGGAGCTGGATGATGCCATGAGAGAGGAATTCCCATTTTTGTTTAGTTTTGAGAACATCGAGGACGGTGTTGTTCTAAGGGGGAGGGGAATGTAATACCCCAATTTTGACCCTTATGATATATTGGCTTTTATGCAAATATTGTGTACATGCGATGTATGCTTCCCTAGCATGGAGCTCAAGGCCAAGGCCTCGCTAGTGTATGTTCGTATTTTATTTAAAATGGACAAGTATTTGACATTTTTCCATCCATGTGCTATTAAGCCATGGAATATTGTAAATGATATAAGTATTTAATATTTCAATAAAATACCAAAACTGGCTATAGAAGCAACGAATGAGAAGGGGCCATGTGTATCCACTAGGGAGTGGTGAGGGGGTTGTAGGATTGAACTATATGCTGCGAATTGTCATTTTGAGAACCCATTTGACTTTCCTTATTGGCATTTATTTCGGTTGTAAGGAAGTTGTTGAAGAATTCAATCCATGGCTTCAATGGAGCATGGGTAGCCCATAAATTCGTATGGCAAGTATGGGCTCTGTTTTTCTTGTACCACAAGTCACTCTACCTCATGGGAATGGGTTCTTCCTCATTCCCATTCCATTTTTGAACATCCCAACATCAGTTTTCATCCATTACGAATGCCTAGCAGTGAGAAAGACCAGAAATCACAACTTTGGAAGAAACCACGTTTTGAAGAGCCATAAACGCCCAGAATTTGGTATTGACAGTAAAATCCAATGGGAGATCCATAAATATGAACCTTGGGGCGAATTTGAGAGTATTAGATACCTCGAAATCCATAGAAAAACCCATTTTTTATAGCCCATAATTCCAATGACGGGATTGAGTTATTTGATCACTGAATTGAGAAATTCCATGTGTGAATTCTAGAGCAGAGGTTGGGAATGCTTGATAAACCCAGTGAAGGTTGGAATCTTAATGATTTAGCAGCTTGGACTTTTCTATACCCATCCTGAAGAGCATTAGAGGGAAGGGACTCCTAAGGGACTATGCAGCAGAGAAGGGGACCTTCCTTGTGTTGGGTGTGGTAGGTACTATGGGTGCCTTGACTGTTTGAATTATCTTAAGATGCCTGTAGCTCTGTGGTTGAGCTCATTGGCTTAACATTTCTCTACTTTGTCTTTTGTATGCTTAATAAACCCAATTGTTTGTTGGCTTAGTACAGCTGTTGAGTGAAACCATGGCTGTGAGTGAGCCCATCTAGTTCCTCTTTAGTGGATACACAACCCAACTCGCGGCTGATCTCTTAGCTGAAAGAATATAGGCTGGACAAAGATCTATGGTTGGGTGGAGCTCTCACATAGCCAGTTGTTTGGACAGCTTCATCTTCAAGATAAGTATTCTTTGTGGTTGAGTTATGTTAATTCTTTGCTCTGCAATGTTTTAATTAATGATTGTTGTTTATATGCTGAATGCATGATGAAACTGTGTGTGTATATAGTGTTTAATTCTGTTGTTTTTCTTGAGTATGAATATGTATACATAAGTTTTAGTTACCCATTAATTTTCTTAGTAATGTATGGGCCTGAGCTTGTCAAATAAGCTCGGTATGTTTGGTCATGTTTCCTCCCGTGCACTGGATTGATGGAAGGGGACGTGACAACCGTCAAGTGGTCATAGCTCACCCAATTAGAAATTAATGTGTTTTATGCATTCTGAACGATTGTGATGGAAATCAAATTTATGGTTCAATGTGATAAATGGGCACCAAAAAAACTATCATTGAAAACCACCTATCCTATGCATGTTGAAAAGTTGAAATGTGGAGGTCCCTGGATTCTGCATATAGATGGAGAGTTATTGTTGGGGAGCGAAAGTGTCAAATTTATGGGTCAATGTCATGAAGGGGCACACTTAAAACTATCAACGAGAAAACCACATGTCCCATGCATGTTGAAGAATTGAAATGTGGACGTCACTAGAATATGCATGTTGTTGGGATGTTTCCCAGCTTCTCAATTCGATGTTGAATGTCTCCATGACAATGGGAGTCCACATCATAACAAGGTAGCCTACGGGGAACTTGCGACTCCAGGTCTATTTCTGGCAAGTGAAAGAAATAAAAGCAAGGGAGTGTTTAATGTTTGGCTACTCGGGTATTCCTAAATTATATAGTGGTAATGCTCCTAGGATGTACAATATAAAGAGGGTAAGGGAAAGGTTAGGATGTATGGTATAAAGAGGGTAAGGGAAAATCTCTTCTATTGGAAGGCATATGTTGATTGTCGGTTTCTGATGTTGCTTGCCATTTTATGTGACCAGAGATGTTGTCTACAAAAGTGGATCGATAACATTTTAATTAATTGAATTAAAATGCAAAGTGAGGTACTTCACACTTCAATACAAAATTTTCATCTCCACAATGGTCTCCAAGTTGCAAAAATCAATAGAGCAGTCTCCAAAATCTCGAGGCATTCCACTCAACTCTTCAAAGAAATGCAACTCAAGGCGTTAAAAATTGAGGCGTAGTTGTAACTTTCACACTAGGGCACGATTGCACAGGCTCCACGATGGCACTAGCTCCATGATAGTCACCTTCATTGTTGGAAATCATTGAAATATCTCTAGTCATTAATGCAACTCGTTGCAATATCTCCCATGATAGTCTGCTTGCAAAATTTTATGAGATAATGCCTCTCTCACTCCACCATTTCTCACTTGGCAAGTCTTCAACTCACACACTTTCAGCACTAGGTATTCAACTCACGCACTTTTAGCACCAAGTCTTCACACAATTCTTGTCATGCTAAGCTAAATCGTAGGTGAGGAGTTAATGGCTTCTACAAATTTAGTCACAAGTCTTCATGCAGGCAGAGTGATCAAACGGGTACTGAATCACAAACTGATCATGGGTAAAAACACAGAGAAAATAGGTTAAACAAAAAGCTACCAAACATACTTCATGGATTGAGAATAAGGCTCACCATCCATGATATACGCTCAATCGATACGTTTATGAAAACCCTAGATGTGTGAGATTTTCAGTTGCTAGGAATTAGATTCATAAGACAATTTCACATGGAATATTTCAAACAATGAGAGAAGAAGAATAGAGAGAATAAATTGTGGAAATCAATGTTGAGATATTGTAACTTCAAAGAATATTATATTTGTACTTTATTATTCCGGAGATGATTCATTCCTCCGTGAAGATCTTATTGTATATTCGGAGATGTTTATTCCTCCGTCGGAATGTGGTAACTCGGGTTATTAGACTTCCCTAGTGGGGGTCGGCCCTAAATGTGTTATGTGGGTCAAAGGGTTATTAGACCACCCTAGAGGGGTCGGCCCAGTCAGTTATAATGGGGTATTTAACCTAATGGTTAAATACGAGCCTACATGTACTTGTGTAAAATACATATCAGAGTAGTGTATAAATAGAGGAGGTGTGTTCCTCATTATACACACATTCACTCACTTGAGGATAGTGCACTTGTGGAGGAGAAGTATGCTATTGTGGAGGAGGAGATCATGTCTCAGGGTTTCATCTTTGTATATTGCTGGTCATCTATATTGAGGAAGCGTTGCTGGGTTTTCTACCCCATGAGGGTTTCCCAGGATAAATCTCTGTCTCTTGTGTTTATGCTGTGCTTGTTGTTTCTTCAGTGATCCTGTATATGCTATTATTGAGAAATGGAATGTAATGCTTCTATTTTATGTCTTAGCATATTAAATCTTAACATGGTATCAGAGCTAACCTGAAGGAAGACAAGGTATGGCACTAACGACACTTGCTTTACTTACGACAATTTGAAGGTTAGGGTTTTACATAGCAAAAACCAGTCATCGTAGCACTTTCGCTATAAATCCGTTTTGGAGAAGTTTTCGGATCTGAAATTGTTACAGGACGACGATTACATCTCCAGGTACCTTGTGTCCAAAGGGAACCCTCAGATTCGTTGTACTTTGTGAGTTATGATCAGTACAAGTTAGGGTTTCTGCCTCTTCCAGATCTCAGTCAAAATCAGGTGACCTTGGAAAAAAGGTCATAACTTGGGCTAGGAAGCTCCAAATAAAATTTCGTAAAAATTGACAGGTAGTGCACAGACTGTAATATCTCAGAAACGTTTTTCAAAGGCCGAAGGTGAATCAGTGACACGTGGCACATCGTAAAAGTTCACTCTCCTGTTTTATCCCATAAACAGGTCACGTTGCGACACTTGGCATAACTCTCTCTCAGAGAGTCCAATTGAGGTCAGACCTATCAGGATGGAAATATAACAGGTCGAGCTATCTCAGGAAAAGTTTTCAGAGGCCGAAGTTCAAACAGTGACACGTGGCATTCCGTACAAGTTCGCTCTCCTGTTTTATACCATAAACAGGTCACGTTGCGACACTTGGCATAACTCTCTCGCAGAAGACCCAATTGAGGTCAGACCTGTCAGGATGGAAAGATGACAGGTCAAGCTACTGTAGAAAAAAGGTTTCAGACCCTGTGGAGCAAAAATTTCAGAGTTATAGCAGAAACAATCAGGTACATATTTCTGTCAAAACAGAATTATTTTTTGAGCACCTTTATTCATGGCTTCCGGAATTTAGGGTTTCGGAGAAAGTTAGAATTCTTGGAATTGGAATCCATGACTGAATGCTACTCAGGAAAATTGAAATTTAGAGACCAAGATCGAATTTTTTGGTTGGGTAGAAGACCGGGCTTGATTAAACCCTAGCTCGGGATCTTGATCGGAAAGATGGAAAATTAGGGCTTTAATAAAAGTTGGAATTTTTGAAGTCTGTAACCACGGCTGGAAGCTCCTCAGAAAAAATAAGAGTTTAGAGCCTTGGATCAAACCTTTTCATTGAGAAGAAGGGTGGGCTTCATCAAACCCTAGTTCGGGATCCTATCCAGAAGATCCAGAAGTTTCAAAGGCAATTTTGAGGGGTCAAATTTTGGAGATTTCAAAATTGAAGTATGCTAGTTTGATCAGCCCAGCAAGACACATCCTTCCATTCATTCGGAAGTGGGAAAGTCAAAGATTGAATTTTTAGGGTTTCTCCAGCAAACCCTAATCAAGCTCCAGATCAAGTTTCAGGAGGAGTTGAGGCTAAGGCCTTACATAAGAAGACTACAAGAAGTCTCGACAGGTATGACTTAAGGAGGTTCAGGTATGTCTTGAAATCTGATTCTTGATTAAGTTCATAATGTGTTTTGTCTTCATGTTATTTACTAGTACAATCTTGATTAATGTTAGAATTGTCTTATCACCCTAGTAACAATATGAATGCATGTGAATGATCAAAGAAATTCATTGATTAGGGCTATATGATTGTACTAATGCATTATGATGTTGTGTGAGGTTGATGTTGTCTGCTAACAAGATACAGGTACATCACAAAAGACAAATCAGGTTCCATGACCATGAAAACATGAAGACAAAGACTCATCCATAATATTTGTTCTACTTACGAGGTATGTATGACTTTGTTATATTATGCTTAACCTATGAGACATGCAGGTTCTAGCTCAGGATCTCTAAATCATTGAAGAGATTGTTTAGGTATGTTGTACATAACTAAGTAGGTATACTAATCCAGGTATGTTTCCCATGAATCTTACCTTGTGTTAGGATCCCTTATATAAGTATACTTGGTATGATTGGCTATGCTTATTCATAAAGTTAGTAATCAAGGGATTATGCATATTATGTCTTTTATCTTGATTGATAATATGCATGAGTAAAAGAAGACTTCCCTGAAATCTTGAATACTAATGTTTATTAACTATAATCATGACTATACATTTTCAAGATTATTTAGAACTATAATGTTTTGATAACAGTTAGAACATACTAATGGGTGTATGTTTGTGTATGAGATCATGAGGATGACACTTGAACATGCACAGTGGTACAGAATGAATAGAAGTTCAAAAGATATACAGAAGATCAAGCGGGAGGCAACCACACAAACATAAAAGATAAGTATTTGAGTTGTTATTTGAAATAGTAATGATATTGCCTGTAATAGGTTGTATGCATATTTGTATTCCTAGAATATATGATGCTGAGTGTAAACATTCATAGAGCATTGAACAGTATACTACTAATGTGCATATGATTGGTAAGTTGGACAAACATTCCATTGTTGCTTGTCTAGAATGAAACCTCTTTGCTGACATGCTGAGAGCTGTGCACACTCTCGATAGTATGTTCTGGTAGAGATGGAAGGCATCTAGATAGCCACTGTATGCATACAGGATATGGGAAAGTGTTGTGCCAAAGTATTGGTCAAATTAGTTGCATAACTATGTAAATGATATCTGTATGCATAATAGGTTACCATGTCAATATGATTTGATGATTATGAAGTATTACTAATCCTGTACTTAATTTTGATCTATAGGAAAGATCATGATGAATGATGAACACTGAACAAGCAATGGATGTTCAACAAGAAGATTTACAAATCAAACAAAATATAGAAGGCTCATGGCTAGAAGATTCTCTTAGAAAGAGGAAGAGAATCATGATGAGATGTTTGCTCCAAGTGGCTAAGATAAGACCATTCTCTTAATGGTGTAATTAAAGAAGAAGTGTGAATCAGGTTCTATATGGGTTCCCAGGATCGATAATATATTGATGATCTTAATGATCACCATGGGTGATGTGGATCTCAACCTTTGCTACAAGGTTGAATATGGCTTCTATACACATATGACATGGATGCAAGAAGGAACTCACCACAGAGTTCGAATGATGTTGAGGCACATCTCAATAGACCCATCTGATGAGAGATGGCACAGATAGATGACTGTAGAAATGAAATTGAAAGATCTCAGATTGATGCATTACTTTCTAGGTCTAAAAGTATGGAAAGTCTCAGAAGGAATCTCTCTCAACCAGAGAAAGTATGCTGAGAAATCTTGAGAAGACTTGATATGTTGGAATGGCCACTCTTATGGATTCCAACTTGAAGCTGTTAGGAGATGACTCATCAGAGTTAGTGGATATAACTCTGTACAGTCAAATTATTGGTTCATTGATGTATCTAACATATACTAGGTTAGATATATGCTTTGTTGTGAACACCTTGAGTCAGTATCTAGTGGAAAATAGATGTGTTCACCCGATAGTTGCAAAGCATGTGATGAGGTACATAAAGGATACGATAGACTTTGATCTATGCTATCTTGGAGATCATGACTTCAGATGGCTACTCAGATGTTGATTGGGAAGAAAGTGTATCAGACAGGAAGAACACATCAAGAGGATGTTATTGTCTGGGATTAGCCATGATCTCGTGGTTTAGCTGGAAGCAGTCTAGTGTGGCTCTCAACATAAGCAGAATATATGGCTGCTTGCTCTGCTAGTTGTGAAGAAGCTTGGCTTCAGGATTGGTTTGAATTAGAGATAGAACCAACTGTGATCCTATGTGACAAATAGAGTTGTATGAAGATGACAAAGAATCTAGTGTTCCATGATAAGTCCAAGAACATAGGGATCTAACAAGATATCACATAGAAAGGAACTATAAAGTTTGAATTTGTAACAGGTTACCGATGTACTAACCAAACCTCTGTCTCGAGTGAAATTTGAATACTTCCAAGACAAGCTTGGTGTAGCTCAAAAGAACCCTCCTCGAAAGGGGGAGTAGTATAGTCACTGATGATGAGATTGTCTTATCGAACAACAAGGTCGATGATGAGGTAACCTGTTCTCTACACCTAGATACTTAGAAATATTTAGATTTAGGACTCTTATACTTAGAATACTTAGTTTTACTTATACATGCTTTTGATGTTAGATGTATTAGTAAGAATACATGTTTTTGATGATAGATGTATTGGTGAGAATACATGCTTTTGATGATAAGATGTATTGGTAAGAATACATACTTTTGATGACACATGTATTGATTAATGTACTTGTATGGTTGAGGATACTTGTACTTGTATTGATGAGAATACATGTGGGGATTGTATCATCCTTGAACACATGTTCTAAAGTGAGTCGTAGACGTGAGGTCTCCGAAAATGAAGTCCTTAGTGGACAGGTAGGGGATTGGATCATCCCTGGACTTTCAGTCCTAAAGAGAGCCGTAGACGTATGGTCTCCGAGAATGAAGTCCTCAGTGGACAGTTGAGGGGATTGGATCATCCCTGGACTTTCAGTCCTAAAGAGAGCCGTAGATGTGAGGTCTCCGAGAATGAAGTCCTTAGTGGACAGTTGAGGGGATTGGATCATCCCTGGACTTTCAGTCCTAAAGAGAGCCGTAGATGTATGGTCTCCGAGAATGAAGTCCTTAGTGGACAGTTGAGGGGATTGGATCATCCCTGGACTTTCAGTCCTAAAGAGAGCCGTAGATGTGAGGTCTCCAAGAATGAAGTCCTTAGTGGACAGTTGAGGGGATTGGATCATCCCTGGACTTTCAGTCCTAAAGAGAGCCGTAGACGTGAGGTCTCCGAGAATGAAGTCCTTAGTGGACAGTTGAGGGGATTGGATCATCCCTGGACTTTCAGTCCTAAAGAGAGCCGTAGACATGAGGTCTCCGAGAATGAATTCCTTAGTGGACAGTTGAGGGGATTGGATCATCCTTGGACTTTTAGTCCTAAAGAGAGCCGTAGACGTGAGGTCTCCGAGAAGTGGGGATTGTATCATCCCCGGACTGCGGTCCCTGAATTGATCCGTAGACATGAGGTCTCCGAGAAGTGGGGATTGTATCATCCCCGGACTGCGGTCCCTGAATTGATCCGTAGACGTGAGGTCTCCGAGAAGTGGGGATTGTATCATCCCCGGACTGCGGTCCCTGAATTGATCCGTAGACGAGAGATCTCCGAGAAGTGGGGATTGTATCATCCCCGGACTGCGGTCCCTGAATTGATCCGTAGACGTATGGTCTCCGATAAGTGGGGATTGTATCATCCCCGGACTTCGGTCCCTGAATTGATCCGTAGACGTGAGGTCTTCGAGAAGTGGGGATTGTATCATCCCCAGACTGTGGTCCCTGAATTGATCCGTAGACGTGAGGTCTCCGAGAAGTGGGGATTATATCATCCCCGGACTGCGGTCCCTGAATTGATCTGTAGACGAGAGGTCTCCGAGAAGTGGGGATTGTATCATCCCTGGACTGCGGTCCCTGAATTGATCCGTAGACGTATGGTCTCCGAGAAGTGGGGATTGTATCATCCCTGGACTTAGGTCCCTGAATTGATCCGTAGACGTATGGTCTCCGAGAAAGTGATTTTTTATGTGGTTACTTGTATCGGTAGGATACTTGTATTGATGATGTGGTTACTTGTATCGGTAGGATACTTGTATTGATGATGTGGTTACTTGTATCGATAGGATACTTGTATTGATGATGTGGTTACTTGTATCGGTAGGATACTTGTATTGATGATGTGGTTACCTGTATCGTTAGGATACTTGTATTGATGATGTGATTACTTGTATCGGTAGGATACTTGTATTGATGATGTGGCTACTTGTATCGGTAGGATACTCGTATTGTTGATATGATCACTTGTATTGGCATGAATACTTGATACTGCTGATCGTGTGATGACGATGCTGTTGATCGTGTGATGATGATGCTGATGATCGTGTGATGACGATGCTACTGATCGTGTGATGACGATGCTGATGATCGTGTGATGACGATGCTGTTGATCATGTGATGACGATGCTGATGATCGTGTGATGACGATGCTGATGATCGCGTGATGATGATGTTGATGATCGTGTGATGACGATGCTGATGATCGTGTGATGATGATGCTGATGATCGTGAGATGACGATGCTGATGATCGTGTGATGACGATGCTGATGATCGTGTGATGATGATGTTGATGATCGTGAGATGACGATGCTGATGATCGTGTGATGAAAATGCTGATGATCGTGTGATGACGATGTTGATGATCGTGAGATGATGATGCTGATGATCGTGTATCGTGAGGATCTAGATGATGATATTGTTGTAGCTGTTCAAGTGCTACAGAAGATAAAGACTCAATACTAAATATGTCGATGTTCCAGTATTGAAGATGTTCCAGTAACTGCTTGAGTTACTAATGATGTTGAGAAAGCTTCCAATGATTTATAGATGTATCATGTATGATGTTGATGACTCCTTGCTTGGGAAGATGCTGTTATAATATCCTTCTCGTTAAGGGGGAGTGTTGAGATATTGTAACTTCAAAGAATATTATATTTGTACTTTATTATTCCGGAGATGATTCATTCCTCCGTGAAGATCTTATTGTATATTCGGAGATGTTTATTCCTCCGTCGGAATGTGGTAACTCGGGTTATTAGACTTCCCTAGTGGGGGTCGGCCCTAAATGTGTTATGTGGGTCAAAGGGTTATTAGACCACCCTAGAGGGGTCGGCCCAGTCAGTTATAATGGGGTATTTAACCTAATGGTTAAATACGAGCCTACATGTACTTGTGTAAAATACATATCAGAGTAGTGTATAAATAGAGGAGGTGTGTTCCTCATTATACACACATTCACTCACTTGAGGATAGTGCACTTGTGGAGGAGAAGTCTGCTATTGTGGAGGAGGAGATCATGTCTCAGGGTTTCATCTTTGTATATTGCTGGTCATCTATATTGAGGAAGCTTTGCTGGGTTTTCTACCCCATGAGGGTTTCCCAGGATAAATCTCTGTCTCTTGTGTTTATGCTGTGCTTGTTGTTTCTTCAGTGATCCTGTATATGCTATTATTGAGAAATGGAATGTAATGCTGCTATTTTATGTCTTAGCATATTAAATCTTAACAATCACTCTGTATTCATTGATATGATGACAATATATAATACATCCTCCATGGATAAAATAGAATTCCTTTGAGTCAATTTGGAAAGAGCAAAAAGAAAAGGCTTAGAAAAGACAAAAAACCCCCTAGGTGGCAAAATCAGTTTCCAAAACTGTCCTAGTGGCTCACAAATTTGATAAGTATGGTATGGAAGCTCATGAGTGAGGTAAATAGAATGTGTTGATGGATTTAGAAGGTTATATATGATGTGGAGGTCGAATTGGTCAAGTGGCAAAAGATTCTAAGTCAACTTGCTTTACATTTTCCACTAGAAAGCAGAAAAAACAGGACAAAGCTAATTAAATCAGGAAAGCACCTTCTAAACCCGAAATGGAAAGAAATCAGATAGAATCCAATGAAATCCTATCCAGAATCTTCTCTAAGGTGCTCCAGTGACTTAGGATGGCAAGTGGTCCACTAAAAGACAAAACTGGCCTATTTTACCCAGTCAAAACTCAGAAAATTAATCATAAAATGATTAATTAATTTATCCCAAGTCTAGAATGACATAGTGGGTTTTTTTAAATATTCCAACACCCCCCTTTAATCCTGATTTTATGTGATGGGAATTAGAAAAATATCATAAATATAGAGCCCAAGCAACAAGGCTTATGGTCACCCCAATACAAAAATAACTAGTCCATGTAAACCGAGGAAACAGGGAAAACCTCATGGGAACAAAATGCTCCATAAAAAATGGACATGCTTGATGTCTTCATAATGCCATGTTGCTCATTTGAATGAGTTGAATGGGCTGCTTCCGAGTAACATACTTGATGAAGAGGTTGTGGATGTCATGATCATGCATAAGTGCATCAATGTTGTGTAGGTAAGAACCACGTGTTGAAGCTCTATGAAGCTCATCTTCTGAGAATGGAGGATAATCAAATGAATTTTTCTTGCTGCTGTAACATATATAATCAGATTTGAAAACATAATCAATGATGGAAATAATATCTATGCATACTCCTTCCCAAGGAGAAACAATGAACTCAACAGGATCAATTTCTTTTGTAGCTACAATGTGGTGTACTAGTTCTTGTATCTTCTTCTCAAACTAATGTGGTACCTTTCTGATATTTAAAATGAGATCATGAAGCTCTAAAATATTAGAATGTGAGTCATATGGAGCAGCAACCAGTAAAGATGTGGAGTCTCCATGATCGAACAAAGTTTCAGTAGGAAAAGTGTGAGAAACTAGGTCACCTTGATAGCTGAGCGAGCCTGGAGAGTGTGAGGACTTGAATTTTGAACCATGAGTGATGGGGTCAGGTCCAGATGTTTGGAATATCAGTCCAAAGAATGCCAAAAACATGGATTTCCAACCAATGAAATATATGCAAGACAACAATGCAACATAGGCAAGTGACACAGTGTAGGAAAACATAGAATTGTGTAGTTTCTTAACCAGAGAACTTGGGGGTTGTGGGGTCTTTTGTGAATACAATGTGAAATTGAAACACAACAAATCTATTGAACAATATAATTAATTACAAGAGACACATAAAGAATAATATGTGTAAACTGTGCAAAAGACTTGCAGTTGTGCTCTATTGAACTCAGAAGTAGAATACAATACAATGTGCAGTCACAATGACTGAATGATTCAAATTAACCAAGGAGGTCATTCGATTAGCCTACATGGAATAGATTGGCTCCACTAGGAGTCCTCATCATCAGATCAGTGGAGTCATCAATGCACAAGTAACGGTCAACCAGGTGTCAAACTGAGTCTAACTGAATGTAGGTAGGTGTAACTGGCACATGGAGCACTAATGGAGTGAAGGAGAATACAAGGAGGGCACATGAGGAGCTGACTGGAGTCAGAAATAGCAATATAGTCTCACTGGAGGTCCAACGGAGTGTTTCAGTTAGTTAACTAGTTAATCAGTCCTTAAATCAAAGAAAGATCCACAAATCAAGAAACTAACTGAAGTGTCACTAGTGGTAGGTGAGAGAGGGCGCCTTTCACATGTGGTAGTTGAAAAAGAGGGCGCATCACTGACTAGGAGGGATAGAACTGAATGGAAAGAATCTCCCGGGGCTAGCAAACTGGGGACTAGGTGTTGGGTGACACCTCACTGATGACTGGGCTGCATGCAAATTCATGCCTAATTCTTGCATGACTACATGACTGCATGACTGTATGATGGTGAGAATATCCTAATGCCCCGCCACAAGATATACTATCAGGTATAAAAATAAAAGATAGGGCCCTGGTTACTGAGACCAAAGGTCACCCCAATACATAGAAATAATCAAAAAATGCTAGAAAAAATCTAAGTGAGGAAAGAGGGAAAATCTAGTGGGAAGAAATCCCCCCCTCAAGCTGAACATAGAAGGATCCAATCTATCTCCACCATAATGCAACTCACCCCCAACAGTGAAGAGAGGTAAGAGAACTTCTTCATAGTGAAGCTCTTGGTGAAGATGTCTGCAATTTGCTCTTTTGTAGGGCAATATTGCAAAACAATGGTTCTGTCATGCACAAGCTCTCAGATGTAGTGCATGTGGATCTCGATGTGCTTGGTCCTCTGTCTCTGAACTGGATCTATCGATATCTTGATAGCACTTTGATTGTCACAAAAGATGATAGTCGAAGTGGTGCTACCAAAATCAAACTCTGCTAGAATACCCTGCAACCAAACTAACTGAATGCAAGCATTGACTGCTCCTCGATACTCTACCTCTGTTGAAGATAAGGAAACAACTGCCTGCTTTTTGCTTGACCAACAAATAGGGCCCATTCCAATCATGAAAACATATCTGGAAGTGGACTTCCAATCAATGCTATCACTTTCCCATCTGAATCAGTGAATCCAACCAAATCTAGCTCAGAATCTGCAACATAGTGTATGCCAAAATGTCTAGCACCTTGCACATAGTGAAAGATTCTTTTGGCTTCCCACCAATGAAGCTCATGAGGCTATTGCATATACCTTGATACAACACTCATGACATAAGAAATATCAGGCCTTGAGTGTGTCAAGTATAGAAGACTACCAATCAATTGTCGATAGAGTGTCGAATCTGGAAGCGGTGTAGAATCTCCCTCCTCAAGACTGATTCCTGAGAGGAATGGGAATGGGGTTGTCTTACAATATGACATATTAAATTTTTTTAGCAGGTCTAAAACATATTTTTGCTGAGATATGGTGATCCCATCAAAATTTTGAGCAATCTCAATCCCAAGGAATTGCTTCAACAAGCCGAAATCACTCATGTCAAAAGCTAGTTTTAAAGCAGTTTTTAGCTTGTCGATTGAAGCAAGAGTGCTTCCAGTTATCAAAATATCATCAACATAAAGGAAAATAATCAAAAAATTACCTTCTTGTTGCTGTAGGTACACATTTGGATCTGATTTACTTCTTGCAAAATTCTGTGACAGAAGGAAGGAGTCCATCTTTGCATACCAAGCTCTTGGGGCCTGTTTTAATCCATACAATGATTTCTTCAATCTGTAACTAATGTCGGATCTGATATGTATCCTTCAGGATGCTTCATGTAAATCTCTTCTTTCATATCTCCATGAAGAAATGCACTCTTCACATCCATATGGTGCACTTCCCAATGCTTAGCTGCAGAAATAGCCAAAACTAGGCGGATAGAATCCATCTTTGCGACCGGTGCAAAGGTCTCGGTGTAGTCCACTCCTTGGACTTGGGAGAAGCATTTTGCAACCAACCTAGATTTGTATTTGTAGTTTGATCCATCAGCAGCAACCTTTGTGTGGTAGACCCATTTACATTGGACTAATTTCCTCCCAGGTGGAAGAGAAACTAGCTCCCATGTAGCATTCTTTTGAAGAGAACTGTACTCTTCATCTATGGCAGTTTGTCATCTTGGATCTTGGTGGGCATGATAGAATGATTTAGGATATGAACCTATCATCAAAAAAAAATTCTCAGATAGCAAAGGATTATAAAATGAAAGATCCATACCTTCTCTTTGAAAGTCTGCTCGAGTTCTCCTTGGATCAGCATGATTTCCAATGTTAGAGCCAACATAATTTAGAGTATTTTGGGCCCAATTTGGAAAATGTTGGGGCACATCTTGATCAGATTCTGAACTTGATACTTCATGTTTATTAAATTCAGATAAAATATCATAAATATCAGAACCAATACTTTCATCATCTTCTCCAAAATCTTCTTCTTGTAGAGGCGGTAAATCAGCAGTTTCTTCCTCGACTAGCTCTAGATTTTGAAGCGGTTCTTCAAATCTGACACTTCGCTCAATGAATATATTTTTGGATCTGATATACATGAGTTTGTATCCTTTTGATTCTTTAGCATATCCAATTAGGATGCACTCAACACTTTGTGGATCTAAATATTTTCTCTTTTGAGTTGGAATTCTAGCCCATGTAGTTGAGCCAAAAACCCTGAAATTGGACACATAAGGTTTGTGACCAATGTAGGCTTCGAAAGGAGTAGTATCTGTCAAAGATGAATGTGTAAATTTGTTTGGAATGTATGTAGCAACATTCATGGCCTCAGCCCAAATATTTTCATCCAAACCTTTTGACTCAATCATACAGGTTGCCATCTCTTTCAGTGATCAGTTCTTCCTTTCCGCTACACCGTTCTACTGAGGTGTGTAGGGAACTGTGTGCTGGATCTGAATTCCACTTTCAGCACAAAGTTGAAGCAGCTTTGATTTTATATATTCACCTCCATTATTAGATCTTAGAGCTTTGATCTTGCTCTCGGTGGTAGTCTCAACAGAAGCCTTGAAAATCTTGAATTTTTCTAGCACTTCTGACTTGTTTTTGAGAAAGAAGACCCATGTAAATCTGGAGAAGTCATCAATAAATGTTAGAACATACCTTGAGCCATTCATGGAGGTATGTGGTAGCGGACTGCTGATATCAGAATGTATCAGCCCCAAAATAGAAGAAACTCTACTAGCTTTTCCTCGGTCAAATTTGTGATAGTGGTGCTTCCCAATGATGCAACCTTTGCATATTCCCTTCGAGGATTTGATGCTTGGAAGGCCATCAATCATGGAATTTTTCTATGGAAGCCTCAAATATTTATAATTTAGGTGTCCAAACCTCTCATTCCATAGCCTACTAACCTCATTTCCATGAGTTAGAAGAGCAGTGGGCTTTTCATGTGGCAGAAAGTGTGAAAACTCATATGCTTTTGCAGCATGATTGGATTTTCCTACCGCAATGAGTTTTCCACTTGCAATATCAGAAATTTCAACTTTTTAAGGGAAGAATACAACTTTCTTTGCTGAACCAATGTGTGTCATCTGATATACAGAAAGAATATTCAAAGCTAAAGAGGGTACATAGAGAACATTGTGGAAACTGCCATGCTCTAAATGAATAGTATCTTTGCCCTTTGAAGAAATTTGAGAGCATCTCCCATGTGGATGGAGATGGTGTTGTTGGGTTCAAATGATGATAGAGAATCTTTATTTGCAACCATGTGGTTTGAAGCTTCAGAATCAATGAGTGGAGTTGTGGAATTCGAAACAGTTGCCATGAGTGCATGACCTCTTGTAGGGTGATCATTTTTCTCCTTCTTCCTTGCACAATTAAGAAGAGTTATGTTGTTTTTCTCTAAGAGAAGGGCCATCTGATCTATGGTCTTATTCATGCATGATATTTCAGGATGAAATCCCTTGCTGCAATAAGAACATTTATTCTTCTCTTTTCCCTCTTTTCCCTTTTGCTTGTTTCTTGAACTGGATGTCTCATCCGACTGCTTGGTCTCCTCTCTTTGCTTGAAAGGATCAAACTTTGGATTCTCTTTCTTTTGCTTCCCTTTTCCATTCGTAGCTTTGGACCCTCCAGCAAAAGGAGCTTGATCTTTGGAGCATATGGACCACATTTGAACAAGCTTATCATGCTCCTTTGTCAAGGATTCAATGAAAGCATTTAAGGTAGGAATTTTCCAATTAGGAATTGTGAGCTTTCCCGTATTGAAAGTTGAAACAAAAACTGAATAATATCTTCCAATATTTGTGAGGACAAAAAGAATCAACTGTTCATCTTTCTTTTCCACTCTACATTGCTTCAATAACATTACCAATTGTTTGAACTTAGTGAAGAAGTCATTGATGGTCACGAAATTCTCAGGATTGAGGGCAACGAACTCATTCTCAAGCTGATAAGTTCTCATTTCATCCTGCTTTCCAAAGAGAGTAGCAAGTTGATCCCACACCTCTTTTGGAGTAGTCAATCCATTAAGATGGAAAAAAAGATCCTTAGAACTGTTGAGACAAAGGAAACCATAAGCTTCATCAAGCTTATTGAAATATTTTCCTTCTCTACTGCAGATGTAGCTTCGACTTCTAGGCCCATGGTAACTCTGTAGAAACCTTTAGAGCGCAATATTATCTCCATATCAGCCTTCCACTGATAATCGTTGAAGGGAGTGAGGAGATTTAATGAAGAAGTGTCCATCTTTCAAGAAGAGTGAATGCAATAGAAGGAGTGAATAACCTGCAAATCACAAGAAAACAAGAACTATAAGGTTGAAAACACACACTTTTCAAGTTGCATCACACCTGACATAGGATAATCAAGTAAGCTTGAAGATCCAATGATTCATATCCATGAATTATGTGGAAACTCTCGGCTTCTGGTGTGGAGTTGGAAGAAATTTTGGAGCAATAGTGAATGCAAGTGCATAAAATGCATGCTAGTGCTGCAAATATTGTGAGAAAAATCACTCAATCTTCATGAATAATCTCCGCAGAAAAGAATTCTTGTCCCTGCCATGGCTCTGATACCATGTGAAATTGAAACACAATAGATCTATTGAACAATATAATCAATTACAAGAGATGCATAAAGAATAATATGTGTAAAATGTGCAAAAGACTTGCAACAGTGCTCTATTGAACTCAGAAGTAGAATACAATACAATGTGCAGTCACAATGACTGAATGATTCGAATTAACCAAGGAGGTAATTCGAATAGCTTGCATGGAATAGCTTGGCTCCACTAGGATTCCTCATCATTAGATCAATGGAGTAATCAATGCACAAGTAACGGTCAACCAGGTGTCAAACTGAGTCTAACTGAATGTAGGTAGGTATAACTGGCACATGGAGTACTAATGGAGTGAAGGAGAATCCAAGGAGGGCACATGAAGAGCCAACTGGAGTCAGAACTAGCAATCTAGTCTCACTGGATGTCCAACAGAATGTTTCAGTTAATTAACTAGTCAATCAGTCTTTAAATTAGGGAAAGATCCACAAATCAAGCAACTAACTGAAGTGTCACTGGTGGTAGGTGAGAGAGGGAGCCTTTCACATGTGGTAGTTGAAAAAGAGGGTGCATCACTGACTAGGAGGGTTAGAACTGAATGGAAAGAATCTCCCAGGGCTAGCAAACTGAGGACTAGGTGTTGGGTGACACCTCACTGATGCTTGGGCTGCATGCAAATGTATGCAAATGCATGCCTGCATGACTGCATGATGGTGAGAATATACTAACATACAATGGTTGGGGAAATGGTATGGGAGGTGTAATGACCTGCTTATCAGACTGTAAATCATCTTCTAAATCAGAATCTAAAATATTTGAATGGAGGTGGAAAGACCTTTCAGAAGACAAGTTAGAAGCTAGTAAAAAATGACTAGTTTTAAGAGTAGTCTTGGATGAACTGACTGAATATTGTTCCAAGGAAGAGTTGGAGATTTCTGATTCTGATATATCAAAATGTGAATCAATATTAGAGATATCAGAATTATATTTCACTCTTGCACTCAAAGCATAAACATGATTACCTTTGGGAGAGGTTTGGAAACAGAGTTCTTGTTCTACAGCAAGCTTGTCTTTTTCTTTCTTTGCAAAGTCAGGAACATCTATGTTATGTTCTTCAAGCATTTTGGCCATGATGTCCAATTTATTCTTGAAGCAAGATTTCTCACGATGAGTTCCTTTGCAACAATAACACAAATTTATGATAAATAAATGAACACAAATCAAAAAATAATTTAAAAATGGCAAAAACTGTAAACAACGAATAAGAAAATGACAGGAAACCAACCTGTGCTAAATGAAAATGGCAGAAAATGACCCGTTGTAAAAACTCGCAGTAAAAATCCTTGCAGCAAGTAATTCTCAAAATTGAAAAATGATAACAGAAAATAGAAAAATCAACATATTTAACAATTTCTTCAGGTAAAATCAAGATCGTATGATTAAGACAGATCGACGGCTGATATCTAACTTGCGGTATCGGGAAGAGACTTATGGGAGTTTATTTTGCAAATATATACATTCTTTCTGCAATCTGTGATCCTCAATTGTGAGTTGCGGGTTGCAGAATCGCAACTCTAAGTATTAACAAACCAAAAGTTTCTGAAATCCACAATCCACATTGTGGGTTGCGGAAACGCAAACGACGCTATTTAACATAATGACCTTTCTGTAATCCACAATCCACAATTACGGGTTGCGGGTTGTGGAAAAACAAGATGCAAATTTATTGTTCAAACACTTTCCGCAATCTGCAATCCGCAATTACGGGTTGTGGGTTGTGGAAACGCAAAGTGCAAAACTATTTTGAGACTCTTCCCCCAATCCCTGGGTTGCGGGTTGTGGGAGAAAAAAACCACAATTATTGAAAAACATTTCCACATACACAACCTGCATTGCGGATTGTGGGTTGCGGAAAGAAAATGTTTCAAAACCGAAAACCAAGCTTCCGCAATCCGCATTGTGGATTGCGGGTTGTGAAAAAAGCTAACTTTTGGGAAAATCAATGTTTTCCTCAACTCACAAAAACACGCAAAAATCAAAGGAATTTTCAAAGGGAAAATTACCAATTGAATCAAATCATGTGAAAACATCAAAGAATGATTAGTACGATAAAAACACTAGGGTAAACAAGGAATTTAAACATTACCTTTGCAATATAAAAATTGGGGCTCCCATGTTTTATTAAAAGCATGGGATCTATTGTACCTACAACACCTATCAAAGACATTATGGATCCAAAAAAACTACTTGCAAAAACTATTTCCACTTCCAATAATTCCTTATCCTCATCAAACTTCAGTAGGGCGGACTGTAGGGATTTTTTATTTTACAAGACAAGAAAAATAGCTTATTGATTTTCACAAAAAATGAATTCAAAAAATATAATTTGAATCATAAATCTTAGATAGTATAATTTGAACTCATTGACCAATACCAAATTGCACGAGTCTTTCCTATTTTGAAGTGAATTCATCCATTTATTTGACTTTCAAACTACCAATCCTAAATTTCTCTTTTTCCTTTTTCTCATGAGGATCCTATGGCTTCTCTTCAAACTTCATAACTACATGACATCTCTATGTTAAAATATCTTATGGGGATGTTTAGAGTACTTGTATAGGACTACATTTATTTCAAGAAAATATACATCAATACATAAAAAGTTTTGGTTGGCTTAAATCAAATAATCAAAGTTGAATTAGACTACCTCGTTTGTGGTTATGCTTTATCATATAATAGTAGCAACTTGCAATCTTTCCTTTAAAAAAAAAAATCCCATTTTTCCATTGTCCCTTGCTGCAACAAAGACAACTAATGTGCATCTAATGTTCACAAACAACATCCCTATGGAACACAGGCAAGTGACTTAACCCATCATGTCTTTAATGAAATTTATTCAAAAATGAGAAGGAAGCAAGGAACCCAAGATTGCATGCATACTAAACAAAAAAATAGATATTGGAGATATGAGATGATGACATATACATAAAGAAGGCCATCCACATTTTAGCTAACAACAAAATACAAGAAAAATACATTTCTATATAAGGTAGACAATATTGCTTGAAAGTCAAACAAGAGAAAATCTATATTTTTTTAGGAATGATGAGTTTTTACTTTACATATTTTCTACAACAAATTCACCTTTAGAATTTGAAATTTTCTGAATTACATTGTTTTATCATAACTTGGCCTAATTTCCTTGTTTTCTCCATTGAAAACATGTTACAAACTCATCATTTTTACTTAGAACTTTTACTACCCATCTCAAGACAGAATTTTTAATTTATCTGCCAACTCTGATTGTAACTAAATCTTGTAGTTTAAACATATATTGTGTCACTAATCAAAGTAACAAAATTACATAAAATAAATGCCCTAAATAACTAACTGGAGTTAAAAATAGTACCAAACCCAAAATCAAGAACCAAAAGAAAAACTTACGTGCTTAATTTTTTAAAATGAACAATTCTTTGCATTTGACTACTTTTTGTCAATTTTTGAAAATGAACAAATTTTATGATTTTTCTGGGGCATTTCCTTTTTTCTATTCAAACAATTTTATTATGCATATAAAACTTATCCAAGGATGTCATACTTTTAGTATAAGCATTGTTGATGTATATGTAACTTCGGAATGTATTTCATCTATGTATTTCATATATATTTATTGTACCCTTATTAGAGATATGTTATTCCTCTATAAGGAAATGTCATCATGTGGATTGACAAGTGTCGCAAGTGTGTGTACTTGCCGATGGGTTATTAGACCACCATGTGTGGGGTCAGCCCTGAAATATATATATTATATTGTGGATGTATCTATCTAGACAAGTCGGCCCCATAAGGTCACTGGGAAAACAGATTAGTATAAATAGAGATCAGGAGATCTCTATTTAGATCATTCAAAAAAAGTACATCTCTCTCACTCATAAAGTGGCGCACTAGTGAGGAGGAGGATCATCTGCTCTAGGAGACCATCTCAAGTGTATTTTGGTTGTACTTTGGTTGAGCCATTGCTCTCTCTATCTCTGAGGAAGTTGTGGGGTTTTTCACCTTAGGGTTTTCCCCACGGAAACTCTGTGTCTCTTATCTCTCATGCTTTTGATTCTTGTGATGCTTGTCATGCTTATTGTGATTGTTATGCATTGATATACTGTATCTGTTATTCTCTCAGTGAAGATCCTAGAGTATTGTGAATTAATGCTTAAAATTTAACATGGTATTAGAGCTAACTTGAGAAGAAGACATTTTGCAGTGACAAGAACTTGAGTTTCTCTCCACATATTTTGGAAAAGCAGTGTAGTAGATTGACTCTACTCATCCAGGAGAATCTATCTATCCAATCAAAATTCAATTCTGATCATTTTTCGATTTGGCCCTAAAAATTAGGGTTTCCACAAAAATAGGAATTTCTAAAATATGAAGACACAGCTGAAAGCTCCTTGCAAAAATTGATGTTTAGAGCTTTGGATCGAGATTTTTGGCTAGGTAGATCTCTGGGAAACTCAAACCCTAATTCAGGGCTCCCCCTAGTGAACCCGGGAGGACAAAAAGACAAATCTGAAGGGTAAAGCTTTGCTGATCTCAAATTCTGAATACACCAGGCTGATCAGCTCATCAAGGTGCATCTTTCTATCCTTTTAGAAAATTGAAATTCACATTTTGAATTTTTAGGGTTTTTCTGACAAACCCTAATCCAGGACCAGATCCAGTTTTCACTATTTCAAGTGGTAAGACCTAAATCTTTTCTATTTCCATTTGAAGTACTCTTTAAGATGTCTCACTAGACCAATCTTGAGGATAAGCTTGAAGGAGCTGATAACTTCCGAGCTTGGAAGTATAGGATTGGGTTAATCTTGGAAGAGAATGAGTTGGACTCATATGTAAAAGAAGACATCCCTATCCCAGAGGATGAACAGGATAAAGTATTGCATAAGAAGAACTTGGTCAAGGCAAAGAGAATCATTGTTGATTCTATCAAAGACCATCTCATACCCCATGTGTCTTCTCTAAAGACACCCAAGGAGATGTTTGACTCTTTGACCAAGCTATTTGAAGGGAAGAACATAAATCGAAAGATGACCCTGCGGAACCAATTGAAATGAGTAAAGTTTCAAAATGGAGAAACCATTCAATCTTATTTTTCAAGGGTCTCCCAGATCAAGGAACAACTAGAAGCAATGGATGAAATGGTGGAGAATGGTGAAGTGGTGATGACCACTCTAAATGGCCTACCCAGGTCATGGGATTCCTTTATTCAAGGAATTTTTGCAAGGAAGAAGTTCATCTCCTTCAACAGATTGCGGGAAGAATGCTCTCAAGAAGAAGCTAGGCTTGTGGGCCGAGAAGAAAATATGGGAAATGAAGATCAAGATCTCACAACACACACCAGGAAAGGCAAGTCCAAGAAGGAATCATCTCATAACAGGAGATTCTCACACCACCATTATCATAAAGATAAGAAAGATCTCAGATGCTTCAATTGCAATGACAAGGGACACTTTGCTTCAGAATGTCCCAAGAAGAAGAAAGACAACAACAACAACTTCAATAAGAAGAAGAAGAATAACAAAAGAAGATATCATGCTCATGTTGCCGAAGATGATGAACCCCCAAAGAAGAAGGCTAGGGCAGAAAGTGATAGTGATGATGACTCATCAAGTGAAGAAGAATATGTTCTAATTTCTGCTCTCACAGGTACTATCTCCTATGGTTGCGATGATTGGTTGATTGATAGTGGGGCTTCCAAACACATGACTGGGTTTAAGGAATCTTTTGTGAATCTATCTGAACATGAATCACCCCATAAGGTGAAACTTGGGGATGATTATCAATACCCAATCAAAGGAAGTGGTGAATCCTCCTACAACCTAGATTCTAGAAAATCCTTGAAGATGAAAGAAGTCCTTTATGTACCTGGGCTCAAGAAGAACTTACTCTCCATCTCTGCATTGGATGCAAAAGGTATGAGGGTTGCATTTGTGGATGGCCAAGTCCTAATGTGGCCAAAGGGAAAGAACATAGATGATGCAGTAGTGATTGGAGAGCAAGAGGGAGGTTTGTATAAATTGAAGGGACAACCTGAACATGCCATGGTACATGAATCCATGGAGCCAAGTGAACTTTGTCATAGAAGACTTGCTCATATGCACTATAGGGCACTTCCAATTGCAAGCAAGGCTATAGAGGGTCTTCCTGAAATCAAGACCAAACATGAAGGTGTATACAAAGGATGTGCAAAAGGTAAGAACATTAAGAAGGCTTTCCCAAGCAGTGAAAGTAAGGCAAAAGACATCCTGGAAATCATCCACTCAGATGTATGTGGTCCTATGTCATCCAGTTCTCTGAGTGGGTATATTTACTATGTCTCATTTATTGATGACTTCTCCAGGAAGACTTGGGTTACTTCTTGAAGAACAAAGATGAGGTGTTTGATAAATTCAAGGAATTCAAAACCTTGATGGAGAATCAAACTGACAGGAAGATCAAAACACTTAGATCCGACAATGGTGGAGAATTCACCTCAAGTGACTTCAAGAAGCTTTGTAGTGATTCAGGGATTAAGACGGAGTTGACTGCTCCTTATAATCCTCAACAGAATGGAGTTGCAGAAAGGAAGAACAGAACAATCATGGGAGCAGCAAGGGCAATGCTGCATGACCAGGATCTACCTATGCATCTATGGGCAGAAGCAGCTAGAACAACTATATATGTACAAAACAGAACACCCCACAAGATATTGGACAACAAGACACCAGAAGAGGTCTTTTCTGGTAAGAAACCTGAAGTCATCCATCTTAGAATATTTGGTTGTCCAGTATACACTCATGTCCCAAAGGAAAAGAGGACTAAACTAGATCTTTCAGGAAAGAAGGGTATCTTTGTGGGTTATAGTGAAAGCTCGAAGGCTTACAGAATATACTTTCCAGGGTTCAAGATGATTGATGTCAGCAGGGATGTAACATTTGATGAAAACTTAGCATTCATCAAATCAAGGAAGGCACCTATCGAAGTTTATGAAGAACCTAAGGAAACTAGATGTCAAGACACTACCATGACTGAAGCAGTTCCAGAAGTTGTTTGTGAGTTTGAAGATCCGCAAGAACCTGTAGATCCACCCCGTGAGGATAACTCTCACAAGAGGAAACCTGCATGGGCTAGAGAGCTCATTCAAGATGCAGAAAGATTTGGCATTCCAGAAGAAGAAAACAGAGCAAAGAAGAGAACCAGATCACATACCAGCTATGTTGCTTTACTCCATGACATTATGAACAAAGAGCCTTCCAGTTATGAAGAAACAGCAGAAAAGAAAGAATGGAAGGATTCCATGGTTGAGGAATACCAATCAGTAATGAAGAATGATGTTTGGGATGTTGTACCAAGACCTAAAGAGAAGTCTGTTGTGACTTCTAAATGGATCTACAAAATCAAGCATGCTGCAGATGGCAGTGTAGAGAAATACAAAGCAAGATTCGTAGCTCGTGGCTTCTCTCAGAAAGAGGGAATAGATTATGAAGAAACTTTTTCACCTGTAGCCAGGTATACTTCCATCAGAACAGTACTTGCCCTGGCTGCAGCAATGAAATGGAAAATACACCAGATGGATGTCAAGACTGCTTTCTTGAATTGTGTACTTGAAGAAGAAGTATATGTGGAGTAGCCACTCGGTTTCGAAATACATGACAGGGAGTCATATGTGTGCAGATTGAAGAAAGCCTTGTATGGCTTGAAGCAAGCTCCCAGAACTTGGTATGGTAGGATGGACAGTTTCCTATCTAGTTTGGGCTTTACCAAGAGTAAAGCGGATTCCAACCTTTACTACAAGGTTGACGAAGGGAATCCTGTGATTCTACTCCTATATGTAGATGACTTATTTGTAACAGGAGATGACAGATTGATTACAGATACTAAGAGGAAGCTTGCTGCTGAGTTCGATAGGAAAGATTTGGGGATGATGCATTATTTCCTAGGGATGGAGGTGTGGCAGAGTGTAGGTGGGATCTTCCTTGGTCAAGGGAAGTACACATTAGATATTCTGAAGAGATTCGGGATGATGGATTGCAAGGCCATGGCCACACCTATGGCATCGAATCTGAAGCTTCTATGTGATGCTTCATCTGAGCCAGTTGATGTCTCTATGTATCATCAGATGATTGGGTCCTTGATGTACTTGACAAACATGAGACCAGATATTTGCTTTGCGGTGAACACATTGAGTCAATTCCTGACAAATCTGAGAAGTGTTCATCTGGTTGCTGTAAAGCATGTTTTGAGGTACCTGAACAGTACAGTGGATTATGGGCTCAAGTATGAGGCGAATCAAAAGTTTAACCTGTAGGGTTATGTTGATTCAAATTGGGTTGGCAGTGTTGCAGATAGGAAGAGCACATCTGGGTGCTGCTTCAGTATGGGATCAGGACTGATCTCTTGGTTTAGCAGGAAGCAGTCCTATGTAGCACTGAGTACAGCTGAGGCAGATTATGTTGCAGCCTGTTCAGCTAGTTGTGAGGTGGTATGGCTACAGAAGCTACTGTCTAAATTATTTGATCTCCCGTTGGATGCTACTGGTATCTTCTGTGATAACCAGAGTTGTGTGAAGCTGTCCGAGAACCTAGTGTTTCATGATAGGTCGAAACACATAGAGATCAAATATCACTATATCAGGGATATGGTGCAGAGAGGAGCTGTGAAGCTCCTGTATGTTGCGACGGACGAGCAGATTGCAGATGTGCTGACGAAGCCACTAGCTAGGGTGAAGTTCGAGTACTTCATGGAGAGGCTTGGTGTTCTTCGGATTGATGACACTTCGAGAAAGAAGTGATGGACAAATTTGCTGAAGCCATTCCAAGCATGTTGGAAGGAGGATCCTTCACATGGCTGTGGATGTAAGCGCTGGATGATGAGCATCAGTATGATGTTCTGGTTTCTGCTTTGTATGATCAGTTGGATCATTTATATATGTATGTATGCATCATGTTGGATGCTGGATATGATCAGTTGGATCATTTATATGTATGTAAGCATCATGTTGGATGATGGATATGATCGGTTGGATCATGTGCATGTATCTTGTATAAGCATCATGTTGGATGCTTGGACCATGTATCTATATATGTATCAGGTGGATACATTGTATGATTAGGATGATCATGTATGATGATATGTATCATGTATTTGTATTTGTATCAGGTGGATACACTGTATGATTAGGTGGATCATGTATGATGATATCTATCAGGTAGATGCATTGTATGATCAGGATGATCATGGATGACGAGCTTCAGGATGTTACTCCAGATGACATGCAGTAGGATGTTGCAGTGATGATGATTAGGATGATCATATGTACATCAGGATGATGTATGGTGAGTATCAGGTTGATACTCTGTGGCCGTGGAACAGGTTGTGCAGATAAGCATGTAATTTGTGCCCTGGGAGATTTGCAGATAGTCTTTCGAGGTTTTGCCTACAGCATGTAATTTGTACCCTGGGATATCTGGAAAATGCTCTTTCGAGGTTTTGCTTGGGAGGACATATTATTTGTGCCCTGGGAAATCTACAGATAGTCTTTCGAGGTTTTGTCCTATGGCATGTAATTTGTGCCCTGGGAGATCCAATAGGTTGAGCCATGTGCTCGTAATCAGTCCTGGGATGCTCTTTCGAGGTTTTGCCATGACCACATGTAATTTGTGCCCTAGGATATCCGATAGGTTGAGCCTTGTGCTCGTAATCAGTCTTGGGATGCTCTTTCGAGGTTTTGTGGTGATCACATGTAATTTGTGCCCTGGGAGATCCGATAGGTTGAGCCTTGTGCTCATAATCAGTCCTGGGATTCTCTTTCGAGGTTTTGTGGTGGGGTCACATGTAATAACTCCTGGAGATCTGGACAGGGTGAAAAAGGCCTCAGATGCTCTTTAGGGTTCTTGCTAGTCAAGAGACTCTTTTAAGGTTTTGTGACGCACGTAATAAGTCCTGAGATTTCCACAGTATGTCTAGTGATGATGAAGACCTACAGGTGGTGGGCCTACATCCAGTATGAAAAAGGACTAGCTTTGTAGAACTTCCTATGATGAGTAGAGTCAGAGATTGGTTGAGATAGCAGCAGCAGTGACGATGATGACGACGATGCATCGATGACGATGATCCCGAGAAGAAGACTTGTCTAGTAGATCTGTGTCGAGAAATACCCTCCTAGTTAAGATGGAGTGTTGATGTATATGTAACTTCGGAATGTATTTCATGTATGTATTTCATATATATTTATTGTACCCTTATTAGAGATGTGTTATTCCTCTATAAGGAAGTGTAGTCATGTGGATTGACAAGTGTTGCAAGTGTGTGTACTTGCCGATGGGTTATTAGACCACCATGTGTGGGGTTGGCCCTGAAATATATATATTATATTGTGGATGTACCTAGCTAGACAAGTCGGCCCCATAAGGTCACTGGGAAAACAGATTAGTATAAATAGAGATCAGGAGATCTCTATTTAGATCATTTGGAAAAAGTACATCTCTCTCACTCAGAAAGTGGCGCACTAGTGAGGAGGAGGATCATCTACTCTAGGAGACTATCTCAAGTGTATTTTGGTTGTAATTTGGTTGAGCCATTGCTCTCTCTATCTCTGAGGAAGTTGTGGGGTTTTTCACCTTAGGGTTTTCCCCACGAAAACTCTGTGTCTCTTGTCTCTCATGCTTTTGATTCTTGTGATGCTTTTCATGCTTATTGTGATTGTTATGCATTGATATACTGTATATGCTATTCTCTCAGTGAAGATCCTAGAGTATTGTGAATTAATGCTCAAAATTTAACAAGCATTTGTGTATGTTACGTAAGATCTCTAAACATGAAGGATTCCTCACTAAAGTGTGTAGAATGAACTGCAAAACAAAGCTATAAAATATAATGCACGGTCTAAGGAAAAGGGTTGGTGATAAATTGCTTATAGAATTATCTTAGCTGCATCTTCTTACAAGCACCATTCAAAATTTGGCAAGTCAAAGATTTAAATAGTAGTTGGAACAACCACTACAACGTGTCCCAAGAATGGATGATAATGTAATTGAGGTTGGGTCAAGGTAGAAAATCATTTACTGTTGATTGTGCTACTAACCAATCCAATCAAACAAGGTACTAAAAATAGAAGGAAATATGATCTACAGTCAAGGAGAGGAGGAGAGGAGGTTTTATGTGAGGTAATATTTATTCAGTAGTTAAATAGTTAATTTCTAATTTAGTATATATCCTCCTCTGTAACGACCTCATATATGAATATATGGAAGTTTCAATGTAACATAATATAAGTAATATAATAAAAAGAAACAAGAAAAAGTAACGGAAAGTGAAATTGCATTATGATAAAAAAATTAAACAAGAAATTAAGAAAAGAGGAGAAGGGGGGAATAAAAGGAGGGAGAAGAAGAAGAGAAGGGGTCTTTTTTTGCATTTGCTTGGGAGCTGAAGGAGGGATAGAAGGAGGTTGTCAGCAAGATGAAAGAAAGGAATCAATCATTGGCATATGGTTAATTGTTGGGGGCTCGAGGGCCTCATCCATTGGCTAGGGATTGGTTGGGTGGAGAGTCATCCCCCCACCTTCACTTGCAGACCGAAGAGCTTCCAGGAATCCAAGGAACTAGGGTTACTCTCTGTAATTCCTAGTTACATTGTTCTATATTTTTCAAAAAAAAAATTGCAGCTTTTCTTTAAGATTTGTTTGATTTTCTATTCTTTTGGTTTTTTGGTGTCTACGTTTTGGTATCAGAGCCTGCCTTGTTATTAGTCCTTTGAAAAATCCATCTATGCTAGAACTAGAAGCATTGTTAAGAGTTGTAAATGGTATTTATGTAGGAGCTTATCATTTCTCCACCAGTTTCTCTTTTTGTACCAACTTAGTATTTCTGAACCTATTTTTCTTATTGCACCATCTAGGTATTTATGTGTGCTGTTGTGTAATTATCCTACTCTTAAGTGAGTGCCCCCATTGTGTTGTCTATCATGTGTAGAGAAGATATTCAATTTGAAAATATATCAATATTCAAGAAGTCGTTCGAATAAACATCTTCACAATTGTGCAATTTATTGCAAAAGAGCCCATATATGTGCCACCTCAATGATCTAAAAAAGACTATTGAAGTGTATGGTAGTTTTGCGTGAGACCCATGAAGACCAATAATGGAGATATGGAACAAGCAGTTGTACAACCTTTTCCAAAACATGGAACTTCCTCAAGCTGTGTGATACAACTATTGCTAGAGCATGGAGATCCTCACACTGTGGAGCAAGCATTGTGCCTCCCCTTTTCTGCGTAGAGGAACCCCTTATTACTATTCGAGCTTCCTCTCATTTGAAGGACCGATAGGTAGACCTGATTTAGAGTTGGATAAATACTGCATTGAAGATCATTTTCCCTTTGAAGAATGGTGTGTAGTCATTTGTTTCAATCCATCAATTGAGGTATGTGTCACCAAGATTTTTCTTGAAAATGTTGTTCATTTACCTTTTGTGTATAATATGAAATTACTGCTTCAACACCAACAAACAACCTTTGATGTCATCTATATCCATGCATATCAAATATGGGTCCTATCATTGTAAATTAGACTAGTACTCTTTCTGAGGTCAATGATGCCTTTGGTGTAAATTTCCTTATCCCAAATTTGCAGTGCTTCCAAACTCTGCTCCTTTGAATCATTTCATCAAACATACATGCCCCATAAAACTTAATCCATTCTCATGCATGCTTTGTGTGTCCAAATCTATGATATTTACATCATTGGGTAGACTTCCATCTCTTTTCTATTGTTTAAAACGTCACTACTGTCAGGGGCAGATGGTAGAGCTGCTAAGTCATTTCTAATGTTTGAAAACTTGTTGTTGTCAAACATATGAGACTAACTATTCTCCAACAACATTGTGTAATTTCTGGTCATTTTCTTTAGTGTGGAGTTTGGGGAAGCAAACTAGAGATATGAGTTGGAATATTTGATTCCCCTTAGTATATTTTTCATTGAACATGCTAAATACCAATATTGGAATTGAATATAGCACTGATGCTTCATTTTTTATCTGTGTTTTGGTCACCTCAACCTCCTTGTGATTGTTGGGTTTCTCCTTATGCCAATGGAAGTTCCCAAGTCATAAGCCAAAGACTATCCAACAACAAAAAAATAACAAATTATGCCTGTGTTGGAGTGGTTGTCGCATGAATACTCCACCTTGGCTGTGTTATCCCTCTTCCAAATGTTGTGTGCTGGTGTGTAGACCATCGTGGAACAAACCCTTGGAGAAATAATGAGCCAAAGGATCATACCAGATGGAGCACAATGATCATGAATGAAATAAGTTAACACTAATATCCTTACATGGTTGGATATTAAACTACAACATTGAGGCTCTATTCTTGTTTCTTGTATGGTTCCCTTATGGTCAATAGCTTTCTCAAGCTATTTTGTGAAAACATGATATGTTTTAGTAGCAGTAGCATATTGTTATTAGATTACTAGATTGACAAGTTAAATCCCATAAACCAACCAATAATAGATGAGGCTCTTACAATGAGGGAGTTAATCACTTGTGTCATATTTCCCTTAGCAGCCTCCATCATTACAAGAAATAGGGACTTGGTTCGCCGTAAGAATCTCAAATGGACAATTCATATGCCATCAAAATGTAACATAGTGTCATTACCTGTGTTATTTAGTCATGCTGCTAACATATTGGTGTTCATAAAATGGTTCATGATGGCGTTATTATGCATGGCAATTTTGGTTATAATTATGCGTTAATACCTGGCATTACTCCCTGCATAATGTTTGGCCTTACATAATTATCACATAACTTACATTTCAAGATGCCATAAATAAAACTATAAATTACCAATTGAGTATCATCAATCAGTGTATCATGTACCTCATGTCCTATACATCTATAAACCATAAAAACTGAGTATCAACATGAAATATGCATCATGAAAACTGAGTAGCAACATGAAAAACTGAGTATCATCATGAAATGTGTAACATATGTCTTCTAACTTCAGAAACCATAAAAAACTATAAAATATTAACTTGGTATCAACATGAAATATGTATCATATGTCTTCTAACTCTAGAACTATAAAATATTGACCGCATATCAACATGAATTAATAGAAACAATCCATGTGTCACAAGCTCAAGTCTACTAAAAAAGGTAAGGAAACTCGTGATGCATAGTGTCTGCGTCCTCCCAAGTGCCTGAATCTAGACTATACTGATCCCATTGGAATTTAAGTTGGTCAAGGATGCGAGTGCGTAGATGTCGACTTCTGTGGTCTAGTATACGATATGGTTTGACCTGGACGGCCCCTTCCTCAGAAAGCTACAATCCATCCAAGTTGAAAATGTGAGAGGGGTTAGGAATGTAATGTCTAAGCACATAAATATGAAATACATTATGCATTCTCTACAAGTGGGGTGGAAGAGCAAGTTTGTAAGAAACATGATCGATTCCTTCCAGGGTCTTAAATGGTCCTACAAATCTTGGGGCGATTTTGGCCCCTTTCCCGAATTTAAAGGGACTCTTCATGGGTCTCACTTGGACAAACACCATGCTCCCCTCCTCATAGATTCTATCAATACTTTTAGAATCAATGTAACTTTTCTAACAATCAGGGGCCTCCATAAGCCTTTGTTTAATGGTGTCCATCTTCTCCTCCATCTCTTGAAGTAGTTTAGGCCCTAGCATGACCCGATCCTCTAGACTATCCATAGGGGTTCGACAAGGCCTACCATACAAAAATTCAAACGGGAAAGCACCAAGGGAGCTGTGGTAACTGTTATTGTAAGAAAACTCTACCAGTGGGAGATACCTCTCCCATTGACTCAGTTGGTCCATGGCATACATTCTGAACATATCTTCTATTACTTAGTTAACTCTCTCTGTCTTACCATCAGTTTCTGGATGATATGCAGTGTTAAAATTCAATTGAGTACCCAGGGACTCTTGGAGGCTTTTCCAAAACCTAGAGGTGAATCGAGAATCTCTATCAAAGATAATTTTACGAGGGATTATGTGTAGACGAACTATTTCTTGGAGAAAAACCTGAGTGATAGCAGGTGCATCAAAGGTACCTTTTACTGGAATAAATGAGAACTCTTAGTGATTTTGTCCACCACAATCATAATGCAATCATGGCTTTGTGGGGTGGTCGGTAGACTAGTCATGAAGTCCATAGATAACACTTCCCACTTAGTTTTTGGTATCTCGTGAGGTTGAAGAAGTTTTGCTAGGTGATGGTCCAGGTCGAACCATATTGTATACTGGACTACAGAAGTCGACAGCTGTGCAATTGCATCCTCAACCAAGTTAAAGTCCAATGGGATCAGTATAGTCCAGAGTCAGCCACTTGGGAGGACGTAGATACTATGCGTTACGATTTTCCTTACCTTTTTTAGTAGACTTGAGCTTGTGACACATGGATTGGTTCTATTAATTCATGTTGATATGCGGTCAACATTTTACAGTTCCGGAGTTAGTATTTTATAGTTTCTTATGGTTTCTGAAGTTAGAATACATATGTTGTGCATTTCATGATGATGCTTAGTTTTTCATGTTTCTACTTAGTTTTCATGATGCATATTTCATGTTGATACTTAGTTTATTATGGATTCTAGATGTATAGTACATGAGGTACATGATACATTGATTATTAATTCTCAATTGATAATTTATAGTTTTATTTATGGTATCTTGAAATGTGAGTTATGTGGTACATGATATGGTGTTATTACATGTTGTTTCTTAGAATCATGCCTCATAGACATGTGATTCATGGTCATGCATTGTCCATATGAAAATTTGATGTTGTTATTTCTAGCCAGGAGATTTATAGCCATGGGTTGTTCATGTGATACTTCTTGATGTTATTTCATGACGTTATGGTGCTTTATAAGATAGATGACGTGTGGAACATAAAATGATATTATTTCGTGATGATATTAATTTAGCATTTTAATAGCTTAATCATGGCATCTAGAGATAAATGACATTTGGCACATAAATGGTATGAAATCATGTTTTGGTTTGTTTGGTATGTTACAACTCTGTCATGTATTAGTGAGAGATAAGAGATTTATATAAGACATTTGGTAAATGACATGTTATCATTTCATGCTAATCCTTGTTGCTCCCCGTAGAATGCATATTTTGATATGATGATGGATTAATATGTATATTGTTAATCCATGTTGATATTACTAATGTTGAATTATGGAAGCTTGTCATGACATATTAATAAGATGCTTAGCAAATTTATGAAAGTATCATGACCAGTTATTTTATCAAAGATAGCACGGAGCCTCTGAATGCATTAGATGTTTATTTTGGCATGCCTTATCATGATAAGGGCTTATGATGTAATTCAATGCAATATGAACTGGTGACAAGACATTCTTGTTAGAACATGATTCAAGGTTGACTACACGATATCTTATTATATTGAGAAATGGATACTAATCATTATTCATTGTGGTAAGTGCAAGTTGTTCCATGTAAGGCTGATGAGGCTAATCATTTTGTGATTTCATGGAATCCCATAACCACAAATGAGAATGGCTACTATATATATATTATGGGCTGGGGGACAATCTCAACAATTAACTCTATGCCAACAGCTCTTGACCTTTACCAGAATTCCACAGTTAGAGGCACACTCATCGGGAGGGAGGTTTATGTAAAAGGACTTATGATGCCTGGGGCTAGTTCCTTGAGGATGCAGGTGGAGGATGTTTAGGCTATCCTTTCAAGATGCCTAGGGTATAATGATTATGATATCAGGATCATAGTACCAGGAACCAGATGTCGGTTAGCACCGATGAGGTCCAGATTCCGGTTAAATTCCGATGAGGCCATACTATTACCAGAAGTTGGGAGGGTGGAAATGTCACGACAACTTCCTGAGGAACTTCGTATTCCTACTGTATGATCCATGTACAGGTTATAACAGAAGGCTCGTTATATGGTGAGTGGGACCATCCGTATTTGGAGGGGAGTTTTATGGAGGTGGCAGATGGTATGATTCTTAGGGAGAAGGTGACTAAGGAGAGAGGAAGTATACAAATACACACTTATTATTGATTAAATGTCTAATGTTTCCGTGTGTATGATGCATAATTGTTACTATGGTTGCATACTAGACACATAGGGACATAATTAAGAGCGTGTCGTAACTTAGGGTGTCTGATTGTATTAGTGTAGGTTGGAGGTTTCTATGTGATGGCCACACATATAAATATATTATCTTCACAATAGTACTAGCTACCTATATTGTTTACTAATTACTTGATTGATTGAATAAAAATGGTATATATTGCTTGAGGATTATAACTTCAGGACGAAATTTCCTGAAGGGGGGGGGTATGTAACAACCCCATATATGAATATATGGAAGTTTCAATATAATATAATACAAGTAATATAAGAGAAAAAACAATAAAAAGAAACAAAAAAAAGTAACGGAAAGTGAAATTGCATTATGATAAAAAAATTAAACAAGAAATTAAGAAAAGAGGAGAAGGGGGGAATAAAAGGAGGGAGAATAAGAAGAGAAGGGGTCTTTTTTTGCATTTGCTTGGGAGCTGAGGGAGGGAGAGAAGGAGGCTATCAGCAAGAGGAAAGAAAGGAATCAAGCATTGGCATAGGGTTAATTGTTGGGGGCTCGAGGGCCTCATCCATTGGCTGGGGATTGGTTGGGTGGAGAGTCATCCCCCCACCTTCAGTTGCAGACTGAAGAGATACCAAGAATCCATGTAAGTAGGGTTCCTCTATGTGATTCCCAGTTACGTTGTTCTATATTTTTCAAAAAAAAATTTGCAGGTTTTCTTTAAGATTTGTTTGATTTGCTATTCTCTTGGTTTTTGGGTGTCTACATCCTCAACATAAATACCAGGGATTTAGTACATGTTTTTTTCCTTAATTTGTAATCCTCGGGAAAAACAAAGGAATACATTTAAATCTAATGGAATTTGTCAGGATAAGTGATATGGAATGTGATTTCAACAAGGAAGAAAAGAGGTTGGAAGCTGGGAGAGTGCAAAGATGGATATAATGTTAGATTCTAACTTTGAGTGGTTGGAGGCAGAAATGAAAGAGGTTGCATTGGGATACTACCTGCACAACCTTTCCCTTAGGATTGGGTAATATGTCACCTTTACTAACTTCAAAATGGATATACAATGATCCAGATGTTTTGAGTCCCCATTGTGTCTTCTTGTAACACATGTTAAATATAAGAAAGGGTGCTCGTGATATAAGAGTGGTCAATGACTATTGGTATAGATCTTATCTTGGTAATAAAAAATTTGAGACATAGAATCCTTGATTAAATAAAAAATTATGCATTATGCATTCCTAAAATGGAACCTACAACATGCTCAAACATGCAAGATTGAGAACCTATGCAGCAAAGCAATGCTTTTGGACATGGAAAGAACGTCAACGGTCTGCCACTTCACTAAGGATGTCATGGGAAACAACGCAGAAAGAATAACTATCATGATGAACCTAGCAAATTCATATGGTGTACATTTCCTAGTACCTACTAATATGGGACCATGGATTAAAGGCTTGTTCCTTGAAATTGATATAACATCTCTAAAATTTTCTTATAGTCATTGTAGAGTGCAGATTGCATAACAATTTTATGCATGTTATGTTTTGTTTACTGTGAAAATGGATGATGATCACTAGATCCTTATAACCACTTTTAATCAGTTAATAAAAGCTTACCGTCATAGCAAGAAAGCTATTTGTCTTATATTATGTGAGTGCCAATGGGGTAGTGGTTTAGCAATAAAGACAATGGCAATTTTAGACCAACTACCAAGGTTCACCCAAGACACTGGGGTAGTTCAAGTGAGGTTACACTGCAAATTAATTAAGCATCTCATATACTATTACTTATTCTATTGAAATTTTCATGAAATACAAATTTAAAACCCATGCCTAATTAATACATACCTCATATACGTATGAGGTCAAGCATAATAACTAAAAGGAGATTGAACCTCTTATTAATTGAATTGTAACTCTTGTTTTCATGTATTTGAAAACATCATTTTGTTTGAAATTTAGTTGAGGCCTTTGGATTTTAGTCTTTTTAGCATATAAGTTGTTGGAATATTCTCACCATCATCATTTGTATTTGCATGAATTCTGCATGCATCCAGTCATCAGTATGGTAGCCTCCCAGAACCTAGTCCTTATTTTTGGGCCCTTGGAGCCTGTTTCTGATCAATATTATCCCTCCTAGCCACTGATGCACCCTTGTTTTCATCACTTTATTACAAGTGCATCCTCTTCCACTGATTTAGGAGATCTATCAGTCGGTTCCATGATTTAGGGATCAATTTCTTTATTTGAGGACTAATTACTCAGTTAACTAATTGTAGCTCTTAGATTGACTGCTAAAGAGACTATAGTTTCTCTACTTGACCACTGAAAGCTAGTATGCTCCCTCCTTGGAGTCTCCTTCCCTATATTTGTGCTCACATGCATCAGTTTACTCACATTGACTGATCTTTGACTATCGATGGCCACTACACCTGATTGGGAGATGGTTCAAATGCATTCCAAGCCATGCTTTGAGGAGAATTAGAATAACCTTGGATGATATTGAATTCATTCTATTGTACTCTCATATTTTTTCCAGCTTACAACTAATGAATGTAACAACAACAGTTTACCACATTCTTTGATTTTCATGTGTGAATTTTGATCATCTTCTATCTATTCTTCTCTGCAATTATTTGAGTGAAAGTCTGAGGTTTGTTCAAGATAAAGTGATCTCCACCTATGGAATTTCACATGGTATCAAAGCTTGTTACAGCTTTTCGAATTGCAACAATTGCAATAGTTTATTGAACAACTGTTTTTCAGTAGAGCACCAGAAGCCTCTGGATTTCCATAGCAAATCCTGGTGCCATTGCATTGAATTCGGTCGAGCAATCCAGTGGGGTCTAGGCAGTTGTGAAGGATCCGGATAAAAGTGCTCACTATCCTAAAGCAGTGTTCTTTAGATTCCGCAACAAACCTCCAGCCAAATTTCATTGTTTTTGCAGGTTAATTCCATCTTCAGAAGCGCATTCAGTAGCTACTATGGATCTCAAACTCACCTCCTTCAACTATTTCAAATGGAAGTTGTTCATGAAGAGAAAAAGTCTCTCCTTAGTGTTGAATGGGACAACAGTCGAACCCATTGGTGCTACTGAGAAATCCAAATATCTTGATAGACTTGATGAAGTAGTTGGACTGCTACTCCTTAGCATTTCCAATGATCTACACTTTCATGTCATTGGTTTGAATACTCCCAATGAGGTTTGGACCAAGCTCGAAACTCTGTTTGGGAAAAAGGAAGATTTGAAATGGAATCAACTGGAAAATGAGTTAATCTCTCTGAGCCCCAGCAGTTTCGACTCTATCAATGAGTTCTTCACAAGGTTCAAAAACTTGGTTTCACGACTGAACTCATATGGAATTGAGAAAGAAGAGAAGCAACTTATCCTTTCCATTATGTCAAAATTGGGTCCTGATTACTCAGTTTTTGTCTCCACCTTCCAATCAGCGAAGCTATCCATTCCAAATTGGAAAATTCCCACTCTTGAAGCCTTCATCCAGTCTCTCACAAAAGAACAAGACAACCCAGTGCAAATGGGAGTGATCAAACCAAGGATGGATTTAGCTCTTGCAGTTGTAGAAGGGAAGAATGCGAATGGCAAAGGGAAGCAAAAAGGTAAAGAGAAGAATTCGAATGAGAAGAATCCAAGAGAGGATCCCTATCAGTCAGAAGGGGCTCCGAATTCTAAGAGAGGAAAGCAAGGTCAAAAGGAGAAGACCAAATGTCCCTATTGTAACAGAGGATTCCATCCTGAGAGTGCTTGCATGAAGAAGACAATAGATCTAATGGACCAACTACTTGAGAAAAAAAACCTCCCAGTACTTGCAGGTGCTAGAAGGAAAGAAGCTAACCCCATATCTGAGGACAAGGAGAGGTTCCATGAACTCATGGCTAGTACTTCAAATTATTCCTCCTTCATCATTGATTCTGGAGCATCCAGGCACATGTTTGCTTGCAAGAATCTCTTCTCTGATTTCGAATCTACATTTGGACCTTCAATATTGATGGGAAATGATTTTGAGGTCTCCTATGAGGGGATTGGAAGGATCAATATTGAGCATGGGTACTCCAGTGATGTACTCTATGTTCCTACTCTTGTAACAAATCTTTCATATAGGAGTACCCAAGAAGGTAATATTAACTCCTATTGAAGTCGAAATAAAAGATATATCAATAGGAATCATCATTGCAAAAGGTATTTCTGATCATAATTCGAAACTCGATGATTTTTCTCACTTCATACCTTACTCAAAATAGAGTGCACTTATCACACATGAAAATGAAGAGAGAATACTTTGGCACGAGAGATTTGGGCACCTCAACTACAAGTACTTGCAAGACATGCACAATTAGAAAATAGTTGAAGGACTACCCAACATCAAATTTTCTAAAGGCAGTTGTAAAGGTTGCTTGATTGGAAAAAATCCAGAGCATACGTTTGAGAAAGGGGAGGCGAAGAGAGCCTCTCAACCTCTTGAACTGATTCATAGTGATATTTCAGGACCACTTCCTAACATGTCTCTAAACAAAGCAAGGTATATCCTAACTTTCATTGCTAACTATTCTAGATTCAGCTGCGTGTATTTTCTTAAATTGAAATCAAAAGTTTTTGGATACTTCAAGTTCTTCAAAGCTTCTGTAGAAAATTTCTCCAACAAGAATATCAAGGTCATCCACACTGACAATGGAGGAGAGTATGTAAAGAGTGAGTTCCAGTCCTTTTGTGCAGATGAAGGTATAGAGATGCAACACATTGTTCCCTACACACCACAACAAAATGGTGTTGCGGAGCAAAAGAACAGAACCTTGAAAGAGATGGAAACCTGCATGCTAGATTCTAAAGGATTGCATCCTAGTCTTTGGCTAGAAGTTGTTAACTGTGCTTATTACCTTCAAAATATAGTTCCTCACAAAGGAATACAAGGTAAAACTCCTTTTGAAGCATGGATTGGATACAAACCTAATGTATCTCATCTAAGAGTATTAGGATCCAAATCTTGGGAAAGGATTCCAATAGAGAAAGGAGAGCCTTGGAGCTATAGAGTAGAGAGTGTATAGTTGTTGGTTATGCACTCAGTGCAAAGGCCTACAAACTTCTATATCTATCCACCATGCATACATTTCTTGAGAGAAGTGTACAGTTTGAGGAATGGCCATTGCATGATGCTCATCCTATTGATGACGAAATATTACCAACCACACCTCCACTTCTTATTGAGAAAGATAGCGAAGCATCCTCTTATGAAAGTTTAGAATCTGACTATGAAAGTGATGAAGAGAAAATGCTAGATCCAGATCCACAAGAACCTGAAGATCTAGCACCTGAAAGTGAAGATGAGCGAATGCTAGATCCAGATCCACAAGAACCTGAAGATCTAGCACCTGAAGATCCAAATCCTCTTCTTAGATGGGCTGCCACAGCTCTTAGATCTATCGGTGATCTTATTGGAGATCCACTTGATCCAAGAAGAACTAGATATGATTTTCAGAATGGAAGGTTTGCACTTTCTCACATAGATCCATTTCTTGCTGACAAATGCTTTCTCGGTGAAGTTCACTTACCCCTTCTTGGGGTGAGTGATTCCTTTGCTTGATTATATTTTTACAGTCTATCTTGAGGGGGGGATTTCTTCCCACTGGGATTTCCCTCTTTCCCCACATTTTTGTTTAGATTGTTGTATTGGGTGAACTTTTCTCTCAATTACCAGGGCCCTATTTTTTTACTTATGTTTCCTCATATTCTAGCTTGCGGGGGGTGTTGGAATATTCTTGCCATCATCATGTGTATTTGCATGCATGCATGCATACTACATGCATCCAATCATCAGTATGGTATCCTCCCAACACCTAGTCCTTATTTTTGGCCTGCTTAGAGCTTGTTTCTGCTCAGTATTAGCCATCCTATCCACTGATGCACCCTTGTTTTCATCATTGGATTACAAGTGCGCCCTCTTCCAATGATTTAGGATATCTATCAGTTAGTTCCATGATTTGGGGATCAGTTCCTTGATTTGAGGACTGATTACTCAGTTAACTGACTGTAGCTCTTAGATTGACTACTATAGGGACTAGAGTTGCTCTACTTAATCACTGGCAGCTAGTATGCTCCCTCCTTGGAGTCTCCTTCCCTATATTTGTGCTCGCATGCATCAGTTAGACTCAATTAGACTCACATTGACTGATCTTTGACTATCGGTGGCCACTACACTTGATTGGGAGATGGTTCCAATGCAGTCCAAGCCATGTAGAGGAGAATTCGAATCACCTTGGATGATATTGAATTCATTCTATTGTACTCTCATATTTTTTCTAACTTAAAGCTGATGAATGTAACAACAACAGTTTACCACATTATTTGAGTTTCATGTGTGAATTTTGATCATCTTCTGTCTATTCTTCTCTGCAATTATGTGAGTGAAATTGTGGGGTTTGTTCAAGCTAAAGTGATCTCCACCTGTGGAATTTCACATAAGCTGCAATCACAAATTATATGTAATATTTCTTATTTCTTTCTACATGGATTAAATTCAATATGGAGTACATTGAGCATTTCTTTTTTCTTTCTACATGGAGTACATTGAATATTCTCTCGAATGGAGGTTGGAGAAGAGTTTTGGCACATCGGAATTTAGGTGGGTGTTGTGGGATCCAAATGGCGTGTGGTCACCAATCGAAGGAGCATGCATGTAGGATAAGACATTCTTATCTCGACACATGAGAAACATAATGGGAGGTGATCTGCACTGTAGGGACCTCACAGGATGTCTCAAAAGAAGAAAATGATGTTGAGTGAATCCATCTACATTGTTACAATTTACTAAATTTTAACACTGCAGATGGATTTAGAGATCTCCCAGAGGGGGTCTCCAAATCCATCTACAGTGTTAAAATTTAGTAAATCGTAACAATTCATTGTCCAAATTGAAATTTTCCATTTCTAAGTAACACAATTAACGCCACTTGGGTTTCTAAATCCATCTACAATGTTATAATTTACTAATTTTTAACACTACAGATGAATTTAGAGACCCTCCTTAAAGGGGTCTCTATAAAGGGGGTCTCTGAATCCATATGTAGTGTTAAAATTCAGTAAATTGTACAAAATTCACAATCAAAATTGTAATTTTCCATTGTCGGGGTGACCCAACTGAAAATGACTAACATAAACAACTAATTCATATTCGTAGTCGTTGTTAGCTAGTCATATTTGTATTCATGTGACTAAATTAGTCATTTACGTTAGTTAGTTTTATTTTAGTCACTTGTTATCTAGTCATATATTTTCTATCGTGACTAAATTAGTCATTTATCTTAGTCGATTTTAGTTGGCTCACTTAAAATTGCTCGATTTTGGTCATTTATCCCTTGAAAAAACCATGCTGACTAGCTTTTTTAATTTCCTGGTCACATATCTTTCATGTTGTACTAGTATCTCAAGTACAATAAATGCTATGAGATAGATATTCCACCTCCATAACCAGGCATCCGTACCTCTTATAGTATATACAGAGGCATCGATATCTCCATCTACAGAGCTAGAGTCATCTGTACCTGTGCCAAGAAAAAAGTAGACTAGGGAGCAACATAAATGTCTCCCTAAAGATCAATCTCAACTATTGTGACCATCCTATCTATAAGTTAGATGAGTGGAGTATGAGATGGTGGATGGTCAACTCACTAAGGAGGAGAGAGTGGTCAATCGACTTGTGTATGAGCCAGAGATGTTGGTGGGTCAGTTGGGTGTGGAGAAGGATGTTAGGTTAACCTTGCCTCAGTGAATGAGGCATTGATTTAATCTTGGTTTGGGTCAAATAAAATTGTATTTGGTGGCCCATGGTATTGGCCTATGGTATTGAATGTAATGAATCCTATAAAAGGCTTGGCACACTCCATTGTAATGTGGCCTGGAGGTGAGTGGTGATTAGCTCACTTGGCCCGTCTTGATCAGTTTAGGTCAAGGGAGATAATATATCTATTATGGTGGTTTTCCCCGGTTTTGGGTTTTCCACGTAAACATTATGTGTCTATTGTTATTGTTAAATTTTGAGCATTAATTCACAATCCTCTAGGATCTTTACTGAGAGAATAACATATACAATATATCAATGCATGACAATCACAATAAGCATGACAAGCATCACAAGAATCAAAAGCATGAGAGACAAGAGACATAGAGTTTTTGTGGGGAAAACCCTAAGGTGAAAAACCCCACAACTTCCTCAGAGATAGAGAGAGCAATGGCTCAACCAAAGTACAACCAAAATACACTGAGATAGTCTCCCAGTAGCAGATGATCCTCCTCCTCACTAGTGCGCCACTTTCTGAGTGAGAGTGAGATACTTTTTCGAGTGATCTAAATAGAGATCACCTGATCTCTATTTATACTAATCCGTTTGCCTAGTGACCTTATGGGGCCGACTTGTCTAGCTAGGTACATCCACATTATAATATATATAATTGAGGGCCGACCCCACATGGTGGTCTAATAACCCATCGACAAGTACACACACTTGCGACACTTGTCAATCCACATGACGACACTTCCTTATAGAGGAATAACACATCTCTAATAAGGGTAAAATAAATATATATGAAATACATTCCGAAGTTACATATACATCAACAGTTATGTGGTTTCTTGGATTATCTTGTATTATTTCTCTCTCATATTTATTAATGCTCTTAAATCCTTCATAGATTTAATAATGGTCGGTTATCATGGTGAGGAGGAGGAGGAGGAGGTGGAGAATATGATGTTTGATCATCTAAGTGATGAGAAGGAGGATATGTAGGAGGAGGTGGGGGAGGAGGAGCATCACCCTCATCAGATGAAGTGGAGGAAGACAAATGGCTATCCCTCCTAGTAGCTAGAAGGTTGGCTGCACCGACAATATGTTGCATCAAAATCCTAATTTCATGAGGAATAATCCTACATATCTCTACTAGCTTGAGGTCTCCCAATATCTACTAAACAAATACAAGATGGGATCCATGTTGATCCAACAATGTGGACAATCGATCTGTCATGTCCTCCCATAATCTAGCATCTGGATTGCATCACAAGCCAAGTATGGGAAACTAAGGCACTTCCTTATGCTCATCCATATCGTCATTAGGTGGAGGTCCCTATTCATCATAGGTGCCATCTGCAAAATATATAGTACACACCAATAATTATACAATTTCATTAAACAATTTAATAAAGCAATGTAAAGAAAATGTTAGAATAAATTTCATTTGCATTAAGTAATATAAAATGAAACTAGATTAATTTAAACATAATGCTAATGTTATATCTGTCATCTGGTGGCTCATTTGAGGTGAAGTATATGTTAGGACATCCTTGCCAGTACAACCCCTCTTAAGGATACAACACAAGGTCCAAAGTATGATCATCCTTGTTGGCTAGTAACATGAGTACCTATAAGGTGATCCTAGCTAGGAACTTCGGCAGGCCCCTCTTGGGAAGCATCTGTCCCCATATATGCATATGCACCTAGATCATCTCCCTAGGAGGGAGATGATCAAATGATAGACTCCTAACAAGAAACCCCCCAAAAAATAAACAAAAAATCTCTAAGGACAAAGGAAAGTTAACCCTCCCCTCAAAGTGCACGACATTGATCGAGAGAAAAACAAAATTTCCACAAAAAATGGCAAACCACCTAATGCATCTAGGTCTTTACACTAAATAATATACATAATACAATAGAGGGAAACTAATGTGCTTCCCATCATTGGTGAAGTGCGCCACTGTCGTAACCAAAAGAGAGAGGGACCTAAACTCCTCTATGCTAAAAGAAAAAATTCATAGTTATCCTCCAAAAATAAAAATAAAAAATTTCAATGACATGGTCAGTGATATATCTCTGAGAGTACATTAGATAATTCTTTGCTACGAAACCAATTAGGACATCGGGGAACTGGGGAAAATCGACCCCTCTCCTAGATAGCCTAGTGATGAAGTATATGTCCTCTTTTGTGGGATGAAACCACATATGGAGATCAAACCACAAGGACTATCTACATTGATCCCAATGATAGATCAACTGCATCAACAAATTTGAGTTCCCCTTTATGGATATAACCTCATAACATAACTTGCAGAGGACGGAAACCCTCAAGAGGTATCGTGTCTGTGTTGTAATAGGGTGAGGGTGCAAGTCTCTCTCCTTCTCTCTAGCCTCCCACTCCTACAAAATGTTGTACAAGTCCACTTGCACCTACTAGTCCTCTGCAACTCTCACCATTAACATCTCCAATTCACATATAACTTCCATTAGTCTCATAGAAAGACACACACTTGTTATATAAAACATTAAAAAATTCTATTAAATGATCATTTTATTTATTATAATCAAACAATAATTTTTTTCTCTGAATAAATGAATTTAATAAGCAGTGTGCCCATGTACAATAAGGCACCACTCACAGTGTCTTTTATATTCTTAGTGCATCATTCATGGTGCATTATTAACTACATAAGATTTGTTCATAGTGCACTAAAGTGAATCCAACGCACCATTGTGTAGAAAAATCTTTTTGACAGTAAAATTAAGTGGTTCTCTTTCTAAATTTAATGCACCGGTGCTATGTGAGACAACAAAGCACCATATATGGTGCATGTGTGATACTAAAATGCATCACTATATTTGACAAAATCTTTTAACTTGGTGCATCCTTCATTTGGGAGCACCGGTGCTTTACTAATAGGTGTCAGTACCATAGATGGTGCGCACAATTATTTAGACCACACCTTAATTCACACAACTCCATGTGGAAAAACCATGGAATGAAGTGAAAACAATATTTTTTGAAAGGTTATATCGGTGCGTAATTTAAACATAAGTGCATTGACTTGGTTATGAGGATGTATTATTGCGGCGCATCGGTATCTGTGGTGAATAATTAAATAAATTTTTCGCCAGTTTGGCAGTACATCTAAGAATATGGAAAGCACCAGTTATAAGGTGCTCTAGAAATATGGAAAGCACTGGGTATACAGTGCGTGTGTGATAGTAAAACGCATTGTTATTTTTGATAAATATTTTATCTTGATGCATCCCTCATTTGGGAGCACTTTTGCTAGGTGTCTGCACCGTAGACGTTGCGCACAATTATTTAGAGGGCATTGTAATCGGCACAACTTTGTGTGAAAAAACCATAGAATGAAGTGAAACAATGCCTTTTCAAAATCCATGCCGATTTGTAAGTTAAACATAAGCACATCGAGATGACGATGCAGACGTATTATTACGGCACACCGGTGTATGTTGTGAATTTATTTTTTTCATTAGTTTAGTAGTGCGTCTACAAATTTGGAAAGCATTAGTTATACGGTGCTTTAGGTTTTTACCCGCATGGGTGAATTTGTATATTGGACAGCATCGTCGACGATGCTCTGTGGTTTGTGAAATGCACTGAACACCGATGATGTGCAAATGTGTTATTGAGTTATAATGGTGCATTAGTAAAAGTATAGCGCACCGCATCACTAGTGAAACCCATTGTAAATTTATAGGGAGCACTGGCTAGTACGGTGCGAGCCAAACAACTCAAATACACTGCACATAATTTTTAATTTTTTTTTTAAAATTATCAAATTTAAAGTGAATTTGAAATTTTAATCTGTTAAAAGTTTAAATTAAAAAGTAACAAAGACATTAACTAGGCACTTGCACAAAAGGGAGGCATGGTAGCCATGTAGACACAAAATGAAATTTGACTACCATTTTGCAAAATTTGAATGCCACTTAGCAAGCAATGGGAGGGATAAATCCAACCACAGAGAGCACTAATGTCAGGGAGCTTCCGGTAATCAACTATAGCACTGGTGCTTAGGTGGTCTAGAGCATTGAAAGATGGAAACAATGGTTTTATCGTCCGATAATTTATTTTTATCCTAGTGTGCCCAATAACTAGACGAACGGATGTGTTTCTTTGGCATGACCACACGGTACCGATTATAGAAAATAAAAAAGTTTTATGTCCCATAGTTTTTTAATTTTACGTGCTATGGTGTGCTCTATTATGGAAGCACTAGTGCACATTTAAGATATATAAATGCATCATCCGTAGACATAGAATTATAAAAGAACATTTTTTCCATTTTTTTTTCAAGTTTACCATACTTCGATGCGTTGGAGTCACGTAAACACACTGTTAGTTAATATAAAAATATTAAATATTTTGCGTCGGTGCTTCCAATTGCACGACACACCTGTGTTGTTTAAATATCTAAATGCACATGGAATGAACCTACACACATAAAAAAATTGTCAAGCAATTTCTTTAATTTTATTCAATGTTGGTGCGCCATATTAACTAACACATTGGTGCCATCTATTATATAGAACACATTGTAATTTCTTTTTCTTATTTTTTTAAAAAACATATTTTTCTAGGAAGGAGGATTGCATTTTTGGCTGAAAGTGGTGCCTGAATTATGTGGATGCATTGGTGCTTCAGTTTAGTCTAAATGCACCAGTTATTGTTGGATGTACAAATAGAAAAGATTTTTCTCTCCATTTAATGGGGATTTTCTATATCTGTGTGATTTTATTTGTATGCGCTGGTGTGTCTCATCTAAGAACGCTCCAGTGCATTTGGTATGTATAAAAACATCATATAAAAACATCGGCTAAAACCTTCATCCCCTCGTCTCCTCTGTAAATAATATTTGGACTCTTTTTATAACAGCTTCTTCAAAAACCTCTACTAGATGGTATTTTCCTTGTAGTGTCATTTACTTTGATCTAAATTTTTTATCTTTTATCTAAACTCCAAGGTACATATATATGTACATTCCTTATTTATCTTTAAATTTGCAAATACAATATTCATTTATGATTAGTAAAATCAAATATATTAATAGCATATAGAGTCTTAACATCAAAATAAAGTCTTGATATTTTAAAACTCATACATTCTTAATATCTAAAGCCTTATAATAAATATTCCATTCTTAGATTTTCTATCCTTCTACACTACCACACTACCAATAGTTCCTTCACCTCAAAACATCTTCAAACAATATCGTGGCTCTTGTTTAATATATAAACAATAGTTACTTCACCTCAAAATAATTAAAATAATTCATGTGGGCTTATAAAATAAAATATTATGAAAAGTAGTTAAAAAATAGATGTTGGTTTATAAAATAAAAACTTAAAACTTAAATCCGGATCTATCAATCAAGAGAGATCAAATTTCTTGAGTTTAAATTTAAAAAAATAAATACACCTCAAAAAATTGGATCCCTCTGGGTGCTTAATAGATACCAATTTAAGATGGATCTATGCTGATTTAATATACAAACAAATGTGAAATTGAAATGTCATTCTATTTATACATTTCAATGTCAATAGTTATAGAGCATCATGGTAATAGATCATTGTATGAATGAATTTAAAATTTATTTTTTCAACAAAATATACAGAAAAAAGATTAGAAATTGGAAACGAAAATCCTTAAAATTGAGTCGATGAAGTTTTAATACTAATTTTGGATCATTGATATCTTATGATAAAAACTTAAAAATTCACTTTTCTGATTTTGAGATAAAATATTTTCAAGAAAATGAAAAAAAATATTACAGATAGTTATTTAAGATAGCTATCACTCATTACCTATCATAATATAATTGTCAAACTTGTAGTGGAAAAGCTATCACTCACTGCTATCATAATATAATTTCCAAACTTTTATGGGAACAGCTATCACTTATTGCTATCCAAATGCTATTTAACTCTAGCATTTATAACAATTAGAATAGAGGACAGCGATCACTTACTACATTTGACTCTAGAATTTATAACAATTAGAATATAGGATAGCCATCACTAACTGACTCTACTATTTATAACAATCAGAATAGAGGACAGCCCTTACTAACTATATTTGACTCTGGCAATGTATAACAATTAGAATAGAGGACAGCCATCATTAATTATATTTGACTCTACTATTTTATTTATTTATTTTTAACTGTGGGAACCTCTCCAAACCGTTCTGGTCACACAATCTTTTTGTGGGGTTCAGTTTTGTGAAGGAGCTTACGTCCGCCGCACCTCCTAGGAAAAATAAAAAATGGGCTTCCAAGACAACCATCAGACCTCACCGCTGGCTCCTGCCTTCAACCCCATAAAAAATGAGAGTTCATATCCCAGAAAATTACTCTTACAATACAATGCAACCTAACATGCCCAATCACCTAATCATGCACAATCACCTAATCATACACAATTTGAATAGAGGACAGCCATCACTAACTATTATAACTATATTTGACTCTACCATTTATAACAATTAGAATAGAGGACAGCCATCACTAACTATTATTGCAATTATTGCAGACATGATTTGACTCATCATTGACAAACGGACACTGAGTACAGCATTATTAACTAACTATTATTGCAATCATTGCAGACATGATTTGACTCATCATTGACAAACGGACACTGAGTACAGCATTATTAACTTTTAGTTGTCAGACTGTCACTGCTTACACTGCTTACGGTCATTATTGACTGTACCACCCATCAGAAGGCCTACTTTCAGATAGGCCAGGCCAGATGCCTCAAAGTTTTGTACAGTTGACATGTTTCTTAAATTTGACTGAACATGATTACGCAGTATCTATTTGTATTAACTCGGAGTCTGCTCTCTGGTTTTTAACTCAACAGTTTCGATCCTCCCCAGAATGGCGAATGAGTTGGGATCTGAGACGTCATTTGTCGAGTTTTATGTAAAACTCGCAACAGCTCTTCTTGCATTCGTGGCGGCATGGAGCTTCTTCGTCCGGTGGACAAAGAAGAGGCTGCCCCCGGGGCCGTTCCCGTTGCCCCTAATCGGAAACCTTCACCAGATGGGAAACCTTCCACACCAAGCGCTGGCAGCTCTTTCTTCAAAATATGGTCCTCTCCTGTCTCTCCACCTCGGTTCCGCACTCACCTTGGTTGTCTCTTCTCCAGATATGGCCAGGGAGTTTCTCAAGACTCATGACCAGATTTTCGCCAGCAGACCTCCATCCGCGGTCACTAATTGTTTGTGGTATAATTGCAGTGACATTGGATTTGCTCCCTACGGCACAAACTGGAGACAAATGCGTAAGCTCTGCGTTTCACAGTTTCTCAGCTCCAGGCGCTTGCATTATTACCGCTTCATAAGAGAAGAGGAAGTCTCTGCTATGATTCACTCTATTTTTAACTCAAACCCTGATCAGGGCTCCAGTCCCATAAACATGAGAAAAATCCTGTCAAACCTTGCGTACGCTATACTGTGCAGGATTTCCTTCAGTGAGAAGTACTCTGACCCAGACTCCACTGAAAGCAAAAGGATCATAGCAATGATGGAGGACACTGCTATGCTAGCCGGTGCTTTTAACATCGGAGACTACATACCATACTTGGCCTGGATGGATCTGCAAGGCATCAACCGTCGTTTGAAGAGCATACATAAGATACAAGACGAGTTCCTGGACAAAATAATAGACGAACACGTTCTGAAGAATGACCCCAACGTTGGTACGCAAGATCTCGTAGATGTTTTGCTTGCAGCCTCTGCAGATAAAGATATGGAGTTGGAGTTCCAGATTACACGAGACAGTATAAAGGCCGTCGTCTATGTATGTAAAACTTAAATTGGTTTGAGTGGCTTTACTTAAAAATATGTGTTATTATTATAGCATATTATACTTCCATACCAGTTTGCTAATACAATGAAAATTATTATTATATAGCCGATAAAATTTCCATGACAGGTTGCTAATACAACCCTGATCAGTATAACACTTAAATTAGGTATTAAAACCCTCAAGAAGTCCAATAAGTCCTGGATAGTGTAACCTCAAGGGTTTTAAAATCTCACTGCCACATTCATTAAGGGTTTGATCAGATGCTTGGAAATATAGTACATGTGATTCACACTGATTATTGACTTCTTGTTAATGGTAGGATATGTTGGTTGCTGGCACGGATCTGTCATCTGCAAGCATAGAGTGGGCAATGTCCGAATTGTTGAGGAAATCCCAGTTGATGAAGAAGCTTCAGGACGAGCTAGAACGTGTAGTCGGATTGGGTCGTATGGTACAAGAATCTGATCTTTCCGGTCTCGTTTATTTACAAGCTGTGGTGAAAGAAACGCTTAGACTCCACCCACCGGGGCCGCTTGCTCTTCCCCACTTGTCTGTGGAAGCCTGCAATGTGTTGGGCTATGAAATCCCGAGAAACACTCATGTTTACGTAAATCTTTGGGCAATCGGAAGGGACCCAAAGTCATGGGAGGATCCAGAAAGGTTCGACCCAGAGAGATTCATGCAAGCTAGCTCCCTGGACACAAAAGTTCAAAACTGTGAATGGATTCCGTTCGGAGCAGGCAGAAGACGATGCGCAGGAGAAGACTTGGGAATGCTTGTTGTAGAGTTTGAACTGGCGCAGCTAATCCACTGTTTTGACTGGAGGCTTCCCGATGAGATGAATGGGCAGGAATTGGATATGTCTGAAAAGTTGATTGGAATCACAATGCACAAGGCACATCAACTCTCGGCTGTTCCGACTCCTCGCCTTACAGTACCACTGTAATTCTGCTATATTTCTATTGCTGACACTCACCTTAATTTAGACCTAATAAAATCAGACTGCGTAGAACATATGGAAATAAAACCCCTTCCTTCTGTAACGGATTACAAATCGTTTTTATCGTAGTTGTCCAGCTTGACTGCAAACAGCTTTCAAAAGTATTGCTCCTGCCATGAATATTATATACTGTATTTCCAGCTATTAACTGTTTATTTTAAAATTTCGTATGAACCCTTTGATAGAAAGGGTTAACTGTTATATTTTAAAAATTTGTTTGAACCCTTTGATCGAAAGGGTTTATTTCTTTTTAAATATGATGAAATATGCATTATTTTAGTAAGCAGTAAGTCGTTTCCTTTTACTGAATCCAATGTCTTGATTTTATTGTAATTGTCCAGCTTGACTGCAAACAACTTTCAAAAGTATTATCCTGCTATGAATATCATATGCTCTAAAATATTTCTAGCTATTAATTCTTATATTTTAAAATTTTGTATGAACCCATTGATAGAAAGGGTATTTTCCTTTTAAATATGATGAAATATGCATTATTTCAGTACTGAATCCAATGCCTTGATAGGACGTGAGGATGAATTAGTGACCGAACGCTCTATTGTTTCCCAACCTGAATAGCAACAACCATTTTTTAATCACTCCTAGCTTCTAAATTTGTGACTTGGCTACAAAAATCTAGGAGAAAAACATTCTGATGTTCAGGATAGATGGATGCCATATTGTGGAAACTGACTTGACTTTAATCACGGAGACTGAATGTAATTTTTGAAGTAGCAAGTACCTCTACGATTCCAGAACTTGATCAGTTGAAGAGAGATGTAGCTACGTGGCCGATTGGAGCTTTAAGGACTCAAGTCACAAACTCACACTTTATATGTTAGTTTAGCACATTTGACATCATACTGAAGACTTCTACCAGACAACAACCTCAACCGTATAATCAAACTCAGGAATGTTAATGAACAATAGTGAATTGATTTATAATATGCGGAGCGAAATGATAAATTGATTTATAATATGCACAGAGGGAAATGATTGACAAACCAAAATATAACTTACAGGTCTTCCATGTTTCCTCTAAGCTTGAATATGGGTTCTTCCTTAATCATGAAATTGAGGTTCTAATTAAGCACCAGATTGCAGGAGTTATTCATTAAAGTCCAATGTGCCGTCCCCCTACTGTAATGAACTCCTCGGCATTAGCCACGATTTCACCTGCAGTGGATCATAACAAAACAAAGCTGCATGAACCATCTCCAGCCACGGTCTGTTCATCGTTTTCTCGCTCTCTTGTAACTGTTGTCTTTCGCTGCATCCTTCTTCAGACCTACTAATTGTCACAGCTTCTATGTTCACCGTGGCATGAACCATCTCCAGCCACGGTCTGTTCATCGTTTTCTCGCTCTCTTGTAACGGTTGTCTTTCACTGCATCTTTCTTCAGACCTACTTGTCACAGCTTCTATGTTCACAGTGAATGTGTTGATAGGGATAGCCATTATCCATGCATCGTATCAGTTTTTTTTTTAATATATATATTTATAATTTGTAACAGCTACTTAAACAAGTAATTGTTTTTAATCTGATGGAAAAAAAAATAATTGTTTTTAATATATATATTTTAAATTATTTATTTGTAATTTGTAACAGCACTTAAACAAGTAATTTGGAAAAGTATAGGTCATAGTAAAAAATAAATTTAAATAATATATTTCATTATATAATTTCTTTGATAATATGTGTCTATTATATAGACAACTAACCATATATGTTTTTTATATGTGTGACCATTTTATTTATATATTCTATTGAATATTAATATTATAATCACATTCATTTTATTTGTATTTTATTGAAATTATGTGTCATATTTCTATTTGCATTTTTATTTCATATTATTCCATCTTAATATGATATGGAGTATAGTTCACTCTCACCTCTAACATAGTTACTTGAATCTATGTAACTTATTTGTTTTGAAATATATTATAATCGAAATCATTTAACATGTTGTCAAGTTCATCTTGCTTTCACCATTAAGTTATTTTATCATAATCGAAATCATTTAACATGTTGTCAAGTTCATCTTGCTTTCACCATTAAGTTATTTTATCATCATGGTGTTGTTCCCTAGCAAGAAATGTTAGCATGCACCCGAAGTATATGTAGTAAGAAAGTAAATTATATTAAAGATGATAAAAATTTCCACAAATGACTAAAATTGAGTAATGGAAATGAAAAGCTATTTCTAGTATAATTATTCGAGGAAGTGCATTGGTCATCTTATCGCTAAGTTTTCGAAAGAAAAAAAAATCTGATATTTTTGATTTCTAGTATAATTATTCGAGGAAGTGCATTGGTCATCTTATCGCTAAGTTTTCGAAAGAAAAAAAAATCTGATATTTTTTATATTTGTAGCAGTTGTAACAACAAGGTATAATTGAGAACATTTGGAAATATTCCTATAGAGGAGCTATTGAAATATTTTCAAGAATGGGAAAGATTCGTGTATATTCTTAAAAATGATAAAGTTGTTAGGTATACACATTTCTTACAATGACGTTGCCTTCATTATAAAGTAATTATTAATGGAACAACTAGTTTTCAAGATAGTTATTAATTGAAGCTTTGATTAGTTGAAAAGATATCATATACTACGTTTCATTTGCCAAAGCTCTCCCAGAGCATTCTATCTTCATACTATTTTTAATGCATCTCATGTGTAGAATCCCAACATAGATGTACTTACATGAAATAGGGTCTATGTAACCACTCTTATTTTTATCATCATTTATAAAGTTATAAAAAATATTCAGAAAGAATGACATTTATTAACGTGAGAATATGTAACAAGTGGATGGAAAGTAGGAGAAAGAACTCTCTTGCTCCCTAGTGCTGGATGGGTATCGTAATAGAGAATTCTATTGTGTTTCTTGGAGTTGGGTTGAGCTTGACCGGGGATTGGGAGATCCCAATGGAAAGCCGTGGCATTGTATGTTCTTACGACCCCAAATCGCTCGGGGGTTTGAGGGAAAGAAGAGTACCCCCGATACGGTAGGGAGGTCAACCGAGGGATCTTCGGTAAATCGTCAAAGGCTCGGATCTGATCTGACAACAACGACTCCTTCTCCAGCAGCAGATTCGACCTACAGTACAGGTTCTATGTTATTTGTTTTACTTGTAAATTTTTAATTTATTGATGTTTATTATTGATCATGCATAAAATGATTATTGTATGTCTTTAAGTTTTTTTTGGAAAATTGTTATGAGTAGGGACCCAAAATAGGGGGTCCCTACATTTCTACAGAAGCCTTTGTCTGCCTCTTTAAGAGCTTCTAAGTTCTATCCAATGTGCCTTTATCCATTGCAACAATGGCTAATATTAAATTGTATAAATCCATTGTCAAAATTGTAATTTTCCATTGCCTGGGGGACAACTAAAAATTACTAACATAACTGACTAATTCATAATCTTAATTGTTGTTAGCTAGCCATATTTGTATTCCTATGACTAAATTAGTCATTTATGCTATTCATTTTTATTTTACTCACTTGTTATCTAGTCGTATATTTAATCATGTGACTAAATTAGTCGTTGATCTTAGTTGTTTTTAGTCTCCTAGTCACTTATCTCTCATTTTGTACTAGTGGCAACAACCTTCCCCATCCTTCAGTCAAGTTTCCTACCCATACTAGTCTGCATATGCTGAGAACCCCAGGAGCATTGAAGTAGAGTTCAGTCGAGATGTTCTTGAAACATAAATGGTCTCAGTACATTGTGAAGAGGTATCAACTCAGATTAGAACTTTCCAGCCATCCATATCCTTTGATCTTTCCCATCCCCAACAATTCTAGCTTCCTTAGCCATTGTTTGATCAAATTTGAGAAGTATAGAGTTTTTGTGCCACAATCCTAAGTTGGTACATTACAAAGTTGATTGAAAGTTTTTTTTTATCATCATGTGCCAATCTGTTGTTCCTTTGTGAATTTATGCTTTTGTGTACCAGTTCTTTGGTATTTGATCTAATGTATGCACAAACATATGAACCCATTCTGTCTTAGGTATATGCATCCAAGTTGTCAAGCAAAACTCTATACAATGTCTAGGATTAGTCTATCCATTGTATTTTTCTTGTACACTCTCAGTTTTTTCTCCAAATCTGATTTCCAACACGTGCTTACATTCTTCCCATGTGTTCTGGTTGTCTTTGTGCGCAACCCAGCTCATAGCAAGTGTATCTCGCAATGCTATATCCAAAGCTGATAGCTTATGTTCATATGAAACTGATGCTAAAAATTCATGAAGAAATGTATGGATATTACCTAAACCATCATAAGTAGGAATTGGACTTAACTCTGTTCCAATCCAACATAGTGACTTTGTTATCTTCGCACATCATCTTGTTGATACTTCATGCATTTGACTCTTCCATTTCTCCATTCCTATGTTTGATTCTGATACGCAAGAACTGTCGCATCTCCAGCTCAATGTTACATCATATGTGGGGTTAATGTAATCTGTTTGATTCACTTTCATCTTATAGATATTATCCAGTTCTTGAGCTCTGCATTCTTCTCATACTGGTTCAACATACCTTGTTCCTTGTGAAGGATTTAGGGGTGAGATGACCCTGATATCTGGTCCTTCAAATACCATATGTTTCTTCTTCAGGTTGATAATTTCAAGGTTATAAATTGCTTAGTCAATCCCCAATAATGCAGGATAAGGATTACTATCATCTATGATATCAATAACCTCGAAGTCTTCTTTACTTCGCACTCCATCAATGTCAACAAGAACACTTGATATCCTCCCAAATAGTATAACCTTATGTTGGTTAACTAATCTCAACTGTATAGGAGACCAAGATAACTTTGGCTTACTCATATGTTCCCGTGTTTGTTTTGTTAATACATTCACTTATGATCCTAGGTCAAGAATGACTTGGTTCATTTCAAAGTCTCCAATCTGTGCATTTAACCTCATTTCTCTTCCTGTCCTTCTATGGTTCTTGATATGATGAACTAATCTATGTGCATCATTTATTGTATTACGCTGTTCGTAATGTACTAATAGGTTTTGTAATTCTCCTAAGGCGTTTCCATGCCTCAGCAGCTTTATGTAGATCTGTAGAAACTGTGTAATAGGACTTGTCTGCTTTGGCGAAAATCGTGATCCATCATACGAGGTCAGCATGTCTAATACCGGTTTTTGATCACTTTGCAATTGAATCCTTGTGGTCGAAGGTTCTGAATCCTGAAATCCTTTTATTGCTTCCATGAATACCTTTTTCTCTTGGTTAGGGTTGAATGCAGGAATTTTTCCAGTTGTTTTTCTTACCCAAGGCTCGTCAGTATGCTTTGGTCTGTGTATGTGATCTTTAGAATGCGAAGCTTCATTTGTCTTGTCATTTCCTGTCACTGCTCGAGTTCACGTCACAAAATGGATGTTGTGATCTTCATTTATTTTCTCAGCTGCGATCATCTGTATATTATGGTTCTGTCCTTCTGGTCTTTTTCCTTGCATTTTTCCTTGCAAAATGCAACATGCTTCAATGACATGGTCAAATGACTTACAACACTTACAAGTAGTACAAGGGTTCTGACAATCTCTTGCTAAATGTCCAGGTTGTGCGTAGTTATAACAGACAATCTGACCTCTTCCTTATCCTTGGCCATTGTTACGTCCTCTTCCTATGAATCCACCACGTCATCTATATGTGCCTTGATCATACTGTGCATTTTCATTGTTGTGCTGTGTTTCACCTTGGAATCTGTAGAAATCATGTTTTCTTTTCTATCATGAGGTCATATGCTCTACAATTGGTGTCATCATGGCCAACTGACTTACAAAATGTGTAGTACAGGTTCTTTGGTGTCTGTACATACTTCTGCAGTAGGTAACAGTCCTCTGGGCAATTTCCTCTACATCAACAAATCTTGCACCATGGTTTTTGAGGTTGATTCAATGGATTCGGTGCTCCACTAGCGAGGTAATATCTAAATATAGGAGAGCGTTCCTTGGAACTCCCTTATGCTTTACATTTAGTGCACCAAAAATCTTCTCTTATTTCCTTTCCTTTCTTCATATCTTGTAATTGTAGTGTCGGGTTTGCTAACTATTTTGTATCTATACCATTCGTGTACTAGTCTCTCTTATGGGAGAAGCTTCTAGTTTCATCGCAATTTATAGCGCTTTTGTTTGCGAGGTTACCTTCTGTTGCATCAGTGGTAATATAATGTGGGGCAACAGCACAGCTATGAACCATTCTTGATGCTATTGTGGTACTATTTCAAAGCTAACTTGATCTAACAAGGCTTTGAATTTCTGATCAAATTCCCACATAGTTTCATTAGGTTTCTGTTTTATTTCTTTTAACTATGTAATGCACTGATATTCTCACTTAGGTTTATTAAATTCCCTAATCAGCGTAGTTCTGATATCCACTAGTTTTTTGTTCTGTCCAACAGAATATTTCATGAACCATGTTAAATCTTTGTCTCTGAATGTGGTGACTAGATGAGCTTGTTTTATAGCATCATCATGTACTTGATTGACATTCCAGACAACTTCATAAAGAAACCAATGTTGCTCTGGATATTCTAGACCAGTCCCTTTAAAAATAGGTAGCTTAATGTCGTCTTCACTTCTTCTTCTAGGAGGTGTAGTATTCTGAAATGATGAAGGTATACCACTACTTGGCTGATTCTGAGTACTTTCTCTTGCAGTATTACTACTACTAGTGTTCTGCAAACTAGTAATATTTCTTTCTTCAACTATGGGTTTCTGCGGAGTAATAGGTTGATAGGAAATGCATCTAGGTTCTGTTTCACTATCAGGCTCAGCTTGATATGAATTTTTATGACTTCCTAACTTAGTTTCTAGGAATGTGCCAGGTTCAACTTCACGAGACCTCTTTCTAGTGCTAACTTCATATCTTTTTCCACTTCTCAAAATACCAATATCTTCGTTTGTGTCACTATCTGTGTTACTGAACATTACAAACTCAAACCCTAGGAATCTGTTTTCATTTTTAAGACACATTTTTCAACTAGTATTATTTTAATGCATAAAATCAGGTTTTTCAAGTACTTACCTCTAAATCCTTGGAAAAAATATCCTTCTCTTGCGTTGTAAGACTTCAAAGTGTCCACAACAAACTCTGTAATATGGTCTCCCAGTAAGCTATCCAACCAAAAATCTACTCCTCTTGAAATTTGGTTGTCAATCCCTTTAATCCTTTGAATCAACTCTGGATTCCAAATGGTAGGTTCTTCACCCTGAAAACAGATTTTCTGTTCTGCTATCCTTGATATCCACTCATGTAGATCGTTAGAAAAATATGCGAAGAAAATTTCATGCAATTCAGTGAATATATACCTCTGCAACCATTGCTCTGTGGTAAGACGCAGATGTTTGTTTTCTTTCTTCGCAAACTCAAGTTCTGTATGGCTTACCCAGTTCTGTATTTTTTCTTCTCTGGATTCCACATCAATCTAATACATCAACATCGCACATCAAAACCATTTTTTGGTTCCCTTATTCTCTGAGTTTCGCATCAATATCACACATCAATCTCGCACATCACCGACATAACCAGTCTCAAGGAAACATAACCATTTGTTGGTTATCTCTTGGGCTGACCCGGGTTCTGCAAATTTCTTATTGTAGACCCAACAAAATCCCCTTCACTAGCCCTTTCGGCATCAACCTGCGAATAGGATGAAGTCTCACTTGAAGCGAATATGGGTGGTTACATAATCAGGTTTTTGTAACCGTGGTGATTCGGAGATGTGTTATGCGATATTGCAATGTATTCCTTCCTTAAGATACACTTAACACATGAATACTAATATGTAACTGCGCACTTTTCATTTATCAACAACCTATAGACTTCGCTGAATCGTTGTTCCTTTACTCTATAACTATGGATTCATCATACTTAACATGAATTCACAATATAAATACACATTTGTTTTGCTTACTTAACATATGATTCTCATTCACATTCATATTAAAGCAAATACATAAAAATAACTTATCATGAACACAAAACACATCATGAACTCATGCATAAACACAGATATTTACGTGGTTCACCCCCCAGATGGAAGCTACATCCACAGGAACTATTATTATATTACTTGGAAGGGGTAACAGTTCCAGTCTGTGCACTCAGCTGTAGACTCTTCTCTACAATAGATCTCTGTGCACATAGCTGCAGAGTCTTTTCTCTCTTAGATCTCTCTTAGTCTATATCTATCAATACCTAACCAATTCTAACAAAATTCCAACAGCTAACCCTTCCTTAAATACAAAATTTTCCTTTATATAGATGTGCCTCAGGTCACATATTACAATAACCATGGGCCAACTCCATAGTACCCTTAAACCCAAAATATCATGGTTATCCTGTTGACCACGCTTTGCCTTAACTTTGTTGGATCTCTGCTATCCTTTTGCACTGCTTCTTCTGACTCGGAAGCTTCTTCTGACAGTCGCAGCTCTAACCGCACAGATCTGACTCTACAATGGTGTGTCCTTTGCACTATTCCGCTTCTTTACTCTCCACTCCTGTAGCTGGCAGTTCGGTTCTTCCTCCATAACTGCTCCAACTACCTCTGGTCGTCCTTAGTACTTCGTCTTTACTAAGGGGATAGTTCCTTTCCTTCCAACTTTGCTTCGCTCCATACCCTCCTCCCGGAAATGGCGGATTTGCTTCTCCCAAAACTTGGACAATGTTAGGCCTCGCCTAATTGTACATTCAACATCAAAACTTCCTGCACTTGGGATGGCCCAACATCAAGAAGAAACATACCATTAACCTGTTCAGAAGCATAGGGATCAACACAGGTTGTTTTCCAGCCACTGGGTCACACCTAAATCAATCCTATGCACTAATTCAAAATTAAAAGTTTGTGATCCATGCCAACTCTTTTCACCAATTAAATACAACAACAAAAAACTACAAAGAAGCATCAACCATTCTACATTTTACACTTGTTTCATTTCAGAATTTCATTAAGCTTAGAAACACTATCAACTATTCATCAGAGTGTGTCTTCAGTCCATGTATAGGCACAATTAATATTACCTAAATTATTCAATTTAAGTTACGATTCAATTTATAGACATTGGCATATTAGATTCAATTGAATTCCAAGAATATTAGTTGTTTGTATTTTTAGAATCTGCTGGTTTGTTCTAATTTATCTGTTCTATGACTATCTGCTATTTGTTTATAACAAAAATCTGTTCTAGGATTTTCTACCTTGCAATGTCTCATATTTGAAAGAAATGTTGGATTGTTATCCCTCTATTTAAACACAATAGATTGAATTATAATGAATGTAATTGTTGATTTATGCAATATGACTGATCAATACCAATACATGATGTTCATGTAAACACATAACATATCATATAAGTAAAATACATAATTCAAACTTATGAAGCTACCAAATGTTGTAGTCTTATTCCACTCATATCTTTTGAAAAAAATCAAACATATAGGCTTTCATTGACTATAGGTTGCCCCAAAAGATAATTGAGTTTACCTTCATAATCTAAAGCATGCAAACCTTTGTCAACAAATGAGTAGACCAGTGAGCCTATGCTCTCTTCAGAAGAGGAACTAATGAGCATGGAGTTATGTGTGATACCTGAGCTTGCTCAAAATAAAAATATGAGGTTTGTGTGAGACCCGAGTTATGCATGGGACCTGAGTTGTTGATTCCTTTGCAACCTGTGTTGCTTCTCTTCCTTTAAGGAATGTATCGCTTGACCTTAACCTGAAAGGGTGTCATTGGAAAAAAAAAATATTGCATATTCCTTCAATCATCTAGGCTTGAATTAACTTTAGTAATGATTTTGAGGAAATCAGCAACTAAGACAATGGAAATATCATGTATAGTGTCAACATGCTGACTCAATTTTTCTAATGGATGGTTTTTTTAAGTATGAAGCTCTTCCATTTAATTCAATACTAAATTGTTCAATTCAAGTTACATATAAAGATAGAGTTACATATAACATATCTATGGTTGAAGAGGTTTTGTTCTTATTCTATGGGTTTATGCAAACATTCCTAAAGTGAATTCCAATGCTCGTTCAAATAGGGCAAGGAGGCAAGGGACCAGAGGTTCCCAACTATGATGCACCTCATCATATGAGGACAAAATATAGATTGTTTCTAACAACAATGGTACCAGGATTATTGAAGAGGAAAATGACGTAGAGGATGATGGTGATATTCCACCATCAACCACAGTGCAAGGTGCAACCTTAACCAAGAAGATTAGTGCCATTATAGGATGGACACAAGAGGATATGTTGGATGCAATTGATTATGTAAATTTCAATGGCTATTCTATTAGAGAATTTTCCAAAAAAAATGGGATTGCACCCACATCAATGCATTACTGGATAAATGGACTCACTCATACAAAGAGGAAAGGCCCCCTTATATTTTTTACTAACAAGAGGAGGAGGAAGTGTTTTTTTGGTGTAAGGAGATGGCTCAATTGGGCCATGGTATGGAGTTGATACAATTGAAATACATTGTTTCTCAAATATGTCAATGGAGGCCAAATCCATTCAGATATGGATATCTAGGGAAATCATGGTGGGAAGGATTTAAACTAAGTCATCCATCTCTTGTGTTATGAACAATATAGGGTCTTGATAGAGGCATAGCTTTAAATATATGCCATGCAGTTGTGTTCAGGTTGTATGACACTCCATCGAGTGTATATGAAAAACATTCATACAGTCCATAGCATATATGGAACTATGATGAAATTTGTTTACAAGCAATAAGGAATTGTGGCATGCGGGTAATTTCCAAGAGAGGGAGTGGGAATGTGAAAAAAAATATTCCTAAGAGCAAGGAGTGGATAACTATTATGTGATGTGTAAATGCAATCAGTGCATCAATTCCCAGGTTTTATTTGTTCAAGGGAAACAAACAACTAAAAATATATATTAAAAATTGTGAACTGGTAGCATGGATGGATGCACATCCTCGTGCATGGATGACTAAAGAATTATTATTGAATTGGATTTCTCGCTTTGCTACGTCTGTACATGGTGTTGTCTCGCCTAAAAAAAACACCTGCTGAATTTTTATGACCATGGAATCTACATATCTATACAAACCATTTAGGAGGCAAATAGGATAGGTATTGACTTGTTGGATTTTCCTGCACATACTACTCACACGTTGCAATCTCTTGATGTGAGTGTGTTTGTTCCTTTCAATATTTACTTTGGGTCTACGAGAGCATCATGGATGGAAAAGAACCCATGGATAGAGGTAAAAATGATTGAATTAGTTGAATTTTCAAGCAAATATTTCAAAAGGGCTCTCACATGCTCAAACATCAAGGCTAGATTTAGACGGACAAGAATTTGGCTATTAAACTATGATGCTCTTCTACATGGTACTAGTTATAGCCAATCCTTTGATCTACGTGGCCAAGATGATGCAGATGTTGTAGAAAACATGTGGTCCCTCTCTCAACTACATTGTCAGCCATTGGGAAAGGATGATGAACATGCAAATCAGATGAAAGGGATCTGATTGTTTATTCTAGAATCCCATTTATTACTTCCTACTACTCAACTATCTTTTTGACAATGGACACACTTATCTTATCCTATAGACACTATAGACACTTCCATTTACAATATTGTAGAGGATAAGCATTATCTCCAATAGTGTCCATAAACTGAATACCAATCACAAACTAGATGGAAGGGGTTATGATATGATGGATGGTGTTGTGTTAATTTCTTCATGCTAAGCTCGAGCAAGTCATCCAGCGATCCTATGGGGCAGTTAATCACATGACTAGGATAACCATTATGACTTTGAATTTAAGGATGGTTAAGGTCTCGAATGGAGGATATTTTGATATTGACTAGATTACAGTACGAACAACAACCACTAATAGTGCAAGCCGGTCGACAAGTCAAATGAGGAAACCAAATAACCAAAAACTAACAGCGAATCAACAACACTGAAAGTGATATTGACTCTGGTATCTCCATGAATGGTTTAGCTACAAGTTTAAATCAAAGGAAAGGCCTCAAGGTAATTCAAATATGTAATGGAATACCTTCATCAGGTTGGAGGAACACCGACAGTAAATTTGTACCCATAATAATTGGGCTCATAGATGGTGATTGTATAACTATTATGGGAAATATGATCGAAGAAATTGTAAAGTATTTCCCTCCTTTAATAGAGGTTCAGAAAGTAATAAATCCCTCCTTCCTCTGTTCAAGGGAGAAGAGTCCAAGTTTGCATCTATTTAATAGAATACACAAAGATCCAAGGGTCTAGTTGTTTTTATAAGGCGAGAGGGCCCAAAAGGATGAGAGAGGGGTCGAATTACAGGTCTCCCATCCAACTTCTAAGCTAAGGCATAATATATAAGGAAATGGGTCGACATGCAGGTCGCCCTTTCCACTTTTGTAAAAAATGAAAGAATCTAAAGGGTTATATCTAGAGAGATTGTCCTCTATATTCTCTGCAAACAATCACAAACTAAAGGGATCATATATATATATATATATATATATATATATATATATATAAACATAATTATACTTGGCCCATGTAAATATATATAAACAAGAAATATATATAACAAAAATGTATTTGAATAATGCAATACATAGGTTATGGATTCCAATCAGATAAACATTCAACAACTACAAGAAAAACTATTGCGGATTTAATTTCAAGAAGAGATTAATGAGCCCTTAAGCTTGATTATATGAACCTCGCTCCGATACCAAATGTATGGACCCTCCAAGGACCTTTTTAATCCCACTAAATAATTACACACATCTTCAAAATAACATATCTATAATCTAACAAGCAACCATTCTTTTTATTTTAAATCAACCACAAATCTGTGATCTAAACAATAACATTTCCTTGTAAATTTAAGCCATTACATTACCATGAATGAAAAATAGAACTAAATAAATTAATGACTTATACCAATCTAAGACCTCTTGTCGCATGTTTTCGAATGCTACGAAACGATGTGGAAGTTCCACCACAAGTCCATGCTTCAATTTCCAAACATCGATTGTCCACCAGAGACCGCCCTATAACTCTAGAAGGGTGCTCTTCTTCCCCTAGGACCCCCGAGCTACAATGGGTCTGAATGTAAGAAATCAACTAGTGTAGGAAAGTTATGTAGATATCACTAAAGGGCTCCCAACCCCATTTATACAATGATGAACCAAAATGTTAGAAGTCACCATGTAAATCTAGCATCATCTATTCCATATAACAATAGGGAAAAAAGAGATGTGAACCTCATGCTCTCTCCCCCTCTTTATACCTTTATGAATATTTCCATGTGTCCCACACATGCATAATTAAGAATTATTACTTACCTGTTCTTTAATATTCACCCACCCAGTATCACTTTGCTCACTAATTCATATTTTTCTAATTATGTATTAACATTTACCCTCACTTATTGGAGGTGAGTAATAGAAAATTGGACAAGAGTGGGGCCCTTCACAGCATCAACTTCCCCTCCATCCTCATCATCAATCTCATATATTCAAGCTTCCTTCATAGACAACTTGTTGATATTGTTGAGTTAACTTCATTGATTTGAGCATTGAAACCATTCAATCTATGTTTTGGATCACATGTCCTCATTTGTAAGATTTTGGTTGCTAAAAGTTGATTAATGGAGGATGTTGAGGTGTATTTACTATCTTAAAGAATCACCAAAATATTTAATTATCGACCAGGGTTGGTAATCTTAGAGTTGTGGCACAGTATATGCTGAGGTAGAATGGGACCTAAAGTTTCGGCTTGGCAGACCTTAGAAATGTTTAATAGAGAAAAGACCAAAAGATCTTTCAAAATGAAAAACCAAGTCAAACTTCAGAAATACAACAAACGAACTAATTAAGCCTAACTAAACCAACAGATCAGAATAGTATCAAGCTATACTACTCTACTATATGGATAATAACTGAAATATATAAAAACAATCGATATTATTTTAGGAATCAAGACTGAATCAAGAACTACTTTGATGAAGTTGAAAACTACTAATTAAAAACTCTAAACTAGGGATTAGAAACAATTGTAAATGAGTTCAGAAACCTATCTATGAGATAATTCAACTGACAACTAATTATGAAACAAAGAACTTAAAGCAAAACGACAAACGACTAAGTGAATTCAACAACTACTTATGCATTCAATTAATATTTCAAGACTACACTAAACTACCTAATTCCATTCTCCTTGGGGATTCTGAGGACGTGTATCAAATGTAATGGGAATAGGAGCAAATGTATCGAAGTGACTTTCAAACGTGACAAGGAAACAAATCTAGTTTAACTTCTACAAATAAATGCAAACTAAAGATTGTCCAACTACAATTAACTTTAAACATTTTTATCTATCTTCTATCCATGAGCAAATGAATTGGAACTGATGAAATCTAGAAGCAAGTAGAAAACTTAATAAAGATATTTATTTGAATGAATTTGATTTGGAAGCAAGTAGAAAACTTAATAAAGATATTTTATAGAGAAACAAGTAGAAAACTTGATAAAGATACTTATTTCTGAACCAAACCCTATTTCATGAACATCTTCATTAACTGTGTGAATGGGAGACATGATTCAAGGTTGAGATAACTTGGAGAATGAAATTGTTAAACCTACTCTGATATTAATGTTAACGACATATGATAAACTACACTAAGAATGAAACTGATAAATTATGCAACAGTAAAGCATTAATGAATCAGACATAAGAGAAACATAACTTGTAAAGCAACTGAAGCAAGGTTAAGGAAAGATAGAATGAAAACTAAGGATGATGACAAAACTTAATTAAACTCTAAGTGGTGTAAAACAAGATCTTAATTACATCTAAGGAGGGCAATTAAAGGTAACAAATATTACAGTTCAAAGACCTAAGAAACTGGATTCTAATTAAGCATAAAAACAATGTAGAAAGTATTAAGGTTTGTATGACGATCCGGATGGTTTTCCGAATGACAGTCCGGATGGAGGAAAACGATTTAAACTAAGGAAAGAAGCAGTTTGGATGATCTTAACGTCAGCTGACTAGTGCATATGAACCTACAGTGCAAGGAAGCAATGAATAGAGTGTTTAGGAGCTAAGATAACAAGAAGTAACCTATTTTAATCATTGTTTAAGGAATGAACTATCATGTGCACTGCAAATTTACTAAGAGTTGTCTTGATTGGTAATTGCAAGGAATATGCCTACATACTAAGTGTTGGTTATGCGTTGCATTGATATGCATTGGGTGTGAATGCATTTAATAGTGCATGCATAGTGTGAATACCAGGAAATCTAGGAAATGAGAGGTAGAGGCATAATCCCGCTACATGGATTGCATTCATATGTTTAGGATGTTTCCTGAAAGGCTTGCTTGGATATGCATTGAATTAATTAATGTTGGAATGCATTTATTGTGGGTTAATATTGTAATTTCCCTTTTGTTGCGCATTGCATCGATTTAGTATTGGAAAGCATTTTATAATCTTGGGATGATGAGTAATTACAAATATTTTATGCATTGGGTAATTGATTTAATATTGCATATTTACCTCGTGTTACATTGCAGGATAAATTACATAAACAATGTGCATTGAATTTGAAATACCATGTGTTGGATTGTTACGTCGTGGGATGGGAAATGAGGGGTGTAGCCCTAATCCCTTTACATGGTTTACATCGTTGAAAATGTTTTTGTGTATTAAATTGATATGTGTATGCTAGATATGATGAGTTAGGGAATGAAGGGCATATCCCTAATCCCTTTACAATAATTTCTTTTACTAAGTGAATGCACTAGATATGCAATGATATGCATGAGGCATGCAATGAGATTGCATAGTGCTTTCATATTGTATGTATTACAAGTGGAATGGTATTGCATGAGTGATTGTGTGCATGAGAATTGGATAGTAGGTGTACATTATTGGAATTGAATAGTGTATTTTTATCATATTCCTTGAATTGAATATTATCTTATATAGATACATGTACCTTGATGTGATGAATGGACTAGTTAAATGAATTGTTGAGTAAAGGAGCATGAGAGGACTTACTCCTCTCGGAAAGCTCTAGGTAAATAATAGCTTGTTTATAATGTGTGGTCACAGGTTGATAATAAGTAAGGATAAATAGGATCATTGGTATGATATGATGATTATGTGTGAGTAATTCAAGTACTCTTATGTGTGTTCTTGAGATGTGGTAAAGGTCTTGTTCAAAGTAGTTCGTGTAATTGATGTAAGTTGTTTGTCTTGCCAAGTTGGTAGCTACAAGATAGAATATGTTTGTACAATAGTCAATGTTGCATACATTAGCATTTGTTTAGATTGTTGTGATGTACCTAGAGTTAATATGTTGTTACATGCAGGTTATGGGTATGCATGTTGATAAGTGATTATGTGCTTATGTGGTTAAAGGGTTGTGTGTTATGGTTTTACAAGCATACACTCAGCACCTAACTTGTGATTATGAGATTGTGTGACTCTAGCATATAAGTTGGCATCATTCTAAGTGCACAATAAGTCATGGTATGGTTTTAAAGTAAATGTCCATCCTATATGTGTATATGTAATGATAAGTGATGATGTCCTAATGGTTAAATAGCATGATGAATAGAGACATATGAGGAAAGTGTAGCATAGCTTGTATAGCCATGTTAACTGTATATGAGTTATGCTTATGGGACTTGTTCCTCTCATGAAAAGATAATATGCAGGTTAGCCTAGCCTTAAATATGTAATAATGTTATTATTTAATGTATGTCCTCCTTGTGTAGAGACATGAGCACTAAATGAATAGTGTTATTGTTGCAATAGAGATTAAGAAAACCTTATAATTTCATGTATCTTTGCTGAGAATGTATCTTTGTGGTATTTCATGTACATCTTTGTTGGAAAAGTATATACCTGATACTAATCATGTGATTGATTGGAATGTGATTCATGTATCTTGTTGAAGATGTATTTCATGTATCTTTGTTGAAAAAGTATATACTTGATACTAATCATGTGATTGATTGGGATGTGATTCAGGTGGAACCGAAAGGGGATTTTTCGGCACAACCAATTTCCATATTGGGAAGAAAAGTCAAGCTACTCCAATTTTTGTTTGTTTACCTTTGTTTCCTTGGGGACCATTACTTGTCCCTAGTCTAGCATGTAAATCCATTGGGTGAGGGTGGTGATGTCCGAAGGACCGTGGTGAGCGTGGGTAGTCACAACTCACTGGGTAGTGTAGTAGAAAGGGAAAGAAATGGTGATGAAATGAGTTACGGCTACTCTACTCTTGTCGATTACTTAGGAACTGGAAGATGTTATGAGGGAAGCATACCCTCTTCTATTTTGGATTTTTGTAAAGGAATAACTATGCATCGACGGAGATGCATTGTTTTAAGGGGAAGGGGAATGTAATACCATGACTTTTAAGCCTCGGACATATGTGATTGTTATTTGTTTATTAATGTGGCACTAGGTGTTGGGACAATGGTATTTAAGGACCGGGACACTATTATGTAATTAATAAAATGACTGGCTCAGGATGGAAAACAAACGAGAATGGGGAGACATGGATTCCACTAGGTGAGGGGAATGGGGAATAAAAAGTTTTGGGTCACCCAAACATTATACATCAGACCCTATTCTTGATTATTTTGAACCTTGGAGTTAGTATTGCACCTTATTCATGGTTTTTTGGACCCCACTTACACTAGTGCACCCTCATGAAGGTTTGGTGGGTCCCACTTGGTGAATGTGCCCTCCTTGAATAAAAGATGCTCTTTTATGGGACCCATTTGCACTAAGGAGTCCTCTCCCTATATTCTAGGATCTGGAAGCATGATTTTGTATTCCAACTCCTTGATTTTAGCCTCCACCAACACAAGTGTGCCCCACTCCTCTATTCGTGAAAGGTTCTCCCTATTTTTTTGCTTCGGGCCATTTATGACTCCAATTGATTCCACTCTAGAACCTCCCTTGACTAGTGCACCCTCCTTGAGATATTATTGGAGTCCAATTCTTGATTTGTGATAACCCCTCATTATGGTGTTATTCCAGGTAAAGGAATACCCTCAGTTTAGCCTCCACTTCATGAATTCGAGTTAGTGATCTTAACCACACTCTATCTCTCTCTAACCAATACGAGTTGGTCTCTTTGGGTTCAAATTGGCCTCTTTGTGCTATAAATCCATCTACTACCTTCTTGTGAACTAGAGAGATTGTGAACTAGTGTGTGAAGAAGAGGGAGCCTTGTGAGAGTCTTGTCTAGACTTGTGATGTGAGAGCTTATCTCATTTCATTGTGTGTTGTGTGTTGGGTGTGAGACTATGTGTTGAGATATTGTGATTGTGTGATGATACTAGAGGTTTTTTGGTTTTGATTCTACAACAAGAGTTCCTCATCTCCATTTCTTATCTCTATCCAATCTTGCACGTGAAGCCTGAAGTTGGATGGTGATATCCTGAGGGACTTGTGCAGTGAAGGGAGTCTCATTACACTGGGTAGTGGGGATGGAAGGGAAAGTATATGGGGAGGGAATGAGTTATGTTTTCTTAGGTTGTGTGGCCTGAGTTTTTCTCTATTGCTTAGAGCTGAGAGTACATCTACATGTGGATTCCATGGCCTCATCTTGGGGGTGATTTTCATGCTGAGATATTGATGAGCATGACATGTATATTGTTGGGTGGAACGTTGTCTTGTTGCATCCAGTCGCACTTCAATGAGATAAGCGTTTTATTTTATATTTATTCATTATATTTTGCTTATGCTAATGCACCCTTGGAGGATGAATTGAATGTAGGATGGATAGTATTCCTTTCAAAATATCAAAATATGATTTTGTTCAAGTTTCTATGGAAACTTTCTCTTCTCTCTCTCTCTCATGGATCTTCTGGTTGTAGATGGAATCCCTTTTATTATGTTTCTTTATGGTTTTAATGGCTGTAGGTGGTATCCTTTTATTATGATTTTAGTATTGCTTAGACGGTTTAAGGTGGTAGCCATGTATTCTGATTTTAGTATTACTTAGATGGATGTAGGTGGAAGACATGTATTATGAATTTAGTGTTTCTTAGATGGTTGTAGGTGGCATCCATGTATTTTGATTTTAGTATTTCTTAAATAGTTTTAAATGGTAGCTTTAGATATGATTGTGCTGATGTTTATGTGGGGTTGTAGGTGACCTCCTGTAGATTTTATTTTGCATGGTTTATGTTGTGTTTTTTAAGCTTAGAAATTCAGTATGTTAATGTGAACTTATAATACATTGCGCATGCTTAACAGACACAACTTTCGAAAAAGATAAACCACTGCTTTATCTAAACCATGTTTGCTTAACAAGTTGAAGATTGTAAACGGGAACAATTACAATTGAGAATGAGCCATATGCAAATAGATTGATGATGAAAGACTCACAACTTAGATCAAATCCTTAGTTTAAATATATGTTCAAATCCTCTTTACCTTAGCATGTGCATTGAGTAAATGTTATGCATTTGAATACTTTCATTTCATTTTAAAGGGATGAATGATTACTTTGATGGATTTTGGCATGCTAGCCTAGCCTTAGTTACCTTTATTTCCATTGTGAATTACCTCTAATCATCCCTTCCTTTGGGTTTTTGGTGTCTCTAGATTTGGTTTCGAGGTCGGGTACACCACAGTTGCAAACCCCTGCATTAAGAAAATCATTGATCTAAAGGATTAGTTGGCTAATACATTTGAAATGAAGGATTTAGGAGAAGAAAACCAAATTCTAAGGATGAATATACATAGGGACATAATAGGTACAAAAATATAGTTAAGTCAAAAGTCATATCTAGAAAATATTTTGCAGCACTTCAATATGTAGAATGCAAAACCAATGAGTACCCCACTTTCTTTACACTTCAATTTGTCTTCTGAACAATTTCCTAGAAAAGAAGCATGGAAGAAAAACATGTCTTGTGTGTCATATTCATCAATAATAAAGAGCCTCGTGTTTGGCATGGTGATAACCAGAGTAGATATTTCTCAAACAATGGGAATTGTTAGTCAGTTCATGGAAAATCCTGGTAAGAAGCATTGGGATGCTATGAAGTTGATACTCAAATATTTAAGGGGCACTTCAGGTTCTGCTATTTGCTAGAGATCAATAGATTTAAAATTAAAGATTTTGGATATTCTGATTTTGGTGGAGAACTGTCTAGTGCAAAGTGATCTTACCTTGCATCATATTTAATTAGTCCATCAGTCACTCTATCCATATTACTAATGAGAAAAATTATACTAATGAGAATACTACATATATGCTTACAAAGTTAGTCACAATAGAGAAGTTTGCATGGTGCAAATATTATCTAGGCTTGTTGAAAATGTGATGAAGGCATGATCCAGGTTTGTGTGAGAACAAAATGAAAGAACACATATAGAATAGAGTACACAGAGATATATTTCAAGAACATAGTGATAAAGTAAACTCAAACTCTATAACTTAATGAAATAGAACATACTATAAAATGCAAAATATAAAATAGCTAGAATGGTGGTAGTTGATATTTGAGAAGGGATGTGGCGTTTATGCTCATATATAATAAGTTGAGTTACAAATGAGGAAAAAATGGTCTTTTAAAATAAAGCATCAATGGTAACACCCTAACCTTATAATATGAAATGCCAAAATATTTGTGGCCCCTGTTCTGGTTAGTTGATATGTCAACTTTCTGAGGGCATAACTTTTGCATACAATCTCCATTTGGGGTGCTTGGTATTCCATCGTAAAGGTTTGAATAAGAAGTACACATTCTGAATGTCCCATATGGTTCCTATGACTATCGTTTTGGACATTTTTGGGCCAAAAAAACATTGTTTAGAGCCTCAAAACGACCCCAAAAGATTAGGACCCGAAAAAACCTAAGAAAATGCCAAGCTAGAAAATTATGTTTTGAGCTAATGGACTAGGCGGGTGGAAACTGGCCACTCATGTCCATTTGGATCAATCCCCCCCCTCAGGAAGCAATGGTATCCATTGTGTCGATTTCCCTCAACGGATGGGGAAATTTATGTTGAATTTGACTCTTGGTGAACCACTTGCCTTGGTGAAGAAGTTTCCTTGCTTTGACAACCTAATAGAGTTGAACGCATTATCAGTGAGTACCCTTTACCTGTGTATCCATGATCTGATCAATAATATATTGCTCCAAGCAATCATGGTTGAGTTCTATAGGTTCCAACTGATCTATCACCTTCGAGGTGTCCAATAGAGGTGGATAATATGGATGAAGGAGCTCCACATTAAATACTGGATCCAGGCCAAGGAATGAAGGAATGCTTAATTTGAAAGTGTTCTTTCCTACTACTTTGGTGATGGTGTAGGGCCCATATTGAAGTGGACGAAGATTTCAATGGGGTCATGTGAGCCACTCTTTCTGTAAATGAAACCAACTCTATAAATGCAACCAAACCTTGTCGCCCACTTGAAAATTTTGTGAAACTCGATGTTGGTCATGTCGCTGCTTGTACTTAGCATTGGATTTTTTCATAATGTTCTTGACTTGCTGGCGAAAATGTTGAATTTGTTCAATAAATTTGGTGGCATTTTCATCTTCAATTTGAGCATGGGAAGGTGCCTCATGTGTGGATGAAATGGGAAAATATACGTTAATTGGGATCAATGTTTGGAACCCCAAGCACACTTGAAAAGGGATGTGGCCAGTAGAGATATGAAGGACTCTATTGTAGTTGTGATCAACATATGCAAGATTATCATCCCATCTGTGGGGATGTTTAGAATGGTACATTCTCAGAATATGCATAATCATCCAATTGACCACCTCTATCTGTCCATTGGTTTGAGGGTGGGAGGTAGTTGATTTGGTGATTTTGGTGTCCATCAGTGACCATAGGCTGGACCAAAACATGCTCAAGAACCTATTTTCCCAATATTGAATGATAGTCCATGGTAGCTCGAAATGAACCCAAATACATTCAAAGAATAGCTTAAGAGTGGCCTCGACTATGATACTCTCCTTGCAGGCTATCAAAATAGCCATCTTAGAGAAACAATCAATGACCATGAATACAAAATCATTACCATGCTTGGTTGAAGGTAGTCCTAACATGTAATCCATGGAGATGGATTCCCAGGGCCTATCGGGAATATGCAAAGGGGTGTACAACCCTTGCTTAATAATGGAGGGTTTGGAGATGGGACAGGTAGTGCATGGCTAGATATATTTTTCTAAAATCATGTTGGAGCTTCAACAAATAAAAATAATTTTGTAGAAATTCTATTGTCTTTCCTATACTGAAGTGCCCTACCACCTAACTGTATTGAGATTCCCAAATCAGCTTCACATGCTCGCTTGAAGGAACACAGATATGGCCCAGATGGAATAACAGTCCATGTTGGATATGAAAGCCGAAAACTAGTGTGCCTGCACATAGTGTTTGATAGGTGGTAGAAAAAATGGGATCGTTGTCATATAGTTGGGACCACCCTTAATCCTCATGGCCAGAAGAGTTGAGAACTATTTTCAAGGCTACAACTGGAGGTCGAATCAGGAAATCAACTACTCAACGGGTGCTGCCCCTTTTATATTTGATGTTCAAGTGGATTTGTTGTATGTATGTGGACCACTTTTGGTGGAAATCATTATGTAACTTCCCTTTTGTTTTCATCATCTATAGGGGCTTGTGATCAGTGTGGATGACCATATCTTTTCCTAGTATGTAATGCTTCCATTGGCGGAAAGCTTGAACAATGGAATACATTGCTTTGTCATAAGTGGTGTATTTGCGGACTACATATGAGAGTGTCTCATTTTGGTATGCCACTATATGGCCATCCTAAGTAAGGACTACACCAACAGCATAGTCTGAAGCATCTGTCTCAATCTCAAAGGATTGTGGAAGATTCGATAAAGTGAGTATCGATGTTGACCATAAGTGGTGTTTCAGATACTCAAATTCTTTTTGTTGTGGCTTATCCCAAACAAAATTGGATTTGGACTTTCCCCTGGTCTCTTGGATTAGGGGCCAAGTGATATGTGAGAACCCTAATGCGAACTTGTGATAGGATTTGGCGAGGCGCAATAAACTACGGATCTTGGTTATGGTTTTTGAGGCCGTTCAATCATGAATGATTTAGATATTGGTTGGATCCATATGCATACTATTCTTATCCAAAATGTACCCAAGATATTGGATTCTATGCATGTCAAAAGATCATTTCTCTATATTAGTATATAATGTGTGCTACCGTAGGGTGCTAAGGACATGTTGAATGTGATGCAAATGCTCATCCCATTTCTTATTGAAGATGAGGATGTTGTCTAGATATACAACAACAAAAGAATTGATCAATGACCACAAGATGTCATCCATCATCCTCATGAAAGTTTTTGGAGCATTGGTCAAGCTAAAAGGTATGACCAACCACTCGAAAATACCTTATATAGACTTGAAGGTTCTCTTTTAGACATTGATTTTCTCAATTGGGACCTAGTGATATATAGACTTCAAATCAATCTTACTGAAATACTTGCCTCCCTTGAGTTGGTTGTGAAGATCATCAATTCGTGTAATTGGATACCGATTCTTGACTGTGATTTTGTTGAGAGTTTTGTTACCAATGCAAAGTAACCATGTAACATCCTTCTTCTGCACCAACATAATTGGGATCCCTTAAGGTGAGGAGCTTGGTCGAATGTGCCCCTTTTGGAGTAACTCATGAATATGGCACTTGATTTATTCATTTTCCATAATGGAGCACTAATAGGCTAGGAAATTAGATAGAGGAGCACTAGGTTCCAAATCAATTGAATGTTTGACCTAGTAGTGTAGAGGCACCCCAAACTGTGAGGTGAATAGATCTTTGTATTCTTCCACTACTTTTTCCACCTACTTCTGTTGTAGGGAAAGATCCTGGGTAAAGGTTATAGATGTTGCATTGAACTTCCATTTTCTTCTAGATCGAATCATGAAGAGGATGAATTTCCCAGTCTGGGAGATCACCTTCCCGCACTGCTTGGATGAGATCAAGGAGACTACAATAATTGGAATGATCTTTGGTATCCTATAGAGTTGTTTTCCTAAAGAAACAATGACACTATGTGGTCGAGACTCATACACAACATGGCCTTTCCACATATATGGTTATTCTAAAGGAACATCACAAATCTATTGAGAGGGAAAATATCACACAATACCTCACCTCTGAAGGGATTGGCACTGTAGGGTAGGAAACATTGCTGATTGATAGGGATGTCACAACCCTAGTTTAGCCTACTGATGTTGTAGGGTTGTGGCTGTGATGTTTTTCTGAAACTTTAACATTTTCATGACCTCTATTGATATCAGGTTCTTTTGAATCCCACTATCAATAATGATATGCAGTGGAGAACCATTCACCTACATTTGTGAGTGTAAGTGTCTCTCACATTCCAATGGCTCTTCAAGATCGCTTGGATGTACCTTTGTAATAGCAACTGTGGCGCTAGGTTCTGCATCAATGATTTGCTTTCCCTTGTATTTGATTGTGACGCTAGGTTTTGAATCAAAATGGGAACCAAGATCGAATTCTAAGGATTTGATCTCGGCCATCGGTGACTACTTTCAGCAGCATTCATTAATGTTGTGCCAGGGCCTTTTGTGGAACTCACACCACTTCTTGGTGTCCTTGATCTTCCCATTGCCCTTTTTCCTTGTGGCTTGGAAAGGTTTTCTTGAGTTTGGTTATCCTTTCCCTGCCATTTGTTCTATGAGTTGGGATTTCCTTTTCTATGCTTTTACTATGACGAATTTTCACACCTGAACTCCTCCTTATTCCTTTGCTTAAATTTATGCTCGATTTTGACAGCATAACAATAAGCAACTCCCAGTGATGAGATTTCCAAAAAATCAATTTTGGTTTGGATGTACTAATGTAATCCCCATGGTATTTTAGAACCATATGTCGCATAGAGTCTTTGATGCCTAGCTTGGTGCACAATGTATGGGAGGTATTTGTGAACTCTTGAACTGTTTGGTCTCTCTCCTAATGCAGCGTGGTCCATCTCATGTACTAGTCATCATAGTTTCTAATAGGCAATATTCTTCCTTCATGGAATCCCAAAAAGAGGCCCAAGTGGGATTGGCCCCAAATAGTTTAGAATCCTCTGTGGAGTTTTGCTCGCAGTAGGATTCCCACCAACTTTTGACATGGGGGATATCCTTAAGGAGTGTAAAGGTGATTTTTTCCCTATCGGAAATATTGTTGATAGAGAAATACCCTTCTAGCATATTTAATCATTTTCCAAAGCATATGCATCTACCTGACCTTCAAATATAGGAATATAAAAATTAATTTGTACCTTGAAGGGGGTGGCTCCTTTGAAGTGGAAGGGGGTGGCTCCTTTGAAGTGGCCACTCGATAAATATGCGTCTATTTTTTTTGGCATCTATCAAGCAACATCTTAATAGGATCTCTCGGTCCTCATCTCTCTCTTCTTCTGTCATGGGTGGTCATCGATGTTGGTGAGTATAGTCTTTAAACGGCTCAAGTAGCTCAATTTCCAACTCCTTATACCTCGACCTCATTGGGGACATGCATAGATACATGAATAAAGAGTAGACTGTTCTGGAACTACTGATCTAGGTTTGTGCCAGAACGAAATGAAAGAACACGTATATAATAGAGTACACATAAATATATTGCAAGAACACAATGATACAATAAACTCAAACTCTATAACTTAATGAAATAGAATAGACTATAAAATGCAGAATACAAAATAGCTATAATGGTGGTAGCTGATCTCTGAGAAGAGATGTGGAAACTATGCTCATTTGTAAGAAGTTGAGTTACAAATGAGGTCAAAATGGCCTTTTAACATAAAGCATCAATGATAAAACCATAAATACCAAAAACCCTAAACCCAAAAGATGAGGTGGGACATCCCTCGAGGAACAAATTTCTAGAGCCTTCTAGTATATTTTTGTTCCTTATTGAACCCTCATATGTATTGTATAAAAGGGGAGCGACCTCAACATTGTAATGTAAGAGAGATAAAAGAAAGCATTGTAAGTTTTTTCTGAGTAATAATAAAATATTGAAATTGCCATTGCCCCATGGTTTTTGCATGCAATAGGGTTTCCACGTAAATATTGTGTTATATTGTTATTATTGTTTTCTTCTATTTTTAATATATTTTACTAACACATTTGTCAAAACTATCTCAATGATGTTTGTTGAGAACACACCCAAGACAAACACCATCTCTACAAGATATGAGAGGAATACCAATCACCATTTTGTAATTACATAGCCACTGCAATGAGTGATAGTTTAAATGACCAAATCACCCATTCCAAATTTTGATCAAGTCATTGATATGAGAAATAAAAACTGAGGGAAAAGGTGATGACCCAATATTGTTAAATCCATACAACATGGTAATATCGTCAACAATTTTGGTTGCTAGGACATGCTTAGGATATTTGAAATCCTTTATTACAACTTGTTGAGGTGTAAAATATACAATATTACCTTCACTACGATGTGTTATTTGATAGATTAACAACAAATTGTAGGAAAGACTTGGAACACATAATACATTTTTGAAATGACCGTCATCTAGTTGAACTGCTCTAGATCCTACAACATTACGAGATCTATTATCACCAACAAATATTTTTTTGGTGTTACATTCATTTAAAGTAGAAAAAATAGTTTTATCGTTATCTATATAATAACATGCTCCATAATCAATCAACCACTCATTAGAAGAAGAAGAAAAATATGCATTAAAGAAAGAAAAAAAAGCTGAAAGTACATATTCATGAGAAGAAGAGTTAGAAGAATAATCAAGATTAATGTTATGCTTCTTAATTTTTGCTTCCAAGGCTTCCATCTTCTTGAAACACTTAGATTCTACATGACCATTTGACCCACAAAAATTGCAATGTCATTCAGTCTTATTTCCTTTCGATTTAGTGCATTTATCACCTTTGGGTGTAGGGACTTGATAAGAGGGTTTGTGACCCTTGTTTTGCTTATTGGTGTGAGGGTTTTTCTTCTTTGGATGCTTGGATTTATCATTATGTTGTGCTATTAATCCTTTATTAGATGTACATGCAGTATTGATGATTTCAATATGCAAGAGCTTATCTTACTCTCTAATAGGGTCATTTTTAGGGGTGGAATTTCACCAATTTGCTAGTTTGGGGGTTTTTCTTCAAAAAATAAATTCGCTATTTGGTCATTTTTAGTCTCCAATATTGCCTATATTAACATTAAATATTTTTTATCATAATATTTTCCAAAATTTACAAGTTTCAATAGTAAATTGTATGGTTCATATTTAATATTCACCTATATATCTATATATATGTTTTTTTCAATCCAAAATAATCGCCTAGAATACTATACTTAAGTATACTATTAGAATCCTTAAAAAATACCATGCTCTCTAATCAAATAATCACAAAAAGATTCAAGACTGGATTTTGTATAAGCAATCCTTAGATATTCTTTGATGGAGTGAAAAGTATATACAAAAATAAGAATAAGGAGGACCAAGCTTAGCAAGGATATCATAAATACATTTCTTTTCTAGCTTAGATATCTCACGTTCTTCAACTAAGAGTCCAAGGGTTTTGAATTTCAATAGATAGTATGAAAGGAAAAACAAATCACTTGGAATTAAAGAAACCAACTCATTTTCAAGATGGTGACCTCAAATCTAATTGTGGAATTGAGCAAATATAGTTTCCACTTTTGACCAAGCCACATCTACCGCATCGGTTCCTTGAAGGTGGAATCCTAGGTCATCAGAGATGGATATACCTATTAATCGACATGCTTCGTTATTTTTATCATCCCATTTTACTTTCTTATCAGCATCAGTGGGGGTAATTTCATTTCCCAAGGTAATATGGTAAAGTCCCATATTTCATAGGAAATCCTCTATAGGGATTTCCATGAGAAGTAATTGTTATTGGTAAGCAAAATATCACTTGTCTTGGTCATATTAATATGTAGGTAATATGGGTTCAAAAATAGAAATTGGTGGTGATCCGTACGTGCCCAGGTGCACGATGGGGACAACAGTCCAACTAAATGAATCGATATTGTTATGGCGGAAGCACAATAATAAGAAAAGCAGGAAACACACTACACACATAAACATACACACACACAGACAATATGCAGGAATGCGAACTAATATCTTCTTTCTCTGCTTGTATATTACAATATTTTACATGCTTAAATAGAGTGTTGAGAACGCTTGGGCTGTCTTCCCGTTACGTTTAGTTATAAGAGAAGTTAGAATGATTTCAGAAGTTCAACCATTGCAGTCCATTGGAAGACAGAGAGGCAATCTATTGTAGTTCGTCATTCACCAATTTTCGATGATGCATGTCAACGTCGGTGCTTGTCGAAGTTGCTGAACTTGTCGAATTCGAAGTTGTTGAACTTGTCGAAGTCGAAGTCAAAATTTCTGAACTTGTCGAAGTCAAAGTTGTTGAACTTGTCGAAGTCTATGTTGGCATCCCACAATAATGCCAACTGATGGGTGGATCATACCTCCTTCCTTAAGAAATAATGGTCCCCATTGTTTGCTCGTACTAATTAGGAGACTTGTTGGTCAGTTCAGTAGCAGAGTACCTTTTTCCTTGTGTTGGGATATGTCTGGATTTGGCCACCTAAAACAAGGGAATTGTGTTCATCCTTGTATGGCATAATCGTCGTCCCACAATGGTGTCACAAGGAAGAGGCTCCTGAACATCTGGATGGATTTCTTTGGGTTTTGTTGTCTACAAGTCGTTTTGTTCCAACAATGGTGCATGGTATGGTCGAAGTATATCCACATTAAATACTGGATGCAAACCCAGGCATGAAGGAATGTCGAGCTAGAAAGTGTTTTCTTCAATCTACTCAAGAATATTGTACGGACCATATCGCAAAGGATTTAGTTTATTATATGGATCAGTGAAGCGTTCCTTCTTGAGATGTAACCAAACCTGATCCCTAATTTCAAATGAATGAGGAATATGATGCTTATCGTGTCGGGCCTTATCTTTCGCATTAGCTCGTTGCAACATTTCCTTGGCTTGTTTCTGGATGTCATAGTTTTGATCTTGAAACTTCAATGCTTTGTCAAATTCTCTCTGGTTATAGTCGGTATCGTTCGACTGTGTCGAGCAACTAATCAAGTCAATAGGAGCTGAGGGTTGAAATCCATAACAGAACTCAAATGGACTCTTTCCCGTAAATTTTTGCTAAGCATGATTGTAGATGTGTTGTATATATGGAATAATTTCATCCCATGTTCATTGATGCTTGTGGTTGTACATGCAAAGCAGTTGTACTACCAAGCGATTCACAACTTCCGTTTGTTCGTATGTCTGAGGATGGAAAGCTATTGATAAGGAGAGTCTTGTATCGAGTTGTTGCCAGAGGGTCTTCCAAAAGACTCTATTCACAAATATGGCATCTCTGTCGGAAATAATGGTTTTCGGTAAACCATAATGTTTCCAGACATTTTCAAAGAAGAGTTGAGCGTTCTTCTACGCTGTCGTAGTCTTCTTGCATGGAATGAGAATGGCCATCTTGGAAAATCTGTCGACTACTACTAATATTGTTTCATGCTGATGTTTGGTAGTAGGACATCCTGTCAAGTAGTCCATATAAATAGATTCCCATGTTCGACTAAGAAATGGAAAAGGTGTGTACAATCCTTGTCGTCAATTAGTTGGTTTAGCAATGGCACAAACCATGCATGATCGAATGTACTTGCTGACGTCAGTTTTAAGTGAAGGCCAAAAGAACTACTTTTGGAGAATAGCAAGGGTCTCTGCTACTCCAAAGTGTCATGCAATCTTGATGTAGTGCGCATCCCAAATGAGTTGTTGTTGGTGCTCACATGTCGGTACACAAAGCTGTCCAAGCTTGTATAGCAAGGTGTATTTTAGGAAATAGTTGGAGGTCGACGAAATGTCGGTCTGAAGTTGTCGATAGAATAATGAAAAGTTGTTGTCTTCCTGATACAATTTAGGCCAAGTGGTGGTGTCATTACCCTACATAGTCATCAATTTAAGGAGAATAATGGGTGGTCGACTTAGGAAATCGGCGACGGCAATGGATTTACTTTTACGATACTTAATTACCAACTAAAATTGTTGCAGGTAATTAATCCACTTGAGTTGTTGAGTTGTTTGTAACTTCGACTAGGACAGGGAGAACTTTAAAGGCTTGTGGTCAGTGAGAATGATTGTTTCCTTTCCAAGGATATAATGTATCCATTGCTTAAGAGCTTGAACAATGCATATAGTTCTTTTTCATACGTCGAATATATTCTAACAATGTCGTTAAAAGTTTCGGAATGAAAGGCTACTGGGTGACCAGACTGAGTGATCACTATGCCCAAGGCATAGTCTGATGCATTCGTATCAATATCAAAGGGTTGATGCAAATCAGGTAACACAAGTATTAGTGCAGTACAAAGCTTGTGTTTGAGCTGTTCAAAAGGTTCTTGTTGTGTTGATGTCCATTTGAATACATTTTTCCCATTTCCCTCGGTCAACTGATTCAAAGGCCAGGCTATGTGACTGAAGTCGAGTATGAATCGTCGATAAAAATTCGCCAAACCAAGAAAAATTCTTAGTTCATGAATTCTTTGAGGAATGAGCCAATATTTAAGGATTTTCACTTTGTCTGGATCGACGTGAATGCCTGCAGATTCAATTACATACCCCAAATATTTGATGTTGTTCATCGCAAAGGAAGATTTGTCCATGTTCAAGTAGAGTCGATGTTGTCGGAGAGTGTTGAGGACTTGTCGAAGTTGTTCGACATGTTCTTCCCATGATTGACTAAAAATCAATATATTGCCGAGGTAGACAATGACCCATTTGCTGATAAAAGGTCAAAGAATGTTATCCATATACCGCATGAAGGTCACAGGTGCATTGGTTAAGCCGAAAGGCATGACTAACCATTCAAACAATCCTTCCTTGTTCTTGAAATTGGTTTTCCATACATCTGTGGGCTCGATTGGAATCTGATGTTATCCCAACTTGAGGTCGAGCTTAGTAAAGAATTTAGCACCTTTCAGACAGTCGATGATCTTGTCTATCTACGGCAAAGGGTATCTATTCTTTACGAAAATTTTGTTGAGGGCCCGATATTCGATGCACATGCACCAAGTCCCTTCTTTCTTTGGAATGAGGACGACTGGACTTCCACAAGCAGAGGAGATGGGTCGGATATGACCTTTGTTGATCAAATATAGAATTTGTCTACGAATCTCTTCATTTTCAATAATGGATCTTCTGTAAACAGATGCGTTAGGTAATGAAGAACCAGGAGCAAGTTCAATAGAGTGTTTTACCTGGCAATGTAGAGGTACTCCATATGGCTCTTGGAATAGGTTCTAGTACTCATCAAGAATATTGTCGATCTTCTGCTTCTATCGGGAGATGCACTGGTCAGTGAGTCGATTGGTTTCTGTAGTCTTCCTATAATGTTGTGGCTTGATCATGATCAATGTGAACTTCTGAGCATGGTTGATGAGCTTCTTTGTCTGTTTAGAAGATATCATTGCAACCGTTGGTGTAGGTTGTTGCTCTGGTATTCTGTACCATTGGTTCTGAATTCTGACAATCACCTTCTGAGGTCGTGACTGGCAACTTCCATGTCGATCCCATAAGTAAGGCTTCCCAAAAAAGGTGTTGGCTACGGAGAGTGGTTCCATGTCGCAGAGTACTTCATCTTCAACAGGATTAATTAAGTAGGTGAGTTTGCATTGTCGGGTGATCCTTAGTTCCTGTCCATCCTTCATCCAACTGATGTTATAAGGCTAAGGATGTGGAGTGGTAACAAGACCTAGTTTCTTCACGAGATATTCATAAATGAATTTCTTCTGGCTACCATTATCCACAATAAGATGCAATGGATTGTTTTGAACCCATATATGTGTATGGAATAGGAGCTCTCGTTCCTCCTCGTAGACGATAATAGAGGCTAGTGGAGTGGTCGATGTCGATGTCAAAAGGGTTGTTTCTTCTGGGTCATATTCTACCAGATTTTTGTCGAACAAGTCGGATGTCGACACTTTTGCCAAAAATGTCTTCTGAGCTTTGCATTCAGACGTATCATGCCATGATGAATTGTGGTAATCACACCATTTCCCGGTAGGGGGTTGTTTGTTACGTTCCCTTTTGCCTTTCTGAGAATTATTTTGCCATGATATTGCTTTGGCGGAGTTGGCTGAGAAGATCTTGACTTGTTGAAGTCGGTTGGTGCCTTCTTGTCGGGTGGTCGTCATGTCGGCTTGGTCGCGAAGCATGATTTTCCTTTCTATTTGGCTTCAAGCTTAATGGCACAGTGGAATGCATCCGCAAGCGTATTAACAGACAAAAATTCCATCTCCTGCTGAATGTACGGGGACAATCTGCTAACGTACTTCAGAACAAGCAATTTATCTTCTTCTTGAATTCCAAGTCTAAGCATCAGTTAGTAGAACTCGTCGGTGTAACTCTGTATGGACTGGTCTTTCTGTTTCCTTAGTTGTTTCCACTTTTTATACTTTTGTTCAACGTACTTGGGAGGGTAGAACTCCTTTCAGACATATTTGAAAAATTTCTCCCATGTCTCTATGGGGTCTCCACTTTTCTTCATATTTGTCGATAGGTTCTCCCACCAGTAGTGCACAGATGTTGACATCTTTAAGGATGCAATGGTGATCTTTTCAGTTTTTGAGAGTTGATTCATAGAGTAGTAGGATTCCAACTGTTGTACCCAATTGTCAACAGATTCCGTGTCAATCTTTCCTTCTAGATTCGGTATGTACAAATTCATTTGCACCTTGAACGGACTGATTTTGTTAGAGTTAGATCTTGTCAGAAATCCTCCTAATGTTGAATCAAATTGTGTGAGAATCTCATTGAACTAGGTGAACATTTCAGTTCGTTTTCGAGGCAGTGCTTTCTCTATGAGTTGCCATGTCTCGTCAATTGCATGTCTACTGTCTGTTTCTTCTGCCATCTTTGAAGGTATTTTCTTCTTGGATTTCTTAGTTTGCGAGCGTGTTTGAACATGCATAACTCAGGTAACTTCAATGGAAGTGTCTACGCACAACTTAAGCACGAACAAAGCTCTAAATGATTAAATCTCTAAAGCTCTTATACCAATGATCCGTACATGCCCAGGTGCACGACAGGGACAACAGTTCGACTGAAGGAATCGGTACTATTATGGCGGAAGCACAATAATAAGAAAAGTAGGAAATACACTACACACATAAACATACACACAGAGAGACAATATGCAGGAATGCGAACTAATCTCTTCTTTCTCTGCTTGTATATTACAATATTTTGCATCCTTAAATAGAGTACTGAGAGCGCTTGGGTTGTCTGCCTGTTACGTTCAGTTAAAAGAGAAGTTAGAACAATTTCAGAAGTTCAACCGTTATGGTCGATTGGAATACATAGAGACAATTCGCCGTAGTTCGTCAGTCGCCAACTATCGATGATGCATGTCAACGTCGGTGCTCGTCGAAGTTGTTGAACTTGTCAAAGTCGAAGTTGTTGAACTTGTCGAAGTCGAAGTTGTTGAACTTGTCGAATTCGAAGTTGCTGAACTTGTCGAAGTTGATGTTGGAATCCAACAATAATGCCAAATGTTGGGTGGATCAGGTGGTCTATATGCAAAGATCATGAAAAAATATGCAGTTTAAAAAAAGCAACATTGGAAATGGACTACGGATGTCAAAGTTATGTCTTTTTGAAAAAAATGACAGAAAAGGAACAAAGTATCCACATGGTAGACATAGATTGAACCACGTGGTGTTGGTTGTTCAACACAGTAAATAATTCCCCCCTACTAATGTTTCCTATAAGATCACTTTACAAATAAGCTATCTTTTTTTTAAATAAGCGACCCACTTTTATAAAACAAGTGGAAATAACTTTTATAATGCATTTACTTTATAACTTAAAGTTAGATGAAATTCTTCTAAAAGTAACAAAATGAAGGACTTGAAACCAAGACCTGTTACTTAATAAGTAAATTTAAACCAAGTGATTTAAACAAAATATTTAGTAATATTATGAAGGAGAATGGGGTTGTTGTTGTGTCTACCCAAAAAACCTTTATTTTCCCTACAAGACACTTTTACAAAGAAAAAAAAATTGAAACCAAACATTCTGAAATTTGGGGTTAGACCTTGGTTAGCTTACCCAAAAAATGCAAGTTTTCTCACTGATTTTGGTTTACTGAGTTTGCATAAGGTGCATGGAAAAGAACATATGTAGTCAAGAAAACCCTTTCTGCTATGTTTCTGGTTTCCGAGGTTTGCACAAAGTGCAAAACAAATAGTATACACATACCAAAAATGTAACAAAGCAAGAATAAAATAGAGGATTAAGATAAAATAAAAATAGTCTAAGAAATATTTTTTTTAAATCCGTAAATGTAAATAATATACCTTCGGATTTGGTAAAATTTTCATATCTTGGGAAGAAAAACATTTTCAACTTAAATGAAAAGCATTTCCAACTGAAAGCAACACTATGGATGCAATGGAACACCTATATTAGTCCAAAATGCATAGAAATAGCATAATCAATAAATCATTTGATGCATCCACCTACATCGGTTCAATATCTCGATCAACAACAAGAGAGGGTCTTCATAAGCACTTTGATACCATGTTTGACTAAAATATGGTATTTCCACATAGGTCAAACACCTTAAGCAACTGACCATACAAACATATCACAAATCAACACACCATTTTTTTTATGTGGTTAAAACCCTCGAAGAGGGAAACAATCCACAACTCTTACCAAATAGTTACATGAGGAAATATATTAATGCAAAAGGAAAAATAATTTACATATGAGTTTCTCACAATTGATCATCAAGCAAATAAACCTACATGCTCTTTAAATAGAGATGATGGACCAATCAGGTGCTAAGCCATGAATCAATAGTCATTAAGATCAATGTGAAGATAAATCTCCATATCACTTTATGTCTAGAACATATCATAACTGTCGGATTACATAATTACAAATGTATACTAATGCATACTAAAGAAACACACTTTACCTTGGATCATGTTGATCTTAACTAATCCTAAGTGTCTAAATATCCTAACACCGTGATCATTGGTTCATAAAGGAGATTATGAAACAATATTGAAATAACACAAACATAGTAAGATATCATTCCATGTTAGACAAACTTAAAAATACCAGTTAACGAAAGGAAAGCATAAACCCATATCAGGATTGACCAAAAAATCACTTGGATACATGACCTTTAAAGAAAAATAACATAGACTTGCTGAAGCGTGATGGATTCCTTCTCTAAAATGGAAAGAAACGCATTAGGTTTATGACCTAGGAGACAACTATGACTCAAACATGGTAAAATTCAAATAAAATTGTCTCTAAAATCAATAAGAAAACATTCAAATTCAGGAACATATTATACAACTTGACGAAAACTTTTGAGAGTTCTTTCTTTTTTATAAATTGCATTTAGTGGCTATTTTTACCCCAAATTGAAAAGTGGTGCTACCGATAGCACCTTTTTTTTTCAGAGCAAAAATTACAACTTTTTTTAAACCCTGGCATGTGTCTGTGCAATCAAAACCCTTAATCAACCCCCGAATTGAAAAGTGGTGCTACCGGCAGCACCTTTTCATTCGGGACTAAAATTATGACTTTTTGGAAACTTCAAGCAGTGTCGATGCAATCAAAACCAAAAATCAACCATTGAAACAAAAAGTGGTGCTACCGATGGTACCCCTTTCTTCTGTCGAGTTACTATTACATGCATTTTGAAACCATGCATAACATAAGAAAAATATTTATTTATTTTCTTTTTAACTTTAAATGACTTAAAAAAATATGGGGGAGCCCAATATTAATTAAAAATTTATAATTTTCTAAAAAAAAAAGAGATTAATTTGAAAAAAAAAGACATTTAAAAAAAATAAAATGTTTAATTTTTAAAAATAAAATAAAATTTTAAAAAAAGGTAAAAAACATTAAACAAAATTAAAAATACAAAAAAATTAAAGAATAAAGAAAATTAAAAAAAAATCAAATTAAAAAAAATATATTAAAAAAATAAATAAAGAAATTTAAAAAAAAATGCAGATGTGGGGGACAGATGAGCCACGACTAAAAACAAAGGTGATGGGACACCCATAATGCCCTCTACCACCTTTCCCATGCAATTAATATGATGCATGATTGGCATTCATGGAGGAGAGCATAGGCGAGCATGAGGTGAGAGAATCTCACTATATCAAGGTTATGTACGAACCGGGTTCTAGAGGCCAACCGAGGTCTAGAAATGATGGTTGGTAATAAGACCCGACATGATCCGAATGCATGATGGATTTTGTTGTATGATTTGGTAATTACTACCTAATGGATGATGAGAAAACAAAGAAGTAGGAACGATGTCCCAAGGTGTTCGTTTCGCAGCCCCTACATTCTTAACAAACATTCGATGCCAAGTGTGGTACATGAAGGAAAGCATGTGAATTACTAGGAATGCAATGATAGTCAAAGTGGGGGGATGGAAATCCATATTTGGGATGATAGAGGGAGTGTTTAAAAGGAGATTGTTCAAGTCATGGCATGATCGAGGTTAGGGAGAAGGGTGGAAAAATGAGCTTCCCATATGCCCCATGTTAAGTGAGAGATGGAAGAGGTGAAGCATGAGTTTTACATAGATGTCCTTGGGGCATCTAGGTAATACCCAGAGTAGATGGACCAAGAAAATGATAAGGTGAAGGAGGACCCGGAGTCTGATGAATCCCAAATGGAATGGGAGGAATCCCAAATGGAATGGGCCTTGAAAATTTTGGACCCAGGTTCGTCTTGCTCATGGGAGCATGGAAAAACTACTCTCATGTATTGGAAGATGAACATGTTGTTGGGGATGGTGTTGACGAACGCTCTGCGTAGAGAGATAAGGGCTTGGGGCTTGGCTATGGAGAAGTATTCCTAGACCAAGAACCAAATTTTGAAGATCCAAGCGATGCTTAACAACATTTTGCATGCCATCAAGGAGTTGGCTAGGAGAATCAACACGTTGGCTTAAGTTACCATTGACAAGGTGTTTGGGATCAAGCCCACAGAGGGACCATCCCGAGACCCAAATTAGAATCATGCTCTACATGTGGTAACCATCTACGATGATGTTTAGCTTTTGGGGTTTCTTTCTCTACTGTGCATGGTTTTACTTGTTTTAGACTATTAATGATTGATAATGGTTAGGGAAGACCTATTTCATTCTCGGTATAGTATTTTTTTGAGACAAGTTATGGTCTTTTGGGGGATTGGTTAGGGTTTGTTTAAAGACTTTGTTGTTTGGTAGGTCGAGTCTCCCATTGAGTTGGCTCTAGATAAACTCTTGGTATTTGGATTGGTGCATGGTTGGCAGATGGTTCACAATTGTATTTTCTCCTTTGAATATTTAATATAATGTAAATATAGTTTAAAAAAATTAAAAATTATTTATTTTTAAATTTAATTTAGAAAAAATTAAGAATTAAAAATTAAAAATTAAAACTAAAATTAAAAATTAAAAATTAAAACATTTAAAAGTTAAAAATTAAAATAAAACTAAAAAGAAAGATTAAAAAAAAATCAATTAAATTAAGCCCTCAGTCCCCTCGCCTCTACCCTTCCCCTACCCCCCTCCTCCTCCCATATCCCCATCCCGCCCCCCTGTGAGCTCCCCCTTCCCCTTATGCCCCTCCTATTCCCCTCTACATCTCCTCGCCTCCCCTCCACCCTCCACACATCTTTCTCTCCCCTCCTTCCCTTCACTCCTCGCAGCCTGAGCTAGGACTTGATTATGGTCCTAGATCAAGGCCTTAAGAGCAAAGGGAGGGAGGGGAGGACAAGGCACATGGATTTCAAAGGGGTGAAGGGAAGGGGGGGAGGTAGGGAGGGAAGAGGAGGGGGATCCCACAGGGGCCGGTATGGGGAGATGGGATGGGGGGGGTTACAGGGAATAGGGGGAGGGTAGAGGCAAGGGGTCTAGGGGTATAATTTTTTGTGGGGGTTTATTCAATTTTAATCTTTAATTTTGTTTTTATTATTTTAATTATTTTAATGTTTTAACTTTTAATTTTTTTATTTTAAATTTAATTTTTTTTATTTTTTAAATTTTAGTTTTAGTTTTTTTTTGTATTTTTGTATTTTTTCTTTTTTTTTTCTTTTTTTTTCATTTTAAGTATTTTTGTATTGTTTTTTTAATTTCAAATTTATTTTAAAAAAATGGGCATTTTAATTTTTTGTAAATATCTTTTTCTTTTTTCAAATTCATCTATTTTTTAGTTTTTTAGAGAAAAGTATATATATATATATATATAATTAAAATTGGGCTTTCTCATTTTGTTTTAGTGATTTAAAAGAACAAAAAAATTAAATATTTTTTTACACAATGCATGGTTTTAGAATGCATGCAATAGTACCTCGATGAAAGAAAGAGGTGCCACTAATAACACCACTTTTTGACTAGAGTGTTGATTTTGGGTTTTGATTGCACTAACACCGTCGGGGATTCCAAAAAAGTCATAATTTTAGCCCTGAAAAAAAAAGGGTGCTACCGGTAGAAATACTTTTCGATTTGGGGGTTGATTTAGGGTTTTGATTACAACGACACCTACCAAGGTTTCCAAAAGGTCATAATTTTAGCCTAAAAAAAGGGTGCTACCAGTAGCATCATTTATCGATTCAGAGGTTGTTTTTGATGTTTTTGACGTAAAAATATGAGTTTCTATGGCAAGAGTTCTCATTCTGAGTATAAAGTTCTCGCCAAGTTGTATAATGTGTTCATGGTCCAAACGGCATAAATAGCTTAAACATTAAGTAATTTGGAGAAGTTCATTTTTAAAATGAATAAACAAGAACTTGAAAGTTGAGCTCATGATCCAAGGGGATAAAATGATCAAATCTCGATAAAAATCCTAAAAGCGAGAGAAAATTATCTCTAAAATCAAGAAAGATGCCCTCAAGTTCATGGTCCAATGAACTGAATCCATTGTAATTAAATAAAATGAGGCCCTTAGTCATCATTATTAAAAATCCATGTCACCTACATGCATGGAGTATTTACTTGTCAATAGGGTATTTTCTAAGGATTATAAAAGCATACCTAAGTATAGTATTCTAGGTGATTATTTTGGATTGGAAAAAAACATGTATATAGATTGGTGGGCGAATATTAAATATGAAACATGCAGTTTATTGTTGAAACATGTAAATTTTGGTGAATATTATTATAAAAAAAACATATTTTATGTAAATATAGGCAATATTTGAGACTAAAAATGACCAAATAGTGAATTTATTTTTTGAAAAAAAAACCCAAAAAATAGCCAATTGGAAAAATTTCGCCCCTAAAAATTTCCCTACTTGTCAAGGTTTCTAGTTTGATTATCCTATGTATTTATTATTGGCCACATGATTTTATCATGAGATCTTACTTTATTTTGTTGGATTTTGTGGCAAGCAACCTAACCCTACCCTTTCCTTTCACTTCCTTTCATTTTCCATGGAACGCTTATTTTTCTTAATGGAACTCAATAAAGATGGATTGTGTTGTGCAACTTGGTTTGCATATATATTTGTTGCCTTAGCAAAGGGGTTACTTGGATTTTGAATAGAGTCATTATAAATTGTAGGATGGACCTTTCACGTCAACACTCTTTAGATTTCCATGTTGTGGTGAAGAAAAACTACCCTTTGTTATAGCTTCCAAGTTATCTACTTCAATGTTTGTATTGGGATTTCAAAACACTAAAGAGGAATGCTTTGTCATGTTCTTTCCTTAGTGGCCACTTGGTCAATACTTGGACCCTCCAATCCTTAAGGGTCTAGGAAGAAGAATTAAATGAAGGATAATTAATTAAGTGGAATAAATTTTGGTACAAGGCCTATAGTCATTAATAATTTAATAGTTTTAATTTTTTATTATTTTTATAATTATTTCCTTAATATTATTAATCAAAATTTTGTAAAGTGGTGATGTTCACATGACTAGGAGGGTGCATGAGGACAAGGTGTACCTCACCTACTCAAGTGGAAAAAGATAGAAACAACAATGAGTCAACTAAAAGCAAGGTGGCAGCATAAAAAGATAGAAACTGGAAAAAGAAATAAAAAACATGCAAAAGCACAAAGCAAGAAAGTAAAAAAGAAGGAAAGTGTAGAAAGAAACCAGTTTGAAAAAGGAGGCAACATCAGGAAAAGCTAAGGAGGGCGCAGTTGCTAAAATCAGTTGAAGACACAAAGCAAGCAAGTTGCATAAGGAAAAATTGTTGCTAATTCTCTCAAGGAAGGCGCCCTCACCTCTCACACGTGCCAATGACTTTCCCGAGAATCTACTTAAGTTATAAAAGGATTCTAAAGAGAATCATTCACATCTTTTGGTATTTTGTTATTTGTCTTGAGAGCATTTTGCTTCTCAGAGTTGAGTGATGTACCTCAACCAAGCTTGGGAGATGAATCCCAATGTAGTTATTGTTTTAGTTTGTCCATGATCATATATAGATCCATGGAATGATGATATCCAAGCCTAAATTAATCCATCATTGAAGAATCTAAGATATACAGAGAGTGATCCTCAGTCACAGTACAATTGGAGAGAGTTTTAAAGAAGTTACACTGGAGGAGATAATCCATTTCAGTGAAGGTGCGCATGAGCATCTCATGAAGTATAGTGCACCCTCCATCTGCATCTACTAGCTCTTATTTAATCCTTCTTTCATATCCATTTCAGAACTCTCCTTCTTCTCCTCTTCTCATACTCGTTCTCTCAAGTTTTGTAAGATTTCTGTAGCATTGGAGACTCCTTGAAGATCTGAAGGTTAAAATTCCTCTAATTTCCGTTTAGGATCCTAAATTTCGATTTGTTGTTGTTAATAAATTCATTTAAGATACCTAACATACTTCATAATTGAATTTGGTAAGCTTTAGAGGCAGTTTGAATCAAGTAATTCCAAGACTAGCTCTTTATTCACTTTTTCTTGACTAGTTTTACAATTTTTTTAATTCGGAGCTATGTATGCACCATTTTTCTGTTCTAATGGTAATTTGTGAATCCTAATACATTACTGAAGAAACCAAAACCATTTCCATGAGTATTCGAAGGCATCTAAACCTGTTTGGAAGAACTTGGAGAACTACTAGTTGAGCAGTCCAACATAGCGCCCTTGCCTCTTTTGTTTCCAAACTCAACCAAAACCTCCCAAATTCTTAGAATTTATTTTCCAGCACTTAATTAGGAGGTTAATCTCTTATATAATCCATTTGGTTACCTTAATTTGTGATCATATGAGTTTAGTATGCATATGTTGGTGTGCCTAGGAATCCTCGGAGTACACCTCAGCAGTAGGTGTTGTTGAAACGTAAATGACCCTAGTACCTTGTGCATAGGAATTAGAAGATATCCTTGGTTCTGATATTTTTTTTGCTTCAAATTCACCCATACATTTTTCATATCCTAAATATCTCAAATTCATAACCCTGGAGTCATTTTCTTGTGTCCTAGACCCGCTTCCCTTCAACTAGTTTTGTTGACTAGTTCCCGCTTGTGAAAAAAAATTCTAAGTTTTAAATTTTGGATAATATCAACTCCAATATGATTAGGGATATTACAGTGGTATCAGAGCATGGTCCTTTGAAACTGCTCTTGACTAATTGTGATGAGTCCCAATATATTTCCATTCCCCAAAGGAAAGAATCCTGAAGAACCCCGTGTGTAAGAAGAGGTGGAATCTACTAGAGGAAAAATGCAAGGAGGAAATGATATGTCTGACTTGGATGAAAAGGAAGAGTTCAAAATATTTTTTCAAAGTATGTTAAAATGGATGCATGACATATCTCAGAACATCATTCAATATGGACAAGACACCATAGAATTCTTGGCTAAGTAGCTAGGAAATAAAGACGGAGAAGGGAGCAATAATGGCTCTCAAAATGAAGAAAGGAAGGTCCCTTAGGTGAAGAGATATATGATTGGAGCACATTCTTATTGGAAGCAAAATCCTTTATTATTTCTTGATGATACACATACTCATGGAAGGGAAGTCTGTTGTGACTTCCAAGTGGATCTATAAGATCAAGCATGCTGTAGATGGTAGCATAGAGAAATACAAAGCTAGGTTTGTAGCTCGTGGCTTCTCCCAGAAAGAAGGGATTGATTATGAAGAGACTTTTGCACCTGTAGCCAGATACACTTCCATTAGATCAGTACTTTATCTGGCTGCAGTGATGAAATGGAAGGTACACCAGATGGATGTCAAGGCAGCTTTCTTGAATGGTGTAGTTGAGGAGGAAGTGTATGTGGAGTAGCCACTCGAGTTTGAGACACGTGACAGAGGGATTCATGTGTGCAAACTGAAGAAATCCCTGTATGGTTTGAAACAGGCACCCAGGACCTGGTATGGAAGGATAGATGGCTTCCTATACAGTTTGGGCTTTACCAAGATTAAAGCGGATTCCAACATTTACTACAAGGTTGAGGAAGGCAATCCAGTGATACTACTATTGTATGTGGATGACCTGTTTGTAACAGGTGAGGATAGATTGATTGTCGACATGAAAAGGAAGCTTGCTGGTGAGTTCGAAATAAAGGACTTGGGTATGATGCACTACCTTCTAGATATGGAGGTGTGGCAGAGCACAAATGGAATCTTCCTTGGACAAGGGAAGCATGTAGTAGAGATCCTGAAGAGGTTCGGGATGATGGACTGCAAGGCCATGGCCACACCTATGGCATCGAATATGAAGCTTCTGTGTGATGCTTCATCTGAGCCGGTTGATGTCACGATGTATCATCAGATGATTGGGTCCTTGATGTACCTGACGAATATGATACCAGACATCTGCTTTGTGGTGAATACCTTGAGCTAGTACTTGACATATCTAAGACATGTTCACCTGATAGCTGCAAAGCATATTTTGAGGTACCTGAAGGGTACAGTTGACTATGGGCTCAAGTATGAGGCAAATCAAAAGTTTAACCTGGAGGGCTATGTTGATTCAGATTGGGCAGGCAGTTCCATTGATCGGAAGAGCACTTCGGGGTGCTGGTTCAGTATGGGATCCAGTATGATCTCTTAGTTTAGTAGGGAGCAGTCCTGTGTGGCATTGAGTACAGTCGAAGCAGAGTATGTCATAGCTTGTTCGGCTAGTTGTGAGGAAGTATGGCTTACTAAGCTACTATCTGATTTGTTTGATCTCCAGTTGAGTGCTACTTGTATATATTGTGACAACCAGAGTTGTGTGAAGTTGTCAGAGAACCCGGTGTTCCATGACAAGTTGAAGCACATTGAGATCAAGTTCCACTATATCAGGGATATGGTGCAGAGAGGAGCAATGAAGCTCCTGTATGTTGCGACAGATGAGCAGATAGCCGATGTGTTGACCAAGATGCTGGCCAGAGTGAAGTTTGAGTACTTCAGAGGGAGACTTGGTGTACTTTATATCGAGAATCCTTCCAAGGGGAAGTGATGAGTCTGGAGACACATATGCACATGAGCCCTTCTCACATGGTGATAGATGTGTTCTCCCATGGTGAGATGTAAGTGCTAGATCCATTCTCAGATAGTGATAGATGTGTTCTCCTATGATGAGATGTAAGTGCTGGGGCTATGTTCAGATAATGATAGATGTGTTCTCCTATGCTGAAATATAAGGGCTGGGCCATTTTCACATGGTTATAGATGTGTTCTCCCATGGTGAAATGTAAGGGTTGGGGCCATTATCACATGGTGATAGATGTGTTCTCCCATGGTGAGATGTAAGGGCCAAGTGAGCTTTTCCGACATGGTGACAGATGTGTTCTCCCATGGTCATGATATAAGTGTTGTGCCTTTTCGACATGATGGTAGGTAGGTCCTCCCATGGTGACATGGTGGTAGGTAAGTCCTCTCATGGTCATGATGTAAGTGCTAATCTTTCTCCGAATGGTGATAGATGTGTTCTTCCATGTCGGTGGTGTAAGTACTGTGTGATGTGCATCTGGGTTGTGATCCGTGGGACTATGAGGTGATCTGAAGACGATGATGTGACAGTAGGGTACACAGGTTTTGCAAAGGCATGTAATCAGTCCTGAGATGCTCTTGCAGGTTTTGCAGAGGCAGTGTAATTAGTCCTGGGAAATTTTGCATGTTTTGCAGAGGTAGTGTAATCAGTCCTGAGGTGTACCTACTTGATGGCTTTCTCGCTGAGATGACATGATCAGTATGATCATGAGTATCAAGTTGATACTCTATGGTCGTGGACAAGTTGTGCAGTGGCATGTAAAAGGTCCTGGAAGATCCGATAGTTTGAGCTGTGTGCTCATAATCAGTCCTGGGATGCTCTTTCGAGGTTTTGTTGACTCATGTAATAAATCCTGAGGATTCCACATTATGGCCATTGATGATGAAGACCTACAGGTGGTGGGCCTACATCCAGCATGAAAAAGGGCTGGCTCTGTAGAACTTCCTATGACGAGTAGATTGGAGATTGATTGAGATAGCAGCAGCAGTGATGATGATGATGATTCGATGATGATGATCCAGTGACGATGATCCAAAGAAGAAGACTTGTGCTAGCAGATATGTGTCAAGAAATACCTTCCTAGTTAAGAGGGAGTGTTGATGTATTTGTAACTTCGGAATGTATTTCATATATGTATATTGTATTCCTATAGAGATGTTATTATTCCTCTATATGGAAGTGTCGTCATTTATATTGTAAGTGTCGTAACTTATACTTGATGGGTTATTAGACCACCTTGATGGGGTCGGACCTGTATAAGTCATGTGGGTTAAAGGGTTATTAGACCACCCTATTGGGGGTCGGCCCTGTCAGCATTATGCTATGTGGTTAAGTTGAGGCCGACCTAGTAAAGGTTATTAGGCAAGTCAAGTCATGTATAAATAGAGTGCGGGAGGCACTCTATTTGATCACTCACTTTCTCACTCATACACTCATTAGAGAGTGGCACACTATTGGAGGAGGAGAAGCTGTTGCTAGGAGTATATCTCTTATGCTTGGGTTTGTATCATGGCTCTATCTATCTCTGAGGAAGTTGTGGGGTTTTTGACCTTCTTGGTTTTCCCCGGTGAAACTCTGTGTCTCTTGTGTGCTTGCCTTATTGTGTCGATGATTGATATGTTATAGATATGTTGTACATGTTATTCTCTCAGTTAAGATCCTAGATCAGATTGAAGCAAATTCTAAAAAACTAACAAGCTTGGCATTGGCTATTTGGATGTTGTGGAGGTATTGGTGAAGGGTTGTTGTATGCCTGATAAACCCAGTCGGTGTACTGGCTTGGCATTGGTTACTTAGATGTTGTGGAGCAGCATGTGTGTTGGCCAAACATTCATTCCACGAGTGATCCAAGGCTTGTAAAGCGAAGAAGGAACCTGTGGAATAGAGAGGAAATGCCCAATGTAGATAAGTATTTAATTTTCATTCTTTTCTTATTTCAGATAATGAAAATTTCATGAACAAGTCTTATCAAAACCAAGGTGATACACTGTTGTTCCTTTGTTGGAAACCTAGGTCATTGCAGGAAGCAAGAACTATGAAGGCATCTTGAGGATGAATTTAGACTTGTGACTGTCCTATAAAGCTCAACATGAGCAGCAATGGAAGATGGTGCTAGTGTACTTGTGTGGGTCCTAGAATCCAAGCATTTTGTAGAAAAACTATGGGAGGGGGTTCCTTGGTTGAGAAGATTTGGACAGACCTTAGACAATGAGTGTCATAGCCAAGACAAGAAAGGGAAATTCAAGCATTCACATTGAAGTGAAAGAGGCTAAGGAGCATGGAACCGCAGTGGTGGTGTGACTCCGGATTGAAACGAGACTAAGAGGGGGAAACTCTTACTCTTCTCTTTCCTTTTTTGACTAATGCATATTAGAAATAGAAAATTGTTAAATGCATGTCATGATTGAAAGTAGATTGTGTTATTTGCTTGAAATAAATTGTGAATTTTGAAATAGTTAAATCACTGTGAAAGGATGAACATGAATAAGTTCATTTGTATGTTGGGAAAGCATGAAAAGTGTGGAAGCCTCATGGATAAAGCATGGAATTTCCATGTCAATTGGGAAAATAATCGATTGATTTTATTGTTTATGTATGCTTGACCTAACAAGAGTTGCAATGATGAATTTCACAGGTGAGAAATTGAAATCAATTGATTGCAGCTGTCACAAAACAAGTGGTGCTAGCAAGAAAAGTGTGGGAAGTTGTGCACATTGGCCATGGAAGCAGACCAAAAGCTATTGTATTTGGATGAAAAATATTCCTCAAACAATTGCCAAGGAAGCAAGAAAGATATCAGCCACGAAGTCCCAGGCTTGTAGATCAACTGGAAGGCAAAGAAAAGGAAGGGTTGTTGTAGAACAATGCCCACATGTGGAGCTAGAAGATCAGAGCCAGTAGGAGCAACCTATAGAGGCCAAAGGAATTGGTTCTGGAAGCTCAAAGTAAAGGATGAAATGCAGGACAAAACTGCAACATTTTGTAAATTTTGGACATGTGTAAACTGTATATGTATTCCTAAGTATGGGAACACCGAGGACGGTGTTATTCTAAGGGGAGGGTATTGCAATGTCCCTCATTCTGACCCTTAGGCTACTTTGACTGTAATGTAAATATTGTATGCATGATATGTATAATTCCTAGCATGGAGCTCAAGGACAAGGCCCTACTAATGAATGCTCGGCCTTGAAGAGGCAAGTATTGTTATTGGTAACCATGTGCTAGTAATCCATGGAAAATGTAAATGATGTAAATGACACCATGTAAATAAAATACCAAGGAGCTGGCTATGGATGCAACCAAAATGAGGGGGCTATGTGTATCCACTAGGGAGTGGTGATGGGGTTGTGGGATTGAACCCTAGGTTTCAATTTGTCACCTTGAGAACCCATTTGACTGTCCTAGCTGCCATTGAATGCTGCTATAAGGTAAGTACTGTAGAGAATTATTCATGAGGTCGATGGATTATGGGGCTACCCTAAAATCCGTAAGGCAGGGTATGGGGCTCTATCTTGCTTATCCCATAAGCCACCCTACCTCATGGAGGATGTATTCCTCATCCCCAGACCTTGGTTGATCTCACAAGCATCAGTTGAACCATTGGGCGACTGAGCAGACCAAACAGACGAAGGGGAACCCAAATCATGATTATGTGGAAGGCCGCGATTTGCAGAGCCAAGATGGCTCAAAAAACTTGTGTGGGAGGTGTAATTCAAGGAAGTATTCATAGACCTGACTCTTGGGGCAAAGCTAAGAGGTTTAGATGCCCAGAATTTCATGAGAGGACTGTATTGGATAGACGAGATGTTGTTGCACGATAGATCCATTCGATCGTAACATTGAGGAAGATCCGAGTGCGGATCGCGGTGGGAAAAGGCAGGAGGGTTTAGACTACATGGTAGAGCCAGAGAGGGATCAATTTCATTTATCTAATAGTTAGAACCAGCCATACCTTCCCAGGTTAGTGCTAAGGGAAGGGTCACCCTACGGACTGTGCAGCAGTGAAGGGGACCTTACTTAGGATGAGAGTGGAGGTGATGGGAGTGCCTGAACTATATGAGGGAATTGGGATATTCCTATAGTTTTGTTTATGAACTTATTTACTTAGAAATCCCTCACCTGCCTCCCACTTGCTTGAGGAAATCAACTGTGTGTTGGAAACCCTGATTGACTATGGACCAAAGCTATGAGGGAGCCTAAGTGATACTCCTTAGTGGATACATAGCCCCAGCTCTAGGGTGGTGTTAGAACATTAATCCATAATTAGTACCATAGTCCATAACCATAGTCAAATTTTATTGCTCATGTGCTTCATTACACCATAGTTTGGACTAGGTGACTTTAGTTGGTCAAATACCCACGTTTGAGAGTGTTCACACCCACTTCCAAGCAAACCAGTTCACCCAACCTCCTGTTTTGTCCGCAAATGCACCCTCATTAAATGTTGGAGCGCTCTCTCTCCTTGATTTGGGGAATTACTGTTGACTAGGAGCGCTAGGGTGGATTTTGCCCAATTTTGGATAGATTTGGAGCATTTATTGCTCCCTTGGTCCTCCCAAACACCTCTATTTGCTCACCCACGCCTGCCTTGGCCTCATTTATGACCCAGCATGCTTCATCCACCTTCACACCTGAATTCGTGAATGTTTGGGATGATTAGGACTGAGTTGGACCCACCTAGGGGGGATTGAGGCCAATTTGGCAATTTTGACTTGTACACTCATCTTTAGCTATCTAATGCTCTCAAATTTATCATGGATGTAATAAAAACCTGTTCTTAACATTTTCACATGTTAGACAGTCAGATAATGCAAAGATTAAGTTCACATTGTGTGTAAAATTGTCTCCTTTTTCAAGCTTTTTCACTGGTTTTGCAAATAATTCGATTTTGTGAGGTTCTCCATAGCTCCTAGATCTAACTGTGATCAAAATACTCACATGGTATCAGATCCATTGTGGAGTTAGTGAGTTGCAGATCAATATTGAGCATTGAACTGCATCCTAGAGAGGATTTCCAGATAAAAATTGAGTGTTTTTTGTAGTTGTTTCAGTAGTTTTCTCACCATTAACGCAGAAGTAATGGAAGCAAACCAAATGTTGCTCACACCCTTCAATTTCTTTGATTGGAAGGCTGAAATGGTTATCAAACTGAGATCTAAGGGTCTCTATAGAGTAACCATGGGCACAGAAGTGGAGCCAAACTCTGCTGTGGAGAAAGCAAAGTACTACAATCGACTTGATGCAGCTTATGGATTGCTATGACTGAGCATTTCGAGGGAACTCTTGTTTCATACAGACAGTTTGACAACCCCAAATGAAGTATGGGTGAAGCTAGAATCACTCTTTGGGAAAACTGATGAACTGAGAGGCCACCAGCTTGAAAATGATCTCATTAGCTTGACCCCAGCGCATTTTGAAACCATCCAAGAGTTCTTCACTAAGTTCAAGTCACTAGTGCTTCAACTGCAACAATGTGGAATTGTTAAGAAGGAAGAACAACTGATTTTGTCCATCCTTTCGAAGCTAGGCCCAGAGTTTTCTATATTTGTTAGCACATTTCACTCAGCCAAGATGACCCTTCGAAATTGGCAAATGCCATCACTAGCTACCTTCATGGAGTGTCTCACTCGGGAGCAGGACAAACTAGTTCAGATGGGCACCATAAAATCAAAGGACCAAGCACTGGCAATGGGTGTTTCAAATGCCAACAAAGGCAAGCAGAAAGCCAAGAATTCGAGGCAGCCAGAGAAGAGGAAGTTTGACAAGACCAAGTCTACAGATGGAGGTTCGAATCTGTCAAAGGAGAAGGAAAAGAAGGGAAAGAAAAATACCAAATGCACCTATTGTCATAAGGGATGGCATCCAGAGAGCTCATGCATGAAGAAAACCATTGACTCAATGGTGTAGCTGCTAGAGAAGAACAACATCCCAGTCCCTGAGGGCGCAAGGAAGAAAGAGAGCACCTCAAATCCTGACAATAAGGAGAAATGTCATGCTTTGGTAGCAGGTATTTCGAATCCCTCATCCTTTATCATTGATTCAGAAGCTTCCATACATCTGGTTTCATCTAGAGAGCTCTTCTCTTCTATGCATTCGAATGGTGGCCCAACAGTTCGAATGGGAGATGATTCAAAAATCCAGACCAAGGGGATTGGTAGGATTGACATGGAGCATGGCTATTTCAGTGATGTGCTCTATGTACCTTCATTGGCTACAAATTTGCTATCAGTTTATCAAATGAACCATACAGGAGAAGCCAAGAGAGTAACATTTACTCCAGATTTGGTAGAAATCTCATAAATTTCTTCAAATCAAGTTGTGGCAGTGGGGTATGCTGATCATGAAGAGAGAATGTACAAATTCTCCAATTTCATTCCAAATTCTAGTGACCATGCTCTTGTCTCTCATGCCAATGAGACCTCCAAGTTGTGGCATCAAATATTTGGCCACATGAACTACAAATATCTCCAGACATTGCACAAGGACGAGATGGTGGAAGGGCTTCCAAAAATTAAATCTTCAAATGGTGCATGCATTAGTTGTGTAGTTGGAAAGCATCCTGAGCACAACTATGAGAAGGGAATGGCAAGGAGAGCCACTCAAACACTTGGATTGGTACATTCAGACCTCATTGGTCCTATTCCCACTCCATCATATGGTGGATCAAGGTATGTACTCACATTCATAGATGACTACTCTCGATTCTGCTGGGTTTACTTCCTTAAATTGAAATTAGAAGTGTTTGAGAAATTGAAGATTTGGAAGGCCTTAGTGGAGAATCATAGTGGTCATAAGATAAAGATCCTTAGGACTGATAATGGAAAGGATTACGTGAACAATAACATTCAGCATCTTTGTGAGGAATGTGGCATCCAAATGCAACATTCAATCCCCTACACACCTCATCAAAATGGTGTGGCAGAGAGGAAAAATAGATCTCTCAAAGAGATGGCCACTTGCATGATTGAAGCTAGGGATCTAAGCCCTAAGCTATGGGATGAAGCCATCAATTGTGCTACTCATCTTCAGAACAGAGCCTTTCACAAATCATTCAAAGGAAAAACCCCCTATGAGGCATGGTTTGGCCAAAAACCAAATGTGTCAAATTTCAGAATTTTTGGGTCTAGAGCATGGGCTTGAATTCCATCAGAAAAGAGGAAGGCTTTGGAGCCAAAAAGTAGAGAATATATCATGGTTGGATATGGTGAAGACACAAAGGGATACAAGCTCTTTCAAACATCCACACTCAAAACTTTCATTGAGAGAAGTGTGCAATTCGAAGAAGAACCAATTCCTGATTTTGAGCTTGCACCGGGGGAAAGCTCTTCTCCTCCACACCTTAATGAAATTAGTGATGATTCCAGTTCTGATTTTTCTGATATTGCTAAAGATGACATGGCTGAAGATGACATTGTTGTACATGAGTCACCATCAAGGCCCAAGTGGGCTGAAAAAATCATACAAGTTGCAGGTGAATTGGCAGGCAATCCCCAAGAGCCTAGGAAGACTAGATCTCAAACAATCAATGCTTCCTTTGCAAATGAAAGTGAACTTGCTGATCACTGTTATATGATGATTGGATCTGATCCAACATCATATCAGGAAGCTCATCATGATCCAAGGTGGATAACAGCAATGCAAGAAGAATTCCAATCTCTCCAAGAGAACAAAACATGGGATTTGGTGCCTCTTCCTCCCAAGAGGAAACTTGTGCAATGTAAGTGGATTTTTCGAACCAAACCTATTGCTGATGGTTCTGATCTGAAGTATAAGGCTAGGTTAGTGGCTAAGGGCTACTCACAAATCCATGGTGTGGATTATACAGAGACCTTTGCACCGGTTGCAAAGATGGACTCAATTAGACTAGCTCTAGCCATGGCAGGTAGTAAGGGTTGGGAAGTTCACCATATGGATGTTAAAAGTGCATTCTTACATGGTGAGATACAGGAAGAGATCTATATGCAGCAACCTGAAGGATTCAAAGAGGATCCCACACTTGTTTGCAGGTTGAAGAAGTCACTCTATGGACTCAAGCAAGCCCCTAGGGCTTGGTATGCCAAAATGGATGTTTTTTTGCTCTCAATTGGTTTCTGTCGATGCAAGTCTGATCCAAATGTTTATTTGCAGAAATGTGATGATAATTTGCAGGTCATTGTACTGTATGTTGATGATCTTTTAATTACAGAGAGCTACAACAAACAAATTGGCTCAATCAAAGCTTCTTTGCACAGTGAATTTGCCATGAGCGACCTAGGATTGCTAAGGCAATTTTTGGGTTTGGAAATTGAGCAATCTGAGAGAGATATATTGTTGAGTCAACCTAAGTATGCTTCAGACCTTTTATTGAAGTTTAAAATGGCTGAATGTAAGGAAGCCAAGTGCCCATTCCTTTCAGGCATAAAACTAGGTGAATTTGAAGACTCTCCATTGGTGGATTGCACACTCTACAGGCAGCTAGTTGGAAGCTTGTTGTACCTTACACATACAAGACCTGATTTGTCTTATGCTGTAAGTGCTGTAGCAAGATATATGCAGCAGCTGCATGAGATCCATTAGAAGGCATCCAAAAGGATCCTTCAATATGTCCAAGTAACAAAGAGCTTTGGGGTACACTATGCAGCTGGTTCTTCACTACAACTAGCTGGATTTTCCGATTCCGATTGGGCTAGAGATCCCATTGATAGAAAGTCCACTTCAGGTTTTGTTTTCATGTTTGCTGAAGGTCCCATTTGCTGGTCAAGTAAGAAACAACATACTATTTCACTTTCATCAGCAGAGGCCGAGTACAGGGCAGCAGTGAACGCAGCCACACAGTGTGTTTGGTTGCAAGGCATTCTTCGGGAGTTTGGTGTTACTATTGATTCTCCAACCAACATTTGGGTGAATAATCAAAGTGCCATCAAGATATCTATTGATCCGGTACAGAGGCAAAGAACAAAAAACATTGAAATCCATATGCACTACATTCGGGGCTTGGTGCATGACAGGGTGATTTCCTTGCAGTATTGCCCATCCACCGAGCAAACTACAGATATTTTCACCAAGTGTTTTACTGAGAAGACCTTCACTCACTTGATAGCTTTGCTTGGGGTGAGTGATGGATGGTGATTGCTGCAATTTTATTGCAGGTTCAGCCCCATGTCTATTTTAGAGAGAAGTTTTTATCCCATGTGGTTTTACTTCTTGTCCTCGGTTTATATGGACAAATAAAAATTATGTTTGTAATGAGGTGACTTGAGCCTTTGTTGCCAAGGCTTCCCACTTATTTTCATGAGTTGTACTAAGTTCTGGTTAAGGGGGGGGTGTTAGAATAGTAATCCATACTTAGTACCATAGTCCATAACCATAGTCAAATTTTATTGCTCATGTTCTTCATTACACCATAGTTTGGACTAGGTGACTTTAGTTGGTCAAATACCCACATTTGAGAGTGTTCACACCCACTTCCAAGCAAACCAGTTCACCCAACCTCCTGTTTTGTCCACAAGTGCACCCTCATTAAATGCTGGAGTGCTCTCTCTCCTTGATTTGGGGAATTACTGTTGGCTAGGAGCGCTAGGGTGTATTTTGCCCAATTTTGGCTAGATTTGGAGCATTTATTGCTCCCTTGGTCCTCCCAAACACCTCTATTTGCTCACCCACGCCTACCTTGGCCTCATATATGACCCAACATGCTTTAGCCACCTTCACACCTGAATTCGTGACTGTTTGGGATGATTAGGACTGAGTTGGACCCACCTAGGGGGGATTGAGGCCAATTTGGCAATTTTGACTTGTACACTCATCTTGAGCTATCTAATGCCCTCAAATTTCTCATGGATGTAATAAAAACCTGTTCTTAACATTTTCACATGTTAGACAGTCAGATAATGCAAAGATTAAGTTCACATTGTGTGTAAAATTGTCTCCTTTTTCAAGCTTTTTCATTGGTTTTGCAAATAATTCGATTTTGTGAGGTTCTCCATAGCTCGTAGATCTTACTGTGATCAAAATACTCACAGGTGGTCTCTGAGTGCTGAAATAATACAGGCCAGGAAGAGACCTATGGTTGGGTTGGAATGTTGCATTCCATAGACAATTTGCTTGGAGACTTCCATGAGAAGATAAGTGTTCCTTGTGCTTGAATGATGCATATTCTACATATGTGCTTGTGTGTGTATTTATGTCAGGATGTATTATTTGATCCAAAAGAGTGATAGGGATGAATTCCTATGCATTGTGTCTCATTATGTTGTGCATTTCACTACCATACTTTTGCACCTTTACATCTTTATATTATGTTAGTACTCATATGTATTTAGGCTTGAGGAGTAGGGCTATGTTTCAGCATGGTAGATCACCAATATACCTGGGAGAAATAGGATGAATGTATTTCACTCTATGAGTATGGATAATGTTTAATCCTTTGTGTTTATTGATGTATGAATCTGCCTACATGAGTCATTTATCAAACTCCTGCACAATTGTCTTCTTATACTTATGCTTGTACTTGTGAGTATTTTGATTCACAGTAGATCCTAAAGCTATGGAGAACCTCACAAAATCGAATAATTTGCAATAACCAGCAAAATAGCTTGAAAAGGAGATAAATTTACACACAATGTGAACTGAAACTTGGCATTATCAGTCTGTATAACATGTGAAAATGTTTAGAACAGGTTTTTATTACATCATAGAGAAATTTGAGAGCATTAGATAGCTCAAGATGAGTGTACAAGCTAAAATTGCCAAAATGGCCTCAATCCCCCCCTAGGTGGGTCCAACTCAGTCCTAATCATCCCACAAAGTCATGAATTCTAGTGTGAAGGTGGCTGAAGCATGTTGGAGCAATTATGAGGCTAAGGCATGCGTGGGTGAGCAAGTAGAGAAGTGTGGGGGGTCCAAGGAGGCATTAAATGCTCCAAATCTAGCCAAAAATGAGCTAAATCCACTCAAGCGCTCAAAGTCAATAGAGTTTCCCCATTTCAAGGAAGGAGAGCGCTCAAGCATTTAATGAGGGCGCACTTGTGGACAAAACTAGAGTTTGGGTGAACTGGGTTGCTTAGAAACAGGTGTGAACACTCCCAAAAGTGGATATTTGACCAACTAAAGTTACCTAGTCCAAACTATAGTGTAATAATGCACATGTGGCAATAAAATTGACTAAGGTTATGAACTATGGTACTAAGTATGGATTACTGTTCTAACACCCCCCCTTAACTAGAACTTAGTACATCTCATGAAATTAAAGTGGGAGGCCTTGGAAACAAAGGCTCAAGTCACCTCATTACAAACAAAAATTTTATTTGTCCATGTAAATTGAGGACAAGAAGTAAAACCACATGGGATAAAAAATTCCCTCTAAAATGGACATGGGGCTGAACTTGCAATAAACTTGCAGCAATCACCATCCATCACTTACTCCAAGCAAAGCTCTCAAGTAAGTGAAGGTCTTCTCAGTAAAACTCTTGGTGAAATTATCAGCAGTTTGCTCGGTAGATGGGCAATACTGCAAGGAAATCACCTTGTCATGCACTAATCCCCGAATGTAGTGCATATGGATTTCAATGTGCTTTGTTCTCTGCCTATATACTGTATCATTAGATATATTGATGGCACTTTGATTGTCCACCCAAATGTTGGTTGGAGAATCAATAGTAACACCAAATTCCTGAAGAATACCTTGCAACCAAATGCACTATGTGGTTGCATTCACTGCTGCCCTGTACTCTGCCTCTGCTGATGAAAGAGAAATAGTGTGTTGTTTCTTACTTGAACAGCAAATAGGACCTTCAGAAAACATAAAAACAAAACCTGAAGTGGACTTTCTATCAATTGGATCTCCAGCCCAATCAGAATTAGAAAATCCAACTAGTTGTAGTGAAGAACTAGCTGCATAGTGTACCCCAAAACTCTTTGTTCCTTAGACATATTGAAGGATCCTTTTGGCTTCCTTCCAATGGATCTCATGTGATTGCTGCATATACCTTTCTATAGCAATTACAACATAAGATAAATCAGGTCTTGTATGTGTAAGGTACGACAAACTTCCAACTAGCTGCCTATAGAGTGTGCAATCCACCAATGGAGAGTCTTCAAATTCACCTAGTTTTATGCCTGAAAGGAATGGGCACTTGGATGCCTTACATTCAGCCATTTTAAACTTCAATAACGGGTCTAAAGCATACTTTGGTTGAATCAGCAATATACCTCTTTCAGTTTGCTCAATTTCCAAACCCAAAAATTGCCTTAGCAATCCTAGGTCGCTCATGGCAAATTCACTGTGCAAAGATGCTTTGATTGAGCCAATTTGTTTGTTGCAGCTCCCTGTAATTAAAATATCATCAAAATACAGTACAATGACCTGCAAAATATCATCACATTGCTGCAAATAAACATTTGGATTAGACTTGCATCGAATGAAACCAATTGAGAGCAAAAAGGCATCCATTTTGGCATACCAAGCCCTGGGGGCTTGCTTGAGTCCATAGAGTGACTTCTTCAACCTGCAAAAAAGTGAGGGATCCTCTTGGAAACCTTCAGGTTGCTGCATATAGATCTCTTCCTGTATCTCACCATGCAAGAATGCACTTTTAACATCCATGTGGTGAACTTCCCAACCCTTACTAGCTGCAATGGCTAGAGCTAGTCTAATTGAGTCCATCTTTGCAACTGGTGCAAAGGTCTCTGTATAATCCACACCATGGATTTGAGAGTATCCCTTAGCTACTAATCTAGCCTTATAATTCATATCAGAACCATCAACATCAAGTTTGGTTCAAAAAATCCACTTAGATTGCACAAGTTTTCTCTTGGGAGGAAGAGGCACCAAATCCCATGTTTTGTTCTCTTGAAGAGATTGGAATTCTTCTTGCATTGTTGTTCTCCACATTGGATCATGAAAGCTTCCTGATATGATGTTGTATCAGATCCAATCAACATATAACATTGATCAACAAGTTCACTTTCATTTGCAAAGGAATCATTGATTGTTTGAGATCTAGTCTTCCTAGGCTCTTGGGGATTGCCTGCCAATTCACCTGCAGCTTGTATGATATTTTCAGCCCACTTGGGCCTTGATGGTGTCTCATCTACAGCAATGTCATCTTCATCCATGTCATCTTTATCAATATCAGAAAAATCAGAACTTGAATCATCACTTACTTCATTAAGGTGTGGAGGAGAAGAGCATTCCCCCGGTGCAAGCTCAAAATCAGGAATTGGTTCTTCTTCGAATTGCACACTTCTCTCAATGAAATTTTTTAGTGTGGATGTGTCAAAGAGCTTATAGCCCTTTGTGTATTCACCATATCCAACCATGATACATTCTCTACTCTGTGGCTCCAAATCCTTCCTCTTTTCTGATGGAATTCGAGCCCATGCTCTAGATCCAAAAATCCTGAAATTTGACACATTTGGTTTTTGGCCAAACCATGCCTCATAAGGGGTTTTACCTTTGATTTATTTGTGAAGGGATCTGTTATGAATATTAGCAGCACAATTGATGGCTTCAACCCATAGCTTAGGGCTTAGATCCCTAGCTTCAATCATGCAAGTGGCCATCTCTTTGAGAGATCTATTTTTCCTCTCTGCCACACCATTTTGCTGAGGTGTGTAGGGGATTGAATGTTGCATTTGGATGCCACATTCCTCACAAAGATGCTGAATGTTGTTATTCACATATTCCTTTCCATTATCGGTCCTAAGGAATTTTATCTTATGACCACTATGATTCTCCACTAACCCCTTCCAAATCTTCAATTTCTCAAACACTTCAGATTTCAATTTCAGAAAGTAAACCCAGCAGAATCGAGAGTTGTCATCTATGAATGTGAGTACATACCTTGATCCACCATAGGATGGAATGGGTAGAGGACCAATGAGATTTGAATGTACCAATCCAAGTGGTTGAGTGGCTCTCCTTGCCATTCCCTTCTCATAGTTGCGCTCTAGATGCTTTTTAACTACACAACCAATGCATACACCATTTGAAGATTTGATTTCAGGAAGCCCTTCTACCATCTCATCCTTGTGCAATGTCTGGAGATATTTGTAGTTATGTGGCCAAACCTTTCATGCCATAGCTTGGAGGTCTTGTTGGCATGAGAGACAAGAGCATGGTCACTAGAATTTGGAATAAAATTGGAGAATTTGTACATTATCTCTTGATGATAAGCAAACCCCACTGCCACAACTTGATTTGAAGAAATTTCTGAGATTTATACCAAATCTGGAGTAAATGTTACTCTCTTGGCTTCTCTTGTATGGGTCATTTGATAAACTGATAGCAAATTTGCAGCCAATGAAGGTACATAGATCACATCACTGAAATAGCCATGCTCCAAGTCAATCCTACCAATCCCCTTGGTCTGGATTTTAGAATCATCACCCATTCGAACTACTGGACCACTATTCGAATGCATAGAGGAGAAGAGCTCTATGGATGAGACCATATGCCTAGAAGCTCCTAAATCAATGATGAAGGATGAGGGATTCAAAATACCTGCTACCAAAGCATGACACTTCTCCTTATTGTCAGAATTTGAGGTGCCTTCTTTCTTCCTTGCACCCTCAGGGACTGGGATGTTGTTCTTCTCCAGCAGCTACGTCATTGAGTCAATGGTTTTCTTCATACATGAGCTCTCTAGATGCCATCCCTTGTGACAATAGGTGCATTTGGTCTTTTCCTTTCCCTTCTTGTCCTTCTCCTTGGAAGGATTCGAACTTCCATCTGTAGGCTTGGTTTTATCAAACTTCTTCTTCTCTGGCTACTTCAAACCCTTTGCTTTCTGCTTGCCTTTGGTGGCATTCGAAACACCCATTGCCAGTGCTTGGTCCTTCGATTTTATGGTGCCCATCTGAACTAGTTTATCCTGCTCTTGAGTAAGACACTCCATGAAGGTTGCTAGATATGGCATTTGCCAATTTCGAAGGGTCATCTTGGCTGAGTGGAATGTGCTAACAAATACAGAAAACTTTGGCCCTAGCTTTGACACTATTGAGAGAATCAGTTGTTCTTCCTTCTTAACAATACCACATTGTTGTAGTTGAAGTACCAATGACTTGAATTTGGTGAAGAATTCTTGGATTGTTTCAAAGTGAGTTGGGCTCAAGATGATGAGCTCGTTCTCAAGTTGGTGGCCTCTTAGTTCATCAGTCTTCCCAAAGAGTGACTCAAGCTTCACCCATACTTCATTGGGAGTTGTTAGACTGTCAGTGTGAAACAAGAGTTCCCTTGAAATGCTCAAGCACAACATACCATATGCTTCATCAAGTCGATTGTAATACTTGGCTTTCTCTACAGCTGAGTTTTGTTCTACCTCTGTGCCCATGGTTACTCTGTAGAGACCTTTCGATCTCAGTTTGATAACCATCTTAGCCTTCCAATCGAAAAAATTGAAGGGAGTGAGCAACATTTGGTTGGCTTCCATGACTACTGCGTTGGTGAGAAAACTGCTGAAACACCTGCAAAAGACACTCGATTTTTATCTGGAAATCATCACTAGAATGCAGTTCAAACACTTAAGGAATGATCTGCCACTCACTAACTCCACAAGGCTCTGATACCATGTGAGTATTTTGATTCACTGTAGATCCTGGAGCTATGGAGAACCTCACAAAATCGAATAATTTGCAATAACCAGCAAAATAGCTTGAAAAGGAGATAAATTTACACACAATGTGAACTGAAACTTGGCATTATCAGTCTGTATAACATGTGAAAATGTTTAGAACAGGTTTTTATTACATCATAGAGAAATTTGAGAGCATTAGATAGCTCAAGATGAGTGTACAAGCTAAAATTGCCAAAATGGCCTCAATCCTCCCCTAGGTGGGTCCAACTCAGTCCTAATCATCCCAAACAGTCACGAATTCTGGTGTGAAGGTGGCTGAAGCATGCTGGAGAAATTATGAGGCTAAGGCATGCGTGGGTGAGCAAGTAGAGGAGTGTGGGGGGTCCAAGGAGGCATTAAATGCTCCAAATCTAGCCAAAAATGAGCTAAATCCACTCAAGCGCTCAAAGTCAACGGATTTTCCCCATTTCAAGGAAGGAGAGCGCTCAAGCATTTAATGAGGGAACACTTGTGGACAAAACTGGAGTTTGGGTGAGATGGGTTGCTTAGAAACAGGTGTGAACACTCCCAAAAGTGGATATTTGTCCAACTAAAGTTACCTAGTCCAAACTATAGTGTAATAATGCACATGTGGCAATAAAATTGACTAAGGTTATGAACTATGGTACTAAGTATGGATTACTGTTCTAACGGTACTTATATAAATTTTCCCTTGATGAATAGGACTAAGTGCAAGGCCAAGAGGTGCAGAACACTTCAGTCGTGGCTTTGGGAAAAGAATAGACACCCCTATGGACCAGATGAAGGAGAGAAGACATGGGAGAGCCTATTGCAGAATGATGAAGGAGGCATAGATGAGTTTAAGGTCATCCTTTCAGGTGGAATAAGGGAAGGAAAAAATTTCTCTGGTGTGGATGAATATTAGGAATATGAATAGTGTTCTCCAAGAGCTTTCCAATGGTATCGGAATTTCCCAATTTGGACTTAGGATGAAGAAGTTATGGGTTGGATAAGTTGTGTAGTGGGGGATTTCGACTTTCTGAACCCACGTGCGGATTGCGGATTGCGGAAGTTGGAAGGTAAGGTGAATCCATTGTAAATATCCCATAGAGATAAACACATTACGACACTTCCCCTTGCAAGGTAAGGTTCCCCCATTGGCAATCATGACTTCAAAGTTGGAGCAAGGATGGACAAAACAATCAGCCTGTTTAACGATCTGAGGGTCAATGAAGTTATGAGTGCTACCAGAATCAATGAGTATTGTAAGAGGGAGACTCTTGAAGTAACCCCTGACTCGAATGATTTGTGGGGTGTTGACTCTGACTAAATCATGGAGAGATATCCTTGGGTGGTCATCCTGAGACGGAGGGTCAACAGGCGATTGCGGAATGTCAACCTAATCATCTATTGTATCCGGAGCTTCTTCACCAATTTCAGAGGCAGGAAGAGAATCCACATCCAAGAGATAGATATTTTTCTCAACATATCTATGTCCCCGAGTGAATTTCTCATCACAAGTATAACAAATCCCTTTTTATCTACATGCTCGCATCTCTGCTTTAGACAAATGCTTGATAGGAGTTGGTCGAGGAGATGGCGTGATGGGAGGTCGTTGGGAAACCATATTTCTGAATGGAACAAAAGTGGATTTGGAGCGTTGTTGGGATGCAATCTTGTCCTCTGCCAACTTATCCAACCCTAGGGCTTCCATCATTGTGTTGGGACAGAACATTTTAACCTCAGATCAGATTGCATCCTTTAGACCACTGATAAAACAACTCCTATAGAATTCATCAGGAAACCCGTCTGTGTGATTGGCTAGTTTATCAAATTCTATCTGATACTCTCTCACAGTGCCAATTTGGCGAAGTTTAGTGAGTGCTCCTGTGAAGTCATCAAAATCACTAGGACCAAATCGTTGCAAAAGGAGTTGGAAAAAATCTATACATTTTGGCTCTTTATGAGCCCTGATGTACCAACGGTACCATTTAAGGGATTCTTGTTCCAAATGAAAGGATGAAAGACTGAAATATTGGTATGCACGGTATATCCATCCAGTTAGATCATTACCATTGAAGCGAGGAAAATCAAGCTTCAGCCCACGAAAATTGCTAGAAGAAGAGAACCCAGATTCTGCAGAAGACTCTGGTTGTCGTTTATTGTTCATAGCTGAATGCTCAAGATGGAGGCTGATAAATTTTTCATCCAGATCTTGGAGTTTTGTCTTGAGGACTAGAAGTTCTTCCTCCATGGTTTTTTCTCTTGCGCGGGTGACAACCATAGCCAGGAGTTTTTTTTTTTGAATGGGTAGAAAAACAAAAATAGAAACTTCTTTAGTAAAGGAAAATTTGGATTTGGAAAAAACTCTAATGGGTAATTGGGGTTTGACTAGGTTTTGGACACTTTCAAATGGACAGGGAAGCAGAAAATGGGGATTTCAGAAGCGGGGTGAAAGAATGGGAATATTTTTCAAAGAGAGACAAAGAAGCAGAAATAGGAAACGAACACTATGGAAAAATTTGAAGGCGATTGGGTGAAAATCGAAGAAGTTATGGAAAACTGTAAAAATATACACATGTGGGATTTCTTGCTTCGAGAAGTGGAATTTGGGATAGGGTCCTCAGGAATGAAATAGGAAGAATGGGATTGTAGGGGTGTCAGTGAATTTTCAAGGGAAACAGAGCTAAAACAAAGAAGATGTGGTGAAAAAATATAATTTTATACTTTTTTTTCACCGGAATGGATCAGCAACGGCTCATAATTGATCTACAACAATTCTAGATATATTTAATCTATTATTTATCATCTAAAAATAGATATGGACCCCAATTATGCTCAGATTCCTAACGGTTCAGGGGATTCACTCGGCCACCAATGTTGTCTTGAGGCTTGTATATTGGGGCAGTACCCCTCACTCCACGGCTCAGGTAAAACTAATAATCGCTTTGCCACAAACGAAAACTATTGGTTTACCTCACGGGTGGCAACTAGTCAATCAGGTAGGGGTCATTGCCCTTTTCACTAGTAGGTCCTCTCAATGGGCCAGCTACTTCGGGGTCCCTATGGTACTCCTCACAATGAGTTTTAGGGATATTCCCAAGTACTTCCCATAGTTAAGCGGATAGGAATTATTCCCAGATCCAAACCTGCAATTGAAAAGAACAATATAGATGCGAAAAAAAAATTGGCAGAAATTCAACCCAACGAGCCCAAGAAAGTGTTCTGATACCAGATGTGAGGAACTCCAGCAATTAATTAATGAAAATGAATGATATATCATAAATAACAGAACACAGGAGATATTTATTGATTGCAGGCCACTTCGAGGGGGCAACCTCCTTTGAGCAGGCTCAATACAAATAACTCGTGGATGCCTTCATTGTCATCAACACGTACTTATATACTAAATCTATGCATCCAATACTATGGATCAATACCATGGAACATATAATACTATGGGATGACTTACAAAGCATATGTGTCCAACAACAATATACTAACAAAGTAAAGAGAAGGGTTGACACGGGTTCCTAACAGTAATAAAATTAAATTAAAAAATGGAATCTTCCATAACAGCTACCAAGTAAATTATTACGTAGTTTGAATAAATATGGGTCTGTAATCCCCATCTTCAATTTATTACTGCATCTCTGCCAAGTACGCTACTGCATATTATCGATCTGTCTAAATCAGTGGGGCTACTTAATTAATAATTTTATTAATAACATTAAATCAACTATTTCTGCCAAGTGGCTTTAGTAAAGGAAGAAATGATTATATGGGCGAAATTAATAGGTAAATGCATAAATTATAGCTTATTTATATGGTACTAACCAAAGTTTCCATAAATAATATGGGCTAGATAATGTCATTTCCGCTATAATATTAAAGTTATTAATGTGGCTACATGATAAAGTATAAATGGCTACAATATTAATGGTTATGGCTACATCAATAAGTAATAATTTATTTGGGTAGTAGCTTCTTGTTCCAAACCTATGACGAATATAATATGTGTCTTGTATAGGTTTGTATAGGTTTGGGTGTGGTAAAATTTTATGCAATTTTTTTTTTAAATATCTAAAAAAACTTGAACTTGTAACCTTCCATTTACAACTTCTCATCTCATTTACTTATTCCCAATTGCTCTACCCCCATAGATATAAGTTTTTTTTTTTTTTAACTCATTTCTTATAATAAAAGAGATCAGATATGCAAGATGTTTATACAAACCCTAGTAGCTTTCCCTTGAGTACGTGTATGTGTATTATAAAATCAATGCAGAATTGCCAATTTCTATCATAACTGAAAACTCTGTACTTTAAATAGGGTCTCGTCTCTCGATACATCATCCATATAGAAAAGGAAGGCAATGAATTTTTTCCAAACTTTAATAATTATTCTATTTGAAAAACAAAGTGGGGAAATGTAGGCATGAATATATATATGTGTGTGTGTGTGTTAATAAAATGCTTTGGTACATTAATTTATACAACCTTTCTTATTTAATATTTTTATGTGTGTGGCCCACATAGCATAGAATATATGGTGATGGGTGTACTATTAAAACACTCCTTGTGTAAGGTCATCAATTCGAAACTCCATGGATATGATCCATTATACCAGACTAGATTATACCAGATGAAAGGGGAATATATAATACATTTCCTTATCAGAACTCACAATAGGATGTATAAAAAACCACACTGCCCAATGAAAGGGGGAAATTACTCGTTTCATTATCAAATTGTATAATGCAAGGGGAATTTGTACACTCATTTCATTATCATAAATCATACTCCTACTTGACTCAGACTCCCAAACTACTTCCAAATGGATTGTTTAGCTTTCCAATACTAGGGAAAAAAAAATTCACCTTGTCATTAGGATATATCTCTCTATTGTTATATTCGTTTTTTGGAAAGTAAATCTCTGATATCCACGATCAAATAAAGCAGGACTGTATGTTTTGTTTGTTTTTATTATCCGTTGAAACCCTTGAGACCTTTAGTTTTTTAGGAGGATAAAAGAGTGAGATTATATAAGCATGGTCTTATACTTCCCCCCCCCCAAAAAAAGCATGGTAGCTTATAGCATTTTTCATATTCCTAATCTTTTTGGCACAAGGGAAAACAAATTGTTAGATTAGAAATCAATTATTTATATTAATAAACAAATAGGATTCTCATTTTTAACTAAGAGGCGACAATTCCACTCTCAAGTAAAAAGTGGTAAATCCACTAATATGAAAAAGAAGTAAATCATCAAGTTAATACGATGGCAAAACAGAAAATAGACTACAAAATAGGGCCTAAGAATATAACCTTAACTCTACCACTATGTACAGAGCTATAGTTCTTCAAGCAGCTATAACTCTAGAAATGTAACTTTTATAACTTTTCCCTTTCTAGCATGTAACTTCCCGAACCAAACCAGTAATGTTGTACTCCTTGTGTTATTTCTATTGCTACATTAGGTATTGCGCGATGTTAATACATCGATAACAAAAACAATTAACATGCAAATCGGTATAAGCTAGCATATCTCATTAACATGTTTTTCATTTTTGTTGACAACTGGCTTGACATTATAGTTTCACACTTTACATTTCCACAAATTATGTGTGAAAATCGGTGGTGATGGTATAATGTGTGAATAACTGGCTCCAAATTAATGATTTTATTGCATTGTAAAAGTTTCTTTCGTAGTATTTTTTTATTTTATTTTAAAATTATCATATAATAATATTTCTTTTTATAAAATCCATGCTGAATCAACGGAAATATATTATAAAATGAAAAGCTAGCATATAACGTTTATGTTTTTTTTTATGCCACAATACATGATGTGTCCTATCCTGACAAGGCTCCTCGCTAACGCTCTTAGTTGGATTAGTAAAATAGACTTCCTTTTATTGTTTGGAGTGGTGGGATGTAACGCCCCATTTTGACATTACTACTCGAACTACTATTATATGTTGTATTTGTTTGATTGTGAGACTTCGTCGGTTTGACGACACTGTGGACATATGGTTCTATTATTTTGCCGATATATATATGTGTGTGTGTGATGTTAGTATTGTGATTGGTAGTCATGTTTAGATATGTATCATGTGTTAATTATGTCTCATATATGCAAATTACTGAATGATGGGTACGTGGATACCGTTACAGTTATATGTTGAATAAATGAGTGTTATGCCAGGTGCATGGAAAATAAATGAATTTATTGTTGTTATGTTATGATGAAATGCATGTGTACATGTTGAGGATTTATGCACGATATTCTAGATTGTATGTCAGAGACTAACTTACAGGTTAAAAGGCTAAGTAATAGCTAGATCCTACGAGGTGGGAGAGCCTCGGGGACATGGACTTCGAAAGATAAATGGTATGCGAGTGATGCATTCTTTACTTTCGCATGATTATTATTATGATGTATATTATGACATGGGTGGGGTAGGGTTTTAGGAAAATCAATCGCCCAGATTGGTTATACGATGACAAATTGAGTACAGGTGCAACGCAGTTATTATGTTGGGTAGACATAGTCCCTTGTTCCATTAGGGGGGTGGAGGCTTTACCCACTGTTTATCCCCGAAACCCAGAGTCATGGGAGGGCTATGCTACGGCGCACTCCCCAAGGTGTGTGATGATGGCTGGTGGTTTTCTGCTGGGGAAGCTTGGTCGATGTAGTCGACACTTCCGCTTACGAGTTCTAGCTGGAACCGGTCATGGCTTGACATTTTGGGGTAGTCCAGCAGAGGAAAGGATAGGATGTGGAAGTTATTGATGATGTAGGTAGATAGGTGTAGCTTGAAGTAGGGGTGAAAACAAGATCTAACTATATGTGTGTAAAACCCTTGATTGAGTATGTGTCGTAACTCAGTAATGTATGAATTGTCGTAACTTAATAAGATTTCAGTTAGTTAATGGATTGTACCTTGCAAACTACGTTTAAAACTTGTGTCAGTGAACAACAACTTTCATGATTATGATTGATGTGTGTGTGAATTATTATTGTTAGTGTACTTATGCGAGGTATGTAAGCAGTAGCTACGCTTACATAACTTGCCTACATATTTGTGAATTGCGTGAAATATTACTGAATAACAATGTTAATTATTGTTGAGTAATAGTTAATTATTGTTGATTGATGTTAAAATGTCGATTAAGGTTAATAATGATGATTAATGTTAATAATGTAGATTACTGTTAGTTATTTTTGATTAAGGTTAATAAAGTCGATTAATGTTAATAAAGTTGGTTAATGATTAATTATTGTGGATTAATGTTAATAATTTGGAATAATGTTCATTATGTGTTAATAGTGATTAGTTAATGTTAATTAGGTTATTCTTATCTTTAGTAGAATTTATTAATCAAGTTAAATGTAATTAAGAGAGTGATGTTGAATGGTAATAGTGTCATGAATGATTATTAGGTTGATCACAAGGTTAATTATGATTAATTAGGATGTGGTATTAAATTAATATGTTAAAATATGCTTGAGATTTATAAGTAAACATTATTAATTAAAATATGAATTTGTGTGTTGTATTAGTCAACGAATGAAGAATGGTATTAATGAGGATAAGTTTGTATTTAATGTGAAACTTGTGGTTGGTGGGTGACCCCAACCCATACATTAAAATAAAACTATTAATTATAAATTGATGGGGGCCCATACATTAAAATAAAATTATTAATTATGAATTGATGGGGGATGGGCTCGAGGAAGGACCTTGAGGGAAAAACATTAATTTGGGGGATAAGGGTATTAATTGCAGGGAGAAGGGTGTCGGAAAAACATGGGGGGGATAAGGAGGAAGAGGGGAGGAAGAAGGGGGATCTTTTACCTTAGTTATTTTGGGAGAAGTTTTTGAGAGAAGATATAGAATTTTTAGAGCAGAGCTGAAAGGGGGATTTTGCTGGAGATTTTCTGAAGGGATATAACAGGTTGGCTTGTACTCGGTTTGGGCTCGGGGGTCCAAAGTGGTACCTTTGGAGCTGGGTGGTCGGCTAGACCTCACCAGTTGGCAGGGTGTCATACTTGTTTGGGTTGGTTGAGTTTCATAAGGGGAAGGATTGGTTGCAGGACAAACAACAAACATGATTGAACAAAAGGGAGCAGCAACATCAAAGGCAAAGGGGATCTACTAGCTATTGTGAGGTAATTTTCAGTCAGGTATATAATCATTTCTACCCTTGTCAAATTTTATTTTAAGATATGGAAACAAAAGTATATGCTGTTGCACCTGCACATAAGAAGTAAATGTTAGAATTACACCTGCACATAAGAAGTAAATGTTAGAATTGGATTAACAGTAAATGTAAACTTGATATACTTGATATATTTTACATGCATAGAAATAGACATCAGTTAGAAAATCAAAACTGAAAACTTGAAATGAATGTGAAAAAAGAAGGAACATGGATTATTATTGAACTTAGAAAATTTAGGACTTGGGTCCTACATGGGACCGACTGATGATTGAATGAAAACAGGCACCACTCAACTAGTTGAATGGGAATGGGACAAATGGTTCATCCAAGCCTCACTCATTAGGTCATTCATTAGGATTATTTAAATTCCTGAAACCACTTCAATGGCCATTTTCATTAATTCCCACAAGTTCTTACTGTAATAATGGTAATGAAACCCCTTTGGAGAGTAAATTTCAATTAAGTACTTCTAAATAAAGGCCTCTATGGGCTATGGGGGCACAATAATAAGTTTAGTAGCATCTTGTTCCAAACTTGTGGAGATTTTTTTAAAGGTAATATTGTAAACAAAACCTTTCGTTTGATGAATTTTCTTTTTAGTAATTACCTTCATGTCTCGATCTAAGCTCATATAGATAATCATTACTTGGCCATATGTGTTGTAAAATGTTTTCATGTATTCATAATATTTGTCGTGTATAGGTTGCAACATATGTATTTTTGGGTGGTAAAATTTTAGATAAGTTTTTTTTTTAAATTTTAACTCATTTCTCATAATAAAAAATATGCAACTCATTTTACATAATTCAACGAGGCTAAGGCACGGGGGGTTCACTAGTGAGGCAATATCATATCACGTCCATTCATATTGGGGGTTTGAATTCTCTTAAAAATATAAAAAATATATTGTCACATATTAAGGGGTCAAGGGGGGGTTTTAAATTTGACATAGTGATATAAATATTGGGGGTTATTTTATTCGGGTGGGTTTAGTAATAACCTCCAAATCGTGGGATGGATTCATACCTCCAAATCATGGGCTCAATTCATACCCACCTAAAACATAAGGACCCTCCATTTTTATTTGATATTTCTTATGATCCTAAGTTTTGCATAAATTTGATAATAGTGTACGAATGATAATATCAATGGAAGTCTATTTGGATTACTGGCCTTGAGAAATCCTCATTTAATAGCTTATTTAGGCTTGGTTTGAATTCATGCTATATTGGTTTTCATCTATAAGTTAAGAGATGTACGTAATTGAGATTTTTGGAGTTGGAACAATTGTATTGTATTTTTTGTAGGCATTCGAGAAAAAGATCTAACTCTTCATTTTTTAGGTTGGGGTTTAGGTTGGTATTGAGATTCAATCAAACCTTTATCCATGACAGCCAAGAAAAGTGAGATCAATATTTCTTGGCTCATTGGAACCAAGAAAAGTTAGATCAATCTTTCTTGACTAAATATTTCTTTCAACTTTTGTATTCTTCTTTAACATTTTCACATTGCCAGTTAGGAATGGTTGTTAGATTGAGTTATATTTGGCACATTCATAATTGTAATTTCAATTCTTATATTCAAGGAATCATCTTAGTATTGTGTTGGAATTGACATGAACATAGGTGAAAATATAAACCCTTATTTACATACCCTATGTGTTATCGTTACCATGAAATGGTATCGTATAAGTTTCACCATCTATGTATCTTTATAACTATTGCATGCTTGAAACCTAACAATTGATATTTTCCCCTCTCCTGTAAAGATAAAAAAAGAAAAATAGATATAACCCAAGAAAAGGTAACTAAATGTTGTTAAAGTGGAGGAAATTCATTGCATCTTGTGAATGACCCAAATCCAGGATATGCACATGATAATATGGTGTTATTGGAAAGTAAGATAAATTTGTCTATGTTTATTTGGGTTCAAACATCAATGATGTTTGTTTTGATAGGAAGGTATGGGAGTCCATCCACGAAAGGGTTTCAATTTTTCAATTTTATAGAGTTTAATTTATTAAGCTTATAGAAAATATGAGCTCTCTATGGTTATACTTATATTCACATGATATAAAATTGGTAGATTGGCAGGTTGTGGTGTGAAACATTTGCAATTCTCATATTTTCTGAGCATTGCACTAACAATTGGACTATGATCCTTTTAAATTCTTTGTTATGTTGATATCTTGACCGGGTTTCCTTTTATGCATTTTTCCTTCACTAGTACTATTTCATTGGGTCTTCCACTATCTAAAGCTACAAATTGATCAATCACCCCTGCAATTATGGTGGTATCATTATTAGAATTATACTGTTATTTTATTAGCATAATGTTTCTTATACTTCTGTGTGTTAGGGATCCTATTTGTTACAACTTCATAATATGATATAAAGGGGGTATTAAAAATGGCTTGATAAAAATGGATACATACAATATTTGGTGAAACTAGGGGTTTTATTAATTGGAAATGCATATTGGGAGGGGGGTTCAATAATAAAAATTTAGGAGGAATTTTCCAATATTTATTGAAATTAGGGATATTGTTTAATATCATGCGAACGATCGTGCTATGTAACAAGTTCACTGAGTGAACCCCCCGTGGGCTAAGGGCATTGACTATCCATAAATCGCAAGGATTGGCATTAACAAAGATCAACCATGACATTGGTAACACTAAATGTCAAGGCTTGATGTTCACGACAATGTCACGCACTACAACATTAGAAGGAATGTGAATTGCACCATCATTCTCCTTCGAACACTATGCAAAGATGAAAGACACTTCATATGTCTCACTTCGAAAAAAGCAAGAGGCAAGCCTTCAATCTCTGTCCCTTTCACACTTAAAATTGTAATCCTCAATCCTTGCACTTCCCCTACCAAATTAAAATACCAATGTTGATTTCCAATATATTTAGAGCCAAACTTGATCACTACCTAGCCCTTTATTGTTTTACTCACATATGTATACTTTTTTGTATGACAAATTAATGTACAATTGATTTTAATCATCGATTACATGAGTTTCTATTTATTGCTTATGAGTACTTGCAACATAATTTCCTTTCAATTTCATTGATTACTATCCCTACCATAAATTAGCTAGACTTGCTTTCAAACACATAAAATTATATTATCTATGTACACACAACTTTCTCTTATTTTACAACATATTGAAGTTCTTCTCGGCATTTCATTTGCCCCGCTTTGGGGGTATGCTAGTTTTTTTTAACTAAAGAGGTGATAATTTGCAACTTGGATCCTTTCCAAATTATCCAAAAAACACACATGGACAATGCCATCATGTTTTGATTATATTTAATTTTCAAAAACACATGTGGACAATGGCTTCATGTTCCTATTATCTTTCATTTTCTATAGATTGACTTGTAGGTTGGATATCATAGAATATGTTGTTGAAGCTTTAGTGTTATGTTGTTGTCAACTTATTTGAATGAATGTTGTATAGTTTTGGTAGTTGGTCTTACAATTATATTTAAAATCACATAATTTTTACTATAATTTAAAATAATATGGATTTTTATTTATTTATTAGTTTTTAATGTTATGTTAGAAAAACAATTATAATGGATACACTTTTATTTTGTCAAATAGTTATTAGTACATCCACTTAACAAGTTAAGTGCAATGAACTGCTAATTATTCCTTTTTTTTCAGAGAAAAAAATAATTGTACTTTTGTTATTTCCGTGAAATCAAAACGTACATTCACACGCCAAGGCATTGGAACATGGACTCGTCATGTACCATCGATACAAAAAAATATTGTTCAATACAAGAAACAATATCCATAACATAAACTAGTAGTCCTAGACAACCCACATTCTTACAAAAAGTACCTTTCAGGCACATAGCACAAAACATGGACTAGTAAGCATCATCAAGGAATGAGTGTATAGAACCAGAAAGGACACAGTTATCTTCTATCCATTCTTCCCAAAAAAGTACCCCATGCATACCATCAAGTGCTTCTTTTGACAACAAATCTACAACATCATTGTTAACTCTGTAAGTATGTTCAATAGTGAGATCAAGAAACCTGTCCAGCAGCATAGAAGTTCTTTGACACCAATTGTAAATTAGTGCATTTTCCAATTTGGCCCTCTTGTTTGCCCAAATGATGATTACCAATGAGTCTCCAAATATATTTAATGAATCAATGCCACAAATAGATGCCACTTTTAATGCACCCCAAAGGCCTAGAAGTTCGGCTTTCGTATTTGTGCCCACACCACCAACAAGGCGAAATTTGAGTAAGTAATCCTTTCCACGGCTGATTGTGAAACCTGCACCACACTTATGTTTTGTACATGCACCATCAAAGAACCCTATTGCTTTACCAAAATTCTCAGGATTAATAGTTCTAAATTTATCAGCATTCTGTTTCATAACTCCCTCTTTTGAGTAAAGATGAACCAGGTTCCAAAACATATACAAAGTTTGATCTACAGAAGGTTTTTCATCCTGAAATAAGGCCAAATATCTAGTTTTCCAAATAGACCATGCGAGTAGTCCTGGCATAGTTTTAGATTTCTATTCTTATTCAGCCACCTCTGGTAAGCTGTAGCAAAGTCCAAACTAGGCCACTCATCACCAATCCCGAGAGTTTTACAAATACACTTCCATGTAGACACGGAAAAATTGCAATGTAACAACAAATGGTATGTTGACTCCTCTTCCTTCCTGCACAAAAAACATATACATGGACCCATTTTGCCTCTGCGCTTCAAATTCTCCCAAGTGAGAATTTTATTATTGAAAAGAAGCCAAAGAAAACACTTTATCTTCAGAGGCATTTTCCATTTCCATATCATCTGATGCCACCAATTCCTTTGCAATCCCACATGATAATCAACTAAATCCTGATACGCCCATCTAGCTGAGACTTGTCCATTAACTGGATTTTTTTCCCAAATTAAAAGGTCCTATTGACTAGTTAAGCGAATACCTGCCAAATTAAGTTTCTGTACATACTGATCCCACTCAACTTTCCAAATGCTAGCCAGACCAAGATCTAAAGCTATAGACTAGTAAGAACGGTTTGGAACAAGGTAGCGAGATCTCTTAAATTGGTTAAGTGTGTAGAGACCGTAACTGGAGAAATGATTACGTAGATCCTGGGATAAACAAAAATATCCATTGAATCCTGAAATGGGATCAAGACCCACATATACATTCGATCCGCTGCCCACCCTCCAGGAAAGATGAGAGCTAATCCATGGGAATATTTTCATAAAACCCTTCCAAATAAAAGAAGCATTCCAAGTCACCAATCTTGGCTTCCTGATCCGGCTGATAATATCCTCTTTTATGTATTTTGCATGTAAATTTTTTTACCATAGGTTGTCTCCAAAGAGTCCACGCCAAAGGCTTTTTAACGAGAGGGAAATATTGAACCAGAATATGTTTTTTATATTCCAACCGCCATTCTTATATGGCATAGCTAATGCATTCCATTTTGTCAAGTGATATTTACCTCCATCCTTATATCTAGACCATAGAAAAGAGAACATGAGGTTGTTTAAAGTCTTCAGAATTGAAAGAGGAATTTGAGCTAAGAGAGCCCAATACATCAGTAAGCTGCTCAGAACATATTTGAGTAAGAGGAGACGACCACCCAAATAAAGGTGCTTTAACACCCACAAATTAATTATTTTCTCAAAACGACCAATTAACCAATTCCAATCCTGCTTACCATAGCAATTTGGTTTGATGTAAAAGCCCAGGTATTTAACTCTAGCATTCAGTTCAGTTGTTATATAAGGCAGATAGAGTAAAACCTCATTTAAGACAGGGTTTGTAACTAAGTTACAAATAAATACAGATTTATTCTGGCTAATTTGTATCCCTGTAGCAGAACAAAAGAGGGACAGAATGTCTGAAAATGACTTCCATTCTTCTACCGAATCCGATCCAAACAAAATGACATCGTTGACAAACAGGATGTGAGTGATGGATAAATTTTTTGCAACCTTTATACCCTTGACAACATTTTTGTTTCTTGCATCCCCAATCATAAGGCTGAGACCTTCTATCACCAATAAGAATAAAAGGGGAGAAAGTGGACAACCTTGGCATAGGCATCTGCAACTGTTGAAAAAAAGGGGTCGGGTTACCATTAACAAGGACTGAGTAGTTAGTCGACTTCACACATGCCATAATCCAATTTGCAGCCGTAATTGGAATCCCAATCTACAGGAGAACCAGTTTCAAAAAATCCCAGCTTACTTGATCATATGCTTTCACCAGATCGATTTTCAGGATTAAGCAATTCATATTTTTTGATTTGATAGAATGAAAAACTTCTTATGTGATACCGACTGCATCCAAAATCTATCTATCTTTTAGGAAGCCAAACTCCTCTTTGTCATCCACCTCTAGAGCTGAGGTTTTAACCTATTAGCAATAACCATAGAAATCAGTTTGTATACCAAGTTGCAAAGGGCTATAGGTCTAAAGTCATCAAATGAACTTGGCTGATTTTTTTTGGAATAAGTGTCACAAAAGTAGAGTTCAAGCCACCCGAAACCCACCCGGACCCAACCTTCCACTATGGAAAACTCGACCGCCTTCAATAGATCTGGGCCCATGAGATCAAAGAACATAAGAAACATGGAAACTGTCCACCCATCAGGGCCAGGGCTCTTCTCCTTCTTAAAATATTTTAAAACATTTGCAATCTCCTCTAGGGTAACCGGTCTGTCAATCTGGGCTCCTTCCTCCGGAGAGAAGAAATATGGATAGAATTTTATCACCCTCATTTGATCCTCAATGTTAGAGGAATTTGGATCTTCAAAATGATGTTTAAAGTGTTGTAGAGCCGCATCCTCAATCACCTTTTGATTAGTGACCTCGTTACCAGCATTATCCTTAATAGACCAAATTGAATTCACATTCCTCCCGTGTTAGGCATAATTATGGAAGAAACGAGTGTTGTTATCTCCCAACTTAACCCAAATGGCACGACTTTTAAGTCGCCATGTGCCTTCCTGAACCTTCAAGATATCATCAAGTCTATTCTGTAAGGTCTATAATTCCACTTTGTCTTCTTCAGAAAAAATGCCATTCAGATTGAGTGTATGTAGGATCTTAATTTGTTCTTTGATTAAAATAAGATCTTCATTATCCTTTGATTTTTTTAATTTTTCCCACACTTTTGTCTTCTTCTTTAAACCTTTGAGCTTGTAGATCAACATATCAACCAAATTATAATTAGGAGGAGGAGCATACATAATCCAATAATTTCTTACAATGTCACAAAAGTCACTATCACTTAACCAAGTACTGTTAAACCGAAACGGTTTATTCACCTTGCAATGGAAGTCTTCAATCTGTAGAACAATAACATGATGATTAGAAATAGTGGAATGTTCAATCCAAGTCCTGTACCTGGATAATTTAGCAGCCAGTGAATCTGCTAAAAGAAAATGGTTAAGCCTCTTACTAATACACCCAACACCCTGTCGTTTATTGCTCCAACTCACACCAAGCTTCTTAGGAATAACATCAACTAAATGAGCTCTCTGGAAAAGATCTTTAAAGAAGACAACCAATTCATCCACCTTCGCAGAGGGACCCCAAACTTCAGCCGCAGATAAAGTTAGATTGAGGTCGCCTGCCACAATCAAATTCAGAGTATTTAGAATACCAGATGCTTCCAAAGCTCTCCAATATGTCTCCCTATCCTTGAAAGGAGCATAAATGTTTAGAATAGTCAGTTCAAGATCACTAGATAGAAACCTTCATTTCATTAAGATCCATCCCATGGTTTTGTAGGTTTTGAAACACATGTTAGCTGGATTCCATCTAGTCAGTAAACCACTTGAGTGACCACATGAATCCATCGCCCTGAAATACCACCCTGACCAATGCTTTGAAAAAAACTCAATTGGCTGGGCCGCGGAACAACAAGTCTCCTGAATTAAAAAACAGTCTAGGCTAGTAGATTTAAGAAAATTGGTAAGGGACCTAGCCTTAGAAGCCCCACCAATACCACAAACGTTTGAAGACATAATAGACATTAAGTTAGAGTATGGTCGGACACATCTCCTCTAAGAGTACCAAGTGAGGAAGAGTTTACATCAACAAAATCTAAACTTTTTGACAAAGGGATGAAAGTGTCACCCACCTCCTTCTCTTTTACTTTATTTTTTCTTCGAATTGTAACATTCAAACATCTAATCAATGTGATCACCACATCGTCAATAGGGATAGGGTTTACTGCATAAATTTCTAAAGGGGAGCCATCGATACCTTTCATAGACATTAAGGAATTTTTGAAAGAGTTTAAGCCAGCCTTTTGCAGAGGAGGTGTATCACCAAAACGAGCACAAGAAGAAACCCTGGATTCATTAACAATCGTGCCCGAATCAACCAATGGGGAAACATGAATGGGGGTAGCATTCAGGGAGAAAACCCTGGAATCAATAGCTTTCGAGCCCGATTCATCCATGGGAGAAACATGACAGGGCACATCATTCGATGCCAGGGAAATGGGAGTTGAGACCACAGGAGAAGGACAGGAAACATGAGACGGATCCAAAAGATTATCCACACAATTTAGGTCATCCAAAATATTCCTAGCCAAGGGTTTGGAGTTTGTAAGATGTAGATCCGGCTTCCTCTCCATAGACAAATAGAATTCTAACTCTGCTTTGGTAACCCCTTCATAAATGAAAGAGGGTTCATCAGAAGACTTACCAGGTAATGAGATGCCTTCTTTGACCGATAAAGTTGGGCTTTCTGTAGCATCGACCATTGCTGCAGCCTTGTTACCAACCTATGGACAATTTTCCCGAACATGACCCGTACAATGACAATAAAAACAATGGAAAGGAATATTTTTATAATCCAGTTTCTATTTGATAACCTTGTCTCTCCATCTTATATCCGTAGAAGTAGGCAACCCCTTTGAAACATTAAACTCCACCAGCATAGAAGCTATCCATTTGTTTATCCCAAGGATAAGGTTTTTCTCCAACCTGATGAAGCGACCCAGCACATTCCCTAGTCCTTCAAACAAATTCGGCGTCCAAAGTTCAAAAGGGAAACCGAGGAGTAAAACCCATAAATGCCTCACCATCATATGTTCGATTTTTGGGTTAAAATTGACATGCCACCTTTTGATTACCAAAGAACCCTCCTTAATCAGCCAGGTCTGTGCAAGAACCGAGTTAATGAGCTCTTCGTTAGGGAAGATTAAGGCAACCCATCCATTCGAAAGGAGACTGGTTCTAGGAGGCAAACCAAAAATAGGAGTCCAGTTTGCATTAACCCATTCTACCAGTTCAATCTGTGAAACCCTTGTTCCTTCAATACGACCCACCACTCCTCTTCGAGCCAGGAGTTCGACCCTATCCATGTTAGCTCCGTCATCCAAGGTATAAAGTGTAGCCTCGACTAGAGCCTTGTAAGATTTTAGTTTACGTTTATACCGAGTAGCATCACCGGTGAGACGATGATGAACCCTAGTAGAAAAACCATGCTTGGACATAGAACCCGGAGCAAATGACTCCACACCCCTATCTTCTATCGAAAAAGAAGCATCGGTTCCCATCACAATCGGTGGAATGTGTCACAAGAGTAGAAAGGGACAGCCAGCTTCCAGTTGCTGAAAAGACAGACAAACGCCAAAATAGGGCAAAACTGGGACTACCGCCAAAAGTAGGGTAAGTGCCAAAAAGACCTACCAACTATAGCCTCTAGCAAAGAGAGAGAAACTCCTGCCAAAAGTGGCGAATCAAACGAAAATAGGGAAACTTCCTAAAGAAATGGAGCAAGTAACACCCAACAAAAAGAACCGACAAAAAGGCTAGCAGGGGAAGATTCTACAGTGTTACGGGCAAACAAAGAACTGAAGCAAAATTAGAAGTTCCCACTTTTTGTTACCTTGGTTGGTACTAGAGCTAGCCAAAGCGGCTAGCTGGACTCCAAGGAGCTTCAGGATGTTGCCCTCACTCTGCAGAAAACCAACCCACACCAAGGAACCAGTAGTCCATAAACCCTAGTGTCGCCCCTCTCCTCCATTCCACTAGCGAGGTTTTTATTCATATTTCACCTAGTTATCACATGTAAGCATAGATATTTTTTATAATTCTTTATTTCGCACACTTCCCACAATCTAGAAAAAAGACCTTTCCTTATTCACTCCAAATTATAAAATATAAAAGTATATGATACAAGATTATAAAATATAAACACCTATACCTTTACATTATCACTTATCAATATAAAATTATAAAATATAAACACCTATACCTTTACATTATCACTTATCAATATAAGATTATAAAATATAAACACCTATACCTTTACATTATCCTCATCTTTGTAATTTTTTTAACAACTAAAAATCCCTAGACAGCCAAAAACAGAAGATTCCTTATCTTGTACTACATAAATAAAAGCCGGAAGAAGCAAGCACTTAGTCTTCCTCATCTTGTACCTAGGGAACCTTTTTACTCCATGAATAAATCAGAGGTATTGCATCCATCTAACTTTGAGAGCGGGGCATAGAGTTCATTCACTTCGAGCGGAGTTGACCAAGATTTGATCCAGGCACGCCCCACCTTGCTGGTAGTTGAACTCAATCAACATAAACCTCCCTCAACTGTACCAGGTATCACCTAGTAACCCAACAATTATTTTATTATTTCGCTTACTGTTGTGAGTTTCTTGGCCTCCAGCTCTAAATATTTTATTATTTCGCTTCCTGTGCCAAGTCTCTGACTCCCCAGCTTATCACCTAACAGGACAAAATACTTTTATTATTTCGTTTCGTGTAGCGAGTCTTTGACTCCCCAACCCAGGAAAGTCCGCCATATCCAACCGCCAATGCCGATGCATATCTGCCATTCTAACATCACGCCCTTACCTTCCTCCTGCGTTGTTTTACATGACATTCAGAGGGACCTTGCCCTATAAAAGGCATTCAGGTCCCCGTTACACACATTCATAGAGCATCTAGGTATTTCTCGGCCCTTTCTACTCGCTTAATCATTCAAGCCACTTCAGGTGTCGTCCGCAAAATGGCAGCTACGATCAGAAATGGCACAGACTGCAAGGCAACCACTGTTTGCGTGACGGGAGCGGCAGGCTTTATGGCTTCATGGCTCGTCAAGTGTTTACTGGACAAGGGTTACACTGTCCATGCAACAGCGCGCGACCCAGGTTCGAATCTCCCCCTTTTATGAAAATATTTCTTCTTGCTTTTGCGTTATTTTCTCTCTGATTGAAGAGCTTAGGAAGCTACCTAAATTGTTGAAATGTCAAATATTTTTGCTGCCTGTCTTATTCATAGAGATTAAATGGTAACAATTATCTTATTTTTAGGTTGAAATTAACTTGAATTTTATTTATATTAAAGATTTTTAACTAGTAAAATAATTTTATTATAATAACTAGTTTTTAATAACTCATTATATTTCACTAATAAGTAGTTAGGTTTGTGTCACTATCCATATAATTGGTGACTTAACACAAAGAGTACCTTAACAATACACTTATTTATTTATACACCTATTTATTGTCTATTCTACACCCAATGACTATGTCATTATCCATATTAGTTAAAATAAAATACCATATTTTTTGGTGAGAGATCAACCATATATATCAAATTTATTTTGCTTTCTTTCAAAATCAAATTTATTATGCTTTCTTTCAAAGTCATGTAACATCAAATTGATGTATATTAACATCAAATTGCAAATCCTTTATAAAATTACACATTATTATTCTCTTATGTATACATGTTTTTACCAAGTCATAAAAAACTTAGATTCCTCACTAATAGATCTAACTCTATAAAAAACTTAGATTCCTCACTAATAAATCTAATTCTAGAAAAACTTAAATTTCCCACTAATAGATCTAACTCTATATAAATGTATTTATATTAAATTAAATTAAATCAAAGTATTTATTTTTAATATAAATCAAACATCATAATTTTTCTCATACCAGCAAATCTCAAATCCCAGATTCAAGTTAATAAATTTGCACAATTCAAATACAACAAAGATATTAATTTTACCATCATAAAATTTGAACCATAAAAAATAAATACTCCACCTGAACCATGAAAAATAACAACTACACCTTAAAAAACTAAAATCAGATTCTGACCATTTTAACCAGAGGAGTCCAAATTCATGAGTGATATGGATGGCTTAATACATGTGCAGAGATTTAGTGAGGGCACCCCCTGTGTCGTTCATCATAGCATATGTATAAGTTTAGCAGCTGGAAGTTATTTTGATCTTGGGTATTACTACTGAACAATGTCATACTGTTTTTATGAGCAGTCGTATTATGTTAATTGGATTATACATGTTTCTGTCGGTTTAGTTATTATTTATGTACAGGTTACTTGTCACATGGTATATCTTTGAATACAACTTTTTATCTACTAAAGTTGTCTTTTCTCAAATGAAAAAAAAAAATCCATGAATGTTTAGACAACTCCTTATTACTTCACAAGTCGGCATCAAGGGACTTACAATAATTATGGTATAACTGACAGTTATGTAAGTTTAATTTTATTAATTAATATGAAATAGAGAATTGAGATTGAATTTATTTTCTTTGATATTGAAAATCATTAAAATTATTGTCATTGTATCATGTCAGTCACTACTTTATCATAATGTGAATGCCATAAAGGTTATTTGCCCACCTGTACCTTTCACTCTGTTCGGGCCAATATTTGTTTGATGAATGGCTGCGATTTCTGTGAGAGCAAGTTTTAACTGCCGATGGGATGTTGCAAGCTCTTTCAACCCATTGCGTTTCGTTCCACATTAATCCAATTGACCATGAAAATTAAGCTTCATTGTGTCTAGTGTATTTGTCCTTATTATGTAGTGTATTTTGTTTTTAACTTGTGTTTCTCTTTGAGTGGTGACTGTTTACCAGTTAAGTTAAGTTAATTTAAAGTATTATAAAAATTTAAGGAATTTATTTATATGATATTAATAGAGAATATTTAATCTCAGCTATTACTAGTTATCACATGTAAATTTAGATATCTTTAATATATTTTTTTTATAATTGTTTGTTTTTAATTTAGTCACTACCATAAAATAAATCTTGATATTATACTTGTTTTTTCTTACTATAATTTAGGAAGAGGACCCTTCCTGGTCCATGGATAAGATACTTATCTTATCTTTTTTGTTTTTTCTTACTATTTTTTTTGTTTTTCTTACTATAATCTAGGAAGAAGAAGAGAACCCTTTTCTTTTTAGTCCATGATCCATGGATAAGACACTTTTTTGTCTTATCTTTCTATAATTTAAGAAAAGTACCCTTCCTAATCCATCCTAAATTGTAAAATATAAATACTTGGCTATAGACACCTATAGATTTAAAGTTGATAGTGAATTGTTTGCCAAGATATCCAACATCACTCAGACATCCCAAAAATTCTGTCAAACAAATACCTAACACCCTACTCACCAAACGCAGCCATATCATATCTGCCATTCTAACATCACGCCCTCACCTTCCTCCTGGCTTGTTCTAGATGGGTTTCAAAGGGACCGTGTTATATAGAAGGCATTCTGGTTCCTATTCTATGCATCCACAGAGCGTCTAGTTATCTCTCGTCCTTCCTCTAGAAAAATCTTTCAAGCCACCCAGTTCTTCGGAGAATGGCTTCAATGAATGGGAAAGACTGCAAGGGAACCACTGTCTGCGTGACAGGAGCTGCAGGTTTCATGGCCTCCTGGCTAGTAATGCGGTTACTCCAGAAGGGTTACACTGTTCATACTACAGTGCGCGACCCAGGTAAAATTCGAATATGGTAACAAATGGACTTTTCTTAACTACAAATTTGATAAAAATTGAAAGAAATTTCAGGTATAAGTAGTGTAAATTTTACTTTCATAAAAAATTCAATATAAGTGAAAAATGTTTGTAGAAGTTTGATTCAATTCTGAATCGATTTAAATTATCAAATTTTATCATAATTTTGAATTTATAAAATCTCAAAAAAGTGGTTATTCCCAAGCTTGCTTCCTCTCTCCAGTATATTATGGTTTCAAGTTTAATGTTAGGTTGGCATACAGATAACGAGGCGAAGGTGCGCCATCTCCTGGATATTCCCGGAGCTGCGGAGAGGCTTAAGCTCTTCAGAGCGGAGCTGTCGGAAGACGGCAGTTTCGATGCCGCTGTCGCCGGCTGCCAGGGCGTTTTTCATGTCGCCACTCCGATCGATTTTGCACCCAAAGATCCCGAGGTAACAAACCAGATTGTCTAGCGTTTTTGTCTTTGGGCATTTTTTTCTATGAATTTGATTTAACGTCGCTAACAGAAAGAAAGAAATAAGAAATTATTTTTAAGTCCACGAGGTTAACAATAACCTAGGGGATAGACTGCTTCACCTCTAATTTTTGCAACTAAGTCCTTTTCTTGTTCAACTTGATGATGAGTGCCCCCAATTTCTCCACAATCCCCTCACTAAAAAAGTTATCCCAAAAACTAGCTATCAGAATATTTACATAATTGGTATATTTGCATAGTTGACCCTACTGTCTTTGAAAACTGCACACTCGAAAACGCTGATATTTACATAGTTGCCCTAATATACATTGTAGAATACGCTGTTAGTATTTGTAATACTGAAATTGAAATTGCTGCTGTGCAGAATGATGTGATCAAGCCGGCAATCAACGGAACCCTCAATGTTCTCAAGTCCTGCACGGAGGCCAAAACCGTGAAGCGTGTGGTGGTCACATCGTCGGCGGCCACGGTTTCCATAAACAACTCGACGGAACCGAATCAGTTGATGGACGAATCCTGCTGGACAGACGTGGATTTCCTCCGGACTAATAAGCCCCCCACCTGGGTAGGTAACTGCTCCAATGAATTCTACATTAAATAAAGTAAAATTTAGAGCAATATAAGATGTAGCAGTTCTGGTTCCTTTCTGACTAAATAAACCGTGTGTTTTAATGCTGCAGTCGTATCCAGTTTCCAAGACGCTTGCAGAGAAAGCAGCGCTGCAATACGGGAAAGAAACGGGGCTGGATGTGGTGACCATTATCCCTGTTCTGGTGGTGGGGACTTCCCTAACTCCCAGCGTGCCGTCTAGCGTCCAGCTGGGGCTCTCCTTACTCACCGGCAACCCCCACACGTTGCAGGCCATCAAGGGCATGCAAATGGTGTCTGGCAACATCGCATTGGTACACGTGGACGACGTCTGCAATGCCCAGATTTTCTTGATGGAGAACCCCTCTGCAGAAGGCCGCTACATCTGTTGCCCCATCAACACCTCCGTACCGCAGCTCGCGAAATATTTATCCAAACGTTATCCACAGTACAATGTCCCAACTCAGTGAGTATCAATATCGGTATAGTATTTGGCCTTTTCGCATTTGTCTACGTATATACGAGTATTTAGCAATTGAATGTTTGCGTGTATACGTCCAGGTTTGAGGATGTGCCAGAGATTCCAAAGCTGCACATTTCGTCGAAAAAATTGGTGGACAGCGGTTTCTCCTTCAAATTTGGCATCGACGAAATCTACGATGACGCCGTAGAATACTTCAAGACCAAGGGCTTGCTTGCTTAATTAGCTTAACGACTAAACAAAACGGTGGTTTTTGACGAATAATAATGCGCGCTGTTTGTTTGGCGGTATTTGCAGAACAAAATGTTGACTTCAAGCCGTGGCAGCTTTTTAAAGTATATTGTAAGCTTAGGTGGTTTTGCTTTTGCGTTTATGTTACGACTGGCCGGTTGGCTCCATGGCAACATGCTCCTTTTATCTTTTATTTATCCAATCTGACATCGTAATGGCAACACGGATGTTTTTGCCATGTCTGTGGAAGCAATTAAATGCTCAGTTTGTAGAAATGAGACTCTGCATTTTACCTAATATGACAATATAGCCATGTTTAAGGTGGTTTCTTTCTAGTCATTTTTGTGCTTTATATTAAACTATATAAATTATATAATACATTATGGTGACTTGAAAATTAAAAATTATACTATTAAAAGTATATTATTTTTTGGAAATCTTCATTTAAATTTTAAAATAAAACATTATAATTATAGTATAATAACCGTATCAAACTTACAATAAAAATCCCTAACTCAAATTCTTAAGGAAAAATTACTAAAATATTTTTTTAAGATAACTTGCTAATCCACCTAACAAACTAAACCTAAATTTCTGTTTCAACTTACAACACACAATTTAAAAATCTTGAAAGCTTTGTTTGTCTGATAGTGATGGTAGTGACATTTTCCAAGTCCATGAATACCATGTGACTTCATGAATGCCATGTGTCTTCACATGGAGTATGTCGTTTGGATGAGATACGATAAGATGGGTAACATAAGCGAGAGGTACGATAAGATGGGTAACACAATAAAAGTCCAAATAATATATATACGGCAGATTTCAACCATGTTTAGATTTTATCTAGTGATATAAATAGCTTCGGTTGTATATCTTAAATTGTCATACAAAAGAAATATAATCTATTATTAAACCTGAGCTTTTTAATATAAAAAAATTATATTATATATATTTTTAAAATGTTGTTTAATAAATAATAATTTATTTATAAATATATATATATATTTTGATGATGATGAAATAGATCAATTTGATATAAAAGAAAAGGCCATTGTTAGAAACTAGGGTTTCTGAATTATTTCAATTTTGATGAATTAGAAGATTATGCACTCTAGGCAAGGTAATTTAAAAGAAAGTACTTTTCATCCTCAACATTTATGGTTCTTTCTTATTTTAGCTAAGTAGATCTTCTTCTTTACATTAATTAAAAATAGATAATTTTGTTATTGAAAATTAGGATTAATAATTTCCTTGTAATATTTTAATTTTCTTTATCCTCTAAATATTTATCAGAATATAACTAACTTCTATGTAATAATATTTTTAATATCATCTTATAATTTGCAAAATGATTATATTTTTAATATCAACTTATATATTTTGCAAAATGATATTTTCATCTGTCCACATCTTTATACAATTATTAAATGAACTAATTTATAAACATATAATCCATCAATAATATTATAATAACCACTTTAAATTTTTAACCATAAATAAGTTTAAATTTAGTTCTTTAAGAAAATATGAAAATTAATTAAAAAATATTATTTTTATATAGCATGAATGCATGTGCCTCCTTGGGATCTGTGCCCTCCTCTTATAAGAAATCATCCACATGTAATGCACCCTATTAGCCTAGGAATCCACACCTTCATATAATAATAATAATAAAAAAATAAATGCCAAAACAGATCTATCCGTGTCCAGCCTTAAGATAAGATACCGCAATCAAATATGCCTGTCATTAAGCTGCCTACAATCTCTGTTTCTCCGTGTCAGCTCTACAGATAGGATCCTACTCCACAACTCCCAAATCCACCCAGTATTCACTCCACCCATTTTCACAATGTTAATACTGATATACTCACATCCCCCCGATCTATGTTGACTCTCGTCCTATCAAGAAGTTAGAAGACCACTTCGTCCCATGCCTTTCCCTAAAGCAAGATATATCTTATATATATAATATAAAAGCAATGTCGGTCTGGTTGATACACATGCCGAGTGGTTAGTAGCATGTTAAAAACATGAAACTAATCTATAAACCTATGATCCATTAATAATATTAGAATATACGATTTTAAATTTTTAACCATAAATTTAGTCTTGGAAGAAAATTTGAAAAATAGAAAATTAATTAAAAGTATTATTTTTATATGATTTTTTAATTAGCTTAAAATAATTTTTATTTTCAAAATAACTATATTTAATATATAGAATAAAACTTAAAAAAATATTTATATATATATTTTTTATTAATATTTCTTTTCACAATAACTATTAAGATTTTGTAATTCTCTTTTTGTATTTAATGGTTGATAATTAAGTAGTGTATGTGTCCATACTTTACTTTGTGAATAAGATGGATATATATTTAATGGCTCGTGAACATCAATAGGTCACAAATTAAGAGGAGCAAGTCCCCCGTGTTTGTGAAGATGTGAAATTTGTAAATGTCTTAAATGGTGTTGTGTTATTATACAATAAGGAGCTTAACAAGAGTAGCATGTCATTTACAAGAATTGAACCTGTGTGGGGAGGGTAACAATCATTCTTCCCAACCACCCAAGCTACAAGCAATGGACTATAAAATTAGTTTTCACTTAGTATTTTGTCACATTTTATGATTATGAGTTAAGTATTTTAAATATAAATATAATTGCTATTGAAAAAGTAAAATATTTGATAAATTTCGCTAGCTCATTCGATTAAGGTGTGGGTCTCATCAATAGGGTGATCCGGGTTCAATTTCCCTTAGGGGTGAGCTAGTTGGGAGGAGGCACACAAAATCCAACTAGTTGAGGGTTGGTGTGGCCCAAAACGAGTGCAATACATAGGTGATTTTGACGGCTTAGATGCCCCTGGATCATGGTTTTTTAAACCAAAGGTCACTCCAGCATGTTAGGGAGATTCTAGCAAAAAAAAAGTAAAAGATATTGAAAGGATTTAATATTTTTAATGTGAAAGGATACATTTGTTTTTCAAGAGTGGTTCATCGGCATTACGGACTACATCGATGGAAAGAATGAAATGTCGATTATAACATGTCGCGAACTAGATTTGAATCTAAGTAGCGAGTATCACAACCAATACTCCCATACATCCAATCTAGACTAAATCACAACCACTCAATTTAAAATAACTTGCAACTTTTCTTAAAAAGATTATCAAAAGTAAAAAAGATTCAAAGGGTTTTTATGTAGAATATTTTTAATGGGAAAAGGACTTTCTAAATTAAACATTGCAACCTTGCTCAAAAACATGGCGAAAGAGGGATTCTCGACCACAACCTTGTTAAAAAAGATGTTCAAAACCACTTTCTCAAGTGACACATTGCGACCTTGTTCCAAAAGCTGGTCAAAGATAAGTAGTTGGGTAATGATCCTTATTTTGTCCACATTTTAAAGGGGAGAGAATAATAGCTCGGGAACCAAAAAACGACCTTTTAAAGGGAGAGAGTAATAGCTTAGGAACCACCAAAAATACTCAAACATAGTGTTTGTCAAGGATTAAAAAGCTGATAAACATAGTGTTTGTCGAGGATTAAAAAGGAGAGGAAAATGACAAATGAGCCAAACGGAGAAAAAATTAAAGCACATGGGTAGGGCGAAAAGATAAATGAGCCAAACGACAAACTAAATTTTTACTAAAGCACTCCAACGTTAACCATTCCCCTCATACTTCTAAGAAAACATAATATAAAAGACTTGGGACGACAAAGATAAGGATCTAGGTTGGTATTGTTTTGAGGGAGAAACCATGGTAGAGGTGGATGAAAATGGGATTATGAATGCGAAACCATGTTAGAGGTTGATGAGAATGGGATTATGAATGGTTGGTGTGTAATACATAGCTCATATAAATGGGATTATGAATGGTTGGTGTGTAATACATAGGTCATATAAATAACTAAAACTAAAATTATAATTGTATATTATAATTGTATAGGTTTTTTTAAGTGATGGTAAGCTTATGGTTCATTAATTTTGCCAACATAGATATTCAATGCATGAATACAAATTTAATGTATTTACAAATCATAATTACATTATGAGGTCAAACTTCACAATGTGAATTCATTACATGGAGTGAATGGTTGTACATTGTCACCTCAAATCAAATAGGAGAGTTAGGTAGTTCTGGGCAAAGTTTCATATCAATAACCACAACAAAGTCAATGTTGCAGCATGTGTTTACCATTATGAGTGCATTCATGAATATGGGTAACATTTTTGGCTAAAAGTGACAGTGAAAATTCATTTTTTTACTCATTTATTAAATTGAAGCTTTCAAAACACATATATACCTTGTGAATTTCGACATCAACATAAAAACAGATTGTAGGGAATTATGTTGTCTTTTCAATTATATTTAAAATAATAAATAATAATATCATTTAATATGTCAAAATTGCATTTAATGAAAAGTTTGTTATTGTAAATTTCAGAAAAAGTTAACAAGTCGCTTGTGTGCACTTAAAATAATTTAGTTATAAATGCATAATTATTGAAAAAAAATATGACCATAATTTACATAGAATGCATTGGGTTACACATTTGTTTTTAATTTGTTTTGGAAAATTATATTTTTTTATTAATTTTCGAAACTAGTCATTGACAATTTTAATCTTATTTTGTACACATGTGTACATAATTTTTTTTTTACTGCTTACAAAAATAAAAATAAAAAACCAAAAATATCTTTTTGAAGAAGAGATGTTGATATATTTTTTATGTTGTTGATTTTTCTTTGCACTACTTCAAAATTGTAGACATGGTTTTTAAGTGTAAGTTTGAAAAGAAAATTAAAAAATATCATATGAACTCAAAAACCCGTATATTATATGCCACTAGATAGATGATTCATTGACAACGGTCTGAAGACTGTCACCTAAGGTGCATCTCACGATAAGGTTTAGGCCTGACAAAGAGGCCAGTAAAATTAAATTTGCAAAGAAGGGAGCTAAAAGCTTGTTTTTAAAGCCTCGATTGAGCTATCAACTCGATTAAGACCTTTTAAGCACATTTTTAAATAGCTCAATCGAGGATTTATCCATGGTTAAGCTAAAAGCTTAATTGAGTTAATAGTTTGATCGATCTTTTAGCTTAACCATAGCTAAATCCTTGATTGAGCTATTTAAAAATGCGCTCAAAATAGCTTGACCGAGCTCTTAAAAAGCTCGATCGAGATTTTGTCCATCAACTGTTTGCATTCAATTCACTTCATTTTCTTCCCTTTAGCAAATAGTGTGATTTACCTACCAAATTTTGGCACTTAATAAACTGAATAACAAGCCAATTCTATAAAACACCAAAACATAAACTAAAATTTATGAATTGTAATACCACTATAAGCCTCTTAAGTGTCCCACGGTGTAATTTTTTTTTAAGATTTGCCACAGAGATATATATTGTTTCAAATGAAATTGGACATTTTCATTTGTTATTCACCAGTCAACATGGGAAACAAGAAACGCTCCAATTTCTTGAGGTGTATTTCTTTTTTAAAATTTAAACTCAAGAAATTTGACCTCCCTTGATAGATCCGGGTTTAAGTTTTAAGTTTTTATTTTATAAATGAACATCTATTTTTTAATACTTTTCATACTATTTTATTTTATGAACTAACATGGATTTTTTTAAAGTACTTTCCATAATTTTTTATTTTATGGGCCGACATGAATTTTTTTAATTATTTTGTTACAAACGTTATATCACGTTACAACATCTCCCCCATACTGGGTTGTAGAGCACCGAGTGAACGAAGAAGTTGTAGGTAAACCTTTGGTCACTATTCGACTCATATTAAGGACGATATCGATAATTTTCTTACTTCATTCTTCAAATGATAATTATTTTACTTCTTAATTCTTACCTCTTACCCCATTCTCACAATTATCACATTTCAAAATTAATTATAATTATCATGTTGAAATTAACTACAATTATCATATTAATTAGTTACTAGTCCTTCAATTTTCAATATATATATATATATATATATATGAAAATTATACCAAATTTTTTATTATTATAGCTTTCGGCTGAAGAAGATTTTTTTGGCCGAAATCTAACTTTAACGGTGCCCTCGACTTCGAGCACTTACTAGAAGGGAAATTTTCGCTGAAAACTTGTTCAATCGAAAGGTTGCTTATGTATATCAACAATTGTTGTCATGTTGTTCATTTCACAACTTCTCTGGCCATCCACCCTGCATCCGTCACCCTCCTGCCACCATCCTCCTGCCACCATGTATCTACCACCCTCCTGCCACCATGCACCCTGCAAAGCCAAAATGATCCTTTGCCCTGCATGAGCAATCCTTCGTTTCATTTCGACATCCTTTTGTTCACCTTTGTGGGTGGTCTTTGTTGTGATCGGGCTGGTTCCGGTCGACATCTTTATGTTCTCCTTTGTGGTTTTTGCAGTCATCGAGTTGGTTGTGGTCGTTGAGTTGGTTTCGGTCGACATCCTTTTGCTCACCATTGTGGTCTTTGCGGTTGTTGAGCTAGTTCCAATCGACATCCTTCTATTCACCTTTGAGGTCTTTGCGGTCGTTGAGCTGGTTCCGGTCGACAAGCAGGTTGATGAGCAGGTTAGTGGATTTTTGGTAGGCTGTATATCAACAATCTCTTTTGATGGAAGACTATACTTAATCTCTAAACATCTGTTTCTGATTTATGTTTTTGACTTTACGGGGAAGTCTCTATGCTATCTAGTCATTCAATGATATTGATAGTTATTACCAGTCACTGTTTATGGTAGCGTGGAAGGTTTGTAAATAGTTTTCTCCAAAATACAGTCTGAAAGGTTTGGAATCTTTGTGGATGTCCTGCTCTCTCACTTTATTATACTTTGTTTTTTTTTTTTCTTTAAAAAAAACTATTACATTCGTTTATTTTGCTGAAGAAAAACAAATTTACATTTGTCATATTATGCATGTCTTATAGCTCTTTTAACAACTATTACATTTGTTTATTTTGTTGAAGAAAAACAAAATTACATTGGTCATATTATGCATGTCTTATAATCTTTGTGGATGTACTGCTCTGTCACTTTATTATACTTTGTTTTTTTGCTTTGTTTTGTTTTTTTCTTTAAGAAAACTATTACATTTGTTTATTTTGTTGAAGAAAATAAAATTACATGTCATATTATGCATGTCTTATAGCTCTTTTAACAACTATTACATTTGTTTATTTTGTTGAAGAAAAACAAAATTACATTTGTCATATGTATGTCTTATAGTTTTTTTAACAAAGTATATGTGGATGTCATTTTCATCATTTAATATATCACCTGTCAAAATAAATAGTGTCATTGCTTTTAGTCTATGTTATATGTTTACATTAAACCATGGTAGCATAATTCGGTTGTATTCGCATTTTGTGTACGGAAATTTGGAGTAAATTTGAATTCGTCGAATATTCGGTGTAGGTGTGATATGGATACGGATTATTAGTGAGCAATTAAATTTTGAAAACCAATTAAAAAAACCTTTAATTATTTAAACACTATAAAATAGAATTACCATTTAATTATTTAAACACTATAAAACTATAAAACATAAATACCTTTCAATTTCATACTTTCCTATTAAAATAACTATTAATAAGTTGTCATCTCTCAAACTTCTATATTAGAAGCTCCTCAGATTTTATATCTCTGTTTTTTAAATATATGTTAAATTTTATTATATAAATGTATATGCATAGTTACGAAATATTTGATTAAAAATATTATATATAAATAAGCTACTTCCGTATTTTTTTCGTATTAGATATTTTCATTACTTATTTTTTCCGTATAAAATTGTATTCATATCCGTATTTGTACTCGAATTATGCTACTATACATTAAACCCCTTGAAAAGAAACAAAAATGATTTGGAAAATTGGTCAACACCATAGGAAATCAACATAAAGTGCCCGTGCCCATTGCTTATAGTGTCGGGTATGCACTGCTTTCTGAGCTAAGCGTGGCTTTGGAAGTAAGCTGTTCGAGGTCTTTCTATGATTATCATCTACATATTAACAAGTAGCTCTCATAACTATGATCCCAATCGTAGCTCTCATAACTTGCAAATCAATTTAAAATTGAAAGTTTTGTTTTTAACATTTTCCAAATCCATGAACACCATCAATGGTATAAGCGTCGTAGTGTCACAAGAGCACGGGGGGTTCACTAAGTGAACTTGTTGCATAGCACGATCGTTCGCACGATATTAAAGAATATCCCTAATTTCACTAAATATTGGAAAATGTGTCCTAAAATTGTATTGTTGAACCCCCCTCACAATACTCCTTTCCAATTAAGAAAACCCCTAGTTTCACCAGATATTGTAGGTATCCATTTCTATCAACCCATTTTTAACACCCCCTTTATATCATATTATCAAGTTGTAGCAAACAAGATCCCTAACACATCTTAGTATAAGAAAAGAAGATGTTAAATAAAATAATAGTATAATGCTAATAATGATCCCACTAGGATTGCAGGGGAAACTAATCAATTTGTAGCATTGGACAGTGGAAGACCCAACGAAATAGTACTGGGGAAGGCAAAATGCATAAAAGGAAACCTAGTCAAGAGATCAACATAACAAAGAATGTAAAATACTAATAGTCCAATAGTTAGCGGAATGCTTAGAAAAGATGAGAATTGCAGATGTTTCACACCACAGCCTGTCAATCTACCAATTTTATATCATGTAAATACAAGTATATCCATAGAGAGCTCATGTTTTCTATAAGCTTAATAAATTAAACTCCATAAAAATGTAAAATTGAAACCCTTTCGTGGATGGACTCCCATGCCTTCCTATCAAAATAAACATCATTGATGTTTGAATCCAAATGAACATTGAAAAATTCCTCTTACTTTTCAATAGCACGATATGATCATGTGCATAGCTTGGATTTGGGTCATTCAGAAGGTCCAATGAATTTCCTCCACTTCCTCTACATTTATTCTCGCAATCAAGGGAATTAACAACATTTACTTACCTTTTCTTGGGTTATATCTTGTCTTTTTTTTATCTTTATAGGAGAGGGAAAACTATCCATTTTTACGTTTCAAACATGCAATAGTTATAAAGATACACAAATGGTGAAACTTATATAATACCATTTCATGGTAACGATAATGCATATGGTATGTAAATAAGGATTTATATTTTCACCTATGTTCTTGTCAGTTCCAATACAATATTAGGATGGATTCCTTGCATATATGAATTGAAATTATAATTATGAATGTGCCAAATATAACTCAATCTAACAACTATTCCTAACTCACAATGTGAAAATATTAAAGAAGAATACAAAATGTTGAAAGAAATAATTAGTCAGGAAACATTGATCTAACTTTTCTTGGTTCCAATGAACCAAGAAAGATTGATCTCACTTTTCTTAGTTGTCGTGGAGCAAGGTTTAAATTGAATCTCAATACCCACCTAAACCCTGACCTAAAAAATGAAGAGTTAGATCTTTTACTTCAATGCCTACAAAAAATACAATACAATTGGTCAAGTCCGGAACTCCCGTTTAGCCACATCTCTTAACTTAAAGATGAAAACAATATAACATCAATTCAAACTAAGCCTAAATAAGCTATTAAATGAGGATTGCTCAAGGACAATAATCCAAAGAGACTTCCATCGATATTATCATTGGTACACTATTATCATATTTATGCAAAACTTAGGATCAGAAGCAATACCAAATAAAAATGGAGGGTCCTTAAATTTTAGGTGGGTGTGAATTGACCCCATGATTTGGATGTATGAATCCATTCCACGATTTGGAGGTTATTCCTCGACACACCCAAATAAAATAACCCCCAATATTTATATTACTATGTCAAATTAAAAAACCCCCTTGACCCCTTAATACGGGGCAATATATTTTTGAGGTTTTTAAGAGTATTCAAACCTCCAATATGAATGGATGTGATATGATATTGCCTCACTAGTGAACCCCCCGTGCACAAGAGTGCCATGTCACTTCACATGGAGTATGTCATTTGGATGAGCCCATGAAAGCGAGAGGTATGATAAGATGGGTAACACAATTAAAGTCCAAATAATATATATGCGACAGATTTCGAGCACTTCAGATTTTATGTAGTAATATAAATAGTTTCGGTTGATTATGGTAAATTGTCATAGAAAAGATATATAATCTAATAAACCTGAGCGTTTTAATCAAATTGTGTTATATATATTAAAAAATGTTTTTTAATAAATAATAATTTATTTATAAAAATATATTTTTATAGATGATGATGAACATAGTTAATATTTTTTTAGATTATTTTTGCTTTATGGAATTTTAAACAAGAAAAGTAGTTTTATCTACGTACTCAACAAGCTTGCAAATAAGACTTCTTAAATTACTACAATTTCGATGAGTTAAAAAATTAGGAAAGGTCCACCTTTGATTCAATACGTAATTCTTAAAAGAAAGATAATTTTGATTTTTTAAGATTAGAGTTAATAACCTGAAACTAATCTGTAAACATATTATCCAATAATAATATTATTATAAATTTCTTTAAATTTTGAATTATAAATTTAAATTCAAGTTAAAAAATAAAAAATATTATTTTCATATCATTTAAAAAAAATATATAAATTCACTTAAAATAATTATATTTGTAAAATATTATTTTCAAAATAATTATATTTAAATAATATATAAATAAAATTATCTAAAATAAATAAATAAAAAATTATTTATAATTTTTTCACAATAACTATTAAGATTTTGTAATTCTCTTTAATATGAAATTAACACCCAAAACAATTAAGTATTTAATTATTAATAATTATGTAATTTATGTATTCACACTTTTCTTTGCGAAGAAGAGGGAATATATTTAAATTATATACAAAATTTTAAATTATTAAGATATCTTTAAAATATACAAAATTATAATTTGTATAAGAAAAAAAATTAAAACACAAACTAATGAGAGGGCATATATTTAAAGTATATACAAAATTTTAAATTATTAAGATATCTTTAAAATATAAACAATTATAATTTGTCTAAAAAAATATACATGTAAATAATTAAAATTATAAAAAATGTTTTTTTAAAGCATTTTTTTTTTATGATTTTTATATAAATTTTAGAAAATAATAAAAATTATATATATATAGATATAGATATAGATATATTCCTTGTAAGAAGTTGTGGGAAACCTTCAAGTACTTTTCCTCATTTCAAGGATGGTACCCAAGGTAAACCACCGGCCCTGATTAGGGGGCCTAACCCGGTGGGAACATCAATTGAGACCCTTATATATCAATGCATAAACACCCGGGGATTTGATCCCGAGACCTTCTGCTTACAACTCACAACTCTTAAGCACTTGAGCTAACCCATCGAACTTACTTTATATATATATATATATATGATTTTTATAAAAAATTATATTAAAAAAACAAATACAACATTAAAAAAAATTAATTATATCAATAAAAATGATATAAGTGCAAGTAGGTGTCTTAAATGGGTGTTGCGTTGTTATACAATAACCCCCGTGTTTGTGAAGGTGTGAAATTTATAAATTTCCCTATCTCGTTGCAATGTTGAAAATAGCTATATTTCTATTAAAAATATATATATGTAAAGGTGTCCATACAATCCTCCATCAAGGAGATAGCCAATATCCGGCCACCATAATCCATACAAACCGAAAAGCAAGTCACCAAATATCCATAACATCATTCGAAAAGGCCAAAAGGAAACCAAAGAGAGTCAATAGAAAAGATGCGGCTCTCTAGCCAGAAAGGAAAAGGAACCAAAAAAATGTACATAGAGCCGAAACTAATAGAAAATATAATGAAGAAGCAACTAAGACGAATAATAGCCGCCAAAAAAATACCCCAGCCTCCAAAAAAAGACCCCAATTACCAGCAAGAGGATGTCGATAGGGGAATACGCCCACAAGAACTAAGAATCGAGTGGGACCAATACTCGAAATAGATACAACCACCTATAGCCGTCAGAGCCCGCTTAGACAAAATATCAGCAAGTATGTTGTGCTCACGATACAAGTGATTGAAAGATAACAGTTGGAATTGCTTTTGTAGAGATTCCACAATATCCATCCACGGAGAGAGAGCCAAAGAGTGCAACGAGCTGCGACCACACACCCAATCAATAATGGTCAAGGTCCCCAACAATTTGCTTTAAAGGAATACTTTTCCGCAGTGCAAAAAAAAGAGTCATCCAAAGGGAGAGAAGTTCACCACACGTATTTGATCCCATGCCTCCATTCATCCAGACATGAAAAACTTGTTGCTGGTTAATCAAAATGATCATTCCAGCGCCACATGAAGCTCCCCCATTCTGTGAAGCCCCATCAAAAAAAGCTTCTCTTCACTAAAGGGAATGTTAAAAGTCAGTCTGCACTTTTAAATTTGTTTTAAGAGGAAAACATTCATTTTCTCTTCACAAAAGGGACATATCACGGACATATTAAAAATAGTTTTCACTATTAGTATTTTGTCAGTCTGAGTTGAATATTTTTTAATATTAGTATAATTAGTATTTAAAAAGAAAAAGATATAGAAAGATTTTAAATTATATTTTTAATGGGAAATGATACTAATTTATTTATTTTTAAGTATAGTTTATTAGTGTTATGGGTTATATCCACATAAAGAACGAAATATCCATCATAACATGTCATGTCGTGAGATGGATTTGAAATTAAGTGGCGATTACCACAACTAATTTTCCAAACCATCCAATATAAACTCTAGTGCGAGTATTGCAACTACCCAGTCTAAGATAACTTGCAAGTTTTCTTAAAAGGATAGTCAAAAGTAAAAAATATTCGAAGGGTTTTTTTTATGTAAAATATTTTTAATGGGAAAATGACATTCTAAATGAAACATTGCAACCTTGCTAAAATACATGGAGGGATTCTCGACCACAACCTTGTCAAAACGATGGTCAAAAAGAGATTCGTGACCACTTTTTCAAATGACACATCACAACCTTGTTAGAGATTCTAAGTAGTTGGGTAATGATCCTTATTTTGTCCACATTTTAAAGGAGAGAAAATAATAACTTAGGAACCACAAAAAAATCTTGATAAACATAGTGTTTGGTAAGGATTAAAAAGTAGAGGAAACTGACAAATGAGCGAAAGGGAGAAAAAAGTAATAAGCACATGGTTAGAGGGAAAAGATAAATGAGCCCAACGACAAACTATATTTTGACACAAGCACTCCAACATCAACCATTACCACATACTTTTATGAAAACATAATATAAAAGACTTGGGACAACAAAGATAAGGATCTATGTTGGTATTGTTTTGTCGATTTCAAAAGTGCCATCAACACCAATTCGAGGGAGACCATAGAGGCTGATGGAAATGGGATTATGAATGGTGGGTGTGAAATAATACATGGTTCATTTAAGTAAGTAAAGATTAAAATTAAAATTGGAGAGGGTTTTTTTGTAATTTAAAAATGGTAAAATAGTAGGCTTATGGTTTGTTCACCTTTCTAACTTAGATCTTCAATGTAAGAATAAAAAATTTAATGTTTTTACATATCATAATCACAATATGAGATCAAATTTCATAATGTCAATTTATTATATATTATATGGGGTGAATGGTTGTACATTGTCACTCCTAAATTGAATAGGAGAGTTGGGTAGAACTAGACAAAGTTTTATAGCAATGATTACAACAAAGTCAATGTTGTAGTGTATGTTTATCATAATGGGTGAATCCATGAAGATGGGTAACTCTTTTTGGGCAAAAGTAACGGTGAAAATTCATTTTTTTACTTATTTATTAATTGAAGCCCTCAAAGCTTATATATGCTCTATGAATTTCGACATGCAACAATAAAACAAATTGTAAGTAATTATGTTGCATTTTCAATTATATTTTAAAAAATAAATAAAATATCATTTAATATGTCAAAATTGCATTTAATGAAGAGTTTGTTCTTGTAAATTTAAGGAAAGTTAATAAGTGGCTTGTGTGCATATAAAATAATTTAGTGATAAATGCATCAATTTTGAAAAATAAATAAACATAATCTACATAGAATCCACTACGTTGCACATTTTTTTTAAATTTATTTTGGAAAATTACATTTTTATTAATTTTCGAAATTGGCAATTGAAAATTTCAAACGCATTTTGTACACATGTGTGTGTGCACATAATCTTTTTTTTACTGCTTACAAAAATCAAAAAACCCAAAATATTATTTTGAAGAGGACGTGTTGGTGTGGGTTGTATATATTTTTTGAAATTTTTTGGTTGTGTACTTTTTATGTTGTTGATTTTACTTTGCACTACTTTGAAGTTGCGAAGATGGTTTTAATGTGTGAGTTTGAAAATAAAATTAAAAATATCATGCGAACTCAAAAACCCGTAAATTATATGATAGTGCATAGATGATTTGTTGACGAATCCATCAGTATAAAGTATGCCACCTAAGGTGCATCCCACGATAGGGCTTAGGCCCGACAAAGAGGTCAATAAAATTAAATTTGTCGAAAAGGGGGCTAAAAGCTTGTTTTTAAAGCTTCGATCAAGGTTTTGAGAACTTTTTTAAATATCGGAATCATGGGTTTAGTAATGGTTAAGCTAAAAACTCGAGCGAGTTAATAGCTCGATTGAGCTTTTAAGAACCTTAATTGAGCTCTTAAAAAGCTCGATTGAGCTTTTGTCCATAAATGTTTTGCATTCAATTCGCTTCATTTTCTCCCCTTAAGCAAATAACCTAAATTACCTACCAAATTATTCCATTTAATAAACTGAATAGAAAACCAATTCTATAAAACACCATAACATAAAATAAAATTTATGAATTGTAATACGACTATAAGTTTCTTAAGTATTCCACGGTGTACACTTTTTTAAAAGATTTTCCACATAGAGATATATATTGTTTCAAAGGAAATTGGACATTTTCGTTTGTTATTCACCAATCAACATGGGAAACAAGAAACATCGCAGCATGAAACATGATCGTAATCAAATTAATGAAGATGAAATACGACAAAGGACCAAAGAAAGGGTGAGGTAACAATGAAAAACATTGAGAGAGCAACAAGAAGAGAATGTAGGTCAACCTTTGGTGCATCCGGCTCCAATTGAGGGAGATATGATCGATAATTTTCTTACTTCATTCTTCAAATACTAATTATTTTACTTTTGTTATGCAACCAAGTCCCACATATAGCATAAAAATAGTAGAAATAGACCAAAAGAAAGTAATCCACGACTTAATAATGAAGAACTGAGATGAATAACAATACTCTTTGAGGGAGGAACCTCCTTACACAATATACTAAGTAACAAAGACAAGACAAGATACAATGATGACTAAAATGAAAAAGGTCTCTTTCCTATATATAAGAGACAAAGGGGTACAATAACAACGAATAGACCCACTAATAGACCCAAGCTGACATCAATAATATGTAATGCACCATAATAAAGGGGCAATGTGCCACTACATAAGGGGTAATGTGCCAATATTTAGGTCTTAACATGCCCCTCCCCTTTAGACAAGTGTTGTCCTCAACGCTTGATTAGTTGTGGATGTTTCTGTATGAAGGTCTCATCTTCCCATGTCGAATCTTCCACTGGCAGGTTCTTCCATTTGATGAGGTACTCAGTAATAGCCCGATTACATAGCTATTTGGTCCTTGTTTCAGTGATTTGTTCAAGTTCCAATATGAATCTTCCTTCTTCATCAAGCTTGGGAAATATTGTTTGAATTGGGATCTTGTTTCCTATTACATTCTTTAAGCGAGAAACATGGAAAACTAGATGCACTCTTGAAGATGAAGGGAACTCCAATTTGTAAGCCGTACTACCAATCTTCTGCAACACTTTATAAGGACCATAATACTTGGGTGCTAATTTATTGTCCTTATTTAGTTGCTTGAGGGACATCTTCTTGTTAGGTTGTAGTCTCAGAAATACCCAATCCCCTTCTTCGAAACTCCTTTCACTCTGATGTTGATCAGCTTGTTGTTTCATCTTGTTTTGTGGCATGGCTAGGTTGTCCTTAAGTATCTAGAGAACTTCTTGTTGGTGCTCTATGGATATTAACTCTAGGAACATTATCCAAGCATATATGTACAAGCAATATTCAAAAATCAATGCACCCAATAGGAACAAAAAGAAACATGAAGAATTTCATAGCAATTGGATTATTTTTTTTGTCATTTGAATGACATCTTTTCCAACAATGAATGTGAAGTTACTTATAAATATCCTGGATAAACATCTCTACCGGGATATTATATTGTTGAATCATTTTCCAACCACACATCATTTATTTGAGCTTCACAGCTTAATTTTCCACTTATCCTAAGTATTTTGACTCAATCATGTGCTTACATCATCAGTAGATCACAGTTTCAGTAAACTGGGCCTCCTCCTACATTCAAGGAGTCAACTGGGCCATCATTACTAGTTAACTGGGACTCCTCCATCATTTAGGGAGTGATTTTCATGACTAAAGCACACTACTAAGTCCAAGTGACAACATTTACTAGTTTATTCAGCCAACTGGAGACTAGAAGGTGCCCTACTACACCGGTTGACTTCATCTGCTGTTATTTTCACCTAATATTCAGTTAACTGCAGATAGAAAGGCGCCCTCCCCTATTTTTGGCATTCAGTTGAGTTATGGATTCAGTTAGACTCAATTAGACAGTTTCAGAGTTTGTTAGAGTCAGTTTCATAGTAGTTAAGTGGTTAATTGATGTGCCAAGTGGTGTTAACAGTCAAGTAAGCCACTCTCATGCATTCAATTTGAATGACCTATCTAGAATTCGGATTGCTTGGCTTATTGTAGCCATTGTTACACATTGTAATCATATTCTGAGTTTATGATAATGCATGAATTGCTGCAAACCTTTGGCATCAATGTTTTGACATATTATTTGCCTCATGCATCTCTAGTAACTGTTGTCTTTGTTTCATAGATCTGTTGTGCTTAGATTTTACATGGTATCAAAGCCATGGTAGGACAAAGCAACGTTTCTACAGTGTTTCTGCACCTCTGCACTAGTGTTTCTACACTTCTCCACCAGTGCTTTTTGCACCTAGAACACATATGAATCTTGAGCAAGATTGCTCAAAAATATTCCAACTCTGCACCAGAATCTGAACGTTTTACACATAATTCCTTGAAAGTGTGCATCTGACTCTTCAAGCTTGCTTGATAGTCTATGTCAGGTGTGATGCAACTTGAAAAGTGCAGATTGTCGACCTAAAAAGTTCTTTTTTGTTTGTGATTGCAGGTTTATCACAGTCTCCTATTGCATTCGCTACAACGGAAATGGACTCTTCTTCTCAAAATATCCTTACTCCTTTCAACTATCATCAGTGGAAGGATGATATAGAGATACTGATGCACTCTAAAGGATTCTATAGAGTCACTATGGGCCTAGAACCAAAGCTGAAGTAGAGAATTCCAAATACTTCAATAAGCTTGATGAATCTTATGGTTTCCTCTATCTCAATATTTCGAAGGATATTCTTTTCCATCTCAGCGGATTGACGACTCCAAAAGAAGTGTGGGAACAACTTTCCAAACTCTTTGGAAAGTAGAATGAGATGAGAGCTTATCAGTTGGAGAATGAACTAATTTCCCTAAATCCTGAGAATTTCGAGACCATCAATGATTTCTTCACCAAGTTCAAGAATTTGGTGCTTCAGTTGAAGCAATGTGGCATTGAGAAATAAGATGAGCAGTTGATTCTTTATATCCTTACGAAGCTAGGAAAATAACACTTAGTGTTTGTCTCTACTTTCCATTCGGGAAAACTCACCACTCTGAATTGGAAGATGCCCACCTTGAATGCATTCATTGAGTCCTTAACAAAAGAGCATGACAAGCTTGTTTAGATGGGGTCCATAAAAACCTCCAAATATCAAGCCCTATTTGCTGGAGGACCCAAAGCTATGAATGGTAAAGGAAAGCAAAAGAAAGAGAAGACCAAGTTTGATCATCCCAAGCAAAAGGGGAAGACCAAGCAATCAGATGATCACTCTGGTTTAAGAAAAGACAAGAAAAAGGGAAAATAAAAGACAAAGTGTTCTTATTATGGTAGGCTATTTCATCTAGAAATATCATGCATGAAGAAAACTATTGATCAGATGGCCCTTCTCTTGGAGAAAAACAACATTACTCTTCCAGATGGCGCAAGGAGAAGGACAATAATGATCATGCAGAAAGAGGTCATGCACTCATGGCAAGTGTTTCGAATTCTACAACTCTTCTCATAGATTCAGTAGCTTCGAATCACATGTTTGCAAGCAAAGACTCCTTCTCATCATTAGACTCCGACATCTGCATCTCCATCCACATGGGATATGATTCACAAATTTCTTCGAAAGGAAAAGCTACTACTCATTCAGAACATGGCAGTTTTCAAAATGTTCTCTATGTTCCTTCTTTAGCTTCGAACCTGCTTTCTGTGTATCAGATGACACACACTAGTTTTTCCCAAGAAGGTTATATTCATCCCTAATTATGTTGAAATTTCTGATATTTCCACCGGAAATCTCATTGCAGTAGGAAAAGCAAATCATGCTGCAAAAACATGAGTTTTCCCACTTTTTTCCACATGAAAATCCAAGTGCCTTTCTGACTCATGGAAATGAGGTTAGCCGGATATGGCATGAGAGGTTTGGACACCTAAATTATAAATATTTGCAGCTGCTATAAAATAATTCCATGGTTGAAGGCCTTCCGAACATCAAATCCTGAGAAGGGATACGCAAGGGTTGCATCATTGGCAAGCATCTTGAGCACAAGTTCGATCGAGGAAAAGCTAGCAGAGCCTCTTGTATTTTGGGGCTGATTCACAGTGATATCAATTGTCCTTTACAAAATCCCTCCATGAATGGTTCAAGGTATTTTCTGGCATTCATTGATGACTTCTCCATATTCACATGGGTCTACTTTCTCAAGAACAAATCGGAAGTGCTTGAAAAATTCAAAAAATTCAAGGATTCTGTTGAGACTACTACTAGGAATAAGATAAAAGATCTCAGATCTTATAATGGTGGAAAATATATCAAATCAGATCTTCTGCAACTTTGTGCGAAAAATGGAATCCAAATCCAACACACAATCCCCTACACACCTCAGTAGAATGGTGCAGTGGAGAGGAAAAACCGAGCATTGAAAGAGATGGTTACTTGTATGCTTGAGTCGAAAGGTTTGGCTTCAAATATTTGGGCCGAGGCCATGAATGTTGTTGCATACATTCAGAACAGATTTCCACACTCATCCATAAAAGGTACAACTCCTTTCGAAGCCTACACTGGTCACAAGCCTGATATGTCACATCTAAGGGTTTTTGGCTCCACTGCATTGACAAGAATTTCAATTGAGAAGAGAAAATATTTGGAACCACAAAGTACTGAGTGCATACTCATTGGATATGTTGAAGAATCCAAAGGATACAAACTCATGGATATCATATCCAAAACGATATTCATCGAGCGAAGTGTTCAATTTGAAGAACCGCTTCATGATCTACAACTAGTGGAGGAAGAAACTACCAAATTGCTTCCTCTCCATTAAGAAGATTCAGAAGAAGATGTTGAAAGTTTGTGTTCTGATATTTATGATATTTTATCAGACATTAATAAACATGAAATATTAGGTTCGGATTCAAATGCATATGATCCCCCCCAGTTGCCAAAGTGGGCAGAAAAGACTCTCACATCTGCTGGTTCTAACATTGGAAATCCTGCCGATCCAAGAAGAACCCGAGTAGACTTTCAAAGAGTAGGTATGGCTCTTTCATATTATGATCCATTACTATCTCGGAATTTTTTTTTGATGATTGGTTCAGATCCTAAATCATATTACCATGCTCACCGAGATCCGAGATGGCAAACCGCCATGGATGAAGAGTACAATTCTCTGCAGAAAAATGCAACATGGGAGCTAGTCTCTCTTCCACCTGGGAGGAAATTAGTTCAATGCAAATGGGTTTACCGAACCAAGGTTGTTGCTGATGGTTAAACCTGCAAATACAAATATAGGTTGGTGGAAAAATGTTTCTCACAAGTTCATGGTGTGGACTACACAGAAACGTTTGCACCGGTTGCAAAAATGGATTCAATCCGCCTAGTTTTGGCAATTTCCCCATCCAAGCACTGGGAGGTGCACCACATGGATGTGAAGAGTGAATTTATTCATGGATATCTTCAGGAAGAGATTTACATGAAGCATCCTGAAGGTTACATATCATAACTGACACTTGTTTGCAGATTAAGGAAATCGTTGTATGGTTTGAAACATGCCCCAAGAGCTTGGTATGCAAAGATGGATTCCTTTCTTCTGTCGCAAAATTTTGTGAGATGAAAATCAGATCTGAATGTGTATCTACAGCAGCATGAAGGTAATTTTCTGATCATTGTCCTTTATGTTGATGACAGTATGATCATTGTCTCAATGTGTATCTACAACACCAATGAGACCAACTAGAGCTCCACTAGCCAAACGTTTAGGAGAAATAAAAAACACCACAATGCAAACATCTAAACAACATAAATGCACCCAAGTAGAACAACGTATCCAGAGTAAATTCAATCACCAAAACACCATAATACAATGTCCGGCTACGTAAATTCCAACAAAACCAAACACAGGAGAACAAAATGCCAGCTACGTCACTCGGGTAAGGTATCATATGGTACCCCTGGGGTCAATCACGTCAACAAAAAATATACCTAAAACCTTGGTTTATCCCAAAAATTTGAGTGTATGGTCCTGATTATTAGTTCCCCATGGGAGCTATATGTCCCCGCAGGGACATAATAAACCCATGAATTCTATATGAAACATTTCTTCCATTTAGTGTTTTTTTTGGATAAAGGACAAACCTCATTAAACCAATGATAGAAATATACAAGTTATATGAAACAAATAATAAAAGCACCATTCTTTTAGAAATAAATAACATGGTCCGACATCATGTATTTTAAACAAGGTACATTAGTACATCATGATGTGTGATGGAAATTACAACCTGCAAGAACAACCTCATCACGATGTCTGAAGTAATAATTAAGAATGATTGAATTGGTAGGGAAATAAATAATGAGGAAGACATTTGTTGTTTGTAGGTTTTTTTTTTTAAATTAAATTTTGACGAGAATAACATGAGAAAAATAGTCATATCGTAATGATTACATCTTTTTATGTTATACAACTAAGTCCCAGAAAGAGCTTGAAAAGAGCATAAATAGACTAGAAAGAGTAATCCACACCTTAATAATGGTGACTAGAAAGAGTAATCCACACCTTAATAATGGTGACTAAAAAGAGCATAAATAGACTAGAAAGAGTAATCCACATGGAGTATGTCGTTTGGATGAGCCCATGAAAGCGAGAGGTATGATAAGATGGGTAACACAATTAAAGTCCGAATAATATATATACGACAGATTTCAAGCAGTTCAGATTTTATGTAGTAATATAAATAGTTTCGGTTGATTATGGTAAATTGTCATGGAAAAGATATATAATCTAATAAACCTGAGCGTTTTAATCAAATTGTGTTATATATATTAAAAAATGTGTTATATATATTTATTTATAAAAATATATTTTTATTGATGATGATGAACACAGTTAATATTTTTTGAGATTATTTTTGGTTTATGGAATTTTAAACAAGAAAAGTAGTTTTATCTACGTACTCAACAAGCTTGCAAATAAGAGTTCTTAAATTACTACAATTTCGATGAGTTAAAAAATTAGGAAAGGTCCAGACCTTTGATTCAATATGTAATTCTTAAAAGAAAGATAATTTTGATTTTTTAAGATTAGAGTTAATAACTTGAAACTAATCTATAAACATATTATCTAATAATAATATTATTATAAATTTCTTTAAATTTTGAATTATAAATTTAAATTCAAGTTTAAAAATAAAAAAAAAATATTATTTTCATATGATTTTAAAAAATATATATAAATTCACTTAAAATAATTATATTTGTAAAATATTATTTTCAAAATAATTATATTTAAATAATATATAAATAAAATTATCTAAAATAAATAAATATTTTTTATTTATAATTTTTTCACAATAACTATTAAGATTTTGTAATTCTCTTTAATATGAAATTAACACCCAAAATAATTAAGTAGTTTATGTATTCACACTTTTCTTTGCGAAGAAGAGGGAATATATTTAAATTATATACAAAATTTTAAATTATTAAATATCTTTAAAATATAAAAAATTATAATTTGTATAAGAAAAAAAATTAAAACACAAACTAATGAGAGGGCATATATTTAAATTATATACAAAATTTTAAATTATTAAGATATATTTGAAATATAAACAATTATAATTTGTATATATATATATATATATATATATATATATATATATATATATATATATATATGTATGTAAATAATTAAAATTATAAAAAATGTTTTTTTAAAGCATTATTTTTTTTTTATGATTTTTATATAAATTTTAGAAAATAATAAAAATTATATATATACATATATTTTTCTTGTAAGAAGTTATGGGAAACCTTCAAGTACTTTTCCTCATTTCAAGGATGGTACCCAAGGTAAACCATCGGCCCTGATTAGGGGGCCTAACCCGGTGGGAACATCAATTGAGACCCTTATATATTAATGCATAGCCACCCCGGGGATTTGATCCCGAAACCTTCTGCTTACAACTCACAACTCTTAAGCACTTGACCTAACCCACCAAACTTACTAATATATATATATATATATATATATATATATATATATATATATATATATATATATGATTTTTATAAAAAATTATATTAAAAAAACAAATACAACATTACAAAAAATTAATTATATCAATAAAAATGATATAGGTGCAAGTAGGTGTCTTAAATGGGCGTTGCGTTGTTATACAATAACCCCCCGTGTTTGTGAAGGTGTGAAATTTATAAATTTCCCTATCTCGTTGCAATGTTAAAAGTGAGTCTGCGCTTTTAAATTTGTTAAGGGGAAAACATTCGTTTTCTCTTCTTCTTTTTTTCATCCAGGAAAATAGCTATATTTCTATTAAAAATATATATATGTAAAGGTGTCCATACATTCCTCCATCAAGGAGATAGCTAATATCCGGCCACCATAATCCATACAAACCAAAAAGCAAGTCACCAAATATCCATAACATCATTCGGAAAGGCCAAAAGGAAACCAAAGAGAGTCAACAGAAAAGACGCGGCTCTCCAGCCAGAAAGGAAAAGGAACCAAAAAAATGTACATAGAGCCGAAACTAATAGAAAATAGAATAAAGAAGCAACTAAGACGAATAATAGCCGCCAAAAAAAGACCCCAATTACCAGCAAGAGGATGTCGATAGGGGAATACGCCCACAAGAACTAAGAATCGAGTGGGACCAATACTCAAAATAGATACAACCACCTATAGCCGTCAGAGCCCGCTTAGACAAAATATCGGCAAGTATGTTGTGCTCACGATACAAGTGATTGAAAGATAACAGTTGGAATTGCTTTTGTAGAGATTCCACCATATCCATCCACGGAGAGAGAGGCAAAGAGTGCAACGAGCTGCGACCAACACCCAATCAATAATGGTCAAGGTCCCCAACAATTTGCTTGAAAGGAATACTTTTCCGCAGTGCAAAAAAAAGAGTCATCCAAAGGGTGAGAAGTTCACCACACATATTTGATCCCATGCCTCCATTCATCCAGACATGAAAAACTTGTTGCTGGTTAATCAAAATGACCACTCTAGCGCCACATGAAGCTCCCCCATTCTGTGAAGCCCCATCAAAAAAAGCTTCTCTTCACTAAAGGGAATGTTAAAAGTCAGTCTGCGCTTTTAAATTTGTTTTAAGAGGAAAACATTCGTTTTCTCTTCACAAAGGGGACATATCACGGACATATTAAAAATAGTTTTCACTATTAGTATTTTGTCATTCTGAGTTGAATATTTTTGAATATTAGTATAATTAGTATTTAAAAAGAAAAAGATATAGAAAGATTTTAAATTATATTTTTAATGGGAGATGATACTAATTTATTTATTTTTAAGTGTAGTTTATTAGTGTTATGGGTTATATCCACATAAAGAACGAAATATCCATCATAACATGTCATGTCGTGAGATGGATTTGAAATTAAGTGGCGATTACCACAACTAATTTTCCAAACCATCCAATATAAACTCTAGTGCGAGTATTGCAACCACCCAATCTAAGATAACTTGCAAGTTTTCTTAAAAGGATAGTCAAAAGTAAAAAATATTCGAAGGGTGTTTTTATGTAAAATATTTTTAATGGGAAAATGACATTCTAAATGAAACATTGCAACCTTGCTAAAATACATGGTGAAGGAGGGATTCTCGACCACAACCTTGTCAGAACGATGGTCAAAAAGAGATTCGTGACCACTTTTTCAAGTGACACATTACAACCTTGTTAGAGATTTCTAAGTAGTTGGGTAATGATCCTTATTTTGTCCACATTTTAAAGGAGAGAAAATAATAACTTAGGAACCACAAAAAAATCTTGATAAACATAGTGTTTGGTAAGGATTAAAAAGTAGAGGAAACTGACAAATGAGCGAAAGGGAGAAAAAAGTTAATAAGCACATGGTTAGAGGGAAAAGATAAATGAGCCCAACGACAAACTATATTTTGACACAAGCACTCCAACATCAACCATTACCGCATACTTTTATGAAAACATAATATAAAAGACTTGGGACAACAAAGATAAGGATCTATGTTGGTATTGTTTTGTCGATTTCAAAACTGCCATCAACACCAATTCGAGGGAGACCATAGAGGCTGATGGAAATGGGATTATGAATGGTGGGTGTGAAATAATACATGGTTCATTTAAGTAAGTAAAGATTAAAATTAAAATTGGAGAGGGTTTTTTTGTAATTTAAAAATGGTAAAATAGTAGGCTTATGGTTTGTTCACCTTTCTAACTTAGATCTTCAATGTAAGAATAAAAAATTTAATGTTTTTACATATCATAATCACAATATGAGATCAAATTTCATAATGTCAATTTATTATATATTATATGGGGTGAATGGTTGTACATTGTCACTCCTAAATTGAATAGGAGAGTTGGGTAGAACTAGACAAAGTTTTATAGCAATGATTACAACAAAGTCAATGTTGTAGTGTATGTTTATCATAATGGGTGAATCCATGAAGATGGGTAACTCTTTTTGGGCAAAAGTAACGGTGAAAATTCATTTTTTTACTTATTTATTAATTGAAGCCCTCAAAGCTTATACATGCTCTATGAATTTCGACATGCAACAATAAAACAAATTGTAAGTAATTATGTTGCATTTTCAATTATATTTTAAAAAATAAATAAAATATCATTTAATATGTCAAAATTGCATTTAATGAAGAGTTTGTTCTTGTAAATTTAAGGAAAGTTAATAAGTGGCTTGTGTGCACGTAAAATAATTTAGTGATAAATGCATCATTTTTGAAAAATAAATAAACATAATCTACATAGAATCCACTACGTTGCACATTTTTTTTTAATTTATTTTGGAAAATTACATTTTTATTAATTTTCGAAATTGGCAATTGAAAATTTCAATCGCATTTTGTATACATGTGTGTGTGCACATAATCTTTTTTTTACTGCTTACAAAAATCGAAAAACCCAAAATATTATTTTAAAGAGGACGTGTTGGTGTGGGTTGTATATATTTTTTGAAATTTTTTGGTTGTGTACTTTTCATGTTGTTGATTTTTCTTTGCACTACCTCGAAGTTGCGAACATGGTTTTTAAGTGTGAGTTTGAAAATAAAATTAAAAAATATCATGTGAACTCAAAAACTCGTAAATTATATGATAGTGCATAGATGATTTGTTGATGAATCCATCAGTATAAAGTATGCCACCTATGGTGCATCCCACGACAGGGCTTAGGCCCGACAAAGAGGTCAATAAAATTAAATTTGTAGAAAAGGGGGCTAAAAGCTTGTTTTTAAAGCCTTGATCGAGGTTTTGAGAACTTTTTTAAATATCCGAATCATGGGTTTAGTTATGGTTAAGCTAAAAACTTGAGCGAGTTAATAGCTCGATTGAGCTTTTAAGAACCTTAATTGAGCTCTTAAAAAGCTCGATTGAGCTTTTGTCCATAAACGTTTTGCATTCAATTTGCTTCATTTTCTCCCCTTAAGCAAATAACCTAAATTACCTACCAAATTATTCCATTTAATAAACTGAATAGAAAACCAATTCTATAAAACACCATAACATAAAATAAAATTTATGAATTGTAATACGACTATAAGCTTCTTAAGTGTTCCATGGTGTACACTTTTTTAAAAGATTTGCCACATAGAGATATATATTGTTTCAAAGGAAATTGGACATTTTCGTTTGTTATTCACCAATCAACATGGGAAACAAGAAACATCGCAGCATGAAACATGATCGTGATCAAATTAATGAAGATGAAATACGAGAAAGGACCAAAGAAGGGGCGAGGCAATAGTGAAAAACATTGAGAGAGCAACAAGAAGAGAATGTAGGTCAACCTTTGGTGCATCCGGCTCCAATTGAGGGAGATATGATCGATAATTTTCTTACTTCATTCTTCAAATACTAATTATTTTACTTTTTTTATGCAACCAAGTCCCATATATAGCATAAAAATAGCAGAAATAGACCAAAAGAAAGTAATCCACGACTTAATAATGAAGAACTGAGATGAATAACAATCCTCTTTGAGGGAGGAACCTCCTTACACAATATACTAAGTAACAAAGACAAGACAAGATACAATGATGACTAAAATGAAAAAGGTCTCTTTCCTATATATAAGAGACAAAGGGGTATAATAACAATAAATAGACCCACTAATAGACCCAAGCCGACATCAATAATGTGTAATGCACCATAATAAAGGGGTAATGTGCCACTACATAAGGGGTAATGTGCCAATATTTAGGTCTTAACATGCCCCTCCCCTTTATACAAGTGTTGTCCTCAACGCTTGATTAGTTGTGGATGCTTCTGTATGAAGGTCTCATCTTCCCATGTCGAATCTTCCACTGGCAGGTTCTTCCATTTGATGAGGTACTCAGTAATAGCCCGATTACATAGCTGTTTGGTCCTTGTTTCAGTGATTTGTTCAAGTTCCAATATGAATCTTCCTTCTTCATCAAGCTCGGGAAATATTGTTTGAATTGGGATCTTGTCTCCTATTACATTCTTTAAGCAAGAAACATGGAAAACTAGATGCACTCTTGAAGATGAAGGGAGCTCCAATTTGTAAACCATACTACTAATCTTCTGCAACACTTTATAAGGACCATAATACTTGGGTGCTAATTTATTGTCCTTATTTAGTTGCTTGAGGGACATCTTCTTGTTAGGTTGTAGTCTCAAAAATACCCATTCCCCTTCTTCGAAACTCCTTTCACTCTGATGTTGATCAGCTTGTTGTTTCATCTTGTTTTGTGGCATGGCTAAGTTGTCCTTAAGTATCTAGAGAACTTCTTGTTGGTGCTCTATGGATATTACCTCTAGGAACATTATCCAAGCATATATGTACAAGCAATATTCAACAATCAATGCACCCAATAGGAACAAAAAGAAACATGAAGAATTTCATAGCAATTGGATTTTTTTTTTGTCATTTCAATGACATCTTTTCCAACAATGAATGTGAAGTGACTTATAAATATACTGGATACACATCTCTACCAAGATATTATATTGTTGAATCATTTTCCAACCACACATCATTTATTTGAGCTTCACAGCTTAATTTTCCACTTATCCTAAGTATTTTGACTCAATCATGTGCTTACATCATCAGTAGATCATAGTTTCAGTAAATTGGGCCTCCTCCTACATTCAGGGAGTCAACTGGGCCATCATTACCAGTTAACTGGGCCTCCTCCATCATTCAGGGAGTTATTTCCATGACTAAATCACACTACTAAGTCCAAGTGACAACATTTACTAGTTTATTCATCCAACTAGAGACTAGAAGGCGCCCTACTACACTGGTTGACTTCATCTGGTGTTATTTTCACCTAATATTCAGTTAATTGCAGACAGAAAGGCGCCCTCCCCTATTTTTGGAATTCAGTTGAGTTATGGATTCAGTTAGACTCAATTAGATAGTTTCAGAGTTTGTTAGAGTCAGTTACATAGTAGTTAAGTGGTTAATTGATGTGCCGAGTGGTGTTAACAGTCAAGTAAGCCACTCTCATGCATTCAATTTGAATGACCTATCTAGAATTCGGATTGCTTGGCTTATTGTAGCCATTGTTACACATTGTAATCATATTCTGAGTTTATGATAATGCATGAATTGCTGCAAACCTTTTGCATTAGTGTTTTGACATATTATTTGCCTCATGCATATCTAGTAATTGTTGTCTTTGTTTCATAGATCTGTTGTGCTTAGATTTTACATGGTATCAGAGCCATGATAGGACAACGCAACGTTTCTACAGTGTTTCTGCACTTCTGAACTTCTGCACTAGTGTTTCTACACTTTTCCACCAGTGCTTTCTGCACCTGGAACACATATGAATGTTGAGCAAGATTGCTAAAAAATATTCCAACTCTGCACCAGAAGTTGAACGTTTTCCACATAATTCCTTGATAGTGTGCATCTGACTCTTCAATCTTGCTTGATAGTCTATGTTGGGTGTGATGCAACTTGAAAAGTGCAGATTGTCGACCTAAAAAGTTCTTTTTTTTGTGATTGCAGGTTTATCACAGTCTCCTATTGCATTCGCTACAACAGAAATGGACTCTTCTTCACAAAATATCCCTACTCCTTTCAACTATCATCAGTGGAAGGATGATATAGATATACTGATGCACTCTAAAGGATTCTATAGAGTCACTATGGGCCTAGAACCAGAGCTGCAGTAGAGAATTCCAAATACTTCAATAAGCTTGATGAATCTTATGGTTTCCTTTGTCTCAATATTTCGAAGGATATTCTTTTCCATCTCAGCGGATTGACGACTCCAAAAGAAGTGTGGGAACAACTTGCCAAACTTTTTGGAAAGCAGGATGAGATGAGAGCTTATCAGTTGGAGAATGAACTGATTTCCCTAAATCCTGAGAATTTCAAGACCATCAATGATTTCTTCACCAAATTTAAGAATTTGGTGCTTCAGTTGAAGCAATGTGGCATTGAGAAATAAGATGAGCAATTGATTCTTTCTATCCTTACGAAGCTAAGAAAATATCACTTAGTGTTTGTCTCTACTTTCCATTCGGGAAAACTCACCACTCTGAATTGGAAGATGCCTACCTTGAATGCATTCATTGAGTCTTTAACAAAAGAGCATGACAAGCTTGTTTAGATGGGGTCCATAAAAACCTCCAAATATCAAGCCCTATTTGCTTGAGGACCCAAAGCTATGAATGGTAAAGGAAAGCAAAAGAAAGAGAAGACCAAGTTTGATCATCCCAAGCAAAAGGGGAAGACCAAGCAGTCAGATGATCCCTCTGGTTCAAGAAAAGACAAGAAAAAGGGAAAATAAATGACAAAGTGTTCTTATTGTGCCACGCTATTTCATCTAGAAATATCATGCGTGAAAAAAACTATTGATCAGATGGCCCTTCTCTTGGAGAAAAACAACATTACTCTTCCAGATGGCACAAGGAAGAAGGACAATAATGATCATGCAGAAAGAGGTCATGCACTCATGGCAAGTGTTTCGAATTCTACAGCTCTTCTCATAGATTCAGCAGCTTCAAATCACATGTTTGCAAGCAAAGACTCCTTCTCATCGTTAGACTCCGACATCTGCATCTCCATCCACATGGGATATGATTCACAAATTTCTTCGAAAGGCAAAGCTACTACTCATTCATAACATGGTAGTTTTCAAAATGTTCTCTATGTTCCTTCTCTAGCTTTGAAACCTGCTTTCTATGTATCAGATGACACACACTAGTTTTCCCAAGAAAGTTATATTCATCTCTAATGATGTTGAAATTTCTGATATTTCCATCGGAAATCTCATTACAGTAGGAAAAGCAAATCATGCTGCAAAAACATGAGTTTTCCCACTTTTTTCCACATGAAAATCCAAGTGCCTTTCTGACTCATGGAAATGAGGTTAGCCGGATATGGAATGAGAGGTTTGGACACCTAAATTATAAATATTTGCAGCTGCTACAAAATATTCCATGGTTGAAGGCCTTCCGAACATCAAATCCTAAGAAGGGATATGCAAGGGTTGCATCATTGGCAAGCATCTTGAGCACAAGTTCGATCGAGGAAAAGCTAGCAGAGCCTCTTGTATTTTGGGGATGATTCACAGTGATATCAATGGTCCTTTACAAAATCCCTCCATGAATGGCTCAAAGTATTTTCTGGCATTCATTGATGACTTCTCCATATTCACATGTGTCTACTTTCTCAAGAACAAATCGGAAGTGCTTGAAAAATTCAAAAAATTCAAGGATTCTGTTGAGACTGCTACTGGGAGCAAGATAAAAGATCTTAGATCTTATAATGGTGGAGAATATATCAAATCAGATCTTCTGCAACTTTGTGCGAAAAATGGAATCCAAATCCAGCACACAATCCCCTACACACCTCAGCAGAATGGTACAGCGGAGAGAAAAAACCGAGCATTGAAAGAGATGGCTACTTGTATGCTTGAGTCGAAAGGTTTGGCTTCAAATATTTGGGCCAAGGCCATGAATGTTGTTACATACATTCATAACATATTTCCACACGCATCCATAAAAGGTACAACTTCTTTCGAAGCCTACACTGGTCACAAGCTTGATGTGTCACATCTAAGGGTTTTTGGCTCCACTGCATTGACAAGAATTCCGATTGAGAAGAGAAAATATTTGGAACCACAAAGTACTAAGTGCATACTCATTGGATATGTTGAAGAATCCAAAGGATACAAACTCATGGATATCATATCCAAAACGATATTCATCGAGCGAAGTGTTCAATTTGAAGAACCGCTTCATGATCTACAACTAGTGGAGGAAGAAGCTACCAAATTGCTTCCTCTCCATTAAGAAGATTTAGAAGAAGATGTTGAAAGTTTGTGCTCTGATATTTATGATATTTTATCAGACATTAATAAACATGAAATATCAGGTTCGGATTCAAATCCATATGACCCCCCCCCCAGTTTCCAAAGTGGGGAGAAAAGACTCTCACATCTGCTGGTTCTAACATTGGAAATCCTGCCGATCCAAGAAGAACCCGAGTAGACTTTCAAAGAGTAGGTATGGCTCTTTCATATTCTGATCCATTACTGTCCGAGATTTTTTTTTTGATGATTGGTTCAGATCCTAAATCATATTACCATGCCCACTAAGATCCGAGATGGCAAACCGCCATGGATGAAGAGTACAATTCTTTGCAGAAAAATGCAACATGGGAGCTAGTCTCTCTTCCACCTGGGAGGAAATTAGTTCAATGCAAATGGGTCTACCGAACCAAGGTTGTTGCTGATGGTTAAACCTGCAAATACAAATCTAGGTTGGTGGAAAAATGTTTCTCACAATTTCATGGTGTGGACTACACAGAAACGTTTGCACCAGTTGCAAAAATGGATTCAATCCGCCTAGTTTTGGCAATTTCCCCATCCAAGCACTGGGAGGTGCACCACATGGATGTGAAGAGTGCATTTCTTCATGGATATCTTCAGGAAGAGATTTACATGAAGCATCCTGAAGGTTACATATCATAACTGACACTTGTTTACAGATTAAGGAAATCCTTGTATGGTTTAAAACATGCCCCAAGAGATTGGTAAGCAAAGATGGATTCCTTTCTTCTGTCGCAAAATTTTGTGAGATGAAAATCAGATCTAAATGTGTATCTATAGCAGCATGAAGGTAATTTTTTGATCATTGTCCTTTATGTTGATGACAGTATGATCATTGTCTCAATGTGTATCTACAACACCAATGAGACCAACCAGAGCTCCACCAGCCGAACGTTTAGGAGAAATAAAAAACACCACAATGCAAACATCTAAACAACATAAATGCACCCAAGTAGAACAATGTATCCAGAGTAAATGCAATCACCAGAACACCATCATACAATGTCCGGCTATGTAAATTCCAACAAAACCAAACACAGGAGAACAAAATGCCAGCTACGTCACTCAGGTAAGGTATCATATGGCACCCCTGGGCTCAATCACGTCAACAAAAAATATACTTGAAACCTTGGTTTATCCCAAAAATTTGAGTGTACGGTCCTGATTATTAGTTCCCCATGGGCGCTATATGTCCCCGCAGGGACATAATAAACCCATGAATTCTATATGAAACATTTCTTCCATTTAGTGTTTTTTTGGGATAAAGGACGAACCTCATTAACCCAATGATAGAAATATACAACAAGTTATATGAAACAAATAATAAAACCACCATTTTTTTAGAAATAAATAACATGGTCTGACATCATGTATTTTAAACAAGGTACATTAGTACATCATGATGCGTGATGGCAATTACAACCTGCGAGAACAACCTCATCGTGATGTCTGAAGTAATAATTAAGAATGATTGAGTTGGTAGGGAAATAAATAATGAGGAAGACATTTGTTGTTTGTAGGTTTTTTTTTTTTAATTAAATTTTGACGAGAATAACATGAGAAAAATAGTCATATCGTAATAATTACATCTTTTTATGTTATGCAACTAAGTCCCAGAAAGAGCTTGAAAAGAGCATAGATAGACTAGAAAGAGTAATCCACACCTTAATAATGGTGAAAAAATATGAGTAGAAAGCCTTTTCAAGGGGGAAACCTCCTTACACAATGTACTAAGTACACAAGACAAGACAAGATGAGATGATTCAAATGAAAAGGTCTCCTTCCTATACGTTGGAGACACAGAAGTACAATTAAAACTAATGGATCCAAGCCAACATAACTAATATAATAATACTAATGAAAATTACTACTAGTAGACTCAAGCCGACATCAATAATATGTAATGAGCCACAATATAGGGGGTAATGTGCTAACATTTATGGCTTAACATTCCCCTCCCCTTCAGACAAATGTTTTCCTCGACGCTTGATTATTTGTGGATGATTTTGCATGAAGGGATTATCTTCACATGTCCAATATTCAATTGGTAAGTTCTTCCACTTGATGAGGTACTCTGTAATAGTCCAATTGCGCAGTTGTTTGGTCCTTTTTTTAGTGATTTGTTTAGGTTCCAATATGACTTTTCCTTCTTCGTAAATCTCTGATATGATAGTTTGAATTGATATCTTGTCACCTGTTACATTCTTTAATCAAGAAACATGGAAAACTGGGTGTGCCCTTGAAGATGAAGGGAGCTCCAATTTATAAGCCATACTACCAATCTTCTGCAACAATTTATAAGGACCATATTACTTGTAATGTCCCCATTTTGACCCCCTTTGTATTAAATCGTAAATGATGTAAATATTGTTAGTTGATCATGGTGAGGAGTTCAAGGCCAAGGCCCCACCATTGATTTAGTGTTTTATGTATCGGCAACTAAAGAAATAGATGCCTATGGTTCTTGTGCTAGATAGGCACAATGTAAATAAGACATCATGTAAATACGAATTTTAATGAAAATACCCACAACTAGCTATGCAATGCAACAAAGAGATGGGGGCGTGATTCTACAAGAAATAGGGAGGGAAATTATTCAAACCCTTGAGCCAATGGTGTTAATCCATGTGTCAATGAGAAAACCCATAAACCACCAACTACCCATTTTGGGTTATGGACCCAATCATTTAATTCTTCCAGAAATTGGTCGAGGCAGTTAATGCCTTGGGAATGAAGAGGTATGGCAGCCAATTCGTGTATGGGCAAGCCATCAACTTGGGAATTCGTGTTTTTGCTTCTTGGGTAAGAAAACACCCACGAAATGGTGCTCAAAGCCATTCTGAACAGTCGGTCTTCCCTCTCTCACGCAGTCTGAACTACTGGGTCTTTCCTCATCACGTTTTTACCATTTTTCCATGCCTGGGAGCTCGTTTTTGCATTGTACAACAGTTGGGAGAGAAGGGCCATGATTTGGGACTGTTATGGAGGTCGTTTTTGCCCCAAAATGCCCATGGACGTTTTTTTTTAAAACGATTTCTGCTCTCCAGGGTTGTTCCCCAATTGCCATTTCGTTTTTGGGCTTTCCCACATTTTTTCTAAATTGGTAGAAACCCCCTCTTGGACATCCCACTAAAAAATCGTTTTTATCATGCCCAATCATTGTGGTTCAGCTGTTATGTGCATCCTTGTTTGGGTTTGAATCTGTGAGCAATAAAATTGGAGTGGTAGTGGACAGAATTGACTTGATAAACCTAGTGAAGGGAGTAACCTCTCAAGAAGATCAAGAGGGCTTTGGCTACTTTTCTATGCACACCCTGAGAGCACTAGAAAGGAAGGTATGGCTTGAGGGATTGTGTGGCAGTGAAGAGAATACTTCCTTGTGTTGGGTGTGTAGGCATTGTGAGTGCCAAGCTGAATAGATCTGGGAGGGGTATCCATAGCTCTGTGGTTGATCTCACTAGCTTAGCAATTCTTCCTTTCCATTTCCTAGCAGCCTGATAAACCCAATTGTAGATTGGCTTGGCTTATCTTGGTGTGTGCTTGGCTATGTGTGAGTCTGCTGTTCCCTAGTTCCTTGCAGTAATCATGCCCAGCTCGGGGGTGGCAGTTGTATCAAGAGGTTGATAAGCACAAATGGCCTATGGTTGGGAGGAACGTTGCAGATGCATAGCTGGTTGCTTGGGACCACTCTGTTATAAGATAAGTATTCTCCTGTGTTATCTTGCAATTATTTATTTGATGAATATCTTGAATGTATGATGAATGTGTAATTGAAATTATTTCCGCTGTGTTTCCTTATCATTATACATTTCCATATGTTCTCTTATATTATGTAGATGCTTATTTAAAAGTTCATGGAGCTAGATGCCCGGATTTAGTGTCACGATCCTCTCTATCATGCTAGTATGATAGGAGGGGAAGTTACATTTTGGTATCAGAGTTGCTGGTTGTAGCATTGGACTTCTATGGGCCAAATCCAATTACAGTCATCACTGAAAGAAGGGAAGATTTCAAAAAAATTTCCTAGGTGTTTTTGAAATTTTTTTGTTTAAGACTGTTTCGGAAAGAATTCCCGAATGTCTTCCGCAACTGCGGAAGCATTCGGCGAATTGCTCCGAAACTGCGGAAGCATTCCGCGAGTTTTTCTACAACGCGGAAGAGTTTGGGAAGTCGCCCCCAAACTGTGGAAGGAATTCCCTTCCAAAAATTGCGGAAGGAATTCTCTTCAGAAATTTGCAAAAGGATTCCATGAGTTGTTATGCAACGCGGAAGAATTCGGCGAACTTCTCCGAAACAGCGGAAAAATTTTCTAAGTGTTCGGCGTCGAAAGGAAATTTTCGGAAGGATTTCTCTTCCGAAATTTGCGGAAGGAATTCTCTTCCGAAATTTGCGGAAGAATTCCGCGAATCTTCCCGCAACTGCGGAAGAGTTCAGCGAACCTTCCCGCAATTGCGAAAGAGTTCTGCGAATCTTCCCGCAACTGTGGAAGAGTTCCGTGAATATTCCTGCAACTGCAGAAGATTTTCGTGAACCATTATGCAATGCGGAAGAGTTCGGGAAACCGCCCCGCAATTGCGGAAGGCTTCAGCAAACCACCCCGAAACTGTGGAAACATTCTGCGAATGGCTCCGCAACTGCGGGAGCATTCGCCGAATCGCTTCGCAACTGCGGAAGCATTCCGCAAATGGCTTCGCAACTGCGGAAGCATTTTCCGAATCGCTCTGCAACCGCGGAAGCATTCCGCGAACGGCTCCACAACTGCGGGAGCATTCACCGAATCGCTCCGCAACTGTGAAAGCATTCCACGAATGGCTCCGCAACTGTGGGAGCATTCACCGAATCGCTCCGCAACTGCGGGAGCATTCGTCGAATTGCTCCGCAACTGCGGAAGCATTCGGCGAATTGCTCCGCAATTGTGGAAGTGTTCCGCGAACCACCCTGCAACGGCGGCGAGCCCCCTTGACCCCCTTTGTTTTTCCCCCTCATATGTCGTTGATTGTAAGAGAATTCTATGATTTGGCAAATTGTCAATATAACCTTTTCCCATGAGCATGAAGGTAAGTTATGAATTCTGAGAATATAATTCAGCTAACAAATGTATAGATGAACACATTTTGCAGAATCACAGTTACATCAGGGCAGCACTCTAGATAATACAGTTGGAAAGTTTTGGATCTTGGTTGGGTCAAAAAAATAAACATCATGGATGATGCACAAGATCCCTATGAGCTTGAGACAGATGCCATGGGGGAGAACATACATGTTGAAAATGCTGAAACAGAATCTAATGGGAGAAGAAATCAAGAGACTCCTCCAGGTATTGCAGCCACCATGAGAAGCCTAAGGGTGGACTTGCAAAGCTATAGAGAAGACAATGAAAGGATGATTAAAGCTCAGGAAGAACAAAATCAGTTGAATGCAGCCATGCTACAGAGTTTGACAGACATCCAAAGGCAAATAAACTCTGGGCATCAGACATCAAATCCAGAAAGGGGTGGGAGTAGTTCTAGAAGGAATTCCCGTAAGAGGGCCAGTAGCTCAAGAAGAGTTTCTACAGACAGAACATATACTCCAGAAATCTCTCCTAATGAATCATCTGACTCTGAAGAATCCATTGAGGGTTCAAGTTCTTCATCTCACAGGAGTAAGAGGAAGAAGCACTACAAGAACAATTCACATGGGGAATTTAAGAAGGAAAAACCTCCTACATTTGATGGGGAGGTAAAGTCGGGTCAAGAAGCTGAAGCTTGGCTTATTGGGATGAGAAAATATTTCCAAGTCCAAGACTACTCTGGGAATATGAAGGAAAGGGTAGCCATCTTCAACTTGAATGGAAGAGCATCTATATGGTGGGAACACACCAGGCAAGTGAAGAAGATCAATGAAAGGAAGATCATGTGGAAGCAGTTCAAGAAATACTTCAAGCAGAAGTACCTCTCTGACAGGTACTATGATGATAAGATCAAAGAGTTCCATGAGCTGAAATTGGGACAATTGACCATGAAAGAATATGCAAACAAGTTCTTGGAGCTGCTGAGGTATGTCAAGTACATTCGAGACGATAAGGTGAAAATTAAACGTTTCCTAAGTGGACTGCCCCAGTCATATAAAGATAGAATTGAGTTTGATGAACCTCGAACTCTAGAGGAGGCCATAAGAAAGGCCAAGTATTGCTTTGATCAAAACAGAAGTGGACCAGAATTCCATAAGGCCTGGAAGGATAGGAGAAATGAAAAGTTTGATCAAAGGAAAAAGGGGTTCAAGCCTCCTCAATTCCGGAATCAGCAAAGGCAGCCATCACAGGTTGTGACTAAGCCAACTAGGATGATGGGAGACAAGCAAAGAGATCCAAAGGAACCAAGAGAACCACTTCAATGTTGGGGTTGTGGAGGAGACCACATGCTTAGGAACTGTCCACATCGGAATGGGAATGCAAATCAAGTTCACAACATCCAAAGGGATGAAACTGTGGGTCAAGTGGCAAGGACAATCCCTAGAATCTATGCAGCAATAGACGACCGCCAAGCAGATCATCAGTCAACTGTGGTTGAAGTTGAAGGTAAGATTGCTAAGCAATCTGTTTCTATTTTGATTGATCCTGGATCTACTCACAGTTATGTCACTCCTAGAATTGTTGAGATTTGTGCTTTCAATAAATTAAAGCATAGTAAATCATGGTTAGTTCAACTAGCCACTGGAACCAAGAGAAAAGTTAGTGAAATAGTAGAGAAATGTCCACTAGAGATGGATGGGCTATTCACCTATGCAGATCTGAATATTTTGCCACTTGGTTCCTATGATATTCTCATTGGAATGGATTGGTTAGAAGCACACAGGGTTAAACTTGACTACTACAATAAGACATTTGAATGCATGGACGAAGAAGGAAACCCGAGGGTTTTAAAAGGCATTCCAAAGGTGACTTCTGTTAGACAGGTTTCAGCCATGCAACTGAAGAAGTTCTGTAGGAAGGGATGTCAATTGTATGCAACCCACATTATAGAGGCAGCAGAGAATGAAACTCTTAAATTGGAGGACTATCATGTATTGCAAGAATTCAGGAATGTTTTTCCTAAGGAGATTCCAGGACTCTCTCCATAGAGAGACATTGACTTTACAATTGAACTTATGCCAGGAGCAGCACCAGTGTCTAAGACACCCTACAGAATGAATACACCGGAATTGCTAGAATTGAAAATGAAATTACAAGAGTTACTGGAAAAGAAATATATTAGGCCAAGTTTGTCCACGTGGGGAGCACCTGTTCTATTTGTGAAAAAGAAAGATGGAACACTCAGATTATGTATTGATTACAGACAGTTGAACAAAGTCACTGTGAAGAACAAATACCCATTGCCCCGAATTGATGACCTTTTTGACCAAATGAGAGGAGCAAAGGTATTTTCAAAGATTGACTTGAGGTCTGGTTACCATCAGGTAAGAATCAAAGAAGAATATATTCATAAGACAGCCTTTAGAACAAGGTATGGACACTATGAGTTTGTAGTGGTACCATTCGGTCTCACAAATGCACCATCTACATTCATGTGTCTCATGAATAATTTTTTTAGCAAATATTTGGACAAGTTTGTTCTTGTATTCCTAGACGACATTCTCATCTATTCTAAGAATGAAGAAGAGCATAAATAACATTTGAGAATGACAATGCAATTACTAAGGGAGCACAAGCTGTATGCAAAGTTGAGCAAATGTGACTTTTATAAAGATAGAATTCATTATTTGGGTCACATCATCTCCGATGAAAGAATATCTGTAGACCCTGAAAAGATTGAAGCCATTATGAATTGGCCAACTCCAAGGAATGTGACTGATGTGAGATCTTTTATGGGCCTTGCTGGTTACTACAGGAGGTTTATCGAAGGATTCTCCAAGGTTGCAAACCCGATCACTTCTTTGCAAAAGAAGGGGATAAAGTTTGAATGGTCACCAAGATGTGAGGAAAGTTTTCAACGGTTGAAGAATCTTCTTACAAGTGCACCAATTTTGAAAATTGCAGACCCAGAAAAAGACTTTGTGGTATGTACCGACGCATGCAATCAAGGACTTGGAGGACTTCTTATGCAAGATAACCACGTGATATGCTATGAGTCAAGAAAGTTGAAGGAGCATGAGAAGAACTATGCTACCAATGATATAGAACTTGCGGCCATAGTACATGCTTTAAAGATGTGGAGGCATTACTTAATGGGAAGAAAATTTGAGTTAAGGACAGACCATTGTGGTCTGAAATATTTGTTTGATCAGCCAACTTTAAATGCTAGGCAAGCTAGATGGTTGGAATTTTTGTGTGAATTTGATTTCGAGATCAAACACATAAAAGGGAAAGAAAACAAGGTGGCTGATGCACTCAGCAGGAAGATACGTGAAATGTATGTGGCAGCGCTTAGTACTTGCCAACCAGATTTGAAGCAGCAGATTGTTAACCATATGGTTGAGGATGAAGTGTATGAGCAGATAAAGGGCAAATTGCAGCAGCAAAACCTTGAAAAGAAGTATGAGGGCTATCATTTGGAAGAAGACGAACTTCTTACTTATAAGAATAGAGTTTATATTCCAAATGTGGCAGATTTAAGGAGAATGGTTATGGATGAGATCCATAAAGCTCCATTCTCTGGTGACCCCGGATATCAGAAAACAATTGCTACAGTAAGAAAATATTATTTCTGGCCAGGGATGAAGAAGGATGTCGCTGGATACATCTCTAAGTGCATGGAATGTCAGCAGGTGAAGGTTGAACACCAACACCCCGCAGGTTTATTGCACCCAGTGCCAATTCCAGAATGGAAATGGGAAGTAATATCCATGGACTTTATTACAGGATTGCCAATGACTGTGAGACAACATGATTCCATCATGGTTGTGGTGGACAAGTTAACAAAGGCAGCACATTTTATACCTGTTAAGTCCACCCATAAAGCCGATGCCATTGCAAATATTTTCATGAAGGAAATTTTCAGATTACATGGGTTGCCTAAGGCAATAATTTTCGACAGGGATACCAAGCTCACTTCCAATTTTTGGAAAGGTCTCTTTGCAGATTTGGGTACACAGCTAAGCTTCAGTACCGCATACCATCCTCAAACAGATGGGAAAACAGAAAGAGTAAATCGGGTGCTTGAAGACATGCTCCGCATGTACGTAATGGACAAACCATCCAAGTGGGAGGATTACCTGCACTTGGTAGAATTTGCATATAACAATGGGCAACAAGCATCATTGGGAATGAGTCCTTATGAGGCTTTGTACGGCAGAAGGTGTAGGACACTAGTGACTTGGGACAATCCAGTGAACAGAATTGTACTTGGGCCAGAATTGCTTAAGGAAATGGAGCAAGAGGTTGCCAAGATCCAGCAAAATTTAAAAGTAGCCCAGGATAGACAGAAAAGCTATGCAAATAAACAGAGTGCATAGGGAATTCAATGTTGGGGATCATGTGTATCTTAGAGTGAGATCAAGGAAGAGTTCCTTGAAGCTTGGGAGTTGTGCTAAGCTATCGCCTAGATATTGTGGGCCATTTGAAGTGCTTGAAAGAATAGGGCCAGTTGCATATAGACTTGCATTGCCTACTAGCACTAAAGCTCATAATGTTTTTTATGTCTCTTTGCTTAAGAAATATGTATATGATCCTAACCATGTGATTAATTGGGATGTGATCCAGGTGGAACCTGAGGGAGAATTCCAAACCGATCCATTGCGCATCCTAGACAAGAAGGTAACATTGCTCTAGAACCGAGCCATCGGACAGGTAAAGGTGCAATGGAAGCACTACGGTCCCGATGAGGCTACATGGGAGCTGGAGGATGCCATGAGGGTGGCATATCCATTTTTGTTCAATTTTGATGAGCACTAAGGACAGTGCTAATGTAAGGGGAGGGGAATGTAATGTCCTCATTTTGACCCCCTTTGTATTAAATCGTAAATGATGTAAATATTGTTAGTTGATCATAGTGAGGAGCTCAAGGCCAAGGCCCCACCATTGATTTAGTGTTTTATGTATCGGCAACTAAAGAAATAGATGCCTATGGTTCTTGTGCTAGATAGGCACAATGTAAATAAGACATCACGTAAATACGAATTTTAATGAAAATACCCACAACTAGCTATGCAATGCAACAAAGAGATGGGGGCATGATTCTACAAGGAATAGGGAGGAAAATTATTCAAACCCTTGAGCCAATGGTGTTAATCCATGTGTCAATGAGAAAACCCATAAACCACCAACTACCCATTTTGGGTTATGGACCCAATCATTTAATTCTTCCAGAAATTGGTTGAGGCAGTTAATGCCTTGGGAATGAAGAGGTATGGCAGCCAATTCGTGTATGGGCAAGCCATCAACTTGGGAATTCGTGTTTTTGCTTCTTGGGTAAGAAAACACCCACGAAATGGTGCCCAAAGCCATTCTGAACAGTCAGTCTTCCCTCTCTCATGCAGTCTGAACTACTGGGTCTTTCCTCATCACGTTTTTACCATTTTTCCATGCCTGGGAGCTCGTTTTTGCATTGTACAACAGCTAGGATAGAAGGGCCATGATTTGGGACTGGTCGTTTTTGCCCCAAAATGCCCATGGACGTTTTTCTGAAAATGATTTCTGCTCTCCAGGGTTGTTCCCCAATTGCCATTTCGTTTTTGGGCTTTTCCACGTTTTTTCTAAATTGGTAGAAACTCCCTCTTTGGACATCCCACTAAAAAATCGTTTTTATCATGCCCAATCATTGTGGTTCAGCTGTTATGTGCATCCTTGTTTGGGTTTGAATCTGTGAGCAATAAACTTGGAGTGGTAGTGGACAGAATTGGCTTGATAAACCTAGTGAAGGGAGTAACCTCTCAAGAAGATCAAGAGGGCTTTGGCTACTTTTCTATGCACACCCTGAGAGCACTAGAAAGGAAGGTATGGCTTGAGGGACTATGTGGCAGTGAAGAGAATACTTCCTTGTGTTGGGTGTGTAGGCATTGTGAGTGCCAAGCTGAATAGATCTGGGAGGGGTATCCATAGCTCTGTGGTTGAGCTCACTAGCTTAGCAATTCTTCCTTTCCATTTCCTAGCAACCTGATAAACCCAATTGTAGATTGGCTTGGCTCATCTTGGTGTGTGCTTGGCTATGTGTGAGTCTATTGTTCCCTGGTTCCTTGTAGTAATCATGCCCAGCTCGGGGGTGGCAGTTGTATCAAGAGGTTGATAAGCACAACTGGCCTATGGTTGGGAGGAACGTTGCAGATGCATAGCTGGTTTCTTGGGACCACTCTGTTATAAGATAAGTATTCTCCTGTGTTATCTTGCAATTATTTATTTGATGAATATCTTGAATGTATGACGAATGTGTAATTGAAATTATTTCAGCTGTGTTTCCTTATCATTATACATTTCCATATGTTCTCTTATATTATGTGGATGCTTATTTAAAAGTTCATGGGGCTAGATGCCCGGATTTAGTGTCACGATCCTCTCTATCATGCTGGTATGATAGGAGGGGATGTTACATTACTTGTGTGCTAATTTATTTCCTTTATTTAGTTGCTTGAGGGACATTGTCACATCCCCTCCCATCATTCCAAACCACGGAGGGAACATGACTGTAACACGTGGGTATCTCATTCTTCCCCAATGCCATATGACTAAAAATTTTCCGTTTAAATAAAATGCATACTTGAATTATACAACGGAATTAAAACATAATAATACACACACAGACTAGAATGCATCAGCATGTCTATCCCAAGCAGACGATGAATCAATAAACAAAGAATCAATCCCATTCTTATGCTATGCACAAACTTCATATCAATTCCATTAACATGAATAATTAACATTCAGAATTAACACATATAGAACACATAATGCATATAAATTTAACCACAGAGAATACTTATCTTTGAGATGAAGTTGTCCAAACAACTGGAAATGAGAGAGCAATGTTCCACCCAACCATAGATCTCTGTCTAGCCTATATTCTTTCAACTGAGAGATCACCCCCAAGTTGGGTTGTGTATCCACTAAGGAGGAACTAAACAGGCTCACTCACAACCATGGTTTCACACAACAACTATGCTAAGCCAACACACAATTGGGTTTATCAAGCATACAAAAGACAAAGGAGGGAAATGCTAAGCCAGTGAGCTCATCCATGGAGCTACAGGCATTTCAATTAAACTCAACAGTTATGGCACCCACAATACCTACCACACCCAACACAAGGAAGGTCCCCTTCTCTACTGCATAGTCCCTCAGGCATCCCTTCCCTCCAGTGCTCTTTAGGGTGGGCATAGAAAGGTCCAACTGCTAATTCCTTGAGATTCTATCCTTCACTCGGTTTATCAAGCAAACCCAATCTCTGCTCAGTCATCCACACTTGGATTTCTCACAGTCCTGTTATCCAATAACTCAATCCCGTCACTTCATTTCTGAGCTGTAAAAACTGGGTTTTCCAATGGATTTAGGGGTATCTAATAATATCAATTTCGCCCCAAGGTTCATATCTATGGATCCCCCATTGGATTTTTACTGTCAAATACCAAATTTGGGCGTTTTTGGCACTTCAAAACGTGGGTTCTTGCAAAGTTGCGATTTCTGGTTTTTCTCACTATTGGCAATTCGTAATGGATGAAAACTGATGCTGGTATGTTCAACAATGGAATAAGAATGAGAAAAAATCCATTCCCACGAGGCAGAGTGACTTTTGGTACAAGAAAACAGAGCCCATACTCTGCCATACAAATTTCTGGGCTGCCCATGCTCCATTGAAGCCATGGACTGAATTCTTCAACAACTTCCTTACAGCAGGAATAAATGTCAGCAAGAAAAGTCAAATGGGTTCTCACAATGACATTTGGAAGCATATGGTTCACCCCCACAACCCCCTCACCACTCCCTAGTGGATACACATGGCCCCTTCTCATTCATTGCTCCCATAGCTAGTTTTGGTATTTTATTGCAATATCAAATATTTAAATCATTTATAATATTCCATGGTTTAATAGCACATGGGTAACAAAATATCAAATGCTTGTCCATTCTAAATAAAATCCAAACATACACTAGCGGGGCCTTGGCCTTGAGCTCCATGCTAGGGAAACATACATCGCATGTATACAATATTTACGTTAAAAGCCAATATTTCATAAGGGTCAAAATTGGGGTATTACATTTCCCTCTCCCTTAGAACAACACCATCCTCGGTGTTCTCAAAACTGAACAAAAATGGGAGTGCCTCTCTCATGGCATCCTCCAGCTCCCATGTAGCCTCATCAGGACTAAGGTGCTCCCATTGGACCTTTACCTGCCTGATGGCTCTGTTCCGGAGCAAAGTGACCTTCTTGTCAACGATGCGCATAGGCTCTACCTGGAACTCTCCCTCGGGTTCCACCTGTATCACATTCAAATCAATCATATGATTAGGATCATGTACATACTTTTTAAGCAAAGACACATGGAAAACATTATGAGCTCTTATGTTAGCATGCAATGCAATTCTATATGCAACTGGCCCTATCCTATCAAGGACTTCAAATGGCCCACAATATCTACGTGACAACTTGGCACAACTCCCCAACTTGAGAGAAATTTTCCTTGGTTTCACTCTCAAATAAACATGATCCCCAATCTGAAATTCCTTATGCACTCTTTTCAAATCTGCATAACTCTTTTGCCTATCCTAAGCTGCCTTTAAATTCTTCCAGATCTTAGCAACTTCGTGTTCCATTTCCTTGATCATCTCTGGTCCAAGTACTACCCTATTCACTGGGCTATCCCAATTGACTGGAGTCCTGCATCCCTTGCCATACAATGCCTCAAATGGACTCATCCCCAATGATGCATGATGTCCATTATTGTATGCAAATTCTACCAAGTGTAGGTAATCTTCCCACTGGGATGGTTTATCCATCACATACATTTGCAGCCTTAGAAATACCCGATCCCCTTCTTCAAAACTCCTTTCACTGCGATGTTGATTTGTTTGTTCTTTCATCCTTTTTTACATAGCCAAGTTTTTCTTTAGTAACTGGAGAACTTCTTGTTGGTGCTCTAGGTGATCTTCCACAGCTTGAACTTTACATTTTCATTTTAAGGGAGATGTTATAGATGGAAGATGGTACCCATAAAGTGCCATAAATGGAGACATTTTTTATGACGTGTGGACGGAAGTATTGTACCACCATTTTGACAAAGATAACCATTTCACCCACTATGTATGTTTATCAGATGCAAAGCAACGAAGATATCCTTCCAAACGTTTTTTCACTATCTTAGTTTTCCCATTGGATTGAGGATGATAAGAAGAACTGTGAGACAAATGGGTACCCAAACAAGAATATAATTCAATCCAAAATTTCTCAATGAAAATTGGATCTCTATCACTTACAATAATCTTTGGGTTTCCATGTAACTTTTGAATTGTTTCCATGAAGGCTACAACAACTATACTTGCATTAAAAGGGTCAGAGAGTGAAAAAAAGTGTGCATATTTTGTGATTCTATCAACAACCACTATAATAACATTATTCCGTTTTGACTTGGGTAGACCTGCGATAAAATCCATTGAGACTTCCTCCTAATTCCGACAAGGTATTTCTAATGGCTATAAAAGACCTGGGGTCTTAACAATTTTAACCTTATTTTGTTGGAAAACCAAACATTCTTCCACAAACCTTTGAACATCAGATTTAAGACCTTTCCAAAAGAATTCCTTCTTGACCATGTGGTACATTTTTAGGAATCATGAGTTCCCACCTATAGGAGAGGTGTGTAATTCCAAAAGGATATTTTGCTTGAGTTGGGAGTTCTTACATATATATAAGCGATCCTTATACCGCAGTGATTCATTTTTCCACACAAAAGTATTTGATACACTGGGATCCTGTTGTAGCTTGTGAATGAGTGTCCACACATATAAGTCATTCTTCCATTCTTCCCTTGCTACTACAACAAAATCAGGTTGTGTAATAGAAATCACACAAAGTAATTTCTCAACATCCTCATATTTTGTAGAGAGTGCATCTTCCACCACATTCTGGTTCCCTTTTTAATAGATGATTTCAAAGTCATATCCCAACATCTTTGTTATCCATTTTTTTTGTTCTTCTGAAGATAGTCTCTGTTCCAAGAAGTATTTAAGACTATCATGATCTGTTTTGACCTTGAAGTGACTACCTATTATGTAAGGGCACCATTGCTTAAGTGCATGTAGTATTTCCATAATTTCCTTCTCATAAATGGTTTTTTGTAAGTTATTTCCCTTGATTTGTCGACTTTCGAAAGTAAGGGATAATCCTTCCTACATTAGAACAACACTGATTCCATTTCATGAGACATCACATTCCACAATGAAGGTTTTTGTGAAGTCTGGTGTGGTCAAAACAAGAGATTGTCACATTGCCTCTTTAAGTTGTTCAAAAGCTTGGGTTGCCTCTAGAGTCAACGGAAATGCTTCCTTCTTCAAAATGTTGTTAAAGGTGCTGCTATTCTTCCATAGTTCCAAACAAACTTATGGTAGTACCTTATCAAGCCTAAGAATCCTCTAAAATTCTTCAAGGTTTTGGGAATCGGTTATTCCATCATGGCTTTAATTTTGTTAGGGTTTATCTTGACACCTTCATGAGATACAATATGACCCAAATAATCTACCTCATTTACCCCAAAGAAACATTTGGAAGGTTTGGCATATAGTTTTTTCTCCTTTAGTAGTTGTAGCACCTTTTCAACATGTTGACCGTGTTTTTCCCAAGACTTGCTATATATTAGTATATCATCAAAAAATACCAACACAAATTTTCTAAGGAATGGCATGAAAATGGAATTCATCAAACCTTGAAATGTGGAAGGTGCATTCGTAAGGCCAAAAGGCATGACCAAAAATTCATAATGACCTTCATGAGTTATGAATGTTATTTTTGGTATGTCTTCTTCCTTTATTATAATCTGATGATACCCTGAATGCAAATCCAGCTTTGTGAAGTAAATTGCTCCATGTAATTCATCTAAAAATTCATCAATGCCATGAATGGGAAACTTATCTTTAATCATGATATTGTTGAGCTCTCTATAATCTGGACACATACACCATGATCCCTCCTTCTTGTGTACCATTACCACTGGTGCAGAGTAAGAACTTTAGCTAGTCCTAATTATGCTAGATTCTAACATTTCTCCAACCATATGCTCAATTTCCCTCTTCTGGCCATAGGGGTATCTATAAGGTATGATGTTAGGAGGAACACTTCCTGGAATTAAGTGAATAGCATGATCAAAATCTCGAGTAGGTGGAAGACCTTTTGGAATATCTTCAAATACCTAGGAGTGACTATTAATGACCCTTTGGAGATCCAGGGAAATATGAGGCTTAGATGTTTGAACATATAGTGAGCATAATTGTGCAATTACACTTGATGTCCCTTTTCCAACAATTTTGGCATACCATTAGAGCTTGCTTGGATTCCCTTTGATACCCCTTAATTCAATTTTTTTCCTTCGCAAGAAAATTTCATGACAAGTTCTTGAAAGTTAAAATCCATTGTTCCCAATGATTGTAACCATTGAACCCCTAAGACAACATTAACACCACCCATTGGGATAGAAATCATAGGACTATTCAATACATATTCCCCTAACATAGTGAGATTGATATTATGGCATTTCCATGAGAAACTGATAGTTCTTCCATTTGCAATCATTACTTGAAATTCTGGTGCTAGATATACAAAGCAATTGAGGCTTTGGCTAATTTACAATTAATGAACTTATGATTACTACCATAATCATTCAACATTGTTACCTTTTCTTTTTGATATATCCTTCTATCTTGAGAGTTTGAAGAGTGCTAATTCCCACCAATACATGACAAGATATGGTGGGAGTAATATCTTCAGGAGTAATCTCTTATATTTCTTCAGCTGGAGATGGTTCATGTTCTTTTGCTTCTTCCTCTTCACAATCTATGTAGAATAATTTCTTCTCACCACACTTATGTCCCTTACTATACTTGCTGTTAGAATTAAAGCATAGAAATTTTGCTATTCTTTCATCCAATTGTTGAGGTGTCAACCTTCGAGATGGGTTAGAAGAAGGAACATTATTCTCTCTATATGTGTTGGAGGTGGTTCTTCCAGTATCCATCCCCATATTCTTACATTCAAACTTTCTTTCCACCATGAAATCCTTCTCTAAAGATGTTGGTTCAAGGAGACACACCTCATGTTGGATGTTATCCTCCAAGGTTCCAATAAAGAGATCCAACAATTTATCATCCGGTATGCCCTCCACTCTGAGACTCAACTTTTGAAATTGTTCAATGTGCTCGATTACTGGACCATTTTTCCTTAGATTTATCAATTGGGTAAAGAAAGAATTGCTTGTAACATCATCATGATATGGTATCAATTCTTCTGTGAAAATGGAACAAGAGATAATTGAGTTTCTTTTGCATTCACAAAGCCATTGGTACCACACAAACTACTCAAGTTCTAAATATAAAGATGCAATATGTACTTTTTATAGATTTGGCACCTTGTGAATATCAAAGAACTGCTCCATCTGAAAGATCCATGTTATGGGGTCCTTTCCATCAAACTTCCTCATGTTAATCTTGGGGAGTTGGATATCCCTTGGGGAACATCCCTAATTGCTTCCATTATTAGAATCAAATGCTCTTGTATTATGCTTTTTAAGGGATGGTTGTTGAACATGGACACTATCTTTATCTTCCCTAAATTGGGCCCATTCTACACCTTTGGGAAGCTTTTCCTCTAGATTATGTATCAGATTAGCAATCCTTCCCATATTTTTCTTTGTTTTCTTCTCCATCTGTCCTATCCTTTTATCCATCATATGTCCCATCTTATTCTCCATATTACTAAATCAATCATTTTCACAGACCCTTTAATCAGATCTTCCAACTTGGATACCTAAAAAAATAGGTCTTCACTTTCATTATAGGTCAGGGACGAATCCTCAGATGGTTTGAGTGGAGTGTGATTTTTTCCACTACCTTTTGGTGGAATTTTGAATAATATAAATAGATATCACACCTTGGGTTCACCTCAAATAGATCCTTCTACTAAAAGTTATTCAAATTTAAAATGACATACATTTTTCAAACCCTGATTTGAAGATTGATTTGTTGTTCAACCTTCCAACTGTGGTAACCTTGAAATTTGGCCCTTGTCTGAAGTCTCGACCTATGGTATCCTGATATATCCTATTTCCAATGCTGCAGGTTTCGTTGAATTTGGATGTGCCCCAAAAAAATGTTATGACAATTTTCCCAACACATTTTATGCAACGAAGTCCCAAAAAGAGCATGAAAATAACATAAATAGACTAGAAAGAATAATCTATGCCTTAATAATGAATAAAAGAGATGAATATCAAGTATCTTTGAGGGGGAAACCTCCTTACACAATGTACTAAGTACACAAGACAAGACAAGAGGTACAATTAAAACTAATGAACCCAAGCCAACTTAACTAATATAATAATATTAATTACAATTACCACTAATAAACCTAAGACGACATCAATAATATGTAATTAACCACAATATAAAAGATAATGTGCCAATATTTAGGACTTAACATTTTAACCAATCAACAAGTAAATAAATAGATATTTAATGTATTTAAAAATTATTATTTTACTATTTCTAAATTCAAACATAAGAAGCAAAGATTTTAATTTTATGATTAAGTCTTTCAAACTTGATCCATTACATAAAAAGATTAAGTCATGCCAAATCATTTAAGTCATATCAAGATTACGTTTTCCCACTAGTGTCAATTTATGAATATATATTATAAAAATGATCAAGTTTTATTTGCTTTTAATTTTCTCATATGTCATTAAACCAGCATAGATCCATCTTAAACCCGTATCTATCAAGCACTGAGTGAAACAGGTGCTCTACAGCCTAGTATGGGGGAGATGTTGTAAGTTTATAACAAAATAATTAAAACAATTTATGTCGGCTCATAAAATAAAAAATTATGGAAAGTATTTAAAAAAAAAATCCACGTTGGTTCATAAAATAAAATATTATGAAAATAAAAACTTAAAACTTAAACCCGGATCTATCAATCAAGAGAAATCAAATTTCTTGAGTTTACATTTAAAAAAAGAAATACACCTCAAGAAATTGGATCCCTCTCGGTGCTTGATAGATACAGGTTTAAGATGGATCTATGCCAAGTCATATAAGTCATATCAAGATTACCTTTTCCCACTAGTGTCAATTTATGAATATATATTATAAAAATGATGAAGTTTTATTTGCTTTTAATTTTCTCATATGTCATTAAACCAGCGTAGATCCATCTTAAACTCGTATCTATCAAGCACCGAGAGAGATCCAATTTCTTGAGATGTATTTTTTTTAAAATTTATATTCAAGAAATTTGATCTCTCTTGATTGATAGAACCAGATTTAAGTTTTAAGTTTTTATTTTATAAAAGAACATCTATTTTTTAATTACTTTTCATAATATTTTATTTTATGAATCAACATGGATTTTTTTAAAGATACTTTCTATAATTTTTTATTTTATGAGTCGACATGAATTTTTAATTATTTTGTTACAAACGTTACATCAGGTTACAACATCTCCCCCATACTAGGTTGTAGAACACCTCGTTTCACTCAATGCAATGACCAAGCCAATAATTAAAACTTTATTTAACCCTAACCTTAATGTGAGAAATGAATTATGAGCTCTTTATGTATCAATATTGATCATTTAACAACAAACCTAATAGCAACCCCTAATTAGATAATTAGATCGTATGTACTTCTCATGATTTTATTATAATTAAATTAAAAATATATATGATAAATTTTAAAAATAAGTATAATTTTTATAATAACGATAATTGAACATGTGAATAAACCTGATTCATTTTATGGAAGATTTGAAAGAAAAGTCAAATTCCAAATGTTCTAAAACAAAAAAGTTAATGTTAGTCATTTTTCCAATTTTATTTTATGCACACACCGTACACGTATACCATGTTTCAATTTTCTTTTATGTATCCAATTTATTTTGATGAATCTCACATTTCTCAATGCATGAATGTGGAAAGAGTGAAGATCATGTTTGACCTTAATGAAATGACCATGAGGAACTTGTAAAAGTCATATTTACTCTCAATGCATGAATGTAGAAAGGGCCTTTTGATGGAAGGCATTGAATCTTCCAATTTCGCACAACTAAATTAAATAATTAAGTGTGTATAGCAGTGAATATTTGAGTGATTCGTTTTGAATGCTATTGTTGTCTTGCACAATATGCTCATGAACTTCTTCCTGCTTGCGGTCTTTAATTCAAACTTGTTTACAAAATTTGATGTGTAATTGACACAAACGCCACATGCATGCTAATGCCCTATTCATCCATTCACACTTGTTTACAAGGTTTAATGTGTAATTGACACAAACACATAGTTTGAGGGTACGCTACGATGTTTAACCATATGATGAACACGCAATTATTTGATGGGTTGACGTCAAAGCATACTAACTTTCGTATCCGTCAGAATTTTCTCCATAAGATTTTGCTATTGATATACATCTAAACTGTAAGACGATACCCAAAGCTATCAATCAAGGAATCTGAATCGCTGGCTGGATTTTGAGCACATTACCTCCATGAATCTTGTCCTAACGAGGATCACACCAGACCTGTCTCGTTTCGGTCGAACTAGGGATGGGCGTAAGCAAAGCGAGTCGTGTAGTAGCGAGTTAATTGTGAACACACTAAAATAGAAATTATTAATAAGGAATCAAGAAACCACCATTAAGTCAGCAAGTGAGACAAGATCCACAGATGAACCCAGGTATGCAATATCGTTTTGACATGCCCAAACCAACTAGTGAAGAAAACCTGAAGGCCTCTTTAAGAAATCACTTTAGCAGTGATTTACTAGTAGACAATGGCCACATAGGTGTTTCCAGGGTAAGTGCAACAGATAATTCATGCATTTCAGATAAGGACGGCATCACATTTGGCTCATGTAAAGGTCACATGGCCATGTTGCATTCGACCCAATGGTTCAATCCATGGGACAAATATTCTCACAAGGGAAGAGGGGCGGAGGGTGTTGGTTATTATGGGTATGGGGAGGAGGGTGTTGGTTATTACGGGTATGGGGAGGAGGGGGGTTCGGGAGATAAAGAGATAGATATCGTGGTGGGGGGAGGTGGAGAGGGGAGGAGTGTGGTGGGGGAGAGAAATAGATAAAGATCGGGGGTGTGGGGAGGGATATGGGTTTAGGGAGGATTAGGGAAGTAAGAGAGAAGGTATGGAGAGAGAGAGAGAGAGTGTAACATCCCAAAAATCGCAAAATATTTTTTTTTTGATATAGCCTATTTTAAAAGATAAATGCTATCTACAGAATGATAATTGATTAACTAATAGATAATAACTGCTTCATAAAATGCTCGTATTTATTTTTAAACATAAAAGATACTTGGTTGTAAATGACATGCGACAGAACAATGTTTATTTCGTTACGTTTAAAGATCTGGTAACAATACTAATGAATTGTTTGCATATTTCTGAAGGGGTTCCTACCGGGTGCCCTTGGGTTTACTTAGCTTTGAAAGCTAAAGCATTGGATTCTTTCTTTCGTAGATCTACAGGCAAGGTAATAATAATTCCAGTACTTCAAGAGGTGTTTTACCTTTCAGCTAGCCGTCTCTGTCTTAAGATAGATGTATAATTACTGCCTATGCATGACCATAGTGATGGTATGAAGCTTCTAGCTTTTCTTGACAAATCTGTATTATTTTTATCCTATCACTTGTAATGCAGCTAGGGATATTTTGCACTTATACTTCTACTGAATTCAACTATATTTGTTATATTTCAAAATGAAACTATGTGATAATAATAGCATGGTTAAAACATTATGGCTTGTGACGACGATGGTCTTTAAGAGTTTTCATAACATAATTTATGTACTTTCAATCATATACATTCTTATAAGTCTATTTGATTGTGTTTACTGCATGGTCAAAATGATAGTTTGTTTATGTATTAGTGACATTTATTAAAATGTCATAACACTCTAGGTGGTGAATCGCTAGGGTTACAATGCCTAAATATATGTAAACAATAACTTACATTAGACTTTCAAATATGTGTGCCCTAAGAAGTTTGGGGACTTAATACTAAAATGCATAGCATATAGACCTTACGTGATAAAGTTTGGACTCTAATCATATCGTGGTTATGTGAAACCCAACGTGTAGTGTGGAAACTATGGGATATAGTTGTGTAATAAAATTGTTACAATATATATTTGTTATGCAAATCTTTATCATAGTTTGGGAACTTATTACATGGTTGTAATACCATATATGATACTACCCTATGGTTCTGAACTATACAACGAATATATTATGGTTGTGATATTAGATTATCCTATGGTTTGGTTTTGCAATATATAAATTGCTATGTGAAAATGTCAAGGGAACACGATAAGCATAAACCTATGGTTTAATATGCTATGCACACAATCCTACGATTCATATCATGGTTTAACTTTATAATGTGATGGTTTAGAACTTTGATATGGTAATATCTTATGTTTTGAAACTGTACATGTGTAATGCAATACCATGGTAGTAATAACCGAGATCGTACTATGTAATAACTTCATTACTAAAATGAAATTAATATTGTTGCAATCGAGGTCTGGCAGATGATATGTGAAATCCAACAATAAATGCAACTCTATGTGATTATAGTGACTTACCTCGATGGCTCCTACGTGTATCAGGTTCCACGTGAAGATGTTGTAGAAAATGCTGGGACTCGCCGAGCTGTGAGCTCCTCCTTGGTGATATGGCAATCCATCTGGACTTAATATTTAATGAAGCATTTATAGGTTGGTGACCGTAACTCTGTCCGGGTATTGGCGTGGCTTGGTTGGCCAAATATCATCCATTGATCAAGTTTGTATCAATTGTAGAGGTCTTGAACCCTAAGGCATTCACTATACCTCGTTGTTTGTTGGTTTTTCATTCATTTGGAGTTTTGGTTTCAGGGAGAAGGCCGACAGGCCGCTAGATAATAGGGTTTGATCTCGGATCGATTCGTTGAATGATTCTGTAACTATGCACCTCCAGTTTTAATGGTGGAAACCTGTTTATAAGTTTGTATGGTTCAGCAAGAGGAATAGGTGACGAAGCCTGTGGCTTTCATCGTTTAGTAGGTTAGGGTTGTGATAAGGTGTTTAAACTTGAAGTCTGTGCTGTAGTAGCTAAATGCTGCTTTTGTTGCATCGGTTTGGAGATTTGGAGCGTCGCCCAACAATTGTTTTGCTCTTACGAAGGTAATATTTGAATGTTTTAAGAATACTGTTGCTTAAGGTTACAGTTGGTCTTTGTATAACATTCATCTTGGAACTGTCATAATCGCTTGTAGTTTTTGTGGTAGGTGTTTCCATCGTCGTGGAGTTTACAGAGTTAAAGCTTGATGGTAGTGGTGGGCTCACTCAACTGGTAAGCCCCGGTGGAAAACCCTTCGTAGGTTCTCCTACAAAATGGCCATTGTGATGTTGAACCCTCATGTGGTCATTGGAATGAGTTTTAAGTTTATGAGTTAAACTGTAAATGTCCTTCTGTAGTCGAGGGTTTTCAATATAAAAGAAATGTTGCCAATCCTGCGTTGCGGTAGTTGTTTTTGTTTCAATGTTTGGGGCTTAGCCCATGAACAAAACCTGTGTCTCGTCAATTCATAATGTGGATATGAAAACTTGGTATTTGACAGACCTCTGCGTTTGAAAATGGTGTGATACGAAAATGTAGTTATGTAGCTAAATTTTAAGAACACCTACTACATCATTTTCTTTGATGTCTGTGAGGTTATGAAATATGAAAAATGGAGATTTGTAATCTGAGTTTCATTTTCTCTACTGCTATTGTTTCTTGATGAATGGTGAACTAGGAAATGTGAAATCGATAGAAAGGGTTCTGGGTGATGTTTAAGAATAAAGAAGGGACTGTGTATTTACTAAACAATGCGTGGAAGCCTGTAACTAAGGAAACCTTCGACCTATATGTAGTTCAATGATTTTTAAGGGTGCTGCGTTTTTAATTCGAGTATATGGTTTGTCTTGGTATGATAATAGGACTTGGTCCTACTCCTCGTTTTGATAACTGTATCTTACTATTTGATGGTCGCTATTGTTTAGAGTAGTTTTGTGAACAATGTAATATTTTGGTAAGATTTAATGTTAGCACTAAGACTGTAACTGTGTTGAAGTATGGAAAGATATCAATGGTTTGTCTTGAGTTTTTTTTGCAATCGTTGGTTATGTGCCGAGAGATAATAACAATGTTTATAGTTATAGCATGAACTGATAATAGTTTGAAAATGAAATGTGCAAACCCTAGGTTTGTAATATGGTACTTCTTATTTGTCAATCTATCCTATGTGTACAATAATAAAAGAAATAACAATAGACTAATGGTAATTCTTTGAAATGGAAAAATGTAGAAACTATAAATATTGATTCGAAAACTTAAATTGACATAACAGTTCTGTAAATTTTAATTTCTGTATCAACAATAAATTTCAATAATAAATATAAATTATTGTAGAAATCTTTTAAAACAGTGAACCTCTGTTTGATGAAAAGAATAGAAATAAGAATAGTATTGTAAATAAAATGCAGTAGATAATACTAATTAATATCAGCAGATAATTTAACAGAATATATAAAATGATACTTCCATCATCTTGGCAGTTTGCCTATCATATCTATCTACCTTAATCTGTCTATGTAATGGAGTACAATGTTGTTCCTTTTTGCATGGGGAAAAATACAGAGACTATTTTATTCAATTAATCAAATTTATACAGAATTATTAATTTACACAGGAATTGAAATCAACTTATAAAATTAACAGTAAAAGTTAAATAAATAACAGAACTTTAAAATAAAATAGATAAGACAATGGAACCTATAAATGACGATAGGGTCGACAAACACCCAAAGAGGCCTGTTCCTTCCAACCTGCTTCAGAAGAATCAGCTCAACTGCTGACTTCTAGTGAACCCCCGAGCCTGATTACTGATTCAATAAGTGGGTGGAATTTGTGTAGAACCAAGGCACTCAAAATACCTTCTCCACTCAGTATCAACCTCCTGAAATAAAATGCCTTCTCCACTCAGCATCAACCTTCTGAACTCAATAAGAGTTTGGCAGACTCACAACATGATCAACAACATAGCATATCCCCTCATCAAATCTCTTGGGTGCAAACACAGCAAAACCCCAAGGTAAATTTCCTCATTAAGAAAAGTGATGAACCTCAGTTCAATATTTGATGGCTATTATATAGACTGTCTAGGTCTTTTAGTGGTCAGTTTGGAATAAATGAGCCTCAAGCTCCAGTCCCATCTTTCAGGGCACTATGACCACATTTCAAGGGAATTGTCCCATACCAACAGCCAGTTAATTGCATCATGATGCTGCCACTTGTCCATTGCCTTCTACCCCAGATTCCATTCCACCTAGTGGATCAGTAACCACTCTTTCAATAGTCCTCTTAGGTGTTTGTCTCCTATTTTATTTATTTAATAATAATATATTGTGCAAATTACAGTCATCCTTGGACACCTGTCCAACATCAAACTTTACAATAAAAGTTATAATAATGTTTGCTAACACAAAATGTTTTCCAGCTAAAAGGGTATGTTACAAACACCCCCTCTTAAGCTCAACATCGTCATTGATGTTGCTTATTCATCATCAAGTTCCTCATGGAACAGAATTGGATATGCTGCCCGCATATTACTTTCCAGTTCCCAAGTAGCTTCATTAGGGCTAAGGTGCTTCCATTGCACCTTTACCTGCCCTATGGTACGATTCCGAAGCATAATTTCCCTCCGGTCGAGAATACAGGCTGGTTCCACCTGAAAATCTCCTTCGGGTTCCACCTGTATGTCATTCCAATTCAGCACATGAGTAGCATCATGCACATACTTTTTTAAAACTTAAATGTGAAAAACATTGTGGATTTTTAAATTGTATGGCAATGCCAATTGATATGTAATAGCTCCTATCCTTGATAGGATTTCGAATGGTCCACAATACCTTGGTGCTAATTTAGCACAGCTCCCAAGCTTTAAAGAACTTTTCTTGGGCTTTACCTTTATAAAAACATGGTCTCCTACCTGAAATTCTCTTTCTGTGCGTTTCAAATCAGCACAACTTTTCTGCCGGTCTTGGGAAACTTTTAAGTTACCTTGAACTTGTTTCACGGTTAGCTCCATTTCTTTCAATAAATCTGGTTCTAACATCAATCTGTCTACAGGATTATCTCAAGAAATTGGAGTACAACATTTTCTTCCATACAAAATTTCAAATGGACTTAACTTAGCAGATGCTTGATAATTATTATTGTAGGCAAATTCTGCTAAGTGCAAGTAATCTTCCCACTTAGATGGCTAATCTTTAACATACAATCTTAACATATTTTCGAAAATCTGATTTACTCTTTCTGTTTGACCATCAGTTTGTGGGTTGAAAGAAGTGTTGAAATTTAATTTAGTATTTAATCCTTTAAATAGTGCTGTCCAAAAGTTACCGGTGAACTTAGAGTCTCGGTCTGAAATAATTACCTTTGGAATTCCATGTAAGCGAAAAATTTGCTTCATGAAAATATCTGCAAGGTTAGAAGCCTTGAAAGTAGTTTTAACAGGAATAAAATGAACAACTTTACTAAGTTTATCAACAACAACCATAATTGAATCATTCTGCTTCTGATGTTTAGGCAAACCTGTAATAAAGTCAATGCTTATAATTTCCCATTTCCATTATGGAATTAGTAAGGGCTGCAATAGCCCAGCTAGATGTTGATGTTCAGCTTTAATAGTCTGACAGTCAAAGCATCTAGCTATATATTCAGCAACTTCACTTTTCATGTTGGGCCAAAAATACTCATTTCTTAACATAGTTATCATTTTTTGATAACCAGGATGCTCTGAATAAGGACTCTTGTGAACTTCATCTAAAATCAGCAACTTAACCTTTGAAAAATTAGGCACATAAATTCTGTTTTTGTAAGTTAAGAAGCCTTTTTCATTAATACTGTAATCTATTATAACATTTTCAGATGAATTTTCAGCCACTTTATCATGTAATTTTTGGTAATTTTCATCTTGCTTAATTCCTTCTTCGATATGATTTTCCAGATCAGTTTTAAAAGTACTGATTGCTGCCACAAAACTCAATCTAACATTTCTACTTAATGCATCAGCAACCTTATTTTCCTTTCCATTAATGTGATGAATCTCAAAATCGTACTTGCTAAGGAAAGCTAACCACCTAGCTTTCCTTGCGTTAAGATTTGTTTGATCCAATAAATACTTTAAGCCCTTATTATCAGTTATTAAAATGAATTTTCTTCCGATCAAGTGATGGCGCCACATTTTTAAAGCATGTATCACAGCTGCCAACTCAAGATCATAAGTAGCATAATTATTTTCATGTATTTTTAACTTTCTTGACTCAAAAGCAATTGCATGACCCTCTTGACTTAAGACCCCTCCAAGTCCTTCGTTGCGTGCATCCGTGCATACGACGAAATCCTTATTAGGATCTGCAATTTTTAAGATGGGTGCAATAGTTAACAATTCTTTTAACTTATTAAAACTATCTTGACACTTTTGATCCCATATGAATTTCTTCCCTTTCTTCTGCAAAGAGGTGATATGGTTAGCAATTCTAGAGAACCCTTCAATAAACTTTCTATAATAACCTGTTATTCCCATGAATGATCGTACATCTGTTACATCTTTTGGGATAGGCCATTCATTAATAGCTTTTATTTTATCAGGATCAACAGAAATACCATCTTTAGAAATTATATGACCCAAATACTGAATTTTATCTTTATAGAAATCACACTTACTGAACTTGGCGTAAAGATGATGATCTCTAAGTACTTGTAAAATGATTTTTAAATGTTTGTCATGCTCTTCTTTAGTTTTTGAGTAAATCAGGATATCATCAATGAATACCACTATGAACTTATCCAAATGTTTATGCAGAACGTTGTTCATTAAACACATGAACACCGCTGGTGCATTGGTTAGCCCAAAAGGCATAACTACGAACTCGTAGTGTCCATAATGCGTTCTGAATGCAATTTTGAATATGTCCTCGTCTTTTATCCGGACTTGATGATAACCCGACCTTAAGTCAATTTTAATGAATATCTCTGCTCCGCGTACTTGATCAAATAGATCATCTATGTGGGGTAAGAGATACTAGTTCTTAATTGTCATTTTATTAAGCTAACGGTAATCAATGCACAAACGCATGGTACCATCCTTCTTTTTAACAAATATTACTAGTGCTCCCCAAGGGGACACACTGGGCCTTATGTAGTTTTTATCTATTAATTCTTTCAGCTGATATTTTAACTCATTTAACTCCAGAATATTCATCCTATAGGGGGGCTTTGAGTTTGGTACCGCATCGGGTACTAACTCAATGGTGAAGTCAAGTTCTCTTTTCAGAGGTAATCTTGGAATTTCTTCCAGGAATACATCAGAAAAGTCCCTAAGGATGGGAATATCCTCTAGTTTTAATTTGTATTCTTTAGATGTACACTCATCATTAACAACATTAACAACAAACAATTTACAACCTTTTCTGGCAGCTCTCTTTACTTGTAAGGCAGAAATCTACTTTACTGAAATCTGCCTATGAATTCCTTTTACTGTTTCTGAATTACCTTCATTATTTACACATGTAAAAGATTTATCATAACAATTCAGTATAACTCTATGCTGTTCAAGCCAATCCATGCCTATCAACAAATCATATGACTCTAAGGGTAAAATAATCAGATTAATTTGCGTTTTCAGCTGACTTAAAAATACTTCACAATTCTGGACATAATCTGTAACCTTTCTTTTAGTTCCTGTTGCAAGCTAAACTAACCATGCATTATCAAATTTCTCTGTTTTTAGCTTGCAACGGTTTACTAAAGTAGGTGAAATATAACTTAGATTTGCATCTGGATCTATTAAAATAGAAATAGACTCGTTTTGTATCATACCTTCAATTTTGACCATGGATATTTGATGGTCCGCTTGACGGTTCTCCAATGCTGCATTTATCCTGGGCATTTCTCTTGCGATATCTCCAACTGTAGGTTCTGCTTGCATAATATGAATGTTGTTGGCTGTTCTCTTGTTGCATGGGTAATCTGCTCTCTTATGTGGTCCGCCATATTCATAGCACTTTATGGGTCTTTTTTGTTCAGCATACCTGTTGTTATTGTTATTGTTATTGATGTGATTATTATTATTAGGTACATTTCTTGTAGCAGTAGAGTTCTGAGATGTATTATTTCGATAATTATTAGGAAAATTTTTGTTATTAAAATTTTTCTTAAAACCTCCAGCATTCTAGTTAAAATTCTTCTTTTTATAATCATACTGATTAGTCTTACTGTTCTTCCAGCTAGTTGTTCCTTCTCTTTTTCTGTTTTGGTCAAAACAAAAATTTGTCTTCCTCCTGGCCTCTTCCAAAGTGGAAGGATTATCATACTCAATATGATTTTTTATATTAAAAGGTAAAAAACTGAGAAACCTTTGCACTTTAGGGTTTTCCTCAACCATGTAGGGCACGTACCTCAGCAAGCTAAGGAACTTGCTACACAGTTCTTTCATGTTCATTGTACCCAACTTTAAATCGTAAAACTCCTTTGACTTATCTTCAAAGTACTGTTCTGACAAGAACTTCTTTTTAAACAAACTTTTAAACATAGTCCAAGTTACCTCTTTTTCTTTTATGCTCTTGATTCTTTTAAGATCCTGCCACCATATATCTGCCTTCCCGGTCAGATTGTAAATAGCCATCTTGGCTTTCAGTTGCGAAGAGTAGTCGTAAATATTAAAGTATTTTTTCATTCCAGACAACCAAGCTTCTATTGTCTCACCCTTCTCACTTTCGCCATTAAAAGTAGGTGGCTTAATCTTTTTAAATTCCCCAGTAATCTATTCATGATGCTTATGCTTTCTCTTTTTAGAGAAGCATTCACTGTTACTGCTGTCATAATTGATGTCTTCATTACTTGAATCAGATTTAGCGGATGAGTAACTGTTCCTTTTATCATTTCTTGTTTTCTTATGCTTATGTTGGTGGGACATTATTTCAGAATCAGCCTTAAATTCTGATTTTCTGCCTCTTTCCTCACTATGACAGTTTCCTTTTAAATTCTGCTGCAACTCTTCCTGTACCTTAAGGATCCGTTCATTTTCTTCTTTAACGGCTTTTAAATCAGATTTTAAATCCTGTACAGTGCGTAAAATTTCAGAAGACTCGTTGTTTAACTCAACATAAATTCCTTCAGCGTTATTATGATTAATATATTCATTACGAGGAGATCTGTCCTCTGCTGATTCCTTTGGTATTTCCATACCTGCAATTAAAGGTCAATCTGTTCGATGCAAAAATAAAATTAAATTACAAAAGTTAGTAACATAAACTTTCTGATTTATTTTTCTGTTTGCGCACATGAGCCTCAATCAGGCCTAGAGTTTGAACTTGCTCTCTGATACCACTTGTAACATCCCAAAAATCGCAAAATAAAAAAAATTTGATATAGCCTATTTTAAAAGATAAATGCTATCTGCGGAATGATAATTAATTAACTAATAGATAATAACTGCTTCATAAAATGCTCGTATTTATTTTTAAACATAAAAAGATACTTGGTTGTAAATGAGATGCGACAGAACAATATTTATTTCATTACATGTAAAGATCTGGTAACAATACTAATGAATTGTTTGCATATTTCTGAAGGGGTTCCTACCTGGTGCCCTTGGGTTTACTTAGCTTTGAAAGCTAAAGCATTGGATTCTTTCTTTCGCAGATCTGCAGGCAAGGTAATAATAATTCCAGTACTTCAAGAGGTTTTTTACCTTTCAGCTAGCCGTCTCTATCTTAAGATAGATGTATAATTACTGCCTATGCATGAAGATAGTGATGGTATGAAGCTTCCAACTTTTCTTGACAAATCTATATTATTTTTATCCTATCACTTGTAATGCAGCTAGGGATATTTTGCACTTATATTTGAATGTTTTAAGAATACTGTTGCTTAAGGTTACTGTTGGTCTTTGTATAACATTCATCTTGGAACTATCATAACCGCTTGTAGTTTTTGTGGAAGGTGTTGCCATCGTCGTGGAGTTTATAGAGTTAAAGCTTGATGGCAGTGGTGGGCTCGCTCAATTGGTCAGCCCCGGTGGAAAACCCTTCATAGGTTCTCCTACAGAATGGTCGTTGTGATGTTGAACCCTTATGTGGTCATTGGAATGAGTTTTAATTTTATGAGTTAAACTGTAAATGTCCTTCTGTAGTCGAGGGTTTTCAATATAAAAGAAATGTTGCGAATCCTACGTTGCGGTAATTGTTTTTGTTTCAACGTTTGGGGCTTAGCCCGTGAACAAAACCTGTGTCTCGTCAATTCATAATGTGGATATGAAAACTTGGTATTTGACAAACCTCTGTGTTTGAAAATGGTGTGATACGAAAATGTAGTTATGTAGCTAAATTTTAAGAACACCTGCTACATCATTTTCTTTGATCTCTGTGAGGTTATGAAATATGAACAATGGAGATTTGTAATCTGAGTTTCATTTTCTCTACTGCTATTGTTTCTTTATGAATGGTGAACTAGGAAATGTAAAATCGATAGAAAGGGTTCTGGGTGATGTTTAAGAATAAAGAAGGGACTGTGTATTTACTAAAAAATGCGTGGAAGCCTATAACTAAGGAAACCTTCGATCTGTATGTAGTTCAATGATTTTTAAGGGTGCTGCATTTTTAATTCGAGCACAGGGTTTGTCTTGGTATGATAATAGGACTTGGTCCTACTCCTCGTTCTGATAACTGTATCTTACTATTTGATGGTCGCTATTGTTTAGAGTAGTTTCGTGAACAATGTAATATTTTGGTAAGATTTAATGTTAGCACTAAGACTGTAACTATGTTGAAGTATGGAAAGATATCAATGGTTTGTCTTGAGTTTTTTTGGCAATCGTTGGCTATGTGCCGAGAGATAATAAAAATGTTTATAGTTATAGCATGAACTGATAATAGTTTGAAAATGAAATGTTCAAACCCTAGGTTTGTAATATGATACTTCTTATTTGTCAATCTATCCTGTGTGTATAGTAATAAAAGAAATAACAGGAGACTAATGGTAATTCTTTGAAATGGAAAAATGTAGAAACTATAAACATTGATTCGCAAACTTAAATTGACATAACAGTTCTGTAAATTTTAATTTCTGTTTCAGCAATAAATTTCAATAATAAATATAAATTATTGTAGAAATCTTTTAAGACAGTGAACCTCTATTTGATGAACAAAATAGAAATAAGAATAGTACTGTAAATAAAATGCAGTAGATAATACTAATTAATATCAACAGATAATTTAACAGAATATATAAAATGATACTTCCATCATCTTGGCAGTTTTCCTATCATATCTATCTACCTTAATCTGTCTCTATACTGGAGTACGATGTTGTTCCTTTTTGCATGGGAAAAAATATAGAGACTATTTTATTCAATCAATCAAATTTATACAGAATTATTAATTTACACAGGAACTGAAATCAACTTATAAAATTAACAGTAAAAGTTAAATAAATAACAGAACTTTAAAATAAAATAAATAAGACAATGGAACCTGTAAATGACGATAGGGCCAACAAACACCCAAGGAGGCCTGTTCCTCCCAAGCTACTTCAGAAGAATCAACTCAACTGCTGACTTCTAGTGAACCCCCGAGCATGATTACTGATTCAATAAGTGGGTGGAATCTGTGTAGAAGCAAGGCACTCAAAATACCTTCTCCACTCAGTATCAACCTCCTGAAATAAAATGCCTTCTCCACTCAGCATCAACCTTCTGAACTCAATAAGAGTTTGGCAGACTCACAACATGACCAACAACATAGCATATCCCCTCATCAAATCTCTTGGGTGCAAACACAGCAAAACCCCAAGGTAAATTTCCTCGTCAGAAAAAGTGATGAACCTTAGTTCAATATTTGATGGCTATTATTTAGACTGCCTAGGTCTTTTAGTGGTCAGTTTGGAATAAATGAGCCTCAAGCTCCAGTCCCATCTTTCAGGGCACTATGACCACATTTCAAGGGAGTTGTCCCATACCAATAGCTAGTTAATTGCATCATGATGCTGCCACTTGTCCATTGCCTTCTACCCCAGATTCCATTCCACCTAGTGGATCAGTAACCACTCTTTCAACAGTCCTCTTAGGTGTTAGTCTCCTATTTTATTATTTAATAATAATATATTGTGCAAATTACAGTCATCCTTGGACACCTGTCCAACATGAAACTTTACAATAAAAGTTATAATAATGTTTGTTAACACAAAATGTTTTCCAGCTAAAAGGGTATGTTACAGGTAGGGTGTGGTAAGTGGTATGGGGAGTAAGATTAGGAGAGACAAAGAGAGATGGGTTTAGAGAGAGAGAGAGAGGAAGGGGTGGTTATGGGTATGGAGAGTAGGAGGGGGGTTAGGGGTTGCGAGAGTGTGAGAGAGAGAGAGGTGGGGAGGTTTTCAGGGGTTTGGAGGGGAGAGAGAGGTGGGGGTTAGTTTTAGGTGGAGGAGTAGTGGAGAGAGACAATGAGAGAGGCGATTAGTGAGGGTTAGGAGAGAGAGAGAGAAAGAGAGGTAAGAGGAGTAGGGGTGAGAAAGAGTGAGAAAGGTAAGTTATATATATGTATGTCGTTCATATATCTGTGACTATTGCTAGTTTTGTGCATGTATTTTGTTGTTTATTGTGCAGAGAATTGAAGATTTATCCCAGTAAAACTCCTAATTGATGTTGTTATTATCTAAGTTGCTGATGATCAGAGTAGGAGAGATTCCAGTAACGTTTCAGGGGATAAAATTTTGGATGTAGAATTTGCTCTCTATAAGAGCGACTTGAGAAAGTAGAAAGTAAGCATTGCAATAGTTGTGGTGCAGATTGTACCCCTCTGGGTTGTTAAAATAATAATATGAAATCTCTTTGTGGACGTAGCAAATAGATTTGGGCAAACCACGTATATTTGTCTCTCTCTTACATTTGCATCTTATGTGATTTATTCTATGACATTGTGATCTAAATGGTGAGTGCTTTCATGAAGATGTTCAAGGTAAAATTATGGATATTTGAATGATAAATGAAGTATTGGATTCATACCGCTATCAGTTTAGTTGAAGCAATTTACCATGTATAAAAGGGTGAGATAGAAGAAGTTATTTAGATGTTTATTTAACATTATAGTTGAAATGACATGGTGTTGGAACCATTGACTAGACCTTTGCACAAGTAAGCAAGATAGGATTGATTATGCATGTCCAATATTTCTTATGTTTAACTAATCATCATTATGCTTAAGAGAAATACCGCATTTTATATCTTCTCTATATGAAGTCCTGGGAGTTAAGTAATTATTGTGGAAAATTTTCTGAAAATTTCACAAAATACTAACTTGAACATTTGGGTATGTGACAATCAACATAGACTACATAATATAGGAAACACTAGGTGAAAAACTATTGAAATAGGGTAAATCCTCCCCCTTCCTAGATAGCTAAGTGATGAAATAAATGTCCTCCTTTGTAGGCTAGTACCACAAATCATGACGAATCATAAAGACTTGTGTGTCATGATCAATCTTCATAAATTCGCCCATAAAATATTATATAAAAAAATTAAAAACTGTCTTCATAAATTCACTCATAAAATATTATATAAAAAATTAAAAGGAAAAATATGTTTATAATTTTATATAATGACATGTTTTCAAATATACCTTATAAATGTAAGATGAAAGCACTAAAAATAAAATAAAAAACAAATAGCCCTAAACCTATTTTTTTATAAAATAAAAAACAAATAGCCCTAAACTTATTTTTTCATATATTTCAAATAATGAATAATGATATATACACACATTTGAAATGTCAAATTGAATTTCTATTATCTACACTATATTGTATTTGGAATTGAAATTTTTGAAACTTTATTTTAAAAATATGTGTATTTAATTCTCTTAAAAATTTACAATATATTTTAAAAACATCAACAGAGTGAATTTTATTATTATTATTATTATTATATAGTAATATTCATTTTTCTAATTTATTTATTTTTATAAAATTTATGTTTTAAGAAAAAATATATATTTTTTAAAATAATTTATAATTTAATATAAATTATAAAACTATTTTATTTTTTATTTATTTTAAATTGAAAATTCTACTTTTAAAGATCTAAAAAATATTTTCAATAATATAATTTTACTCTTAAATTTATCATTTTATTTGAATTCTTTCAATATTGAATAAATAAACAATTATAGTTGATTTTTTTTCAATATAACAAAAATATTAAAAACGGTATTCATAAATTCACCCATAAAATATTATATAAAAAAAATTAAAAACAAAAATATAATAATATTTTTCAAAAATACATTATTTAAAATAAAAAAGTAAAATACTAGTAACCCTAAACCTTTTTTTAATATATTTAAAATAATAAATAATAAATATACACATTTATTTTTTTCATATATATATATATATATTGAAATTGACGTTCTTTTATATTAAAATTGAAATTGAAAATTTTGAAACTTTTATTTTAAACAATTATGATATATTTTTAAAAACATTAACCTTTTAGAGTTATTTTATTATTATTATATAGGAATATTATTTTTTTAATTTGTCTATTTTTTATTTTATTTTTAAAATTATGTAATGCATATAAAATATATTAAAAATATATAAATTCAATTGAGGTTTGTTTAAATATATAAATATTTTAAATATTAATTTATGATAAATTTAAAATTAAAATTAACATGTGATGATGAAAATATAAGTCAAATTTTTTTTATTACAATTTATAGAATCAAAAGTACCTTAATGTTTTTATGAAATTCAAGTTAAACATAAATCTAATTCTACACTGTTATATATTTTTAAAATTTTATTAAAAATATGTTTCACTTGTGAAAATATATTATTATCATTTAACAATTATATATTTTTATTTTAGTATCTTTTAACAATTACATATACATATGTATATATATTGTTTTATAAAATATTTTAAAAATTAAATAATTTATATAATAAATATTCTAATAAAAAATTATTGTTTAAAAAAATATTTTAAAATTTAAGTAACTCATATAATAAATATTATTACACTGTTCTTTATTAGCTCATTTATCCGATCTAAATATCTTAAAGTAAAGAAAATACACTTTTATCTTTAAATTCATAAAGATCTTTAGCTCTCGCAACAATGCACTATAGCCAAATGCATCAAAGTTTTAAATTTTAAGAGATCTTGAACTTTTTATAACGTATGCCGGCTCACAATTTGAAATGAATTAAAATTTGAAATTGAACTTTTTATAACATATACAATTACTCATGTACAAGAACTACAAAGACATGAAGCTTTCTATATACGTTACAAGATGTTCTAAATCATCAGACGCATTGTGGTATACATACTTTTAAATCTGAATATATAAATGGAAGATGGTAAATTTGTGATTATGAAAAATCTCAAACCTTTAAATAGCAGTAGTAGCAAGATGGTAATTTTGTGATATAAATTGTATATGGTATTATTTTGTGATTACAAAAGATATCAAAATTTTAAATAGCAGCAACAACTTTTTAAATAGAAGATGGTAATTTTGTGATTTATAAATAATGGTAGATGGTAATTTCTAATGCCAGATCCAAAAAGAATACAAAGGTATAATATTTGTTTGAAATGCCTTCAATGCTAAACTTAAAAATACTAGTTGTTTCAAACTACCCACAATCTAGCAATGACTCGAGAGCCATCCTAGTCAAATCTAAAACCTTAAGACATCCTATCGATCTTGTTTCTTAGAGTTTCAATGAACAAATAGAAGCCTTTTTCGGATACTATAGAGCATAGTGGGCACTTTGTCTTCAGTTGCTCTTTTCACTTTATTTCCCTTCGCTAATCTGATATTTGGATTTGGTGTTGGCCAAAGAAAGCCCGCTGCTTGCTAACATGCTCTGAGAAATATGCTCAATAGGGAATGGTCACCGACTTTAGCACGAACTGAATCTTTTTGGTTTGGAAGCAGTCGGTTCTGAACCGACACCAAGAAAACATGAGTTTCTAAGAGGTACTATTAACTCGAAAATCAATTGTTGAAAGGTATGTCCTGAACCTGCATTTTGCTTTAATGTTGTCAGAACATTACTGCGATGAGTTTTCCTCTTACTCGGCAATCTGAATTGCAAAACTAGGCAGGTTGAGGTAACCTCCTTATCATGGACCCGTCGATGTCTCTCACAATCGATTCGATCAAACAACAAAACGTTAAAACGATGACATGTTTTTTTTCCATGTGGAATGGCCCATCACCATGTTGATCTTGCAGCTTCTTTGTTTCAACAAGTCCTCATATTTCCACAATGGAATAACCTCGTCCACCTAAATAATATAGCCTTCTAAGAAGGCAGTTAAAGATAGAAAGGACACTGCATAGTTTCTTTGTGGAGAAAGATATCAGTGGTCGCATGAGCCATCGTCTGTGGCAACTGCCTTTAACTTGTAGGAAAATATGAAGACTAGAGTTGCAGAAACCCATCACTTTCTTCTTTTCTTCGGCTCCATGGCCATCATTCTCACAACTAAACACCCCGAATATTTGACTCTCGAGTGATTAAAAACTTGTTGGAATGACTTCAATACATGCCACATGCCCGTGTGAATTAAAATTGAAGTTTGCCTCCTGAATTTAAATTTAAATTTGCCTCGCATTGTGAAATTGAAATTGAAATTTACAATGACGCATTAATGCATGTGTCGTATGGCATGATTTGTCTAAAATTCAAATTCCCATATAAAATGATGCGCTAGTCCATAGGCATATCGCATGGCAGTGGCCTATAGCCATGGATATGATGGCATGGAAAATTCATGGCGATATGCTAGCTGCACTGTACTCTATTCTTAATTGATACCAGAGACGTTCCGTAAGATCTGGGGAGATCTCTGCTGAAAATACTTCGCCGGAAAACATATATGGTATGGGGAGGGCCCGCGACAGAGAGTTGGGGACCACGGCACAACGACGGAGATGAGAAGAGGGATTCTCGAATGGAGAAGTTGAACGCCATGAAGGGGGATCACCTACTTGGGGGACCCACCTGTTCAGCTGGCTTATCCAGCCTGAATGTACAGGCTAGATAAGCTCAGCCGGTTATAATGGGTACTCACATCAAATGCTCACAAATACTAACAGTCCACGAAACTTGCTTAGTGAGAATACAAAATTAGGAGGTTTTGGCTCTAAATTTGATCTTCTATGTGAGCATCAGAAAGGAAATGGTATTCCAAATCTCTCAGTAAGAATAGATGGAGGTTCAAGACCTCTTTATTTCGATGGACAAAGTAACTCAACTTTATTGCAGTAGCTAAATTCCTAGGAAACACAAACATTTGGGAAGAAAAATTGTCTTCCCTCTGCACCCGTGTTGAGGCTAATGGGGCAAAGCGTACTAGTTCTAGCAAATTGTGGGAATAAAAGCATGGCAACAGAAAACAGTGAAAATATAAACTTCTCCAATCTACCTCAAGGATCTTCACAAAACCTTGTCAGTTGGTTTCATCCAATAACCTGTACCTCATCTGGGGTGATGGAAAGGCATCGAGGGGAAACATTTACTGGAACTAAAAGAGTATCTACAGGTTCATCACCCATTCAAGGTAGCGCATGCATGAATAAACAAATAATGAGTTCAATTAAAACTATACCTCTTGTTCCAAAGTTCAGGGATTCTGTGAATCATGTGTCAAATGGGTACTCTGCAACTTCTATGCCTTCATGTGCAGTCCATGGCAAGGATGGTGTTACTTTGGAACCCTCTATTTTGAGAACAAACTCTCCCTTCCATGGTACTAGAAAAAGGATGAAAAATGGATTACCATGGACAAATGGTGACAAAGGCAATCTACAAAATTTCTCTACTATTCCTCTTGTTCCTCCTGAGAGTACAAAGGTTGTAAAAAGCTCAAGTTTTACCAAAGGCTTGAGATCATATAGGCCAACACCTACTAATATGCACCTAAACAGAGGTCAAAGATCTACTATGGATATTTACACTTAGAGTGGGCATCAGTATCCACAACCCCCTTGGGTGTTGGAATCTAAGCCTAAACAAAACTTAATGGATACAACGAAAGCAAAGGACTTGATCCTAAGCAATGAACTTGAGGAATATGCTTTTTGTGATAAAAAGGCTTGCGATGTGGAAATTTGCACACTGAATCAGAACCCAGCTGAACTCATTATAGACAACGAAGAGGATGGATACATTTTTGGTTATGAGCATCTAGCTTCATCTCATAGAGCTCTTTCACATAATGAAAGAAATAGAAATATGTCAATCCCACAAGGGAAAAAATGTCTGAGAACCTTCAAGAAAAAGAACCTGCAAGAATTCCTTTGTAGGAAGGATGTTGCTGGTGATCTTACCAACACAAATGTGGACATTCTGGATTCTGTGGAGTAGAATATGAGTTTTGTTAAAGAAATGGATGAAATCATTACTTCAAAAATACAAAGTTTGTTTCCAAAAAGTGTGTTACAATGTTGAAATCTTACCTTCCTATGTAGGTTCAACACTATGTGAATAATTTTCCATGGTTATTGTTCCATAGCTCTGGGGAAAGGAGTACACAGAAAACATGATCCAATCGGGCTATGACAGGGTCTTGGAGATCGTCTTGGACATCAGTCGGTCATGAGGGAAAGGATTTTGCACCCACCAAACATAAGCACAAAAACCACCACCATCATTCTCCCGTCCCTACTCAATCACCTCTAATGCCGCCCCTTGCTCCTTAGCCTTCTGCTATGTTAACAGAAACATGACGGGGATCCATGTTTTGCTGCAGAAACGCTCCAGAAACGGAAATGTGACAGAAAATGTTGTTTTTTATGGTCGTTCTCGTTTTCAGGCATGAGAAACCATTCTGGAGAAACGATGGAGAACACTGATCATTTCTTCTTACTTTTTTCAGTAATCCACTCCATTTGTATGAGGTTTGGAGATTATGCGACTAACGATGAAGGCTTTCCAGTGAGAAAGACTTTAGCGAGGAATCAACACCACTCGTACTCCAATAACTATACCTTGAACCAAGGCCGATCTCAAACAAACGACGGTAATGCAATTTTTGTTTCTGTGTGTATCCCAGGGTTCCCTAAGGACTAGGGCGTAGATGTAGGAGACGACCCGCGAAAACAAGGCAACGTTAAATTGATGGGATGTTTGGGAGCTACTAGCTCTGTTTCATGGGTTAAATTTCCATACATTGCAATGAATCTTGATGATGACGGTTTATCATGCATTCATAGCAGCAGAGAGAATATATTGAAATGTTATAATTCTGATACAACCACTTATACTATGAAACGAGAACTATATACTATGAACGAGAACTCTACCCATAAAAATGATGATTTTTGCAAAAAATAAACCTAAAACACCCCCCAAATAGAAAAGTGTTGATACCAGTATACACGTATTTTTTTTTTTCAGGGTAAAAAATAGAGCCATGGCCTAAACATCCCATATTGTTGTTTACCAAAACTTTAAAATCAACCTTAAATTGGAAAAAAAAAAAATCTTCAAGAGATAAATTACAACTTTATGGAAAATTGCATATTAAACAAAAAAACAAATTTCTCTAATAATTTCACCATTCTAACCATATAAAAACAAACAAATTATGATGCGATCTATAATGAGATAATATATTAGACCATATAAGAACAAATGGTTCATATAAATATTCAAAAACTCCTCTAGAGTTTCAATTACAAAAATCATACTAGTAAAAAGCATCTAAACTGCTTCTTCAAATTCATCCATGGATTCTGACACACCATCATCAAAAACTCCTCTAGAGTTTCAATTACAAAAATCATACTAATAAAAAGCATCTACACTACTTCTTCAAATTCATCCATGGATTCTAACACCCCATCAGAATTACATTTTCTGCAGATGAAGGACTTTATGAAGATGTAGATGACCCATACTCTTCTCTATTATCAATGGGTGCACCATCTGAGTCTACATCTATGCCCATCATTTCAGATGTCATATTCCTTCAGGATCTACGGCTTGGTTTAACAGACTCCCATCTTGCAACTTCTGGCTATGGCAGCAACCTCTTGATAATCTCTATAGTCTTGGAGCGAAGAGTGTCTTTCTTTGTCAACTTGAAATCATAAACAAGTATATCAACTTCCTCTAATTTCAAGATGTCAATGCAGTGGCGATTATTTTTTGACCCTTTCTTTTTCTCTTTTTGCAAACCTTTTTCTCAACCACCATCTCTTCCTTATACACACCATCAAATGGGTGCGTATCTATTGCATACCAATGTACTTCTACTGATACTACTTCTTCATTTTCTTTATTGACCTTCATAGCTTTTGCAATTCAGAATGGATAATGACGTGGATCATCTATAGCCAAAACTGCAATCATGCAACCCTCCTTGATATCTTGTACCGAGCCCCTGTAAAGGTCTTCCATCTCTCGATGCTTTGCGGATGATATTCTAGAGCCAATATACATTTCTCTTTCCTCTACTTGAGAAAAATCAATAGCTTGAGGTTCAACATTTGTTACCTCGTTTTCATTTGATAAAATTTGTGGCCAAGCAAATGGAGTCTTCAAAAATATATCTCCATTTGTAGAGTTTGAAATTATGTCACTCTACTCCATGAAAAAAGACTCCCACCAAACAAAATCAGCAACATCAAAGTACTCATATGTATCTTCGATATACTTTTTGATTTCTTCCAAGCATTGAGAAGAATCAACATCTCTACTATGTCACCTTGCATTACGAATCTCTGTAGATGATTGCAATAACAATAAATTTGAAGCATACATTTGACGACTTGGGATGAATTTCAAAAATGCCAAACCTGATGAAGGCCCCCATTCTGTGCTAGTTGAGTACTTCTTGCCCCACAATAGTGTTTTTCCATCAATCTTTTTTATACGATCCAAAACAGAAATCTTCGCATGTCATTAAGTTTTTCAATGCACCTTTCTTCACCATGCGATCCAAACAGAAATCTTCGCATGTCAACAGTTTCTTCCAATTTCTGTACAGTAGGCTCTGGATGGCATGCTTTCCCTATAATTTCAATCAACGATGGCAGGCTCCCGACTTTCTTCCTCCTCAATGTCCTTGCAAAATGGCTGAACATTTGATCAATATGATCATGTGTATGCCCAACAAGAAGGAACCCAACTTTTACCTTTTTAAAAATTCCCAATTCCACAAGCATGCTTAGATAACCAAACACGACCTGATTTTTGTTTTCTCAGCTTGTGTTTTCCAATTGTAGATATAGAACTTCTGGAAGATCATCGGGCCAATGAGTAATGACATGGTGAATTATGCTGATGGTCAAATTTGAATCATTGTGAATATTTGGAGCTGTAAAGTAAACCCTTGGAGTCATTTCACCATTAAAAACCATACACCCAACCAAGTGAAACTGAATAAAATTCTCTTCCTTTAAATTCTTTGCCACACAGACAAAATGTGGCAAGAGTGTTTTTTTTCTGATCCATGACATCAATTATCAAACCCATATAATTATGTGGAGCATCATAACACTTCTTGCGATGTTTGTACAATTTTTTCCGTTCATTTGATTGTTGATTGTGATGTTCTTGCAGTGCATTGATTATGGAATCTACAAACAACATAACAAAAAAATATTGTTAACTAACTTGAATAATTGACATTTATCTATTTTTTTTTGTATTGTAAACATACCTCTTTCTATCCCTTCTGATCTATCCCTTCTTTCTTTAAGAGAAGCACATGTACTGCAGACCCCCATCCTTGACCTCTTTGGAATGCGGATGTTGTTGAACTTCTTTTTCCATACTCTTGTGAAATATGCATATCTGATGAAGTTGTCATTTCCTTGACCACCTTGAACATAATCCTTGTATAAGTTGTAGATTTCCTGCCTTGTGAAATTATCTCGAATGTGTATTGTTTCTCTATTTGGCATACTCTCTCCATGCTTGGAAAAGAAATCATGCATCCATGATATTGCAATGTGTGTCGATGGCCCAGTGATTCGTCCTTGATAATCGTCAGTGTAAAATGTAGGATCCTTTTCTAGTCTTGTTTGGATTCTTGATAATCGAAGATTACCAATTGAGTGAATCCGTTTGAATGCCTTTCTACAAAGCATAATTCTTCCAACGCGATAATCATATCCTGTCCTGGTAGAAATCATGCACCCCACTAAATATGAATTTTGCATGCTTTTGTTCATTGATAGATACATCTTCCTTCTCTCCAAGACATAATTGTAGCCTAAATGTTTCAAAAAAATTTGTGGCAACACTCACTTGAAATCAAATGAGTAATGGAACTTGGACTTGTGAGCAATTCTTTCCTAGACCTTGTATAACTAGAATGCTTTGGATTGACATAAAAAAGGTCTAGTCCTACACTTAATCCTGCTTTGCATTGGATTCTGTCGCTGGATCTCCTGGACCATTATGTCTGCAACAACATCCTCAGTAGGATGAATGTTTTCATTGTGATGCATATGACCCCCCTCATTGAAAATTTCATCACCAAATTCATTATGAAAATTATTGTCATGATCACTTGTTGCCAGATCAATGTGACCATCAACATTATTTGTGCCACTAAATTCTTCATTGAAAGGGAACTCTAGAGATTCAACATTCTCATCATTGTTTCCTGTAAAATCCTTACTTGGAGGAGAATCACTGTCTTCATCATTGGTGCCTGTAACATCTTTACTTGGAGGAGAATCATTGTCTTCATCATTGGTGGCTTCATCATCAACAGAATGATCATCGGTGCCATTAAAATCCTTGCTCGGAGCGAAATCATCATCGATGCCATTGAAATCTTCACTCGGAGGAAAATCATCATCAGTGCCATTGAAATATTCACTAAGAGGAAAATCATCATCCGTGTCATTGAAATCCTTGCTCAGAGGAAAATCACCATCGGTACCATTGAAATCCTCACTTGGATGATAGTCACCATCGTTGCCATTGAAATCCTCACTTGGAGGTAATTCATCATCGGTGCCATTGAAATCCTCGCTTGGAGGTAACTCATCATCGGTGCCATTGAAATCCTCGCTTGGAGGAAACTCATCATCGGTGCCATTGAAATCCTTGCTTGGAGGAAACTCATCATCTGTGCCATTGAAATCCTCGCTTGGAGGAAATTCATTATCTGTTCCATTGAAATCCTCGCTTTGAGGAAAATCATTTTCACCATTATTGATGTCTTCTTCCTCACCAAGATCATAATCTATCCCATTAAAATCCTCGCTGGGACAAAAATCATCATCAATCCCACAAAAATCCTCGCTGGGAGGAAAATATTTGCTTGAAGGAAAATCATCGTTGGTGCCTTGAAAATCCTCGCTTTCAAGAAAATCATCATTGGTGCCTTGAAAATCCTCGCTGGGAGGAAAATTGTCATCATATTGTTTGCTGTCTTTAAGATCCCCACTTGGAGGAACCTCTTCATCATCATCACATTCTTTCTCTTCATTACTAGTGTCTTCAAAATCTTCATAACTAGAAAGTTCTTGAATAACATGCTTGATTACATTGCTTGCACTGCCAGTATCTTGGCTAGATGAACAATACATTTCTCCATTGACATTGGAATTTACTTCAGATGAGTCCATGACTTCTCACTAAAAGATAGAATTATAGAAAAATCTTTATCGCTCAACTGCAAAGAAATTTTACCACAGTTCTCACCAAAAAGTAGAATGGTGCAACTGTCAATCGACAATCTTATAGCTATGAGACTGAAAATATCCCTCCAAAATATTCCCTCCAAAACTTCCCTCCAAAATTTTCGTTCAAAATTTTTCCTCCAAAATTTCCCCTCCAAAATTTCCCTACAAAATTAAAGCGCACACAAAATTAAAGTGCACATTCATATGATATTTAAAGAATTGAAATAATATATTAACTAATTACATATTTCTCTCCCAGACATTTAAGACTAATACAATTTCTCGTAACATTTTTTATTCACAATTTGTAACAAAACAATGGCTATTTACATTTTTTTTATCCAACATTCATAACATTAGTAATTATTTAATTTTAACCTATCTTATATAAATTTAATAATAATGTAGAACTGATTTGATTTTTTTATCTCACATTAGTAAAAAAGTAATGTTAAACCTAATCTAGGCTATATAAACATTTTAGATTTCCTACTATTCATCATTTATTTTGGAGCAATTTAGTAACACTTGCAAGGTTAGTGGTTTTTTTTTTAATAAATTAATTAGTTTTTTTGGTTAATTTTGCAATAATTATTTTATGTTTTTATTAATTTAGTAATGCTTGTTTTATGGATTTATTAATTTAGTAATGTTTTTTTATTGCTTTATTGCTTTATTCTTTTACATTTTTGTTTTTTTAACGTTCTTAAGAATGGTAAACTTAAACCTAATCTATCTTATTAATACAGGATTGTTTAGTCTTTGGAGCAATTCACAAAGGTTTTCAAGAAGAACGGAAAGATTGCAGAGAGGAACTTCTAGCACTTTCAACAGAGGAGGCTCTACCACTTTCCGGGTTAGTTTTATATTTTTTTTAAACGTATTTTTTTTTTAAATTCGTGTATTATTAATCGAGGCAAGGCTTGCCCCTTATTCCACAAGGCTTGCCTCTTATTCCATGAATATTCGCTTTGGGTTTAAAATATAAACTAATGTTTTTTACCAAACCTACCCATGCCTCCTTCCTTAATTTTTTTTTACCCTCCGCCCCCGTTCTAAATTTTTTTTTACCATCAACCTCGGTGCCCCACCCCCTAAAAAATATTAAAACTTAATTTAAAAAAAATTAAAAAACACCCTCCCCTTCCGCCTCCTCCCGGGCCGCTTGCTTGGGTGCCAAAGGGTGGCCTTCACGGCCCCCGTCGATGCCCGCCCACTTAGGTGCCAAAGGGCGGCCCTCACGGCCCCCATCGATGCCCGGGCATCGATGAGGGCCGTGAGGGCCACCCTTTGGCACCCAAGCAGGAGGCCCGGGAGGAGGGGGAAGGGGAAAGTTTTTTTTTTATTTTTTTTAATTAATTTTAAATATTTTTTAGGAGTAGCTTTGTTTAATTTTTTTTTTTAAATTATGAATATCTTGTGGGGTAGTTTAAATATTTGGTTTTTTAATTTTTATTGTATTGTTTTTTTAATTTTTATTACATTGTTTTTTTAATTTTTATTAGTGGGGTTAGTTTTAATTTTTTTTTAAACTTTTGTATTATATTGCTAGGTGGGAGGGTTAGTTTTAATTTGTTTTTAAATATTTTATTATATTGTTAAGGGGGTTAGGGGGTAGGGGGTTAGTTATAAATTTGTTTTTTTTAATTCTTATTATATATTTATGTGGTAGGGGTAGGTGTAATTTTTATTTTAAAATTAATTATTATGCACTTTAGGGGGGTAGGGTGTAGGTTTACATTTTTTTAAACAAATTTCAAAATGTAAAAAACAACGATTATGAATGTAAAAATATTTTTAAAATTTTTTAAAACGTTTTTCAAATACAGTTTATAGTGAATATTGATGTTGATTTTGTTTAGATTATAAATGTTTGTTGATTTATTTTAAAATTCTATATTTTGGATATAGGTACAATGGCATCAAGGCAGATATCTGTAAACATTTCTGGATCAAGAGCGGTGATCATTTCATTGAAAAAAATAGTTGAGGCATCTGAGCATGTTGAGACTCAAGAGAGAGTTGTTAGCTTTGAAGAATTAAGAATGAAGAATGTTAGAGAATGGAAACATGCAGCAGAAGAAGACATAATAGAGTATCATTGGAATCTGAAGGAAAAAAATCAAGGAAAACTAGAAAGCATTCTATTATATTGTTCTGCAGATCCATATATTCAAGCAGATTACAATTTATTGGGATTGTTGAGAGATATATGTGTAGTGTCGGGTACATATATTGTTTATGCATAGGTGAAACAAGCCAAGACCTTTGCGAAAATCCGATATGCTTTGAAGATTGCAAAATATAATGTTCAAGAAAATTTCACAGAATTTTGTCAAGGGGCCGTGGATGAAATTGAAAGCAGGAGAGCAAGTTTGATTATTGATATTATTCTTAAACTGGTTTTTTTATAACTTGGATATCACAATGTAATAGATTTAATACGATAATGTTTTTATTTTGCAGGATTTTTCCATTTCGATTTCAAAAAAGTTGAATGGAATTTATTATACAGAGGCCGATCCTATGGATGTCATTAGTGTCACTATTCAAAAGGAAACAGAAGCAAGGAAGAAAAAACAAGTGTTAAATGTTCAAACTGAAGAAGTACAAGCAGAAAGAGGAAAGAGCATCCGACAATCAAATCGGGTACCTAGAAGGGTTATATTTAAATCTTCATCTCGCCGAACTGAACATGATGAAATTGTTGCAATGAGCTTGTTACTCCTACTAGTAAGAGTAACAAACAATCTCATAAAAGAAATATGGTTGAGAGTGCCTCAATTCCTGTTGAAGGCATTGTTGATTTAGAAGGAACCCCTTCAAATCAAAAAAAGAGGAGATTTGTTGTTGCTGAAACCAAAGTTATTACTGAATCTGAGAGTGAAAATTGTGGTGGCAGTAGGGAGATCATTACTCCAGGTGTTGATTTAGAGGATGGCATTGTCAAGACAACACAAAATGCCATTCGAGATCGATTGCGGAGGGATAATTTGGTTAACAATGGACATACATTTGAGTTGAATGTGAATCAACTTTATAAACCCACAAAAGGGAAAGATCAATTTAGAATTAGAAAACCACATCACTTGCATATTCACAACTTGAAAGCATTGATGAGTCACAATCCCTATGCAGATGTGGTTGACTACCTAGTCCTTGTTCACCCGGAAGTTGTTCCTACTAGAGATGAATTTGATGAAACAAGATGTTTTCATTACAAATATTATGTTTTTGGAGGGAATCATTCTGCAGAGGCAAGAAGAGAGTTGATGCAAGAATATCCCAATAACCCTATTTTTGAAACAGTTAAATGCATCATTTACGCTGGTTTAACAGATGTTGAAGCAAAGTTGTTGGCATGGGATCATAACACAGATAGTGAATATAGGTTGACAATGACATTTGTTCAATGGGTGAGATTTATACACAGTGAATTTGTGAAAATATGTGGCGGGAAAAAATCTAAAGTTGATGCAAGTTTTCGGAGACAATGTTGTATGGAAATAGGTCTCCCTATTAAAGATGATATTATGATACAAAAAAGTTCCAGAAGAAGTGATGCATTCAAACCTGTAGATGCCTATTTCCAGTTGGCATTCAGAGTTGGGAAAACATGGGATTTGATTGATGACATATTTAGCTTGTGGGAGAATATTGGCATAAAAAACCAAAAAGTGAAAAAAGGTAGAGTTGTTCCATGGAGCGGTGGTAAGGCAGGTCCCGAAGTCAAAAATTTGCCAGAAGACATGACTATTACACCTTGGAGAACAATGCAAGGTGTGAAGAATGCAACATTAATAGCTACAATACTATCACGGGTAAAGTCAGGTGAATTATCCATGGAGGAAATGTGCAGCGAACTTGAGAAGTAAGTTGAGCATTTTTTTTAGTTTAACATTTTTGTTATGTTCTAGGTATTCTGTTATATTATTAAATATGATTGTAAACATCATTTATTGTTTCATTGTCTAGTCACAAGGTCTACATGAAAATACAAGAGGAGATGGTTATAATGTTGAGTGAGAAGAGTTGGGATGATGTCAAATGCAACTATCCAGACTCAAGCTCGATAGAAACTTTACAACAATTTTTTGTTGCATTCAAGAAGGTATGTTGATCTTTTTTCCCTTGGAAAAATTCGTAATTTTATTTCAGAAAAGAACAAAATTACATTCAGCACATGTAATAAGATCACTACGATCCCTACATTGTCACAAATTACTTTCCATATTCATATTTACAAAAATCAGCAGTGTCTTGATCATCTCTGATCGAACGTTGTCCTTACTTCCCGCATCAATAATTCATATGAATTCAATATAAGGCTGTCCCAGCCTGTATCTATAAATTCTCATTATGTGCCTGATAACCGATTAATGCTGTTCAAAGAAAACAACTCTCTTTGTTATCATTTTTTACTCTGGTTCAAATACTGTGCGATATACTTATACCCTGTGGACTCGATCATTGACAGTGGAGACCGGTCCTCAAAATCAATTAAACCTTCTCCCAACTGGAGAATAATAGCGTGCTCTCCCCCATCAAATTTCTGCTTAGTAGAGCAGAGCCGAGTCTCCTGATCCTCAAAATTGACTGTGTGGATAGCTGAAAGTGTGCTTCTGTTTCTCAACGCCCCCATCAAATATATGCTTAGTAGTGCAGAGCCGAGCCTCCAGAACCTCATACAAATGGACTGTGTGGATAGCTGAAAGTGCCAGCCGGAGAGTGAATGGTGATCTTCCATGTACCCATCGCGAAGTCCGTTGCCTCTTTGGATAGCTGGTCTGCCAATACATTCCGCTCTCTGTAAATATGTGTAAATGTGATGTGGTTGAAATTTAGTTTTATCCGGTTCACCTCTTCCAGGATAGGTAAAAGCTCCATCACATGACACAAAGTAATCTCCTTAGCCCAGTTGATGATTAACATGGAGTCACCAAAGATCTGAAGGGACAAGCATCCTTGTTCCAGTGCAAATAACATCAACAATTTTAGTGACATGAGTTCTGCGTAGTTATTTGTTCCACTTCCCAATCCCGCCACCAGATGGAAATAATGTGCCTCAGATTTGTAAAGGACTCCCCCCCCTCCACAAACCGATTGTTGGTTTGAGGCACCATCGAAATATGCCCATGGCATGGAGAGATCAATCTGTTCCACTCTCACAGGTCGTGTTCTGCTCACTAGTACTGGGGCCACGTAATGAAGAGTGACCGCCACCATCTGAGCCACTACATACTCCATAGGTACCCTGCAGTCCTGGAAAATCACCTTATTGCGGGCAAGCCATATGCCCCATGTGTATATACACGGGAGAGCCCGGAGAGGGGATGAATACTGATCAGTCCACCATAACTGGAATGCTTCCAGCACGCACGTTCCCCTCCACCCCACCTTATTAGCCAATATCTTGCTGATCTCAGACCAAACAGTCTGTGAGAATTGACAATGTATGAAAAGATGGGCCAGATTCTCTTCAGCAACCTTACAAAGGGGACAGATTCCCGGACCCTGGAGGAAACGTTTTTGTAGAATGTCCCAAGTAGGGGCCTTATTTTCCAGTATAGCCCAGAAAAGTAATTTAGCTTTACCCGGACATCTCAATTTCCATAATAATTTCCACCACCACACCAAAACCCTGTTATGGTTTTCCACATTGAGCTGGATGTATCCATGTTTTGGAGAATATACACCGGATGGATGGTGCTCCCATATAAGTATATCAGCCCTATTGGTCAATCTAATATGGGTCAGTCTTAACTGCCGTATATATTCTTCCCATTCCTCCTGCAGTTCAGCCGAGATCCCAAGTTGTTGTGCCGAAAACCACCCCTGTTGCCATAGAGTAGAAGCTCCCTGGTCCGCTAAGTCATTCAGATTATTACATCCTCTAGAAGCCAATAAGGACCTCAGATCCATTGAAAGTACATGTCCACCCCTGCAGCCAACCCATGGATCCAAACCTATCCGAAGAAGTCTCCCATCGCCAATCCTCCATACTAAACCCGATCCGACTAAAGTGAAGTGCTGAACCACAGCTTTCCACACCACTGAGCAGTTAGCCCTCGACTTGTTTCTCATCCTGATCCATTCGAGAAGTGTTAAAGGGGCAATGTATTTATGATAGACCACTCTAGTCCAGAGACTCCGTGTATGTATTAATCGCCATGACACTTTGGACCCCAATGCTTTTGCAAACATGAAAATATTCTTTAAACCCCATCCTCCCAATGCCTTTGGAACATCAATCTTCTCCCAGCGTACCCACACCAACGCCCGATTCTCACTCGTACCCTTCCAAAGAAAGGCAAAACACAGTCTCCTGATCTGCTCCAGAACTCCAGTGGGAATCCAAGCAAGTGACAGCCAATAAACCGGAATTGCTTCCAATACGGATTTTATCAGAACCAGCCTCCCTGCCCGAGAGAGCCATTTGTGACTCCAGCCGTGAAGACGCAGTTCTAATTTTGCTATTAGCCAGCTCCAATCTGCCTTCAAATAAGCATTCGGTTTCAATTGGAAGCCAAGATACTGTAATCCATCATCTAAATCCAATGTATGGTAGGGTAGTTTGTTCACCAAGTTTAGAATCTCCGGCTCGGATAAATGCGAGCAAGTGATAGTTGATTTGTCGATATTTACTAACATACCCGCTGCAGCTTGTAATAAGTGGATGCCTTCAACCACCTTGTCAATATCCTGGCTCGTGCCATCACAGAAAATCAGGATGTCATCAACAAAAAGGAGGTGTGTAATGAACAGAACCTGAGAGATAGAAATGCCTCTAAAGGCGCCTTCAGCTTTGGCGTTCAGCATAAAACGGCTAAGGCCTTCAACGACGAGGAGAAACAACAGTGGAGACAGGGGGCATCCCTGTCGAAGACCCCTCCCAGCCTGGAAGAAAGGGCTTGCAGAACCATTGATTAGTACAGCAAAATTCACCGTGGTGAGGCAGGCCATAATCCATCTGATAAAATCATAGCAGAACCCCAGGTGAGTAAGAAGCAACCGGATATAAAGCCAGCTAACCCTGTCAAATGCTTTGGAGAGATCAATCTTAATCACAGCTCCCTTCTGCTTCTGCACCTTGAGCGTGTGTAATCCTTCCTGTGCAATTCCAATTGCCTCATGAATTTGGCGTCCTTCCAAGAAGCCAAATTGCTCACACGAAATGTTCTGAGATAGAATCTTCTTGAGTCTGCGCGCCATTACCTTAGAGACGATCTTATATATGCAGTTACAGAGAGAGATTGGTCTGAATTCTGCAAAATTGACCGGCTTGTCAGTCTTAGGTATCAGAGATAAAAACGTGGAGTTGAATGGACCATGGATAAACCCAGCCTTGCGCGATTCTTCCACCACTTGCAAAATCTCCTCCCCGAAGAAGTCATAGAATCCTAGGAAGAATTCTATCGGCCATCCATCAGGCCCCGGGCTGCTATCTCTGTTTAATGATTTCATCACCGTCGAGAGTTCTTCCAGCGACACCTCCTCCATCAACATACAGTTATCTGCCTCCCCCACAAAGCTGGGAAAAAGCTGAGTCACCCGAATGACCTCAGCAATGGAAGTTCCAGGTGTAGCCGTGAAGAGATCTCCAAAATGTCGAACTCCCAGTGCTGCTAATCCATCAAAGCTGGAAACCTGCTCCCCAGTATCTGATGAGAGTTCCCAGATAGAGTTTTTGAATTTTCTCCCCTTAGCGTAAGATTGAAAAAATTTGGTATTCTCATCACCGCACTGTAGCCAAACCGCCCTGCTTTTCATTCTCCACATCTCTTCACGCTCACCCAGTATCAAATTCCTGCGTTTCTCCCACTCCACCAATTCATCTTTCTGCATATCATCCAGGTATCCCATGCCCAGACTATTTTGTAACCTGGCTATGTTGAACTCAGCCTCTTGTAAGTTCTGATCATCAATCTCCCTTTTACCATGAGCCCAGGTTCTAGTGGCCTCTTTAATTCTTTGCAGATTGTGAAAAAAATGAGAACCAGCAGGAGTCTGATTGTCAAGTGGATGATGAACCCATAGCTCCTGTACCAGTTTAATGAATGTCTCCTCCTTCAGCCAGCTAGGATTGAATTTGAAGGGGCTGGGTGGTTTTAGCCCGCTGCCTCGTATCTCCAGGAAAATGGGACAATGGTCTGATATTCCACCAGACCCTACCCACTGTCTGACAAGATCAACCCCTTGTGCCAACCCTTCGGCCACCAGAAACCTATCCAGACGTTTAGCTACTCGATGAACCCCAACTCTCATATTCCTCCAAGTGGGAGATAGCTGGGATGGAATGATATCAAGGAGATCCTTTCTGACAAAGGCGTTGATGAAATGGTTTGCTAAGGAGTCCGGAACAGCCCGAGGCCCCCAAACTTCAGCGGATCCCAGAGTGAGGTTGAAGTCCCCACCCAAAATCACTTCCCTGCCATCAAAAATCTCCATACCTAACAAGGAGTCCCAGTATCCCACCCTGTCAAGGTAGGGCCCGTAAATATTGAGTACCGTGATCATCCGACCTATCTCAGCATCCCAGACTTCCAAACCAAGACCAGAGGATATCCCCCAAGTACAATCACATCTGCAGCTCGTTACCTTCCACCCCGAGGCCAGCCCTCCAGAGCGCCCCCTGGCATCCACTCCTACAAACTTCCAGCCAGGGAGAAAAGATTCTAGTGTACGAACCACATCCTCACAGCCTCCCAAAGTTTCTTGCAGCATAATAATGTCCGGTTGATTTAAGTCAACCAACCTACTAAGCGAAGATTTTTTAAGTGGGCTCGCCAACCCACGACAATTGAAGGACATAATCTTCATAAACGATCCCCATCCGGGGCAGTCACTGCTCTAAGTGCCCATTCAATAGACGATTGCGTGCCCATCACTAAATCCACTTTCGCCCGTTCCTTTGCTTTAGTCATATGGGATTTACGTCCCCGGCCTTTCCCCTCAACACTAGTGGCCAACTCAGGTAGTCCCTTGCCCCCCAATCCATCTGCTGTAATCTCCCTACTACGAAGAGCATAGCGAATTTGCTTACCCTCGGAGCATGAAGAGTGTGAGGTAGAATCAATAGATGGAGTGACATCACCCAAAACAGGCCGTAGTATATGGTCAGCCTATCGAGGAGGAGACCCAAGGCTGCCCCCCCCCACATCAAATGGGTCAGCAAGAATGGAAGGAGTATGAATAGAAGACTTACCCAAGTGTATCTCAGTAGAATCCTGCCGAGGAGAGGACCTCTCCTGCTGCGATAATGTGGCCGGTGAAGTCGGAGTAACAGAGCTCAAGGAATCCCCCTCAACTGCGGGAAGCTCACGTCCATGCTGCTGCGTTCCAGATGTCACCAAGGATGGCATACGAACCTCTGATTCTATCCTCCCATCATTATCCAAATGATCCACAAATGCAAGTAACCCCCCCCCGTCAGTAGCTGGCCCACTCCCCTCCACTACCTCTACCTGAGGGTCCACTTTCACCACCGGGACAGCTACAACCTCAGCATCATCAACAATCTGTGGCTTGCTTTTCCGAAACGATAGGGGACAGCCGGCTACAAGATGTCCAAGATCATGGCAGCGATGACATCTAAATGGCACGCCCACATAGTCCAGTGTTTGTACATAATCCCCATCCTTGGAATGGACTTTAATTTCAGCAGAAAGCCCCATCCTAATGTCGAGGTTGACTAATATCTTAGCAACCGAGTATATACCATTCTGCAGATGGGAGGAATCAGAACACAAGTATTCACCCAGATAATTCCCGATCTCAGCAAACCTAGTCTCGTTCCACATGTGCATGGGAAGTCCTGGGAGCTTAACCCACAGCGGTTCTTTAGCAATTCTTTCCGTTTTAGCATCGAAAAAGGGTGACCAACGTTTCTGTACAAGTGGTACTCCCAGCATCGACCAATGTTTACCCAGAACTGCATTGACCTCCCCGCTGTTCAGGAAAATGAATGAGAACCATCCTTTCGATAAAACACGGACCTCAGGGACAGAAGGTGCGATGTTAAGCCAATTCTCAGCCACCCAACGCTGAAGGAATCCTCTGCCTAATCTCCTGCCTCTAACATGTCCTACTACAGCTATATGAGTGTAATCCACTGCCTCAGCCAACGTAACATCGACCCCCAGCACTAACTGATCCAGTCTCTTACGTTCTTTGACCTTCTTGACAGGGATTTTAATGGAGTCAGGCTTGGCATACATCCCTGATCGTGGCTGGAAATCGTCAGTCACTGCATCCTCTCGCCTCGGGACCGCCATAAATGTGCCACACCGCTGCCAGCTAATGGGCCAGTCGAATCCACTGAGCAAAAGGCAGTGTCCAAAGGGCAAATGTGCAAGAAGATAGAATAATCCCTTTCCAGCAATTTGTCCAGGGTTGTATTCGTGCCTAATGGTCGATCATCGCTTCACAAAAGCAAGAAACTACCAACAGATCAAAGAAATTGATCTAATTCAACGCCAGCACCATTAAATCACAGACTGTTAGCAGGTTGGAAGGATCCCATCAGATGTCGCCAAAACGATCCTCCATCCACGGTTCCATCATAAGCCATTACCAGTAAAGAACTCTCCCTGCAACGATCCCTGCAAATGCTACTCCGTGCAAGTGACCAAAAGCACCTCTACAGTCGCAGAGGGTATCAGCTTGACCTGGAACTCCACTTAGGGAATGATCTCCGTCTAGTTTCTACCAGTATTCCAGCTCAATGCTGCCCCCAGACTTCTTCTTTCATAGCTAACGTACTCCTTCGTATCACTTCTTGGAGCCAAATTCCCCCACTACTATTTTCTAATTCAATTCATTTCTATTTTATTACTTACAGAGATCATTTTCATTTGAAGATTCCAAAGAGGGGTAGAGATGGAGTACCGGAGTCCTTCAAAATTCATATCCAAAGAGCCAAAATAGAATGACAAAGGAGACAACGTCTTGCAAACATTGAACTTGATGATACACTTGATCATTATATTTGGAATGGGCTTGACACTGTGCAATATAAAGTCATTTTAGGTGACTGTGCAGACATTGCAAATCTTGTTCCTAAAAAGGAGTACGCACTAGTGATTGCAGATATCCCTCAAGGATACAATATCCGAAACACTACTTATGATTGTGAGCCTTATACTTACCAATCATTCAGTAAAGTGGTTTCGAGATTTGTAGATGTCACAAAATCACCACTATGGAGATTTGTTGTTTTCCATTCAGACACACAATTTGGGGGCTTGTTGACAGCCTTCAGGGGTAAAGGAAAAAAAAGGAAGCAACTTCATTGGTAATATATTTGCACTATATTATCAAAATTTTGAATTTAGAAATCAATTATATTTAATGATAAATTAATTAATTATTTTATATTTTTGTTACAGGCAAAAGCCTAATGTTCGTAGCTCAGGCAGTGATCCATTCCTGAGTGATGCTAAAAGCATACATGTTGCAACTTGGACACAGGAGGAGGCTTATGAATCTCTTTTAATCAATGAAAAGAGTGGAGGAAAACATAGTCAGATATTGAGTTATAATGCCATGGTAAAAAAATTAACATATGAAGAAAGGGATTTGAAAAGCGTGACTGTAAACATCTATCAAAAGCCATAAGCATTGATTAATTATCTCATAGATACATTTTCAAGAGAAGGAGATTGGGTCTTAGATTTTTTCTCGGGTTCAGGTAAACTTTCTCATATTACATATGAAATAATATATCAAGTTTTATTGTATGTTTTATCCTTCATTATTTTATTGTTTTAAAGTATGCTTCTTTATGCTATTTGACTTAACTTTAATTTTGTTTTTGGTGATTAGGTACAACAATAGCATGCTCTTTACAGAAAGTAAGAAATTGCATATCGATTGATAATGATCCACTCCAATGCAATTACATAAAGAAAAGAATTACGGCTATTCAAGTTCTTCCAGATGAACTACAAGAAGTTGGTTTGAAGAAAGGAGAGTTTAGTGAAACACTTGTGGCAAAGATGTCAAAAGAGCCCCAACCCCCATTAGGAGGGGTGTTTGGAAAGGAGCACTTTGGGGATCTTGTAGACATAGAAGACCCAATGGAAGAGGACATTGATGTCACTGAGGAAAGTCAAGCTCCAGAAAATTCCAATGTTGATGAAGAATTTGGCATGCATGATATTGTTGAATAGTTTCATGTTTTGAAGAAAATGTTAATTTTGACAATTTTTGACAAGATATATTAGTAATGTTTGGACTTTCAGACTTTATTTTAGAAATAAAATTTCTACGTATAATGTTTTTAATATGTTTTTTACAAATAATTTGTATATTTTTTCTTGAATTTATGTGAATCGCCACTTTTCGAAAAATAATATGAAATATGATCATTTTTATACAAAAATTCTCTGAAAATTCATTGAAAATGGTTTTAAATGTCTTTATTTTCTGGAATTGTTTACAATTTTGTTAATAAAAATGCCTTATTTTGTCCATAAAAATGTCTTATTTTATAGAAAAAATCGTAAAATGTATATGTTTTCATTATAAATTGCTTAAAAATGTATGTTATTTTGTTAAATTTCTAAAAACACACTTGAAAATAGAAATTAAAAATATTTTACAACAAAGATGATTCAAAGGCCCCCAAAAATGTCTCAAAATGAAAATGTGTGATACTGGTATCAACCATTTTTGAAACGGGGGTAAAAATAGCTACTAAAATTAGGAGAGTGAAAAATGAGAACTGTGTCGAGTTCTCGTTTCATAGTATAAGTGGTTATACACCCTCAATATATTTGGTGACTGTGTTGTCGTATATGAAATGGTTACTATATTGATCAAAGATATAAAGATTAACCATATAGTTATCTTCAGAACCTTTGAGTATCAAGCATAGTGAAGATAACTCTCCACAAGTAGCGAGAACAGCTAGTATGGCGGTCTCTTCGAGTAGTGTAGGAAATATCTTCGATGAGGAGGCAATTAATATTAGGAGATGCTCCTTGAACAAACCAAGCTAAGGCTCACATTGCAATAAAATTAGACGGATGAGTTAAAGTTTGTTAAGTTTTAATTGATTAATAGATAAGTAAGCATAAAATAGTTCATTATAGGTGAGCATGAGCATGTATTTTTCATTATGATAATTTAACTAACATAAAATGAGGTTAATGGATAAAATCACATCTTATTATGAGTTGTGTTATCAGTGTTTATGAGTTTGTTTATTCTAAATTCTAATTGATCTTATTAATTTGAAAAACTTTATTTTTTAATGGTTTCATTTTTATATTTTCAAAACTTATTTTTTTATTTAGTAGTATTATTTTTTCTCTCTCCTCATTTCTTATATGGGCGAAACCTTCTAAGTGCATTTCTCGTTTCCTTCTCGTTTCTCATTCCGTTTCCTGTTTCTCGTTTATGGTAACATAGGCCTTCTGTCGATGACACTTTCTCTCCAAGCCCTTCCGCTTCATTTTTAACAATGGTAGTGATTTCCATAATGTTCAATTTCAATTACAATGACTGATTTATTGTTGTTCCAACACAAGTCTCGTAGTGATCATGGCCATTTGCATGGCAAGGACGTGTACAACATGCAAGCTATGTGGAAAGTGTCGGGAATGTTGGCAGTGGTAGCACAGAGGAAAAAAATATCGTGGACTGGGCCACCTTGAAAAGAGGTCAAATAAGGCCTTCAAATGGTTAATTAGCCAGAACACAAACTACCCGAAAAAACTTAAGTTAAACGGCCTAAAAACCTGCGCATAACTAATACATTTTTGGCTAGGTGATTTCTATAGTTATACTACTTCGGAGGGACTAATAACTTCCCTAAAGCAGGTTTAAACATAAAAGGAGATATGACAACTAATGCATTTTTATTTTTACTTTATTAAACAAAAATCCAAACAAGATCCACCAGGTGGCAATGTCCTCGACATTGCACCTGCATTGGCTTTTTTGTTTGTCAACAAACACATTCAAGCTAAAAAATGGACACAAATTTATATCATCGGAGTAAGAAAATTGTGTTTGTATGTTGTTTATTCATCTAAACATTAACATATATTACTATAGAGTAATAATTGCTATAACTCTTACTAACTCAGCTCTCAACTAAGAACACTTTACCTTTAACTAGCAAGAAACTAGAAGATAAAGATTTCTAAAAAAAGGAATAGACTTTTTCCAATCCTTACTTTGCTGGTTAAATACAAGTATATGCTTTAGGTACAAGAGGAACTAGTAGAAAACTAGATAAATAAAGAAAAAATATATGATATATCTAGATTTTATGTGTCATGTGGAATTAATTAGTCTTTTTAACTCTTGTTAGCATACACTAGGCACTGTTATTTGTGTTAGTTTATCAACAACTAACCCATAACACAATGAACTATAAGAAACAACAATAAAATAATAATGAGGCATTGTTAAAGCATAGACCACCGAATTGAAGTGTTGGAATCCCCAAAAATGCATTAAGCATTATAATAACAAAAGTGCATACCCGTACAAGTGATGCACATCACACAAAAATCCATCAAATTGAACCATTTGAACTCATAAACGCCCGACGAACAAAAAGATTTGGATATTTAAACAAATTGATTACAAAACAGATTAACCTAATCTTTTTAAAGTGAGATTTTGCATGACCATGGAATGCATTAGAAATTAATGTAATTATTATTATTGGTGATGGTTTAACTGAGAGAGTCTATTTTCTTTACTTTTCAAGAAGAAAAAGTTTTCAATACGACGTATCTCCTTTTAACATATATGAGAATGGATGACCATTTACGATGTATCTCGCTTTAATGTATTAGAGAGAAAATGGAATGTGGACACCCATCACTGGCCCCGCAAATTCGATACCTAGATTGCAAGATATTAGATATTTGATTGAAATGCAAATGTGACCGCCAACTTAATGAAATACAATCTAAAGGCGTTTGTGGTGAAGCAGTGTTTTATGAAATTGTTATGTAGACGGGCAACTGGGTCAGTTATCCCTTGTTTGTTCATTGTCATAAATATACTTTTCGCATTTCACAAGTTCTTTTAAATGGCTCATTATCTTCTCCAAATCAATATCTAGATGGCTTTGAATTTTATTTTAATGTAATGGCATTGTTGATCTATCATAAAAATTTGTGTATAAATTAAATCCTCTGAACAAGAAAATTTCAAAACTTGTAAATCTATTACATTAATTCGTTCAAAAGTTATACACTTATAATTGTGAATCATTCACAATTATTTTTTACAAATAGTTATTTGTGAGAATCATTACAAACGAAATATAAAACACTTCCGAGTGTCTTTATTAAAAATATATTTTAATCTTTGATTTATATTTTTTGACTACATCAGAATTGTCTTTAGTATCATCTTTAGTATGGTCTATAAAGATGCATAGCTCTTACTGTAGTTTCCCGTCAGCTTTATTCCAAAGACATTTTTATTAACCTATATGGAATATTAGAGAAACTCACCTATAGGTTTCCAAACTCTCATTCAAAAACAATTTTGATCGTCAATGGGAGGTAAAGTTACACATTTTGTCTTCCTATCACAATATATGTACAATATATCAAACCAAGTTGTATGATGCAGTCATTGAATAGTTTTGGAAAATAAATAGAAGGGATGATGGTAGAATTACACTACATAAAATATATTGCAAGACTTCAATACATTTAGTATCAGACACATTCATGGACCGGAAAGTGGGTTGGATGTCACTGCCATCTTTTTTGTCACAACAACCATTATCCTTGTAGGATTTATTCGAACTGAAACTCAACGGTGACTTTGAAGGAATTGGAGCTCCTAATAAAAAACACGACCATTAGGTCAAGAAATGACAATGCTTAAATATATTATAGATACCCAAAAATTAAACCCATGTCTGATTGTTCCTACTAAGGAACATTTTCTGAACATTCACGAATTTGACTTCAAAATCACAAATTATACTCCAGCAAGAGCTTGTACTCACTTAAATCAGTACACATTGGCAGAGCCGATGAAGAACAGATAAGCATAAGAAATGGTAACCAAATATAGAGCAATCTCCATGCAGAATTCTGAAACAGACCTCCCATATTTCTAGCAATCTGAGAAGCACTATTCTCAGTAAGTGCAATATAGACACTTATATCCAAAAGCCTGCAAATTTTTTTAGGTTCCAATCATAATAAATTGTAGATATTCAACAGTCTTCACCTTACTCATCTGCATCTCTAATTGCAAATAAATACACAATTGAATCTGGTAGTGGGGCTATGCCATTTCTTAATAATTACATACATCTAGCACCTAAAGTGTGAACCTGAAATCATTGGAAGAAGCTTTCAGAGCACCCATATGTATTTTATTGTCAATATTCATTATATAATGCGCTCTGAGGAGAAAGCAAGTAGATTAGAGCTACAACAGACGAAGACAATTGACCTGTTACATCCATTTATCAAATCAATAAAACCATCCAAAAACAAATTTAATTTTTTATTAGACCGTGTATATTGTAACAGACATTAGACCAACAACTACATGTTTCTTTTCTTATTTGGTTAAAAAACACTTTTATTATGATAGGCTTTTGTCTATTAATTTTACATTGTGCATTAACATTGTCAAGTAGCACGTAGTTTTTAAGCTGCATTTTTTTGCTTAAAAAACTAAAAGATTCATATTAATGTTAGAAAATTAAATTAAATCAATAAAAATTAAAAGTACATCAAACAAACATGATAGTGTATACTTTTTTTTATGTTATACAGGATATCCCTTTCTTTATATTGATATTGATATTGATAAGATAATGATGGGTTATCACAACAAATACCCACTTTCATTACCTTGGTTTGCCATATTGCAATTTCTATTCCATTATAGAATGAAAATCACACGCTCTTTACTTATATCAATAGGAAATTAGGAATATGATAACTTACCACAACAAGTGCCCCACTTTCCTTTTTACCGAGACTCAGCATTTCACAATTCATTATATTGATAGTATTAGTTACTACAGAAGGTTCCCTCTTTTGGACCTAACGTGAGACATCTTATTATGAAGTAACTATGATTTTGGTGGATCACATAATTACTTGTGATGTTGCTTCAGGAAATGGCGACAAACCTATTCCTGAAGAGGATAACCCATAAGGTAAAAGTGAGTCCAACTCTCCTTGATAGAATATGTTGGTGAATAGGTTCTCCTCACACACATTGATTGGCCAGCCTTTCGAGCAAAACTTGTGGCAACAGAGCAGGTCCAGAAGGCTGAGAATGGTGAGTCGGGATTTTATATATAAGAAAAACAAATAACTCAAAATTATTTTTAAGTAAAAATAAAATTTAAATAAATTATAAAACAATATTTTATGAAATATAAAAGTTATATATTCCAAATTCCTATACCTTATATTCTTTTATATAACATTAAGTTTTCATGTTTTATAAAATGTTTTTAACACTAAAAATGAAAGCAGCATGGAAACAACAATGTAGTTTCTCCATATATTATATATAATAAACAATGTTGGAGAAATATTAAAAAATGGAGATAGCATTCCAACTTCTCTATATTTAACTTAGTGAATCAAGTCATTATTTATGCAATGTTTCTCGAGTTTTTCAAAATAAATATTTGATAGGGAAAATGAGCAAAATAAGTAGAGTATATATGTCCATAAATCAAGAAAGCCTAGGTTTTCTTTAAAAGAAAAAATTCAAAGAGTATAATAATTAGCAAATTATTCAAGCATACATTGTGTAAGCTCCTCGGCTATAATTATGACTAATACAAACTTGGGATTTATTATCTGGTATGGATTTTCTAGATAGAATTGTTTGTTTTTCCTTATTCCTTTGTTATATGTAAGTTTCAACCCAAATTTGATGCGAAATATTCTTTATTATGATATTTCTGGTGCAAAGTGAAGGCATGGTACGCATTTATTGTAAAGATCGAAGCCTTTTATGTATCCTACTCTATTTTCAATAATGCCATGCCTAAGTGATGGTAGTATCATTAATGTCATTCTCTGTTAAAGGATATGTTTCTTCTAATCCTTTGACAAACTATTGTAAGATTAGTTCCTTCCATTATAAAGAAAAAATAGCGTGGAATGTAGTTGTCATTTTTTATATTTTGACAAATTATTGTAAGAGTATTTCCTTCCATCATTTTTTTTAAAATGGTTCAACCACCCTTCAATTGTCTTCAACTAGTAGTGAGTCTAAACAACATTGTTTAAAATGAAGTGAATACTTGTAATTCTTCTTTCCAACTATATGCTCATCTTGAGTTTAAACAATATTGTTTAAAACAAAGTGAATACTTGTAATTCTTCTTTCCAACTATCTGCCCATATACAAGACAATATCTAGAAACTTATTTAATTTTTAAACAAATAAAAATATGGAGTTAAAATGGTTACGAACCAATCCTTGTGATTAAATGAATTTGTTTTTCATGTCTCAACTATATTTTAGCTTGAATGACTTGACTCACTTGTTTCAATTTGTAAATTCAAATGGCAAGGACTAAGCTACTCGCGGGTCTTGTTGAATAAATGTACATCTTTAATAAAATATATCAACAATGATTCACTTCTTAAGCTGACTAATCACCTTAGGATCATATTTGAGTAATTTATATAACTCCTTACAATATCTCAAAAAAATATGCAAAAGAGAACTATAAACTTGGGCTCGTTGTTATTTAAGTTACAAGACCATACGTATATATATATACACATACCAATGGAATACACACACATCTACCAATGGAATTATAAATGTAGGCAAGTTATCATCATGTCACGATCAATGAATTTACAAAAATCTAAATTAGACTATTAGTGAGGGAACAATAGTGGATTTATATTATACCCCTTCTCAACTAAGATAGACTTAATTATATTTTAATGCATTCAGAGGATTATAGTGTAGAAAAAGTATAGAAAACAAGTAGTTTTTATGTAATTCGTCATTTTACTAAAACTTAGTAAGTCATGAATTTTGAGTGGTGGTTTCTAGTTCACCTCTCCATTCACAATGCATATGTTTATTCTCTTCTTCATAGTTATCATAATCCATTTTGATTTATCAAATCACCGTCAAATTTGGAAAAACCTATGGTAAAATATTAAACTAAGCATTACCAATAAATGTGACAAGAGTATGAAAAAATACAAGTTATATGCTACATACAAAGTTTCAAATTACTTCCATAAATACAAATTATATGCTACATACATAGTTTCAAATTACTTCAACGTGTAACAACGTGGGATTGTAAAAAATGGAATGATATAGCATATAAAGTAGGATTTACCATGATAACATGAAATTGAATTTCATAGAATCCCATGGTTCAAACAAGATTATTATTTCCCTTGCTTAAGCCATCTCATGACCGCCATTACAGGCCAGGATAGTAACATTGGTGGCATTATCAAATGGCTGAGGAAAGGAAAATTAATTATTAGCTAGAACCTGTTAATAACATAAAGAGTAATATGCCTTGAACAAGATTTCTAACAACTGTCGGAATAACAAGACAAGAATGAATTTGGGAGTGGGGATCGCCAACCTTACAGATTGACCATTTTGGCATTTATCTAAAGTATTAAAATCAAAGGATAAAAGCCGAAATGCCAGAATAAAGCATATTAACATATACAATATCCATAGATAAATTTTAGAAGCAAATATTCCGGATTCCAACTCTGGCGAAATGAAAAAAAAAAGAACCTAAGTAAAATTATGCATGACTATTTCATGAATAATGCCTGAACTCGGCCGGTAAAATGTTTACACATTACAAACCCAAAACCCTGTATATTTAAGAAATCAACTTGGAAAAGAAATCGAGCCACCTACTGCCAGCTCGAGGTAAACTTAAATCCTCCGGAAATCTAAACTGGTAATCTCCTTGGAATCCAATGCCAACGCGGAGGAGTCCCAAACGCAGAAGAGTATCGCTTACCTTTTAAACTGGCAACGCTGTTGCTCTATATCTTCGATTTCAGACTCGGACCTGTCACGAAGCATTTAACAAATTGTTAAATTTAAAGATTATAACTGTAAATGCTATAAAAGAGAGAATTCCATGCTATAAGAGGGAGCTAGGTAATACTTGCGGAAATGTGTAACAAATAAACCAATGGAAAGGGAATGAAATGTTGTAGAGAACCTTGGACCCCTCTCGCCAGAATAACCCTAACCCTCAAAGAGATAAACCTGAATGTCAATACTGAAAATGATAATACCCACCCAGAGTAGCATCGAGCCACTAAAATTTTCTGGAAGGGCCAGCTAGCCTGGCATGAAGTCCTCCATCTACCAGCACATGTGCAGGACATGACGGTGTAATCGTAACTCTAAATTATTAATGGGCTGGTTCTCCAAGGCGAATGTCTTAATGTGGACATGACCGGTCCTAACATGGTGCTGCCGAGTGCCGACTGCCGAGTTCTCAAGGTTGAGGGTACGGGGAAATTTTAGCACTTAATAAACTTCCAACTGTAATGCAGTTTTAAAAGGGTCCTTAGTGTAGATATTGAGGTCATAGGTGACCTTAGAATAACTATGATATATACTTCCTTAGTGCTTTCCTTATATTAAACCTTACCATCGAGTCTCACTTAAACGTGATCACAATGCAGGACAACTGACCATGCAGGACTACGCGACGCCATCCAACCGCCACTCTCTCGGAAGGGAAAAACGAAGATGACCTCATCCTCTGCAACCAATTAAAATGAAAGAAAAAATATTTTTAATAATTAAATTTAGTATAATCTATTTAACATTATGGTTAAACTATAACAAAACAAAATAATTTACTTTATAAACCTAAATTAATAGAAGCTTCACGATATATATATGATCCCCTTCCGAAACATAATAAATATCAAAAACATCAAAATGAAAAACATGAGATTAGATAAGACAAAGTAAGAGACATAAAATGATATAGGACAACTAACAAACTTTTGTATTTACTTTATCAAACACAAATATTTTACTTTATTAAACAAAAATCCAAATAAATGTCAAAAAAACATCAAAATGAAAAACATGTTATTCGATAGGACAAAGTAAGAGACCTAAAATGAGATTGGACAAGCAACAAACTTTTGCATTTACTTTATCAAACAAAAATCTAAGTAGATGTCAAAAACATCAAAATGAAAAACATAAGATTAGATAGTACAACTAACAAAATAAGAAACCTAAGATGAGATACTACTACTTTTGTTTTTACTTTATTTGACAAAAAATTAAAGTAGATGTCAAAAATCTAATTAGATGACATTAAAAAACTATGTTAAATAATTATAATCATATTTTCCCTCTTTAAAAAAATAAATCACATGCTTGATTTATTTCTCATCGTAACTCTAACTGATTAAAAAAATTAAATTAAATCTTTATCACATGCTTGATTTATGTCTCATCGTAACTCTGACTCATTAAAAATATGGAATACAAAAAATAAAATTTTTATTATTTTTTTAATTTTCATGCCTAAAGAACCTTTAGTGAATCGTGGAAGTGGGGACCTCCCGAATCCCGAGGCCATGTGACATTTCAGATTCGTCAACATTCACGGGATCGTTCTTCCTGAAAAGCCCATCGATTCTTCCTGAAAATGGCCGCTGCAACTGTTTGTGGCAAAAGCAGCATGGCAACCACTGTGTGCGTGACAGGAGCGACAGGTTTCTTGGCCTCCTGGCTGGTCAAGCGCTTACTCCACAATGGCTACACTGTCCACGCTACAGTGCGCCATCCAGGTAATTCCAATCTCCTCTTCTTCTTATAGCAATTTCCATGTAGTACTGGCTCGTGTTCAACCGGAAGAATATTGTTGTGTGCCGACACAGAGGACAAGGCAAAGGTGCAGCATCTCCTGGACATTCCGGGAGCTGAGGAGAGGCTCAAACTCTTCAGAGCCAACCTATTGGAAGACGGCAGTTTCGATGCTGCCGTCGATCGCTGCGACGGCGTGTTTCATGTGGCTAGTCCAGTCGCCTTAACCCCCAAAGACCCAGAGGTAGGCCTTCACCGCTTGGATTTCCGCCCACTACCTGCATTGATGTATTAACGTTCTTAAAATTTGGCGAGCTGAAATCACTGCTGCGCAGAACGATGTGATCAAGCCGGCAGTTGACGGAACGCTGAATGTTCTGAGAGCGTGCACGAAGGCCAAAACCGTAAAGCGTGTGGTGGTCACATCATCGTCGTCCACAGCTTCGATAAGCGTAATCGAGGAGAAGCAGGACATTGACGAAACCTTCTGGACAGACGTGGATTTCCACCGGACTAAAAAGACCCCTGCCTGGGTAGATTGATAACCACCCAGTACTGTTAAATTTAGGGTTTTTTTTCTTCAAACATGATTTCTACAATCAAGTAGTATATATAGTACTTGACCTCTTAAAATTTTCAATATTTACTAATTGTTGTAGCATTCGTGTCAAAATACAATCTATACTGATGTTTAATGGTTCATTGTGCAGCCATATGCGGTGGCCAAGACGCTTGCTGAACAAGCAGCGGTGCAATACGGAAAAGATGCAGGGCTGGATGTTGTGACCATCAACCCTGTGTTCGTGGTGGGATCTGCCATTACCCCCAACGTTCCCTACACCGTTGAGTTAACCCTTTCCCTCCTCACCGGCAACCAACAATTCATAGAACTTTTAAAGGGGATACAGTTGATACGCGGCGCTGTTTCGTTCGTTCACGTGGACGATGTCTCCAGCGCTCAGATTTTCTTGATGGAGAACCCCTCTGCAAACGGCCGCTACATTTGCAACGTTAGCAGTATCACCGTCCCACAGCTGGCACGCTTCTTATCCAAACGCTATCCGCAGTACAATGTCCCAACCCAGTAAGTATCAATATCAGTATAGGGTTGCCCTCGATTATTTTCTGGATATGATCCATCTATATAAGAATATGGAATGCTTGTGTGTATACGTCCAGGTTTGAGGATGTACCAGAGACCCCAATGGTGAACCTTTCCTCGAAGAAATTGGTGGAGAGCGGTTTCTCCTTCAAATTTGGCATGGACGAGATCTTTGATGACGCTGTGGAATACATGAAGACAAATGGCTTACTTAATTGATTAATAATTGCTCCTGACTGGATAAAGGTGAATATGTAGTGTTAGAACTTATAGTGGATTGTCTATTGATCATAAAGCAGGCATGAAAGCAGTAAATATCCAAATCATTTCAATATTAAGACAAAAAAGATTGGCATTCCACTAGAAACTGTCATCCAAATCATTTCAGGTTTTGATTTTAATAACATTTCTTTTTCATAGCATCAATCTGCATTTACCCTGATATATTCAGGGTATATATATTCAGGGTTTATCTGCAACACAGCCTGTTGTTACCGGCACTGTTTCTAATATATCCAATTTGTTTTTCATTTTTGGGTAATTAACGTTGTACATTCCCTGCTTATATATATATCTGTTTCATTTTCCAGTTTGTTCATGTGGATGTCAATTCCTTATATATACCCAACTCGGCATTTCTTAGTTTTGTATCCAATGTGCCTTGTGGGTGTCCTTGTTATTCCAATTTTATTTCTGGGTTTTTAATTTCAATTCTATGCCGTAGCCACAATTTTTTAATTTGGGATTCAATGTACAGAGATTTAGCATCTGGGTTTTGTTGGGTTTTGAATATTTTTTAGGTGGTGCTTCGCTTATTATATGTTTCAGTACCTAGTGTTGGTGAGGAGGAGCTTGGCGTTTCTTAATAGGGAATTGTTATCTGCATCCTGTGTGTTTTAACACTTCATTGATATGGTATGGGTGTTCAATTGAGAAGGGAATGACAGCTGGTGATTTATGGCATTCATTTTTCAATAATATTCACAGTTTCACCCAAGTGTGGGTTTTCAGGTTTCACAGTTTGATTAGAAGAATCTTGAATTTTCTCTCCATGCTCCCCTCGTATCCAAATATTATCCAAGTCTCTAGTTGAACTCTTTTAGATTCAAATTCTTGCCAATCTTGTAACTGAACTGATATTTATCATTCAGACTACACCGTGGGGCACTGGCATTTGTTGATCTAGCAAGTGAGTGGGTTAAAAACTTAAAAGTATCCTTTTCATGCTAGGGTGCCCCTGCGCAAACATGGTGAACAAACTCTTTGACTTGTGATGCACCTTGGAACCTGCAGCTTTGTTGTTAGAAGATTATGGATGCTCATCTGCTAGGCTTGGACATGTTTTAATGTGCTTGAAGATCCCCTTGTAGAGAATCCTGCTAGCTTCATTCTTACTCAGAACTGATGAATGAGATTAATGGGAGTGGAATGAATGTAACCAAGAGCAGAGCAAAGGAAGATTTATGATAAGCTTTGAAAATTGTGAAAATATATCATGCCAAACTAGCAGATGGGCTAGATTGATGGGATTTTTCCTTGTGACACAGGTTTGAATATTAGCACTTTTTAAATTAATGAAAGTTATCACTAGCATAGCCATAACTTGTTGCCAGTGAACATAGAACACAAGTTAAGTATTACAAATTATCTAACTTGTTTTTCAATTTGTTCTTCATAGTGAACATAGAACACAAGTTAAGTATTACAAATTATCTAACTTGTTTTTCAATTTGTTCTTCATAGTCAGTAGTTAGGTTGTATATTACTAACTGTTTTTTATATATGTATTAGTTATTAGTTATGTTTTATATGTTATTTTTTTATAATTGTTAATTTTAAATTTGGAATGTGTATTTAAATCAATCTGGATAGTACACTTATCTCATTCACCCCAAATTCTAAACTATAAACATCTATAAATATAATATAACAAGATCCAAATCTAATTTAAAATTACTAATCATAATTTGATTGAATGAAAGTCTGAGCAACAATGAAATTTTGTCGAACTGATCCAAATCATAAACTGAATTGAGATTCTTAATAGCAATGAAATTTTACTACAACATTTATGATTGATTTGAGATTCTTAATAGCAATGAAATTTTACCACAACTGATCCAAAACTGATTTGAGATTCTTAATAGCAATGAAATTTTACCACAACATTTATGATTTGAGAATCTTAATAGCAATGAAATTTTACCACAACTGATCCAAATTTGATTGGCAAACGTGGGTAACGGAAGTTCACCCAAATTTGGTTTGGGAGTCACGGTAGCAACTAAAGTTCAGGAGTGACGAGAACTTGCCAGGTCGAGCTGAATATAGTTAATAACGAACAAATGTACATAGTCGGAAATGCCAGGCTGAAGGGAGAGGGATTGGGAACCAATTTTGTTATAAATTTATCGAAAAAATAAGACCATGTGAACGCATATGAAAGTCCCAAGGCTAATAACACAATGTGGATATTATCGAGTTTTGTAGTTAGGAGCATGAGTTTTGTAGTTAGGAGCATGCTTCAAATTTGAAGCCTTCAATGTCTTTCACGGCTTATTTTACCTTTTATATAGAAAAGCCAAACATTTTTTTTCATGTTTTAAATGGTTGGGAATGGATGATTAAGCAACAACAAAGACAGAAAGTGATTCTTCCACACATTCCATTATGATTATTTTTCAAAATTTAAAATTTAAATCACTGCCAAACTTTAAAATATCTAAAATTAATTTTAAATATTATTTCCATGTTATATTTAGCTTCTTCCATGTTCAATGCTTAACTCCAAACAAATCTACAACACGGTGCTTAACTCAAATCTAAATTCATAGGTGGATAAAATTGTGCAACAAACTTAAGCCTCTAATAAAGTCAATAGTGAAAGCTTATTCAATTATTAACCGAATGATACTATAGCACTAGATATGGATGGACTCTTACTAGAGATTGATGTCTTTATATAATGATTTTTTACTCAAATATAAGTTCTTTATAAAAAAGTTAAATGAATTAATATTTATTAATTTGTTTCAATACTACAATAGTTGATAATTTTGTTATTATGTGACTTTGCAATGAATTGTATTGATTTTATAAAATTTATTAAAACTATTATTATGTGGTTTGGATCTCCAAGTAACTATACAATTACACTAGTATTAATCACACATATGTATCCTATTATTCATAATATGATTGATATGATCTAATACTTAAATTCTGATTTTCTAGCATGGGTGCATTTGAGAAAAGGACTTAATCATGGCATGGTTGCATTTTCATTACTACTCTTCATTTCATAATAGCATCCCCTTCCTTGGATTTACAAATTGGAGTTTTCTTCATTGTTGTAGGCTATAAGCCATCGGGATATTCTGCAAGCCTTCAAATTTATGCTCCATTTCCTTATCTTCTGTCGGGGTTTGAATCCCACAAAACCATGTTTTCCAAATCCATATATGGTTTATTGTATGCAATAATTATCACTCGTTGGATGGGAAATGTGCTATAATATAAGGTGGTTGCGCTACTAGCCATGGATTCATGATTTAATCAATTAATGAAATTTGTAAGGATCCATAATTTTCTTAAAGTGTAGTGACCTTAGCTAATTTTACTAATTATCAAATTACTAACCATTAAATGTTTGGTGATATTTTTAAAAATTATTCAAATTTCTAAGGGTTTGATATAGTTTTTAGACAATTTTGGCGATTTTTAGACTAAAATTTTTAATCTTATGAATTGTGGGAAAATCATATTGGAAAAAACAGAAAATGACAAATATTTTTTGGAAAAAAACCTCGAAAATGATTACATGGGCTGAATTTTGCCCCTAAAATTTTCCTTGTCATCAACTATGGCTAGTTCAAGAGTCTGGAGGTTTGGAGCAAAATTGAATGAGATTGTACATCAAGATATTAATGGAGGAGAATGGTACAACAAGATTGCCAACACGTGGAAGCCAGATTTACACACTCTTTTGGTATAGATCTATGTTGCAATTTTTGTTTAGAAAACTTGTCCAAAATGAAGGGATTTGAATGAGAAAACTTGTCGAAATAAGGTGATTTGATAGCTCTTTCTCCTAGGTTAAATTTGATGAAAATTTTGTATTATATTGACAAATGTTATCCATAAACGTTAGGAGTCTATACCTATCCACTATTTTCCAAAAGGTTCTATCCAGTAATCACCTGTGATGCACGATGCAACCCTAAGCACCAAGCATTAATTTACAATCACCTCTAGGAAGCTGGTAGCCTGGTAGCAAATAAAGTTTAATTGACAATCTGTTGTGGTAAGCAAGTAACCTGGTAGCAAATAAATGCATTAATGATAGTTTTATTTTGGTAGGCTATCACAGTTGAAATTGATTGACAACATGCTTCAAGCACTTAACGTAGTCTGACATCTATTCCTTCTCAAATCCCAATCAGTCTATGTGTAGGGTGAATAAGTAATGTATTAATAGATAATGCAATCACATAATCTGGAATTAAACTATGCATTAAATGATCAAAAATTAGAATTAGAATTGATTTATCATTTTTTCATTAGTTTATATATATATATATATATATTTGTAATTAAGATATTAAATATTACTGCTTCAAAAAGGTTACATGGCTTCCATTACAAAACACCTTGTCCTCTTAGTAACAACACGACTGGTTGATATATCCCCGCCAAACTAGACTTGAAACGCATCACCCTATTAACTCTCAAAAAAACATTTCCCGGCCTTATAAAAACCCACCAGGCCATACATAATAGGACGTTATCCACCATACATAGAATTTTGACCCAACTTCTTCTAAACTGAACCCTAGACAAAAAGAACAACCTCCAGACTACATACCATCGTAATTCATGACACTGAAGATATAAAAACGCAGAAAAAAGACAAGGAACTAGACAAGCGGGAACTACCCTCGGGAATGACCGGATTCAGAGGAAGGACTCGGGGCCCGAAGACACTTAGTGTTGGTGCCGATGTTGTCGTGGAATGCTCTTCAACCAAAGATACAACACCTTTGCCGAAAGCTGAACCAGAGCATCCATCCGCCGAAGTGGAAATGCCTTTACCATTTCTTGGGTCCGAGGGGGGAAGGAATTGAATCCGCATATTGCTTGCAATGATATAAAGTTTTTGGTGCATTAGCCAACAATCCATAATGTGCTCTTTCTAAGCCTGTGCAGGTTCTTCATCACCCACTTCCTTGTTCACACGTTCCATCAAGACATGGGTGAGAAGGCCCTTAACCACTAATATGTCACCATTAAGTGATCGTAAGCCAACAGTCTGCCATAATTCGTGCTAGGGTCATGTACCCAGCTCTCAAGATCCTCTCAAACCTCTTCCAATTTGAAGTTCTTTACTTGGTCCCATAGGTCTTTCTCTATATGTTCAATTTCCCCATGAATGGTATGGGGGATTATCTCCCAGAAGAAGTGAGCAGTTTGGCTTGCCTTCCTCTGTTCTAAAGTTACTTTGGATATATTGGCTCCCCCCTTGACCTTAGTCTACTTACACGCTCGCTTCTCCCTAGTTTCCATGGTGATCAACCATGGGAGGGCACAGTTTGTCGCAAAATTCCTTCTTCCCTTAAAAGCCCACAAAACCTCGAGTAGATTGAGGATATTGATAACATTGTGCATGGGATGAACCTTCCGTTCCACATATATAGTCGCCCCATTGACTTGTTTCACAATTAACCTGATCATGACTATATTGGCCTCATTAAGCCACAAGATTTTGCTTGCTTTCTCACTATTCCTTTGCGTCATCTCAATGTACTCCATACACAGGCCGAGGACAATTTTGTACCCCTTCTGCATCATGGATTACATGAGATCTTGATCCTTCAATCAATTGTGTATGACTTTCATTAATACTCACGTCACTGGAGGGAGGTGGGTTATTACTATTCTGGTTGTTCTCCGTTCCTGTCACGTGGTTCCTTATTTGTGGTGCATGGGATTGGGACATGTCACCTCCTCCCCTCGCTTGTGAATGAGTGTATTGGATGACCAAATGGGAGCATTAAGTATCCCAAGCCCGATCCTCAAAATACGTCATCTTCCCTTCACAGCCACGTTGCATCTCGCTTTCCCCTACATTTTCCAAGTGGTCAACCACTTTATTTCCTTCCCTTTTGATGTGGATGAATATCCAGGCATGGGTCATGTTGAGAAAGGTTCATAGCTTTTCCAACCTGTACTCTAGGATCCAGTTGTCCTCCATCTTGGATATACTCTGTCCATTCTACATATTTTTTCCATGTGGACAATGATCCGGGAGTCGCCTTCCACAATGGTGAAAAGTAATCTAGGATTCGCTTTCCACAAGGGCTGCTTCAAAAGGTTCAAATGCATCATAACAACAGGGAGGCCTAAACCTAAAGGTAAAGTTCCGAAAATACCTGATCGGATCGAGCAATATGCAGAAAATGATCCCCAAGTAACCATGAATCCAGCTAAAATTCCCATCTCCAAGAAACAACAGTATCATGATCATATCTAAAAAATCTAAAAATAAATATCTGATATATGTCACTTTGGTAGAAATGCTTTCAACTTCGGTATCTTCAACAATATTTATGACCAAGGCAGAGTTTACCAATGAAGACTCATTATCACAAAGGTCCTGGGATCTACATACAACAAGATCAAACCCATGAGGAAGATCTAGGATGAAAGAAGTAATGGAATCGATAAGAACTTGGACTCATCATGGAAGGAGTTGAAAAATATGATTGTAGAATCAAACTCATCAGGAACATCGACTTGCAGCTCAATGGCAGAGTCTAAAGACTAAAAAATGCCAATGTCTGAGGATCTATAAATAGTTATATCAGACTCAAAAGGACAAATGGGGCTAGATTTGATTGCAATTGGGTCTAATCCAGAGAGATGATCTTTGGAAAGGACGTCAAAATCCAAAGAAATGTCAGACTCTAACATAGCCTCTAGAAAATATTCATATGAATTAAGTATGTCATCCCAGAGAGAACACATGTCAAGACATTCACTTGGACCAATAGGGTGGAGAGAAAGCTCTAATGCCCCCATTGGATAGATCACCTGGTCAACTATCGGGACCAAGTCCCAAGAAGGTAAGCATGAATACAAAGGCTTCTTTTCAGTAGAAATTGGACACGAGGGATATAAGGCCACATAATTCACTCGTGGTGGGGTAGTGTCCACCTGACAAATGATACACTTGGTCTAAATTTGGGTAATGAGAAGGATCAATGAATGCAAGTTGATCAATAGTTCAATGCTTTTGTTGTGAGGAAAATACATCACCCAAAAGAGTGTAGACACCATATCATGAATAAAATATACATAATCATGCCCAAGGAGCATATTGAAGTCCAAGGGGTCATCCATAACCATAAAGTCGACTAAGACAGTATTCTCACCTAATGTAACAAGAAATTGAGGAAGATATAAAAAAATTTCACTAGGTATTCTATCAAACTCAAACGGTTGATTAATAGTCAGCACAAGGTTGGGAGATGCCATACCTTTCCAAGCATGTGTGGCTAAAATACTAATAGAGTCTTCTTCATCTACAATACAAAATTAAATCTTGTAGCGTTTAACTTGAACCTTTATTTTAAAATGTGAAGCACAAGGAAGGTGTGGCTCAACTAGACTATTCCAATCAAAGGAAGCAAATCCTAGAGCTTGGTGGGGGTTCATTCAAAGCAAACTGAGTGCCCCCTTTTCCATAGATTTTTGAACTACCAGTGAAGAAAACATGACTATTGGAAACATCACTCTCCAAAGGAAGAGTGGGATTGACAAAAAATTGCATTGATTCAACCACTTGATGCTTGTCACTCTCCAAAGGAAGAGTTGGACTGACCAAAGATTGCATTGGTTCAACCTTTTCAACATCAACACTCTCCAAGGGAAGAGTGAGATCAATCAAGGATTGCATTGATTCGATCACTTCATCAACCAAAGGTTGAATAGGATATTGGGAAATTAAAGGTTGTTCAGGAGAAGAAGATCCTTTAGACACATACCACACTCTTTGTACCTTTGTAATAGCACGACACATGTGAGTAAGGTGATATTCTAATCTACCTAATACTTGAGACATTTTATGTTTGTGGAAAAACATTGCTTTAAATTTTATTGTAAAGTTTTATATTATTGACCAAGTGGTCAAGGATGACTGTAAACGAATAATATTATTATTTAATAAATTAAAATAGGAGACACTCACCCAAAGATACTGTTGAAAGAGTGTTCACTGACCCACTAGGAGGAATGGAATCTGGGGTAGAAGATCGACAAGTGGCAGCATTTGAACTCAGTAACTAGTTCTTGTTATGGGACAACCTCCCTTAAATTGTGGTCATGTTCCCAAGGATGTGGAACTGAGCTGATGGCTCATTGAATGCAAAACTGATCACCAAAAGACCTAGGAAATATTTTATAGCCATTGAATTTGAGCAGAGGCTCACACATTCTCATAGGAGATGAAATTATTCCTTGTGGTGATAGAAATGGGCACACATGAGATTTGACGAGGGGAAGCTATGTTTTGAGTTGCAGAGTAAGACTGTCTTATTCCTGCTGAGGGAAGAGATATTCCTGTTGAGTGCAGAGGTATTCCTGCTGATTGCAGAGGTAGTGATATGTATGCAAGTCCCCATTGATTGCTGAAGTACATATGAGAGGTTTGTATGCAAGTCTTCTTTGATTGTTGAAGTACAACCTGAATGCCTTGCTTCTACACAGAGACTTCATCCTAGTCGTTCAATGAACATGCTCGGGGGTCCAAAGAGCAAGTGAACTTGGTTGCTTTCTAGAGAAGGTTGGGAGAAACATGCCTCTTTAGTTGTTTTTCCACCCTATCAAGTTATCAGGTTCTACCTGTTTTCTGTGTTGTTTATTTTAGAACGTACATCTTTTTCTGAAAATATGTATAAATATGTCATCATTGTTTCCAATGTTTTCTAGATATTAGTTAGCTGTTCTAAATGACTCATTTTCTAAACTGATAATTTAATTCTATAAATTGAATGAATGAATAAGTGATAGAGATGATTGAATAAATGTCTTCCTGTATTTTTCCTTTCAACCTAGGGTGATGTACTCTAGTATAGGAAGAGGTTTAATTAACCGTAAGATTAGAGATAATAGAAAGATTCTAATTAAAAGATTAAGACTATATATTTTTACTCGAGATAGAATTTATTATTTTGCTGCTCTATTTCATTACATGAATACTCGATATACAAAAAGTTAATTCACAAACAGAACGATAATGATAACCTGGTAGTAACAGTTTATGCATACAAAACAACATCCTAGGGTTTTATAGGAATACAAACCCTAACTGTACATTTCAGTTCAAACCACGTTATAATACTCTTACATGGTACCAAAACCAGCAAGGAACAATAGATTATAGTACTACAGTTGCTTTAGATATCCACTTAGTATACTCGTAATTAAATAAGGTATTGCAATCTTACTTTTCTTCCTTTATCAAAAACTCATACAGAACTTATAACTATTTTATACAATCAGAACTTAAACAACACTCTACAGGATTCAATCTTCATAAACAATTTATTTCGAATACAAAGTTCTCATATTCGCAGGTCATATATAAAAATACTGAAATCATTTTATACTACTCAATACACCCTGCAGGATCGACATACATCCTATATCAAGTATTGTATCAAATATAGAGTCGAATCCTATAGAAGCCAAACTTTACCAAACAGTCGTGGAATTATAAACTATTATAATTATTAACCAAAATGACTCACAAGATTTGCATAACAAAGGGATTGAAATACTATAGGGTTCAATCCTAAAAATATTACGAACTAAGCCTATTATAAATCTAGAGATTTTAAATAAACAAGTATAACAAGATCACCCCAATACCGACAGGTATGAAACCAATAAACGTAACCATTGAATCATTATTCTTTCCACAACTTAGACCTCGACGAACATACCAAAACAGAGTTCGTTTACATTGTATCACAGCCATCCTAAAACAAGCAGAATTACTAAAAGAATTAATTCATAAAGATCTAGGGTTCGAGTCTCGGAAATGAGCTCGTCCAACTGTAAGTCTCACAACATATCTTATTCATAAACTATTATCAAATATCGTTTATTTATTTCAATACAACAAATCATAACCTGATACATCAACAATAGTTTAAGGGTGAAACCCTGAGATCATTTTTCAGGACTAATAATACACTGTCCAAGTATAGGTTTTATATATAATTGCAACGCGAATATTATAAGTCTATAGAAGTAATGCAAGATTGGGGTTCGAGACCCGTAAGGGCTCACTGAAATATTATGAATCAGGGTTACACAGTAAAAGCAATTTAAAAATACAAATAGTTCAGGATCTCGTATATCAAATTATAAACAACAAGAATCAAATTAATTCCTATTACTTTTGAAATATCAGTAGCGAGGCTAATTACTTTATTTTGCATTTTGTTTACATAGGTTACGAATAAAGGGCATAGGTTCGAGTCTCGACTTAGAGAGCTCTCCCAGCCGTAGAGTATGCACCACATTTAAATAATAAATATAAAACAGAGTTTAGGGTTCAAACCTTGTAACATTGAAACAAGAAGCATTTTAACACTGAACCAACAACATAAAGAAATTGATGTTATTATTACACAAACTGACGAGAAGTTGAGCCAATACAACATCTTATGTCAAAACAAGTATCGAGACAGAGAGCCATATATATTATTCCATTAAAAAGTTTACATATGCAGAGTTACTGCTCAGGTTGACCAAGGGTTCTCCATTTAGAAGACCCTGTAACATAGATGGTCGAAAAAACCCAACCCTGGATTTTAAGCCAACCCCATTTTCCCTTCCTGTGCTAAGTTGCCTCATGGCTCTTTTTCTAAAACAAAGAAACACTAAAAGAGGGCAACATAAAAAGAAAACAACCCATTCTTCGTTGACCGAGGTATCATCTGGGATGGACCCGAGGCTTACCGCGGCCTCACAACCACTGGAGTCTGGTTCCCTTCTCTCATGAAGCCATCCCCGTGGAACACGACCTTTGTCCCTGTCAGTCAACCCAACTCGAGGTTAAAAAGAGGAATGCCATTATCAATTAATGAAAGCTTACAAACGGTAAAACAACGAAAGTATTGTTTTTATAATAGCTTACCTTCGCAGGTTTTGAAATCCTGACGCAAAGAAAACCAAGTAGTGGAACTCCAACGCACGATGTGAACACCATTAAGTTTCATAACCCAACACTTACAGGCACAAACCACCTCAGTGAGTGGTGCCTTAGTTTCCCAACAACCATGGCAGCCGAGAGGAGCTCAGCCCGCCATCACATTGCAGAAACAAAACAACAGTAACAAAAGACCAAACCCCGAAGCATAGTGATAGGGTTTTGTTATGCTGGGACAATATTAACTCCATTCACATGATTGCATTAATTCCTTGACCTGTCATCCACTAGACCCGAGATTTTACCCACAAGCTATAGTTCTTGCTTGTTTTTGCTCGTTGTAAATCATGACTATATTGATTGGTCGCTAATCACCAACTTAGTAATAGTTAGGATCCTTCTAAAGTTTAGCATAGATCTTAGTTAGGTGCCATCGACCCTAACATTTTATTTGAACCATGATTTTAATAGCATATGGTATAACTTGCCATAAGATCGTAACATAGGATTTAATTATCAAACCTTGCTAGGTTAAAACAAAAGTTGTAACCTAGACAAGTTAAATAGTAATATGCATTAGCTTTAAGCTAAGTAAGCCTCATGTTTATTCCAGAGTCCCCTTGTCAATAAAATAAGTTGAGTTTAATCAAATAGCAAAGATTGTCCGTAATAGACATAAATATGGTAGATTAAATATCAATGAGTTAAGACAAAATTATTAAGTGTCTATTTCAACCACATAGAAATCATTGTACGTACTAACTCAAATATCATTGGATCATAATAAATACATGTCCGATTTCATAAATACTTACAAAAGTACAAAGGGCTTATAGTCTTACCACCATACCTTAAGGATACAAGAAAAAGATGACAAAATTATGACTATAGAAATAGCATCGTCAAAGTCATAAGTCCTTTAGACATTATTGATCCATAGAAAATAGGATTGTAAATCTAGACAGTATGATAGTTATTTTCAAGCATAGTATTACAAATTCACCTAGATGTCATCAAGGAACTTTCATTAAGCAACGACAGTTGTAAACCAACAAATGTCGCATTTAAGAGTTTAGTCAAGTAGTAAACAAAGATAATAAACATAAATATTTCTACTTCTGCATAGCATTAAATTGCAATTACAACTGCTTAGAAAATTTTAAAATTTTGGTAATTTTTGGGGATGTTACATGTGGTATTAGAGCGCGAGTTAAAACTCTGGGCCTGAATATGGCTAAACGTGCGCAATAGAAAATGAAAAAAGAAAACATGTTTACTAATTTTTGTTTTAATTTGTTTCTGTACATAACATCTTGATATTTAATTTGCAGGTATGGAAGGACCAGAAGAATCTGCTAAGGACAAATCTCATCATGAACAAAATAATAATGAACATGAACATATTAACGAAGAGAACATATTTGTAGAATTAAACGATAATTCATCTGAACTTCTATGCATGGTTAAGGATTTAAAAGATGAGATAAAAACTGTTAAAGAGGAGAATGAAAGAATTTTAAGAGCACAAGAAGAGATGAATCAAATTTTACTGGATAAATATCATAATGACGAAAAGGATAAGAGAACAGAAATAAAATCTGAGTCTGGAACCATGTCCTATCAACACATAGGTAAGAAACTAAAATACTATAAAAGTGATAGTGACTCTTCTTCTGAATCTAATGATAAAACATATAGAAGAAAACATAAGTATGACCAAGACAACAGTGATAGCGACTGCAGTCCTAAGAAAAGGAAGTACAAACCTTATGAACAGATTTCAGGGGAATTCAAGAAGATAAAACCCCCAACATTTAATGGTGAAAATGAAAATGGAGAGGGAGTCGAAGCATGGTTGTTCGGTATGAAGAAATACTTCCAAATATACGATTATTCAGATCAGTTAAAAGCTAAGATGGCCATTTACAATCTGACGAGGAAAGTAGATATCTGGTAGCAGGATATTAAGAGAGTAAAAATCATTAAAGAAAAGAGTGTAACTTGGAGTGCATTTAAGAAATACTTTAAGAAAACGTTTGTCTGAACAATACTACAAAGAAAAATCAAAAGAGTTTTATGATTTAAAATTAGGTTCTATGAGTATGAAGGAGTTAAGCAGTAAATTTCTAAGTTTGTTAAGATACGTGCCTTACATAGTGGACGAGAAACCTAAAGTACAAAGATTTTTTAGTTGCTTACCATTTAATATAAAAGACAGAATTGAGTACGACAACCCTACAACTCTTGAGGAAGCCATGAGAAAGGCCAACTTCCGTTATGAACATAACAGAAAAAGAGAAGGTGTATCTAGCTGGAGGAATAATAAACCTAGTAACGTTGAGCATAAAAAGAAAATTTTAATTTTAATAAGAATTTTGGAAATAACAAGAGAAATTTCACTAACAGAAATTTTCATGGCTATAATTTCAGAAGTAATGCACCACATAATTTCACAGCTGTAAGAAATATGCCAAATAGAATAATAATGCCAAAAATAATGAACAAAGACCACCTTTAAAATGTTATGATGGTCAAGGACCACATACTATAGCAAACTGTCTGAACAGGAGAAGAACAGTCAGCAACATTCATACAATGCAGGCAGAACAGATAGTTGGTGATTTAGCAAGAGAAATTCCCAGGATCAATGCAGCATTGGAAAACTGACAGGCAAACCATCAAACTTCAATGGTCGAGATTGAAGGTATTCTACAGAACATACATATCTCTATTTTAATTGATCCAAGTGCAAGTTTGAGTTATGTATCACCTGCTTTAGTAAAAAGCTGTAAGTTGAAAGTAGAAAAAGTTTGATAAATCATGGTTGGTTCAGTTAGCTACAGGAACCAAAAGAAAAGTAGTGGATTTTGTTAAAAGTTGTGATTTTCTTAGGAGTCAGTTAAAGACACAAGTTAGATTGAATATATTACTGTTAGGGTCTTATGATGTATTAATAGGAATGGATTGGATGGAAAAGCATAAGGTAGTTCTGAATTGTTTTGAAAATACTTTTACATGCTTGAATAATAAAGGAGAAACATAAACAGTAAAAGGAATCCCTAGAAAAACTTCTGTTAGACAGATTTCTACTTTGCAAGTGAAAAAGGCTGTAAGAAAAGGGTGTAAAGTGTTTGTTGTAAATGTAATTAATGATGAACATACAACTTGTTAGGATTTTCCTATACTCCATCCTAGTCCTACTAGCTTTCCAGTCATTTTCATTTTCAGTCATGCATGCACTTTTAGGGTTTGCATCCATTATTTAGGGTTTGCATGCATCCCAGTCATCAGTCCCAACACCTATCCCTTAGTTAGATAGCCCCCACATCTTCTTCCTGATCAGTTTCATCCCTCCTAGTTCCTAGTGCACCCTCCTTTCACCTACTGCATGAGAGAGGCGCACTTCTTCACCTACCAGTCCAGTTTTGTTCAGTTAACAAGAGTTCTCTCCCTGATTTTAGGCTTGACTCACTCTTAACTGACCTTATCACTCCGATGGACCTCCAGTGTGACTAGATAGCCTATTCTGACTCCAGTTAGATCCATGAGCGCCCTCCACTGAGCCTCCTTCACTACATTAGTGCTTCCATGTGCCAGTTACACCTACCACATTCAGTTAGACTCAGTTTGACTTCTGGTTGACTATTACTTGTGCATTGATGACTTCACTGATGATGAGTTGGACTCTTAGTTATGACTTGATGACACTCCACTGATTATGGATTTGTCCATGCAAGCTAGTTCGAATCACACCTAGTGTATTCGAATCTGCATTGTATATTTACCTTTTTACTATTTAGATTAATGTAACATGTGTAATTATTCTTCCTCTATCTGAGCTCCTTTGGATCTATGTTCTTTTGCTCTATTCTTCTTCTGTCATTCCTCAATTCTTTCATTGTGAGGTTTACATCATCTCTTTGGATCTACTGTGAGCATCTTCACATGGTATCAGATCCATTTGAGAGTATATTCTACCTCCATTCTTGAGAGTTTTTTGCAAGTATTTCGAAGTTCCAGCAGTAGATTCAGTAGTTCATTGTTGCACTCGTTCCAGCAGTCAAGATGAGCAATTCGAATGCTCCTTCTCCTCCTATAATTCTCACTCCCTTCAATTACTTCGAATGGAAGAGCAGTATGAAAATACACTTGAAGTCGAGAGGGTTTTCTAGAATAGTTGAGGAAAAAGATGCCATACCACATACAGCTGTAGAGAGAACCAAGAATCTAAATAAAATGGATGAAGCCTTTGGATTCATATGCCTTCATATGTCTGATGATCTACTGTTTCATGTTGAAGGATTGAAGTCCCCAAATGAGTTATGGACAAAATTGGAGATTGTGCTTGGCAAATAGGATGGGCTAAGAGGCCACATTCTCGAAAATGAATTGGTTTCCCTACAACCTAGCAATTTCGAGAGCATTCAAGAGTTCTTCTCAAAATTTCACAAATTGGTTTTACAATGCAAGCACTATGGCATCACTAAAGGTGATGAGCAATTGGTACTCTCCGTATTGAGCAAACTTGGATCTCAATTTTCAGTCTTTGTATCTACTTTCCATTCTGTTCGAATGTCAATCCCTGGATGGAAGTTTCCCACCTTAAAAGACTTTGCTGAAGCTCTCTTTCAAGAAGAGGACAAACTGATTCAAATGGGTGCCATCAAGGCCTCCAAAGATCTAGCTCTTCTAGCTGGAGAAGCAAGTGGAGCGAATGCAAAGGGGAGGCAAAAAGACAAGGACAAGAAGCCATCTAAATCCAAAAATGACAAACACAAGAGACCTAATTGCTCCTACTGCAAGAGAGGAAACCATCATGAGAAATCTTGCATGCACAAGAAAATAGACCTACTAACCAAGCTTCTTGAACAAAACAAAATTGTTGTTCCAAAAGAAGCAAAGATGTCTGACCCTGGAAGTGGATCTGATGATTGCCATGCATTGATGGCTGGTTTTTCAAAATCAAAAGCCCTCCTCATAGATTATGGAGCCTCCAACCACATGGTTGCCTCTAAAGAATCTTTTTCCTCTTTAGATCTCAAAGATGGGCGTACTATTCACATGGGAGACAACTCTCAGATTTATGCCAAAGGATTGGGTACAGTACATATGGAGCATGGTAAGTTCAAAAATGTTTTATTTGTTCCTTCTCTAACAACTAATTTGTTATTAGTATATCAGATGACTCATACAGGATCACCAAAGCAAGTAACCTTTGGTCCAAACACAGTAGAGATTACAGAGATCTCCACTAGAAAGATTATAGCGAATGGGGTTTCTAATCATGCCTTTAAGGCGTATGAGTTCTCTCACTTCATGCCCTTCTCTCTGACTATTCCTTCAGATTCTGATCAAGATCAGAGTGAATCCTCTTCTGATGAAGAAGAAGATCAAGATTGTGATGTTGAGATCATAGTTCAAGAAGATTTAGATCCAAAACCAACACATATTCTCAATCCAGATTCGAGGTCAATATGGGCTCACACAGTCCTTTCTACTACTGAGAACACAGTTGAGGATTCATCTGTTCACAGAACTACCAGACTTCAGCATCATGCCAACCTTGCATTATGCCATCTACCTCTCCATGAGAGATGCGGCATGATGATGGGGTTCTCTCTTCCATCACTTGGGAAGACTCCTCATGTTCCATTCGCTCCAGTTGCAGAAAGAATTCCTAAGAGACTTGCTTCATCCAATAAATCCTCTACACAGTGGAAGGCACATCAGAAGACTAGATCCACATCTAGCAACTGTTTTGGCATCCTATAGGGGATCAACTTGTCAAGTTTTTTGCAGAAGTTTTCACTGATGAAAGCTTCCTTCTTTTCTGCTTAGTATGATGGTTATTTGAGTTATTTACTGTTCTTTTGAGGGGGGGTATTTTTTCCATGAGGTTTTCCCCATTTCCTCGGTTTATGGATCGTTCTTTATTTTTCTATCTTATTTGATTGTATGGGTGACCTTTGGTCCTAGTTACCAGGGCCTAGGATGGATTAAGGGGGGGTGTTAGGATTTTCCTATACTCCATCCTAGTCCTACTAGATTTCCAGTCATTTTCATTTTCAGTCATGCATGCACTTTTTGGGTTTGGATGCATTATTTAGGGTTTTCATGCATCCCAGTCATCAGTCCCAGCACCTATCCCTCAGTTAGCTAGCCCCCGAAGCTTCTTCCTGATCAGTTTCATCCCTCCTAGTGCCAAGTGCACCCTCCTTTCACCTAATGCATGAGAGAGGTGCACTTCTTCACCTACCAGTCCAGTTTTGTTCAATTAACAAGAGTTCTCTCCTTGATTTTAGGCTTGACTCACTCTTAACTGACCTTATCACTCCGATGGACCTCCACTGTGACTAGATATCCTGTTCTAACTCCAGTTAGCTCCATGAGCGCCCTCTACTGAGCCTCCTTCACTACATTAGTGCTTCCATGTGCCAGTTACACCTACCACATTCAGTTAGACTCAGTTTGATTTCTGGTTGACTATTACTTGTGCATTGATGACTTCACTGATGATAAGTTGGACTCCTAGTTATGACTTGATGACACTCCACTGATTATGGATCTGTCCATGCAGGTTAATTCGAATCACACCTAGTGTATTTGAATCCTGAGCATTGTATATTTACCTTTTTACTATTCAGATTAATGTAACATGTATAATTATTCTGCCTCTATTTGAGCTCCTTTGGATCTATGTTCTTCTGCTCTATTCTTCTTCTGTCATTCCTAAATTATTTCATTGTGAGGTTTACATCATCTCTTTGGATCTATTGTGAGCATCTTCACACAACTAAGGAAGATAAGTTAAAACTGAAAGACATACCAATTCTAAGAGACTTTTTTGATGTATTCCCAGAAGAAATTCCAGGACTACCTCCGAAAAGGGAATTAGATTTCACCATTGAGCTAATACCGGGTGCGGTACCGAACTCAAAGGCTCCTTACCTAATGAAAATTCTAGAGCTTAATGAATTAAAATCACCGTTAAAAGAACTAATTGATAAAAAAATACATAAGGCCAAGTGTGTCTCCTTGGGGAGCACCTATCATCTTCATTAAAAAAGAATGAAGGTACCTTGTGTCTATGCATAGACTACCATCAGTTAAATAAAATGACTATTAAAAACCAATATCCTCTGCCTCACATAGATGATATATTTGATCAAGTACACGGAGTGACGATATTTTCTAAAATATACTTGAGATCAGGATATCATCAAGTCAGGATAAAAGATGAAGACATTTTTAAAACTTCTTTCAGAACCCGTTATGGGCATTACAAGTTCGCAGTTATGCCATTTGGGATAACTAACGCTCCAGTAGTATTCATGTGTCTAATGAATAATGTTTTACATAAGTATCTAGATAAGTTTGCAATTTTTTTCATTGTTGATATCTTAATTTATTCAAAGACTAAAGAAGAACACGACGAACACTTAAGAATAATTCTACAAGTTCTAAGAGAACATCAACTATACGCAAAATTCAGTAAGTGTGATTTCTTCGAGGATAAAATACAGTACTTGGGTCACGTAATATCCAAAGATGGGATCTCAGTGGATCCAAATAAAATAAGAGAAATTAATGAATGGCCTGTCCCTAAAGATGTAACCGATGTACAACCATTCATGGGAATCACAGGTTACTACAGAAAATTTATTGAAGGATTCTCAAGAATTGCAAATCCCATAACCTCTTTGCAGAAAAAGGGAAAGAAATTCATTTGGGATCAAAAGTGTGAAGAGAGTTTTAAGAAATTGAAAGAACTATTAACAACAACACCTATATTAAAAATTGCAGATCCAAACAAGTAATTCATTGTATGCACTGATGCATGCAATGATGGACTTGGCGGAGTCTTAACACAAGAAGGTCATGTAATAGCATATGAGTCAAGGAAGCTAAAAATTCACAAAAAGAACTATGCTACCTATGATTTAGAGTTGGAAGTCGTGATACATGCTTTAAAGATGTGGCACCATCATCTAATTGGTAGGAAGTTTTCATTAATGACAGATAATAAAGGCTTAAAATATTTGTTGTATCAAACAAATATGAACGCAAGGCAAGCTAGGTGGTTAGCTTTCCTTAGCGAATACGATTTTGAGATTCAACACATAAAGGGTAAATCAGATTTTAGAAGAGATGTTAAGATTGTATGTTAAATATCAACCAAGTGGGAGGAATATCTGCACTTAGTGGAATTTGCTTATAACAATCACTATCAGGCTTCTGCCAAACTTAGTCCATTTGAAATTTTGTATGGTAGAAAATGCAATACTCCTATCTCGTGGAGTAATCCGGTTGACAGATTGATGTTAGGACCATATTTGTTAAAACAGATGGAACTAACCATGAAGCAGGTACAAGGCAATTTAAAACTTGCACAATACAGATAAAAGAGTTATGCAGATCTGAAACGAACTGAGAAAGAATTTCAAGTAGGTGAGCATGTTTTTGTTAAGGTAAAACCCAAGAAAATATTTTTTAAGCTTGGGAGTTGTGCTAAATTAGCACCCAGGTATTGTGGACCATTCAAAATTCTATCAAGAATTGGACCAGTTGCATATAAGTTGGATTTACCATCTAATCTGAAAATACATCATGTTTTCCATATGTCTGTTTTGAAAAAGTATGTGCACGATGCTACTCATGTGATCAATTGGAATGACATACAGGTGGAGCTCGAAGGAGATTTTTCAGGTGGAACCGGACTGTATCCTTGACAAGAGGGAAATTTTGCTCCGAAATCGCACCATAGGGTAGGTAAAGGTGCAATGGAAGCACCTTAGCCCAGAAGAAGTTACCTGGGAATTGGAAAGGAATATGCGAGTAGCATATCCAATTCTGTTCCAGGGAGGCTCTAATGAAGAATAAGCAACATTAAGGATGATATTGAACTTAAGAGGGGGTGTTTGTAACCTCCCTAGTACTTGAGACATTTTATGTTTGTGGAAAAACATTGCGTTAAATTTTATTGTAAAGTTCTATATTATTGACCAAGTGGTCAAGTATGATTGTAAATGCATAACATTATTATTTAATAAATTAAAATAGCAGACACTCACCCAAAGATATTGTTGAAAGAGTGTTCACTGACCCAGTAGGAGGAATGGGATCTGGGGTAGAAGATGGACAAGTGGAAGCATCTGAACTCAGTAACTAGTTTTTGTTATGGGACAACCTCCCTTAAATTTTGGTCATGTTCCCAAGGATGTGGAACTGAACTGATGGCTCATTGAATGCAAAACTGACCACCAAAAGACCTAGGCAATCTTTTATAGCCATCGAATTTGAGCAGAGGCTCACACATTCTCGGAGGAGATGAAATTATTCCTTGTGGTGATAGAAATGGTCACACAAGAGATTCGATGAGGGGAAGCTATGTTTTGAGTTGCAGAGTTTAAGACTATCTTATTCCTGTTGATTGTAGAGGTATTCCTGCTGAGTGCAAAGGTAGTGATATGTATGCAAGTCCCCATTGATTGATGAAGTACATATGAGAGGTTTGTATGCAAGTATTCTTTGATTGCTGAAGTACAACCTCAAGTGCCTTTCTTCTACATAGAGACTTTGTCCTAGTGGTTCAGTGAACATGATTAGGGGTCCAAAGAGCAAGTGAACCTGGTTGCTTTCTGGAGAAGGTTGGGAGGAACAGGCCTCTTTCGGTGTTTTTCCACCCTATCAAGTTATCAGGCTCTACTTTTTTTCAGTGTTGTTTATTTTAGAATGTACATATTATTCTGAAAATCTATATAAATATGTTATGATAGTTTCCAATGTTTTCTAGATATTAGTTAGATATTCTAAATGACTGATTTTATGAACTGATAATTTAATTCTATAAATCGAATGAATGAATAAATGATAGAGATGATTGAATAAATGTCTTCCTATATTTTTCCTTTCACCCTAGGGTGATGTACTCTAGTACAGGAAGAGGTTTAATTAACATAGATTAGAGATAGTAGAAAGATTCTCATTAAAAGATTAAGACTGTATATTTTTACTAGAGATAGAATTTATTATTTTGCTGCTCTATTTCATTACATGAATACTCAATATACAAAAGGTTAATTCACAAATAGAACGATAACGATAACCTGGTAGTAACAGTTTATGCATACAAAACATCCTAGGGTTTTATAGGAATACAAACCCTAACTGTACATTTCAGTTCAAACTATGTTATAATACTATTACATGGTACAGAAACTAGCAAGTAACAATAGATTATAGTACTACAGTTGCTTTAGATATCCACTAGTATACTCATAATTAAATAGGGTATTACAATCTTACTTTTCTTCCTTTATCAAAAACTCATACAGAACTTATAACTATGTTATACAATTCATAACTTAAACAACACTCTACAGGATTCAATGTTCGTAAACAATTTATTTTGAATACAAAGTTCTGATATTCGCAGGTCATATATAAAAATAATGAAATCATTTTATACTACTCAATACACCCTACAAGATCGACATACATCGTATATCAAGTATTGTATCAAATATAGAGTCGAATCCTATAGAAGCCAAACTTTACCAAACAGTCATGGAATTATAAACTATTATAATTATTAACCAAAATGACTCACAAGATTTGCATAACAAAGGGATTGAAATACTATAGGGTTCAATCCTAAAAATATTACGAACTAAGCCTATTATAAATCTAGAGATTTTATGTAATGTCCCCAGTTTGACCCCATGGCATTAACATTATAAATGATGTAATATTGTTATGAAATCATGGTGAGGAGCTCAAGGCCAAGGCCCCACCATTGATTTAGTGATGCATATGGTTTGCGTGCTAGCAATGCACATTGGAAATTCAAATATTATGTAATATGCATTTTAATAAAAATACCCACAACTAGCTATGCAATGCAACAAAGAGATGGGGGCATGATTTTACAAGGAATTGGGAGGGAAAACATTCAAACCCTTGAGCCAATCAGGTCAAGCCAAGTGTCAATGAAAGAACCCGTCAAACCCTCAACTACCCATGTTGACTTTTGTACCCAATCATTGATTTCTCCCAAGTGTTGGTTGAGGTAGTTAATGCCTTGGGGAATGGGAGGTATGGCTGTCCAAATTTGGGTATGGGAAAACCACCCTGCATGTGAATTCGCGTTTTTCTTCTTGGACAAGAAAAGAGCCATGAATTTCTCCCCCAAGCCATTATCCATGATCATTCCTTCTCCCTCACGAGTTTAAGGCTACCTGGTCATTTTCCAGGCATGTTTGTTGTGTTTTCCTTCATTCTCCCAGTAGAGAAGGGCGTTTTTGTGTTGTATACCAGTGGGGAAGAAGAGGAATGAAACGGGGGTTCCCTAGAGACCGTTGTTGTTGTTAAATGCTGAAAGAGTTGGGGGAGAAAACGTTTTTTTTCTTCCTTGTGGATGCATTTCCTTTCTCACAACTCGTTTTGGGTGAGCCATGATTTGGGGAAAATCTATGGCCATCTTGTTTGTGAATACCATTGCTGGAAATGGGTATCTATGCCCAATGTTTGTGCTTGCTGTGTGAGAAACGAATATGTTGGGGTTTGGGTATGGGTATTCATTGCTTTGGCTTGAGCTTGAGAATAAGCATCCATGGATCAATTGTAGCCTGTTAAACCCAGCTATGGACTGGCTTGGCTCAGATGGAATGATTAATTGGTTGTGAGAGAGTGAATGTCCCCTTTCCTTGTGAGAATCATGCCCATCTCGGGGGTGGCCTTCGGATGGACTCGGTATAAGCTATCGAAGAGCCTATGGCTGGGTGGAACGTTGCAGCGACATAGCTAGTTGCTTGGGACAATTGCACAATGAAGATAAGTGTTTTCTGTCTATGTATTTACTTCTGCAATGCATCAATTTGATGACTGTTTTGATATGTTGGATGGGCATGAATTGTGTGTGTGGATTAGTTTTAAATTCCGCTGTGCATATTGCCTAATTTGTATCTGCACACCAATGTTTAAATTCTTATGATTCTAATTAGTGGGCTGAGTTTTATGAAATGCCCAGATTTTAGCGCCATGTTCCCTTCCTTGCATTGGGTCCAAGGGTGGGTACATTACATTTGGTATCAGAGTTGCTGGTTGCAGCATTGGGCCTTTATGGGGCTACCTATCATGGTTGCGGAGGTAAGTATGCTTCCTGCTCAGCATTGATAGATAAGAAAAATTTCAAAAAAATTTCAAATTTTCAAAAATTTTCTAAGTTTCTATGAGTTCTGCCGGAAACTGCGGAAGAATTCCGCGATTTGTTCCGCAACGCGGAAGAATTCGGCGAACTGCTCCGAAACAACGGAAAAATTTTCTAAGTGTTCGGTGTCGAAAGAAAATTTTCGGAAGGAATTCTCTTCCGAAATTGCGGAAGGAATTCTCTTCCGAAACTGCGGAAGACTTCGGGAAGCTGCCCCGCAATTGTGGAAGGATTCTGCGAATCGTCCCGCAACGCGGAAGAGTTCAGCAAATCGTTCTGAAATTGCGGAAGAGTTCCGCGAATCGTCCCGCAACGCGGAAGAGTTCGGGAAGTCACCACGAAACCTTGGAAGGATTCCGCGAGTTGTTCCGTAACGCAGAAGAATTTGAAAAGTTGGCCCGAAACCGCGGAAAGATTCCGCGAATCGTTCCGAAATTGCGGAAGAGTTTCGCGAATCATACCGCAATTGCGGAAGACTTCGGCGAATTGTCCCGCAACTGCGGAAGACTTCGGTGAATCATCCTGCAACTGCGGAAGACTTCGGCGAATCGTCCTGCAACTGCGGAAGACTTTAGTGAATCGTCCCGCAATTGCGGAAGACTTCGGCAAATCGTTCCGAAATTGTGGAAAGAAATTCCAAATCTCTTCCGAAAACTGCAGAAGGAATTCTCTTCCGAAACTGCGGAAGGAATTCTCTTCCGAAATTGCGGAAGGAATTCTCTTCTGAAAACTACGGAAGGAATTCTCTTCCAAAACTGCGGAGGGACTTCTCTCTCGAAACTGCGGAAGAACTCCACAAGTTGGCCCGAAACAGGTCGGAAGAACTCGCTGCGTTGCTCCGAAACAAGCAATTTCAGCCATTCTCCAGGGAGATTTTTCAGGTGCCGAAAGTTGAAAATTGCCATGGAACTTATGTGCCGGATTGCGCGAAATGGAAAGATTTACAAAAAAAAAAAAAAAATGAGGGCAGGGGGAAATCCCCCTTGACCCCCGTCGTCCCCCGGAAGACAGTCGTTGAAAGTGTGAAATGCATTCTTGGGATGAAGAGCAAGAATTTCATAGAAGGTTGCGGAATCCTCAACAAGAGTAATTGGTTGTGATATCCATCAAGGAAGATGGAAGGGAAAATGCCTCACCTTAAACTATTTCTGTTTATAGCATAAGAATTGCATGTTTGGAAAATAGCAAGAATGAATGATTGCACATATGTATATGTTGAATTGCTAATTCATGATAATATCATAGCTAATGATTGCTTGTATGCTTGGTAGGGAAGCCAAGGAGAGGATTAGCTATGATAAGGATGAGGAACTCCATGATGGAATGGGGAATTGGGAAGAATTCCTTAACTCCTCTCTTGCTATTGTATTCATATTCTGAAAAATTATGGCATAGGGATGCTGGAAATGCAAGAGGATAGATAGATGAAGTGAATATGTACTAGATGGCATAGTGCACAGTGCATGTGAAAATGTTTTTTGCATATATATGATATTGCATATTGGTAAAATAGTGAGGTTTTACATATGCAATGAGCCACTTAAGATAATGATTGTGGTTTCTAATAATAAGTTGTGTTCACATTGGTTGTAGGACCAAAGACAACCGAAGCATGGCTAAGGATGTGGATGATGATTGTTGCATCCAACCCCATGAAGAGAGGATGGTGCAACAAATCCATGATCATGATGTTGGCAAAAGGACTGAGTAGCCTTGGTAAGAGGCCGACTGATCAGGTAACATCAAGCGATATTAATAACAACCATGCAGGTAAGGGTTAACTGTGCTTAATTGCATGAATGTTGAAAGAGGATCTAGTGAGTCTCTTCAACTAAGCTTAAACTAAGGTAATTTGGTTTGCATTGAGTGCCTGAATGTGAATGCCAACCCACCAAGTATGGTGAGGTGCGGGTAGGTTAAGGCATGGAGCCTTACACCCTATAGTTTCTAGAAACCTCAATGCATTCATATGAATTCATATCATGCCATTTGTGAATATTAGTTGTGAGTTTAACAACCAAAGCAACTGAGGACTTATGGACCTGTCATGGTAGTGCATGCTGTATGTAGTAATCATAGTTGGGCCATAGTATGTTTGAATGCATAGTATTCATGAAATCATGCAAGATGGCATTGAAGACATGTGCATTGAAATGTTTGGTAAATGTTGTAAATATGCATGCATGTGTAAGTACACATGTTGAAAAGCATTGTGTGAATGCATGGGTGTAACATATATATGTTTCAATGCAGTTAGATAATAGATGAAATGGTGGACTATTTCTAATCCTGAGACCATTTCATAAGCTGCTATGAATGTAGGAGAATGACCGAATATAGAAGTTTTCAGGTAGAAAAGTCTTGTGTATGGCAATGAGGATAAGTCCATAGTAAAGACCAGGATCTACCATGTGCAAAAGCCAAAGTTTATGAGAAGGTTCTCATGGTTGTAAGTTATGCATGAAACAAGTCTGAAAATTGTCTGGTTTAAGTTATGAGGATAGCCTCATTACTAAGCAAATCAATTTTTGTAGGAGACAGAATTGTAAATTCATGTTCAATTTAATTATTAATGTTATTGATTGTTTATGAAACAATCATGTTTGAGGCTTATTGCTAAATGTTGCTGACTGTTTGGCTATTTGATAAAGTGTGCTAGGATGACACATTGTAGGAAGACCATGTGTGATGGCCTGCAGAAGCCAAACTAGATGGGAAGGATCCCATGCTTTGGAAATGGGTTTTGGGTGAAACGCCATTGTAAATGTTGATAATGTCTCAGTCGAACTGCATGTTGGTAAAGCATGTGAGTGAGACAGTAAAATTATGCCAAGAAGGCATGTGTGGGTTAAGGAACATGAAAGGATTGGGGTGGAAAACCGAAGGACTGTAGACTCAGAGAAGGGAGCCCCCATTCTTCGCCATTAAAGAAAGATACATATGTGAAACGAATGAGTATTCGGTAACCCTGACTGAGGATATACATGTCTGATTATTAGACTTAATATGCATAGCATGTTTTATTATTTCAGACTGCTTGAGTGGGACTAAGGCCTACATGGCTCACATCGGAAAGGGATGCATACCTTTCGGGTGATGGGTTATGTTAGGATTTTCAATATTGACTACACCCTAAGGGGATGGACGCATTCCTGGTGTTTCAATACTTGATAGTGAATGATATGAAATATGATTACGATTTTTGAGCAGCAATACTGATGAGCCTGTTTATCCTTCTTGTGCTAACAACTTACACAAATGCAACTTGGTGTTGCATGTTAAGAGGCAAAGTGAAGAAAGGGTGCTCAAGAGGACTGTATGGGCAGTGGTAACCTTTCTACGTTCACACTAAAGGACACTAGAAGAGATGGATAGGCCCGAGGAGCTGTGTTGCAGAAAAAGGGGTATCATCCTTGTGTAGTGTGAGTGGGTATTGTGGGCCCATGCTAGCCTGCAGTCAAGTGAGTCACCTATGGAGTTCCTGGAAGGAACCACTGGTTGCATAAGAGAAGGAGCCACATAATCATATTATGTTGTTCATATTGCCTGATAAACCTAGTCGATGTACTGGCTTGGAAATGGTTGTTGTATGCCTGATAAAACCAGTCGGTGTACTGGCTTAGCATTGGTTATTTGGGTGTTGTGGCGAAAGGTTGCTAGATTCCTGATAAACCCAGTCGGTGTACTGGCTTGGCATGTTGTTAAATTAATGCCTGACAAACCCAGTCAGTGTACTGGCTTGGCATTGGTTATTTGCATGTTGTGGAGGTATTGGTTATTTGGGTGTTATTTCCTGACAAACCCAGTCGAAGAACTGGCTTGGAAATGATTGTCGTATGCTTGATAAACCCAGTCGGCGTACTGGCTTAGCATACTGATTTTTGAAATGCTTGATAAACCCAGTCGGCGTATTGGCTTAGCATACTGATGTTTGGGATGCCTGATAAACCCAGTCGACGCACTGGCTTGGCATTTCCTATTCGGATGATGTTGTGGAGCAGCATGTGTGCTGGCCAAGCATCCACCCCACAGGTGATCCAAGGCTCGTAAAGCAAAGAAGGAAACCTGTGGAGTAGCAAGGAAAATGCACAATACAGATAAGTATTCATTTTCATTTATTTCTTGTTTGGAATAATGAAGACTTCAGGTATAAGTCTTATGACAACCAAGCTAATGCACTGTTGTTTCTTTATTGGAAACCTTGGCCATTATAGGAAGCAAGGACCCTGAAGAGATATAAATGCTTGGTAAAGCCAGAGAGTAACTGGTTGGAGCTATAAATGCTTGGTAAAGCCAAAGAGTAACTGGTTAGGCACTATAAAATTCTTGGTAAAGCCAGAGAGTAACTGGTCGGGTGCTATAAAATTCTCGGTAAATTCAGAGAATAGTTGGTGGAAACATTAACCACTTGATGTTGTGGAGCAGCCGGCATGCTGCCCAAACATTCCCTTAAACAATTGATAAAACCAGTCAGCGTACTGGCCTGGCATTGCCTATTCGAATGGTTGTGGAGTAGCCTGCGTGCTGGCCCAACATTCATTGTTGTATCCACGGGAAATCCAATGCTTGGAAAGCGAAGAAAGATCCTGTGGGATAAAGTGAAGACATCCAATAAAGATAAGTATTTGGTTATCTTGCAACTCTTGCTTATGAATATACATGTGTATGTGATTTAATTATGATTTCTTAAATTCTCATTTGGAGATAAACCCTATGAAAATACACTAAACATGTGAATTGACTCAATGTTTGAGTGTAGGTATTGTTGGAAGCAAGGACTATGAAAGCATCTGGAGGATGCATGTGGACATATGACTGTCCTAAAGAGCTCAGTATGAGCAGTAATGAAAGATGGTGCTAGTGGAACTGTGTGGGTCCTAGCAGCCAAAGGTTCTGTAAGCAACAATGGGGAAGGGTTCCCTAGTTGAAAGCCATTAGACAGACCTTAGACACTAAAGTGTCATAGCCAAGAAATGGCACGCCAAGCATTCACATTGAAGTGAAAGAGGCTAAGGAGCATAGAACCACAAGTGATGGTGTGGCTCCAGATTAGAACAAGACTAAGAGAGGGAAACTCTTACTCTTCTCTTTCCTTTTGACTGATGCATCTCAAAAACAAAAGACTGTTGAGTGCATGTCATAAATGAAAACAATTTGTGTTTAATTGCTTGAAATGAATTGAGAATGCTGAAATGGTCATTTTCCGGTGAAAGGATGAACATGAATGAGTTCATGTTTTTATTGGGAAAGCGTGAAATGTGTGGAAGTCTCATGAGTAAAGCATGGACGTTCCATGTCAATTGGGCAAATAATTGACTAATTTTAACATTGTGTTATGCTTTTCCTAACAGGAATCGCCATGATGAGTCTCACAGGTGAGAAATTGAAAGCCATTGATTACAGCTATTACTAGCCAAGTTTTGCTGGTGAGAAAAGAGAGAGCCATATGTGCACCGTGATCATGGCAGTAGACCAGAGACTATTTGTTTTGGGCTGAAAATATTCCTCAGATAGTTGCCGGGACAACAAGAAAGATGGCATCCATGGAATTCCAGACTTGTAGAACAGCTGAAAGGTAAATAAAAGAAAGGGATCGTTGTAGGGCAATGCCCACCTGTAGAGATAGCCGATCAAAGCCAGCAGGAACGATTGTGGAAGCCAAAGGAACTGGTCCCGAAAGCTCAAAGTAAAGGGGTGAAATGCAGGATAGACCTGTCACATTTTGTGAATTTTGAATCATGTGTAAAGTGGGTATATAGTCCGAAGTGTTGGAACACCGAGGACGGTGTTATTCCAAGGGGAGGGGAATGTAATGTCCCCAGTTTGACCCCATGGCATTAACATTATAAATGATGTAATATTGTTATGAAATCATGGTGAGGAGCTCAAGGCCAAGGCCCCGCCATCGATTTAGTGATGCATATGGTTTGCATGCTAGCAATGCACATTGGAAATTCAAATATCATGTAATATGCATTTTAATAAAAATACCCACAACTAGCTATGCAATGCAACAAAGAGATGGGGGCATGATTTCACAAGGAATTGGGAGGGAAAACATTCAAACCCTTGAGCCAATCAGGTCAAGCCAAGTGTCAATGAGAGAACCCATCAAACCCTCAACTACCCATGTTGACTTTTGTACCCAATCATTGATTTCTCCCAAGAGTTGGTTGAGGTAGTTAATGCCTTGGGGAATGGGAGGTATGGCTATCCAAATTTGGGTATGGGAAAACTACCCTGCATGGGAATTCGTGTTTTTCTTCTTGGGCAAAAAAAGAGCCATGAATTTCTCCCCCAAACCATTATCCATGATCATTCCTTCTCCCTCACGAGTTTAGGGCTACTTGGGCGTTTTTCAGGCATGTTTGTTGTGTTTTCCTTCATTCTCCCAGTAGAGAAGGGCGTTTTTGTGTTGTATACCAGTGGGGAAGAAGAGGAATGGAACGGGGGTTCCCTAGAGACCGTTGTTGTTGTTAAATGCTGAAAGAGTTGGGGGAGAAAACGTTTTTTTTCCTCCCTGTGGATGCATTTCCTTTCTCACAGCTCGTTTTGGGTGAGCCACGATTTGGGGAAAATCTATGGCCATCTTGTTTGTGAATACCATTGCTGGAAATGGGTATCTATGCCCAATGTTTGTGCTTGCTGTGTGAGAAACGAATATGTTGGGGTTTGGGTATGGGTATTCATTGCTTTGGCTTGAGCTTGAGAATAAGCATCCATGGATCTATTGTAGCCTGTTAAACCCAACTATGGACTGGCTTGGCTCAGATGGAATGATTAATTGGTTGTGAGAGAGTGAATGTCCCCTTTCCTTGTGAGAATCATGCCCAGCTCGGGGGTGGCCTTCGGACGGACTCGGTATAAGTTGTCGAAGAGCCTATGGCTGGGTGGAACGTTGCAGCGACATAGCTAGTTGCTTGGGACAATTGCACAATGAAGATAAGTGTTTTCTGTCTATGTATTTACTTCTGCAATGCATCAATTTGATGATTGTTTTGATATGTTGGATGGGCATGAATTGTGTGTGTGGATTAGTTTTAAATTCCGCTGTGCATATTGCCTAATTTGTATCTGCACACCAATGTTTAAATTCTTATGATTCTAATTAGTGGGCTGAGTTTTATGAAATGCCCAGATTTTAGTGCCATGTTCCCTTCCTTGCATTGGGTCCAAGGGTGGGTACATTACATTTTAAATAAACAACTATTATAGGATCACCCCAATACCGACAGGTATGAAACCAATAAACGTAACCATTGAATCAGTATTCTTTCCACAACTTAGGGCTCGATGAACATACTGAAACATAGTTCATTTACATTGTATCACAACCATTCTAGAAACAAGCAGAATTACTAAAAGAATTAATTCATAAAGATCTAGGGTTCGAGTCTCGAAAATGAGCTCGTCCAGTTGTATATCTCACAACATATATTATTCATAAACTATTATCAAATATCGTTTATTTATTTCAATACAACAAATCGTAACCTGATAAATCAACAATAGTTTAAGGGTTAAACCCTAAGATCATTTTTCAGGACTATTAACACACTGTCCAAGTATAGGTTTTATATATAATTGCAATGCAAATATTATAAGTCTATAGAAGTAATGCAAGATTCGGGTTCGAGACCCGTAAGGGCTCACCCCAGGGCTTACTGAAATATTATGAATCGGCGTTACACAGTACAAGCAATTTAAAAATACAAATAGTTCAATATCCCGTATATCAAATTATAAACAACAATAATCAAATTAATTCCTATTACTACTGAAATATTAGTAGCGAGGCTAATTACTTTCTTTTTCATTTTTTTTACACAAGTTACGAATAAAGGGCAGAGGTTCGAGTCTCAACTTAGAGAGCTCGCCTAGCCGTAGAGTATGCACCACATTTAAATAATAAATATAAAACAAAGTTTAGGGTTCAAACCTGTTCGGATATCCACATCATCTATTTCGGGATACATCATCTATTTCAGGATCTTGCATGATCTATTTCAGGATATGATCTATTTCAGGATTTTGCATGCATAGGCATGCATCCCAGTCACCAGTTTGATGCCTCCAGCACCTTATCCACCTTCTTCTAGCACCCGGGAGCCACTTACCACAGAGTTTTAGCCCTCCTAAGCTGAAAGGTGCCCTCTTCTCACCTACTGCCAGAGAAGGGCGCACTTGTTCACCTACCACTGCAGATTCACTTCAGTTACATTCAGTTAGCTCCGATTCTCCCTGATTTGAGGCTAGTTTCACTCCCGACTGACTGTATCACTTCCGTTTGACCTCCAGTTTGATTAGGTGACTTGTTCTGACTTCAGTTAGCCTCCCATGCACCCCCACTGAGCCTCCAGATCCTATATCAGTGCTACACACTTCAGTTACATTTATTACACTCAGTTAGACTCAGTTTGACACCTGGATGACTGGTTGTTGTGATTGATGAGCACCACCGATGATTGATGAGGACTACTAGATAGAGTCAAGCTACTCCATTCAGTGATTCGAATGACCTCCTTAGGAAATTCGAATTGCTCAATCATTGTGACAGTTTGTATTGTAATTCATTCACCCTTTCTGGGATAGTGAGCACTGCTGCATGTTTTGCACAGTTTTGCACCATATTTTCTATGTTCATCTGTTGTGATTGATTTACTTGTTCATTAGATCTGCTGTGACTAATTTTACATGGTATCAGAGCCATTGCAGGGACAAGATCTCTTTTCTACAGGTGTTTATACAAGAAGATTTGACTGAATTGCTAAAAATTGCAAAAAGTTTGGCATGAGATATCTCAAGGGCATTCGCTCCTGTGCATGCAAAGCTTGAAAAATATTCCAATACCACTCCAGAAGCTTGAGTTACCACATAATTCCTGGATCTGATACATTGGACCTATTCAACATTGCTTGAAATCCAATCCCAGGTGTGATGCAACTCTCAAAGGGTGGATTGTTCGACCTTATTGTGGTTGTTTTGATGTGATTTGCAGGTTTATTGTCTCCTCCAATTGCACTCGCTACCTTCTGCATGCAAGCCTTTCTACAGCAATTGCATTCGCTATAGTCTGCATGCAAGCTTCCTCTTCATCAGTTGACTCAATCCTTGCAATGGAATACTCTTCTTCAAAGCCTATCCTCACCCCATTCAATTATTTTGATTGGAAAGATGATATGGAGATCATATTACGTTCAAAAGGTTACTACCGAGTCACTCTTGGTCTTGAATTGGAGCCAAACAATGTAGCAGAAAGAACCAAACACTACAACAAGCTTGATGAAGCTTACGGTCTTCTTTGTCTCTCCATCTCCAAGGATATTCACTTCCATCTCAGCGGATTGAAGACTCCAAAAGCCATATGGGAGCAACTTGAGACACTATTCGGCAAGCAAGATGAGCTTAGGGCTTTTCAATTAGAGAATGAATTGATTGGCCTTAATCCTGAGAATTTCGAGACCATCAATGAATTCTTCACAAAATTCAAGAACTTGAACTTGCAATTGAAGAACAGTGGTGTTATCAAAGAGGATAAACAGTTGATCCTCTCCATTCTAAGCAAGCTTGGGAAAGATTACTCGGTATTTGTCTCTACTTTCAATTCCGGTCGGCTAACTACCCCGAATTGGAAGATGCCTACCTTGAATGCCTTCATTGAGTCCGTTACAAAAGAGCATGACAAGTTGATTCAAATGGGGTCCATAAGCTCCAAAGATTCAGCCCTATTTGTTCAAGGACCCAAGATCTCGAATGGTAAAGGAAAGCTAAGGAAGGAGAAGCCCAAATTCGAGCCTCACAAGCAAAAAGACAAAGGCAAGCAAACGGATGCACCATCCAGTTCGAAATCCAAGCAAAAGGGCAAAGAAGGTAACCAAAAATCTAAATGTACTTATTGTAACCGTGGCTTTCATCCCGAAAGTTCATGTATGAAGAAGACTATAGATCAAATGGCCCTCCTTTTGGAAAAGAACAACATAACCCTTCCTGATGGTGCAAGGAAGAAGGATCGGAATGACGATCATGAAAGAGGACAAGCACTCATGGCAACGGTTTCGAAGCCTACTCTCTTGATAGATTCGGGTGCATCAAATCATATGGCTGCAAATATTGATTCTTTTTCCTCATTCGATCCAAACAGCTCCATCCCCATCCATTTGGGAGATGACTCAAAAATTTCTTCAAAGGGCAAAGGTACGATTCATGTAGAACATGGATGCTTTCAGAATGTTCTCTATGTGCCTTCCTTAGCTTCGAATCTCATTTCTGTGTATCAAATGACACATACTGGTGATCCAAAGAAAGTCACATTCAGCCCTAATACAGTTGAAATTTCTGATATCAAAAGTGGAAGACTAGTTGCGGTTGGGAAGGCAAACCACACTGCAAAATGTTATGAGTTTTCGCACTTTATACCGCTTGCAAATCCCACTGCTCTTCGCACACATGGTAATGAGGTTAGTAGGCTTTGGCATGAAATATTTGGACATATAAATTATAAGTATTTGCTGCTGCTATCAAATAAATCCATGGTAGATGGACTTCCACAACTCCGTTCCTCGAAGGGAATATGCACCGGTTGCATTATTGGGAAGCACCCCGAGCACAGATTCGACCGCGGCAAGGCTAGCAGAGCCTCTACTATTTTGGGATTGATCCATTCTGATATCAGTGGTCCGCTGCCCCATATGTCATTAAATGGTTCAAGGTATGTTTTGACATTTATTGACGATTTTTCCTGCTTTACATGGGTATTCTTTCTCAAAAACAAGTCAGAAGTGCTTGGAAAATTCAAGGATTTTAAGGCTTCTGTTGAGACCACCACTGAGAGCAAGATCAAAGCTCTTAGATCTGATAATGGTGGGGAATATATCAAGTCCGAGTTGCTGCAAATTTGTGCCCAAAGCGGAATCAAGATCCAACATACAGTTCCCTACACAGAACGGTGTAGCGGAAAGGAAAAAAACGGTCACTGAAAGAGATGGCTACATGCATGATTGAATCGAAAGGTTTGGATGCAAATCTTTGGGCTGAAGCAATCAATGTTGCTGCATATATACAGAACCGTGTTCCACATTCATCCGTGAAAGGTATGACTCCTTTCGAAGCATTCTTTGGTCACAAACCGGATGTGTCAAATTTGAGAGTTTTTGGCTCTACTGCATGGGCTAGAATTCCTTCTGAGAAGAGACGAGCTTTGGATCCACAAAGTATCGAGTGCATATTGATAGGATATGGGGAAGAATCAAAAGCATATAAACTCATGGATATCAGATCTAAAAAGATATTCATAGAGCGCAGTGTGCAGTTTGAAGAACCGCTTCAAGAATTGCAACTAGTTGAGGAGAAAACTGCCGATTCACCGCCTTCACCAGAAGAAGATTCGAGCAGCGATAATGAAGGTATGAGTTCTGATATTTCTGATATTGTAGCAGCATATGATGATCATGACATATCAGGTTCGGAATCCGACCATTCAGATCCCCCTCAGTTACCAAAGTGGGCCCAAAACACTCTACAATCTGCTGGTTCTAGTCTTGGAAATCCTGCTGATCCGAGACGAACAAGAGGAGACTTTCAAAGGGCAGGTATGGCTCTTTCTATTGCTGATCCATTTCTTCCTGAGATTTGTTATTTGATGGCTGGTTCAGATCCCCAATCATACTATTCAGCCCATCGAGATCCGAGATGGAAAAGTGCCATGGATGAAGAGTACAGTTCTCTTCAAAAGAACAATACATGGGAGCTAGTTTCTCTTCCACCTGGAAGAAAATTAGTGAAGTGTAAATGGGTCTACCGTACTAAAGTTGCTGCTGATGGAACTATCAGCAAATATAAAGCAAGGTTGGTGGCAAAAGGTTTTTCCCAAGTCCAAGGAGTGGACTACACAGAGACCTTTGCACCGGTTGCAAAGATGGATTCCATCCGCCTTGTTTTAGCTATTGCCGCATCCAAGCACTGGGAAGTGCATCACATGGATGTGAAGAGTGCATTTTTACATGGAGACCTTGCTGAAGAGGTCTATATGCAGCAGCCAGAGGGTTATACATCAGATCCATCATTGGTTTGTAGATTGAAGAAATCTTTGTACGGGTTAAAACAGGCCCCAAGAGCTTGGTACGCAAAGATGGACTCCTTCCTTCTTTCTCAGAATTTCCAAAGATGCAAATCTGATCCGAATGTCTATCTTCAGCGAGTTAAAGGTAATTTGTTGGTTATTGTACTTTATGTTGATGATCTGCTTATTACTGGTAGCACACTTACTTCAATAAACAAGCTAAAATCTGCCTTAAATCTAGCTTTTGACATGAGCGATTTGGGCTTGCTGAGTCACTTTTTGGGCTTGGAGATAGCTTACAATTTCGATGGGATCACTATATCTCAGCAAAAATATGCTTCCGACCTGTTATTGAAGTTTAATATGGCTGAATGTAAGGCAGCCCCGTTCCCATTCCTCTCAGGAATCAGTCTTGAGGAGGGAGATTCCACACCGCTTGCAGATTGCAGTATGTATCGACAGTTGATTGGTTCACTACTTTATTTGACACATTCACGGCCTGATATCTCATATGCCGTGAGTGCCGTGTCAAGATATATGCAGCAGCCACATGAGCTTCATTGGCGAGCAGCCAAGCGGATCTTGCAGTATGTGCAAGGTACGAGACAGTTTGGCATACATTATGCTGCAGATTCTGAGCTAGATTTCATTGGTTTTACTGATTCAGATTGGGCAGGTGATAGCATTGATCGGAAGTCCACTTCCAGTTATGTTTTCATGATTGGTCATGGTGCTATTTGTTGGTCCAGTAAAAAGCAAGCAGCCATTGCACTTTCTTCAGCAGAGGCAGAGTATCGAGGGGCAGTCAATGCCTGCATTCAGGCAGTTTGGTTGCAGGGTATTCTTTCCGAGTTTGGTTTTGGTGGCACTACTTCAACTGTCCTATTTTGTGACAATCAAAGTGCTATCAAGATCTCCACAGATCCAGTTCAGCGGCAGAGGACCAAACACATTGAGATTCATATGCATTACATTCGACAGTTGGTGCATGACTGCACCATCATTCTGCAATATTGCCCTACTGATGAGCAAATTGCAGACATCTTCACCAAGAGCTTCACTGAGAAGAACTTCTCTTACCTCCGTTCACTGTTGGGGGTGAGTTCCATCATGGTGGAGACAGATTGATTCATTATTATGCTTTAGCTTGAGGGGGGGCTTTCTTCCCACTGGGTTTTCCCTCTTTCCTCACTTAGTTTATTTTCAGCATTTTTTGGATTATTGTATTGGGGTGACCTTTGGTCTTAGTTACCAGGGCCCCACATTATTTTAGTTGGCACATCATAGTCTAGCTTGAGGGGGGGTGTTCGGATATCCACATCATCTATTTCGGGATACATCATCTATTTCAGGATCTTGCATGATCTATTTCAGGATATGATCTATTTCAGGATTTTGCATGCATAGGCATGCATCCCAGTCACCAGTTTGATGCCTCCAGCACCTTATCCACCTTCTTCTAGCACCCGGGAGCCACTTACCACAGAGTTTTAGCCCTCCTAAGATGAAAGGCGCCCTCTTCTCACCTACTGCCAGAGAAGGGCGCACTTGTTCACCTACCACTGCAGATTCACTTCAGTTACATTCAGTTAGCTCCGATTCTCCCTGATTTGAGGCTAGTTTCACTCCCGACTGACTGTATCACTTCCGTTTGACCTCCAGTTTGATTAGGTGACTTGTTCTGACTTCAGTTAGCCTCCCATGCGCCCCCACTGAGCCTCCAGATCCTATATCAGTGCTACACACTTCAGTTACATTTATTACACTCAGTTAGACTTAGTTTGACACCTGGATGACTGGTTGTTGTGATTGATGAGCACCACCGATGATTGACGAGGACTCCTAGATAGAGTCAAGCTACTCCATTCAGTGATTCGAATGACCTCCTTAGGCAATTCGAATTGCTCAGTCATTGTGACAGTTTGTATTGTAATTCATTCACCCTTTCTGGGATAGTGAGCACTGCTGCATGTTTTGCACAGTTTTGCACCATATTTTCTATGTTCATCTGTTGTGATTGATTTACTTGTTCATTAGATCTGCTGTGACTAATTTTACAAAACCCCGTAACACTGAAACAAGAATGGGCTGATGCACAATCATGGACTCCTTTAAAGACACTTTAGATGCCACATAATACTGAAAAAACCTGTAACCTATGACTTTAGGTGACAATTAGGGGTACTTATGTAACATATTTGAAGATGAAGTAAAAAGGAAAAAGATAGGTAATTGAATCAACTTTCATAATATATAATATTTATCTATAAAAAATTTGTGTAAATGATTATAAAATTAGTTTCCGTTAAATTGGGTTTTCAAATTTTCAACACATCATAACATATATGTTTTTGCGGGTGCAACACTTATTGAGGTAAATGATGTCAATTTTGGATAAAATGTTGCAGACATATAAAGGACATATGGGCCTAGTGAAACACTATTTTTTCAAAAATTTTCATGAATTATTTTTTATTATTATTAATTATTGAAGTCAGAAAACCTTGAAATGAAAACATTATGTGCGGGTGCAACACTTTAGGGGCAAAATTTAATGAAATCCTTGATTTCTATATATAGGATTGTAGAGCTCACTCTCCTCTAGTGCACCATATAGTTTTCTTGGGAAATGGTGAAGGAAATCAAAAGTTATATAAAAACCAATCGATGTATGTATTTTTTAAAACTGACGTGTGTCATTTAGAAAAATAATAATAAATAAATAAAATATACATTTTTATGAAAAAATTACATATTCATTAGATCGTACTCTACAATATTCTATACTTTCATAAAAAAATATTGTGTTTTTCATAGAAAAACACGCCATTGAAACTGAGCATATTGATAGAGTTCTAAAATACAGGCAATAGCCCTGGTTTATTTGTTCTGGCCAATAGGTTTAGTAGTCCAAAGCTATTTCCGAACATCATCCCAAGCCTTGTTCCCGCCCAGTATTTAAATTTTAAAACAATGCATGTGCGTTATAATGCATATGCATTTTATCCTTGTTTATATCGCATATGCGTTATAATGCATATGCGATTCATATCGCATATGTGATTCATTTCGCATATGCAATTCATATCACATATGCGTTTCATCTTTAATATCTTGGTATGTAACATCTCCAAAATTCATAAAAATTTAAAACTTTTGATAACATTATTATTTTGAATATAATAGTTGCGGAATAATAAATTGAGATTATAGCATCATTAATTATACTGTTTTTTTTTAGACTGAAACATAGGGTAGATTTAATTAATAGCCGGTGAAACAGCCACCGGGTGCTTGGTTACATAACTATCGCTGTCTAGAATTACAAAATTCTTGGGCTTGGGATTCCCAGAGACTCCAGGATTATGTAGCAAAATAACAGCGTTCAAGCTTGTGATACAAAAGTAAATACTGGAATTAACGAAGAGAGCATGGGATGGGTCTGAGTAGAGATTAAGCGATGTTGAGCTTCTCCAGAATCTTTTTGACAGCAGCTTCCAGTGCAGTAATTCGGCTCCCATAGTTTCCTGAGGTGTTGGCCAGGTCCTTGAAGTGGGTGTAGACCACCTCTTCAAAGTATTTAACTTCTCCCTTAGAGTCATTAAGTTCCTCTTTAATGTTCTGCAGATCTTTATTGAACCTTCTCCATTTTTGCAGTTCTTCTGCATGGTTGGATAGCTGGCGCCCTTCCTGCTCCTCTGATTTTGCTTTGAGGAGGTCGATTGATTGTTGCAGCTCATCCAGCCTTTCTTCCAGTGATTTGCCTCCAGAAGTTGATCCCACCGATGCCATTTTGATCTGCTCAGTCGTATCCTGGTCTTCTTGCTGCTTACTCTAGCTTTAGCGCAATGGAGTGATCGGTTTCCAGTCGTTCTGATTAAGTAGGCGAAGTGGCGACCTGAGGAGTCACGGGATAATGTGACAACGTCCGGAGGATACAGACTGTTATGGAGATCCTGCTCGATGGCAATCTTGACCATAGAGCTACACTGATCCGCGAATAACACGGCTATCCAGCAAATATTCGTTGTCAGGATCTTATTTGTCTTAGGGGAGATTGCAAATTGATTCTCTGTCATTTACCAATAAAATACTCCTGCCCAGGAGCACGGCCCTGTTCGCCTCAGTGTCAGCTTGTCCGTTTTGATCACGGAGAACATGGTAAAAATTGATTTTATTGAACTTGGACACAATCATAAAGATTCTTCGCAGGACCCTAGAGAGATTGAGCTTTGGAGGAGGCTTGTTCAGAATCATGGCTTGAATAATGATCCGTGAGTCTCCGAAGACTGTGATCTCGGAGATATTGTTCTCCAAGGCAAGCTTTAGCCCTTGCCAGAGGGCCAGAGCTTCAGCATTGTTATTAGTGTTCATCCCTAAGCCCCATGCAAAGGAAGTGAGGATTTCATTATCTTTGTTGAGGAGGATTCCCCCCGCTCCAGCTTTTCCAGGGTTACCCTTGGAAGCCCCATCAAAGAAGAGGCAATACTCCCTTAGTGCAGTTCTCCAACTTTTGAAATCAGGATCACACATCCGAATTTCCCAGTTTTCGTACTGTGGAGTTGGAATTGCTTCAGGGGCATTTTTTAGTTTGAATTTATCCAGCCATCTTGCCTCAAAAGGACTGAGGTTTCTTGTGTTGGAGATATTTTTGGAGTCCGCCGCTTCCCCCAACGAGGCCACGCAGTTGGCAGCTACCCGGGAGCTGGAGCTTGCTTGATCTCTGAAGATGCGATTATTGCGTTCCAGCCAGATTTTCCAGCAGGTTATTTTTGGGATCCACATCCAGATAGTTTTGAGCCGTTTTTTCTTATGAAGTTCGAAAGGGGAGTTTTTAATCCAGTTGGAGAATAGTTCAGATAAGCTTCCATAGCTGTCAGGATTCCCATGGCTTGGGGAGAGAACTTGCTTCCAGACCTCTTTTGAAAAGGAGCACGTTAGAAGCAAATGTGTCATTGTTTCTTCATCAGTGAGGCACAGGGGACATCTTGAAGGCCCTTCCATTCCACGTCTCTTTAGCGTGTCTCCCGTTAAGATGCTGTTATGAGCTACCGTCCAGCAAAAAAAGTCTATTTTTGGAATGCTGGGAAAATTCCAGATGAAGTTCCACTTAGCTGGATTGGTGGGGGCTTGATGCACATTTTGGAGAGTTCTGTACCCTTCTGCAGCTGTATATTGACCAGATCCGTGACCCCATCCTCTTTTATCATTGGCGGTCTCTGAAAGGGGGGCTTTACCTTGAAGAAGATGTAGCAGGACCTCGGCTTCCCCTAATAGATTCTCAGGGACCTCGCCAAGATTCCAATCAGTCCAACTTCTTTTTCCTCCTTCCTCCCAGATGGAGATGTCCCAGAGTGTATCTTTGTTTCTGTGATGCATCCAGGTTTTCAGGTTGTCAATTTCATTAGCATTTCCGAGTGGCTGGTCTCCCATAATAGAGTCCTCCCAGATGTTTATTTTTTTCCCGTTGCCAGGAATCCAGTAAAGGAGGCTTGTGAAATGCTCAAGGACCTTTTTGCAGAGATTAAAGATTGGGGATCCTTTCTTTCTATGAGGTGGCTTGTCAAGGCACTTTAATCTTGAGCCTGGGAAGTATTTTTTCCTTATGACTTTTTTGCTCCAAGTTTCTCGGCCTGAGACTAGTTTCCAAAGTATTTTTGCTCCCATGGCCATATTCTGTCTAGCCATACTTCTGAATTGCAGACCTCCTTCCTTGTAGGGCTTTTGAATTTTATCCCATCCTACCAGATGAAGTCTGTGATTGTTTCCTTTTCCTCCTTCCCAGAGGAATTTCCTGATTAGTTTTTCCATTTTCCCAATAATCAAGGCAGGGGCGAGGAGGATGGAGTTTTGATAGATCGGAATGCTCATCAAGACTGATTTAATTAGGACTGTTTTTCCTGCCTGGTTTAGCCAATTTGATCCCCAGTTTTGAATCCGGTTTTTAAGTTTATCCAGGATTGGATTCCAATGGTTTGCTTTTGGATTGCCTTTAGCGATTGGGACCCCCAGATAGTTGATGGATTCCCATTCGTGAACTGCTTCCATTCCTAAGATTCTAGCTATTTCTCCCAGCTCTCTTGTTTTGCAGTTCCAGCCAAAAATCTTTCTTTTTTGGAAGTTGATCTTGCTGCCAGAGACCTGTCTGTAGATATCCAGCTCATGTTTGAATCTCCTTGCTACATGGATACTAGCTGCGCCCAGAAGAAGTGTGTCATCAGCGAACTGTGCATGGTTGATCTTATTCACATTGGCTGCTATAAGGAGACCAGGGAGGACATTCATTTGCTGGGCTTTTATCAGTTGGAAGCTTAGGACCGAGGCTTGGATTGCGTATAGCAACGAGGAGAGGGGGCAGCCTTGTCTAAGGCCCCGAGAGGCTTGAAAGAAGTCAGTGGGTCGTCCATTGACCATAGGAGCAATCCAGGGTGTGCTTATGCATCCTTGGATCCAATTTGCAAAAGGGTTTGAGAACCCTAGTTTCTTCATGACCAGCAACAGGAAATCATGATTAACTCTGTCAAAGGCATTTGCTAAATCAAGTTTAATCACCATGCCTCCTTCTCTGGATTGATGGCTGGAATGGATTGCTTCTTGGACCAGCAGAATATTGTCTTGAATCTGACGTCCTTTTATGAACCCACCTTGATTTTCGGGGATTATACGTGGCAGCACTTTTTTGAGTCTATTTGCTATGATTTTGGTTACAATTTTGTAGCTCAGGTTACAAAGGGAGATAGGTCTAAATCTGGAGAAGTGAGTGGCACCTTTTTCTTTTGGAATCGGAGTAAGAAAGGTAGAATTTGTGCTTCCCCCCAATTTATTGGTCTTTTGCGTGTGCCTCACCATTCTAAGAAGGTCCAGCTTTATCAGGTCCCAGCAATTAGTATAGAATCTTGCAGTGAAGCCATCCGGGCCCGGGGCACTATCAGGCTTCATTCGGAATAGGGATAATTTTAGCTCCTTCATGGATATGGGGGCAGTGAGAGAGATGTTATCAGCATTTTGGACCAGAATTGGGATGGTATCAAAGGGGTGATCAAGGGGATTCAGGGGGTCTTCAATAGGAGCTGAGAAAAGGTCTTTGAAGGTGTTGAAGGTGGCTTTTTTGATGTCCTTGAAATTATTGATCAAGGAGCCTTGATAGTTGATCTCGGTGACTGCCTTGAAGTTCTTTTTGGCCTCCGCTTGTTTGTGGAAGTAGGAGGTGTTTTTGTCTCCACTTTCGAGCCACAAGCTCCTAGATTTTTGTCGCCAGTATTCTTCTTCTACCCTACAAGCATGGTAGTAATGCTTTTGGAGTTCAGTTTCTGTAGCTTGGGTCTGAGGAGTGGGGGTGATTGTTTCTAGGGATAGTTGATGGTCTTCCAGGGTTTTTTGGGATGCAGTTCTGGCAGTTGTAGGAGAGGTGATTTGCTTTGCCCAGGATTTAAGATCCGATTTCAGCCTTTTAAGTTTCTGTTCCCATGAGAAGGAGGGAGAACCAGGAATAGGGACTGACCAAGAGTTAGAGACGACTTGGTGAAATTCCTCTTGTAGAATCCAGAGAGGGCTAAAGCGGAAGGGGAGAGGGCCCAAATTAGTTTCAGAGGAGAGCTCCAGAAGGATGGGTTTGTGATCCGAGATGCAGTTAGGGAGGATTTTGGAGGTTGCTAAGAGTCCTAGCAGGAGGAAGTCGGAATGAATCAGGAATCTGTCAAGCCTAGCCGCTATGTGCCCCGGGCCCAGCCTTTTGTTAGTCCAGGTGAATTTCCCTACCGCCGGTTTGATATCAATGAGGTCCCATCCCAGGATGAGGTCCTCCACCCATTCTCTGGATTGGTCTCTTATTGGGGAGCCTCCTTTCTTTTCATCAGCAGACAGAGTGACATTGAGATCTCCTGCTAGGATAATGTTGTTTGGGGAGTGTGATGAGAGAAAGGTTTCCAGCGAATCCCAACATTGAACTTTGTCAGAGGCCAGATTAGGAACATAGAGATTGAACAGACTTACTTGTATTCCGGAGTCAACATGCTGAAGTTTGGTGTAGATCCAATGCGTGCTACAGTGATCAGTAATGAGGTTGAATTTGGATTCATCCCAGAACGTGGCAATTCCTCCCGAGGCTCCTCTAGAACTGATGGCTTTCCCTGGTCCTTTTTTCCAGAAATTGAGTGCAGCTTGATGGAGGTTTAATTCCTCCAATTTCGCCTCCTGAACTAAGAGGATGTCAGGCTTATTGATTTTTATGATGTCCTTCAGAGCTTCTTGTTTGGATTTGGAGCCTAGGCCTCTACAGTTCCAGGAGGCGTACCGCATTTAAACTCTCCTTGGGGTGGGGGCCCTTCGGCCCTTGCCTCTGGAAATCATTGAAACAATGGTTTGCTGGGCTCCTTTATTTATATCTTGAATGGATTTTTCTTCCCTGTGTTTTTTTTTTTATTTGCGACCTCGAGCTTTGGCAGGCTGATTGGGGGTAGCATGTGAGCTGCTGGTGTCTGAGGCTTCTTCATCTGTGCATCCCCCTGATTCAGAATCCAGGTTGGTAGGCTCATGATCCAGATCTTTAGGAGTCTTTGGGTCAGATGAGATTCTCGAGGGTTCTGGAGGTTGGTTATTTATTTGATCTTGGAATGGTCTTCCCTTGTTCTCTTCCTGGGGGATTTCTCCAGCTTCTAGATTTCCTTCCTGGTTAGTATTTGTCTTTTCCTCCAACCCAATTAATTCTATATCTGAGTTCGGAGAGTGATTTACCTTGCTCGATGTTGGAACATTGATCTGATCTGCTTCTTTTTTCCCCGGGGCAGTCTCTTTGGCTTTGGAGGGATCTTTTGATATTGGATTTTGTCCTGAGTTCATGGATCTTTTTCCTTGGGTCTTGGCTGCTGATTTTGATTTCTTGACTTGTTGCCAGCCCTCAGTCTCCTCCTGGGGTTGGGCTTTTGGGCAGGATCTTTGAAAGTGTCCATGCTCATGACAGAGCCTGCATTTGAAAGGCAGTTGCTCATAATCCAGTTTTTGAAAGTGACTCCAGGAGCCTATGGAGATCTTGAGCGCTTCTGGCAGACCTGCTTCTAGATCAACCTCCACACAGATTCGGGCACACGAATATTGCCCCTTTGGGTCTGCTTTATCTATGTACCTGCCAAGGCGATTTCCAATTTTTTCCAGTGCATCAGGGTTCCAGCAATGAGCAGGCAGGTTTGGGAGCCTTACCCAGACCGGCACTTCCTTTGGGATGTCAATGCTTGGATCGAAATCCGGGGTCCATCTGTTGAGATAGAGTCCTTGGGCCCCCATGAAATAGGGTCCGTTTCTGAAGATTAGATCTCTATCTTCTTTTGAGATGAATTCAAAGATGTAAAATCCTCTTCCTACTGGAAAGCACGTTACACTGTGTTTCAGATGGGGCCTCCAATTTCATTGTATCCAGTCATCTGTGGTTCTTTCCGTTGGCCACAGGCCCATAAATTGGCCTACCAGACCACGAGATGAGAGGGCAAGAGCAGTTTTAATGGCGCTCTCCGCTGGTAGCTCGACTTCAGGGATTTCATCCAGTTTTTTGATGAATTTCGGAATCACGTTGGCTGGAGATTTCTTACCACACTGGTTTGTGAGCTTTCTGAAAGCGTCTTCCGCGGAGATGGGTGAGGAGGGAGGGGGGGACACTCCCCCAGGCGCAGCCATGGCGGCTGCAAGCACAGGAACCCTAGAGCCAGTCTCAATGCGATCTCCTTTGTGCGCCCGCTCCTACGAATCTTGTCTCAATCCTTGATCATTTCTTGAACTTCATGTTACCTTGATGGCTAACTTGTTGCTGCTATGAGAACGTTTATTTATACAGCGTCACAATGGAAGAAGCCTAATTATACTGTTATTAATACTAATCATGCTTAATTTATGTTTTAGCAGCATAATGATAATGAAATTTTAAAGTATGTTTAGTAAACATAATTACGTTAACAAATGTAATAAATGATTGTTAGTTTGATGTGACACTATTTCTTTCGCATAGATATTGACAATTTGACTTTTGATAAAAAGGGTGTCCTACGAAGTACCCTGGAGCTTACGTAGTTGTAACGGTAAAACAACTTGATTGTCCTATGTGCAGACAACAAGTAAGAGATTTCATGACTGCGTAAAAACAAGTCCGAGTAGTTTCAATTTCAAAGTCATAAATAATTAAAATGTTAGAAATTCTAATGCGATCCACTAAAAGCAAGCAGGTATGGTTTTAAATGCTACATCTATTGTTTAATATATCTTCTGACAATGGTACAATGTTTAAAATATAATTATTTAAGTACATCGTTCTGCTGATGGTTTTTGTCAATGTTCTAGCTAGTTATGAAGTCGTCATTGTCCTTCCATCGATGATGTAATAATGTATCGCAAGGTCAATTGATGTTTGTACGAAGGAGTATAGTAGTGTTTCGTTAGTCTCCCTGCTGAAATATGTCATTAGCTTCATCAGAAATTTACTCAACAGAACATTTATTTCAATAACTTTAATGATAACTTTCTTATGGTCACAACCCAATAGTAATATTAAAATTTCCTATGTAGAGGTTATTCTATTCGTAACTCTGCAATAATGAAAATGGAGATTCCTATAGTCTTTCCCAATGCTTAAATCTAATTGTATGAAAGACATGAGGGAAACTATGTCAGCATGTGACCATAGTGTCCTAATAACTAAATATCTAAGTGGTGCTTTGTTTAATTAAATCCACAAAGTAAAAGAGCTGGAGCTATATACATTTCAAAATATTTAAATATAGCAATATGAAATATTACCCTATAAACCACAATCAATAGCTAGAAACTATACGAATTTCGAATTGTTAATCTAATGCATTTAAATATGATAGGGTTGGGACTATATAATAGTCATTTGATTAAAACATTAACATGAGAGTTGTGATAAATAACCTTTAAGGTCCATATGACCCTAGGTTTTCGTTTTAATATAACGAAAAACGTTATATGTAATGTAAAAGAAGTTGTTGGGATTATAACACTGTCATGCAATAACTCTTGGCAGGTTGACGTGCTGGATCATTTAATGGATACAATCATCGGACTGTAATGGAGATTGTCCTTTGGATCTGCACTGAAAGTTTGATGTGATAAACCTGGTGACAAGGATCAAATCCCAAACTGCGTAAGGTGATAAGGTTTACTGTCAATCCATGTATGTAATACCATTGTAATGGTGAACGTTGAAACCACCATGTCATTGTTTTGAGTTAGCCTCCCTCCAAGTTGGACGTTCAGAAACTATCCAACGTGATCCACTGTGGAATTCCCATAAGTGTGAAGTGATAGTGTATTAAATGCATGAGTTACTCGACCCAATGCAACTTGTGTTGGCATAATCCTGATCGTTGATCAACATTGATATGGACCGTTGGATCAAACCCTAGTAATGGATCAAAATTTTGGTTTATGAGTTTGGTAGTTGAGGGTTATGGACTCCATTGTTCTCGGTCTGTGGCCAACAGGATACCAAAATTTTAGCCTAAACTTGTATGAGGTTCGACCTCGAAACCTCTGGCCTTGAGAGGGTTATAGTTGCTATTCCTTCTGCAATCAGTGTCGTTTGATAGACTGTAAGGTTTGTCTGTAATGTTGATAGTTGGTAGTTCTGGAAACTCGTCGTTAAAATCTGAGTCCATGGTTTTGCTTTGGTGTAAACGAACCAAGGGTTCTCATCTCGTTTTAGTGTGGGATCATTCTGTAGTTGGTGAAGTGGAATACTTTGGTATTTACAACAAGGTAAATTTCTGTAACGAATAGCAATTTCTTCAAAGTATTTTCATCTTTCAGTTTTCAAAGAGATAATAGCTATCTATAATTTTAACCTTCGTCTTATGTCAGTTGCAGGTTATGAAGGCGTGTTTTGAGCGATGGTTTGATAAAGTTGGGCAAGCTTCCAACGGTAAGCTCCGGGTCTTCTTATAAACCTTCGTAGGTACTCTTTGAGGTTGATGGGGTTTCAAGAGTGGAGTCGTAGGTCCTGCTGTGGCTCGTCGTGGTTGTTTGTTCAATACTATATTTTTAAAAAAACATAAATTGTTTGTTGCCGAGACTCACATTTGAATGTTCTGGGTTCCTATATTTTAAATTTTAATAAAAATGACTGGAGCTGTGACTCGTTGATGTTTTGAGAAAATTTTAGGTTCTTTCAGAGTGTTGAAAAAAAAGGGGATAAACCCTGTATGATTTTTTCTTACAAATGTTGTAAAGACTCATTCTGAGAACCACGACTTCGTTGGTTAAGTTTTGGAAAAACATACTGTAACTTTTGTTTTCTGGGCATATCGTTTCTAGGTACTTATAGAAGAGACTTGTATTGAGCCACGATTTATCTTGTTTAGGTGGTATGAATGAAACATAGAGCCGAGGCTCATTTATAAAGATTACACCTATGTCTGTTGAGAATGATAACATAGTGTCTTTGTCTAGGTTAAATGGTTGAAATTTATCATGTGAATCGTGTTTGTCATACTTATATCAAGATCACAAAAATGTATTGGTAGTTTAAAATAATTTCTTTGTACAATCGCTAGAGTAAGTTTTGTTTTACTTAAGGAGAGAAATAATGGGCTATGCCCATAATGATGATTTTTGTTGATTAAAGTAATGTAGCAACCCCAAAATAAGGGCGTGAATGTATAAGTCAATTATGTGTTATCAATCTCTATGTAAAATGTCTAAGTTACACGTCTCGGCCGTTAGTGGATAAAGTGATTTTCGTTGTGTTTTCTGAACTAGGGTTTGTAAATTTTCAAGTACCTTAGGTTTGATCCTAAGTCTGTAAATCAAGAGTTTGTAATACGAAACAAAGAAAGAAAACGATTCTTATAGTTTCGATTATCTAATGAATACAAATAACTGTCAATAATAGAATATTTATATGATCTCCATTATCTGTTTGAACTAGATAAATTTATAAAATGATAGAACAAGAATTGAAACAGTGTGTGTGTATGTATAATATAAAAAATGTGTGACTATTTGTTTTGTATAGTCTTGATAAGATGATAACAGTCTTCAATGACAGCTATGTTATTATAATGCGATCATAATATAGTATGTAGATATATAAATTCTATCTTTTCTTTTGTGCATAAGATTGATAAGAATAATGTGATGCAACTATACAAAAAATATGCATTGTTTGTTTTCCATAAAACTCTGAAACATTTATAATGTATACATGAATAATATACAGAACTCTCTTTAGGTCAGAAAACTGATAATTATATAATTATTATCTATCTTTTGAATTCAAAATGGCAATATGCCTATCCTCTAATCTGTTTTAATTTGCTTATCTCTACTGGAGTACGACGCTTCAAAATAGCATGTGGAAAAATAGAGGCATTGGTTTATCAATTCACTTTAACATTACGCTTAAACATTCAAACTTAAAACAATTTCTAGAATTAGATTCTTTTACGAAACAAATAAACAGAAAATACTAGAGAAACAAAACAAAATTATTTATTGAGAATAAGTTTAGAAAATCTGTAAGAACCTGAGAAAATCTATAGGGAAACAAACAACCCAAGAAGACTGTTCCACCCAACCAATTCCTGGAAACAGTCAAGTACTGCCTTAGGACCCCCGAGCCTGTTCACTGAACCACAAGGAGGAAGAAACTTCAGGAATTAGGACTTCTTCTTGTTGTAGTAGATATCTTCTGAATCTTCAATAGTTAACAGTCCAAAGGACTTGCTCCCACAACTCCATTTCTTCTCAGTAATATGCAGACTTAAGACTGTAGTCACCACTAACCTCCCTTATTCGAATCTCTCTTATAATCACCTGATTTTCAAGAGGAAAATATTCTGCAAAAATATTGATTAAGAGCTGCCTGCCCAATTCGAATTTGGCTTTATAGGCTGCCTAGGCCTTTTCAGATGTTACTGGGTCATTAAATGAGCTGCCTGCTCACTCCCTCCACCTGGGGGATAATGCCCTATTTTAGGGGAAGTTGTCCCATAACCAATAGTTAGTGGTGTGATGCAACTGCTGCCATGTGTCCCATATCTTCCAACAGCTTCCATCCCTCCTAGTGCGTCAGTGAACACTCATTCAACAATCCTCTTGGGTGCTTGTCTCCTAATTAATTTATTTAAATAATAATATTCAGTAATTACATTCATCCATGATCAAAACTGATCATAATTACAAAACTTGTAATTAAATTTAACATAAAGTATTTTTGCAACTAAATAATAATGTTCAGAAATTTGGGTAGGTGACATACACCCCCCCTTAAGTCTCAACATCGTCCTCGATCTTGGCTAGTCACTCCTTGAGTGTTCCTGAAATAGATTTGGGTATGATGCCCGCATACTACTCTCCAAATCCTAGGTTGCCTCTTCTGGGCTAAGGTGCTTCCATTGCACCTTCACTTGCCCAATGCTGCGATTTCGGAGAATAGTTTCCCCCCTTCTGAGGATACAATCCGGTTCCACCGGAAAAACTCCGTCTTGTCCCACCTATACATCATTCCAGTTTACAACATGAGTAGTATCATGCACATATTTCTTTAAAAACGATATATGAAAAACATTATGTATTTTCAGGTTAGGTGGCAAAGCCAGTTGGTATGCCACTGCTCCAACCTTAGATAATATTTCAAAAGGACCGCAATACCTAGGTGCCAACTTGGCACAACTCCCCAATTTTAGTGAACTCTTTTTCGGTCCTACCTTGAGAAACACATGTTCTCCCACCTGGAACTCTTTATGAGTTCTTTTTGAATCTGCTTGACTTTTCTGCCTGTCTTGGGCAGCTTTTAAATGTCCTTGCACCTGTTTCACAATCAGCTCTAACTCTTGCAATAATTCAGGTCCTAAAACAACTCTATTTACTGGATCATTCCACGAAACAGGTGTATTACATTTCCTACCATAAAGAATTTCAAAAGGACTAAGTCTGGACGATGCATGATAATGATTATTATAAGCAAATTCTGCTAAGTGCAGATAATCTTCCCACTTACTAGGCTGATCCTTAACATACATTCTTAATAAATCTTCTAACACTTGATTTACCCTTTCTGTCTACCCATCCATATGTGGATGAAATGCTGTACTGAAATTCAGAGTTGTATCCAATCCCTTAAACAATGACCTCCAGAAGTTTCCTGTAAACTTCGAGTCACGAATTGAAATTATTACTTTCGTTATTCCATGAAGTCTAAAAATTTCTGCAATATCTGGGGCTTTATGCATGGTCTTCACTAGTATAAAGTGTGCTGCCTTGCTAAGTTTGTCCACCACCACCATGATAGAATCATGTTGTTTCTGATTTTTAGGTAATCCAATAATGAAATCTATACTGATCACTTCCCATTTCCAGCTTGGTATTGGTAATGGTTGCAACAATCCAGCAGGATGTTGGTGTTCAACCTTCATCTTTTAATAGTCCAAGCATTTTGCAATGTATTCTGCTACTTCATCTTTCATTCTGGGCCAATAGTATTCTTTTCTCAACATAGTGATGGTCTTTTCATATCCTGGATGACCAGAATAGTGACTTTTATGCATCTCATTTAATATCAGAAATTTTATTTCTGGTATATCTAGTACATACAATATGTTTTTATACAGTAATAGACCATTTTCCTTAATTTTGTAATCTGCCATACAATTTTCAGAACTGTTATTGGCTGTCTTTTCCTTCATTTTTCTGTATTCTTCATCTGTTTCACTTTTTTCCAGAATCTGATTTTCCAAATCAGTTGAATAGTTACTGATTGCTGAAATGAAATTTAGTTTTACCTTGCGACTCAAGGCATCTGCAACTTTGTTCTCCTTTCCTTTAATATGCTGAATTTCGAAATCATACTCACTTAAGAATGTCAACCATCTAGCTTGTCTAGCATTCAGGTTTGTCTGATCCAATAAATATTTCAGACCCATATTATCTGTTAATAATGTAAACTTTCTGCCAATAAGGTGGTGACGCCACATTTTAAAGGCATGAATAACTGCTAATAACTCTAAATCATATGTAGAGTAATTCTTTTCATGTACTTTCAGCTTTCTAGATTCATTTGCTATCGCATGTCCTTCCCGTGTTAAGACTCAACCAAGTCCGTCATTGCATGCGTCTGTACAAACTACAAAATCCTTGTTGGGATCAGCTATCCTCAAGATAGGTGTTGTCGTCAATAGTTCTTTTAATTTCTTAAAGCTGTCAGCACACTTCTGATCCCAGACAAATTTCTTCCCTTTCTTCTGCAAGGAAGTTATGGGGTTGGCAATTTTTGAAAAATTATCTATAAACTTTCTGTAATACCCCGTAATGTCCATAAATGATCTTACATCCGACACATCTTTAGGAACCGGCCAGTCATTAATGGCCCTTATCTTGTCGGGGTCAACCGAGATTCCTTCTGCTGAAATTATGTGTCCTAGATACTGAATTTTGTCTTTGTGGAAGTCACACTTACTAAATTTGGCATATAGTTGGTGATCTCTTAATACTTGTAAGATAATCCGTAAATGTTCATCATGTTCTTCTTTGCTTTTTGAGTACACTAAAATATCGTCTATAAACACAACAGCAAAATTGTCTAAGTACTTATGTAAAATATTATTCATCAAACACATAAATACAGTCGGGGCATTAGTCAAGCTAAACAGCATGACTACGAACTCGTAATGTCCATACCGAGTTCGGAAAGCTGTCTTAAAAATATCTTCGTCCTTAACCCTTACTTGATGATATCCCGATCTTAGATCAATCTTCGAAAATATTGTTTCTCCACGCAGCTGATCAAATAGATCATCTATGCAGGGCAACGGGTATCTATTCTTGATCGTCATCTTATTAAGCTGGCGATAATCTATGCATAGTCTTAATGTTCCATCTTTCTTCTTAACGAAGATGAGAGGTGCTCCCCAAGGAGACACACTTGGTCTAATATACTTCTTGTCAATAAGTTCCTTCAACTGAGATTTTAATTCGTTTAACTCCAGTATATTCATTATGTATGGAGATTTTGAATTTGGTACTGCTCCTGGTATCAACTCTATGGTAAAATCTAAATCTCTTTTGGGTGGTAATCCTGGAATCTTCTCAAGAAATACATCTTTAAAATATTTTAGGACAGGTATGTCCTCTAATTTCAAGTTGTCCTCTTTATCCATAATCTCATCATTTATCATGTTTACTGCAAACATTTGGCATCCCTTCCTAACTGCCCTCTTAACTTGCATGGCTGAAATTTGTCTAAGGGTTACCTTCCTTGGAATGCCTTTTATTTCTACAGTTTTCCCTTCATCATTTAAGCATGTAAAACTTTTTCCATAACAGTCTAGGATGACATGATGGGCTTCTAACCAGTCCATCCCAACTATAATATCATACGAACCTAAAGGTAAAATATTCAGCTTGATTTGTGTTTGCAAATGATTCATGGATAAAACACAGTTCTCTATAAAATCTGAAACTTTCATCTTTGTTCCAGTTGCTAGTCTAACTAGCTATGATTTACTAAACTTTTCAGTTTTCAGTTTAAGACTTTCCACAACATCTGGTGATATATAACTTAAAATAGCACCTGGGTCAATTAAAACAGTAACAGGATGGTCATGTATCATACCTTCAATCTCTACCATAGAGATTTGATGATTTGCTTGCCTGTTGTCAAGTGATGCGTTAATTCTTGGCATCTCCCTTTCTACGTCTCCAACAATAGGTTCAGTCTGTATAGAGTTGATGTTGTTTGTCTTCCGCTTCCTTAAGGGACATTCTGATGCGTAATGGGGACCTTGACATTCAAAACATTTAATATGTGTCTTTGGCTCACTGGTTTTGGCAGTATTAGGTGCATTTTTGGGTGCTGTAGAATTCTGCTATGAATTATTTCTGGAATTGTTCCCTTGATAATTCCGGTTCTGAGAATTTTTCCTTTGAAATCCAGAATTTCCACTGAATCTGAAATTTTTCTTTTTATGTTCAAAATTGTTGGGCTTATGATTTTTCCAATTAGACATACCCTCTCTCTTCCGATTTGTATCATAACAGAAGATTGCCTTTCTCATAGCCTCCTCTAATGTTTTAGGACTGTCATACTCAATTCTGTCTTTAATGGTGAATGGTAAGTACCTTTGAATTTTTGGTTTCTCTTCTATGAGGTATGGTACATATCTCAGTAAGTTCAGAAACTTACTGTTCATTTCCTTCATATTCATACCTCCCAACTTCAAATTGTAGAATTCTTTAGATTTTTCTTCGTAGTACTACTCAGATAGATACTTTTTTTTGAAATATCGTTTGAAAGCACTCCAGCTTACATCTTTATCTTTGATGCCCTTTACCATTTTGATGTCTTGCCACCAGATATCCGCTTTTCCGGTCAAGTTATATATAGCCATCTTTGCCTTTAAGAACTCTGAATAGTTGTAGATCTGGAAGTATTTCTTCATCCTTGACAGCCAAGCTTTAGCTGTCTCACCTTTCTCAGTTTCTCCATTGAAAGTTGGAGGTCTTATCTTCTTGAATTCTCCAGAAATCTGCTCATATTCCTTATGATTTTTCCTCCTTGGTTTGGAGTCTCCTTCACTGCTGTCACTGGTATAGTTACGCTTCCTTTTGCGTTCTGCAATATCATCTCCGGATGAGGTTGAGCTGTCAATTACTTCGCTGATTTTTATCAGCGTGAGGCATGTCCTCAACTTTGGAAATATCCTCATTGTTTCTCTCTTGTTCCTCTGTTTGGTTGTGTTCAAACAACATTTAATTCAGTTGTTCTTGTGCTTGCAGAATCCTTTCATTATCTAGTTTCACAGATCTGATTTTTGCTTTTAAATCTTGAAAGGCACGTAACAGTTCCGTCGAACTGTTATTTATTTCCCCGTGACCTTCCTCTACATAGTGCTGTCCCGAACTGTGACTGTTTGGCTGAAATCTATCGCTTAAATGTTCATCCGAGTTCTCCATACCTGTAACTGCAATAATTTCTTAATAACATAATAGTTAAATTTTTAAGTTAGTACAATTTTTTGCTGTATGAAAATTTTCTGCTGTGTGTTTTGGACCTCATTCAGGCCTAGTGTTCGAATCTGGGCTCTGATACCACATGTAACATCTCGAAAATTCATAAAAATTTAAAACTTTTGATAATAGTGTTATTTTGAATATAATAGTTGCAGAATAATAAATTGAGATTACAACATCATTAATTATACTGATATTAATACTAATCATGCTTAATTTCTGTTTTAGCAGCATAATGATAATGACATTTTAAAGTATGTTTAGTGAACATAATTAGGTTAACAAATGTAATAAATGATTGGTAGTTTGATGTGACACTATTTCTTTCGCATAGATACTGACAATTTGACTTTTGATAAAAAGGGTGTCCTACGAAGTACCCTAGAGCTTACTTAGCTGTAACGCTATAACAACTTGATTGTTCTATGTGCAGACGACAGGTAAGAGATTTCATGGCTGCGTAAAGACAAGTCCGAGTAGTTTCAATTTCAAAGTCGTAAATAATTAAAATGTTAGAAATTCTAATGCGATCCACTGAAAGCAAGCAGGTATGGTTTTAAATGCTACATCTATTGTATAAGATGTCATCTGACAATGGCACGATGTTTAAAATAGAATTACTTAAGTATATCATTCTACTGATGTTTTTTGTCAATGTTCTAGCTAGTTATGAAGTCGTCATTGTCCTTCCATCGATGATGTAATAATGTATCGCAAGGTAAATTGATGTTTGTATGAAGGAGTATAGTAGTGTTTCGATAGTCTCCCTGCTGAAATATGTCGTTAGCTTCATCAGAAATTTACTCAACAGAACATTTATTTCTATAACTTTAATGATAACTTTCTTATGGTCACAACCCAATAGTAATATTAAAATTTCCTATGTAGAGGTTATTCTATTCGTAACTATGCAATAATGAAAATGGAGATTCCTATAGTCTTTCCCAATGCTTAAAGCTAATTGTATGAAAGACATGGGGAAACTATGTCAGCATGTGACCATAGTGTCCTAATAACTAAATATCTAAGTGGTGCTTTGTTTAATTAAATCCACAAAGTAAAAGAGATGGAACTATATACATTTCGAAATATTTAAATATAGCAATATGAAATATTACCCTATAAACCACAATCAATAGCTAGAAACTATACGATTTTCGAATTGTTAATCTAATGCATTTAAATATGATAGGGTTGGGACTATATAATAGTCGTTTGATTAAAACATTAACATGAGAGTTGTGATAAATAACCTTTAAGGTCCATACGACCCTAGGTTTTTGTTTTAATATAACAAACAATGTTATATGTAATGTAAAAGAAGTTGTTGGGATTATAACACTGTCATGCAATAACTCTTGGCAGCTTGACGTGCTGGATCATTTAATGGATACGATCATCGGACTATAATGGAGATTGTCCTCCAGATCTGCATTGAAAGTTTGATGTGATAAACCTAGTGACAAGGATCAAATCCCAAACTGCGTAAGGTGATAAGGCTTACTGTCAATCCATGTATGTAATACCATTGTAATGGTGAACATTGAAACCACTGTGTCATTGTTTTGAGTTAGCCTCCCTCCGATTTGGACGTTCAAAAAATATCCAACGTGATCCACTGTGGCATTCCCATAAGTGTGAAGTGATAGTGTATTAAATGCATGAGTTACTAGACCCAATGCAACTTGTGTTGGCATAAGCCTGATCATTGATCAACATTGATATGGACCGTTGGATCAAACCCTAGTAATGGGTCAAAGTTTTTGTTTATGAGTTTGGTAGTTGAGGGTTATGGACTCCATTATTCTCGGTCTGTGGCCGACAGGCTGCCAAAATTTTAGCCTAAACTTGTATGAGGTTCGAACTCGAAACCTCTATCCTTGAGAGGGTTACAGTTTCTCTTCCTTCTGCAATCAGTGTCGTTTGATAGACTGTAAGGTTTGTCTGTAATGTTGATAGTTGGTAGTTCTGGAAACTCGTCGTTAAAATCTGAGTCCATGGTTTTGCTTTGGTGTAAAAGAACCAAGGGTTCTCATCTCATTTTAGTGTGGGATCATTCTGTAGTTGGTGAAGTGGAATACTTTGGTATTTACAACAAGGTAAATTTCTGTAACGAATAGCAATTTCTTCAAAGTATTTTCATCTTTCAGTTTTCAAAGAGATAATAGTTATCTATAATTTTAACCTTCGTCTTATGTCAGTTGCAGGTTATGAAGGCGTGTTTCGAGCGATGGTTTGATAAAGTTGGGCAAGCTTCCAACGGTAAGCTCCGGGTCTTCTTATAAACCTTCGTAGGTACTCTTTGAGGTTGATGGGGTTTCAAGAGTGGAGTTGCAGGTCCTACCGTGGCTCGTCGTGGTTGTTTGTTCAATACTATGTTTCAAAAAAAACATAAATTGTTTGTTGCCGAGACTCACGTTTGAATGTTTTGGGTTCCTATATTTTAAATTTTAATAAAAACGATTGGAGCTGTGACTCGTCGTGTTTTGAGAAAATTTTAGGTTCTTTTAGACTGTTAAAAAAAAATGGGATAAACCCTGTATGATTTTTGCTTGCAAACGTTGTAAAGACTCATTCTGAGAACCACGACTTCATTGGTTAGGTTTTGGAAAAACATACCGTAACTTTCGTTTTCTAGGCATATCGTTTCCAGGTACTTATAGAGGAGACTTGTATTGAGCCACGATTTATCTTGTTTAAGTGGTATGAATGAAACATAGAGCCGAGGCTCGTTTATAAAGATTACACCTCTATTTGTTGAGAATTATAACACAATGACTCTGTCTAGGTTAAATGGTTGAAATTTATCATGTGAATCGTGTTTGTCATACTTATATCAAGATCACGAAAATGTATTGGTAGTCTAAAAGAATTTCTTTGTACAATCGCTAGAGTAAGTTTTGTTTTACTTAAGGAGAGAAATAATGGGCTATGCCCATAATGATGATTTTTGTTGATTGAAGTAATGTATCAACCCCAAAATAAGGGCATGAATGTATAAGTCAAGTCTGTGTTATCAATCTCTGTGTAAAATGTCTAAGTTACACGTCTCAGCTGTTAGTGGATAAAGTGATTTTCGTTGTGTTTTCTGAACTAGGGTTTGTAAATTTTCAAGTGCCTTAAGTTTGATCCTATGTCTATAAATCAAGAGTTTGTAATATGAAACAAAGAAAGAAAATGATTATTATAGTTTCGATTATCTAATGAATACAAATAACTGTCAACAATAGAATATTTATATGATCTCCATTATCTGTTTGAACTAGATAAATTTATAAAATGATAGAACAAGAATTGAAACAGTGTGTGTATATGTATAATGTAAAAATTAGGTGACTACTTGTTTTGTACAGTCTTGATAAGATGATAACAGTCTTCAATGACAGCTATGTTATTACAATGCGATCATAATATAGTATGTAGATATATAAATTCTAGCTTTTCTTTTGTGCATAAGATTGATAAGAATAATGTGATGCAACTATACAGAAAATATGCATTGTTTGTTTTCCATAAAACTCTAAAACATTTATAATGTATACATGAATAATATACAGAACTCTCTTTAGGTCAGAAAACTGATAATTATATAATTATTATCTATCTATCGAATTCAAAATGGCAATATGCCTATCTTCTAATCTATTTTAATTTGCTTATCTCTACTGGAGTATGATGCTTCAAAACAACATGTGGAAAAATAGAGCTATTGGTTTATCAATTCACTTTAACATTACACTTAAACATTCAGACTTAAAACAATTTCTAGAATTAGATTCTTTTTCGAAACAAATAAACAAAAAATACTAGATAAACATAACAAAATTATTTACTGAGAATAAGTTTAGAAAATCTATAAGAACCTGAGAAAATATATAGGGCAACAAATAACCCAAGAAGACTGTTCCACCCAACCAATTCCTGGAAATAGTCAAGTACTGCCTTAGGACCCTCGAGCCTATTCACTGAACCACCAGGAGGAAGAAACTTCAGGAATTAGGACTTCTTCTTGCTGTAGTAGATATCTTCTGAATATTCAATAGTTAATAGTCCAAAGGACTTGCTCCCACAACTCTGTTTCTTCTCAGTAATATGCAGACTTAAGACTACAGTCACCACTAACCTCCCTTATTTGAATCTCTCTTGTAATCACCTGATTTTCAAGAGGAAAATATTCTGCAAAAATATTGATTAAGAGCTGCCTACCCAATTCGAATTTGCCTTTATAGGATGCCTAGGCCTTTTCAGATGTTACTGGGTCATTAAATGAGCTGCCTGCTCACTCCCTCTACCTGGGGGATAATGCCCTATTTTAGGGGAAGTTGTCCCATAACCAACAGTTAGTGGTGTGATGCAACTGCTGCCATGTGTCCCATACCTTCCAAAAGCTTCCATCCCTCCTAGTGGGTCAGTGAACACTCATTCAACAGTCCTCTTGGGTGTTTGTCTCCTAATTAATTTATTTAAATAATAATATTCAGTAATTACATTCATCCATGATCAAAACTGATCATAATTACAAAACTTGTAATTAAATTTAACATAAAGTATTTTTGCAACTAAATAATAATGTTTAGAAATTTGGGTAGGTGACATGGTAGGAGAGTAAAAAAGAGTTTACCAAGTTAGTGGATAGGCTTCATGAGAAACCCCATCTAAAAGAAAAAGATCATGGTAATTATTGGCCCCTCGAAAGCGGTTAGTGTAAGTGTGGCAAAAGGAGTACGCTTAGCCTAAACTTTGTGAATGGTTGTGGATAATGATGTCATATTATTGGAGGTTCAAGGGCTAGTCCAAAGGAGGTATGAGGATGATGATTTTACCAAGTTAGGGTTCCTTTCTTGTTGTCTCTGCATGATCAACCTCAATGGGAGGAACAGGGTAAACAACAACTGTAGGCTCTGTAAATGGATATATGCCAATTTAAAAAAAAAAAATACATATACATTGGTCTTGGAACACCATACACTTTCTCCCTTTATAACCAACCTCCCCCCTTTGTCTATTTAACACATCCACATACCCTCTCTCCATCCCTCTTTATCTAACCATCGTTATTTCCCTCCTTCACCACCCCTCTACCTCTATAACCATCCCTCAGCCCTCTCTCTATCCCCCTTCCCTCTCTCTCCTTTCCCTCTCTCTCCCTTCTCGCTTCTCCCCTCCCTCCCTTTCCTTCTACCTCCATGTGTTCCATCCTCTCACTCACTCCATACCTCACTTTCTCCCCATACCTCCTCTCTCCACCCCCTTCTCTCTCCCCCCATAATTCCTTCTCTCTGTTAGGGACCCATGTAAACCCTTCTATTTACTTTGTTAGTATATTGTTGTTGGATGCATATGCTTTGTAAGTCGTCCCGTAGTATTGTTGATCCATAGTTTGTATTATTGTTGTTGGACGCATATGCTTTGTAAGTCATCCCGTAGTAATTGTTGATCCATATTTTGTATTGGCCCATGGTTTGTATTAACACATGGTATTGACCCATGGTATTGGCACCTAGACTTAGTATATAAGTTTGTGTTGAGACCAATGAAGGTACCGTGAAGTTATTTGTATTGAGCTTGCTCAAAGAAGGTTGCCCCCTCGAAGTGGCATGTGATCAATATAAAAGTGATTATGAGTTCTGTTATTTCTGTTATTTTGTGTGTTTTCATTAATTAATTATTGCAGGTTCTTCACATCTGGTATCAGAGCACTTTCTTGGGCTCACTGGGTGAAATTTCTGCCAAATTGTTTTTTCGCATCTGTCGCAACTTCGGATTTGGGAATAATCCCTATCCGCTTAACTGTGGGAAGTACTTGGGAATAAGCCCTAAAACTCATTGTGAGGAGTACCACAGGAACCCTTAAGTAGATGGCTCATTGAGAGGACCTACCAGCGAAAAGGGCAACGACCCCTACCTGATTGACTAGTTTCCACCCGTGAGGTAAGCCAAGAGTTGTCGTTTGTGGCAAAGCAGTTATCAGTTTTACCTGAGCCATGGAGTGAGGGGTACTGCCCCAATACGCAAGCTATCAAACAGCATTGGTGGCCGAGTGAATCCCCTGAACCGATAGGAAGCCGCACATACCTGGGGTCCATATCTATTTTCAACTGAATTGTTGCCGACCACTTCCGTGCCGTTTCAGCTCCATTCCGAGCTGTTTCAGATCCATTCAGAGCCGTTTCAGATCCCTTCTGATAGTCGTTCTAGATCCAGCCGTTTCAGATCCCTTCTGATATTCATTCTAGATCCAGCCATTTTAAATCTATTCTGAAATCTGTTTCAAATCCAGTCATTTTTTCTCCATTCGGCATTGTTTCAGATCCATCTGTTACCGATCCCTTCTACGCCGTTGTAGATCTATTTGTTTCCAATCCCTCCCGCGCAGTTGCGGACCTATCTATTTCCAATATATCTCCCTTGTTTTAACTCCGTTTCGCTTGAAACTTCCCGGACACCCCTGCAATCCCATTCTGCATATTTCATTCCTGAGGACCCTATCCCAAATTCTACTTCCCAATGCCAGAAATCTCACACTTGTCTATTTTTAGGGTTTGCCATAACTTCTTCAATTTTCACCCACTCGCCTCCAAATTTTTCCACCGTGTTCATTCCCTATTTCTGCTTCTTTGTCCCTCTTTGAAAAATTTTCTCATTCTTTCCCCCGCTTCTGAAATCCCCATTTTTTACTTCCATGTCCATCAAAAATTGTCCAAAACCTATTCAAACCCTAATTACCCATCCGAGTTTTTCCCAAATCCAAATTTCCCTTTACTAAATAATATTTTGTTTGTGTTTTTCTATCCATTCCCTCCCCCACCCCCCCCAAAAAAAAACTTCCAGTTGTGGTTGTCACCCGCGCAGGAGCAAAAACCATGGAGGAAGCACTTGCAGCCATCCAAACCAAACTCCAAGATCTGGATGAAAAATTTCTCAGCCTCCATATTCAGCATTCAGCCATGAACGATAACCGACAGCAAGAATCTTCTACAGCCAATGGGTTCTCTTGTTCAAACACTTTCCATGGTCCGAAGCTTGAATTTTCTCGCTTCAATGGTACTGATCCGACTGGATGGATCTATCGTGCAGAACAGTATTTCAGTCTGCATAATAATTTTGATGTCCAAAAAGTTCCACTTGCATCCTTTCATTTGGAACAGGAAGCCTTCAATGGTACCGTTGGTACATCAAGGCTCATGACGAGACAAAATGGACAGATTTTTGCCAACTCCTTTTGCAACGATTTGGTCCTAGTGCTTTTGATGACTTCACCAGAGCACTCACTAAACTTCGTCAAATTGGCACTATGAGAGAGTATCAGACAAAATTTGAGAAACTAGCCAACCACACAGAAGGATTGTTTGATGACTTCTACAGGAGTTTTTTTATCAGTGGTCTTAAGGTTGAAATCTTCCTAGAGGTCAAAATGTTCTGTCCCAACACAATGATGGAAGCTCTGGGGTTGGCTAAGTTGGCAGAAGACAAGATTGCCGCCCAACAGCGCTCGAAAACCACTTTTGTTCCCTTCCGAAATATGGGTTCTGAACGACCTCCAATCCCGCCAGCTCCTCGACCAACTCCTATCAAGCATTTGTCCGAAACAGAGATGCAGGCATGCAGAGAAAAAGAGATTTGTTATAATTGCGATGAAAAATTCACTCGGGGACATAGATGTGTTCAACAAAAGCTATATCTCTTGGATGTGAATTCTCCGCCCGTCTTTGAAGTTGGTGAAGAAGCTCCAGATACACCAGATGATCAGGTTGACATTCATGAGCCTCCTATTGACTCTCCATCTCAGGAAGACCAACCAGAGATATCTCTCCATGCTTTATTCGGCATCACCACCCCCCAAACAATGCGGGTCAGGGGTTACTTCAAGAAGCTTCCTCTTACATTACTCATTGATTCTTGTATCACTCATAACTTCATTGACCCTCAGATAGCCAAACATGCTGATTGTTTTGTCCATCCTTGCTCCAACTTTGAATTCATGGTTGCCAATGGGGGCACCTTACCTTGCAAGGGAAAGTGTCACAATGTGCGTATCTCTCTGGAAGATTATAACCTGCGCTCTGACATGTTTTCCTTGTCCTTAGGCGGATGTGATGTGGTTTTGGGCGTTCAATGGTTATGCACACTTGGCCCCATCTTATGGGATTTTGATGAACTCTGGATGCAGTTTTCAGTCAATGGGACACAACACAAATTTATGGGCTTACAACCAGGGTCTCTCCGCATCATCAGTTCACATCGCCTGGAAAAGATCCTTAAGAAGAATTCACATGGTGTCATCGCTCAGCTCCATTCCATTCAGATTCACCCACCAATGGTCTCCACTACTTCCTTGGATAGATATGCAGGTGTCTTTGTTGCACCAGTGGGCTTTCCGCCTTCAAGAGACCTTTCCGGTAAGCATTTAGCCACCTCTACATCTCAGCAGGAAATGATGGCTATTTTGCATGCAGTACAGAAGTGGCAGCCATCCCTATTAGGAAATTATTTATGGATCAAGACTGATCTCCAGAGACTGGAACATTTTTTGGAACAACAGGTCTCCTAACCAGCACACCGAAAATGGGTTATCCAACTCATGGGTTATGACTATGCAATCACTTACAAGAAGGGTAAGGATAATATGGTGGCAGATGCTCCTTCTCACCATTTTGATGACTCAGTTTCTCTTACAACTATTTCTCTGCTTGTTCCAAATTGGTTGCAATCTGTTCAACAGGGATATCTCTTCTATGAACTCCATGCTTCTTCATCGGTAGGGCAATCTGGGTTCCTCAAAACCTATGACCGGGAACAATGTAACTTCTTTTGGCAGGGACTGAAAATGAAAATCCACCAAATGGTGGTTGAGTGTGATACTTGCCAGGTCAACAAGGGTGAAATGACACTCCTTTCAGGACTGCTCGAACCCTTTCCCATCCCTACACAGATGTGGATAGCTATTTCTATGGATTTCCTAGAAGCGCTCAAGTGGTACAATACCACATCTAAAAGGACACCATATGAAGCAGTTTATGGACAGGCACCGCTAGTTCTTCTTCCATACACGCTCAGCAGCTCCCCAATTCAGGAAATCGACTCGGTTCTTCGAAACCACGATCAAATTATTCTCATTCTGCAGGACAATCTTCACATGGCAAGAATTCGACTGAAACAACAAGCCGATCAGCACCGTTTTGAGTGCACTTTTCATGCAACTGATATGGTCCTTCTTCATCTACAGCCTTCCAAGCAATCCTCCCTGAAACTCAAAAGGCATCAGTGGGCCGGAATGCAACCCGAGGATGCTACAGGGGAACCACTCCTTTAGATTCTGCATCAATTTCCACATCTAAAGCTTTGAGGACAAAGCTTTTTCTAAGGGAGAGGGGATGTTAGGAACTCATGTAAACCCTTCTATTTACTTTGTTAGTATATTTTTGTTGGACGCATATGCTTTGTAAGTCATCCCGTAGTATTGTTGATCCATAGTTTGTATTATTGTTGTTGGATGCATATGCTTTGTAAGTCATCCCGTAGTAATTGTTGATCCATATTTTCTATTGGCCCATGGTTTGTATTGACACATGGTATTGACCCATGGTATTGGCTCCTATACTTAGTATATAAGTTTGTGTTGAGACCAATGAAGGTACCGTGAAGTTATTTGTATTGAGCTTGCTCAAAGAAGGTTGCCCCCTCGAAGTGGCCTGCGATCAATATAAAAGTGATTCTGAGTTCTGTTATTTCTGTTATTTCATGTGTTTTCATTAATTAATTATTGCAGGTTCTTCACACTCTCTCTTCCTCTCTCCCCCTCTTTGTCTAAATCCCCCCTCTTTCCTTATCAGGCCACTCCCCCTCGAACAAACTTACACACCTCTTGGTCTTGAAAAACCACACCCCCTCTCCCTGTATAACCAACCTTCCCCCCTTTGTCTCTCTCACACACATCCACACACCCTCTCTCCATCACTATCTCTCTGCCTCTATAACCCTCCCTCAACCCTCTCTCTCTCCCCTTTTCCTCCCTATCTCTCTCTCCCCCTCTCTACCTAAATCCCCCCTCCTTCATAATCTCACCACTCCACCCTCAAACAAACTTACACACCTCTTGGTCTTGGATCACCACACACCCTCTCCCTCTATAACCTATCTTCCCCCTTTCTCTCTCTCACACACATCCACACATCCACACACCCTCTAAAACAATTCCTTTGTTGCCCCTCCCTCCCGCCAAAACCCTTTCTCTCTTCCCCCCTCCCTCTCGCCAAAACCCTCTCTCTCTTCCCCCCTCCCTCCTACCAAAACCATTTCTCTCTCCCTCCCTACCTCCCTCCCTCTCCTTCTACCTCCATGTGTTCCATCCTATCACTCACTCCATCCCTCACTTTCTCCCCCTACCTCCTCTCTCCACCTTCAAGCCTTCATCCCTCCTTCATCTCTCCATCTTTCTCTCATTTCCTTAATATCCATGATCTCTCTCTCTCTCTCTCTCTCTCTCTCTCTCTCTCACACACACACACACACACACACACACAATCCATCATCTCTATCCTTCGGTGTAACCATCCTTGACCATCCTTCATTTCCCTAAATCCCTACTCTGTCATTGTTATTATCCCACTCTCTGACCCTCTAACCATCCCTCCATCCACCATTCTCTCTCTCTCTCTCTCTCTCTCTCTCTCTCTCTCTCTCTTTGAATCTCCCCCTCTCACTCTTTAACCACCCCCCATTTGTCTCTCTCACTCACTCACTCTATACCTCTATATATACCACCACTCCATCCATCCCTCTCCTCCCTCCATCCATTATCCTATATATTTCTTGCACCCAATCATCCCTCCCTCTTATATATCTTCCTCTTCCATCCCCCCTCCCTCCCCCCCACCCCCTCCCCCTCCCCTGCCACTTATATTTATTCCCCTCCCACCAATCCCTTCCCTTTATATTTCTCCTCCCTTCAGTCCCCCCTCATATCAATGTCTAGAGACCCATCCCTCCCTTCCCCTTATATTTCTCCTCCCTTCATCCCCCCCATATCTCTCCCCTACCCATCCCTCCCTCCCATGATTCCCTCTACACCTTCCTCTCCCTCCTTTGACTCCCCCCACACCTCTTTTAGCTTAATCAATGTAATGTGGGGCCATGAGCCACCCCATAGATCATCTGGATGGAATCTTGGGAGTCTAAATTGTATTATAAGGGGATAAGGGTGCCATTATAGGGTTTTGGATGGGAGGGATGGGTCTTTGGACATTTAACATAGTCATGGAAGAAAAGACAATGAGTCTCTAAATCAACACACATGCACTATAGATGGAATATTTGGCCTTTAGTGGGATATGGGTGTCATTATGAGATTTTATGCACTAAGGATGGGTCTCAGGGTCTTAACCATGGTAATGGGACAAAAGTGTAACAGACACAAGTCTTAAACCACTACACATGCCCTTTAAAGGGGATATTTAGCCTTAATATGGGATATATGTGCCATTAGACTATTTTATGCATTGAAGATTGTTCTCGAGGCGTTGACCATGGTCATATAGGAACCATTATGAATATTTCCAGACAAGACATAGTTCTGAAGACACTACCATGGTCCAAGGATAAATCCAATCTTCTAGGGATTAAATGATGTTTTTATGATTCATGGACAAATGACAAGGCCCCAGATGACAAGCCCTATAAATGGGGTCTAAATGGGATAAGGGTGTCAATATTTATAAGATTTCAATATTTAATATGCACTAAAACGCATATGCGATATAGCAAATGTGCGATATATCACATATGCGATATATCACATATGCGATTTAGTGATCACGCTATACAAACTGGCCGTTTGTAAAAAGCATAGAATTCATATCGCATATGCGTTAAAGCGGACATGTGTTATATTGCATATGCGATATGTGTTTAATAAAAAATATTGGGTTGCGGGCCATGGGCCAGTTTTACTGTAACAAAAGACAGAATTATTTTGAAACCCACGCAGAGTTCAACTTGCAATTTAATCATTTATTACATAGATCCATAGGTTTTGGGTGGATTTCAATAGGGAATCTACGTAATAGAGGTCGGAAGTCAGCAAGGAAGATGCTTACACCCGAAGAAGCTGAAAAATAAAAAAGAAAAGAAGAGGGAACATTCAAGAAATCGTCGCCATTCATTGGATGAGCAAATACTTCCCATTCCCACTCAACAGATACCTGATGTAGAGGCTGAGGAAGATATTGCAACTTTAATGCAAGCTGGTTATAACCAAGATGAAAATCTTGGAACATTGTTAAGCAGACATTCCTGTGAAGAGTTGAATCATTATGTTCCTAACGAGACTCCGCAACAACCATGCCAGGTGGTTCAATCTCCTAATCGAAGTTGTAATCCTGTAGTGGATGTAAATGTCACTCCAGCATTTCAAACGACAAGAAATCTTGCATCAAAACGAAAGAGAACTCCTAAACGCATACAAGTGGATGAGAGAGAATTGACTTCCATGGAAGGTAAGGTGGCTAAATGTTGATGTATATGTAACTTCAGAATGTATTTCACCCATGTATTTCATCTATGTATATTGTACTTCTATAGAGATGTTATTATTCCTCTATACGGAAGTGTCGCCATTTGTATTGACAAGTGTCGCAAGTGTCGTAACTTTTCGATGAGTTATCAGACCACCATGTGTGGGGTCGGCCTTGATTAAGTTAATATTGGGTTATTGTACTAAGCTAGACAAGTCGGCCCCATAAGGTTATCGGGCAGTCAGGACAAGTATAAATAGAGATCTCCTGATCTCTATTTGGATAACTCAGAACTCACTCTTCCTTCACTCGGAAAGTAGCGCACATGTGAGGAGTAGGATGAGCTGCTAAGAGAAGTCTATCTCTGTGTAGTTTGGTTTTACTTTGGTTGTACTATTGCTCTATCTATCTCTGAGGAAGTTGTGGGGTTTTTCACCTTAGGGTTTTCCCCACGGAAACTCTGTGTGTCTATTGTCTCTTATGTTTGCTTCTTGTGATGATTGACATACTTGAGATGATTGATATGCATTGATATACTGTACATGTTATTCTCTCAGTAAATATCCTAGAGTATCTTGAATTAATGCTCAAAATTTAACATGGTATCAAAACTAACCTGAGAAGAAGACATTGTGCAGTGACGGAAACCAGGGTTTCTTGTTTATTGGGTTTCTCTCCACAGATTTTGGAAATGCAATATGATGGATTGACTCTCCTCGGCAAGGTGAATCTATCTGTCCAGTCAGAATTCAATTCTGAGCACTTTTAGTTTTGGCCCTAAAAATTAGGGTTTCCACAAAAATAGGAATTTCTAAAATCTAAAGACATAGTTGGAAGCTCCTTGGAAAAATCAAAGTTTAGAGCTTTGGATCGAGATTTTTGGCTGGGTAAATCTCCGGGAAACTCAAACCCTATTTCAGGGTCCTCCCAGTGAACCCAGGAAGATTAAAAGGCAATTCTGAAGGGTGAAGCTTTGCAGATCTCAAATTCTGAATACACCAGGCTGATCATCTCGTCAAGGCGCATCTTTCTATCCTTTCAGAAAGTTGAAATTCACATTTTGAATTTTTAGGGTTTCTCTAACAAACCCTAATCTAAGACCAGATCCATTTTTCAGCAAATTAAGTGGTAAGACCTAAATCTTTTCTATTTCCATTTGAAGTACTCTTTAAAGATGTCTCACCACACCAAGCTTGAGGACAAGCTTGAAGGGGTTGATAACTTCCGAGCCTGGAAGTATAGGATTGGGTTAATCCTGGAAGAGAATGAGTTGGACTCATATATAAGGGAAGAGGTCTTTGTCCCAGAGGGAGAAGAGGCTAAATCCCTCCACAAGAAGAACTTGGTCAAGGCAAAGAGAATCATTGTTGATTCTATCAAGGACCATCTCATCCCCCATGTGTCATCTCTGAAGACACCCAAAGAGATGTTTGATTCCCTATCCAAGCTATTTGAAGGGAAGAACATAAATCAGAAGATGACTCTGTGGAACCAATTGAAAGGGGTAAAACTTTAGAATGGAGAATCCATTCAATCTTATTTTTCTAGGGTCTCTCATATCAAGGAACAACTAGAAGTAGTGGATGAAATGGTGGAGAATGGTGAAGTTGTCATGACCACTATGAATGGCCTACCCAGGTCATGGGACTCCTTTATTCAAGGAATATGTGCAAGAAAGAAGTTGGTATCCTTCAACAGACAATGGGAAGAATGTTCACAAGAAGAAGCAAGGCTTGTGGCATGAGAAGAAAAGATGGGGAATGAAGATCAAAATCTCACAGCTCACACCAAGAAAGGGAAGTCCAAGAGAGAGCCATCTCACTTCAAGAAATATTCACATCACCATAAAGAAAGGAGAATATGCTTCACCTGTAATGAAAAGGGACATATTGCCATAAATTGTCCCAAGAACAAGAAGGACAACAACAACATCAACAAGAAGAAGAAGGGCAGCAAAAGAAGTTACCATGCTCATGCTGTCGAGGATGATGAACCTCCCAAGAAGAAGGCTAGAGCAGAAAGTGATGATGATGACTCATCAAGTGAAGAAGAGTATGTTTTAATCTCTGCTCTCACAGCTACTATCTCTCATGGTTGTAATGATTGGCTTATTGACAGTGGGGCTTCAAAACACATGACTGGGTTTAAAGAATCCTTTGCTAATCTATCTGAACATGAGTCACCCCATAAGGTGAAACTTGGGAATGAATACCAATACCCTATCAAAGGAAGTGGTGAGGCCTCCTACAATCTAAACTCTGGGAAGTCTTTGAAGATGAAAGATGTTTTGTATGTACCTGGGCTCAAGAAGAATCTACTCTCCATATCCACATTGGATGCAAAAGGTATGAGGGTTGCATTTGTGGATGACCAAGTTCTAATGTGGCAAAAGGGAAAGACCATAGATGATGCAGTAGTGATTGGAGAGCAAGAGGGAGGATTGTATAAATTGAAGGGACAACCTGAACATGCCATGGTGCATGAATCCATGGAGCCAAGTGAACTTTGGCATAGAAGACTTGCTCATATGCACTATAGGGCACTTCCAATTGCAAGAAAGGTTGTAGAGGGTCTTCCTGAAATCAAGACCAAACATGAAGGTGTTTGCAAAGGATGTGCAAAAGGAAAGAACATAAAGAAAGCATTTCCAAGCAGTGAAAGCAAGGCAAAAGATATCTTGGAAATTATCCACTCCGATGTATGTGGTCCGATGTCATCCAGTTCTCTGAGTGGGTATGCTTACTATGTCTCTTTCATGGATGACTTTTCCAGGAAGACTTGGGTTTACTTCTTGAAGAACAAAGATGAAGTGTTTAATAAGTTCAAGGAATTTAAAACCTTGATGGAGAACCAAACTGATAAGAAGATCAAAACATTCAGATCCGACAATGGTGGAGAATTCACTTCAGGTGACTTCAAGAAGCTATGCAGTGATTCAGGGATTAAGAGGGAGTTGATTGCTCCTTACAATCCACAATAGAATGGAGTTGCAGAAAGAAAGAATCAAACAATCATGGAAGCAGCAAGGGCAATGCTACATGACCAGGATCTACCTATGCATCTATGGGCAGAAGTAGCTAGGATAGTTGTATATGTGCAGAATAGAACACCCCGCAAGATATTGGACAACAAAACACCAGAATAGGTCTTTTCTGGTAAGAAACCTGAAATCATCCATCTCAGAATATTTGGTTGTCCACTATACACTCATGTCCCAAAGGAAAAGAGGACCAAGATGGATCCTTCAGGAAAGAAGGGTATCTTTGTGGGTTACAGTGAAAGCTCGAAGGCTTACAGAATATACTTTCCAGGGTTCAAGAAGATTGATGTCAGCAGAGATGTGACATTTGATGAAAACTCAACATTCATCAAATCAAGGAAGGCACCTGTTGAAGATTATGAAGAACCTAAGGAAACTAGATTTCAAGACACTACTACGACTGAAGCAGTTCCAGATGCAGATCGTGAAATTGAAGATCCGCAAGAACCTGTAGATCCACCCCATGAGAATAACTCTCACAAGAGGAAACCTGCATGGGCTAGAGAGCTCATTCAAGATGCAGAAAGATATGGCATTCCAGAAGAAGAACATAGAGCAAAGAAGAGAACTAGATCACACACCAGCTGTGTTGCTTTACTCTGTGATATCATGAACAAAGAACCTTCCAATTATGAAGAAGCAGCGGAAAAGAAAGAATGGAAGGATGCCATGGTCAAAGAATACCAATCAATAATGAAGAATGATGTTTTGGATGTTGTACCAAGACCTAAAGGGAAGTCTGTTGTGACTTCCAAATGGATCTACAAAATCAAGCATGTTGTAGATGGAAGCATAGAGAAATACAAGGAAAGATTTGCAGCTTGTGGCTTCTCTCAGAAAGAGGGAATAGATTATGAAGAAACTTTTTCTCTTGTAGACAAGTACACTTCCATCAGATTAGTACTTGCTCTGGCTGCAGTGATGAAATGGAAGATACACTAGATGGATGTCAAGATTTCTTTCTTGAATGGTGTAGTTTAAGAGGAACTGTATGTAGAGCAGCCACTCAGTTTTGAGACACATGATAGGGAGTCATATGTGTGCATACTGAAGAAAGCCTTGTATGGCTTGAAGCAAGCTCCTAGAACTTGGTATGGTAGGATGGATAGTTTCCTATCTAGTTTGGGATTTACCAAGAGTAAAGCGAATTCCAACATTTACTACAAGGTTGAGGAAGGAAATCCAGTGATACTACTTCTGTATGTGGATGACCTGTTTGTTACAGGTAATGATAGTTTGATTGTTGATACCAAGAGGAAGCTTGCTACCGAGTTCGAGATGAAGGACTTGGGGATGATGCGCTATTTTCTAGGCATGGAGGTGTGGCAGAGTGCAGATGGGATCTTCCTTGGAGAAGGGAAGTATACAGTAGAGATCCTGAAGAGGTTCGAGATGATGGACCGCAAGGCCATGGCCACAACTATGGCATCAAACCTGAAGCTTCTATGTGATGCTTCATTTGAGCCGGTTGATGTCACTATCTATCGTCAGATGATTGGGTCCTTGATGTACCTAACGAACACAAGACCAGATATTTGCTTTGCGGTGAACACATTGAGCCAGTTCCTGACGGATCCGAGGAGTGTTCACCTGTTTCTATAAAGCATATTCTGAGGTACCTGAAGGGTACAGTTGATTATGGGATCAAGTATGATGAGAATCAAAAGTTTAACGTACAGGGTTATGTTGATTCAGATTGGGTAGGCAGTGTTGCAGATAGGAAGAGCACTTCTGGGTGCTGCTTCAGTATGGGATCAGGTGTGATCTCTTGGTTTAGCAGGAAGCAGTCCTGCATAGCACTAAGTATAGCCGAGGCAGAGTATGTTGCAGCCTGTTCGGCTAGTTGTGAGGTAGTATGGCTGAGGAAGCTACTGTCTGAGTTATTTGATCTACCGTTGGAGTCTACTAGTATATTTTGTGACAACTAGAGTTGTGTGAAGTTGTATGAGAACCCGGTGTTCCACAACAGGTCGAAACACATAGAGATCAAATATCACTATATCAGGGATATGGTGCAGAGAGGAGTAGTGAATATCCTGTATGTTGCGACGGACGAGCAGATTGCAGATGTGTTGACGAAGCCACTAGCCAGAGTGAAGTTCGAGTACTTCAGAGAGAGGCTTGGTGTTCTTCAAATCGACGACACTTCGAGGAAGAAGTGATGGAGACATTTGATGTAGCCATTCCTAGAATGGTGGAAAGGGGATCCTTCACATGGCTATGGATATAAGCGTTGGATGATGAACATCAGGATGATGTTCTAGTTTCTGCTCTGTATGATCAGTTGGATCATTTACATTTGTATGTATATGTACACATCATGTTGGATGTTGGATATGATCAGTTGGATCATTTATGTATGTACGCATCATGTTGGATGTTGGATATGATTAGTTGGATCATTTATGTATGTATGCATCATGTTGGATGCTTGGACCATGTATCTGTATATGTATCAGGTGGATACATTGTATGATCAGGTAGATCATGTATGTTTATATGTATCAGGTAGATACATTGTGTGGATCATGTATCTATGTATGTATCAGGTGGATACACTGTGTATGGTGCTATGTATCAGGTAGATACTTGGTATGCATAAGGTAGATGCATTGTATGATCACGATGATCGTGGATGACGAGCTTCTCCAGATGACATGCATTAGGACGATGCAGTGATGATGATCAAGACGATCATGTGTACATCGGGATGATGTATGGTGAGTATCAGGATGATACTCTATGGCCGTGGAACAGGTTGTGCAGATGAGCATGTCTGGGAGATCCTATAGGTCGTAGTTGTGTACCCGTAACAGCTTGGGATGCTCTTTCGAGACATTGCTCAGGATGATGTATGGAGAGTATCAGGTTGATACTCTGTGGCCATGGACAGGTTGTGCAGATGAGCATGTAAGTAGACCTGGGAGATCTGGATAGGATGAAAAAGGCCTCAGATGCTCTTTCAAGGCAATGCTCTGGGAGGACATGTAAGTAGACCTGGGAGATCTGGACAAGATGAAAAAGGCCTCAGATGCTTCAGCCAGGTTTTGTGATGGACCACATGTAATGTGCTCCTAGGAGATCCGATAGGTAGAGTTGTGTGCTCGTAATAGCCTTGGATGCTTCAGCCAAGTTTTGTGGTGAGATCACATGTAATGTGCTCCTGGGAGATCCGACAGGTAGAGTTGTGTGCTCGTAATAGCTTGGGATGCTTCAGCCAGGTTTTGTGATGGGTCACATGTAATGTGCTCCTGGGAGATCCAACAGGTAGAGCTGTGTGCTCGTAACAGCCTGGGATGCTACCTCCAGGTTTTGTGACGCACGTAATAAGTCCTGAGGATTCCACAGTATGGCCAGTGATGATGAAGACTTGCAGGTGGTGGGCTGACATCCAGTATGAAAAAGGACTGGCTTTGTAGAACTTCCTATGATGAGTAGATTCAGAGATTGATCGAGATAGCAGCAGCTGTGACGATGATGATGATTCGAGGATGATGATTCGCTGATGATGATCCAGATAAGAAGACTTGTGCTAGCAAATCTGTGTTGAGAAATACCTTCCTAGTTAAGAGGGAGTGTTGATGTATATGTAACTTTGGAATGTATTTCACCCATGTATTTCATCTATGTATATTGTCCTTCTATAGCGATGTTATTATTCCTCTATACGGAAGTGTCGTCATTTGTATTGACAAGTGTCACAAGTTTCGTAACTTGTCGATGGGTTATTAGACCACCATGTCTGGGGTCGGCCCTGATTAAGTTAATATTGGGTTATTGTACTAAGCTAGACAAGTCGGCCCATAAGGTTATTGGGCAGTTAGGACAAGTATAAATAGAGATCTCCCGATCTCTATTTGGATCACTCAAAACTCACTCTTCCTTCACTCGGAAAGTGGCGCACATGTGAGGAGGAGGATCAGCTACTAAGAGGAGTCTATCTTTGTGTAGTTTGGTTGTACTTTGGTTGTACTATTGCTCTATCTATCTCTGAGGAAGTTTTGGGGTTTTTCACCTTAGGGTTTTCCCCACGGAAACTCTGTGTGTCTATTGTCTCTTATGTTTGCTTCTTGTGATGATTGACATACTTGCTATGATTGATATGCATTGATATACTATACATGTTATTCTCTCAGTAAAAATCCTAGAGTATCTTGAATTAATGCTCAAAATTTAACACTAAATGCACTATCCTTCGTCATTGTTCTCAAACAATGAAACAATATTTTTAACCAAAATCTGAAGCCGGTAAATGCCAATTGTTTTTAGCTTTGATCAAATCTAGAAGTATGGCAACTGTTAGAAAAAATTTAGGCATAAGAACATTGAAGAATATTGAATCAAGTAATCATGTTGTTAAATCTCTTGCTGCTACATTCACATTGATTGGTAAAAAAACTCGTTCAAAAGACTGTAACGTAGCTCGCTGTGTATTGGCTAAATAAATTGTATGTAGATCCACAAGACAATGTCGTTTACTTAAATGCACATCAGAAATTGTCCGTTTACATCCAAAGACACTTAAAAAATATTCAATATGAAGAGACAACCTTGATGTAGAGGGACAAATGGAAACATTATGGGCATTTAGCGGTAGGTTGCCCCGCAAAGACATAAAGTTGGTTGAAGTAGTGAAGGGACTAGTGCACACTTTTTGGCACGATAACAGTAGGCCTTCTTTTAACACAAAGGATGTGTTAAAACACTGTAGGGTTTCTTTGAAAAAAAACCTCATGTTAAACATTATCCTGACATGACACAAACTCAATTGTTCGAGATGTTTAAAGTTTCCCACGTAGAGCTAAGGCTCGGGCAAAGATCTTTTGAAAAATGCAAGCCTTGGTATGTTAGAATCAATAGAATCTGGAACACTTGTTGTTGTAGATACCGCATAGATTTTGATGTATATTATCATACATTTTCACATATACGTCATTTTTTGCATCCTAACCATGTGCAGGAATGCTCAAGTATAGTACCGCCAATGTCGTCTAGAGATTTCATCCATAGCATAATGTGTCTAAGGCAAGATGGGCAGACGCATTACTTAAAACAATGTGTAGAGGGTTATTGCAACAATTGTGGTGGGATATCATTATGGTCCGATTGAATCCATGAGAGTGACTATCAAGCATTCGAGAATGCAATTGTTGAGAAGCAGAACTTTCAGTATGCGACATATCAGCTACGTGATGGGAAAGAAATCAAGAAGATTAAATTGGTGACTTCACAGGTGACAATCTACACGAATAATGTTCATTTAACTGAGTGTACATTATTTATGTTGTTTTATAACATTGTTAAATCTTGACATATTAATATTCATGTAAATCTTTTTATGTTGTTTTATAACACTATTTATTTTTTTCCACTAGGTGCAAGTATGTGATTTTATTTCAGAGTTCTGTGGAAAGATACAACAGTACATTCAGCATGTCGATATGGCATGGTGGCAAGATGAGTAATTCAGAATATGTCGGGACACCTTCCCTCTCGGAACAATACTATCAGTGGTTGACTTTGCGGAAAATTACACCATACAACCACAAAATGAAATACAAAGTCAATACTATCACTCAGAGCGGGTGAGCATAATGGTCCATATCACTTATCGATATGGGACAGATAGCAATGAAGAGAAATGTGTGATATTGAAAGAAAGTCACTTTTACATAAGTGACGAACAGACCCATGACATCCATTACGTGCAACATTGCTTTCAATTGTTCTATGATTATGTGATAGCTATGGATATACCATTTTATCGTCATTTGATTTGGTCAGATGGTTGTGTTGGATAGTTCAAGAATGCACATGTATTTCAATGGTTGTGTTTGTTGCACATAAAATACAAGGTGCCACATACATGGAACTACTTTGAAATAGGTCATGGCAAAGGAGAGCACGATGGTGTTGGTGCATGCATAAAAACTGCCCTTCGAAGGGAAGATATGAATTTTACAGGTGCTCACCTTTGTGACACTTCATCTATAGTTAAATGCTGTACATCTATGATGGGAGAACAAGAAACAAGGAAACACCTAGTGCGGAGAATATTCTAGGAGGTGACAGATGTGGAACGATCCCAAACACATCGGGTGAACACAGTGCATGGAACTCGACAATTTCATTCTATTAGAAGCTTAGACAAATCGGCCCTACAAATTTGGACAAGATTGAAGGCTTGCTTTTGTAGTTCCTATAGAATCGATGAATGGGATGATTGTGAGTATACAGATACAGTTGATACATGGGATCGAGTGACACTTGGCACCGATTTCAAGGGGGTTAATGAAATAGACCATTTGGAAGATGATCAGACTTATATTTCTACAGACTATGATCACATATCGGATCTCATACAAGCAGGTACAAAAAAGTAAATTAGTAGTACCTAAATCACTACAAGCCTTTACATTGAAAGAAATTTTATTTATGTTACATGCAAGACCTTTTTTAATATTTATGTATTTTTAACCTTTTTCGATTTCCTTTCACAGGTCAAATATATGCAGTAGTTTCCCCAAAAAATAATGAATGGGGTTCTGACTATTGGTTGGCACATTGCTTAGAGGGGAAACAAACCATTCTCGAACCTATTACAGATGATGAAAATATTGAATTCCCAACTGGCTCGATGGTTATAAAAGGGGAGTGCTTTACACTAGCAACACAATAGAAAAGGAAGGGTGGGTATGTATATCAGGATTATAAACCAGGAGCTATTGTATACCACTTCACCAACCTGGTAGTTGGTATAAACATCAAGCTGTGCACAATTTTGAACAAAAATAGGTCACATGTACGATACTTGCTACCTCATTTAGAGCATGAGAGATTGATGGAAACCATTGGCAGCAGAGATGATCCAGATGGCCTACTCGAGTGAGTGCATTTTCAAGCGTTACTAGATTTCCCAGTGTGGCCAGCTTGTCAGGTGAGTTAAATTTAATCCTTAAAGTGCGTGCTGAAGCACAAGTTCAATTATTTAGCCTTTAGTTTATTCCCAATGTCATGCTCTTATTTTAGTGATTTGTTGATTGAGCTCACACCTTGGTTTGTTTATTTCTTGAGTGTGGAAATATCATTGATCATGTGCTTCCTGAAATGTTACTGTGCTCTCCAAATAATCCATGTACTTGGATGGAAACTTGTCCATTTGCAACTGAAACGTACACTATTGATTGCATCTCAATTTTGACTCTAGGTGCCAATGTTTTAGTGTTGATTTTTAATTGTTATATTGAGAGAATGGTCATGAGTTTATTTTAATAATTTGTTGGTTACACTATTTCCTTGTAACTAACCATTTCATAAAATTTATCTCTTTTAATTTTCAAGGCTTTCTTGGGACGAGTTTTTTTCAATTTTTTAAACATTTAATGCAACAGCAACATCAAACAAACACAAAGACATAAACCTAAAAATGTAGTTAAGCATATATCAGCAAGGCATATAATGCACATTATGTTCCCATATCAAGTCAACCATATAGGTAAATCTGAACATTGCTTTATATTATACGTACATATAATGTTTTCAAAAATGGCATGCCATGGCTATAATACAAAATAGTGGATCATACTGTACATCTGTGTGTACATACAAACAAACCAGTACATGTATGTATACCCCTATACATGGATTCTATTTGCCCCCCCTATACATGAATTCTATTTATCCCCCTTTTCGCTGCCAATGTTGGTGGCTAATGAGAAGTCTATCTTTCTTTTTCGGTTGCTCGATGGCGTTCCCCAACACTCCACAGGAGGATCCATTCTCAATTGTGGAGACTACATACAAACCAAAATTTATAAGTTAGTTTACCAAGCTATAAAAATAAATACAACTCTATGTACATTTGTTCAAATTCCAAGCAAATATAACATTTTTACTTACCATGCATGTGTAAGTCCTCGGCAGTGAAACTGCATGTACTTGGGTGGGGGGGCATGGAGGGTCATCAGTGGCCCCAATTGGGTGCTCTTTAGGCACCACTAGCTCAGTAGATGCCTGCATAAAGTAACATATGTCAATGTCAGCAAATACAAATAAAACGAGACATATATACTACATGGACATATAATGACTTTTTCAAAGAAAGCGAGACATACACGTACCTGGGGGGGGTAGAGGTGGGTCACCAACAACGTCGGTTGGGTTCTCTTCAGGAACCACTAGGTCAATAGTAGCCTGCATAAAGTAACATATGTCAATGTCAGTAAATACAAAGAAAACAAGAAATATACTACATGGACGGACAATGACTTTTTCAAAGAAAGGGAGACATACACGTACATGGGGGGGGGCCAAATTTGGGTCACCAACAACCTCGGTTGGGTGCTCTTAAGGCACCACTAGCTCAATATATTCCTGCATAAAGTAACATATGTCAATGTCAGCAAATACAAAGAAAACAAGAAATATACTACATGGACGGACAATGACTTTTTCAAAGAAAGCGAGACATACACGTACCTGGGGGGGGCAGAGGTGGGTCACCAAAACCCTCGATTTGGTGCTCTTCAGGCACCACTAGCTCAGTAGATTCCTGCATAAAGTAACATATATGTCAATGTCATCAAATACAAAGAAAACGAGAAATATACTACATGGACGAACAATGACTTTTTCAAAGAAAGCGAGACATACACGTACCTGGGGGGGGTAGAGGTGGGTCACCAAAACCATCGATTTGGTGCTCTTCAGACACCACTAGCTCAGTAGATTCCTGCATAAAGTAACATATATGTCAATGTCAGCAAATACAAAGAAAACGAGACATATATGTACTACATGGACGGACGATGACTTTTTCAAAGAAAACAAGACATACTTGCATACATACAAATTAAACTATACTACATATATATACCTGGGAAAGGTGAAGAAGTGGGTCAACAGTGGGTGCAATAACTGATATTGGCCTAATGGATTGGCATATGCCTCCATAAACAAGGCCGCTCGGTGGAAATAGTAATCATGCTACGTAACAAAACATAAAGATACAATTAGAAAATTTCTAACCATTAAAAGCATGTACATGTTGAATCATTAAAAGCATAATTAAAAGCATGTACATGTTGAATCATTAAAAGCACAATTAAAAGAAAAATTAAAAGAATGTACCTGTGTTTGGCAATCTACCTATGCTTGCGAGGGACCTTCCTAGGATTCCACAAACTCATCTTGCCCACCCTGCATAAAATATATTGTATCCAGATTAAGATGTATTGAATGTTGTAATCTCTACTATAAATATGTAAATCACAACATGACAAATTAAGAAGTAAAGTTCTTACAGCTAATGGTGAAGAACCAAAATCATACGCAGCATTGACCACTGCATCAAGGTCATCAACATTAACGACCAGATTATGCGAATCTGGGGTGTCATTGGACACCAGCTGTATATTTGTTCACGTAAATTGTCACATAATTAAATAGAAATAAATTACAAAACAATTGAAATCTATGATATAAAACAAAATATACTATGTAAAGAATCAGTTTTACTTACATATCGGAGTAATCCATCGCCCCGGAAAAATGAAGTAGGCCCATAGCATATGTTGCGACATGTTGTGCAAGGGTGTGGAATAACACGACGCTCTAAACCCTCTGCGTCTCGAGTGCGATCTGTAGCTCTGGTAGGGTCTGGAGTCCTAGTAAGTGGATCCTTAGTGTGTGATGGTCCAACACCAGATGGGCCAGCCTCAAAAGTGCCAACCTCTTGGCCTACATTACCTCCAACAACAGTTTCAACCCCTTGGCCTACATTTCCTTCGACAACAGTCCCATGTTGAAGCAAAGTATCTACCAAATGGAATAAGGCCTCCTGCATATCATCAAGAATGGGACCGGCTGGAGGATATACCCAAGGGGGGTTTGGTGTGCGTGGAGGGAGTTGCACACGGTTAGGATCAGTCCTATCCCCTTCCCTATCTTGGGGCATCCCATGACCTACACCCTGGAACTCTAGAATGTCAAAATAGTTCACATGTTTCCCTAGGATAAATTCTACATACAACTTCCTAAGGAAATAAAATGGGATGTCTGTATTCCCATGAGGGTCTTCATCGAAGACCATGTACCAGGGATCCATCCAATTGGCTTTAATATTTGGTTCCATGCACCAGTCTATGGAAATCTGCGGTCGACTGGTGGGTGGAACCAATCCAGTGCTAGGGTCCCGGAATAATAAAAACAATTGGTGTTTTGTTATCTTTAGTTTTTTGACGTCTTTGTAGCTCAACCCAATGGAATAGTATTGCCTATGGGAATCTCGGTAAGAGCTAATGTTGTACAGTGCTCCCTAGGCATTGGAAATTGTGTTAGTTATGGTATCTAATGCCTCAGCTATTAATTGTCTTAAATTTTCTCCCCTCTAAACAATGAGCTAAGGCGGTTCAATGCACCCAAACGAACCAGAATCTCTGTATTCCAGTCGTGTTCCTCCTCGGTGTTTGGGTTTGTGTCTGGATTTGGGTTTGGGTTTGGGTTTAGGTTTGTGTTTGGGTTCATGTTTGGGTTTGGGTTTGTGTTTGGGTTTGTGTCCTCTGTTAAGATTACAATAACAAATTCAAAATTTAATTAATAAATTTCATTGTTTGGTTTAATATGTAGCAAATTTTATTAAATTGGTTTTAAAAAAAACAAAAACTATTAAATTGACAAACACAAGAACAAAAATTGAAAGGAATTTGGAAGGAAAGGGCAACCTACCTTCCATTGTATCCCAAGTGTGAATTGGCTCTTGCTAATTTGCCTCCTCCTTCTCTCAAACTGAAATCGATAATGCGTTTTATCGACCTCCCGAAATTGTCGGCCTTGACTATGTATGTGAAAATGAGGCCGTGGGCCACTGTTTTATTTTTATTTTTTGGTATTACAAATCACAAGTGCAATATATCGCACTTGCGATTTGTAACTCTTAAGAAATGCATGTGCGCAATATGCAACAATTAAGGTTTTTGCAATATGTTGTAACACAATTTTTGTACTACAAATCGCACATGTGATATATCGCAAGTGCGATATATCACACTTGAGATTTGTAACTCTTACAAAATGCAAGTGCGATATATCGCATATGCGATATATGCTAACTAACCTTAGCCTCGATTTTGGGCTCGGGTTTGTCCGAACCTAGCCACAATAACGCATATGCGTTATGGATTTCCATTTCGGACATGCGTTTCCGATTTCTAAAGTGGCACTAATAAGTGGAACCAACTTCGTGCGACTACCCTTAACTTATGGAATCATATGCACTACACCAAACAAGATCCTGTAGAGGTATTGCATTAGATTGCGTAGCTCTAAAAACTTGTCGGTGAGCAAGAATTAATAATGGATGTAATGGATGCACTGTAATAAGAACAACTCTCTCTCTTCAAATAAAATTTGTGTTACAATGTTATTGCATTACTTTGTTACATGTTCTTGTGATACATTGTTACATGTTATTGTGTTATGTAACAACATTTGGTAATAAGAACAACTCTCTCTCTTCAAATAAAATTTGTGTTACAATGTTATTGCATTACTTTGTTACATGTTCTTGTGATACATTGTTACATGTTATTGTGTTATGTAACAACATTTGGTAATAAAAACAACTCTCTCTATTCAAGTAAAATTTGTGTTACAATGTTATTACATTACTTTGTTACATGTTCTTGCTATACATTGTTACATGTTATTGTATTATGTAACAAACATTTGGTATTGTGTTACATTACTTTGCATTACAAAGTTATAGTAATAAATAAATAAATACAATAATAACTTTTATTAACAACGCTGAATTGGTGCTCTTAAATGCAACAATCACACTCAATATTGCAGGGATCCAATCCAACTTGATATTTAATTTTTAAATACCATGAATAGTGCTACGAATCTTGGAAGAATGGAATGGCGATTCTCAAAATTTACTATGCACTTCGTAATTATATCATCCACTACTTTTATTTCTTGGAATTTGAACAAATATATTTAAGTAGACATATGTTTTTTGGGACCATCAATACTGGGATCAAGGACTCTAGGCGTTTATTTAGTCAGTTTCATTACATGATTAAATATCATTATGGGATGGCCTCTGATATGAGTTTGAGACAATACAGGTTAGTTGATTATTTTTAAGTTTTTGATCTTCCAATATTATAATTTAAAAGAAAAACAATGTTTCAAAGCCATCACACAGTTTTTGAAAGCAAGTAGAAGCTGCAAAATAAAAGTAGTTGCATGCAACCCTTATCCACTAATAATATGTGCAAAGAAAAAATTGCTCACCTGATCCCATTTTACATGTTGGCATAGATTGAACTGAGCTTAAACGACTTTCTTTGTTTGTTTGAATGGCGTCTTTCCAAATATAAGTTCATGCAGAAATATCCCAAAGGTCTACCAATCTACAACACTATCATGCCCTTCTCCTTTGATCATTTCTAGGCCCAAAAAATCATGAATTCCCACAAATGACATGGAGCGAGCACTCTGTTGGCTTTGCAATGAGATCGAGAAAATCAACTTCCAATTTGTGTTTTCTTTCTTTGATCTATGAGGGAAGAATTGAGGTGCAAAACATGATAGTTCTACAAAGGATGAATGCATACTGGTTGAGCACAAGTTGGTTCAATCCAGGTTGGTTGAACAAAATATGTTGAAACTCTCTTGGATTGATCAAGATCAATAGATGATTATTTCACTAAAGTAGCATTGACAACACACTGCAAAGAAAAATCAAAATTTGAAAGCATGGAGAGGGGGTGTCAGTGATAGTAGTGGAGGTGGTGGCATTGACAAGGGTAATGGCAGTCAGTAGATTAAATGCATAAGTAAATGCAAAGTGGTCAAATGTCAGGGGTTTAGGAGTTTAATGTGAATACAAATGAAATGAAATAACCCCACCATTAGTTAGGAAATAACACCCCAAATACCTCAACCAATCACATGGGAGATAAATGAAATGAAACTTAGGATCGCTGAAGACATAAAATTTTGTATATCCCGAACTCTGGTTAAAATTCAAAATTAGATGCAAAGAAATAGGTGGTCATATGAGGTCAACGCGGAATCGAAAACAGTGATACATGCCTTCGGAAGGTATAATAATGAAGCATCAAATATTGTAGGTTCAAAATGGATATAGTAATTACAATGATCACATGACACATATTTTTTCATAGTCAAACAAAGTTACAATTAAAGTGGATGTCATTAATGAAACATTTCACTTTGGACATTGGTTACAAGAAGGTGGTAACCAATAAAGTTGTAAACCTTCTACCAAGGATATCTAATTGTAAACCAATAATTAAATATTAGATTAGTGTCCTATTAACTAAAAACAACCTTGTTGATTTATGAGGAGTTGAGGTATTGTGACAATCTATCAATGATTCAAGTTTATTTGTTTATTAGCCAATGCATGTTTCAAAGAGGGCTCTTTATTTCAAAGAAAAGTGATTGGTTACAAATAATATTATTATTCTTGGGTAATTTATTTAAATTTTTATATAGTTAATGGTGTAGGGTTGTTGGGTAGGTCAAATTGTTCTCCCTCTAATTTTTGAGTATTGTACTTAAATGTCCATACAATTAAGTGCAGGGTTGCTGGGTAAGTCATATACATATATATGTCATTTGTTATAATTGTTAGTCTTTATTTGGGAATATTATTTCCATTTTATCTTTCCTAGTCCTTGTGTAGGACTATTGTTTCCATTTTTTCTTTCTTGGTCCGGTTAATTATCTTAATTCTTTCAAGACCTTACTTTTACAATTTTAACCCATATATGGTTGTTGTATTTTAGTAATTATTAAATTACAATTTCATAACTCAAAATTGTGATCACATCATTTTTCATGGTCTTTTAATTGATTCAAATTTTTATAATTACATTTTGAATAGTCAACTGATGAAATTCAATCATTTTTGTTGCCAAATTTTGGTGAAAGTTAACCTTTCTGACTAGTACATTTTGGTGGGAAAGGTAAAGCTCCACCCTAATCTGGTGATGCATAATTGGCACTCCAATTGCCCCTAGTTATAGTAGTTTTTTTACAGAACCCTTATTTGAATCCAGGGGTAAAAATAACAATGGAAATTTGCAATCTTAGTGTTTGTAAGTTGCACTTTTAGAGTAATATAGAATCTCTCAACTAACCCAAATTATTGGAATGGCATCTTGAATCATGCAAATTGTGAATCCAACGATTATTGGTTTGTTGGATCTAAGCATATATGGGATGAGTTGAATGCTCCATATTCAATACTTTATGATATGTTATTTTACCTAATTCTAGTAACATGGGTTATCTTAAAATATAGCAAAACTTTTAGGGGAAAGTTCCTTGATAAAATTCCATCAATTATATGGAACTATAACATTTTTTTTTCCGCAAAAAAAAATAAAATTAAAAAAAAATAAAAATAAAAATTATTTCTCATAGAATATAAAATTATATGATGAGCATATATTCCGAATATCAGCTCAAAAAATATGTTCTAAGATCTGTTCTTAGAATTTGCATCATTCCTTTTACATATAAATATATGATCAGCATAAATGTTGTGAGCAATCTATCAAGATCAGTCCTGTATATAACAAAACACATATAACAATTCTAAACATGATATAATCCGAAAAGAGCTTGATAATTTTTTCAAGGGATATTCGCTGCAAATCATGTTGTAAATATGGAACAAAAATTGAGAAGTCTTCATGTTTCATGTGTTGCATCCAAAATCTTGGGCCCTTCCATAAAAGGACGATGATAGTATTGGAAAAAATGTTCATGATTGTGCTCTTTTATTTTAAACCGTCATGCAACCAACTGAAGGCCCTCTTTAGAAAGGGTGTTTGCAGATCAGTTTCATTCCCTGTAAACATGTATAGATGAGATAAAATTAAAATTTGAGATTTAATATCCAAAATCTCTTCTAGCGGTGGAACCGGTCAAGTGTGTGTACATCTTTGTGCTCCCTTGATCCAATTGGAAACCAATATTGAGTCACCAAAAACTTGAAGATTCTAAACACATTTTTTCACATAAAAAAGAAAAGGTATTTTAAGGGATAGTGTCGATGCTCAAAATGGCACGATTAGGGAAACAACATGTTAAACACTCTTGGAGGGTTGTTCAAGGGGATGAAGGGGATGGAAGCCCGGGTTGCATTTAGAGCCCTCGAGTAGATAGGATAATCACAGGTTGATCAATGGCATTAAGTACATAAATGAAATGAAAGCAAGGTTGGATGAGCTTGAGGAAGTACAAGGACACTTTCAAGATAAGAATGCTAGTCCATTAATGAATATCAATGAGACCTATCTAACCATATATGCATTAATTACTGAAAGAAAAATGGTTAATTGCAAAATATGTACAATAAAACGAAATGGGTTAGTGATAAATATTCTAAGGAAATAACGGTTATTCACAAGCGTGAAAATGTGTCAATGATTCAAACTATTATGGCTCTAGTGTAAATAGAAGTAGCATCTTTAATTGTGCAGAAGGAAATATTCAAATTCATTAATATTGGAATTTTTAATTGCATGCCAAAGTCTAAGCTTAGTAAAATGAGATAATTGAACTAAATAAAACATAAACTTAGTGTATCCACCGCTAGTATCAAAATGCAACAATAATGTATGTTTCCTATTTGCATAAGTATTTTTTACAGCAATTAATGATATGCCAAAAGAAATTCATCATTACGTTCAGGTTTGCAAATTTTAAAAGTAATTAAAAATCAGAGTATGTTAATGAATGATATTAATGATTAAACATTAAGCTTGGAGGATTAGTCGCTTACTTAAAATTTTTCCAGTAAATGAAACTAAATGTATAAATGAAAAAATTTTCATGACTGTGCATAATGGATACTTTTGTTCGAATTATATCTAGCACCAGAAAGGCCAGCGACTAAAGATTAAAAATCATATTTTTTTGTACAAAATAACAGACAAAATATAGTCCATGTACATAAAATATAGTTTTGCAGAATGTAAAAATGACAACACAAATAGAATGAAAGACGAAGGAAGACACGGAGATGCCCAAAATTAGATTTTATTAAAAGATGGAATTTGACTGTCATAAGTACAATAGGCCACGACCGGTTTAACCCCTGAGAAAGGGAGGTTTCTAATACCCTATGCAATTCTCAATAGCTCAATTTTATCAAGTGAAACTGAGATAGCAGGAGGAGTCCCTGCTCAGATTGTCGTGTAGGAAAAAATATACAGGAGAAACGAAATACATGCAGGAAAAAAGGACGTACCTCTGACGAAAGGATACTCTGCCTTCACCATTATGGATTAACTTAGACTGTAGCCTTACCTACAATCGCCGCCTATTAGGCTCATGGACGACTAAGTTTGAAGGGGAAAATGGCAGAAGTGAAAAGCTAGCAATACCCACCTCTTAGCTCCGGTTCTAGATCCTTGACCTCGACAGCGTCGTCGAGCTTTTAAAGGCTGCAGCAGGGATGTGAAGCATGTGAATGAAGGTGAAGTGTTTCAGAAACTGCCATGAGCTCAACAGTCGTTGCATCTTTTGGATTTATGTCTTCTCATGTTCGTATGAATGAGGGTGAGTCGTAGTAACCAACACTCACCCTCATATTAAACCTCGAATACAAAATGACGTATATGGGAAACAATACATAGTCTTAGGGAGATGAAGCGTTTTCAGAACTTGAACTCTAAGTCACTTCATTTTGTTGCGTAAAATAGACATGTTGTTTGTCGCAGCTCCCATACGTTTTTTTTGTAAGTAAGCAAAAAATTGTATTAATATAAAAGAGAGTACATATCATAGATTACATAGGGCCGACCATGGGCAGTGAGAACTTGGACTACAAAATGCCATATCACTATAGAACTCCCCGACATAGAAACTATCAAAAACCATCATTAAATTTTCTAATACATTAGGCCATAACAGGTTGTTCCAAAAAAAAAACCCTAGATCTAAATAAAAATTGAAAGAAACTAAATTTCAACCCCCATCCCATTACATGTCGTTTAAACATAAGAAAAGATCAACAGAATCCAAAGACAACATAGATCAAACCCTGCGGGGCACGGATGGGAATCCCGGTTGGAGGCCAGGAAGAACAAACATGTAATCCCCACTCAACTGCAAAGGTTGTTCCTCAAATCCGATCCCCAATTCCTTCATAAGGGTGTCAATCTTTAAATGCATTAATCTGCCATCCAAGTGGTGCTCCTTCCAATTTTGCACTAGGACATCTAGGCCTTCCTCCTCCAATTGTCGATCCCAAAGCACGTGCTCGATCATTTTCTCCATAATCCTATAAAGGGAAAAAAAATTCTTGTAAAGCCCCAGTCTGACCGCATTATTGCTCATGTTTATGACCCAATATTCCAAAATATTAGCCTCCTTCTGCAGCCACTCACCATCCAAATCCTCCCATAGACTAGCTTCCATTGCTTCTAGTTCATTTTGGACATCAAGGGGGAGCCCAAGTTTGAAATAATGGGCTTCCATAACAACATGCTTTTGGGCCCGAGTGATGCTTTGGCCCCCAATTGGAGTGTTCCCTGTGGAATCCCTCCTCTTCCTAGGAGCTCAACCATCCAAAGCTTCAGTCCTACCCTGCATTTTTAACCTAACACAATCTCGCCACCCACATTCCAAAATCAAAGACATGGCATGCATACAAAGCAAGAAACGTCAATGATGGGAAAGTTGGCCACCTTTCCCAGAGTTATATATAAATTTTCCATAATTGGCCATGATAAGCTTCAATTTGCTTCTGATGTCATGCCTCTATACGATGATACTCGTCGTATCTTTCCCATTTACCCCATGATCCGCCACCACCTGTGGTCATAACTCTACATACGAACAACCTTTCCCCGCATTGTGTGAAGACGCTAGTATTCAATGTTATTAATTCCCTTATTAAGGTCATTGTCCTTTTCCACTTGTCGCACCTTACATGAGATGATCTGCCCCCCCCTTGGAGGGGGCATATGTCCATCTCACGTTGCCACCAATATTCTTGGGACTCATTCCCTTCCCGCCTAGACACATCCCAGGCATGCTGATCTTCACACTGCTCTCTAAACGTCCCATAGTCAAGTCACATAAATAACCTTCCATAATGGCTCTTCGGTCATGGATCCCTATGTTCGCTAGTAGATCTGCCACGTTGTTCACTCCCTTTTTGACATGGCAGAAGGAGCAGGCTCTCGTGTCCCACATAATGCTCACTAAGCGCTCAAATCGGTGCTCTAGCCTCCAATGTGTGGACACTTTGGAACTGTGGGTCCCATTTTAAAATCAAATGGCCATGTCCAGGATAATTGTTTAGTCCCCCTCCACAACCAAAGGAATCCAGTTTTGTCTCTGCACCATGAGCAGACTGTGATCATGCCTTCCAATTCAACAACATTGTTGGTTTCAAGGCCAATGTACCCCATGAAAATACCTAAAATGTTTCCTTCATGATTCTGGACAAGACCACCCAAACCAGCCACACTAGGGTTCCCCTTGTATACTCCATCGAAATTGAGCTTAAAGAACCCTTATGATGGAACCAACCACCGATTTGGGCTCGAAACCACCTAGCGATGGGGAATTGGATTTCTGAAGCAATGGAGGGGACCATATATGTCCCATGGTTGAAGAATTAAGGCTTCAGCTCCATGAACATTCAGTCAACTTCCCCCCAATAACTCATCCTGCTGGACTCCAACATTCTCATTTTTATGATTGTCATACCCCATTTTCAAAGTTTGATTTCCCCTAAAATGTTATGAGGTTTCGTTCTCGCAAAATTTCCCACACTAGGAAGCTTGAAAATATTTGCCACATTCAGTTACAATAGGATTTTGGAATGGATTTTCTGGCCATTCCCCAATGGAGAGATATGGTCATCCCTGAATTCTACTGGACCGTCTGAAGGAAATCGCCCCTTTGTCCCAGAGTTGCGCAGCAAAGGAACACGAGTCCAAGAGATGGCATATACTTTCTTCCACTCTCTCACACAAACAACATCTAAAAGGTCCTCTCATTCCTCTTGTCATAAGGTTTTCTCCTATCAAAATTCTTATTTTAATAAGCAACCACATGAAAGTAGTAATTTTGGGCCACATTTGGGCCTTCCAGAGATTCTTCCAAACTGTTTCTCGAGGGGGTCTGTTATGCCCTGTCCAAATGTCATAAGCTTCCTTTATGGAGAAAACCCCCATGGATTAAGAGCCCCATTGAAGCTTGTGCATCCCCTAGTGGAATTGTATACGCCTTTCCTCGAGAGATTCCCATATGTGAAGTGATTCCTCCCAGTTACCCAATTGGATCCACTAGTCCCGTGGAAGCCATTTTTGAAATTCCTCATTCCCAGCATCCTTTGCCCAAAAATCCTTTCCTTTCCCTCATTGTTGGGCCTCACAAACTTGATGGGTTATTGGAATATCAACAAGTCTTTGCAACTTCGGCATTTGTTTCCAGGAGTCATCCAGAAGTTAGCACATTCTCCATTCCTGACATCCAAGAAAATGTGGTCTTGAATCAGGATTTTTCCTTCTCTTGTCGATTTCCAGATGTGGGATCCCGACCTATTTTCCATGAAGTGAATGAGATCCTTCTTATCCCACCCAGAGGCATACTTGCAGTTCCATAGTCTCTCCCAAGGTTCAAACTCGTGAGTAACCCATATCCACCACACTTTGGCACCACAAACCTCGTTAATTTTTGTTGGGTCCCGAAGACCTAAACCTCTATGATTTTTCAGAGTTCAAATCGACTCCCAGTTGATGAGGGCCCATTTCTGCTTGTCAACAAACCCAATCCAAAATAAATTTCGTTGGATGTTGTGTATTTCTGTTGACACAATGACTGTCAACAGGGGTTCAATTCGCACTGCCATCAACAAACCATCAATAGAACTCCCTTACGCACCGGCCCGAAAAGGTTTTACCCTTTCCAGCAACACTCGCAAAGCAAGTGAAGTCTCACCCGAGATGAATAAGGGGGCTGCAGGAACCAAGTTTCCACAGTGGAGTTGAGGACATGCATCAAACATACATTACGACCGTAGAAACTAGAGATTATATCTTCCGCACTATGCTAGCAGTTCATCATTCGCATATTCATCAATGTAGGGTCAACACATAATAGACATTCGCATCAACATGATCTAACTACTCATTAGCATGAACAACAATTACTGATTCCACGGAGCATTAAACATCTCACAAACATTCGTATTCATCATCTAACAGAAACAAAGACAAATATAGAACCATAATCGAACATCTTCATGCATTCGTTAAAACCTGCGGAATGATCTTCGCAGAAACAATCAATACATCATATCATGGATACAAAACAGATCAACAACTGGATCGAAACTCAAAAGGTCGATTGGTCTATTCATAGCTGGATTCCCTTAGGCTTACAATCATACTCCTATTTATACAAAAATAAGTGGTTACAAAACGTTCCACATGACCAGTTCTTAACAAACTAAACTACTTTTGCGCTTCCTTGTTCTCCGCAAATGACCCTTCTTTCGCGGATTATCCATTTCGTAGCTGTCGGCTTCCGCACTTCATGCGGACTAATCTTGTGCCAACAGGCCCCCAACACAAACTTGTGGCTCGCCCTCAAGCCACCTTAGCTGGACACCTCTAGTACTGGTCTCGTTTGTCGCTGTGGTAAACTTCTGAAGCTATTGTTGACGTCTGGAGCTCACTGTCGTGTACTTCTCGAACTCATCCTCCAGTCTCTTGAAACCTTGATCATCTACCTCGAACTCATCCTCTAGGCTCTTGAAACCTTGATCATCTACCTCGAACTCATCCTCTAGGCTCTTGAAACCTTGATCATCTACCTCGAACTCATCCTCCAGGCTCTTGAAACTTTGATCATCTACCTCGAACTCATCCTTCAGGCTTGCTGCGACCTGGGGAAAAGTTCATCATTGTCACCAAATTGTGAAATAGTCCAGCTTCTCTGGCACATCTATTTCGCACATTTGACCGTCCGCTGCTGAAGCCAGCGGGTCGCTGCCCCTGGTGTTCTGGTGCTCAGGGGGGCCGACTCTTCTAACTACTACCGGACTCTTAGACATCTCAGGTGATACCTCATCTTTGTTCCGCCCATGTGTCTGCGCTGCTTCCTTCGCTAATTGTTCATGCACAGTCATCATTCTTGCTCTTAGCACACCTGGAGTGCTCCCGCTCGAAATGAAGTGCACCATTGCAACTATCTCACTTCCTTTTTCCACAGCTTCCTTGGGATTGTTCACCCGACTTCCTAACTCTCTGCATCTAACTTACTGACTCGCATCGTACAACTCACTGGTTTTACTCCGACTTGCATTCTTCAATCCCTACGCCAATATTTATGCCTACTTCTTGTCACTTGCTCATCATTTGCAAAATCTTATCCAAAACCAGCCGAATCTGTCATCATAATTCTTCGTCGTCTTTCGGTGATGCTGATCTGCAGTGATCACACTTGGATTTGACTCCTGCATGCTAAAACGTACAAAGCATCGACGGGCGACCTGGATGGCCATGCTTCCCTCATGCTTTCCACTTTTTGTCATCATTGTTTTTTTTTTACTATGTTTCTCAACCAGTGTACGCCTGATCATGGCGATAGGGTTTCACCCGATTCCCGTTTACTAGCTTTGGAAACAATACCCCATCTAAACTTTGTAGCTACACTGCAACTCAGTCAGTGACAAAATTTATGATGTAGGGACTTAACCAATGCATTTGTAACTTACTTGGATGCTTAGCAAACTTACTGTCATATAGCATAACTGTATCCCCATGCTGAAAGTGCTTTTGTTTAACATGGCGATCGTGCCAAGCGTTATGTCCATCCTTTTCTACTTTCTGATGAAATCCTGCGATGAACTGGTCCTCATCGAGCTATACCAATTGTGCCAATCGTTCTTCCAGTGCTCTATCGTCGCTCATTCTTGTCACAAGTGCAATTCGTAGACTGGGGACAATATACTCCATCAGCATTACGGCTTCTTTCTCGTACACGAGCTTGAACGGTGTCTGTCCAGTCAAACATTTACAAGTTGTGCAATACGCCCAAAGTATCGCAGGAATATTCAAGTCCCAATCATCTCGATCTGTGTTACACACCTTGGTGAGTGCGTGCTCCAATATCTTATTGAATGCCTCAACTATCCCATTCACTTGAGGGTGATATGGGGTACTCTTCTTGTGCTGAATCTGAAATTTCGTCATCATCACTACGATTGTCTGATTAAAAAAATGAGTCCCTTGGTCACTCATCAGTATTTTTGGGCACCCAAACCTGGTGACCACATTTTCGAAGAGGAATCTTGCTGCCATCACAGCTGAGCAATCCTTCACCGGCGCTGTTTCTTCCCATCACGTCAAGTAATCCGTCGCAGTAATGATGTAGCGCGACCCTGTTCTTTTTCCTAGTGGGTTGATGGGTCCCACGAAGTCAACTGCCCACTTGTCGAAATCCTGTAGTGTCAATTGAGGTACTAGCGGCATTTCATCCCTTCGTGATGGCTTCCTTGTCCATTGACATACGTCGCAGCTTTTAGCGTAGTTTGCAACATCTCCATGCATCGTCGGCCACCATAGTCCTGCTTGAAGGATCTTCCTTGCAGTGGCGCATCCTCCGTAGTGTCCTCCAGTGATCCCATCATGGGCTTCCACAAGAATCCTCTCCTGTTCATGCGGAAGGACGTATTGTCGAAGTATCTCATCTAGCCCCATTTTATATAATTTCCCTGCAATTAATTGAAAATCTGCAGCTCTGACGACTAGTTGCTTCTTTTGGTTGGTAGTGAATCCTTTCGGCACCTCCCTTGTTGCCAAAAACTGAATGACTTGTTCGTAATGGTCATCAACCATGCCAACCCTGAACAGCTGAGCATCCGAAAATCCTTCATCAATGCTCCTTGGATCTTCCCCTGACTTGATTCATGACAAGTGGTTTGGTCCTGCATTCAGTCATTCTACATTTACGATTATCTCAAAATCAAATTCCTAGAAGAGTAGTAGCCATCGGCAGATCTTCCCCCCCAACCCAGGCTTGTTCACCAGGTATTTTAATGTTGAATGATCGGTGAACGTTTTAAAATGGACCCCTAATAGGTATTGTCAGAATTTCTACAAGGCATAGACCATCGCCAACCCTTCTTGTTCCGTGGTCGTATAATTATTCTCCGCAGTAGACAACTTCCTACTTGCGAAGGCTATCGAGTGGTCGATGTCGTCCTCTCCTGGTTGGGCCAAGATGACTCCTAATGCAACTGATGACGCATCGACGTGAATGTGGAACTCCTTCGTCCAATCTAGGAATTCCAATATGGGTGAGGCAACCATATTTGATTTTAATATGTCCAGACTCTTTTGGAACTCTTCATTCCACTCAAACTTGGCGTCTTTATTCAACGACTTCTCCATTAGTGTTGTGATTGCTGCATACCCTTTGATAAAATTCCTGTAGTAGACCGTGTGTCCCAATGTTATTCTCAACTGCTTGACTGTTGTCAATGGTGGGAGGTCGACAATAATTGCGATCTTCGTCGGGTCTACCAGCATTCCTTCCCTGTAGACAATGTGCCCCAGCAAAATCCCGAACGGAGCAAAGAAGATGCACTTTTTCTCGTTCAATGAAATCTGGTACTGTCGACATCATTCCAGCATTAGCCTCAGGTTTGCGGCGTGATCTTTGACCAAAACATACACCGTCCATATAAACGGCAAGAAATTTATGAATGTAGTCTTTGAACGTCAAAACTACTAATCTTGAAAAAATTATTGGAGCATTCTTTAGTCCAAATGGCATCACTGTATACTGAAAGCATCCCCATTCTGTGATGAATGTAGTCTTATGTTGGTCTTCCTTCACGATTTTGATTTGGTGATAACCCGAAAACCCATCCGTAAATGAGTATATTTCCTGACCTCCTACTCCTTCGAGCACCTCATCCGTGAATGGTGTTGGGAACGGGTCGTGTAAGCATGCATCGTTCAACTTTCGTAAGTCGACACAGATTCAGACTTCGCTAGTTTTCTTGTCTTGGACCACCATTGGGCTGATCCACTCTGATTCTTCTACTAGTTCTATAATGTCTGCTTCCAGCATTCTTTCAATCTCGTCCAGTACTCTCTCCTTGTGCCTTGGATTCAACCGGTAGGGTCGCTGCTTGACTGGCTTCGCATTGGGTTTCAGGGGGATCCTCATTTCGCCTAAGTCCCCAAAAATTCCTTTCATCTTCGGGAATTTCGTGGGAATAGATCCCAAAACTCATGCAACAGATCAGTCATCTTCGCAATAGTCGAATCATCCCAATAATTCCCCATGCTTGCAAACTTCGAGTTCTCCTCCGACCCAATGTTTACTTTCTTGATCTTCAGCGGTTGTTGGAATTTGTCGGAAGGTATTTTTGGTGCCTCAACACTGCGACTTCCTTCCGACTCTGGTACATATGTAGCTCTCGGATCATCCTCATCATCCAACTCTCCTATGATGTTATAGCACTCCATCATCATTTATGGTGTCGCAGTCCACCAGAGTTCTAATGGTTGCTCTGTCGGTACTGCTTCAAATATCTTCTCGCAGAACACTTCTAGCGCACTATGGATGAAGGGGTTCTCATCTGAGAAACAAAACATTTGGCTGAAGCCAATTGTTAGTTGTTCCCAAGAATTCATTCCGCGTCATAGTTCTACTGCGACATACCAACTCCACGGTACTTCATCCAGTGTGTGAACAAATGCATGTACCCACTCCTGCTTCGCTCGTGAACCCCATTGGTGTTGACATGCATTCAGATGTTCCTTTGGATCTCCTTTCTAGTCATATTTCCTTCCATCGTATCCTGATGAGTTGCCGAACCTAACCTCCATGAGGTGTTCACATAGTGGCCAATTTGTGATATTAGACTTGTGCGTCACCCACCAACATGTGGGAGTAGCCTTCAAGGCTTCCTCCAAGGCCAATAGACGTTGCGGTTCTGACACCTTTTCCTCGAATTCAGTGAGAAATATTGTGCTCAAATTGGGAAATCCCTCGTATGTTGGTAGCGCGCACTCCTCTGTGGCTACCCTTCCCAGTGACTATGTGATCCAGGCACACCTCCTAGACGACACTTCGTGTAGTCGGTTCTTCCAATTCTCGAGTGCCTCATCCAACGATGTCGAACTGACACTGTGCCATCCCAATTCTCCGTCTGCGGTAGGATTAATGTAATCCTCAAATATATTGTATACACTATCCCATCCCTCCGTAAATTCATCTCTTTCTACTTCAACGTATCGCTGCCCTTCCGCAGGGTCTAGAGGTGCAACAACCCTCATCTTACAATTCTCTAACGACATAGTCCACTTATTGAAGTTGATAATAGATAGATTATCCATCGCCTAGTCTATCCCTAGCAGCGTCGGGTAGGGGCTAGCATTGTCCACAATTTCGGTTACATTGAAATCTGCATAAGTCTTGAGGCCCTCAATCTCAATTGGAATCTGGTACACCCAACCAAGTGGAGTAACCTTACTCTGATTTGCTAATCACAATTGTACTGGTGACCAAGCCAACTGTGGTTTCCCCATTATTTCCCATGTCTGCTTGGTCAGAATGTTGACGTCCAACCCCAGGTCCAAGATAATTGAGTCAACATCAAATGCTCTAATTTGTGCCGACATTCGCATCTCTCTCCCCATCTCCCTCTTGTGTATGCGATTGACCTTTTTCTCCTGGTGTGCACCCTCCCGTCGATTCAACGGATTGGATATCTCTTCCAGCGTATCCTGATATTTTTCCAACTCCACGCAACTCTCCAAGAAGGATTTTAAGGTGTTAGCCTTCCTCCGTGACTTCATCGCGTCGAACATTAGTGGCATAACGTAGATGATTTCTTCCTGAAGAGGTAATTTCCTAATTGCCTCCTCTGTCTCATCCCCTCTTGCACTTCCAAGAAAACATCCCTTTCAACCTCTGCATCAAAGGTGACATGTTTTTGTGTTGTTGGTCGGACAGTAGCCTGTGACCTATCATCTCCTCCTCGTGTCACTACCCCAACAGTCACATGGTGTCTTCGAGCCTTCATTGATATCATATGTACAGCTGGTGGTGTATTCTGATTCAGGTTTTGTGGAGGTGATAGCAGATTCTTGATCTGCCATTTTGCGATGAGCTGCAGACAATCTTCAACACCATGATCCACAACGCTACAATAGGTGCACCATGGTGCTAGATTCGGGCAATCCCTCTGATAATTCCCCTGCTTCCCACAATTGTAACATATAATCGGTCCTCGTCCTCGTCCAGCAACTCCTCCTCGTCCCGTGCTGACACCTCGTCCTCCACGGAATCCTCCTTTAACACCTCCACACGGTGGACCATATGGTGGATACTGCGGTCTCCCATACTGCAGCTGTTGCGGTGGCCCATATAGTGGGTACTGTGGTGGCGGATACTGTGGCTGACCATACTGCATTTTCCCATACTGCCCTTAATCATACTGCTGCAGTTGGTGATTATACCGGATCGACGGTTGATTATATTGCTGCGGTTGCTGACCCGGTGGCTGTTCTTCTCCTACCATGAAGTATGAAGCCACAATCCTCTCTTGGAGTAGGCCATAAGCTATACAGTTGTTTTCATCATGGCCAAACGATTTACAAAGCTTGCAATACAAGTTCTCTGGTTTCAACACTATCTTCTGCAGATACACACACTCTTCTGGTCGATGGCCTCTCGTCTGGCAGACACGACACCAAGGAAACCCTCCCTAACTAAGTGGATTTGGTGCACTGGATTGCAAATATTCTTGAAAGTCTGGGAACTGATCCTTGTGGTGTCCCTCTGTCCTACACCTAGTACACCAGACATCTTCACGAGCCTCTTTTCCTTTCTTCATGTATTGTAGTTGGATCGTCAAGTTTTCCAACTGCGCCTGTATTTGATCCATGCCCAAAATCGTTTCATCGATTGGTGAAGCCTCCAGCTTCATCACAATCTCTAATTCTTCAGCCTGGGTTGCAACCTTTTGCTACATTAGTGGTCCGCGGATGTGTGGTACCAATTATGCGATGAACCACTATTTGTGTTGCATATCATTTATCCCAAAACTCACCTTCACTATTAGCATTTTGTACTGCTGATCAAATTCCCATACCGGCTCATTTGGGTATCGCTTGATTTCTTTGAGCTCGGTGACATACTGCGACTCCGACTTTGGCTTTCTAAATTCATCGACCATTCCCACTTTGATCTAAGCTAATGACTTGCCTGGTGTTCCCACTGGAACCCTTGTAAAATTCATAAGCCAATCTAGCACACGGCCCCTAAGGGTTGTCACTAGCTGTCCCTTTTTTATATCTTCATCCTGGACCTGCTTCGCACAGAAACCAATACTGCTCGGGATCCTCAGTTCCATTCCCCTGGAAAGTGGGCATTTTTGTGTCATCTTCCATTCTAATGTTCCTACTATTATTGTTTATTGATGAACTGCTTTTACCGCTACACGTAGGGAAACTTTGTGAATAGCTTTTGTTTCTTCTGATGAAATTATGGGTAGTGCGTGGGGTTGCAGGTATGTTGTAACTTACGACCTATCCTTCTTCTGCTTCTGGGGTATCCTGGTCACCATCTTCATCGCAATAAGGTCGCTTCCTCCCTTGTGGTCTTGTTTCACAGTCTTCCATTCCGGTCCTCTCAGGAGACTCTCTCTTAGTCCTCCTCTTCTTCTCAGGAGGCTAGAATATCACCCCACTCCTCAAGGTACCACACTCTTCGTCAGCTTCCCTTAGAAACTCGTCGTCGCTCATGTCCATCTACCTTGCATATTTCTATCGGATCTGCATTCACGTGATACCCACAACCTCCGCACATTGATATTTCTACTCGTCGAAGTCATCCTCAATATGCCCTTTTCGTAGATGAGCATCTTAATCCATAGTTTTAGAAAAACTAAGAACCTTCCCCTTGTCCCTTTGAAGAAATTCCTTTCCGCGTCGCTATACGATTTGATCGTGTCTACTGCGAACTCAGTAATATATCCCTCTAGGATACTATCCACCTAGAAATCGACATCCCTTGATACTATGTTGTCGAGACTGTTTCAAAAGTCGAATCAGTTCCGGGTCAGGCTCGGTCTTTTGGAAATGGTGCTTCTGAAATGTTAGCTACGCTAACCACTCATGCAGCAGTACTAGGAATTCGCAGAAAAATATCTCATGGATATCTAAATAAATGTACTTCTGCAACCAACTGCTTACCGTTTGTCTAGGGTTTTTCTTTTCTCCTTCTGCGAATTCCTCTGTCTTTTTTTTAAACCACTCTTAAATCTCCGATTTCGTCGGGTGCCACAGGATATCCTCTTCTTTTCCTCTTCAGGGTCCTGGAAACAGAACCATTTGTTGACTCAGCGATTGTCGACAGGGGTTCACTTTGCACTGTCGTCAACAAACCATCAATAGAACTCCCTTACGCACCGGCCCAGAAAGGTTTCACCCTTTCCAGCAACATTCGTAGAGTGAGTGAAGTCTCACCCGAGATGAATAAGGGGGATGCAGGAACCAAGTTTCCGTAGTGGATTTGAGGACATGCATCAAACATACATTACGACTGCAAAAACCAGAGATTATATCTTCCGCACTATGTTAGCAGTTCATCATTTGCATATTCATCAATCGCATGGTCAACACATAATAGACATTCGCATCAACATGATCTAACTACTCCTTAGCATGAACAACAATTACCAATCCCACTGAGCATTAAACATCTCACAAGCATTCGTATCCATCATCTAACAGAAACAAAGACAAAGATAGAACCATAATTGAACATCTTCATGCATTCATTAAAACCTACGGAATGACCTTCGCAGAAATAGTCAATATATCATATCGCAGATACAAAACAGATCAACAACTGGATCGAAACTCAAAAGGTCGATTGCTCTATGCATCGTTGGATTCCCTTAGGCTTACAATCATATTCCTATTTATACAAAACTAAGTGGTTACAAAACGATCCACATGACCAGTTCTTAACAAACTAAACTACTTTTGCACTTCCTCGTTCTCTGCGAATGACCCTTCTTTCGCGGATTATCCCTTTCGCAGCTGTCGGCTTCCGCACTTCATGCTGACTAATCCTGTGCCAACAATTTCTTTTAACACTACATTAGGAGCGGCCATTGTTGAAAAGAGATAAATTGGCATTTCCAGAAGGACCGCTTTGACAAACACCAATTTGCTTGCAAAATTTAGGGGGCAGAATGTCCAACTTGCCAATATCTTTCTTATTCTATCTATCATTTCCATCCAAGAGCCTCGATGGATGATGGAGTTATAAATCCCCCCTGTTAACACCCAAAAAGTGCTCACTAGCTCATTCCCTTATTCACATGACCCATTTGTCCACTTTTTCCACCATCTGAGCCTCTCAAGCCAACAAAAGGTCACCAAAAGACCTTAGTACACCCCTTTTCCCACTCAAAAAGATTATTTTTCCTAAAAAGCATAAAAAACCCTCAAAAAGGGTCCAAAATTCCCAAGAATATTAAAAAGGGAATAAAAATATTAATTTTATTCAAAAAAGGAAAAAGGAGGGAAAAGTACCTAAACCATGTTGGTCAATACCATTGGTTTCCACAAAACCACAAATGGTCTTCCCCACCACCAAAACCTATAAAAAGGTGGTAGGGGCTCCTCATTTCACATCCATCCATATTCCTATCCTCATGCTGCCAAAATCTCCCTTGAGTTTTTGGCCATTGTAGAAACCTTGGAGAAAGGACCCATTGGAGATTGGAGCTGCTCACCATTGGAGCTACTCAACAACCTTCATCACTTGGAGGTATTGTTATTGCAAGCACTTGCTTGCCCCCATTTTCAATACAAAAATTATTTCTTATGTTTCTTGTTCTTGTTTTTTAATTCAAAAATGCACATGCTAGTTTAGTTTAGTTTAGATTTAGTTTATTGTTTTTTGTTTAATATTGAGACTGCTGCTACTAGTTAGCAGGTGCCCATAGCACTAAGCTTGGTTGCAAAGCCAAGCCAACACCCCCCCCCCCCCCGCCGACATATTTGGATGGAAGGGATCTCTCCTAAAATCCAAGAATGCGACAAATATTATGCTTGGTGACCCGTGGAGTGTTAAAGAAAAAAAATTGAGACTTCCTGTCATTCACCACCCGGCCTGATGCTGCCGCAGACATCTTTAGGAAAATTTTGATAGCCCGATCTTCTTGAATCGAAGGATGCCCCGTAATCATTATGTCATCCACAAATTGTTGGTGGGTTTGTCACTCATCCTATGGATGAAAATTTAGTCCTCGTAATTCCTAATTTAACCTCATTGCTTTAATTGCTCTACTAAGCCCTTTAGCCATTAGCACAAACATGAAAGGTGATAAGGGATCTCCTTGTCTTATGCCCAGAGAAGGTTTGACAATTCTAGAGGGAAAGCCATTGACAAGGATAGAGAAGAAGTCCGAAGAGATGAAGCTCATAACCCATCGAATCCATTCATGCCTAAACCCAAATGCCTTCATCACCTCTCGAATGTACTACTAGTTGAGCTTATCATAGGATTTGGTGATGCCAAGATTTAGCATCATTCTTTGGCTCTTAGCCGAGTTTAAGGAGTGGAGAACTTCATGTTCCAGGATTATACAATCCACAATTTGCCTTCTTCCACAAATCCCGATTATTCTAGGGAGATCAAAGAAGGGAGGGTTGGTTTCAGCTTGTTGGCTATTACCTTCGTGATGATCTTGTAAATTGCATTACAAAGGGATATAGGCTTGAACATACCTGGAGAGACTTCCCCTTCATCCTTGTGGATTAGAGTCGGGAAGGTGGCATTAAAAGCAGAGAGGATATCCTGTGAACGCCTAGAGTCCTCCAAAATATTCTGCACTTCTTCTTTGACCAAAACCCATAAGTGGTGGAATAAATTAACAGTGAACCCATCAGGTCCCAGAGCCTTCCCATCTTCCATTTGTTGAACTGCTTCCTCAACCTCAACCATTGACACCAGTTTCATTAATAATTCATTCTAAACCTCAGTGACCAAAGAAGAAATATGTTGGCTGATTCCTGTAGTATCCCACTTCTGTCCATACGAGGCTCCTCCATGATATCCTAGAAGAGGTATATGAGTTCCCCCTCAATGTCCTCCTTGGTCTCCAATCGCTCACTACCTTTATTTTTTAGCATAAGGATCTTGTTCTGGTTTTGGAGTTGGATTGTGGATTGGTGAAAAAAATTTGAATTCCTTCCACCTTATTTAAGCCAGGTCACCCTGGACTTTTGCCTCCATAATATTTCCTCCTGCCTTTCTCTCTCCATCCATTGAGTAGTAGTGCGAGGCTATTCTTCCCTCAGCTCAGGAGAAAATCCATCCCTCATACCCTGCATTTGGATCCCTTCCAGTCTTCATTCTAAATTTCTTTGGTCATAGAATATGTTTCCAAATTATTCCTTATTCCACTTCTTAATTTTCCCTTTAAGAGCTTTTAGCTTTTGTTGGAATTGGTGCATACTATGACCATCCCTCTGGTCTAATTCTCCCGACCATTTTTTCACTTTAGATTTAAAGTCCATATGGCTGAGCCAAAATTGCGCAAAGCGGAAAGTCTTTCTAAAATGTGACCTCGGCCCACTCAAAACAAGCTAATGGGCCAATGGTCCAAACATGCCGAGGGAAGGACCAAAGCCGATAGGTGACTCCGTAGATCCATGATAGAGTTTGAGACAAGGAAAAGGTCGAGACAGGAAGCAACATGGTGGTCCCCTCCTCTCTTGTTATTCCATGTAAAGGTGTTGTTCCCAGTAACAATATCCACTAAATTCAAATCTTTGACGACTTCACTGAAAATAATATTTTCCAAATCCAACCGCCTCCTTCCCCCCTTTTTTTCATCTAGGGAGGTTATCATATTGAAGTCCCCACTGATTAACCAATGTTAATCAACCACCCAATGGTGAATCCCTCTTAGATATTTTAAAAACCCCACCTTCTGCTTGGCAAGATGGGGTCCATAAAAATTTGTGAGCACCCCTCTTATCAGAAAATTGATCACTTGGAATTCAATAGATATTGATCATGGAGTGGCCAAAAAGTTTCTCAGTGCTATCTTATTAGGGTTCCATAGGATTCCCAGACCTCCTGTATTCCCAGCCATGTCGACCCCTACTACTTCACAACTGTTGCACAAAATTGCAAGTTGTCAGCGCTCCCCGATGTATCGTGATAAGGGACTAATCACCTCTCGTGGATCCTTGAAATCTGGCGGTGGTGAGTTTACCAATCACTTGTGCGTTTTGGTGTAACGGCAGCTGTACTACCAACAATTGGTATCAGAGCTAGAGGTCACAAGTTCGATACACACTCGGCTCGCGCTAAGGGGGGTATTGTTGCACGGAATTGCAAGTAGTCAGCGCTCCCCGGTGTATCATGACAAGGGACTAATCGCCTCTCATGGATCCTTGAAATCTGGTGGTGGTGAGTTTACCAATCACCTGCGGGTTTTGGTGTAACGGCAGCCGTACTACCAACAACAACCACACCAAGCTTTCCTACCTACTTCCATGAGCTGCTCCTCTGAACATTTGGTTTCTTGAACAAACATTATTGCAGGACTTTCCCTCTAAATATTTTTCTTTATAATCTAAAATTTTTGAGGGATGTTTGTGCCCCTTATGTTTCAGGTTAAAATATCCATTTCTAAAAAACAAACAACTTAGAGGCCCAGAGCCTCCCTAATAGTAGGGTACTGTCCTCATTCCACTAACCTGATTCCAACTTCAACAATTTGTTACCGATTGGTTTTCCTTCCAGGTTGATTTCTCGAGTCCACATACTTCCTCTTGTTGTCTTTATGGGGTCCTCGCTCAATCCCAAAGGGGGACATATCTTGAGCCCTAATAATAGCAGCCTGAAGAAGGGAGACTTGATTTTGGGGAACATACCCATTTTCTTTATCTGCACAAGCTTGTTAAATTCCATCTATATCTAGTTCTCCTATATCCATATCCCCACCTTCCTCCTCCTCCATAGCCATATCCTACTAAGGTTGAATCTGCTCATCCCTAACCTCGTCCTTCCTCTCTTTTGTGTCCTTCTTCTCTAACCCTGAAGGTGGGTTCATATTCTTATCTACGGCGAGATCTTGCATTAGATACCCCCCTAAGGAGTATATAATGCTTTGGATTGATTCGAAACCATGGGTTTCTTATGGAGATCAGGGGCCCCCTCCCTTCGACCCCCTCTCTTTCGGTTTGGCCCTCTCATAAACCCATCATCATCCATTATCTTCGACTGCATTAGCATTGTAGGGGGATTGTTTTTAGGAAAGTCCCAGAAAAGGTGACAGTACTCATGGCATCTTTGGTAACGGAAGGTGATCTGCTCATAATCTAAGGGTTGCACCCAGTCCTCATCTTCCCATGTCATATTTATGGCCTTTAGTAACTCCCTCGATAGATCCACATAGACATAGGTTCATGCATACACTGTGTAACTTTGGGATTTAGGTTATTCAGATATTTTGACAAAAGAACCCAAGGTATTACCTATGTCCTCCAGAATCTCAGGATCTCAATACTCACCAGGAAGGGAATATAGACGGATCCGGACTGGTGCAATCCACATGTCCTCCTTATCCAGGAAAAATATTTCCTTCCAAGGCCGGAGGAAGAGACTCACCGAATATAAGAAGTATGCCCCCATGTCCATGACACGGTTCCGATCTTCCAAGATGATGAAACTTATAGTGAAGAAACCCTTGGAACCCAAATGGAGATTGAAATCCCCCCCCAGGTTTTCAAGTCGAGTTTATCCACCAAAATAGGGCTTTCTCCAAAGGGAGAATCCCTACAAATTTCCCAATTAGAGCCTCATCCTTCATGTACCAGATTTGATCCCTTAGCTTGCCCTATTTTTTCTACATAGAAGGAAGTTGGGTGGATCTAGGCAAGCACTGGCCTGGGCGTCTCCCCCCAACACCCTGCTGTGAAATCAAACCATATTTACTTGACTCCTCTCCTCCCATTTCATTTAATGACACTTGAATGGTGCCAAATTAAAACCTTGCGTCTTGATCTGAGCGGGAGGGGGACGACCCTCCCCCATCATCAATTCCATTATCCTTCATCAACCATCCCACCTCTTTGGTTCGCTGAAAGCAGAAAAACCAAGCTATAGATATTACTGCAGAAACCCTAACCCCCGAGAGCACATCAGAGCTCCACCAATTTGACCAATCTCGTCGCAGCTCCCATACTTGATTAAATAGACTTCCCCACATTGTTCTGGAAATCTAGGACCTAGGGTCGGTTATGCATATGTATAACCAAGAAATACAAAATAAAGTTGAAATTACCGAAAGCTTTAAAAACGAACCCTTCATTCTGACGAGGCCAAACCTTCTCTCGGCTATAAAATGTAGTCAGTCAAGTCTTTGATCCAGTTATTTCTTCGGTTGTGTTTCTTAAGTTGGGAGCATAGTTGAGACTCCTCAAGAATAATTCAAGTGAGCTGAGATATTAGCTTCATAAAATCCAAAGAGTAAGTTGAGAGCGCTACCATCTAATTTTATGGATTTTCTGTTTTAAAACTCATGAGTAGAACAACCACCACCTATGCTTGAACCTTTGAACTCATTTGGGAACATGCCTCCAGTTGTGTTCTCTTTGAAACCCATCAGGAGAGAATTAGCTAAAGGGTATGAGAGGTGCACCGTCGTCAACGAGGGTCTGTAATAGAGGCACCCTTAGAATTCAATCGGATATCATAGACCAGAATCACAATGAACATTTTCCACTTTTAAAGATTTGAGCAATATGACCTACTTTTCTTCAAATCTGACCTTAGAACATGTGCAACATGCTCAACAAAGCTTTCATCTGATAAGACTGTGTTCTCCTTCACTTGTTGCGTGCATTATTCTACCAACCACCAAGCATGCCATGTTTATTGTCTGGTCACTAGTCCACGATACAACTCTATAGACTTGCCTAAGTATGGAAACCTTGGTATCTTTGGCGCATTCATGTGTAATGTACCTTTTCTGAAAAATGAGGCACACTAACTCAAAACTCCAATGTTCCAAACCAAATATTTAGAACACTAGCTCCATGGGCTCAATGCATCAGGTTGTGTCTTGACTATGGAAGGATTGGGGCACATTTGGACACTTTGGGAATGGGTACTAGCCTATGTTTTGTAGTATTTTTCAGGTTTATGTAGGTTTTTGTAGACCTCAAAGGGTTCAGGAATGATTTGGGAGGATTTGGAGGGAGTTTGGGGAAGTAGGACAGCACAGGGTCACAATTTCCAAGCGGCTGAAAACACTACTTAAGATACTTTATTTTATGTAAAACCACTTGGGATGGATTCTATAAAGTCTTGGGTTTTTGCATCATCTTTCAGAATGTTGTTTAGACATTTGGAGAAGAAGATATGGTTGAAACAGTGGGAGCTAGTCAAAATTGACTAATGAAAGAGCAAGGGTAGGAAAAATGACAAAGGAGGGGAAGGGTTTAAGCGAGTGTGGATGAAGTTTTGCAGTACATACCTATAGGTGGTCTACAAAAATATGCAGAGATGAAATGTACCACACTTTAACATGTATGGCATTCAGGAATGAGTGGATTGCCTAGCATATTGACCATTGGCACATTCGGGAGTGCATCACTCACGGAGATGTTTCCCGGCAAGCTGAAAAACCAATCAATTACCTCCAAGATTTATGGGGAATATTCATTGTTACCTGGTAACCAATGGGGTGCCACTAACAATCAGGGAAATCATGGAAGTGGATTTGGGATCACAGAATGGAAAAATGGTGCAATTTGTAGACTCAACAGAAAGCAAATTTACAACTCCTCCAAAACACAATATGGACTTGACCAAATAATGAAAGGAATGTATGAATGGGAACATTAATATGTTAATAAACAATAAGGCATAAGAAATTGAACATGGAAAGAAATGCAGTAGTTAATTTGATCTCAATCATGTAATTACTTAGATTTGCGTAGTGAGACACATAGTAGATAGAAGCAAGAGACAATATGCATGGAACTGGATATTTATTATTCTTTAGTGGTCAGAATGGACCATGTAAATCAGAATGGTTGTGCTAAGAGCATCAATGATAACAACAACATAGAGAGTAGAGAGAAGAGAGAGAGAATATAGAACAATGGACCATGTATTTCTTCTGCTCAATGGAACCAAGCCTGACTTAAGCTCCACCAAACATCTACAACAAACAGTAGGGAGTGCATGATTGTGTGTCCCTGGAGATTAGGGAGGCACATAGACACAATCTCCAATAGAATATCAATATGAAGCTCTATGAAGAAGACTGGATATCTCCTTCCTTAATGATACAAAAGGGCCACATCACCCAACTATTGATTAGGGGAGCATCACCCAAGTTTGGGAAGCTAGAAGCTTTCCTCACATAAACAATCAAATCCAAAAGCATGCCTTTTCCCTTCACCTTTCCCTCCCTTAATAAGCCAAAAATTGATTAGTTTCCCATACTAGAGAGTAATACCATGGGCCAATGAAAACCAATAGCAAAAATAGTTTGCACACTTAGTTAATACTAGTGGCAAATAACATGGGCATCCAAAAACCATCAACCACGTAGCAAGTGGTTTCCAACGTCCTTCCGTAATGCGCTAGTCTCCTTGAGAAAATGTGAACACGGTTATTTCCCACTTAACTTGGCTCATAAATGTCCATAAGTGGTCTTAAGCACTCCCCAATTCATTCCCTAGATTTAAGGAACCTCACCAAGTCAAATGTGGAATTTATTTACTTTCTTATCCTTTCATAAGAATTAGGATCCAATTTTGTCCACTTTTCTCCACCATCATTATTCCATCCTAACTAACTTCCTTATCCATTCCTTGAGTGCCCTTTGACCCAATTTAATCATTAATTTCCCACTACAAATATTCTCCAATTAATTCCCAAAATATTAATTTTCCTCCATAATTCTAATTTAGGGATCCTTGTGGCCAATTTATCCATTAATAATTATTCTTGAGCCTTATGATAATTTTTTCTTAGGCAAATTTTAACTTTAGCCACCAATTAATTATTTTAATTATTTTTTCCTAGCCAATTTTATCATGTGAACCTTAGGAAAAATTTGGGGATATGAGAGTCCTCCCCTCCTAAATTTGCTTTTCCTCAAGCAACCATAACAAAAATGAGGGAGTACCATCACATCACTAATGCCTCCAACCTTAGTGATGAACCAAGTTACCACTATGTGAAGCACACATGACTCCATAAGCTCCAACACATGGGAAATCACGAGTGAACATAGAAGTGCCCAAAAATGTATCTAACAAATATCCCCAACTACACCTTGAGACATCCTCCTAAAGCATAGCTCCATCAACACCACCATCATACCATGCACTTAGTGTGAAACTAAGTACATATACCAGGATCCCAAATGATCCTCACGAATACAAGGAGTAGAAAAGATCCTCCTATGCAAATTGGAAGGCTTGCATAAGGAGTGTTATAGGCCAAATCTGGACTTCTCCGTCCCGTGATCACCTTTCCTTGTAGATCACACAAAAGGACACAAAGGATTGAAGAGCATGATTTCCTTAGATGACTTGTTGCCAGAGGTACACTTCTCACCTGAGAATTTAATAGTTTCTTCTTATTTTTCAACCTGTACGCCCCTCTCTGTGCACAAGACCTGCATACTTTACCCTACTCTCCTCAAGGGAAACCAGCGTACACCTCCAAAAAAGTTGTAAACGCTTGTTGTAAAGCATAGAAGTTGCTTCCTATACGCTACTCTTGTTGTGTGAAACCCATGTACATCTTAAGATGAAATCAAAAATATATTAATTTGACGAACTGGGATTAGTTGAAGTTGGTTCTGCAACTTCCCCAACCTCCCAATCCAACCACCTCTCGATCTAAAATGCCTACCTTGTCCCATAAATACAAGGAGGATCCATGAGAGGGGTTACTCAATAGACTCACAATAGCCATAAAATCTTGAGAGAAGGCTTGAAGTATTGTTATGCTAGAAGAAAGTTCCAAGTCAAAGTGAAGAGCAGGAGCCCAGGATCCGGTTGCAGAAACACCTCTACACGTCAGGTATATTGTACTGATTTCATGTTTCTTTGACAATAAAAAGGTCGAAACACCCTTCCTGTCCCAAATATGATATCTATTGGATTGCATGTCTATTTGGTTTAATTCTTGATTATAGTTGATGTTAGATTACTTTGTAATTTCATCATATGTTATATGGTCAAGATACGCTGAGGAAGGTATCTTTTGTATTGCAGGTTCATCAAGCAAAAGCTGGAGCGGGAGATCAAGTGAAGGACCAAGAGAAAGCTAGGATCAAACATCGAAAAGAGGTATGTCCTTCGATCCCAATCTATTTCTTTTGCAGTAACCAAATGCAGTATAATCAATGTGTTTACCTGTCAACCCCGCCCAGTTGGTAGTGTCCATCTCCTCACTATAGGGTAGAAATCCCGAACAACAGACTGGGGACTCCGCTGGGGAGTAACCGCTTAGTTTTTCTGCTCTAGGAGACTTAATTTTGGTTTTCTTCTAGCCCTTTTCTCAGTTTTTGATTGTCTTAGAGGCCTTGTAGGTCTGTGTCATCTTTCCTATTTCTTGATTCAACTCAGTTTTTGGTTTGCAAAGCCTGTTTGTACTCTTCTCAGGCATGTACGCTGGTCTCCCCTACATACAGTAGCATTTGTTGGATGATGTATGCCCCTCCTTGCACTGCACAGCAGCATACACCTCCTGATGTACACTAGTTGCAACACTGCACAGTAGGGTATGTTCCTGTAGTGGCCTTTTTTGTTGTTAGGGTTTGTCTTCCAAGCTTTGGTTTCTATTCCAACCTGTTGCTTTGCTGTCTTTACTGACTCCTGAGACTTCATATTCCTTTGTTGAGTCTTGTAAGCCTCTCCAATCTCTTTGAGCTTGTTTTTCTTGCTTGTGTCGTTGTTTAAGTGTGTTTTCTGCTTATGAGCCCTTTCTTGAAGTTCGTGCGCTATTCTTTTTGGACATAGCTGCATCTTTTCACCCTAGTTGTTGTTGCAGTCTTACAGACATACACTTTGATTGTTTGTTGTTTGTTGCAACATTTAGGACGCTTTCACTTGGTCTCATCCTTCTTTAGGGTTTGAATGTCAAGTTTGAGTCCTTAGGGTCACTTCCGAAGGTTGCTTGGTTCAGTCACTTGCTGATTGTTTTATCAGTTTGTTCAAGTAAGTCAAAACCTCTTAGTCTTCTTGTTGTTGAGTCTATGTGTTGTTTAGGTCATTCTTGGTTCACTTGCTTACTTTTTTTTGGCTTAGTGTTTCTTAGGGTTTTGATGCTTAGGAGCAACCTGTTTAGGTTTGCCTTTCCGTCATAAGTGTCTCTTTCCCCTGTTTTCTTTTCACTTCATTTCAAAGCCTCAAGTTCTTTCATTTGCAAAAACTTGGTAAGTCAAGTCTTCATCGAGTCTTTCGATTCATTTGCTTTGATCCATTTACATGTTTTCCTTGCACACGTTTTATAGTTAGATCTTGCTTGCTTTTGTACAAATTTCTCTTTCTTTTATAATTATCAGAAAAAAGACAACAACAACAAAAAATAGTTTCAATAGCTCAGTAGTAAGATCTTGCTTTATTTCGAGGTAGCTTATTTTCTTTGAAATATTCAAAAAGAAAATACAAAAAGATGTTTTAGGATTGCTTAGGTTTCAAGTTTTTGAAAGAATTGTAAGCGAAAAGAGAAAATTTTGTGAATTTGAAAGCGTTATCTTTTCAAGTACTTTACTTTCATAACAGATCATTCCACACACTGCACTAAAACCTTTGAGTAACAAGTAACCCTCAAAAAGAAATTATTAATAAAATTTATTAGCAACATTTTATTTTTAGGAATACATGACATCAACTAGCTTAGGCTAGAGTTTCGAGCTTAAATCACCTTAAACTGCTCGGAACTAGCTTCATTACTCAAAAATTGTAGTAAGACTTTCATTTAGGTAAACCCATTTATATCAAATAGTCGTGGGAAACTCTACTTAAACTAGAGCTAAGCACAAGGCCGTGGGAGACTGGAATTGCTGAGGATATCCCCTCACTTTCCTTTTGACCATAAACCAGAGTCGATTCGCGTACAAGGATCCTTTCGGATTTTGGGCTTTGCTACCCTGCCCATGCGTTTCGACTAGGCTAACGACTGTCCCCCTAGGTTGTTTCTTATTGATGGTAGCTTTAGTATCATACCTTTAGGATTCTACACAGGTAGAGTGGGCGGTTATTCCCACTTCACCTTGAACAGGCGTGGAAGGTAACCCTCTGGTAGTAATCCCGGTAAAGCGGTTTGGTGATTCAAGCGCTTGCACCCGGTAGACCTCCGATGGAAGCCACAAAGCTGACCATCGATGCTCTGTTAATCTATTCTGGGCCCTGATCATCCCAGACTTGCTTTCGAGAGTATTTGCTATCCGTTTTATTGGTTTGATTACTTAGGAAAAAAAAATTAGTGGTTTGTTGTTTGCCCCTTAGATGTAGTGGCCATTAGGTTTTTTACTTAGTTTTATTTTATTATAGTTGTGGAGGACCAAGATCTTCGTTGGTCTCGAAGGTTGCAAAACCTTCCCCCACTTATAGTGGAGCCTCCACTGCCACCGCAACATAGGAGAAATGATTCCCGTGGTTCTTTTGAACTTACGGGTGAGACAGAGGTTCTTGGAGAACCACAGCCTAGAACACCAGATCGACAAGTCTTGGACAATGTTGAGTTTGAGGATCTAACTTCTCCAAAGTTTAGTACTCCTTTCAACCCTCCTCTTACAGGATCTCATGATCCACTTCTGGTACCTGTTGGTTTCCAGCAGCCTAAGTTTAGTGCTTATCTTTTTACACCGGGTTATACCATGGTTAACCCAGGAGACGAGCAGGGAGTTCCACAAACTCCCACAACTTCTATGGATGCAAGGATTCTTAATCCTTCTTTCTCAAACACTACACAATCGAGTTCGTCGCAGAATGGTTCGGCCTCGACCCCATCCTTTAGTTTCAATGTTGGCACTTTAGGCATGCTGAGTTCATTAAATTCGACATCTGCCTCAGCCACCACACCCACTTTTGGACCCAACAATGTACCTCTATCGACGGTACCAGTAGTGAGTTTTACTCAGTCTTCTACCACACAATCATTGCAAGGTGTGACTCAGAACATTGCTTCTTCATCCATGGTCTGATCCATCCCTTCTCCATCCATGCCCACCATGGGTACGATGACGGCACCATCCACTACTACCACACCGAGTTTCAACCCCTATCAAGGTTATAACGTTAATCCATCGAACATACCTATAGGGAGTGTCCCCTTCTCTCTGTTTTCTAGAGGAGGGGGTAATATCATTAACCCGCAGTTTGGTGGGGTTAACCCCCAGACACAATGGACTGCTTCCCAAGGATTTAATCCACTTACTTTCAGATGGAACAATTTAAATCGTTTCATTTCACAACCGGTAGCTGGGTGTAATTTCCCTTGTTAGGAATTTTATTAAAATGGCATTTTTTCTCTTTTTTCCCTAGTTAGACCTTTGACTAGTTTTGAGCTCTAGGTCCCCAAATTGCTCCTATTGCTCCCAAATATTCTGAGAAGGTATATGGATTATGTTAGAACATAAATATTTATTTCAGGGATTCTCTTGGACCTTTAAAATATTTATGCAAATCCTCTTTCAATTTTGGCTAATGTAGGTAACTTTACTAGTAATTTCCCTTTGACTAGTATTGGTCTCTAGGTCTCAAATTGACTCCAAATTCATTCAAATATTCAAGGAAGGTGTATGAATGATATTAGAAATTTAATATGATTTTCAGGGATGATATATGGCCACTAAAATACCTCTGCAAACTCTGTTAAGATTCTGGACCAAGTATGCAATTTTACTAGTAATTTGGGGTTCAAATCCCCCCGGGGTAAGTACCGAAAATGGCTTCCCAAATGCCTCCAAACCCACTCAAATTTATGAAAAGAGGTAGGGAATTTATTAAGTATTTTATTAAGGTCTAATTTTCACCATTAATTGATTATTATATCTGTTCCAACCCTCTCCCATTCAACTGCAAAAATCACCAATTCAACCCTTGGGGAAATGGCACTATTTCTTCTCCCATTGCAATTAAACTGAGTAAAAATACTTCAAATGCTCAAGTACAGTACATGAAACTTGTAAAATACATCCATGTAAATCCATTAATCACAAATTCATCATATAATCATCCATTCATTCGAAATCATCAGCATTACATTGGTTCACAACAAGATAGTGGAGAAATGGTACTGTTCTTTCATTAAAAATGAGATTTATGCATTTCTACTTGGAATTTCGACCTGAAACTTTATGGAGATGAATAAAAAAGTATTTAATTCATATTAAAAAATAAATGGGGCATTAGAAGCTCCCCCAAAGAGTACAATAGCTCACCAAAAACGCCCTCCCTCAAGGATTAAGAATATGCCATCAAAACTGGAAATGGTTGAAGGAGTGAGCTGCAGTAGAAGAAACCATGAGTTGCCCTGTAGATTACACCTACAAATAAATAATCCATTAAAGCTCCAAATGAAAGGTCTCAATGTCCTTTCCAATTACCAACTTGGATGGGAATCTTTCACCCTGGAAATTGGCTAAGGCAAGAAACTAGTCATCCACTAGCTCTCCCTCTTCACAAATGCAATTGCAAATTCTACAAATCATCAAAAGATGGTTTAATTCCTTTTTCTTGAAAATTATAAAGTTCTAATGTCCTCCATGGGTCTAATTCCTTCCAAGATACTCGTGCCAACTCAAGTTGGAAAGAGATTCCAAAGAACGCCACTTGTACAACAATTCCTAGTCTCCCACTTCCACCAAATCACATGTGGAAGCATCTTAGCTTCCCTAACACCCTTGAGTGCCCTCTTGGAATCTATTTGTATCCCTGACATGTCATATATGTCATATTTTATCCTTCAGGTCTGAGTTGTGTCATAGGTGTCATAGCATCTTCATCATTGTTGTCACAGAGCTAGGGAATCTAGCCCAAGTGTCTCACTAGCTCCAAATTTCCTCTTCCTCTTCCATGGGAGTTAATATTCCTCTATATTTCGACCTCATTGACTTATGAAAAGTATTATTGACCTTATAACTCATCCCAAGAACATTAGGCTTCCCATAGATTCGAAATTGCAAGAAGAGGATGCCATGGGGCACATACATTCTAGCTTGTGTGGGTCCCACTTCCTCCATGTGTCTTCATGATCAAATGCCACTTTGATTTTCACTTGTATATATTTATTTATCTCCTTTATTAAATATTTATGCCATACTAATGTTCCAAGATCATTTATTATCCCCATTATTCACAATCCCAAAGCTTCCACCCCAAACCTAGGAAACTAGTAATTTTCCTCCTTGGCAATTATTTGACCCTTAACATCAATTTGACAAACTCTAATGAATATGGCCAATGTGATTAGGCCATTGTGACCCAATGCCAAATTTGGGACATGAAAAATCCTCCCTTCCCAATATTGCTTGTCCTCAAGCAATTTTAAACATGGGTGTTGAAGAACCTGCTTTCTGTATAATTCTCTGAAGTTGCCATTGAATTCCCCAACCTTGAGTCTTTGAGTTTCCATGAATATTTTGGAGAGGAACCACCATGCTTGCTGCTACACTACTCTGATAAAAATCACTTTATTAAGTGGGAAATCCATCTCCCATACTACTTGTTTCCCCAAAAAATTGAAACCAATGAGACTAAGAATTATCCCAGGGTCCCATTGCTTGTATTGCACTCCAACAATTAGAAGTGCTCTCCAATTCATAGTTCCCGGATCCCATTTTCTTGTATGCATTCTTCCAAACATCATGAATACAAAATATATATCATCAAAGTACATGACAACATAATGAAAATGAACATCAAGAATATGCTTCATCAAAGAATCATGAAAGTGCTTATACCTCCAAGCAAGTAGACCACCATTTTCCAAGTGCATACAAGCATCAAGTAACCAATCAAATCTGCTCCAATGACATAGGTGAGGATCCCATGTCCTATCATGCTTCTCCAAAAGGATGTGATATGCATAAAAATATTCAACCATGTATTCTTTCATCCAAGAAGTGAATGAAGTTCCTCCAACATCAATTGAACTAAGCAAGAAGAAAGGAAAATCATGAGTCTTCAAGTGACTCAAGTGAACATCATAAGTGCATCCAAGAAGATATGTATCATCATAAGGTAAAACAATATTCTGCTGCAAATGTAAATAATGAGTTGCTGTATTCATGTCATCATCAAAAGGAGAGGTAGGATTTTCATACCCATGTGGCACCATTAGAACAAAACCTTTCACCCAATTTTCATCAACAATTGGTGTGGCTAAAAAAGAAGTATGGGGTGAGGAATTATGAACCCACTTTAAATATTTACAACTCTTACCCATCGAAATATTTAATTCATCTTCTCCATAATTGGCTGGTCCAACTATTGTGAGATCATGTGCCTCCTCCAAGGCGTTGCAGCTCTCCCCACGAGGCAACACATAATCCATCTAAACAAAGGAAAGTGCTTGTTGTTCTTCTTGTTTGAGTGTAGCATCTTCAAGCACCTGCATATGAACATGTACCTCATGTTCCATCATTACAGGAGGTTCCTCGTTGGCAATTATTTCATCTAGTTCCTTCTTTTCCTTGAAAACAAAACCATTGCTCATTCTTTTTTCCAAGTTGCTTTCAAGTTGACTAACCAACAATTCGAACCCTTGCATTAGTTGCCTCCACTTGTCTTCAAAGGATGGTTTCAGTAATTTTATAAACTCTTCATTCTCCTCTAAGGTTCCTTTTTTATTCCTAGTCATAGTTTTCTCAAAATGCACTTTTTTTTTCCTTTCTTTTTTTTTCCTAGTTCCTCCTCTTCAACAATATTACTTCTGATTCCAATGTATAAGATTGGTCCCTAAATTTTTTTCATCATAAATATCAGACCACATAAGGTGCCAAGATCATGCTCTAATACCACTGTAATGTCCCTTGTTAGGAATTTTATTAAAATGGCAATTTTTCTCTTTTTTCCCTAGTTAGACCTTTGACTAGTTTTGAGCTCTAGGTCCCCAAATTGCTCCTATTGTTCCCAAATATTCTAAGAAGGTATATGGATGATGTTAGAACATAAATGTGTATTTCATGGATTCTCTTGGACCTTTAAAATAATTTTGCAAATCCTCTTTCAATTCTGGCCAATGTAAGGAACTTTACTAGTAATTTCCCTTTGACTAGTATTGGTCTCTAGGTCTCAAATTGGCTCCAAATGCCTTCAAATATTCAAGGAAGGTGTATGAATGATATTATGAATTGAATATTATTTTCAGGGATGATATATTTCCACCAAAATACCTCTGCAAACTCTCTTAATATTCTGGACCAAGTATGCAATTTTACTAGTAATTTGGGGTTCAAATCCCCCTGGGGTAAGTACTGAAAATGGCTTCCCAAATGCCTCCAAACCCACTCAAATTTATGAACAGAGGTAGGGAATTTATTAAGGATTTTATTAAGCTCTCATTTTCACCATTAATTGATTATTATATCTGTTACAACCCTCTCCCATTCAATTGTAAAAATCACCAATTCAACCCTTGGGGAAATAGCACTATTTCTTCTCCCAATGCAATTAAATTGAGTAAAAATACTTCAAATTCTCAAGTACAGTACATGAAACTTGTAAAATAAATCCATGGCATTCCATTAATCACAAATGCATCAGAGAATCATCCATTCATTCGAAATCATCAGCATTACATTGGTTCACAACAAGATAGTGGGGAAATGGCATTGTTCTTTCATTAAAAATGAGATTTATACATTTCTACTTGGAATTTCGACCTGAAAATTTTTGGAGATGAGTAAAAGAGTATTTAATTCATATTAAAAAATAAATGGGGCATTATAATCTTCCCCAAAGAGTATAATAGCTCACCAGAAACCCCCTCCCTCAAGGATCAAGAATATGCCATCAAAACTGGAAATGGTTGAAGGAGTGAGCTTGAATAGAAGAAACCATGAGCTTACCTATAGATTACACCTAAAAATAAAGACTCCATTAAATCTCCAAATGAAAGGTCTGAATGGAATTTCCAATTACCAACTTGGATGGGAATCTTTCACCCTCGAAATTGGCTAAGGCAAGAAACTAGTCATCCACTAGCTCTCCCTCTTCACAAATGCAATTGCAAATTCTACAAATGATAAAAATATGGTTTCATTCTTTGTTCTTGACATTTATAAAGTTATATTGTCCTCCATGGATCGAATTCCTTCCAAGAGACTCATGCCAACTCATGTTGGGAAGAGATTCCAAAGAACGCCACTTGTACAACAATTCCTAGTCTCCCACTTCCACCAAATCACATGTGGAAGCATCTTAGCTGCCCTAACACCCTTGATCTCCCTCTTGGAGTCTATTTTTATCCCTGACATGTCATATATGTCATATGTCAGCCTTCAGGTCTGATTTGTGTCATAGTTTTCATAGCGTCTTCATCATTGTTGTCATAGAGCTAGGGAATCTAGCCCAAGTGTCTCACTAGCTCCAAATTGCCTCTTCCTCTTCCATGGGAGTTACTATTCCTCTATATTTAGACCTCATTAACTCATTACAAGTATTATTGACCTTATAACTCATCCCAAGAACATTAGGCTTCCCATAGATTCGAAATTGCAAGAAGAGGATGCCATGGGGCACATACATTCTAGCTTGTGTGGGTCCCACTTCCTCCATGTGTCTTCATGATCAAATGCCACTTTGATTTTCACTTGTATATATTTATTTATCTCCTTTATTAAATATTTATTCCATCCTAATGTTCCAACATCATTTATTATCCCCATTATTCACAATCCCAAAGCTTCCACCCCAAACCTAGGAAACTAGTAATTTTCCTCCTTGGCTATTATTTGACCCTTAACATCAATTTGACAAACTCTAATGAATATGGCCAATGTGATTAGGACATTGTGACCCAATGCCAAATTTGGGACATGACACTGGGGGCAACCCCAACCAACAGTGCACGAATCAGGCCATGGGTGGTCCCTAATACCAGGTTCCTATTTACCAGATGCCATCGGCTCAACCACGCTTACTGTTTCTGGCAGCTTTAAACTTGCCAGACCTTTCAAAGCTTACGAATGACCTTGTGTGTCATGATGCTGCATGGCCACCAATTCCCACCAAACTTCCCTCAGACATACCAAAGTTTGAAGGTAAGACTGGTGAGGACCCTGGCGACCATGTAACAACCTTTCATTTCTGGTGTTCCTCCAACTCATTGAACGACGATTCCATAAGGTTGAGGCTCTTCCAAAGAACCTTTATGAGTGTGCTACCAAGTGGTATATTGAACTGCTCACGGCCGCCTTTAGCACCTTTCGGGATCTCGCCATTGTGTTTTTGAACCACTTTCAGCTTCTTGTCCGGTATGATGCCGGTACAGACCTTTTGTCGACATTTTGGCAAAACAAGGTCACTCATCTGCCTGATCATATTCAAGAGTGGCGGAGGCGAAAGAGGCTCATAAAAGCTGACATTCCCCCAGCATTCTTGTTAGAATGGTACCTTAAGTCTCTTCTTCCTTATGTTTCTAAGGAAGTTGCCACTTCAGGGGTGTCTTCGAAGGAGGAGGCCATTTTGAGAACTCAACAGCTCGACTTAGTTTATACTCAGTCTGGGCTATTGTATGAAATTATTCCTGATGCACCAAGGTCTAATATAGACCTAGGTAAGACTAAATCTGGAACTCATTCCTATGGCATAATGGGTTCAATCGATTCTACAGCGTTTGACACCTTAACAAAGCAGGTGCATGCCTTATCAGTCAAACAAACTGCTGCAGAAGCAACTTCTGTTGCATCCTCCCCTTCTACAACTGAATCTGTACAGCAGGTGCAGACAAACCAAAAGGGCTTTCGACAACCCAAAAGAAAGGGAAAGAAAGGGGAGGAAAACCAATAAAAGCCCAACAATAAGCAAAATGCCGAGGAGGGAAAAAAAGAGAAACGGAAGGCTAAGTTCCCTTGCAAACTATGTCAAGGGGACCACCTCACCCACCAGTGCCCTCTTATGGAAGAAGCCCAGAAGCTGATCCGTGGGAAAAAACCAGCTTTCTTGAAAGATCCTTTTCCTCATGGACAGAGTTCAGCTTCTGGAAACTCTAGTGCTGGGGGCATCCCAGCTGATCAGTATTTTATTAACATGGTTAATTCAGACGCTCTGTTGAAAACTCAAGCCAGGATATATATCCCGGACCCACAGCAAAAGGACACTCCTGAATCTTCCACTCCTCTTCACATACCTATGGAGACGCTGCCTAAGATACCGAAAGGTGTCTACAAACGTGCTATGCACAACCCTAATGCATGGGCTTCTCCCAATTACAATGTTGTGGAGGACTTACCCCAAACCCCCTATTCCATGTCCACCTTGGAGGTACTGCAAAGTTTCCCATTGCAACGCAGTGCTCTTCTGGCAGCGATTGGGAGTGTTGATTCATCCAACATGCTTGCACGCTTTGATATGAAAGATATCAAGTACCGGTTGCCATATCATGTCGCTCTCCAGATCGAGGTCATCCATGGTCCTAAGACCATCGGACGAGTTGTAGTGGATGAGGGCACATCTACGCGTGTAATGTCTATTTCTTGCTAGAGAGCTTTGGGCGAACCCGAGTTAGCTCCCTCGAACACGATACTCACTACCTTCGATGGAAGATCCTTCCGTCCACACGGAGTCTTACCATCCTTCGATGTCGAACTTGCAGGAAAGCTAGTATCAGTAGAGGTCGAATTTCTGGATTCCCCACTCGATTACAACTTGTTATTGGGTAGGAGCTGGACATATGCCATGCAGGCAGTTCCATCAGTTGTTTTCCGGGTCATAATGTTCCCACACGAAGGAAAGATCGTCACAGTGGATCAACTTTCCTTTACCCGGAAGAACAACTAAGCTTCATCGGACTCATCCATTCTGTTGATTGATCAATATGGCCCCGTCACTAAGATTTTAGGAGCAGGGCTCTATGGGTCCTTAATAGGCACTTTTGACCTACGTGCTCCTACCTTATTAGTTGGTTCTAAAGAATGTCCACCTTCTTAGACCTCCACCGTCTCTTCAACGATAGATACATGAAGTCTCCCCACTGAATCAGAGCCCATCATGCCTGTATCTGTTGCAAAGGTAACCTACTTGGATTCACAACAAACTACAATAAAACATATCATGACTCCGTTGGTCTCTGTCGAGTCAGATATGGACTATGCTCCTGCACGGTCACTAGAATCCACCTACTCTCTTGATTGTTTAGACATGGTTTTTCCTTCTGATGAAACATTTTTGGAAGCTATGATAGGCCTGGACCACCCTTGGGAACAGTTACACCCCAGGTCCTATCTACTTACCATTCTAAACTTGATAGAGAGAGGTGAGCTCTATCCGAGACCCAGTGAGAATGTTGATTGGTCCTCTGTCCCTTCCACTTCACAAACTGTTCTTACCGAAGGGAATAGGACGAGTACAGCGAGAACCATTCCAATCAACATCTCCATTGAACCAGGGGTCACCAAAAACATCTTTATTGAAGTGGACTGTTATCTTGATGAGATCATTCCGTACACCAATCTGTTTAATGATTTTCGTGACATCTTTGCCCGATCTCTTGATGAGATCCCAGGAACTGACCCTACTTGAAGAAGTACCATTGTGCTTTTTCATGTATTTTTAGCTGTACATTTCTGTAAAGTTAATTTGGTTTACAGCTATTGTATTCTTATACTTTTATTGCTTTGTGTTTCAAATGTCAACTGAACACTTTATAGGATTTGCTGATGGCGCTAGCCGCCACACCCATCAGTTGGCCACAGCAGCTTGGGTTATTTACTCACCAGCTGGTCAATTAGTATCTTCCGGAGGGGCTTGTCTAGGTCCCACAATGAACAATGTGGCTGAATACAGTGCAGTCATAGAGCTACTCCGAGATGCTCTATTTAACGGCATTTCACGTTTGGAGGTACGACTCGACTCATAATTAGTTGTTTTTCAGTTACTGAGTATTTATCAGATTAGAGATCCTACTTTGCTACGGCAATTCATGCGATTTAGGTTACTTGAGAGACAGTTTGAGTCTATCACATATCATCCTATTCCAAGGAACTTGAATGCATTAGCTGATTCATTTGCAAACTATGTTTTAGATTGGCATTTGTATCATTCACACACATAAGTATTTCATGCATAACACACAATAACACACATCTAGATAACCGATACTGTATATATATCCGATACTGTATCAAAAAATAATTGAGTTTGATCACAAGTCTGTCACAGAGTCATAAGATACAAAATTGGGCTCGATGGCCTCAAAATATACATAGAATATCCTTCTTTTATGGAGAAGGTGGGGCCTCATCTGCCTCTACTGCCTCTCGGTAGCATATGACCAGCCTAGCTACTTTCCGCAGCAACCTAATCCAGGCTGGGGGCACACCTATTACATCCTCCTGCATATCAAGTGGCATCTGCTCAATATGGTATGTAGGAATATCATGGGTCAACCGACCCATCTTCCTCTCTATGGCCCCCGGGGTGGCATCAGCTGTACCCACTTCTACTAGTCTCACGAAAGTATATGGGTGTCCTTCAGGGTGCACTGGTCCAACATCTGCATTTGACACTTTGTTTTAGTATTTCGAACTCATCATAAAAATCATATATGCATAAATTTGAAAAAATTAAATAATTTTTCAAAAAAAAAAACATAAACATACCCATATCTCCCCAGGCTTCTCCTGAAGGAAGTATCAGCTCTGGATCATGACAGAAATCTAGGCTTGCATACGGAAACTGCTCAAGAGTTGGCACCTACTGTTCCCACCAACCCCAGAATTCATCCTCTTGGTAACATAGGTTGCTCTCGCCACCACACTGGCGAAGGAAGATTTCACCCCAACGGGCCAGCATAGGCTCATGGGGGTTGATAGGGGGCAGTTCCATGCCCAAACTAATAGCAGGAATCCTCTGAAAGAAGAAGGTGAAAAGTATGCTTTTGTATCCAAAATTCTTCATTCTCCCAGTCTTACACCCCGAGAGTTGAAGTTTCATGTTCTCCAACAGACTAGAACACCAGTAATACACATGCCCTTGCAAGCATTCAACACCTATATGCATATAGTGCCTTGAGGCAAGATGTTGTGAAGCACTTCCCCCCATTCGGTTGAGAACACTCAGAATAACTCGAAGAGGGAAGCTCACAACGGTAGAGATGAGAACTTGACTACCACATTTCTTACTTCCTGGTACATAGTATGCATTGATATATTCTTGCACTGTTAATGCACCCACTTTGCTAGAAGACCCTTTGAGATTCACTGACTCTTCTCTATGAGAGAGACCCGTGATGAAATAAATGTCATCTATGGTGAGCTCCAGTATCTCACCTCGAATATCAAAAACCATGGCATCTGCATCCCAATATCGGACAAGTCTTTCTAGCAAGCGGATTTGGGCCCGCATGTTGACTATTCTATAGAATTTCAATAATCCACACCTTTGGAGTGTATGAAGAGTCATTAGATCTTGCAATGCTTCTCGATCCACATCTTCATGTTCTCTTTCCCTCCATACCAACACCATCCTGCCCAAAAATGGTCAATTTTTAGCATTTTTCAAGTTTTTGGCCACTTTCAGGGGTGTATGCTGCTCTTCACACTAGATAAGCACGTTTAGAAAGTTGTTGTTCTTCATGAAGAGTAGCGTACACGCAGAGCACGTTGTGAGCATTGCCAAAACATTGTTTTTTACCATAAAAATTGACAAAAAAGACATGGAAATGCAAGTTTGGGAGGATTGTACTTACTTGGTGGAAGCAGAAAGTTGATTGGTACTCCGGTTTGATTGTAATGAGCGGACGAAGATCAAAGGCTTGCTCCAATTCTTGCTCTCAAATTCTCAAATGTGATATTTGTTTTTTCTATTTTTGAAACTAGTTATATAAAAGTGAGTTTAATTTTTACCCACTTTTTGAAAAAGTCTATAGTTTCAAATTATTCTTAAAGGGTCCTATTCAATCACTAATACTTGCAGGTCTTGGTGAGGCAATTCTACCCTAGATATTTCAAATTTTCACAAGATTCTCAAAGCATTGAACCGGTATGACTTAGTTTCTTTATTGATTGGCCAATATAGACGTTGTATTGATAATTTATTATGTCATTGAGAAATTTTGTCGCCACTTACTAACTGGATTATTGAGATCACATTTTGGCAGGTCATGAACATATGATCCTTATAGATGTCTTTTAAGTCGTTTTAAGCTCTTGTTTTGACTATGAAAAACTAAACAAGATTTTCGAGCAAACTTGGCCTCTTCAAACTCGTTAAAGTATTTGAAGGTCCATCTTCTTAGGTATAAGTTTAACCCTTTTCTGAACCTTTGAAGATTACTTACAAAAAAGGAATACTCTAGTCATGCATGGCTAGAAGAGTTCTCCTCTCATTATTTTATACTTTTTTGGGGGAGGGGACTAACTATACGAAAAAGGCCTTTTGGAGCCTCTCTTTAGGGTTTTCAGGCTCTCTAAACATGAAAACACCAAGCGAGCATTCACCTACTCGGGCTCAATGTGAAATCCACAAGAGGGTAAATAGAGGATTGTTTAAGTTTTCCAGACTCTATAAACAGGAAAACACCGGCGAGCATTAACCTACTTGGGCTCAATATTAAAATCCACGAGTAGGTGTATGGAGTTATTGTTTAATTTTTTCAGACTCCTTAAAATTGAAAACACCGATGAGAAAGAACAGATCTCGACTCGATATTAAAATCCAGAGATTGGTACTATGGAGTATTCTTCTATTTTCTTCTTCGAAATCTGTAAACAATGAAGAAGGTCCCGAGTCTTCCTCCCATGGGATCGTTAAACTTATTACATGGTTGGACCTATTGAGTTGTCTATTTTTCTTAGACCCATTAAATAAACAAGAAGAACATTCTTTTACCAAAAAGAATAAGGGATAAGAAGGGTGTATCGCATCTCTTTCAGTTTCAAAGGTAGTTAAGTCAGTCCTATCCTTGAACACAATACCTACTTGAGTCTTTCATGTCAATTGGGTTTTAGTTTTTGACCTTAGGGTGAACCTGATCTCTGAGTTTTACTCCCCCGATTGTTTATTATTCCAACCATATGGAGGGTCTGTTATGTCTCCTACATTGCAGACTTATATCATCCCCCGTTATGTTGAAAACTGCCTAAGTCACTTTGTGTCATGCTCACTATTCAAGGATACAACCTGTGTCAGCCATTCTGCAGTTCGTCTTGACTTCATGTTTCGGCCATCTTGGTGTCAGTTTGTTTAATCTTGTTACTCGTCCTACTCCATATCAACTCATACCTGTGAGTGTTCCTCGTGTTGGATGATGGAGGATGCATTAATTCCTTCCTTCCAACAAACATTTTCCCATCGACCTCAGCTCATTATGCTCTGGGAACGAAGTCTAGAGTTTCAGTTAGTACCTCGGGGATTGCAGTCATCAGTGGTAGTTTCCCTACCTGTTGAATAAATGGGAATACATCAATGTCTCTTATTCGACAGGTTCCTCAAGTGTTTGACTTCAAGTCCTCTTATTCACACTTGTTGGATCGTACTAGTTACCTTGGACCCCATTATCATTATCGATGGAAGTCCTCGCATTTATTAACGGTATACATTAATGACCGGTAATCAAACAATACCCCCATGTTCGACTTCAGCTCATTTATTTGCATGGTTAGGGTTTGTACCTTGGGTTGTTTTGGATGAAGACCTTGGGACTATGATAGCATCACCATGTTTATGTTATCCCCCAAGCTGCGCAAGACTGAGCCTTACTCATTTTGGCTCTTCATGAGACATAGATCCAGCTTGTTGTTATGGCTATGATCTCTCTGTTGACATGGATCCATGTTTGTATTTCAGTGGCCATGCTCTATATATACATCTCCTAGTTATGTATCGGAGATCATGTTACACATCTATATGATGTCAAGATTGTAATTGTTTGCTGACCTTGATCATTGTTTCAGGTGTTTTTTGTGACTTGGTTCTATGGTTTCTTGCTTCTCCTTTGACTTGGACTTATAATGTGTTTCAGCCATCGTTTCCCTCTGACCTCACACATTAGGGGGCATCTGTTATAGGTCAAATCTACACTTCTCTATCCTGTGATCACCTTGCCTTGTAGATCACACAAAAGGACACAAAGGATTGAAGAGCATGATTGCCTTAGATGACTTGTTTCCAAAAGTACACTTCTCACTTGAGAATTTAACAATTTATTCTGATTTTTCCACCTGTACGCCCCTCTCTGTGCACAAGACCTGCGTACTGTACCCTACTCTCCTCAAGGGAAACTAGCGTACACCTCCAAAAAAGTTGTAAATGCTTGTTGTAAAGCACAGAATTTGCTTCCTGTACGCTACTCTTGTTGTATGAAACCCGCGTACATCTTAAGATGAAATAAAAAATATATTAAGTTGACAAATTGGGATTAGTTGAAGCTGGTTCTATAACTTCCCCAACCTCCCAATCCAACCACCTCTCGATCTAAACTGCCTACCTTGTCCCATAAATACAAGGAGGATCCATGAGAGGGGTTACTCAATAGACTCACAATAGCCATAAAATATTGAGAGAAGGATTGAAGTATTGTTACGCTAGAAGAAAGTTCCAAGTCAGAGTGAAGAGCAGGAGCCCAGGATCCGGTTGCCAAAACATCTCTACACGTCAGGTATATTGTATTGATTTCATGTTTCTTTGACAATAAAAAGGTCAAAACACCCTTCCTGTCCCAAATATGATATCTATTGGATTGCATGTCTATTTGGTTTAATTCTTGATTATAGTTGATGTTAGATTACTTTGTAATTTCATCATATGTTATATGGTCAAGATACACTGAGGAAGGTATGTTTTGTATTGCAGGTTCATCAAGCAGAAGCTCGAGTAGGAGATCAAGTGAAGGACCAAGCGAAAGCTAGGATCAAACATCGAAAAGAGGTATGTCCTTCGATCCCAATCTATTTTTTTTGTAGTAACCAAATGCAGTATAATCAATATGTTTACCTATCAACCCCACCTAGTTGGTAGTGTCCATCTCCTCACTATAGGGTAGAAATCCCGAACAACAAGAAGTCTCATGGATGCTACAAAAAATTCCTGCATGAAAATCATAATTCCATCCAAAGAATTGTTCCCCAAGTAGGAAACTGAAACCAAGTGCAACATAGATTAAATCATGAGAGAGAAGGTTGACTTAATCCATCAAGCCAACATGCCAACAACTGCTCCAAATACAATCAATGTTAGGATCCTATTGCTTGAATTTCACTCCCATCAATGAGAATGACATCCAACAAAATCCATCAAGCAAAGAAATGCCTGGATCCCACTGCCCGGTGTGCATACTCCCAAACATCATCAAATCTATGTAGAGGCTATCACCATGAAGGGTACTAGGAAGGATAACAAGAACATCATGAAAAATGACTAGATTATGCAAACTGAATGGAAGTATGTCATCCTCCAAGCTAGGCCTAAACATTGAGAGACTATCCATCATGAAATATGCATCCTCAAGGCAGGGCCAAATCAAAAGGAGGCCATCCATCATGAAATACATCTCCAAAGGGTGAGGCCAAACCTCATCAAGTCTCTCCAAACTCATAGGAAGGTTCTTATGTGCCCAATGCACACAAGAATTAAAAAAATGAAATCAATCAAGCTCAAGTGACAAGGGTGAAAATCCCATGTCCAACCATAAGAAAGGTAGGCATCATCCAACAAATAAGGATGCCCATGCTACTCACAGGAAAATGATACATCAAAGAAATCTCCAAGAATGCAAGCAGGAAATACAAACATGTGTCTCCTCATCCAACAAGGGAATGGAAGGACACTCCAATCAGTTGATCCGAGTAGAAAGCAAAGTGCTTCCTCATGTGAACTCATCCAGTGGTTCAACTCTCTGCCACTGATCCAAGGGTGCAAACCTCCATCATATGATCCACTCAATGAAAATAAGTAGAAATCCAATGCACCTCTATGCATGGAGGCATCAAAGATAGGCATATGATTCCTCAACTCCTGCTGGGAAGGGGATGGTGCAATCAAATCAACTAGATCGAATGTAGGAGCCTCTTTCTCCTCCTTAGGCACCAACAGGAAGAAACCCTTCACCCAATGCTCACCCTCAAATGTGTAGGATGATGAAGGATCAACCAACTCTCTGCAAGAAGTATCCACCAAATATGTGGATTCATCAACTCCATCAAGGGTTGGTCCAACACTAAGGAGTTCTTCTGACTCTTCAATGGAGAGAGGACTTACTCCATGAAAGAGCTCAGTTTCATTCTGGCAAGTGACATGTGCTTAGGACTCATCATCCACACCCCAAAACTCCTCAAGGACATGCATGTCATCATGCACCTCATGAACCACCATCTCATGAGGTTCCTCCATAGAAATCTGAATGTTATCAACCAAAAGAGAATGGTTGACTGGAATGTAGGAGGGAATACGTGATCTCTGCAACTCTTGGTGAAGTTGATTTATTTGCTTCTGAGACTCTTTGAGGGCACTTTGAGTGCATCTCAAAGAAACTTGGGTTTCCATCAACTCATCCTTAAGCTTGTAGATCTCCTCTTCCTCCTTCAAGGAGGCTGCATACAACACCTCTACAAACTCAAACAAATCATCTCTATCAGAAAGCATTGGAAGAAAGTTGCTTTTGATGATGGACAATGCTTTCCGAGCCTTCTCCATGCCCTCAAGAGAAGTTTGATCTTCCAATGAAGCAAATCTCCAACAATGATGTGACGCAGAAGCATGTGTGTCATGGAGAAGATGTAGGGCCTCTTTGATCTTCCTTTTGCTCATGATGAATGGCCTTACAAGACAAGAAGGTTGGGAGCAAACCTCCTAATCATCAAACAATGGATCAAACTCATGAATCTCATGTGGTGATGGTGAGATTGATCCTGGGACCTCTTCTTCTATTGCAATATATTCATCTTCTTCAAGCATAGGGGAACTTGCGCTTGCAGTAGTCTCCTCAATAGTAATATCTATGTCACCAACACAGAGGGATGCACATCCATTAGTAGATGTCTCCATGCAATCTTGGTACCCATCAATAGGCACCACATCAACCCTTAGGCACCTATCAGTAGGAACCTCACCATGATACCCATCAGTGGGTATCTCATCACAACATCCATCAATAGATGCTCCTCCAAAGCTTGGGAACTCATCAATAAGTACCTCATCATGCCACCCATCAGTAAGTGTCTGAGAAGTGCTTGAGCAATCATCAATAGTTGCTCCATGATCCAGATTCACAATACGAGTTGTCAGGACTGCCACGGTCAGTAGGTTGACAGGGAGATGCATGATGTCAGAGGATGCAGGATGTCAGAAAGCCAAGCAAAAAACGGTTTTTGACAATAAGAGCGTGGAGGCAAAAAACATAGGAAACCAGATTGATTTATATGTAAAACTATAGCATAAAAATCTGGATTTCATGTGGTTCAAATGCCAAAAACGGATTGACTACGTAATTCCCTGCAACAAGGCAGGGAATAATAAGGCATGTAGACATGCATGGTGGTTAAGGATGGTTAATGATATGTCAAAAATCCTACAACGATCTTAATTAGACCTTGCCCTCCACTTGCACCTAGATGGCCCGAGTGGATGATTTTAAGAACCCCCCCTAAATTTATTTATATAAAAAATGGGAAAATACCCATGATACACGAGAAAGTGTGAAGGCTATTTTATCAATAATAAATATGTATATATAATTTTTTGGCGAATCTTTTAATGGAATTATAAAATCTTGTAAATTTTGGGCAAATCTTTCACAAAATTATAAAAACTTGTAAAAGTTTTGGCGAATCTTTGGCGGGATTAGAAAATCTAGTGAAATCTTGGCGAATCTTACACTAAACTATAAAAACTTGTAAAGCCCTGGAAAATTGGTTGAAATTTGACTTAATAAAATTTCCTAGATGATTTTGTATTCACTTTAGATTTCCCATGTACTCTTGCATTAGGACACCTTGTAAACAAAATCCAAGCATTTTAGGTGACCTACTCTGTCATTTTGTAGTCCCACTAATAGATCCCTTGTAATTGGTGCCTGCATGGCACACACCAAAATCATGGTTTATGCATATGCTAGGACCTACAACTATGACAATATTCAACCCCAAGAGTAGGTTACAAGGAAGCATGTGTTCAAATTCACAAGTGGACCACCCTTTGAGACATGTGCTACTTTCAACCACTCATCACAATCTCCAAGATAACCTACCAACCCTGAATTTAACACCCTTTTCAAAACTATGCATCTAAGTTTAGGGATTCACAAATCCATGTGTCCCAAACACCCTAACCACTCCAAACACAAATCCCTAAGTATTTCACTTAGGTGGTGCTCTATCCAAGTGTTAGTCGAGTAGATTGTTGCATAACCATTTATTTCAAGAACACTTCTTCAAGCAACAATCTGAGTAGGGCATCCCACGTGTGCCAAGATAATCTTCCTTCAAAAAAACTCCATTTCCACCCCTGAGTATAACACCCTTCCTCCATCTATGCACCCAAGGTTAGGAAGACACAAATCCACATGTTCAAAGCACCCTAACCACTCCAAACAAAAATCGTTCAATATCGCACTTAGGTGGTGCTCTTTTCGAGTCCAGGTGTTAAGCAACTAGATGGTTACATAACCATTTCCACAAAGTGCACCATAAATTTGGATATAACCATGTTGTGTTGATATCCTATTCATTCATCGTGTGCGTTTAACTGTGAGAAAACTCACCCAATAACAAGAAGGTTAGGCTTCCAAATACACATCATCCATGCAACAATGACTTCATTCATTAACATATAAGTTTATAGGTAAGATATCAAAACAAGGTTTATTGGATCAATCAAATAAGATACATGAAGGTTTTCCACCTTCAACAAATATATCCAAGCAACCCAACCAAATCTCAAATTTTCCCACTATTATATGAAGCAAAAGTAGCTTCCCGGCCAAAGGGATTTCTAAGCATGCACTCACTCAACCATTTTCATCCAAGCTTGTAGCTTACTCCATTGCATGCCTAGTAAAAAAAGCAGTGGTTGAGAATATTTCAACATTATTTAAGTGACTATGCACATATATACATAAATTTGATGCATGAATATACTCTGTACCAATCACCATAAACCAAATATATAGTTCTCACAAATTCAAGCATGCACTATGGCCTATATTTATGAGTGGTGTGTATGACAACATTAGATATTTTATGTATGTAACCCCTTAGGCATGTTGGGAAGTATGTGTACAACCTAATGTATTACCAATATATGCCAAACCCTTGCACATTCACCACTAATTCAGAGCATTGATGCACATAACAATTTTGTTATCTGCATGCAATCCTTGAAACCATTTGTGGGAATTAATAAATATGCACCAACAATTAATATAATTAACAAAGTGAGGGTGGTTCAGGAGTAGAATTAATTATACCTAGTAAATAACAATAGTTTTCATCCAAATCTAGTTGCATATTTTCACATTTAAAATAATGCCATAAAATGCACATCACCAAGGGCGTTCCTGAGGGCATCAGTAATTACTCATGTTGTGTACAAACCCCCATGCTTATGTATATTTTATCCATATCTGTCCATATATCCAGACCCCCTATGTATATCATCCCTGATGTGCGAACCAAAATTCCAATCATCTGCAAGATACAACACTTCACCTCTTTATTTTGCACATGAAATATGGAAAATTGTGTCATTTCTATGCATTTGGATTTGAAACCATACAAAGAAGGGATGGTGACCAATGCTGTATAATATTGTTGATGGTGACAAACTATAGTTACTTTTACATAGCTCAATAAGTAGCACATGCTTATGTATGTGCTCATTTTCTTTAGAGCAGCGTATCATGAAAATTTTACAGCAGATCAAAGACTGCATCAAGCTCAATGGTATCATATTTGTCTTTGTGAAATGAATCAAGATGTCAAACTTTGTTGATATCAAGGAAAAATTTGTTGATATCAAGGCCCTATATTAATCTCATAATGCACAATTCAGAGAAGGCTAAATAAATAATACTGGGGTCAGTCTTGTTGGCTTTGCTAAATACAAATAAGTAATAGCATCTGAACAATACCAAATGTTGAATTTTGAGAATAATATCTTCACGTTCCTCGTGAATTCAATTCTTTTGAACTTTGAATATTTCAAAAGGGCAATGACTTCTAGGAGTACAAAAAGTCAAATGACAATGTGAGAAGATTACAAACCAGCCCAAGTTAGGATGATGCATCCTATAAAGTATAATTGCTATGAGGATTTTCAATTTCCAGTGATCCACCCAAAATAAAATTTGACCACTAGATAACAAAAAAAAACAGCTCTCCATGCATATGAACTGCCTTATACACATGGCAGTATAAATTTCATTACTTTCAATGGAAACAAAATAGGATCATTGAAAGAATGACCATGCACAGAAACACAATAGACATAGAGATTTATCCCGAGAAACCCTTCAAGGGAAGAAAACGAAACAACCTTTTCTTATTCAGAGATATCAGTTCAAGATACAATATAAATCCAGATACAAGAGTAATCACATAGGAAAACTCTAAGGCAAACCCTAGAGATAAATAAGAATCTCTCCAAAGATAGTGAAACCCCAGAATTTCCTTCTTCTCCTTTCTTCATCCTACTTCCTCTCTTGCACACTTTTGGAGCATACTTGAGTGAATTTCTTAGGTGAAATGATGTTAAATTTTGAGCATTAATTCACAATACTCTAGGATATTTACTGAGAGAATAACATATACAGTATATCAATGCATAACAATCACAATAAGCATGACAAGCATCACAAGAATCAAAAGCATGAGAGACAAGAGACACAGAGTTTCCGTGGGGAAAACCCTAAGGTGAAAAACCCCACAACTTCCTCAGAGATAGAGAGAGAAATGGCTCAACCAAAGTACAACCAAACTACACTTGAGATAGTCTCCTAGTAGCAGATGATCCTCCTCCTCACTAGTGCGCCACTTTCTGAGTGAGAGAAGTGTGACTTTTCGAATGATCCAACTGGAGATCTCCCAATCTCTATTTATACTTAACCTGTTTGCCCAGTTACACTATGGGGCCGACTTGTCTATCTAGATACATCCACAATATAATATATATTTCAGGGCTGACCCCACACATGGTGGTCTAATAACCCATCGACAAGTACACATACTTGCGACACTTGTCAATCCACATGACGACACTTCCTTATAGAGGAATAACACATCTCTTATAAGGGTACAATAAATATATATGAAATACATAGATGAAATACATTTCGAAGTTACATATACATCAACACTCCCTCTTAACTAGGAAGGTATTTCTTGACACAGATCTGCTAGACAAGTCTTCTTCTCGGGATCATCGAGATCATCATCGTCACTACTGCTGCTATCTCAACCAATCTCTGACTCTACTCATCATAGGAAGTTCTACAGAGCCATTCCTTTTTCATACTAGATGTAGACCCACCACCTACAGGTCTTCGTCATCACTGGCCATACTGTGGAAATCTCAGGACTTATTACGTGCATCATAAAACCTTAAAAGAGTCTCTTGACTAGCAAGAACCCTAAAGAGCATCTGAGGCCCTTTTTATCCTGTCCAGATCTCCAGGACTTATTACATGTGACCCCACCACAAAACCTCGAAAGAGAATCCCAGGACTGATTACGAGCACAAGGCTCAACCTATCGGATCTCCCAGGGCACAAATTACATGTGGTCACCACAAAACCTCGAAAGAGCATCCCAGGACTGATTACGAGCACAAGGCTCAAGCTATCGGATCTCCCAGGGCACAAATTACATGTGGTCATGGCAAAACCTTGAAAGAGCATCCCAGGACTAATTACGAGCACACGGCTCAACCTATCGGATCTCCCAGGGCACAAATTACATGCCATAGGACAAAACCTCGAAAGAGCATCTGCCAGATATCCCAGGGCACAGATTACATGCCATAGGAAAAACCTCGAAAGACTATCTGCAGATCTCCCAGGGCACAAATTATATGTCCTCCCAAGCAAAACCTCGAAAGAGCATTTGCCAGATATCCCAGGGTACAAATTACATGCCATAGGCAAAACCTCGAAAGACTATCTGCAAATCTCCCAAGGCACAAATTACATGCTTATCTGCACAACCTGTTCCACAGCCACAGAGTATCAACCTGATACTCACCATACATCATCCTGATGTACACATGATCATCATGATCATCATCACTGCAACATCCTGCTGCATGTCATCTGGAGCAACATCCTAAAGCTCATCATCCATGATCATCCTGATCATACAATGCATCTACCTGATGCATACCAAGTATCTACCTGATACATATCATCATACATGATCCACCTGATCATATAGTGTATCCACCTGATACAAATACAAATACATGATACATATCAACATACATGATCTACCTGATCATACAATGTATCCACCTGATACAGATACATGGTCCAAGCATCCAACATGATGCTTATAAAAAATACATACACATGATCCAACCGATCATATCCAGCATCCAACATGATGCATACATACATATAAATGATCCAACTGATCATATCCAACATCCAACATGATGCGTACATATATATACATATAAATGATCCAACTGATCAAATCCAACATCCAACATGATGCATACATACACATAAAAATGATCCAACTGATCATACAAAGCAGAAACCAGAACATCATCCTGATGCTCATCATCCAGTGCTTACATCCACAGCCATGTGAAGGATCCTCCTTCCAACATGCTTGGAATGGCTTCAGCAAATGTGTACATCACTTCTTCCTCGAAGTGTCATCAATCTGAAGAACACCAAGCCTCTCCCTGAAGTACTCGAACTTCACCTTGGCTAGTGACTTCGTCAGCACATTTGCAATCTGTTCGTCCATCGCAATATACAGGAGCTTCACAGCTCCTCTCTGCACCATATCCCTGATATAGTGATATTTGATCTCTATGTGTTTCAACCTATCATGAAACACTGTGTTCTCAGACAGCTTCACACAACTCTGGTTATCACAAAAGATACCAGTAGCATCCAACGGGAGATCAAATAACTCAGACAGTAGCTTCCGTAGCCATACTGCCTCACAACTAGCTGAGCAGGCTTCAACATACTCTGCCTTAGCTATACTCAGTGCTACGCAGGACTGCTTCCTGCTAAACCAAGAGATCACACCTGATCCCATACTGAAGCAGCACCCAGATGTGCTCTTCCTATCTGCAGCACTGCCAGCCCAATCTGAATCAACATAACCCTAAAGGTTAAACTTTTGATTCGCTTCATACTTGAGCCCATAATCCACTGTACCCTTTAGGTACCTGAGAACATGCTTTATAGCAACCAGGTGAACACTCCTCAGATCTGTCAGGAACTGACTCAATGTGTTCACCGCAAAGCAAATATCTGGTCTCATGTTCGTCAGGTACATCAAGGACCCAATCATCTGACGATACATAGAGACATCAACTGGCTCAGATGAAGCATCACATAGAAGCTTCATATTTGATGCCATAGGTGTGGCCATGTCCTTGCAATCCATCATCCCGAATCTCTTCAGGATATCTACTGTGTACTTCCCTTGACCAAGGAATATCCCACCCGCACTCTGCCACACTCCGTACCTAGGAAACAATGCATCATTCCCAAATCTTTCATATCGAACTTAGCAGCAAGCTTCCTCTTAGTATCTGCAATCAATCTGTCATCTCCTGTTACAAATAAGTCATCTACATACAGGAGTAGAATCACAGGATTCTCTTCCTCAACCTTGTAGTAAAGGTTGGAATCTAATTTACTCTTGGTAAAGCCCAAACTAGATAGGAAACTGTCCATCCTACCATACCAAGTTCTGGGAGCTTGCTTCAAGCCATACAAGGCTTTCTTCAATCTGCACACATATGACTCCCTGTCATGTATTTCGAAACCGAGTGGCTGCTCCACATATACTTCCTCTTCAACTACACCATTCAAGAAAGCAGTCTTGACATCCATCTGGTGTATTTTCCATTTCATTGCTGCAGCCAGGGCAAGTACTGTTCTGATGGAAGTATACCTGGCTACAGGTGCAAAAGTTTCTTCATAATCTATTCCCTCTTTCTGAGAGAAGCCACGAGCTACGAATATTGCTTTGTATTTTTCTACACTGCCATCTACAGCATGCTTGATTTTGTAGATCCATTTGGAAGTCATAACAGACTTCTCTTTAGGTCTTGGGACAACATCCCAAACACCATTCTTCATTATTGATGGTATTCCTCAACCATGGCATCCTTCCATTCTTTCTTTTACGCTGCTTCTTCATAACTGGAAGGTTCTTTGTTCATAATGTCACAGAGTAAAGCAACATAACTGGTATGTGATCTGGTTCTCTTCTTTGCTCTGTGTTCTTCTTCTGGAATGCCAAATCTTTTTGCATCTTGAATGAGCTCTCTAGCCCATGCAGGTTTCCTCTTGTGATAGTTATCCTCACGGGGTGGATCTACAAGTTCTTGCGGATCTTCAAACTCACGAACAACTTCTGGAATTGCTTCAGTCATGGTAGTGTCTTGAAATCTAGTTTCCTTAGGTTCTTCATAAACTTCGATAAGTGCCTTCCTTGATTTGATGAATGCTGAGTTTTTATCAAATGTTACATCCCTGCTGAAATCAATCTTCTTGAACCCTAGAAAGTATATTCTGTAAGCCTTCGAGCTTTCACTGTAACCCACAAAGATACCCTTCTTTCCTGAAGTATCTAGTTTGGTCCTCTTTTCCTTTGGGACATGAGTGTATACTGCACAACCAAATATTCTGAGATGGCTGACTTTAAGTTTCTTACTAGAAAAGACCTCTTCTGGTGTTTTGTTGTCCAATATCTTGTGGGGTGTTCTGTTCTGCACATATACAGGTGTTCTAGCTGCTTCTGCCCATAGATGCATAGGTAGATCCTGGTCATGCAGCATTGCCCTTGCTGCTTCCATGATTGTTCTGTTCTTCCTTTCTGCAACTCCATTCTGTTGAGGATTATAAAGTGCAGTCAACTCCCTATTAATCCTTGAATCACTGCAAAGCTTCTTGAAGTCACCTGAGGTGAATTCTCCACCATTGTCGGATCTGAATGTTTTGATCTTCTTGTCAGTTTGATTCTCCATCAAGGTTTTGAATTCCTTGAACTTATCAAACACCTCATCTTTGTTCTTCAAGAAGTATACCCAAGTCTTCCTGGAGAAGTCATCAATAAATGAGACATAGTAAACATACCCACTCAGAGAACTGGATGACATAGGACCACATACATCTGAGTGGATGATTTCCAGGATGTCTTTTGCCTTGCTTTCACTGCTTGGGAAAGCCTTCTTAATTTTCTTACCTTTTGCACATCCTTTGCAAACACCTTCATGTTTGGTCTTGATCTCAGGAATACCCTCTACAGCCTTGCTTGCAATTGGAAGTGCTCTATAGTGCATATGAGCAAGTCTTCTATGCCAAAGTTCACTTGAATCCATGGATTCATGTACCATGGCATGTTCAGGTTGTCCCTTCAATTTATACAAACCTCCCTCTTGCTCTCCAATCACTACTGCATCATCTATGGTCTTTCCCTTTGGCCACATTAGGACTTGGCCATCCACAAACGTAACCCTCATACCTTTTGCATCCAATGCAGAGATGGAGATTAAGTTCTTCTTGAGCCCAAGTACATAAAGGACTTCTTTCATCTTCAAAGATTTTCCAGAATCTAGGTTGTAGGAGGCTTCACCACTTCCTTTGATTGGGTATTGATAATCATCCCCAAGTTTCACCTTATGGGGTGATTCATGTTCAGATAGATTCACAAACGATTCCTTAAACCCAGTCATGTGTTTGGAAGCCCCACTGTCAATCAACCAATCATTACAGGCATGGGAGATATTACCTGTGAGAGCAAAAATTAGAACATACTCTTCTTCACTTGATGAGTCATCATCACTATCACTTTCTGCCCTAGCATTCTTCTTTGGGGGTTCATCATCTTCGGCGGCATGAGCATGATATCTTCTTTTGTTATTCTTCTTGTTGTTGTTGAAGTTGTTGTTGTTGTCTTTCTTCTTCTTGGGACAATCTAAAGCAAAGTGTCCCTTCTCATTGCAATTGAAGCATCTGAGATCTTTCTTATCTTTATGATAATGATGGTGTGAGAATCTCCTGTTATGAGATGATTCCTTCTTGGACTTGCCTTTCCTGGCATGTGTTGTGAGAGCTTGATCTTCATTTCCCATCTTTTCTTCTCGGACCACAAGCCTAGCTTCTTCTTGAGAGCATTCTTCCTGCAATCTTTTGAAGGAGATCAACTTCTTCCTTGCACAAATTCCTTGAATAAAGGAATCCCATGACCTCGGTAGGCCATTTAGAGTGGTCATCACCACTTCACCATTCTCTACCATTTCATCCACTGCTTCTAGTTATTCCTTGATCTGGGAGACCCTTGAAAAATAAGATTGAATGGTTTCTCCATTCTGAAACTTTACTCCTTTCAATTGGTTCCGCAAGGTCATCTTCCGATTTATGTTCTTCCCTTCAAATAGCTTGGTCAAAGAGTCAAACATCTCCTTGGGTGTCTTTAGAGAAGACACATGGGGTATGAGATGGTCTTTGATAGAATCAGCAATGATTCTCTTTGCCTTGACCAAGTTATTCTTGTGCAAAACCTTAGCCTCTTCATCCTCTGGGATAGGGATGTCTTCTTTTATATATGAGTCCAACTCATTCTCTTCCAGGATTAACCCAATCCTATACTTCCAATCTCGGAAGTTATCAACCCCTTCATGCTTATCCTCAAGCTTGGTGTGGTGAGACATCTTAAAGAGTACTTCAAATGGAAATAGAAAAGATTTAGGTCTTAACACTTGAAATGTTGAAAACTAGATCTAGTCTTGGATTAGGGTTTGTTGAAAAAACCCTAAAAATTCAAAATGTGAATTTCAACTTTCTGAAAGGATAGAAAGATGTGCCTTGATGAGCTGATCAGCCTGGTGTATTCAGAATTTGAGATCAGCAAAGCTTTACCCTTCATATTTGCCTTTTTGTCCTCCTGGGTTCACTAGGGAGAGCCCTGAATTAGGGTTTGAGTTTCCCGAATATCTACCCAACCAAAAATCTCAATACAAAGATCTAAACTTCGATTTTTGCAAGGAGCTTCCAGTTATGTCTTCAGATTTCAGAAATTCCTATTTTTATGGAAACCCTAATTTTTAGGGCCAAATCTGAAAATGCTCAGAATTGAATTCTGATTGGACAGATAGATTCTCCATGATGAGTAGAGTCAATCTACTATACTGCTTTTCCAAAATCTGTGGAGAGAAACCCAATAAACAAGAAACTCAAGTTTCCGTCACTGCAAAATGTCTTCTTCTCAGGTTAGCTCTGATACCATGTTAAATTTTGAGCATTAATTCACAGTACTCTAGGATATTTACTAAGAGAATAGCATATACAGTATATCAATGCATAACAATCACAATAAGCATGACAAGCATCACAAGAATCAAAAGCATGAGAGACAAGAGACACAGAGTTTCCGTGGGGAAAACCCTAAGGTGAAAAACCCCGCAACTTCCTCATAGATAGAGAGAGCAATGGCTCAACCAAAGTACAACCAAACTACACTTGAGATAGTCTCCTAGTAGCAGATGATCCTCCTCCTCACTAGTGCGCCACTTTCTGAGTGAGAGAAGTGTGACTTTCCAAATGATCCAAGTGGAGATCTCCCGATCTCTATTTATACTTAACCTGTTTGCCCAATTACACTATGGGGCCGACTTGTCTATCTAGATACATCCACAATATAATATATATTTCAGGGCCGACCCCACACATGGTGTTCTAATAACCCATCGGCAAGTACACATACTTGCGACACTTGTCAATCCACATGACGACACTTCCTTATAGAGGAATAACACATCTCTTATAAGGGTACAATAAATATATATGAAATACATTCTGAAGTTAGATATACATCAACAAATGAGAGTGAGGCGTCCTCTATTTATATGTGTCTTGAAGCTTCTCTTTTCACTTTAGCTCAGGCCATCTTGTCTTCTCTTGACTGGTCCGAATTGCACATTAGCATAATAAATATTATTTTATTGTTTCTTCTTTAGGCCGACTTATGGAGGAGACCTCCTGAAGCTACAAACACCAACAACAAACCCAATATTGGAGAATTTAAAAGTTATCTTCAAAGATGAATGTTTTTTTGGAATTATTGGTGCTTCCACAAGCAGGAGTATTGGAAAATATAAGAGAGTAGTTGGGAGATCTAAATTTCAGAAAAGAAAAGAAAAGTTCAAATCAATCCTATCCAAAAAATTCTTGTCTCCCACCTACAGGTGGCAAGTTTCCTTAGATTGGGAGATATTGTCAAACTTAAAAATAACAAATGGGAAAGTCTGTGTTAGCCCCCCCACCCTTGAAAAACAAACAAATATTTTTTAAGTTAGGCTAAGTCTTAGTTGGAGCTAGTGATATTTTGTAAAATCTTCTAGATCAATCCCATAATGATGATGATGAGAAGACAAGACACAACACCATTTACATAAAAAATCATTTATTATTGCTTCAAAACTTTAAAAATAAAAAATAACTTAAGAGAATGGGTTTTTTCAATAACATAATAGTTTTGTGTAGAAACATCACCATTTTAAAATATCGGTCCTAAATGTTTTATATACCACAACAACAAATTAATTTTGTCATAGAAATCTTACCACATTACCAAAAGAAGCAAATAAATATTTAATCTAAAAGATTTATAATTGTTGTTAATTAACTCATGATTTCCACTTGTTCATAGGATTTTTTGGTTAATATGATTCATTCTCAAGGCGAATGGTAATTATTTTTTTAGTATAATCCATGAAATTCAAGGTTTTATGATGTCCCTTGAAGTGGGTATTATTTGTTTTCGATCAATTTTTTGATTTTACAACTTTACTCAATTCAACAATCTACTTGGTTTAATGAAATATATTAGTAGACTACAATTTGACTTGTTGATTGAATTCTATGAATGGAACCTTCAAGCACCACACATAGTTCAACCACTATGAAGAAGATAGATGGGATATTTTTGTAATGTACATTAGTTTTTTTCTAATAAACATTATTAATTTAGAAATATCTCACTTAAATGGAGATGAAAATATTGCATCTTAATGAGATTCACAAAACACCAATTCAATAATAAAGTTAGTAGTGAAAATCTGAAATTTTATTTAATGGCATTCAAATTTGTAATTCCTATAATATAGATGGCTTTTTAATCGTAAAAAAATGATGTATTAATATCAATTGAGTTTTTCTAGGTCTTTTCCATATGTTTAAACCCTTTCAGATAATATGAGCAATGATTTCACAAAGCACACACTCTAAGCACTATGATCAATTCAAATATGAGGCTTAGATGTCATTGATTCTTCTTGTCATATAAACTAAAATTGACAATACATATGGTACCACAGTTCAATCTTAGTCTCATGTTAATTGTTTTAGTATGAAAGCATTGCCCTTAAATTTTTGACCAAATTAGGTTAGGAAACTAGTAGACACCATGAATGTTGTGACACGTTAAAAAATTATGACTTAGAGAAGAAGGCAATAGTTGTTAAGCAACTTATGAAGGAAAAAAGTACTAGTGAAAGAAAACAATGAGTGAGTTTCAACCCCAAAATCATGTTTGAGGATGGTTAATGTCTCCCAAAGAAGTGAACACATAGAATGGCAAGCCCTAAGACTATTTTGAACTATAAAATTTCATTGATGAAAATCCAGCATGAGACAACTTCTATTGGAAAATGTAGGCAATGACATAGATATTAGCTCAAGGCCCAACTCATTAAGTTGATAAGTAGTTAAAACACTTGACTTTGATAGTGTTCAAATCCATTGACCCAACAATGGATATTGGTCATACCCATAGTGCCCAATCATTTTCACTTTAGAGATAAAGTTCAAATTCTATCATGTAATAGATATAACAATGCTAATAGACTCAATAATTCATTGAGGCATATCAAGATATCCTTAAACACACCTTAAATAAATAGGCCTATAGAGAATCACTTTTGCCAAATTGAAATTGCTAGAGTATCCCTACTATCATGGATAGTTTCACATAAACACAATGACTACAAGGTTTACTCTTAAGACTGTACACCATAATACACATAACTTCAAAGAATCACTTTTTCCAAATTGAAAATGAATAGAGTATGCCTACTATGATGGGTAGTTTGACACAATTACAATGATGATAGGGTTGAATCCCTATCGTAAATCACTAGAAAGGGCAGTAGATAACAAGGTGTCAATTTTTCCATATGTCATGTGAAAGGAATTTAGAGATTAAAATGTGATTCTTGAAGTACAAAGTTGGATAAAAAATGTTAAAATATGCCAAACAATTTGATTTGTGCATCAAGTTGAGAGTACCTAGTGACAATAAAATTGTATTGAAGCATCATGGTGAACCCCACACCTTGTTTCAAAAGAACTCATATTATTTGATCTTCAAATGCTATAAGATCATAGAGCAAAGTGATGGCCATCATATTCAAGAATAGTTAGGAAAATAACACTAATTGGAGTAGAGCTCATAAAGCGTCTTCAAGATAGAAGCATAAATATATATTGATAATTAAACAAACTAATAACCCAAGCACTTGATGAAGTCAATAGAAACTCCTTCGAACAAATCAAAGAATAATACATTGTGAAGTGTTAACATTATAAGAAAGTAGGCCATGATAAAGAATTATTGGCAATTGCATCTAGAGAAAAAATTAGCAAAGCCCATACATGAGCAAGTAGTGGAGTTGCCTAATGCATCTTTGGTGGCGAAGAAGTGATTGACTAAACCACTAGTTTAACCAAGGGAACACTTGTTTGGAGTGAGAATCCAAGCGAAGAAAACATCATCATTGATAATAATTACCCACGGAATCTAGGAGAATCTTACAACATAAGCATGAGTTAAGTAATTTGGACTAAAGAGAACATTACATGATAATTCTTATTCTCAAGGACAAATGAATAGACATATCAACATGTCCCTCACCAATTAATACAAAGTTTGATAGAGATATTTTTAGGTTAGATAATTGAGAAAATATTAATATCAATGAAAGGAAAACTATTTTCTGCTTTAAATGAATTACATGCTAGATAACGAAAGGAAAACTAATTTTTGCTTTAAATGAATTTCATGCACAAAAATATTATTATTGATGTTAAATGAATTAACTGCAGAGAAAAACTTTTTTTTTTTTTGCTTTAAATAAATTCCATGCCGAATAAAAAAAATTAATATGTACATTAAATGAATTAACTGCAGAGAGAAACTAATTTTTTTTTGCTTTAAATGAATTCCATGCGAAATAAAATACTATTTTTGGCTTTAAATTAATTGCATGCAAATTATTGCCAAAGAAAATACTATTTTCGGCTATAAATGAATTGCATGCAAAATATTATTGGGTTTGTTTTAAACCACTTTCAATTATCTCAACATATTTTTAAACAATGTGACAAACGACAAGCCAAAGCCAATTGAAGTTATGGGATAGATCATCAAATGAACCCACTCCTACCATGTACATCACACGTCAAAAATGATCACCAACACGTATATTTATAGACTTAACGATATACTTTTATACAATAAATGTGGGATAGATTATTAAGGGCAAAGAGAATCAAACGAAGGCGACTCAATGGAAACTCCTCTAGGATATTTGTATGAATAGATCAATTTCTATTAGTGTTGATTTGAGAATGGATGTTGGAGCTTCAGAAGTTTGCTTTCTCTTAGGATAAATCTCAGTATCAGGCTTCATTCCTTTCTCCACAAATGACATATTACCACGGACCTGCTTTATACTGTTATAATAATTTTGTTTTTGCAGCACAATTTTTTTATACAATGTCACTCTTTGAGTGAGATAGTAAACTTGAAAATCCATTTGCTATTGGAAGGTTTGAACTTGGTTTTGATAATGTGTATCTTCACATGTATTTCTAGGTTTATTTTCGAAGAAAATGTGGTCATGTTTAATCCTCACTCCTTTAACTTTCCAGGGATTACACAGATTGACAGTTAGTGTTGACCTTGGATTTAGTAGTCTTCAAGGAACAAATTAAAACACAGACAAGTTGAGATCCTGTAATAAATGCTAGACATCAATTACATGAGCAAAATTGAAGACATAAAGTTCTTTCTAGGGGTACCATCTATGCACAAAATTTAAAAGTATCACAGAGTACTAAACATCCATGTAAATTTGGCTTAGGTCTCCAAGATTTATTGTAAAATAGAACTTTAAAATTAAACATAGAAATCATAATGAAGACATATCTTCCTAATCACTATGGAATTTGAGTTTGTCACTAGCAAATTGCTTTTATTGCAAATTCCAGACTACTCATAGGGTAATCATCCAATTCTAGTCAATGAGATCATATAAATTGCAAAAGTCCATGACCTTGGGATGCTACACTCGCAAATGATTAACATCCAAGTTCAGTTGTACCTCCTTTAAATGACTTGTTTTCAGGTTGGTGTGCAGCAACTTTAGATTATTGGCCAGTAGGTACTCAACCATGTATAGATCTTAGAGGTAAATCTCTCACTAGGTACCAAGTGTTAGGATATTCCTATACTCCATCCTAGTCCTACCAGTATTTTCATTATTTGCAGTTTCAGTCTCGCATGCAGCATGCATGCATGCATCCCAGTCACCAGTCCCAGCACCTAGCCCTCAGTTAGCCAGCCCCCAGGAGCTCTTGTTACTGGGCCCTAGTTTTTACTTCTTATTTTTAGCACATAAAGTCAAACTTATGGGAGGGTGTTGGAATATTTAAAACCCACATCTATGTCATTTAATACCTTAGTATCATTAATTAATCATTTTTATATTAATTCCTATGTATTAGACTAGGTAGTTGGCTAAAACATCATTATGTGGACCACAAGTCACCATTGTGTGGACCAAAAGCTTCCTAAACCCACTAGAGAGAATTCCTGGAGATCCTGGATTAGATTCTGGCTATTTTTAGCTAATCTTGGAATAGAAAGGCGCATTAGCTGCTTTTACTGCTTTTTACCACTTTTTGGTGAAAGCTAAAAGTTAGTTGACTAGTCATAACTATGTTTTGGCCAACTCATCCTCCATGATGTTTCTTCCTTCCAAATTCGGTATTTGGCATGATTTTCCATCACACATCACTATCTGATCACTAAATCAAAAATTCATGATCCTTTGGAGTGACTTGGAGAACACACTTGCCACTTAGGGGGGTTTTGCATTATTTTAGTAAGTATGCTTTTGTGAGGATTCGAATAGCATCCTTATGTATTCAAATCTATGATTTAATTCTATATATTTACAACCTAATAATTTCCCAAGGTTGGTTGATGTATTATTATTCATAATTTCCCCCCTCTCCCCCTAACCGTTGCTAACCCCATCTCTCACTCTTTCTCTCCCCTACTCTTACTCCTCCACCTACATCGTACCCCCACCCCCCTAACACCCCTGCCCCCCCATCTCTCTCTAACCCCCTATCTCTCCCTAACCCCCCTCCTACTCTCCCTACCCATAACCACCCCCACTCTCTTTCTCTCTCCTACTCCCCCTACCCATACCCTCTCTCTCCATGAGAGATCCTACTGTCCCTACCCCTACCCTTTTCTCCTTGTCTCTCCTAACCTCCCTCCCCCTACCACTTACCACTCCCCCATATCCCTCTCTGCCCCCACCCTATACACCCTCTTCTCTCTAACTACCTTAATCCTCCCTAAACCCCTACCCCCCAACCTCGATCTCTATTCTTTCTCTCTCCCAACCCCCCTCCTCCCCCTTATTCCTAAGGTAAATTTGATGTCTATAACATCCCACATGCATTTTAGCTCTACAAAATGATTACACATTTTGTAGAGCTAAAACGTGCATGCATTTTATAAAGCTAAAATGAGTATGCATTTTGTAGAGCTAAAACGCACACGCGTTTTGGTTTTCATGACACCCAGATAGGTATGAAAGAGAAATTTGAATTTAAACGAAACACGTTCGCATTCCTTACCACCTAAATCAATCCTTGTCATGTGTTCATGTGTTGTCCCTCTTCCTATTTGTCTACTTCGGAGTTAGCTTCGAGTTAACCAAACCTGTGCTATGGAATATGGTAAACCATTGTTAATTGGGAATTTCATCAATTTTCTCAATGTGCCTTTGTTTTACCGCTCGTTACAGTATGCTACACAATCAAATTTTATGAAATTTTAGACCTAGATAACATTTTTTCTGTAGATTCCAAATATGTAATTTTTTTAATTATTATTATTATTTTGTTTTTCTTGTGTCAGTACTCGTTAACTCAAAAAACACACTGTTAGTGTTTCTTCCATAACTTTTTCGTTTCTCAAGCATTTAAAAAAAATGTATCATGCTGCATTACTAGACACCGACCTCTACATGCTATTAAAAAACCATTCATGATCATTGCATTAAGACCTTCAAAATCTACACCCACACTTGGCATACTGTTTTCAAGGTTTGATCACTTAGATAATTAAAAAATTATTAATTATTAAATTTATTATGGAAAAATAATTCCGCACTAGTACTATGTGTTCTCTATATGTCTACCATTTTTTGTAGGTTGATTCCATCATTTAGGCACTCAAAGGCTCTACCCACAAAGACATATACCTTATCATTTGCACAAAAAATAAAAAGTACCTTAGAAAAGGTCAAACTTGAAATAGTTATGAACATTTTCATTAGTAAAAAATTATATATTCCATTCCATCTTTTTTACTCAAACCAAGATTTATTATGTATGTATCTTAAAATATCCATGTTAGTTGAGTGATGCGTGCTTTTTCACTTTTCTATTGCATTTAACGTGCCAAAAAAACCTTCATTAACTTGCACCACCCCCCACATATATATATAATTATAATTTCAAAAATATCTTTTTTTTTAACAAACAAATAAAAAATCCAAATTTCAGCAATGGTGTTAATATCAACATTGACTTTCTCATTTATACTAAAATTCCCTCAATATTTATTAACCTCATTTCTTGTATTAACCATGTGCCTCAACTTTTATCCCTTTCATTTTTTCAACTTAATCATAATTTTACTCGATCTTTTGTCTTTATCATTTTTCTTGCGATCCATAATTACCAACTTGAAATCCAATGTTAAAATTCAACACGTGATAAGCCCAGTTATAATATCTCAAAGCCAAAAATGAATTAACAAGAATATGTGTGACATGTCTAGCAATTGTTTTATTTAAACGAGCATAGATCCATCTTAAATTTGTATCTATCAAGCACCACCGAGAGGGATCCAATTTCTTGAGATGTATTTCTTTTTTTAAATTTAAACTCAAGAAATTTGATCTTTCTTGATTGATAGATCCGGGTTTAAGTTTTAGGTTTTTATTTTATAAACGAACATCTATTTTTTAATTACTTTTCATAATATTTTATTTTATGAACCAACATTCAATAATTTTTTATTTTATGAGTCGACATGAAATTTTTTTAATTATTTTGTTACTAACATTATAACGTTGTTATATCACGTTAGAGGATCTCTCCCATACTGAGTTGTAAAGCACCTCGTTTCACTCGGTACAATTAATCTACCAAGATTAATTTAGACTCTTGAAGAAAAGTCTACTTTAATTTTTAAAACATACAACTTCAATAAAGGCATATCCCTACAATTTAACTACTACTAATAGATTAATCTTTGAGATTTTTATTAAAAATTGCTATTAAAAAAAATGTTATGACCTTTATCATTTAAGGGTTTATATGTAGTATTTGGAATGAAAATTTAATATTATCAAATCACAAATATATAAAGAAATTGTTATAAACTTTATCATTTAAGAATTTATATGTCGGGTTTGAAATGAAAATTTAATATTATCAAAATCACAAACATCCAAAAACATTAAAAAAAAAATAGAGTACAATTCTTATTTTTAATTTTGAATAATTGAAAAAAAATAAAGTCCATTATAATATGCTATATTGATACCATTTTTATATATTTTATTTTAATAAATAATTTAGAAATATTTAAATATATATATATATATATATTTTGATTATCTTTCTTTTTTTTAATATGAATATGGAAGTTATATATATATAAGTGGATATACATAAATAAAATAGATATACATAAATAAAGTGGATATATATATATATATATATATATTCAAAGTGGATATAAATTATCTTAATCTATAATTTATTTCATTTTTTTTTTTAATTTTCTATCTATTTTCATTTTCATGCCACACTAGAGAGCCTCCCAATGATGGATTGATGGATGGAAATGATGGATTGATTGATGGGGATGCCATAGACTACTTAAGGCCCTACGCTAAACTAGTTTGACACTTATGATTAGTCTTAATGTTATCTTGGTTTTAGTTATTATCTTTTGTTTTAATTTGGTATTATATTATGTTTTAAACTTCTTGCATTATAGTTTTAAAATAACTAATAATAATTATATAATGCAATAAGATTCACTTGATATAATTATCACATATTTATTTTAACTCAATGTTGATGATGACGACGATGAGATGGGAGATGGTTAATGCTTATTGAGACCAAATTTGGTTTATTAGACCTTAAGAAAGAAAAAAAAGTTAAAATTTTATTTGTATGCTCAAAAAACTTAAAGAGAAGCGTTCCTAACTTACTGTAATTTTGAGAAGTAAGAATGTTAGAAAGGTCAATGTTGTGACAGAGATTTTGGAACTGAGACCGGATGTGAGTGTACGCATGGCATTATAAAAGAAAAATGCTTTTCATCCTCAACACTAATAGTCTTGTAGAGATGACAAATTCTTTCAACCCACAACATTTTAGGAGTTGTCCAACGCCTAGTTTGACTATGGATATCATGAGAGTTCGTTCTTATCTTGGAAATATTAATTTTCTTCTTTGAACTAGATAAAACTGAGAGATAACTTTGAACTTTTAGGTTAGGGTTAACGGCCTCCTTATAGTGTCTCAATTTTCTTTTAACCTCTAACTCCTCCTTGCACCACATTTTACAAAGCGACGTTTTTGTCACCCCCAATGGTTTAACCACGCCATGGCATCTTTATGCCCACACCTCTTGAGACGCAATAGGTTTTGGTTGGAATTTAAAGCAATTTTCGGAAGTCTATGGTCTCCCATGTTATTTATCTTATGCTTCTACATTAGGTACCTCGTCATAGCCATGCTCTCAATGCGGTGAGAACCCCACTTCTATGAGGAGAATAGGATAAAGTGTATTGCTTTTAATTTGAAGGTTATAGGTTAAAAAAGCATTTTTGGACTCCACGATTCTCTGGATATGCTACAACCCTAAAGTTCACAACCGTTTAAGATAACAGGGATGATGAGAGTTTGAAAAAGGAAATTCTTTTTATCCCAATTTACAAGGTTTACCGATTTGCAATTATTCTCAAGACAAAAGTAAGCTTTCCACCCTCCATTAATCTGTTTCTCAATGCTATAGTTCTAATAGAGCTTCTGATGAATATCAATCCCAATATATTTGTAAGAGGTAACTTCCTCCAAGTTTCTGTTTCCATAAACAAAATCAACATTAGTGACCTTCTTGGATTTGATAATCATAACTTTTGTTTTGTCCGTGTTAACAATCATGCCCATATTAGAACAAAAATATTTAAGAATTTGTGAGGAACCTACAACAATTAATTGATAAAATGCACGATATATTAGATCACAAAATATTTTTATTGATCTCGGGCCACTTCGAGGGGGAAACCTCCTTTGAGCAAGCTCAATATAAATAACTTCACGGTGCCTTCATTGGCCTCAACACAGACTTATATACTAAGTCTAGGTACCAATACTATGGATCAATACCATGGAACATATAATACTACGAGACGACTTACAAAGCATATGCGTCCAATACTATGGATCAATACTATGGGCTAATACAAACTATGGATCAACATATAATACTACGGGACGACTTACAAGGCATATGCATCCAACATCAATATACTAACAAAGTAAAGAGAAGGGTTGACACTGGTTCCTAACATCCCCTCTCCCTTATAAAAATCTTTGTCCTCAAAGCTTTAGATGTGGAAATTGATGCTGAATTTAAAGGAGTGGTTCCCATGTAGCATCCTCTGGGTGCATTCCATGCCATTGAATTAATACCTCTGCGATAAATTGAGAGAGAAGATGACGCCCTTTGATTTTCAGGGAGGATTGCTTGGAAGGATGTAGACGAAGAAAAACCATATCACCTGCTTGAAAAGTGCGCTCATAACGGTGTTGATCGGCTTGTTGTTTCAGTCGAATTCTGGCCATGTGAAGATTGTCCTGCAAAATGCGAAGAATCTGATCGCGGTTTCGAAGAACCGTGTCAATTGCCTGAAGTGGTGAACTACTGAGGGTGTATGGAAGAAGAAATGGCAGTGCCTGACCATAGATTGTTGCATATGGAGTCATTTTAGATGCAGTATTGTACCACCATTCAGCGAGAGGGAGCCAATTCACCCACTGAGGTTGTTTTTCGGAGGTGAAGCAACGAAGATAAGTTTCCAAACATTTATTGGTAATTTCAGTCGGACCATATGTGTGTGGGTGAGATCCTAAACTCATCTTCAATTTGGTTCCAGTGTGGCGAAATAATTCTATCCAAAAATGACTGGTGAAATTTGCATCGCCGGCTGAGACAATGGAAGAAGGGATTTCATGAGGACAGAAGAGCTGGTATAGGAAACAAAATTGACTATATTTGTAGAGGCAAGCAACCACAACCAAAATCATTGTCTTTCCTCCAGATGTAGAGAGCCCTTCAAAGAATTCCATAAAAATATATGTCCAAATCCATGTAGGGATGGGAAAGGGTTCGAGCAATCCCGGAAGGAGCTGGCAAGTATCACATTCAGCCACCATATGTTGAATTGTAGTTTCCATTCCCTGCCAAAATAAGTTACGATTTTCCCGCTCATACGTTTTGAGGAACCCAGAGTGCCCTGCCGATGGCAAAGCATAGAGTTCAAGAAGACAGCCTGTTGAAGATTTTTTCTCTAGGGAAGCACGAGATGACCCTTATATATACAGGAAGTACCATCCCAAGAGTAATGCGGTACAATAGAAGGGTTGTTTTCCAACCATTGGATGAGGTGATATAATGGGGAGTCATTAACATAGCCCTATTGAACAGATTGCAATCAATGTGGAACATGCATAGAAATAGCTAAAAGAGAAACTTGGTCATCAAATGTGCGAGAAAGAGCATCTGCCACCAGATTGTCCTTACCCTTCTTGTAAGTGATCTCATAGGCATAACCCATGAGTTTGCTAACCCATTTCAGTTGTGCTGGGGAGGAGACCCCTTGTTCTATGAAATATTTCAGACTCTGGTGATCAATATTGATGCGGAAATAATTCCCTAATAGGTATGGCCAACACTTCTGTACTGCATGCAAAATAGCCATCATTTCCTTCTCGGAGGTATAGGCGGCTAAATTCTTACCAGAAAGGTCTCTTGAAGGCTGTCCCACTGGTTCAACAAAGACACCTGCGTATCTATCCAAAATGTGTTGTAGATCCAAAGGAGTAGTGGACACCGTTGATGGGTGCATCTAAATGGAATGGAGCTAAGCTATGACACCATGTGAATTATTCTTAAGGATCTTTTCCAGGCGATGTGAACTGATGATGCAGAGAGACCCTGGTTGCAATACCGTGAATGGGTGTTGTTTCCCATTGACTGGAAATTGCATCCAAATTTTAGCAAAATCACATAAGATGGGGCCAAGTGTGCATAACCATTGAGCGCCCAAAACCACATCACATCCGCCTGAGGCCAAGGCAAACATGTCAGAGCACAGGTTATAATATTCCATAGAGATACGCACATTGTGACACTTTCCCTTGCAAGGTAAGGTGCCCCCATTGGCAATCATGACTTCAAAGTTGGAGCAAGGATGGATAAAACAATCATCCTGTATAGCGATCGGAGGGTCCATGAAGTTATGAGATTCTTGAAGTAACCCTGACTCCACATTGTTTGTGGGGTGGTGACTCTGGCTAAAGCATGGAGAGATATCTCTGGGTGGTCGTCCTGAGACAAAGGATCAACAAGCGGCTGTTGAATGTCGACCTGATCATCTATTATATCTAGATATTCTTCACCAAGCTCAGAGGTAGGCGGATAATCCACATCCAAGAGATAGAGATTTTTCTCAACACATCTATGTCCCCGAGTGAATTTCTCATCACAATTATGACAAATCCATTTTTCTCTACGTGCTCACATCTCTTCTTCAGACAAATTCTTGATAGGAGTTGGTCGAGGATCTTGTGTGATGGGAGGTCATTGGGAAACCATATTTCTGAATGGAACAAAAGTGGATTTGGAGCGTTGTTGGGCTATGATTTTATCCTCCACCAACTTAGCCAACTCTAGGACTTCCATCATTGTGTTGGGACATAACATTTTAATCTTTGAGTGGATTCCATCCTTGAGACCACTGAAAAAACAACTCCTGTAGAATTCATCAGACAATCCTTCTGTGTGATTGGCCAATTTCTCAAATTTTTTCTGATACTCTCTCACAGTGCCAATTTGGCGAAGTTTCGTGAGTGCTCCTATGAAGTTATCAAAAGCACTAGGACCAAATCGTTGCAAAAGGAGTTGGAAAAAATCTATCCAGTTTGGCTCGTCATGAGCTTTGATGTACCAATGGTACCATTGAAGGGCTTCCTGTTCTAAATGAAAGGATTCAAATGGAACTTTGTGGACATCAAAAGTATTATACAAACTGAAATATTGTTCTACCTCGTATATCCATCCAGTTGGATCATTACCATTGAAGCAAGGAAAATCAAGCTTCGGCCCACGAAAATTGCTGGAAGAAGAGAACCTAATGTCTACATAAGATTATGGCTGTCGTTTATTGTTCATGGCTTAATGCTGAAGAAGGAGGCTGAGAAATTTTTCATCTAGATCTTGGAGTTTGGGTTTAAGGGCTGCAAGTTCTTCATCCATGATTTGTGCTATTGCGCGGGTGACAACCATAACCAGGAGTTTTTTTGTTTTTTTTTTGGAAGGGGTAGAAAAACAAAAATAGAAGTTTCTTTAGTACAGGAAAATTTGGATTTGGGAAAAACTATGATGGGTCATTGGGGTTTGACTAGGTTTTGACCTTTCGAATGGACATGGAAGCAGAAAATGAGGATTTCATAAGCGGGGTGAAAGAATGGGAAAAAATTTCAGAGAAGGGCAAAGAAGCAGAAATAGGAAAGGAACAGTGTGGCAAAATTTAAAGGTGATTAGGTGAAAATCGAAGAAATTATGGAAAACCCTAAAAATAGACAAATGTGGGTTTTTTGGCTTCGGGAAATGGAATTTGGGATAGGGTCCTCAGGAATGAAATATGAAGAATGAGATTGCAGGGGTGTTAGTGAAGTTTCAAAGGAAACAGAGTGAAAACAAAAAGATATGGCCAAAAAACCAGAATTTTATACTTTTTTTTAGAATGGATCTACAACGGCACGGAAGTGATTAGAATGGATCTAAAACGACGCGGAAGTGATCGAAATGGATCTACAACAACGCGGAAGTGATCGGCAATAGTTATGGGCATATGTAATCTGCGATTTATCAGCTGACAATATATATGGACCCCAGGTATGCGCGGATTCCTAAAGGATCAAGGGATTCACTTGGCCACCAGTGTTGTCTAACGTCTTGCGTATTGGGGCAGTACCCCTCACTCCACGGCTCAGGTAAAACTGATAACCGCTTTGCCACAAACACCAGCTCTTGGTTTACTTCTCGTGTGGGAACAAGTAAATCAGGTAAGGGTCGTTGCCCTTTTTACTGGAAAGTCCTCTCAATGGGCCATCTACTTAGGGGCTCCTGTGGTACTCCTCACAATGAGTTTTAAGGCTTATGCCCAAGTACTTCCCGCAGTTAAGCGGATAGGGATTTTTCCCAAATCCGAACCTTCAATTGATAGGAACAAATACAGATGCGAAATTTTTTTTTTTTGTAGAAATTCCACCCAACGAGCCCAAGAAAGTGCTCTAATACCAAATGTGAGGAACCTGCAACAATTAATTAATAAAATGCACGATATATTAGATCACATAATATTTTTATTGATCATGGGCCACTTCGAAGGGACAACCTCCTTTGAGCAAGCTCAATACAAATAAATTCACAGTGCCTTCATTGACATCAACACAAACTTATATAATAAGTCTAGACACCAATAAGTAATTTATAAAGGAGGTTATCAACTTATCAATATATTTTTCTATTTGCAAAGTCAGAGTTATACTAAAGTGAACATAATATATTCCCACAATTGTGCTATACTATTATCATCTTGCTTATAAATATCTTTCAAACTTTTCATTTTTTGATGTCTACTATCAGAATCAAAATCACTGCTAGATGAAGAACTGTTTTCATCTTGAACCTGCAATCTTAGAATATGTTCTGAAGATGCTTGATGTTCATCAAATACAACAAATGGATTGTGACAAGTATCTTTTTGCACTTCATCCCATGAGGAATCTTCCAAAAATTTAACATCTCTACTTATCAGAAATTTCTTGGTGATAGGATTATACAAATGATATGCTTTGGATTGTTCACTATAGCCTACAAAAATTGACTTCTCACTTCTATCATCAAGCTTCTTTCTAAGTTCTTCAGGTACATGAGCGAAAGCAATGCATCCAAAAACTCTGAAATGAGAGACATTTAGAAATAATAATCTCTTTAGTTTGAGTTTACGTAGTTGTTAACCATTAGCTAGTTATACAGTTGTTAATCTATTAACGGTTTCTTGGTTGAACCGTCAATTTTGTAATATTTAAAATACCATCTAATGCAAACTACAGAGCATCCTTTTGCGTTCAATATTTTGTGTGCATTCTGTTATACTCATTTTCTGTCTTAAGTTTTTACATGGTATCAGAGCCGTTGGTGATGGTTTGGAGAGCCTCTTCATGTTTGGTCGGAGGTTTTGAAAGGTCTGCTACATAGTAGACATTTGTTGAATATTGGTGTTGAAGGCAAAAGCAAGTCTGCTGTTAAAAATTTCTGAAATCACCAATTCGTTGAAGCCTGTTCGTTGAGCAAAGACGTTGAAGCCTGTGCACGCAGAATTAGACAGAAATCAACAGAACTAGAAAAACAGAGTTTGTTGAAGCCATTTCGTTGAGCAAAGACGTTGAAGCCTGTGCACGCAGAATTAGACAGAAATCAGCAGAACCAGAAAAGCAGAGCAGTCAGCAGAACCAGAAATCAAAATTTGTTTTTGAGGTAAAAATCTTGGTTGTTTATAGTTTTCTGAAGAATGGCTTCATCTAATTTTTCTATCCAAACGCCTACATTAGTTGGATCAAATTATGATGCTTGGAGTTTGAGAATATAAGCTGTTTTGCAAGGTCAAGGATGTTCTGATTGTATTGAATCTGAGTTTACTCAACCTGATGCAGCAGCTATTGCTGCTATGACTGCTACACAAAAACAAAAATTAGATGAACAAAAACAAAAAGAAGGAAAAGCAAAATCCTGTCTTTTAAATACTATAGATGATTCTATATTTCCAAAAGTTGTTGGTGCAAAGAATGCTAAAGAAATTTGGGATATTCTTCGCTTGGCATATCAGGGTAATGAAAAGGTAAAAATTGTGAGGTTGCAAACCCTAAGGACTCAGTTTGAAACACTCAAAATGACTGAATCAGATAGTGTTGATAAGTTTATGACAAAAGTTATGCATATTGTAAATCAGCTTAGGATTAATGGTGAAAAGATAAAAGATCAGAGGATTGTTGAGAAAGTTCTTAGGAGTTTACCAAAGAAGTTTGAAATGGTTGTGACTGCTCTTCTTGAATCTAAAGATTTGACTAAATTTGTTGTAGAAGAATTAACTGGTTCTTTGTTGTCACATGAGGAAAGGTTTAATTTGGAAGTTGGTAATTTAGAACATGCATTTCAGTCTAAAGTTTTCATGGATAGAGGCAGAGGTAGAGGTTTTCGAGGAAGAAAAGGAAGAGGTAGAGGACATTTTCAGTCAAGAGACAAACCAGAACCGTTGCCGCCAGAGATACCTCAACAAGAACATGGTCAAAAATGGATAGATAAGTCAGCAATCCAATGTCATTATTGCAAGAAGTATGGTCATATTAAGAGTGAATGTAGAAAGCTGCAATATAAGAATAGAGTTAATATCTCTAACACTGAAGGTGAAACATCTGAAGCTTTATTTCTTTCTTGTCAAGTTACTGAGCAAATTTATGATAAGCACATTTGGTTGCTTGATAGTGGGTGTAGTAATCATATGACTAGTCAAACTGATTTGTTTTCTAAACTTGATACATCCATCACTTCTACACTTAGTTTGGGAGATGATCATCAAATTAAAGCTTCAGGAAAAGGTGTTGTGCCAGTATTAACCAAGCAGAATTCTCTGCTAAATATTTATGATGTTTATCGTGTAGACAATCTCAAGCATAATTTGTTGAGTTTGGGACAGTTATTGGCACATGGTTATGATGTTAATTTTCATGATGGTTATTGCATGATCTTTGATCCAACTAGAAAATTTGTTGCAAAAATTTATATGACGAAGAACAGATTGTTTCCTTTAGATATGAGAAGTGGGAAGATGTTTGCGTATAATGTTTCATGTTCCAATGAATCTAATTTGTGGCATTGTCGCTATGGTCATTTACCATACAAAAGTATGAGTTTGTTACAAAAACAATCTATGGTGCATGGATTGCCTTCTTTGGTTGGTCAAATCTCCTCTTGTGAAAGTTGCATTAAAGGAAAACATCAGCGTGATAGTTTTCCAACGGCCTCTTATAGAGCTAAAGATCGCTTAGAGTTAGTACACACAGACTTATGTGGACCTATGCAAACAGAGTCACTTGGTGGAACTTTTTATTTCTTGACATTTATTGATGATTTTAGCAGGAAAGTTTGGGTTTATTTTCTCAAACACAAGTCTGAGACCTTTACTAAGTTCAAGGAATTTAAAGCTGTAGCAGAAAAACAAAGTGGCAAATTTGTCCAAATATTGCGGTCAGACGGAGGAGGAGATTATGATTCCAGAGATTTTGTTGATTTTTGTAAACAACAAGGCATTAAGAAGCAGACAACTACCAGATATACTCCACAGTAGAATGGAGTAGCAGAAAGAAAAAATCAAACTATCATGAACATGGCCAGAAGTTTACTTACAGCAAGAAATTTGTCCAAAGTTTTTTGGGCTAAAGCAGTTGCATGTTCTGTATACATATTGAATAGATCACCAACTTCCGGTGTTCAAGGTAAAGTACCAGAAGAAACATGGAGTGAAACTAAGGTAAATGTCTCTCATTTCAGAGTTTTTGGATGCATTGCTTTCGCTCATGTACCTGAAGAACTTAGAAAGAAGCTTGATGATAGAAGTGAGAAGTCAATTTTTGTAGGCTATAGTGAACAATCCAAAGCATATCGTTTGTATAATCCTATCACCAAGAAATTTCTGATAAGTAGAGATGTTAAATTTTTGGAAGATTCCTCCGGGGATGAAGTGCAAAAAGATACTTGTCACAATCCATTTGTTGTATTTGATGAACATCAAGCATCTTCAGAACATATTCCAAGATTGCAGGTTCAAGATGAAAACAGTTCTTCATCTAGCAGTGATTCTGATTCTGATAGTAGACATCAAAAAATGAAAAGTTTGAAAGATATTTATGAGCAAGATGATAATAGTATAGCACAATTTGCTTTGATTTCATCTCAACCTACTTGTTTTGAAGAAGCCACAAAGCAAAAAGAATGGGTAGATGCAATGAATTCTGAAATTGATGCTATTGAACGAAACAAAACATGGGATTTGGTTGATCTTCCAGCAGATAAAAACATTATTGGTGTTAAGTGGGTTTATAAAATTAAATTGAATGAAAAAGGAGAGATTGATAAGTACAAAGCAAGGTTAGTTGCCAAAGGTTTTTTACAACAACCTGGCATAGATTATGATGAAACTTTTACACCAGTTGCAGGATTAGATACTGTTCGTTTTGTTTTGGCCATTGCAGCACAGAACAAGTGGCCTATTTATCAAATGGATGTAAAGTCTGCTTTCCTAAATGGTATACTAAATGAAGAAGTATATGTGCATCAACCATATGGTTTTGAAATCAAAGGACAAGAACACAAAGTATATAAATTAAAGAAAGCATTGTATGGTTTGAAGCAAGCTCCAAGAGCTTGGTACAGCAGAATTGATCGTTATTTACTCGATGATGGTTTCAAGCGAAGCAAAAATGAGCCTACTTTGTATATGAAGACAAATCCACAAGGTAAAATTCTCATCTTATGTCTTTATGTTGATGACATGATCTATACAGGGAACATGCTCTTAGATGAATTTAAAGAAGCAATGAAAAAGGAGTTTGAAATGACAGATCTTGGTTTAATGAAGTATTTCTTAGGCATTGAAGTGGAACAATCTGATCATGGTATTTTTGTCAGTCAACATAAGTATGCTACAGATGTTTTAAAGAAATTCAAGATGGAAAAGTGTAAACCAGCAGATACTCCTATTGCATTTGGTACTAAGTTAAGCAAAGAAGATGTTGGGTCAGCATTTAATTCTACATTGTATAAACAACTTGTTGGAAGTCTTATATATCTTACTGCTACTAGGCCTGATATAGCATATGCAGCAAGTTTTATTTCAAGGTTCATGGAATTTCCTAAAGATTCACATTGGAAAGTTGGAAAGAGGATTTTAAGGTATATTGCAGGTACAACCACTTATGGTTTGTGGTACATAGCTTCAGAAGACAATAAGCTCAAAGGTTACACAGACAGTGATTTTGCAGGCAGTATTGATGATAGGAAAAGCACATCTGGATACGCTTTCTTATTTGGCAAGAATTTGATTTCATGGGCATCTAAGAAGCAGCCCATAGTTTCGATATCTTCTGCAGAAGCAGAGTACGTAGCAGCAACTACAGCAACTTGTCATGTTGTTTGGCTTAAAAGACTTTTGTTAGATTTTGGATATATGGAGAAGGAACCTACTACAATTTTCTGTGATAACAAATCTGCCATTTCCTTGTCAAAGAATAGTGTATTTCATCAGAGAAGCAAACACATTGACACTCGGTTTCATTTCATTCGTGAACTTGTACAGAATGGTGATGTTTTACTTCAGTTTTGTGGTTCAAAAGAACAATTGGCAGATATCTTCACCAAACCTTTGGGAAGAATTCCTTTTGAGTTTCAAAGACAAAATCTTGGCATCATGAATATAAAAAAGATGTAACCCTCGAGATTAAGAGGGAGTGTTAGAAATAATAATCTCTTTAGTCTGAGTTTACGTAGTTGTTAACCATTAGATAGTTATACAGTTGTTAATCTGTTAACGGTTTCTTGGTTGAACCGTCAATTTTGTAATATTTAAAATACCATCTAATGCAAACTACAGAGCGTCCTTCTGCGTTCAATATTCTGTGTGCATTCTGCTATACTCATTTTCTGTCTTAAGTTTTTACAGTATGGAGGATCCAATTTCACTCTTTCGCTATGCAAATTTCAATTTTGTGCATCCTTAAAAAAGGTTTGTACAAGGCTTTTGTATTCGAGAAATTCATAACAGCGCGATGTTCAAATACTTTTAAAATGCTTCATTTAATTATTGACAGTCAGATCCACTCATTTGGACATCTTTTGAAGGTGGGGCGTTCATCAATGCATTTATGGTTTGGATGAGACCAAAGATGTCCAGTTTCACATGGCTTTTCATTCCACAAATTCCAAGTGCTCACATGTAACACTGCTCAAAACAGACAACATCCATCATTTTATATATATCTAATTTCACATCATAATACACACGGGCTCCTGAGATTTCAGTTATAGCCACGTTATAATAACAGTTATAACGATGCTCTGAAACAATACTCTCTGTACATCTTGCAGCCATACATATTCTTTTATGGATAAACATACAGTAGGACCCATTCTTTTCATAGAATTTACTTCTAGTGGATATAGCCAACCATGGATTCTCACTCTGCTCATCACAGGATATCACTATACAATCTTAGAACGCTCAATCCTGCAGGCATCTTCAGCCATGGTTATTCACTAATATATTTTTATTCAGATACGGAAGTGACTAATTAATAGTATAATTTACGGCTGGACTTTTTATGAACATTCGGCGGCCTTCGATTGTATGCAGTCGGTGATGACGAAGTTTGTGTATTTTGCCACGAATGGCTGGTACCTGTAGTCAACCTTGTACCTTCCATTGTCTGTAGCCCAAGAAGATGCATCCCATATCGAGCCGTAAACCCATATGGGTCTGGTTGGAAAAGTGGAGGAGTCCGTCCTTGGATACTTTCTTATTGCTACACCATCCACTGAGAATCTGCATAGTTTAATAATTGTATCATTACAGGATCAACAATTACCTTTTATTTTGTAACATTGACACACAGAGCAAATAATTGATTAGCACTAGATTGATACTTACACAATCTTAGATGGGGTCCAGAGAATACTGTAACGGTGGAAATCCTTGGTAGGATCAAACCAAAGATGGATTTGCTACTCCCTTCCCGTGACAATCCTCCCGTTTCCCCCGTTTCCAGCTCTTACATAAATGTTGGTATGTAAGGTATAAGGTCTGCCTGGTATTGTTCCCAGAAATTCAATGTCAATCTCGTCGTGGTAGTCCGGGTGAGCCTCGTTGTTTGATAACTGCAATGTAAAAACAAAAAACATTCACGAAAATCGCCATTAATCAACTGATACACTGTTTGAATCGTGTAAAAAGGACACCCACGTTATGATAACTCTAGTAGGCCAATTGGATCCAAAGGTTGAATCGTGTAAAAAGGACACCCACGTTATGATAACTCTAGTAGGCCAATTGGATCTAAAGGATAAGAGAGAAACTAAAAATAGTTCAACGTATCACGTGGAGAGAACAGAAATTCTGATTCCCGCCGTGCATAGTGCAATCTTGTCAGAAACTCTGGGCTCTCTCGAACGGTAGAATAATGATGGTTGATGGTTGTTGTGGGTTCATTGCTCTGCGCAGGCTATTTATTTAAGTAAACTCCAAACCATGCTCTGATTGTTGTGGGTGGTTTGAAACCATGAAGTTGTGGGTGGTTAGAAACAGTGATCAAATTTGAAGGGTGGGTATTCATTTTTATTGGAAGGGCATTTGTTCTTGGAGCCCTTCAAAGATGAAGGGCAATTTAAATAATTGTACTTCAATTGACAAGTATAAATTAACTAAACCCTTCCCCAAAAAAATGCAAAAAACAAATATTGCTCATCCAATTTTTTACAATCTTAAACAATTGAGCACTCCTTAATATCTACGTGATAAAATGGTATCTTTTCAATAAAACTGAATTTGAACACATTAATTTGACATATATGTAACATTCATTTTACAGTTCATTAAAATAACTATTTTGTTGTATTTTTCTCGGTTAGACCACACTTTATTATACATAAAACTACTTAGACTATGCAATAACCATATTGGGGCATCTGCATGATCTTATGCATAGTGCAAGACGTTGTAACTATAGATATAGTCTTAAAATAAAGCTAGGACCATGAGAAAATTACTTACTGTTAACTATGTACAAAAAGAAGCCACTAAGCAAAATGAGGCTATAATAAACCTACAACCAAAATATACATATAAAACCAACCAAAACCTTAATTCAAACCGGAGAGAGGGAAATCATCCAATCTTGAGAGGTGTAAGAATGATGGACATTAGGCGCCTAAGAAAAAATAATACATAGCTCAAAAAAACTTAAAAAAAAATCCTCCATACCAAGCAAGTTAGCAACGTTAGCATCATAGGGGCCTGGGCATCAAATTTTGTTGTTCAACACTTGTCGCAACAACATATAGATATGGGATGGAGGGGAAATGGAATCAAGCCTAAGTCAACTGGAGCCTTGCGACTCGCTGCATGTGTGAGTCTCGACAATCTAACTTTTAAATTGAACCAGAACATCAAAAGACGTTTGTTAATGGCTCGATTTGCGAAAATTCTAGATACATGAGTAATTAAGAGCTCAAGGCTCTAAAATTTCATGTGTTTTTTACCAATCCATGATTCGGTGAATTCATAGTCATTGGCATGAAATTTAAGTTATTTAATGAAAAAATTAATGTATCTACCTCTGTCGAAACTGTTTTCCATGCTAATGCGGGCCATTGCCCTCCTTATTGTCTTACCAAAAGACATGAGAATGAGGAAGAAGACTTAAAATTATGGACTTCACCATCAAATAAGCCTTACAATCACATTGGTAAGGAGTGACAAGAAGATCACAACAATCCAACGTGTCAAATCTCAGATGATAGTGTCAATTAAAGACTTAAATGGTAAATTTAGTATAAGACTGACTTATAGTTGTCTCTTACTCTTTGCAACTTGACACATTTGATAATTTATGGTTGTCTCTGTGCCTTGACCCAATTGATATTATAAGGTGAGGATGTGCATGCATAATAATCCTTATTTATGACTATGCGATAAGGATTTAAATGGAAGAGGATGTAAAGACATGTTATTTTATACGTATTTTGGTGGCGAGTGTCGAAGAGAAACGTGGTGAGAAACCATATATGTTTGGAAGGACAGATGGAGATTACATGTTCATGATCATGCCACCCATCAAATTGAAGACAATTCCTGAGCCAAATATTGTTTTTTTTAATTTTATTAATAACCATTGTGGTACTTTGGTCCAAATGTTTTTTCTAACTCATTGTTTCTCCATATTGTGTGCCTAGTGCCACCTCTCTATATCAATGCATAAATCAACCTTTGCTTGGTTTGTGGTTCTAGTTGCATGCCATTATTTGTAGTTGCATGTCATCGAGTGTTGTTTAGAGTTGTCATGAGTTTGTGACATTCATGCAATAAATGAAGTCTTGTAGAAGAGGACTCATCAAAGCAGCAATTTGAATTTAATTTTGATGAAAAACAAGTGGATATTGGTAGCCAGGTTCACATAGGTAGTAGGAACAATGTTTCGGCCTTGTTTTGGGCCTTATAGTGGTTCTCTATTGTTACAACCATAGTCATTAACACATTGTCACACCTTAGATCTCAGCCCGAAGTGACTCGAGATTCAGAGTCAAATCCCAGTGGCTAGTACCTCGTAGTTGTCAGTAATCACTCATCACCTTGCAAAGCTAAGCAATGAGTGCATGACATGAGTGAGTGAATGATTATAATTTATGATATTTCCAATATTTTGAATGATGAGTCGAATTTTATAGCATAGGAATTTCAACATAGAAATTGAAATTTATATGGATGGGTAATTTCAAATGTTGCCCTTCTTTTGAAATGTTGATATAAATTATGTCCTTACTATTGGAAGGATAAAATTCAGATTTTAAATTTTTTTTGAAGGGTAATTTTAACTTTACACTTCTAGGAAAGGCTAGAACCCTTTGGAAGGGCCGGGAAGGGTTCAAATTTGAAGGCTGGTTAGAAACCATGGAGACTGAAAGACACAGTGAAAACTATGGTAGAATAATAATTGCTGCCGCAGGTCAGGTTCATTGCGGGAAGGTCAGGTTCAGTGTTGGTTGTTGGATTTCAGCAATGCCTAGATCCAACTGTCAACAATGAGTTTATGGCAGTAATTATTGTTTTGCAGCAGTGGTTTGAAACTATGAAGTTGTGGGTGGTTTGAAACTATGGAGACAGAAAAACAGAGTGAAAACTATGGTAGAATCGTTGAATTTTAACAATGCTGAAATCAAATGGCCAGTAATGAGTTTATGTAGCAATCATTACTCTACAACAAACTGATTATTTTAACAAAAAAAACTGCTTACCCAAAACTGTAACAGTTGGTAACAGTTGGTAGTTTGAAACCATAAAGTGACTTGGTTTCAAGTTGCCCATAAATGTCATTTCATGGTTATGCATCCTTGACAAATCAGTGTTATATATTATCAGCGCGCCTATATTATCTGTCCTATTGTCGTAGGCAGAATTTCCCTTTTATGCGTAGTTTTTGTTACGTACATTTACAACTTCTATGATACAATTTTGCTCGAAAATTGGAAACCATTTTTCTTAAAACTCATAATTATAAAATTAATGGAAATTAAAGTTAGAATCGAAAGTAATAACAAAATGGCTTGTAATTTTGTTTTATTGAGAAATGCCAAAGTAAAACTGAAGATCGAATCAAAAGTATAAACAAAGTGGCTTCTGATTCTGTTTAATTGAAAAAGAGAAAGTAAAACTGTAAGAGACGTGGGCAGCTTCGCCACGAAATTGTAATTCATTATCTATCCAAAATAGAAATTAAAATGGAGATTGAAAGTAATAGTGAAAGGCAATCAAAATAGACTAGAAAAACAATATCAAAGTATTCAGACTTCAGAAATGGGGCGTTTAATTTACTCTGTAACACTGTAAGGCTAAGTACTTTCAAGAGCCATTGACATAGATGGTCAAATTATTATAATAATTGGCATAAATCATGCTAGCATACGAACTTACTAACATTTTTTATTAAATTATTGAGTTAGTAGCCAACTGAATAAAAATATATATATACCACAAAAAACTCTTTAAGATCTCCTAATATTAGCTAGGACTCTATCGTCAAAATTGCAGAAACTATGCCTAAAATTCGTCTGATCATAGAATGCAGTGAAAAAAAGGAATTACATAGAATGCAGTGTTAAATCCTGCAGTATAACCCGCTCCCTCGTGGTTGTTCCATATGTCCATAAACGTTGCAGTAGATAAATACCCTCCACTGTTCATGCGTCATCCCTGCCATATGTAGCAATATTTAAGTTGTTGCTTACCTAAAAAATTGTTTAACAGTGATGTGACAGAGATTACTGAACTTCTTACAAATTATCGTGCCACCATTGTTATCAAATTATGGTGTGATAACTGTTACTCAAATCATCCTCGTGGGTCACAGAAAATTTTCCGCCGAGGCATAGTTTTACTTCTTCTAATTATTTTTTTGGAATTTGGATCATTTGAGTTGTCTTAAATAGAACAAAACTCCTAGTAACACAGTTCCATGACATAGTTTTACAATAAATAAAGTAGAACTACTATTCCACTTATTTTTATAACCAAATCTAGAAAACAAATTTTCGAAAAAACAAGGCGACTTGAGTCCCAGTTATCCACGCCCGTTATCAAATACCGAGCGATTCCACGCCTTTATCAAATAGCGAGCGTAAAGTAACTTATCTCGGGAAGTGCATTTCATCACTTTATCTTCATGTAAATCTACAAAGAAATGTTGTCGCACAAATAGTTAAACCGGAGATCGACTGTGTGTAGTTTACTTATAGTTATTGGTAATAACTCGTAAGATAAGTGGATTTTTGAGGTATTGGGTGATTCCAGAGACAATCGAAACTTTTTAGGGTACGGAATAATTATGTTATTCGAAATTTAATTTATGGAAGTGTATATAACATTTAAATTTAATGATTTTTCTGTTTGCACTTTGTCTAAAGATTATTCATTTTTATTTTTGACCATTTTTGACAATTTTTATCTTATCACCAATATGATTATAAATTGTATCATTTTTACAATTTAAGGTTTAATGTAACTTTAGCTAAATAACTAAAGATGTTTTACACTTCAAGTAAAACAAAGTAATAATTGTTTTATATATATATATATATTAATAATTCAAAAAAAATAACAAAAAGGACATTAGACTGGTGTCTCACTTGAGAAACCAAACGAGCCATAGTGCAAAATTAATAGTCTTTGTTTTTGTCTATATTGCAGTTTTGATATTAATATAAGTAGTAAAAAGTGTTATTATATCATTATGTCAAAAAACTATATTCTCTATATAACAAAAAAACTTTTGAGCTATATCAAATAAACTATCTATTCTAATCATTATCTATAATTGGAATAGTTAGAATCTCAGAGTGAATAGGGGCTTACTGTTAAAATTCAATATGCTAAGACGGAAAATAGCAGCATTACATTCCATTTCACAATAATAGCATATACAGGATCACTGAAGAAACAACAAGCATAGCATAAACACAAGAGACATAGATTTATCCTGGGAAACCCTCATGGGGTAGAAAACCCAGCAAAGCTTCCTCAATATAGATGACCAGCAATATACAAAGATGCAAACCCTGAGCATAAGCTCCTTCTCCTCCATAGCAGACCTCTCCTCCACAAATGCGCCTTTCTCAAGTGAGTGAGTGTGTGTAATGAGGAACACACCTCCTCTATTTATACACTACTCTGATATGTATTTTACACAAGTACACGTAGGCTCGTATTTAACCAATAGGTTAAATACCCCACTACAACTAACTGGGCCGACCCCTCTAGGGTGGTCTAATAACCCTTTGACCCACATAACACATACAGGGCCGACCCCTACTAGGGAAGTCTAATAACCCGAGTTACCACATTCCGACGGAGGAATAAACATCTCCGGATATACAATAAGATCTTCACGGAGGAATGAAACATCTCCGGAATAATAAAGTACAAATATAATATTCTTTGAAGTTACAATGTCTCAACACTCCCCCTTAACGAGAAGGATATTATAACAACATCTGCACAAGCAAGGAGTCATCAACATCATATATGATACATTTATAAATCATTGGAAGCTTTCTTCAATTTGTCTTCATCAGTAACTCAAACAGTTACTGGTACATCAATATCAACATCAATATCAGCATTACGATCATCAGCATCGTAATCACACGATCAGCAGCATCATCATCACACTATCAACAGCAGCACGATCAACATCATCATCATATGATCATCAGCATCGTCATCACACGATCATCAGCATCGTCATCACACGATCATCAGCATCGTCATCATACGATCATCAGTATCGTCATCAGCATCGTCATCACACGATCATCAGCATCGTCATCATACGATCATCAGCATCATCACCGCACGATCATCAGCATCGTCATCATACGATCATCAGCATCGTCATCACACGATCATCGGCATCGTCAAGGAATGATGTAAACCAGTCATGTACCTTTTGAACCGAAGTCCAGGGACGATCCAGTCCTATCATTATCGAAGACATACGTCTACGGCTCTTCTTTCGGATGTAAGTCCAGGAATGATCCAATCCCTTCATTATCGGAGACATACGTCTACGGCTCTTCTTTCGGACTGAAGTCCAGGAATGATCCCAATCCCTTTATTATCGGAGACATACGTCTACGGCTCTTCTTTCGGACCGAAGTCCAGGAATGATCCCAATCCCTTCATTATCGGAGACATACGTCTACGGCTCTTCTTTCGGACTGAAGTCCAGGAATGATCCCAATCCCTTTATTATCGGAGACATACGTCTACGGCTCTTCTTTCGGACCGAAGTCCAGGAATGATCCCAATCCCTTCATTATCGGAGACATACGTCTACGGCTCTTCTTTCGGACTGAAGTCCAGGAATGATCCCAATCCCTTTATTATCGAAGACATACGTCTACGGCTCTTCTTTCGGACCGAAGTCCAGGAATGATCCCAATCCCTTCATTATCGGAGACATACGTCTACGGCTCTTCTTTCGGACTGAAGTCCAGGAATGATCCCAATCCCTTTATTATCGGAGACATACGTCTACGGCTCTTCTTTCGGACCGAAGTCCAGGAATGATCCCAATCCCTTCATTATCGAAGACCTCACGTCTACGGCTCTCTTTAGGACTGAAAGTCCAGGGATGATCCCAATCCCCTCAACTGTCCACTAAGGACTTCATTCTCGGAGACCTCACGTCTACAACTCTCTTTAGGACTGAAAGTCCAGGGATGATCCCAATCCCCTCAACTGTCCACTAAGGACTTCATTCTCGGAGACCTCACGTCTACGGCTCTCTTTAGGACAGAAAGTCCAGGGATGATCCCAATCCCCTCAACTGTCCACTAAGGACTTCATTCTCGGAGACCTCACGTCTACGGCTCTCTTTAGGACTGAAAGTCCAGGGATGATCCAATCCCCTCAACTGTCCACTAAGGACTTCATTCTCGGAGACCTCACGTCTACGGCTCTCTTTAGGACTGAAAGTCCAGGGATGATCCAATCCCCTCAACTGTCCACTAAGGACTTCATTCTCGGAGACCTCACGTCTACGGCTCTCTTTAGGACTGAAAGTCCAGGGATGATCCAATCCCCTCAACTGTCCACTAAGGACTTCATTCTCGGAGACCTCACGTCTACGACTCTCTTTAGGACTGAAAGTCCAGGGATGATCCAATCCCTTTCTGTATTCTCATCTATACAAGAGCAGTTATCACATTAGCATGTATTCTCACCAATACATCAAAACATGTATACATCACACCAAAACATGTATACATCACAACTCGCATGTATTCTTACTAATACATCAAAACATGTATACATCACATCTAGCATGTATTCTTACTAATACATCTAACATCAAAACATGTATACATCACAACTAGCATGTATTCTTACTAATACATCAAAACATGTATACATCACATCTAGCATGTATTCTTACTAATACATCTAACATCAAAACATGTATACATCACAACTAGCATGTATTCTTACTAATACACCAAAACATGTATACATCACACCTAGCATGTATTCTTACTAATCAAAACATGTATACATCACACCAATACATCTATCATCAAAAGCATGTATAAGTAAAGCTAAGTATTCTAAGTATAAGAGTCCTAAATCTAAATATTTCTAAGTAACTGGGTGTAGGGAACAGGTTACCTCATCAACGACCTTGTTGTTTGATGAGACAATCTCATCAGTAGTGACTATACTACTCCCCCTTTCGAGGAGGGTCCTTTTGAACTACACCAAGCTTGTCTCGGAAGTATTCGAACTTCACTCGAGATAGAGGTTTGGTTGGTAACTTCTTCACTTGGCGTAGAGGCTTGGTTAGTACAACGGTAACCTGTTACAAATTCAAACTTTTAGAGTTCCTTTCTGTGTCATATCTTGTTAGTTCCCTATGTTCTTTTATTTATCATGGAACACTAGATTCTATGTCATCTTGATACAACTCTAATTATCACATAGGATCTCAGTTGGTTCTATCTCTAAGTCAAACAATCCTAAAGCCAAACTTCTTCACAACTAGCAGAGCAAGCAGCCATATATTCCGCTTGTGCTGAGAGTCACACTAGACAGCTTCCAGCTAAACCACGAGATCATGGCTAATCCCAGACAATAACATCCTCTCGATGTGTTCTTCTTGTCTGATACACTTCCTGCCCAAACAGAATCTGAATAGCCATCTGAAGTCATGATCTTCAAGATAGCATAGATCAAATTCTATCGTGTCCTTTATGTGCCTCATCACATACTTTGCAACTATCAGGTAAACACATCTAGTTTCCACTAGATACTAACTCAAGGTGTTCATAACAAAGCATATATCTAACCTAGTATATGTTAGATATATCAAAGACCCAATAATTTGACTGTACAGAGTTATATCCACTAACTCTGATGAGTTATCCCCTAACAGCTTCAAGCTGGAATCCATAAGAGTGGCCATTCCAACACCTCAAGTCATATTTCTCATCATACTTTCCCTGGTTGAGAAATATTCCTTCTGAGCCTTGCCATACTTCCAGACCTAGGAAGTAAAGCATTAATTTGAGATCTTTCATTTTTCATTTCTGCATTGAATGAACTTCTGCATATCTATCTGTGCCATCTCTCGTTAGAAGGGTCTACTGATATGAGTCTCAATATCATTCGAACTCTGTGGTGAGTTCCTTCTTGCATCCATGTCATATGTGTATCATATTCAACCTTGTAGCAAAGGTTGAGATCCACATCACCCATATTAAGCTTATCAAATTATTATCGATCCTAGGTACCTATACAGAACCTGATTCATACTTCTTCTTTAATTACACCATACTTGGAGCAAACATCTTGTCGTGATTCTCTTCCCCTTTCTAAGAGAATCTTCTAGCCATGAGCCTTCTATATTTTGTTTGATTTGTAAATCTTCTAGTTTGAACATCCACCACTTGTACGGTGTCCATGACCTTTCCTACAAATCAAAATTAAGTACATGATTAGTAATACTTCATAATCATCAAAAGATAACCCATTATGCATACAGATATCATTTACATAGTGATGCAACTATTTTGACCAATACTTTGGCACAACACTTTCCCATATCCTGTATGCATACAGTGGCTATCTAGATGCCTTCCATCTCTACCAGAACATACTATCGAGAGTGTGCACAACTCTCAGCATGTCAGCAAAGAGGTTTCATTCTAGACAAGCAACAATGGAATGTTTGTCCAAGCATATGCACATTAGTTGTATACTGTTCAATGCTCTATGAATGTTTACACTCAGCATTATATATTCTAGGAATACAAATATGCATGCAGGCAATATCATTACTATTTCAAATAGCAACTCAAATACTTATCTTTTATGTTTGTGTGGCTGCCTCCCGCTTGATCTTCTGTATGTCTTTTGAACTTCTATTCATTCTGTACCACTGTGCATGCTCAAGATTCATCCTCATGATCTCATACACAAACATACACTCATTAGTATATTCTAAATGCTATCAAAACATTATAGTACTAAATAATCTTGAAAACGTATAGTCATGATTATAGTTAATAAACATTAGTATTCAAGATTTCAGGGAAGTCTTCTTTTACTCATGCATATCATTGATAAAAGATATAATATGCATAATCCCTTGATTACTAACTTTATGAATAAGCATAACCAATCATTCCAAGTATACTTATATAAGGGATCCTAACACAAGGTAAGATTCATGGGAAACATACCTGGATTAGTATACCTACTTGGTTATGTACAACATACCTAAACAACCTCTTCAATGATTTAGAGATCCTGAGCTAGAACCTGCATGTCTCATAGGTTAAGCATAATATAACAAAGTCATACATACCTCGTAAGTAGAACAAATATTATGGATGAGTCTTTGTCTTCATGTTTTCATGGTCATGGAGCCTGATTTGTCTTTTGTGATGTACCTGTATCTTGTTAGCAGACAACCTCAACCTCACACAACACCATAATGCATTAGTACAATCATAAGTGTCAACACCCTAACCAATGAATATCTTCTATCATGCATTCATAATTTTGTTAAGGTGATACAACAAATCTAAAATCAAGATTGTACTAACTGTAATAACATGAAGACAAACATACCATAAACTTAATCATGAACAAATCTCAAAACATACCTCGATGAGTCATACCTATCGAGATCGCTTGTAATCTCCTTATGTAAAGCCTTAGCCTCATCTCCCTCTGAAACATGAACTCCTTCACTTATGTAGGTGACCAATCCATCTTCTTCTAGGATTAACCCTATCCACTTGATTTGCAAGAACTGGACCTGGAGCTGGATATGGGTTTGTCAGAGAAACCCCAAAAATTCAAACTTTGAATTTCAGACTTCCGAAAGGATAGAAATATGCGCCTTGATGAGCTGATCAAACTGATATATTTAGAATTTGAAAACTGCAAAGTTTTACTCCTCAATTTTGCCTTTGAAACTTTCGGATTCACTGGACGTCACCCTAAACTGGGGTTTGATGAAGCCCACTCTTTTGCCCCATCAAAAAGTTTGATCCAAATCTCTAAGCTTCTATTTTTCTGAGGAGCTTCCAGCCGTGGTCACAGATTTCAAAAATTCCCATTTTTACAGAAGCCCTAAATTTCGAAAGCCATGAATGAAGGTACCAAAAAATAATTTTGTTTTGACAGAAATATGTACCTGATTGTTTCTGGTGTAACTCCGAAATTTTTGATCCACAGGGTCTAAAAAAGTTTTCTGAGATAGCCTGACCTGTTAGCTTTCCATCCTGACAGGTCTGACCTCAATTGGATGTTCTGAGAGAGAGTTATGCCAAATGTCGCAATGTGACCTGTTTTGGGAAAATACAGGAGAGCGAACTTGTACGGCGTGCCACGTGTCACTGTTTGACCTTCGGCCTCTGAAAAAGTTTTCTGAGATAGCTCGGCCTGTTATCTTTCCATCCTGACAGGTCTGACCTCAATTGGATTCTCTGAGAGAGAGTTATTCCAAGTGTCGCAACGTGACCTGTTTATGGGATAATACAGGAGAGCGAACTTGTACTGCGTTCCACGTGTCACTGGTTCAACTTCGGCCTCTGAAAAAGTTTTCTGAGATAGTACAGTCTGTGTACTACCTGTCACTTTTCACAAAATTTCATTTGGAGCTTCCTAGCCCAAGTTATGACCTTTTTCCCAAGGTCACCTGATTTTGACTCAGATCTGGAAGAGGCAGAAACCCTATATTGTACAGATCATAAATCACAAAGTTCAACGAATTATATGTTGTCCTTTGGACACAAGGTACCTGGGGATCTTAGCTTAGTCCTGTAACAATTTCAGATCCGAAAACTTCGCCAAAACGGATTTATAGCGAAAGTGCTACGATGACTGGTTTTTGCTATGTAAAACCCTAACCTTCAAATTGTCGTAAGTAAAGCAAGTGTCTTTAGTGCCATACCTTGTCTTCCTTCAGGTTAGCTCTGATACCATGTTAAAATTCAATATGCTAAGATGGAAAATAGCAGCATTACATTCCATTTCACAATAATAGCATATACAGGATCACTGAAGAAACAACAAGCATAGCATAAACACAAGAGACAGAGATTTATCCTGGGAAACCCTCATGGGGTAGAAAACCCAGCAAAGCTTCCTCAATATAGATGACCAGCAATATACAAAGATGCAAACCCTGAGCATAAGATCCTTCTCCTCCATATCATACCTCTCCTCCACAAATGCGCCTTTCTCAAGTGAGTGAGTGTGTGTAATGAGGAACACACCTCCTCTATTTATACACTACTCTGATATGTATTTTACACAAGTACACGTAGGCTCGTATTTAACCAATAGGTTAAATACCCCACTACAACTAACTGGGCCGACCCCTCTAGGGTGGTCTAATAACCCTCTGACCCACATAACACATACAGGGCCGACCCCTACTAGGGAAGTCTAATAACCCGAGTTACCACATTTCGACGGAGGAATAAACATCTCCGGATATACAATAAGATCTTCACGGAGGAATGAAACATCTCCGGAATAATAAAGTACAAATATAATATTCTTTGAAGTTACAATATCTCAACACTTACATCTGTTAGGGAACATGTTGCATCTTGAAGACCATTATTGTAGTGTTTAATTTGTCTAGAATGTTTAGTTTGATATCCAAATTTGAAAGAGCCTTTATTGGGACGTTGAACCTGTTGTTGAGGACAATGATCCTATCATTGAGGGTCTGTAGCTAATTTTGAAATTCCTCTACCTGCAAGAGAATCCTGTTATGCTCTGCTTGATTATCGATTAAGACCTTTCCTAACAGAGTTTTGATTTGCAAGTATAAAGCACTATTTGGCTTGCTTAGTCTCCCTTGTGAGGGAGATGCTGGCACTCTGGACCCAACTTTGCATCTCATGTTGCTCTGCCTTAGTAGAGAGAGAATACTGCTCCTTGCTAATCTAGGATTCAGTCTGCTAAATTCTTCCTTACATATTTTTGGGAATTCGGAGGCGAAAGGATTCTTTCGCCTCATAGATTTCCTGCTTTACCCTATGCACGTGGTCATAGCTACGACTCTGTCTAGTTTGACCCCCCCACATCCTCATATTGCAAACCATGACTATTGACAAAATATAAATTTTACAACTAAAAGGAGTAAGGAAGACAATACTAGTAATCACGACTACGACTGCCACACTTGTTCACTACTTTTCTTTTGGACCCGACTACCACAGGGCTTTCATATTCTAGTTGAATAATAAGCTACGGTTTTCAAATGACAGAGAGGCTAATACCTTGGTTCCCCCAGCTTGTTTCCCTGTGTCTTCCCACAAAAACTTGAGGACAACAATCAAGCCATAAGCAATGCATGTTGAACTTTGGTTGTCATTGATGTCAACTAGTGTCAAAGAGGATGTCAATTTATTCAGTTAAAATCATTGAATTCAACTGATGTCAAAGTGGATACAACATTCCTATGCCAGCTTAAAGAAGTATATGGAAGCCACTTTGAAGAAGTATATGCGCAAGATGGTGAAGGATATGGATGCCAGTTTGAAGAAGTATATCTAGTAATTGCATCCAGTCTGAAGATGTGTATCCAAGGATACATCAAGCATGATCAGTTTGAAGAAACATCTAAGGAAGGTACATCATGCAGATCCAATTCAAAGAAGCACATAAGTAATGTATCCTACTACATGTGGTACCTGTGTAGATATCAAGTCCACCAAGTCATACTCTCTCAAGGTAGCAGTCAAAGAACTGATTGGACAAAGGTACATGTGCACAAGCAACAAAGGAGTTTGTTAAGAAAAAGTATAAGTGTGCAAGTATGTTGTGAGAAGACTTTGAAATGCCTAAACATTGTTTGGTCAAAGATCGAGAGTGCGCAAATAGTAAGAAACAAATTATGGTTGAACAGTTCTGAAAGCGTGCAAGTCTTACCAATCAGAAGATGCTTTCAGTTAGTAAAGGGCGCACAAGTTCCAAGAAGGGTGCAACGATTGAAGTTTGTTTATGCGCAAACCCACAAGTTGGCGATACAACAAATGCGCAAGTCCCACACACGATGATACTGCAAGGGTCAAAGTCCCACCAAGTAGAAGTTAGTTTATGCGCATATTCCACAAAGCATTAATACATCATGTACACAATACCCACAAGAGATGGTACAACAAGGGTCAAAGACTCACCAAGTAGAAGAGCAAGGATGTGCACATACCTCAAAGCAATGGTACATCAAGAGTGCAAGAGTACAACACTAAGGTGTAAGTCCCACTAATTCAGGGACCATGAATGCGCAAGATCCACAAAGGATGATACATCAACATCGTGGAAGATGACATGTGGCAAAAGCACAATCCATGAAATATGGAAGAAGGGATGCCACAACAACCTTGTGGACATACAATTCGTGCATGACATGTATATATAGAGATGCAAGTTGGAGATTTGAAGTAAGCTTAATGGCGAGATAATAGAGCTTCAAGTGGAAGGTGTAGTTTTATATTCAGATCATCAAGGGCTCGAGGACAAAACATCATGATCGAGTGAGGAGTCGAGTGTGCACATGCAATAGAATGAAATATTGATGGTGCACAGAATGATGCTATAGATCTGTGACAAATGCATAAACACTGAAAGGTAGAAACACAGAACTATGCGCAAGTGCGTGAGGACTGATTGACAATATCGCATATAGCACATAGAAAAATCACAGATGTTGTATGTCAGAAATGCAAAGACAAAATCGAAGTATTTCAGATGATGCGCTGACGTTTGGCCGATGCATGAAAGTTGAAGTGAAGTGTGTGAAGTTGAGAAGTCCATTTGATGTGCAACGATAGAGTAGCAATAAGATCCAGTAGGCGCGTCATGATGAGGATGATCTGAAACAAGTGCGTTAAATCGAAAGGATGAATCACTTGAAGCACAGTATGTCGTAGATTTTCTAAAATACTGTGGCACTTAAACATAACAGACACATCAATGTAAGTGCGCAGTTCCATCTGTTACTCGTGCATTATCTTTGAGCAACAAACTATCAATTGAAAGCACGGTATCAGTTAGTGAATGCAGTTGGGAAGTAGCAGATCGACAAAGCATATCTTAACGCAGACTATAGGATTAGCGGCACATAGTACATGAAGTAAGACATCAACAAGAGTAGAGAATTGAGAAGAATGAGAAGTCAAGTGATGTATGCATCACAGTGACAGTGAAACGTCTAGATATGAAGGTAGCACACAACATAAATAATATTAGAAGCGTGCACGAGTTGGAAGTTCAGTAAGTCAGATTCGTATATTGGATATCTGGGCGACAGGATGGGGCAAGGAGCAGGAGGTTGTAGCCTCCTTCTAGTTGGTGCTGGAGAACACAGGGATTTGGAACTTCCCTAAGGTTAGTGCCTATAAAACCAAGGGTTCAGTGCCTCCTTCCAGTTGGTGCTAGTAAATACAAGAATTTGGTGCTTCCTTAAATGTATTATTTTCATTACAAAAGAGCATTCCGTGGTTTTATCCCAATTGGGTTTCCACATCAAAAATTCTGTGTGTTCTGTGTTCTTTGTCTTGGTGCATTTATGGATGAATGATTTCTTTTACATTGGATGCATAACTAAAGATAAAGATTAAGTTAAGACTAATTTGTTAAATAAGGTAAAAAATGTTGATAACTGCACAAATACTGATTCATCCCCCCTCTCAGTATTAAATCGATTCCAACAATTGGTATCAGAGCGGGTGTCTTCATTAATACATTAACATATGGAAGATAGATCATTGCTAGATATGGACAAGCAAGAAGGTCTTTCCACTAACAGAACACCAAGGTTTGATGACACCAATTATACCTTCTGGAAGGTCATAATGGAAGTATATTTGCAATCACTGGGAGCAGATGTTTGGAAATCTATTGTTGACGATTACAATGTCCTAGTAGGCATACCAGTGAATCCAACACATAGTAGAATCTATGAAAGCAATGTAAAAGCTAGAAACACACTGGTACGTGGTTTGGAAGATAATGAATTCATCAAGTTTATGCATTGCATCTCAACCAAGGAGGTTTGGGACAAGCTCAGAGGTGTCTATAAAGGTGACAGAAAGGTAAAGAAAGCAAAGTTGTAGAACTACTCTGGACTATTTGAATATCTAAGAATGAAAGATGAAGTGAACATTACCTCCTATTTCTTAAGAGTAGATGAGATAGTTAATTCTATTAAAAGTATTGGGGTTACTTTGGAAGAAGAATCTGTGGTACATAAAATATTGAGAACTTTACCCTCAAGGTTTGATGCAAAGGTGTTTGTGTTAGAAGACCAAGATAATATTGAAGACCTGATGAAGGACGAGCTTCAAGGGATTCTGACTGCATATGAGATGATAAGTGAGAAAGAGACTCCCATTAGAAAGGAAGCCGCTTTTAAATCCACTAGGAAGGACAAGCATGATCATGACAAGGATTTTTGTGATGAGTTGGACGGTAAGGAATCAAACTTTGTCAAAAAGATGAAAAGAGGATGAGGTACAAGTACAATAACAAGTTTCCCTTCTAATGTTTTAAATGTGGAGAAGTAGGTCATTATGCATCTAAGTGTCCTTACAAAGAAAATGGAGACAACGACAACGACAAATAATATAGTTCGTATGATCGAAAAACTACACAATCTCAACACAGACCTATAAATAAAAGGAGGATTCCAAAACAGAGGAAGATTCTGTACACTAAGGAAGGAAGCAATGCATCTGAAGGAAGTGATTGCGACGAAGAACCAAAATAAGTACTTTTCATGGGTCATGTGGAAGAAGAAATCAGAGATGAAAAGAAGAAGAGTAGTTCGAAGAATATTCCAGTTGCGTAAAGCAAACCGAGATCACTAGAAAAATACTTCTTTAGTGGATCATTCAAAACACCTCCAAAGACAGTTACACCTCCAAATCCTATTGTAGAGGTCAAGATTTATAATAAAAAACAAGATGTTGTAGATATTGACTGGGAAGGTGAATTGATCAGTGCCCTGGATAACTCGAAGAAGTCAAGAAAGAAGAATAAATTCTTGCAGGAACAATTGTCGAAGTATGAGGAACAGGACAAGCCATTTCAAGAATCTCTTGATGCAGAAGTTCGTGAAAAGGTAACCAACTATGAGATGCAACTTATTTGTGCACAAGACAAGGTCAAAGTGCTTAAGGAAGAGAAATTTGCGTTGAAAGTCTCTTTAGAAGAACTAACGTAAAAAATCGGGATGCTATCAAATCAACTTGAAGAGAAGGACAAAGAGATATCTTGTCTAGAAGACAAATTGATTGAGATAGATGGAAAGAAATGAGTCCAAGATCCCATAGTTATTTGCGCAAATCAAGAAAACAACAAGGCCAGTATCAATGATGAAGTAAAAGACAAGTTCAAAGACAACCCGCCAATCCTGAATAATCAAAGATCACCAGAAGACAAAACAAGCCTTGGTTATAAGGCCTGCAATAAAGAACAGTGGCTCAATCATGTTAAGTCCTTTAGGTATGATGATTCCTTCAACAACTACAACTTGTACCAGTATACTAATCAAAGAAGGGTTAATAGGATGAAATGCGCAAGATGTAATCGCTTTGGTCATAGTGCAAAATATTGTCAAACTGTGAGATGCTATGCACGTGATGATTTTGGACATAAGGCTATGTGTTAATGCCTAAAATTTGTACACATGAGAAATTTCGGCGATTTATCCAGTAAAGTGTCATCAACATAAAGAATGCATCTCACAATAGGCATCCTCAATAGATCCAAAACAAAGCATGAGTCCACAAGTGCCAAGCAATAGTCAAAACAAAGGGTAGCACGGGTATTACATAGTTGAACCATGCTATAGCGTAGGTTACCTAAAAAATGCCCGCACTACACACGCGCGTCTTTTCCTTCGATAGTCGCGCTACTGTTAAAACTGTGATACCACTCACGCCCAGTAGTGCATTAAAGATTCAATCTTCCCCAGGGATCGGAATTTGACTCCTCACACACTTGGGGGCATTAATAATCCCCCCTTGTGTACCTTTCAAATAGTTCATGAAGGAGGAGAGTTCACATTTGGATCTAGTTCTTTGATGGCCACCTCTTGGCCTATAAAAGGAAGCCATTGGCATGCATTTGGTAGAGAGAAATTAGAGCAAGGTTATGCTGCTGGATTTGGGTTGGAGGTTCCTCACAGCCCACCATTTCCTACCATTGTGAGCATTCCCAAGCTTTCTTTCCACCTACCATCAAGGGGAAAGTGTTTCTCTCTGTTGTTCTTCCTCCTACTTAACATTTAGTTTGGACAAGAAAGGCCTCCCTAAAGGAGATTGTTGGCTTCCCTTTAAGCTTTCACCTCTGTAATGTCCCCCGGGGCTATAAAAGAGTATTAGGGACATATAATTATATCTCTAGGAATAATTAGAATATTTTAGCACAACGGAATAATTTTATAAATATTTAATTTCATTTTCTACAATTTAATTATGACAAAATATCGATAATTCCAAATAAATTAAAATAAAATTCATAACTGATCAAGAAAATTGAACCAAGGTCAGAAAAGATTATTAAACATTATATAACATCATTATGAATCCATACAAATCCATAAAATATGTTACTTTCACCTAAAAAGGTCATTTTCAATTAATCATGATTAACTAGTAATTAGTGTACTAATTGCGAGACTTAACGACACTTAGCGCATAATTAACGACACTTAACATAAATTCACTTGTTTATCACCTAATAATAATTTATCAATCCCAATGGATAATTAACACCTAATATCATGTAAATACAGCCTAATTATCATTTTCCAATTAATTAAACAAAACAATTACGAAAATGACTCCACAAGACTAGTTAACTAGTATTTAACACAAATAGCTAGTCTTGCACAAATTCAACACAAAGCCATGCCAATGAAACAAAAAGTGAACCTACATCCATTATAAATATATTTAAGCATGCACATACATCCAAATAAATTTGCATTTGCAGGTCATATCCTTTCACATAAACGATGATTCTTTCAAGCTAAATCAATGCAACTAGTTAATAAACACTGCTAGGAATTTAACCCAATCAATTGTACTGAGTTCTGGAGCACACAAAGGAGAGGGTAAAGATCTGGAAAATAGAATTCTACAACAAAATTAAAGTACCAAAAACATATAATATGTCTGTACATTCCAAAAATTATGAAAACATAGATTCAATCTACAAATTAGTTACCAATTTCCATCGATTTGAAGCTAGTTTCCGTGTCTAGTTTCCAAATGAAAAACAATAAGAAAGTATTACTACTGTAGCTCATGGAAATAATATAAAAGGTCCACTACAGCCAAAATTCTGTATCTTTTCTCTCATAAAAAATCCTCTTATTAATTCATCAAACTAGCTAAATCTACTTCTCCAAATTGGCTAGAAACTGAGGAATCAAGTAAGATAAATGCATAAAAAATTTGCAGAGTCATTCGGAAGCCATTCCATCTCTAAATACCATGTATTATCAATATTATCAGATTTATAAATCATGTAAACATTTCTTCAAACACTTCTTAGGCAAAGTCATCAATCCATTTAAAACAATTCTTTCAAAGGAGCTAGTGAATGGAAACAAAACTAGGATTTCGATAAGCAAATCTAGAACTATATAGGAAGTATTCCACAAATTTATTTTTAGATTTCAAGTGTAATTATAAGATCTAAGATCAGTTATCTCACTCAGGAATTTTCTCAAACATTTCGCATGCCAAGTTTCGAAACTACATAAAACAACCCAACCGGTGAACTAGTTTTCGAATAGAGGCTAGAAACACTGTAGAGAGGTGTTTCCAATCATTCCTAATATATTTAACAATAAAAGTACACATAATATAAATAACATAGGAACAATTATCATATCTGTAGCAAATGTTCCAAATAAACATTTTTTTCAAGCACTTGGTCACAAAATACCAAAAACTAGTTAGCTATTTTTCCTAAAAACTTGTAGCATAATGTAACTAAAATCTATGATATATTTCTTCCATAAATAGCTCGTATATTTTCTCATAAATTTAATGTGAAACCATATAAGAATTAGATCAGATCCAAGTAATTCAAATAAACATTAAATAAAGTACTTATCTTTCAAAATAAGCAACCGAAATCGACCGTGCTATGTTCCACCCAGCCGTAGACACAATGCAAGCCAAAACTCACTTTTCAATGGTCACCCCCGATACGGAACCATGATGTCACAATAAAGAGTGCACTCAACCACAAAACCCATCTAACATTGGTCCAACCACAATCCAATGGCAAGTGGATTCCAAATCACTTCCAATCCAGGATCTCTAGTGGCAATTCCTGAACAAAGTTTTTAGGAGAAATCAGTCCAACCACAACCCAATGGAAAGTCTTCCTTGAATTACACTCCAAGGAAATTCCAGTGGCTCCAAGGTAAAAGATTCTGAAATATATCAGTCCAACCTCAAATCCAATGGCAAATGGATTCCATATCACTTCCAATCTAGGATCTCCAGAGGCAATTCCGGAGTAACTCAGCTTGTACACAGGATTAGAAAAGGCGCAGTAACCAGAAAAAAATCATGTCAAGAGAAACCAAAACCAATCACACTAGTACCATAGCAAAACAAGATCCAAGAGCATGCATAACCAACTAGAGATATTAGCTCCCATCCACCCAAATCCCATTTCCCAAGAGCAATTCGAATTGAGGGGAGAGAGGGAGACACAAGGGAGGAGTTAAATTCCCAAATTAGCAAAATGGGAGTTACACTTCTCAAGAGGGCGCATTAGAGGGGAGAGGAAGAGTCCTCATCAAGGTGGGAGTTACAAATTTTCATGAGGGGCGCACTAGGTGAGGGAAAAACTCTAACTCCAAATAAAATTAATCCCGGAATAAAATAAAATCTAAGGGGTAGCATAACACATGAGGGTGCATAAATCAAGAGGGTCCACCAAGTCCACAAGAAGGGTGTATCAGATCCACATAGGTCAAAACATAAGGTAACACTTTTTCCACAACCCCTTGCTTGTAATATCATGGTTCCTCATACTCTTTTTCGTGGCATCGATCGATCTGATTATTTTATTTTATTAATTAATAATGTTCAACATTATAAAAATAATAATAATGTGCAAACCATAGTCTCTGCACCTTGTGCCATAATATCCAACATAATAACAACAATAATATGCTAGGGGATAAACTAAAGGGTCATTACATCCCTTCCCCATTAAACCATGCATCGTCCTCGATGCATACACATACATGCCTTTACAAAAGGATAACAAACATTCCCATACATGCCTCAGAAAGATAACATATTTCAAACTCTCACAATCATTCCCACACATGCCTCGGAAAGATAACATCTTTCTAACCACAATAATTCCCACTACCACCTACTTTCTTGTCCGCCTCCACTTCCCATGGGAGAACCGGGATTGGTAGAGTGGGCTCAAGGAAGCATGGGTCGATCTTCAATCCCCATTACAGTGTATTCAATCCTCTTTACAGGGCTTTAAAAGCTTCAACAAAGATACATCCACCTAAAAATCATATTTCAATCACTCTGATTAACATCAAGTATATAAAAATATGTGATACACAATATAAAGATATTCTTCTACAATGATATTTTTCACGTTCCAACAAACACACAGTTAGAAACAAACATATATATATATATACTTTTCATCTAGATACATAAAATACATATTCAAGATACATGATACATGAAATAAATAAATAAATAAATACATCAGTATACACAAGGTACACGAAACATAGATACTTCTTCAACAAAATACTAGAAATGCATCTACCTGAATCTTATTCTAATCAATTTCAATCATATGAAATGCATCAGGTGTTTCAATCAATTTCATGAAGTGCATCATATATACCATTCAATCTCATGAAGTGCATCAAGTGTGTACTATTTCTTCATGAAATGAACTCCAGTCAACCAATCACATGAAATGCATATACTTTACCTACAAATACATGAAATGCATCATGCATATGCTCTATCAACAAGATGCATGAAATGCATCTAAGATATATGAAATGAATTACAATCAGTTAATCACATGAGATGCATTACCAATATGATTTTACATGATTTATCACCCAAATACTTTCCCTACAAGGATGCATGAGATTTACCATGATAGTTTACAAAGATTCCTTTCAACAAAGGTATTTGATATACCGTAAGGATACTCTAACAAGATACTTTCAACAAAGATCACAAGGATATTTTTCTAACAAGGATACTTATATTTGTATTGGATATATATAAGGATACATGAAGTACATATTCAACAGAGGTACCTGAATCATACTTTAATCAGTCACACAGTTAGTACATACTTTTCAACAAGACACATGAAATACCACCAGGATATTACCAAGATACCTACACATGAAATGTCACCAAGATACCACCAAAATACATTTCAACAAAGATCACAAAGATACCTTTCTAATGAAGATCACAAATATATTTTTCTAGTAAAGATCACAAAGATCACCTGTACATTTTATGCACTTAATGTAACAGGTAAGCGAACTTATATGCAACAATCCCAATCTAACTAAGAAACCAAAAAGGGCCATAACGACTAGCAATTAAACATGCTACCTTTCATCTTGAAAGAAAGCATAAGTCTTCTTTAGAGAACAATAAAAAAATGCAATATACATAAACTAATAGTAATTAATATCAACCAGTAACATCAACCAATATCAATCATACACCAGCCATACATTCGCCGGTCCATAATACATCAATTCATAATACCTCAACCATATATCAATCATATGTTGATCATATATCAATCATACACCAATATCAACTAATGACAACCATACATGCATCAACTGATCATACAAACATCAATCATAGTACATCAACCATAATACATTAACGAGAATACATCAACCAAAACACATCAACCATAAGCAAAATACATCAACCAAAAGAAAAATACATTAACTAGAAGCAAAATACATCAACCAGAATACTTCAATCATAATACATCAATCAAATTCTGGATACATTAATCAGAATACATCAATCAGAATACATTAATAAAATTACATTAATCTTTAACAATCACATCTATCCTACATCTGGTAAACATCGATTAGTTTCTCAATAACATCACCCAAGCATATCAATCATACCAATATCAACCAATGAGGACAATAACAACCAATAGAAACCATATGAATAACAATATCATCGATACATCATCCACTCAACATTAACCATCATTCATCATACATACATACAGCAACCATAACAACGAAGAACAACCAATAATAGCCATACATACAATAATGGCAATAGCGTACATGTATCAACCATTAATCAACCATTCAAACATCATACATCGACCATAGAAATGATATCGAATGGTTAATATTTATCATAATATTATATATAATTATTAGCACATGACAATATATATAATATCCATATATTAATAATACATGTATACTACCAACATCATCACACAAACACTACTAATACTACACTCATGTAAACACTCTTGACACATACGCAATCATACATCTTGCCTGCATACATACTCTATCAATAACAATGTTATACATACTTCAATGACAATCCCATCTAATCCCCATACACTAACCATACATTACGTTACTAATTATTTACATATAGCACACTACTTAAACTATCAAACAAAGTAAATACATAATCACCTCAAACAACCAAACATCCTACCACCAAAATCTTCTAATAAAAAACAATACTAGCTATACAACACACCATCATACACTCATACCATACACCACACTTACTATTGCTATGTATTATTTCTATGCATACTCCCATTTGTCTACATACATATTATAATTATTCAATCATATATCATATTAGTATTAATCATATACACAACATATTAGTCATATAACCTATATTTCCTATATTTTATACACCCGTATAATTATTATGTTACACCATAATATCCATACAATTATAGCGGTATAATTAATTAATCCAATACTATAATATGTTGAGATATTGTAACTTCAAAGAATATTATATTTGTACTTTATTATTCCGGAGATGATTCATTCCTCCGTGAAGATCTTATTGTATATCCGGAGATGTTTATTCCTCCGTCGGAATGTGGTAACTTGGGTTATTAGACTTCCCTAGTGGGGGTCGGCCCTGTATGTGTTATGTGGGTAAAAGGGTTATTAGACCACCCTAGAGGGGTCGGCCCAGTCAGTTGTAGTGGGGTATTTAACCCAATGGTTAAATACGAGCCTACATGATTTGTGTAAAAGACAAGTCGGAGTAGTGTATAAATAGAGGAGGTGTATTCCTCATTTTACACACACTCACTCACTTGAGAGTAGCGCACTTGTGGAGGAGAGGTCTGCTATGGTGGAGGAGAATATCATGTCTTTGGTTTTCATCTTTGTATATTGCTGGTCATCTATATTGAGGAAGCTTTGCTGGGTTTTTTACCCCAAGAGGGTTTCCCAGGATAAATCTGTGTCTCTTGTGTTTATGATGTGCTTGTTGTTTCTTCAGTGATCCTGTATATGCTATTATTGTTAGATGGAATGCAATGCTGCTATTTTCTATCTTAGCATATTAAATCTTAACATGGTATCAGAGCTAACCTGAAGGAAGGCAATGTATGGCACTTACGACACTTGCTTCACTTGCGACAATTTGAAGGTTTGGGTTTTACGTAGCAAAAACCAGTCATCATGGAACTTTCGCTATAAATCCATTTATGCAAAGGTTCAGGATCTAAAAAGTTTACATGTCGTAGATAACATCCCCAGGTACCTTGTTTCCAAAGGGAACCCTCATATTCGTTGTACTTTGTGAGTTATGATCAGTACAAGTTATGGTTTCTGCCTCTTCTAAATCTCAGTCAAAATCAGGTGACCTTGGAAAAAATGTCATAACTTGGGCTAGGAAGCTCCAAATGAAATTTCGTAAAAAGTGACAGGTAGTACACAGACTTTACTATCTCAGGAAACTTTTTTAGAGGCCGAAGTTGAACCAGTGACATGTGGCACACCGTACAAGTTCGCTCTCCTGTTTTATCCCATAAACAGGTCAAGTTGCGACACTTGGCATAACTCTCTCTCAGAAAATACAATTGAGTTCAGACCTATTGGGATGGAAAGATGACAGGTCAGGATACCACAAAAAAAAATTTCAGACCCTGTGGAGTGAAAAGTTTGGAGTTACCGCAGAAACAATCAGGTACATATTTCTATCAAAACAAAATTATTTTTGGAGCACCTCCATTCATGGCTTTCGGAATTTAGGGTTTCGGAGAAAGTTAGAATTTTTGGAATCGAAATCCACAGCTGAATGCTACTCAGGAAAATCGAAATTTAGAGACCAAGATCGAATTTTTTGGTTGGGTAGAAGACTGGGCTTGATCAAACCCCAGTTCAGGATTTTGATCGGAAAGATGGAAAATTAGGGCTTCAGCAAAAGTTGGAATTTTTGAAGTCTGTAACCACGGCTGGAAGCTCCTCAGAAAAATAAGAGTTTAGAGCCTTGGATCGAACCTTTTGATTGGGCAGAAGGGTGGGCTTCATCAAACCCTAGTTCAGGATCTTGTCCAAAAGATCCAGAAGTTTCGAAGGCAAATTTTGAGGGGTCAAATTTTGGAGATTTCAAAATTGAAGTATGCTAGTTTGATCAGCTCAGGAAGACACATCCTTCCATCCATTCAGAAGTGTGAAAGTCAAAGATTTAATTTTTAGGGTTTCTCTAACAAACCCTAATCAAACTCCAGATTAAGTTTCAGGGGGAGTTGAGGCTAAGGCCTTACATAAGAAGACTACAAGAAGTCTCGACATGTATGTCTTAAGGAGATACAGGTATGTCTTGAAATCTGATTCCTGATAAAGTTCATAATATGTCTGTCTTCATATTATTTATTAGTGCAATCTTGATTAATGTTAGAATTGTCTTATCCCCCTAGTAACAGTATGAATGCATGTGAATGATAGAATACATTCATTGATTAGGGCTATATGATTGTACTAATGCACTGTGGTGTTGTATGAGGTTGATGTTGTCTGCTAACAAGATACAGGTACATCACAAAAGACAAATCAAGTTCCATGACCATGATAACATGAAGACAAAGACTCATCCATAATCTTTGATCACATAGAAGTTCTACTTACGAGGTATGTATGACTTTGTTCTATTATGCTTAACCTATGAGATATACAGGTTCCAGCATAGGATCTCTAAATCATTGAAGAGAACAAAGAAGATATTGATTAGGTATGTTAGACATAACTAAGCAGGTATACTAATCCAGGTATGTTTTCCTATGTCATGTTAGAATCTTACCTTGTGTTAGGATCCCTTATATAAGTATATTTGGTATGATTGGTTATGCTTATTCATAAAGTTAGTAATCAATGGTTTATGCATATTATGTCTCTTATCTTGGTTGATAATTTAACTAACCAGATCAAACAAGAATATGCATGAGTAAAAGAAGACTTCCCTGAAACCTTGAATATTATCTATAATCATGACTATACATTATCAAGATTATTTAGAACTATAATGTTTTGATAACATTGAGAATATACTAATGAATGTATGTGTGTGTATGAGATCATGAGGATGACACTTGAGCATGCACAGTGGTACAGAATGAATAGAAGTTCAAAAGACATACAGAAGATCAAGCGGGAGGCAACCACATAAACATAAAAGATAAGTATTTGAGTTGTTATTTGAAATAGTAAATGATATTGCTTGTATGCATATTTGTATTCCTAGAATATATCATGCTGAGTGTAAACATTCATAGAGCATTGAACAATATACTACTAATATGCATATGATTGGTAAGTTGGACAAACATTCCATTGTTGCTTGTCTAGAATGAAACCTCTTTGCTGGCATGCTGAGAGCTGTGCACACTCTCGATAGTATGTTCTGGTAGAGATGGAAGGCATCTAGATAGCCACTGTATGCATATAGGATATGGAAAAGTGTTGTGCTAAAGTATTGGTCAAGATAGTTGCATAACTATGTAAATGATATCTGTATGCATAATAGGTTATTAGGTCAACATGATTTCATGATTATGAAGTATTACTAATCATGTACTTAATTTTAATATGTAGGAAAGATCATGAAGAATGATGAACACCGAACAAGTGATGGATGTTCAACAAGAAGATTTACAAATCAAACAAAATATAGAAGGCTCATTACTAGAAGATTCTCTTAGAAAGAGGAAGAGAATCATGACAAGATGTTTGCTCCAAGTGGATAGATAAGACCATTCTCTTAATGGTGTAATTAAAGAAGAAGTGTGAATCAGGTTCTGTATGGGTATCCAGGATTGGTAGTCAATTGATGAGCTTAATGATCATCATGGGTGATGTGGATCTCAACCTTTGCTACAAGGTTGAATATGGCTTCTATACACATATGACATGGATGCAAAAAGGAACTCACCACAGAGTTCGAATGATTTTGAGGCTCATATCAGTAGACCCATCTGACAAGAGATGGCACAGATAGATATGCAGAAGATCACTCAATGTAGAGTGTGAATGATGGACAATTGACAACTTCTTGACAAAGCTTGGGCTTTACTAGAAGTAAAGTTGATCCTAACCTTTACCTTAAGGTTTTGGATGATGAACCTATCATACCATTATTGTATGACGATGATCTCTTTCTGACAAGGAATGAGAAACAGATCATGAAAAGAAAGAAGAAGATGGCTGCAGAAATGAAAATGAAAGATCTCAGATTGATGCATTACTTCCTAGGTTTGGAAGTATGGCAACGCTCAAAAGGAATCTTTCTCAACCAGGGAAAGTATGCTGAGAAATATTAAAAGGACTTGATGTGTTGGAATGGCCACTCTCATGGATTCCAACTTGAAGTTGTTTGTAGATGACTCATCAGAGTTAGTGGATATAACTTTGTACAGACAAATTATTGAGTCATTGATGTGTCTAACGAATGCTAGGTCAGATATATGCTTTGCTATGAACACCTTGAGTCAGTATCTAGTGGAAACTAGATGTGTTCACCTGTTAGTTGCAAAGCATGTGATGAGGTACCTAAAGGATACGATAGACTTTGATCTATGTTATCTTAGAGATTATGAATTCAGATGGCTACACAGATGTTGATTGGGCAGAAATTGTATCAGACAGGAAGAGCACATCGAGAGGATGTTATTGTCTGGGATCAGCCATGATCTCGTGGTTTAGCAGGAAGCAATATAGTGCCGCTCTCAACACAAGCGGAATATATGGCTGCTTGCTCCGCTAGTTGTGAAGCGGTATGGCTTCAGAATTGTTTGACATAAAAATGGACCCAACTGTGATCCTATGTGACAAACAGAGTTGTACCAAAATGGCAGAGAATCCAGTGTTCCATGATAAGTCAAAGCACATAGAGATATGACATTTCTATATACAAAATATGGTGCAGAAAAGAATTAAAGTTCGAATTTGTAACAAGTTACCAATGTACTAACCAAACCTCTACCGATCCGATGTACTAACCAAACCTCTACCTCAAGTAAAGTTTTCCGAGACAAACTTAAAATAGTTCAGAAGGACCCTCCTCGAAAGGGGGAGCGATGTGATCACTTATGATGAGATTTCCCGCATCGATAGTGAGGTCGACGATGTGGATACCTATATTGGTGATGCCGACAGAGAGGTTGGTGGATGGTCCTTAGACAGGGTCTAAGGTGACAAGGGGATTATATCATCCTTGAACATATGTTCTAAAAGGAGCCGTAGACAAGTGTCTCCAAGAAAGAAGAGGGATTGCATCATCCTTGAACACATGTTCTAAAAGAATCCATAGACAGATGTCTTCGAGAATAAAGTCCTTCGTGGACATGTGAGGATTGAATCATCCTTGGATTTCAGTCCTAAAGTGAGCCATAGACAGATGTCTCCGAGAAAGAAGAGGGATTGTATCATCCTTGAACATATGTTCTAAAAGGAGCCGTAGACAGGTGTCTCCGAGAAAGAAGAGGGATTGCATCATCCTTGAACACATGTTCTAAAAGGAGCCGTAGACAGATGTCTTTGAGAATGAAGTCCTTGGTGGACATGTGAGGATTGGATCATCCCTGGACTTCAGTCCTAAAGAGAGCCGTAGACATATGTCTTCAAGAATAAATTCCTGAATGAACAAGTAGGGGATTGTATCTTCCCCGGACTTCGGTCCCGGAATTGAGCCGTAGACATGATGTCTTCGATAATGAAGTCCTGAATGAATAGGTAGGGGATTGTATCTTCCTCGGACTTCGGTCCCAGAATTGAGCCATAGACTGGGTCTCCGATAATGAAGTCCTGAATGAACAGGTGGGGGATTGTATCGTCCCCGGACTCTGGTTCCAGAATTGAGCCGTAGACTGGGTATCCGATAATGAAGTCCTGAATGAATAGGTGGGGGATTGTATCATCCCCAAACTCTGGTCCCAGAATTGAGCCGTAGACTGGGTCTCCGATAATGAAGTCCTGAATGAACAAGTGGGGGATTGTATCGTCCCCGGACTCTGGTCCTAGAATTGAGCCATAGACTGGGTCTCCGATAATGAAGTCCTGAATGAACAGGTGGGGGATTGTATCATCCCCAGACTCTGGTCCCAGAATTGAGCCGTAGACTGGGTCTCCGATAATGAAGTCCTGAATGAACAGGTAGGGGATTGTATCTTCCACGGACTTCGGTCCCAGAATTGATCCGTAGACTGATGTCTTCGAGAATTGAAGATAGGAATGCATCATACCTGGACCTGGGTTCAAAATGTACGTGAGGACTGCATTGTCCATGAACTGGGTTCAAAATGTACGTGAGGACTGCATCGTCCATGAACTGGGTTCAAAATGTACGTGATGGGATTGCATCGTCCCTAGACATGAGACTTGTCTTAAAGTGATAAGGATTGATCATCCTAGAACTTGATCTGGATTGTATCATCCATGGACCTATGTCCTAAAGAGAGCGGGATTGATCATCCTGTAATATGATCATGTGTGTTGCAGGGTATGCTGCTATGTATACTTGATTGATGAGGATACTTGTATTGATATTGATGAGGATACTTGTATTGATGATGTGTATACTTGTATTGATGAGGATACTTGTATTGATGATGTGTATACTTGTATTGGTGTGGATACTAATACTGATGATCCAGATGCTGTAGATCGAGATGATCCAGATGCCGTAGATCGTGATGATCCAGATGCTGTAGATCGTGATGATCTAGATGTTGTAGATCGAGATGATCCAGATGTTGTAGATCGACATGATCCAGATGCTGTAGCACGAGATGATCCAGATGCTGTAGATCGAGATGATCCAAATGCTGTAGATCGAGATGATCCAGATGCTGTAGATCGAGATGATCCAGATGCTATAGATCGAGATGATCCAGATGCTATAGATCGAGATGATCCAGATGCTGTAGATCGAGATGATCCAGATGTTGTAGATCATGATGATCCAGATGCTGTAGATCGAGATGTTCCAGATGCTGTAGATCGTGATGATCCAGATGCTGTAGATCGAGATGATCCCGATGCTGATGACGATGTTGATGATCGTGAGGATCCAGATGTTGATGTTGTTGTAACTGTTCGAGTGATGCAGAAGATAAAGACTCAGTACTGAAGATGTTGATGTTCCAGTATTGAAGATGTTCCAGTAACTGCTTGAGTTACTGATGATGTTGAGAAAGCTTTCAATGATTTATAGATGTATCATGTATCATGTTTGATGGCTTCTTGCTCCTGCAGATGTTGTTATAATATCCTTCTCGTTAAGGGGGAGTGTTGAGATATTGTAACTTCAAAGAATATTATATTTGTACTTTATTAATCCGTAGATGATTCATTCCTCCGTGAAGATCTTATTGTATATCCGGAGATGTTTATTCCTCCGTCGGAATGTGGTAACTTGGGTTATTAGACTTCCCTAGTGGGGGTCGGCCCTATATGTGTTATGTGGGTCAAAGGGTTATTAGAGCACCCTAGAGGGGTTGGCCCAGTCAGTTGTAGTGGGGTATTTAACCCAATGGTTAAATACGAGCCTACATGATTTGTGTAAAAGACAAGTCGGAGTAGTGTATAAATAGAGGAGGTGTATTCCTCATTTTACACACACTCACTCACTTGAGAGTAGCGCACTTGTGGAGAAGAGGTCTACTATGGTGGAGGAGGAGATCATGTCTTTGGTTTGCATCTTTGTATATTGCTAGTCATCTATATTGAGGAAGCTTTGCTGGGTTTTCTACCCCATGAGGGTTTCCCAAGATAAATCTGTGTCTCTTGTGTTTATGCTGTGCTTGTTGTTTCTTCAGTGATCCTGTATATGCTATTATTGTGAAATGGAATGTAATGCTGCTATTTTATGTCTTAGCATATTAAATCTTAACATAATATGAGATAATTATACGCATTATAACATATATATTAACATAATACTTCTGATCACACTATACTTCCTAATACTTCCAAATACTACCAAATATTTCCAAACACTTTTGAATTTTCCCAAATACCTCAAAACACTTCCAAATACTCCCAAATACTTTCAAACACTTCCAAATACTCCTAGACACTTCCAAACACTTTACACTTACTTCATTACATACGTTCACATCAATACATATAGTATATACACAATATTATATACACGTAATACTAATAATTATTGCATATTTTAAACTACATATTATAGTCTATAGATAGATAAATAGATAGATAGATACTTCTAACAACTATATGTATACCACACATATTATAAAATTATATATATACTAAATTTAACATTTATATAATGCTATATTCAATATCATTAACCCCTCATCTATATTACACCACATTTTATGTTATGCATATTTAAATTTATGCCATATATATATATATTATCATACACTACTATACTACCTACTTACACACATAAAATAAAATAAAGAGGATATGAACCATTAAAGACAAGTGACTCATTTCCTCCAAAAAATATACAAGGAGTTACATCCCCATAAAAAAAAAAGAGAATATGAACCATTAAGGACAAGTGGCTCATTTCCTCCAAAAATAGACAAGGATTTGCATCTCCATAAATAAAATAAAAGAGAATATGAACCATTAAGGACAAGTGGCTCATTTCCTCCAAAAATAGACAAGGAGTTACATCTCCATAAATAAAATAGAAGAGAATATGAACCATTAAATACAAGTGGCTCATTTCCTCCAAAAATAGACAAGGAGTTACTCACATACATTGAAAATAAATAAATAAAAGGAAAATGGAACCATTATTAAGACAAGTGGCATATTTCCCCAAAATAGACAAGGAGTTACTCATCAATGTAAACACCCCCATCCAAGTGGCATAAATAAGTCTATAAAAACATACCATTATTAGTGTTAGGATATTTAGACACTTAGGAGTTAGTTAAGATCAACTTGTGTAATATATCCGTTAGGGATAGTGTGTTTCTTTAGTATGCATTAGTATGCATTTGTAAATACTTAATCCGATGGTCACGATATGTTTCCGACATAGAGTGATCCGACGGCTCAACTTCTCTTAGATCAAACCTAACCTTGATCCGTGGCTTAACACCCGATTGGTCCATGATCTCTATTTAAAGAGCATGGAGGGTCATTGTTTAGTTGATCGATTATGAGAAGCTCATTTGTAACTTTCTTTCTTTGCATAATAAATTGTCCCGTAGAAGCTATTTGGTCGGGGCCGTGGAGTGTTTCCCTCAAGAGGGTTTAAACCACGTCAAAACATCGGTGTGTTGATCTGTGATCTGTTTGTGTGAAGTGGTTGCTCTTGGTGTTCGTTCCTTTGGTAGTACCCTGTGTACCCGAACAATTAGAAAATCCAAAATCCATATAGGGTATAAATGCCACTTAATAAATCATAATAATAAAACTATATCATCTTAATAACTTAGCATTAAATTAATACTGATAATGGTACATAGTACATACTATTATAATGACAATTATTTACTTGTCAATTATTAATCATAATGTACCAATAAATAAATCATACCACAAGAAGCATTTCAATATTAACAATTCAATGAGGAGTAAAAGAGGAAATGCACGATGAACAAGCATAGGCCAATCAAGTCATTGAACGGTAAAAGAGACAATGCATAAGCATCAACCAATCAAGACACTGAATAGTAAAAGAGGAAATGCATAAGCATCGACCAATAAAATCAATGGACAATAAAAGAGGCAATGCAAGGTGAACATGCATCAACCAAACAATCTACTCGATTATTAGATATGCACCACATAGTACTTACCAATCAATCTATTGAACAATAAATATGCAATATTAATTAATTCTAAAGCATACAAAAAACTGATCTCTGAAGTGAGGCTTCTGATTCTTCCATTAACATAAGGGAGGTTAAAATTTGTTTACAAAGCACATTTATAAATTCTCAATGCACATACCCATAAAATTATGAGTCTGTAACAGGACCAACAACCACAGAGTTGGAACCATAGCTCTGATACCACCTGTAATGTTCCCTAAGGATATCAAATGTTCTTAGGGACATATCATTATCTCTCTATGGATAATTATAATATCTTAGCACAACAAAATAATTTTATAAATATTTAATTTCATTTTCTACAATTTAAGTATGACAAAATATCGATAATTCCAAATAAATTAAAATAAAATTCATAATTGATCAAGCAAATTGAACCAAGGTTAGGGAATATTATCCAACAATATATAACTTTATTATGCATCCATCCCAAGCCATAACACAGGTTACTTGCACCTAAAAAGGTCATTTTCACTTAATCATGATTAACTAGTAATTAGTGTACTAATTGAGACACTTAGCGACACTTAGCACATAATTAACAAAACTTAACATAACTTCATTTGTTTATCACCTAATCATAATTTATCAATACCAATGGATAATAACACTTAATATCATGTAAATAAGGCCTAATTATCATTTTCCAATTAATTAAACAAAACAATTACGAATATGACTCCACAAGACTAGTTAACTAGTATTTAACACAAACAACTAGTCTTGCACGAATTCAACACACAACCATGCCAATGAACCAAAAAATGAAGCTACAGAAATTATACATATATTTAAGCATGCACATACATCCAAATAAATTTTCATTTTCAGGTCAGATCCTTTCACATAAACGATGATTCTTTTAAGCTAGATCAGTGCAACTAGGTAATAAACACTGCTAGGAATTTAACCCAATCAATTCTACCGAGTTCTAGAGAACATAGAGGCGAGGGTAAAGATATGGAAAATAGAATTATACAAAAAAAATAAAGTACAAAAAATAGAGCATATGGATGTACATTCCAAAAATTACGAAAACATAGATTCAATCTACAAACTAGTTACCAATTTCCACCGATTTGAAGCTAGTTTCCATTTCTAGTTTCCAAATGCAAAACAATAAGAAAGTATTGACTATTGTAGCTCATGTAAATCATATCATAGGTCCACTACATCCAAAATTCTGTAGCTTTCCTCTCATAATCAGTCCTATTATTAATTCATCAAACTAGCTAAATCTATTTCTCCAAATTGGCCAGAAATTGAGGAATCAAGTAAGATAAATGCATAAAAATTTTGCAGATTCATTCAGAATCCATTCAAACTATAAATACCATATATTATCAGTATTATAAAAGGTATAAATCATGTAAACATTTCGTCAAACACTTCTCAGGCAAATTCATAAATCCATTTAAAACAATTCTTTCGAAGGAGCTAGTGAATGGAAACAAAACTAGGATTTCGATAAAATCTAGAAATATATAGGAACTATTCCACACATTTATTCATACATTTCAAGTGTAATTATCAGATCTAATATCAGTTATCTCACTTAGGCATTTTCTCAAACATTTCACATGCCAACTCTTGAAACTACATAAAACAACCCAACCGGTGAACTAGTTTTCGAATAGAGGCTAGAAACACTGTAGGGAGGTGTTCCAATCATTCCTAATATATTTCACAATAAAAGTAAACATAATATAAATAAAAGAGGAAAATTTATCATATTTGTAGCGGAGGTTCCAAATAAACATTTTTCTCAAGCACTTGCTCACAAAATACCAAAAATTAGTTAGCTATTTTTTCCAAAAACTAGTAGCATAATGTAACTAAAATCTAAGAGAGATTTCTTCCATAATTATCTCATACATTTCATGTGAAACCATATACGAATCAGATTAGAGCCAATTAATTCAAATAAACATGAAATAAATTACTTATCTTGCAAAATACGCAACCAAAATCGACCATGCCATCTTCCAACCAGCCGTAGACACAATGCAAGCCAGAACTCACTTTGCAATGGTCACCAACAAGTAGGAACCATGATTCCACAACAAAGAGTGCACTCAAACAAAAAACCCATCTAACATTGGTCCAACCACAATCCAATGGAAAGTGGATTCCACATCACTTCCAATCCAGGATCTCCAGTGGCAATTCCAGGATAAAGTTTTTAGGAGAAATCAGTCCAACCACAACCCAATGGCAAGTCTTCCTTGAATTCCACTCTAGGAAAATTCATGTGGCTCCAGGACAAAAGATTCAGAAATATATCATTCCAACCTCAAATCCAATGGAAAGTGGATTCCACATCACTTCCAATCCAAGATCTCCAGAGGCAATTCCAGGACAAACAATGGCAATTCCAGAGTAACTCAACTTGTGCACAGGGTCAGCAAGGGGGAACCAACAAACAAAAACTAATGTCAAGAGAAAACAAAACCAATCACACCAGTACCATAGAAAAAAAAAGAGCCAAGAGCATGCATAACCAACTAGAGAGACTAGCTCTCATCCACCAAAATCCCATTTCCCAAGAAGCAATTCGAATTGGGAGGAGAGAGGGAGACACAAGGTAGGGCTTACATTCCCGAATTAACAAAATGGGATTTACACTTCTCAAGAGGGTGCATTATAGGGGAGAGGAAGATTCCTCATCAAGGTGGAAGTTACAAATTTTCATAAGGGTCGCATTAGGTGAGGAAAAAACTCTAACTCCAAATAAAATTAATCCCGAAATAAAATAAAAACCAAGGGGTAGCATAACACATGAGGGTGCATAAATCAAGAGGGTACAACAAGTCCACAAGAAGGGTGTATCACACCCACATAGGTAAAAACAAAAGGTAACACTTTTCCCACAACCCCTTTCGCGTAACATCATGGTTCCTCATACTCTTTTTCGTGGCATCGATCGATCCGATTATTTTATTTTATTAATTAATCATGTTCAACATAATAAAAATAATAATAATGTGAAAACCATAGTCTCAACACCTGGTGCCATAACATCCAACATAATAACAACAATAATATGTCCAGGGGCTAAACCATAGGGTCATTACAACCTCCTAGGTGTTGTACAACTATTCCATTGGGAAATACAAGAGTGGTTTATTATATCTTTGGTTGTTGAATTTTGATGATTCTCCCATGATCTTTTTCATTTTGTTTTTATTAAGTTTTTCATGTTTGAATGTGAACTACACTAACAATATCTTGTAGAATCAATTGAAGGAATACCACCAACTACCAAAAGGGGATCCAAGGACTCAGGCCTTGCAGAAAACTACAAGGCTTAGCCCCTCACCAAGTGGAAGAGTGCAATTGTGCAATTTTTTTTCATAACACTATGTACTATCGAAAAACAATGAACTATCCATATGGAGATTTATACAAATGCAATCACATTTGAAAGGACTACAGTAAGAAATCTCTGGTGCATAATCAAGACATAAGTGCGCACAACAAAACTTGGGTAAGAAAATCGCCTCATAAGTGCGTTAGAGATGCATACAATCCAGGTGCATCTAATGCAGCAAGCAATTGTTGTCCCTATGGTTAATCCCATAAGGATTGTGTGAGACCCTTGAGTTCAATATGATGCATCTGAAGGAATTCAAGGGGTGTGTTAGTTAGGTGTGTGGTTAGAATGTGTCTGTCACAGTATTCATTATGGTTGCACGAGGTTAGTTGTCAAGTTGGTAATGTCACAGAAAAATTTGGATACATGCATGCATTAAGTTATTCCTGAGTTATCTTGCATGAGATACAATACATAACATATTAATTATTTGAATTTAGTAGTGTAGACGCAAGAAGAAATTTTTTGCATGAAGAAACAAACATTGCTAAAAGATAGACATGAGTCTATGCAAAATGGAACTTTTCATTATATTCAAATTCAGTATGTTTATAAAATTGCATGAGTCAGGACTCCATGCTGAGGCCAAAAAATGGCGTATACAAGAAGACAAGCAAAGATGGGAAAAATGAAAAATGATGAAGCAATCTATAGCCGTAACTCGAGGTCATTCTCAATATTTGGCTGGTGTGCAAGGTGAAGTTCCAAGTCAACTGGTACCAGTATAGTACACTCCAAAGCAAGATGCCCAGGAAGAAGTTGTAGAGTGGAAGACGATGATAGTTCAGTTTGTTGAGGCTAAAGCAAGGACAATTCATTCAAAATCTGCTGTTGTTGGCACTCCAAATTGTCGACCCGATGGGTCAGGAGAATCGATTGCTTAGAATGGTTTTTACACACTTGTGACTGAGCATATTGATGTTGAAACTCATTTTCCTCCATCCATTGTTTCCAAATTCCCATATCAACTCTCAAACGTGAGAATTTATACTGTTGGGTCCAGACCGCAAGTCACACATTGTCAAGGGAGCTATTCAGCCATTGATAAAAGGAGTCCATTGGAAGAAAGAAGAAGAGTCCATTGGAAGAAAGAAGAAGAAACAGATGTCAATGTGACATGGAAATGCAGAAATGATATAGTGATGAACCAGGCATTGTTCATGGAACTCTTATAGAGTTGAATCAAAGACGTTCGCGTGCATGAAATTAATTTGACGAGATATGTATTCAATATCCCGCAAGTCGAATAAGGCAGTGGAGTTGCCAAAAGTGAATGTCGAATTTAATAGGTGATGGAAAGGTGTATGAAAAGTGAAAATTCAATTCATTTGGTCATACGATAAAATGATGTTGCCCAAAAATTTCAAGTACGATGGTGACATGCAATGCCTCTCACACGAACTAAGTATATCGGCTTTAACGTTGAGCTGGAAGATAAACATGCCAAATCTTTGGTTTTCATGGCAAGAGATGCGACAACAATAAATGTGACAAGGAAATGTGACATTGCATTAAATGTGACAAGGAAATGTGACATTGCATTAAATGCGACAGATGAAGCGGTCAAGTGCAGAAAAGAAGCACATGAAATGATGAGGCGTAAATCCAGAAAGAATTGACACTCCGCAGTTGACACAAAACGATGTTTGCATGAATCACTGTGCAAAGAATGATGAAGTGTTGTGATAGGAACGGGAGATCAAGATGAAGGAGTAATGTAACACCTATATCAAGAAATAAATCAAAGATAATTATGAAAGGATATTAGTGCATAATTACAACAAAGAAATCAAGCTTGAAGACAACGAGAGTCATCCCTAAAAATAGTTGAGCTAGATGCCAATGCAAAATAAAGCAAAAGAAGAACCTACATTGCGCAAGTAATGGAACCTATTTGCCATTGATTTCAAAAGGGGAGAAAAGCATGAAGCTGGTTGTACATTGAGGTGAATGTATCAAAGAAGAAACAACATGAAGAAAAGCATGGAGATAATTGAAGAGATAGTATCAAGTTTCAACAGACGTGAAAGAGCGTGAAGCAGATTATTGAAGATACACCATGAAGATGCAACATACAAATCATGAAGCAGATTATTGAAGAAACAATATAAAGATACAGCAGGCATGAAAGAGCGCAAAGAAAATTATTGAAGATACATCATGAAGGTGCAACAAACAAAGTGTGAACCAGATTATTGAATATACAACACAAAGATGTAGCAGACCACTTGGAGAAATGGAAGTGGAGATGACTATACACATGGTCTACATAGAAAGCATAAGAGTTTGTGCAGAAGTAACATAAAGCATAAGAAGTACTAACAACAGAAAGCACGGAAGTCAAAATCCCAAAGAACTTAGGGGGAGCACTGCGACAAAGTACAGATGAAGCATACTGTTCAAAGAATATCATACACAACATCATAAGGTGTTGACAACAATGCCAAAGGGGGGTATTGTTGAACTTTGGTTCTCATTGATGTCAACTAATGTCAAAGAGGATGTCAATTGATTCAATTTGAATCATTGATGTCAAATGATGTCAAAGTGGATACAATGTTCCTATGCTAGCTTAAAGAAGTATATGGAATCCACTTTGAAGAAGTATATGTGCAAGATGGTGAAGGATATTGATTCCATTTCAAAGAAGTATATCTATTAATTGCATCTAGTCTGAAGATGTGTGTCCAAGGATACATCGGGCATGATTAGTTTTAAGAAGCATCTAAGGAAGTTACATAATGGAGATCCAGTTCAAAGAAGTACATACATAATGTATCCTACTACATGTGGTACCTGCACAGATATCAATTCCAACAAGTCATACTCTCTCAAGGTAGTAGTCAAAGAACTGGTTGGACAAAAGTACATGTGCAAAATCATCTAAGGAGTTTGTTAAGCAAAGGTACTAGTGTGCAAGTATGTTGTGAGAAGACTTTGGAATGCGTAAACATTATTTTTTCAAAGATCGGGAGTGCACAAACATTAAGAAACAACTTATGGTTGGACAGTCTTGAAAGTGCACAAGTATTACCAATCATAATATGTTTTCAATTAGTAAAGGGTGCACAAGTTCCAAGAAGGGTTCAACAGTTGAAGTTTGTTTATGTGCAAATCCCACAAGGTGACGATACAACAAATGTGAAAGTCCCATATGTGATGATACTGCAAGGGTCAAAGTCCCACCAAGTAGAAGTTAGTTTATGCGCATATTCCGCAAAACATTAATACATTAGCTGCACAATACTCACAAGCGGGATGGTACAAAAAAGGTCAAAGTCTCACCAAGTCGAATATTAAGAATTTGCACATACCTCAAAGCAATGGTACATCAAGAGCGCAAGAGTACACCACTAAGGTGTAAGTCCCACTAATTCAGGGACCATGAATGTGCAAGACCCACAAATGATGACGCATTAACAACGCAGAAGATGACATGTGGCAAAAGCACAATCAATGAAATATGGAAAAAGGGATGCCACAACCAACTTGTGGACATACAATTCGTGCAGGATATGTATATATAGAGATGCTAGTTGGAGATTTGAAATAAGATTAATGGTGAGATAATAGAGCTTCAAGTGGAAAGTAAAGTTTTATATTCTAGGCATCAAGGGCTCGAGGATAGAACAACATGATCTAGCGAGGAGCCGAGTGCGCACATGCAACATAATGAAATACTGATGGTGTGAAAAATGATGTTGTAGATCTGTGACGGATGCGCAAATACTGAAAAGCAGAAACACAGAAGTATGTGCAAGTGTGTGAGGACTGATTGATAATATTGCAGATAACACGTAGAACAATCACAGATGTTGTATGTCAAAAGCACAAAGATAGAACCGAAGTATATCAAATGATGCACCGACGTTTGGCTAATGCACGAAAGTTGAAGTAAAGTGTGAGAAGTTGAGAAGTCTATCTGATGTGCAACGACATAGCAGCAGTAGGATCCAAGAGGCACGTCATGGTGAGGATGATATGAGACAAGTGCATTAAACTGAAAGGATGAATCACTTGAAGCACAGTATGTCACAGATTGTCTAAAATACCGTGGCACTTAAACAAAACAAACACATCAAAGGGAGTGCATAGTTCAATCTGTTACTAGTGCATTATCTCACAGTAGAAAACTATCAATTGAAAGTGCATTATCAGTTGGTGAGTGCAGTTGCGCAGTAGCATATCGAAAGAGCATATCTTAGCGCAGACTGTAAGATCATCATCACACAGTACATGAAGTAAGACATCAACATGAGTAGATAATTGAGAGGAATGAGAAGTCAAGTGATGTATGTAGCTGAGTGACAGTGAAACGTCTGCATACAAAGGTAGCACACATCAAAACTAAAATCATAAGATCAGAAGTGTGCGTGAGTTGGAAGTTCAGTAAGTCAAATTATTATATTGGATATATGAGCGGTAGGACGTGGTAAGGAGCAGGATGTTGTGGCCTCCTTCTAGTTGGTGCTGGATAATAGAGGGAGTTGGAGCTTCCTTCAAGTCGATTCCTATAAAACTAGGGGTTCGGTGCCTCCTTCTAGTTGGTGCTTGTAAATACATGAAGTTGGTGCTTCCTTGAATGTATTCTTTTCATTACAAAATAGCATTCCATGGTTTTCTCCCAGTTGGGTTTCCAAGTCAAAAATCCTGCATGTTCTTTGTTCTTTGTCTTGGTGCATATATGGATAAATGATTTTGTTTACATTGGATGCATAACTAAAGATCAAGATTAAGTTAAGAATAATCCGTTAAGAAGGTAAAAACTAATGATAACTGTGGTAATATTGATTCACCCCCCTTCTCAGTATAAATCAATTCCAACAATGCATACCCATTTTCTATATCCCTTGCCATCATAACTATTCCTTGAGAGCAATTGGAGGGTAATTCCTAAGCCCGTTGGTTGAATTTTTTGGAACTCCTCCAAGAAAAATGTGGTAACTAGAGGTGATTCAAATTGCTTTCCCAAGACATGAATGACACCATATTTGGCCATGATTATATACTAGTTCATTTCCTCCGCATGACTCCCACGACCAACAAAATCATTAAAACCTAGGGTCCGAGTAGACTCCTATTATACGAGTGCTTCCATCTCTTCAACCATCACATCATCTGAATGCAAGGGTGGAGTGGGTATCCTCTGCTTGCAAGGATGCCTCTCCTTACCATGCATGAATGGGACAGGTGTCTTCTTGAGCCTTGACCACCTTCCTTGTTTCGTGGTGACCGTATTTCATCCTAGAGGACACCTGAATCAGGGGATGTAGATATTTGTCTGCAATTCTTTGACATTCCTCCTTCCATCTAGACGATTGAAGTGTGGTCCATGCTAGATTGGTGTCTTCATTCTCGTTCAACACTCCTTCGTTGGCAAGCCAATCCAAAAGCTTGTTTGTCGATCCTCATATGTGAATGGGGACACAAACCATACAACTATGCAACTATTGTGAAAACTACTCTATTTGGGATCCCAACACCCATCAATTGGTTATTTTAGAAATATGGGAGTTGAATTGCAATTTTTTAACCATATTGATTATCAATTGAGAATCACCTTCCACAATGAGCTTATTAAAATTTTGTTGAGTGGATACCTAGAGGCCAAAATAAAGGCCATGGAGATTTGATGCATTGTTACTGTCCCTACCAAGATCCCCTGCAAACACATGGTGCATTGAACACTTCTCATGCCTAAAGACTCCACCAAACCCTACTGGGCCTGGGTTGCCTTCAGAGGCTCCATAAAAAAATAGTTTTATGAATCCTAGGGGAGGAGGAGACCATCTGATGGGACTCAAGTGATGAGGTCTAGAACCAATAGTGGAATCACCTTGAATTATATGAATCCCCCAATCCTACATGATCTTCTTTTCTTGATCAGTGCTCTTCTAGTCCTCTTTCAAAAATATTATATTATATATTGTGGTTAGAATGATGGGAGTTTATGGGTGAATATATATAGTTTGTCGTAAGCAGCTGAAGTTGTAAGGAGATGGCCTTGTCCATGTATCATACCATACTTATAATTCCCATAATACATGTTGCCGCACTGTCCTGTGAGGAATGAATGCATCCCGAATGCATAAATCCCCTACAACTTTATTCTACAACAATTTATATTTATCATAATATCAAAAACTTAAAATACAAAGAATATTAACCCTAGCATGAAGTCAAATTTGAATGGGCACTCTAATCTATATGATGTTGAGTTGTCCAATAAAAAGAGAGCCTTTATGAGGCCATAAATTTTTGCTTGGTGCTTGTTTTAGATATTCTTTAACTCATTCGAAACAAAATTTGCACAGTATTTTATATGCCTAATAGTTTGGGGTCATAACCTTGAAAAACATATGAGAAGGCCCTAAAAAATGCATTGAAAGTTCAAGGGCCAACAACTGCTAGTATCAATACCAATTCTAACATGGCCTTGAATGACAAATTTGATCATCCTTTCCCCCTTGAGTAGCAATGGTCTCCATTGTTTCAAGTTCTTGGACATAATAGGGTAACTTTTGATGGATTTGGTTCCTAGTGAACTATTTTCCCTGGTGAAGACACTACCATGCTTTGACAAACTAAAATAGATGTATATTCTAAGGGTGGGTACTTTTTAACTTGATTTCCATGATCCCATCTAATTTATCTTTCTTAATATAGTCAAGGTTGATATTTGCAGTGGACAAGTGATTTCCCACCTCTTAGGTTTCCAACCAAGGTGTAAAGTACGACTAAAGCAACTTCACATTAAACTAGAGATGGTGTAAGTTGAGGAAGGGTGAAAGATTTAAGTTCAAATTATTCTCACTAACAACCTTGGTAATGATGTAAGGTCCATATCAGAGTGGTTGGAGTTTTCTATTGCGGATTATAAGTCTCTTTATACAAGTATAACCATACCTTGTCACCAACTTGGAACTTATGTAGAACCCGATGTTGAACACATTGTTACTTATCACTCGTGTTGGCCTTTTGCAAAATATCATGAACTTGTTTCATATACTAGATCCATTCAACAAATGTGGTTTATTTTTCATTGTTTTTATGAGCACTGGAAGACTCTTTCTATTCTTATGTAATGGGAAAAGATACATCAATTGGGACCAATTGTTGAAACCCGACCAATCACTGAAACCCCAAACACACATGAACTTAAGGAAGGATTTCATTCCATGCACATGAGTTCTTGGAGTTGTACATTCCAAGGATATGTACAATAACCTTCTTGACCACCTTTGTTTGTCCATGAATTTGTAATCGAAGGCGTTTGATTTGGTTCGAAGCATGGTCCATCATGGATCAAACACTAAACCAAAAGTTATTTAGAAACCTAATTTCTTATTAGAAATAATGATATTTAACAATCCAAAATGAACATAAACATAATAGAAACACAACTTAATAATACTTTATGTTGTAACACTCCTCTTATAAAATACCACTACTTTCATCTTAAAAAAATTGATAATAACCCGAGAACACAATCATAACCACACTTGGTTGAGAATAGATCTAACATAAACTCTATAAATATTAACTAGTGTAATATATAAAAGAATATACTACTTTGTATAGTATCATATAATAATGATATTACTAGTTAATCATGATGTATAGTCAACCATATATAGAAATGCATATCTCTTCAGCGAAAGGTCCACTGATGAGTATTTATAGGAGTAAGCTAAACTCTAGAGGATTTGCATCTTTCTGATGCTTTTTGTTGGAATCTGATGATGTGATTTGTTGCTGAAATTGTGATTTTGATTGTATAAATGGATTCAACATCCTCAATTACTCATGAGAACATCTATTATGCAATTCCAACAACCAAAAATTGTCATTTCAACAATTTCAGATGAAAAAATCACTGAATTTTGAGTGTAAATCGTCTTGAGTTTAGCTAACTCCATATTTATATCATTGGGTTGTCTATGTTGTAACACCATCAATTGAATTAATATACTTTTAACTATATATATATATTCTCAACGAGTTAGATATTTCATATGAATTAGATTTTGCATTAAACATTGGTATATTATATTATATTATGAGTGGTCCTAACGGTTAAGAACATGTGTTTCCTCCTAGGAGGTTACAGGTTCAAATTTGGAGGGGAGTAGGGTATGCACACCTCTATAGACTTTAGAAGTTAAATCGTTGCGCAGAGGGGGTCCCTTGTCCCATAAACAAGGGGGTCTCATACACCAAATTGATGTCTCGCTTGGCGATGACCTTAAAAATATATTATTATTATTATTATTATTATTATTATATTCTTAGTGGATTAGGCATTTCGAATATATATAGATATATATAGATATATATATAGATATATATATTCAATGGGTTAGGCATTTCGTATGAATTAGATTGTGCATCTAACATTGATATATATTATATATGTATTTTCTCAATGGGTTTGGCATTTAATATGAGTGAGATTGTGCATCTAACATTGATATATGAGGTGATGATTGGTACATTATGTTTGATGGATTTTATTTTTATTTTTATTTTTGAATGGATTTGACATGTCATTTCAAATTTAAAAAAATATATATAATTGAAAATAAAATAATAAACCATCATTTTAAACTTGCCTATATATATAAAATATCAAAATTACTAAATAACTATTATATGGAAGTTACATTACATTACTTACCAATTCTTAACTAGTATCACAATTAAGCATCCCATATGTTTACCTACCTCTCACTTTTACTAGCACCATAAATGCTTAGCTTTTTTTATTATTTTACTTTGAAATGTATAACATTTTGAATTCTTGATCCATATGTGTAGGCAACCTAAGGTTTGTAGTTTGAAAAAATGAATTTTGAAAGATTCCATGAATGGGTAGGAACTTGAAGGGAATTTGACGCAAGGTGCCTTTGCAAAGGGTCTTGCTTTTAAATGATTACACACAACACACACGTTCACATAAAAAATATGTAAACAAGATGCCAAAAGCTGGCTTATATTACTTCTACCAAAAAATGATTACAATGCGAAATGGAATGTAAACAACTAACTATTGTCGGCCTCAACCTATTACAATACAGAAGTAACTGTGTGCTATCTCAGTGTGTCGATCTTCACCCTCTCCTGGTTCGCTGCGGAACTCTGAGCTATGGACCGATCTTCTCCGCGCTCTGTAGATGTGTGACTCTCCTATCCAATCTACAAAACCTTCTCTCTTGAGATCTGCTCTATTCTATGATAACTCCAAAATGGAACTAATTTCCTGCTCTGTGCTTACGCACAAGCCTTATACTCTACTGTTGTTGTTCTCGAGATCACTCCGACCCCCCGAGACATGATTCCTCTGTCTATCGATCTCCCTGATCCTGCAGAACTGCAATCTGTCAGAGCCTTTTCCATACTGCACAATATCCACCTGTGACGACATCTGTCACGATCTCAACCACCTGCAATAACTGCTAATAACTTCCTTAGCAGCCCCGAATGGCTTCCAAGTACTCTCCTTGACTTTCTGCGCGTCCTTCTGACACTGCTATAATAGTCGGTCTTGTCACTGCCTCGACCATACTACCTTCTGTGATCCTTCGACATACATGTCATCTTCCCTTCGCATTTTCAGGCTTTTCCAGTCCAAACCTGTCGGAGTTGCGGTTCGACAACATGTCAACCCTCGACGTCTCCGCTGTAACTCTATTTTATGTCGACCTCTGACATGTAGACTCTCGACCTTTCACATCTTCTGTTGATATGCGATCAATTGCTCCTGCGCGAATTATTGAATTCGACATCCAATCTGCTCTTCCACACTAGTGGTCGTAGGTGCTCCCTCTAGTCATCCCTCTTTATGTCGATCATCTTTGACTGCTCTGCCTAAGCTCCAATGCTCCTGCATCTGACTCCCCAGGTGAAAAAGAACTCGACTGCTCCGTCAGTATCCTGAACTCTTCTTCATAAATCCATGTTGCCTCCTACAACTCATCATCTTTCCATAGCACTAAGTATTCCTTCCTTCGGGAACTGTGTGTACGCCCAACTTCGTGTTCCTCTATTACTTATGGGATTTCCTCTTGGTGTCGATCTAGAATCTGCACTGTCGAATCGATATTCGACACTTCCGCGCTTTTGCTGCTTGAACCTTCTTCGAACTTGTACAAATCTAAGACATTGAACGTTGGTGAAATGCTCTAGTCCTTCGGCAGCTCCAACACATAAGCGTTGTCCGAAATCTTCTTCAGAATCTTACATGGTCCAATCTTCTTCAGCTTTAGCTTGTTATATGTTCCTGTCGGAAATCTCTCCTTCCGCAAATGTGCATAAACTACGTCTCCTTCACTGAATGACTGTAGCCTCTTCTTCCTGTCGGTTCTCAACTTGCATGCCATGTTACTCTTTTCTATGCGCTTTCGCACATCTTCATGCAATTCTTTCATATGCTCTGTGAATGATTCTGCATCTGCACTTTTCCTGGTTTCTGTCAGTAACTCGACCAAATCCACCACTCCATGTGGGATTCTTCCCTGAAAAATATGGAATGGGCTCAACCCTATCGACTGATTCACATAATTTTTATATGAAAACTCTGCTTGCGCCAACACTGGCACATCCCCTCCCATCATTCCAAACCACAGAGGGAACATGAATGACATTCCAGGGCTTATTTGGTAAACTGAGCCCCATACATTACTCAGAAATTCATAATAAATAAAAAATTCTATGTGCAAATTCATACTCAATATAAACACAATGGAATTAAATCATATTTGCAAGCACACCAATAGTAATGCCTTAGCCTATCTATCACAAGTAGAGGGTGATTCAATATGCAGAGAATCAATCCCCTTCTCATACTATGCACAGACTTCATAGCAATTCCATTAACATGAATAATTATCATTCAGAATTAACACATTACAAAACACATAATGCATATGATTTAAACACAGAGAACACTTATCTTTGAGATGAAGTTGTCCAAACAACTGGCTATGTGAGAGAAACATTCCACCCAACCACATATCTATGTCCAACCTATATTCTTTCAGCTGAGAGATCACCCCCGAGCTGGGTTGTGTATCCACTAAGGAGGAACTAAACAAGCTCACTTACAGCCATGGTTTCACTCAACAGCTATGCTAAGCCAACACACAGTTTGGTTTATCAATCATACAAAATAAAAAGGAGGGTAATGCTAATCCAGTAAGCTCATCCACAAAGCTACATGCATCTCAAGATAATTCAACATTCAAGGCACCCACAATACCTACCACGCCCAACACAAGGAAGGTCCCATTATCTGCTGCACAGTCCCTTAGGCGTCCCTTCCCTCCAGTTCTCTTCAGGATGGGCATAGAAAGGTACAGCTACTAATTTCTTGATATTCTATCCTTCACTAGGTTTATCAAGCAAACCCAACCTCTACTCAGTCATTCACACTTGGATTTCTCACAACTCTATCATCGAATAACTCAATCCCATCACTGTATTTTTGGGCTATAAAAACTGGGTTTTCCAATGGATTTCGGGGTATCTAATACTCTCACTTTTGCCCCAAGGTTCAAATCTATGGATCCCCCATTGGATTTCACTATCAATACTCAATTCTGGGCGTTTATGGCTCTTCAAAACGTGGGTTCTTGCAAAGTTGCGATTTCTGATTTTGCTCACTGCTGGGAATTCGTAATGGATGAAAAATGATGCTGAGATGTTCAACAATGGAATGGGAATGAGGAAGAACCCATTCCCATGAGGTAGGGTGACTTGTGGTACAAGAAAAACAGACCCCATACCTGCCATAAGAATTTCTGGGCTGCCCATGCTCCATTGAAGCCATGGACTGAATTCTTCAACAACTTCCTTACAACAAAATTAAATGTCAACAAGGAAGGTCAAATGGGTTCTCACTATGACATTTGGTAGCATATGGTTCATCCCTACAACCCCCTCACCACTCCCTAGTGGAATACACATGGCCCCTTCTCATTCGTTGCTTCCATAGCCAATTTTGGTATTTATTGAAATATTAATATTTACATCCATTTACAATATTCCATGGCTTAATAGCACATGGGTATCAAAATATCAAATACTTGTCCATTTGAAATAAAATCCGGACATACACTAGTGTGGCCTTGGCCTTGAGCTCCACGCTAGGTAAACATGCATCCCATGTATACAATATTTACATTAAAAGCCAATATTTCATAAGGGTCATAATTGGGGTATTGCATTTTCCTCCCCCTTAGAACAACACCGTTCTCGGTGTTCTAAAAAATGAACAAAAATGGGAATGCCTTTCTCATGGCATCCTCCAGCTCCCATGTAGCCTCATCAGGACTAAGGTGCTCCCATTGGACCTTTACCTGCACGATGGCTCTGTTCTGGAGCAAAGTGACCTTCTTGTCAAGGATGCGCATAGGCTCTACTTGGAACTCTCCCTCGGGTTCCACCTGTATCACAGTCCAATCAATTATATGATTAGGATCATGTACATACTTCTTAAGCAAAGATACATGGAAAACATTATGAGCTCTTATGTTAGTAGGAAATGCAAATCTATATGCAACTGACCCTATCATATCTAGGACTTCAAATGGCCCACAATATCTTGGTGACAACTTGGCACAACTCCCCAACTTGAGAGAACTCTTCATTGGCTTCACTCTCAAATAAACATGATCCCCAATCTGAAATTTCTTATGCACTCTTTTCAAATATGCATAACTCTTTTGCCTGTCCTGAGCTGCCTTTAAATTCTTCCTGATCCTAACAAATTTCTGTTCCATTTCCTTAATCATCTCTGGTCCAATTACTACCCTGTTCACTGGACTATCCCAATTTACTGGAGTCCTACATCCTTTTCCATACAATGCCTCAAATAAACTCATTCCCAATGATGCATGATGTCCATTATTGTATGCGAATTCTACCAAGTGTAGGTAATCTTCCCACTTGGATGGTTTATCCATCACATACATTCTTAGCATGTCTTCAAAAACCTGATTCACCCTCTCAGTTTGGCCATCTGTTTGAGGATGATAAGCTGTACTGAAATTCAATCTAGTCCCCAATTCCTGAAATAATCATTTCCAAAAATTGGAAGTGAACTTAGTATCACGATCAGAAATTATTGCCTTGGGCAATCCATGCAATCTGAATATATCTCTCATGAAGATATTTTCAATGTCATTAGCCTTGTGAGTGGACTTGACTAGAATGAAGTGAGCTACCTTTGATAGCTTGTCCACCATACCATGATTGAGTCATGCTTCTTCACTGTCATGGGAAGACCTGTTATAAAATCCATAAAGATTACTTCCCACTTCCACTCTGGAATGGGTAAGGGCTGCAACAATCTTATTGGATGTTGGTGCTCTGCCTTGACTTGTTGGCACTTTTGACACCTATCAATGTACTCAGCTATGTCCTTCTTCATACCATGCCAAAAGTATTGCTTTCTTGCTGTTGTTATAGTCTTTTGATATCCTGGATGTCTAGAGTATGGCATTTGATGTATTTCATCCATCACTAGCTTCTTCAAATCTGCAATATTTGGAATGTATAGTCTATCTTTGTAGATGAGGATATCATCTTCACCAAGCTGATATCCCACACACTTTTCATCTATATTTTCCTGCTGCAACTTTTCTTTAATTTGAAGACAAGTTTCGTCACTGTTTTGGGCTTAAAGAACTCTTGCCTTCAAATCTAATTTGCACATACTTACTACTGCAACATGAAATTTTCTGCTAAGGGCATCTGCAACCTTATTCTCTTTCCCTTTTATATGCTTAATTTCAAAATCAAACTCACAAAGGAATTCCATCCGCCTAGCTTGCCTAACATTCAAATTTGGTTGATTAAACAAATACTTCAAGCTCATGTGGTCTGTTCTAAGCTTGAATCTCCTTCCCATCAAATAATGTCTCCACATCTTGAGATCATGTACTATGGATGCTAATTCTAAATCATGTGTGGCATAATTCTTTTCATGCTCTTTTAATTTCCTTGACTCATATCAAATCACAACTCCTTCTTGCATGAGCACTCCACCTAGCCCTTCAATGCAAGCATCTGTGCACACTACAAAATCCTTCTTTGGATCTGCTATCTTCAAAACAGGAGCGTTGGTAAGTAACTCCTTTAACTGCTGAAAACTTTTCTCACATTTTTGAGACCATACAAACTTGATATTCTTTCTTTGCAATGAAGTGATCGGATGAGCTATCTTGGGGAATCCTTCAATAAACCTTATGTAGTAACCAACAAGGCCCATAAAAGATCTAACATCTGAAACATTCTTGGGAGTAGACCAATCCATGATGGCATTAATCTTCTCTGGATCCACTGCAATTCATTCTTCAAAAATGACATGACCCAAATATTGAACCCTCTTTTGGTAAAATTCACACTTGCTTAACTTGGCATACAGCTAATGTTCTCTAAGGACTTGCAACACCATCCTTGGATGTTCCTCATGTTCCTCTTCATTCCTTGAATAGACAAGAATGTCATCCAAGAACACAATCACAAACTTATCCAAATATTTGTTGAATACACTATTCATGAGACACATGAATGTAGCAAGTGCATTGGTAAGACCAAATGGCACCACAGTGAACTCATAATGACCATATCTAGTTCTGAAATTTGTCTTGTGAATTTCTTCTTCTTTAATCCTCACTTGATGGTAGCCAGACCTCAATTCAATCTTCAAAAACACCTTAGCTTCCTTCATTTGATCAAATAAGTCATCAATCCCGTGCAATGGATACTTATTCTTGACTGTCACTTTATTGAGTTACATGTAATCAATATACAGCCTTAAGGTCCCATCCTTCTTCTTAAAAAATAACACCGGTGCTCCCCAAGGAGACACACTAGGCCTGATATACCTCTTGTCCATTAATTCTTGTAGTTGTATCTTCAACTCTACCAATTCCGGTGTGCTCATTCTATAAGGAGTTTTGGAATTCGGCGCTGCCCCTAGAACAAGATCAATGGTAAAATCAATATCTCTCTTTGGTGTTAGTCCCAGCACTTCATCCGGAAACACATCTTGAAACTCTTGCAACAATGGGAAGTCTTCTATCATTGGACCTTTGTCCTCTGATGAATCTGATATATGGACTGCATATAATTGGCAACCATGCTTGTAAAACGTTTCAACTATAAGGCTGAAATCTGTCTTACTGAAACTTGCTTGGGAATTCCCCTTACCAACCTTGGTCTTCCCTCTTCATCAATGCATTCAAGTGCTTTCTCATAATAGTCCAACTTGGCTCTATGATTTTCCAACCAATCCATGCCAATTAGTGCATCATAAGATCCTAATGGTAATACATTTAAATCTGCATGTGTGTGGAGTCCATTCAATTCTCTGGGGCACTCCACCACTACTTCACTAACTTTTCTCTTGGTCCCTATGGCTAATTGAACTAACCAAGACTTATTGTGCTTCACTTTTCTAAGAGAACAACCTTCAACCACTTTTGGAGAAACATAACTATGAGTAGATCCTGGGTCAATCAAAACAAAAATAGATTGCTTAGAAATCTTACCTTCAACTTCCACCACTGATGATTGATGGTTTGCCTGATGATTGTCCAACGCTGCATAAATTCGAGGTGTTTCCCTTTCCATGTCCTCCACTATAGCTGCTCCCTTTAAGTTGTGTAAGCTATGGGGATTCCCCTTCCGATGTGGACAATCCTTTAGCATGTGATTTTATCCACATCCCCAACACTGAAGTGGCCCTTTTAATATCTTTTCTGCTGCTACTGCTGGCTTGAATCCACTCCTTGCTTGCTGCCACTGTGGAAAGGTTCTGGGATGACTTTTGAATGGTGGCTTGAAGCCACTATTCTTTTGATAAAACCTCCTTCTTGGCTTTCCTTTCCATGCTGGGTGTAACGTACCCACCCATCCATCCAAGGCAAGGGAGGGAACATGATGCGAATCTCTGGGGCTTTCACATAATATCAGCCCATTCATTAGATTCACACACATAAATTCAAGAGTGTGCAGATGCAAATTAATTAAACATGCATAGCAAAATAAAAACTATCCACACACATTACTCATGCATACAGCATATCAACAGTCATCAAATTAATACAGTGCAGAAGTAAATACATAGACACAAAAACACTTATCTCCATTTTGCAATTTTCCCAAACAACTAGCTATGTCACTGCAACGTTCCACCCAACCGTAGGCTCTTCGACGGCATATACTCAGTCCGTCTGAAGGCCACCCCCGAGCTGGGCATGATTCTTACAAGGAAAAGGGGACATTCACTCATTCACAGCCAATTAATCATTTCATCTGAGCCAAGCCAGTCCACAGCTGGGTTTATCAGGCTACATTTGAACCCTGGAGCCTTACACTCAAGCTCAAGCCAAAGCAATGGATTTACCAACAGGATGGCCATGGGTTTGGGCTTTCCCCAAATCGTTTCCATCCAAAACGAATTTTGGGATGAGGAAAAACATTCATAGGGAGGAAAAACGATTTCTCCCCAACCATCTCAGCATTTAACAGCCAGAATGATCTCTATGGAACCCCAATTCGATTTTCCATCTTCCCCACTAGTATACAATACCAAAAAATGCCCTTATCACAGCTGAGGATCAAGGAGAACGCCCAAAAACATGGCTAGAAAATGCCCAGGTAGATCCAAACTCGTGAGGGAGAGCAAATTGGTTGATGGATAATGGCTTGGGGGGAAATTCAGGGCTCTTTTCTTGCCCAAGAAGCAAAACGCGATTTCCCATGCAGGGTGGCTTGCCCATACCCGAATTTGGACATCCATACCTTCCATTCCCCAAGGCATTAACTACCTCAACCAACTCTTGGAAGAAATCAATGATTGGGTACAAAAGTCAACATGGGTAGTTGAGGGTTTGATGGGTTCTCTCATTGACACTTGGCTTGACTTGGTTGGCTCAAAGGTTTGAATGTTTTCCCTCCCAATTCCTTGTAAAAATCATGCCCCCATCTCTTTGTTGCATTGCATAGCTAGTTGTGGGTATTTTTATTAAAATGCATATTACATGATGTTGAAATTCCAATGTGCCTGGCTAGCACGCAAACCATATGCATCAATAAATCGATGGTGGGGCCTTGGCCTTGAGCTCCTCACCATGATTTTATAACAATATTACATCAATTACATTTGAATGTAACGGGGTCAATAATGGGGACGTTACACTGGGTTAACCTCCGGTTTTCCTTTATTCTGCTCATAGCAATGCATTGTCATTCTAATGGTTTCATCAAGACTTGGTGGATTAACAAACTCAATTCTATCTCTGAAACTTTGTGGTAGACTCCCAAGGAAGCATTGGATTTTTACTCTCTCATCTTTAATGTAATCCACATACCTCAATAATTCCAAAAATTTATGAACATGTTCTTCCATAGATTTTTTTCCCAACCTAAGTTCATTGAACTATTTTCTCTTACTGTCATAATACTTAGCAGAAAGGTATTTTTCCTTGAAGTACTTCTTAAATCTCTCCCAGCTGATCTTCCTTTCACTGATCCCTTTCACTTGCAAGAGGTTATCCCATCAAATGGAAGATCTTCCATTTATATTGTAAATGACAATTCTGGCCTTTTCATTTCCTACGTAGTCCTGAATTATGAAATATTTCTTCATTCCAAGAAGCCATGCCTCTACCTCTTGGCCAGTCTTGTCTTCTCCATCAAATGTGGGAGGCCTTGCCTTCCTGAATTCTCCTTGTGGGATTTCCTTGAACTTCTTTCTTTCATCAAATCTCTTGGGCACATGCCTAGTACTTCTTTGAGAGCCTCTGGAGTCACATGATTTGCTAGAATAAGATCTAGAGGAAGGTGTTCTATGCTTCTTGCTTACAGAACTCTTCCTTGGGCTTGGAGTCCTCTTCTTTGAACGACCTCTAGAGCAACTTTCTGCATCTCTTCCTTCTTCACCTACATTGCTTAGGTTGGACCAAAGGTTTATCTTCTGTTGCATATCAGTGAGGCTTTGCAAAATAGGAGCATTGAGTTGGTTTTGTTCTTATTGAGCCTTCATCAACCTTTCATTGAAGCTCACCATGGTTTCAACCAAATTCTGAGGAGTTACTTGCTCCCTTCTCCCATTTGATTCAATCTCAGCATTCCCTTCTTGCACATTTTATCCTAGCACATCTTCATCATGCTCATAAGGATCCTGAGCATCATTTATGGTCACCATTTTTCTTTGGAGACTCTCTTCCCTGTATCCTACTTCTGCTACACTATTAAATCTTATGAGCTGCAAGCACTATGCATTATGAAAATGTTTGTTAGACATATTATGAATACATATAGAAATATAAAACATCAATATTTAACATAATCAAACTCGCAGAACCATTTACAGATTTAATATGTTTTCATTTCTTTTGCCCATTCATGCAATTCTGGAAATTGCTCATATTGTCAACAATTTGACAAAAAACAGTCACTAGCACTTTTCTGCTCTAAATATCTATGGTGTATGATAACCCCATTCAAATTATGACTATGCTACATTGTTCCCTGTTGGATAAGCTTTCCAATTCCTATACACGTGCTCCATTCCGACATCGGGTGTGGAAATGGCATTACTTCAAAAATGAAAACTTTTGACAAAATTCTGCACTTTTACACAAAATTGTATTTTGGTCTAGAATGCCAACTTCAGCCACCTGTGGAAGAAAATCTATGAATAATCACCGAAACCTTTCTACTGAAAGAAGTTAGTCCATATAACAAGGAACACTCAACAACTTGCGTATCTCTATTCCAATGCTCCATTCATTTTCTATTAAATTATGGGTTTGACTACTTTTCTCTTTTGACATTTTCCAAATTTTTAAGATTTTGAGCAAAAAATGGCTATCTCACAAACTGAGCATTTCTAGAAAATCTTTGTCTAACGGAAAATGTCTATTTTACTGAGAATATGAAATGTTGAGTTCAGTAAATTTCTTGAATCCTAATTACAGGGTCACTTTCATCCACTGCAAGGTTTTCAAAGTCCCCAAAAAGTGGCCTGAAATAGTGTTTTTTGGCTTTCTTGCACACCCCGACTCTACATCCTTTGGAGTTTGGCTCCAAAATTCCAAACTTAATACTATGCCTGCTCCATGACCACTCCATATCAGTTTCCGCGCAATCCGACCTTCTATCAAGCATCGGGACACCGGTTTGTAAAAGCCATTAATCCCAAATTTATGCCAAATTGGGGCATAATGGGCTCGGGATCCTCACTGGACCTTCCATGGCCTTCATTAATGGCCTCAGAACGCCACTGAACTCATCCAATTCTAATCCTACATGCTCTTGTAATCCAAAAATCAAATTTCGGGCTATATACTTTTTTTATTTTTTATTTTTACCCTGAACCCACAACCCGAAATCCGAAATTGTAAGTGCAGAATTGCAGAAATCCAAAACGCAATTTTCAAAAATTTGCATTCCCGCAACCCGAAACCTAAAATCCGAAATTGCGGGTTCGGAATTGCAGAAATCCAAAACACAATTTTCAAAGATTTGCGTTCTCGCAACCTGAAACCCGAAACCGAAATTGCGGGTTCAGAATTGCAGAAATCCAAAACGCAATTTTCAAAAATTTGCGTTCCCGCAACCCGAAACCCGAAATTGCGGGTTCAGAATTGCGGAAATCCAAAACGCAATTTTCAAAAATTTGCGTTCCCGAAACCTAAAACCCGAAATTGCGAGTTTGTAATTGCGGAAATCCAAAATGCAAGTTTTGGAAATCCTCATTCCCGCAACCTGAAATCCACAACTTTGGAACACCTCTGTCCCTGCAACTTTCGGGGTTCATATCTCCTTCCTCCCTCAGTCAAATGGGACGAGTCTAGTATCATTGGAAAGCTCTTGCAGAGCTCTATGCACCTATGTGGTCCACTGCCCCATCTGAGAAATCTGATCCTGCCATTTTTCCATTCCAAAATGACGCCCCAACTTCACCAATACCATGTTAAAACATTCTACTACTTGTCTGCAAACTCAGAGTTTGGCCCAAGTAGCCCCAGTGCTACAACATGGGCTCTGATACCACTCTGTCACGTCCCCTCCAATAATTCCAAACCACAGAGGGAACATGTCTGACATTCCAGGGCTTATTTGGTAAACTCAACCCCATACATTACTCAAAAATTCATAATAAATAAAAAAAATTGTGTGCAAATTTATACTCAATATAAACACAACGGAATTAAATCATATTTGCAAGCACACCAACAGTAATACCTCAACCTATCTATCACAAGCAGAGGGTGATTCAATATGAAGAGAATCAATCCCCTTCTAATACTATGCACAGACTTCATATCAATTCCATTAATATGAATAATTGTCATTCAGAATTAACACATTGCAAAACACAGAATTCATATGATTTAAACATAGAGAACACTTATCTTTGAGATGAAGTTGTCCAAACAACTGGCTATGTGAAAGCAACATTCCACCCAACCATAGATCTCTGTCCATCTTATATTCTTTCAGCTGAGAGATCACCCTCGCTGGGTTGTGTATCCACTAAGGAGGAACTAAATAGGCTCACTCACAGCCATGGTTTCACTCAACAGCTATGCTAAGCCAACACACAATTGGGTTTATCAAGCATACAAAAGACAAAGGAGGGCAATGCTAAGCTAGTGAGCTCATCCACAGAGCTACATGCATCTCAAGATAATTCAACAGTCAAGGCACCCACAATACCTACCACATCCAACACAAGGAATGTCTCCTTCTCTGTTGCACAGTCCCTCAGGCGTCCCTTCCCTCTAGTGCTCTTCAGGATGGGCATAGAAAGGTCCAGTTGCTAATTCCTTGATATTCTAGCCTTCACTGGGTTTATCAAGCAAACCCAACCTCTGCTCAGTCATTCACACTTGGATTTCTCACAACTCTATCAACAAATAACTCAATCCCATCACTAGATTTCTGGGCTATAAAAACTGGGTTTTCCAATGGATATCGAGGTATCTAATACTCTCAATTTCTCCCCAAGATTCATATCTATGGATCCCCCATTGTATTTCACTCTCAATACCCAATTCTGGGCGTTTATGGCTCTTCAAAACGTGGGTTCTTGCAAAGTTGCGATTTCTGGTTTTGCTCACTGTTGGGAATTCGTAATGGATGCAAAATGATGCTGAGATGTTCAACAATGGAATGGGAATGAGGAAGAACCCATTCCCATGAGGTAGGGTGACTTGTGGTATAATAAAAACAAATCCCATACCTATCATACGAATTTATGGGTTGCCCATGCTCCATTGAAGCCATGGACTGAATTCTTCAACAACTTCCTTACAACAGAATTAAATGTCAGCAAGGAAGGTCAAATGGATTCTCACAATGACATTTGGCAGCATATGGTTCATCCCTACAACCCCCTCACCACTCCCTAGTGGAATACACATGGCCCCTTCTCATTCGTTGCTTCCATAGCCAGTTTTTGTATTTATTGAAATATTAATATTTACATCCATTTACAATATTCCATGGGTTAATAGCACATGGGTATCAAAATATCAAATACTTATCCATTTTAAATAAAATCCGGACATACACTAGCGGGGCCTTGGCCTTGGCCTTGAGCTCCACGCTAGGTAAACATACATCGCATGTATACAATATTTACATTAAAAGCCAATATTTCATAAGGGTCAAAATTGGGGTATTACAAACACATTCTCCCACTGCTTGGGTATGTCGGCCATCAAACATCTTAGAAGGTTTCCCAAAATTCTATTCACCACCTCGGTCTTTTCATTTGTCTGCGGATGATATGCGGAGCTAAACTACAACCTCGTCTCCAATTTCTTCCATAGGGTTCTCCATAAATTCCTCATAAACTTGGTATCTCTGTCCAATGTGATACTCTTTGGAAACCCATACAATTTGACTACCTCCTTGAAGAATAGTACAACAATGCTTGTGGCGTCACTTGTCTTCCGAAACGAAATAAAGTGTTCCATCTTCGAAAATCTATCAAATACAACAAAGATTGAGTTGCTTCCTTGTTGCGTCTTCGGCAATCCTAACACAAAATCCATGCTCAGCTGCTCCCATGGGGTATCTGGTACAGGTAATGGTGTATACAACCCCGTATTTTGACTTCTTCATTTTTCCAATTGGAAAACTCGACACTATCATACCCACTTCCCGACATCTATCGTCATTCCTAGCCAATAATACTTCTCTTCGACCAATTTCCTGGTCTTGTCGATGCCAAAATGACCTGCTAATCCGTCGCTATGCAATTCTCGGATTAGGTTCTCTCTTATGGATCCTCTGGGAATACACAACTGTTGTCCCTTGAATATGTATCCCTCTTGGATGAAATAATCCAAGTATGGAGTCTTGTCGACACTCCACGGTTCACGACAAGCCTCCCATGCTTTCGCAAAATCCTCATCGGTCGCCTCCTCTGCTTTCACCGACTCTATTCCTGTTGCCTGAACTGTCGTTGTGGTCACCAGTGCAACTCTTCGACTCAGCCCGTCGGCAACCTTGTTCGACTTTCCCGACTTGTGTCACAACATGAAAGTATATCCCTGTAATAATTTGACCCATTTCATGTGCCACTGATTCAACTTCGACTGGGTATTTAGATACCTTAGTGCTTGGTGATCTGTGTACAACACAAATTCCTTGGGCAACAAATAATACCTCCACTTCTTCAATGCTTGGACAATAGCATAAAATTCCTGGTCATAGACTGAATATTTCCGCTTCGCGTCATTCAACTTCTCACTGAAGAATGAAATTGGTCAGCCCTCCTGGCTCAACACTGCTCCAATTTCCATTCCACTCGCGTTGCAATCAACCTGGAAAACTTTGTCGAAATCTGGGAGCGCTAACACTGGGCTCTCAGTGAACTTTTCCTTCAACTTGTCGAAAGCTCTCTGGGAAGCTTCCATCCACTTGAACTCCCCTTTTCTCATGCACTCTGTCAAAGGTGCATAAATCCAACTGAATCCCCGAATGAACTTCCTATAGAAACTGGAAAGTCCATGGAAACTCCTTACTCTAGTCGCACTTATCGGTTCAGGCCAGTCCAATATTGCCTTCACCTTTTCTGGGTCCATCACTAACCCTTTACCTGAGATTACAAATCCCAAGTATACCAGTTCTTCCTTCATGAAGAAACACTTTTGCAAGTTCACCATCAGCTTCTCTTCCTTTAACTTCTGCAATACCTTTCGAATGTGTCCCAAGTGCTTTTTCTTGGTTTGACTAAATATCAGGATGGCGTCTAGGTACACTACGAAAAAATTTCCCAAGAATGGTTTCAGTACCTCATTAATTAATCGCATGAACGTACTGGGTGCATTATTCAATCCGAATGGCATGACTAACCACTCATACAACCCTTCCTTCGTCTTGAATGTTGTCTTCCATTCATCTCCTTCTCTAACCCAAATCTGGTGATAACCGCTCTTCAGGTCTATCTTCATGAAGTACTTCGCTCCACTCAAGCAATCCATCAAGTTGTCCATCTTCGGCAATGGAAAACAGTACTTGATCATGATCTTGTTGATGGCTCTGGAGTCTGTACACATCCTCCATTCTCCACCTGTCTTCAACATTGATACTGTTGGTACCACGCACAGACTCAGACTTTCTCTGATCAATCCCATGTCCAACAACTCCTGGACATGTCGATCGAGTTCCTAACCTTCTGTCGGACTCATCCTATGTGGTGCCTTGTTTGGCAGACTCGACCTTGGAATCAAGTCGATCTGATGGGATATGCTTCTCGTTGGTGTCTCGTCGACTGCTATGCTTCGAAACTCGTCAAGCATCTTTCCAACTTCGACCGGAATCTTCTCCATTGTCAACCTCTCGACACATGGCCCTTTCGGAATGATAGCAAAACATCCCGTCTGCTTTTCCTCCTCCGCTAGGAATTCTTTCACTGAACACATCAGCATTCGCTTCTCCCAAAAGTTGTTCTCGCCCTGTTTACAGTCGATTGGCTCGTCCGTCTTCGACTTCAAAGTCCTTTGCACACCATTCGTCCACACTGTGACTGTGTTGGCTCAACCATCATAGATCATCTTTCGATCATATTTCCATGGCCTCCCTAACAACAAATGACATGCGTCCATTGGGATTACGTCGCAAAACACACTGTCTTCAAGCTTCTCAACCTTGAAGTTAATCAGGCACTATCTGGTCACCTTCACATGATGTCCTTTCTACAACCATGAGATCTTGTATGGGTGTGGATGTTCTCGACACTTCAACCCTATCTTGTCGATGACCTCTATCGACACAATATTTTCAGTGCTTCCACCATCAACTATGGCCTTGCAATGCCATTCGCCAATTCGCACTTTAGTTCAAAAGATTTCCTTCCGTTGTGCTGGCTCTTTCTCGCCGCGTCAGTCTTCTTGAACCAATGTTCTCCTGACTGTCAAGTTTTGACTTTTCTTCTTGGAATCCTCGCTATTGTTGGATGCCGATTCTTCCCTCTCGTCGACTTGGTCATCTCTTCGACGTCTAGGTTTCGACTCCTCTACAACATGTAGGTTCTCTGGGAATTCATATGCCTTGTGTCTGGCTCCTCGACACTTGTAACAGATTATGGCTGGTCTATCAGCTCCCTTTGTGTCGGATGGACCCCTTCGACCATACGGACCCCGACCGCGTGTCTCTCGACTATCGCGTCAGTTTTCTTGCGTCTTCTCTCTTGTCGATGTCCCTTCCACACATTGGTTGTCTTCGACGACTTCTCTCCTGTAACCTCTACTTTGGCCTTTCGCGGAAACAGTCTTCGTACCCGACCAGTCATCCTAACTTTGGTTGATACGGATTTCCTCAACAGTTTATCTTTTGCCTTCATAGCTAACTGGTAGGATTCACCGACTGCTATGAATCTTAACATTCTCAACTCGTCTTGAATGGCATATTTCAAGTTGTTGACATATCTTGCGACATCTTCTTCTCCCTCGTTGGTTTGTCCCGACCTTATCGACAATCTATAGAACTCTTCCGTGTATTCCTTCATGGTCATCTCTTTTTGTCGAAAGTTCTGCAACTTCCGGAACAAGGAAATCACATAGTCATTCCGCAAGAACTTCCCCTTCAGCTTGGAGACCATCCTATCCCAAGACTTGATTTTCTCCTTTCCCTTCTTGACTCTGTCGGCCTGCACATTGTCCTACCACAATGAGGCATGACCCTTCAACTTCAGACATGCAATCTTAACCCATTTAGGATCCTCGATCTACTCTATGTCGAAGTATTTCTCCATTTCTCTGAACCAATCAATCAAGTCTTCTGGGTCCAGACTTCCTTAGTAGGTACGTACATCTATCTTTGTCTGACCTCTCATATCCGTCAGAATTTTGATCAGTTTGTCTTTTGGTTCTTCTCCTGCTGCTTCCCATGCTTCCACTTCTTCGACCTCCTCATCATTGTGGTCTAACGCATTAGGAATACAACCACGCCTTTGGATTTCTTTGATTGATGCGACTTCATTAATCAAAGTTCACATTGTTCGGATGCACTCGTCGAACATCTCATGATCAACTGTGACTGCTGCGCCACGCGCTCTTCGTCCAACACCTCGGACATTAACACCTCTATGAGCCATTTTCAACCTCGGCTGAAACTCCCACTCTGTCCAATCGTAACCGAACTTTCACAAGTGATGCACAACTCTACCCAACCGCAGCTAGAGCTGTAATCACACTTGCACACTGGGTCAATACCACTTCACTTAGTAAGCTTGGTATCACCACGTGTCTTCTCATAGGATTCTCTTCCTACTTTGATACCACTTGACGCAAGGTGCCTTCGCAAAGGGTCTTGTTTAATGATTACACACAACACATGTGTTCACATAAACAAGATGTAAACATGATGCCATAAGCTAGCTTATATTACTTCTACTGAAAAATGGTTACAATGCGAAATGCAAGGAATGTAAACAACTAACTATTGTCGGCCTCAACGTATTACAATATAGAAGTAACTGTGTGCTATCTTAGTGTGTCGATATTCACCCTCTCCTAGTTCACTGTGGAACTCTAAGCTATGGCTCGATCTTCTCTATGCTCTGTAGATGTGTGACTCTCCTATCCAATCTACAAAACCTTCTCTCTTGAACTCTTCTCTATTCTGTGCTAACTCCAAAATGGAACTAACTTCCTGCTATGTGCCTGCGCACAAGCCTTCTACTCTACTGCTGCTGTTCAGAGATCACTCTGACCCCCTAAGACACGATTCCTCTGTCCGCCGATCTCCCCGATCCTGCAAACCTGCAATCTATCAGCACCTTTTCCGTGATGCACAATCTCCACCTATGACGACATCTATCACGATCTCAACCACCTGCAATAATTGTTAATAACTTCCTTAACAACCCCGAACGACTGCCAAGTACTCTCCTTGACTTTTTGCGCGTCCTTCTGACACTGCTACAGTAGTCGATCTTATCACTGGCTCGACCATAATTTCTTCTGTCACCCTTCGACATACTTGTCGGCTTCCCTTCACACTTTCAGGCTTCGCCATTCCAAACCTGTCGGAGTCGTGGTTTGACAACATGTCAACCCTCGACGTCTCCATTGTAACTTTGTCGTCTATCGACCTCTGACATGTCGACTCTTGACCTTTCGCATCTTCTATTGATATGCGACCAACTGCTCCTGCGTGACTTATTGACTTCAACACCTAATATGCTCTTCTGCACCAGTGGTCGTCGGTGCTCCCTCTGGTCGGCCTTCATTATGTCGACCATCTTCGACTACTCTGCCCAGGCCCCAATGCTCCTGCATCATAATTTGAGTTAGAGGATAATACAAGAATGATTGGAGTTGATGAGGGGTAGTGATTTTTAGGATATCTAAGGTGTAGCCTAAACGTTCCATGGTTTCAAACGGAAAAAATTTGATTTTTCCGGCATGATTTTGAAAAAATCCATCAATTTAAAAAAAAATCCTGGTTACAAATCTCAAACTCAAAAATTTTGGGTACCCTAGGGATTTTTTATGGTGTTGAATTCGTTTATACCATCAAAATCGTAATTAAAACATAATTAAATTCATATTTTGCAAAATAAAAAACATTGGATTTCGGGGAAAACCCCCATCTGGTCCAAATCCTCGAATTTTTAGACAACTCCAAAATCTAATGCCAATCAACCCTTGCTTGTTTCTTATAGCCTCATGGCGAATTTGTAGAGGAAAATAATTAGAATTTGGAATGATACATAGGTTTTCAAAATTAGGGAAGTATCTAAAAATAACAAATCTCATGGATATATTTTTTTGTCATGGAAGTGGAAGGAGTTGTAAAGTATATCCTCCAATGGAAATTCAACACTTGGCTTGCATTTGTTGCCAACATATTTATGGGCACCCTAAAAAGAAATAAATGCTATTTTGACTTTACCCCCTTGGTTGTTTTAACTCAACTTTTGTTTGCACATCCACACACCAATTTCAATGCACATGTAATGCCCCCTTTTCATCTTTGAATGGATATATAGAGAATATATGATTGATCTACCATCACCATTATATATAATACAATAAGAATATTACTTTTATTAGATGTTTTGTTGATTATGAATCCCTTGGGGATATGCTATGAGAAAATAACCACTAGTTGTTAGGGTAGGGGGTATAAAGAGGGGTAGTAACCCCAGTTGTTGAGGTTCAAGGTAGCGCCTCAATTTTTTTGGGGTCCATTTTTAACTTGATTTTCCTTTTTTTGGCCAATGGTTTTCTAACGCATTGTAATCTAATCCTAATTAAGGGATTAGGGTTGTAATCTAATTCATGCCAACAAATTAGGGTTTTATATGCCATGGTACCTAAATATTGTATTATGAATGGCCAATTTAATATACCGCATAAGATACAGGTGCAACTCTAAGTTATATTGGTTTTCCCAGTTAAGGGTTTCCAAGGTAAATCTGTGTAGTATATGTGTGTTATTGTTGTTCATTCTATTTTTCTAAAGAATCTATATTATGTACCTAGGGAGGATAATGTGGAGTACCTAGAGAGTATAATATGGGGTACCTAGGGAGTTACCCAAGGGGATAGTATATGTAATGTGGCCATAATTATGGGATAGGCCCACTTGGTAGTTGGTGGATAATAAATAGGCCTAGTAGATAGTTAGAAAAAATAATATAATAATAAGGGGTAGTCAGCATAGACCCCCTATGAATATTCATGATAAAGTATAAATATACATGAGTATCATTGTTTGAAATATGTTGGATGTATTGTTTTGTAGTGACCATGGATTGTGGAGTGATTCCTTCCATAAGGAGTAATTGATGGTGTTACCCTACCTTAAGGGTTATTCTCTACAATTCTGGTGCTCTTTGTGGTATGAATGTCTTTTGCTATTTTTGAAGTTTAAGGGTTCTATATTATTGTTGTGATTCAATTTCTAGGTTAGGAAATTTTCCAAAAGTGGTATTATAGCACTTTCTTGGGCTGAAAAATTGAGATAAGTTTTTTATTTTTTGTAGATTTTTGAAGGAAATAAGAGGACAATGAAATTCATCTCAATTTCTGAGAATTACCCACACTAGCTTGATTTTTCAATGCCACGTGGCATCCCTCTCTTGCCATTTCGAATCCATGAGAAGTAAAACATTCTTGGATGAGTTGGTAGGATCATACACATGGAATTTAGCATCATAGGTCGAATTTGGATGGAATGGTAACCTCCATGGAAGAGGAAGAGTCAAACTAGAGGTTTGTGGACACTTGGGCTAGATTCCCTAACTCTTATGACAACAATGATGAAGAATCTATGACACCTATGACACAAATCAGACCTAAAGGCTGACATATGACATATATGGCATGCCAGGGCTAAGAATAGCCTCCAAGAGGGCACTCAAGTGAGTTAGGGAAGCTATAGAGACACCAATTCGAATTTGGAGAAGGAGAGGGCTAGAATTGGAAGGACAAGTGGCATACTTGGGGATCTCTTCCCAACTTGAGTTGGCATGAATCTCTTGGGAGGAATTCGACCCATGGAGGACCTTAGAAGACTAAGGATGTTTATAAAATACAGAAATGAAGTAAGAGAGTGGCTTTTGATCATTTTTAGAATTTGCAATTGCATTTGTGAGAGAAGAGCTAGTGGATGACTAGTTTCTTGCCTTAGCCAATTTCAAGGATGAAAGATTCCCATCCAAGTTGGTGTTTGGAAAGGCCATTCAGGTCTTTCATGGAGCTTTAATGGATTCTTTATTTGCAGGTGTAAGCTATAGGGCAGCTGATGGTTTCTTCTAGTGCAGCTCACTCCTTCGACCATTTCCAGTTTTCATTGCATATTCTTGATCCTTGAGGGAGGGCATTTTTGGTGAGTTATTGTACTCTTTGGGGGAGCTTCTAATTCCCCATTTATTTTGTAATATGAATTAAATACTCTATTCTTCATCTTTAGAAATTTTCAGGTCGAAATTCTAAGTGGAAATGTATAAATCTGATTTTTAATGAAAGAATGGTGTCATTTCCCTACTACCTTGATGTGTAGCAATGATGTATTGATGTATTCGAATGAAAGATCATTCCTCTGATGTATTTCTGATTCATGGACCTTCATTTATGAGCTGCACAAGTTTCATGTTCAGTACTTAAACATTTGGAGTCATTTTGATCAGTTTAATACCATTTGAAGAAGATTTAATGCCATTTCCCCCAAGGTTGAAACTAGTTTTTTTGCATCTGATTTAAGGGAGTTATAGAAGACATTAAAATTTGAATGGTTATGCATATGAGTTCATGTTTATGTCCTTTATATTTTCCCTTCTTCCATTCATAAATTCGAGTTGTATTGAGTTCATTTGGAAAGTCATTTTCATCATCTACCCCTAGGGGATTTGAACCACAATTTACTAGTAAAAATCCCTATCTTGACCAGATTTGAAAGAGGAGTTGCAGAAGTCATATGAACACTCCAGAGAATCCATAAAAATTATAAATATGTTTTAATATCATCCAAGTACCTTCTATATCAATTTGGGAGAATTTGGAGTCATTTGGAGACCAAGGGACCAATACTAGTCAAAGAGAAATTGCTAGTCAAACTCCCTACTTTGGCCAAAATCTTAAAGGGATTTGCAGAAGTCTTTTGTTAGTCCTATATCATCCCTAAACATCATAATCAAGTCCTAATATTATTCATATACCTTGTCAGAATATTTGGGAGCATTTGGAGCAAATTGGAGACCTAGACATCAAAACTAGTCAAAGGTCGAACTAGGGAAAAAAAGTAAAAAATTTTCCTTTTTAATAAAATTATTAAAAAGGGACATTATACTCAATCCCCCCTAGGTTGACCAATAGGCTCCCAAATGATCCCAAACATGTATGAATTGTCCATTTTAACGTTGGGTGAGCATGGTAAGACATAAATGAAGGTCACACATGTGGTGGATAGGATTGGGTGGAAGTTAGGTATCCAAGAAGGGGCCAAAATAGCCAAGAAAGGGTCAAAATGACCAAATACAATGCATGGCATCCTATGGTCAAATAAAACTCCTTAAAATATGGAAACATGCACCTTAGCTCATAAAGTGGTAATAAATGCTAGAGGTGGAAATAAATAGGGAACCCAACAACTATTTTGACCCAGTTTTGGCCCAGATTTGGTGGAATGGTCATGATTTTCCCTAACTAACTTCTAACAACCTTGGATTGTAATTATTAACCAGTTTTGGATCAAATAGTCATAAAATTAATGTATGAATAAGGTTATAAGGTGTAATAATGTGTTAGAAAAACAGGATCGCAGAGCAATAACAATAAACAGAAATGCAAATATAATCACACACACATTACAAGAGAGACACAGATATATCGTGGTTCACCCAACTTGGGCTACATCCACACTGAAGTTTCCAGTCCTTATTATTATACCGTCCAACAAAGTGAAGGGATACAACCTGCAACACAATCGATGCACTTCCTCTTCACTGTTTCACAGCCTCTCTTTTGATCTCAGAGATCTTTACAACGCATAAAACCTAATACATCAACCCTAGCCATATTACAAATTCTTTCTTTTATAAGGGAAATACAATGGGAAAATACCACGGGTTACCCAAAACCATGGGCCCGAAAACTGTTGGCAAAAACAGCCCCAAAAATGTTTCCCCGAACCCCAAGGTAGGGGAATGAGTGTACAGTCCTTTGGGGTGCACGGCTAAGACAATATCATCTATGAGACAAGAAGATCTGGCACCACAATCAACAATCTCCCACTTGGAGACTGATCACAGCAACTCCACTGTTGTTGTACTTACTGGACTTTGACTTGGCAAATTTCTCCTCTTCACCTTCATGCTAGAAGGCCAACTGAAACCGAGAAGGAACTCAGTTTCTATCTAGTCACTGCCTTTGTGAACATGTCTGCAGGATTCTAGCTAGTATGTATCTTTTCCATCTTCAACAATTCATCTTCCAGAACGGAGCATATGAAATGGTACTTGAGTTGTATATGTTTAGTCTTGGAATGGAATGTTGAGTTCTTTACAAGATGAATGGCACCCTGGCTGTCATTGTACAACCTGCTATCCTTCTGCTTCTTACCCACTTCCTCCATAAACCTATGCAACCCAATAATCTCTTTACTAACCTCTGTAATAGCAACATACTCTGCTTCCATTGTTGAAAGTGCAACAACCTTTTGCAATCTCGAAATCCAACTTACTGTTGTTCCACCTACAGTAAACACATACCCTGTGGTGCTCCTCCTGCTATCCTTATCACCTGCCAGATCTGCATCAACATATCCCTGTAGAATAGTGTCTGAACCTCCAAAACATAATGCTTGAGTGATAGTACCTCTCAAATACCTGAGAATCCACTGTACTGCCTTCCAATGTTCTTTACTTGGATTGTTCATATATCTGCTCACAACTCCCACTGCTTGTGCAATATCTGGTCTTGTGCACACCATGGCATACATCAAGCTTCCAACTGTTGATTGATAGGGAATATTGGACATGTAATCTGTCTCTTCCTGTGTCTTGGGACACATTTCCTTACTTAGATTGAAATGGCTGGCCAAAGGTGTACTTATTGGTTTTGCATTCTACATTCTGAACCTCTCCAACACCTTTTGTATGTACTCACTCTGAGACAGTGTCAATTTGCGATTTTTCCTGTCTCTCGTTATTCTCATACCAAGGATTTTCTTTGCAGCACCCAAGTCCTTCCTTGCAAATGAATTAGCTAGCTTCCTTTTGAGTACATTTATATCCTGCATGTTAGACCCTGCAACAAGCATGTCACCCACATACAATAACAAGATAATATATCTTTCATTGTCTAGCTTCTTGAAATAAACACAGTGGTCAGAATGTCATCTACTATAACCTTGTTTTGTCATAAACCTGTCAAATTTTAAATACCACTGCCTTGGAGCTTGCTTCAAGCCATACAAGCTCTTTTTCAACCTGCACACCAAATTCTCCTTACCTTTGACCTCATACCCTTGTGGTTGCTGCATATATATCTCTTCCTCCAAATCCCCATGGAGAAAGGCTGTTTTTACATCTAACTGTTCAAGATGCTCTTTTACCAACAGGCAATTGTACCAAATCCCAAGTCTGGTTTCTTACCAATGAATCCATCTCCTCATTCATGCCTTTCTCCCACTTCTTTCTAGTTTCCACCTGCATTGCTTCTTCATAACATTTTGATTCACTAGCATCAGTCATCAACAAATAATACATTGAAGGAGAGTATCGTTCAGGGAGTCTACTTAACCTGGTAGATCTTCTTGCAGTTGCAGGAGTTTCAGGTACTTGCTGTTGTTCTTGATTTTCTGGCACCTTTGGAACTTCATTTTCTTGAATTTCATCAAGTACTATGTACTCTGTGTTTTCCTTTTCCTGTTTCTTTCCCTGCAACTGATCTTTATACATGACCTTTTCATTGAATATGACATCTCTACTTCTAATGATTTTGTGATTTTCATAATCCCATAAACGATAACCAAAATCATCAACCCCGTATCCAATAAAGGTACATTTCTTGGATTTAGCTTCAAGCTTTGTTCTATTTTCTTTATCAATATGGACAAATGCTTCACAACCAAACGTTCTCAGAAATGAATAGTTTACCTTTTTATCTGTCCATGCCTCCTCTGGAGTACCACCATCCAAATCACTTGAGGGTCCTCTGTTTATTAAATAAATAGCAGTATTTACAGCATCTGCCCAAAACTGTAAGGGCAACCCTGCATGCAATCTCATACACCTTGCATGCTCCATGATCGTTTTGTTCATCCTTTCAGGTACACCATTTTCTTGTGGTGTTCCTAGGACTGACTTCTCTCTACAAATCCCATGGTATGAACAGTAACTATCAAACTCCTTGCCGTAGTACTCACCTCCATTATCAGATCTGAGACACTTCAACATTTTTCCTGTCTCGTTCTCAACCAAAGCTTTCCACTTCTTAAAAGTAGCAAACACATCATATTTATATCTAATGCAATAAACCCAAGTTTTCCTAGTTGCATCATCAATAAATGTAACATAATAATGAGAGCCACCAAGAGATTGTATCTGAGCCGGTCCCCATACATCTATATGCACTAGCTCTAACTTTTCATTCTTCTTCTATTTCCCAACCCTGAGAAATATGACTCTCTTCTGTTTTCCATAAACATAGTTCTCACAGAATTCCAAACTTACCTGCTTCAAATCTGGTAGCAACTTCCTTGAGTGAAGAATCTGCATCCCCTTCTCACTCATGTGGCCAAACCTATGATGCCACAATGTTGTATTTGTTCCTGTGGAAGCTAAAGACATAGAATGGTCAGTATTATGCGGACATAAATACAACATACCTACCCTGTCTCCTTTTGCTATCACCATTGATCCTTTAGTGATCTTCCACCACCTTTCTCCAAATGTAGATAGACAACCGCCATCTCCCAATTACCTTGTTGAGATCAGATTTATTTTCATAGCAGGCATATGCCTAACATATTTCAACAGCCAGTCAGTTTCATTCTTAACTTTTATCCATACCTTACCCATTCCAACAGTTTTACATGGCTCATCATCACCTAATAAAACATGTCCAAAATCGCTTGGAACATAATCATGAAAGTATTTCCTATGGGGTGTAGCATGACATGAAGCCCCTGAATCTACTACCCAATAATCACTAGTATTATCTAATGCAAGAATCAAAGCATCTTGTAACACATCACCTGCTACATTTGCTTCGTGGGTAGTTTCCTGATGTGCATCTCCTTTCTTCTTTAGAGATATGCAGTCTTTCTTCAGATGTCCTTTCTTTCCACAGTTCTAGTACTCTATCTTTCCCAGTCTGGACTTGGATCTTCCCGTTTTAGACTTCCCATGATTACCTTGGCTCTTTCCTCTCTCCTTTTGTCTTCCCCTGCTCTCCATGGTCAATGCATTACTTGATGTCTCACCTGTGCTTTTTCTTCGTATTTCCTCGCTAAGAATAACACCAATAACATCATCAAATTTCAAGGTGTTTGAATCAGAGACAGAGTTACTTACAGCCATGACCAAGCTATTCCAGCTTTCTGGCAATGAACACAAGATTAGAAGAGCCCTAACCTCATCATCAAAGTTCACACTTACAGAACTTAGTTGATTTGTAACCGTATTAAACTCATTTAAATGATCAGTAACAGATCCACCTTCAGACATCTTGATATTAAATAAATGCTTCATTAGAAATACCTTGTTGGAGGCCGAGGGTATTTCATACAGCTTACCCAATGCGCTCATCAAACCCTCCATTTTCGTTTCTTTTGAGATATTGAAAGCCACCGATGAATCCAAGCTCAACCGTATTGTTCCCAAAGCCTTTCTATCAAGAACCTCCCATTCTTCGTCCTTCATGGCCTCCTGCTGCTTTGCTCTTCCTCCCAACGATAGGAATAGATCCTTCTGGTACAGATAGTCCTCCATTTGCATTTTCCATACCTGGAAGTTTTGGCCATTAAACTTCTCGACCTTAAACTTTCCTTCTTCCGCCATTGCTCCCACTCAAACCAGAAACCCTAACTTCCTGTGGGTTTATCTGCCAAATAGACCTTTGGCTCTAATACCAATTGTTAGAAAAACAGGATTGCAGAGCAATAACAATAAACATAAATGCAAATATAATCACATACACATTACAAGAGAGACACAGATATATCGTGGTTCACCCAACTTGGGCTACGTCCACATTGAAGTTTCCAGTCCTTATTATTATACTGTCCAGCAAAGTGAAGAGTTACAACCTGCAGCACAACCGCTGCACTTCCTCTTCATTGTTTCACGGTCTCTCTTCTTATCTCAGAGATCTTTACAATGCATAAAACCTAATACATCAACCCTAGCCATATTACAAAGTCTTTCTTTTATAAGGGAAATACAATAGAAAAATACCACGGGTTACCCAAAACCATGGGCCCGAAAACTGTTGGCGAAAATAGCCCCAAAAAATTTTCCCCGAACCCCAAGGTAGGGGAATGAGTGTACAGTCCTTTGGGGTCCACGGCTGAGATAATATCATCTATGAGACAAGAAGATCTGGCTCCACAACCAACATAATGTTCTAACACCAACCACTTTCGAAAACAATTTTCAAATTACACACATAATTTACATAAACTTCATTAAGAACCCAAAAATACAATTGATTCATATTTTACCTACAATACAAAGGGATTTCTAAAGTTAGTATCAATGCAAGTTTTATTTGACAGAAATTTGATGGTCTATGCAAGATATACTAAACTAATAACTTATCACCAATGATGATATAGACTATGTATTGCATGTTGAAGATAACAACAAATATTCATACCTTCCTTTTTTCCAAAAACTATTTGTCATTGGAGTGTTCCTCAAATAAACAATTTCTATTGTATAATGATTAACATTTAGAGCTATTTATGAACCCTACAATGTTGCCATGAGTGTGTTGACAATCGATATATATCAAGTTCTTCTTGTCAAAGTTTCTAGAAGCATAAACATTCATGCACATATTATGCACACAACATATATTTTTGTATTCAACATTATTCACACAATTATACTAAATTTTAAAGTTACGCCATCATGAGTCATTCTCCAAGTCAATCTAATGTGCCAATATTGAGCCTCGTGTGTCAAGGTAGTTCCTTATAGGTGCCTTAGTTGGACTCAGGAAACTTGGAATAGAATCTTGAGTTGGACTCAAGAATGACTAAGCCTTATGTGTAAAGGTTAAATCCTCATGTGTTGAGGTAAGTGCTTTGTATGTCAAATTGATGGTATTGTAAAGTCTTTTTTGTCAAGACTAAGGTCTTGTATGTCAAGGCAGATCCTCATGTGTTGAGGTGGTGCCTCATGTGTTGAGATAATGCTTTGCTTGTCGAAGCATGAATGATGTGTGACATACTACTAACCATGGTATTAGAGATGGATAAGCTATGAAGTCTCCTCTAGAGATTGGACTACTCTAGAGTGAAGTACTTTAGAATATGACCACTTGGAACGAGAGTAGAACGAGATGATCACATCATTGGAAAAATATCCTTAGTATATTTGATATGATAAATAATTAAGTTGGAAAAAGTCGACCATGCAGATAAGACAAGAGATAAAGATGAGATAAGTTAAGATAAGAGAGAACTCAAATTTATAGACTTCAGTGACCAGTGTGCTAAAATATTTAGCTATGTGTTAACAAGAAAGAATCCAGTGATCAGTGTGATAAAAGAGTTAGCCATGTGTTAACAAGAAAGACTTCAATGATCAGTATGCTAAAAGAGTTAGCTAAGTGTTAACAAGAAAGGCTTTAGTAAAAAGAGTTAACTAAAGTGTTAACAAGGAATATTTAGTTAACTCAGTGTTATGCATGACAACATTGAGTTAAAATAAAATACAACACTTGAGTTATGACACTTGCATGACAATTCTTCAGTTAAACTAAAAGACGACACTTGAGTTGCAACACTTGAGTTACAAGACTTGCATGGAGACACTTGAGTTATCCACCTAACTCAAGTGTCTTCCAGTGTTATCAATCCAATTGAAGGGCGAGTTCATCCTAAATTCAGAAGAAAAAGATAAAATCCAAAGCATGAGAAGCATGGCGCAATTGTTATCAAGGTATTTTTTAAGGATTCTAATATTATACTTAAGTATAGTATTCTAGGCGATTATTTTGGATTGAAAAAAACATATATATAGATAGGTAGGCGAATATCAAATATGAAACATACAATTTACTACTGAAGTTTGTAAATTTTGGCGAAAATTATGATAAAAAAACATATTTTATGTATATATAGGCGATATTAGAGACTAAAAATGACCAAATAGCGAATTTATTTTTGGAAAAAAAGCCCAAAAAATAGCCAATTGGTGAAATTTCGCCCCTAAAAATTACCCTGATTGTTAAGCAGGATTGATAAAACCATTGTCAGAGCGAATTCTCTCTTGAAGGAAATTCACAACTTTTTTGCATGTGACCAAAATCATCGAATTGGTTTAGTGGATCATCTGGAAACCCATTTGAACTCTGCAAACCACGGAAACCTAAAATCCGCATTCTATTAGTCTAATTTCTTTTATTGCATCTATCTCTCTTTCTCTATAATTGCACCAGGGGTGCTTGGTATTTCTCTTTGATATTGCACCAGGGGTTCTTGATGTAATCTTCTCATTGTAAAGTAAACATTCTCTACTATCTATCAATATACTAAGGAATATTTTGTTGGGGTTTTATCCCTCAAGATATAGAGGGTTTCCCTAGGGTAAAATTCTGTGTCGACTGTGGATGTTTATGCTTCTGATTATTCATTATTTTCAAGTACTATTGTAATTTTGAAATTGAGATTAAAAATTGAATAATGTTACTCATTGTTTACTAGGAGGAACAATCAATAAGACATATTGTTGAGGTGCCATACAATAGATCTAGTTCATTTTGATGCACCCCTCCCTAAGTGGTTGCTTGAGTATGGCATGCAACAATTTGCATGGTAAAGTGGCTCTCCATTTTCATCTATTAAATACCTTCTATATCATGATATAGATAAGACCTCACAACATTTTGTTATAGGGTGGATTGGTGGAATATCTTACACATGTGAACTTGATCTTGAATTAGTATCTTGCAAAAGTCAAGGGATAATTTTCAAATGCTATTAAATGCATGTGCAAAGGAAAGACATATTCAATCAGAGAATCGTCACATAATTAAATTCTAGACTTATTGCAAAGTGAAAATGAGAACTTGGTGGACTTAGACCTCTCTTGATATTGAATGAAGAGTCTTCATGATCTACCATTCGATATTACCACTGTTTTTTTTCCATGCATTTGAGCCAAAACCAAAATCAATACAAGAATGTATTTTTCAAGAAATGTAATGAAAATACACGTTAATTAGCAAGAATTATGTAAAGTTCTAAATTAAAATAATTTCATAATGAATTCTTTTGTTCATCAATGTTTTTGACTATTATACAAAGCATTGGTGCATCATGTGTTAAAGTGCATTGGTGCATTTATTTTGGTTGAGCACATAAAAGAATGATTTTAAAAAAATACATTTGCAAAAGCTTATGCAAATATAAAACTCTGCAAAGCACTCATGTGCTTTGAAATAAGTTGCACACCAGTTCTCCAAAATATAGTAGAAGCATTGAAAAAACTAAGTTTCAACAAAAATAGAAGCATAAACCTCCACAAATAGGTTTTCGTTGAAACCTAGTTTTTTCAATGCTTCCACTATATTTTGGAGCATCAATGTACACATTATTTACAGATACACCAATGCTTCTAAATCACTAAGGAACACAGTTAAAATAATATCACATTTAAATAAACCTGGAGAAAACATTCCAAAAAAAGATTGTCACAGTTTTTTCCAATGTACAAGCAAGTTTACCAAAAATCTAATCCATTATTGTGTCAAAGTGAAGGGGATACCTATGCAAGAGAATAACAAGGAAAATATCAAAGGGGAGAGTATTTTTGAAGAGCATAATTCCTAAGAAATCACCATAAGATGTGTACAGATTTGCACAAGACAAATTTCTAGAATGTTGTAACTAATTTTCTATTTGTCAACATTTTTTTCCTTACTTGTGTCATAATTTCCTTGTTATATTCATTTTATTGCTAGGAATTTTTATAAATTTCAAACACATTTTATCAAATGGAAATATTTAAGATCACATTGAGAAATAGAGTGAAATAAGACTTACCTTCAATGTTGCAAAACCTATCTTCATTGTTGCTTCTCTTCGTTGTTGTAATAGTTTAGGCCGTTTTCCCCCTCTTACAATGATATTTGTTTTTTTTAGTATTAGGATTTCTATTTACCTCAATAGTCATTTCGATGTAAACAATGTAGTCAGCGCTCTAGGTCTTACTCCCTAACTAGAATTTTTATTCCAAACATGATTGGTCTCATTCTTTTTTTTAAATAAAAGTTTTTTTTGGGTTATATGATGCTTTGATATATAAGTATTGGTGTACTTATACATTAGATCTAAGCGGTGCATTGTATGCTCAATAAATCTTGTCTAAATAACTTAGTGCACCATAATTTGGGTGAGCAATAATACATCTGGTTTATGTTGGTGCATTGGTGTGTCTTGTCTGTGTTGGTGCACTGGTGCACCTTGTCCGTGTTGGTGCACTAGTGATTGTTTCTAGTATTGAATCACAATAAGATTTTAGTGTCTAAAAAACTATTATAATATTGATTTCTCTTTACTTTATGTGGTGCACTTTATGATTTATACACTAGTCCCAAATCATTACCAAGTTATAGATTTGTTTTCTCCAAGTAAATATCATGAGACAAACTCCCAAGCACTTCCTCTCATTTTGAGGATGGGTAAACCCTAGATTCTTTAGGGCACATGCAAGTCAATAATAGGGCTCAAATGCATTACATCAATATACTCATTATGAGCTCAAGATTTCACTTACGTGAATAGAACTTGGGTGGGGAGGATAACACTCCATCCCACAACCACTCGAGTTAGACCCAATTGACACCAAGTTAGGGATTATTCATTTTATATAATATATTTTCCTCATAGGAATACTAATTTTTTTAATCATCCTTCTGTAGGAATATTAAAAATATTAAAGATGACTTATTATATGATCTATCGAATATTTCGATAGGGATGTCCAAAAAAGCATACAAGGAAATTACCAAAGGATTAAGGAAAATTGAAGCATGAGAAGAGATAACCCAACATCACTAGGTAGCAAATGTAATGATTGATTTTTTCAACTATGTGTAATCATAGGTTTTTTCCATGAAAAATACTAATTTTTAAATACATGAAATAATCTCATTTTAGACCTAAGTTAAGACAAGAAGGAACAGATGGGTCGATGTCAAAATTCGTAAGATATACTTTCATTTTTCATAGTAATTTCTATTACAACCTATCTTCAAATTTATTATAATTATCTTATAATCAACCATGCATGTTTTCTATTAGGTGTTTATATGTCAATAAGAGTCATGCTAATGTGTGATTGACATTGGATTGAATATGCATTTTGAGTATATGATGAATATCAAGGGATTGTGAAATTCCACAGGGATAGATCACTGAGCTAGAACAAACCTTAGAATTTCACATTGTTATTACTGAGAAGAATTAGACAAAGACATGGATCAATTCACTCATAAAACTAAAACACACATGAAAAAATGTTGTTGATACATTAATCAGTTGTAAGATGGAAATAAAAAAGTGTTAAAATAGAATGAATTCGATACACCTGGGAGGATTCAAATTCACCTCAAGTATAGGCTTAGTTTGCATTGGAACCATCTCCCAATAAGGTTCAGTGGCCACCGATGATCAATAATAAGTTAACTAAGGTAGAAATGAGCATAACTGAATCATGTGGGCACCAAAATAGGGGAGGAGACTCCAAGGGGGTGAAATACTTACTTGTAGTGGTGAAAATAGGTGGTCCTACACTCAGTAGCAGTGAAACTAGGTGTAACAGTTAGTTAACTAGGTAATCAAGAGGACAAGGTGCCCTAAATCATGGAACTTACTGTGCTAACTCCTAAAATCATGCATGAGGGAGAATTTGGAATTCAGTGATGTAACGAAGGCTCTCTGAGTGGATAGGAGGGATAATGATGGCCAAAAACAAGCTCCAGGGTGCCCAAAGTAAGGACTAGGTGCTAGGAGACTCAAATGATAATGCATAGAATGCATGCAAAGAACGCAAGACAAAAATGAGATGGTGAGAATATTCCAACACCCCCCCTTAAGCCGGACTATGAGGAAAATTAAATGAAATTAAGCGCCCTGGTTACTGAGACCAAAGGTCACCCCATACAACAATCTAAAAAAGTGAGGAAAGAAGGAAAACCTAGTGGGAAACCCCCCCCCCCTCAAGATAGACTGAAACACACCATAAAATTGTTGCTCAAGACTCAAGTACCTGTGATGGTTGATTCAATGTCTGGAGGTATCTTCCTCTTGGGAAGAAGTGGATCATGCTCCAAAAACATGTGCTTGAATTCTCCTTTAGTGGATGCAAGCGAATCTGGAGGCTTTATGAACTTGCTCTTCAGACCAAACATGGTGAGAACAAATCCAAAAATATGAAGATCATCCTGGAACTTGTAATTCAAACCAACTAAGGTAGGATCAACTTCAATTTGATCTAATTTCTCTTGAAACTTGAACTTCTGATCAGTCGAATTTAAATCAACTCCAAGAATTGATAGATGGTTTCTTGTGATCTCATTTGAACCAGCAGGGGTGAGATCAAAACCAAAATCACCAAAATGTTCTTGGGACTTGAAACCAAGCAAATGGTAGTGTCCTCCATCTTCAGTGAAACTCTGAGAACATGTTCCAATGATCGAATAGAAGTACATAGGAAGCATGTGATCAAGGAGGGAGAATGCATCACCTCCAAAATCTGATTTAACCTCCAAAACATTCAACAGATCATCATTCTGCACATCAACAAACTCATGTGAAAGAGAGGATTTAAGAACCTCTTCATATTATAGAGCATGAACTGGCTTATCTTGCTCAGAATTCAAAATACAAGACATTGAGAACATGAGTGAGGAATGGATAATCTCTCCAAAAGAATTAGCTTCATTAGTTGTATAAATTTCATCTGCATTAGCTGCATGGGAAGGGGACAATTCGAAACTGTCTTCAACTTCTAGAGAAATAGAGGAAGGAAAGTCTTCAACAAAATATTGAGCAGTTGGATTTGCAATTTATTCTTCATCTTGAACAACTTCATCATGAGAGATGCTTAAGGCCGAGATATAATCAGAGAGAACACTTAAGGAGGTATCACTGGGCTTGTTCTCCAAATAATTTGCACCAATCTCTTCATTCTGCTTTCCAAATGATTTATCTAGTTGGGCCCATAGATTATTTGGATATTCAACAGTTTCCATGAGGTAGCGCATACTAGGAGACATAGCAATACACATTGCTCCGAAGTCTCTCTCACATTCATTTAACCAATCATTCTCTTTTTCATAGGAAGAAAAATATCTCATAACACCAATACACATATCAAAAAGACCTTGTATCTTCAGATATTCTATCATCTTTGGTTTCCACTCATCATAGTTGAATGGAGAGAGAGGAGGAATTGCTTTCAGATTCATGGAAGTTGTTGTAGAATACTTGCAAAAACAATGGGAAAATATCTGGGGGATTGTTACTGAATCTATTGAACACTGCTTTAGGACAGTAGGAACTTTTATCCGGATCCTTCACACCTGGATAGATCTCAAAGGATTTCTCCAATGAATTCAATGCAATGGCACCAGGATTTGTTGTGGAAATCCATAGGCTTATGGTGCTCTACTGAAAGCAGTCGCTCAATCTACTGCTGCAACTGCTGCACTCAAAATCTCTCACGATCTCTGATACCATGTGAAATTCCACAGGGATGGATCATTGAGCTAGAACAAACCTCACAATTTCACACTGTTATTACTGAGAAGAATTAGACAAAGATATGGATCAATTCATTCATAAAACTGAAACACACATGAAAAAATGTTGTTGATACATTAATCAGCTATAAGCTGGCAATAAAAAAGTGTTACAATAGAATGAATTAGATACACCTGGGAGGATTCGAATTCACCTCAAGTATAGGCTTAGTTTGCATTGGAACCATCTCTCGATAAGGTTCATTTTCCACCGATGATGAATAATCAGTTAACTAAGGTAGAATTGAGCATAATTGAATCATGTGGGCACCAAAATAGGGGAGAAGACTCCAAGGGGGCGAAACAATGACATGTAGTGGTCAAAATAGGTGCTCCTACACTCAGTAGCAGTGGTACTAGGTGTAACAATAAGTTAACTAGGCAATCAAGGGGACAAGGTGCCCTAAATCATGGAACTGATTGTGCTAACTCATAAAATCATTCATGAGGGCGAATTTGGACTTCAGTGATGTAACCAAGGTGTGAGTGGATAGGAGGGTTAATGATGGCTAAAAACAAGCTTTGTGGGGCCCAAAATAAGGACCAGGTGCTAGGAGACTCAACTACTAATGAATGGAATGCATGAATGCATGCAAGACCAAAATGAGATGGTGAGAATATTCCAACAGGGATACTATAAAAGATTGTGAATAACGATGTTTTTTTTGCATCTATTATGTTATAAATATTGGAACAATAAAAAAATTCTAATTATATCTAAACTGTTATAAAATACAAAACTTGTACGAAACACAACATGAAGTGGAGCCATCAAAATATTTCATGCCCATTAACATGAGTCATGGCTTTGAAAAAATATGTATTATTTATTAAATAATGAATGCTATGTCAAGTTTAACTAGTTTCTTAAATCACATATATTTAAAATAATTTATATTAATATTAACACAAAACTTTCCACAATCAAGTTAATATTATATTCTCAATGTAGATATACTCATAATTACACTTACACTTGATTTCTATGCTTGCAAATTGAATAACAAGAGGTTGTGAATCAAGTTAATTAATATAACATTGCCATGAAAACAAGTATAACATCTCAAGTTGTAAGGAAGTAAGTTATCTAAGTAATTCGACTATTGAATCATGAATATTAAATATAAATAAATGTAATAATTTTTGTATTTTAAAATATTTGTTAGAGTAACATTATATATTTTTGTATTTTAGAATGTTTGTTAGAGCAACATTACATATTCTTGTAGAACATTAATATTTGGTTTATTGCATATCTATTGTTCATTTTATATAACAGGTTACCAAATATTTTAAGAATTATACTATGGTAAAGATATTTCCATTAATATGATGGATTCCTTATTCCTAGATAATAGGTTGGGGTTGCTTATTATATTGCAATATTGATCTAATATGTTATGTTTACAATTAAATATTGCAATATTGTTCTAATATGTTATGACAATTAAATATATGCATAATTACAATTAATAAATTTGATATTAGATGATGTTATTAAGTTAATTTATTTAATCACACAATACATTATGTAATTATTAAATCAAATATAATAATAATAATAAAATATTGTTTTTTTTTACATTTTGTCAAAGTCAACAAAATATAAAAACCATATTTACAAGTGTAATGGCTTGTTTCACCTAAACACAGATGTTCTCTTATTGCCAACGCCAATTTTCTTTTATCTTTTTTTTTCATAGAAAAATTCAACTTACTATTAATATGCGAAATAGTAAATATAACCAGCTGTCAGATCATACATAAACACACAAACCCTGTCAGAAAAAAGACCAGGGAGAGCCAGTCAAAGTTCCAGCACAGTGTCAACAACTAATCCAGAATAGACCAAAAGAAAATAGTGCCACATGTCCCAATGACATCCACCAGTCAAAACAGGAAGACATCCTGTAGAAGAACAGTATCCATATGCCACATCAGCAAAATATACAAACCAAAAAATATATGATGAGACCCCAAAACAGTCCCCCACAAATGCCAGTCACCAAAGGAATCACCAAACAGAAGTACATCAGGTAAACGAAGCAAAAACATCAGCATATCGATGATTACATCCGAGCTATATATACCAAACAGCAACAGAAAGTGACTGAAATAACTGCCGCAAAAAGAAGTGAGTATGGATAAACGCCCAACAAGTAGTTGGACCCTGTGCATATCAAGGATCTGCACATAGAGCTATTAGTCATATAAGAAATATCAAGCCGCATAATACTGGAAAAAACAAAATGTGTATAACTAGTAAATACTATAAGCATCAAGTCCAATGTAAATGATAAGAACCATGTGTGAAAAGTATATCCTCCCGCCATTCCTGCCACATGATGACCCCTGCCTGAGAATTAAGAGCCCTCTTTGAAAGCATATCCGCCTCCATATTAATCTCTCTGAATACATGTTCAAAATGTATGTGTTCAAATTCAATAATAAGCTTTCAGGCTGCTTCCATCCAGTGAGAAAGAAGGAGAACATTGAGTGATGCAATGCCTTTAGCCCAAGAGATAATAGATAATGAATCACCCATTACTACAAGAGATGAGATCTTCCTCAATCGAGCACAAAATAGTAAAAGCCAAAGGGCACATAACTCACTCGTCGTATTAGTTCCACTACCCAGGTTTAGCCAGATATGGATAGAGACAGTGCTGGAAATGTGTATTGTTGCGCCCGCACCACCCCTCCCATACCGACCCATAGCAGCCCCATCAAAGAATCCACATGGAAATATCAGAACCGGAGGTGCCACTAAATGCGTTAGTGTTCATAACTAAATAATGCAACATTATAGTTGGAACCTTATGTTAATATGTTTTAGTACTTACATAAATAATGCAACATTATGGTAGGGAACCTTATATTAATATTGATATTGGTGCATTTATGTGTATAGATACACCGGAGTGAAATTTATAACATTGTATGCACCAAGGAGCCATATATTACATGCACAATGGTGTGCCTATTACGATTGGCAACATCATTATGAATCAACATTTTGGTTATGAATGCCATTATATGAGCGTGTTAATATGCACAATTTGATGATTCGCTACTACACTTGGTTATATACCGGCATAGATCTATCTTAAACCCGTATCTATCAAGCACCGAGAGGGATCCAATTTCTTGAGGTGTATTTCTTTTTTTAAATTTAAACTCAAGAAATTTGATATCTCTTGATTGATAGACCCTGGTTTAAGTTTTAAGTTTTTATTTTATAAACGAACATCGATTTTTTAAATACTTTTCATAATATTTTATTTTATGAGCCAACATGGATTTTTTTTAAATACTTTCATTAATTTTTTATTTTATGAGCGGACATGAATTTATTAATGGCCGACATAATATAATTTATTACTTTTACTCTTTTTTTGCAACACTACAACATCTCCCTCATACTCGTGTGTAACGCTACATCCATACACGTTACAACATCTCCCCCATACTGGGTTGTAGAGCACCTCGTTTCACTCGGTGCAATCATAGTGATGTGTATTCCTGTATAGTGCATTAGTGCACCTTAATAGGGAATGTAGACGCAAACCTTCACTTTGACCTCTTTAATATAATATGTTAAATGTTAAATCATGTATTTTTTTTTTAGGATGTAGTTTATGTGATGAAAGTGAAGCCATGTGGGTTATAATGATCCTATCTTGTAGAAATGTAAAATGCATTATTAATTAAGTCTTAATGATGGACTAGGATTATGGTGTGATGGTTATATTTTGCTTGTATTTACATAAACATATGAATATAGAGAAAATTTATAATAATATAATATCCATCAAAAAGATTGATTGATGAAGTAATAAGGAGACTATGATACCAGACGAGGGGAAGATGAAATGATTTTGTTAGGTGATTTGAGCTTGCCACTGTCCTTTTACCCATTTAGCCCATGCTTCGTTATAGGCTTTCTCATTAGTCTGACTTGTGTGTACCATATACAAGTTGCCATATCCTTGGGAAGTGAGTAGATCTCATACAAGATAATGTTTCTCTTTTCTTTTCTTCATAATTATCCATTCATGGGCAAGGGGAGGATGCATGCTCCCCAATCAATTTTTTCTCTCCCATGTTATTAAATATTTTCCCATGGTTATTATGCATGCAAACGGAAAGATATTTGTAAGTACTTATGTCAGGTAGGATTCTATATAAGTTGGGGATATTTTGTGAAAATGTGAGAGGACATATGATGGTTTTAGAAGGGAAACTATGTTTGCAATCTCCACAATAACTGAAGCATACATGTCCAAACTTGCAACTCTATTATTATGGCACCTTGATTGTTTTGAATTCCAATGCCTTGTCTTCTAGGTTCTCCCAAAATGCAACCAATAATTGGACTCTCTCTACATGTAATGAAGAGAACTAGAGGGGAGAACATCATGAAGGGATTTTTTAGCAGATAAAGGGATTATCTTCCTTGTGTTGTGTAGGGTAGAGAAAGATAATTCCATGGCTCTTTGATGGTTGGATGCAATGATAGAAGTGCTCATAAGTGAGTATCTATAGGATTTGTCTTGAGAGTAATGGGTTGTAATGAGTAATATTAGAGCCTCGTAGGAGCTTCCTTCCCCTTAGTGGTATCATGGTCTAGCTTGGGGATGGAATCTAGTTGATTCCAATGGCTGGGTTGAGAGACTCAACAAGTAGTTTGGTGGACATGAATTTAATAATAGATAAGCATTCATAATTCTGTGTATTTAGGATGCTTATGGTTTACTTGTTTTTATTGCTATTTTATATTGCATATGTTTTGTGTATTATTGTTTTTGTTTGAGGTTAGGTTTTTTTGAGAATTTTTCCCATTCTTATAACCCTAAAACATTTTTAAAACCCTATTTTCCTTGTAGCATAACGAGGGGAAATTTAAAGGGTGTATACTTGGCTTAAAGTGTATAAACCTTGGTGAATATTACTATTTCTTAAAATGTCAAATACAAAATGAATGATAATATTTTTGTAAAAATATTCATATTTTTAAAGATTTAATCCAATTGTCAAATAATTTAATCTTATAAAATTTGGCCATATTTTTTAACAATTTTTTTCAGTAAAATAATTTTATTTTATCAAATTTAAATAAATTATTAAAAATATCATTTAAAAAAATTAATAAAATAACACAATTTAACGTTTAATTTTATAAATGCCATATTCTTTATTACCTTTATTTTTATAAAACAAACTAAATGCTTTTAAATATATTAAACTATTCTTTATTATCTTTTAACTTTATTTTGAATTATTTTCCTTACTCTGAGGCTAGCTTCTTCTGTTCGTCCTGAAAATGCAAGACCCATTTCTTCTACTGTGGCACGTGCAGATGGGTTTCTGTTCTACTGACGCCGAGGAGATGTATCTGTTGATTTATCACTATCAATCCCATGAAGCCTGCCTTCTGTCAGCATTTTTAGAGACCGAGTTACCCACATCCCATCTGATACTTTGTTCAGAAGAGCCTTCGGCATTATATTATAATAAATATCATGGTTGCAATGGCCTTTGTAATCTGCGAAGTGTAACCCACGAAAGAATATGTAATATAAAGTGTGGGAATGAACAAGATAAAGCTAATTTTTTTTGCATGTTGGCTTGTACTTGCTTGAGGATGCTTGGGCTAAGGGAGTGATCATGTAGATGTGGTCAACTTAGAGGATCATTGGAGCTTTAGAAGTTTCTATAGGAGGATTCATACACACATATCATGGAACACTCATGCCTTGGAGCCTTGCTTGTTGGACATCTTCACCTTAGATCTTGTCATGTGCCACTTGTGCAAGGAGCACTCCACGTGTGATCCTATTTTTTTTTGCATTGGTTTCTTGTATTGGATTAGGACCACTTCATATTGTTGACCTACATTACCTCACATATAAATAGAGGAAGAAGAGAATAATTTCACATTATCATCGTTGTACTCTATTCTTTGTACTTGTCTTGTAGGGAGAAAAACACTAAGGTCCATGATGAAACCCTAAGAGAAGACATGAAGGAGTGACAATTTGATTATAAAAATAATAATAATATATTTTTTAAGGTCACAACAAAGTCAAACACCAATTTGGTGTATGATACCCATGTTTGTGGGACAAGGGATCCCCCTTTGTGCAGCCATGTAATTGCTAAAGTCCACAGAGGTGTACATATCCCACCCCCCTACATATTTGAACCTATGACCTCTTAGGATGAATCACATGTTCTTAATTGTTAGGCCCACTTAGGTTGTACTTGGAGAGATTGCTCTTGTGAGATGCTAGGGTTTTCTCTTATGAGAACATGATGATGGAGTGGAGTGCACTAGTGTATCTCTCTCTTTGTACTCTTCAATGTATTATCACTCTTTGTCTTGTAGTGCTAGGGTTTTTGGAGAAGTTCAAGGGATTTCTAGGGTTAAGGTTTCACCCTAAAAGAGGTAAAGAAGCTAGAGTTTGTGATCAACCCTGGAGGGTAAAGAAGCATTGTTCTTGTAGCTCTTCTAAGAGAATAAGACTAGGGTTCTAGAAACCTTAGGGATATTCATTATGTTTGATTGAGGAAGAGAAGTAAAGGAGATGTTTCTTTGGTGGTGGTTGGGGTTTTCATGGTTTTCCCTAGCTAGGGTTGGAGAGCCAAATTTTTTATTGTGTTGTGGTATGTACATGTACTTCATTTCTTCTATACATATATGAAGTTTCTAGTCATCCAAAATTTTGTAATTGCAAATTTGATTTTCATCTTGTCTTATCCTCTTGATTGGGTAATTTTCAACACTTTGATGTTGATGTGATTTGACATAACATTGGGTTGAAATAGTTAAGTGATTTAATATCAATCTTGAAGATAAGAGAGCATATTTTCTGCTATAAAATTTGTTGTATTAAAGTGATTTTCAAATCTGATATATGGTTGGATAAATGTGCCCTAAGGGATGTAACTTATCGGCATTGAAGCACATTTCTTTGGTATCTATTCTCTTGAGCAGCCTAGTGATTTGGACTGAAAGGAAGTAAAGTATATGTTGTTGTTCGATGTTGTTATGAAATACTTCATATCAACCCTAAGGAGAAAATTCATAGGAAGTGGATCCAAGAAACCTCTAGTAAAAGAGTTGAAATTTCACATTTGCGTTAATTTCCCTATATGGGAAATTTCTACATTGATAAGGTGCAATATCAATGTACACAAATTGATTCAAACTAATTCTATTTGTGAATTGATTTAAAACTTTATCAATCTAAACTAGATGGCCCATGTCATCGTCAATGGCAAGGAAAACAACCACGATTTTAATGGTAAGAACATGCAATTTTTCAATCCACATACTATGAAGGTGTAATTATGTAGTTTGTAGTAAGGAGAATATAGTCAAAATAAATCATACAAAATGAAACACAACTTAAGTAGGGAAACCCTATACATAGATTCCATTACAAAGTCACAATATGAATTAGCCCAAATAAGTGTCTTTCCATCTATTTGTTTCACCTAGAAATGGTGCTGAAAGTTATGATCAATCAACATTTCAATCCACTATTAGTGGTGTGACTTACCTAATACAAAACTTCTCAATTGAATAGTTTCATTCAATGTGGAAACCATAGTAACAAATGACAATGTTGGAAGACTATTGGCATCTTTGTTCCTTAACCTTAGTGAATCAACTAAATTTTTGGTTGATTGGTTATGAGTGTGGCCTACATGTATAAATATTAACTTAGCCTTTTTTAAATAAATCAATTTCTACTAACATAAAAAGGAAATAAAGGCATGTACAACTTAATATATTTTTTTCCAATGTACCGCATCACGAGAAACCCTCAAGCACTTCCCCTCATTTCAAGGTCGATGGTGCCCAAGGTAAACCATTTGGTTGCGGTGATTAGGCAACCTAACCTGACAGGGACATTGAGTGAGGCCCTTTATATGCATAGCCATATCAAGGTTTTGACCCCGAGACCTTATGCTTGCTTTTCACAACACTCAACCACTTGAGCTAACCCACTAGGCTCACTTAATTTGTATGTTATCAACTCTTGTTATCATATTGAATATCAAGATCCTCTAGAAGAGGTCCTTGCCAAGAACTAAGCATGTCATGAATTAGTATACCAGCATAGATCGATCATAAACCCGTATCTATCAAGCACCGAGAGGGATCTAATTTCTTGAGGTGTATTTCTTTTTCTAAATTTAAACTCAAAAAATTTGATCTCTCTTGATTGATAGATCCGGGTTTAAGTTTTAAGTTTTTATTTTATAAACAAACATCTATTTTTTAATTACTTTTCATAATATTTTATTTTATGAACGAACATGGATTTTTTTTTTAAACTACTTTCCATAATTTTTTATTTTATGAGCCGACATGAATTTTTTTAATTATTTTTATCACTTTTTACGTTTTATTAGATGTAACGCTACATACACGTTACAACATCTCCCCCATACTAGGCTGTAGAGCACCTCGTTTCACTCGGTGCAAAAATTCAAATTTGGGCCATTCTTATGTTTTGTGCCAAAAGGTAAACACTAAAAATCAAAATCTTGTTGATAGTCATGCACCCACCTGAATGGATTTTCTCATCTCAAAATCCTATTCCTTCATCTTCTTTGGTACATGAACAAAATGATACAATTGTTGGATAATTAAAGGTTGACCAATGTGGGATTTGTCATCAAACACATACAAATAACAAGTAAACATAAAAAAATTAACCCAAAATATATATTTTAAATAAGAACATGTGTGAATGTTACTTAAAAAATAGTAAAATAAACTAGAATATCCATAACTTTGCCCATTTACACAAGGAATGGAAAATAACAAGATTCATATGTAATATTAACCAGTAATTTGGTTAGCAATGTACTTGTCAGTAGAAAAATAAGACAAACATCAACCTTTTCCATTGTGAAACACATAAATATACGTGAGAAATGAGTGTTGGGAGGAAATCTATTGTTATCCCCTGCATCAACACCTTAAAACATTGGTTGAGTAGGCAATGTTTCAAAGACATTTACTCAAATCATAGTCTAGAGGAAATGCCATTATCATCTTAGCAATTATTCTCATTTTAGGATTGTTTCTTTTTCAAGCCAAGGGGATGTCCCTAACATAACTAGACTTACCTTTCAGATCTTGTACTCTTGATTTGGAAATAGAGCTCACATAATGTAATATCTAATGGTAAATAAAATAATTAATACTAAAGGGGACCTTTGGAGGGTTTTATTCACAATTGTTTGGTGCATAAAACCATTGGGTTATAGAGTCAAACATTCATGATTGAGGATCTGATGAGGATGAAGAACAATATATCTATCTAAATCAAATCAAATTGCTAAATCAAGTACCTTATATCTCTTTCCTAGAATACTTGCAGAGATGTTAGACAATGAATGACAATCCCTTAACAACGGCAAGATTGTAGAGAAACCAAGTAAATAAAATATGAATCAATAACTTCGATATTATGAGCTACTTAATTACAACAAAGTATAAAATTCAATGTTTGGTTCTACAGGCTTATTAAGACATATTAGGGGATCCATAAAATGACTACTTCAAGCCCTATCCTAGTTTCATCTTCTAGGGATACATCCACAAAGAAGAAACAACTAACATTGATTCCCTTTAATCTATTGTAGTAATATTGAGATAACAAATTAAGTATACATAAATAAAAAAAGAGACTAGGACAAAATCATTACTATGAATCTTCCATAGAAGCCAATAAAAGTGTTGATGCCAATATGATCCAACCTTTGGTCAATCCATCTTCCTTGCTTAAATAACATTATAACTACATATGCGAACTAACCAATTGAGAACATGGTGTATGTTATCACCTCTGGAAAAGCTCTCGCAAGGGAAGGAAAGGGCACCCCCCTACCGAAACCCCAAACATGCACATTGACCCTTACACCAAAAGAAGAAGCAAGAACTCCAAAAAATGGCTAAGTATCGACAAATTTCCAACCGAAGGATCAAGCTGCAGTAGGAAAAACAAGAAAATGGAGGTCTTCTGCTTTCAGAAGAGGTTGAACGGTCAGGATTGAAGAATGAAGCCAGATCTACAGCTGGGAAGTGTTATATTTTGAGCATTAATTCAATATGCTATAGGATCTTTACTGAGAGAATAACATGTTCAGTATATCAATGCATAGCAATCATATCAAGCATGCCAAGCATCACAAGAATCAAAAGCATGAGACAATTGACACACAGATTTTTCCGTGGGGAAAACCATAAGGTGAAAAAACCCACAACTTCCTCAGAGATAGATAGAGCAATGGCTCAACCAAAGTACAACCAAATACAATAGATAGTCTCCTACTATGCAGCTGATCCTCCTCCTCTAATGTGCGCCACTTTCTGAGTGAGAGAAGAGTGAGTTCTGAGATGATCAAAATAGAGAATCCTGACTCTCTATTTATACTTGTCCTGACCTGCCTAATTACTTATGGGGCCGACTTGTTTAACTTATCCTAATAACCCCAGTTACATATATATCGGGCCGACACCCACATCAGGTAGTCTAATAACCCATCGGCAAGTTAATCTACTTGCACACTTGTCAATACAAATGACGACACTTCCTTATAGAGGAATAACACATCTCTTATAAGGGTACAATAAATATATATATGAAATACATTCCGAAGTTACATATACATCAACACTCCCTCTTAACTAGGAAGGTATTTCTCGACACAGATCATCGGGCACAAGTCTTCTTCTCTGGATCATCGTCATCGAATCATCGTCATCGTCACAGCTGCTGCTATCTCGTCCAATCTCTAAATCTACTCGTCATAGGAAGTTCTATAGAGCCAGTCCTTTTTCATACTGGATGTAGGCCCACCACCTGTAGGTCTTCATCATCACTAGTCATACTGTGGAATCCTCAGGATTCATCACGTGCATCTGCAAAACCTCGTAAGAGCATCCCATGCCTTTTACGAGCACACAGCTCAACCTCTCGAATCTCTCAAGATATTTTACATGCCACTGCACAACCTGTCCACGACCACAGAGTATCGAGCTGATACTTCACCATACATCCAACTAATGTATATCATCACATGATCAACCTGATCATCATCATCATCTACGAGCAAGCCATCAAGTAGGTACACCTCAGGACTGATTACACTGCCTCTGCAAAACCTACAAGATCTCTCAGGACTGATTACACTGCCTCGACAAAACCTACAAGAGCATCTTGGGACTGATTATATGCCTCTGCAAAACCTGTGTACCAAACTGTCACATCAATGTCTTCAGATCACCACAAAGTCCACGGCTCACAACCCAGATGCACACACACAGCACTTACACTCACCATGGGAGGACTAACCTACCACCATGTGAAAGGCTCACAGCACTTACACTCACTAGCATGGGAGGACCAACCTACTACCATCTAGGAAAGGCTAACAGCACTTACATCAACGACCATGGCAGGACCAACCTACCACCATGTCGGAAAGGCACAGCACTTACATCAATGACCATGAGAGGACCAACCTACTATCATGTCGGAAAGGCTTCAACACTTATATCTCACCATAGGAGGACTAACCTGCCACTATGTGAGAATGGCCCAGCACTTACATCTCACCATGGGAGGACTAACCTGCCACCATGTGAGAATGTCCCAGCCCTTACATCTTACCATGGGAGGACCAACCTACCACCATGTAAGAATGGCTCGGCCCTTACATCCTGCCATGGGAGGAATAACCTACCACCATGCAAGAATGGCTCGGCCCTTACATCCTTCCATGGGAGGACTAACCTGCCACCATGCAAGAATGGCCCAGTGTGCATTTGTGTCTCCGGACTTCATCACTTCCCTCTGGAAGGAATCTCGATCTGAAGTACACCAAGTCTCCCTCTGAAGTATTCAAACTTTACTCTGGAAAGATGCTTGGTCAACACATCGGCTATCTGCTCGTCTGTCGCAACATACAGGAGTTTCACAGCTCCCCTCTGCACCATATCCCTGATATAGTGGAACTTGATCTCAATGTGCTTCAACCTGTCATGGAACACTGGGTTCTCTAACAAATTCACACAACTCTGGTTGTCGCAATATATACAGGTAGCACTCAACTGGAGATCAAACAAATCAGACAGTAGCTTCCTAAGCCATACTGCCTCACAACTAGATGAACAAGCTGCGACATACTCTGCTTCAGCTGTACTCAGTGCCACACAGGACTACTTCCTGCTAAACCAAGAGATCACACCTGATCCCATACTGAAGCAGCACCCTGAAGTGCTCTTCCGATCAATGGCACTGCTTGCCCAATCCAAATCAACATAACCCTCCAGGTTAAACTTTTGATTCGACTCATACTTGAGCCCATAATCCACTGTACCCTTCAGGTAGCTCAGAACATGCTTTGCAGCTATCAGGTGAACATGTCTCAGATCTGTCAGATACTGGCTCAATGTGTTCACCGCAAAGCAAATGTCTGGCCTCGTATTCGTCAGGTACATCAAGGACCCAATCATCTAACGATACATCGTAGCATCAACTGGCTCAGAAGAAGCATCACACAAAAGCTTCAGGTTCAATGTCATAAGTGTGGCATGGCCTTGGAGTCCATCATCCCAAAACTCTTTAGGATCTTTACTGCATACTTCCCTTGTCCAAGGAAGATCCCATCTACACTCTGCCACACCTCCATACCAAGAAAGTAGTGCATCATACCCAATTCCTTCATCTCGAACACGGCAGCTAGCTTCGTCTTCATATCGAAAATCAATCTATCCTCACCTGTCAGAAACAGGTCATCCACATACAATAGTAGAATCACTGGATTTCCCTCCTCAACCTTGTAGTAAAGGTTCGAATCCGCTTTACTCTTGGTAAAGCCCAAACTGGATAGGAAGCCATCTATCCTTCCATACCAGGTCCTGGGTGCCTGTTTCAAACCATACAGGGCTTTCTTCAATTTGCACACATGTGTTCCTCTATCATGTGTCTCAAACCCGAGTGGCTGCTTCACGTACACTTCCTCTTCAACTACACCATTCAAGAAGGTTGTCTTGACATCCATCTGGTGTACCTTCCATTTCATTACTGTAGCCAGAGCAAGTACTGATCTAATGGAAGTGTATCTGGCCACAGGAGCAAAAGTCTCTTCATAATCAATTCCTTCTTTCTGGGAGAAGCCACGATCTACAAACCTAGCTTTGTATTTCTCGATGCTACCATCTGCAGCATGCTTGACCTTATAAATCCACTTGGAAGTTACCACAGACTTCCCATCTGGTCTTGGGACCACATCCCAAACATCATTTTTCATAATAGATTGGTATTCTTCGATCATAGCATCCTTCCATTCTTTCTTTTCTGCAGCTTCTTCATAACCGGAAGGTTCTTTATCCATGATGTCACAAAGTAAAGCAACATAACTAGTATGTGACCTTGTCCTTTTCCTTTCTTTGTGTTCTTCTTCTGGAATGCCAAATCTCTCTGCATCTTGGATGAGCTCTCTAGCCCATGTTGGTTTCCTCTTGTGAGGATTCTTCTCACAAGGTGGATCTACAGGTTCTTGTGGATCTTCCATTTCTCGATCTTCTTCAGGAACTACTTCATTCATTGTGGTGTCTTGAGTTCTGGATATTCTGGGTTCTTCATTGTCGTCAACAGGTGTCTTTCTCAATTTTTGGTAAGCTCAAATTTCATCAAATGTTACATCTCTGCTAATGTCAATCTTCTTGAATCGAGGGAAGTAGATTCTATAAACTTTCGAGCTTTCACTGTAACCCATGAATATACCCTTCTTTCCTGAAGGATCCAACTTTGACCTTTTCTCTTTTGGGATGTGAGTGTATACTGGACAACCAAATATTCTGAGATGGCTCACTTCTGGTTTCTTACCAGTAAACACTTCTTCTGGTGTTTTGTTGTCAAGTATCTTATGGGGTGTTCTGTTCTGCGCATATACCGTTGTCCTTGCTGCTTCGGCCCATAAATGCATAGGTAAGTCTTGGTCATGAATCATTGCCCTTGCTGCTTCCATGATTGTTCTATTCTTCCTTTCAGCAACCCCATTCTGCTGTGGATTGTAAGGAGTAGTCAACTCCCTCTTAATCCCTGAATCACTGCATAACTTCTTGAAGTCTCCTGAAGTAAATTCTCCACCATTGTCAGATCTGAAGATCTTGATCTTCAAGTCAGTTTGGTTTTCTATCAAGGCTTTGAATTCCTTGAAATTGTTAAACACTTCATCTTTGTTCTTCAAGAAGTAGATCCAAGTCTTCCTAGAGAAGTCATCAATAAAAGAGACATAGTATACATACCCACTCAGAGAACTGGATGACATGGGACAGCATACATCAGAGTGGATAATCTCCAAGATTCCTTTTGCCTTGCTTTCACTGCTTGGAAATGTCTTCTTTGTATTCTTTCCCTTTGCACAACCTTTGCAAATGCCTTCATGCTTTGTCTGGATTTCAGGAAGACCTTCTACTGCTTTTCTTGCAATTGGTAATGCTCTGTAATGCATGTGTGCAAGTCTTTTGTGCCAAATTTCACTTGGCTCTACCGAATCATGGACCATGGCTTGTTCTGGATGGCCCTTCAATTTGTATAATCCTCCCTCCCGCTCTCCAATCACAACTGCATCATCTATAGTCTTACCCTTGTGCCACATTAGGACTTGGCCATTTATAAATGCAACCCTCATGCCTTTTGCATCTAATGCAGATATTGAGAGTAGATTCTTCTTGAGACCTGGAACATAGAGTACATCTTTCATCTTCATAGACTTTCCAGAGTCTAGTGTACAGGAGGCTTCACCACTCCCTTTTATGGGATACTGGTAGTCATCTCCAAGCTTCACCTTGTGGGGTGAATCATGTTCAGATAGATTCACAAAGGATTCTTTGAATCCTATCATATGCTTGGAAGCCTCACTATCTATGAGCCAATCATTACTTCCATGAGTAATGGTTCCGGTGAGAGCGGAAATCAAAACATATTCTTCATCACTTGAAGAATCTTCACTATCTTCTCTAGCCCTCTTCCTGGGAGGTTCATCATCCTCTGTAGCATGAGCGTGATGTCTTCTTTTGAAGTTCTTCTTCTTGTGAGTACCCTCTTTCTTATTCTTAGGGAAATCTCTGGCATAGTGTCCCTTATCATCACATGTATAGCAACGGACATGGGACATGTCCCTTCGATGTCTAGGACTACCTCTTTGATTCTAATATTTTCCTTTCTTACCATGATGGTGAGCTTTCTTGTCACCATGTCTTTTGGAGTGAGCTGTGAGTGCTTGGTCTTCACTCCCCATCTTCTCTTCTCTGGCTATAATTCAAGCTTCTTCCTGTGAGCATTCTTCCCATAGTCTACTGAAAGAGATAAGTTTCTTTCTAGCACAAATTCCTTGGATGAAGGAATCCCATTGCCTAGGGAGGCCATTAAGAGTGGTCATCACCACTTCTCCATTTTCTATATCTTCACCCACAGCTTCAAGTTGTTCTTTTATCTGGGAGACCCTTGAGAAATATGACTGCATAGTCTCTGCATTATGGATCTTGATATTCTTCAATTGATTCCTCAAGGTCATCTTCCAATTTATGTTCTTGCCTTCAAATAGTTTGGTCAAGGAATCAAACATCTCTTTTGGTGTCTTTAGGGATGACACATGAGGGATGATATGATCTTTAATAGAATCAGCAATGATCCTCTTTGCCTTAACCAAATTCCTCTTGTGAAGAGCCTTAGCCTCTTCTCCCTCTAGGACAGGGACCTCTTCACTTATATAAGTATCCAACTCATTCTCTTCAAGGATTAACCCAATCCTATACTTCCATGCTCAGAAGTTATCAGTTCCTTCAAGCTTATCCTCAAGCTTGGTGTGGTGAGACATCTTAAAGAGTACTTCAAATGGAAATAGAAAAGATTTAGGTCTTACCACTTGATTGCTGAAAACTAGATCTGGTGTCGGATCAGGGTTTGAGTTTCTTGGAGATCTACACAACCAAAAATCTTGATCCAAAGCTCCAACCTTCTACTTTTCCAAGGAGCTTCCAGTTGTGTCTTCAGATTTCAGAAATTCCTATTTTTTAGGAAACCCTAATTTTTAGGGCCAAAACTGAAAGTGCTCATAATTGAATTCTGATTGGACAGATAGATTCACCTTGCTGAGGAGAGTCAATCCATCATATTGCTTTTCCAAAATCTATGGAGAGAAACCCAAAAACAAGAAGCCCTAGCTTCTGCAACTGCACAATGTCTTCTTCTCAAGTTAGCTCTGATACCATGTTAGATTTTGAGCATTAATTCAATATGCTATAGGATCTTTACTGAGAGAATAACATGTACAGTATATCAATGCATAACAATCATATCAAGCATGCCAAGCATCACAAGAATCAAAAGCATGAGACAATGGACACACAGATTTTTCCATGGGGAAAACCCTAAGGTGAAAAACCCCACAACTTCCTCAAAGATAGATAGAGCAATGGCTCAACCAAAGTACAACCAAATACAATAGATAGTCTCCTACTATGCAGCTGATCCTCCTCATCCAATGTGCGCCACTTTCTGAGTGAGAGAAGAGTGAGTTCTGAGATGATCAAAATAGAGAATCCCGACTCTCTATTTATACTTGTCCTGACCTGCCTAATTACTTATGGGGCCGACTTGTCTAACTCAGCCTAGTAACCCCAGTTAGATATATATCGAGCCGACACCCACATTAGGTAGTCTAATAACCCATCGGCAACTTAATCTACTTGCAACACTTGTCAATACAAATGATGACACTTCCTTATAGAGGAATAACACATCTCTTATAAGGGTACAATAAATATATATATGAAATACATTCCGAAGTTACATATACATCAATAGGAAGCAACCCACAACACATACAATCGGGAGGCTTTCCGACTTTCTGAACCCACATTGCAGAATACGGATTGCGGAGGCATGAGTTTTCCAAAAGCGTGAAGTTGAGTTTCCGACTTTCCGAACCCGCATTGGGGATTGCAGATTGCGGAGGCGCGATTTCTCCAATGGCACAGTTAGGTTTCCAATTTCTGAAACGCGCATTGCGGATTGCGGATCGCGGAAGGGTAATTTCTACGAAGTTTAAATTTATGACTTTCTGAACCCGCATTGCGGATAACAGGTTGCGGAGGCACGATTTCTCCAAAGGCACAGATTCAAGTTTACGATTTCCGAGTCCCTCATTGCGGAATGCGGATTGCGGAGGTATGATTTTTTCGAGGGCGCAAAGTTGAGTTTCTGATTTCCGAGACCCGCATTGCAGATTGCGGATTGCGGAAGGGTAATTTCTGCGAAGTTGTGCAATGGAATTCCGAATTTCTGAATCCCGCATTGCGGATTGCAGATTGCGGAAGTGAAATTTGACAAAGTCCATTCGGAGTTCCGACTTTCTGAATCCCGCATTGCAGATTTTGGATTGCGGACTGAAGATGGTTTATCAGAACAAATTGCGGCCACGTAAAATGCAGAATTCGGGGTGAAAAAGACTCGATTGTTCTGCGAATGGGAGTCAATATGAAGGTAGAAGAAAGATCAACATGTCAATCCCTACAAATCATCTTGAAACAGCTCGATCCAAAGGACAACAGGTGGTTTTCTACGATCTGAATTTGCACTGACGACGCACTGAAGTTTCCCATCGGCGCATCTAACAAATCAAGAAATAGTTACAGTTTGTTAGTTTAATAAATAGCCACATAAGGCCGAAGTAATCTAGAAGTTTTGATATTTTTGTAAGCCTATAAAGGCAGGTTCTGAATAAGACCCAAGGGTCGGAATTTTGAGAGAAAGACTCTGAGTATGTAATGAAACCCGACCTCTCGATTAATGTGAAGACCTAATTTTGGAGCAAATATTCTTGTGATGAGTACTTTGATGTATGTTATTCCTGTGTATGTTTTACTCATTAGTATTTTCCATTGATTGTCTTCTTTTGCAGTGTCTAGATCAATATTACATGGCATGAAATTCATATTTCATGCTTCAGATGCATATGATTAGAAATTCCACCTTTTCTTCCTGAAATTGCAAGTTAGAATTCATTCATAAATGCTCTAACTCTGTGATGGACTTTGTTTACCTTTCTGCTACCACCTGCTGATATGTTTTGACTTGAAAAAACCTCATTTATCTTGCCTTTGCCTCTGAAGTTATATTCCAAAATTAGTCATCTGTGACAGAGAACCCATTAAAGTTTGAGTCCATGCCCAATGATATCCCTATCCTCAACCCAACCAAATTGAAAAACCCTAAAGATCCTTATCTGAAAGTCTAGCCATCACTTTTTATACACAACCAGCCAATTCAAAAGATATTTTGCATGATGAAAGAATTGAGAGAGAGCCCTCTCTGTGTTTGGAAATGCTAGTTCCCATCCACAAAAGTCTAATTGAAATAGTTACCTCGGTGATCCCTTCTGCCGCAACCCTGAAGAATCCTGAGTGATAACATCTGGAGACTCCACTAGGGAACGAAGGACTTCTTTTCCCAGAAAAAGAATTACAAAGAATCAAATCAGATCTCTGAGGGAAACAAAGGATCAAATACATAAAGGTTGTGATATTTGCACTAGCGACTCCAACATTCAAATTTACAGTCCCACAAGAGACACTTGGTGAGTTTCTTGAAATAATTTTGGCTTCTCGAAGGATACCTACCAGAAATCAGTCGGATCCTGAGCCAGCACAGTTCATATCAGATCTATAAAAGATCATCCGGAAAGCAAAGAAAGAAAAAACAGGTATTCCCCCAATAACTAGATATTTTTCTTTACCTAAAGAAGAGGCACAGGCTATAGAGACTGTTTCTTTTGATTGAAAGTTTGAGCAATCCTTATTTACGTCTAAATCTGAGACAGATTTGAAAGAAACCCTATTTGATCAAAGAAAATTCCAAACGCACTATCTGAGTGCTTTGTGGGAGAATTTACAAGTCAAAGAAGAAAACAGTGACCTATTCCTCTTCACTAAAGAAGCTAGTAAAAACACTCAGGTCCTGATTCCTCCTCCTGCTACTTGAAGTCATACTGTTGTAATACCTAGTGTTACCTCTAAACCTATTTCAAAAATCCCTCTTGTTTCTAAGCAAAACCTAAGAGCAATGGCTTTCATATTCGCCCTTTTATCCCTCCCTACCAATCTCCATGACCTACATACGGGCTATGCCCAATGCCTCATGAGATATGATGGGGAAGGGAGTGGTACTACACAACGGCATGTGGATCAGTTTACTGATTTCATAGATCTGGAGGAGGTAGATGAAGATGATGTCAAGATGAGGTTATTTTCCCAAATCCTTGCAGGAGAAGTAAATAAATGGTTCAAAACCCTTCCAAATGGAGGTATTGCTACCTATGAGAGGTTAGAACAAGCCTTCCTAGCCAGATAGCTGGATAAACAAAATCCTCTCCAAATTCTCACTCAATATGAAAACACAAAGAAAAATAATGTTGAGACTATCCAAGAATTTTCAGCTAGGTTCATGAGAATGTACAATTCTATCCATGTGGACATCAAACCCCTTGTGGGTGCAGCCAAACTTCACTATGCTAATTGTTTTGACACTGACTTTGCTCTCATGTTGAGAGAAAGGAGATATGCTACCCTACCTGATATGTTGAAATATGTTGTAGAAGTAGAATATAATCTGATGGCCTCGAGTAAAATAAAGCACATAAGTGAAGCTGAGAAAAAGAGACCTAATGAGGCAACCCAGCCTTCCACATCCCAATCTATTGACACTAGGTTTGAGCAGATGATGAGAACTATGGAAAAACTGGTGGTTAGGATCTCCCTTGATAACAAGCCTCATGCCAAAGAAAACCTAGAGCCTCAATATCAAAATAACAATTATAGGAGACCCCATGCCCCACAGGGAAGACCAAGAGAACCAAGGGATCCTAGAAATGCAGAGAATCAACCAATTAGACCACCTTTTGCTGAGAACCTGATAGCAGGAGAAAAGGGAGATGGACAGCCCGAAGATCAGATCCACCTCTTTGATCAGATGAAGCCCCAATTCTATTTGACTAAAGAAGAACATGACCAATCATCTCTGTAGTTAGATAGCATCATGGAAGAATCAGAATCTGAGCAATATCAAAGAGGTTTCCAAAATGGAATTTTTGAATTTCAGAGGCAACATAATTTGAGAAACATAAAGGTAACAGTAGACCAAGGAAATGCTACTGATGATCCATCTACTTCTCAGCAACAGAAAAAAAGAAACCTCTAGGAAGGGTGACCCAAAGAATTTTACCTCTAATAAAACAGCTGAGAAGGGAGAAAAAGCTCCTAAAAAGGGCCTAGAAGGAAGAGATGAAAGTAATGTGAAAACAGTAGAAAAGACTCATTCTGCTTTCAGTTTAGAAAATGAAATCTCCAAAATAAGAATCTCAATTCCCTTCAATGAGTTGGTAAAAGTTACAGAATATAAGGATCAGATTCTGAAAATAGTAAAGGGAGAGGAAGGAAAGCAGCCAAATACTCTTAATTTGCATGATGATAAGCCCACCCTTCTGTTTGGACCCCATGTTGAAAGTGCTCAAGAAGATGATGTTCCCCATTTCTATATCAGTCTGAATATACATGATCATATACTGCATAATGCTATGTTATATTTTGGGCCCTCACATAACCTCGTGCCAAGATCAGTGGTGGAAATTCTAGGGTTAGAAATCACCAGACCTTATAAATATTTGTTCTCCTTTGATTCTAGAAGGGTCCAATGTTTAGGGCTGGTTAAAGACATGGTTGTATCACTGACAAAAATCCCTCAGACAAATGTGATAATGGATGTGGTAGTGGTAGATATTCCCCCCAAATTTGGGATGTTATTATCTAGATCTTGGGCATCTAAACTTAAAGGAACTCTACAAATGGACATGTCTTATGCCGCCATCCCTGTTTTTGGAGAAAACATAAGACTATATAGAGAACATAGATTGTCCTATGTAGTAAGCAGTAAGAGAAAGCCTGATAATCATCCCATATTTGTTGTAGACACTGATATAGGCTCTTCGATTTTCTGTTATGTTCTTGATTTAGAAGAAAAAGGTATGAAAATTACTAATCTCCCTGAACCAGATGATAAATTTGATAGTGAGAAAGATATACAATGCATTGACAACTCTGCAAACAAAAAGAACAATGGTCAGCAATAAGAAAAGCGCAGGGACGAGAAATCAAAAATAGAAACAGAAGCTACATCCACAGCCCAAAAAGAAGATCATTGGGCTATGATATTTGATGGGGCTGTAAACAAGGAAGGAGTTGGGGCATGGGTATGGATTACCCCCCCAGATGAAGGAAATAAATTCCCCAAATTACATTCTTTCAAACTGATGTTTGACTGTTCAAACAATATAGCGGAGTATGAAGCTTTATTGTTGGGTATGAATGCACTTAAAGATTTGAAAGCTAAAAAGATAAAGTTTATGGAGATGCAGAATTGATAATCCAACAAGTAAATGGGGTTTATGAGACCAATCATCCCAAAATGAGGGCTTATAGGAATGTTGTTTGGGATATGTTTGATAATTTATTCATAGAACACAATATATCCTTCATTCCTAGAGAGCAGAACACAACAACTGATATCTTAGCCAGCTCTGCTAGCAGATTTCAACTCCCTGCTTATCCCACCAGAGTTTATATGATCAATATAACGCATAAGCCTTTTGTGCCAGACAATACCAGGAATTGGAAAATATTTGAAGACGATCAGCAGAAAAAGAAATTCCTAGAGATGACTGAAGAGTTTGCCAATACCCATATTGATCAAGAAAACTGTGCAAGTGATGAATGGGAACCTGATCCACCAAAGTTCCTAACAACATTGGGAGATAAAGAGATAATGTAGCTGAAAAGAAACTATATCCCCAAAGGGTTGGTGCCATTGGAAAAGATTTTTGATGAAAATTATGTGGCCAAAAATCCTAAAGTTGTTCCAAACCACAGTGAAGTAGAAGACTATAACATTGGGGATGATGAAGAACCTAAGATTGTCAAGCTATCTAAATCTCTAGCCCCGGGTACTAAAGATGACTATGTTGATTTAATGAGAAAATTTTTTTATGTTTTTGCATGGTGTTATGAAGACTTGAAAGAATATGATACATCTATCATACAGCACACCATACCAGTGAAAACATGTGAAAAACCATTCAAGCAGGAACTAAGAAGGATGAATCATATGCTACTCCCTCTTATAGAAAAGGAAGTGAAGAGACTGTATGAAGCCAAAATCATAGTCTCATTAAGATTCTCAAAGTGGGTAGCCAACATAGTCCAGTAAGGAAGAAAAATGGAGAAATCAGACTGTGTATTGACTTCAGAAATCGGAACAAAGTATCCCTAAAAGACAACTATCCCCTTCCCAAAATGGATCATATTTTGCGGAAAGTTGTAGGGGCAGCAAGAATTTCCATGCTGGATGGATTTTCAAGATACAATCTGGTAAAAGTACAACCAGAAGATCAAGACAAAACAACATTTACCACACCTTGGGGGACTTTCATGTATGCAAAAATGTCTTTTGGTATGGTGAATATAGGAGCCACATTTCAGAGAGCTATGGACATAGATTTTGAAGAAGAGAAAGATAAGTTTGTGGTTATATATATGGATGATATTACTGTGTATTCCAAATCTGATGCAGAGCATTTGAAACATTTACATCAAGTATTTGCAAAATGCAGAAAATTTGGGATTTCTTTGAAACCCAAGAAGTCAAACTTTTCCATGCAAGAAGGCAAGTTGTTGGGTCATATAATATCTAAATATGGAATTAAAATTGACCCAGACAGAGTTGACACCATACAAAAAATTGAGCTCCCCGAGAAGAAAAAAGAGGTCCAATCTTTTCTGGGCACAGTAAACTTTTTAAGAAGATTTATCCCCAACTTTGCAGAGATCAAGAAATCAATTACAAACATGCTTAAAAAGGATAGTCAGATCATATGGACTGTTGAAGCCAAGAAAGCATTTGGAGACATAAAGAAGGCAATTGTTGAAGCACTTGTGCTAATCAATCATGATTTTGAGAAAGAATTTCTTATGTTTTCTTTTTCCTCAGAGCATTCTATAGCTGGAGTACTTTTATAGAAAAATCAGGAAGTGGATGAGCATCCCATAGCCTTCTTCAGCAGAGATGTTGAACTCAAATACAATATCATGGAAAAACGGGCCTATGCCATGATCAAAACTTTGAAATATTTTAGGGTTTATATTTTTCATTCCCATGTTGTTTCTTATGTTCCTAATGTTGTTGTAAAAGATATATTGGCATAGCCTGATCCAGAAGGTTGAAGGTCAAAATGGATAGTTGTACTATTGGAGTACGACTTGGAAATCAAGACTACAAAGCTTATCAAAGGACAAGGACTAGCCAAGCTCATGGCTGAAGCAAATTGGGATTCACTGAGTGTGAACTTGGTCTCACATGCTGGAAGAAACTGCTCAAGACCCATTGTTACAGGTATATGATACAAATTCTTATCCTCTCCTTGGTACTATAATATTATATATGTTTTGCAGAACTTACAAGCACCCCCTGAGATGGATAAGAGCAAATCTAGGTCAACAAAGATGAAGGATGCAAATTTTTGCATATTAAATGCAAACCTTTATTGGAAAGACCCTGGAGGTATTTTACTGAACTGTATGATGGAAGATGAAGTCAAAGTGACCCTAAAAGAGTTTCACAAGGGTGTCTGTGGGGGGCATCATTACTGGAAGGCTACTGTCAACAATATTCTCAGGGCATGATTTTATTAGCCCACAATGTTCAATGATGCATATAAAGAGGTAGCTACTTGCCATGAATGCTAGATATTTGAAGGGAAAAGGAAGCTCTTACCCTTGCCTTTAAAACCAATCTCTGTAGAAGCCCATTTCCAACAATGGGGGCTAGATTTCATTGGTGAAATTATTCCCAACTCCTTTGGACAACACGGGTGGATATTGATTGCCACAGATTACTTCACCAAATGGATTGAATCCATACCAACCATACAAGCCACATACACAGTTATCATCAAATTTCTGGAGGAAAATATCATGTCCAGGTTTGGTTTCCCTATTAAAATGATCACTGACAATGCCCAAGCTTTCAAGTCCAAGAAAATGGTCAAATTATGCAATGAGTTTCACATAAAATTGGGCCATGCTACTACTTACTACCCCCAAGTAAATGGATTAATTGATTCATCTAACAAAATCCTGGTTAGGATCATCAAGAAGCTGCTGCAAGAAAATAAAAGGGCTTGGCATACCAAGTTTACCTTTGCTCTGTGAGTTGATAGAATCACCTCCAAGAGATCCATTGGAACTTCTCCTTTCAAATTGGTATATGGAACAGAGGTGATATTTCTTGATTCCCTCAAAGGGCCTGCAATGAGGTTGTTAGAGGAGCAAGAAGAAGAGTCAAACTCTAAGCTAAGAAGAACCAATCAATTGATTGAGATATAGGAAATCAGAGACAAAGTACATGCTAAATCTATGCTAGCTCAAGAGAGGGTCAAGAATACTTTTGACAAAAGAACCAAAGTTGATGATTTCCAAGTGGGAGATTTGGTACTGAAATGGATGCTAGAAGAGAAGAACAAGCCCAAAAATTTGATAACCTTTGGCAGGGGCCTCATACAGTCATTGCTTACCATGGAAATAATGATTTCTTCTTACAGGACAAAGATGTTGAACTAGTGGGAAAGGGACCCGTCAATGGGCGGTTCTTGAAACATTATCTCCAATGAAAAATAAGTCTGTAAACCCACCCTCACTGTATATTACCATTTTTGAGTTTCGGTTAGCTGTTTTTCAGTCCTATTTAAAAAAAAAAAAAAGACCACTAGTCTATTGTTCTTGCTACCTCACAGGGAGGATAACATCCCCGGTTGGAGCCGTTGTTATCACCTCTAGCAAATCTCCCGCATGGGAAGGAAAGGGAATCCACCTACCAAAACCCCAAGCATGCCCATTGACCTTTACACCAAAAGAAGAAGCAAGAACTCCAAAAAATGGCTAAGTATCAACAAATTTCCAACTAAAGGATCAAGCCGTAGTAGGAAAAAAAGAAAATGGAGGTCTTCCGCTTTTAGAAGAGGTTGAACGGTCAGGATTGAAGAACAAAGCCAAATCTACGGCTAGGAAGCAACCCGCAACACATCCAATCAGGAGGATTTCCGACTTTCCAAACCCGCACTGAGGAATGCGGATTGCAGAGGCATGATTTTTCCAAAAGCGCGGAGTTGAGTTTCCGACTTTCCGAACCCGCATTGCGGATTGCGGATTGCGGAGGTGCGATTGCTCCAATGGAAAAGTTGGGTTTCTGATTTCTGAAACCCGCATTGCAGATTGCGGATTGCAGAAGGGTAATTTCTGCAAAGTTGAAATTTTTGACTTTTCGAACCCGCATTACATATTGCGGATTGCATGATTTCTTCGAAGGAAAGGATGTGAGTTTCTGATTTCCGAGTCTCGCATTGCGAAATGTGAATTGTGGAGGTATGATTTTTCTAGGGGTGCAAAATTGAGTTTCCGATTTCCGTGACCCGCATTGCAAATTGCGGATTACATAAGGGTAATTTCTACAAAGTTGTGCAACGGCATTCTGAATTTCTGAATCCCGCATTGCGGATTGCAGATTGCGGAAGTGAAATTTGACAAAGTCCATTCGATGTTCCGAATTTCCAAATCCCGCATTGCGAATTGCGGATTGCAGAAGTGAAATTTGACAAAGTCCATTCGGCCTTCCAACTTTCTGAATCCTGCATTGTGGATTGCGGATTGCGGAAGTGAAATTTGACAAGGTCCATTCGGCGTTCTGACTTTTTGAATCCCGCATTGCGGATTGCGGATTGTGGAAGTGAAATTTGACAAGGTCCATTCGGCATTCCGGCTTTCCGAATCCCGCATTGCGGATTGAGGATTGCGGAAGTGAAATTTGACAAAGTCCACTCAGCAGTTTCGATTTCCGAGTCCTACATTGCGGATTGCGAATTGTGGATTGCGGATTGTGAACTGAAGATGGTGTATCAGAAAAAAATGCGACTGCGTAAAATGCAGAATTCAGGGTGAAAAAGACTCGATTGTTCTGCGAATGGGAGTCGATCTGAAGGCAAAAGAAAGATACAGCATGTCAATCCCTACAAATCATCCTAAAACAGCTCGATCGGAAGGACGACATGTGGCTTTCTACGGTTCGAATTTGCACTAACAGTGCACTAAAGTTTCCCATTGGCGCATCTAACAGATCAAGAAACAGTTACAGTTTGTTAGTTTAATAAACGGCCACATAGGGTTGAAGTAATCTAGAAGTTTTGATAATTTTGTAAGCCTATAAAGGCAGGTTCTGAATAAGACCCAAGAGTCGGAATTTTGAGAGAAAGACTCTGAGTATGTAATGAAACCCTGCCTCTCGATTAATGTGAAGACCTAATTTTGGAGCAGAGATTCTTGTGATGAGTGTTTTGATGTTTGTTATTCCTGTGTATGTTTTACGCATTAGTATTTTCCATTGATTGGCTTCTTCTGCAGTGTCTAGATCAAGATTAAATGGTCTGAAATTCATCTTTCATGCTTCAGATGCATATGATTAGACATTCCACCTTTTCTTCCTAAAATTGCAAGTTAGAATTCATTCATAAATTTGTTTCCCTTTCTGCCAACACCTACTGATATCTTTTGAATTGAAAAAACCTCATTTATCTTGCCTCTGCCTTTGAAGTTATATTCCAAAATCAGTCATCTGTGACAGAGAACCCATTAAATTTTGACTCCATGCCCAATGATATGCCTATCCTCAACCCAACCAAATTGAAAAACCCTAAAGATCCTTATCTGAAAGTCTAGCCACCACTTTTTATACACAACCAGTCAATTCAAAATATATTTTGCATGCTGAAAGAATTGAGAGAGAGAGCCCTCTCTGTGTTTGGGAAGGCTATTTCCCATCCACAAAAGTGTGATTGAAATAGTTACCTCGGTGATCCATTATGCCGCAACCCTGAAGAATCTTGAGTGATAACAGTGTGCATTGATGAAAATCCATCTTCACCGTGCAAAACAACTTCATTGTACTTATATATCTATTGGACATTGATGAAAATCCATCTTCCCTAAGAATTAGTTGCATTAATTAACAATGTTATGGTGGTGCCCAACAGTAATGTGGTGGGCCAAACAATTACAACAATATCTATTAGAACTCTCAACTTCACCTTAATTGTCAACCCAAAGGTCATGCAAACTTATCAAGTGTTGTGCACTATCTATGCAAATTACAAAGGTAAAATTGGAACTACTAACTCTAACGAAAAATTATGATAAAGCAAATGCTCAACCTTGATAACTCATTCTAATTCATCCCTCATGCACTTGGGACCATGACTTTCGCTCGCACCTCTTAGAACAATATGTAGTAGAACATATGAAGGTATAGGATCACTACCTCTTGAATGAGAAAATTCCATAAACCAATGATTGTGTCATTGCTAAATTAGGCAATCCTTACAACACTAAGTATCATATGCTAGATTTAGGGGTGGTAAGAATGGGGGGCATTGCCCATGACCTCGATGGAAAATAGAAAATTAGTTTTGAGAAAGGCTTGCGTATTGCTGCAAATAATCGGCAAAAGCACTCTCTTTGTTTCAAGGTTTAAAACTCATGGATTCATGTAGAATTAAGATCATCATATCCATTCGGGATTCATCCATAATCATCATGCTTATGGGAACTGCAAACACACCCTCTGATGACACATTGGCAAGGCACATTAGGAGAGCTAAAAAAGAATCAAGTTACTTTAAATTATCAAATTTTATCATGTGTTAAAGAAAAAATAATTGTCAGGTTGATGACCTTGCCAGTTCAACCTCATGCCTAGGTTATCGACCTTGCCAATTCAGCCTCACTCCTAGGTTATGAAATTTTAAAATTTAAATGGGGAGTTAACACCATCCCCCGTCCCCTAATTAATATGAAAATAATCCCAGTTAAGTGCATGCCCTCCACATATAACCTTGGTTGGCAAGTTGGAGTGATTTCAAGCAAGGATCTACGAAGACTCATTATGTTGTGCCCATGCTTTTTATATGCTCAATTGAGTGTTAAGAATATCAAGTTTGCACACAACCCTAGCAGGAAAGAGGTGAGATATTAATATGGTAGTCATTAGATCGATGCCCCCATTCATCTAGTCTATCTTTGTAATTACCCTTGGCTCAATCCTTTCGTTTGAGGATCTCACAACGAGATCAAGGAAGAAATTGTTTGTTTGCATTTGTTTTTGGGGGCAAATCATAATTAGAGGCTACTTGAAAGTGGGTATATTCATCCATCTTGTGCATTTGCACTCTATCATCGACGCTTAGATTGTATAGTGGATGTGCTAGTCCAGTTGGCTGTGAATTCATTCAAGCAAAAGAAATGGTTTTTAGCTAGTAAATTTCCATCCTCCTTTTGGGTTTTTATATTGTTGAAATGTTGTCCATACTAATTGTGGAATAGAAGGTTTTAGGAATTTAGTTTTAGTTCTATCTATCTAGTCTCTAGAATTTAGGAAAAGATAAAACATAGACAAATCAAGGAAACATGGGAGATACTTTGTACAAGAAATTCAAAAGGTGTTGTGCAAACATGAAGGCCTTATAAAAAACAATAGAACTTCCTTATTCTTTGTTACCATTAAAGTTATGTCAATGAAAAACAAACAATAGTCAACATGTGACAATGATGAACACAACACTCCATCAAAGAGAGCAAGCTATTGAAATTGAATCTCTCCATTAGAACTCAACTTACCAATCTGAACAGGGGTTCTCTCTTAGGGGCATCAAATTACAAAATGTTAAATGACTATGTTCTTGGAGAATTCAAGGAAGAGGAATGGTCCATCAAGATCAAGAAAATGAGGATCATGTGGAGACCAAAGACTCGACCCTCCAATGTCAATCAACATGAAGCTTTTGATACATACATTTATGATTTTAGAAGTCTTTATTAGAATCTATACTAACAAATCCAAGTATATCCTTTGTGAATGATACGATCACCTTGATGGCAACATCTTTTTTTTTTTTTTTTGAATTTCATACTCAGGGATAACATATTTTTGTATCATTACGCTGAGCAGCAAGGCGACAACATTTTGTTTGTGTTAAGTTGAGCAACAAGGCTACAACAATATCAACTGTTTTTGTTTAAAAAGAAAAGAGGTAGCATATACTAGATTCATAGTGTTCACATCAAGGTATTGAACATTGTAATCTAAAGACAATAAAAAAAGTCGTGAATTAAAATTGTTGTACAAAGAAATACAAGAAATGAAAGCAATGCTGAAAAATAAAGTAAACACAATCTAGTACTATGTTTTACAAATGTCTATCTATTTGCAAAACAAAAATAAAAGACAAGGAATCAAATAATGACCATGTTTCCTAAGGTACTTCCTTGAATGGACACTACTCAAAGAGGTTCCTAAAACCCTATAAACTCACATAACTTAAACTTTGTGCACTTTACTCATAAACTTTATGTAACATAAGGGCAATGATTGCCTCTTGACTACAATTAGAATTTAGAACAATCTTGACTGTTAACAAGGAAAATGCAATAACAAAACCATCCTATTGTATTAGTGATTTCCTAAGGCACTATTTTCTCTTCTAATTAATTTTAATCCTCATATACAAAAGAAATTCAATTACTTTAAGTCTATTAATTCCTTCAAGTGCGAGCAAATTCCTAAACTATTCAATGAGTGGTCTATGGCATTATTTCCAACTTGTGAACCACATTAGCTCAAAGATTCAAATTACACAAAAACAAATCATCAAAACATTCAAGCTCGAGCATATGTCCCATTAAATTTAAGCTTAAGCATTATTATATTTGATTAGATAAGCATAAGTCATAATATCTACATTGGGCACTAAAGTTTTCAATAAATATTTAATATTATCATCTACCCAAAAGTATCGGCATTCACTCTCCTTGAATTCTAATAAAATTTATCAATTTCATCATTTTAAATTATCTTAGTTATACTTATACCCATCTAGCTCTAGGTCCTTTGGTCCCTATCTTTTTTCACAAACCTTCCTCAAAGTAGGGTTGTTCCCCAACAATCATGCACCCATTTCAGTGTTGTTCGGTTGCCCAAAAATAGTTGTTAGCAATACTATCCACTGTCATCCTAATAGCTTTCTTAAAAGCATAAATGCAACATCTCATCCAACTATCAATAAAGTTGGATAATTTTCAGGAAACGTTGACGCATTTCAATAACTAATAATTAAAATTTCAAGTGTGTCCAACTGCAAGAACTAAGGAAAGGATGTCTTATGGTACCAAATTACTATTGGTTTTCTGCTGATATGTCCAATAAACCAAAGCTTTGAGAACTGACTGAGAAATGCTTCAAATCTTGTATTGACTCAGACAACCATTCCTGTTAGTAACAAAAACATAATTCTTCGGCCATAATCTTTGGAACCCTCCACAAAAAATGTAAGTAATAAAGTATCAAAAATTCTACCAAATATTCCTTAAATCATCAATCTCTACATGACGGCTGTCATTCTATCAAACAGCATGACTTAATCAATCCCTTGAGAGATATCCACCCCTGATTCTGCAGGCTAAAGTATGTGCCATAAACTACTTCAATTATTTTGAATGCTCTTGAAATAGTTTGCTCTGTTGTCAATAAGAGCCTTTACAGTCTCTAAACCCATCGGATCTCCCTCTTCAATAACTTTCAAGACAGTCCCACCTCCTGTAAATAAATAGTATTTGATATTGTTCAATGCGGCTTCATACAGGGCTGGATGGAGGCTGGCAGAAAATGAAAACATTGTTAATGCTCTGTTTACAAGAAACACTTGCATGACATAAATGCTATGGAGGACTTGAAATTTACCTTTTAAATGTCTGAAGGGTATCACCACCTCCAAAGAATTTTTGAGCAGAACGATTTTTATCAATGACCTCGTCCATTTTGCTTGTACCGTGCCAGAAATGTGGCATGAGTCCCATCACAGCATTCACAAATATCGTCTTAGCTGAGTTCATTGCTTGTTGAACCTCATCTTTCTCAAATGAGACAGGGTCAACATCAACAACATACTTGTAAGTCTGGCCAGGAGCAAAGTCCTGCCACACATCAACAACAAAAGAATTCCACATCAGATCACATTCATAGCTGATTGATAGTTCAACTTCAACAGTTCTATTAATTCCAGTAAAGGATTCTGTAGTATATACCTTGATATCAATCATTCTAAATTGCCCTTCAAATCTACCATCCAGAGTATCAGATTCAACCAGCACCTCCATCTCTAGAATTTTTTTGTGCATCTTATCCTGTTCTACCAGCTCCTTTGCAAGTTCAATGTCTGAATCCTGCACAAAGAGAGAAAAACATGAAATAAGTTAAACAACACACCAACTCCACAGAGACATATCTCAGACTGGAAGCAAAAATATACATACCTCAACACCAGCAATTTTAACTCCATATTTAGCACATAGATAAGTATTGTATATGAGACCACCCAGAACCAACTTATCAACTTTCTTATATATCTGTTTTAATGGACCAATCTTAGTATCATACTTTGCACCAGCAACAATTGCAACAAATGGTTTGCTGGGATTCAAGACTGCTTGCACATGATGAAGTTCGCCCTGAGGAGGGATGCAATGTCAGTAACTTCAAATTAGCTCTCCCCTTTTGCTGAATGACTAGAAAGATTGAACCAAAATATGTGTTTTCATTGAAATAATAAGACTTTAAGTAACAGGATTCCTAATAAAATTTAATGACAGAACACACACCTGCATGCATAATCCTGCATATGAGGGCAGGTATTTTGCAATATGGTAAACGGAACCATGAGGCTGCCATGAGCCAAATGCATCATTAACATATACATCAGCTAGAGCAGAGAGCTGAATGGCAAATCTTTCAAGTTTTTCTCCTTTGTCTTCCTCCCCCTGCATCATAGAAGAGCTAAAATTATTTTCAGGAAGAGGTATTTGGCTTCAGAAGTTATAAAGGAAATGGCTATATTCAATATTAGTCAGTTGATCAGTGCTACTAGACCCATGGAATTTATTAATAGAGGTAGATGAAATGTAGATGTAGACTCAATAGAAGTATCAAGGCCCCCAGGTTCCTGTTCCTCCAGGCCTTCGGTCCTACATCACATGCCCCAGATTTTTGAAGAATTAATTTTCAGGTGACCAGCCCTAGTAAACCCCAAATTGCCACTCATATGAGTAAACAGTGCATTGGCTGCATTGAAAATGGACACTAGAACAAATCCAACTAAACCCGGGTCTCATGCACCTGGATGTTTGGAAGCTCAATTATAAGCATAGACACATATACATCAGCTGGAGCATAAATCTGAATGACAATTCTTTAGAGCTTTTCTCCTTTGTCTTCTTCTCTATGTTTCATGAAAGAGCTCAAATTAAAGAAATGCCCATTCTTATTTATTTTCAGGAAGATGTATTCAGCTTAGAAATTAGAAACAAATAACTTTATTCAATCATAGAGCCTGGACAACTGGTCGCTGCTGACAGCCCCATGGAATTTCTTAATACAGGGGCAAATGAATCCTTTTTTTTTAACCATGGGAACAACAACCTCCCAAGGGTATATCCAACAGCCCGCAAGCCAGATATACCAGAAACTTGTGACTCAGCAGGGGCCGAGACGTCCCGAGACCCTTTATCCCAGGGGAGAGCCTCTATCCCAGGGGTCGCCTGTATTGAGGTCACAAGTCCTGGACTTTTGAAGAACTTGTCTTCTTGTCACCAACCCTAGTCAAGCCCAGGTCACCATAGAGTTATACCATCAAGAAGTTAGGTTATTTGACTAGTCCAAAAACTAGTCATCGTGGCATTTTTGTTATAACTTTGCTTCTAGAGCATTTCAGATAGCAAAATTTGGAGGGACTGTTGGGAGCATTCTTATTTCATTGTCAGAGGTGAGGAGTCTGGTCTTATTGTGAAGGCCTTCAGGACCGGAGTAATGATTAATAGGGAAATTTGCAAAACCTCATCTTCTTAAATTTGAGGATGAAGCCTATAAATGGTTTGAAAGTCTTGATGTGAAATGATTATGTGAATATCTTGGGGTAATTGGAGAAGGATCTCCACTTATTTAAGGAGTTGTTGTGTAACTTATCTTTCTTATCTATATTGGAGTTGTGCTCCACGTTTATATTTCTGTACATAGTATGTACTTCTGTCATCTTATGCTATTTTAAAGATGTTGGTTCATAACATTTGGCCTCAAATTTTGGAAATCAAAAAATCACAAAAAAACATTTTCAATAATGACTAGGCCAGAGTCACACAACCATTCATTCACTGCATATTGGAGTAAAGAAATTGAGCTGGGAAACAAAAGAGAGCAGGAATCATGCTAGAGAACTCACTGCAAACCATCGGGTATTCGGAAGGTAGATTCCACCAATCTTCCGATTCTTAAGGTCGTGGATCAGCCAGTTAATGGAAGTGTCAACATCCAGAATTCCATTTTTCTCTGTTGTACTGAAGCAAGGAACTGCAAATTTGATGTGAAGCTTCCGTTGCAAATATGCAACAACAGCATCCACAGATTCATCCTGGCATATAGAGATAGTTTTTGTTTTCTTATCGTATGGGCGTCCAATGTGAGTCATGATAATGGGCCTGCACCAATTTCAAGTCAAATAAGCTCATCACTACAACCTAGGCATGATAAGCTCAACTAAACACACAATCAAGGGCTGCAGTATAGGTATAGAAGGTAAACAGTTAAACACACCTTCCACCTCGCTCCACTATGTTGTACATGGTTGGTAAAGTCACATCAATTCTGTATTGATCTAGTATTTTACCTGCACAAACCACCATTGAAAACCTCTTTCTGAGGCAACTTCTAATAAAATAGATTCCAATAATAATACCTCAGATCATCCTCAACATAGTAGATCAATACAAAGAACAAATTTCAGTTTTAACACTCTGCTGCACTCTTTAAAGCTAATATAGCAACAAAAGAACTGGCATAACAAAACTGGCAGGAAGACTACTAGTCTACTACCAATAGCGATTAATTTAAATATTCAAGAGCAGAGTCTAGGAAGTGATTCAAAAACTATAGATAATGTTGCTATGAAACCCTGAAATAACTGTTTACACTTTACAGTACAATTGGAAGTTGGAAACCAAAGAATTACATGAACTAACAACTCTGTATGCAAATTTCCAATGTAGTTATGTCAAACACAATTTTATAAATTTCCAATGTACTTGTATCTAACGCAATTCAGTGCCTTCATCTCAAATGCAATTTTACAAATTTCAATGTACTCATCTCAAACGGGCAATTTTACAAATTTCCAATGTACTTGTAGCACCCCACCCATGAGGCTACTTTAATGCAGAAATCTCAGAAATATTTTGTTTCTTTTAACCATAAGGATATCTCCACTAAGTTTGCCTATTTAGTTTTCGATTGGTTTATATGGCATCCTTCCCTTAGCTGACTCTCCAATGTGCATAGTCAAGTAGACAACTTGAGTAATGCAATCATTGAACCAAAGCCTTTGAAAAAGTAAGATGGCTAGGATTATTGTCCACTCATGCTTTCCTATCTTATAAGTTTCTACACAATTTACAGAGTTGATAATTTAACATCAAGAACAAACAGATACAATTGGAGATTAACATGGAAAATAATAATTAGAGATTAGAGGACGTGGTGGAGAAAATGTGGATGTTTCAGGACATAAGTACGAAACTGGAGATGGACCAAAGGCCAAGTTTTGAGGTGACAAGGTATGTAGTTCCTCTTATTCTCTCTGTGGGATCTTCGAAGTGGATCAATTGGTAGCAAAGTAGGAAGACATTGTTCAGCAAAACACAGGTCAAGCAAAGAAACAGTCCTCAGTAATCTTCTCATCACAGGTTGGTAGCAAGAAGGAAGCCACTAGCAGGCATGGTCCACTTAATCCTTGAACTTTGTTAATAAACTTTTACACGGTGCATCCTGAAGTTTTGATACAATGTTTTGTATAGTAGTGATTTTAGTAAGACAGTTTGTGGACTTATATACAAGCCATGCAGTTAGTTGCAAGACCAAGTTATAGAACTCTAAAAATAGTGCAGATAGGCGGCAATTATGTTGAAATTTTGAGGCATTTTGAAGTGCTTACGATAATCCTTGATAAATTTTGTATTATCCTGCTGGAAAGTTTGGCCACAGCACTATTTTAATACAAAAATACCTGTTTCTGTTTTTTTCTAAATGGGCTTCGACATTGGCACAAAGTTTTCAAATGGTAAAGTTGGATGCTAATTTCCATAATGATACACCAGTTGCAAAAAGACCATGGCTAAGCCAATAAGAACATTGGGGATAATTTAATTTGTTTTAACAGTCAATGATATGAAAAAAGGGCATCAAAATTGGCACAAAGATTTCACGGTGTGCAACGATACATCTTGCCATAAACTTCAAAGCTTTCCAAATTATAAAGTACAGCAGCAAACTCGCACGTTTTTCAAAATACTGTCTAAAAATCCGTTTCCAAATATATAAGAATGAATTATAATAGAAAATTATTATTTTTAAGTCGCTAAATGGCATATTAAATGGATGCTATCTATCTTATGATTTATCTGATTAGATTGTGGCTGTTTTGAAACGCAGGCATAAACATGCAATTAGGTACAATTTTTACTTTTGAAATGATACAAATTTTGTATTATGCTACTATTAAAAATATTAAATAATAATAGTAACTGCACAAAATATTAGGGTAAATATTTCCAAATTAAATATCTTCTAAATAGGATTACGGAAAAATGGCCACAATTTCTAATAAAATAAATAAAGTCCTTACACATGTTTTATGTTTATAAATTTCTTTTCTATATAGATGATATTTTGAGAATTGTAAAAGATTATACAGAGAATTAAAACACTATTAAAACCGAAATGGAATTTTGACAAGATAGCCAGAGATTATAACACCGAATAAGAAAAGATAAAACAATTATTATCTCGGTCTAACCATCTGGTTGTTGACAAAGAATTCAAACTCGCATTTAAAAAGTAATTCTAGCTTAGATAAGGCGTATTTCTACCGATTAGGTGGGGAAGTTTTTGTCTGTTTCATTAAAATTAAAATTAAAATTAAAAATAAAATTAAAGATAAAAATTAAAAATTTATGATGTGATATAGTATAGTGGAGCCTAGGCCGAAAAAGTAAAATTAAAAAATAAAAATAAAAAATAAGAATCCATGTAATAAAGCCTAGGTGGGAAGTGTTCTTATGTTCCATAAAAAAAAATAAGTATACATCCATCAATCTAATTCCGCTAGACGCTTTGTATAACAAAAATTAGATAAATCTATACTGATTTACTCACATTTCAGAATCTATTTAAAAATATATATATTTCCACGAAAATTGAACCGTTCTAAACTAACTGAATGGGCTTTTCAGCTTGGATGTATGATCGGTCAAATTATTAAATTTAACTGTGTTAAAACCGAAAACGATCTTAAAACCTCAAAGGAAATGGAAATTGATACACAGGGTTATGAATTAAGGAAAGAATTGGTCCTTCACCTTTCTTGACGACGTTGTGATCGACTCTGAGAAGAACGATCTTGTCCCTGAGATCGGCATCCTGCAGCAGAGGCAACCTCGGATCGATCTCCACTTGCCCCATTCCATCCTCCACGCTGTAACCCACACGCAGGCCATTCTCTGAATTATACTTAGCCATCGTTCCTGATTCGTATTCCGTCGTTTGTTTTGGGCATTGACCCTCTCCCTTAATTTATATCTGCTGAATTCAGCCATATTTATCCGTAACGCCCCCAAATTCGTCGATATCCGTCTCAGTTCCGTGGGCATTTAGGTAAACCGCGGCGTCGGCAACTTGCGTGCGGGGAAAGTTTTCGATAGGGAAAAACTTTTCTTCTCCATTGATCGTGTCAACTCCGGCTTCTGGAATTTCGCAATAGCAATGACACAGGCTGTGGAAAGCGTGCTTTGAACAGCTGTGCACTACCTTATTATCGATATGTAAAACCGGATTTTGAAACACAAATACCCCCGAGCGCGGTTTTGCCTCCATAAAGGCGGGAATGGAATAATTGTCTTTCCTGCCACGAGTGATGACACGTCACTTTCGAATTAGTTATCATCAGGATTGAATAATTGTTATGACATCGGTGGACTTTGTAGATAGTTTCTACATGTGATAGTCACGCCCGCTTAATATCTAGAAGTTTGAGCATTGAATAATTATTATGACATTGGTGGACTTTGTAGATAGTTTCTACATGTGATAGTCACGCCCGCTTAATATCTAGAAGTTTGAGGGAAAAAAAGTCTTAATTATTTATAGCTAAAATAATGTAAGAGATGATATATTAATAAGTGATGACGTGGTAAGGGTAAAGATGTTCAAAAACACATTTAATAGGGAGTCCTATTAGGGGCACCTATTCTTTTAACCGTATTACTACATGTCAATGTTTTATTGGGGCTTTGAATCCGGGTGGTGAGAGTGTGAAACTTGCATTCTTATTGTTCGAGTTATTGACCCCTCGACATATGGTTTTGACATTGTTACATGGGCTTCATTGCTAAATCAATAGATCTATCGGTTAAGAAATGTGTTTCAGGAGGTCATAAGTTAAGATCTAACGGGGGGTGGGATATGTACACCTTTGTTGACTTTAATAGTGAAATCATTGAACGAATAGGGTCCTTTGCCTCACAAACAGAGGGTTCTCATACATCAATTTGGTGTCTAGCTAGGCCGTGATCTTAAAATTAGATTATTATTAGTAGTAGTAGTAGTAGTATACCATATAGATTCAACCTCTGTTAACTTTAATAGTGAAATCTAAACAAATATGGTCCCTTGTCTCGCAAACTAGGGGATCTCATACACTAATTTAGTGTCTGGCTAAGTCGTGATCTTATTATTATTATTATTATTATTATACCACATGGATTCATATTCTGGATTTAAAAATATTTAGAAGGTAATTCAATATATTGGATGGTATTAAGGAAGTGATGGGTATTTTTAAATTAGAGGTATACACACCAAGGGTTCAACCAACCAAAATTTCAAGCAAGGGGGGTGTCACGACTCTAGTTAGCCGCCTCACTCACCCAAGCTCAGACTTGCTTGGAAGCTCATCCAAAGGGGCTCAAGTAGCGCACAGGCACTAGCTTGACTTGGGAGCACAACACATTGGGCGTGCCAAGTCATCGGCATGGTGTGCACAGGACTTAGCATATGGGCGAGCGCGACACCAAGACATGGGCAAGAGACCAAAGCGGAGGTTTCAAGAAAGCACAAAGTTGAGGTGGTGTACCAGCAAGCCAAGGCCGGGCGCATACCCACACCGTGGTGTCCACAAGAACACTGGTTGGAGGACTGAAGCCTTAGCATTGCAAGCAAGGCTAGAAGTCAACGAAAGGAAAGTGAGTGTGTTGGCTGGAAATGACTCAAGGATGCACATTGGCAAGTGCAACAACAGGTCAGATGGAGCACGGCAAGTGGGCGCGCGCCCGGCAGATGACAAGATGCACAACAAACAGAAGCACGACAAGAGGATAGTGTGCAAATGAAGCAAAGGCAGGCATACTTAGCAAGTCGGATAAGGGGCGCCACAAGGATTTCCTTGGGCACGCCCTTAGGCCGAGGAGGCATATAAGTAAGGAAAGCAAGTTAGCAAGAAGGCATCAATGAAGTGGGTGGAAGAACACGACCAAGAGGGTGGTGAGGCCAACTGCTACCAAAGGCAGGAGGGTGCAGTAGGTAGTAATCTAGTGAAGGTTTCCAAGTGGCAGAGAAGGGTCATGGAGACTTTGCTGAGGACGGAAAGTAATTGAGGTGGGGGAGGATGTAATGGCTTTAGTCAGCCGCCTCACTCACCCAATCTCAGACTTGGTTGGAAGCTTGTCCAAAGGGGCTCAAGTAGCACATGGTCACCAGCTCAACCTAGGAGCACGACACATTGGGCATGCTAAGTCGTCGACATGGTGTGCATGGGACTTAGCGGATGGGAAAGCGCAGCACCAAGATGTGGGCAAGAGACCAAAGCGTGAGTTGCAAGAAAGCACAAGGTTGTGGTGGCGTGTCGGCAAGCCAAGGTTGGGTGCATACCCACACCGCATTGTCCACAAGAACACGGGTTGGAGGCCCAAAGCCTTAGCATGGCAAGCAAGGCGAGAATTCGACGAGAGGCAAGCGAGTATGTTGGTTGGGCACAACTCAAGGATGCGCGTCGGAAAGAGGTCGGGTGGACCACATTAAGTGGGCGCACGCCCAACAAATGACAAGACACACAACAAACAGAAGCACGGCAAGAGGATAGCATGCGGATGAAGTAAAGATGGGCATACTTAGCAAGTCGACTAAGGGGCACCACAAGGCTTTCCTTGGGCGTGCCCTTAGGCTGAGGAGGCATATAAGTAAGGCACGTGAGTTAGCAAGAAGGCATCATCGAAATGGGTGGAAGAACATGACCAAGAGGGCGCTGAGGCTAAGTGCGACCAAAGGCAAGAGCAGGCCGCAGCAAGGGCGCGGACCTTGCTCAGGGAGCACGTCTCTTGGGCAGAGTCAATGAAACAGATTCGGTTGGCAAGCAGGAAGACGCACAACAAGGATAGTCTTGTAGGTTTCTTTTGGAGTGGCTTGTTGGGTGCTCTGTGGAAGGTTTGGCCTGCAGCCACCTCCACTGCAAGCATTGTAATTTGTACTCTGTTATATATATTTATAAAAGTTTAAGGGCGCGCCGATTTTGGGCACCCACCCCTACATCTTTTGTTACTTGTTCTTTGTGGCACACATGTTTGTTTTGGTTAATTGCAAATATGGCTAAGTGTTAACAAGAGATAAGTGTAACCAAGTAACAAGTGTAAACATAAGTTAAAGTGTTGAGCTTCCGTTGGGGAAAAGAGTTAGGCGTAGTCTGATGGCTGGCCACACCCTTGGCAAGGCACCAGGAAGTGCCACACGGACCCTTGGGACAACTAAGTAAGACGGGCGCCAAGCGGCCCCATGACAGGGGGAGTTTTCAAGCCACCAATTTCAGGATGGAATCAAGTGAAATTGAGAAACCCTAACACTAGAGAAAATGAAATTCATCCAACCCTAGCAATAAATATTAATATCTTATCTCAAAAGGACACCTATCATTATGGGCTTTGATTCTAGTAGTTTTTAATCAAAGAACCTTGAATTTAACAATGGTATCGCATGTTATTTGGTGAAGGAATTGTTAGTGTAATGAACACATTTACATACAATTTGAAATTAAATTTGGGTTGGCCTATACTTGGGAAATATTCATAACATTATGTAAAAAGTATCTTATCTTATCCTCTAGAGTTATATGGATCTTTGGTAAACTATAATTCATTTTCTAATTTAAATTATTAGGAGATTGGAAGTAAGAGTTGTTGTCGGAATTCTACATAATTGAAAAAGCTAGATTAGATTATTAGTGCCTTTTTTTATTGGAAACATCAAAAGGTTTGATGTAAGAGGTGATAAGTCTTAGATTAGCAATGTGAGGATATATATTTTTGCAAGCTTTATATTGGAGGTGAAGCATCTCTAAAATAAGGGTGATACATCTATAGTATTTCTACCTTATAGAAGTTCTCAATGAACCATGAAAATATTTGATCAATGAACCATGAAAATATTTGATTAAGTAATAAAAATTACCACAATTTTCATAAAGAGATCTTAAGTGAACTGGTCTTCTAATTCACAAAGAAAAGGATTGATGATCCTCACTCAAAACTAAAGTAAGAGATCTTAAGTGAAATGGTCTTCTAATTCATAATGAAAAGGATTGATGATCCTCACTCAAAACTAAAGTAGCATATGATAAACAACATTTTATAAAGTATATGTCAAATACATATGTTAAATATTGAAACATACATATTAGGAGTATAAATAATAAGGGATATAAAAAATGTCATGAAAAAAATACTTACAATATTTGGTTTAAATACGGGTCGTTTTATTTGGAAATATGTATATATTCATAGAGGTATTTACAATAAACTTGTGGAAGCTAGAGATAAAATTTGGGGTATTCTTAATATCCCATGCATGCATGTGTTATGCCATAGGCTTACTAAGTGAATCTCATGTGAGCATTGCAACCTAGTGGCATAAACATAGAATTCAATAACACTAATATTTGTCATGCAACCATGGTAAACCAAACTTGTTGCAAACATATGACTAAATAGTGTGGAGTGTTGAAGTGGCTAGAAAGCTCAACATTTCACATGTAGATGACCATAGTCATGAAAAAACATCTCTATTCTCTATTTCTTCATCTTCCTCAAGGTTATCAATTAAGAAAATATTAATAGATAAGGTATGGAGCATTTTGTATTACCTTAATAAGAACATTATAAATACCATGCTATAACTTTTCAAATGTTTATCAATTAATAAAATATGAATAGATAAGATATGGAGCATTTTGTATACCTTAATAAGAATATTATAAATACCATGCTATAACATTTCAAATGAGATAAGCTCTCAAAATGTGTTTTGCGGGACAAATTTGGGTTCTTGTCTAGAAGTATGATCTTGGATGTTATTGGTGTTGCCCAAGAGGGGTTACACTCCATAAATTTAAAGAAGTTAAAAGCTTGAATCCTTAAGTTGGATCTAATTAAAGCCTATGACAGAGGATATTGCTCCTTCCTCAAGTTGTTATTGCTTCAAATAGGGCTTCCATGGGAGGTCACCAACTAGGTTATGTCTTGTGTGACTTCTACAAACTTTGTTGTTTTGATAAATGGTGCCCCTACTGCTTTTTTCAACTCCTCCAGGAGACTTCGCTAAGGATTCCCTCTTTCTCCCCTATTCATCCTTTTGTTTGTAGATGATCTAAGCAAAATCATTGAAAGAGCCAAGTTTGCTTAAGAATGTATTGATTTTTGGCAAGGGCACTCTAAATGAATGGTTTGAATTTAAGAATATTCTCATTTTGTTTTGCAGAGGCTGCATGGATGGAAATTAGCAGCACCAAATCTTCATTTCTTGTCAACAGAGTGGAGGAGGTTGTTTTGGATTAGATTTATGGGATCCTTCCTTTTTGTATTCATCCCATGGATGTTGGATGTAAGTACCTAGGCTATTACCTTAAACCAAATCACTATACTCAGGATGACTAGGGCCTGCTTTTAAGAAAGGTGGATAAAAAGATGGAAAATTGGAGCAACAAATGGTTATCCTTGGGTGGAAGGCTCGTCCTTATTAAATAAATTTTGGAGAACATTTATGTATTTTGGTTACCACTTGCAAAAATTCCCAGATCAATACTGAACAAGATAAGGCAAAAATGCTTTACCTTCCTATGGGCAAGGGGTAAAAGAAGAAGACATTTCACTTAGTAAGCTGGGACAAAATTGCTTCGCCCAAGGAAGTAGGGGGATGGGGTGTAAAAAACATTTTTATGTTTGGCAAGGCTCTTGCTGTAAAGAGCCTGAGGATATGTTTATTTGAAGGAGGTCTGTGGGGTGAGGTGATGAGAGACAAATATTTGAAGTCTTTGATTGTAGAAGCATGATGTAGAGGGGGAGGACTAACTAGAATAGCATCTTCTAATATATGGAAGTGCCTTAGTGAGGCCTTTCCTGTTGTAAAAAATTGGTTATCTTGGCATGTGGGGAATGGAAAAAGAGTTAATTGTGGTAGGGATCCTTGAATATAACTGGAAATTGGTACTTTGGGTCTGTAATCACTAGTTATAGCTTGTGGAGAGTTTTCATTCCTCCTCATAAGACTCTGCTTGGATTTGTAATGCGACACATTTGGTTACATAGAAACAAGGTACTTTTTGAAGAGGTTGTGCCTAATTACAGACAAGTCTTGATCTCCATCGTGAGGTATTATAAAGAATGGAGGGGAGCACCAAAATTTTGGAAGTCTCGTTCTCTACTTCCCCATTTATTGGATTAGATTGTTCCTATAGGATTTTTTTACTATGCTTCTCAAGAGAATCAACTCTTGGGGAGGGGGGCTAGTGGAATCATGTTTGTAGATAAAGGTCATTTTATAAGGTTATGGATGAGATGTGGGAGTAGCTTGAACAAAAGAGCTGAGTTACTTGCCCTTTGGGCCCTCTTATATATTGCACATGATAGAAAAATCCTTTCTTTGCAGGTTGTAGGGGACTCCAAAGTGATTATTGACTGGGCAAACAAAAAATGCAGAATTCAAGTTGCCCAATTGGAATGGTGGATGCGCAGGGTAATGTTTTTATAGCAGACCTTTACATACATTTCTTTATCTCTCATATTCAGAGATTTTAACAAGGATGTAGATTTATTGTCAAAAAAGGCTCTTTTTTCTCCCAAGGTACTCTATGTACATAAGAAAGTATTCAGGGTTCAAAGTTAGTTTTGTCATCTATACAGTTGATATGATTTTCTACCTATAGCTAGTTTTACTTTTTGAGTTTTTAGACAGGTTGTTATTAGGATAATATGGACTATGATGTCTTAACCTTAAATGTGTGTTTAGATATATGTATTTTTTATGATGTAAGGGATTTCTTTATTATTGCTATGCTTGTATAGACAAAACAGTCTCTTGTACAATTTATGGTAAACATTTGTTATGTATTGTGTATACTTTGATTCAATTTATTGAATAGCAAGTATAGACATTTTTCCGGTTGTGAAAAAAAAAATTCCAAATGAGATGAGTATTTGGTTCCTTTGATACTTTGTGCAATGAACTTGTGCAAGTATACAACTAAATAGTGTAATGTGTTAATATGGTTGGAAAGCTCAATAATTCACATGTAAAAAACCAATGGATCGTCCCTTTTGTTTTTCTTACTTCCTTGAATTGATATAAATCATGTAATTTAGATAATATTTGTTAAAATAACTCGAGAGTCAAAGCAACATAATAATAAGCATTGACATAACAAAGAACAAAGAGATTTACTGTGGAAACTCAAAATTGAAAAATCAACCTCAAGAGATATCTCTATTAATCTTGGCCAATATGATGAAGACCAATCACTTGAGGGTCTTTATAATGGAGACAATAAGCTACTTAAATACGCTACATTTTCATCAATACCATGGGTTGAAACCATGTTTCACCATAAACCACCTAAGATAAACCCACTTCTGACTAAGCCAAGGTTAACCTAACAACCCCCCTTTTAAACTTGTCTTAGGATAAAAAATCTATCCCTCTCTAAGTTTATCTGGAAATAAAAGATTATTACAATAGGTGCCTTTAATTCTATCACCTAAATTCTATTCCAACCCTTACATAGAGGATTCAATGAATCAAGGTCTACACATGTGGTTTCTTGTAATGTCCCTTGTTAGGAATTTTATCAAAATGACAAATTTTCACTTTTTTCCCTAGTTAGACCTTTGACTAGTTTTGATCTCTAGGTCCCAAATTTGCCCCAAATGATACCAAATATTCTGAGAAGGTATATGAATTATATTAGAACATAAATATGTGTTTTAGGGATGCCTTTGGACCTTTAAAATACCTCTGCAATTCCTCTTTCAATTCTGGTCAATGTAGGTAACTTTACTAGTGATTTCCCTTTGACGAGTATTGGTCTCTAGGTCTCAAATTGACTCCAAATGCCTTCAAATATTCAAGGAAGGTGTATGAATGATATTAGGACTTGAATATGATGTTCAGGGATGACATATGGCCACCAAAATACCTCTGCAAACTCTCTTAAGATTTTGGACCAAGTATGCAATTTTACTAGTAATTTGGGGTTCAAATCCCCCTGGGGTAAGTACTGAAAATGGCTTCCCAAATGCCTCCAAACCCACTCAAATTTATGAACAGAGGTAGGGAATGTATTAAGGATGTTATTAAGGTCTCATGTGCACCATTAATTGATTATTATATCTGTTCCAACCCTCTCCCATTCAACTGCAAAAATCACCAATTCGACCCTTGGGGAAATGGCACTATTTCTTCTCCCAATGCAATTAAACTGAGTAAAAATACTTCAAATGATCAAGTACAGTACATGAAACTTGTAAAATACATCCATGGCAGTCCATTAATCAAAAATGCATCAGAGAATCATCCATTCATTCGAAATCATCAGCATTACGTTGATTCACAACAAGGTAGTGGGGAAATGGCACTGTTCTTTCATTAAAATTGAGATTTATACATTTCTACTTGGAATTTAGACCTGAAACTTTTTGGAGATGAAGAACAGAGTATTTAATTCATATTAGAATAGAAATGGGACATTAGAATCTCCCCCAAAGAGTACAATAGCTCACCAAAAACGCCCTCCCTCAAGGATCAAGAATATGCCATCAAAACTGGAAATGGTTGAAGGAGTGAGCTGCAATAGAAGAAACCATGAGCTGCCCTGTAGCTTACACCTGAAAATAAAGACTCCATTAAAGCTTCAAATGAAATTTCTGAATGGCCTTTCCAATTACCAACTTGGATGGGAATCTTTCACCCTCGAAATTGGCTAAGGCAAGAACTAGTCATCCACTAGCTCTCCCTCTTCACAAATGCAATTGCAAATTCTAAAAATGATCAAAAGCTGGTTTCATTCTTTGTTATTGACATTTATAAACTTCTAATGTCCTCCATGGGTCGAATTCCTTCCAAGAGACTCATGCCAACTCAAGTTGGGAAGAGATTCCAAAGAACGCCACTTGTACAACAATTCCTAGTCTCCCACTTCCACCAAATCACATGTGGAAGCATCTTAGCTGCCCTAACACCCTTGAGCGCCCTCTTGGAGTCTATTTTTAGCCCTGACATGTCATATATGTCATATGTCAGCCTTCAGGTCTGATTTGTGTCATAGATGTCATAGCATCTTCATCATTGTTGTCATAGAGCTAGGGAATCTAGCCCAAGTGTCTCACTAGCTCCAAATTGCCTCTTCCTCTTCCATGGGAGTTACTCTTCCTCTATATTTCGACCTTGGATGAGTCATGCAATGAATAATACCTTTTGGACTCCCCCAAGTATGTTACCATTCACCTTGAATTCGAATTGGTGAGAGAATGATGCCAAGTGTAGTGGGGAAATCTAGCCATATGTGGGTCCCACTTCCTCCATGTGTCTTCATGATGAAATGCCACTTTGATTTTCACTTGTATATATTTATTTAGCTCCTTTATTAAATATTTATGCCATTCTAATGTTCAAACATCATTTATTATCCCCATTATTCCAAATCCCAAAGCTTCCACCCCAAACCTAGGAAACTAGTAATTTTCCTCCTTGGCAATTATTTGACCTTTAGCATCAATTTGACAAACTCTAATGAATAGGGCCAATGTGATTATGCCATTGTGACCCAATGCCAAATTTGGGACATGACATTTCTTCATGCCATTCCCTTGGCTTTCATGTTCTCATGCCAACGCTTGCTACAACCACTTGCTACAACCATTGGAATCTCATCACCACTTTACGAGTAATTCTTTATTGAAGACTTTCCCATTTGCAATCCCTGAATAACAATAACAACCATAAACATGTTACCTCTTTCATTCACCATTCCAATTTACTAAGAAAGTGTCATGCTTTCGAAGAAGCCCTTCCTCTACAACAAATTTTAACCTAACAAATTCCATACCCTTCTCCATGGCTCCCATTCTCGTACCATTTTTGTGAGAGAGAGTCTAGGTATATTGGTGATCTAATTCCTACGCATTAAAATCACTGGAAATCCAAATAAACATAATAGTAAGAATGCACATAACAAAGAACATCCATGATTACCTTTGAAACTCCCCTTAACCAAGAAAACCGATTTTCACTAGATATCTATTATCCTTGGCCAATATGGTCATCCCGACCTCTTTAGGCATTTTACAATGGAGACAGTAAGCCAATTAAATAAACTTCCTTCACATGAATACCATGGGATGAAACCATGTGCCACGATAAACCACATATGGTACTGATTGAGTCAATGATTAACCTAACCATATTAACGTAGGAAAAATGAAGCATTTTGTGTTCCCTTAACTAGAATATAAATACATCATCATGACATTGTAAACAAATTTAGTATTTGGTTACCTGTATATTCATCTCCACTTCACACTACTCATATCTTCTATATTCATATTCGTTAATGAAAAATTGCAATTGATTAGATGCCCAAAAGTATCATGCTAATTTTCATGTATAGATTTTTATTTTTTGTCTAGGATGGCTAACTGATTTAGTCGTGTTATAAATTGAAGATCAGGAATGTTAAGTTTAACACATTGTATCTTGCATTTTGGTTGCACTAATTCTTCTAGTGCACTCTCATTTGGATCAAAATGGTATAATTGAGGCATTGGTTTGCACATAATGGTTGGAGTTTGTGCATAATAAATGGTTAACTAGATTCACTCTCATTTGAAAAAACAACCGAAAACAAAGTGCAAAGTCATAATGAATTGCTCGACAAAGTAATTGTCAATCTTAATAGAAAAATTGGGAATGTGGACAAACAAATGGCTTGTATTACTTGTTGCATACTTTGACCTATATTTCAACACTGTAGAGTTTTATCCCTTAGAGAACCCATGGAAGCCATTCTAATTTGAAAATGTGTGGTGGAGGTGGAGGAACTTTGTCATCAAATTTGGGATCCTTTGCCCAAGTGGAAACAAAAGTAAAAATTATGCAGTCAAATGAGTACTCCAAATCTCAACAATAATTAAGGTGGCTTGATTCCTAACATGAAGTGCAATGATGCATATAAATGAAGGCAAACATGCCTTAGTAAAGCTTTCATAAGTGGAGAACCTTTACTATGGTGGGAGAATTTGTGTGAGCACAGAGAAATACTTGACACCACTCATGCTATGATGTGGGACAACTTCAAAACTGTTTTCAAGGACAAATTCTATCCCACCAAATTTTGGAAAGAGCAACAATAACAATGAAAAAACCTACAACAAAAGTGCAATAATGCCATAGATGCCTACATCCAATAATTCAAGCACTACACCATTCTACTCTATGTTACGGACAAAAAAACATAGTTAGTTACCAAGTTTATTGAAAGGTTGACCATGATGATTAGATGGAGCTTTAGATGTTCAACATTCACACTCAAGAAGATGCTAGTCACAAGGAAAAACTAATAGAAGCTAAGAATAGTTGAAGGATACCAACAACATTTTTGGCACTAATTCCACTTCAAGAAATAAGATCGTTGCAAAAGATATAGTACTAAAGAATCCATTTAGCAATATCACATTTAATAACTCCAAATTACCAGAGGTTGAACATAATGCATCAAAACAAAATATCTACAAGTAAAGAGGACATGTGAAAGACAATGGTTGAAGGTTGAATTTGGCGAAGCACTAGAGTTCTACAATGACAAAGCTAGGAATGAGAACTAGAAATACCTAACTTTGAGATATAAGGCATTTCCGTCACCTCAATCATCCATTTCAATTGCACTAAGCACAAGAAACTATTCTCCATTAAGATCCATATAAAGAAGGATCTCGTGATTACATTTTTAATATTAGCAACTAATGAGATCTCATCTCAAACATGGTAGTCAATAAGCATCATGTCATGGGGCTAGAACTCCAACCTGAATCTAAAGCCTCATTCCCTCTCATAGACCATGTGACACTGCCCAAACTCCACTCCCAAGAACGAGGTCAACCTGGGGCGAAGCTTGCTAGACTATGCCTCTCCCTTAATATTTTTATGTGTTTGTGTTTATCTTAGCCATATCCAATACAATTATAGGAAAACCCAAGAAAAAATATGAACAAAAGATTAACATAATTATGTATCCAACAACACCACAATGGGGTGTGCCCAAATTGTATCTACGACAAGAAATCATTTACAACATGAGGAGGATGCCATAGCCCGACAACTCTCCTGGAGGGAACCCAAAATGATTACCTCAAAGGTATGCACAAAACGGCCTTACAGTTCACTTCAAAAGATGCTCTTGAACCAACACCTAGAAGTGTGCCCAAAATCAACAACCCGAAGTACACCCAGAATTATGCTCAAACTGACGCCCGAAAGTGCACCCAAATAGCGCCTAAAAGTGCTCCTAGAATTGTGATCGACTAGTGATCAACCAATACCCAAGTGCGCCTAGACTGCCACACAATTCAACCTGGACATGCACCCAAACTGCCACACAATTCCACCCGGAAATGCACCCAAACTGTAATCACTTTGATAACTTCCTTCCCCTATTGAAACCCGCAAGTTCGCCTCCTGCAGTACCTATTCTCCTCCTACGGCACCTTTCCAAGTTCTACCTTACGCTGCCAACTCTAGTGTGCTCCACCACCCTTATATGTGCCCAATTCCATGCTCACACTTTCTCCATGACCTATGCCCAAGTCGAGTTATGCTCTGCATTATTTCCAGTTGGTTGGCTTAAACAATTGTGTTCCCAACTCATATATATAGGATGCGTCACTCCTCATCCTCATAAGTGGGTGCCCAACTTTCCCTTGGATGACACCGTCCAACGGGTGCGCCATTAGGGAAGCCCCAAGAAACTGGGCTCTCTCCCGATGGTCTACCTAATGATCCATTGGTAGATCTATTGACGTGAATTGGTCAATTCTCTCAATGCCCCTCTGTCTGATTGTTTTGTTGATGCGCCCCAACCCCTTAGGTTCATGATCCTGAGTGTCGTGTCCATGGCGTCCACATGTGCCTGACGTGGTGTGAAACCATTTTTCCCTCATAGAGGTGTCTTACCACCATGCCCCAACAAGTAAACCCATTGGCCTTCATGCCCCATGGTCACTACCTACTAACTGCAGTATCCACCATGGGTGAGAGAGGTGTTCGAAGCTTTCTCTAACCAAGGGTGTGATAAATAGGGCATATCCATACAGGTGGAACATCTTAAGGAAACCACTCACACAAACATTTCAAAGATAAATACACCATTGTATTACATGGTCAAAACAATCAAAGAGTGAAACAATCCATATCCCTAGCCAACACGACCAGTTAAGGTAATTTATTAATACAAAAGGAAAATATTTTACATATGAAATTGTTAGAGATAATAACTCCTAGATTGAATTTTATTGATTCAGAATCCTTTATTTATACACTTAATGTGACTATTGGACTTCATCTTGCAACAAGCTCTTTGGATTCTCATGGAGACTCTCCATCTTCTTAAACTGACAATATTTACAAGTGGAACCATAATCCCGTAGGATTAAGTTTCCAACATTCCTCCCTTAATCTGAAGGGGTGTTTGTAAGCCCGAGCATGGTTCTAAATTTTTCAAACTTTTCTCATCCAAGCGCTTTGGTGAAGATGCCTGCAATTTGCTCGTTCGCAAAACAATGTCATAGATGGACTGCCTTGGTCTCTACATGATGTCGAATGAAATGGTACTTTGTGTTGATGTTCTTGGTTCAATCATGGAATTTTGGATTCTTGGCTAAATTGATTGTAGAAGTGTTGTCAATCAATAAGGGAGTGTTGTTCTATTGTTTCTCGTGCAAATCTTCAAGTATCTTCTTGAGCCACACAATCTCTTTCATTGCTTCTGCAGTAGCCACATATTTTGCCTATGTTGTCGAATTTGCTAGAACTGATTGTTTGCATGATCTCCAAGAGACAGCTGCTGATCCAAGACTCATTGTGTATCTAGAAGTAGATACTCATGTCTCTTTGTTGTCGTTAAAGTTTAAATCACAGTACCCAATAAGTTTGAAGTCATCCACCTTAGAAAACTTGATTCCAAAGTCTTGAGTTCCCTTCAAGTATCTTAGAACTCTTTTAGCAGTAGGCCAGTTTCCTTCACAAGGTTTGTGCATGAACCTTGAAAGGATGCCAACAACATATGAAATATCTGGTCTGGTAGTGGTAAGGTAGATAAGGCTTCCTACAAACTGTTTACTTGGTCACATGCTTGAATTCTTTTCCTTTCAATCGATGTGAGATTCAGCTTTTGTTCCATTGTAGTTGAGAGAGGGTTGCATTTTGTCATGCAAAATCTGTTCAACAACTCTCCAACATACTTCTTCTGGGGGATGAATATGTACTTAGGATGTTGAGTCACTTCAATTCCCAAGTAGTAGTGAAGGTGTCCCATATCTATCATTTCAAAGCCCTTCTTCAAATATTTATTTATGGATGCAATATAAATTTCATTGTTCCCTGTCATCAAAAGGTCATCTACATACACCACAAGAAACACAACATATCTTCCAACTTTCTTTACAAACAATTTTGCGTCATCAAGATTATAATGTTTGAAATTTAGCTTCAGAAGATGCTTGATTAGATTTTCATACCATGCTCGAGGTGCTTGTTTGTAATGTCCCTGTTGGGCTTCAATCTACTAATGCAGATCAAATCCTTAAATTTGTATCAATCCGGGTTGGTAGACTTAGAGGCATATCCAAGTATAGGGACTCAAAGCTAGACTTGTCTCGGAAATCTACTTTATCTATGAAAGAAATCTATTAGCAAGCTCAGTTACTGTGATTTGAAAACACAAAAGTTCCCTTACAGGAACAACTTCATTTGATATTTCATTCACACAACAATTCCTATGTTTAAAGCAATTTGAGATAATAAAAACAATTTCAAAGTAATCCTAAATTATCCCAGCATCGAATAAGCAATTTAAACATTAATTCCCTTTACAGGAAAGCATTCATAATGTGTAATTTGTTCTTAATACTCCATCATTGAATAATCAAGTAATGCACAGTAAATGAGATCATTCTCCAGCATACAATCGATGAGATATCTAATCAATAAGAGAACGGAGCTTTATGACTGATTGAAAACTAATTTAACTCTTGCAAATAAGAAAATCGAATTCTACAGTAATTAAAACATACCACTGGCAACAATCAAATCGTTTGAAGAGATTCAATAGCTCACTGGCAAATAAAAAGAAGTGTGCAGACTCGACAGTGGGGGCCCTCCAATGCCTCGTTCCACACACACAATTGAAGATTTACAGAACTGAAACTCTAAATGTATTCACCATAAATCGATTACACAGTAAAAACCACACAGTTCAGAAGCAATATGCGTTCTTCCCAAAATCGTGATCCACTTGCATAAACTTGAAAAGGAATAAATGTGAAATCTGAAATAGTTTAAATTGTTTTTGGGGTATGTTAATATTTACTGGTTCTGAGTACTTTTAAGCTTATAAATTTTTTAGTTTTATGCAAACAGAGGATAAATATTTATGGATTCTAAGTGCGCGGCAATCTTCCTTGTGAAATAAAACTTGAAACAGACAAACAAAGTTTGTGTTTGAAATGTTGACGGGTTATTGATACTGATGAGCCTATAAAACCTTTGGTCATGTGGTGATACAGAAAAACTCCTTACGGGTTCTCGAGACGAAGTACTTAAAATTTTGGTTATATGTATTTGTAAAGTCTGAATATACCCACAAAACATATACGACAACATTCTTCACGGTGAAATTAGAGCTGGATCAGAGCAACAATGTTTATGTGTGTAATATTTAAGGATTCTCAATACTGATAAACATGAGTTTCGTGAAGTAGTGGAAAATCTTCAATAAAACAGAACTTCATGCTCTGCAATAGTCTTCAATGATTGCTCTCTAATACCAATAAACCTTCCGTTACATTAAGAGTAGATGGAATGAATGTTTTGAATTTCTATGAGTCTTCTAATCTCATCATTCTTATAACGAGTGGCTTCCGCACCAACCCCTAAACTTTGAAGTCGCTGCCAAGAAAGCTGGGTGCAGATGGCTAGCAGGGACTGCCAAAAACCTCGCAGTCGCCTCCTGGGTTAGCGTCTACTGCACTGTGCTTAGTTCTACCCGCATTATTGTCCATAAATTTAAAAAAAAAAAAAAAAATCTTGATAAGTAAATCAATCTTTCTCTGAATATCTATTAACTAAGCAAAATAAATTCTCAAGGAGAGACTTCAAATTCAATCATACAGTCTTTGATTCCTAACATCCCAATGAGCTTCCGGTGCAATTAAATTTAACTCGTGCTATCTTTGACACTCCTTTCGTTTTGATGATGACTCCCATGCCGTCTAGAGTCTGATATAACTCCCAAAAAAAAATTGTCCCACTGTGAGAAATCCCGAAATCCCAAAGCTCCTTCATTCCCCAACAACCTGCCAGAAATCCCAAAGCTCCTTCATTCCCCAACAACCTTCCAGGTCAATAGCTTCTTCTTCCAAGTATTTCCAGTGTTATGGCCATTCAAGTCTGGAAATCGTCCAGAACAAAACTTCTTCGTGCAAATAAATTCCCTTTATTCATGCTGGCCGTAACCATTTCAGGTTCATTTGCAGCATTAGCTTATTTATTTAAAGCCTTCCTGGCACTATACTTTTTCTTTGCTCCTAGGTGGCCTTTCTTTAACCTGTTGCCTACGGCCATTATCTTCGTGCCATAATATCGGCGTGGGTTTTATATCTTGTTCACTTATACTCTTCTTTCGTAAAATTACTTCCTCGGGCGGTCTTGGATCATGTCTATGTGTCGGTGGGTTCATGTAACTTGCATGCAGTGCTTGATTGTTTTCAATGTCTGCCATTCCCTTGATGGGTGAAGGGAATTTTGGTGGAAAAGCATCTCCCTCGCAGGGATACAAAAAACCATTCATTCCATCACTTGCTACTGGATCGATTTCTTCTTTGTAATTGGCTCTCTCCTGCTGTGATATGTGATCATAGTGTTGCTGGAGATGGATTATATATGCAGCCAGAGTGTGATTCATGCACACAAAAAGCAAGTCCAATTTCACCCCATTTCTACGCATTTCTTTCTCCGTTAAAGTGCCTTCAACCTTTCTAGTCTCTGCAAGAAGGCGAGTTTCATCAATAAATGGCAATTTAGCAACACCCTGCCACGCAAAGCGTTTACCATTCATATCTATCTCAAAATCAGTAGGGTAAAAGTCAATAATGGGTGAATTTGGATCTGTCATCAAGGACCTGTAACGTATGGGAAGTGCCTTTGCACTTGCGGCTGGAAGGGTAACCATTAGCTGATCAAACGGTTTGAAAGGTTTGCCAGGAAAAAAGGTAATCTCCAACTCATCCAGACCTTTCTTTGCTCCCAGGTTGTCTCTTATCTGCTTGCCTTGAATTGCCAGAATTAATTGACAGAGATAGGGTCACCGATAGAAGCACGGCAATAAGCACAACAAATTGAGTTGGTAATTAAGCAATAAGCACATAAAGTAAAAAACCAACGCAGTCCTTGACTGTCTTAGTCGACCTCCAGTCGCTTCACTTCTTACAGTGTGGGATTATGCATGATTATGACGCCCATAAAATGAGGGGAAGCTGATTGTGCCAATCCCATACATTGACTTTGACGGTGCCTAATGAATGAAGCTTTAATATAAAAGAATTGGAAACCAAACGAAGTGCAGTAAGAGACAACTACTTACTTATCAATTGAATTAGAATGGACTGAATCTTGCTTAAGAAGGAACTGCAGAATGAGTACTGCACTCCTTTCCAATTACCATAATACTTAGAGGAACAATATTAAACAACACTTCAACAGGTTGCTCATTCTCTGTTCAGTTTGTTTGAATCAATCAAGCAATTTATATTTTGCAGCTGTGATAAGTCAATGGAGAAAGCACATAAAATATTTTTTCCATTTATATTTTCTCTACCTTCAACCATAAGCGTAGGGGTATCTTGGAAAGATTTTCTGAATGTAGTTGGTGTTGTAGTTGCTTCTGGACCAGAAGGTCAAGTTGCACAATCCATAAGATTGTTGAAGGTGGATGTTATGTTGGGATAAAAACAAAAAAAAACCACTATAAAGGACATTTCAATAGAACCACATATGACGAATTCTCAAAACATAGGAAAGCAATGCAAACAAAATGTTGGCAGGCTTAGTAGCACCAATTTCAGCGTTTCTAACCAACCGAATTTAGAGAGAACTTGAATCCCCTGTTTGTGCTTGATGTCATCAGAACCCACATATTCTAGTTCATTAATTAGTTCGACAAAATACAAAAATATTATGAGCACTGGTATAACTATATGGTAAACACATAAAACAATCAGTGGCAGTCGTTGACGATTAGGGCTACAGGACAATAACAAAAACAAATATCAGAAATCAAATAAATAGTGGATTGCACTTGTCATGCATGCCAAGAACTTAACCGCGCGCCCTTCCGTGTTGTTTACTGCACGGTGAGCAGTGAGAAGGGGAAGTCATTAAATGGTTGACAGAGATTAATAGCCTGGGAGTTTGCTCACCCCAATATCATCCTTCTGGTCGTTGATAATGAGGGTAGGTATACAATGATTTCATCTCCTAGGAAGGAGTGTAGTGAGATACCTGGTGTAATTAGCGAAATTCAGGTATGTTATTCAAAATATCATATTTATGGTTTTAGGGTGGATTTTAAAATGCCTTAGGTATAAGGGAGAATGGAATCAAATCTGGATTTTGGATTTGATTCACAAACACAAATAAGAATATTCTGTTTTATAACACGTGTAGTTTCTACTGCTGTTTGTCAGCTTAGCAAGAGAGGAAGAGTAATTCAAAATATATGAAATAGTGGAGATTTAAATTTTTAAAACAATAAAATTTAACATTGAAGGGCATGAGCATCAAGTTATAGTTTAGAAATATGTTTTTTTTTTAATATTATTATTATTATAATGAGTGTACTCGCCCAGCATAAAAGGTTGCTTTTTCATAGGAGCATAAAAGGTTGCTTAATAACGTTAAGTTGCTTCCTTTGGTCTAAGACAATGGTTTAAACAGCTTTACGAGCATTAAAAACTTTTCTTAGAGATCTATCGTGTTAGATAAAGCAACCACGCTCAGATCGAGATTGAGAATGAGAGTACTATCCAGATAAATAAAGTGCCCCACAAATAAGATAGCATGCTAAGCACCCAATGGAAAAGTCATAAGTGCCGTGGCGAAGTGCATGTAAGAATGAAATATTAGGTGTACTATCAATCTATAATTTAAGTGGGTCAACCAAACTATAATGGCGAAAAAAAAAAATCCAAAGTCTCTGGCGGTGGCTAGTTTATAAACGCTATATATATAAGGGTCATGATCATACATGAGAGTGAAAAGTCATGTGTCAAAGTGTGTTCGAGGTACTTTCCACTAGAAAATATTGGGAGACTTAGACAGCCGAAACGAACAAAATATTTTGAAGACTTCGGGCCGATATACAAATATACAAAACTGCCTTCAAAATTAGCTAGTTGAAAAATGTAGTGTTGTAAGTAAATATAAATTCAAATTTGAAAGATAATGGTTTACCTATATTTACATCCTCATGTTTCTGTCTTTCTTTCTAAAATAATAAAATATAAATTCACATTATGGTTAAATATATATATATATATATATGCATAAATAGATCGCCATTAAAGCAAATTGAAGGTTTGCATAGTTGCATAAAATTTATTAAATTTATTTATTGGTTGTATATTCAACGGAAAACACATTGATGTCTAGAAATTTAGATATAATTTAAAAAAAAAAAATTGATAATGATATAGTGATAATATATATATATATATATATAATAAATTAAATAGTTATAAGGGTAAGTTTCTTTGTTAGGTATATTTCCTCTAGATCAATGGAAAAGCTTAAACTATTTAATGTCAGTGAACTAAATAATGAATTCTTTAACTTTTTAGTAAGTTAGCGTTTTGGAAAAACCAACTAGAAGTTTCTGACCGAGACCACCTCAACCACAAATTCAACTAGAGCTGCATCAATTGTTTGCCAAGGAGTACTTTCCATTCAACTCATTTATACCGAGAAGATATGAACATATAAGGCTTGTCGACTCTTCGGACTTCATTACGCCGTACCTACATCATAAATACCCCGTATGGTCACCCATAAATGTCAGACGTAAAGCCTTAGGTGGCATGATTAATGAAAAGAAAGAAATGGAGAAAAGTGGATTTGATGGAAAACTTTCTAATATTCATTACAATGACTTTACGGAGACATCCTATGGGTATGTGTCATATCCGGTTGGTTGTATTTAACTGTATAGTTAAATAGGATTTAAAAGTAAAAAAAAAAAGAAATAAAAAAATTAATTAATTAATTTTAAAAATAAAACTTCCTAAATAAATAAATAAAGTATTTTCTTTATGAAACTCAATTATTTTAATGTCAGTCATTCATCATATTATTATGTATATTGGTGTCAATTAAAACAACGATAATGATATGATGTTTGCAGTAATCATTGCAGCACATTAAATTACGGAAATGGTATTGTTATGCATTATTATTATGTATGTATACAAATGAATATATAGAAATATATCTTCTATCTTTAATTATCGTAATTTAATTAGTAACTTTACCAATTCACAATCAAATATATGTACATGTAAAATTATAATTAAATAAATATGTTTATGCTCATATTTGTTAATAAAGTATGATATATAAGACAATTGTCTAGGTGTCGTGGATTCTTGCTTTGCTTTCTGGAAAGTTGTCTTCTTGTCCCTCACCTGCTTTTGTTTTGAGCCGGAGCTCTGTTCTCTGCCCTGGTGGGCGTTATTTGGGCATTGTTTGTTTATACGTGCCTTGGTGGGTGTCTTATCCTTAGCCGTTGATAAAAGTTGATGTATGGTTTTCTTTTTTTTATATACTTAATACTAAAGTATAGCCTCATTCTATGTGAAAAACAAAATATGATATAGAAGACCACAATGAACGTGTGAGTATAGTCTTTCAATTTATTATAAAGTACATATAGGTATTAGAAGACAAATCTATGGTGATAAGGAATTCTATTTGATATTTTCCTATGAGTATAATATTTAATATTAAGTGGAGAGATTAAAGAAAGAAAAAAAAAAAAAAAATATATATATATATATATATATATATATACTTGAATAAGAAAGATTCCATAACCCTTGTGAAGTGAGTGTGAGAATGTAGATTAAAGGAATTACTTAATGGAATAGTTACTTGTTTATTTATTTACTTACTTATTTATTTAATTATTATTATAAGAAAATGTATAAAAAAAAAGAAAGAGAAAAAAAAAAGCTTCTATGGTTGTAAATTTTGTGATTTAAAAAAAAAAAAAAAAACTAAAACTAAAATTTAAGGAAAAATGGATTTTATTTATGTATTTTATAGTTAAAATACATAATGAAAGGCTAAAGAGGGGTAAATAATTGTAAATATGAAAAGAACATAATACCTCAATCAATAATAATCATTTCCACTGATATACAAGTCAATATGAAAGGCGTGAACAACAGGTAAATATGTATTAACCTTGAGGTCTAACCTAGCATATCTTACGATGTCAAAAGATTGGCCTTAAATTGCTAATAAATCTAGGAATTTCATATGAATGCGCAATCACACATTGTGATGGTGCACAACTTATGACTCGATGGACATTTTCATTGAGTAACTGAATAGGAGGTCTTAGTTAAAATAATAATAGTTCTTAGTAGAGTCATAAGTACGAAGTTCATTGAGTAACTGAATAGGAGGTCTTAGTTAAAATAATAATAGTTCTTAGTAGAGTCATAAGTACAAAGTTCATTGAGTAACTGAATAGGAGGTCTTAGTTAAAATAATAATAGTTCTTAGTAGAGTCATAAGTACGAAGTTGGTAGTCATTCCAGAAATAGTTGTAAGCAATTAAGGGTGGTGGGGCATTGGATAATTGATTAACTCATTAAATGAGTGACTAATTAGCATCATATAGAGGGCCAACCCTCGAGATAAAATCAATGACAACTTATGGATAAGTTTAAAGATTAACGAGAATTAATACATATTTAGAAGAACAACTATAGTATTCACCAAGGATAAGTGACCACCATTAATGAAATTTAATTTTCTAAATGTAGCCATCAATAAGGAGAATATTCATCCAACAGATGAACTCACTTCGTTTGTAAGTGGAAAGGGGTTCAGAGAAATAGATAGGTGTTAGAAAAGGGCTAGAGACCATAAGTAGTCAATATCGGATATGGATCAATAGAATAACTAGAAAAAAAAAATCGTTTAAGGAGAAGTATGTGTATCCTCACAAACCATTGGATAAATAAGTAGGATGAGTATGAGTATCGTATGTCTAGCCATATGCATCATGGTGAGTTTATGGATTTGATCAATTGCATTAAGTAAAGAAGCTCCCTTCACATTGTGAAAATAGACTAAAGGTATCGTGGAAGCCTTGTCATATAACTTATAGCTATATGATGTACCTATGTATTTATGTAGGTCGAGATTTATGATGTTCATGAGTTGATCACACTATTACACAAATTAGTTAAAACTATAAGGTTGGAAATGATCTATGCGTTAAAATTGAAATCATAAGTATTTTGTGGATAACGTGAGACTCACGTGTAAGAGATATCCCTTCACAAATGTTAATTGATAAAGTGTACTTGGAAGATAGATATAGCACTACTAAGTTATTATCTAGTAATTCATTAAAATACCATGGAAATTTGGATATCATTAAAATTATTAATGAGGAAGTAAATGGCGTTTATTAGAAAATATTCAATGAAGCTAAGAATCAATAAATTAGTCATAAAAATACACCTTGAACCTAAGGAAATGCAATATGGGAGACAAGGTATTCTTATGAACTATGATATAGAAAACAACAACAAATTATGATTATATGTTAACTAACTAGGACTAAATGAATTGATAAACCTTGATGAAATTAGATCAATTGGGTGTATAAACATGTAAAGCGTAACTTGATAACACATCCTATGTGATGGAAGAGGTAAAACTATATAATAACGAAATGTTGATCATGTGAAGGTCTCATGGGACTAACATGGCTAAGGTATTTTAGTCGGAAAGAAAAGATATATGGTGTTGATATTTTTCTTAAAATTCTGAATGACCATAACTTCGGGACGAAGTTTCTTGAAGGGTGGGTGTATGTAATGCCCCATATATTGATAGTCATTAATTAAAAACTCTAATGTGAATTAGCTTAGCATTGTATTTGCTTATTATCTGTTTGACGAAGATAGATGGATTAAGATGATTGTTATGTGCACATGTGGACTCCAGTTAGGTTGTATGGTAAATGGAATTTACTATTTAATTTATTAATGGCAATGGATATGTTCCTTCATATTGAACATACAAATTGAATATAGAATATCCATATGTGGAATGCTAATTTAGTTGTTTGCAAAAGTACTTACATGATTATTTGTCAATATTGTATTAGTAATATGGATTAACACTTGAAAGAGTTGGGTATGGATATATATATGTTTCATGTTAATGATGAACTATTCCACATGTTGATTGGCTATGCGATAGGCGGATTCCTATATTGCAAAGGGGCACGAGATGTATTGAACATCATGAGTATAATGATGTTATATCAAATTTCATGCTATTTAATTGTGAATTCCAATATTTCTATGACTTGTGGGTAAGTGTGGGTTTTGACAGGAACTACGACTTGCCCAAAGTGGTTGTTCGATGACGAGACCCCTTAGATCAGTAATGGCATGGTATGGTTGATGTAGGGTGTTGACCCTAGTACTATTAGGAGGGGTGGAGGCATTTCCCACCATCGAACCTCCGAAACCCAGAGTCGTGGGAGGGCTGTGCTGAGCACGCTCCCATGGATGTGTGATGACGACTAGTGGGTGCCTGCTGGGGAAGCTTGGTCGATGTGGTCGATCGACACTTCCACTTACGGGTTATATACATGGTCATACGCGTAGTCGAGATTCCATGGCATATTCCAGCAGAGGACGGGATGGTGAGGTCAGGAGATGGAAGTAGTGGTGATTAGGGGGTTGGAATACTGATGGGATGGATGGGACCAATGATGTATTGGATGGTGTTCTTGATTTTTATTAACTATCGTGATTATATGCTGGATTTCATCACTATGTTTATTTAATTAAATGTCTTGTTGCTTCTGTATGAATGATTATGAATGATGAATGATACATTGTTTAATTGTTCTTCTATGTGTTGTTTGCGATCATGTAATAATGATCTATTAGGAGCATTAAATGTTATTATTAGTACCCACGCTTACGACGTGTGCACTGGCCATGCATACGCCAATTCGTGAGTACAATACTATGATTGGTCGATCGATGAATAAATTAATATGGCTATATTATCTAATAGTAGCTTGGTTGATGAATTGTTGAAAGTATCACTTGTGAGTTGAAAGTATGAGTTTGTTGACTTGTTTAATATGTTTTAGATTTATATAAATTGATTGGATCATTGAAATACATATAATATTATATACAAATAATATAAATTATTTCATAGTATAATATAGTATATGAAAATATCTTATTTGACTTATGTATGAGAGGATAATATAAATAAATGAATAGATAGGATTGCACAAGTTTTTAGAAAAGAGTTGTCATAGTTGCATTTAATGTAGAAGTATGACAAGTGAGACTTTGCAACCATGTGTAATAATATTTTATTAATTTAGATTAAATTGCTATTTTTTTAGAAAATGAATTTATTGAATGTTGACTATTATTTTTGGAATTTATTGATGGATGAGGAGGAGTTTTGATATAGATATGAGACTTGATATTGGAAGGAGGGGAGTCTTTTCTCTTGAAGGATATTTTGGTAAGAATTTTGATGAGGAAGAGGTATTTTGGATAATTTGGGGTATGAGAAGTTTGGAAGAGTTGGAAGAGTTTGAGAACTCTTGGAAGATTGGATACATAGCCTACTAGTGCATCACTGTTATGTTCTTTGGGGGTCTTGGGCACGGAGGGCCAGGAGGCCATTTGGATGGGACCGTTCAATGGTTTCTTGGGGCTAGGGAGCCGGCTAGGCCCCTAGTTGGCTGGGAGGTAAAACCGTGGTCCCTCTTTGGGCAATAAAGATGGAAGCAACTCGAGGAGAAGAAGAGGTAAGCTTGCTCAGTTTGGACTCCGTCACCATTCTTATAACGAGGTATTTTTCTTGTGATTTTAAATTGTTTATATGTTGTTGAAAAATTCTCATATGATGCTATTGATACATGATTTATTATGTTAATTTATGTTGTGTGAATCATCAATGAAGTTTTAAAAAATTCTAAATTATTGATGCTAATGCAAAATGCTTATACGTTGATTATATGTTGCTTAGTCACAAAATCTATGTTTAATTAGATTAAAATTTATAATGCCAATGGAGGCATTGCACATCAATTTTGCATTCTTGAAAAATATCATCGAGTGTACCATATTCATTATGGTTCTATTCATTCTTTCTTCCACACCGTTTTGTCGAGGGTTGTAAGGAACTGTAGTTTGATGTGAAATCCCATGTTGATGAAGATAGTCTTCAAAAGAATTAGAAGTGTATTATTTTCCATTATCATTATGAAGTGTGCCAATATGAGATTGTGCTTGATTTTCTATCCATGCACAAAAAAAAATTAATGTTTGAAATGCTTTATATTTTGTCTTTAACAAGTATACCCGACACATTCTAGTGTAGTCATCAACAAAGGTCATGATATATCTATTTCCATTAGCAAAAGGAACATGCATGGTTCCACATCAGTCATAGTGAATTGGCTCTAACTTTCTACATGCTATGAATTTTGACTCTTGAAATGGTCAGTATAACCTGATTGTCAGAGGACTTCGTTATCTCTATGATTCCATTGAACATGTCGATGAAATGGCCTTGTTTTCGTATCTACACCAAGGATAGTAGGATTCTCTGCAATTCTGAAAGACGGAGAACATTCTACAATAAAAAGTAAAGGAATCCAAGCAGTTTGAGCCTACTAGAACCAATTCCCTTTAGTTTGAGGCTAGATTTGTCTACAAAATACACTATGGCATCACATTGTCATTCAGTTCGTCAAAACAGTATTTTCTAAATGTCACGTGGGATGTTGCACGAGTATCAAGCATCCAACAATATCTATAAGATAAAAAAGATGTGATTTCATTTATTCCAATATTACAATGTGCAACAATACAATGAGCAGATTCAAGAGCTTTACCAGCCTCTTGGCTCTTAGTTTTGTCTTCTTTCATATGGTTATGTATTTCTTTGATGGAGCCCCAAGGGTCCCAACACCGATATGCTTCATGTCCATTCTTCCCACAACGCTTACATTGTAAGTTTGGTCTTCTCTTTGAGTAATTTCAACCCCCCTACCTCTGAACTTTCTTATTCTTCTTCCTCGTCCTCTTCTATTTTTATCTCCCTTAGGAGAATCTTTTGACTTGTCCTTTGCTTTCTGAAAAAGGCAAAGGGTCTTTATTGCTTCAACTATAGATGCAACAGAATACATCTTCTGCAACTTTCACCTACAAATAAACAATGTTTTGGAAACAAAAGCAGGTGTAGGTCTATGTCTCTGCCACCTTTTACAATGTGTACCCTCAGTACAACAAAATTTTGCAATACGCAGTTCTTTCACTATAGAAAATACACTCAACAATATTGTTTTCAAAGGATTACAACAACTACTAAAAAATTGATACCTCACATCACAAGTCTTCAAAATGTAGAGGGCTATAAGATTAGAGATCTTGCAATAGCCTTCAGGGATTCCGGAGATTTCAATTAACTTATAGTTTTACAACTACCATCATATCGTGAATGGTATATATGGGAGCATCGAGTCAATACTGACCATTTGAATCAAAACTGCATGACGTAAAAATTGTCACTCCTTAATTGGGAAGAACGCCAATGCAAGATATAAATAGGTCAATAGTAGGATACCAGAGAGAGGTCGTAGCTTCGTTGAGAGAGGTCGTAGGTCCTTGAGAGAGGTCGCAAGTCCTTGAAAGATGTCACAGCTTCGTAGCTCCATTGAGAGAGGCCGAAGCTCTGTCGATAAAGGTTGCAGCTCCATTGATACTGGTGCACCCTCCAATCCTTGAATCTTCACCAACAGGATGCAATACTTGGAGTCTTCACCAAGTGGCTCAAACAACAGTATTCAAAGAGAGAAACCACACCAATAGTATCTTCATGTTGCTCTCTTGTTATCAATAGTCATAATCGCTTCTCACGTTGTGGATGCAGCAACAAAAAACCGGTGTTAGGGTTTCCACAACATAAGCACTAGCTCTCAAAAAACTGTTGGAATATGTAATTCCAACCACACGGCCTCAGCTATTAAATGTGTTGGTTGAAGTTTTAATGCATTAGGTGAAGGTTTCGGAGGGAACGAGAACCCTCTAGAAGCTCTCGAAGCTTCCCATAGAAGCCTCCGGAACTTGTATGAGGTCTATAATATCAGTTTCTGTGTATTGTATTCACAAGCTCCTCCATTAATAGAAATTTCCTGTTCTGTGTTTATTTTGCTGCTCCTCTGATTTCCAACATGGTATCAGAGCAGGTTGAGCATCAATGGGCTTGACTCCCTCACGGGAGTGCCCAGAAGTATGTGAGTCCTGTGGTATACGTCTGCGTCTGCTGTAGGTATAGATTTGATTTAGGAAGTAAGAGTAGAATAGGATTCAGTGGTTATTTTGTCAATTTGCTAGAGTGTGCCGTCGGGTTCAGAGTGTAAGACCCCCTGTGTAGAGTTTGGTAGTTGTTGTAGCAGTATAATTTAGCCGCCCTGGTGATATACTGGATTTTGTTTGCAAAATTGAGGTGCTTGGATTCCATGCTCGATAAAAGTCTCAGCCATTGTTTATTTGCTGAAATGTAGAGGAATGTTCAAACCGTTGGCAAAGGCTGTTGCAGAATTGTTTGTTAGGCGCCGTTGAGCACATGGAGTTACTGCTTGAGGTTGACCTGTCGGAGAATCGTTGTTGCTGAATATCGAAATCGTGAGTTGCCCTGTGTGTTTGTCCGTGGGTTGTATGCGATGAAGAGAACAACCGTCAGTGGGTTGTATGTGTTTGTTCTTCAAAAAGTTTTTCCACCGAGGAAGGGCACTAAGAGTGTCAATCTGTTTGAATCTCACAGTTGTTTGTGAGATCCTCCGCCAGTTTGAAGGCTGCGGGGAAGGGCACTAAGTTAGAGTGTCAATGTGTTTGAATCTCACAGTTGTGTGAGATCCTCCGTGAGTTTGAATGCTGCGGGGAAGGGCACTGAGTGAAAGTGCCAATACAGCAAATGAAAATATGGGCATGTATGAATGTATAAGAGGTGCATGATCGGTGGAACCCGACACCTCCTTGAAGGTCCAAATGCCTTAGTTATAGGCATGTATTGTAAGCCCTGTTATGCAGGCCAACTTGTGCCATGGAGCACAGTTGAATCCCCAGGTTGTTGTAAGCCCTGTTATGCAACAGGCCAACTTGTGCCTTGGAGCACATTGTTGCAGTGCCTTAGAGCACTGTGTGGATCTCTCTCGCGTCATAGAGAGACTAGATTGAAGGGGAGTGAAGTGGACCAGAGATATGGAAGCCCATGAAGACTGCATATAGAACAAAGAGCAGGAAGCTCACTGAAAACAAAGAAAAATAGGCAAACATACAGAGGGCGTGTCTCAAAGAAGCAAGAAATTTATACTTTTTTTTAGGGGGCGATAAGGAAGGAACAGGAAAGCAGCAGCAGCATAAGGAAGAAGAAGAAAGAAGAGGCAAGAAGAAGCATAAGAAAGAGGCAGGGCAGCAGACAGAAAGGAGAGAAAGGAAGAGGCATGAAGCAAGAAAGAAGAGGAACAGCAAGCACGAGCCAAGAAATCAGAAGTATGGTGTGGTTGGACTTAAAGGGGAGTGTTGGAATATGTAATTCCAACCACACGGCCTCAGCTATTAAATGTGTTGGTTGAAGTTTTAATGCATTAGGTGAAGGTTTAGGAGGGAACGAGAACCCTCTAGAAGCTCTCTAAGCTTCCCATAGAAGCCTCCGGAACTTGTATGAGGTCTATAATATCAGTTTCTGTGTATTGTATTCACAAGCTCCTCCATTAATAGAAATTTCCTGTTCTGTGTTTATTTTGCTGCTCCTCTGATTTCCAACAAAAACGTGGGAGTAGAACGCCTTCACACACCAGTATGGACGCTCTTCCAAAATTGTGATGGCACGCCATAATACTAGTTCAATGTAGAAAAGAATTGGACAATTCAACGCTCTTCCAAAATCGTGATGGCACACCACAATACCAGTTTAGCACAACATCAAAAGAGTGCAATGGAGGAGAGGGAGGAGAGCACTTCAATGCTCTTCACCAATGCAACATGGATTGGGGTTTCTCTTTCAGTACAAGGAGGAGGTAGTGGACTTTAAAATTCAAATGCAACTCCAATGAATGCACCAACTTTACTACTGAACGCATTGAGCAGTAGTCTATCCACGCAGCGCTAGAAGGATATAATGCATTGAACAGTAGACTATCCATAGGAGAGAGGAATTTAACGCAAAAGATATGCAATACAAAAAATTAGGGTTTCCATGGTAGGCAAAATTAAGCAGATGGAGGCAAGGGTTTACGCTCCACGGAATTTGTAGGCAGCCAGGGAGTGGCATATTGAATGGAGAACACATTCACAGTTCACAAGGAAAATATGCAGCAATAGCCTCTACGTATATTTTTTAACGCTAGAAGAGAAACCTTAGACAGTATGTCAAAAATAGGGCTTTCAAAAGTGTTTCATGCCCTCACGGATCCGAGGACTGAGGCGAGGGGTCTGCAGAATGACAGGCTATGCAGATATGGGCTGTAGATGGGAAGAATTCCAGGACTGAGCAACAGGAGTTATGGCAGTCTTCACTAGGCTCTAAAACCAGTGTCAGAGATAATAACTCCCTAGTTGCATTTTATTGATTTAGAATCCTTTATTTATACAACTAAAGTGAATGTTGGACTTCATCTTCCAATAGGCTCTTTGGATTCTCCTGGAGATTCTCCATCTTCCTAAACTATTCCCGTAGGATTAAGTTTCCAACAGAAAATATCACAATCGATCTTTAGAAAATGACCCTCCATGCTCTTTAAATGGAAATCATGTACCAATTGAGTGTTGACCCATGGATCATCTTTCACTAGTATCAAAGAGAAGTGAACTATCATATCATTTTATGTTTAAAACATAATTATCACTGTTAGATTAGTTAATTACAACAGCGCACTAAACACTACAAGGAAAACACCTTCTAGCGGAGGTTTTAGTAGAACCTCCAACATAAAAATCATTTTTATCCTTTTATAACAGAGGTGGATAGCGTAGGCGGGCAACTAGAGGTTTTTGCAAATGTTTTCAGTGTGCTTCTTATATATAAATGCACTAGTGTGCTTTAACATACATAGGAGCATCAAAGAGCTAAATTGTCCCACCATTTAAATTTTGATTTCAAAATTAAAATAATAAAGAAAATTTTCAGTTCCCCTAACACATATATCAGCACTGATGCGCTTTAAATAGACCACACCGACAAACTTATAATTAAAAAAAAAATCAACAATTTATAGTGTTTATAAAAAATAACCACACAGGTGCGTGTTTATTTAACAATATGCGTCGATGTGTTTGATCAAAATGAACCGGACTAATTGAAATGATTTAAAATTTTAAAAATAATATATCAATTACCCTATGTGTAATGTGCCTAACAATGCACCTGTGTGGATATATTTCATAGTGTGCACTAGTACGTTACCTCGAATTGTACTGGAAAGTTAAAATGTCTCTTAAAATTAATTTTCATTAAAAAACAAAACTAATAGCACGCGTCACAAATATAGACACATCAATGCATTTTATACAGGCGCACCGTCTGACTTATATTAAAAAAATAAATTATTCCATAATCACTTTATCTAAAATAAACAAATCAATGCATTTATTTTTACCAACATGCACCGGTGTGTTTCGTTGAAATCGATGCACCAGTGTGTTGTAACAATTTATGATGCACGACGATATGGTAAAATATTTTTAAAAAATGATTGTAAAAAACCATTTTTTATTGCTATAATGCTTCTTTAGAGCCATACAAGCATCGGTGACAGTTTTTGTGCATTCGGTATTGATTGGTGGTTGTTTTGGAATTTCCAAACAACCGAGATTTTTCATTTTTCCCTTACATTGCAACCATGCTTCCTCAACATGAAAGGAATCAGGTAAATCAATTCTTATCCCCCAATTTAAAATTTCAACAAATTAAATTTTGAAATTTGACTTTGTAGGAGTATAATTCTCAAAAAGATTAATAATGTTTTCAATAGTGTGTAACCAGAGCTTGGAATGCACTGCTTTACGATGCATTTACAAGTCACACCGTCATTAAATGTGTTCCTTTCACACAACATGCATCGATGTATATGCGTCAAACACGGTGTTCCTAAACTTACAAATGCACACCTCATTTATGTGCATGCCATTGCACACAATCCATAGTATGTATGTCAGTGCACCGTTACTGGTGCATCTCATTATATTATACACATCGGTAACATATTTAAATTTTGAAAACATATAACGTAAAACAAAAAACTAATTGCCAACTAGTGCGTTTTGTGCACTGTCAACAATGCATGATTTGGTGCAATGTGATCAGTGTGTATATGTATAGTACACACACCAATTTCATATATTATATGGAAAAACCATTAACCCGACCAACGCATACACCAATGCACTGTCGATAGTGCATTTACTAGCACACCATAAAGTTACCTATGCATTTACTTATATTATACACACCTATAATAGATTTAAAATTTGAAAACCCTAGAACTCACCGGTGTTTTAGCTCACACACTACAAATAACGTAAAATAGAAACCCCAATTTCCAAATGGTATGTTATGTGTGCCCCATTTTCTGTGTGTGTGTGTGTGTGTATTAGATGCACCAACACCATATATTAAACTAGAACACGTTGGTGCATTCATTGGCACATTGTTCTATTGAGAACAGTTAATGGTGCTACACCTTAGGCACCATCACCAGTGTGTTGTAAGATCGTAGGATCACCAATTTGACTTTTTTATTGTTTTGAATCTAGTTTCATGTTTTTTTAAAGTTCTTAGGCGCACTTTTTCGATTTTTTTGGGAATATGAATGCATTGCATCTCGGTGCATTTGTTTACAGTACACACAAATAGAAGTATACGCACCATCTACAGTGCTTATGTAAAACAGTGGACACCATTATTGGTGCACCTATTTTAAAAGTTTCGTACCATTTATGAAATTGTTTGTTGGCCCCAAATTTTTTGACAAAGTTCTTATAAGTATTTCATTTACCTATTTTGTATTGTATTAATATGATTCATGATGAAATTTAATGTAAATCAAGGACAGGAAACACTAGCACAGCCGCCATAGGACGACTCATATAATGTCATTCTAGTGTGGACAATAAGGGAAAGGAAGAGGGATATGGTTCTTTGACCTATTTCTGATGATGCTGACCATCTATTATTTCGGGTTGGCCTCCTCAAGTTTTATGAGGAGAATAGTTCACTGAGGGTCCAAACTAATCTATTGAAAGAATTGATCCATCGATGGGATCATGATAGGTAGGCCTACAAGGTTGGTCCAGATATTTGGTACCATCCCACATAGGATTATTTTTACTTTATTATAGGTTTATCTAGGAGGGGCAAGGACTTTCCCCATTTTTCCAATATACCACCTAGTGTTGCAACTAACTGTCAGTTGAGGTATGTTCGACGATTTGTCAATGATGATATCACTCGGCCCAGTGAGTTCCAAGTGATTGGGGGAAAGTTGAGGATATATGCTGATCCAGGTGGATATCGGTGGCAACCCACCTTTTTCCAACTAGCTCAAAACAACTTTTTGGCAATTTTGGTAATTTACTATTTTTAGCAGTTTTTCGGGTCCTGAACTTCGGGAGCCTTTTTGAGGCCCTAAACAATGTTTTTTGGGGTATCTTTTACCAACGACTACTGTAGTTATCAGATAGATCTTTCCAACGAGCTATCGTGCGCCCCAAACATAGATCATATGCTAAAGTTACACCCCTGGGAAGTTGGTACACCAAACTACCCAAAACAGGGTCCACAAAACTGTTGGCTTTTCATAATCCGGGGTTAGGGTTTTGGATTTTGGGTATTGTAAAAAGGCCTTCAAAGCCTCATTGTAATCATCTTCTTGCGAATGAGCGTATCCGTCACATCTCTTCTCAGAGATAAGCCGCCACCATTCCAACAAGCTTGTTTTCCGCTGCATTTTACAGTTTTAGCTTATTTCCTTATTGAATAGAAAACCAGTTTTACTGTATATCTGTTATTTTGTGTTAAGCATATTTTAATAATCTGTATTCATTTCGTTCTGCTCATAAAATCTGGATCAGTGGTGTCAGAGCGGTCTGCTCCTTGTCGTCTTAATGCATGTCCCCAACGAGATCAGGGTACAAAGAATTGGGTCTCGAGCTCGTTTCTCTTGAGGACCAAAGCTCTCGCACGCCCAAGCGACCTCTCATGGAAGGAGAAAAGAAAGATGACGGGACAGGAGATCCTTTCAAAATTTTGCTTGAAGAAGCCCTCACGCAACAGAGGAATGGATGATGGATAGTTTCGTGCAAATCCTTCGGCGGTTACCAACAGGTGACATGTCTTCCTCGAGCGGAAGCGTCGCCCCCGAGCGACCTTTCATGGCAGGAGAAAAGAAAGATGACGAGACAGGAGATCCTTTCAAAATGTTGCTTGAAGAAGCCCTCACGCAACAGAGGAATGGATGATGGATAGTTTCACGCAAATCCTTCGGCGGTTACCAACAGGCGACATGTCTTCCTCGAGCGGAAGCGCCGCCCCCTTCAAGGTACAAATCAAATTCGATATTCCTATATTTGAAGGTCAAATAGATGCATATGTTGTAGACAAGTGGTTGAATCTACTAGAAGGGTATTTTTCTATCCATAACTTTTCGAATAGAGAAAAGATTACTTTTGCGCTCCTCAAAGCTGCTCCCCATGTCAAAGATTGGTGGGAAACTTTCTGTGAGAAAAAGGAAATAGAGGAACCCTCATTATTTACAGTCACAACCACTTGGGAATCCTTTCGGGATGCTATTAAGGAACAATACTACCTTGTGGGAAGTTATGACGACTTGTATACCAAATGGACCACACTGCGACAAGAAAGAGACCAAGCAGTGCCAGAGTTCACAAATATCTTCCATACCTTGCGCACCAAGCTGGGTATCAAAGATTCAGAGTGACATCTAGTACTCAAGTATCGCGGTGCTCTGCATAGATACATCCAGACCGAAATGGAATTTCTGGACATCTCCTCCTTGGGCACGGCCTGCCGATATGCCGTCAAAATCGAGCAAAAGCTCAAACAAAAGACGCGGCAATTTGGGCCTGGGAACCCATCACAACAAAAGACAGGAAAGGGTGGCCCCAACCCACAGAATAAAGGACAGAGCAAAGATGGACAACATCAGGACAACCAGTCCAAGCTGCAAACAAAGAAGGACACCGGAAAGACAAAGAAAGATACCGGGAAGTGGTGCGACTTCCATAAGAGCCCTTGGCATAACACTGATGACTGTTGTTCAAAGCAGTCGCTGGTGGCCGAAGTGAAAGCGTATGAATCAGATGTAGGTTCTGACTCTGAGTCAGAACCAGAAAGGGGAAGACAGATCACTGAAACGGAACCCAGTGCCACTGTGGCTACCACCAAGCTCCATCCTAATGAACCAGACGAGCCAAAAGAAGGAGAGCGCCTCTTCCATTCACAGATGTGGGTAAAAGGCACCCCGTTGCACTTCATCATTGATAGCGGTAGCCAGAAGAACCTCATCTCAGCAGAGGTTGTCAAGCGGTTGGCCCTGCCAACAACGCTCCACCCACAACCCTACACCATTGGATGGCTCCGCCAAGGAAGCGATCTCTACGTCAGCCAACAGTGCCGACTGTCGTACGGCATCAAGCCCTTCAAGGACGAGGTATTGTGTGATATTGCTCCTCTCAAAGTTTGTCATGTTCTTTTGGGCCAACCTTATTCATGGAAACGTCATGCTGTATATGAGTCTAGGCCTCGTAGTGTTATTATTACTTTGAACAGGAAATTGTACAGGATACCCGAGGCAGTCCCTCCTAGTGCTATTTCCTTGATTTTTGCCAAGCAATGCAGGAAGGTCATCTCTCAGACCGAGAAATTTATCTTCTTCGTGATTCATTCTCAGAGTGAGAAAGATCGCAGCCACATCCAGGGCCTCCGTGGTCGATCTCTCCACACAACAGAAGCAAGTGGATAAGGTCATGGAAGAATACTCAGATATCTTCTCCTCTCCTACCGGGGTACCTTTGCACTGCCAGGTCAAGCATCCCATCGATCTGACCCCAGGCGCACCGCTACCCAATGGGACAGTCTATCGTCGCTCACTGTTAGAAAATGAGGAGATCAAGAGGCAGATCCAAGAATTGCTCCACAAGGGGCACATCCATCCCAGCTCATCGCCTTGTGGGAGCCCAATCGTGCTAGTGTAGAAGAAATATGGGACCTGGCGACTCTGCATTGATTACCGGGCCCTAAATAAAATCACAGTCCGGAACCGGTACTCGATTCCCCAAATTGACGACCTCCTTGATCAGCTCACGGGGGCCAAATACTTCAGTAAGATTGATCTGAAGTCTGGCTACCACCAGGTCCCAATAGAACAAATAGATGTATGGAAGACTGCCTTCAAGTCAAAAGAAGGTCTTTTTGAATGGCTGGTCATGCCCTTTGGTCTGATAAATGCTCCAGCAACCTTTATGAGGATGATGGATGATATCCTACTACCTTTCACCAATACTTTTATAATGGTGTATCTGGATGACATCCTCATTTACATCAAGACTTGGGCGGAACACTTGCAACATATTTAGCAGGTTCTGCACACCCTGCGGCAACACAAACTATATGCGAACTTGGAAAAATGCTCCTTTGGCATGGATAAGGCCCATTACTTAGGCTACATTGTTGATCAACATGGTGTGCATGTGGATCCAGCCAAGATCCAGGTCATCCATGACTGGCCAGCCCCAACCACACTCACTGAACTTCGGAGCTTCTTGGGCCTCACCAATTTTTATCGCAGGTTCGTGCTGGGATTCTCTCATATCGCATGGGCCCTCAGCCAAGTAACCAGGGGTGGCGGTAAGGCAAAATTTGTGTGGGGCCTGTCCCAACAACAAGCCTTTGATGACTTGAAGAAGCATTTGTGCTCATCCCCGGAACTCTCATTATCAGACCTGCAACATCCATTTGAGATCGAAACAAATGCTTCAGATTATGCTGTGGGCGCCATTCTCACTCAACACAGCCACCCTGTGGCATATCATAGTGAGACACTATCAGATGTTGTTCGTAAGTACCCTACTTACGACAAAGAAATGTACTCCATTGTGCAAGCCTGCAACCAGTAGAGACATTACATTCTTGGGAAGGAGACAGTCATCCACACTGATCACAAGCCCCTACAGTTCATGCAGACCCAAGGAAAATTGCAGAATGACCGCCATCAGAAGTGGTACACATACTTACAACAGATCCACCTCAACATCAAGTACAAAGTAGGAAGTGCCAACTGAGTTTCTGACAGCCTCAGTTGACCTCCAGTCGTGGCACTCACCACGGTGCTAGACTCTTGTGGCCACGAGACCTCCGTATGGCCCCACCTCTACGAGACAGACCCTGACTTCTCCACCACCTACCACATGTTGGGAACCAACTCAGTGGTCGCTAATTTCCATCTTCGGGATGGGTTGTTGTGCCATCTGGTCCATCTCTGCGTTCCATCAAGCGAGAGCATGAAGCTGATTTGGGAAGCTCACTACAATCAGGTGGCAGGACACTTTGGTGTCAAAAAGACAGTGGCAGTGCTGCAGAAACATTTCTACTAGCCGAAACTTCGACAGGATGTTGGCAAGTATATCAGGTCCTGCACCGCCTGCGCTATTGCCAAACCGACCACTAAGAAACAGGGCCTGTACACCCAGCTTCCTACTCCTAACAGGCCATGGGAATCCATCTCAATGGACTACATGTCGGGCTTCCCGTCCACCAGAAAGGGAAATGATTGTGTTTTTGTGGTTGTTGATCGCTTTTCCAAGATGGCAATTCTAACTGCCTGCAAGAAGAACATCATAGCAGAAGTCACTGCTAAGCTCTTCTTTGAACGAGTATGGGTACATTTTGGGATCCCACAAACCATTATCTTAGATTGTGACAGTCGGTTCCTCAGCTCATTCTGGTCGAGCCTCTGGTCACTGCTGGATACCAAGCTCACCAAATCTACTGCCTTCCACCACCAGACAGACGGTCAAACTGAGATCGTCAACCAGATGGTCGTCAATATCATGCGCATGTACAATTCAAAACACCCCCACACATGGGATGAGAGTCTCCCCTGTGTCCAACATAGCTACAACCGAGCCCTGCATAGCTCAACTGGCCACATCCCCTTTCAGGTAGGGTTGGGATTCCAACCATAGGGCCCCATGGATGTTGCACTACCCCTGGAGACCACCTCGTTCCCTGCTACACCAAAAGCTGACAAAGCCACCCGGTTCATTGAGAAAAACCAACACATCCACCAACAGGTTCAGGATATTCTACAGAAGTCTAATGCCAAGTACAAGCAGCGCCATGATCAACATCGGGTTCCACATAAGTTTTAGGTGGGTGACAAAGTTTGGTTGCATTTGCAAAAAGAACGCCTTACAGGGCCCCATCGGAAGCTTCACCCACTCCATTATGGGCCGTACACCATCACCAAGGCGGTGGGTGACAATGCTTTTCAGCTCAACATTCCCCCCTTCCTTGGTCTGCATCCAATCTTCAATGTGGCTCTCCTTTGGCCATATTTCCCACCATTATTAGACACCTCAGAGATAGCAGAGCAGTTGACACCAACAGAGCTCAACCCTGACTGCATGCAATAGGAATCCATCGATCAGATTGTGGACACACAGATCAAGGGCACTTGACAGCAAAGGATCCAGCTTTATCGAGTCGTTAAAGCAGGGCAACTCCTGCACCAAGGCAAGTGGCTCACCCGGGGCCAAATTCAACAGAAATTTCCTCATCTGATGGGAGAACTCAACGCAATGGGGACCATTGCTTCCTAAGGAGGGAGGATTGATCCAGGTGGATATCGGTGGCAACCCACCTTTTCCAACTGGCTCAAAACAGTTTTTTGGCAATTTTGGTAATTTACTATTTTTAGCAGTTTTTCAAGTCCTGAACTTCGAGAGCCATTTTGAGGCCCTAAATGATGTTTTTTGGGGTATCTCTTACCAGCAAATTTGATCATCAAATTCATCTTAATAGCTGTATTTATCAGATATATCTTTCCAACGAGCTATCGTGTGCCCCAAACGGAGATCATATGCCAAAGTTACGCCCCTGGGAAGTTGGTACACCAAACTACCCAAAATGGGGTCCACAAAACTGTTGGCTTTTCATCTTCCGGGGTCAGGGTTTTGGATTTTGGGTATTGTAAAAAGGCCTTCAGAGCCTCATTGTAATCATCTTGCGAATGAGCATAGCCATTACATCTCTTCTCAGAGATCAGATGCCACCATTCCAACAAGCTTGTTTTCCGCTGCATTTTACAGTTTCAGCTTATTTCCTTATTGAATAGAAAACCAGTTTTACGGTATCTCTGTTATTTTGTGTTAAGCATCTTTTAATAATCTGTATTCATTTCGTTCTGCTCATAAAATCTGGATCATATTCATTTTAGCCAGAGGAGACCAGGTGCTTGAGCTTGTTTGTTACTATGATATCCCACCATCTTACTAATGGGCAACACATTAGCTACGCTATGTTATATTATGTATAGAGTTTATTGTTGATGCCCGGGATGATCACGTGGGCTATTATTTTTCGACGACATTTTTTTATTGCTTTAGACCACTATCATAGCTAGTTGTTTGGGAGGCAGTTTTTCCCCTTTGCCTCAAAGATATTTACTCTATTTTTTGAGAGGTTTACAACAACTCAACCCACATTTGGGCCTACATTTGATTGCATACCAAGTAGACCTATGACTGATGTGCGTATGCGCATCTGGGGATAGGGGTTTCCAAAGAGAGGACAAAATGAGATCACGTGTAGGGTGCTCGGAGCAAATGTTTTGGAGATGTTATGTAGACATGACCGACATTCAGTCATCGATTGTGGATAGTATCCATATGCAAGGATCAACTAGCAAGGTTGTGTGAACATCATATTTACTCTAGATGAGCTATCAAATATGAGAGGTAATATGATCATTATATTTTCATTAATGTAGTTAGAAATTTTTTATCTTATTTAACGCACATGCAATTAATTATAATATTTTGTTTAAATTGTTTAATTATTGTACTTGTCTACTATTTTGTAGATATTGGATCATTTGGTAGGGATGAGCCACCACTACAGGATTTGGAGGTGGATGAGGCAAATGATCCAAGTGGTGACCGTATACCTAGCATGGATCTGCATAGGCTAACTCCGAGATTTTTTCACCATGTTGCGCATCGTTTATGTGACTATATGGCTCAAAATGGGGTGGAGCCTATACAACCTCAGATCTCACATGACACCGAGCTCTCTTCCATGTGGTTCACCCTTCCCCATGATATGACGATATTGATGCATCATATTGTTAGTGTTGTTAGGCTCGTTGAGGAGTTGAGGGCTATTCCAAATCCATATTCTGAGGATGATTCTCCTTCACCTCCTCCACCACCTCCTCCATTTATCGATAGAGCAGTTTCCATATCGTCTAACATCGCACATGCATCTAATTCTTATCCCCCAACACCATCCCCTCCTTCAACATCCCCACCACCACCATCCCATCCTCCAACATATCCACTACCTTCCATTGATGCCCCATCCATTGATTCATTAGTCCCACCATCGCCATCCCCTCCTCTAGAAGGCCCATCACTATCCACTATTGACCCATCCATAGATCCATTAGTCCCACCACATCCATCCCCTCCTCTAGCATCCCCACCACCATCCACGGATGCCCCATCCATTGATCCATTAGTCCCACCATTACCATCCCCTCCTCCAACAATCCCACCACCATCCATTAATGCCCCACTCATCTATCCATTAGTCCAACCACTGCCATCCCTATGCCAACATCCCCACCACCATCGATTGATGACCCATCCACCAATCCATTTGTCTCACCATCCATTGATGCACTAGGATATTTATAGATATACATTAATTTATATTTAGTATGTTGTTACATGATGCAGGTAGTGGTGTACCATCTACCTCTTCTAGAGCACATGAAGTTGATGAGTTTGGCTCTAGTAGTGGACCTAACTAGTATATTTGATTATTGAAATATGAGACAACATCTATATTGATTTTTTATATGTATATTTCACTTCAAATATATATATTATTCATTTTCATATCATGTTCATGTTCATGTTGTTTGATTCATAAATCATGCTTTTTCATATGATGTTCATGTTCATGTTGTTTATTTTGAATTATAAATTATTCATTTGATTATATTATGTATTTTCATGTCATGTTCATGTTGATATTACTTGATATGGATGGTTGCAGTAATATGCTTTAGTAAACTTCACTTGTGCAAGTGGGTAAACCATAAGATAAATCTCAAATGAATTAATCTGAAATATGTAATTGAATTTTTATCCAACTCTCTGGCATGTTAATTTAAAAATATATTGTTTTTAATAGTGCTTTAATAAGTTTGAGTCTTATCCCTAAAATGATATTTATATTTATAAATAAACAAACATATTAAAACATATTTATTAAATTTTTAATAAACAATAATTGTGAACCATTAAATTGTACCACTGATGATGATGTGGATTGTAAATAGCAAATAATTTTCACAGTTTGAAATTGTAAAACTCTAAATAATGAGCAACAAATTCTTTAAAAAAATAAAATTTGTGCAATATTGTTGTTAAAATTAAAGCCTTAAAATGTATTTCTTAACCCTTGATATTATATTAATTGTAACCCTTAACCCTAGCCTTAATAATAAACCATTATACTAAAACCTAATTAAATTAACTAATGGTATCAAATTATTATATTATATTGTTTTGTTATAGTTATATGAAAAACAATGCTATTTTAATACTATAATATTATTTTCATAAGATTATTGCTTAATCATTATCTATTACCATTCCCCACAGCGGGTGTTGGCCCATTCCCAGCCACATGGCATTCCCATGATTGTGACATTTGATAGATCAAGTGGAATGCCACTGGGTGTGTGGACCATCCACACACTTATATTAAGAGAAGGTTTGTTCTTAGCATGCATCATGGCATGGTGGGGATAATTCACCTCGCTCACACAAATCTGCAACTTTCCATCAGAATTTCCCTTGCATGATTTGGTTAGTACACCATAATTCATGATGCATTCAAACTCTTTCAATCAACGTACTCGCTTAGATTGGGAGATGTAATGGTTGATGATTACGCTCAGCAAGTGATATTACCACCTTTTCTTTGGCCATCACCACCTTTATAGCCTACTTTCTTCCAGGATCTCCAGTTCTGCCACTCATCATCTCTCCTTTCATAGCCCCCGCTCCCCTTTAGTCTGTTTTTTTCCCACCCGTTCCTTCGACGTGGCTCGCTTTAAGCACACAGAGCGGAGGACCACTGTTGGTCCTCACCGGTCCCATATTCCTCGAGTTATTCCTAACAAGGAAAAGGCCAAGGCATGTTTTGATGATCGAGTTCATCCCATCACCAGAAGCCACATTCACTATATGGAAACTTGGTTCCTTGAGCATTGCAGGAATCTTGCTCCAGGAACACTAGTGGAAGATTTTGGTCATATGGTGGATGATTCGGGCTCTACCCGAACTAGAGAAACTTGTTACTAAAATTCTTGGCCTTATGTGGCATACCAAAACTTTGTTAGGACAGTTCATCACGAACGATACCTAAGGCTAGTCCCAAACTTATTCTCAAGGTATGACCCTGCATGTGAGGATGGATTGCTTGGAGGGTTGGATCCAACGTCTCACTCAGGAATATGTGGACTCTGATGTCTGGATTAATTCCAATCTCAATGCTCTCACCCAAGAATTAACAGGTGAAACATTCAATTGGGCTCCTTCAAATCCTTAGGACACTTTGATAGTTTTCCGTCGTGTTTCCCTATCGTTCAAGCTAGGTGAGCCTTCCAATGCCAAGAAGGAAAATCCAATGATGAGAAATTTGCTTCTCTTCCCATTCTAATTTTGGATAATGACTAGTCTTGTTATGTGTTGCATGGTCCTTTTGATGAACAGTTGTGGCCTGCGCTATGTCTTGCTTTGTTTATGTCTGATAGATTTCAATCTTTTCATTGTTGAGTTTGTGGCCATAATCACTAGCATGTGGGGGATCTTGCTCAGTATCAAAACTCTCTATTGAATTTGGTTTGTTTAGCAGATTGATAAATGTTTTAGTCTATCCATCTATTGGGTTTTGTTGTCCTTGACATGCATCTAGCCTCTTTTTGCATCCATATGGCTTGCTTCTCTTGTACATTTTGTTAGTTTTTAATAGAATGTTGAATTTATAAAACAAAAAAAAATCGTATCTATTACAATATATTGGTAAGATAATAATAATATATAACCTCAATAATTATAGTAAGTTATATAATTGTTCATTAAGTTGTTGAGGCCCACCATCACTATAATATTATTGTCGTAACGTTATTGCTTAATCATTAAGAACAATGCTATGCTAATACTATAATATTATTATCGTCATAACAATGTGATTAAAAACAGTTGTTTCCAATGGTCATCTACATGCTAATAATCCTTATAATACACATGCTAATAACTTATATGGTCCTTGTGATAATGAGAAGCCTTGTTGCTTCAATGTTAAAAATAACCCCTATTGCCCTTACAATTATTGTTTTTATGTACACTATTGGTCATCAAATGGAAGAAACATCTTTCCTAATATGAGAAACAGTTTTAATTATTAATCATGTTAGATGGTTCGATTTTTTATTAATCATTGGATTGATTTAATTCTTGATGACTATATAATACCATGGAAATTTAATGATAAGGATAATAAAATAATTAAATGATAACTATATCTCATAAATTGATTACTTCATACAAACAATAATTGTCGCAAAATAACTAAAGTTGAAATACACAAATCGATAAGTACATGTTAAATTAAATCTAATTTAGTCATTAAATAACTCTTAGGCAACTCAAATTCAACCTCTAGTCATCAAGTTTCACATAGGTAAATAACTAAAAATAACATACATGAAAAAAAAGAAACAAGTTTGGAAGCATGAATTCCGCTATTTAGAACTCTATTTCTTAAATTATATTAAAAGCATACTTGAAAATCAACTTAGAAATGTAGAAGAGATATAAAATAATAATGAATAATCTTTCAAAATTATGTATAAATTTTAAAATATTTGCTATTTTTCTAAAACATGCAAACCGGTCAATATTCATCATAATGTCCACACTCATCAATATGCCAACATTTGTCTTTTCTATTTCACCTATTGGATCATTGACCACTGTGGAGGGTATTAAACCGTAAACTTTGAGTAGTCGGTCATTAATATAATGGGACGGTGTGACACACCTAGGGTTCACCTTCAACCCTCGACATTTTTAACAACCACATACTACTAGGGTGTCATGAAAGAGATCCAATTCATGCTGAAGTACCATTGGTCCAGGATGGTTGCTAGATGATGACATCTTACATTTTTTTTTTTTTGGGGGGGGGGGGGAAATGGCCTTCCATTTTCATCTACCATCTACATGCGGTATGTTGTTTCTGATAATACCTTGCATCCTTTTGGGAGTGGTGGAATATCATGTGCATTCGAACTTGATCTAGAATCAAGACCCTGCAAAAGTTAATGCACAATTATTAAAATGCACATTCAAAGAAAGCATGAATTCAATTAGATATAATAAAAAAAGGACTTACTGGTGATGAAAAGGGAGAACTCAAACTTGGAATGATATGGAATGAGCTGGAATTTGAAGAATCAACCATTTGATTTGTCACTCTTTTTTCCCCTACATTTGAGTAAAAAATACAATCAATACATGTCTTCATTCTTAAAATAAAAATAGGAAAACATAAAACATCTTTTTTACATAACCGGTGCGCCATATTATGCAAAGATGCACTGGTGCACATCAAGACAATAAGTGCATCGGTGCACACATACAAGTTGTAGTGGAAACCTCCACAAAGGACAAATCTCCGCTAAAAAATAATTGCAAAAGATTTCGCTTCTAATTTTTGTCTATATATGTTGTCAGTGCTCTTATAACAGTATAAGGCACCAGTGTGTTATTACCTATCGAGCACACTATTATCCTGACCAAAACAAAAATAAAATATCATGGAATAAAAATTACTATGAAGGGATCAAGGGAAAGACATAAGAAACAAAGAGCATGGCAAGTTTTTTGAAAATTTCATATATTTCAATTATTTGTATGTTTAAATGATGTGTATTGGTTTATACACGTCATGCAAAGTAACAAACTTAAGCAAACTATATAAGATTGTTCATAATTTAAGTGAATAAAGAGAAAAAAAAAGCTTTAGGAATTTATTGGAAATAGAGGAATTATGTAGATCAAAAGGTGATAAACATGAAGTTTGTGTTTGACTTCTTACTAACAACGTTTCTCAACAATAATTGCTAACATGTTTAAAACTTTGGATTTCGAATTTGTTGAATGTTGTGCAGGGACAAACAACGAGGAAATAGAATGTCCTACGAAGATAAAAATAAGAAGAATGTAAATGATGATGAATTGGTCATTAGTTCAACTGGAGTGGTCCTGTAAGTTAATGAAAGGGGGAAACAATTTTATAAAACTTTGATGGATACAATGGAAAGAATGTATAGACGTAACTTTCATTTACAATACAAAACTCAATCCAATGACTCTAAGAATCATTTTATAAGGAAACAACAAGAAGCTCTTATGGAGTAGTGGGAACTAAGACTCGTGAGACTTGCAATAGAAAAAACATACAATAGCAAAAAGGAATCATTTAAAAAGCATTATTTCTAAAAATATTTCTCTATACTAGTCCAAAAATTTATTTAATATTTTTGCTATTCTTATTTTCATATAAATATTAATCAATTTTTTCATTGTGTTGTGTTTTTCATTTCTCGGGAAAATTGCTAAAATTCCAGAGGAAGAACGACATGATATCCAAAAGATGTTGGTAGGGATGTCAAAAAAGGTGTACCATGAGATGGTAAAAAAAAGAACATAACCACATCGTAGTGGGAACCATCCCAACAACAACGTACATCAAACGTATGTAATTATTGCTTTATTTTAATGTGTAGAGAGTTTAATTATTGCATAAAATACTAATTTCAATTGTTTTGTTGTTGCATAAAAGAAAATAAAATGGAACCCATTCAACACATAAAATAGGATGACGAGGCAAAAAAGGGTTGATCACAAAGTTTATGAATACTTGTGGTTTTCTTCATATTTCATATTTGGTGTGGTGTTTATATTCTATTTAAATTACAATTGTACATGTATATTTTCTAACAGGTACTAACATACGGAGAAGAGCCATCTAATCATTTGATTAACATTGGATTAAATATGAGTTGTGACTATATGTTGAGGTATCAAGGATTAATTGAACAATTTGTAAGTAGTTATATTTTTTTACGTGCCTTATTTTATAATTAATGGAACAACAAGAAAAATTTAATTATTTATATGCTTTGTCATGGCATATGAAACTCACAGGAAACAAAGTATGGAGTGGGTCCAACAAATGATTTGTTGGCACATGACGTGAGGAATGGTTTTGAAAATGTGTGAAGTTTATGATTCACTCATTGCACTAGTACATGACTTTTTCATTTATGTATTCATGTATATTATAGTATCTATAAATGTAGATATACTCGTTATATTTTATTTTTATGCTTGTAGATGGAACATGAAAATGTAGAACAAAATGGAGTCAATCTACAAAACATTTCAAATAATTCAAAAACAATATCCCTTGAAGGTGATGAAGAAATGAGGCATGGAAGTAGCTCGAGTGACTACAACAGTTCAAGTGATGAATGATGGTCAATACATTTGAATGTTGTAACTGCAAGTTGTATTTTTTGAATTTATATACGTGAAAAACAAACATTATGTTCAATGTTGACATATCATACCAATTGGATGAGGGTAAGTTTTCAATAATTGTAACATTGTCAAATGACATTTTGATTATGGAGAACCTTTATGTTGTCTCATATTTTGAATTCTTATTCGTATATAATAAAATGGGTTTCTTCTTCTACTGCATTTTCAAATGTTGCAAAATGTTGTATTGATTAAATATATGAATGATTTGCATTGTGACAATGAACAAAAGTGTAATAATCATGCTTACCGAAAACACAATAACTAAAATATAAAAATAAATATTATTAAAAAAATTGATTTTCTGATAATTAATTCAAATGCTAAATATATGAATGCCTTACATGGTAGAAATCGGTATAGAGAAACATACTCGCCTTGAGATGGGCTATGTGATTTAGGGTTTGAGAGTCATCAAACAGAACATGGCGGCCATGGATCCTTCCATGGCTTCCATCCCCCCCTTTTTTTCACTGAGTTGCTGTCTGGTTTGGACAAATGGAGGTGGAAACAGCTAGTTCTCTGCGAGTGGCATGTTGGCGAATCTTTTGTGTGGTGACCCATTGCTATGTGGGTTCCTCCTGCGAACCAGTGGCGGCGGCGATGGATCTTTGTGCTGAGGAGTGCATATAGGAAGTGCGTCCACGAAGGGGGCATTGGCAGCAGCCAAACGGCGGTGGAGATCCACTCTGATGCGGGCTTCTATTTTCTTTTGGCGGCGACGTCAACTCATTGTCAAGGCCGACAATGGCTGGATGTCCTCGGTGCGGTGTGAACCTTTCTTGGCGGCACTGTGACTACCTATGACGGTGGTTTCAACCTTCAGTTTCCGGTGGCTCTGCAACCTCCCGTTGAGTTTTGGTTTTTTGTTTTCTGCATCTGTCGACATATTATTTGGATTCTCTTTTTTGTTTCTTCAGCTCCTAATGAGTTGGTTCTTCATTGTACATGAGCCATTCTTGGCTGCCCTGATGTAGGGTTTTTTAGATTTAGGTTTTTCTGGTGGTGCTTTGGTACCTGATATTTTTTCTATGAAGCTGAAAAGCTGTTTACTGGAAAGGGCTCTTAGAAGCCTTTCTGCAATATGTAATTTGATTATTCCTAATGAAATTACAATTTTTTCCTTGGAAAAAAAATATGAATGCTTTACATGGTTACAATGAATATAAGTGCAATCAACTTGTATATCCAAACATAATAAATCAAATATAAAAAAATATTATTATAAAAAATATTTGATTCTTGAATGATTAATTGAAAATTTGTAAATATAAAAAAGAATAAACTATATTTGCAAATCTATAGCATGGGAAAACTTACCACTGAACCATACCTAATTTTACCCATTGGTGCTCTTTACATAACATAAGCCCCAATGCTTTTCACTTAACTAACGCACTGTTTCTCTTAAACAAACTATACGCGTCGGTGTGAATAAAATGTAAATTATGCATTGGTGCCTTTTGGGGATGATATACACACCGATTATCTTAACGCAACAATATGCATATTACAAGATCAACATTGATGCATTTATATATTGAAAATCATTGGTGCTTTTAGATAATTCATGGAGCACTAGTGCATTTATATAGTGACAAGCACTGATGCGTCTATATATTGACACACATCGGTGCTTGTATAAGCAAACTCATGTTATATGCACCAGTGCTTGTATAAGAAAAATCATGTTATATGCACTAGTGCTTGTATAAGAAAACTCATGTTATATGCACTAGTGCATATTTGAGTGTTATACACACCGATGTGTATATAATACAATGCAATAGTGCTATTACAGTATAATATAAGCATTGGTGTGTCTACATTGAAATATATGCATCGGTGCGTTTAAAATGCATATAAGTACTAGTGCGTATTATCTATAAGAGACGCACTGGTGCACATTACCAAATTTTGCGCATAGAATAAAAAGCCTCTGTTTTAACCTTTGGTTTCCCATAATTTTATAGTTATAGTGAATATTCGCTACAACCTCCGCTACTAGAAACGAGGGCTGTAGTGGAGTTTTTTTTGACAAATTTTCTCAATATTGTAACACTAAAACCTCCACTACAGGGTGTTTTCCTTATAGTGAAAAAAACAAACATTACCTATAGACACATTAGACCAAGTTGATCTTAACTAATGCCTAAGTGTCTAAATATCAGAACATCTCCCCTTAATAACAACTTAGGATGGGCTCTAATGCCTCCTCCCTTATTTGTTTGATAAATAGGTTGAACACCTTAAGGCAACCACTCACACAAATAGAAAAAATACCATGGTTAAAACCCTCAAAGAGGGAACCAATCCATGACCCCAACCAATGTGGCCACTTTAGACAACATATTAATGCAAAAGGAAAATAGTTTACATATGAATCTCTCACAATCAATCATCAACAAATGACCTCCATTCTCTTTAAATAGAGATCATGGACCGATCGGGTGTTAGCCCATGGACCAAGTGTTATTAGTATTGAGGAGAAGAAGAATTGTCAAATCATTTTATGTCTAAAACATAATCATGGCCATCCAATTAATTAGTTACAAAATCACATTAAAGAAGCACACTTTACCTAGAGACACATTAGACCAAGTTGATCTTAACTAACTCCTAAGTGTCTAAATATCCCAACAAAAGGAACATGGATTTATGCCTCTAGCACAAATGCACGTGGTGTCATTTTCAACAATCCATGCTTGTGAGGCTGAGATGCGAGACGTTGATGACAAAGAACCAATATTGATTAGTCAAAGACAACCAAGTCTATTTAGTGATAGTGTAGAAATATCCAACAACCTTAGAGCTAATTTTTATTGTTGAAGCTCAAACACTAATATAAGCCTCATGATAGTTTCCTTTCCTTATCTCCAAAATAGAGAAGGAAGAGGAAGTGGAAATTTACAATCAACACCAAAACCCTTATGACTCATTATGAATGATTCCAATGTGACAAGACAAGTCAATAGACATAGTTGTTCAAGTTATTACTATGTTATTTTGATTTGCTTTAGGGACCTCATAAAATGCCTTTAAGTTGCACAAGTGGACGCAACATCAACCTAAAATATGGCATTGTCTAGTTGAACAAGGTGTTGAGAATGTCGAACTTCATTGTTGGAGATTGAATAGATAGAGGGGAAAATAAAGGTGTTTGGGTAAAGAGATAAAGGGGTAAAGCTAGGTGTTGTTGGATAATATGCTCTAAGATCATTTCCCTATGGATCCACCATAGTTTTAGTTCTAAATAAATATGGCATGTGGAGAATGTACTTGGAATTATGTCTTCTTAATTGAATAACATTAAGAATTGATACCCATTAACTCAAGTTGACAACATGTTAGATGAACTTCGAGGAGAAAAATAATTCAGTGAGATTAACATTAATTTCAAATACCGCTACCTCTGATACGGGTGACATCACTCCACACCCACATGCGAACTGGGAGACAACTAAAACTGTTTATGGGAGGGATGACATGGAGGAGATGCCACATGATTCCCTTGCATGCAGGACATTAAAGCAATTAAAAAAGGGTGCCTTAAGGTGTCCCCTCGATGTTCTGGATTAAGTGAAGGAGGCAGAGGAAATTATGGGTGTGGTTACAGGAAGACAAGAGGCACAAAGCATTCATGTCAGTTTCAAATTTCAATTGCCAAGTTATGGGGCTTGCATTTATTATTTATGGGTTTCCATTGGAGGATAGAAGGCTCTTTACTTGGTATGGTTCTATGCTATACTTATTAGGTCTAATAACAACAAAAAAAGTTCAAGGATTTGTGGCAAACTTGTTAGGTCATACAGAAGAAATCATTGGAACCGAAGCAAGTTAAGCCAATGTGGTAAACTTTGTGGCCATGGCTCTATGACAAAAGGAACATTGTTGGAGAGGTGGGTGTAGTAGGAGGATCACCTATTCAGAGGATTCCTACAACACAAACATTCCCTACCCCATTTTCCAGGAGATAGAGGAGGCTGAGGGTAAAATGGTGGCATTGATGCTGGAGGACTAGAATACCAACTAGACCCTAGACCCTTATTGGATTATCATAACTCTATTGGGAAAGTTGCAAATGGAAAGGGATCAATTGCACAATGGAATTTGTTTTTTCATCCAGGAAATGAGGGGCGATCTACAAAGCCTTCATACCAATTTGGAGCTCCTGTTTGAGGTGATAGAAACCATTAGATGGAGGAGCACAATGTCGGCACGGTCTCTGGCCCTATTTCCATGTCAACTAATGAAAATCCTCGAGTTTGTTAATTTCTTTAGTTTTATTACTTATGGTAAGTCAGTTTTCAATTTGAACATGGTGGAAACATCTAAATGTTCTAAATGTTTTGTTAATAAAACTAGTAAGGACAGGAGGGAGGGACTCTGGTTTCCCATGTTTACAGGGCATATTCCTCTCAAGTTTATTTTTTCTTATGTTTTGGCTTGTATACCTTTCCTCAGACTGAGTATACTCTTGAGAGCTTGTCTGGTTTCCCATTGGGCAAGTTAGCCCCGAGATATTTTGTAAAATATGTACTCATCTACCTTACATAAAAAATTTCAAGTACCAGTAGATACATATCAAGATAGAGGGTAAGTATAAGAGAACCTTCAAAATATCAAAATGTCTATTTCAATGGATAGTGACGTCATATGGTTTTACTAATTCCTCTATGACATTAATACGGATGATGAATGAAGTTTGAAGACTATTTCATGACTCATTTGTCAATGTATATCTAGACAACGTTCTTATTTACATAAATCCTAAGGAGGATCACTTGCATCACTTGGACTAAGTGTTTATAAAACTCTAGAGAGAGAATTTGTTGGTAAGAATGAAAAAAATACATTTGGGTAATTAAAACTTGATTATATTGGCCCTTCTTCTTGAACCAGGATAGATTGAACATTAATTTGATGAATATTTCAGCAATTGTTAGTTGATTGTTGCTATATAACATCCATGACCAATGAAGTATCGTAGGGGTGGTAAAATAACCAAGAAAGTCAATCATATACTTTTTCCCATGTGGCACTTAATTAGAACCATGTCCAATTCGGTTTGAAAGTTGAGTAGCAAGTTCCTTCAAAGAGATGAAGATTTGATTAGTGTATGTTATTGTCCTTTCATTACTCAACATCCAACAAGCCTTCAATATTGAAGTGGGTGCCTCTAGATAAGTAATACACATAGTTTTGAAGACACCTTGAATATTCATGCATATCACTCTTAGAATTTTTAGGTGTCACTTTGAATAATTTAGTCTATGGTCACAAGATGTATCTATTGGCACAAGTTGTTAAGCGTTGGAAACAAATTTGTTGTAAAAGAGACAATATTGCATGGAAAACAAAATCCTCTCCAATTTGTTCCAACATATAAAAAGATTAAGAATGCACACCACATGAAATAGACCACTTATTTACAACAATTTAGCATTGAGATAAAGCACTAGAAGGGAACTAGAAATAAAATTATAGATTTTCTTTTGTGACCACTAGCAATTGGATTGATAATGTTTGTGGAGTTTCAATATGTTTGTTGATTCAACACTTTCAAGGAATCTTACACATAACAATGAGACAACAAATATTTGCATAGTCCTACAGATATCTACGACAAACCTGTGAGATGAAGAGTTATATGATTACCTACTAAAACACATATTTTTGAACCAACCTAGTAGCATTTATTCTTCCCATGGATACTATAGACTTTAGTTATTGTACAAGGTGAGCCATTCCAAAATATTAGGACAATTTAGTGTATAGAATACGATCGTTAATTTGTAGAGGTATTTCTTCTAACCAAGAATGATGCAAATGGTAGCAAAGTTCGTGCACAATTCTCCCATCTATAACATATCAAAGCCAATGAATTGAAAGATGAGCAAATATATTCCAGTCCCAATTCTAATAAGACCATGGGACTTGGTGTCAATGGATTTCCTTAAAGGTTTGGAAACCGCTAATACAAGGAGTAATGAGTATGTTACGGTAGTTGTAGATTTATTTGGAAAAATGGTCATTGCTATACCTTGCAAAAGATGCTTTTAGCACAATAGGGAACACAATTGTTATTTAATCTAGTGCAATTCTTCTTTGACTAGGTATTTTTATTTAAACAATAGACATCTTAGATAATTTTGGAAAGTGATGAGGGGATTGATGGATACCAAGCTAAACATGAGTATTATTTCCATCAATATACATCTAGATGAACATATGTGATAAATTGCACCACCGTTTAGTTGTTGCATATTTTCAATCATAAACATTTGAGCAAAAACAATAACAATATCCCATATGTATAACATAATTACTATTTGTCGAGCACATAACACAATAAACACTTTAACTTTTAAAGTGTATCTTGGATTGCTATTGAATAGTCCATTTTTTATTCCAAGCACTATCCATGAGTTGAAATATGGTGAATGAAGTTGTTACACACATTAAAGTCATCAATTATATCAATTATATCCAAAAGGTTTATGATAAAGTTCCAGAATATGTGCATTATCAAAAACAAAAGCACAAGGTTAAGTATGATCAATTTTGTAGAGATAATCAAATTTGTGCAAGAGAGTGTCGATCCCACAACAATCCCATATTCACATATGTCACTCCTTTTAAAATTTTGCAAGAATCCCAACACCTTTCTCAACGTGTCATTTAATGCAAAAGGGATTTTTATCTACCTTAGTTGAGTTATGTGGTATGTTCATTCTAGTTGTATACTTTATTAGAGTTAACAAATTTAATGTCCCTTTTTAATAATTTTATTAAAATGGCAAATTTTTCACTTTTTTCCCTAATTCGACCTTTGACTAATTTTGATGTTTAGGTATCCAAATTGCTCCAAATGCTCCCAAATATTCTGAGGAGGTGTATGAATGATATTAATACTTTATTGTGTTGTTCAGGGATGATTTAAGACCATTAAAACACTTCTGCAAACTCATTTAAGATTCTGGTCAATGTATGGTATTTTACTAGCAATTTGGGGTTCAAATCCCCCCAGGGTAAATGCTAAATATGGCTCTCCAAATGCCTCCAAAACCACTCGAATTTCTGAACAGAGGTAGGGGATATCTTAGGGGAAATATTAAGGTCTCATGTGCACCATTATTCAGTTCATTAATTCTGTTATAACCCTCTCCCAAATAGCTACAAAATCACTAGTTCAACCTTGGGGGAAATGGCATCAATTCTTCTCCAAATGCAATGAAAATTCACAAAATGACTTCAAATGATTAGATACTGAACATGAAACTCTTAGAATTCATCATTAACATTCCATACATCAGTTTAGCATCCTTTTCTCACTCATTCATTCAAAGATAAGAACATTTCATTGTCATACATCAAGATAGTGGGGAAATGGCACTATTTTCTCATTAACAATCATATTTACATGACTCCACTTGTGCTCTCGACCTGAGACTCTTCATGACACTAAATATATCATTTATATCATATTACAAAATAATGGGGCAATTGAATCTCCCCCAAAGATATCTATATCTCACCAAGTGCGCCTCAATCCATATAGCAAGAATATGATGAGAAAACTTGGAATAGATGAAAGAACAAGCTGATATTGAAGTGTCCACGAGCTTCGGTGTAGCTGCACCTGTAACTTATGACTCCATTAAAGCTCCATGAAAGACCTGAATGACCTCTCCACACACCAACTTGGATGGGAATCTTTCACCCTCGAAATTGGCTAAGGCAAGAAGACTAGTTTCCCACTAGCTCTCTCTCTTCACAAATGCAAATTCTCAAATGATCAAAAGCCCTTCTCATTCTTGATTCATGTATTTTATAACCAACCTTAGCCTCCTATGGTTCTAATTCCTCTCATTAGCTTCTAGGGATTTCCAATTGGGAAAGATTCCACATTATGCCACTTGTCTCCCAAGTTCCAACCTTCCACCTTCTCCCAATTCGAGTAGGAGTCTCTTTGGATTCTTCAACTCCCATGAGTGCCACCTTGGAGCCTATTTTTGGACCTGACATGTCATATTGGTCAGATGTCAGCAATCAGATCTGAAATATGTCATAGATGTCATAGATTCTTCATCATTGTTGTCATAGGAGCTAGGGAATCTATCCCAAGTGTCCACAAACTTCTAGTTTGACTCTTCCTCTTCCATGGAGGTTACCATTCCATCCAAATTCGACCTATGATGTTAGATTTCATGTGTATGAGCCTACCAACTCTTCCAAGAATTTTTTCCTTCTCATGAATTCGAAATGGCAAGAGATAGATGCCATGTGGCATTGAAAAATCAAGCTAGTGTGGGTCCCACGTCCTCCATATGTCTTCAAAATCAATTGCCACTTAGAATTTCTCTTGAATTTGTTTATTCAACCTCTTTATTAAATACTTGAACTATTCTAATGTATAAACATAATTTATTAGCTCCCTTATTACAATTCCAAATGTATCCATCCAACCTAGGGAACTAGTAGGATTGATGGGATTGTCTTGCTATGCAATTATTTGAATGGGGACATTACAATACTCCCCACCCAAGATTGCCTGTCCTCCAGCAATTTCAGATTTGGATGCTTCAAAATCTTCTCCTCTTCCCATGTGGCATCTTCACTTGGTAGATCTTTCCACTGTACTAAGTATTCTTTGATAGTTCTGCTCCTCAATCTCCTTTCCCTTGTCTTCAAAATATTTTCCAAAACAAGTATGAGTTGACCTTCATCATCCAAGGGATGAAGTATTTCTGAAGTGACAATTTTGTGACCAAGAGATTTCTTGAGACATGAAACATGAAATACATTGTGGATTTTACTTCCTTCCAGAAGTTCTAATTCATATGCTACCTCCCCAATCTTCCAAACCACCTTGTATGGGCCATAGTATCTTGGATTTAGATTTTCTGCTCCATTCTTTTTGAGATATGTTTATTTATATGGCTGCAACCTCAAATATACTAAATCATTAACCTGAAAGGTCCTTTCTTCTCTATGTCTATCTGCATATTGTTTTTGCTGATTTTGGGCAACCTGCAAATTGTCTTTCAAAAGATTTAAAATTTCTTGGCTCTCTTCCACCCAATATTTAGCTTTTGGGGCTCTACTATCACCAAATATTATTTCAACAAAGGTAAGTGCATCATAACCATATAATTCTTTGAAAGGAGACATCCCTATTGACATATGAAAAGTGGTGTTGTAGCAAAACTCACCCAAGTGTAGCCATTTTGCCCATGCTTTTTGCTGCTCTCCCACATAGTTACTTAGGTACCCTTCCAACCATTGATTCACCCTCTTTGTTTGTCCATCAGTTTGTGGATGATAGCTTGCATTTGGAGTCAACTGAGTGCCAACCAATCTAAAAATTTCTTGCCAAAAAGCACCCATGAATCTACTATCTCTATCACTTACAATGCTCTTGGGGAGCCCATGCAATCTGAAGATTTCTTTGAAAAATATATCAGCCACTTGTGCAGAACTAAAATATGATGTAATAGCAAAGAAATGAGCAAATTTTTTCAACCTATCCACTACCACATATATGCAATCCTTACCCAAAGATTTGGGAAAACCAGTGATGAAGTCCATTGAGATACTATCCCATTTTTGCTCTGGAATGGGAAATGGTTGCAATAATCCAGCTGGGCATGTAAGTTCTGATTTGTTTTGCTAACATATCTTACATTCATTCACATATTTATGAACATCTTCCTTTAGCCCCTTCCAAAAAAATATTTTCCTTAATTGCCTATAAGTTTTGAAGATCTCCGGATGGCCAGCTAGTGGGGAATCATGTGCTTCTTGCAAAATTTTGTACTTGAGTTTTGAATCTTGAACCAAATAAATTATGCCCTTATGATATATCATCCCATTCAAAATATTTTAGTTATCATCCCATTTGATTCCATCTAATACATCACAAGCAAATTTATCTTTGGCATATTCAACTAGTAGCATGTTTTTCCAATCCTTGGCAATGTCCATGAGAGAAAAAGAAGGGCTTCGAGATAATGCATCTGCTACAATGTTATTCTTTCCTTTCACATATTCAATAACAAAATCATGATATTGAATCTTGCTTACCCACTTTTTTTTCCTTTCATTTAGATCCTTTTGGGTGAGGAAGTGCCTTAGACTATTGTGGTCAGTTTTCACCACAAACTTGTTTCCTACCAAGTATTGTCGAAACTTGGCCAATGCATGCATGACGGCCAACATTTCTTTGTCATAAATGGAGTAAATATATTCATGAGGCTACAACTTTTTGCTCTCAAAGGCTATAGGGTGTTGGCCTTGCTTTAGGACAACCCCTATTCCTCCACCTGAAGCATCACATTCAATAACAAAAGGCTTATAAAAATCAGGTAATGCAAGTATGGGATAGCTACTCATTACCTCTTTCATTTTTTGGAATTCTTTTCAGCCTCTTCATCCCACTTGAAAGCATCCTTCTTAGTCAAATTAGTGAGTGGAGAAGTCAACTTGGAGAACCTTTTCACAAACTTTCTATAATAGGTGCATATTCCAATGAATCCTCTTAATTCTGTGATGTTTTTTGGTGATATCCATTCTAAGATAGCCCTGATTTTTTCCATGTGTACTTTCACTCCTTCTTTCCCAATAATGTTCCCAAGATACAATAGTTCCTTCATCCCAAATTCACATTTAGACATCTTAGCAAACAAGGACTGTTCTTGCAAAGTTTTCAACACAATCTCTAGATGTTGCAAATACTCTTCCCAAGTTTTACTGTAAATGAGAATGTCATCAAAGAAGACCAAAACAAACCTTCTAAGATGCTTGCAAAATATTCTATTCATGCATGCTTGAAATGTGGCTGGAGCATTAGTTAATCCAAATGGCATAACAAGAAACTCAAAGTGACCATAATGACATCTAAAAGCAGTCTTTTGCACATCTTCTTCCTTCATTCGAATTTGATGATAACCTGATCTAAGGTCAATTTTGGAAAAATATTTGGCCCCAAATAGCTCATCCATGTGCTCATCAATCCTAGTAATAGGATACCTAATCTTGATTGTCTTCTTGTTCAAGGCTCTAAATTCTATACACATCCTCAAGGTTCCATCTATTTTCTTTACCAACACTACTGAAGAAGCATAAGGGCTAGAGCTTGGTCTAATGAGTCCCAAATCTAAGAGTTCTTGGATGGCCTTCTCAATCTCATCTCTAAATTTCTTGGGATGTCTATAAGGTGGCATTTGAATGGGTGAAGTACCCTCCTCCACAACAATGTTGTGCTAAACCCCCCTATTAGGTGGTCTACCATGTGGAAGATCTCTAAAAATAAATTCATACTTTTGCAATAGTTTCTCTATCTCCTTTGGGTGTTCAACAACCTTTATGTTTGGCTTGGGAGATGTGATATGACATTCAACAACCCATTCTATGTCCCCATGCCTCAATATAGATCTCATACTATTGCAAGTCACTACTTGATTTGGGTAAGTGTGCTGCCCTCTCACAACCCTTAGTACACCTTTCAAATCTTGAAATTTCATTTCAGGAATTTGATAGTTTACTATATGCTCCCCTATAGAGTACAGCCATTGCACTCCCAAAACCACATTAGTATCAGCACCATCAACCACATAAAAACTATCAACAAAAGTATAGTTACCTACGGTGACTTGCAGCTTTGGAACCCATGTTTTGCACTGCATTGTGTTGTGACCTGGAATGACAACTGTGAAGCCTGTCGAGCACTGTATATGCAGATGAATTATTCAAACATACAGAGCAGACGAGATTTATTGTCAACCCGAGAAAGTCTTTTATTTCAAAGGATAGATGCACAGTCTATGCTCAAACACCAAATCATTATAATTGAATACTGTTATCCTCTAACAACTATGTCCATCCCAAAGATCTATGTAATCCCAGTTGCTGTCTAAATACTATAAATTCAATTCCTTTCTACCATGCATCAACAAGAAATAAAATAAGATTCAAAGACAATTGCAGATAAAAAGAAATCATATTCACATCCTAGAACAAGTAACTCACTTCTTCAATCTGATCACTCTGGAAAACCATAAGCAAAAACTAAATATTAATCTAGAAATTCAATTGCAAAGGATTGAGTTCAGCTGCTCTAAGAAATTGAATTACAGGAATGAAAATCAACAATCATAACAGGAAAGATAAATTGTAAAGGTCTCATGGGATCACAACTTAAGTGCAAGATGAACAAGGTTGTGTACAACTGTTAGATGAAACGCATAAAGAAAGTTCCTACTCAGTCGACTGTTGCTCTGCACCATTTACCAATCTCAAGGAAATATAATCTTAACTATACTGAAAATCCACGTCACACTTACTACTGCTACATACAAGGGAAATATCATGAATAAAACATCACACAACAACAAATTCGAAATCCTATTTTAACTCAGCAATCTCTGTGGAAGACGGGCCCAGCCTTCACACAAAGACGCTGGCTGAACAACGCAAGCTCCTTTAACTCAGAAGTAACTCCTTATATTAACAGAAGAATGGTTACACAGTTGCTTTTGCTGCTAATACAATGAATTAATTATCTGTTGTTCAACCCCCTGGGTCGAGGCAGCTCCCCATATTTATACATACAAATCATAACATCCAATCCTAATAACGGGCAGCCATGAATATCTCTGATCTTCAGGCGCCCTAAATAACTAGCTGTTACAATACGTGGCAAAGTAGAGACATAAAAATACGAGAAAGCTGTTGATTGGACCAGGGTGGCGATCTTTCTAGATCACAACTATACTCGAGCAACGACATACTAAAGATAGCGCATTCTGTTACAGCTGCCCTATCACAGCTCCACCTAGGATGTTATATTGGTACCATGTGCCTTAATTGATGATCCGAGCCCCGAGGATCCTTTTTAAGAAACGAACATCCCTTCTTTCGAGACTTGTTTAGCCCCACCTTCCTGCAGTCCATTTATCTCAAACTACCTTCATAAATCATAACATGTTAGCACAATTGAGAGATACACAACTTTAATTATCACAATCATAAGCATTAATAAGATAAAGCAATGATCATTCATACCTTGGCAGTTTGGGGGAATAAAGTGAGGATAACAGATCTGATTAGCATGATAAATGGTGTAGGACAGGGGAAGGAAAGGTGATCAAGGATGATTAGAAGGGGCCAATTCTAGGCTCAAAAAAGCCGTCGAATGGTTCAATGGGTATCTTCCTTCTCTCCACCATTTCTGCATCAATGAAGTTATGTGTGGCTCCTCCATCTACCAAAACTAAATCTCTTTTTCCTAGTACCACACCCTTGCATCGAATAGTGTGATAATGAGGCACTGCTGAAAGTACTGCCATTCTTGCTTTGTCTGGTGAAGGTTGATTCTCTTCTTGTCTTTATTCTTCAACTGCTATCTCATATGCCTCCTCTTGATCTGAAATATGTCCTTCTTCATCCATACCCCCTTCATAATCATCATTATCATAAAATAATTCTATGTATTGAGCTTTTCCCTTAGAACATTTATGCCCTGATGCCCATGGTTGGAAGCATGTCTAGCACAATTTTTTCCTTCCAAGTTCTTCCATGTTTAGTCCCTCCTTATGCTTTTCAAATGAATCTCTTTGCCAAGGCTTCTTATCAGATGCATCTCTTTTCCAAGGTTTCTTTTCAAATCTGAAGTTAGGCTTGGGAGAAAATCTTGTTCTAGGAAGCACATTTTGGAGATCTCTAGTCAAGCTCATTGCATCTTTTAATGTAGTGGGCTTGTGGGCTTTGACAAAACCTTTTAAGGGTTCAGCCAAACCTTGAGTGAAAAACAATACTAACCTTCCCATAGATATATCATCCACCTTGACTGATAATTTTTTAAAGTCCATCATATAATCAACAGGGGTTCCCACTTGCTTCAATTGAGTTAGTTCTTTGAAAGGCATTTCTGGATCTTTTTGCTCAAATCTCTCTAGTACCTTGTAAAAAAATTCTCCATATGTTTTAACCTGATCATGACCCAAATTTTTCAGACCATGGAACCACCATTCATTGGCATCTCCCTCCAAATGCAAAATGGCCATTTTTAAGGCATCTTCTTCCACCATTGGATTCAGCTGAAAATACACATCTAGTTTTTGCACCCAAGTGTTAGCAGAACTTTGAGAGGAACCATCAAAAGTAGGAATTGGCATTTTACCAATAGCACTATTTAATTCTTTGTTTTGGAATAGAGCCCTATTATCTTCTTTATTTTTGAGTTTGTTTGCAACAGTAAAGTATTGGTCAAATGGTAGACTTGTCTTACAATCTTCCCTCAATTTCTCCCATTCTTTCACCATTGTATCAAGTTCAAATTGAGTGTTAGGCTCTTCTTTGGGTATAATAAATTTTGGTGCAGTAGGCCTTGATGTGCTTTGAAATTCATTGGGTCTATTATGGGGTCCTGTGCTTGAAAAAATATGCTCACCCATTGTCTTATTTTCTTCTAATTGTGAACTATTGCTACCTCCTATTATCCCTTTGCTTCCAAGTTGGCTAGCCATCAATTCGAATCCCTTCATCATATGTTTGTTGATGTATCTCATACCCATTGAAAGTTCATCAAAAAATGGTTTTATGACTGCAACAAAGTCCTCCTCATTTTTCGAGGTTTCCTTTCCTTCCTTAGGCATGGTTTCAACAATGTACTCTTCTTCTCCTACTATTTCCTCTTCAACAAAAACCTCTTCAACTATAGGTTCTAAGAGTGGTAGATTATTTATTTGGATCCTTGCAAATACCATCAGGTTCCAAGACCATGCTCTAATACCACTTGTAATGTCCCTTTTTAATAATTTTATTAAAATGACAAATTTTTCATTTTTTTCCCTAATTCGACCTTTGACTAGTTTTGATGTCTAGGTCTCCAAATGCTCCCAAATATTTTGAGGAGGTGTATGAATGATATTAAAACTTTATTGCGATGTTAAGGGATGATTTAAGACCATTAGTACACTTCTGCAAACTCCTTTAAGATTATGGTCAATGTATGGTATTTTACTAGCAATTTGGGGCTCAAATCCCCCCAGGGTAAATGTTGAATATGGCTCTCCAAATGCCTCCAAACCCACTCGAATTTCTGAAAAGAGGTATGGGATATCTCAGGGAAAATATTAAGGTCTCATGTGCATCATTATTCAGTTCATTAAGTCTGTTATAACCCTCTCCCAAACAACTACAAAATCACTAGTTCAACCTTGGGGGAAATGGCATCAATTCTTCTCCAAATGCAATGAAACTTCACAAAATTACTTCAAATGCTTAGATACTGAACATGTAGCTCTTATAATTCATCATTAACAGTCCATACAGCAGTTTAGCATCCTTTTCTCACTCATTCATTCAAAGATAAGAACATTTCATTGTCATACATAAAGATAGTGGGGAAATGGCATTATTTTCTCATTAACAATCAGATTTACATGACTCCACTTGTGCTATCGATATGATACTATTCATTAAAGTAAATATAGAGTATTTATATCACATTACAAAATAATGGGGCAATGGAAGCTGCCCCAAAGAGATCTATAGCTCACCAAGTGTGCCTCAATCCATATAGCAAGAATATGATGAGAAAACTTGGAATAGATGAAAGAACAAGCTAATATTGAAGTGTCCACGGGCTTCCCTGTAGCTTCACCTATAACTTATGACTCCATTAAAGCTCAATGAAATACCTGAATGTCCTCTCCACACACCAACTTGGATGGGAATATTTCACCCTCGAAATTGGCTAAGGCAAGAAGACTAGTTTTCCACTAGCTCTCTCTCTTCACAAATGAAAATTCTCAAATGATCAAAAGCCCTTCTCATGCTTGATTCATGTATTTTATAACCAACCTTAGCCTCCTATGGTTCGAATTCCTCTCATTAGCTTCTAGGGATTTCCAATTGGGAAAGATTCCACATTATGCCACTTGTCTCCCAAGTTCCAACCTTCCACCTTCTCTCAATTCGAGTAGGAGTCTCTTTGGCTTCTTCAACTCCCATGAGTGCCACCTTGGAGCCTATTTTTGGACCTGACATGTCATATTGGTCAGATGTCAGCAATCATATCTGAAATATGTCATAGATGTCATAGATTCTTCATCATTGTTGTCATAGGAGCTAGGGAATCTAGCCCAAGTGTCCACAAGCTTCTAGTTTAACTCTTCCTCTTCAGTGAGGTTACCATTCCATCCAAATTCGACCTATGATGTTAAATGCCATGTGTATGAGCCTACCAACTCATCCAGGAATGTTTTCCTTCTCATGAATTCGAAATGGCAAGAGATAGATGCCATGTGGCATTGAAAAATCAAGCTAGTGTGGGTCCCACATCCTCCATATGTCTTCAAAACCAATTGCCACTTATAATTTCTCTTGAATTTATTTATTCAACCTCTTTATTAAATACTTGAACTATTCTAATGTATAAACATCATTTATTAGCTCCCTTATTACAATTCCAAATGTATCCATCCAACCTAGGGAACTAGTAGGATTGATTGGATTGTCTTGCTATGCAATTATTTGAATGGGGACATTACAACAAATCTTCTAAGAAAGATAACTAACATCTCAAATATGGACCAAATCCTATAGCTGGGTACAACTTTGGAGATGATGTCCTCATTACACTAATTCTATAGATATAACAAATTCTTGGTCTCATAAGGAGATCAACTAAATGTTGTGTTTACAATGAAGTGGAGAATTTATGTTTATGAAATAATGCATTTTGGGCTAATAAATTGTTACACCTCAAATTGTCACATTTTTGTGTCCTCCTTGAGTTGTAGATTCTATCACCATTAAAATGTGATTATTGTGCTTCCTAGAGGTGTTCTAAAGAGAAACCTAAATCCTATTATGCCCCCTAAACATGTTGAGGAGATAATTCCATCATTAGGAGGTTGAAATCCACTTCAACCAACCCTATTTTAAGACATGATCAAGAATTTTCACCCCCTTCCAGTGGTCTAGGGAGCGACAATCTCCTGTTAGGATATTTAGACACTTAGGAGTTAGTTAAGATCAACTTGTGTAATATATCCGTTAGGGATAGTGTGTTTCATTAGTATGCATTTGTAAATACTTAATCCGACGGTCACGATATGTTTCCGACATAGAGTGATCCGACGGCTCAACTTCTCTTAGATCAAACCTAACCTTGATCCGTGGATTAGCACCCAATTGGTCCATGATCTCTATTTAAAGAGCATGGAGGGTCATTGTTTAGTTGATCGATTATGAGAAGCTCATTTGTAACTTTCTTTCTTTGCATAATAAATTGTCCCGTAGAAGCTATTTGGCCAGGGCCGTGGAGTGTTTCCCTCAAGAGGGTTTAAACCACGTCAAAAAATCGATGTGTTGATCTGTGATCTGTTTGTGTGAAGTGGTTTCTCTTGGTGTTCGGTCCTTTGGTAGTACCCTGTGTACCCGAACATGGTATCAGAGCTTTTATGAAGTGCCGCTTCCGGTTATGATCTAAATCTTGAACTGTTGTTGCCGAAACTCGAAAGGGTTTCTAGTTCTGGTATTTCTAGGCTGTGGGAGGTGTTCCATGGCGTCCGGAGCGTCATTTCCATTGGGAAATAGTTTTCGTTTGATCGAAAACGGTTCCCGGTTGCTCTAGAAACGCGTATTTCATCAGATCTGAAGATATAATGTTACAGTGACGCATTTTTTTTATTTCATTTTTTGAAAAGAAAAAATCTCATATTTCATTTTTTTTACTGTTAGATTTTTTTTTGTTCGGATTGTTGCTTTCCCGTCTACGTATGCTCTTTGCCGTAAACCTTGAGCGATCTCGGCAAATCAGAAACAGAAAGGGAAAGAGTTTTTCTTGGCTGCGTATGCTCTTTGCCATGCACCTTGCGCGATCTCGGAAAATTAGAAACAGAGAGAAAACGTAGACTTTCCGGGAAAACTAACAAGATCTAACTCCACAAGTGTGGAAATTTTTTTTTTATTTCGATTTGTGGTTTGTTTTGCAGGAAAAAGGGCAAGCACGCAAACCGAGCAAGAAGAGTTAAAAAAAAAAAAAAACCCTTCCTCATTCCCATATTTTACATACCTTTTAATCTAGTTCACTTGGTTCAAAGTTGCTTTATTCCTTAATAGGTCTTGAGTTCAAGTCTTAGGAAGTTACTTTTAAAAAGAAAAAGTGCATGCAATTTCTAATTTCAAGTTACTTTGTTGTAAAAGTGCATCTCATTTAAATAATAAAAAATAAAAATACAAGTGAGTCACTTAAGTTTTTTTATTGTTGCACTATTTAAAAGTAATATCATTTTAAAAGTGAAATCACTTATTTTACAAAAGTGGTTCACTTAAAGCGACTTTCTTGTAAAGTGATTGTCAAAAGGTTCATCTTGGGAAGAGGGGGGTTCTTTTTTTTGCTGGACATTCTCTAGTTGCCACGTCACTATTGGGGACATCTTCAACAGTTCTTTGTTCAAGCATAACTTCATCATACAGAGTCCGTTTTCAGTGCCGTTTTTTTTTAAACCGCCTATTTTTTCGAGCTCTTCACATTCAGACTATTGGTTTCTACTTTTACAACCATTAATTTACAAATATGGCCGCCCTTTGTGATATTCTACTTAACAGTTCCAACTATTTCTCATGGAAATCTCGTATGGAGGATGTTCTACGAATTAGGGGACTTTTCAGAATTACAACAGGGAAAGAAAAAGAACCCACTGATGATGATAAGAAAATAAAATGAGCAAATAGATGTGATGAAGCTCGTGGATTGATTGGGATGTCAATCTCTACTGATTTGCGATTCCACATATCTGGAATTGATGAACCTAATGCTGCTTGGGACAAGTTGGAATCTGTGTTTGGTAAACACAATGAAATTCGAGGTCACCAACTCGAAAATGAGTTGATTTCTTTAAATCCAAGTGACTTTTCATGCATTCAAGATTATTTATCTAAGTACAAAACTCTTAAACTTTTATGTGCAGAATGTAAGATTGAGAGGGAAGACAAACAATGCATTTATCATATTCTTTCCAAACTTGGACCTGCATATTCTGTTTTTGCATATACATTTTACTCCATGAAAGCATCCTTGAATGCAGCTAGCTATCAAGAGCCTAGTCTTGAATCATTTTGTGATTCCTTGATTAGAGAATAAGATAAACTCATTCATCTTGGAATAATCAACAATGTAGATACATCTGGGAAAGCCTTATTGTCCCAACAGAAAGAAAAGTCCAAGCCTCCCAAGAAACAAAATTTTCGCAATAATAAGTCAAATAAGGGTAAAAAATCCTCTCAGTCAGCTCCTTCTTTAAAAAATGACAAAGGATCCAAGCCAAAAGGCAAGAAGACTGAGCGTCATTGCAACTATTGCGGGAAAGATAATCATGATGAATCAAAGTGTTTCAAGAAAATGGCAGCCTTGGAAGCAGCAATGAAGAAGCACCACATCAGCCTAGATTCGCCTTCAGAATCTACCTCTCATGGACATGCACTTTGTGCTTCTAGTTATTCTTATAATGCATCTTCTTCTTCTACTTCAAATGAATGGCTCATTGATTCTAGAGCATCTTATTATATGGTTAAGGATCAAGCCATCTTTTCTACTATGCATGAATGTAACACCAAACAAATATTTGTTGGTGATGATAGATCTCTAAGTGTTGTAGGAGCTGGAACAGTTCCAGTAGATAATGGTCATTTCAGTGATGTACTATGTGTTCCAAGAATTTCCTGCAATTTGTTATCATTCTATCAGATCACTCATTCTGGTGAAGAGAAAATTGTGACCTTTACACCTCACCAAGTTGTAATCAAGGATTTTAAAGATCCTCAACAGGTCCTAGCTACCAGAATTGTTGATGATATTACCAGGTTGTACAATTTTAACAACTTTGGGTCATCACCTTTCCCTTCAGTTTTTGTTGCTCATAGTGATAACTTGAGCAAACTTTGGCATGAGCGATTTGGTCACTTAAATTATCGCTTATTGCAACAACTATGTAAAGAAAATATGGTGACAGGTCTTCCGATGGTATCTTGCAAAGATGGTGTTTGCTCCGGTTGTGTACTCGGAAAACATCATCAGGACAGTTTTGACAAACATGCCTCTTGGCACGCCTCAGTTCCCTTGGAGCTTATGCATAGTGACTTGTGTGGTCCTCTTCCATCTGCTTCATTTTTTGGTTTCAAATATTTCTTAACTTTCATTGATGATTACACCAGATGCACTTGGGTTTATTTCCTAAAACTTAAGAGCGAAGTATTTAACATGTTCTTGGCCTACAAGGCCCTTGTTGAAAAACAATCTGGTCATCAAATTATTAAGTTAAGATCTAACAATGGAGGAGAATATGTTAACAAAAAGTTCACTACTTTCTGCACTGAACAAGGCATCCAACAACAACACACTGTTCCATATACACCACAACAAAATGGTGTAGCTGAGCGGAAGAACCGCACTTTAAAAGAAATGGCTAATTGTATGATCCAATCTAAGGGACTAAGTCTTCAATTTTGGGCTGAAGCCATTAATTGTGCAAATTACATAGTTAATTGCACCCCCACTAAATCATTACAAGGTATAACACCGGAAGAAGCATGGAGTAAAACTAAACCTGATGTAAGTTACTTCTGTGTGTTTGGTAATGAAGCATGGGCTCACATTCCAGATGAAAAACGGAAAGCATTGCAGCCTAAAAGTGAAAAGTGCATATTTGTTGGATATTCTGAAGATGTAAAAGGTTATAGACTTCTTCAACCACATTCTCATGATATAATCATTAGAAGAGATGTTAAATTTGATAAAAATATCTTGGCCTACGAGCCTAACTCGGCGGTTGTGCCATCTTTGGCCTGCGAGCCTGATTCGGCGTTTGTGCCTTCTTCTTCTTCTTCCAACTTCCTTGACCTCCGCCTGCTCATGTTCCTTCAGTTGCACCAGCACAAGTGCTTCCTCGATGGGTCCGTTCAACATGTGAAGCAGCTGATGATCTTGCAGGTGATCCTAGAGATCAACGTCGAACACATTCTCAGTTTCAGCGAGCCTCTTCTCTTTTGGCTCAAGTTTCCGAGAATCATGATCCAGAAACTTTTGCAGAAGCTTCAGGGAATCCAGATTGGGATGCAGCCATGGATGAAGAATATCGTTCCTTAATGGCGAACGATACTTGGGATCTTGTACCTCTTCCAAAAGGAAGAAAACTTGTCAGATGTAAATGGGTCTACAGAACTAAGTATGCATCAGATGGAAGTGTTGAAAGACTTAAGGCAAGGTTAGTTTCCAAAGGTTTTTCCCAAGTTGAAGGGATTGACTATAATGAAACCTTTGCTCCTGTCGCAAAAATGAACTCCATCCGCCTTGTTATTTCCCTTGCAGCCTTACACAACTGGGAAGTCCATCAAAGGGATGTCAAGTCTGCCTTCTTACATGGTGATTTACAAGAGGAAATTTACATGGAACAACCTCCTGGCTATGTTCACAATAACTCTAGCCTTGTCTGCCACCTTAAGAAATCCTTATATGGCCTTAAGCAAGCTCCTAGAGCTTGGCATGCCAAAATGGATAACTTTCTCCTTGACACTGGTTTTTCTAGATGTCATTCTGACCCCAATGTCTATACCAAGAAAGTAGGAAACCATCTCATCATACTTGTTCTCTATGTTGATGACCTTATTCTTACTGGTAGTGACCCTAAGCTTATAACCCATGTGAAATCCAGTCTTAAACAAAATTTTGAAATGTCAGACTTAGGACATTTGCATTATTTTCTTGGTCTCCAAGTCCTGCAAACCAAAGAAGGAATCTTTCTTTCTCAGTCTAAGTATGCTTGTGACCTTCTTCGTCGCTTTCACATGGAAGATTGTACACCAGCCCCTTCTCCCTTCCAGTCTGGAGTCAAACTTTCTGCCACTTGTACTTCACCTGAAGTCGATGCCACCTTGTATCGTCAACTTGTTGGTAGTCTCTTATACTTGACTCATTCCTGTCCTGACCTTTCCTTTGTCGTTGGTCGAGTTTTCCGTTATATGCAGACACCTCATGAAAGTCACTGGAAAGCAGCTAAAAGAATACTTCGATATATTCGAGGTACAGTTCAGTTTGGGATTCATTACAGTACAGGGGGGAAACCTTTGTTGGTTGGTTTCACTGATTCAGATTGGGCTGGCGATCCTGATGATCGAAAGTCTATTGCAGGTTATGTTTTCAGTCTGGGATCTGGACCTATTACTTGGGCTTGTAAGAAACAACAAGCTCTTGCTCTTTCTTCAGCAGAGGCAGAATATCGAGCAGCAGTTAATGCCAGTCAAGAAGCTTTATGGATTTGACAGATCCTTTCAGAGTTTGGATTCGAGCAGCAGCAGCCTACTCCACTTTGGTGCGACAATCAAAGTGCCATCAAGCTTGCCAAAGATACAGTTCTACATCAACGCAGCAAACACATTGAGCTACATATGCACTTCATCATAAATCTTGTTCATGATCGAGTTCTTGAAGTGCTCTTTTGCCCTATAGATGATCAAGTTGCAGACATATTCACCAAGTCTCTTACAGAAGCGAAGTTTTCTAAACTTCGATCTATGTTAGGAGTTCAGGAACTTGTCATTAAGGGGGGATAGGCTCTAATGCCTCCTTCCTTCTCCTAATAGTGTCACTTTTGTAAATCCTTCAATCCTATCCCAAGTTGTTCTTACGGGGGGATGTTAGGATATTTAGACACTTAGGAGTTAGTTAAGATCAACTTGTGTAATATATCCGTTAGGGATAGTGTGTTTCTTTAGTATGCATTAGTATGCATTAGTATGCATTTTTAAATACTTAATCCGACGGTCACGATATGTTTCCGACATAGAGTGATCCGACGACTCAACTTCTCTTAGATCAAACCTAACCTTGATCCGTGGCTTAACACCCGATTGGTCCATGATCTCTATTTAAAGAGCATGGAGGGTCATTGTTTAGTTGATCGATTATGAGAAGCTCATTTGTAACTTTTTTTCTTTGCATAATAAATTGTCCCGTAGAAGCTATTTGGCCGGGGTCGTGGAGTTTTTCCCTCAAGAGGGTTTAAACCACGTCAAAACATCGGTGTGTTGATCTGTGATCTGTTTGTGTGAAGTGGTTTCTCTTGGTGTTCGGTCCTTTGGTAGTACCCTGTGTACCCGAACATCTCCAATTTTCACCACCTTCCCCTTGTCTAAGGAGCGATGATCTCCACTTTGTCACTCTATGGCCCTCTTTAGGGGAGAAAAAATATCCTCCAACTACTCTTCCTTGAGTTTAGGATCAATATTTGAGAGGGATTTTTGGAGATTAGGTCTACCCTTCGAATCCTCTCCTACATACCATCCTGAGTATGTCAATCCTCTCATGATCCATGATATCCTCTTGTGATCCAAACATTTATTCATGGTGGTTTGGGCTCCCAAATCCTATAAATAAAGATACTACCTTGAATCGTAAACATGGAAATTATGCTTGGAGATTCCATCCTTATGGTAACTTGATTCTCAAAAGGTTCTGGAAGGGAATATTGGAGGAAGTGTTGCCACAAGTCAAGTATACAATTTTAAATGCTTCTTTTGAATTTCCATTAATATAACTTGGCCTATTTCTACCATATATGTCTTCATTTACATGTATGCTTACTCTTGTTGCATTCAAAGTAATTAGGCTTCTTTATGCTTAACTTGTAGAAGGAAGGTAGTCTTTTGTGTTGTCTCTGTAGGACCTACTCAACTTTGGAGTGTTGGACATCAAATCTAAAGGCTGGAGCAACTAGGACAACCGTTAGTAAGGAGATAAGTCATCTAATCTCCTTCACTCTTCTTCTTTCTTGTATTGTTGTATGCATAGAGACAAGGTCAAGGAGAAAGTTGGAGTCCATTTGTTTTGCTTCTGTCTTGGCTTAGGTATCTAGGGAACCTTCTCATGTTCAAGAGGGATTTTACCTATCCGTAAGGAGAATTTCCTACAATAGAAACTAACGACTCCATTGGGAAAATTTCCCTAATTTTTAATCCCCTTGAGTACTATCTTGGGTTTTTAGCCTCTTGAAGTTTTATTTTCTTTTGAGTTTTGTCCCTTTTGATCATTATTGAGAAGCATTCCGAGCCTAATACCTATTCCACTCTTGGATCTAGGAAAAACCATTCATTTTCCTAACTTTCCATAAATTTGTCCCTCCCCCAAAGGAGCTTGTCATGTCCCCAATTCTTGCCTAAGGAAAATTCACCAAGGTCACCTAGGAAAAATTCATAAAATGGTGCCTAAGTAAAATTATCCTAAGGTTATCAAAAATAATTATTATGGGATAATTTGGCCACATGAAACCCCTAATTCGATTGGGGGATAAATTGAAGAATGTTTTCCCACTTAATTAAGTGAAAGAGGAAATCATGAAATTAATTGGGCATTTAATGAGTAATATTGGTCAAATGGGCGCATTAGTTAGATGTGGACAAACTTGAGAAGATAAAATGTGGACAGACTTTGTGGAGAAAAAGAAGATAAGGAAAAATATTGATTTTTTCCACTAGTCAAGTTAGTGGGGTTCCCTAAAAAGGGGAAATGTGGTATTAGGAAAATTACACCACTTTTGGAGCATTAATGACCATCACATGGTAGATTGGGACCTTGTCCACACTCTACAAATGGAAATTCGAATTGGACCCTCCTAACAAAAGTTATTGAAGAAAAAGGGCCAAACTAGTTTGATAAAAGCCATGTCCACACATGAACATAGAAAAAAGGAAAATTTGGGTCAAAGGTGGTTTTCACACGTGGTATCTCTCATCATATAGTTTTCACCCACAGTATTGAATACATCTCAAACTATAAAAGAGACAGATGCGCAAGGAGAAAGGCATCATGTATTTTGGATATTGTGTGTGAGGAATGCTTTGAGCTTCCTAGTCTTGGGTGATGCTCCCCTTGACGACAGTCAGGTGATGGCCCCCTTCTGCCTCTAGTAGCCAAGGCATTGGTGAAGTGGATTTGAGCACCCTTCCCTTCTCATAGTCCTATAGATATATTTTTATTTTACTTTTATTTCATGCAAGTGTATTCGGGTTCGAGCTTCATCATGGTGCCATTGTGTTGAGCAGAGGAGTTTGGTCCATTATTATCTTCTATATATTCTCTCTCTCTTGCTCTATATTATATGTTGTGTTATCATTGCTGCTCTTAGAACAACCCTCTTGATGTACATGGCCGATTCTAGACCCTTCGAATAATAAGAAGCTCCATTTGGCTCCTCTTGTGTCCAAAATCTAGTAAAAGGATCTAGACTACATATGTTGGTGTACCCAGGTAGCCTTGGAGTAGAATTCAACGGTATCTGATTTTAAAACATAAATAGTCCCAGTACGTTGTGAAGTGGATTCTTGAGCTATTGAAGCTCCAAGTGTTCTCTTCCATCTCTCTCTATTTTAATGTGTCCAATTTCATGTCTAAAATTGTTAATTCTTGGAAATTAGCTAATTAAATGACAAATGTGTTTCCATAACCCTATATAATGTTTGAATCTGATCATTTAAATCTGTATTTACCTATACCTACCACTCTTACAGAAAATCATAAGCCTCTTGTGCCATTTTGAATGCTAGAAACACACTCTCTCTCTCCTCACCCTTGCTACCCTATCTCACTCCCAAATCACCCAAATGCACCTTGGTCACTTCATGATAATTAATGTCCCTTTACACAGTCCATATACAACCATACCCTGCATAAAACCCCATCCCACCCTTAATATCCTTCCCCTTTCCTTGTTTCTTCCCTACCCTTTCTCTTTCAGTAGCCAAATCTGACTAGTTTTGGAATTTTGATAAAAAAAAAGGTGATCTCCGCTCATCCAATCAAAAATTTGAGACCATATAAGGAAACTAGATAGAAAAGTGGTCCATATACAACCTTCATATAGGAAATTTGGGCCCGTTTGACCTGGTTAAAATCGGGTTGAATACAAGGAAACTGTGTAGTCCCAAACTGCTAAATTCCACTTCCGGAGCCCCAAACAGCCAAATAGACCTCTGCAATTTTTTTCATACATTCCTATTACAGAACCTGACATCCCAAAGACTAGATACCTCTTCCATAACCCCTCCCTAAATTCTAGAGTCTCCTACCCTTCCAAAACCCCATTTCTAGCCACTCCTTTGCCCCTTTGAGTTAGTGTGTTTTCCTTGCAACCCAGAAGTGGATCAATAATCCTGATGAAATTTATATTAGATCTGTATCATCAGACCAGAATTCATTATTTCAGATATTTTGAGTTGGTGTTTCAGGCCATCCCTGGTTTTGGACCATCACAGGGCTTACAGAGCAAAAATACTTGATTTTCTCCCCCCCTAGTTTCCCATGGAGTGACAATATAAAAAAAAATTCCCTCTGCTAGTCTACTAGGGAGCAAAATCCCCTTTTTTCGTTGTCTATGAAGGAAAGGGAGGGACACTCCTCTGTTTGAGGCCCTGTCTGGGTCCATTGGCTTGGTTTTGTTTACTCTTTTTCTTCTAGTTTGTGTGTGTGATCCTTTGCTACTTGATTGAAGTTGTGTATGCCCTCAATTTAAGCATTTGATTGCTTTTTGAGATCCCTTTTGTTTGTGGTCAATCCTTGGAAGTTTGAAACCAACTTGGGTTAACTTGATCTTCGATTGTGTTCATCACTTCCCTGCCTTTGTTCTTCCTTCTCGGTGGCATTTAAGCCTTTATTACATTGAGTCTAACATCCTTCAAGATTTCTTGGCTCATTTTGGGACATTCTTGAGTGGTTTGGAAAGTGAAGTGTTGGTTGGGCCTTTTTACACCAAATTTATCGTTTGCTTGTGATTTGAGTGAAATCATCAATCACGTACAAGCCTCGGGAGTTTGCAGCCCTATTCTAGCTCTTCCTTACCATTAGGTCTTATTTGGATCGAGTTCTTAAGGTTTCAAAAGATCTGTTTTGTGTTGTTTGGTTTGATTCGTTTGTAAGTGCCAAGATTGAAAGCACTTGGGGGATCCAATTCTTTTCAATTTTGTTTCCTTGAGTGGGTGCCTATCTTCTTCGACTTATTTGAGCTTAGTTTGATTGCAAGAGTGTTTGAATTCCTTCATTTTAAGTAGAACAAAGAAGAAAACTTGTCTTTTGAGTTGTTTGGTGCAATTTGGAAGTACTTGGAAATTGGCAACTTTCATTGACTTATTTGGCCTTGGATTGGTTATATTTGTTGGTGGGTATCTAAAATTGAATCAAATAAGATTAGATTTCAAGTCATTTGAAAGTATTTGGAAAAGTTTAAAGCGTCCTCTCATCTCTGCCCTTAAAATTCTTTTGAAGAAGCATTGAATCTTCTCAAAATTGAAACAAAAGGACATTTTTCAAGTCTTTTCATGCATTTAAAGAATCCTTGAAAGTGCAAGAGTGTTTCATCTTCTTTTCTCCTTAAAAATTATGTAAAAAGAATTGGATCTTTTCAATCAAAACAAAGAATTTGTTTCAATTCTTTTCTGCAATTCAGGAGTTTTCTTGGTGTTTGCTTGAAGGATTTGCTTGTTTAAATTTTGGTGAAAACGGAAAATATCTCTCCCTCCCATAGATAAGTTTATCGAATTGAAGGGTTATGCATCTCATTTAGTGTGCATGATCTCGAGTCGAGTCTTCACATCATTAGTTTCACTTTTGTTTCCATTTTGAGTAAATAACAACCTTAAAATCAATCTGGAGTGATAAGTTCTTCTAAACCCACACTTTATTGGAAATAATCCACAAAGAATAATTATTGAAAAATGGATGATTTACAATTTAAAAGGAGAGACCTTATATAGGTCAAAACACACCGTTTTAATGAAAAGGTGTGACCCTATAATAACTATGTTTAATATTACATTTGTTTCATAACACTTAAATACGTAACATTGCCGTTGTCTTTTAAAATACTTTGTCCTCAAAGCAAGGGAAGGGACAGATGTTGACAAAACTGCTCTGTCTCCCATGATGCATCTTCCTCTCGAAAAAAATTTCCACCTAATGAGATTTCCTTGAGTGTTCAGAACGAAGTCTTCTTTCTATGGTTTCAATGATCACCTATGGTTCCAAAATGACCCTTCCCTCATCATCTAACATAGGAATTATTATTTGCACTGTCTGACATTTCCCCAACATCCTTTTGAGACATGATACATGGAAGACATTGTGGATACGACTCTTACTAGGTAAGTGTAATTCATATGCAACTTGATTGATCTTCTTGATGATCTGGTATGGCCCATAAAATTTTGGGGCCAACTTGTTTTTTCCTCCTTGTTTAAGAGATATCTGTTTGTAGGGTTGGAGTCTTACGAACACCCAGTCTCCTACTTTGAATTCTCTCTCTGTTCTTCCTTGATCTGCTTGTTGCTTCATACGGTTTTGTGCAGTGATTAGTTATCATTGAGTAATTCAATTATTTTTTTAGATTCCTCTAGTTGGTTCCTTACTTTCGGGACATTAGTGTTGTTTAGAATCAATTCCTTCCAGTTTGGCAGTTCATATCCATATAAAGCTTGGAAGGGGGTCATTTTTGCGGAGGTATGGTATGTTGAATTATACCACCATTCTGCTAGGTGTAGCCATTGAGACCAATTATTCTGCTTGTCTGTCACAAAACAACGTAGATAGGTCTCCAAACATTTGATTACAACTTCAATATGGCCATCTGTTTGGGGATGATAAGATGAACTCATGTTAAGTGATGTCCCTACTTGTTTGAAAAATTCCCTCCAGAATTTCCCATTAAATTTTGCATCCCTGTCACTAACAATGACTTTTGGAAACCCATGTAACTTGTATATGTTCTTATAGAATACTTCTGTGATTTGCTTTGCTGTGTATGTCTTCTTTATTCCCATGAAGTGTGCGGATTTGGTTAATCGATCGACCACTACAATTTTGTTTTCCTTCTGACACAGGTAACCCTTCAATGACATCCATAGATATGTCTTCCCATTTATGTTTTGGAATGTGCAAAGGGTGAAGTAACCTTGGTGTTAAAATATTTTCGCTTTTGTCCCGTTGGCATTTGTCACATTCAGCCACATATTTTTGGATATCTTTCTGCATTCCTTTTCAGAAAAATGACCTTCTTGCATTGTAGTAAGATTTGAAGAATCCTACATGTCCTGCTGCTGTGAATCATGGGATTCCTTCATTACCTTAGACTTGAATTTAGAGTTTGAGTTTAAATAAATCCTCCCTTTATACCAAAGGATATCATTTTTCCATTCAAACTTGGATTTGTAATTGGGATTGTTAATTATAGTGCTTGTATATGTGTCCTTGGCGTATTTGCTTCGTATTTCATCTAGCCATTCTAGAATTACGACTAAAATGGAGTAAGACGTCATATCTTCATATTTTATGGAGAGTGTGTCTGCGACTACATTTTCCTTCCCCTTCTTGTGAATTATTTCCATGTCGAAAGCATCAATTTTTTCTATCCATTTATGTTGTTATTTGGACAATGTTTTATGTTGAAGTAAGTATTGAAGACTATTGTGGTCTATGCGGATCATGAATTTGCTTCCTAGGAGGTATTGTCGCCACTTTGCTAATGCATGCATAATGGCTAGCATTTCCTTATCATATGTAGACTTCAATTGTTCTCGTTTATTTATTTTTCTGCTCTCAAAGGCTATCGGGTGCTCATCTTGCATTAGTACTGCTCCCAAACCATAACCTGAAGCATCACATTCTATTACAAATGGTTTGGAGAAGTCTGGGGTAGCTAGTAAAGGTGTGGAGGAAATAATTCTTTTCAATGCTTTGAAACACTTAACTACTTCTTCACCCCACTGGAATGCATTCTTCTTTAGAAGGTTGGATAAGGGAGTGGTTATGTGCGCATAAATTTGGATGAATCTTCTGTAATATTCGGTTAGCCCGAGGAATCCCCTTAACTTGGAGATGTTATTGGGTTTGGGCCACTCTGTGATTGATTTGATTTTTTCTGGGTCCACCTTGACTCCTTCCTTGGATATTACATGACCAATATAGTTCACTTCTTCCTTACCGAACGTGCATTTGGACATTTTGGCGTAGAATTGATTTGCTTTTAAAATCGATAGTACTTTTTCCAGATGTGTGAGATGTTCCTTCCATGTCTTACTATATATGAGGATGTCATCCAAAAAAAACTAGTACAAAATTTCTTAGAAATGGCTTAAATACGTTATTCATGGTTGCTTGAAAGGTTGCTGGAGCGTTAGTTAGCCCAAAAGGCATTACCTTAAACTCATAATGTCCTTCATGGGTCCAAAAAGTTTCCTTCGCCACATCTTCTAACCTTACTCTGATTTGGTAATATCCCGACCTTGATTCTAGTTTTGAAAAGTACTTTGCGCCATGAAGCTCGTCCAACATTTCATCGATGAAGGGAATGGGGAATTTGTCTTTAATGGTTATCTTGTTTATTCCTATGTAGTCGATGCATAGCCTAAAGGACCCATCCTTCTTTCGTACCAGTACTACTGGTGCAACATAAGGACTCCAGCTTTCTGTAATCACTCCACACTTTCGCAAATCGTGGATTAATCTTTCAATCTTTGTTTTATGATGGTGTGGATACCTATAGGGCTTAACATTGACGGGGTTTGATCCAGACTTGATTTCAATGACATGCTCCATCTTCCTTTCTGGTGGTAACTTCATGGGTAGATCTTCGAATACTTTTTTGTACTTTTGGATTAGTTCTCGGATCTCTGTTTGTCCTAGTTTAACCACTTCTGAAGTTCGTAATTCCATATCTTGGCATTGTACGACATATGTTGGTGCTCCCTTTAGAATTAGATTCTTCATTTTGTGGGATGACACAATTTGTGTGAGAGGGGGTTGGAAACCATGCAACATGTATTTTTCTCTTTTGCCACTTGAACTCTATGAAGTGTTCTTGATGGTTGAATGAGTAGGTACCTAGTGTTTGTAGCCACTGAATTCCTAATACTACATCAACTCCTCCCAGGGGTATTGCATAAAATTTTGATTCCATGTTATAATTATGTATTTGCAGGTTAATTTTGTGGCATTTTCCCACTTTTTCGATCTTCTTTCCGTCTGCAACCATTAACTTCATGTTAGGAACTGGATATATAAAAAGGTTAAGCCTTTTTGCGATACTTACATCTATGAAATTATGGGTACTTCCAGTGTCCACTAGGACAACAACATTGTTGTTCTTGATATGTCCTTTAAGTTTTAATGTTTGTGGCTGGTGTATTACTGTTATGGATGAAATTGATATCTTTAGTGTGTCTTCCTCTTCTGTTTCTAATAGAGGATTTTGGTAGTCATTTGATTCTTCTCTATCAGATTCATCATTATCTGATTTTCCTTCCTCTTCTGCTTCACATTGATAGAGGTTCTTGGTGATCTCTTTTTTCAAACATTGATGTCTAGGGTCCCACTTCTCTCTGCAATACTTACACTTCCCTTCTTTCATTCATTGGGCTTCTAAATTGGGTTTTTTGTCACTTCTTAGATGTGGTGGCCGGTATTTTGTGTCGGTTTTGGTATTTTGGACGAACTTTCAGTCTTTGTCATGTTTTCTATTCCAAGTCTTTTTGAATTTTTCCTCAATGATTTTTGCCTTGTGTCTGGCCTTGTCCAGGGTTGAGACATTTAATAGTTCTAGTTCATCCCTGATATTGTTGATGTATATGTAACTTCGGACTGTATTTCATCTGTGTATTATATATATATTTATTGTACCCTTATAAGAGATGTGTTATTCCTCTATAAGGAAGTGTCGTCATGTGGATTGACAAGTGTCGCAAGTGTGTGTACTTGCCGATGGGTTATTAGACCACCATGTGTGGGGTCGGCCCTGAAATATATATTATATTGTGGATGTACCTAGCTAGACAAGTCGGCCCCATAAGGTCACTGGGCAAACATATTAGTATAAATAGAGATCAGGTGATCTCTATTTAGATCACTCGGAAAAATATCTCACTCTCACTCAGAATGTGGCGCACTAGTGAGGAGGAGGATCATCTGCTACTAGGAGACTATCTCAGTGTATTTTGGTTGTACTTTGGTTGAGCCATTGCTCTCTCTATCTCTGAGGAAGTTGTGGGGTTTTTCACCTTAGGGTTTTCCCAATGGAAACTCTGTATCTCTTGTCTCTCATGCTTTTGATTCTTGTGATGCTTGTCATGCTTATTGTGATTGTCATGCATTGATATACTGTATATGTTATTCTCTCAGTAAAGATCCTAGAGTATTATGAATTAATGCTCAAAATTTAACATGGTATCAGAGCTAACCTGAGAAGAAGACATTTTGCAATGACGGAAACTTGAGTTTCTTGTTTACTGGGTTTCTCTCCACATATTTTGGAAAAGCAGTATAGTAGATTGACTCTACTCATCAAGGCGCATCTATCTGTCCAATCAGAATTCAATTCCGAGCATTTTCAGATTTGGCCCTAACAATTAGGGTTTCCACAAAAATAGGAATTTCTGAAATCTGAAGACATAGCTGGAAGCTCCTTGCAAAAATCGAAGTTTAGAGATTTGGATTGAGATTTTTGGTTGGGTAGATCTCCGGGAAACTCAAACCCTAATTCAGGGCTCTCCCTAGTGAACCCGGGAGGACAAAAAGGCAAATCTAAAGGGAAAAACTTTGCTGATCTCAAATTCTGAATACACCAGGCTGATCAGCTCATCAAGGCGCATCTTTCTATCCTTTCGGAAAATTGAAATTCACATTTTGAATTTTTAGGGTTTTTTCGACAAACCCTAATCCGGGACCAGATCCAGTTTTCAGCATTTCAAGTGGTAAGACCTAAATCTTTTCTATTTCCATTTGAAGTACTCTTTAAGATGTCTCACCACACCAAGCTTGAGGATAAGCTTGAAGGAGCTGATAACTTCCGAGCTTGGAAGTATAGGATTGGGTTAATCCTGGAAGATAATGAGTTGGACTCATATGTAAAAGAAGACATCCCTATCCCAGAGGATGAAGAGGCCAAGGTATTGCATAAGAAGAACTTGGTTAAGGCAAAGAGAATCATTGTTGATTCCATTAAACACCATCTCATACCCCATGTGTCTTCTCTAAAGACACCCAAGGAGATGTTTGACTCTTTGACCAAGCTATTTGAAGGGAAGAACATAAATCGGAAGATGACCCTGCGGAACCAATTGAAAGGAGTAAAGTTTCAGAATGGAGAAACCATTCAATCTTATTTTTCAAGGGTCTCCCAGATCAAGGAACAACTAGAAGCAGTGGATGAAATGGTGGAGAATGGTGAAGTGGTGATGACCACTCTAAATGGCCTACCCAGGTCATGGGATTCCTTCATTCAAGGAATTTGTGCAAGGAATAAGTTGATCTCCTTCAACAGATTGAGGGAAGAATGCTCTCAAGAAGAAGCTAGGCTTGTGGCCCGAGAAGAAAAGATGGGAAATGAAGATCAAGCTCTCACAGCACATGCCAGGAAAGGCAAGTCCAAGAAGGAATCATCTCATAACAGAAGATCCTCATACCACCATTATCATAAAGATAAGAAAAATCTCAGATGCTTCAATTGCAATGAGAAGGGACACTTTGCTTTAGATTGTCCCAAGAAGAAGAAAGACAACAACAACAACTTCAATAAGAAGAAGAAGAATAAAAAAAGAAGATATCATGCTCATGCTTCCGAAGATGATGAACCCCCAAAGAAGAAGGCTAGGGAAGAAAGTGATAGAGATGATGACTCATCAAGTGAAGAAGAATATGTTCTAATTTCTGCTCTCACAGGTACTATCTCCCATGGTTGTAATGATTGGTTGATTGATAGTGGAGCTTCCAAACACATGACTAGGTTTAAGGAATCTTTTGTGAATCTATCTGAACATGAATCACCCCATAAGGTGAAACTTGGGGATGATTATCAATACCCAATCAAAGGAAGTGGTGAAGCCTCCTACAACCTAGATTCTGGAAAATCTTTGAAGATGAAAGAAGTCCTTTATGTACCTGGGCTCAAGAAGAACTTACTCTCCATCTCTGCATTGGATGCAAAAGGTATGAGGGTTGCATTTGTGGATGGCCAAGTCCTAATGTGGCTAAAGGGAAAGAACATAGATGATGCAGTAGTGATTGGAGAGCAAGAGGGAGGTTTGTATAAATTGAAGGGACAACCTGAACATGCCATGGTACATGAATCCATGGAGCCAAGTGAACTTTGGCATAGAAGACTTGCTCATATGCACTATAGAGCACTTCCAATTGCAAGCAAGGCTGTAGAGGGTTTTCCTGAAATCAAGACCAAACATGAAGGTGTTTGCAAAGGATGTGCAAAAGGTAAGAACATTAAGAAGGCTTTCCCAAGCAGTGAAAGCAAGGCAAAAGACATCTTGGAAATCATCCACTCAGATGTATGTGGTCCTATGTCATCCAGTTCTCTGAGTGGTTATGTTTACTATGTCTCATTTATTGATGACTTCTCCAGGAAGACTTGGGTATACTTCTTGAAGAACAAAGATGAGGTGTTTGATAAATTCAAGGAATTCAAAACCTTGATGGAGAATCAAACTGACAAGAAGATCAAAACATTCAGATCCGACAATGGTGGAGAATTCACCTCAGGTGACTTCAAGAAGCTTTGTAGTGATTCAGGGATTAAGAGGGAGTTGACTACTCCTTATAATCCTCAACAGAATGGAGTTGCAGAAAGGAAGAACAAAACTATCATGGAAGCAGCAAGGGCAATGCTGCATGACCAGGATCTACCTATGCATCTATGGGCAGAAGCAGCTAGAACAGCTGTATATGTGCAGAATAGAACACCCCACAAGATATTGGACAACAAGACACCAGAAGAGGTCTTTTATGGTAAGAAACCTGAAGTCAGTCATCTCAGAATATTTGATTGTCCAGTATACACTCATGTTCCAAAGGAAAAGAGGACTAAACTAGATCCTTCAGGAAAGAAGGGTATCTTTGTGGGTTACAGTGAAATCTCGAAGGCTTACAAAATATACTTTCCAGGGTTCAAGAAGATTGATGTCAGCAGGTATGTAACATTTGATGAAAACTCAGCATTCATCAAATCAAGGAAGGCACCTATTGAAGTTTATGAAGAACCTAAGGAAACTAGATTTCAAGACACTACCATGACTGAAGTAGTTCCAGAAGTTGTTCGTGAGTTTGAAGATCCGCAAGAACCTGTAGATCCACTTAGTGAGGATAACTCTCACAAGAGGAAACCTGCATGGGCTAGAAAGCTCATTCAAGATGCAGAAAGATTTGGCATTCCAGAAGAAGAACACAGAGCAAAGAAGAGAACCAGATCACATACCAGCTATGTTGCTTTACTCTGTGACATGATGAACAAAGAGCCTTCCAGTTATGAAGAAGCAACGGAAAAGAAAGAATGGAAGGATGCCATGTTTGAGGAATACCAATCAACAATGAAGAATGATGTTTGGGATGTTGTCCCAAGACCTAAAAAGAAGTCTATTGTGACTTCCAAATGGATCTACAAAATCAAGCATGTTGCAGATGGCAGTGTAGAGAAATACAAGGCAAGATTCGTAGCTCATGGCTTCTCTCAGAAAGAGGGAATAGATAATGAAGAAACTTTTGCACCTATAGCCAGGTATACTTCCATCAGAACAGTACTTTCCCTGGCTGCAGCGATGAAATGGAAAATACACCAGATGCATGTCAAGACTGCTTTCTTGAATGGTGTAGTTGAAGAGGAAGTATATGTAGAGCATCCACTCGGTTTTGAAATACATGACAGGGAGTCATATGTGTGCAGATTGAAGAAAGCCTTGTATGGCTTGAAACAAGCTCCGAGAACTTGGTATGGTAGGATGGACAGTTTCCTATCTAGTTTGGGCTTTACCAAGAGTAAAGCGGATTCCAAAATTTATTACAAGGTTGAGGAAGGGAATCCTGTGATTCTACTCCTGTATGTGGATGACTTATTTGTAACAGGAGATGACAGATTGATTGCAGATACGAAGAGGAATCTTGCTACTGAGTTCGATATGAAAGATTTGGGAATGATGCATTATTTCCTAGGTATGGAGGTGTGGCAAAGTGCAGGTGGGATTTTCCTTGGTCAAGGGAAGTACACAGTAGATATCCTGAAGAGATTCGGGATGATGGATTGCAAGGCCATGGCCACACCTATGGCATCGAATCTGAATCTTCTATGTGATGCTTCATCTGAGCTGGTTGATGTCTCTATGTATCGTCAGATGATTGGGTCCTTGATGTACCTGACGAAAATGAGACCAGATATTTGCTTTGCAGTGAACACATTGAGTCAGTTCCTGACAGATCCGAGGAGTGTTCATCTGGTTGTTGTAAAGCATGTTCTAAGGTACGTGAAGGGTACAGTGGATTATGGGCTCAAGTATGAGGCGAATCAAAAGTTTAACCTGTAGGGTTATGTTGATTCAGATTGGGCTGGCAGTGCTGCAGATAGGAAGAGCACATCTAGGTGCTGCTTCAGTATGGGATCAGGTGTGATCTCTTGGTTTAGCAGGAAGCAGTCCTACGTAGCACTGAGTACAGCTGAGGCAGAGTATGTTGCAGCCTGTTCAGCTAGTTGTGAGGTAGTATGGCTACGGAAGCTACTGTCTGAGTTATTTGATCTCCCGTTGGATGCTACTGGTATCTTCTGTGATAACCAGAGTTGTGTGAAATTGTCTGAGAACCCAGTGTTTCATGACAGGTCGAAACACATAAAGATCAAATATCACTATATCAGGGATATGGTGCAGAGAGGAGCTGTGAAGCTCCTATATGTTACGACGGACGAGCAGATTGCAAATGTGCTGACGAAGCCACTAGCCAGGGTGAAGTTCGAGTACTTCAGAGAGAGGCTTGGTGTTCTTCAGATCGAGGAAACTTCGAGGAAGAAGTGATGGACACATTTGCTGAAGCCATTCCAAGCAGGTTGGAAGGAGGATCCTTCACATGGTTGTGGATGTAAGCGCTAGATGATGAGCATCAGGATGATGTTCTAGTTTCTGCTTTTTATGATCAGTTGGATCATTTTTATATGTATGTATGCATCATGTTGGATGTTGGATATGATCAGTTGGATCATTTATATGTATGTACGCATCATGTTGGATGTTGGATATGATCAGTTCGATCATGTGTATGTATTTTGTATATGCATCATGTTGGATGCTTGGACCATGTATCTGTATATGTATCAGGTGGATACATTGTATGATCAGGTAGATCATGTATGTTGATATGTATCATGTATTTGTATTTGTATCAGGTGGATACACTGTATGATCAGGTAGATCATGTATGATGATATGTATCAGGTAGATACTTGGTATACATCAGGTAGATGCATTGTATGATCAGGATGATCATGGATGACAAGCTTCAAGATGTTTCTCCAGATGACATGCAGCAGGATGTTGCAGTGATGATAAGGATGATCATGTGTACATTAGGATGATGTATGGTGAGTATCAGGTTGATACTCTGTGGCCGTGGAACAGGTTGTGCAGATAAGCATGTAATTTGTGCCCTGGCATATTTGCAGATGGTCTTTCGAGGTTTTTCCTATGGCATGTAATTCATACCTTGGGACATCTGGAAAATGCTCTTTCGAGGTTTTGCTTGGGAGGACATATAATTTGTGCCCTGGGAGATCTGCAGATAGTCTTTCGAGGTTTTGCCTATGGCATGTAATTTGTGCCCTGGGATATCTGGCAGATGATCTTTCGAGGTTTTGTCCTATGGCATGTAATTTGTGCCCTGGGAGATCCGATAGGTTGATCCGTGTGCTCGTAATCAGTCCTGGGATGCTCTTTCAAGGTTTTTCCATGACCACATGTAATTTTGCCCTGGGAGATCCGATAGGTTGAGCGTTGTGCTCGTAATCAGTCCTGGGATGCTCTTTCGAGGTTTTGTGGTGACCACATGTAATTTGTGCCCTGGGAGATTCGATAGGTTGAGACTTGTGCTTGTAATCAGTCTTGGGATTCTCTTTTGAGGTTTTGTGGTGCGGTCACATGTAATAAGTCCTGGATATCTAGACAGGATGAAAAAGTCCTCAGATGCTCTTTAGGGTTCTTGCTAGTCAAGAGACTCTTTTAAGGTTTTGTGACGCACGTAATAAGTCCTGATATTTCCACAGTATGGCCAGTGATGATGAAGACCTGCAGGTGGCGGGCCTACATCCAGTATGAAAAAGGACTGGCTCTGTAGAACTTCCTATGACGAGTAGAGTTAGAGATTGGTTGAGATCGCAGCAGCAGTGACGATGATGACGACGATGCATCGATGACGATGATCCCGAGAAGAAGACTTGTCTAGCAGATTTGTGTCGAGAAATACCTTCCTAGTTAAGAGGGAGTGTTGATGTATATGTAACTTGGGAATGTATTTCATCTGTGTATTTTATATATATTTATTGTACCCTTATAAGAGATGTGTTATTCCTCTATAAGGAAGTGTCGTCATGTGGATTGACAAGTGTCGCAAGTGTGTGTACTTGCCGATGGGTTATTAGACCACCATGTGTGGGGTCGGCCCTGAAATATATATTATATTGTGGATGTACCTAGCTATACAAATCGACCCCATAAGGTCACTGGGCAAACATATTAGTATAAATAGAGATCAAGTGATCTCTATTTAGATCACTCAGAAAAGTATCTCACTCTCACTCAGAAAGTGGCGCATTAGTGAGGAGGAGGATCATCTGCTACTAGGAGACTATCTCAGTGTATTTTGGTTGTACTTTGGTTGAGCCATTGCTCTCTCTATCTCTGAGGAAGTTGTGGGGTTTTCCACCTTAGGGTTTTCCCCACGAAAACTCTGTGTCTCTTGTCTCTCATGCTTTTGATTCTTGTGATGCTTGTCATGCTTATTGTGATTGTCATGCATTGATATACTGTATATGTTATTCTCTCAGTAAAGATCCTAGAGTATTATGAATTAATGCTCAAAATTTAACATATATAGGGTTTCAGTTTGTACACATAAGTTTATATATGTTGATTGTCTGTGAGTTTCGGCACACGTGTCGCTAGGGCTTCCCATTCGCTGGTGTATTCATAGATGTCACCTTTCTGCTGCAATCCGATGATCTCTGGGAAGAAGTATTTTTCCTTTAAATCTTCAAACCTATTAAAGATGTCGTTTTTTAACGTGTTCCAGTTGAGCATAGTTCTTCATGTTGTAACCTTCCACCACATATACCAGTTGTATGCCTGACCTTCTAGTTTCATTGAGGCATATTTTATCATTTCTTCGTCGGATATGATATTGTGTATGGAGAAAAATTCTTCTGCCTTGTTGATCCATGCCACGCTCTATTTTGTTTCGCCATCGAATTTTGACAATTCTAACTTGGGATTAATTTGATATCCACCTATTGGTGGCCTTGGAGGGAAGAACGGTTGTTCAAGATTTGGAGAATGATCGTGATCAGTCTCTTCTTGTCATGTTTCCCCTTTGGGAGGAATTGCCTTATGATGGTTTGTATTTTTTGAACTTGATGATGGTTGGTCTTTCGTTGACATATTGCCATATTTTGTGGTGTCTCTTTCATATAAATACTGCCTGATTTTGCTTAATCCGATTTCGAAACCTAATGCTATCTCTCTTCTTACGCCCTCCATCTCCGATTATACAACTTCGTTAACTTCTTGTTTGATGGTGTTTGTTAATTCTTCTTTGCCTTTATGTAGTTCTGCTTTGATTTGGTCGAGTCTTGAGTGTAAACCTTCTAGATTTTTAGAATCTCGGACTTGGTTTTGCTCTTAATTCTCCATTCGTTCCTTAATTTCCTTCATCTCAGACATATTTCTTGTGCAACGAGGAATTTTGAGATATAAAGGTAAAATTCAATATATATATATATAATATTAACAAGTATAATATATCTATATATATATATATATTAATTTGAAAAAAAAAATTAATAAAAAAAGTTGTTATTAATAATATTATATATATATATTAATTTGGAAAAAAAATTAATAAAAAAAGTTGTTATTAATAATAATATTATTAGTAGTAGTAGTAATAAAAAGTTATTTATTAATTTTTTTGTTTGTTTATTTGATATGTGTGCACGTTGGCGTGTGGCGTTGAAACACCTATGCAGGAGCAGTTGGAGGCCGGAGGAGAGGGGACGACTTACTGGAAATTAATGTGGAACGGGAGGCTGGTGGTCGTGGATGAAGGTGTGGTAGAATACATCGGGAGTAGGGGGGACGGTGGACTGGAATGTTGGGATGTGAAGGTGGTCGACATGGGCAATGGAGGAATGATGTGGGCAGCGCGCAGGAGAGGGAGGGGTGGACGTGGTGTGGGAGATAACAAAGGCGAGTGAGGATGGTGGGTGGTAGGGGTGTCATGGATGAAGTGGGGAAACGCGACGAGAAGAGAAAAAATGGATCAGGTGCGAGGTGGGGAAGAGATGAATGGAGCCACGGAAGATGCCGAGGAGCGGCACACTCTAATACCAAATGGAGCGATAAGAACTTCTAAACCCACACTTTATTCGAAATAAGCCACGAAGAATAATTATTGAAAAATGGATGATTTACAATTTAAAAGGAGAGACCTTATATATATAGGTCAAAACACACCGTTTTAATGAAAAGGTGTGACCCTAGAATAACTAAGTTTAATATTACATTTGTTCGATAACACTTAAATACGTAACACAAGTTTAATATTACATTTTTTCGATAACACTTAAATACGTAACACAATCACGCACTAATAAAATTAATTAGAATTTTTTAATTTTATAGCACACCAACAATAGTATAGGGTTTAGGACTTTTGGACTAGGAAAAGTGATTAAATTGCCCAAGAGTTACTAAAATGAAACTAGGAACACTAAAGAGTGAAAATCCATTAGTAGCACGAAGTGCCTATTGGGAAAGCTCATCTAACACAGGACTCAAGTGGTAGGAGAAGTCGAGAAGAGTGTTCAGACTGGTCCCTGACATTCTCTCTCGGTGGGGTTATGCGAGTTAGGGAGTAATTAGTAGCAAGTCCTCGAGGTGACGCCACTATTTGAGTTACTTTGGGTCTAAGACAATTATCTTACGTTCCCTACCCATTTGCAGAATCCCTTTCCCACGACCATTCCGCCCAACCACCAAGCGTGAAGTGGCATCCTTAGTTGCTTTTCCTAGGTTATCGCCTAGTAATTGCAACGATGGTGCTATTGGTACTTGAGATATACGTGCAACACACAATTTTGGCTCCTTAGGATGGTACTAAGTTTCGTCTCGTACTTGAACCTCTAAAGTCCATTACGGAATAGTTGTGGGTAACTATCTCTCATTTCTTCGCCGACGGATTGATATCTCATCTTCGGAAGATCCCTTCCTTACTAATTGCTTGGTTCATTACCTTTAGTTCTTTTTAGGGGCGTGTTCTTCCCGTATTCGTAGTTGGCCCTAGGGATCGTTGTTTTTTCAAACTAGATGGTCGAGGTCTGTGAAGATCTCGTAGAATAAAAGGGTTGGACCCTAAGGAGCAAGTGCCTCCACCTTCACAACATTCATGTCATTCTTCCACTAAGGGAACTATTAACTAAGGAACCCCCTCTAAGGTTGGAAGTATTGATCCCTTCAACAATCAAATTGAAGGTGAGGTTGAAACCATCACAGAATGCCTAGTTCCTCCTGGAAATACCCCTCTCACAAGAAATACTGGTATAGTACTTGTAGAGTTACCCTCTACTTCAGATTTTGGCACTTCTTCTGCTAATTGATTGCCAGTTAACGCATATTATAGGCATCCCTTGGACATGATTTTGACATCGTCTCATTCTTCAAATCGATTGACCACATCACTGATTGCCACTCTGGGTAATTCGACAGGAAACACTGTGGCTCAGGATAACATCACTTTTCCTTTATGGGAAATTTCTATGGCCCAAAGTATCCCCCAGGTGGGACAGGGTAACCTGGCCTTACCATTTATGCGCATGAACCCTCTTGCATTTGACTCAGGTCACACCTCTACTCATAGAGAGTTACCTAGACTTACACTAAGTGATTTACTTGGTGTTTCCTTACCATACTTCTCTAATCGAGCAGATCACCAAGGTGTAACATCAGATCTTATTATTGATAACTTGACCCAACCCTCCCTCCTTGTTGGGCCTCAGTTTTGACAAATTCTGGAGGATTATTTTGCATCACATCTTATCTTTTCTTATGTATTTTTCATGTATTTGTGCCCTCATTACTTCAATAGATCCTATTTTATCTCATTTTCATCCATTTTCATCCATCAAAGCTTCAAAAGGAAAAAAAAAGGCATATTTGGTCTGACTGCAGGAATCACAGGAATTATGGGAACATGATCAACTTTCCATGTCATTTCCAATCAAACGAGTATGAATCTTGAAAATATAAAACATGGGTTTTATGCAGAATGGGGTCATTCAATTGCATAAAAAGAAACTTCTCAAAAATCGCAATCTTAATGGGTGATCTAGCACGATTTCCAAAATTGTTGTCATTTTCGTATTCACTTGTTATTCCGGTAGTCAAACAGGGCATTCTGACCACCAGAATACCTATGACTCCAATAGTCAATTGGTTTGACCTCCTACGCCTTCCTTGGACAAATTTTGTGAATTTAGGCAGTTGGATCTCATGAAATATTTTGTTCTTATCTTGTTTAAGCCACTTTAGACCCAAGTCTAAGATTTGATGATGTGTAGATCCATGTATTTGGGATCTAGGATTTGTTGGTTGTGAGATCCACTTATTTTGGATATGAACTTATCATGTTGTAATCCCTTCCTCTTTGAGTTGTTTGTATAAAAATGAGAGCATATGGACATTTTGGAGCTCTCAGAGAGAGAGTTTGAGAGTTTGAGAGGTTAGAGGACTGGTTGAAAGATATGGTGTAAAGGATCTTTGACCATTTGATGCTGGCATAAAGAGTACATTGCTGCTGCACATTGTGACCAAGAGTTCTTTGTTGTAACTTTCCTTGGCAGTGTATGCCAAGGGAGGAAGGGCCCCCTCTCTCTGGTATATGCTACCCAAATAGTTTTCCTTTTTATGTATTTTCACTAGTTACTAGTTTCATTTACTATTCATTTCATTTGCTACTCATTTTCCATGTACTATCCATTTACTCATGCCTTTTCATTTCTACAAGTGTGATAATGGCCATGTGTGATGTGTGTTATAGATCTCGGTGTTGTTAACCTCGAGAATCTGAAAAATATTGTAATGTCCCCAGTTTGACCCAATGTCCTTAAATTGTAAATGATGTAATATTGTTATGAAATCGTGGTGAGGAGCTCAAGGTCAAGGCCCCGCCATCGATTTAGTGATGCATATGGTTTGCGTGCTAGCAATGCACATTGGAAATTGAAATATCATGTAATATGCATTTTAATAAAAATACCCACAACTAGCTATGCAATGTAACAAAGAGATGGGGGCATGATTCCACAAGGAATTGGGAGGGAAAACATTCAAACCCTTGAGCCAATAAAGTCAAGCCAAGTGTCAATGAGAGAGCCCGTCAAACACTCAACTACCCATGTTGACTTTTGTACCCAATCATTGATTTCTCCCAAGGGTTGGTTGAGGTAGTTAATGCCTTGGGGAATGGGAGGTATGGCTGTCCAAATTCTGGTATGGGAAAACCACCCTGCATGGGAATTCACGTTTTGCTTCTTGGGTAAGAAAAGAGCCATAAATTTCTCCCCCAAGCCATTATCCAGGATCATTCCTTCTCCTTCACGAGTTTAGAGCTACCTGGGCGTTTTCCAGGCATGTTTGTTGTGTTTTCCTTCATTCTCCCAGTAGAGAAAGGCGTTTTTGTGTTGTATACTAGTGGGGAAGAAGAGGAATGGAACGAGGGTTCCCTAGAGAACCGTTGTTGTTGTTAAATGCTGAGAGAGTTGGGGAGAAAACGTTTTTCCTCCCTGTGGATGCATTTCCTTTCTCACAACTTGTTTTGGGTGAGCCACGATTTGGGGAAAATCTATGGCCATCTTATTTGTGAATTCCATTGCTGGAAATGGGTATCTATGCCCAATGTTTGTGCTTGCTGTGTGGGAAACGAATATGTTGGGGTTTGGGTATGGGTATTCATTGCCTTGGCTTGAGCTTGAGAATAAGCATACATGGTTCAATTGTAGCCTGATAAACCTAGCTATGGACTAGCTTGGCTCAGATGGAATGATTAATTGGTTGTGAGAGAGTGAATGTCCCCTTCCTTGTGAGAATCATGCCCAGCTCGGGGGTGGCCTTCGGACGGACTCAGTATAAGCTGTCGAAGAGCCTATGGTTGGGTGGAACGTTGTAGCGACATAGCTATTTGCTTGGGACAATTGCACAATGAAGTTAAGTGTTTTCTGTCTATGTATTTACTTCTGCAATGCATCAATTTGATGGCTGTTTTGATATGCTGGATGGGCATGAATTGTTTGTGTGGATTAGTTTTAAATTTCGTTGTGCATATTCCCTAATTTGTATCTGCACACCAATGTTTAAATTCTTATGATTCTAATTAATGGGCTGAGTTTTATGAAATGCCCAGATTTTAGTGCCATGCTCCCTTCCTTGCATTGGGTTAGCAGGTGGGTACATTACAAATATGAAGAGATACAAGACTCAAACCCACAGCCCCAGATTCTCTAGTTTCAAATTCCGCTTTTGAGTTCAGTTTTCTAGCTTAGATTTTGCCTAATCCTGCATATATTTTGCCAGCACCTCACAAAAACATCGAAATCCATAGTCGATAATTTATGTTGGAATTTATGTATATAAATTCCCCACCATTTTGGTGTCGCTGCCTGGGAGAGGTGCTAAGGGATTAGAGCTTAGGTAGGTTGGTTGCCTTTAAATTACACAACTTGGGGGACGAGATAAAATGGTAAGACGAGAGATCAGAACATGTGCGTCCACTTTAGTGGGGTTGCTCTGAAGCCTTGTTGTTCCCTTTCATTGAAGCGTTCCTTCTTTTAAGTGCAAGATTTCATTTATCTTAGAGTGTGAGATTTCATTTGCTGCAAGTTTCCATGTCATGCAAGATTTCATTCATCCCACAGTTGCAGAGAGTAGGTTGGCATCATTGAGCAATTCCAATGTAGGGTAATGATAGGAACATCTGTAGTCAGTTACTTATATAGAACTAGTTTCTTGTATATGACTTACTTTTGAGATCGACTGTGATTTTGAGCCAGCAAACAATATTGGAGAGAGTACCTGAGTTGTTGAGTAATGGAGATGATATTTGAAGAAATTTATTAGATCTTAGCAGCAAGAAGCATTTATGTAGCTCAAGGGGTGCAGATCTTGGCAGCCATAAGGAGCATATCTGCATCCCAAGAAGGAGGAGAAGAGAAAAAATCCCACAAGTCAGATCTTCCACAAGCAGATCTAGAAGATGGAGAGCAAATACTTGAACCTGAGATCGAAGAGTTTCTTGAAAGCTTGTGTCTGGATCCTTTGTGCAAGAGCCAAATGACCGAAGATATACCAGGGGTGACCGAGGAAGACCTACAAGCCAACAATACCAATGGATGGATGACTATGTTGAGAAATGGTTCTAGACAGTCGGCAGGCCAAAGCACCACTTTCTTCTTCAACAGCTCCTAGTACAAAATCAAATAAATCAGTTGGTTCCTCACATTTTGGTGTGCATCAAAGCTCATTTTGCAAACTTGAATGTGAGTTTATTTCAAATCTTGTTAGGTACATGGCTTCATTGGAAGTATGCCTACACTTGAAGAGAAAAATAATTCAAGTGTAGGGTAGGGTACGGGAGAGAGTAAATTTCAATAAAAGCTGCATATGGTTGTTGGTTCAACAACCTAGGTTTAATAATAAGGAGGAGTTAGATATCTATAGATCATTTAAATTTTCCGTAGCATTGATCTCCTTCATACAAGGTAGATCCCTCTTTCTTGGTTCATTTTTTGCTAGTTCAATAGTTGGTTCTTTGATATAAGCAACTTTGATTTCTCTCAGCACATAGAGATCAAGAGAACCATGATTAAGATCTTGATCAACCTTCACATCAGCCATCATTCATGGGTATTTTATGGCATCTTCAAACAATTCAGGGTTCCAGCTTTATAGATGTTCCAACAGTTATTTTCATCAAATATGGGGATTGTAGACTACCTGTGGGAATCGCAAGTCATTACCGGTTGTTCCCACAATCCCACAATGCTATAAAATTTGCAGTTCACTGCAGGATTGTAGTAGATGCCTATTTTTAGCTTTCATCCTTCTTAGATCCTGGTTGGTAGAACTCGGTTGCTAGTTCATCAGATATTCTAGTAGTGCAGCTCCAACTAAGTAAGTGTATCTGTAGATGATTATTCAAAGGGTAAATCTGAGGTTTATCATTTAAAGTTTATGGCATCAGAGAAAATTTGGTCTCCTATAGCATATTAAAAGCTTGTCACAAACTAAGATTACCTTTCAGGAGTCCATCAATGCCCCATTATTTCAAGTTTACCTCAGATCAGTTCAACAATAGTGAAACATTTGTATCTTCAACATCTTTCATAAGCTACTCCAAATATCATTGCATGGAACATTTACAGCTCAATTTTGGAAATAGTACAAGAAATTCTGGTAGTAACATACAACCCAGTGACTACCGGAATCATGGGATTGTTTACTCTTGACTATGTATTTCCAGACATTCCGATAGTTAGATTCAGTCCAGCAACTACCAGAACCATGGGGGAATTTGTTTCTTAGCTGTATACTTCCAGATATTCCAGTAGTTTGATGAGGCACTCCAACTACTAGAATCACAGAATGGAAATCTGAAGGAACGGTTATCGGTGTATCTTTGCCTGCACATCTCAATCAATAGATCAGAGGTGAAATAACACAGTTTTATAGCCTGCGATCTGATGTAATGAGACAACAAAACTTTGTGATCAAGATATATGATTTGACAGATAAAAGTGATTTATTGCTAAGCTGCATATCTTGAGAACGAAGGATCGGATTAATTCCTAGTTGTAGACATCTCAAAATTGAGTATGATATTTATATCTATCGATCTTCAGCTATCTGCTAATGTCTTCCCACTGCAGGGACAATAAAATTCTCATCCTTTATGGTTGATATCTATGCCATTATTTGCATTATTAAATTGGTTGAAATACCGATAGTTTTATTTGCCTTATGGTTTCACTTTCTGAACTTCTAACTAGGAACTCAAGTAAAAGCTAAAGCTAACTGAAGTAATTACTATTTCTAACACTCCCTCCTAATTACTACCGTTGACTACTGCAGCTTTTACAATGCCTAAATTATTTCTATGGTTTTCAAAAATTTCTTTTGCCAATGGCTTTGTGAATATGTCAGCCAATTGGTCAATCGATTTACAATGCTCAACACAAACTTCACCATTGTTCACAAGTTCTCTTATGAAGTGATATTTGGTATCAATGTGCTTGCTTTTCTGGTGAACAAAGTGGTTCTTGGATAGAGTGATTGCTAAATTGTTGTCACAATAGACTGTGGTTGGTTCTTCTTGTTTCTGTTGAATACCTTCTAAAACTCTACGTAACTAGACTGCTTGACATGCTGCTGATGTTGCTGCTACATACTCTGCTTCTGTTGATGAAAGTCTCACAATGGGATGCTTCTTGGATGCCCATGAAATCACCCCTGATCCAAGATGAAAAACATGACCGGAATTGCTCTTCCTGTCATCCAAACTTCCTGCAAAATCACTGTCAGTGAAACCTATCAAAACATCATACTCAATGCTTGAGTATAAAATTCCATAGCTTGAAGTCCCTACAACATATCGTAAGATCCTTTTTCCAACTTGCCAATGCGAGTCTTTGGGAGACTCCATGAACCTCGAAATCAAGCTTACAACAAACATAATATCTGGTCTCGTAGCTGTGAGATACATGAGACTTCCTACAAGTCTCTTAAACAGTGTTGGATCTACATTAGGACTGTCATCTTCTTTGCTCAAATTTGTACCTGTTTCCACTGGTGTAGGTGTCGTTTTGCAATTAAGCATTCTAAATCGCTTAAGAACTTCATTAGCATATTTATTTTGAGAGATAAACATACATTTTTTTGACTGTTCTACTTCTAAGCCAAGAAAGAACTTCATCAATCCAAGGTCTATCATCGCGAACTCTTTCTTCATAGCTTCCTTGAACTCATTTACTGACAGGTCACCTGTAAAATCATATCATCAACATATAAACAAACTATCAAAATATGTCCATGTTGATTTACCTTTGTGTAAAGTGTTGGTTCGCTGCTGTAATTCATGACTAGTGGATACATCCTGTTCCTAGTCACTTGTATTTTGATGATCAACTGTCTATTTGGGGGTTTGTCATAAATTTCACAGTCTGATCCATCAAAGACAAGTCTTTATTTCTTTTCAGTAAGTTGTCCAATGCTAAGCAGGTTATGCTTCAATCCTGGAACATAATATACATCTATGATTGTCTTTTGTTGGCCTTGTTTGGTCAGAATGTTGACCACTCCTTTGCCAAGAACTGGAACTACCTCATCCGTGCCGACTTTGACCTTTGTACTCACTGATCCATCTAGGGCTGCAATTAGACCTCTATCACCTGTCATATGGTTACTGCAGTCACTATTAAAATCCAAAGTCCCTTTGGGCTTTCGTGTGTAACATGACATGTAAGAAATAACATATCTTCTTTATCCTCATAGGTATTAGTCACATTAGCATTATGATTTGCTTGATCAGACCTTTTCTTTCTACATTCATGAGCATAATGCCCAAATTTATTGCAATAATAACACTTAATATTAGATTTATCTGACTTTTTTTTGTCGTAGTTCCTGCCTTCATGGTGATGATGGTGATCTTGATCTTCATTGCCATTACTTCGGCCACTTCTACCTCTTCCTCTTGATCCTCCTTTGCCTTTGCCTCTTCCTCTTGATCCTCCTCTGCCTTTGCCTCTTCCTCTACCTTTTGAGAATGAAACATGTGCTTTGAAAGCATTCTCCAGAGAGGACTCTTCATTCCTGTTGATTATGGATTCGTATGAAAGTAGAGATCCGGTCAACTCATCTATAGAGAGAGTACTCAAATCCTTTGTTTCTTCAATCACTGCAACTTTCATATCAAATTTGTGGGGTATGGATCTCAGAACCCTTTCAACCACCCGTTGATCTTCGATCTTTTCACCATAGGTATTCAGCTGGTTAAAAATCTCCATGACTTGGGTCATGAAAGAATCTACTGAGTCTGATTCTTTCATCTTCAGATCTTCAAAATCTGTTCTTAAGTTTTGGAGTGTAGCTATTTGTGTTGGTGTTTATTATGTGTTAAATAATTCCAATATGTAAATTGTCCACCTGAGGAGGGAGCTTATGAGATGCAATCACTATATGTGCAGGATTGAAGGCTTAAACTATCCTAAGCTAACTAAAGATGCAAATGTGCTAACATGCAACTATATGATTTTAAACTACTTGCATGACTTTCATAATTATTCTATCTATGAAAAACAGGAAACTGATTAACAAATGAAACAAGTAGAAAACTTAATAAAGATGTTTAACTGAACTGTATTTGATTATGGAAACAAGTAGAAAAATTGATAAAGATATTTTGATTATGGAAACAAGTAGAAAACTTGATAAAGATATTTATTATTAATCCAAATCTTAAACCACGAACATCTTCATTATTTGTATGAACGGAAACTAATCCTATGATAATTAGATGAAACTATCAAAAACTAAAACAACTTAAGAAATGGAATTATTAACTATTACTTGGAAGACAAACTATCTAGAAACAAGACTAATAAATTCTGAACAGTGACTAATTAGCAGATCAGATTGAAGAACTGAAGTTTGGAAGAAGGTTGGAAGAAAGTTTCAAGAAGAAAGTAGGAGAAAGGAAGAAATAATAACAAGACTTAATTAAGAACTTTAAGTAACATGAAATAAACTTTAAATTACATCTAAAATTGTTAAGGAGGAGTAAGAAGAATTATGATTGAAGGGAAGAAGAAATTGGATTTTGAAGAAGGCCTAAAACAATGTAGAAAACACACAAGTCTGACTAACGATCCGAACGCCTGTCTGAATGGCGGTCTGAATGACAGTCCGAATGGAGGAAAATGTTTTAAAGTGAGGAAAATGAATAATTTTGGATGATTTAAGTACTAGTTGGCTTTATGCAAATGATCCTGTAGTGCAAAGGAAGCAATGGAGAGATTAAGTAGAGGCTAAACTAACAAGAAGTTAATTACTCTAATCATTATCTAAGAGAGGAACTATTTCTATGATACATTGGAGCAAAATGATGGAAGATAGAAGTCACCTACAGCGACAGAGGAATTATTTCTATGAGATACAGGAAGAAGGTTAAGATGGAAGAAGGAAGAATTAACCTACAGCAAAATAGAAGAAAAACTAACAGAAGAGAAGAGAAAGAAGCTAATACTAACTATGGAGGAAATTGGAAGCAATATCTAACTACAAATGATGGAAGAAGGACTGAAAGCAAACTACAAATTATTAAGTTGTTGGTCGACCATTTCCTAGTTCAGAAGAAGAGGGATTATATTAACAGCAGAATATTAATTACAGAGGAATGAGGATGACCTACACAGGAAAAACGAATTAGATTACACACACACAGAAAATAAACTAGTTAATTGCAAGAAAAGAAATGCAGAAAAAAGATAACAAAACCTCTGGTTGATAAGGGGCCCTTCCCAACAATCAGAGGGGAAACTAAATCAGCTTAAATGACTGTCAACAGAGCATCAACGAACTGCAACTTCCATTAATCTGAGAAAATTACATAATACTTTATGCAGAAGTAACTGCTATCTCCTGTCTATTCCTACGCTATCTGATCTTACACATCTGCTCATATGGATCTGCGTTTCTCCATAGGAAACGCCTTTATATAAGTTTACAATGGGAGAGAGGGTCGACGAAGTCAACCTCTCTAAAAATAGCGGTCTTTAATGTCATACAATAGCTGCAAGGTGGCTCACAACAACACACAGGCCAGTTGCCTACTTCCATGGCGTCGAACCTACCCAATATGAACAACTGCGTGTTCGTTTCCTTTAACCATGGGCAGAGTGTCAGCTGGAAAGTTGGATGAATGCAGGAGAGGACTGTTGGAGCGTCAACGTGGATAGAGCGAAGTCAGACGAGGATTCTCTAGAACGTTGGCATGAGCAGGTGACGTGATACTAGGCTGAATGTGCAGGAAAATTGGAGTTGAAGCATGGACATGCAGAAGAGGTGTGTTGTCGAGCTCAGCAGGCATGGGGACGAATCTTCCAGAACCCGAGCTCATCAACCATCAACACCACATGGCTAACAGAACCCACGTGCTTGTTTTTATTTTTAACGGCCAGAAATATGCCAACCGTGGATTTTGGGGGCTGAACGCGGGGTTGAACGACGAGCTAAACGTGTTTGAACTTAACACATAAGCACGCGGTCTGAATGAAGGGTCATTTGAGAAACGCATCCTGCAAATTAAAACATAAATACCAATTATGCCCATAAAATGTCACTTTAACATAGATAAACCATAATATAACGAAATGTGAACAAGATTTGCGTAATAGGTAAATATATGCATACCTGGGCTGCTTGATGGGATGAATGGCTAAAAAAACAACTTACTATAGAAAAAATGATAGAAATAACGCCATTCAGAGTAGATTTATTGATAAAAAATAGTGACAAAATGGACGTCAACACTCCCCCAAACTGAAGATATGCCAGGTCCCACTGAGCAAAGAGAAAAATAAATAAGGAAGAAGTGGATGCAGCTGGATGGACTCGGAAAGGATGAGAGCGAGCAAAGTGATGGTGAAGATCAAGCAAGGGTCAGTTTTAAAGCAAGGTCCAACTGAATTTTTGAAAAATCATGAGACGAAAATTTGGCATGTTTAAACGATCACACCATTATTCAGAATTTTTGAAACATGTACCATAATAAATATATGTGCGTTAATGAATTCATATGGTTTGTGAAATATTCAACCACGTCCAAAGTAAACTTTGGACAGGTTGAAAGAAATTTTTTATCATAGGATTATAACATAGTGCATTAAAAATGATGATGATCTTTATAAAATGTCAGTTCACATGTTGATTTTTTTGCATATAACTTAATGAAAAGTTAAAACCATATGATAACCAGATAATAATTCTGAAAATCACAATAATGCATGATTAATCGATTCATTAGGCGAAGTCGAGATGAATTAAAGGAATGAGATCGTGTGCATAGATGATATTTGATTAATCCCTGATATGGTTAGTCAATTAAATTCATCAATAAAATTTCAAATATTAAATACCTTAGCATGCTTAATCATGATTTTATAAGTTATGGTTTCATTCGGATCATCATTCATTTGCTTCATTCGACCCTTCATACAGACCATTTGTCTGTACAAGATGTGCTTGCTGGATCTGATTGATGTTGATTATGCAGAAAATTTCTGAGGTTGCCAGCACACAAAAGGATGATGTAAACCTACTTTTTGAAATTTTCAGTCGCTCTTCTTTGTTCAACATGGATCAAAACAATTTTTTTTCTTCTTCTTTTGTTACTTGCATTATTCCTGAAACAACAGATTATTGTATAAGGACTTTAATTGTATTATAAGTAAACAGAAAAATAGAAGCAATTATGAATCCTAGTAAACAGATTAAAATAGAAATAATTTTGAATCCTCCCCCAAACCGAAGGAATGGCACGTCCTCGAGCCATTAATACTGAGTTGTATGCTTCTTATGTAAACATTCTAGATCAACATCAATTAGTAGAAAATCCTAAAAACATCATTATTCTAAAAACTAGAACTTTTTGAGAAAAAGATGTATTCATGATATGACCAAAACAATTTCATACTATGTCAGATTCTTCAATACATGCAAATTCATCAGTTTATGCTCATGAAGACCACATAAAGAATAATAGTGTAAGAGATGTGAAAAATGCCATAGGAAAACTAGTTGTCCATGACTCATTGTAAAGATCTCTTGTCATCCAAAGAATATAGATAAGGTTCACCGTAAAGTTTGTGAGATCTACTATAATTATGGGTCCCATTTCTAGGATAATCATATCCTAGGTATTTGTTTGAATTAGATGACAGGGTCCAAGTCCAACTTACAGCCATTATCTAATGATAGTATAAATAATCGGCCTAAACATGTGTTTGTATACTCGGGTTTTTTATGAGCTATGTGAATAGCAAAGCGTTAATAAAACCTCTTTTACCCGTTGCCAGCAAGCCTATTCAATACCCCGGCGGGTTTATCTTGGTACCATGCAAGCATAGCCCCGCTGCCAGCGAGCCTGTTCAGTATCTCGACGGGTTTACTTGCACTTACCGAGCTTCCTTGTTTAAGATTTTACTTAGCATGGACCCACTGCCAATGAGCCTGTTCAGTACCCTGGCGGGTTTGCTTCGTATAATGATATATATATATATATATTGTAAGGAAGTCGGTTGGCACTAGAGTGTGTTAAGCCTACTAAACACATAATTCAATATTTTAGCATGAACCTTATGAGCAACTTTATTTATAATGGCCTAAATTACAGATCATGTCAAAAGATAATAACTTAAAGCTGTTCTTTGACTTCATAGTCTATCTTCTTCATAAAAGGTCAGTAATGTTCCCCACAAAATAGAAAATATCACCTACTTTTAGGCTACCTTTTAAAGGTGCTTTAGAGACAAGTTTTGATAATGAATCCAGGATGAACTAGGAGTCCATAGGTGTAAAATTTTTGTGGAGATCATAATAATGCATGTATGATGTAAGATTGCTTTGGTTTTAACATGATATTATTCTTAGTTCTTTTATTTTAAAGGAAAACAGAAAGTGAAGTTGTATGAATATCTAAAGCTAACTAACCACATACAACTTTTTATTTATATACATACTATCCTATGCTATCTAAAAGAAAGAAAAACTCATTATTCAAGTGTAAGAAATTTTCCAATGTAACCATGTGCGAAGCAAAATGAAAAACATACCTATATCCACGTATGAAAAATTTAAAGCAATGATTACCTGTATGTGGAGAATCAACCGACTTACTTGCTTAACAAAAGGTTTCGAATGAAGGAATGGTATTGTGGCCTCATTACCTCTTGGAACCATCTTTCAATGTAATCCTGATACTTACCTCCCTTCCTCATGCCATGCAGATCCTCTTCTTCTGAATGTTCAATTGCTTGAGTACATGAGAGATCTATCGATAGATATTTGGAGAACTCTTCAACATCTGGTCTCTCTCCATCAAATGTAGTCTCCAAGTTTTCAATTTCCTTGGCAGATTGGCAAGGAGATTCGGTTTGTAGCTCATGGAACTGTGGTTCTTCTATTGTTTCTTGAGAGGTAGATAGATTTTTGACTTATGTCAAGATGTGTTCTTCTTGAGAAGAATATATTGCGATCCCAACTGCTACTAGGATTCGAGAGAGTTCTCTCATGCTGATGGTCACCTCGGAATCCATTTCGTTGGTTGATAGATTCTGTCTCACACATGGGTTAGTCCTGGGGTTCTTACAGCACCAAATTTTTATTTTTATGTGTTTTTAAAATAATTTCTATTACTAAAAAAAATTTGCAAAAAACACACCACACTTGCTGAAAGAATAACACACTTGAAAAGCGGGAAGGAAAACTTTACGAAATAAATTGCGGAAAATTAAACACTCAAGAACAGAAAGAAAATCACACTTATGCGGAAAGGAACAACAAGGATTTGGGGCAACCCACTATAGTGGATGCGCAATTTCTTACCTCTCGTCTTACCGTTCTCCCCTCCCCCTTGTTGTGTAATGAAAAAGAAACCTATCTACCCCTATCTACCTAAACTCCAATCCCTTTAGCACCTCCCCGACAACGGCGCCAAAATGTTGGTGTTTATTATGTGTTAAGTAATTCCAATATTTAAATTGTCAACCCGAGGAGGGAGCTTATGAGATGCAATCATTATATGTCCAGGATTGAAGGCTTAAACTATCCTAAGTTAACTAAAGATGAAAATGTGCTAACATGCAACTATATGATTTTAAACTACTTGCATGACTTTCATAATTATTTTATCTGTGAAAAACAGGAAACTGATTAACAAATGAAACAAGTAGAAAAATTAATAAAGATGTTTAACTGAACTGTATTTGATTATGGAAACAAGTAGAAAACTTCATAAAGATATTTTGATTATGGAAACAAGTAGAAAACTTGATAAAGAAATTTTTTATTAATCCAAATCTTAAACCATGAACATCTTCATTATTTGTATGAATGGAAACTAATCCTATGATAATTAGATGCAACTATCAAAAACTAAAACAACTTAAGAAATGGAATTATTAACTATTACTTGGAATACAAACTATCTAGAAACAAGACTAATAAATTCTGAATAGTAACTAATTAGCAGATCAAATTGAAGAACTGAAGTTTGGAAGAAAGTTTCAAGAAGAAAGTAGAAGAAAGGAAGAAATAATAACAAGACTTAATTAAGAACTTTAAGTAACATGAAATAAACTTTAAATTACATCTAAAATTGTTAAGGAGGAGTAAGAAGAATTATGATTGAAGGGCAAAAGAAATTGGATTTTGAAGAAGGCCTACAACAATGCAGAAAACACATAGGTTCGACTGACAATCCGAACGCCTGTCTAATGGCAGTCCGAATGGAGGAAAATGTTTTAAAGTGAGGAAAAGGAAGAATTTTGGATGATTTAAGTACCAGCTGGCTTTATGTAAATTATCCTACAGTGCAAAGGAAGCAATGGAGAGATTAAGTAGAGGCTAAACTAACAAGAAGTTAATTACTCTAAGCATTATCTAAGAGAGAAACTATTTCTATGATACATTGGAGCAAAATGATGGAAGATAGAAGTCACCTACAGCGACAGAGGAATGATTTCTATGAGATATAGGAAGAAGGTTAAGATGGAAGAAGGAAGAATTAACCTACAACAAAATAGAAGAAAAATTAACAGTAGATAAGAGAAAGAAGCTAATACTAACTATGGAGGAATTTGGAAGCAATATCTAACTACAAATGATGGAAGAAGGACTGAAAGAAAACTACAAATTATTAAGCTGTTGGTCGACCATTTCCTAGTTCAGAAGAAGAGGGATTATATTAACAGCAGAATATTAATTACAGAGGAATGAGGATGACCTACACAGGAAAAACGAATTAGATTACACACACACAGGAAATAAACTAGTTAATTGCAAGAAAAGAAATGCAGAAAAAGATAACAAAACCTCTGGTTGATGAGGGGCCCTTCCCAGCAATCAGAGGGGAAACTAAATCAGCTTAAATAACTGTCAGCAAAGCATCAACGAACTGCAACTTCCATTAATCTGAGAAAACTACATAATACTTTATGCAGAAGTAACTGCTATCTCCTGTCTATTCCTACGCTATCTGATCTTACACATCTGCTCATATGGATCTACGTTTCTCCATAGGAGACGCCTTTATATAATTTTACAATGGGAGAGAGGGTTGACGAAGTCGACCTCTCTAAAAATAGCGGTCTTTAATGTCATACAACAGCTGCAAGGTGGCTCACGATAGCGCACAGGCCAGTTGCCTACTTCCACGGTGTCGACCCTACCCAATATGAACAATTGCATGTTCGTTTCCTTCAACCATGGGCAGAGTGTCAACTGGCGAGTTGGATGAACAGAGGAGAGGACTGTTAGAGCGTCAACGTGGACAGAGCGAAGGCAGACGAGGATTCTCTAGAACCTTGGCGTGAGCAGGTGACGTGATACCAGGCTGAATGCGCGGGAAAATCGGAGTTGAAGCATGGACGTGGAGAAGAGGTGTGCTGTCGAGCTCAGTAGGCATGGGGATGAATCTTCCAGAACCCGAGCTCATCAACCATCAGCACCACGTGGCTAACAGAACCCACGTGCTTGATTTTATTTTTAACGGCCAGAAATATGCCAGCCATGGATTTCAAGAGCTGAACGCGGGGTTGAACGACGAGCTGAACGTGTTCGAACTTAACACATAAGCACGCAGTTTGAATGAAGGGTCATTTGAGAAATGCATCCTGTAAATTAAAACATAAATACCAATTATGCCCATAAAATGTCACTTTAACATAGATAAACCATAATATAACGAAATGTGTACAAGATTTGCGTAATAGGTAAATATATGCATACATGGGCTACTTGATGGGCTGAATGTCTAAAAAAACAACTTACTATATCAAAAATGATATAAATAACGCCATTCAGAGTAGATTTATTGATAAAAAATAGTGACAAAAATGGACGTCAACAGTTTGTATCTTACCAGCACCTTGATAACTGGTCGCCAAGGTATCCTATGCTGCTTTGGCATGTAATGAAGCTGATATCTTTGGAAATACGTTGTTATCCAAAGCGTTCATTATGAGATGCAGTGCCTTTGCATCCTTCTTCCTGTGCGCTCATAGACCATCCTTTTCTGCGTTTGAAAGGGCTTGAAAAGCTTCATCATCAGCTGGTTCGGAATAGCCATTCACGACATATTCCCACACATCTTCTGACCTGAGATAAACCGCCATCCTCGTGGCCCAGACATCATAGTCATTTTTCCCTATAAGAGGAGAAATCTGAGATTGATTGTTGCTGCTAGAAGCCATAGACGCTGCGGAGTCTTTCACTGGCCTTTTTAAAACAATGTCCTTCCTTTTTTTTAAATACTCCTCTTCTCTTCCTTAAAAATAAAAAATACTTTTGTAAAAAAAAATCTCTTCTACTCTTGTAAAAGACTTTTGTAAAAAAAAATCCTACTTAAAGAATCTCGTAAAAGAAAATAACTTCGTGAAAGTAAAAAAAAACAATCACTCTCATGGAATGATGAAAAAAAAAACTTATTGCCCTAATTGTCGCAGGTCTTCACGAATTATCACGCCTTGGCCTATAGAGAGGCTGCGATAATTCCCAAAAAAATTTTACTTGTTCTCCCTAAATTGTCCGGCCTCTATACAAGGGAGGGACGCGATAATTTCTGCAATTTTTTTTTTGCAAAATTCTTCAAAGCTACGGCTTTGGCTTCTTCGGAACTCTCACGATCGATCTTCTCCTAATCTCTGATACCAAACTGAAGGTTAGAGGCAGAAATAAACAAAAGATAATGCAGAATGAGCTACAGCTCTTCAATCTTTATTCATAAACGGAAGATCAACTGATGTAGTACAAACCAAAATATAATGTGTATTTAAACGCTTATGGAAACCCTACAAACTCTAACCTAGCTTTTGCATGCATGTAAAGCATGTTGTTGCATTTATTAACTGAACTTCGAACTAGGAACTCAAGTAAAAGCTAAAGCTGATTGAAGTAATTACTATTTCTAACAAATTGTATATTATAGGTGCAACCCAATAGTGATGTCCACCACGTGCATGCGTCCGCTAGAAAGTGGATACGTGATTTGTTCTAAGTGAATGTTTTCTTCCACATGGCTTCATTTCTCAGGGAGAATGGCAGTCCTCCACACAACCCACACCAAAAATCACCAGTTGGAAAGAAAGAATCAATGCATGGTTTTGACTAGGAACTTGAGGAAATTAAAGCCGAAAAATCTATAGCCATGGAGCAAATAAAAGCTCTATTTGAAAGAACAAGTGCTGCACGAGTTTCTCCAAAGTAAGGATATGGTTTTATCAAAGAGATGATTAAATGCTCTTTATGGAAAAATCACATGTATAGGCCCAATGTAAAATGGAGACAAAGAGACCATCATGCAGATAGCAGTTGTATATTTTATTTGCATAAGGAGTCAGTTGCTTATTTGCATAAGGAGTCAGTTGCCTGGTGACATTTAACTGCGAGAATTTTTGTAGGTGACTGTTTTTTTCACCTATGGACATGCCAGCTCTTGAGTGTGGGGGGGGGAGATGAATATGTATGTACTTCATCTAGTATTTGCAGCATGTATCATTTTCAGAGCTCGGGAGTCAACATCAAAACATCATGCATTCTAAGATGTTTGCACTTCCCACAGTCGTCTGGTGTTATTCGATTGCGGGAATTCCTATAACAGCCTATTTGCAGGTGTTGAGCACAAATTCAATCAAGGAAAAAGCAAAATCTTAGTTTGATCAGCATAAGGTTGTTGCATATGAACTCAAAGTATCAGCAGGGGTAGCGAGAGAGCAGATTTGTTGCATCCATCCATAGAGCCATGGTTGACACATGTACTTAAATCAGAAGTTCATTCCTAGAGTTGTTCAATTTCGTATAGATGGTAATGGTAGATAGGTGTTGTTTCATAGCAGGTAGATGTATTTTCATAGAGACATTAAATTAAACAATTTTATTTTACTACTTGAGGACACAGACAACAACTGCAAGTATAACTTTTTCATATATCAATAGTTTTTTGGGCTCATATCAATCATTCATCAACAAGGCATCATTTGCATATTTGGAATCCATCATCTTCATATTTCTCTTGGGCGGACAACGTGTTTAGCATTGTTAGTAGCCACAGGAAACCTTTAGCTTTGCAGCCCATACTCTTGTGTTGCATGAGGACATGCAATGATTCGAGTGTGGGAGATGTTGGGCCTTGGTTTTGACAAATTATGGAGGATTATTTTGAATCACATCTTATCATTTCTCATGTACTTTTCATGTATTTGTGCCCTCATTACTTCCAGATATGCTATTTGATCTCATTTGATCCATTTTCATCCATCAGGGCTTCAAAGGGAAAAATAATGGCATATTTGGTCTCACTGCGGGAATCACAAGAATTATGGGAATAGAGTCAACTTGCCATGTCATTTCCAATCAAACCAGGATGAATCTGGAAAATCTAAAACATGGGTTTTGTGCATAATGGGGTCATTCAAATATTAGCTTGGAAATTTCTCAAAAATTGCAATCTTGATGGGTGAATCTAGCATGATTTCCCAAATTACTGTCATTCTAGTACTCACCTATTATTTCGATAGTCAAATAGGACATTTTGACTACTGTAATACCTATGATTCCAGTAGTCAATTGGTTCAACCTCCTACGCCTTCCTTGGACAATTTTTAGGAATTTGGGCAGTTGGATCTCATGAAATATTTTGTTCTTATCTTGTTTAAGCCACTTGAGACCCAAGTCTAAGATTTGATGATGTGTTGATCCATGTATTTGGGATCTAGGATTTGATGATGTGTTGATCCATGTATTTGGGATCTAGGATTTGTTGGTTGTGAGATCCACTTATTTTGGATCTTATATTATCTTGTTGTAATCCCTTTGTATTTGAGTTGTTTGTATAAAAATGAGAGCATATGGATATTTTGGAGCTCTTAGAGGGAGAGTTAGAGAGTTTGAGAAGTTAGAGGATTGGTTGAGAGGTATGGTGTAAAGGATCTTTGATCCCTCTTGTAATCATTGTACTCCATTTGATGTTGGAATAAAGAATACATTATTACTGCACATTGTGACCAAGATTTCTTTGTTGTAAATTTCCTTGGTAGTGTATGCCAATGGAGGAATGCCCCCCCCTCTCTAGTTTATGCTACCCAAATAGTTTTCCTTTTTATCTCTTTTCACTAGTCACTAGTTTCATTTACTGTTCATTTGATTTGTTGCTCATTTTCCATGTACTATCCATTTACTCATGCCTTTTCATTTTCGCAAGCGTGATAATGGCCATGTGTGGTGTGTGCAAGAGATCTCAGTGTTGTTAACCTTGAGAATCTGAAAAAAAATTGAAGAGATACAAGACTCAAACCCACAACCCCAGATTCTCTAGTTTCATATTCTTGCTTTTGAGTTTAGTTTGCTAGATAGATTCCACCTAATCCTGCATATATTTTGCTAGCATCTCATAAAAACATCAAATTCCCTGGTCAAACTATCTGAATTACTTTGGGTCTAAGACAATTGTCTTACATTCCCTTCGCATTTGCAGAATCCCTCTCCCACTACTGTTCCACCCAACCACCAAGAGTGAAGTGGTAGCCTTAGTTGCTTTTCCTAGGTTATCTTCCAGGTGATTGCATCGGTGGTGCTGTTGGTACCTGAGATAGATGTGCAACACATGATTTTGGCTCCTTAGGAGGGTGCTTAGTTTTGTTCAGTACTTACACCTCTGGAATTCCATTACAGAGTAGTTGTGGGTAACTGTCTCTCATTTCTTCATTGACGACTTGATATCTCATCTTCGGAAGATCCCTTACTTATTGATTGCTTGGTTAATTACCTTTAGTTCTTTTTAGAGGCATGTTATTCTCGTATTTGTAGTTGGCCCTAGGAATCGTTGTTTTTTCAAACTGGATCATCGAGGTCTACGAAGATCTCATAGAATGCAAGGGTTGGACCCTGAGGAGCAAGGGCATCCACCTTCACAACATTCACTTCATTCTTCCATCAAGGGAACTATTAACGAAGGAACCCCCTCTGAGGTTGGAAGTGTTGATCCCTTCAACAATTAAATTGAAGGTGAGGTTGAAACCATCACAGAAGGCCCAGTTCCTCCAGCAAATCCCCCTTTCACAATAAGTATTAGTCTAATAGTTGTAGAGTTACCCTCTACTTTATATTTTGGCACTTATTCTGCTCATTGATTGGCAATTAGCACATATTATAGGCAGCCCTCGTAAATGATTTTGACACCGTCTCATTCTTCCAATTGGTTGAACACATCACTAATTTTGCACTATGGATAATCTAACAAGAACCACTATGGCTCATACTCCCATCACTTCTCTTTATGGGAAACTTTTATGGCCCAAAGTATCCCCTAGGTGGGCCAGGGAAACCCGGCCTTACCATTTATCCACACAAACCCTCTTGCATTTGACCCAGGTCACACCTTTACTCGTAGAGAGTTACCTAGACATACACCAAGTGATTTACTTGGTGTTTCCTTACCATACTACTCTAATCGAGTAGATCATTAAGGCGTAAAATCGAGTCATATCCCCTATAGCTTCACCCAACCCTCCCTTCCAAAAACAGGCAATATTATGGTAGTTACACAAACTGTTCCATCAATTATTTCCACCACCCTGACAGTAAATCCATCTGCATCTTACCTAGGAGGGAAAGCCACAACTAGGGGGAAACCGACACCTAGGGATCCACCCTTACTTTATGGGAAACAATCGATTTGGGGGAAACAACTAGTATTAGGGAAAACTTTCACTGGAAACCAACCATTTATGGGAGGACCAATTGTCCAACCCAACCCCTCTATGGATACTACCACACCCCTTCATATTGTTTTTCCATATCCGAGAGCCACAAATGTTCCATGGGGTCAACCAAATCCGACAGGTATCCGTCTGTAAGGAGGCCTACCTAACCAACCTATGAACGACATGGTTCTTGCATACTAACTCCCCCAAAATCCATATATGGGAGGACCAATGGGTTTCAATTATCCATCTCAACCGACCTTAGGTCCTACTGGTATTCCAATGCCTCATCAATATTACCAGTATCCGCAATCAAACCGACAATTACCCTTTCTAGCTACTTTGGATCTTCCAGACTTGTCACGATTGACAAACGATCCCATTCAACATCCCCAGTTTTGGCCTCCCATACCTGCCAAACTCCCATCGTACATTCCCAAATTTGACGGGAAACCCGGTGAGGATCCTAATAACCATGTAATGACTTATCATTTACGATGTTCCTTGAACCCTTTGATGGATGATTCAATCCGTTTGAGACTTTTTCAAAGGACCCTTACCGGTACTATAGCTAAGTGGTATATTGAATTGCTACAACATTCCTTCGAAGATTTTAGCTCCCTGGCCATGGCCTTTTTTATGCATTTTCAACTACCAATCCAATACGAAACTGGTACTGAACTTTTAACTTCGCTGAGACAATCCACCTCCACTCATATTTTCGATCATATACATGAGTGGAGGAGGCAACATAGATTGATTAAAGCCACTATTCTGAACCAATTATTAGCTGATTGGTTTACAAAGTCATTATTTCCACCTATAGCCAGGGATGTTTCCATGGGAGGTGTTGTCACAGAGGATCGGGTGATCAATCATTCCCAATATTTGGATTTGGTTACTCCCAATCCGACACGTTATACAAGTTTATCCCTAATGCTCCTCGTCCCATAAATGACCCTTGAAGACCTTCCACAGAACCTTCTGCCAATGGAATTGTGAGATCTGTGAAGACACAGTTTGTACCTCAGGTGACCAGATAAAAAAATCAATCTACCTCTACTCCAGTCCCACATCAAATTATTAGTAACACCAAAACCACTCCTTCTCCTGCTCAAACCTCAGAGGTGAACATAGTCGAATCCTCTTCATCTCAATCATCTTGAGGCAAGAAAAAGAATAAAAAAGGAAAATCCAAAAAGCCTTCGAACCAACAGGATAATCCCCAAAATCAAGAAACCAATTTTGAAAACAAACCTATGAAGAAGGAAACGTTTCAATGCTTGATATGTGGAGGTGACCATTACACTAAAGATTGTTCTCACTGTGAGGAATTCAATAGGTTTTTGAAAGGTGCCTCCCAACCGGAATTATTGAATAACCCCTTTCCTCCATAACAATAGAAAATGGTTGCACACAACACTAACCCCCCACATGGGGGCAATGCAAATCATCCTCACCAAGGGGATGCATTCACGAACGCTGATGTTTTCATGTGTAACAAGATGATCGGTTTAACTAATAGGTCTCAGACATATGAACCCCTTCCAGATAAAACATCTAACGGAGGTAATTTTGACAAGACTTACACCTCCACATCCACTCCTCCTCCCCCTCCTTTGGGCCCTCCTCAAATAGAGAAGCTCGTTGTAGACTTTGTGTTGCGCCCACCCAAGGCCACCATTCGAAAGGCGACATTTAATCCAACTTCTCGTACCACTCAGAATTATAATATTATTGAGGATTTGGCCCAAGCACCTTGTGCCATGTCAAACTCTCGAGGTTTCAAAAACTATCCTAGTCAGCATAGAACCCTTTTGTCAACTCTTGGAGTCGTGGATCCAGAAATATCAAATTCCATCATGTTTCTTCTGGAATATTTTAAAACAAGGGTCTCCCACCAAATTGCATTTCAGATTAATACCATATTTTGTGGGAGAAGCATCCATTGTACTGTTTTGGATGAAGATGCCTCTACGTCGATTATGTCTTTATCCTGTTGGAGAGCCTTAGGTTCTCTTGAGGTCAATTGATCTCCTACAACACTTAAAGCATTAGATATAGTTTTGGTTTTCAACCGTATGGACTTTTACCTTTGTTGGCCATGGATTTATGGGGCAAGACCATTTCCATTCATGTGGAAGTGGTAGACATTCCCTTGGATTATAATTTGCTACTCGGTCGGAACTAGTTCTACGCTATGCCTGCTGTCACTTCTTCAGTATTTCGCTTAGTACAATTTCCCCATCTAGGGAAAATTGTTACGATAGAACAAATTGACTATTATATGCCAAGTATCCATGACAACTCATCCCATAATGTTTCTCTTTTGGGACATTCAAAACATCATTATGAAGATGTTGTATTAGGGTTGTTTGAAGACTCTTCGCTCATGGGTGTCTTCCCTTTACCTGTCCTTTCTCCTCTGCCACAAGTTGCCATGGTTATTATGATCTCATCCATGGTACAAAAATCCCATGAGTCAGATGAACCTTGGGTAGTACCCAGTCCATCACAAATAGCATCCATTGGTGATACTGTGCGACTAAGTCCTACTGAGGAGACATACTACGAGCATAGATCACTTTCTGTGCCAAGCTCGTTAAAAAATAAAACAAATAATTACGATCATAGTTCATTATCTGTGTCAAGATCGTTAAAAGATGAAATAAACCCCCCTCCAATTAGGTCGAGTCTTCCACTAGATCTAGCACCTGAACCTTTATTTCATCTGCCTGTATCACTTGATCATATTTCTTCTTCTTCCTACTGTGGTGAATCTATTAGTAACCAAGAGTCTAATAGAGTGAAGCAGAAGAGTCAACGGATGAAACGGGGCATGTCTCCAGCCTTTGGACATCATACTAGAGTTAAGCCACTAGATTTTGTTGATCATGCTCAAAGAAAATTTTGAACCTACGGATATCATGTTTGGAGAAAACCGATTAATGGGTATCACCCAAAGTACCGAGCTTTGGATATCATGTTGGGAAGAAACTCACCAATGGGTATTATTTCGAGCACTGTTTATTTTCAGTTCCAAGCTCGTTAAAAATGAAACTCCAGGCATAGTTCATTCTCTATTTCAATCTCATTAAAAAATGAAGCAGATAACCTAAGCATAGTTCATTCTTTGTTTCAAGCTCATTAAAAAATGAACTAGATACCCCAAGCATTCTTTCCACCTATCTTCGAGATCGTTAAAAAAAGTAAAAGGTGTTGATATTGCTTTTTCGTGCTCTGGTTAAAACATGAAAAAGATTCCAAGTCCTTTTGATACCATAGTCGTGCTCGTTAAAATTAAGAAAAAGGTGTCAAGTTCAGTCCGTTTTTATCATACTCGTAAAATAATGAGGAAGTGTCTATCGAGGATAGGTTTATCTCTTTATCCGTCTCGATAGACTATTTATGGAAAAGGAACTGCGTCGATTTTACTTTTAGCTCTTTGTCGTACTATGTTATCAATCATGAAAGAGTCATCTCTCGAGTGATAGTTTATCCCTTTTTCAACCTCGTTAGACTACATACGAAAAAAGAACCCTTTGGAGTCCTCTTTAATCCCTTTTCAGACTCCCTAAACATGAAAAGATTGTTAAGTGAACTTGTCTCTTTCACACTCATAAAAGTATTTGAAAGGACACCTGTTTGGTGATAGTTTACCCCTTTTTCATACCATTTGGACTAATTACAAAAAAGGAATACTCTAGTCTGTCATTGGCTAGAAGAGTTCTCTCTCACATTGTTGTATCCTTTCTTAGGAAAGGAGACTAAATTTACAAAAAAGAACCATTGTGGAGTCATCTTTAGGTTCTTTTCACACTCTCTAAATGTGAAAATACCACCGAGTTTACCCTCTCTAGACTCGTAAACAATGCATCAAAGGGCCCATATGGGACCCAACCCCTCCTTCTTCAGGTTCGTTAACATATGTCAAGGGACTCAACTAAGATGATTTATATCGAGCATTTGTTATCCTCCTCAATATCGTTAAGAAACAAAGAGGTACTCATCGATCATGATGGGGAAAAAATTGGGAAAATGGGTTAGTTTGGTGGGAAGCTTTATTGCAGCTTGTTCTCACCCTTGAACATGGCACATGTTTGCATCTTGTCTTACATGTGGGTAATATGTTTTCCTTTGAGTTATACCGATTCCATGATTCATATTACTCCTTTGGTCCATCTGAAGAATGCCTCAGTCATTGTCGCATTACGTTTTGGTCTTTGCCTCGTTGATTCAATGTTTCCAAGTCACTTGTTGTGCCATCCAATGTTCAAGGGAAGTTAACCTGAGTCGGCCTTTTTGCAATTCTATCAACCTTCATCATTGTGTCATTTTATGCTCAGTTGATCCATTACTTCACATCACTTTCTTGTGTCCGTTTCATTTCGATGATGTGGGATACATCATGGTCCTCCTTCAATGAGTCTATTCCCGTCGACTCCAACACATTATCCAATAATTAGACTCATAAACCATTTAGTACCTTGGGTCCTGCATGCCTCAATGGCAGGTTTCCTCGCTTTCAACAGTAGGTTTAAATCATTGACCTCTGATCGAATGATTCCATGAGTGTTCGACTTCAGCTTACTTATCCACATTCATTGGAATGTACTAAGATACCTTGGGATTCATTGACATTATTGGTGATTTCCCTTGCACTTGTTAATGGTTTACATCAATGACCAATAATCAAGTGGTTTCTACCATGTTTGACTTCAAGACCTTTATTCACATGGCTAGAATTGTATCATATGGGGATCAAGTTGAAGATCCTGGGGACTCTTGTTATGTAATTTACTCAGGTTGTGATGGAGATTTTTTTAGTAGGTTCCTTCATGAATATCATGTTGGAACTGATATGTGTATTGTCACTCAGATCCCGTTGTATTGATCTGTGATTGTGTCATTATTATATCATAGATCTACTTTGTATTCTTGTAGCCATGATATTTTTCAGTCTTTTTTAGGTATGGATCTATATTGTATGTTGGTGGTCGTATCCTGAGTCAATATTGTCATGGATCTGCAATGTATTGGTTGGAAACCATGCTTTGAGTCAGCTTGTTCCGAGTATGGGTGTGCCTGCCTCAGGGATGATATAGATGTATTGTTTGGTATTTGCTTGAAACTTCTTTCGAGTTCTCTTCTAGACACTCCTTTTCTCCCATATCTTGGTAAAGTGTTTTGGCCATTTGATCCCTTCTAACCTCACACTTTAGGGGGCACCTACTACACCTTAAATTGTCACATTTGTGCATCCTCCTTGAGTTGTATATTTTGTCACCATGAAAATGTGATTATTGTGCTTCCTAGAGGTGTTCCAGAGGAAAACCTAAAGCCTATTATGGTCCCTAAACATGTTGGGGAGAGAAATCCATCATTAGGAGGTCGAAATCCACTTCAACCAACATTATTTTAAGCCATGAACAAGATTTTTCACCCCCTACCATTTGTCTAAGGAGCGTCAATGTCCAATTTTCTCCAACTTCCCCTTATCTAGGAGCGACAATCTCCACTTTGTCACTATGTGGCCCTCTTTATGGGAGTGAAAATCTCCTCCAACTACTCTTCCTTGAGTTTAGGATCAATATTTGAGAGGGATTTTTGGAGATTGGGTCTACCCTTCGAATCCTCTCCTCCATACCATCCCGAGTATGTCAATCCTCTCATGATCCATGATATCCTCTTGTGATCCAAACATTTCTGCATGGTGGTTTGGGCTCCCAAATCCTATAAATGAAGCTCCTACCTTGAATCCCACACATAGAAAGTATGCTTGGAGATGCCATCTAGCTTATATTAGCTTGATTCTCAAAAGGTTTTAGAAGGGAAGCCTGGAGGAAGTGCCGCCACAAGTCAGGTATACCATTGCACATGCTTCTTTATGGATTTCCATTAATATAACTTTGCCTATTTCTCCCATATATGTGTTCATTTACATGTATGCTTACTCTTGTTGCATTCAAAGTAAGTAGGTTTCTTTATGCTTAACTTGTGGAAGAGAGGTAGTATTTTGTGTAGTCTCTACAGGACCTACTCATCTTTGAAGCGTTGGACATCAAACCTAAAGGTTGGAGAAACGAAGAAAACCGTCAATAAGGAGGTAAGTCATCTACTCTCCTTCACTCTTCTTCTTTCTTGTATTGTTGTATGCATAGATACTAGGTCTAGGATAAAGTTAGAGTCCATTTGTTTTTCTTCTGTATTGGCTTAGGGATCTAGGGAACCTTCTCATGTCCAAGGGGGATTCTACCTATCCGTAGGGAGAATTTCCTCGAACATAAATGTCAATTCCACTTTCTAAGGGGCCATGAAAGGGGATTTCATAGCCTAATTAAAAAATTGATGGTAATTTACATGAATGGTGTCATTGTCTTCTCCAAGGATAGATTTGACCACATCAACACCTCATTCAATTTTTTAAACAAGTCATAAATACAAGATATAAATAAACCCTAAGAAAAACATCTTTGTTGTCATTAAAGGGAGACTTATGTGGCACATTATTTCCAAAAATGGGATATAGGTTGATTCGGAAAGAATGAGAGTATATGTCAAATCCCCACACCACCCCCCTGACCACAAAGAAAGCTTTGCAATCCTTCTTCAATAAAATTGACTTTGTCGGGAAATTTATTTCAAATTTCTCCAATATTGTGAAACCATTGAATAACATGATTAAAAAGACACATAATTTGTTTGGAAGCATTTGAAGTAAGATGCTTTCCAAAATATAAAGATTGCTATCACTTAAACTCACGTCTTGGTTGGCCTTGACTACAATAGAGATTTCCATCCGTATAGTTTTGTGTCTAAACATTCAATTGTTGATTTTCTTATGCAAAAAAGAAACAAGGGTGATGAGCTCCTCATTTCCTATACATGCACCTGGTTTAAAACCATTGAATTGAATTATCTTGCTATCAAGAAACACGCATATTATTTAGTCAAGGCTATTAAGGAGTCCAGTTCACACATTCTCAAGAGCCACACATTGGTTATTGTTCCCTATCTCGTGGTAAGATCTATGTTCACATAGAAAGAATTAGGATAAAAAAGAGGAAGTTGGGTGATTACAATTCAACAATACAACCTAGACATTAAAATTTATTAGTTAGTGAAAGACCAAGGCCTTTGCAAGCTCGCAATGGAATCTCAACATGCTATAGATGAATCTATGTACTACGATGTATGATTTGTCCCAGGCCTCATGGATTCCTAGTATGATAGTTTAAATTTTTATTTGAAACATGACAATACAATTGAACACTTGAATTCAACAAGAAGAAGATACTTAACAGTCAAATATGCACGGTATACAACGGTAGGTGGTGTTAGTTTTAGGAAAATTTATGGTGAAGTCTTGCTAAGATGCCTTGAACAATAAGACACCCTAAAGGCCATGATTGAGTTGTGCAATGGACCTTTTTCAGTGGACACCAAAACCCATAAGCTCCTCATGGGAAATATCACTAACTAATGTTATTTGATATGTTCATGCTCATATGTGCAAATGTCACACTTGCCAAATCTTTGATGGGAAGGAGAAAATTCGATCAACAAGGACCAATGTTTCAAATAATGGGGTATAGAATTTATTGTCCCTGTGAATCCTAATTCCTCCCTTGATCATAAGTACATGCTAACTACCATTGATTATTGCAGTCAATGGGTAAAAACATGGCATAACTTTGTACTCATAATACAATCTCACATGAAAAAGGACACCAAACAATATTATCTTTCTTTGTACTCACAATACAATCTCACATGAAAAAAGACACCAAACAATATTCTCATTCCACTCCAGAGCCATCATCAACAAAATCCATGATGATGTTGATGCATTAGATTTCAATTGATGCCTAGCATGACTGAATACCTTAGTACGATGATTTCATTATTCGTTGCATATGCAAATAATACAAATGTATATGTGTTAATGATGACATCTAGAGAATAACAAAAGTTTATTTTGTAAAAGTAGATTCAATTCTTAAGTAAACATCGCCACATGCATGATATGACCTTCAAAGCATCTGCTTTACACTAGGATGGACTGATCATATACATTTTTATCCAAATTGAGTGAGAAAGTTGAATCTGATAAGACTTAGACTTATCCTATTAGTAAAATAGAATTAAGTTTGTTTAGTGTTTAAGTCCTTTGTGAATCAAGATATCGCATTATATTCTCATGTTGACTTGATAAATTGCAATGCATTCTATGAGGATCTAGTCATGCCTTTGACAATGTTTTATTAGAGCATCTACTTTATACTAGGATGGATTGATTATAGAAATTATGGGCCAACTTGAGTAAGAATAGTGAATCTGAAAAGACCCAACCGTATCCATCAGTAAAATAGAATTGAGTTTGTTTGCACTTTGTGATTCTATATATTTCCTTGTATTCTTGCATTATGTACATTGGATTATTGGATAATAGAAAATCCTTTAGGCCCCCTATCTGCTTAGACAATCCCTTAACTTGTATGGTATCAAAGGCAAGTTCATAGTTACACTATCCACTTCAGTGCCATGTGGAACTAGTAATGGATGGATTTCCAAGAAGATTATAGAAGCATCAATAGAATAAAAAACCCAAACTTATTGTCATTGCGACGTATACCAACATTGTGTGCAAACAAATAGTTGAATGATGACTATCAAATGATTGGGGATATCAACAAGTGATGCTGACTAGATACTTCAATACGATCGCTAGATTTTCACATCCTTATTGATCTTCATTAGTTTGTTGATGATATGGACATTGTTGTTAACATCATTGAGGGAATTTGAATTCATGTTCTGAACAATTGTGCATATGATGTTCTTTCCTCACCATTATGTGTGGAAGTTGCTGGGGAGGTTGATAATATTATGAGGAATCTCCTTTTCAAGCTTGGTGCATGGGTTACTTCACTATTTTTTGAAGAGGATCACGTGGAGTTGATTGCTTTGGAGTTGGAAATTTTTCAAGTTCCTCTATATAGATCATTGATATACCTTGTCTTCATCATTGTATTCATTGTTAGCATTCATTGTTAGCATTGATCAAGTTGTATTCATCCCAACCCAAGTAAAATTAAGGGATGATGTTGATGTAGTTTGATTTGATCCTCCAAGTTGTGTTTTAAGGGGGATGCTAGACTCGTATGACGTTGGTAAGCTGACCAACTAGTCAAAGTTGACAAGGTCAATTGACCAATCCACTAGCCACCATTGAGCTACGTGGGTCCTCACTTTGGGCACATGGATATTGACTTATGTGGGTGTATTAACCAAAGTTTATGGTTTATGGTACCACTCTTGAGGTTTTAGGTGAAGAACCCAAAACTATATATAAGAGGTTCCAACCTCATTTGTATTAGGAGTAGTATCATGTATTGCATCAATCTATTGTGACATTGCATTCTAAGGGTCATCAAACAATATAATGATGACTTATGCTTAGTGATCATTAGGGTATCAAAGATACCCACAACATATCTTCCATTATTATGTTGATGAATTGGTTTTGTTAATGAATTCTCTCTTCTGGTAGAAATTGTTATGACAAAATACTATTTTTTATTTTTTTTCTAAAAAAAAACTATATATTTGTTATTCCAAAAGGAAATTGGAATCAAAATATACATAGACTAGCTCTCTCACAGAGAACATTGTAGATATCATAAAGACTTTAATAACTTATAGCTCAATTTGTCACAACTTTTTCAACAAAATATTAAATTATGCATTAGGTAAATATACATTTACATGTAAAGCACCAACAAAAACTCTAACCATCATTCCACAATTTTATCTAAGACTTTTTTTTCTTCTTAATTTTATAACTCAAATTTCAATTAAATCATTAAAAAATAATTTAAAACTTATCGTTCAAATCCTACCTCTACCGTGGTTTAATGCACCCAACCTACAATCCACTAATTGTATGCCTTAAAATTTGGACTTGTTCGTTGTTATGCATACATGATCTCGAGGGTGCTTTATTAGTCCCCGCCTTTAGGCCGAGAAGGATTCTAGTAAACGGCTTGTCGTATTTTCAATAAAATGGCCTAAAATTCAAAGCAAATTTTCCCCATATAAGTTTTAAATTCATTTCAGATAATACACTTTATCTTCACTAATCATACAAATTAATCCATCATCTCCTCAAAAAATTTGAAGTCTTATTTGGCCTCATAACGAGGAAAGGGGGTAGTTTTTTCAAACTTTTAATCCTTTCACGCATGTTTCTTTCAAACTTAGACATAATTTACATGTTTACACCCTTTTGAGAATAATGCTATTACTGTTGTTAGCGTTAGTTCTAGCATTAGTTCCAGACATTAAATGTTTATTTTAATGTTCAAGTTCACCCACCTCCCTCCCCTGGACATTAAATGTTTAGTTTAACGTTCAAGTTCACCCACCGTCTTAATATTCCACTACCCATTGCCCTAATCTTCCATCACCCTCATCCATCCACCACAATAAAAAAACCTCAAGATCGATCCTACTCTCAGTTCCTTCATCTTGCTTCATCTTGAGCTTAGTTGAATTATCCATTAGGCAACACAACCTTCATACATGAATAGTCTTAATCACCTATGTTTCCTTTGAGCTTGGTTCGTTGGCATTTGGAAGCACAACCTTCATGCATGAAGAAGCTTAATCATTGAGCGTTGTTTGCTTGTATACTCAAAACAATATACAATAATTCTCTTATAATGGGTGCTAAAGAAAATAAGTTGGTGATAGAAGCTCTCATACATGAGTTTATGCTGTGAGTAATATTTTCTTAATGATTAATTAGATTATGGTCATATCTTTCTTTGAATGTTGATCACTTTGGAATATCACTGATGATAATTATGATGCAATGAAAATGGTTTTTAGCTGTCCACGAAATTACCTACCCGCCCAACGTTATCCCTTTCATTATGGTTGTAATTCTTTGTCAACTCCAGGAAGTATAGCATTTGTCCCTTTGTGTTGAGTGTACCTAACTTCACTTGATAATGTAGTAAACAATCCTCCAATGTAATAAAAAATAACGAAAACTAAAGCAAGCACGACCTTTTTTTCCAAAGAAAAAATCGTATTCATTGATCTTGAAAGAACAAAAAATACATTCCATAGGTACTTTGAAAAGCACGATAGTGTTAAAAAACTTACAGATACTGATAACGGACTTAATGTCCACAGTCTAAATATAAAATTCTAAATATTGATTGCAACATAGTAGAAAAGTGCGACCTATCCACGCTTTTGACCTTCCAAGACTTGTATTTTGTACTTCGATATCCACTTTTGCGCGTAATTTATGGTAGACTCCACACAACAGTCTAGTTATTGATGGGCAGAGTGGGTTTGTTGGCGACTGTGGATGGATGGGCTCTATTTACATTTTCGAAAAGCAAATGCAGATGGTTCCTTTTCCTACAAAGTAGGTTATGAAATCAACTTGTTGTTGCAGCAACACCCCTCCCCAAAATTTTGTACATGTTGGGGCCCCTCCTATACTTTTGTAGAAATTTGCTTGAGAAGCCATCCCAGCCGTCAGCCCTGTCTTCAGCATAAAATTTTGCTTCCCTGCGGAGCAGCTTGCCGTCAATCCTACCATGTTCTCCCCAGTGAGCCAAAAGATACATAGTCCCGAAGCCACGGAAGTCAAGCGCCCAACTTTTCCAAAAGAAGACTTAGGTTTTCCTTGCTGAAAGTAGCGGAAGCCTTTGGGTGAGACCACCCGAAACAGCGGGAGCTTTCGCCCTAACCTTCCGCAACCACGGAGAGATTCGAGTTGTCCTCCCGAAACGGCGGAACAATTCAGCTCTGCCTTCCGAAACGGCGGAAGCCATTCGGATAAACTCGCCGAAATAACACCAAGGAATTCATCTTTTTCTTCCGAAGTAAAAGACTTAGAAAATTTTCAATCGTTGCTTCTGCGGAACGGTTCCAGCTCCGAATCGACTTAGCTCCCGAAACGGCGGAGCCTTCCACTCAAACCTCCCGCAACCGCGGAAAGGTTCCGGCTTTCCTCCCGAAACGGCGGGACTCATTCGCCCTAGTCTCCCGAAAAGGACTTAGATTTCCTTCTAATTAAGGGAAGGCGGAAACTTTTAGTTTCAACTTTCCGAAACGGCGGAAATTTGAGTGAACCCTCCCGAAACGGCGGAGTTTTCGTTGAACCCGTCCGAAACGGCGGAAGTTTTCATAAAATCCTTCCGCAACGGCGGGGGAGTCCAGGGAACTCTTCCGAAACAACGGAAGCCGCCACGATATCTTCCCAAAAGAAACTAGGCGGAAACTTTTGATGAAACCTTTCCGAAACGGCGGAAGCCATCTTCATAAGTCCTACGGGGAGAATTCACGATCGCCTTCCGAAACCATGAAAAGGACTTAGTTTTTTCTCAAGAAGCTGTCGCGGGGGCCTTCAGCTTTTGCTCCTGAAACGCGGAAGCCTTCGGGCTACCCTTCTGAAATAGCGGAAGCCAATCACTTACCCCAACCGGCAAAAGGACTCCGAAAAGGATCCCGGGTGAATTTGCGGAAAATATAAGTTTTGCTTCCGAAACGGCGGAAGTCATTCCCAAAAGCGTTCCGAAACTAGCGGGAGCCTTCGCCAAAACCTTCCCGAAAATCAACAAGACCTTGAAGTTTTGGATCGCGGAAGCTTTCGCAAAAGTCTTCCGAAAATACCGGGAGCATTCGCTATACTGTTCCGAAAGAGCGGAAGCTTTGGCGTTACCCGTCCGCCACGCGGCGGTCTCTCGCGGAAGGCTTCGAGCTTCCTTTTTCGCATTAAGCCTCGAAACGTCGGAAGCTTTCGTTGAATCCTTCCGCAACGGCGGATACAAATCACGAACTAGCCCCGCGAATGGCGGTCGCACGGAAACCAAGGTGCGTTGACGTGACCGCTACGCGCGGCGAATTTAAACCCCGTTTTAACCACGCCACCTACCGAATTAAAGGCTCACACGTGCCCATTCTTATAAATTACGGTGGGGGGGCTCGACCAATGCACCATTGTTCTTGTCAATCGGCCAACGACGTGCGACACCGTGCAAAACGCTCCAGCTCACCTCGCGCATCCGTGCTCGCAGCCACCTTGCTCAAGCAATCCCCACGGTGCCAGGTAGGATCTTCACCTTGTTTTTCACTACTGAGTTGTCCTTTTGGGGAAAATTTTGGGTTTAGTGGGATTGTAACGGGCAAAACACCCGTCGAGGGCTATGTTTTTCCCGTCAGGTACAGTGAACGGAGTTTTCGTTTCACAAAATCGTCATGGGCCTTCGTAAAAAACGTATATTTTTTGTTGGTAGGTACGGGCGGTTAGCCATGCCTTGTTTTGTTTTAAACCCCGGTTCGCGCCCCTCGTCGTGGGTTAAGTCGTCGAAACCCTACGGGCTTTCCATGTCCCGGGCCGATAACTCAGACTCAAAACCCGGGCGCCTTCCATAGGCCTTAGCCCCTACACACGAGCCGAAGCTTAAAGCCACAACCGCCCTAGCACTCCACGTCAGCATATCCCGGCGCCGTTACCTCCGCCCGGACTAAAATCTCGCGTACTGACTCGGCGAGTGGCCGCGCATGACGATAGCATCCATAGCCCTCACCGAGTCAACCCGCGTCTTCCCCGCCTTCGACCTCTCCAACCGCAGCCATAGCGAAAGACTTCTCCTTCCGCGAGGCGGAACCGGAAGCCGATTGCTTCCGCGAATCACCTATCGGTCCAATAAAACCAATAGCGCCCGCAACATATTTTATCCCGTACCCATCTTTTGAGAGCTTCAAGTGTTTCAATGTGTGTCTTATGATTGAAATAATGTTTTACTTCCTAAGTATTTGCTTCACTGATTTATCTCATTAAAACGATTTTGCTCTCTGCTAAAACCATACAACCTGTTGCTCAAAATCATGATGAATTGTATATGGATGCTATCAGGGATAATTCAAGATGCCAAAACCCAGTAAGAAGAAGGCGAAGATGACAGAAAAGAAACCTGCTCCTCCTAAGATTGAAACCTCGCTCCAGGACACCAGGTGCACCACTGGTGTCCCCCCAGAAATCAGATGGGATGACATATACAGGATGATCAGGGACCAAGAGATCCCAGATATGTTGCTAGAAGAGGCACCAATCTATCAAAATATCAGAGCCTCAGGCATAACAAGAGCCGCTACCCGCCCTGAGCTATTCCCCTGTGCTGAAGTGATCGGGTGGATTCTCCAACATGCAGATGCTGATGGGAGAGTGATAAATGACAGCAGGAAAGTAGCTATTGCTTCGTTTCAACCTGCATATGTTGCGGCGGCCTACAGGTTTCCCCGTGTCCAACAAGCTCTGACTGATGAATGGTTGGGCCAGATGGATAACGTCGAGATGGCCAAGAAGCTATTGAGGGGAGGGAAGCATTTGAGAAAGAAGGGAAATGACGAATATGACGTGCAGAATCTGAGGGCCCCTTACAGATTGATCGCTTTAATGCTATGCAGAATATTCGGCATGCCGGATGGCACAGTATACAAGATTCAGTGGGTCCCTATCATTCACTATGTGGCATTTCAGGGGACAGTGTTTGACTGGGCCACTATCTTGTCAGATAGTCTGGCCTCAATGATAAGTGCTGCTAAACCCGGGCTGGCCTCGAAGAAGGCTGAATTCTTCATGTCCTCATACCTGATAGATTGTATCTTGGCCAAGATAGAGTTCCCCGGATTGGGGTGTATATGGGATAGGGCCACAACCCCGGTCTACACCGCATTCAAGATGTTGTGGGCTCAGAATTACAAGCCCAGCTACAAACTCATCTGCGAGGAGTTTATCATGCCCCTATACGAGAAAATGTTCAAGGAAGAACCAAGTTGCCTGTCACAAAACGCTTTGGAAGTCCTTGAGGATTATGGGGACTTCTACTTTTCAGAACAAGGTACCTACTTGAGAATGTTCGGAGGGACTAAGCCCCCATACATATTGCCGCAGTATGCCACAGACTATGTGGTGCTCAAGGAAGCAGTAAGACAACTCTTCTTGGATGGGATTGGAGCATTCCTCCACAAGCTACACAAGGCTTCCTTTCCCCCCCTACCTTTCTGCATAGGTGCTTACAAGTTTTCAGGGGTGGCCTCTGCCGACGAATTTGTTCAAGAGTTGAGGGCCTTCCATTTCGGTGAGGTCATCTTCCACAGGAACGACAGAAAGGGTAAAGTGGCCGAGCATTGCAAGGGGAACTATGCTAATTTCGAATACTCCCACTACCCCGATGCCGAGGAGGAAGCATTCAGAGGCATCAGCAACATGACCGAGCTAAGGATCTGCCGCCAAAGTACTGGAGCAAGCTCTAGCTCAACCAAAGCCCAGAAGACCATCCAGCAAAAGGAGAAAGAAGCCAAGGATGCCCGGGCTCAGGAAGAGCTCAGATTAAGAGAAGAGGCAAGGTTGCAAAAGGAAGCCGAGGAGGCAAGAAAGCTACGAGAGGCTAAGAATGAAAGACTGCGGAAGGAGGCTGAAGAAGCCCAAAAGCAGAAAGAAGCAGAAATTGAGCAAGCTGAAGCAAGGAAGAAGGCGGAGGAAGAATTGAAGGCAAGAGAAGATGCCCAGGTAGGTGGGTCCGGCGCGCAGGACATGGAGATAGACACCTCTCGAACAGGTGGCTCTAGTACCCAAAGGGAGGGGACAGACCCCGCTCAGGAAGTCCGGACCCCACCTATGGAAGAAGACATAGACATCATAAACCGACCAATTGTACCGTACACTCCATCTGGGAAGCGTACGGTGTCCAAATGGAATGAGTTTGTCTATGACAAGAAGAGAAAAACAATGGTCCTCCAATCAGAAGAAAGGATTAAAAGTCCTTTCCATGACGACATAGTTACCCACCGAGAGGTCGCTGTCATGCAGAACACAGATGCGGATCCCATTGCCATGGCCTCCGCAGTTATAGCGACAGCACAAGCATCATTTGCCAATGTAGGCGTTATAGTCAAAGAAAATATATTGACAAAGAAAAGATCACGTACCCTGCAGCGAAACGTGGCTAATGAGCAAGCTCAAAGAGACCTGGCAGTGAACAAGTATAATTGCTTGTACGCTGAGCACAAGGAGTTGGCGAACAAGTACAGCTACCTGGAGGAGGAAAAGGACCAGCTAGCACTCCAAATAATGATTGCGGAAGCAGAGAAGAGTGGAGCAGAAGAAAAGGCTTCCCAGCTAGAAACAGACAAGCAGGCATTAGCTGAGCGTTTAGAGCAAGCGGAAAGCAGAACCTTGGACATGTCCCCCTTCCACGAGCTATCATGCAATATACTACAGCAAGTGCATGGCTCTCAAGAGCTAATCACTGATGAGGTGTGCAAACTCAAGGCCATGACGGTTAGGCTAAAGGAAGTGAATGCGGAAGCCCACAGGCTCAAGGCTAAGAATACCCGTGTCAAAGCAAATGTCATAAGTCAGATGGCATGGAGGGAAGGGAAAGGAGGTTTTCCCCCGCATCTTCCTTTCAAGACCGTGGAAGATTTTAATGAAGATATAGCCCTGTTGGAGTTTGGCCGGAACTGTGCCAATAAGCTGATGGCCAGTGTGCAGAAGACCACAGATAGAATCAACAACCTGTACCAAAAGCTCAAAGAAGTCCATGATAACTGCTCATTGAGTTTCCCTCAGACCCTAGAAGACTTCCCGGGAAAGGAGCAGCGGTTATCTCAACTGAAAGAAGAGCTGGGCGTCCAGATGAAGTATGTGAAAAGCATTGATTTCCTTGCCATGGATGATCTCCAACATTACATCGGTTCATCAACACTTCACAATCATCTGTTGAAAGAAACATACCAAATTGCTGAAGCAGAAGTACAAAGCATTAAAATAGAGCTCGGGAAGAATGTAACTTCTCAGAAAATCCTGTTCCCTGCTGCAGCAAACATAATCATAAGAGATACAGGTGTGTGGCATAGCTACATAGAAGAGGAGGTCAGGAAAGCTGCAGCAGCAGCAGAAGCATCAGTAGACCCAGCAGCCTCTTCCCCAGCAATGGCAGAAAGTCTGGCCAGCCCCATTCCCCCTTCCCAATCAGGGGCAGCATCAGCAGGGGATTCGAAGACCTCCTCCCAGGCAGCACCAGTGACAATCAATTTGGGCGACCCTTTGCCACCGGAAGCTCACGCACAGGAGTGAAGCAAACTAAATTCAGTGAGTCACTCGCTTCAGCCGGACACGTACCCAGCAGGGAACGCTTTGAGTTTAGCAAAATTTCTGTTATATGTAAGGCGTAAGCTGTGGGACAGCTGTCCCTATTCTTTTTTGTCAAAATATTTTGTAAATGAAGTGACCATTTTTTGGTAATCGATTATATTAGAAATCCCTGTAAATGACAGGTAGGGGAACGCTAGGTGTCAGCCCAGAGGGCAAATATGTAACTATAAATAGAAGCAAGGAAAGATGAGACCAGGAGGACTTTTGAGAGGGAATGAAAATTTTGGGCAAATGATATGAGCTATCTTGTATCAGCTCTGTAAATTGAAATTTTCTAATAGAAGCCACGGGAGATGGACGTTTTGCTTGGAATGTTGGGTTGCTTCATGTTGGACTATTCTAATGACTGCAATTCGGCAATGTGAGATCATTCTTGACTTCTGAATTATTTCTTTGTACTAATGATTTTGCTCTCATCTATGCATGCGTCCTCTCTATTACATGGACAATGAACGCGTTCCATATTAAATCAGGAGTTACCTGCTGATACTTTTATCATTGCTGTGGATTTTTCTTCTGGATCGAATAGCTAACTGTTCTTTCTTCAGGATAATCGTATGGCTCATTGTTCATGCTTTTAATTGCTCCTTGCAGGGGTCTTTTAGTTTAATTCCAGTATCGTTGCATCTAGATCCGTTTCTTTTATTCTTATTACTTAGATCAAACAATTTTGATTCCTTCTGTTCATAAGCAATAGATTCGTTCTGTAAGTTTCATTGTAGATCTGTTTTCTTATCCTGTAGCTTTTCTCTGTTTATTTTCTGAGCAATAGATGCGTTCCATTTTAAATGAGAAGCTATCTTCTCAAGATCCTCATCTAGCTGTAGCTTTGACCGTAAGAAATAATAGTTATCTGTTCGTTGCTTATGATATCTGTTGCAGCTGATTGCTCTCCCCTTTAAGCGTGTTCCCCTGCAGGGATAGGTAGATGTGTTCCTGTTTCTAGATTTAGATCTGTTCCAATTGCATTTAGATTAAGTATAATTTAGGCATGTGCATCTCATATAAAACACATAAAACCCAAAAGAACGGTGGATCGGGCCATAACCGGTAGAATCGGATTTAAAGTCCAAAACCACGGTTGCCGGAACCGCTAACCGGACGGATTCCCTACACCAAACGGGAGACAGTCTAATTGGGACCGTCTCTCGGGGAGAATCCCTTTCTGATTGATGCTACGATATCCGAGGCATCAACAGTTTTTGGCGCTAGAAGGAGGGCCTGAAGTGCATGGCTGATAGAGGAAAATCTACCACGGTCATAGATAACACTGAAAACCCGCTTGAAGAAAACTTTTCAAACAGCCCAGATCTTGGATTAACAGACCAAGAACGCCTCATCTCTGACCCTGAGCCTCAGGAAGCTTTATACGCTGTTCCTTTTGCAGAAATAGAGGACTTGAGAAGACATACTAGATCTTACGTTAGACAGCTAGGTGGGTTAAACGCTGTCAACTTCCTCCCTAAGAAAACTACACCCAGAAAGGAGCCGCAATACACCCGTGATTCGATCCTCGTTCAGAGTTTTGAAGAACTGGTAAATCTAACGTTGGAAGAAATCTCCGGCACTCTTAACAAGTCAGACCAAGAAAATCCCGAAGAAATTACCACTCCCAAAAGTACTCCACCGAATTCACCTTACAATTCTCCACCGGGGTCTCCACGTCCAAACCCAAACATGGCTGTACCTGCCTGGAGAGCAAGGGGAGCGCTGAACCTAGCTGGACCATTCCATAATCTCCCTAAAAACCCAGAAAAGGTCTTGCCTAAGTACGATCCAGGGAAGGCCATTTCGGCGGAGGATCACCTCAAGAGTTTTTACTTAGCTCTGAACCTTTTAAATGTACAACATGAAGACGTAGTCTGCAGGTTGTTTCCGTATACATTCGAGCCTAAGGTATCATCTTGGTACTTTAGCCTTCAACCCAGCTCAATCTCTAGTTGGGATGATTTCGAAAAGTGTTTCCTCAAGAAATACGGGAACCAAAAAACTGTAGCCACGCTTATGAAAGAGCTCTTATCCATGAGAATGGAGAAGAAGGAAAAGGTTCAAGACTTTAATCAAAGATTCACAACGCTGTTAAATAACTTTAGTGAAACTAACAAACCCACAGAAGAGTCTTTAATTGAATACTACACAACAGCTCTTGAAGGTCCAATCGCAATGTTTGTAAAACGATCCAAGAAAACGACCCTAATAGAGAATTTTGAGGAAGCTCGAAAGGTAGAGGAAGAGGCTGATAGCATAGCTAAACATGCCTTAGATGTGGAAACAAAACCAGCAGCTAGCAAGAAACCTTTGCTCCTCACGAGAGGCAAAGAAGAGCCATCTACGGATATGGAAAACGTAGTTAAGATGATGCAGAAGTTATCTAACAAAATCGTAGATCTTGAGAAAGACAAGGCTGCTAATACATCTAGGAAACCTTTCAAGCCATTCTATAAGAGAAGGGAAGACGGGGAACAGTCTCACCCACCAATGAACACTGCCCCTGTTCTAAATTTGAATGAGATTGGGTTGGAGAATTTCTGCACCTTTCACCAAGAACCACACTCGGAGAAGAGCTGCCCTCAATGGATCAATTCCATGAGCTTGGTCATGAACCAAATGTTAGATTCTCAGATCCCAGACCAGGATGATCCTCCAGAAGAGTCAGGCCCTGAGTTAGAGGAACCAACCCCGGACACTACTATGGTATTGTGGGATTGGATACCTATGACTGAATTAGTAGAAGAAGATCACGCAGACAGCTCTCCCTCTACCATAAATGTTGCCACTCGCAGCAAGGGCCCAATTGCGGATCCTGTACCAGTCACCATTCCCCATAAGCCTAAAATTTCGAAAGATCCGCCTAGGAGGCATATACCAATCATCCCACCACAGCCCAAAGTAAACCAAACAGCTGCCAAAAGGCCAAGCGCTGACAACACAGTTCAGCCGCCTAAGGAAACCTTGAACAAAACTGATCAGTCCATTCGAATTGGGAATGAATCCGATATAGGGTATGATATTATCGAAGATATCAAGAAAGTTAAAGCAAACGTATCAATATTTGACATGTGTAGCTTACCCCATCAACGAGACAAACTACTTCATGTTTTACAACCAAAACCCAGCGCTACATTAACAGATTCTCAAGACAATCCTGAAATTAACGAGGCCAGCATCGGTGGGAAATCCAAGTCCCAAACATTGCCATTTCTGCTGACATTCGAAATTTTTAATCACAATGTTCATAACTGTCTGGTAGACTCCGGAGCTTCTTCAAACGTCATGCCACTTTCAATTTGTAAGAAAATTAATGGGCAGCCCGTACCATCTCCAGCTCAAATCATACAATTAGACAGGACTGCTGTCAAGGTTATAGGGGAGATGAAAGATGTTCTAATTAGACTGTCAGCCGACCCTAGAGTTTGCCAATTCATTGACATAATGGTGGTCGATATTCCTGAAGCTTATGGGCTGATTCTGAGTAGGGATTGGTCCACCAAGTTAAGCGGCTATTTTGCTACCGATTGGTCTCATCTATGGCTGCCTTATCAGAACAGGCAGAATCAAATTAAAATTCTTAGGGAACCTCATATGAAACAAAACGTAACCCAGCTAGAAGAAAAGAATGAGGCTGTAGCTTTCTCTTCCTCGGTCCTGGGAAATTACTTCTTGGAAATGGATCCGGGTAACTATCAATCTGAAACCTTTTGCCATGAATCAGACAAACAGTCCGATCTCCTTCATTTTTCTCGGACTGATGAGGTTGATTGTAACATAGTCAATTTAGTTGCTAACGTAGACCACAAAGAAACTAACTTAGTTGAATCTAAAGATACCTTTTGGACATTATACTTTGATGGTTCTAAAACTCTGGAAGGATCCGGAGCCGGTTGTGTTCTAATGGATCCAAAGAAGAACAAGTATTTTTTGTCTTGTAGATTAGAATTCGATTGTACTAATAATACCGCTGAATATGAAGCTTTGGTGCATGGTTTAAAGAAGGCCATTGGCTTAAATGTTAAGTACCTGAAGGTTTTTGGTGACTCCGAGATAGTAGTCAGACAGGTAAGAAACACCATTCATTGCCTCTCACCGCACTTGAAAGGTTACCAGGCTGAGGTATGGGATTTAATCATGTATTTTGACGCTTTCAATATAAAATCAATTCCTAGGTTGCAAAATTCTGCTGCCGATTTGTTAGCAACATCTGCTTCTAGATTGGTGCCGACAAATAATAAATGCTCGATTGAATTGATTTTCAGGCCTTCCATTCCCGATAACATCACAAACTTCAGAATCTTCGATGATGACGAGCAGATTATCAGCTTCCTGACAAATGAAGACAGTTTTCAAGGAGCTGCAATAGATGAGGAAGAACATGATGATGATTTGATGAAGAAGGAAGAGGAGAAGGGAAATTTCATGCCAAAAGGGGTAAGGTCCCTCGAAATGCTTTTCGATCTTCAAAATAAATTCAAAAGACCAGCTAATACCAAAACTAACAGCTCATCAATGCAACATGAGTTGGTTAATTTGGGTACCGAGGCAGAACCAAAATTTGTCAACCTTGGCAAATGCTGTTCACCAGGAGAAAGAGAAAGGTTCATTAAGTTGTTTAAACAGTACAAGGATGTTTTTGCATGGACCTATGAAGATCTGAAAACATATGACGTCCGCATCATTCAGCATGTTATACCAATGAAAGCGGGTGTCAAGCCATTTCAGCAGCAGTTGAGGAGGATGCATCCCACTCTTGAACCGCTGATCCAAAAGGAATTAAAGAAGCTCCTGGACGCTAAGATAATCTTCAAAGTTCGGCATTCCGAATGGGTTGCAAACTTGGTTCCCGTGAGGAAGAAATCAGGAGAGATTAGGCTATGTGTAGACTTCAGAAATTTAAACAAAGCCTCAGATAAAGACAACTACCCCGTGCCTTCAATGGAGCAAATCCTCCAAATGGTGTCAGGATCCGAATTGTTTTCTCTCCTCGATGGTTTCTCGGGCTATAATCAAGTGTTAGTAGCCGAAGAAGATCGTCTCAAGACCACTTTCAGGACTAAGTGGGGAACTTTCGCCTATAGAAGGATGCCATTTGGTCTGATAAATGCAGGAGCTACATTCCAAAGGGCGATGGATATTGCCTTCCGAGGATTGGGTGGGCAATGCGTTGTTGTCTACTTAGATGATGTGACAGTCTTTTCAAAGAAAAGGGAAGATCATGTTGTTCATCTGAGACATATCTTTGATCGCTGCCGGAAGTATGGTATTTCCTTAAATCCCAAGAAGAGCGTGTTTGCTGTACCCGAAGGTAAGCTATTGGGTCATATCATCTCCAAAGATGGAGTGTCAATCGACCAGGAAAGAGTCCAAGCTATTAATAAGATTCCGATGCCTCACAACAAAAAATCTATGCAGTCTTTAATGGGCACCATCAATTTTGTCCGCAGATTTGTTCCGGATTTTGCACAAATTGTTAAGCCATTGCAACAGATGGTTAAACAAAGCATACAATTTAAGTGGACAGATTTGGAGAAGGACGCATTTAGAGATATCAAGGCAGCTGTAGCTAAAGCTCCTTCCTTAAGAAGTCCAGATTTCGATAAAGATTTCATCCTGTATACCTTCGCTTCGGACGATTCTCTCGCAGCTGTACTCACGCAAAAAGTGGAGTTGGGGGACGAATACCCAATTTCGTTTATGAGCACTGGTCTGCAAGGGGCTGAGCTGAATTACCCCGTAGTGGACAAGCATGCCTACGCGGTCTTCAAAGCAGTCAAGCAATTTAGGCCATACATTTTGAAGAACAGAACTAAAGTAATAGTTCCCCATCCAGCTGTTAGATCCCTTTTCGTTCAAAAGGAATTGGGAGAGAGGAGAGGAAACTGGGTCACAGCTCTGCAGGAGTATGATTTGGAATTTAAACCGGCTACAATCATCAAAGGACAGGGTCTATGCAAGTTACTGGCGGGAAACTCGACTGATGAAGAGCACCATTGGAGAAATGAAGCCGAGCTCAATTCGGTTGAGGTATGCCATATCTTCACAGCTCCCCAGTCATGGTATAGAGATCTAGTGCACTATTTACAGCAGGGATATCTACCCGAGCACTGGAATTCTAAACAAAGAAGGGCACTCCGCTTGAAATCGGCACCCTATCAAATCATTGATGGGATTCTTTTTAGAAAGAATTATGACGGAGTCCTTCTTAGATGTTTAGAAAAGGAGGATGCAAACAAAGTTGTCAAAAAATTGCATGATGGCCCCGCAGGTGGCCATTACTCAGGAGAGACGACAGCACACAAGATACTGAGAGCTGGTTATTACTGGCCCACTCTGTTTCGAGATGCCCACACGTACGCACGAAACTGTGATGTATGTCAAAGAAGCACTGGGAAGTTACCTAAGGCCGCAGGACCATTGCAGCCTGTCATCATCTCTGAACCTTTTGAGCAATGGGGCATAGATGTTATCGGAGAAATAAATCCAAATTCTTCCTTGCAACACCGATACATTCTGACAGCTACCGACTACTTCACCAGATGGACGGAGGCCATCCCGCTGCGCAAGATCAATGAAGATGCAGTTATCAGCTTCTTGAAAGAGAACATCATAACCAGGTTTGGGGTTCCAATTTCCCTTGTTTTTGATAATGCTACTTATTTTTCATCTTGCAAGATAAATGAATTTGTTTATGAATGGGGAATTAAGTTGCATTATTCAGCCAATTACTACCCTCAGGGAAACGGATTAGCTGAATCCTCAAACAAGAATCTGATTCGAATCCTTAAGAAAACGGTGATAGAAAACCAGAGAAGTTGGCATGTGGCTCTCCCAAATGCCTTATGGGCAGATAGGGTAACCCCGAAGAATGCTTTAGGTGTCTCCCCTTTCACTCTTGTCTATGGCAAGGAAGCCATACTTCCCCCAAACATCTTGCTGCCATCCTTGCAATTGTCCCAAGCCTCTCGGGGTTCTAGTAGCCAAGCCTTACAATCCAGGATAGACACCCTGCTTCGCCTGGAAGAAGCCCGACACAAAGCTAAAGACCGATTTCATCAACACCAGGACATAGTTAAGAGATGGTTCGATAAGAGGAAATCCGGCAAGAGGGACTTTGAAGTTGGGGATTTAGTCCTGAAATGGGACCATAATCACGAAGGCAAAGGAATGCATACGAAGTTTCAACATCTATGGGTAGGCCCGTACCAAATTTCTGCAAAATTGGGCCCATCCACTTATAAATTGACAAATCTCGAGGGAGAGGAAGTAGCCCTTCCACTCAATGGCCTCGCCCTGAAACAGTACTTCGCGTGAGTCTCCGTGAGACTTCCTGTACATAAATAAAGTTGTCTGTTCGCTTTCGCTTTTAGCTGTTTTATTTTTCGGCCATGTTGTTTCCTGTTTTGTTTTTTGAACTTTTCAAGAGGTTTTGTTTTCTGAAGCACCCGTTTGAGTTTCCCGTTGGAGATAGCTCTCTCAAAGAAAACCTGCAACCCATGAGTCTGGAACCTTGCTCAGTAAACCCGGCCTGCTGTGCTCTCGCTGAAATAATCAAAAAAGCGGGAGGCCTACCCTGCTAGTCACACTAACCCTGTTCAATAGCAGAGACCCATGGCCATCTTCACTACTATCGTTGGGCTCCACCCACTCTCACACTTCGAAGGCATCTCAAGAAAGGTTACCTAAGTTGGACCCATGGAAAGTGGCACTTCTCGAAGACACGGGGTATTGAAATGACTCCATGCTGCTGATTTAAAAGCCAAAATGGCCTACATTCAAGAGTCTGTTTTCCAGGGATTCTCGCCTCAATTAAAGCATGGCTGAGACAAAACAAAAGGGACATGTAAAATCAAGGAGGCTGTCCAAAAGGGACATGTAAAATCAAGGAGGCTGTCCAAAAGGCCCAGCTCAAAATAGGCTCCTCTCCGTCCGTGAAGTTGGATCAAATCAATAAAACCTCTAACTCACACAAAAGGACATTATGGATTGAGGAGCCCAAATCAAAGATCGGTCCAAAAGGAAATATCCCTGGAAGGCTCAAACAGCTAAGCTGTCCAAAATACAAGCATCCCAAAGGATGCCAGCAGCATGGGAATGAGGAACAAGAACAATAGTGTCCATGAGAAAGTGTTGCAAATCCTGTGGAGTCCGGCAGTAGTGACCATTCGAGGGATGATCCTCCTAAAATAAATCCCATATGCTGGCCCTCTGAGAGTGGTGAAGATACCTCGGTCGAAGCTCCCCTGTCCCCAATGGCTAGCAGGAAAAGTGCTCCTTACCCCGCATGAGTCTAAAATGCTCAGCTGAATAACGCACCCGAGACGGGGGTTTTAGTGGGGTTCCGGACCATGTAGAGTATTTTTTTTTTTTTTTTTTTTTCAGAGATCTGTGTTCGCCAGCGACTCGCCATTGTTGTTGCAGCAACACCCCTCCCCAAAATTTTGTACATGTTGGGGCCCCTCCTATACTTTTGTAGAAATTTGCTTGAGAAGCCATCCCAGCCGTCAGCCCTGTCTTCAGCATAAAATTTTGCTTCCCTGCGGAGCAGCTTGCCGTCAATCCTACCATGCTCTCCCCAGTGAGCCAAAAGATACATAGTCTCGAAGCCACGGAAGTCAAGCGCCCAACTTTTCCAAAAGAAGACTTAGGTTTTCCTTGCTGAAAGTAGTGGAAGCCTTTGGGTGAGACCACCCGAAACAGCGGGAGCTTTCGCCCTAACCTTCCGCAACCACGGAGAGATTCGAGTTGTCCTCCCGAAACGGCGGAACAATTCAGCTCTGCCTTCCGAAACGGCGGAAGCCATTCGGATAAACTCGCCGAAATAACACCAAGGAATTCATCTTTTTCTTTCGAAGTAAAAGACTTAGAAAATTTTCAATCGTTGCTTCTGCGGAACGGTTCCAGCTCCGAATCGACTTAGCTCCCGAAACGGCGGAGCCTTCCACTCAAACCTCCCGCAACCGCGGAAAGGTTCCGGCTTTCCTCCCGAAACGGCGGGACTCATTCGCCCTAGTCTCCCGAAAAGGACTTAGATTTCCTTCTGATTAAGGGAAGGCGGAAACTTTTAGTTTCAACTTTCCGAAACGGCGGAAATTTGAGTGAACCCTTCCGAAACGGCGGAGTTTTCGTTGAACCCGTCCGAAACGGCGGAAGTTTTCATAAAATCCTTCCGCAACGGCGGGGGAGTCCAGGGAACTCTTCCGAAACAACGGAAGCCGCCACGATATCTTCCCAAAAGAAACTAGGCGGAAACTTTTGATGAAACCTTTCCGAAACGGCGGAAGCCATCTTCATAAGTCCTACGGGGAGAATTCACGATCGCCTTCCGAAACCATGAAAAGGACTTAGTTTTTTCTCAAGAAGCTGTCGCGGGGGCCTTCAGCTTTTGCTCCTGAAACGCGGAAGCCTTCGGGCTACCCTTCTGAAATAGCGGAAGCCAATCACTTACCCCAACCGGCAAAAGGACTCCGAAAAGGATCCCGGGTGAATTTGCGGAAAATATAAGTTTTGCTTCCGAAACGGCGGAAGTCATTCCCAAAAGCGTTCCGAAACTAGCGGGAGCCTTCGCCAAAACCTTCCCGAAAATCAACAAGACCTTGAAGTTTTGGATCGCGGAAGCTTTCGCAAAAGTCTTCCGAAAATACCGGGAGCATTCGCTATACTGTTCCGAAAGAGCGGAAGCTTTGGCGTTACCCGTCCGCCACGCGGCGGTCTCTCGCGGAAGGCTTCGAGCTTCCTTTTTCGCATTAAGCCTCGAAACGTCGGAAGCTTTCGTTGAATCCTTCCGCAACGGCGGATACAAATCACGAACTAGCCCCGCGAATGGCGGTCGCACGGAAACCAAGGTGCGTTGACGTGACCGCTACGCGCGGCGAATTTAAACCCCGTTTTAACCACGCCACCTACCGAATTAAAGGCTCACACGTGCCCATTCTTATAAATTACGGTGGGGGGGCTCGACCAATGCACCATTGTTCTTGTCAATCGGCCAACGACGTGCGACACCGTGCAAAACGCTCCAGCTCACCTCGCGCATCCGTGCTCGCAGCCACCTTGCTCAAGCAATCCCCACGGTGCCAGGTAGGATCTTCACCTTGTTTTTCACTACTGAGTTGTCCTTTTGGGGAAAATTTTGGGTTTAGTGGGATTGTAACGGGCAAAACACCCGTCGAGGGCTATGTTTTTCCCGTCAGGTACAGTGAACGGAGTTTTCGTTTCACAAAATCGTCATGGGCCTTCGTAAAAAACGTATATTTTTTGTTGGTAGGTACGGGCGGTTAGCCATGCCTTGTTTTGTTTTAAACCCCGGTTCGCGCCCCTCGTCGTGGGTTAAGTCGTCGAAACCCTACGGGCTTTCCATGTCCCGGGCCGATAACTCAGACTCAAAACCCGGGCGCCTTCCATAGGCCTTAGCCCCTACACACGAGCCGAAGCTTAAAGCCACAACCGCCCTAGCACTCCACGTCAGCATATCCCGGCGCCGTTACCTCCGCCCGGACTAAAATCTCGCGTACTGACTCGGCGAGTGGCCGCGCATGACGATAGCATCCATAGCCCTCACCGAGTCAACCCGCGTCTTCCCCGCCTTCGACCTCTCCAACCGCAGCCATAGCGAAAGACTTCTCCTTCCGCGAGGCGGAACCGGAAGCCGATTGCTTCCGCGAATCACCTATCGGTCCAATAAAACCAATAGCGCCCGCAACATATTTTATCCCGTACCCATCTTTTGAGAGCTTCAAGTGTTTCAATGTGTGTCTTATGATTGAAATAATGTTTTACTTCCTAAGTATTTGCTTCACTGATTTATCTCATTAAAACGATTTTGCTCTCTGCTAAAACCATACAACCTGTTGCTCAAAATCATGATGAATTGTATATGGATGCTATCAGGGATAATTCAAGATGCCAAAACCCAGTAAGAAGAAGGCGAAGATGACAGAAAAGAAACCTGCTCCTCCTAAGATTGAAACCTCGCTCCAGGACACCAGGTGCACCACTGGTGTCCCCCCAGAAATCAGATGGGATGACATATACAGGATGATCAGGGACCAAGAGATCCCAGATATGTTGCTAGAAGAGGCACCAATCTATCAAAATATCAGAGCCTCAGGCATAACAAGAGCCGCTACCCGCCCTGAGCTATTCCCCTGTGCTGAAGTGATCGGGTGGATTCTCCAACATGCAGATGCTGATGGGAGAGTGATAAATGACAGCAGGAAAGTAGCTATTGCTTCGTTTCAACCTGCATATGTTGCGGCGGCCTACAGGTTTCCCCGTGTCCAACAAGCTCTGACTGATGAATGGTTGGGCCAGATGGATAACGTCGAGATGGCCAAGAAGCTATTGAGGGGAGGGAAGCATTTGAGAAAGAAGGGAAATGACGAATATGACGTGCAGAATCTGAGGGCCCCTTACAGATTGATCGCTTTAATGCTATGCAGAATATTCGGCATGCCGGATGGCACAGTATACAAGATTCAGTGGGTCCCTATCATTCACTATGTGGCATTTCAGGGGACAGTGTTTGACTGGGCCACTATCTTGTCAGATAGTCTGGCCTCAATGATAAGTGCTGCTAAACCCGGGCTGGCCTCGAAGAAGGCTGAATTCTTCATGTCCTCATACCTGATAGATTGTATCTTGGCCAAGATAGAGTTCCCCGGATTGGGGTGTATATGGGATAGGGCCACAACCCCGGTCTACACCGCATTCAAGATGTTGTGGGCTCAGAATTACAAGCCCAGCTACAAACTCATCTGCGAGGAGTTTATCATGCCCCTATACGAGAAAATGTTCAAGGAAGAACCAAGTTGCCTGTCACAAAACGCTTTGGAAGTCCTTGAGGATTATGGGGACTTCTACTTTTCAGAACAAGGTACCTACTTGAGAATGTTCGGAGGGACTAAGCCCCCATACATATTGCCGCAGTATGCCACAGACTATGTGGTGCTCAAGGAAGCAGTAAGACAACTCTTCTTGGATGGGATTGGAGCATTCCTCCACAAGCTACACAAGGCTTCCTTTCCCCCCCTACCTTTCTGCATAGGTGCTTACAAGTTTTCAGGGGTGGCCTCTGCCGACGAATTTGTTCAAGAGTTGAGGGCCTTCCATTTCGGTGAGGTCATCTTCCACAGGAACGACAGAAAGGGTAAAGTGGCCGAGCATTGCAAGGGGAACTATGCTAATTTCGAATACTCCCACTACCCCGATGCCGAGGAGGAAGCATTCAGAGGCATCAGCAACATGACCGAGCTAAGGATCTGCCGCCAAAGTACTGGAGCAAGCTCTAGCTCAACCAAAGCCCAGAAGACCATCCAGCAAAAGGAGAAAGAAGCCAAGGATGCCCGGGCTCAGGAAGAGCTCAGATTAAGAGAAGAGGCAAGGTTGCAAAAGGAAGCCGAGGAGGCAAGAAAGCTACGAGAGGCTAAGAATGAAAGACTGCGGAAGGAGGCTGAAGAAGCCCAAAAGCAGAAAGAAGCAGAAATTGAGCAAGCTGAAGCAAGGAAGAAGGCGGAGGAAGAATTGAAGGCAAGAGAAGATGCCCAGGTAGGTGGGTCCGGCGCGCAGGACATGGAGATAGACACCTCTCGAACAGGTGGCTCTAGTACCCAAAGGGAGGGGACAGACCCCGCTCAGGAAGTCCGGACCCCACCTATGGAAGAAGACATAGACATCATAAACCGACCAATTGTACCGTACACTCCATCTGGGAAGCGTACGGTGTCCAAATGGAATGAGTTTGTCTATGACAAGAAGAGAAAAACAATGGTCCTCCAATCAGAAGAAAGGATTAAAAGTCCTTTCCATGACGACATAGTTACCCACCGAGAGGTCGCTGTCATGCAGAACACAGATGCGGATCCCATTGCCATGGCCTCCGCAGTTATAGCGACAGCACAAGCATCATTTGCCAATGTAGGCGTTATAGTCAAAGAAAATATATTGACAAAGAAAAGAGCACGTACCCTGCAGCGAAACGTGGCTAATGAGCAAGCTCAAAGAGACCTGGCAGTGAACAAGTATAATTGCTTGTACGCTGAGCACAAGGAGTTGGCGAACAAGTACAGCTACCTGGAGGAGGAAAAGGACCAGCTAGCACTCCAAATAATGATTGCGGAAGCAGAGAAGAGTGGAGCAGAAGAAAAGGCTTCCCAGCTAGAAACAGACAAGCAGGCATTAGCTGAGCGTTTAGAGCAAGCGGAAAGCAGAACCTTGGACATGTCCCCCTTCCACGAGCTATCATGCAATATACTACAGCAAGTGCATGGCTCTCAAGAGCTAATCACTGATGAGGTGTGCAAACTCAAGGCCATGACGGTTAGGCTAAAGGAAGTGAATGCGGAAGCCCACAGGCTCAAGGCTAAGAATACCCGTGTCAAAGCAAATGTCATAAGTCAGATGGCATGGAGGGAAGGGAAAGGAGGTTTTCCCCCGCATCTTCCTTTCAAGACCGTGGAAGATTTTAATGAAGATATAGCCCTGTTGGAGTTTGGCCGGAACTGTGCCAATAAGCTGATGGCCAGTGTGCAGAAGACCACAGATAGAATCAACAACCTGTACCAAAAGCTCAAAGAAGTCCATGATAACTGCTCATTGAGTTTCCCTCAGACCCTAGAAGACTTCCCGGGAAAGGAGCAGCGGTTATCTCAACTGAAAGAAGAGCTGGGCGTCCAGATGAAGTATGTGAAAAGCATTGATTTCCTTGCCATGGATGATCTCCAACATTACATCGGTTCATCAACACTTCACAATCATCTGTTGAAAGAAACATACCAAATTGCTGAAGCAGAAGTACAAAGCATTAAAATAGAGCTCGGGAAGAATGTAACTTCTCAGAAAATCCTGTTCCCTGCTGCAGCAAACATAATCATAAGAGATACAGGTGTGTGGCATAGCTACATAGAAGAGGAGGTCAGGAAAGCTGCAGCAGCAGCAGAAGCATCAGTAGACCCAGCAGCCTCTTCCCCAGCAATGGCAGAAAGTCTGGCCAGCCCCATTCCCCCTTCCCAATCAGGGGCAGCATCAGCAGGGGATTCGAAGACCTCCTCCCAGGCAGCACCAGTGACAATCAATTTGGGCGACCCTTTGCCACCGGAAGCTCACGCACAGGAGTGAAGCAAACTAAATTCAGTGAGTCACTCGCTTCAGCCGGACACGTACCCAGCAGGGAACGCTTTGAGTTTAGCAAAATTTCTGTTATATGTAAGGCGTAAGCTGTGGGACAGCTGTCCCTATTCTTTTTTGTCAAAATATTTTGTAAATGAAGTGACCATTTTTTGGTAATCGATTATATTAGAAATCCCTGTAAATGACAGGTAGGGGAACGCTAGGTGTCAGCCCAGAGGGCAAATATGTAACTATAAATAGAAGCAAGGAAAGATGAGACCAGGAGGACTTTTGAGAGGGAATGAAAATTTTGGGCAAATGATATGAGCTATCTTGTATCAGCTCTGTAAATTGAAATTTTCTAATAGAAGCCACGGGAGATGGACGTTTTGCTTGGAATGTTGGGTTGCTTCATGTTGGACTATTCTAATGACTGCAATTCGGCAATGTGAGATCATTCTTGACTTCTGAATTATTTCTTTGTACTAATGATTTTGCTCTCATCTATGCATGCGTCCTCTCTATTACATGGACAATGAACGCGTTCCATATTAAATCAGGAGTTACCTGCTGATACTTTTATCATTGCTGTGGATTTTTCTTCTGGATCGAATAGCTAACTGTTCTTTCTTCAGGATAATCGTATGGCTCATTGTTCATGCTTTTAATTGCTCCTTGCAGGGGTCTTTTAGTTTAATTCCAGTATCGTTGCATCTAGATCCGTTTCTTTTATTCTTATTACTTAGATCAAACAATTTTGATTCCTTCTGTTCATAAGCAATAGATTCGTTCTGTAAGTTTCATTGTAGATCTGTTTTCTTATCCTGTAGCTTTTCTCTGTTTATTTTCTGAGCAATAGATGCGTTCCATTTTAAATGAGAAGCTATCTTCTCAAGATCCTCATCTAGCTGTAGCTTTGACCGTAAGAAATAATAGTTATCTGTTCGTTGCTTATGATATCTGTTGCAGCTGATTGCTCTCCCCTTTAAGCGTGTTCCCCTGCAGGGATAGGTAGATGTGTTCCTGTTTCTAGATTTAGATCTGTTCCAATTGCATTTAGATTAAGTATAATTTAGGCATGTGCATCTCATATAAAACACATAAAACCCAAAAGAACGGTGGATCGGGCCATAACCGGTAGAATCGGATTTAAAGTCCAAAACCACGGTTGCCGGAACCGCTAACCGGACGGATTCCCTACACCAAACGGGAGACAGTCTAATTGGGACCGTCTCTCGGGGAGAATCCCTTTCTGATTGATGCTACGATATCCGAGGCATCAACAGTTTTTGGCGCTAGAAGGAGGGCCTGAAGTGCATGGCTGATAGAGGAAAATCTACCACGGTCATAGATAACACTGAAAACCCGCTTGAAGAAAACTTTTCAAACAGCCCAGATCTTGGATTAACAGACCAAGAACGCCTCATCTCTGACCCTGAGCCTCAGGAAGCTTTATACGCTGTTCCTTTTGCAGAAATAGAGGACTTGAGAAGACATACTAGATCTTACGTTAGACAGCTAGGTGGGTTAAACGCTGTCAACTTCCTCCCTAAGAAAACTACACCCAGAAAGGAGCCGCAATACACCCGTGATTCGATCCTCGTTCAGAGTTTTGAAGAACTGGTAAATCTAACGTTGGAAGAAATCTCCGGCACTCTTAACAAGTCAGACCAAGAAAATCCCGAAGAAATTACCACTCCCAAAAGTACTCCACCGAATTCACCTTACAATTCTCCACCGGGGTCTCCACGTCCAAACCCAAACATGGCTGTACCTGCCTGGAGAGCAAGGGGAGCGCTGAACCTAGCTGGACCATTCCATAATCTCCCTAAAAACCCAGAAAAGGTCTTGCCTAAGTACGATCCAGGGAAGGCCATTTCGGCGGAGGATCACCTCAAGAGTTTTTACTTAGCTCTGAACCTTTTAAATGTACAACATGAAGACGTAGTCTGCAGGTTGTTTCCGTATACATTCGAGCCTAAGGTATCATCTTGGTACTTTAGCCTTCAACCCAGCTCAATCTCTAGTTGGGATGATTTCGAAAAGTGTTTCCTCAAGAAATACGGGAACCAAAAAACTGTAGCCACGCTTATGAAAGAGCTCTTATCCATGAGAATGGAGAAGAAGGAAAAGGTTCAAGACTTTAATCAAAGATTCACAACGCTGTTAAATAACTTTAGTGAAACTAACAAACCCACAGAAGAGTCTTTAATTGAATACTACACAACAGCTCTTGAAGGTCCAATCGCAATGTTTGTAAAACGATCCAAGAAAACGACCCTAATAGAGAATTTTGAGGAAGCTCGAAAGGTAGAGGAAGAGGCTGATAGCATAGCTAAACATGCCTTAGATGTGGAAACAAAACCAGCAGCTAGCAAGAAACCTTTGCTCCTCACGAGAGGCAAAGAAGAGCCATCTACGGATATGGAAAACGTAGTTAAGATGATGCAGAAGTTATCTAACAAAATCGTAGATCTTGAGAAAGACAAGGCTGCTAATACATCTAGGAAACCTTTCAAGCCATTCTATAAGAGAAGGGAAGACGGGGAACAGTCTCACCCACCAATGAACACTGCCCCTGTTCTAAATTTGAATGAGATTGGGTTGGAGAATTTCTGCACCTTTCACCAAGAACCACACTCGGAGAAGAGCTGCCCTCAATGGATCAATTCCATGAGCTTGGTCATGAACCAAATGTTAGATTCTCAGATCCCAGACCAGGATGATCCTCCAGAAGAGTCAGGCCCTGAGTTAGAGGAACCAACCCCGGACACTACTATGGTATTGTGGGATTGGATACCTATGACTGAATTAGTAGAAGAAGATCACGCAGACAGCTCTCCCTCTACCATAAATGTTGCCACTCGCAGCAAGGGCCCAATTGCGGATCCTGTACCAGTCACCATTCCCCATAAGCCTAAAATTTCGAAAGATCCGCCTAGGAGGCATATACCAATCATCCCACCACAGCCCAAAGTAAACCAAACAGCTGCCAAAAGGCCAAGCGCTGACAACACAGTTCAGCCGCCTAAGGAAACCTTGAACAAAACTGATCAGTCCATTCGAATTGGGAATGAATCCGATATAGGGTATGATATTATCGAAGATATCAAGAAAGTTAAAGCAAACGTATCAATATTTGACATGTGTAGCTTACCCCATCAACGAGACAAACTACTTCATGTTTTACAACCAAAACCCAGCGCTACATTAACAGATTCTCAAGACAATCCTGAAATTAACGAGGCCAGCATCGGTGGGAAATCCAAGTCCCAAACATTGCCATTTCTGCTGACATTCGAAATTTTTAATCACAATGTTCATAACTGTCTGGTAGACTCCGGAGCTTCTTCAAACGTCATGCCACTTTCAATTTGTAAGAAAATTAATGGGCAGCCCGTACCATCTCCAGCTCAAATCATACAATTAGACAGGACTGCTGTCAAGGTTATAGGGGAGATGAAAGATGTTCTAATTAGACTGTCAGCCGACCCTAGAGTTTGCCAATTCATTGACATAATGGTGGTCGATATTCCTGAAGCTTATGGGCTGATTCTGAGTAGGGATTGGTCCACCAAGTTAAGCGGCTATTTTGCTACCGATTGGTCTCATCTATGGCTGCCTTATCAGAACAGGCAGAATCAAATTAAAATTCTTAGGGAACCTCATATGAAACAAAACGTAACCCAGCTAGAAGAAAAGAATGAGGCTGTAGCTTTCTCTTCCTCGGTCCTGGGAAATTACTTCTTGGAAATGGATCCGGGTAACTATCAATCTGAAACCTTTTGCCATGAATCAGACAAACAGTCCGATCTCCTTCATTTTTCTCGGACTGATGAGGTTGATTGTAACATAGTCAATTTAGTTGCTAACGTAGACCACAAAGAAACTAACTTAGTTGAATCTAAAGATACCTTTTGGACATTATACTTTGATGGTTCTAAAACTCTGGAAGGATCCGGAGCCGGTTGTGTTCTAATGGATCCAAAGAAGAACAAGTATTTTTTGTCTTGTAGATTAGAATTCGATTGTACTAATAATACCGCTGAATATGAAGCTTTGGTGCATGGTTTAAAGAAGGCCATTGGCTTAAATGTTAAGTACCTGAAGGTTTTTGGTGACTCCGAGATAGTAGTCAGACAGGTAAGAAACACCATTCATTGCCTCTCACCGCACTTGAAAGGTTACCAGGCTGAGGTATGGGATTTAATCATGTATTTTGACGCTTTCAATATAAAATCAATTCCTAGGTTGCAAAATTCTGCTGCCGATTTGTTAGCAACATCTGCTTCTAGATTGGTGCCGACAAATAATAAATGCTCGATTGAATTGATTTTCAGGCCTTCCATTCCCGATAACATCACAAACTTCAGAATCTTCGATGATGACGAGCAGATTATCAGCTTCCTGACAAATGAAGACAGTTTTCAAGGAGCTGCAATAGATGAGGAAGAACATGATGATGATTTGATGAAGAAGGAAGAGGAGAAGGGAAATTTCATGCCAAAAGGGGTAAGGTCCCTCGAAATGCTTTTCGATCTTCAAAATAAATTCAAAAGACCAGCTAATACCAAAACTAACAGCTCATCAATGCAACATGAGTTGGTTAATTTGGGTACCGAGGCAGAACCAAAATTTGTCAACCTTGGCAAATGCTGTTCACCAGGAGAAAGAGAAAGGTTCATTAAGTTGTTTAAACAGTACAAGGATGTTTTTGCATGGACCTATGAAGATCTGAAAACATATGACGTCCGCATCATTCAGCATGTTATACCAATGAAAGCGGGTGTCAAGCCATTTCAGCAGCAGTTGAGGAGGATGCATCCCACTCTTGAACCGCTGATCCAAAAGGAATTAAAGAAGCTCCTGGACGCTAAGATAATCTTCAAAGTTCGGCATTCCGAATGGGTTGCAAACTTGGTTCCCGTGAGGAAGAAATCAGGAGAGATTAGGCTATGTGTAGACTTCAGAAATTTAAACAAAGCCTCAGATAAAGACAACTACCCCGTGCCTTCAATGGAGCAAATCCTCCAAATGGTGTCAGGATCCGAATTGTTTTCTCTCCTCGATGGTTTCTCGGGCTATAATCAAGTGTTAGTAGCCGAAGAAGATCGTCTCAAGACCACTTTCAGGACTAAGTGGGGAACTTTCGCCTATAGAAGGATGCCATTTGGTCTGATAAATGCAGGAGCTACATTCCAAAGGGCGATGGATATTGCCTTCCGAGGATTGGGTGGGCAATGCGTTGTTGTCTACTTAGATGATGTGACAGTCTTTTCAAAGAAAAGGGAAGATCATGTTGTTCATCTGAGACATATCTTTGATCGCTGCCGGAAGTATGGTATTTCCTTAAATCCCAAGAAGAGCGTGTTTGCTGTACCCGAAGGTAAGCTATTGGGTCATATCATCTCCAAAGATGGAGTGTCAATCGACCAGGAAAGAGTCCAAGCTATTAATAAGATTCCGATGCCTCACAACAAAAAATCTATGCAGTCTTTAATGGGCACCATCAATTTTGTCCGCAGATTTGTTCCGGATTTTGCACAAATTGTTAAGCCATTGCAACAGATGGTTAAACAAAGCATACAATTTAAGTGGACAGATTTGGAGAAGGACGCATTTAGAGATATCAAGGCAGCTGTAGCTAAAGCTCCTTCCTTAAGAAGTCCAGATTTCGATAAAGATTTCATCCTGTATACCTTCGCTTCGGACGATTCTCTCGCAGCTGTACTCACGCAAAAAGTGGAGTTGGGGGACGAATACCCAATTTCGTTTATGAGCACTGGTCTGCAAGGGGCTGAGCTGAATTACCCCGTAGTGGACAAGCATGCCTACGCGGTCTTCAAAGCAGTCAAGCAATTTAGGCCATACATTTTGAAGAACAGAACTAAAGTAATAGTTCCCCATCCAGCTGTTAGATCCCTTTTCGTTCAAAAGGAATTGGGAGAGAGGAGAGGAAACTGGGTCACAGCTCTGCAGGAGTATGATTTGGAATTTAAACCGGCTACAATCATCAAAGGACAGGGTCTATGCAAGTTACTGGCGGGAAACTCGACTGATGAAGAGCACCATTGGAGAAATGAAGCCGAGCTCAATTCGGTTGAGGTATGCCATATCTTCACAGCTCCCCAGTCATGGTATAGAGATCTAGTGCACTATTTACAGCAGGGATATCTACCCGAGCACTGGAATTCTAAACAAAGAAGGGCACTCCGCTTGAAATCGGCACCCTATCAAATCATTGATGGGATTCTTTTTAGAAAGAATTATGACGGAGTCCTTCTTAGATGTTTAGAAAAGGAGGATGCAAACAAAGTTGTCAAAAAATTGCATGATGGCCCCGCAGGTGGCCATTACTCAGGAGAGACGACAGCACACAAGATACTGAGAGCTGGTTATTACTGGCCCACTCTGTTTCGAGATGCCCACACGTACGCACGAAACTGTGATGTATGTCAAAGAAGCACTGGGAAGTTACCTAAGGCCGCAGGACCATTGCAGCCTGTCATCATCTCTGAACCTTTTGAGCAATGGGGCATAGATGTTATCGGAGAAATAAATCCAAATTCTTCCTTGCAACACCGATACATTCTGACAGCTACCGACTACTTCACCAGATGGACGGAGGCCATCCCGCTGCGCAAGATCAATGAAGATGCAGTTATCAGCTTCTTGAAAGAGAACATCATAACCAGGTTTGGGGTTCCAATTTCCCTTGTTTTTGATAATGCTACTTATTTTTCATCTTGCAAGATAAATGAATTTGTTTATGAATGGGGAATTAAGTTGCATTATTCAGCCAATTACTACCCTCAGGGAAACGGATTAGCTGAATCCTCAAACAAGAATCTGATTCGAATCCTTAAGAAAACGGTGATAGAAAACCAGAGAAGTTGGCATGTGGCTCTCCCAAATGCCTTATGGGCAGATAGGGTAACCCCGAAGAATGCTTTAGGTGTCTCCCCTTTCACTCTTGTCTATGGCAAGGAAGCCATACTTCCCCCAAACATCTTGCTGCCATCCTTGCAATTGTCCCAAGCCTCTCGGGGTTCTAGTAGCCAAGCCTTACAATCCAGGATAGACACCCTGCTTCGCCTGGAAGAAGCCCGACACAAAGCTAAAGACCGATTTCATCAACACCAGGACATAGTTAAGAGATGGTTCGATAAGAGGAAATCCGGCAAGAGGGACTTTGAAGTTGGGGATTTAGTCCTGAAATGGGACCATAATCACGAAGGCAAAGGAATGCATACGAAGTTTCAACATCTATGGGTAGGCCCGTACCAAATTTCTGCAAAATTGGGCCCATCCACTTATAAATTGACAAATCTCGAGGGAGAGGAAGTAGCCCTTCCACTCAATGGCCTCGCCCTGAAACAGTACTTCGCGTGAGTCTCCGTGAGACTTCCTGTACATAAATAAAGTTGTCTGTTCGCTTTCGCTTTTAGCTGTTTTATTTTTCGGCCATGTTGTTTCCTGTTTTGTTTTTTGAACTTTTCAAGAGGTTTTGTTTTCTGAAGCACCCGTTTGAGTTTCCCGTTGGAGATAGCTCTCTCAAAGAAAACCTGCAACCCATGAGTCTGGAACCTTGCTCAGTAAACCCGGCCTGCTGTGCTCTCGCTGAAATAATCAAAAAAGCGGGAGGCCTACCCTGCTAGTCACACTAACCCTGTTCAATAGCAGAGACCCATGGCCATCTTCACTACTATCGTTGGGCTCCACCCACTCTCACACTTCGAAGGCATCTCAAGAAAGGTTACCTAAGTTGGACCCATGGAAAGTGGCACTTCTCGAAGACACGGGGTATTGAAATGACTCCATGCTGCTGATTTAAAAGCCAAAATGGCCTACATTCAAGAGTCTGTTTTCCAGGGATTCTCGCCTCAATTAAAGCATGGCTGAGACAAAACAAAAGGGACATGTAAAATCAAGGAGGCTGTCCAAAAGGGACATGTAAAATCAAGGAGGCTGTCCAAAAGGCCCAGCTCAAAATAGGCTCCTCTCCGTCCGTGAAGTTGGATCAAATCAATAAAACCTCTAACTCACACAAAAGGACATTATGGATTGAGGAGCCCAAATCAAAGATCGGTCCAAAAGGAAATATCCCTGGAAGGCTCAAACAGCTAAGCTGTCCAAAATACAAGCATCCCAAAGGATGCCAGCAGCATGGGAATGAGGAACAAGAACAATAGTGTCCATGAGAAAGTGTTGCAAATCCTGTGGAGTCCGGCAGTAGTGACCATTCGAGGGATGATCCTCCTAAAATAAATCCCATATGCTGGCCCTCTGAGAGTGGTGAAGATACCTCGGTCGAAGCTCCCCTGTCCCCAATGGCTAGCAGGAAAAGTGCTCCTTACCCCGCATGAGTCTAAAATGCTCAGCTAAATAACGCACCCGAGACGGGGGTTTTAGTGGGGTTCCGGACCATGTAGAGTATTTTTTTTTTTTTTTTTTTTTTCAGAGATCTGTGTTCGCCAGCGACTCGCCATTGTTGTTGCAGCAACACCCCTCCCCAAAATTTTGTACATGTTGGGGCCCCTCCTATACTTTTGTAGAAATTTGCTTGAGAAGCCATCCCAGCCGTCAGCCCTGTCTTCAGCATAAAATTTTGCTTCCCTGCGGAGCAGCTTGCCGTCAATCCTACCATGCTCTCCCCAGTGAGCCAAAAGATACATAGTCTCGAAGCCACGGAAGTCAAGCGCCCAACTTTTCCAAAAGAAGACTTAGGTTTTCCTTGCTGAAAGTAGTGGAAGCCTTTGGGTGAGACCACCCGAAACAGCGGGAGCTTTCGCCCTAACCTTCCGCAACCACGGAGAGATTCGAGTTGTCCTCCCGAAACGGCGGAACAATTCAGCTCTGCCTTCCGAAACGGCGGAAGCCATTCGGATAAACTCGCCGAAATAACACCAAGGAATTCATCTTTTTCTTTCGAAGTAAAAGACTTAGAAAATTTTCAATCGTTGCTTCTGCGGAACGGTTCCAGCTCCGAATCGACTTAGCTCCCGAAACGGCGGAGCCTTCCACTCAAACCTCCCGCAACCGCGGAAAGGTTCCGGCTTTCCTCCCGAAACGGCGGGACTCATTCGCCCTAGTCTCCCGAAAAGGACTTAGATTTCCTTCTGATTAAGGGAAGGCGGAAACTTTTAGTTTCAACTTTCCGAAACGGCGGAAATTTGAGTGAACCCTTCCGAAACGGCGGAGTTTTCGTTGAACCCGTCCGAAACGGCGGAAGTTTTCATAAAATCCTTCCGCAACGGCGGGGGAGTCCAGGGAACTCTTCCGAAACAACGGAAGCCGCCACGATATCTTCCCAAAAGAAACTAGGCGGAAACTTTTGATGAAACCTTTCCGAAACGGCGGAAGCCATCTTCATAAGTCCTACGGGGAGAATTCACGATCGCCTTCCGAAACCATGAAAAGGACTTAGTTTTTTCTCAAGAAGCTGTCGCGGGGGCCTTCAGCTTTTGCTCCTGAAACGCGGAAGCCTTCGGGCTACCCTTCTGAAATAGCGGAAGCCAATCACTTACCCCAACCGGCAAAAGGACTCCGAAAAGGATCCCGGGTGAATTTGCGGAAAATATAAGTTTTGCTTCCGAAACGGCGGAAGTCATTCCCAAAAGCGTTCCGAAACTAGCGGGAGCCTTCGCCAAAACCTTCCCGAAAATCAACAAGACCTTGAAGTTTTGGATCGCGGAAGCTTTCGCAAAAGTCTTCCGAAAATACCGGGAGCATTCGCTATACTGTTCCGAAAGAGCGGAAGCTTTGGCGTTACCCGTCCGCCACGCGGCGGTCTCTCGCGGAAGGCTTCGAGCTTCCTTTTTCGCATTAAGCCTCGAAACGTCGGAAGCTTTCGTTGAATCCTTCCGCAACGGCGGATACAAATCACGAACTAGCCCCGCGAATGGCGGTCGCACGGAAACCAAGGTGCGTTGACGTGACCGCTACGCGCGGCGAATTTAAACCCCGTTTTAACCACGCCACCTACCGAATTAAAGGCTCACACGTGCCCATTCTTATAAATTACGGTGGGGGGGCTCGACCAATGCACCATTGTTCTTGTCAATCGGCCAACGACGTGCGACACCGTGCAAAACGCTCCAGCTCACCTCGCGCATCCGTGCTCGCAGCCACCTTGCTCAAGCAATCCCCACGGTGCCAGGTAGGATCTTCACCTTGTTTTTCACTACTGAGTTGTCCTTTTGGGGAAAATTTTGGGTTTAGTGGGATTGTAACGGGCAAAACACCCGTCGAGGGCTATGTTTTTCCCGTCAGGTACAGTGAACGGAGTTTTCGTTTCACAAAATCGTCATGGGCCTTCGTAAAAAACGTATATTTTTTGTTGGTAGGTACGGGCGGTTAGCCATGCCTTGTTTTGTTTTAAACCCCGGTTCGCGCCCCTCGTCGTGGGTTAAGTCGTCGAAACCCTACGGGCTTTCCATGTCCCGGGCCGATAACTCAGACTCAAAACCCGGGCGCCTTCCATAGGCCTTAGCCCCTACACACGAGCCGAAGCTTAAAGCCACAACCGCCCTAGCACTCCACGTCAGCATATCCCGGCGCCGTTACCTCCGCCCGGACTAAAATCTCGCGTACTGACTCGGCGAGTGGCCGCGCATGACGATAGCATCCATAGCCCTCACCGAGTCAACCCGCGTCTTCCCCGCCTTCGACCTCTCCAACCGCAGCCATAGCGAAAGACTTCTCCTTCCGCGAGGCGGAACCGGAAGCCGATTGCTTCCGCGAATCACCTATCGGTCCAATAAAACCAATAGCGCCCGCAACATATTTTATCCCGTACCCATCTTTTGAGAGCTTCAAGTGTTTCAATGTGTGTCTTATGATTGAAATAATGTTTTACTTCCTAAGTATTTGCTTCACTGATTTATCTCATTAAAACGATTTTGCTCTCTGCTAAAACCATACAACCTGTTGCTCAAAATCATGATGAATTGTATATGGATGCTATCAGGGATAATTCAAGATGCCAAAACCCAGTAAGAAGAAGGCGAAGATGACAGAAAAGAAACCTGCTCCTCCTAAGATTGAAACCTCGCTCCAGGACACCAGGTGCACCACTGGTGTCCCCCCAGAAATCAGATGGGATGACATATACAGGATGATCAGGGACCAAGAGATCCCAGATATGTTGCTAGAAGAGGCACCAATCTATCAAAATATCAGAGCCTCAGGCATAACAAGAGCCGCTACCCGCCCTGAGCTATTCCCCTGTGCTGAAGTGATCGGGTGGATTCTCCAACATGCAGATGCTGATGGGAGAGTGATAAATGACAGCAGGAAAGTAGCTATTGCTTCGTTTCAACCTGCATATGTTGCGGCGGCCTACAGGTTTCCCCGTGTCCAACAAGCTCTGACTGATGAATGGTTGGGCCAGATGGATAACGTCGAGATGGCCAAGAAGCTATTGAGGGGAGGGAAGCATTTGAGAAAGAAGGGAAATGACGAATATGACGTGCAGAATCTGAGGGCCCCTTACAGATTGATCGCTTTAATGCTATGCAGAATATTCGGCATGCCGGATGGCACAGTATACAAGATTCAGTGGGTCCCTATCATTCACTATGTGGCATTTCAGGGGACAGTGTTTGACTGGGCCACTATCTTGTCAGATAGTCTGGCCTCAATGATAAGTGCTGCTAAACCCGGGCTGGCCTCGAAGAAGGCTGAATTCTTCATGTCCTCATACCTGATAGATTGTATCTTGGCCAAGATAGAGTTCCCCGGATTGGGGTGTATATGGGATAGGGCCACAACCCCGGTCTACACCGCATTCAAGATGTTGTGGGCTCAGAATTACAAGCCCAGCTACAAACTCATCTGCGAGGAGTTTATCATGCCCCTATACGAGAAAATGTTCAAGGAAGAACCAAGTTGCCTGTCACAAAACGCTTTGGAAGTCCTTGAGGATTATGGGGACTTCTACTTTTCAGAACAAGGTACCTACTTGAGAATGTTCGGAGGGACTAAGCCCCCATACATATTGCCGCAGTATGCCACAGACTATGTGGTGCTCAAGGAAGCAGTAAGACAACTCTTCTTGGATGGGATTGGAGCATTCCTCCACAAGCTACACAAGGCTTCCTTTCCCCCCCTACCTTTCTGCATAGGTGCTTACAAGTTTTCAGGGGTGGCCTCTGCCGACGAATTTGTTCAAGAGTTGAGGGCCTTCCATTTCGGTGAGGTCATCTTCCACAGGAACGACAGAAAGGGTAAAGTGGCCGAGCATTGCAAGGGGAACTATGCTAATTTCGAATACTCCCACTACCCCGATGCCGAGGAGGAAGCATTCAGAGGCATCAGCAACATGACCGAGCTAAGGATCTGCCGCCAAAGTACTGGAGCAAGCTCTAGCTCAACCAAAGCCCAGAAGACCATCCAGCAAAAGGAGAAAGAAGCCAAGGATGCCCGGGCTCAGGAAGAGCTCAGATTAAGAGAAGAGGCAAGGTTGCAAAAGGAAGCCGAGGAGGCAAGAAAGCTACGAGAGGCTAAGAATGAAAGACTGCGGAAGGAGGCTGAAGAAGCCCAAAAGCAGAAAGAAGCAGAAATTGAGCAAGCTGAAGCAAGGAAGAAGGCGGAGGAAGAATTGAAGGCAAGAGAAGATGCCCAGGTAGGTGGGTCCGGCGCGCAGGACATGGAGATAGACACCTCTCGAACAGGTGGCTCTAGTACCCAAAGGGAGGGGACAGACCCCGCTCAGGAAGTCCGGACCCCACCTATGGAAGAAGACATAGACATCATAAACCGACCAATTGTACCGTACACTCCATCTGGGAAGCGTACGGTGTCCAAATGGAATGAGTTTGTCTATGACAAGAAGAGAAAAACAATGGTCCTCCAATCAGAAGAAAGGATTAAAAGTCCTTTCCATGACGACATAGTTACCCACCGAGAGGTCGCTGTCATGCAGAACACAGATGCGGATCCCATTGCCATGGCCTCCGCAGTTATAGCGACAGCACAAGCATCATTTGCCAATGTAGGCGTTATAGTCAAAGAAAATATATTGACAAAGAAAAGAGCACGTACCCTGCAGCGAAACGTGGCTAATGAGCAAGCTCAAAGAGACCTGGCAGTGAACAAGTATAATTGCTTGTACGCTGAGCACAAGGAGTTGGCGAACAAGTACAGCTACCTGGAGGAGGAAAAGGACCAGCTAGCACTCCAAATAATGATTGCGGAAGCAGAGAAGAGTGGAGCAGAAGAAAAGGCTTCCCAGCTAGAAACAGACAAGCAGGCATTAGCTGAGCGTTTAGAGCAAGCGGAAAGCAGAACCTTGGACATGTCCCCCTTCCACGAGCTATCATGCAATATACTACAGCAAGTGCATGGCTCTCAAGAGCTAATCACTGATGAGGTGTGCAAACTCAAGGCCATGACGGTTAGGCTAAAGGAAGTGAATGCGGAAGCCCACAGGCTCAAGGCTAAGAATACCCGTGTCAAAGCAAATGTCATAAGTCAGATGGCATGGAGGGAAGGGAAAGGAGGTTTTCCCCCGCATCTTCCTTTCAAGACCGTGGAAGATTTTAATGAAGATATAGCCCTGTTGGAGTTTGGCCGGAACTGTGCCAATAAGCTGATGGCCAGTGTGCAGAAGACCACAGATAGAATCAACAACCTGTACCAAAAGCTCAAAGAAGTCCATGATAACTGCTCATTGAGTTTCCCTCAGACCCTAGAAGACTTCCCGGGAAAGGAGCAGCGGTTATCTCAACTGAAAGAAGAGCTGGGCGTCCAGATGAAGTATGTGAAAAGCATTGATTTCCTTGCCATGGATGATCTCCAACATTACATCGGTTCATCAACACTTCACAATCATCTGTTGAAAGAAACATACCAAATTGCTGAAGCAGAAGTACAAAGCATTAAAATAGAGCTCGGGAAGAATGTAACTTCTCAGAAAATCCTGTTCCCTGCTGCAGCAAACATAATCATAAGAGATACAGGTGTGTGGCATAGCTACATAGAAGAGGAGGTCAGGAAAGCTGCAGCAGCAGCAGAAGCATCAGTAGACCCAGCAGCCTCTTCCCCAGCAATGGCAGAAAGTCTGGCCAGCCCCATTCCCCCTTCCCAATCAGGGGCAGCATCAGCAGGGGATTCGAAGACCTCCTCCCAGGCAGCACCAGTGACAATCAATTTGGGCGACCCTTTGCCACCGGAAGCTCACGCACAGGAGTGAAGCAAACTAAATTCAGTGAGTCACTCGCTTCAGCCGGACACGTACCCAGCAGGGAACGCTTTGAGTTTAGCAAAATTTCTGTTATATGTAAGGCGTAAGCTGTGGGACAGCTGTCCCTATTCTTTTTTGTCAAAATATTTTGTAAATGAAGTGACCATTTTTTGGTAATCGATTATATTAGAAATCCCTGTAAATGACAGGTAGGGGAACGCTAGGTGTCAGCCCAGAGGGCAAATATGTAACTATAAATAGAAGCAAGGAAAGATGAGACCAGGAGGACTTTTGAGAGGGAATGAAAATTTTGGGCAAATGATATGAGCTATCTTGTATCAGCTCTGTAAATTGAAATTTTCTAATAGAAGCCACGGGAGATGGACGTTTTGCTTGGAATGTTGGGTTGCTTCATGTTGGACTATTCTAATGACTGCAATTCGGCAATGTGAGATCATTCTTGACTTCTGAATTATTTCTTTGTACTAATGATTTTGCTCTCATCTATGCATGCGTCCTCTCTATTACATGGACAATGAACGCGTTCCATATTAAATCAGGAGTTACCTGCTGATACTTTTATCATTGCTGTGGATTTTTCTTCTGGATCGAATAGCTAACTGTTCTTTCTTCAGGATAATCGTATGGCTCATTGTTCATGCTTTTAATTGCTCCTTGCAGGGGTCTTTTAGTTTAATTCCAGTATCGTTGCATCTAGATCCGTTTCTTTTATTCTTATTACTTAGATCAAACAATTTTGATTCCTTCTGTTCATAAGCAATAGATTCGTTCTGTAAGTTTCATTGTAGATCTGTTTTCTTATCCTGTAGCTTTTCTCTGTTTATTTTCTGAGCAATAGATGCGTTCCATTTTAAATGAGAAGCTATCTTCTCAAGATCCTCATCTAGCTGTAGCTTTGACCGTAAGAAATAATAGTTATCTGTTCGTTGCTTATGATATCTGTTGCAGCTGATTGCTCTCCCCTTTAAGCGTGTTCCCCTGCAGGGATAGGTAGATGTGTTCCTGTTTCTAGATTTAGATCTGTTCCAATTGCATTTAGATTAAGTATAATTTAGGCATGTGCATCTCATATAAAACACATAAAACCCAAAAGAACGGTGGATCGGGCCATAACCGGTAGAATCGGATTTAAAGTCCAAAACCACGGTTGCCGGAACCGCTAACCGGACGGATTCCCTACACCAAACGGGAGACAGTCTAATTGGGACCGTCTCTCGGGGAGAATCCCTTTCTGATTGATGCTACGATATCCGAGGCATCAACACAACTTACAAATGAAAAAAAGTATTTTAAACATTGTAACATTTGGATGGTTTTAGGTTATTATCATGTTAATAAGCATTCATGCATAGGAATTCACAAGAATTTACAAGTTGGTCTATACCAATCCTCCACCAACCGGCTTCAAATACACAAACAATTGCATGGATCTTATAGTTGGTGCTAAAGATTTGACTTCGGTTCACTATCCACTTAGTATGCTTTGGGGCACATAACTCCCTTATTTATCATATTATTCACACCACTTATACAGTAGGTTGAAGTCATAAAGCAAAATGCGGGGTGCCCCCATTATTCTTTTTTCTGATATGAAAGACATGTCATGCACACTCGACTTACCAATGAATCCATCCGTGATAGGAAAACAACTGAAAAATTGGGTGGTGGGAATAGTGGGTGAACTCTTGAGTTGTTGCATTCATTTATGGGTAGTGGCAACGAAGCTTTTGCTTCACTGGCTTGGAATTTTGTTTCATAACTAGATTGTAGGGCACGAGGGATTATGAATAGTCTTAAGTGAAAACGTACTATAACTATGTATGTAGAGGATCCATAATTGGGAATTTATAGGTTGTAAGGGGCACCAACATCTTTGACAAGCACTATGTTAGGTGTAAAGCATATTAACAATATCAGAAGATTTCCAAATAAATTCACAAGAATCTAAATTGGAAAATAGGACTTAACATTTCCTTAAAAGGAAAATAAAAATAAGTATGAAAAGGAGTATAAAACAATGTTAGTGTCTTTGGTATTTTGTTACAACTTAACTTGTTAATTCATCATATGAAAGTTCTAATTTCTAGCTTAAATATGAACAAGATTTGCTACTTTAATTCTTGCGCCAAACATTGCAAAGTCACGAGTATACATGTGACGAGTTGTTGGCATTACAAGCCTTGGGTATACAAGATCATAAGGTTGTATAATTTAGGAAATAACTCAAGCACATTTAAAGTGGATACATATTTAATTACAGGAAACTTCACCACACAAATAATTACTAGGAACTTTTAATCAAGGGCCAAAACCCAAGTATTCCGGCTACCAATAGATGGAAAATGAACTATGACCGTTCCAATGCTGAAATATCCTATTAATCTTATTGGGCCTGATTCAATATATCTCTCTCGACCTACGGTTTCGAGTGGTATGCTTTTGGCTTGGTATGATGACCATGCAAAACAATTTGGATTCCAAATGTTGATTCTTTGGCCCTCACCAAGGGCCAGTAGCCGACGATTAATTTTACATCCTCAGCTAGAAAAATAATAGCAGGTGTTCCATTTCAAGATGAAATGCATTTAATACAACCACCTAATAAATTATATATATGAGTAGGTGCTTGAAATACATCAGTCACAGTGGAAAATTTACCTGACCATTTCTCTTGTCAAGTTCCATAGAAAGATAGATTATGTAGCTATCCCAACCCATCATTCGTTCTTCCTAGCTCCATAGAGACAAGGACTTAAGGTTCAAGTTAAACATCAAATGTAGGTTATTTAGCTATTTGTGTTTTAATTGATCTCATATCGAAGGTGTAGAACTAAAACTCAATCTCCATCTATGTGGAATGCCTCTACTACAAAGTTTTGTTACCTATGCACCTAGAACTGAAACTCAATTTCCATCTACGTGGACTACCTCTACAATAGTGTTTCATATTTTGGGAGCGAAACCATGCAAGATGCCATTTTAGAATGTAGCATAACATGCATAAAATCCACGATCCATTTCATTGGTCTCAAGAACCTCTCGAGGTTATTCATTGTAACAAGTGTCAATGCGGGTAGGTTTAGTTTACCGGGTGGTTGAGAGGCTCGATGCGGGTAGGTTTAGTTGTTGGCCTTTCTAGGATCAACTATGCTATGAGGAGTATAGTATGAGTTCAATCTAATATCATTTTCTTCAACAAGAGGTATTGTTATCAAGCAAGAGATACAATTAGAGCTCTAGTTTTAGTTATTGAAGTTTTAAAAATCTCCTAAATTTCTTCCTTCTACTTGTTGAAGACTTACTAATCATGATCAAAGAAATTTAGAAAATCCTTTAAAGCTCCTTTCTATTCCTTCCTGAAGTCATAATAAAATTACTATAAAAACAAAGAAAAATTACTTATACTTCCTAATACCTTAAAATAATAATATTCAATAAATAATAGATATAAATTCCTTATATCTAATATATAACCCTACTGATATAAGAAATAGATATAAACTAACTATATAACTATATAGGAGGAAGGGTGGTTTATTTAATCAAATATAACCTCTGTCGAGTTTTAGAAACCCGTCCATTATCTTATATCATGGGGAGCTATTATCATCGATTATAATTTTATATAAACTCAATCACTTTGTCTCGCCTAAGTATAGATGAGAAATGGTTATAAGGATCTCCAAGCTTTGACCTGATAAAGAAATCTTAAATCTATCCTTTAATACCTAATCCAAATGAGAAATCGTATCGAAGTATTCCTAAGGCGAAGTTATTTATACTTTATATCTCCTAAGACCTTCTGTCTCTTAACCTTAACCTAAATCTATTATCTAATATTTAAACCCTACTTATCTGTAAAATAAAAAGTAACTATAGACAATGCCTTATTCCTTGCCTTATGTTGTAGGGTGTTTTGATTGTAGACTCGACCCCATGGTTATATAATAAAATATAATTTCTATCTGATTTGACAATCCCATCTGGTTTAAAAGATTTAAAAACTTTGGCAACACTATCACTTCCATCTTTCAGCTTTGAGCTAATGGCTTGCCTCCACTTTTCTTCTTTATGAGGACTTCCAGGAGTAGAATAGGTCCGATTTTTTGGGTTGGATCTTTCCCCTAGATTTGTATTTCCAAATCAAATTCAAAATCTCATATCTAGCAAGTAGCAAGTAATCTAGCTTATGTTGACTATTGATCGTTAAATAGTCTAGCTTATGGTGACTATTGATCGTTAAGTAGTCTAGCTTATGGTGACTATTGATCGTTGACTATTGAAGAGATCCCAAGTCTGGCTTATGTTGACTATTGAAGAGATCCCAATCCATGTGAGGAGGAGATGATAACGTTTAACTAGAATAAGATGCCATCCTTGCTCTTAATAAATCTATGTTTGAGAAAATGCAAGAATTGTTGGGGTGCTTGCTCCAATTGCTTTCTCTGTTGTGACTAGTTTATTTGTATATGTAGTTGAAATAAGTTATGACTCTCGATCACCATCGATAGAGGGAGAAAGAAAAGAATTGTTGTAGCTTGGTTTGAAACTTTAATGTTCTCTCTTGCTCAAAACCTCGAACAAGACACATGATTCTTGACTTAGCACCATAACTCAACACATGATTATCAACTTAGCACCAAAACTCCATGCATAACTAATAAAGACTTTAAACAAATTTTTAAAACTATACGCATGACTATCTAAACACATAGGGTAGGGACTTGCTGTTTTGCAATTGCCCTTGTTGTCTTTCGTTGCATCTTTTACATCTCCCAACTATGTAACTCTACTAGCCCGCCATCTTAGAATTATGCATAGTAATTGCAAATTCACATATAGAGATAATATAAAAAACTTTAGTATTATTAGTTATTTCATAAGTATGTTTTACATTACATAAATTTATGGTCACAAAGGTTTAGATTTAGTCATAATAATGTTTAGAATTTTTGAAATTGAATTGTATTATAGTTTTGAAATCTTTCAATATTTTGGAGCGAGTAAAGTACTTAGTGTCCTTGGATGAGAGGTACCTGTGTTCGGGACCTAGGGTCCCATCTCTATCTCAATCTCCTTTGCCTTGATATAGTCGTACTCAATCTTAACCCAATTTTGAGCTTGAGAAATTTCTTGTTGGATATTGGATATAATTTGTTGCAACTAGGTGGCCTCTGCTTCTATTTCTTCTAGCTTAACTCTAAGCTGCCAATTACAACCTCTACCCCTCTACATGTGTTTCCCTTGACCTCAATCTACCATGGAAATTGAAGTCCGAGACAAGTTGTCTTTCTAGGGTTGACAAATCCAGTTAATAGGAGAGCAATTAATGAGGAGCTTCTATCTCCCTCGAGGGAAACATTCCTTAATATGGGTCCCCAGAACCCTGTTGGTCCTAGTCCGAGGGAAAAAACCCTACATAAATGAAGATGGAAAATGAGCAGGGAGCTGGTTAGACCTAATTGTGGAACCAATAGAGAGTCCCCCGACGGATAAAGTCATTGTGAGAGAGACTTCCACCCCACATGAAGAGGAAAACTCCGTGAGGGATAAAAGAGGGGAGACACAAAAAGTTGAGGAAATTGAGCTACAGGCCCCAAATATGTTCATTCCAAATTGGTAAGAACCCAAATGCCTATCACGTAGAGTGTTGAGTCCAATTTGGTAGTTTTCGTCTCATCTTTCCATTCCTAGCACAATAAATACCCACAAACAATAGTAACCCTAGTCGACTTGTCATCATTAAAATCAACGTAATGGAGGGAACTTATGTACACAAGCTTGAAGTTTACTATTCCCTGTGTCTGTTATCATGCTTGCAAGGTACGAAGGTTGGGAAAACCTCCCACTTACTGACTTCCTTCACTCATGTCTTATGGAGCTACGCACTATGGAGATATTGCCACATCCTCTGTTCATCTTAGTCGTCTAGTGGTACCCTCCCTCATCCTTATCAACCTATCCGAGGGTAAAGGTGAATCAATTAAATACACAAATATATAAAACAAAATTTTGAATACTTAAAAGAACTATGTTGAAATGGATTTATGTAATTTTAATATTTCTATACTTTATATATTTTGGCAATTATTGATCTTTTATATTTTATTTTCATTATATTAATGTTTTAATTTTTTTAGTTGATTAGAATTACCAATACATTTTACAATATGTCTTTCCATTGATTAGAGAATCAAGGTATGGCTAGAAATACAATCATTACAATAGAGGATCAATAAAAACACCATGCCAATTGCAAGAATTGAACCTGGGTAGGGAGGGTAACAATGATTCCTCCCAACCACCCAAACCTGATATTAAGAAGATATACATTTTACAAAATTCATTTTATTGCATATAAAAACATCTAAAATGCAAATGCACGAGATTGTGTTAGGAACCCATGTCTTTACTTTGTTAGTATATTGTTGTTGGATGCATATGCTTTGTAAGTCGTCTCGTAGTATTTGTTGATCAATAGTTTGTGTTATTGTTGTTGGCGCATATGCTTTGTAAGTCGCCCGTAGTATTGTTGATCCATAGTTTGTAGTGGCCCATGGTTTTGACCCATAGTATTGGCACCTAGACTTAGTATATAAGTGTGTGTTGAGACCTATGAAAGCATGGTGAAGTTATTTGTATTGAGCTTGCTCATAGGAGGTTGCCCCCTCAAAGTGGCATGTGATCAATATAAAAGTGATTCTGAGTTTTGTCATTTTTGCTATTTTGCATATTCTTATTAATTAATTGTTACAGGTGCATCACATCTAGTATCATAGCACTTTCTTGGGCTCGCTGGGTGAAATTTATGCCAAATTTTTTTTCGCATCTATTGCAGGTTCGGATTTGGGAATAATCCCTATCCGCTTAACTGTGGGAAGTATTTGGGCATAAGCCCTAAAACTCATTGTGAGGAGTACCACAGGAACCCCGAAGTAGCTATCCCATTGAGAGGACCTGCCAGCGAAAAGGGCAACGACCTCTACCTGATTGACTAGTTCCCACCCGTGAGGTAAACCAAGAGCTGTCGTTTGTGGCAAAGCGGTTATCAATTTTACTTGAGCCGTGGAGTGAGGGGTACTCCCCCAATACGCAAGCCGTCAGACAACATTGGTGGCCGAGTGAAACCCCTGAACTGTTAGGAAGCTGCACATACCTGGGGTCCATATCTATTTTCAGCTGAACTGTTGTCGATCACTGCTGCGGCGTTTTAGATCTAGCCGTTCAAATCCATTTTGCAAGCTGTTCTAGATCCAGCCGTTTTCAATCCATTCGGAACCATTTCAGATCCCTCTATTTCCACTCACTTCTGGGCAGTTGCAGATTTATCTGTTCCAGATCCCTTCCAAGCCGTAGTCGCTCCCGTCTGGAAAAAAAAAACTCATGGTTATGGTTGTCACCCATGTAGGAGCAAAAACCATGGAAGACGCACTTGCAACCATCCAAGCCAAACTCCAGGATCTGGATGAAAAATTTCTCGGTCTCCATCTTGAACATTTAGCTATGAACAACAAACGACAGTCTGAGTCTTTATCAGACAATGGGTTCTCTTCTTCCATCAATTTCCGTGGTTCGAAGCTTGATTTTCCTTGCTTCAATGGTACTGATCCAACTGGATGGATCTATCATGCAGAACAATATTTCAACGGTCTGCATAATACTTTTGATGTCAACAAAGTTCTGCTAGCATTCTTTCATTTGGAACAGGAAGCTCTTCAATAGTATCGTTGGTACATCAAGGCTCATGAAGAGCCAAAATGGCCAAACTTTTTCCAGCTCCTTTTGCAACGATTTGGTCCTAGTGCTTTGATGACTTCACAGGAGCCCTCACTAAACTTCGCCAAATTGGCACTGTGAGAGAGTATCAAACCGAATTTGAGAAACTAGCCAACCACACCGAAGGATTGTTTGATGACTTTTACCGGAGTTGTTTTATCAGTGGTCTAAAGGATGCCATCCGCTCTAAGGTCAAAATGCTCTGTCCCAACACAATGATGGAAGCCCTAGGGTTGGCTAAGTTGGCAGAAGACAAGATTGCATCCCAACAACGCTCCAAGCCCACTTTTGTTCCCTTTCGAAATATGGGTTCTCAACGACCACCTATACCGCAGGCTCCTCAACCAACTCCTATCAAGCGTTTGTCTGAAACAGAGATGCAAGCACGCAGAAAAAAGGGGCTTTGCTATAATTGTGATGAGAAATTCACTCAGGGACATAGATGTGTTCAGCAAAAGCTCTATCTCTTGGATGTGGATTCTCCGCCTGCCTCTGAAATTGGTGACGAAGATCCAGAAACACTGGATGCTCCGGTCGACATTCAGGAACCGCCTCTTGACCCTCCGTCTCAAGATGACCAGCCAGAGATATCTCTCCATGCTTTAGCTAGAATCACCACCCGCCAAACAATGCGGGTCAGGGGTTACTTCAAGAAGCTTCCTCGTACAATACTCATTGATTCTGGTAGCACTCATAATTTCATTGACCCTCGGATCGCCAAACAAGCTGATTGTTTTATCCATCCTTGCTCCAACTTTGAAGTCATGGTTGCCAATGGGGGCACCTTACCTTGCAAAGGGAAGTGTCGAAATGTGCGTATCTCTATGGGAGATTTTACCTTGCGCTCTGACATGTTTCCCTTGACCTTAGACGAATGTGATGTGGTTTTGGGTGCTCAATGGCTACACACACTTGGCCCTATCTGATGGGATTTTGCTGAACTTTGGATGCAGTTTTCCCTCAATGGACAAAAACACACATTGACAGGATTACAACCAGGTTCTCTCAGCATCATTAGTTCACATCGCATGGAAAAACTCCTCAAGAAGAATTCACATGGTGTCATCGCTCAGCTCCATTCCATTCAGATGCAACCATCAGCGGTCTCCACTACTCCTTTGGATCTACAACAAATTTTGGATCGATATACAGGTGTCTTTGTTGAACCAGCGGGATTGCCACCTTCCAGGCCAGAAGACCATCGTATTCAGCTCCTTCCTGGCAGCGTTCCTCCCAACATCAGGCCCTATCGCTACCCATTTCACCAAAAAACGGAGATTAAAATGCTCATTCGGGACTTATTGAAGTAAGGTATTATTCGCCCAAGCACTAGTTCATTTTCTTCTCCAGTTATTCTTGTCCGCAAAAAAGATGGGTCATGGCGCCTTTGCATTGACTTCCGAGCACGTAATCACCTCACCATCAAGGATAAGTTTCCAATTCCTGTTGTTGATGAGCTTCATGGGGTTCACTTTTTCTTCAAGTTGGATCTTCGTTCTGGGTATCATTAAATTCGGGTTCATGAGGATGATATCCCTAAAACAACTTTCCGCACACATGATGGCCATTATGAGTTTTTGGTCATGCCCTTTGGCCTCACTACTGCTCCTTCCACATTCCAGGCCTTAATGAATAAAATATTTCGACCCTACTTGCGGAAATTCATTATGGTATTCTTTGATGATATCCTCATCTACAGTAAAACATGGGATAAACATCTCCAGCATCTAGATCTTGTCATGCAACTTTTCTCTGACCATCATCTCCATGCCAAACAGTCTAAATGTGTTTTTGGACAGAAGGAAGTTGAGTATCTCGGGCACATTATCTCAGCACAAGGGGTTCGCGTGGATCCTGCCAAAATCGATGCCATGAACAATTGGCCGCATCCTCAAACATTCAAGAGCCTTCGTGGCTTTTTGGGGTTGACTAGCTACTACCGCAAGTTTGTCAAGGATTATGGGAAGATTGCAGCTCCATTAACTGCTCTATTGAAAAATGATGCTTTTACATGGACACATGCTGCTCAGTGTGCATTTGACAAACTAAAACAAGCTATGTGTACTATACCTGATCTAGCTATGCCCGATTTTTCCAAGTCCTTCACTATTGAGAGTGATGCTTGCGGCAATGGACTTGGTGTTGTTCTCCTTCAAGATGAACACCCCATTGCGTTCACCAGCAAAGCCCTTTCATGTAAGAATTTAGCTGCCTCTACCTATGAGAAGGAAATGATGGCTATTTTGCATGCAGTATAGAAGTGGCGCCCATACCTATTAGGGAATCATTTCTGCATCAAGACTAATCACCAGAGTCTGAAATATTTATTGGAACAGCGTGTCTCCTCCCCGGCGCAACATAAATGGGTTAGCAAACTCATGGGTTATGACTATGAGATCACTTACAAGAAGGGTAAAGACAATATTGTGGCAGATGCTCTTTCTTGCACATTTGATGCCCAAGGTTCTCTTTCAGCTATTTCTATGCCTGTTCCAAATTGGTTACAATCTGTTCAACAGGGTTATGTCAATGACTCTTCTTTATCTCAAATCATCCAACGCTTGACCAACAACCCTTCTGCTGTACCACATTACTCTTGGGATGGTGCTTCTCTGAGATATAAGGGTCGTCTGGTGCTTCCCCAGAGCACAGATCTTCAACAGGCTATCTTCTATGAACTCCATGCTTCTCCATCGACATGGCACTCTGGGTTCCTCAAAACGTATGAATGGGCACGACGTAACTTCTTTTGGCAGGGCATGAAAAGGACAATTCAACAGATGGTGGCCGAATGTGATACCTGCCAACGCAATAAGGGCGAAACAACACTCATTCCAGGATTGCTCGAACCCTTGCCCATACCTACACGGATTTGGACAGATATTTCTATGGATTTCATTGAAGGGCTCCCTAAATCTGGCGGGAAGATAGTGATTCTCGTTGTGGTTGATCGCCTCTCCAAATATAGTCATTTTTGTGCTCTCAGCCATCCCTATACAACCTCCTCAGTCGCTCAAATTTTCCTGGACCAGATCTTTCGTCTTCATGGCATCCCTTCTTCCATTGTCTCGGATCGTGATACGACTTTCACCAGTCATTTTTGGACAGAACTATTTCGCCACGCTGGCACCAAACTGAAGATGAGTTCAGGGTATCACCCACAAACAGATGGTCAGACTGAAATTGTCAATAAATGCTTGGAAACTTATCTTCGTTGCTTCACCTTTGAACAACAACATCAGTGGGAAAAGTGGCTCCCTCTCGCTGAATGGTGGTACAATACCTCTTACCACACTGCCTCTAAAATGACCCCATATGAAGCAGTCTATGGTCAGGCACCTCCAATTCTTCTTCCATACACCCCCACTAGTTCACCAGTTCAGGAAGTTGACACAGTCCTTCGAAACCGCGATCAGATTCTTCGCATTTTGCGGGACAATCTTCACATGGCAAGAAATCACATGAAGCAACAAGCTGATCAGCATCGTTCTGAGCGCACTTTTCAAGTTGGCGATATGGTTTTTCTTCGTCTCCAGCCGTACAAGCAATCCTCTCTGAAACTCAAAGGGCGTCATAAGCTCACTCCAAAGTTCTATGGGCCATAACGGATTCTTCAGAAGATTGGGTCCGTTGCTTATAAATTGGAACTTCCTCCTTCTTCCCGCATTCATCTAGTCTTTCATGTCTCTTGTCTAAAGAAAGTTCTTGGCACCAACATCAGTGGACAAACGATTTTACCCGAACTGGATAATGAAAGATCCATTCTTTTGGAGCTGGAGGCCATCTTCAATCGGCGCACTCGTCAGCTTCACTCTCGCTCTATCACAGAGGTCTTAATTCAGTGGCATGGCATGCAACCAGAGGATGCTACATGGGAACCACTCCTTCATATTTAACAACAATTTCCACATCTAAAGCTTTGAGGACAAAGCTTTTTTTAAGAGGGAGGGGATGTTAGGAACCCATGTCTTTACTTTGTTAGTATATTGTTGTTGGACGCATATGCTTTGTAAGTCGTCCCGTAGTATTTGTTGATCAATAGTTTGTGTTATTGTTGTTGGCGCATATGCTTTGTAAGTCGCCCACAGTATTGTTGATCCATAGTTTGTAGTGACCCATGGTTTTGACCCATAGTATTGGCGCCTAGATTTAGTATATAAGTGTGTGTTGAGACCTATGAAGGCACGGTGAAGTTATTTGTATTGAGCTTGCTCATAGGAGGTTGCCCTCTCGAAGTGGCCTGTGATCAATATAAAAGTGATTCTGAGTTCTGTCATTTCTGCTATTTCGCATATTCCTATTAATTAATTGTTGTAGGTGCATCACAGATTGATGCATAAGTGTTACTAATACCACGTGACTTTTATCTTTTCGTAATTATAATTATAACTAAAAGAAGAAGAAGAAAATATTTTAACGTCCGCGAGGCTAAAAATAGCCTATGGGACAGACCACTTCACATGTTGTTTTTTGCAACTCAATCATTTGCCTGTTCAATCTGATGATGAACGCCCTCAATTTTTCCACGATCCTCTCATTGAATAAATTATCCCAAGATTTATCTGCCAAGACACTTGTATACCTGTCCCTAGTGTCCTTAAAAGCTTCACAATCTAAAATGAAATGTTTATTTGTCTACACTTTAGCCAAGGTGCAGAAAATACACATTCTTAATTAATTCTTAATTGAGCAATAAATGAATATTACAACGGATCAAGACTTATAGCAAAAATAGAAGTCTTAAGGTCGGAAATTTTAGCCGTAGTGACGCTTGTCCTAGTTTACTCGAGACTCATTCATTTGGTCACATGGATAATTGAGACTATTACGTACGTGGCATCGTTATCATTTACACGTGGTAAGTACAGAGCGGGCCATCGGGAAACGAAAGATAAGAGTAACACATCAACGATTACGGGATGGCACGTCACTTCTTTATCCATACGCGACATCTTTTTTTCCTTTTTTTGCAAAATATGGTTACTGGGCGAATATACGTCGGTCTTGTTTGTGGAACGATCATGGAGTTCGCACTGAATTTGCAGCAGCAGGCAATGAGCCAAAAGCCCTGCCTCGAGGGTTCTCTCGTCAAGTCCAGAGGCCTCGGGTTCGAGTCGCTTGGCAGGAAGCTCGATGGTTTTCGCATGGTGAAAACGAGGGCGCAGGCGCCCAAGATCAGACGGGAAAGGAGACCGCAAAACAACGAAGGCGACTACTATGTTGGTATGTGCAACTAATAAAATAAAATATTTTGGAGGAAAATGTTCATGTTGGATTTTTCGTCTGATAATTCAGATTGATGAGTTCAAGATGGATTTCGATTCCAGCTGTTCATGCCATCTTGATTCTCGTCAACTTGCTATGCAGTTATTTGTTTTTTGAATTGTTTGGGCGTGTTTTGAGTGGATTTTGAAGTGAAATATACTTGGTTTTGTAGACAATGAATGCATAGATTGCGATACGTGCCGTTGGATGGCTCCAGTAGGCAAATCTCTTTTTAACACTTCTTTTGGGTGTTTTTCTTAATTTGGTTTTCATGACAACTTTGAGGGTTGTTGCTCTGCTAAATTCTTTTATGATCTGTTCATGTCGTAGAGAACCTTTAAAAGGATTGACGAGAGGTCTGCAGTATACCGTCAACCGAGCTCAGCAGAAGAAAGGCTCAATGCTCTGCAGGTTTTGCAAGCTTCACCCAAAGTCCCTAACCAATTCCCATTGTTGGCACTAAATTCAAATATAACTAGCTTGTCAATGGTGTTTTCGTTCATTGGGTATAGTTGGGGTATTTTATAGCCACGAAAATGTTCGTACTAAATTCAAACATAGCTAACCATCCATTATCCTCTAAAAATACTGTATACTGTATTCTGATTTGCTTCGTTGACATTGAATGTTACAGTCAGCCACTCGGCATCTCTTTATACCTTAATATTTTTCTGCGGGTTTGGCATACCAATACTGTTTGGTAATTTCTCTTTTCTTAGAAGATGGGAAAATTTCTCATAAGTCAGTTGTCAAACACGCTGACAAACTACAACAAAACACATTGTCAAACTACAACAAAACATCGAGGACAACAGTGAGGACGGCCCGTCTATTTGCGGGCTATTTGCAAATGCGAGTTGAAGTATCACTTTTATTCAAAGAAAAAACCAAACCACAAACCACTGGTTAAAGGGGCAGATTTCAGACTCCCACTCCTGCCTGCCATGCCAGATGGCACTGAATCTTACCACAAGACACTCTACTTTAATTTTTGTTTACATATTTTTGTTTTTTACATTTTACTTATCATTATAGTTTATACACATAAACATCATACATTTCATAAATCAATAAAAAAATTAGTGTTAAATTCTTGTGTTGATTTTTATGTTATGAAGGATTAGTTTTTTGACATGTGGCTGGCATAGTGTTTGTTTCCAGGGTGGTTATTCCACTCATGGATAACCCAAGGAAATCCTCTAAACATCCTTGAATCTCGATGCTGATCCCTGGGAAATGACAGGATCTGATCCCCATGCCTAGAAATGTGTCTATGGATAGCCTATCATAATATTGAACTTCTGGAATCTGCACATTTTTTTCTCAAAACCTTTGTTCTTATGTTTCTTCACAATGCTTTGTTATTATCAGAATTACAATAAAAAATAAAAAGAGAGATCAATCGGGCTTGTGAAAACATACATAGGCTGCCAAGAGGGATTTGGTTTACTGACTCAATGAAGTATTAAGTTGTTCACACTATTCCATTCTCATTAAATGGCATGTCTCAAAGGGAAATAAAATGAGACGCAACTCTCAGCCATTTTGGCAAATAGTTATTCTTATATTCTGGCATATAACTTTAAGGAAGTCCACCCAAACTTGTGCTACGTAGTGCAGTACCAACAGTCTATGTCATACAGTGCTATGATATATGTCCATTGTCATACTATATACAAAATTTGCCTAATGGCATTTCCAAATATGAAATAGAAAATTCAAACAACATAGCTGATTTGGCTTCTGCAATCCATGTCTGTTAGGCCAGCTACATCCGCATCATCACTATTATCAACATCACTAAGGTCCTCAGTCAACAAGCTCTCCAAGTAAGAATCACTCAAAAGTGGAGGTTCCTTCTCATCTATAGCAATTGGAGGTATCTCGACGAGGCCATCTGGTTCTATCTCCTTATCCACACATACACCATCATCTATGTATTGGTCCCATCTTTTGGAAGGACCCTCCTTGTACCCTGGGTCTTTCCGAGATATAAGATGAAGTGTGCTATGAATGTAGATTAAGTTCCTTGTCTTCTTCAATCCCAACTGGTTTCTCTGCATTGAATGGATGAAAGCATAAGTGCTCCAATTCCTTTCACAAGATGAGGAACTAGCTACCTACCCAAGTAATCGTATGGCAAATTGTTGCTACTTAGGAGTGTTGTCCGCCGAGATGCACACCAACAGCAGAAATCTTTCAAAAGCTGTTTCCTCACTAAAAGTGGGAAAGGTGTGGCCTTGAGGGCAAGCAAAGAGCCAGGTGCTGTCACCTGATCCTATCTCCTCCGTTTAGGCAAACTCCTAACGAAGCCAAGGGGGGTAGACCCTACAAAGAGTTTCTAAGGCTCTTGTGTTTTAAATGTTTTTTTATGGTGATGTGATGTGGATGGGTGTTGTTTAGGAGTCTTTTGTGATCACAGATTTATAATAATTGAGATTTATACAACACAAAGGTATACTTGCAATAATACTTGTGAGAAATACACCACAGATTGATAAATTGACAACTCAGATATGAAGCATCCACAATGATATAATTAAAGCAAATGATACATGCACTTCATATATAATAATTAAATGAAACAACTGATGAACCAGTGCCTTATGGAGTCAAAAAATGTATTGGGATGCTGAGATACAAGAGTTCAGTGTTGCTTTATACAAGTCTTTGTGGTGTGTCGAAACTGTTTTGCAAGTGCTCTTTGCAAATTTTATTATAAATTTTGGGGTGATCTTGATTATTATGGCTAAGGGGAATTTCCGATATATGCGAAGGTACTTGGAAATGTGTCCGGAAAATGTTCTAAGTGGCTCCGTACAAGGACATGTTGGACTACCCAAGTTTCCAGCGAGGCGTTCAATAACTAACCAACCACTGAAAACGAGGTATAGCTACCCAGCGCCCCCACTAAGAATTTTTCCACGTTAGAGTATCTGACGATCAACGACGTATTTTCGTTGGTTATGGGGTGAAAGTTTTATTATGATTAAAATTGGATTAAATGTGAGCAATTAAATAGCCTATACCGTTTCTGTGTATCCCATCCTCCCAGGGAAGGGTAGAGCATACGCGGTATAGAAATGATAAATTCCAATTTTAGGGGAGTGGTGAGTTATGAATATTTTATTAGAGCACAAATAAATCTTTCCGATAGAGAGTGCTTTTGATCCACCTTATGGTGAGATTCAAGAGACTTAGCTAGTCTAAAAATGAAAATGCAAATGCAACAAATGCTCTCCGATAGAGAGTGCTCTTGACTTGTCTTATGACCAGTTCAAGAGACTTTGTGTTCATTTTATGATTAAACAATTACAAGAAAGATACACAACAAGTAAAACTAAATGCAATAAAGTAAATCTGATCTAACAATTATTGTTCTACTTTGCAAAATAGGAAATCTAGCAAACTAGTTAACAAATGTTAAATGCAAAATTGGAAGGCTAATCTAGCAATTAGTAATCTACTTTGCAAAATATAGAAATGAAAAGATATGCTACTTGAAAAATGAAACAAGAAAAGAGACACGACACTACAAACTTCCCTAAATAGGGAAGTGGGGTGTGGGAGCCTTAAATCCCCCTTGCTATTTTATTATGGTTTACAATCTCTTTTTTGGTTTTTTGAAGTCACTTAGGAGAAGAAAAAAAAGGTTTGCTTGATTGTGCTTGGTTGATCTTGGATCTTATTAGCCTTTGGGCTTGCAATGTCTTTATGCTCTTCACACACCAACACTCAACAAGAACTTGTTAACTTGTTAGAGTTAGAAAATCAAAAGTAAATCTAAATCTAGAAAATGCAATGCAATTTTGAAGTTAAGATCCAATACTAGCAAAATGGAAATCTAATTCTAAACTAAGATCTAGAAATGGAACTAGCTTATGAATGGAACTAATCTAAGGCATACAAAGTTGAGATCTAAAATGCAAAAAATGGAAACTAGGATCAAAGTGTTTATATCTTTTAAGTTTTAAGATCTAGTTAATGAAAATTAAATGAAACCAAACTTCATATCTAACAAATTAAAGCTAACTTGAATGCAAACAACTTTAAGATAGAAAATAAAATGAAAATTAAGATTAAAAAAAACAAAGAATAAACAAGAAGAAGCAAGAAGAAGAACACTAGGAAGAAGACTAAGAAGAAGTGTAGGGTAGAAAGTAGGATAAGAAGATAAGAGAGGGGACTATTTTGGGGTACAAAAGACAGTCTGACAATGAGTGAGAAAACAGTGGGTAGAAGGTAAGAGAGGAGGCCAAATAGGGAGGATGGGGCTGGAAAGTTGGCCCTAAAAACAAGAAAAGACAGTCTGAAAATCAATGCAAACAGTGAGTGAAAATGAAGAAGAAAACAGTGGGAAGAGGAGCCAACAGAATGCTCAACATCTTGGGTGAAGTGGCCCAACTAGGGCACGTTTATAAGAAGCCAATAAATGGCAAAAATGGATGAGAAATAAGCCAACAAACCAAGAGATCAATGAGCAAAATCAAAGCTTGAAGTAGTTTAAGCTATGGAACTTGTAACCAAGAGTAGATTTGAAATTTTAAGAGATGGATTGAAGTGCAATACTTAGCTCTTTTGAATCTTTTTTGAAGAAGTTGGAGTCCACTTGATGCTTGTTTTGGATCTTTTGCCTAGCTTCAAGAAGAGAGGACGCAAACTAGCTCCACAAGATTACTTGAATGGATGAGAAGATCTGTAAACATAAACAATCAAATGCTAACAAAATAGGAAGTTAGTCATGTATTATCCATCAATGGAAATCAAAAGGCATGAAATACAAACTAGTAATATGCATACACTCTTAGATCTCTAAAGATAAATGAATATTCAAATAACTTGAAACTACAAATATTTGAACTTATGTGCTTGAATAAGCCTTCCTAATCATGAACTAGCTAATCAATATTGAATAACAAAATGAAAGTATGAAACAATATCACTTCATTCCATAAGCATTGATCCAAAATAACACAAGATGAGCCTCCAAAGCCTTAAACTTTATTCAACATATTAAGCATTACAATATTTTTGCCAGAATTTTTGTGCACAAGAAAATCCACCCTAAGAGAGAGCCAAAGGCCTCTATTTATACAATGAGAGAGGGAGCAATTTGAATGCATGAAGGAAGGCCCAAGGAGGGCGCACTCACCAAACTCATGAAAGATTCGTGGTTGATTGAATCGTGATTGCAAGCTTGGAGCGTGGAGTTTAAAACTTAGTTGGTGTGATGGACATAGGTGGCATCCACCTCAACTTAACTTTCAATGCTCTCCACCTTGGTTTAAACGCCCATCCAACCGTGAGCTTATTGACGTGGAGAGAGGCCCACGTGAAAGATAGCGCACTCCCTTCTCATTGAACCCCTACGCTCATTTCTTATTTTATCATATGATTGATAATAAAGCAAAGTCGCCCACCATATGGAGTATTCGCCCAACCTTCCATCACTTGGTTCATGCGTGGAAGATCCCCACGTGAGGGAGGCCCACGCTAAAATTTAATCAAACTTTTCAATCTTGACTTTTATAACATATGACTTCTCCCTAAATGTATTCGTACACCTCATTTAAATCATCCTCAACCTTTTCCAAACTTTAAAATGATTATTTTTTACTTGATTGATTTTTGTCCGCATGTGCATTTTGTCCCTTTCTGGCAATTAAATACCAAAATGATGTATTTTTAGCCAAAACTCCCCCAGAGGTGACGTAATCGCCTAGAAACTGAAGCATGCGGGCGCTAGGGTAAAGAGGACACTTTGAGTGTCAAAACGAGCCTCCCCACGCCAAATTCTGCCTCCAGATGAGGATTTTATCACAACTTGAAAAATTCCATTTAAACCATTAAAAAATGGTCTAAATTACGGAAAAAAATATTTTTCTCGGAATCAAACGAAACTCCTCGGGGACCTAGTGCATGTTCATACGATTCAATCGAGATGGCTAAGGCTAACACGTAAAAAATCCTAGATACAAGACTCTAATAACCACCTTAGGTTTTGATCACCATGGTAAATGTTGGATTTTGTACAACTTCGGAAGATATTATTTATTATTTTTATTGTACCATCATTGTACTTGGTAATACCTCCTAAGGAAGAAGAACATTATGTAAGCACATGAAAGAATCAATGTAAGTCTTGGGGTGCAAAAGTAATTAATAAAATATTTATTGCCCCCAAAGACAAGTCGGCCCCATAAGGGAATTTTCCAGTTTCGCACATGTATAAATATGAGGCTTGTGCACCTCATTATCTCATTCGCACACTTGTGAAGTGCGCATCACTTGGAGGAGCAAATTTTTGCATCACTAGAAGGAGGCTTATTTGGGTTGGTTACTTGTGAAAGATACTTTCACTTTCTTTCTCTTTCTTCATTTGTATTATGATCTCAGAATTATCATCTCTTTGCGAAGGTTGCTGGGTTTTCTCCCTATCGGGTTTCCCAGGGTAAAACTTTGTGTTGTTGTTTTGTGCTTTGTCTTACTTTTAGTGATCTTGGTAATGCATTTATGTTTTATGCTATGAATGTATGAAATTTAACATGGAATCAGAGCCATTCTAGAAGAAGCCATTGCCGAAGCATTGTCGGAACCCTGCCGGAATTAGGGTTTCATCTTGTGAAGTCTTCACCCCTTATTTTGAAGAAAAAAGAGCCATAGGAATTTCTCTTTTGGCTAGACTAATCCATTGGTGAAGACAGAATTCAATTCCGAGAATTTTTATTTTTGACCTAGTTCCTGCTAGGGTTTTTGATCCAGATCCACAAATCAAGATGATTGGGATGAAGGTTGAAGATTGGTTGGAAGGAGCCTCCAACTTTATCTCCTGGAAATCTAGGGTTCTCTTACTCCTAGAAGAAAGTGATCTTCTACTATATGTAAATGAGAAGGTCCTCGAACTAGAAGCTGAAGAAGATAAATCTTGATGGAGGAAGAATGATGCTAAAGCAAGAAGGATTCTTGTGGATTCCGTGAGAGATCATTTGGTTCCTCAGATCTCTCTTACTCCTAGAAGAAAATGATCTTCTACTATATGTAAATGAGAAGGTCCCTGAACTAGAAGCCGAAGAAGATAAATTTCGATGGAGGAAGAATGAAGCTAAAGCAAGAAGGATTCTTGTGGATTCCGTGAGAGATCATTTGGTTCCTCATATCTCAGGTAAGAAGAATGCTAGGAAGATGTTCAAGACCATTATGAAGTTGTTTGAACACACTAGCCTAAATGTCTCCATGACTTTGAGAAACCAACTCTCAAATATGAAGATAGCGAAGTCGGAATCCATTGCCTCATACTTTATGAGGATTGCAGAACTCAGAGACAAGCTCAGCACCAGTGGAGATCCTATTGGCGATAAGGAGCTTGTCCTTCACACCTTAAATGGTCTTCCACCATCATGGGAGTCCTTTATCCAAAGCATAAGTGGTAGATCTAAACTACCAAAGTTTGACAAGCTTTGGGCAGATTGCTCTCAGGAGGAGACAAGGATCGCAGCACGTCAAAGAATCCATGGCAATCAAACTGAAGAGACTCAAGCATTTGTTTCTCATACTAAGAATGGTAAGGGAAAAAGAAAGAAGTTCCATAAACACAAGCACCAAGAAAGGAGATTAAGTCCTCGTCAAGATCAAAAGAAGAAGAAGGATGTATCTCAAGTTCCATGCTATAGGTGCAGGAAGTATGGACATTACGCCAGTAGCTGCCGAAGTCAAATCAAAAGGAAGCCTGAAGCATCCACAGTTGATGTAGAAGAAGATCATCATCACAAGAAGCAAAAGAATGAAGATCACATAGAATTCCTATTCATATCAGCACTATCAGGTACTATTCCTACCACTAGTGACACTTGGCTCATAGATAGTGGTGCATCTAGACACATGACTGGGTATAGAGAGAATCTTTCAGAATTAATTGAGAAAGATTCACATCTCCGTGTTGTACTTGGAGATGATGCAAATTACACTGTGAAGGGATCTGGAGCCAACACCCTTCAATTGGAATCAAATGATACATTACGCTTAAGTGATGTACTCTATGTACCTGGTATGAAAAGAAATCTTTTCTCCATCTCAGCATTGGAGGACAAGGGTTATAAAGTAGCTTTCTTAGAAGGGAAAGTCCTTGCTTGGCACAAGAACTCAAGCATGAGCACAACCAAGGTTATTGGCATAAGAGAAGAGAGCTTGTATAGGCTAAATACTTCTCCAGTCCAAGCCCTAATACATGATGCTGCAAGTATGGGCGAGTTATGGCATAGAAGGTTAGCTCATCTGAACTATCGAGCTCTCCCAGTTCTGAAGAACATTGTAACAGGTTTGCCAGGGCTCCAGGTAAACCATGATGGAACTTGTAAAGGATGTGCACTTGGCAAGAATGCCAAGAAGTCTTTTCCAGATAGCGAGAGTAGATCCAAAGGGATTTTGGATCTAGTACACTTTGACTTGTGCGGGCCCATGACAGTTGTGTCATTAGGTGGTTATCACTACTATATCACCTTTATTGATGATTACTCACGAAAGACTTGGATATACTTTCTCAAGTCAAAAGAATCTGAGGAAGTACTCAACAAGTTCAAAGAGTTTAAAGCACAAGTTGAAAATCTGTCAGGAAAGAGGATCAAGATCTTGAGATCCGATAATGGTGGAGAATATACCTCTACAGAATTCAGTGATTTCTGCAAGGAAGCAGGAATTAAGAGGGAGTTCACAATTCCCTACAACCCTCAACAAAATGGGGTTGCAGAAAGAAAGAATCGTGCAATTGTGGAGGCAGCCAAAGCTATGATACATGACCAGAGTCTTCAAATGTTCTTGTGGGCAGAAGCATCGAGAACTGCTATATATGTACAGAATAGATGTCCACATAAGATCTTGAAGAACATGACTCCGGAAGAAGCGTTCACAGGTGTGAAACCAGAAGTGGGCCATCTCTGGATTTTTGGTTGTCCAGTCTACATTCATGTGCCAAAAGAGAAAAGATCAAAGTTAGAACCTTCAAGCAAGAAGGGTACTGTTATCACACAACTTGTAGTTGCCCCTAGTGGTATCCCATCCGGGACGGTAGAGGAGATGGGCAACTAAAGAGGTGACCCAAGAGATGCCACGGTTCCCAATGCAAGGTGGGAGTCACGTCAACCGAGGCACTCTTCGCTTTAGATCAAGGTGAGTCAAGACCTAGGGGGAGACCCTATAACCAATCAGAGATGATTGGACCCAAACAAAGGTTCCTAGGGATGAGTAAATGATGAGTTACGGAAACCAATGCAAGGTTGAGTGGCCCTAGAAGTTAAAGTATGGTTGAAGGTGGTTTAAGAGAGGATTAGTGTTTCAACCAATGTATGATTTAGGCCACATGATTAGGTGTAATGACAAGGTATAGTACCATGTGCTACACAAGTGGATCCTACTTTTTTGGGATATGTGAAATAGCTTAAAGTGGACCCACAAGGTGAAGTTTAAGGGATGCAGTTGGCACTAGAGGATGTGCAATGATTAGATCTATGGATCTAAGTTGAAATTAGGAGTACCCATGTACTGGATCTAGGTTTTGACACAACTCCCAAGGAGTGCGCCTTGCTTGAGGAAGACTAGTGCCTTGTTGGATGGGTTAATGGAGTCAAAAGATATGTCAAAGTGTAGATCGGGACACCTAGAGGCCAAGTCAAGTGGGATAATTGAGATTGAGTGGTTGTGTCTTACTAGATCTAGGATTTCATGATATGACCCTAAGTGGACCACAATCCCTTAAAACAAGGAATGCTACCCCCAAGGCAGATCGTCACAAAATGATACTCTAGACCTAGGTTTCAAGGTATGGCCGTTCCAAATCCACAAAAATCTCAATCACCCACTTCCTCAAAGTGGGCAAACTCACTCACCCAAGGGAGTGCGACCTTGCTCAAGGAGGGCTAAAAGGTGGGTAAGGTGGGCCAAATCAAATCCAATGGCCACCAAACTGTAGATCCAAGTAGTTTATGCACCGATCTATGTGGATCTAGAAAATCAAGTCAATCTAAGGGTTAGATCTTACTAGATCTGAGTTTTAAGGTGCCAAGTAATTCAAAAAGGGGTTTTAATCCCTCAAAATGTGGAATGATGCCCACAAGGTAGAAATCACCAAAGTAAAAGTCTGGGGGTAGGTTATCAAGTGTGTAGATTACAAATCAAGCGGGATCTCACCTACCCATGTGCTAGATCTAACCCAACAAGCCTCTCCAAGGAAGTGCGATTTGGTGCAAGAGGGCTATATTGCCTTGAAAAGTGTGTCAGTTTTAACCCAATCACCACCAAACTATAGATCCAACTAGGGGTGGATGCTATAGAGGTGGGTTCTTAAGATCTTTTCAAAAGCAAGGCTAGATCTAAGTAGATCTAAGAAATACCAAAATTGGGGTTTTAATTAATTAGGGTTTGTGACCAATGAAGATAGAATGGATGAAAGAGGCACATACCTTGTAGATCTTACCTCAATTGCTTGTGGCCACTTTGCAAATTGATAGCATTCTCCTATGTGTATATTCAAGAGTGAGATACAAGAGCTCCAACCAAAACGTCCTTCTCCAAGATAGCCAAATCGTCCTCCTCCTACAAGACAAGATCAAAGAAACAAGTCAAGTAAGATGATTATGAAAATGATAGAAAGATGTAATAGAAAGTATCAACTATGTCACAAAGATACAATAATGATACTCCCTGTCACAAGATCAACCCAAGAGAGAATATGTGGATCCCTCCAACAATAACCCTCAAGAAATCGCCCTCCTCTCCATCAATTCGACTTTCCTGCAAGAAAACTAGTAGAAGCACCAAAATCCACAATGATACATAGAAGAGATACTGTATACTCAATATGCAAGAGAATCCACAAGACAAGAGAGATATGCTCCACAAAGAAGTGTTCTATTCCAATATTCCAAAGCTCCAAAGGTGAGCTATACAATAGGGGGTCTCCTCCTTATATAGGATAATAAAGACCAAAACCCTATACCACTTTACAATACTACATCAAATGAGTGGTTGAGATTAGAAGATCTCATCATACAATCAATGGCTAAGATGAACCATAACAATATATCACATGGATCACCCAATATAATGATGACGTCATAGTATAAAATAATCATGGAGGGTGACGTCATCCACTAGAGGGGGTAAAAGTACCAAAAATCCACCTCATGATGACTAGGACATGACATAATAAGCACATGGTGGGGCTAGGAGGCATCAATCCTTACTAGCTCATCCCCAAGGCACAATAAAATAATAAAATATGTCCAAGATAATATAAATGATCAAATCTATCCTCAAAATCTGTGACAGACAAGCAGTAAAAGACCTCATGTGATCGTTGTGGGCCTACCCACATGGTGAAAACTGGCTGGAAGATAGTGGGATCACCCTGGAAGACCTCTGTGAAAACCAAATGCCAAAACCTTGCCTCAATTGCCCAAATCGAATTCCTCAGTGACCACTTTATCCCATTTTTTAACTGCCTCGGTAACTGTGAAAGTGCCAAAACTGCCTCCTAGGGCATCTGTGCTGTCCATCTGAGCCCACCAGGATCTCCAGAAGGGGGGGTAAATGGTAAAAACAAGTGGCTGGACCATCCCCTCCTCATACAACGCCCTAGTTGAACTGGCCTCTCCTGGCCCCTGCTGCTCAGGCCGGGAAATCAGCCCCAAATCTGGTCAACAAGTGTAAAATTGCATCAATCACTGCCAAAAGTGCCCAGAACTGAAAGATAAGTGTCTCATTGGATCTAGAAGACCCAAATCCACTAGGAATGTGTACTCATACACCATGGGTTTCCCTAATGGGCCAGCTGTAGGGTCCACCATATATGGACAGTACATAATCTGTTGATCTGAAGTAATAATAAAACCTGTTGAACTGCATCAATCATCACCTGAACCATATGTCCATCATATGATATCATCATCAAATATGTGGGACCATCAATCATCATCAATAGGTATATATATATGGCCCACATCATCACGGATCCCAATAATATACAACCAAGGATAAATCACATCAGTAGACTAAGACATGCTTCTCTAATCATTCTCACAGCCAAGCTCAAAGTATAACATCCATTCAGTGGCATTAATCAAGTTAGCATATTCCTTTGTTATATAAAATTACTTGCACAATAGTTCAAATGACAAACTCACCCATTGGACATGGTCAAACTGTTAGTGAAGGATGAAGGCTAGGAACAAGGTTGGGCCAAGGGGTTGACTTGTCTAACTTAACTCAAAAATGCTTTGGACTGGGAGAAGGGGGAAGCTACAAACTCTGTGCTGGACAAAATAACACGGGGGATGGCTATGCCTCACAAATGGATAAGTTGTTTAGAGAGTGCTTATTCAACTTAGGCATCATGTCTACATCAAGTTGATCTAGGTTCATTAGGATCATTCAATTTCATTTCATGGCCTTTTTGGCCTACATAACCCTTCGGATCTCAGGTGTGCTGATAAGCACAACTAGTTGCAGCTTGCATCCAGGGCATGTTTTCAAATACATATAAGGTCAGCAATTGTTTAGATATAGCGTTTAAGAACCATTGCTTCTTGGACCTTTCTTATACTCTTCGAGGAGTATTTTTAGCTGTTCATCGCTCTTGCCCTTTTTAGTTTCCATGGGCAAATTTATAAGTTTCCATAAGTAGAACATGAGCTTTCAGTTTTAGCCAACAACATCTCAAGTGACTAGGGGGAGTTCGAGCCAATGCCAAACATCGGGACAACCGACCAGAATGATTTAGGCCTACAATCCAACTCACCAAAGGCAAGTTTTGTCACCAACTTAGAGCCGAGACACTGAACATACAGGGATGCGGTCCAAACACAGAGGTAGAAAAATGGGGAAGTCCTCAGTATCAGAAAGTCAAATGAGACAGGTCAAGGTTTGAAGTCAAATAGGAAAGTCATGTATGGATGGAGTCAAGTGGATATGGAGCCTACACTAGCAGACAACTGGTGTCAGGAAAGACCATATCTATGTAAGGTGGAAAAACAGTGGGTTTTGTTAAATGACCTAAATGTGCAAGCAATTGTCCATTTTGTGATTTATAGTTCATTTTAAACAGTTTGCCACATCAAGAATAATATACCAAGCAGATGCTGTGAACGTGACTAAATCAACAAGATAATAATCCATAGTCAATGATAAAATATCCATAGATCATAAAACATCATCATAGTAATAAACATCATATACCATCTGAAACACTGCTGCAATACATCTCTAAGCACAGAACTGAAACTGTATGGGATAAAGGGTCACATCGGTCATCAAATCTGAACTCTCAAGGCTCAGCCTTGACACAAGGTCTAACATAAGTCTGAATAATACACTGCTCTGATCATGAGTGATCACAAAATATACAATCATCATAGCCATGCTTTGAATAATGGAAGCTCTGGAATGTGCAGATATCTGCTAAACAAGAATAGTAGCCCTGCTACTATGGTGTGATAACAGGTACCTTTGTGGGATACAGTGAGTCTTCAAAGGCTTATAGAATTTACATTCCAGGATCTAGACAGATTGAAGTCAGTAGGGATGTAACCTTTGAAGAAGAAATGGCTGTCAGGAAAGGCAGAGGATCAGATATGGAGATTGATGATGCAGAAATGCTAGAACCAAAGGAGATGAGATCATCTCCCCCTCTAGTTCAGAGGGAGTCTGTAGAAAAGGATGAACCTATCGATCCCATAGATCCAGTTGATATCCCCAGAGATGTGACAGGTCGGAAAAGACCTAGATGGGCACAACAGACACTGCAGGATGCAGAGGGGCATGATGCTCCACATGGCACTTTCAGAGAAAGCAAGAGACCTCAGAGATTCTCCAGCTATGTAGCTCTAATTAGCAACATTATTGATTCAGAACCCACAAGTTACGAAGAAGCATCCAAACATCAAGTTTGGAAGGATGACATGATGGAAGAATATCAATCCATCATGAAGAATGATGTGTGGGAGGTTGTGCCGAGACCTGAGGAGAAGTCAGTCGTAACTTCTAAGTGGTTATATAAGATCAAGCATGGAGTAGATGGCAGTGTTGAGAAATACAAGGCCAGATTCAAAGCCAGAGGATTCTCTCAGAAAGAGGGAGTTGATTATGATGAGACTTTTGCTCCTGTGGCCTGATATACTTCCATTAGATCCATTATCGCGATTGCTTCAGCTATGGGATGGAAGTTGCATCAGATGGATGTGAAGACAGCTTTTCTCAATGGTGTTATTGAGGAAGAAGTTTACATCGAACAGCCAGATGGGTTTATTTTCCAAGGAAAGGAGTCTCATGTATGCAGATTGAATAAGGCATTGTATGGCCTCAAGCAAGCACCTCGTGCTTGGTATGGACGAATAGACGGATTCCTGGTGAGCTGGGGATTCTCCAAGAGTGATGCAGACCCCAAACTTTACTACAAGGTTGTAGATGACGAGCTACTGATCTTGGTATTATATGTTGATGGCTTGTTTCTCACTGGAAATGAGAAACTCATTGTATGGTGTCAGAAGAATCTCACTTTGAGTTTGAAATGAAAGACCTTGGTTTGATGCATTACTTCTTGAGATTAGAAGTATCGTAGAGGCAGAAAGAGATTTTCCTAAGACAAGGAAAATACACCATCGATTTATTGAAGAGATTCGGAATGTTGGACTGCAAGTCCATGGCTACTTCGATGGATGCAAATTGGAAGAAGTTGAGAGATTCTACTTCAGAGTCTGATTTGTTTGATCCCACCATCTATCGCCAGTTGATTGGGCCATTGATGTATTTGACCAACACCAGACTAGATATATGTTTTGCTGTGAATACCCTCAGTCAGTTCATGTGCGAACCGAGGCAGATTCACTAGATTGCTGCAAAACATGTGCTCAGATACTTACGTGGCACTGTGGGATATGGATTGAAATATGCTTCAGATGGTGACCTGATATTGCATGGGTTTACAGACTCAGATTGGGCCGGATGTGTTGCAGATCGGAAGAGTACTTCTGGATGTCGCTTCAGTTTGGGTTCTATAGTTATTTCCTAGTGCAGCAGGAAGCAGAACTCGGTAGCACTCAGTACTGTAGAGGCCGAGTACATGGCTGCTAGCACAGCAGCTCGAGAAGCAGTTTGGCTTCGTAAAATCCTGGCAGGCTTGTTTGGCCAGATTCCAGAGTCGACCGTGATTCACTCTGATAACCAAAGCTGTGTGCAGATGTCAGTGAATTCTGTATTTCACGACAGGTCGAAGCATATCGAGATTCGATATCACTTCATTCGTGATATGGTGCAGAAAGGTGCGGTCGAGTTACAGTACGTGCCGACAGATGACTAGACTGCAGATGTTCTCACCAAGGCACTTCCCAGAGTGAAGTTCAAATACTTTCGCGGAAGACTTGGAGTCAAAGAGAACGTTTCCCTCCTTGAGAGGGAAAGATGAGATGCTTGCCCTGCTTTGCCCAAGTGCCTCTGCAGTCCAGTTACTCAACCAAATATGGGAGAAATCTCATAGGCAGATGAGTAGGAAAGTCAGCAGTTGGCCGGGCTCACCCAGGTACCTTCTGCAGTCCAGTTACTCAGCTAGATATGGGAGAAATCCCATAGGTAGATGAGTAGGACAGTCAGCAGTTGGTCGGGTTCACACTGGTGCCTCTGCAGTCCAGTTACTCAGCCAGATATGAGAGAAATCTCATAGGCAGATGAGTAGGACAGTCAGCAGTTGGCCGTGTGGTTGCACAGGTGCCTCTATAGTCCAGATACTCAGCCAGATATGGGAGAAATGTCATAGGCAGAAGAGTAGGATAGTCAGTAGATGGCCGTGCCCTTTTGCTCGTCTGAGATCTTAGCTAGATATGGGAGGACCCCATTGGCAGATGAGACAGACAGGTAGCAAATTGTATAGTAGAGATGGTATAGCTGTATATCTCAAATATCCAGGATTAAGTGATTCTCCTGGATCCAGGATTGAGTGATTCTCCTGGACTCACTGAAGGACTGGTGATGATGATGCATAGAGATTGTGTGGACAACTTTCAGTATGCAGAAAGATGATAGAGATAGAGTTGATTACAAGATGAAACCCAGATGATCGTGATGCAGATGAAGACCTAAGAATACCTTCCTCGTTGAGAGGGAGTGTTGGATTTTGTACAACTTCATAAGATATTATTTATTACTTTTATTGTACCATCATTGTACTTGGTAATACCTCCTAAGGGAGAAGAACATTATGTAAACACATGAAAGAATCAATGTACGTCTTGGGGTGCAAAAGTAATTAATAAAATATTAAAAATAAAATATTTATTGCCCCCAAAGACAAGTCGGCCCCATAAGGGAATTTTCTAGTTTCGCACATGTATAAATATGAGGCTTGTGCAACTCATTATCTCATTCTCACACTTGTGAAGTGCGCATCACTTGGAGGAGCAAATTTTCGCATCACTAGAAGAAGGAGGCTTATTTGGGTTGGTTACTTGTGAAAGATACTTTCACTTTCTTTCTCTTTCTTCATTTGTACTCTGATCTCAGAATTATCATCTCTCTGCGAAGGTTGCTGGGTTTTCTCCCTATTGGGTTTCCCAGGGTAAAACTCTGTGTTGTTGTTTTGTGCTTTGTCTTACTTTTAGTGATCTTGGTAATGCATTTATGTTTTATGCTATGAATGTATGAAATTTAACAGTAAATACTCCAGCTTTGGAGGTGTGAGTGAAAAACTCAGGAATTATACACGACTGAAGCGCAATGCATAATTCCTAAGGAAAAAACACTCTAGAATATCCCCCTGACGATTAAACCTAAGGATAGCTGAGTCTTTTATAAAAGGACCCCATTTAGACCAACTTTTTACATTTTCCCCATGGGGGTATGAACATGCAGTTATTACAAATGGGGTAAAATTGCCTTGAAAATGACCTCTGAACCTCTAAACACTGATGATGAACATTGAACATGTTCATGAAACTTGCAACTCACAAGAAATTCAGCTATTGTACAAAATAGCTGGTAACAAGGAGCATCAACACCATGAAGCCACCACCAATTAATCAGATCCTTTTTCTTGCATTTAGTAGTCTTAGAAGCATGTGAACTAAAGGCACCTTTCCCACGTGAAAATTGGGAAAATAGAGATCGTATCTCAGAGGTCTCTGTTACCGGATGAACTAGCAGGGCTAGCCTTCGATGACAAATGTAAGAGAAGCGACCACTGTTACCTTAGCCAATTCTCTAACTTCTTAGGAGAGTCGGAACCTCCAAGGGGAAGAGCCCTCATGTGGTCTGCAAAACACCTTAGGACAAGAGAAACTATGTCTTATTTGACAACAATATTAGTCACTAGTGCCTTAGACAATGAATTCAAGAGAATGAAGAAGACATACTATTTAATCATCCAATGGCAACGATGCAAACATGAGCATAGGTATTCAATATAGCAATGAGTATAACAAGTGTCCTAGGATTATTGAGCAATGTATGTAATTCCAGTAATCCAATCACTTCTACGACAATGAAATAGCATTCATATCAGATTTGCATGGAAGAGTGTTAGTGGTAAAAATGTTATCATCAATTTATGAGGAATAATAAGGATGCCACCAATATCATAAGTAATTACCATAAACCAAGATGACCACGGAACTATAGCAGCATGCAATAATGATCGTGTATTGGCAATATGTAAACGATTCGTATCAATCTTAAGACAACGAATTATGTATGTCAAAATTGCATTCAATTACGTATATAGTATACTTATCAACAACAGTAGCATTAACCATTAAGACAACAAGTAAGATCATAACACTTTTGACCCAATTTGTATCTTCCAACTACATTCATCATATTAATATGCATCCGAAAATATATCAATGGAGGAGCACATCATACAGCATTACATCAATATAATGATTATAGTAGCAAAAGAACTTCATAAAACAAAGGCAAAGTCAACTTCTACTTCACCCTTTTACTGTTTGCTGCTCATAAAGATGACATATCAGATTGTAAGATTACTTTTTCAGACCTGTGTAAGTCAATTTCAGAGTCCTTTTTATCATGTGACATCCTTGTAAAAGGTACCAAAATATCAATAGAGGCTAACCTTTTTGTTTGTCTTGCATGTGTAGGTAAAAGGTCATAAAAGAGGAGGTCTAAGTTAGTAAAGTCTGTTGCCCTAGCAGACTTGCAGCAGTGAAGGGATCCCAAAGAATGGGCTGTTACAACCACTTGGAGGCCTAAAAGGATGGCCGAGGGCACAATGGAGAAGGAGGAAGACTTAGGTGTCCAATAAGATGAAGGCCGAGGCTTCCAAAGGGAGACCGAGGGTTACAAAAGGGAAAGTCGCGGGTGGAAGAGGTTGGAAGGTGGAGATGTGGAGGAAGGGAGGACAAGGAGGAAGAATGGTGGATAAGGAAGAAGAAAGGGGGAAGAAGCAGAGAAAGAGATGAAGGAGAGGGAAGGGAAAAAGGTATGGAAGAGGAAAGGAGGATAACGAAGGAAGGGAGAAGCCGATGTAGAGGCAGCGAAGGTGTGGAACAAGGACATCGAGGAAGGAGATGAAGAGGGCGAGGGTGTAGGGTAGAAGAAAGAGAGGAGGCGAGCTTAAAAAGAGGTGGAGGGAAGGAAAGGAGCAACCCTTAGTGAGGTCGCTAGGGAAAAGGAGGACTGCAGCTAGTTTTTGGGTAGAGTTTTAGGGTTTTTAGAATTTAATTTTATGATAACCATGTAAAAAAAAACACAAATTCAGACCTAATTAACAAATTAAACTAGAATAGTCTAATATTTACAAAATTTACAAAGTTTGGAATATGTAAAAAGGAGTATCAAACTTAGGGTTTAAAGTTTTGCCCTAACCCTAGGGCATCAAGGAAGATGGCCTTCCTTTGAGAAGATGCTTTCAAAGTTTGGCAAACTAGGGCCTTCTTTAACAACCACAAGAGATGGTTAAAGGGAAGCCTAGTTAGAGCAAACCTTAAAGATCTAAAACCCAAGCTTCAAAGGACTCCTTCTAGAGGACGTCCCTTATAGTGCTATGGTGATAAAATGCTGAAAATGACCTAGCTAGGACAAAATGCAACATTAATGGCTACCATTCAACCATGAACAATCATCATCATTCAACATTTAACAAAGAGAAATCAAAAGAAGAACTTAGATACCTCCTTGTGCATGTGTTAAGCAAACAACTCTAGCATCACCTTAGCAAAGAGCAAGAACCAAAGACACTTCAAGAGATTGCCTTCAAACCAAAAAATACATCATTCTCAAGAGGTGGGCATCAATCCAAGAGCCCTAGTAAGGGTAAAAAAGTAACATGATGTTTTTTATCTCATGAGTTGTTATGTTCAAATGAAGTGAGGAGAAGTTTATTTATAGCTTCTCACACTCACTTTACAAAAATATCCAGGCCGACATGCCTTTTAAAATGTCAATTTGAAATTATAAAATGTCAACTTAAAATTATAACAAAAATAATATAAAATAATCAAATGTGTGGGTAACTTGAGGCATTTTCCCCCGAGTTTACCCAAAAATGACTAAAATAACTAAAAATGAGCAAAACACTCCGAACTGAAAGTTGGAGTGGGTAGGGGGGGACGTCATGCCCCATTTAACCCCAACAGTAGTGAAAATCCCTCAACGTCCCTCCCTAATCAATCAATGTAGGCCTGGAAGAAGAATGACATCATCATCACTAGACAGACAAGGAGAGAGGGCACTGCAATACGGGGGGACCAAGCGGGTGTGGAAGGTGACCTGGAGGAGAGACATAAGCCTCAGTGCTGAGAGAAATGCCACCAGAGTGATAAAACAGGTGGGGGGTCATGTGACCCAGTGACCCACCCTTGGGAGCCCCAAACACCAACCTCAGGGCTTCAATCCCTTTCATGAGGCAGTAAGCAATGCCACTAAGTCATAGTACTCCTAGGAGAAGAACCAAGGGTCTGGCCATAACCTCCACTCAAAAAATGCTAGAACACACACCTCCTAGTCAGAAAAAAATGATCCTCTCTCCCTGGGGCACAACTGAAGGTGTGTTGGTATTGGTACCACATAACAGTCTCTTATGTAGAACCATACATTTTTTTAACAACTGTCATAAACCCTTCACCACCTCTCTATCTTGAGAAGGAGGACTCCATGTCGAGGGATCATACCATTTTGGATTAACTACATACGTTGCCATATGAAGTGGGGTGTTGAATTTATTCCACCTTCCATGTATGATTATTTTCAATTGTGGCAATAAATTAGAATCTTTCCTCTCTATGATGGACCTAATCCTCTCACACAAAGTCCATGTTCTCATAAATCTCACCTAAACATGGACTATTTGTGTCTGCATAACGAAGCATATCATATATTGGCTCTACAAATTCCAAAACAAATTTGACATCAACCCAAAAGTGGTCATCTAAAATCAACCGCTTCACCTCCACAACAATGTATGAGCTAGAATGTTTCCATTGGTCCCAAATATCATTAATAACTGTGGTGGCTAAAGCCCCCTTCATCTCCACAAGCTTCCTAAGTAAAATGTAGTAGGTTGCAAATCTGGTACCAATAGGTTTAAGAAATCCCATTTTGGCATGCTTGTGGTAAATGGCTTGTGAATGGCAGTGGTTGCATATGAAGTATGAACATCTGTATTTTGAGACCATTTTCAATTAGCACCCGAATCCAGTCAATTTTCCCAATGTCTTTCAATGCATTATTCAAAGAATGCTTTGTGCATGGTATCCAAAAAATATGCTTAGGCTACATCAAGAATTCACAAATGAAAAAAAATAGATTTATGATGTATGAACATTGAATAATTATTAAAAATTAGAAAATGGAATCAAACTTGTAATTAAAAATCAGAATTGGAATTCATTTAAATTTAAATAAAAGAAAAGGCTTGTCACTAACCTATAGTCCATTTGGACCATCCCCACTACTTTGCACCCTGGGGCTGCATCGGTAATAACTTGAACAACATTGGATGGCTCCACCTCCACAATGGCATCACATAATTGGTCTTTTAAGAACATAGTGTTCTTTTCTTGACCGGAACAGTCCATGGCCTTTATAAAATATGGACTGGATATGGAAGAGACAATGATATCTATCAATGGATGATTCTAACAATCAATCCAAGATTCCAACCATCTAAGTCAATGGAGCATCCATCTGCACTCAAAGATGCCATCAATGGTGCCATTGCCTTCTCAAGACATGCTTTCTCCTTGTTGACCAACACAATTCAAAGCTTCTCATAACCAAGTGCCTTATACCCTTTAGGTCCATCATTAATGGCACGAACTATTTGCTCGAAATAGGCTGAGTGGACTGCATTGAAAGGGATGCCACATGCAAGAAAAAAAGTTGCTATTACAAGATCAACACCTTCCCTTCCCTTCACATGAAACATGTCATGAATGCCACCAGTTTTAGGCCTTTTGTGTGATGAATTTGTATAGATTTTTGATGCTTTTGATGGCACATTCTCATCACCAGAACAAACTTTAGCATCGGATGACATTTCTTTCTCACTGGACATGTTACCCCCCTATTTGCATGGGTGGTCACTTAGAGATTTCTTGGGGTGACCTTGGCTATTCCTAGGGTTTTGGGCATGAGTATGAGCAGAAGCAACAAACTTGAGCACCCCTGGGAAACTTCTAGGCAATTAGGGAATCAAGCAGTAGTAGATCAAAATCCTCCAGATAGGGTTGGAGCAACGACATAATTTCAGTTCCGGGCACCAAAACCAGCAATAACCAGTGCCTAATCAACATTCTGGGCACAATTTTAGAAATAAACAATATTTATCTTGAATTCTAGTCTTAATATCAGCATCAAAATACCCCGATTCTCCATTCTGGGCATGTTGTAGCTCTAAAAAAATAATGAACAGTCAACGAGCAACATTTTCCTCAATTTTGGGCTGGTTTTGTGATGAAAACAACAGCAAATAAACTTATCTTAAATTCTGTGCAGGTTATTGGTATGTTGCAACCATAATTATCAGTTCCTTGGCAGAATTCATGTGTAAATCAGCAGTAAAATAGCAGTTGAGGCAGTCCTACACACATTTGGGCACTTTGAATGAGTTTTGGGCACTCTTAGGGTAATTTCAGACCCTAAAGCAGCAGAAATAGAACCTTCTTATAGTCGTAACCCCACGTAGTAGCAGCAACCTTAAAGACATGCTTTTGGTGCCAAACAACTGGTGACGTCCTTTAGCAGTTGTAATGAGGGTTTTTACAGTTCATTTGACCATACCTGTGCAACAACCAATCTTTAAGAAGCCAATGTTCAGCTTATATGGAGTGTTTGTGGAAGCTAGCATCCATTTGGGAAGGTTTTGTCCACTTGGATGAGGTCTTACTTGCAGACTTGGTGGGGAAACCACCTTTTTCAGGGCTCTTTTCTTACTTTGTGGAAGAGGTTTGGCACTTGGAAGGTTGTTCACACAGTTCGTACCCTATTTTCTGAAGGGCATTTTTATATTTGGAGGTTGTTTTATAGGGTGACATCTTTTGCACTTGAGTGGCATATAGGGCCTTCTTTGCATGCCTTGTGGGCATCTTCTTGTGGAGAAAGCTTCCTCGGATATTGAGTAGTGGACAACCATTGTTACTTGAAGATTACTTCATGAGCTGGCATCCACTTGGAGCTTTCTAGATGGGGCCATCCCCTTGGATGTTTTTTGCATTTTAAAGATATCTTGGTTGCTTGTGGACATATTCTTGTTAAAGAATCTACTTTGGAGGCCATGTGGCACCATCTTATCATTTGTTGCCTTGCTTGATGGAGGAGCCTCATCATTTTAGGGCCTTATGCATCTCTTGTATCATACACATGGCTTTGACCACTTTATTTTATGATTTGTAAGGAGTTTGTTAGCTTTAGTGGGTTTTTTGTATTATTTTACCCCACCCTAGGCTAGATCTTAGGGATAAGTGAATATTTGATTGTAAAGGAAGTTTGAGCTGCTCATATATAAAGAGAGCCACTTTCTCATTTGAACTCATGGTTGGATTTTGAGAGCTCTCTCTTATGGAGCCTAATCAACATATATTTTCATAGAGCATTTTGAAGTTTAAGGATTTTTTCTTCTCTTGGGTTATCTTGATGGCTGAAAGTTAAAGTAACATGTATCTTTTTGTCATTGTAAGATTTATGCTCTTAGTTCATTGAAAGAGTATGATTGCTCCAGTGGAATGATTTTATCATTTTGTGGTTTAGTTTCGTTGTTGGTTTGTGGTTTGACTACTTTCTAGGGGCTGCAAATTGGGTGGCATAAGCTAGGGTACAAACTAAGGCATGAGTTGAAGGTGTGTGTAGTAGTGACACCTTTTTCTTGATGAAGAATTCTGTGAAGCTTCAATAGTTTGGGATAGGAATGCTCTTGTGTTGTGCAGGGATTCTAGTCAAACATATACAAACAAGGCCATTGGGGGATTACCTTGAGACTCCATTTTTTCCCTGGGGATTGGCACTGGTCTTCATGGTCCTCCCATCACCTATACTACAAAGAAAGACCTCAAGTTTTGTTATTGCTAACTCTTAGAAATCACCTTGTGCACTCATTTTCACATTCTATCAATCCTAACCCTAGGGAAGCCCCCTTCAAGTTGGAGAAGAGCTGATTGAAAGTGCAGAGAGGTGGTTATTGAGGTGATGGTAATGCCTCTATGTTGAAGTTGGGCTAGCTGTGTTCTTTGGGGCTTTAATTTACCTGATAGTTCAAGCTATTACAGGACTCATCATTGTCATTGACATCATGGCTTGGCTGTGGATTGACTTGCTTGCCTTACTGTGCAAGTATCAGCCCTTTGCTGCTCTCTTTGTACACTAGGGATTCTAGTAGGAATCCTCCAGGTCTTCACTACAAATTTCAGCACCCTTCTTTGGAACATTCGTAAAATGAGCTTTAACCCGAGTATCGTTGTCTTTCCATTCAACATAACCTAGGTTGCATTTTATCAATGTTGTCGCCCCTCCACCTTTTGTTTCTTTCGTCCTCTCCACATATTTCTGTAGTGGATATTGAGGATTTGAGGATGCCATCTTGGTTGGAGAAATAAGAAGAATGAAGAAACGATAAATCTGAAAATTGAAACAAAGAAAATCTGCCAAGGCCCAATGTGGAAATTCAAAGACAAATACCTTACTCCTTCAATGTTTGACTGTTTCTCCCTTTTCTCCCTTTGTTGTTGGATTGTTAAGAGTTAGTCAACTGTCAGACCCTTCATTGTTGTTCTGAAAATTGCCAGGCTTCTCTATTCCTTCACTGTTGGGATAGAAATGAGGTAAATGCGGGTGTTTTTATGTGTTTAAAATGGTGTTAGGTATTTTGGAGCCTCCCCCACCTTCCCTTCCCTCTTCTTCTTGGTTTATGACCGATTTAGGCAAAAATGGACCCACAGGCCCAACAAACGTCCCCATTTATGGGGTACAATGTTCCCAATGCATACCATGCCTCTTGTTTTAAGGTTATGGCGTCCCCAATACATGCCATGTCTCCGGTTCTTCAGGGGACATCCCAAATACACCTGATCCCATTTGAGGGACATGGGTACATGTACCTGGTGCAGGTACGTGCACCCTACCCTCGGGTTCAGGTACATGTGTAACATAGATAAAAATCATACGTGTTAAAACTTGGAATTATTTTTTATTATGTTATTCTTCATTTGCTAAAATAATCTTATTTTGTTATACTTTTTTTCACTTCGCTAAAAAGACATATTTTTAGGCAATCTTAAACAACGTAGGGCCTCTGAAGTGTAAATTTTCTACTCTACAAGAAAGAGATATAACCCTAGTTGGGGTATCTTATAAGAAGTTCATCTAGGTATTTTTTAGGCAGCAGTCACCTTTTTTTATCTCAACCATTGACATATATACATGGGTAGATAGGTTAAAAGGGTTGAATCTATTGGTGAAGTAGGACATTTTTTTCATCAAGACAAAGTTCAATTTTGAGAGTTTCCACTAAACCATGTTTGGTTAGCCATCATAGACATCATCCAGAACAATGACCTGGATTTCAGGACTAAGCATAGGCTGAAACTTGAATGAAAATGGGAAAACCCCACCCACTTTACAGTAGAACCAAAAACTCGTGTATATAAAATCCCTTCCCCTATGCTGCGCTTTATGAAGAGATATGTTGTTAAAAGTTGCCCCCGAATACTATGATAGTTGGGCAGAGTAGAAAAATGATTTCTTAATATATTCATCCCTGTCTAGTCTTTATCTCTAGGGTTGCTCAAGTTTACTCATTTAAACATTTAATATGATAGATTATAATAATATTCTTGTATTGTTTTAAGTTTTTTTAAACAAAATTATTATTTTTTATTTGTTAAGAGAGTAGTTTACAGTAATATGTAAGCTTTCAATACACTAAGGAAAACCGCAAAAAAATGATATTGTCTCTTTTTCTTGAAATTATTTCTACAATTGGATCTTATGGTTTTCTTTCTCGGAAATCCCTTTTTGATACTGTCTGTACTGAATACTTTCAAATGGGCTTCCTAATAAAATGTCCCCATTTGAAAAAAAATCAGAGCACAGACTGTCCTTCGTGGAAATAAAATTGCAAAATAGCAAAGCCTGTTGTAACAGCATGATTCATTCTATACTTCCTTTCTCCTTTCATTCAGATTGCAAATTATCTGATTCATTCTATACTTCCTTTCTCCTTTCATTCAGATTGCAAATTATCTGCTTGAATGCATTGTCAGCCCATAAAGTGGAGCCTTACATTTCTCACCTGTTGCTGGCGATGGCTGCTCCCTCAATTGTTCTCATGGCTGGAAACGCCATGGTAGATTCTCCATGTTCAGTTGTTGACTACTGGTAACTAGCTTTGACCTTTTAAATTCAGGTCAGTGAAGGTCTGGGAGGTTTTGAAAACCCTTGGGGTGTACAATCCCAATTCCCTGCTAATGGAGGTTGTGGACTCCTGGGGTTTGTGCACCTCGAGGGTGCTTCATTGACCCAGATTTAGAAGGGTCAGAGCTAGTTGAGAACTGAGGTAGAATCTAGATAACGTATCATAAGAGGGCTGTCTTAATTTTTGTGTCAGGTTTCAACTGTTACTAAGTGTATTGTCGTCTGGATATGTTCTCTTAAAGCTGGACAATCCCTGTAAACCTCACAGTTTTTAAGCAACTTCCTGTCTCTATGTTGCGTGGAAGCGCCCCCCACTTCGCCCCTTCGCCCCCGCTCCTGAAGCTCACTTCCGAAGGAAGCATCCAGGAAGCACTGGGAAAGCGTGCTTCCTAAACGCTCCCGTGTTTCAGGAAGCTTGCTTCCTTGCAAAAAAAATCGCTCCTTCCTTTTTTTTCAATTTTTCTTAAAAAAACAAAAAAATAAGTGATGGGTGGGGGTGCTAACCCTAGGCCCATACTAATGCTATATAAAGGTGGAAAAGCCTACTCTAATAGCAAAAAATCTAACCTTAGTAATCATCAGTAGTATTAAATGGTAATATTAAATTCTCAAAGTAAAAGTTGACATTCTACTTATCTTTCATTTTCTATCCTTTAACTTAAATTTTTAACATTACCATTAATTGTTTCAGGATGTTTGAGAGTGGTTCCAACCTCATCGGACTTCAAATGCAAAAAGTAGAATTTTTGATCCCATTCAAAATTCAACATGCTCAACAGTTTTTAGGATTTCAGGATTGCAATGTTTCCACTGGATTCTATTATGTATGAGGGTATGGGATTGACATTTAATCAAACACATCAACCCCTCTATGTACCTCGATGTTGGTGGTGCTGATTGTTCTTATTGATGTTGGTGGCCTCAAAACTAGTTTTTGAAGAATCCCTAGTTTATATCCTATTTATTGATGTACTTTGGTTCAGATATGGATTCACTCGGTGTTATTTTGGTTGTATGCACTCTTACTTGATATATACATGAGAAACTTTGCATATTTGTGTATAATGGTTTGAATTCTGATGGATGCACATGGTTTTATTGACATATGCATCAAAATATATAAACATATATATTATATAAAAAATGCTCACGAAAACGCTCCTACCCCGGAAGATCTTGAAAATTTCACTTTTCACTTCACTCCCGCTTCCCGCTTCCGCTCCCAAGTAACCTTGGCCTGTCTTTGCAACTTATCAGCCTTTATCCCGTGTTCTTTTTCTGGGAGATTTTATGCTTTCCAGTTTTTAATATCACCTATTTTTATCTCTCTCTCTCTTCTCTACTTGATCAATCTTTCTGTCTTTTCTCCAGAAATCCTAATTAAACTGAAGTATAGAGTGTCTCAACATGCACATTGCAGAGTAAAAAGGACTATGACTAGACAATGATGTTTGTACTTTTCTAACAGTTTGCATCAGGTTTGTTTGAACCACTATACACTGTTATTAACATATCACATATTTATGTCTTCAAAACTTGTAGAAATGCACACTAATATTTTGTTTGAGTATATTTATAAAAAAACATGTGTGAGGGAAGTGTGGTTATATGAACTCCACAGGGTGTAGAGGGCTAGGATGATTGTTAGCACCCCATGGCATGAAGGTCACTTTCATGTGCAAATTGTAAGTCATGTGGTTCCTCGTTGTTGGGCATATCAGCTTATTGCATTTGGGCAACTGTGATGAGTGTAAGTGATAAGTGATATGGGAAGATGATGTGCATTACTGATTGTTAAATGCCAAATGGAACCTTCAGATCCCAATTTGACTCTGTTTTTCAGTATATTCATGTTCAAAATCAGCGTTGCCAGGTATAGCTGTTAAATTAATTACACAAAGGATTTACCGGCTTTAGTAGTTCAGGCAACACTTCAAATGAATTGATAAATACAAACTTAATGATAGAGAGCTTTATGGTATATGTATGGATGCATATAATCACTGATATTTGAATGTGAACGATTGTTTCTTGTAGGCTCTGATATCTTGTCCCTCATCATCTATACATACAGAGAGTCCTCCTGAAATTTCACAAGTTCAAATGTCATTTCCTCTTCCACTTGATGAGAAGAGTCTTCCTGTAAGAAATGGTTCTATCTTTTCTTTCGTTTTCATCTTTATTTTCTTTATCTTCAAGTACACCAACATTTGCGATTCCTACACAGTTGGATTCCATTTGTAAAGGCATCCTATGATGGTAAAGATATGATCTATCTATTAATCCATCAATGTTGTACATTATCAAGTAAGTGCTCTGGGTTCAACTGTTTTGAATGTATGCGTTTACCTCTGTGGTTATCATTCCGATAAATCGTATGGCACTACATCATATTTTATTGTGCATCCAAAGGGAAACATTCTTGTTGACAGGTATACTCTAAAAACTATCCTTTTCTCTATGCATATTGTAAGAAGACACCATTCAGTGGCAATTTGTTTAAGGCGTTTAAATGCTTCTATTGTTATTGTTCTGTTAGGACCCTTTGTAATTCAACACCAACTTCCCGTGTTATAAATATCTTAAAGTAGTATCACTACTATTTGTAATATTTCAAGAATAACTAAGATGGACTTTATGGTACCTAAAGGGATAGCTCCCATATGTATAATTTTAAGTCATATGATGGAGCTTGATGAGGAATTAGATATTGACATGTCAACCTTTGGAATCAGTCAGTCATCCATATCATTGAATTATTTTGAATTGTCTTATCTGCGTAGAGATTTCCTTGGACAGGGTAGTCTTTGCTTTCCCAAAGGAGCTTGTATAACATTTTATGTCTTTGTCTTTGGTTCCATGGTTTTTTGACTTCAAAGGCAAGAAACTGATTATCAGGGTAACTGGGTTCTTTGTGCTTACACACATGGAGTGTTATGATGTACTTTCCGAATCTCATTAGCTACTTTAATATGAGTTGTAAAACTGGGCCTCAGCAAACAAATAAAATGTGGATTCCAATTCAAAGCAAATATATTGTTTCACAGGATGCCACTGCTAATCTCCGATCTAATAAGAGTCAACTGACAGGTTCTGATATTCTTCCTCAAATAGGAATTGGTAATTTGGTACCTATGGACTCTGGGACTCCAGAACCAATAAAGGATTTCTTAACAGCAAACGAACCCTGCCAGAAGTCCTTAGACATTTCAAACACACCGTCTTCAATCCATGTTTTCAAGATGAATGAGTTAGTCATAACCAGTGGGACTTGATGAAGTGTGCCCATGAAATTCAGTCTTATGTAATGGAATGTGTAAGGCACCTCATGGGATACAAGGCATGCTCTTATTCGTAACACTCTCTCTGCTAGTAAACATGGTTTTCTATTTTTACAGGAAGTTAAAGTTACCAGTTTCTATCTTAGATCATTGTTACTCAGTAGTTGGAAAGAGGAATATCAACATACTATCCACTAAGAATGATGAGGAGGGGCAGTTTCTGGAGTGATCCCTTTGATGGCTTCTTATTTTATGGGTAAGATTTCTTTGCTTGATGGCATTGGATGACTGTTGTGCTTGCTGGAACTGTGTGGGTTTCTATTCTATGTATATACATATGATTTTCATGGCAGAATATTGCTGACTTTTTTTGTTGGTAAACTTAACAAGCTATATAAGGTGTACTCAAATATTCATGTTGAATTGAGTGCTTTTGTTTTACTTCTTCATACATAGGTTAATGTATCATCATATGCACCTTGTCCTCAATTTCTCCTTGTTTGCAAAGTATCATGGACCTTCTTCTCTGTTTATATTTTTCCATCTCCATGTTTCCACTTCTAGGTGATGAGAACTTGCCTGAAGTAAATGTTTTTCATGCATAGAGATTTTTTCTTGGAGTTACCATTGTTCTGTATAAGTAGTCACCTGCTTGATCTCACATTGATAGAATCTCATTTTCTCACCAGGTTTTTGCTACAAATTTTCTATTACTCTCTTTGTACGAAGTTTTGAATGATCAATTGTTCATCCAACAGATCTTCTTCAATTCCCCATGTTTTAATCCATTTCATCCTTTCATAGTACCAACCTGTATCTTGAGATGCAATCTTTGCTCACATATGTAACCTGTTCATATCCATATGCTTTATTTGATAATATATGTAATAAATCGGCATAATGCTTCTCCTTCTAAAGGTAACATATTTGCTTCTGCTAACATCATAGAGTAAGGGGTTTGTATTTTAACTCTTAGTTCCTCTAATAAATACTTTTTATGGACTCTCAACTTTCTTCTGAGATTCTTTGGACAGGCCAAAGCCTAATCACAGGATAACCAAACGAAATTGTTGTTTGTAATAACGTTTTGAAGAGAAGCGTCCTCAATTTCAAACTCCAAAGCTAAATGTTTCTACATTATTCTGCATAGAATAGAGGGTCATCATGTTCCCTATTACCCATTTCTTCATACAAGAGTTATGTTATCACACAAAGTGTAGTTGTCAACTGAAAGATCCTATCTAGGATGGTAGAGGAGGACAACTAACCGGTGACACCTAAGAGGGCCTCAATTCCCAAGATGGATTGGTTGTCACGCCAATCGAGGCACTCTTCACTTCTTGCTATCCAAGCCACAGATAACAAAGGGGGAGACCCTGATCTACTCTTAAAGAGAGAGATCTAACCCAAACACCAAATCAAACAGATCAAATGATAAATGTAGAGTGAAGGGTGTAGAACCCTAGATTTAAGGAATGGAGCTATTGTAGAGGCTTAGGGAAGATGAGATATGAAATTTGATTAATTCAATTACAGTAGCTCAGAATTAAGGATAAATCCAGGATATAGGTGCTAGGGTAAATGATCAAAATCAACTGCCTTGGGAAACATGTACTTAAAATAGGGAAAATGGTCCCAAGGAGTAGATCTGAATGGATTATGGCTTCCTAGCATAGCTTGACAACAGATATCAAAGATCACAAGCTCAGAAAACAAGGTTTTGATCATCTAGACGACAAGCAAACATGGAGGGCACAAGCATGGAGATATCAGTGCCTAGTGAAATGGGAAGGAGTCCATAGAGCAAGACGCCCTTGAGGACCTGTTATCACACAAAGTGTAGTTGTCAACTGAAAGATCCTATCTAGGATGGTAGAGGAGGACAACTAACCGGTGACACCTAAGAGGGCCTCAATTCCCAGGAGGATTGGTTGTCACACCAATCGAGGCACTCTTCACTTCTTGCTATCCAAGCCACAGATAACAAAGGGGGAGACCTTGATCTACTCTTAAAGAGAGAGATCTAACCCAAACACCAAATCAAACGATAAATGTAGAGTGAAGGGTGCAGAACCCAAGATTTAAGGAATGGAGCTATTGTAGAGACTTAGGGAAGATGAGATATGAAAGTTGATTAATTCAATTACAGTAGCTCAGAATTAAGGATAAATCCAAGATATAGGTGCTAGCGTAAATGATCAAAATCATCTGCCTTAGGAAATGTGTACTTAAAATAGGGAAAATGGTCCCAAGGAGTAGACTTGAATGGATTATGGCTTCCTAGCACAGCTTGACAACATATTTGACAATATCAAAGATCACAAGCTCAGAAAACAAGGTTTTGATCATCCGGAAGACCAACAAACAAGGAGGGCACAAGCATGGAGAGATCAATGCCCTAGGGAAATGGGAAGAAGGAGTCCACAGAGCAAGACGCCCTTGAGGATCCACCTGGGGTTAGGCCTAAGGATGAAAACCCAGAATTTGTTCGCCAGAAAACAAAATAATAAAACCTAGAGAATTTTTATAAGTTTTATATTTAGGGTTTAAGCAATAAAATTAAATGGTCAATGGTTTAGAATTTCAAACAAAAAGATCACGTGTAGATCTTACTTGGAAGATCTTGTAGATGCCTTGAAGGTGATGATTTACCTCTATCCGATCAATTTGAGGTGATTTGACAGTGTCTCCAAGTGAAATCGATTTGCCCAAGGAAGCCAATGCGCCCCTCTCTCCTGCACAAGCAAACTATGGAAGTAAGATTTGATGATCAGCAGAAAAATACTATAACAACAAGAGAAATATCAAGAAGCATATCAATGATCACAGATACAATTGAAAACCCCCTGATACAAAGCCACTTCAAAGTGGAGCGAGTTGACGAGCCCCTGCAAAAACGCCCAAGTTGTAATCGCCCTCCTGCAGCAAAACAATGTTTCCACGAAAATATTTTGGATCCACAAAAATATCTCAAATGCTAGGAAAGATAAACTATACAATCTCCATTCAAGAACAATCCACCAAGAAAATCCAAGAGTCTTTGCAAAATTTCTCTTTATTATGAAAGTTCCAAGAGCCCAAAGGTCCTTTTACAATGAGGGGGGTCTCTTCCTTAAATAAGAATGAGAGAGACCAAAACCCTAATGAATTTTTAAATGAGTTGTGGAGATCAAAATATATAACAATAATAATCAATGGCTAAGATGAGCCGTAAATACAATATATGGATCAACTCAAAAATAGAGGGGGGCGCACTCACTAAAACGTCCAACGGGGACGCACCTCATGATAAATGACTAAGACATGATATAAGCACATGGTGGGGCTAGGAGGTAATCATATCCTTCACTAGCATGGTCCCATGGCACAATAATAAATAATATGACAAGATAACATCATAATGTGACCATATGACCAAATCGTGGCCCCTCAAATACACAATAAAATATCCAAAATGATGAATACTGGGACATGTGGACCCCACTGATGCTAGAACAAATGCTAGAAGGTGTGGACATCATTATCAAAATATCCCAGACCAATCTCATGCCATTTCCTTGCCCCAATAAGCCAAATCAATTTCCTCAATGAGCCATTTCTCTGCCGGAAAACCACCTCTAAAAGTACAAAAATCATGTATCTCACTGCCAAGTGTCCCAGACACAAATTTGACTGCACCAAAATGTCTGTAGTTGGGGTAATATGGTAATAACGATTGGATGGACCCCCCATCTCCTTAGGAGCGCCCTAGGAGAATGTGCTAGTTCAATGCAAGTGCTAGAGAACATGCTAGCTCAATGTAATTCTGAGTTGTGTAACTTGTTGTGGCATTTGGGCAAGTTATTCATTAGATTTTACATGCTTACTATTGTTGGTATTTAATCTAACATACCCAACACTTAATTCTTCTACCCAAGACAAAGAAGAGCTTGGGCTTGACCTTTAGCAAGGTCCTCCTTTGCTCAAGCCAAAACTTGCTTCTTTGCAAGAGGGGAAGTTTCAAGAGAGAGTCTCTTTGGTAACTCTCTTCATCTTAAGACACTGGATAAGATAATATTGTTTGCATAGGTAAAATTTATGTATCTTGGGATCATCGCAAGGAAGAACTCCACTATTTGTGCTATCGTTCATTGTCTAACTTGTTGAACGAACTAGTAATCAACACTTGTGCTTTAAACTTGGATAACTATATTCTTGATCTAGTATCTAAGTGGAATCTTTATGTGTTGACTGCTATGTTATCATAACATGTCTTGTTTATAAGTTTGAGCACTTTAAGTAAGCACATCTAAAGCTTAAGCTATATTTCGTGGATGCATGTCATGTTTATCATTTAATGAGTTGAATATTATTCTTTAAGTAGATTAGTCTAAAGATTTTTTGGCTCATTTGATTTGTCTCTTACAACATTGAACTCCTTAAGATCTTTGGTCAAAGCCATCCTAAGCCAATAGGTCTTTGCTAGGCTTATCATCTTATCCTAGCCTAATTAAGATACTTAGATTTTAACTTGTTAATATCCCTAAGTATCATTAGTCTTAGGTCAATTGTACTTGATTCAACTCATCAATTTTACCCTAAGTACATTTGGATTTCATAAATCAATTAAAATAGTACCTTGGAACATTGGCCCATTAGTACTGTCCTTCTAGGTTTGCTCTTGGGATTCCCAATAAGTACTTGGGAACCTTTAGCTAGGGTCACCTCCTTTGGTTAGTCTAGTCCTTCACTTAGAACTAGGAGACCTAACAGAGAGGGTTTTCCTCGATAGTGACAGGTTGGAGGAAAATCCCGAGGTTGTGCAAGTTTGGTAGCTAGTTTTCCTTGTGCTATTTACGCTGCTAAATTGTGCATCAACGGGCCCATAAGAAGGTTGACTATGGGATGAGAGGATTGGAGATTGAACAATCTCACTATGGAAGTGGATTGAAGGATCACAATTAACTTAGAGAGTTGTGATATTTTTAAGAGTAGGAGGAAGTTTCTTTTGGAGAGGATAGGGATTGACTTGGTTATTGTAAGTACTAAGCATTCTAAAATGTAGCTTTGTGGATGTGAAATCCCGGAGGTTGTGTAAGTTTACAATTGTAAAATACTCATTGATAAACATTTTCTAAGATTTTATAATAAATGGAGTTCATTCCCCATGAGGCTATCCTAAACAATGTCTGTGTACTATGTGATGAATGTTTATGAGATTGATTGTTCGTTTCTCATTTTGCATAATTGATCAATAAGGAAATAATTCTAAGATGTAATATTCATTATACTTATCAACAAGTTTGTTTTAACAATATCCATGGTGTAGATACATTGGGTGATTTCTACTTACCCACTAGAAAACATTCTTAATGTATACTTATATCGATTCATGGTAAAATATATGATGCATTTGGGTATTGTGGAAGAAGGTAGTTGGTTTGGTGCAGTGGTGTTGGTTTTTGTACCTAGGAAGTGTTTCCCTAGTGACATTTTGCCTAAGTCACTTAAAGGGGAAATAAAGTGACCCTTGCATTAAATGACTCGTGAAAAGCATTTAATGTGACTTTATAACTTAAAGTCACTTTTGGATAAATTTAAGTGAATGAAATTACTTTTATGAGAATTTAATGAGCAATTAATCTCATCCAATCTCAGCCATTGGATTGAGTGTCCCTTCACTCACCTAGGGTTTTGCCAAAAAGGGCAAGGGAGGCAATTCGAAATTCATTCTTGAGAAGAGAGTGAGAAGGAGAGAGAGCTGAGAGAGGGCACAGAAATCGAGGAGGTTGCTTGAGCAAGTTTTGGGACAACATGAAAAACGAGGCAGGTTTCTTTAGCAGCAGCACATATCCCGAGGATAACTGTACAACAACAAACTGGGCACGATTTTCGAGAAGGTTCTGGGCACAAATCCTGAGAACACTTGCACGATTTTCGAGGAAGAACAACTGGGCACTTTTCCCAAGAATTGCAGGTCGAATTTCAAGGCAGGAATTGGGGCACGAATCCCGAGACAATCTGCACAAATTTCGAGGCCATACAGCACGGATTCTGTACTTTCCAGCACAGTTTTCGAGGTTCTGACAGGCACAAAATTCGAGGCAATTTTTCTGCATAGATTTCGAGGTTGGGCACATATCTCGAGGCAGCAACTTGGCACTAAAATTGAGACAGTCTGTGGGTGAAGTTTCTGGTTGAGATAAGTAAAAATTTTGACTGAAATTATTGTACTGAAATATTGCTGAAGAAATAAAAATCTCTTTCTGACTGGTTTTCCCCGTGGGGGTTTTTCCAGGGCCATTGGCTAAATTTCTGAGTCTGAAATATTTTATGGCGTGCATGTGTATTTAATTTTCTGCCTGTAAAAGTGTTTTTTCAGCGTGTTTTAATTGTTTGAAATTTTATAATTCTTTCCAGCCTTTGAGAAACTAAGTTGGGCATAAAACTATGAAAAACTTGACATAAAACTAGCAAGTTGATAAACACAGAAAACTTTCATGGTATCAGCTTAGGGGCAGAAAACATAAATTTTTGCAGACAGTCTGAAATTTCCAGAATTCAGTATTTTCTTCTGTTAGTGAACAGCACCTTGTTGGCTTGACAATGGGATGGCTACAGGACTTAGGTTGGAGGATAGGCTAGATGGGACAGGAAACTTTGTGCCATGGAAGGCTAGGATTTTGCTGATCTTGGAGGAAAATGAACTGTGGGAGGAGGTGGTAAGAAACACTATAGCCAACCCTGTTTAAATTCCCGCTGCTACAGATGCAGCAACATTATCAGCCTTCAACAAGAAGGACTGTAAGGCTAGAAGAATAATTCTTGATGCGGTTAAAGACCACATCATTCCTCACATTTCAGGTAAAGTTAGGGCACATTTGATGTGGAGTGCCTTAACCAGTTTATACGAGAGTACTAATGAGAGCCGAAAGATGGTTCTCAAGGAGAAACTGAAAAGTATAAAGATGAATGGTGGAGAGGGAGTGACATCTTACCTTAGCAGGATATCTGCGGTTAGAGATGAGCTAGCAGCAGTTGGGGAGGTGGTTACTGCTACTGAGCTTGTGCGGACAACAATGAATGGGGCTTCCAAGCCTTGGGGTGCATTTGTGCAGGCTATAGTGGGCAGGGAGAACCTACCTTCATGGGAGAGACCGTGGGATGATTTTGTACAGGAGGAGACTAGGAGAGGTCTAGTACAGGGCAGCTCTTCACAGGATAGGGAAGATGAGGAGAATGTGGCATTGACAACAAAGGGCAAGAAGAAGAAGAAGGGTCCCAAGCAGGGTGGGGCCAAGCAGCAGCAGCAGCAGTAGGGTGGGCAGAAGAAGGACTTGAGTAAAATCAAGTGCTATGGTTGTCATATTTTTGGGCACTATGCTTCTCAATGTCCAAAGAAGAAGAAGAAGCAGCAGACCGCAGCCTTAGCGGAAGTTGATGACTTTGGAGAGAGATTTCAGAGAGAGTTTTCTCTGTGTGCTGGACATGTTGAGAGAGAGAGAGCCTATCTAGTTACCAACATTGATTTGTATATGGAGATGGAGTATTCCTTGTTGACCGGCCATTAGATGAGTGCATCCACCACTGGCACTTGGTATATTGACAGCGGAGCTTCGAGTCACATGACAGGTGCTCGAGAGATGTTCTCTGAGCTTTCACAGACAGGTATAGATGTGGAGGTTGTACTAGGAGATGACACCATTGTCAGAGCAGTTGGTCGTGGGACCATTACCTTTCAGAGGGAGTCTATGAGTCCTATGATATTGAGGGATGTGTTATTTGTCCCTGGGATGAAGAAGAACCTTGTATCTGTTTCCACCATTGAGGATAGGGGTCTTGGGGTTTGTTTCTTGGATGGGAAAGTGCATGTATTCCCCAAGACTACAGGATTATCTACCTCCATGGAAATTGGGGTTAGATGTGGAAAACTATACAAGCTCTTGTTTCAGCCGCAGCAGTGAGCTTTGTGAGCTATGGCATCGGAGGATGGCCCACTTGCATCACCCAGCTTTGAGATTGTTGAGGAGCATGGTTACAGGTTTACCAGAGTTTAGCACAGAGCGGAGTGATGTTTGTAGGGGGTGTGCTTTGGGAAAGTACACCAAGATTGTTTTTCCAAGCAGTGACAATAGAGCAGCAGGAGTACTTGATTTGATCCATACTGATATATGTGGTCCCATGTCATCAATTTCTTTGACTGGATTTGAGTATTATATCTCTTTCATCGATGACTACTCTAGGAAGACCTGGATCTACTTCTTGAGGAGCAAGAAGTCACCCTTAGTATTGAGAGTCTTCCAAGGGTTCAAAGCCCTTGTGGAGAATCAGACAGGGAGGAGGATTTGGGTGTTGAGATCAGACAGTGGGGGTGAGTATACCTCCAAGGAGTTCGATGGGTTTTGCATTCAAGAGGGCATACAAAGACAGCTGACAGTTCCATACACTCCTGAGCAGAATGGAGTTGCAGAGAGGAAGAACAGGTCGATTGTGGGTGCAGCAAAAGCAATGCTTCATGATCAGAGTTTACCGTTATTTATTTGGGCAGAGGCATGTAGTATTGCAGAACAGGAGTCCCCATCGTGCCTTGGGGAGGAAGACTCCTGAGGAGATGTTCATAGGCAAGAAGCCTGAGGTTGGCCATTTTCGCATATTTGGTTGCTTGACTTACTCTCATGTCCCTTCTGAAAAGAGGACAAAGCTTGATCCCACTGCAGAGAGAGGCATCTTTGTGGGATATGATGAGACTTCGAAGGCTTACCGCATTTATCTTCCTGGCCAGAAGAAGGTTGTTGTGAGGCGGGAAGTGAAGTTTGATGAGGAGAGAGCCTTCAAGAAGTCCAGAGAGTTGGAGCATGGGGAGCCATTGACTTCCACACCTCAGGTGACTCAGGCTTCTTCAGTACAGATTACAGGTCCACAGGTATCCGGAGTGACTGGGTCACAGGTGACAGGCACAGGTTCTTCAGGTTCAGTGGTTCAGTCAGCAGGTACTCCAGGGACAGGCTCTGGTTCTCAGGTTATAGGTTCATCGGTGACTAGTTCACGGGCTACTGGTCCATAGGGTGCTGGACCATCTGCTTCTGGTAGTTCTTCAGATGAGGAGAGACCAGTGTGGGAGGAGCCTTCAAGGAAGAGGAAGCCTAAATGGCTTCAGGAGACCTTGAAGGAAGCAGAGGCATTTGGTAGGCCCCAGGAGGAGGTCAGGACAGTTGTGATGCCGGATAGATTGGGGATGGCTCTTATTGTGAGTCTTCGTGATTCAGAGCCTTCCACATTTGAGGAGGCCTCTCAGCATCAGGTTTGGAGAGATGCCATGATGGAAGAGTACCATTCCATCATGAAGAATGATGCATGGGAAATAGTACCGAGACCAGAGGGGAAGTCTGTTGTGACTTCCAAGTGGATCTACAAGGTGAAGCATGCTGCAGATGGCAGTGTGGAGAAGTACAAGGCTCTTTTTGTGGCATAGGGGTTTTCACATGTTGAGGGAGTTGATTATGATGAGACCTTTGCGCCGGTTGCTCGTTATTCTTCCATCAGAGCAGTGATTTCTATATCAGGAGGGATGGGTTGGAAGATCCACCAGATGGATGTGAAGACTGCATTTCTCAATGGTCTTCTGCAGGAGGAGGTTTACTTAGAGCATCCATAGGGCTTTGAGATTCATGGGAGAGATTCTCATGTGTGCAGGCTGAGGAAAGCCTTGTATGGACTGAAGCAAGCTCCTAGAGCTTGGTACTCCAGGATTGATGCGTATTTGACATCGATTGGTTTTCAGAAGAGTGAGGATGATCCCAACCTTTACTACATTGTGGTTGGTGGAGATCCTCTCATTCTTTTGTTATATGTTGATGACTTGTTTATCACTGGGGAGGAGCGTCTCATTGCACATTGCAAGAGAGACCTTGCTACAGAGTACGAGATGACAAACATTGGGTTGATGCACTATTATCTAGGGATGGAGGTTTGGCAGGAGCCTGGTCATATTTTCCTGGGACAGGGGAAGTATGCAGTTGATATTCTGAGGAGATTTCGGATGGAGGATTGCAGGTCGATGTCCACACCTATGATCACCAACTGGAAGCAGCTTCATGCTTCTGAGGGTAAGTTGGTGGATCCTACACTATACCGTCAGCTCATTGGGTCATTGATGTATCTAGTCAACACCAGGCCAGACTTGTGTTTTGCGGTGAACACTCTTATCCAGTTCATGGTGGAGCCTAGGAGTGTACACTGGATTGCCACAAAACATGTGTTGAGATATCTTGCAGGTACAGTGGACTATGGATTGGACTATAGGGGTTCGGGTGGAGTCGGTTTGGTTGGTTTCATAGATTCAGATTGGGCAGGCAGTGTGAGGGATCGGAAAAGCACTTCCGGTTGTTTCAGTTTGGGCTCGCCAGCAGTGTCGTGGTTCAGTCGGAAACAAAAGTCCGTTGCTTTGAGTTCTGCTGAGGCTGAGTTATGGAAGCCCGTCAGGCTACTTGCGAGGCACTGTGGCTTCGTAAGTTGTTGGTAGATTTGTTTGATCAGGAGCTTAGACCTACGGTGATTTACTGTGACAATCAGAGTTGCATCCAGCTCTCTGAGAATCCAGTTTTCCATGACAGGTCCAAGCACATAGAGATCAGGTACCATTTCATCCGTGACTACGTACAGAGAGGAGCTGTGGAGTTGCAGTACATTTCCACTGATGAGCAGGTAGCAGATATTCTGACGAAATCTTTGGGGAGGGCAAGTTTGTCTTCTTCAGAGACAAGTTGGGAGTGGTGCAGAACACCTTCCTCGATAAGAAGGAGTGTTGATTTTTGTACCTAGGAAGTGTTTCCCTAGTGACTTTTTGCCTAAGTCACTTAAAGGGGGAAATAAAGTGACCCTTGCATTAAATGACTTGTGAAAATCATTTAATGTGACTTTATAACTTAAAGTCACTTTTGGATAAATTTAAGTGAGTGAAATTACTTTTATGAGAATTTAATAAGCAATTAATCTCATCCAATCTCAGCCATTGGATTGAGTGTCCCTTCACTCACCTAGGATTTTGTTAGAAAGGGCAAGGGAGGCAATTCAAAATTCATTCTTGAGAAGAGAGTGAGAAGGAGAGAGAGCTGAGAGAGGGCACAAAAATCGAGGAGGTTGCTTGAGCAAGTTTTGGGACAACACGAAAATCGAGGCATGTTTCTTTAGCAGCAACACATATCCCGAGGAGAACCGTACAACAACAAACTGGGCATGAGTTTCGAGAAGGTTCTGGGCACAAATATCGAGAACACTTGCACAGTTTTCAAGGAAGAACTGGGCACTTTTCCCGAGAACTGCAACTCAAATTTCGAGGCAAGAATCAGGGCACAAATCCCGAGACAGTCTGCACAAGTTTCGAGGGGTCGTACAGTACGGATTCTGTACTTTCCATCACAGTTTTCAAGGTTCTGATAGGCATAGAATTCGAGGCAAGTTTTCTGCACAGATTTCGAGGTTGGGCACATATCTCGAGGCAACAGCTTGGCACTGAAATCGAGATAGTCTGTGGGTGAAATTTCTGGTTGAGATAAGTAAAAATTTTGACTAAAATTATTGTACTGAAATATTGTTGAAGAAATTAAAATCTCTCTCTCTCTGACTGGTTTTCCCTGTGGGGGTTTTTCCAGGGCCATTGGCTAAATTTTCAAGTTTGAAATATTTTATGGCGTGCATGTGTATTTAATTTTCTGCCTGTAAAAGTGTTTTTTTAGCGTGTTTTAATTGTCTGAAATTTTATAATTATTTCCAGCCTTTGAGAAACTGAGTTGGGCATAAAACTATGAAAAACTTGACATAAAACCATCAAGCTGATAAACACAGAAAACTTTCAAGTGGTAGATGTCAAGCACTCAAGCGGAGTGGGATTTGGCCAGAAGATCATTTTGGATTTGGAATGTGCAACACACTTGTGTTGTTGATCTTCTTGGCTTCTAGGCACGACATTTGAGCAAGAAACATTTTTTTTATATATGTTGTAGAGTGTTATGTGGTACCAGTACTAGCGCACCTTCAGATGTGTCCCCAAGGAGAGAGGGTCATTTTTTTCAAACCAGGAGGGGTGTTGTGCAACATTTTTCTGAGTGGAGGTTATGGCCAGACCCTTTGGTCTTTCTCTTAGGAGTACTATGGCTTAGTGGCATTGTTGACTGCCTCATTATAGGGTTTGTAGCCTCGAGGTTGGTGTTTGGGGCTCTTAGGGGTGGGTCACTATGTCACATGACCCCTCCACTTGTTCCACTATTCGGTGACAGTTTCGTTTGCTGTGAGGCTCTTGCCTCTCTTCTAGGTCACCCCAGGCACTCTCTTGGTCCCTCTACAGCATAGCGCCCTCTTTCCTTGGGCCTCTTTCAAGGATGACATCATCATCCTCACCAGGTCGTACTGCTTGTTCTGGGGGGGGGCGTTGAGGGATTATCAACACTGTTGGGGTTAGATGGGGTATGACATACCCCCCTGTCTACTCCAGCCTTCAGTTTCGAGTATTTTGCTCAGTTTTAGCCATTTTAGCCATTTTTGGGTGAACTCTGGGGAAAATGCCCCAAGTTACCCACATATTTGATTATTTTATATTATTTTATGTTATAATTTAAGTTGACATGTTATAATTTTAAATTGACATTTTAAGGCATGTAGGCCTGGTTATTTTGTAAAAGTGACTGTGAGAACATAGAAATAAAGTCTCCTCACTTCATTTTCAAAACACAACTTATGGGATAAAATTCATTATGTTACTCTTTTACCCTAGAAGGGCCTTATGAAGTGATGCGCACCTCTTGGAGGGATGATCTTTTTGTTTCTTGGATGAAGTTGGATGCACTCTTTGTCTTGCTAATGCTTTGTGGATGCTAGAATAGTTGGAATAACTCATGCTCAAGTAAGTCTTTTTCATTTTGAAGGTTTGCTTGGTGAATGGTAGGTAAATTTTGCATCTTGAATGATTGAATGGTATCCCTAGGGCTACATTATCTTTGAATAGGACTTTTGTTTGTTGTTATATCCTTATTGCATAGTAAAAACGCTCCCAAGATGAGGTTTTTACAAAGTTTGGCCTTGGAGCTCCAACTTTGCCCTAGTTTAGGCTCTTGCAACGAACCCTAGAGGTTGTTTCAAGAAGCCCTAACCTAGTGACAAGGAGAAATCACCTTCAAGAGGAAGGTTGGTCACCTTCCTCTAAGACTAGGGTTTGAGGTAATATCCATTAAAACCCTAAGTTCTCAACTTTTACTTGCATTTTCATGTGTAAATTTGCATTTTCATGGTAGAATTAGGGTTAGAATTAGGTTTGCAATTTTATGTTAAAAGCCCTAGAAAATCAAATTTTTTTTTTTTTTCAATTTTTTGGTCTTCCTAAAATTTTGGCCCTCTCTCCTACAATTTTTCCCTTCCTTCTTTAGCCCTGAAAACCCCGGGGAGAAATTTTAGGAAGCTTTAAAATTTTACAAATATCAAAAAATTCCTAAAAACCCTAATTGTACATGTGTAAATGATATATTAGGTTAATTTTTGCATTTTCTATGTAATTAGGTTTTATGTTGTGTTTTTGTACATAATTAAAAAACCTAAAATTTAAAAGCCTAACCCTAAAAACTTTTTTTCGCCCTAGTTTCAGACCTAGAGTTCCCCTCGCCCTTCCTCTCCTTTACTTCGTTGCCCTTCCTTTCCTCCTCTATCCTTTCCTCCCTACTCCTTTACCTCCTCCTTTTCTTCCTCTATCCTTCCTTTTCTTCCTCCTTTCTCCTTCCCTTTTCCTCTCACCTTCCATCCTTTCCCTGTATTGCTGCAGCTGCCCCTCGGCCTCCTAATTTAGGGCTCAGTCCCCCTCTTTTGGCATTCGCTCTCCCTCCAAAAACACTCGACCTAACCCTTATAGCCTTCCCTTGACCTCAGTCCCCTTCTTGAGGCCTCTCCAAAGGTTTTAACAGCCAAAAGGCAGGTCTTTTCTCTGTTGTTTTAGGTCTGCAAAAACCAACAGACTGTCCACTTGGCAGCCCTCTCCAAGTCAGTTCCTCACCTGCACATACAAGCCACGAGAAGGAGGCTAATTATTGACATCATTTGCAAGTGTGTGGGGAGCGTCTTACCTTAATGAAAGAAGTCTGAAACCATCTTATTACAGTCTGAAAGTTGATCTGACTTGAATGAATAAAGTGATTAAAGTTTGAGGTCACATTGTTTATATATTTTACATATCATTGTTGTGGCAAAATTGGTACTAAAGTGGCTATCTTACTGCTGTTAATACTCTTCTACAAGGTCTGAAACATACTGTGTACTGGTTGCTATACAAGTTCCACAATTCAGATTCATTGCATAAATATTGATAAAGGAACAGTAGATGGTTGAACTTTATTGCCTACTTTGGATGTTTGAAACTATATTGACTATACATCTATCCAAAGCTTAATGACCACTGCTGTTACATACTGATTATGACTGTTATATACTACTGCTGTCATAGAATCACATATGGTTGGATGTTGATCTCTAATATCATATATAGTAAATTTTGCAAGTCTTGAAACATATACATTGCATTTAACTCTTACATATTGCTGATGGTACTATCTTCATACTATATTGACTGTGATATTTTTGTATCAACCCCTTATTTGTTAGTGAACTGAGTTGAATGATCATACTCTTGCCTCGGCTGGAACTTGGCGATGCTATTGATTGACCTCTTTTAATACTGATTATATTGCTAATTGTTTACATCATTTGGTCGAATACTTGCAATTACGCTGCTATATTGTTTTAAATCCTAACATTGGAAGTATATTAACCCAATCACATGCTATTGTTATAATTGATGATCTATGGTTGAAATTATTCATTATTGAATGATCTTTTATATGCTTGGGAGTTATTGAATGCCTTGTACCATCTATGTTGCCTAAACTCATACATTGAATTATCATCTACAAGCACTTTCTACGATTAGTATGTCTTCTTCATTCGCAAATCATGTTGATAAAGGCACCGGTCTCTAATTTAGTCTTCTAGAAGACATAGTTTCTGTTGTCTTTAGTGTTTACATAGTTTCTGTTGTCCTTAGTGTTTGCATATCCTTCAAGGGCTCTCTCCCCTTGGTGGTTCCGACTCTCCGAAGTAGTTTGGAGAAGTGACTAAGGTGACAATGGTCACTTTCTCCGTGCATTTGTCATCGGAGACTAGCCCTGCTAGTTCATCTGGTAACATAGAGTAAAGTAAAACAGGTGGAAGAAACTAAGCACCAAAAGAAACAAGAAGCGGAAGAATTTACTGTCGTGCTTGCCAAGAAGACGGGTGAAAGCTGCTGCAAGCTTGAATGGTTGAGAACATGGCAAAAACAACAATTTCTAAATTATTAGCAGCAACTATCATGAGCTGAAATGCAAATAACAAAAATATATGAGCAAAACAACTTAGGGTTTTCTCTAAGGAATGAAAGAATAAACTCAATAATTTGGGAGTGGGTGGAGTTCTTGTAGATATAGTATGTGGTATTCGGCAGCATAATCTTATCCAATTTCGAGTTGTAGCATAAACTGTCGCTAATCCGCGAGTGGTAAAGTCTAGAAACATATGCATGTTCCCTACCTACTCAGCAATTTGTCTGAACCAAGGTGACTCAAAGGGATTTGTCCCCCTTTTGTGGGATGCCAATACTTGCTTGTGGAAGGATTGGTGATCCCTAGCTCATGAGTATGCTCTTTCTCCGGTTGATTGACCCACTATTATGGAGATTGGCTGTCTCATTTCTCAGGATGATCTCTTCAAGATGAATATAGATATGTTGGGTCCCTTTTGGTGGGACTGGGATTGGAGTTTTCAACGTCCCTTGGTTCAATATGATTCTTGTAAATTATACTCCATTTTACATCAATGTTAGAGCTTAGGCTAGTTTTCAATGCTGAATGGGTGTCTTTTGATGCCAAGAGATTGATGGATTCGGATATTGTGTAGTGTGTGGTTGATGCGTCCTATAAACTCCATGTGTTTGCTTGGCTAGTGATCTATTGGGGTCTTCCCACCAAGGCATGATTGGCTAAGAGTGGCCTCTCTGCTGAACTTTTGCCCTTCCTGTTTTTAGGTGGAAACAATGAAGCATTCATTATGGGATTGCCCTTTTGCAAAGTCTTGTTGGGAGCATGTTCAGTTAGAGTAGGAAACTATTGTTTAGGGGAAAGTTCGTTGGCATGCAGTGTTATTGGGTGACTCTAGATCTGTAGTCTGATCTTCTCTTAGTGGTATTTGGCATTGCTTGAGAATTTCAACATTATTTGTTCTATGGAAACTTCAGTGCAAATATGTTTTTGAGAGTGAGATTAGCTCTTTGTCTTCCTTTTGTCATACAAGGAGAGAGGAAATATGTATGCAATTACTGGCGGAAGGGTTTTTGTTGATCAAGAATGCCAAATTGTTAGACTCTAGTGCTTGATTGGATTGTTGTTCTTATTGCTTTAAGAATGAGGATGTAATCATGTAAATACCATTGTATATACCCTTGCCCTTCTTCTTTTTGTTTTTCTTTTATATATATATATATCTGATTTTGTAAATATAAGAAGTATTATAATTTTGTAAATATAAAAAGTATTTTTCAATATATATATATTGAAAAATACTTTTTATATTTACAAAATTATAATACTTCTTATATTTACAAAATCAGATATATATATATATATATATATATATATATATATTCTACTTGTTTTTGTGAACTACCATAAGATGATTGACATGATTACCATAACTATGTTTGGAATTTCTTGAACTAAAAACCGACAAAAAACTGTAAATCTACTAGGTGAAAATTGTTTTGATTTGAGGATTGTTTGGTTTGCAAAAATTATTGGTTGTTGTAGAGAATCGCTTGGTATGAATTTGAAGGCCGCACTGCAAACTGTAGAAGTTAGAGAAAAGTTCAGGCATAGGAGTAGGTGTGTAGGTGGCTCAGGGCACTAAATGGTACTTTTGAAAGTAAACACATGGACACTGATGAAAATCAGAAGCTAATAGTGGAAAAGCTATGGTCATTAGAAATAAGCATCGATGAAAGAATGCTAGAGATCATATTAATTCCCTTAGCTAATCAATAAGCAGTCAATGGAACTAGCAAATTACATATGCTACTTATATTAGGAGAACCTTGAGCATCTCCATTAAGAACTTAGAAGTATGTAAATATAAAATATAAATACAGACAAGGTATGCCAAGGCAACTGCCAAAGAATAATGTCGAACCTGAAAATGTATGCTTGCAAATGCAAAGTTGCATGTAGCATTAACCGTTAGATGCCGTCCACTGTTGTAAATCCACGGTAGGTTGACTAGTCTTTGCTCAATTATCATCAATAAAAAAGACATATAGTGTAGTTTAGCTGCACTACATGTATGGATTGCCCATTCATGTTTCCGGTAGCTGTTCTTCTACTGTCCAAGTATTGGCAAAACAAAATGTTAGCAAAAAGAAACAAAACAGGGACGGATAAGTAAAAAATCTCCGTGGCTAGCCACATTATAGGTACATGGTAAACTAATATTCGTTTTTTCTTCACTGAATATACATTAGAAAATAGGATAGCAGTGTCCGCAGTTGTCAGAGAGTTAAGATTTCAATAGCCACGAGGCTAGGCAAGTTGAAAGACCTGAAGTTTGAATGCAATGCAACTAAAGATTTATTCGTCCATGTACTAGGAGAAACCATTCATACAGTTCACTGTATTGGTAGTATTTTCAGTTCTCTACTTGTGAGATTTCCTTTTGTATTTTTGTTACTTGCACTTCAGTTTAGAGATGAATATCTTCTTGCAATTATTTTACAGCCCTCGCTATTCAGAATGCCTTGCACATAATCTAGAAGGCCTTGGAGGGGCCCGCTACATGTTTCTGACTCACAGGCAAGTTTCCAAACCTAGACTAATTTGTGTTCTGTATCAGATTGCTTTTGTAAAACTTATACCTTATTGCTTAGTATGTTCCTTATTTTAATGGTTCTATTTACTATTTCCGCGGGTGGATTGTATGGTTCTATTTACTATTTCCTATATTAATAGTAAGTTATATTTTCTTTGGAAAAAATGTTCCTTATTTTGATAGTATTTTTGGTATAGTGACGATGTGCCAGACCATGCTAGATGGGCAAAACGTCTCCAATGTGACCGCATTCTGCACATGCGTGAGGTGAGTAACTCCTTGATTTGTAACCGTTATCAAGAGCATCTTTTATAACTGTTAAGAATATACTTGACAACAATATACCTTTTTGCGTTAAAGGATAACATGAAATCAAGTTCCACGATTTCTGATTTGAAATACTTACTGAGGAAATGTAAGTTACATCATGATTAAGTAAATGTAGAGGTTAAAGATATGGACTCCGATTATCCGATATGCTGTTACAGGTTTCAATGGCAATGCTTTATTAGCAAACTACCCATATTGTCTCTTTTACATGCTTTTTAACTAAGTAGCATGGGTACCCATTCCTGGGGGTAGGGTATGCATACCCATACCCACCTACTTGAAACGGGGACAGGGACATCACAGCCATACCCTGTCGTACCCGAAACTTGGCCGAAGTACCCGAGACATTTGTCACAGATTTAGGGGACAAGGTACCCCTGTTTTGGAGAGACATTTGTCACAGATTTAGGGGACAAGGTACCCCTGTTTTGGAGATGCCTGGAGATGCATAGGGACCAGTTTTGTATGGGGTACCCCTATTTTGGTGATGCCTTGGGATGCCTAGGGACCAGTTTTGTACAAGCCTAGCCAGGTTTGTACAGGTGACATTAAAGTAAGTAATATTAACTGGTAATATTAAATTTTTAAGGTAGATGGATAGAAAATGAAAGATAAGGAGAATGCCACTTAAAATTTTTAACATTACCATTAATTGTTTCAGGATGTTTGAGAGTGGTTCCAACCTCATTGGACTTCATATGCAAAAAGTAAAATTTTAGATCCCATTCAGAATTCAACAGACTTAACAATTTTCAGGATTTCAGGATTGCAACGTTTCCACTGGATTCTATCATGTATGAGGGTATGGGATTGGCATTTAATTAAACACACCAACCTCTCTATGTACATTGATGTTGGTGGTGCTTATTGTTGAACTCCTCTGTCATGACCTTAATAAAAATGTACCCTTCACTCAAGCAAAATCACTTATTAAGCATGAAAAGCTTTTTCTACCTTATTTTAACACTTGGAGTAGAAAGTTTCATCAAAACTGTAAGGTGTTCGAGTCATTGACTAATGTCCTTGGATGACCAAATTTGAGATTCGAGGTAGAGGCAAGGGCTAGAGCCTAGAGGAGGGGGGGCACAGGGTGCTATTGATGAATAGGATCTCAATATAGGCAATGATTTTGATGATATATAATTATTTGTTGTAGAGTGATTTTTTTTGGACTCTATAGACCATTTAGCTTCTTTGTTTATATATTTTGTGTCAGATAGGGATTGCACTTGATGTTTTTTCAGTTGTATGCACCCTTGCTATATACATTAGAAACTTTGCATATTTGTGTATAATGTTTGGATTCATATGGATGCACATGAATATATATGTACAGTGAAAAATATTTGAATTTCATATATATATACATACAGTACCCTCGATGTACCCAAGTTCCATGTTTCAAAAAGTGGCGTCCCCGCCCCCATCCGTGTCCATCTTCAAACCCAAATTTCCTGGCAACTTAGCTTTTTAACAACTGCTATCAATGCCATTATCAATTGTAAAATATGAATATAACGGGGTGTTTTGTTATTTCAGCTGGGAATTTTAAGGTATAGAATAACGTCTTCGTTTCTTAGAAGCATTGTTGTCTTGTTAAAATCTTTAACCCATGATTGTTTGTGTACCAGGTAAAACTCTCTACAGTGGATGTTGAACTGATTCTAGAAGGCCAAGGTCCCTGGAATATCTTTTCAGATTTTGATCTTATATTCACACCAGGACATAAAGAGGTGAACAGTATAAAGATTCTGGTTAAGAACTATGTTTAGCTTCAAAAGCTTTGCTTATATTGTGTTTGTAAATACCAATGTGTCGATGTACAATTTTCACCTTTCCTGATAAATTGCCTACAAACGTACGCCTTTGCAAGTAAAGAACAATTCAATTGTTCCCCAAAATAATCATTATGAAAGCACGGGAGATGTAATATATTTCATTTTTTATTGTTTTCAGGGTTCTGTTTCACTATTTTATAAGCCATTGAAAGCATTGTTTACTGGGGATCAGCTAACAGTGTCAACAGACAACGACTTGAACCCTTTGGAGGAGTCTAACGAGTACTCAGGTTTATATAGAAATAATTAAGTGTTTCAGAAAATGCTAAATAGGGTTCTATGCTTGTATGAAATTATTTTATCATTGGTATTGCTCAAGCAAAGAAATAGTATGTCTAGGGAAACTTAATTCATCTTAATTCTTCTAACGAGGCCATAACTCATTCATTTCAGTTACAAGGCAAGTCGAGAGCATACTAAGCTTACTACAGTTGGACTTTCTCTGGATTTTACCGGGTATGTATTTACTTTCAGCCCTTTTTTATCGAAGTGATGTCATAATCCATCAATCATGCTTTTGAATATCTGGGTGCTATGTTATAAATGTCATAATATCCTGTATGGAATATGCCATATGCAGGTAACGGAAGGAGAATGGAATTTAAGGATTTCAAAGAAAAAATGTTGCACTAGAAAACTTTCTTTCAAGTTGCAGTCGCACCTAACAATCCTGCTATAAACCTTGATTGCTATGGTACTTGGAGCTGCAGAAGTGATTTTACCTTTGATTATGTAACACTGTACAGTTGCAGAATGTTGAGTTTGTGAGTTTTTGAGATTGCCTCTTTATGTAAAGTCAAGGGCTGTACATTCGTTTGTACTGCGCTCTGTTTAACAAGGCTAACTTGGGGAACCTGTAATCAGTAGGTTAATAAAGAAAGCCATCTGTGGAGATTGTATGTCACAAATTAACAATAGTTATCTGTGTTCTATTGCTTTTGCGACATTGTCACTTATATCGCAATGTACAAAAGTGTGAACATGGGGCCAAAGATGCACCCACTGCGTCCACTGTGAAAGCATCTATTAGGTAATGGAAACTTGATTTTCTGAATGTTTCCTTTCTAAAAAGGGTACATATGGCCTTCAAAAAGACTATTTGGTGCCTACTCTTTTTACCCACTTTACTTGTAGCATTGCAAAGTGAAGACAATATATATAATATTTCATCATTATTCTATACTTGGAGAATTCATACTTTATCATAAGTATTTTCTATTTTTAACTTTGGCTTCTTCCTCGATGTACATGCAATTTTACATTGCTTAACAAAGATTATTGGCACGGTTTCAGTTTTCTTCATTGTATGTAATGAATATAGAGTGGATGACTTTTCTGTAGGATTTTTCTTGGAATTGGCATCAACAAAGATTATTGGCACTTCCACTGTTTTCTTAATAGTGGATGATGAATGTACACTGATTTTTCTCTATTGGAACTGGAAGGATTTATCTAAATAGTGATTTGCAAATTTTGAATTAAATTTGAACAAATCATGTTATGCATTGGGAATTTTTCCCAAGGTTATAAAGAACACAATATTTTTTATTATTTTATTTACATATCATGTTCTTGAAGTTACCGTTATCTCTAGGTTTAAAGAAGTATAGGGAGAAAAAAAACTTGTTATTTTATTATTTTATTTACATATCATGCTCTTGAAGTTACCGTTACCGTTATTTAAAGTATAGGGAGAAAAAAAACTTGTTATTCAATTCTGAATCAAAATTAAAAAAAAAAAAAGCCAAATGCAGTTCTTTGCATTTACAAAAGAAAGGTTCAAAGTATATCTTATTAAAAAAGAGCCAAATGCAGTTCTGTGCATTTACAAAAGAAAGGTTTAAAGTATATGTTATTTACAAATGTGCATTTACAAAAGAAAGGTATAAAGTATATGTTATTTACAAATGGAAGAGTACAACTTCAACATGGATAACATGACTCAATGTAGGTTGCAATGACTAATCTAGTGTATAAACTGCATTTACAAAAGAAAGGTTTAAAATATATGTTATTTACAAATGGAAGAGTACAACTTCAACATGGATAACATGACTCAATGTAGGTTGCAATGACTAATCTAGTCTATACATTCTTAGACATTCTATTCTAATAAAAATATTACACATGACTCAATAAAAATATTACACATGACTCAATGTAGGTTGCAATGACTAATCTAGTGTATACATTTTTAGACATTCTATCCTAATAAAAAAATTACACAAAATTACATATTATATCATATTCTTAAACATTTTACTCTAATAAAAAAATTATGTATTATAACACAGAAGATAAAGGTGTTTATTTACAATAGAAGATGTACACATAGTAATCCACAACATAGGTTGTCAATTGAAGATGCCATCCTCAAGCTAGGCTATGAAGCAATATGGATGAAATTTGTTTATAAGTCTCTCTCAACATGAAAGTGTACAACCACAACATGGATAACATGACTCTCCCAACATTGAAGTGTACAATGAATAACATGACTTAATATATCTACCAATGATCAATCTATTATATAGTCTTAAAATTCTGAGTTGGTAACTATGCATATTTAAATAGATTGGATCTTAAAATTCTAAGCTGGTAACTATGCATATTTAAATAAATTGGGCATATTTAAATAGATTGTTATCAATTTTACACAAACTCAATCTGGCATTTCTAGCAACCCTAGATAGAGTGTAAGCAACTATATGCATATATAGTTTTCAAATTTTGAAAAGAAATTCAAAATTTTGTAGTAATTTGTAAACAATGTTACAATGAAAAGTTCACAAAATAAGAGGAAGGTATTTATTTATAATAAAAGATGTACACATTGTGATCCACTGCTTAAAAAGCAATTTACCACCCAACCATATGTATCAATTGAAGATATTATCTTCTAAGCTAGGTTATGGAACCACATAGGGTGATATTTGCTTATAGATTTATTGTATCCATCTCCATCCACTATAATGTTAAAAAGCTCAACTAAAACCAAACGTCCACTATGTATATTCATACATCTTCATAAGCATTCAATTTGCCTTTTATATATTTTCCTCTCAACCACTCTGAACTCAAGCTCGAGAAATCCATTATTCTCTTTGTAATACCTTCATTTTGACCCTTAGGATATATTGGCTTTTAATGTAAATATTGTATACATGCGATGTATGTTTTCCTAGCGTGGAGCTCAAGGCCAAGGTCCCGCTAGTGGATGCTCGGATTTTATTTAAAAATGCAAGTATTTGATATTATGATAGCCATGTGCTATAAAGCCATGGAACATTGTAAAAATGATGTAAATAAATATCATGTAATAAAAATACCAAAAACTGGCTATGGAGGAAACTAATAAGAGGGGGCCATGTGTATCCACTAGGGAGAGGTGAGGGGGTTGTGGGATTGAGCCATAGGATGCAAAGTGTCATCTTGAGAACCCATTTGACTTCCCTTTGCTGACATTAAATGTTGTTGTATGGAAGTGGTTGAAGAAACCTGTTCATGAGGTCGATGGAGTAGGGGCAGCCCTAAAATCCGTATGGCAGGGTATGGACTCTGTTTTTACTTGACCCACAAGTCACTCCACTTGAGGAGAGGACGTTTTCCCTCATCCCCATTTCATTGTTGATCAGGAAGCAAGATTTTTCATGCATTATAGAACGGACAGTGAAAAAGAGAAAGAAAATCGCAATTCTGAGTGGAAGCCACGATTTGCAGAGCCGAGAATGCCCATAAATATGCATGGGAAGTGATACCCATTGGGAATCCATAAACCTAAACCCTTGGGATAAATTTCAGAGTGGGAGATGCTCAGAAACCCATGAGAAAACCTTGATCTAATAGCTGAGAATCCAGTTGTGGGATAGAGCCTTCCGGCCGCAACCCTGAGAAGATCCAAGCTTGAGTGACAAAGAAAAAGATAAAACAGAGGTTGGATCTGCTTGATAAACCCAGTGAAGGATAAAGTCTCATGGAATCAGCAGCTTGGACCTTTCTATGCCCACCCTAAAGAGCACTGGAGGCAAGGGGCGCCTAAGGGACTGTGCAGCAGAGAAGGGGACCTTCCTTGTGTTGGGTGTGGTAGGTGTTGTGGGTGCCAAGTATGTTGAGTAGTTTGAGATGCTTGTAGCTCTGTGGTTGAACTCACTGGCTTAGCATCCTCCTCCATTGTCTTTTTGCATGCTTGATAAACCCAATTGTGTGTTGGCTTAGCATGATTGTTTGTGTGAAATCATGGTTGTGAGTGAGCCTGTTTAGTTCCTCCTTAGTGGATACACATCCCATCTTGGGGGTGGTCTCTCAACTGAAAGAATATAGGTTGGACAAAGACCTATGGCTAGGAGAAATGTTTCTCTCACATAGTCAATTGCTTGGACAACGTCATCTTGAAGATAAGTGTTCTCTGTAGTTATAAATGATGCTAATTTCCTATGTTATAATTATCTGTTACCTCAAGTCCATTTGAATTAAATGATCACATAGATTTAATTAGTAGGGAGTCTGTGTATAATCTTGAACACAAGGTTGGTTCATGTCTGATTGTTGCACCATTTGCTTGTGTTAAATATGTTGTTAGTTTTGCATGTTGTAGATGTATTAAGCAGATTTAGTCCCACTGTGTATGTTTATTATGCATTGCACACACCTTTAGATGGTTTGTAGGTCATCACTTGGACTTAGAGGATGAATTAGACACCTCCCTGTTGTGTCCATGACCCCTCTATGGGTCAGAGGAAAGGAAGGGCCATGACATAGTAGTGTAAGAGCTACTTACAAGGTGGTAAGGAGGCCTTGATGAAGTTTGGGACCACATATTGGGTCAGAAGAAGGGCAGGATCAGAGTTCTCAGGCATGGATGAGAACCATATAGTTGCATAGGGCTTTCCGAGAGCTTTCCAACGATACCAGGTTTTCCAAAAATGGACTTAGGATGAGAAAGTTATCAGCTTGAGAAGTTGGCAGTAACAGGAGCATATGGCTGACTTTTGACTTCCCGAACCCGCATTGTGGATTGTGGATTGCGGAAGTCGGAAGGGTGATTTATACGGAGTTGCATGTGGTGGTTTCGACTTCTGCATTGTGGATTGCAGATTGTGGAAGTCGGAGGAGTAATTTCCGGGACGCTGTAAAGTTGAGGTTCCGACTTCCGACTTCCGCATTGCGGATTGCGGATTGCGGAAGTCGGAGGAGTAATTTCCCGGAAGTTGTAAAGTTGAGGTTTCGACTTTCGAATTCTGCATTGCAGATTGCGGATTGGGGAAGTCAGAGGAGTAAATTCCCCGAATTCGTGAAGTTGAGGTTCCGACTTCCGACTCCCGCATTGCAGATTGCAGAATTTGGAGGCACGATTCTTCGAAGTAGTGCTTTTGGGTACCGATTTTCCGAACCCACATTGCGGATTGTGGATTGCGGACTGCAGTTGAGTTTGCAGAATAAATTGCAGTAGTGTAAGAGTTTGGAATTTTTGGAAAAAAATTAAGTAGATTGTCCCCCATCACCTCTAAAGGGCACCAAGGCGACCAGAGACGTAACACTCTTACATCTTGAAAATTATTTAGTAATTTATGCAAGAAGTTTCTACAAAAAAATATTTGCAAGGAGATTATATGATGATGGTGCAACCATCAAAATTCCTTAATGAAAACATGCATCGACAAGTATAGCAAAGTTTGGCTCTCTTATAGAGCGCAACATTGTTAGACTACAAACCATTGTGTGAAAACTATTTTTCAAGCTTGGTTCTCTATTGCAATCAAGTAGCATAACTCTTCTCCAAAAATTCTTTCAACCTAAAACATCGATGCAGTAAAGTTTTGACATATATGATAACTTCAATAAAACATGGATGTAATATACGTGGAGAGTGATGGCAAAGCTTCCCTTCCTAAAGTAAATGAATGAGCAGAGGATCGTATGCAATGTGGAGGATGAACCATATGTAATGTGGAGAATGATAGGGAGTTCCAGTAAATAATCGTGACTTGAAAGTAAAAAAGGTAATACAATCCATTTGACTTATAATATACGGTGGATGACATACAAATGGACGATAATAAGAAAGCTCCACTAGCTCTACAATCAAGGACATAAAAGTCAGTGTATACATTTGTCACTGTTTCCCACTATTCCACACTATTCCACACAAGTGGAGGAAATGGAGAGGATGACGTGATGATGATCATGAAGTCAAAAGTCATTCAATAGTATTTTGTTTAGAAGTAATCCAAAACCACAACAATGTGCACCTTTTCCGATGGCTTTTTTGGCAAAGTTCCTCTATGTATCCTATGACAATTCCAGGTGGATGCAGAGTTCCAAGGGTGTAGTGGCAAAGTTCCTCTATGGAAATTTTCCCCAGGGGTTTTTCCCCATTTTAAATCGATCCAGATGCTCGAAAAATTGATTAGAGTTCTGGATCAATCGCAACTCTACCTTCTTTGAGTTGTCGGATTCCGACTAGATGTTAGAATTTTAAATGCAATATATTAAAGGATCACTGAAAGATAGACAATCACAACATAAACAATAGTACACAACAATTTATCATGGGAAACCCTCATGGGGCAGAAAACCCAACAAAAATTCTTCAGTATATATTCGTCAGAAAGTACAATGTCAATCCTCGTGCAATAACCCAAAACAAGAAGTCTGCAATAGAAGCTACTCTTCTCTCCTAAGAAACTTCTCTACTCATGCGAACTTGATGAGTGACTGAGGTGATCAAATGAGGAGGGTGGGCCTCTCATTTATACTAATCAAGTGACTTGGCCTTTTTCCTAGCAGGGCCGACTTGACCTCTCAAACAGGGTTGACTTGTCCAGAGTACAATAAAATATTATTTATGGATTCTTCTAGGCCGACACAACTAGTAGTTTTAACATTGACTCTTTCAATGACTTTTATATGATCAAATACAACATAAATAATTCCCAAAGGAAGTACAATACAAATAATACAAAATAAGCCAAATAAAAATATCTTCCAAAGTTACATTCTTCAACACTCCCTCTTAACAAGGAAGGTATTCTTCTGTCACTATCACCATCATCATCCAGCTGCTGTACTTTTGTACTCTGACCATTGACTTTTGACATCTCTTGAATCTATAAGTCACTAGAAGTTTTGAACCATCAAATCATCTAGTGGGTCCAGCCTAGGAGGGTGCATTACATTGCACACAACGACCACCTGTGTTACCTCACCATGTATCATGATCCAAGCAAGCCATCTGGTGGGTCCATCCTAGGAGCGTACATTATGTTGCATGCCGCAACCACTTGCGTTACCTCACCATGTGTCCAGATCATATCGTGAGTGTAGCCTAGGAGACTCAATTATGTCACATGACCTGTGACTACCTGCTACCACGTAACATATCAACATAGAGACAACACAATCTTGTGAGTGTAGCCTAGGACACTCAATTATGTCACATAACCAGTGACTACCTGCTACCACATCACCCCTTGTGGAGAACAACCAAGGTCTGAAACCTGTGTCTTCGCACATGTGTGTTGTCCAACATAGTACTGCATTCAGGAGACTCAATTACGTCACACACATTGACTACCTACTACATCCTTAGGGGTGTAGTCTAGGAGACTCAATTATGTCACATGACCTGTGACTACCCGCTACAACCCCGTGAGTGTAGTCCAGGAGACTCAATTACGTCACATAACTTGTGACTACTCGCTACAACTCACATCTCAAATGGAGACATGCCCAAGAGACTCAATTACGTCACATAACCCATGACTACATGTGTCTCACACGTGCTATGTTACTCATCACTCCCTCTTGATTTGGACCACCCCAAGCTTGTCCTTAAAGTACTCAAACTTCACTCTTGACAGAGGCTTGGTCAACACATCTGCTATCTGCTCCTCTCTCGCTAAATACTGGAGCCTCACTGCTACTCTCTGCACCATATCCTTGATATAGTGATACCTGATCTCGATGTGCTTCGACTTGTCATGAAACACTGGGTTCTCAGTGAAAGTTTTAGAACCCAAACCCAGTTTCAAGTTTTCCAACTTCTCTGCATGTATTTTAATGCCCAAACCCCAACATGCATATATTTCTCATATAAAAAATTGTTTTTTCTTGAAACACATGAAATTCTTTTAAATTAAATAACTCAGAAAATTAGCTTTCAGCCTAAACTTTTCTTACTCGAAAAATTATAACAGCCATGCACATAAAAATTTGACTCGGTATTTTTGACCAAAATGGTCCAGGATAAAACCCCTAAGGGAAAACTTGTTTATGAGAGAGAGATTTTATTTTTCAGGGAAATTTACAAATTACAACAACAGTACTTATCTCTTATTTATGTCTTGAAATACATGCCAGAATCACTCTGAAACTGCTATACGGACTAACAAAAAACTACACCTTGAAAACTAAGCCTGTACGACCTCACACGTGGGAACTGTACAAACACATATAGTACGGTCTGTCTCATTTTCTATGCCTTAATTTCTTCCTTGATATCTGTGCACTGTAACTGCTATTTACTTCCTTGAATTCCATTCCATGTACGGTCTGGTACATCAATAAATGTTGTATTTTTCTTTGGAAATCGTGCCACTTCTTTGCCTTGATTTTTGCGCAATAGTACGACTAGGTACAATATGACCTCCTCTAAAATTCTGTCCAATTAATTCTGCTGTTCAACTCCTCAATTTCAATGCTAGTCAATGCCTTGAAAAATGTGCCCACTCCTTGGGAATTGTTCCCAGCAAGATCTTCTCGATTTATGTGCAAGGGTTTGTCCTCTCTCTCCCAAAATCGACCTCTCCTCTCTTGCTCTTCTCCTCTCCAAAACACATGGACGAAAAAGTGAATAATAAATATGTTTACCTTCCCCTAGCCTTTTTGTTCATGGCAACTTCCTCCTCTTCATCCAATGGCCAAGATTAGATTAGATCAAAGGCTCTCAATAAATGCTCATTAAAATAATAATTAAATGATATTTAATGCACATGTATCATTTAATTTAATTATGTGAGGACCTTTTAATTAATCACTCACTTGAAATAATCACTTAAATGAACTTAGGAAATAAAGCATGACTTAAAATTTAATAAAGTGACTTTATAAAAATAAAGTACTTCACACTTTATTAAAAATCACTAGGGGTCACTCTTTTAAAGTGTTCTTGTCCACCCCAAGGAAACACCAGGTGAACAACACTTCCTTGGTAAGTTTTCAACACTCCCTCTTATCGAGGAAGGTGTTCTTCATCACTTCCATCTTGTCCCTTAAATAAGTATGCTTTCCTCTTCCCAAAGACTTTGTGAGAATGTCTACCACCTGCTCATCAGTAGAAATGTATTGTAACTTAGCAGCTCTTCTCTGAACATAGTCCCTGATGAAATGATATCTGATCTCAATATGATTTGACCTGTCATGAAATACCAGATTCTCAGAGAGCTTGATGCAACTCTGATTGTCACAATGTATAATTGTGGGTCTTAGCTCCTGACCAAATAAGTCTACCATCAACTTGTGAAGCCACAATGCTTCGCAACTAGCATGAATGGTTTCCATGTACTCAGCCTCTGCAGAACTCAAAGCAACGGAATTTTGTTTCTGACTAAACCATGACACAACTGCCGAGCCCAAACTGAAACAAAAACCATAAGTTCTTTTCCATTCCAAAGCACTGCCTGCCCAATCTGAATCTGTGAAACCAACCAAGTCCACTCCATCAGACCTCCTGTATTCCATACCATAATCTACTGTCCCTGCAAGATATCTCAAAATATGTTTTCCAGCAGTCCAATGCACTCTCCTGGGCTCCACCATGAACTGATTGAGAGTGTTCACCACAAAATCAAATCCGGCTTGGTATTGACCAAATACATCAACGAACCTATAATTTGACGGTACAAGGTAAGATCAACCAACTCTCCCTCAGAAGCATGAAGCTTCGTCTAGTTGGTGATCATGGGTGTGGACATGGGTCTGCACTCCTCCATCCGAAATATCTTCAGAACATCTGCAGCATATTTTCCTTGCCCCAGGAAAACATGTCCATCCTCCTTCCAAATATCCATTCCCAAGTAGTAATGCAATATCCCAAGGTCAGTCATCTCAAATTCTGAAGCAAGATCTTTCTTGCATGCTTCAATCAGGTGCTCTCCTCCTGCAATGAATAAATCATCAACATATAGCAGAAGAATGAGCGGATCACCTCCAACCACAATGAAGTATAGGTTGGGATCAACGTCACTCTTATGAAACCCAATCGAAAGAAAATATGAATCAATCCTCGAGTACCAATCCCAAGGGGCTTGCTTCAGACCATACAAGGCCTTTTTAAACCTACACATGAGAATCTCTCTCATGAATATCAAATCCCTGTGGTGCTCCAGATATAACTCCTCCTGTAGAAAACCATTCAGAAAAGCGGTTTTCACATCCATCTGATGAATCCTCTGTTAAATTCTAGCATAAATGCACAAGCAAGATCACTGAAAGAAACACAATCACAAGATAGACACAGATATACCCTAGGAAACCCTCATGGGGTAGAAAACCCAGCAAAGCTTTCCTCAATATAGATAATCAACCCAATACAAGATAGTAGACCACAACAAGAGCTCCTTCTCCTCCTATGCAGAACTCTCTCTCTCCTATGCACACAATAGAAGTGTGAGAACAAGTGAGTTAAGTGAGGAACAACCTCCTCTACTTATACTTGTTTTCCAACTGACTTTTTTACCCTATGAGGCGGACTTGTCAAATTGAGTCTAATAACCTCCGATAAAATAACTTCGGGCCAATCCCCACATAGGAGATCTAATAACCCTAGTTCCCATAATCCAATGGAGGCATAAACATCTCCGGATATACAATAGAGTCCCGTCGGAGGAATAAAACATCTCTGGAATAATACAAATATAATATTCTTTGAAGTTACAATATTTCAACACTCCCCCTTAACGAGAAGGATATTATAACAACAACTGCAGGAGCAAGGAGTCATCGACTACATGATACATGATACATCTAAAAATCATTGGAAGCTTTCTTTATACATCATCAGTAACTCAATCAATTACTGGAACATATTCAAGATCTTCAATACTAGAACATCAACATCTTCAGTACTGAGTCTTCATCTTCTGCAGCACTCGAACAGCTACATCATCATCACACGATCATCAGCATCGTCATCACAGGATCATCAGCATCGTCATCACAGGATCATCAGCATCGTCATCACACGATCATCAACATCGTCATCAACTGGATCCACTCGATCATCAGTACAACAACATCATATCCTGCAATACACATGATCCAATTACGGGATGATCAATCCCTCTCACTTTAGGACATAGGTCCAAGGATGACACAATCCTGATCCACTTACGAGATGATCAATCCCTCTCACTTTAAGACATCTCTCATGTCTATGGACGATGCAATCCAGATCAACTTACAGGATGATCGATCCTTCTCACTTTAAGACACCTCACCATGTCTAGGGACGATGCAATCCCAATCTATTTACAGGATGATTAGTCCTTATCACTTTAAGACACCTCACCATGTCTAGGGATGATGCAATCCCAATCTACTTACAAGATTATTAGTCCTTATCACTTTAAGACACCTCACCATGTCTAGGGACGATGCAATCCCAATCTACTTACAGGATGATTAGTCCTTTTCACTTTAGGACATAAGTCCAAGGATGATGCAATCCTGATCCACTTACGGGATGATCAATCCCTATCACTTTAGGACATAAGTCCAAGGATGATGCAATCCTGTCATGTACATTTTGAACCAAACGCTTAGGGACGATGCAGTCCTATATACATCCACTAAGGACCATATTCTCGGAGACATCTGTCTACGGATCACTTTAGGACTGAAGTCCAGGGATGATACAATCCTCATCGTTCGCTAGGAACCGCATTCTCGAAGACATCTGTCTACGGATCACTTTAGGACTGAAGTCCAAGGATGATACAATCCTCCATCAACCTCATCGTCGGAACAAGCAACCTCATCTTCAACCTTATCGTTGAAACAGGTAGGCACATCATCGATACAGTATCCTCATCAATACAGGTATCATTGGTATGTATCATCAATACAAGTATACACATCATCAATACAAGTATCCTCATCAATACAAGTATACACATCATCAATACAAGTATCCTCATCAATACAAGTACATATGCAAGTATTCTCATCAATACAAGCAAACATAACATAGATGCAAGTATCCTTATCAATACAAGCAAACAAAACATAGATGCAAGTATCCTCATCAATACAAGCAAACATATAATCTAGATAAGCAATCTCATCATCAATATAGGTATCCACATCGATACCAGTACCCAAAGATATCTTCATCTATCATATCACTCCCCCTTTCGAGGAGAGTCCTTTTGAACTACACCAAGCTTGTCTCGGAAATTCTCAAACTTTACACGAGACAGAGGTTTGGTTAGTATATCAGCAACTTGCCCGTCCGTGCTCGCATATTCGAGCTTGATAGCTCCTTTTTGCACCATATCCCGTATATAGAAATAACAGATCTCTATGTGTTTTGACTTATCATGAAATACTGGATTCTCAGTCATCTTGATACAACTCTGGTTATCACACATAATCATAGTGGGTTCCATCTCTAAGTCAAACAGTCCTGATAATAACTTACGAAGCCATACTGCTTCACAACTGGAAGAGCAAGCAGCTATGTATTCTGCTTCAGCTATGCTAAGAGCCACACTAGACTGCTTCCTGCTATACCACGAGATCATAGCAGATCCCAGACAATAACATCCTCCCGATGTACTCTTCCTGTCTGATACACTTCCTGCCCAATCAACATCAGTGTAGCCATGCAAATTGAAATCATGATCTCCACTATAGTAAAGACCAAAATCTATCGTACCTTTTAAGTACCTCATCACATGTTTTGCAGCTATCATGTGAACTCTTCTAGGTTCCACCAGATACTGACTCAAGGTATTCACAACAAAACATATGTTTGGTCTAGTGTTAGTCAAATACATTAATGATCCAATAATCTGTCTATACAGAGTTATGTCCACTAACTCTGATGAGTTATCTACTAATAACTTCAAGTTGGAGTCCATGGGAGTGGCCATGGCTTTACAGTCCAACATATCGAATCTTTTCAAAATATCCACAGCATACTTACCCTGATTTAGAAAGATTACTTTTGGGTCTTGCCATACTTCCAGGACTAAGAAGTAGTGCATCAATCCGAGATCTTTCATCTCAAATTCTAAAGAGAGCTTCTTCTTGCACTCGATAATCTATCTCTCATTTCCAGCCAGAAATAGATCATCTACATACAATAATAATATAACATGTTCATCATTCATAACTTTGAGATAAAGGTTAGGATTAGCTTTACTCTTGGTAAAGCCCATGCTTGTCAAGAAACTGTCAATCCTTCCGTACCAAGCTCTAGGAGCTTGCTTCAACCCATACAAAGCCTTCTTCAGTTTGCATACATGAGTTCTTCCATCTTCTACCTCAAATCCAAGTGGTTGTTCTATGTACACTTCTTCTTCAATTACACCATTCAAGAAGGATGTCTTAACATCCATCTGGTGTAGTTTCCATTTCATCATCGATGCAAGTGCCATGATAGCTCTAATGGAAGTGTACCTAGCAACTGGTGCAAATGTTTCCTCATAGTCAATTCCCTCTTTTTGAGAGAATCCTCTGGCTACAAATCTTGCCTTATATTTTTCAATGCTACCATCCGAAGCATGTTTTATCTTGAATATCCATTTGGAGGACACTACACTTTTATCTTTTGGTTTGGGAACTATATCCCAAACATCATTTTTCATTATTGACTGGTATTCTTTTGGCATTGCTTCTACCCATTCTTTCTTCTGAACTGCTTCTTCATAGCTAGTAGGTTCCTGATCCACTAGATTACACATCAAAGCCATATCGTTGGATACTAGTTTTGGTTTCTTCCTTTCTCTAGTGGAGCCTTCAGGAACTCCATACTTTTCAGCTCCTTGAATAATGTCTTTGGCCCATGCTGGCCTTCTTTTTCTTGATAAGTTTGTAATGGGGGGTTCTTGTGGTTCTAGCAAGTCATGGTCTTCAGGTGTAGTATCTTCAGGAATGGGTGCAGCCTCTGTGATCCTGGAAGGTGTGTCTTCTTCATAGATTTCTTCATGTTGGCACTTCCTAGATCTCTTGAGAGCTGCTTCTTCATCAAATGTCACATCCCTACTAATTTCCATATGATGAAAACCTGGGATGTAAATTCTGAATGCTTTGGATGATTCACAATATCCAACAAATATTCCCTTCTTTCCAGAAGGATCCAACTTGGTTCTCTTTTCTTTTGGAATGTGAATGTATACAGGACATCCAAATATTTTAAGATGACTTACCTCAGGCTTCTTTCCTGTGAACACTTCTTCTGGAGTTTTGAAATCAAGAGCACTATGGGATAGTCTATTTTGTACATAGATTGCTGTTTTAGCTGCGTCATCCCATAAATACATAGGTAGGTCTTGATCATGTATCATCGTCTTTACAGCTTCCATGATGGTTCTATTCTTTCTTTCCGCAACACCATTTTGTTGGGGATTGTAGGGAGTAGTTAGCTCTCTCTTGATTCCAGCTTCTTTACAGAAATCTTCAAAATCTTTTGAAGTATATTCTCCGCCATTATTTGTTCTGAGTATTTTAATTTAATTTCTGAATGATTTTCTATCAATGCTTTGAACTCTTTGAACTTTCCAAAAACTTCATTCTTCCCTTTTAAGAAGTATATCCACTTAAAGATGTGGAGGGCATTGGTCCACATACATTTGAATGGATCAATTCCAAAATGCTTTTGGTCTTTGTTTCACTCTTTGGAAATGGGTTCTTGATGTTCTTCCCTTTTGCACATCCTTTGCATGTGCCATCATGGTAAACCTTTAAGTCTGGTAGACCTACAACTACCTTTCTTACATGAGGTAGTGCTTTGTAGTTAATGTGAGCAAGTCTCCTATGCCATAGCTCATTTGGGCTAGTGACTTCATGTACAAGGGCAGCTTCTGGATGACCCTTGAGCTTGTACAAACCTCCTTCCTCTTCACCAATGACAATTGCATCCTTAATAGATTTACCTTTGGACCACATTAATACTTATCCATCAATGAATGCAACTCTATAGCCTTTCTTGTCCAATGCTGAGATGGAAAGCAAGTTCTTCTTCAATCCTAGAACATACAAAACTTCCTTCATCTTCATGGGGGTTCCAGAATCAAGTTTGTAGTTTGCTTCACCAATTCCCTTGATGGGATATTGATAGTTATCTCCTAGAGATACCTTTTGTGGGGAGGTATTTTCTTCAAGTTTTGATAGAGTCTTCTTTTGTCCTGTCATGTGCTTTGAAGAACCACTATCGATAACCCATGTACCTTCTCCAGGTGTTATAGATCCAGAGAGTGCGGAGAATAGAACATACTCTTCTGCATCTTATTCTTCACTTCTTCTAGATCTTTTCTTGAAGAAGGTCCTTTCTTCATCTTCTTCTTCTCTTCTAGGTATTTTCTTGTGAGGCCTTTCTTCCTCTTCAACCTCTTCTTCACTATCTTCTGCAAGATGTGCTTGATGTCTTTTGTGGCGAGTACCCTTTTTCTTCTTCAGAGGACAGTCCTTAGCAATGTGTCCTATTTTGTGACAAGTAAAACATTGGAATGAGGAGTAATCTCTTCTTTGATTAGATCCTCTTTTATTTTGAAATCTTTGTGGAGGATGAGACTCCTTGTGACTATCCTTCTTAAAGTAGGATTGATTCCTTCTTCTCTTGGTGTGGGTGGCCAAGGCTTGGTCATCTTCCTTGAGCAATGCTTCTCTGTTGGCAACCTTGGCTTCCTCTTCAATGCAATCCTCCCAAACCACATCAAACTTCATACTTTATTTTCTGGCACACATGGTTTGGATGAATGACTCCCAAGGTCTAGTGAGACCATTTAGAGCAGTCATGACTAGTTCATCTTCATCAAGAGTATCTCCAATAGCATCTAGTTGTTCTTTGAACTGAGAACCCTTGAGAAATAGTCTTGAATAGATTCTCCTTTATTCATCTTGGTGTTCTTCAATTGAGCTCTCAGGTTCATCTTCCTGTTGATGTTCTTTCCCTCATACATTCTAGAGAGAGCATCATACATTTCCTTTGGGGTCTTCTTGGATGCCACTTGGGGAATCAAGCGGTCCTTAATAGAATCAACAATGATTCTCTTTGCCCTAATCAAATCTTTCCTGTACTTCTCTTTAGCTTCATCTTCTGTAGGTTCTGCAATCTCATCTTTGATATAATGGGCAAGATCATTCTCTTCAAGAATGAGACCAATTCTATATTTCCATGCTTGGAAATTCTCTATACCCTCTAGCTTGTCTTCAAGCTTAGTACTTGGGGCCATCTTGCCCAGGGGGTCACTAAAAATTGAAAATTCCAAAAATGAAAAACTGACCTTACCAGGAGATTGGCTTGACTGAGGCAAGGTGACTGATGTACTTACTTTATGGAAACTTCAATTTTTCATCCTCCAAACTTGACCAGCGAACTTCGGATCTGCTATAGAATTCTGGTTCTGGTTTTCTGGTTTTATCACACTTTTTCAAACTAGGGTTTGACTTTCCCGGAGTTCTACCCGACCACAAAGTTCGATCTAGGGCTCAAAAGATTGGTTTTGAGAAGGGATATCCAGCTATGTAATCAGAATTCAACAATACCAACTTTTTGCAGAAACCCTAATTTTCACCGGAGAGAGAGATAGAGATATTTTCACCTTGTGAAAGATGTCCTATTCAGGCTAGCTCTGATACCATGTTAAATTCTATCATAAATGCACAAGCAAGATCACTGAAAGAAACACAATCACAAGATAGACACAGATATACCCTAGGAAACCCTCATGGGGTAGGAAACCCAGCAAAGCTTTCCTCCTATGCAGAACTCTCTCTCTCTCCTATGCACACAATAGAAGTGTGAGAACAAGTGAGTTAAGTGAGGAACAACCTCCTCTACTTATACTTGTTTTCCAACTGAATTTTTTACCCTATGAGGACGACTTGTCAAATTGAGTCTAATAACCTCCGATAAAATAAATTCGGGCCAATCCCCACATAGGAGATCTAATAACCCTAGTTCCCATAATCCAATGGAGGAATAAACATCTCCGGATATACAATAGAGTCCCGTCGGAGGAATAAAACATCTCCGGAATAATACAAATATAATATTCTTTGAAGTTACAATATTTCAACATCCTCCAACCCATCTCTGCAACAATGGAGATCAATGCTTTGATCGAAGAAAATCTAGCAATTGGCGCAAATGTATCGTCATAATCAACTCCCTCAACCTGTGAGAATCCTCGCGCCACAAACTGAGCTTTGTACTTCTCGATGTTTCCATCCGCAACATGCTTGATTTTATAGAGCCACTTGGAAGTCACAACCGACTTCCCCTCCAGTCTCGGAACAATCTCCCACACACCATTCTTCATGATGGAATTGTACTCTTCCATCATGGTATCTCTCCAAACCTAGTGTGTGGATGCCTCCTCATAAGTAGTAGGCTCGGACTCACGCAATCTGGTCACCACTTCCATGTAATTGGAAAACCTCTCTTGTTCCCTGCTCTCTCTTACCTCCCTTCTGGGTGGCCCCACAGAATCCTCAGCTTCCTTCACAAGCTCCTTAATCCAACTTGGCTTATGTTTCTTGGAAGTAGCTTCATGTGGTAGGCCCTCCTCCTGAACCTCCTCATCTGACAACTCTCTCCCTGAAGAAGTACCCATGGCTTGAGATTCTGTACCTGGTGAACCTGAACCTGTACCATATGTGTCTAAATCACATGAAGGTGAAACCTATGAACCTGTCCCTGTACCAGAATTCCCTGTGGACTGAGTACCTGAAATTGATGAACCTGTAACTTGTGACCCAGTCACCCCTTGGACATGAGACCCTATACCCTGACTCGCTGAACTCTATGATGTTGTCACCTTTGGAGTCACAACCTGCTGCTCCACCATCTCTAAATCATAATAATTCCTGAAGGCCTGCTCCTCCTCAAATCTCACCTCCCTCCTCACCACAACTTTCCTCTGTGCAGGAAGGTATAACCAGAAGGCCTTCGAAGTCTCATCATAACCAACAAAGATGCCTTTCTCTATCGTGGGATCTAACTTTTTCCTCTTCTTAGAAGGGACATGAGAATATGTAAGGCATCCAAATATACAGAAGTGACCTATCTTAGGTCTCTTCCCAATGAACATCTCCTCAAGAGTTTTACACCCAAATGCACAGCGTGGACTCCTGTTCTGCACATAAACAACAGTACTACAGGCCTCCTCCCATAGAAAGAAAGGAAGACTCTGATCATGCAGCATGGCTCTAGCTTCTCCCACTATAGCTCTGTTCTTACTTTCAACAACTCCATTCTACTGTGGAGTAAAAGGAATTGTCAATTGCCTCCTGATGCCCTCCTATCTACAAAACTCATCAAACTCCTTGGAGGTATACTCACCCCCATTTTCTAACCTGAGTGCCTCAATCTTCTTTTCTATTTGGTTCTCCATAAGAGCTTTGAACTCTTGGAACCTTTTCAATACTTCCTTGGACTTTTTGTTTCTCAAGAAGTAGATCCAGGTCTTCCTGGAGTGGTCATCAATGAAACTGATATAATACTCAAGTCCTGTCAACGAAGCAGAATACATGGGTCCACATAAATTAGAATGAATCAAATCCAGTACTCCACCTGATCTAGTGTCACTGCTCGAAAAAGTAGTCTTGGTGTACTTTCCCAAATCACACCCTCTACACACACCACCCTGATCTGTGTTGAACTGCGGTAAACCTATAAACATCTCTCTTAGCAATCTCAAAGCTGAATGATGAAGGTGAGCCATCCTCCTGTTCCACAACTCACATGTCTCAATGCTACTACTGGTATGGGCCAATGCATGATGAGGCTGGAAGAGAAGCTTGTACAGTTTCCCACATCTAACTCCAATGGCACATGAAGTAGATGGTCCTGTGGCTTTGGGAAACACATACACTTTCTTATCTAGGACATATACTCCAAAGCCCCTATACTCAATAGTGGAAACTGCAACAAGGCTCTTCTTCATCCCAGGGACGTACAAGACATCCCTCAATGTCATGGACTTCATAGACTCCCTCTGAAAGGTAATAGTCCCTCACCCAATTGCTCTCACAACAGTGTCATCACCCAACACTATCTCTAGAGTCAAGCCAATCTCAGTCATCTCAGTGAACATATCATGAACACCTACCATATAGCTCGAAGCCCCACTATCAATGTATCAAGTGGAAGGAGTGGCTGAAGAACTCAATGAATGGCCAACCAATAGAGAACAATGAATTTGTTCCTCCACATCATTATTGGTGCTAGAAATCCTCTCTATATAACTAGTATAGAGAGAAAAATCTCCCTCAAAACGTGAAGTAAAATTTGTAACTTCGGAATGTATTTCATATATGTATATTGTATTCCTATAGAGATGTTATTATTCCTGTATATGGAAGTGTCGTCATTTATATTGTAAGTGTCGTAACTTATACTTGATGGGTTATTAGACCACCTTGATGGGGTCGGACCTGTATAAGTCATGTGGGTTAAAGGGTTATTAGACCACCCTATTGGAGGTCGGCCCTGTCAGCATTATGCTATGTGGTTAAGTTGAGGCTGACCTAGTAAAGGTTATTAGGCAAGTCAAGTCATGTATAAATAGAGTGCGGGAGGCACTCTATTTGATCATTCAATTTCTCACTCATACTCTCATTGGAGAGTGGCGCACTTGTGGAGGAGGGGAAGATTTTTCTAGGAGGACTATCTCTTGTACTTGGGTTGTATCATTGCTCTATCTATCTCTGAGGAAGTTGTGTGGTTTTTCACCTTTATGATTTTCCCCAGTGAAACTCTGTGTGTCTATTGTCTCTTGTGTGCTTGAATTATTATGTCCATGTTTGATATGTTGTAGATATGTTGTACATGTTGTTCTCTCAGTTAAGATCCTAGATCAGATTGAAGTAAATTATGAAAAACTAACATGGTATCATAGCTAGCCCGAAAGAAGGCATGGTATGGCATTTATAACACTTGTTGCACTTGCGAAGCTAGGGCTTGATATAGCAAAAACCAGTCATCGTAGCACTTTCACTATAAATCCATTTTGGCGAGGTTTCAGGATCTGAAAATATTACATGTCGAAATTAAGATCCCCATGTACCTTGTGTCCGAAGGAGAGCCTATAATTCATTGTACTTTCAGACTTATGATCTGTACAATATAGGGTTTCTGCCTCTTCCAGATCTCAGTTATAAACAGGTGACCTACGCAAAAAGGTCACAACTTGGGCTAGGAAGCTCCAAATGAAATTTAGTAAAAAGTGGCAGGTAGGGTACGGATTGTAAGTTCACAGGTATGATTTTTAGAGGCCTAAATTGAACCAGTGACACGTGACATTCTGTACAAGTTTGCTCTCTTGTTTTATCCCATAAACAGGTCACGTTGCGACACTTGGCATAAATCTCTCTGAGAGAATCCATTTGAGGTCAGACCTGTGTGATTGGAAACATAACAGGTCAGGCTACCACAGGAAGAATTTCAGACCCCGTAGATCTGAAATTTCAGAGTTACACTAGAAACAATCAGGTGCATATTTCTGTCAAAACAGAATTACATTTTGAGTACCTTCATTCATGGTTCCGTGAATTTAGGATTAGGGAGAATGTTGGAATTTTTGTATCAGAGACCACGGCTGGATGATCCTTATCAAAATTGAAATTTAGAGACCAAGATCAAACTTTTTGGTTGGGCAGAAGGTCGAGCTTGATCAAACCCTAGTTCTGGACTTTGATCGAAAAGGTGAAAAATTAGGGCTTCTGCAAAATTGGGAATTTTTGAAATCTGTGACCATAGCTAGAAGCTCATTGGAAAAAATCGAAGTTTAGAGCTTTGGATCAAACTATTTGGTTGGGTGAAGCTCCGAGAAACTCAAACCCTAATTCAGGGTCCTCCCCAATGAATCCAGCAAATTTGAGGTGTGAAACTTTGCAGTTTCAAATTCTGAGTATACCAGCTTGACCAGCTCAAGAAGGCGCATCTTAAATCATATCAGAAGTTTGAAATTCAAAGTTTGAATTTTTAGGGTTTCTTTGACAAACCCTAATCCAGTTCCAGATTCAGTTTCTGCAAATTAAGTGGATTGGGTTAATCCTAGAAGAGAATGGATTGGTCACCTGCATAAGTGAAGAAGTTCTAGTTTCAGAGGGAGATGAGGCTAAAGAAGATTACAAGCAAACTCGACAGGTATGACTTACGGGTATGTTTAGAAATCTGTTCATGATTAAGTTTATGATATTTTTGTCTTCATTAAGATTAGTACAATCTTGATTAGTTTTAGACTTGTCGTATCACCTTAATAAAAATATGAATGCATTAGGGTTTTTGACACTTATGATTGTACTAATGCATTGTGGTGTTGTATGAAGTTGATGTTGTCCGCTAACATGAAGGGTACATCAAGAAAGACAAATCATGTTCTAGTTCAAGAACATGTGACCATGGTGACATGAAGACAAATCATCCATTGTCATGGATCACATAAAAGATTTACTTAAGAGGTATGTATAACTTGGTTCTATAATGGTTAACCTATGAGATATGCAGGTTACTAGCACAAGTCATTGAAGAGAACAAGAAGACATTATGTGGGTATGTTAGACATAACTAGCTAGCATGCTAATCTAGGTATGTTTTTCCTATATCAAGTTAGAATCCTACCTTGTGTTAGGATCTCTTATATAAGTATACATGACATAATTGATAATGATTATTTATGAAGTTAGAAATTTAAGTAATCTAGGGTTTATGCATATTATGTCTCTTACCTTGATTGATGATATAACTAACCAGAAGAGTTCTATGGTCAAATATGAATATGCATAAGTAAGAGAAGTCTTCCCTAAAACATTGAATGCTAATGCTTATTATCTATGTTTGAAATGATCATGACTATATATGTTTAAGATTATTGTGTTTTGATAGTATTGAGATTATACTAATGAATGTATGAGATCTCGAGGGTAACACAATGATGATACTAGTAAGCATGCATAGTGATCGAGGATGGATATAAGTTCAAGGACAAGTAATCGAGGAAGAAAAGATCAAGAGGGAGCACACTCCAGTAGTTCCTGCAAGGAAGCAAATATTGAGAGGGAGTCCACCCTACAAACCAAACAAAGATAAGTATTTGAATTGTCATTTCTTGCATATTTGTTTGTTTAAATAATATTGTTCAATGATGTATATGCTTATGTTCCTAGACTTAGGGTGTGTATTATGCATATTAGAATAATTGCATTAATGAACAGTATACTACTAATATGCATCTGATGGGTAAGTGGCCTATGGCATTGTACAACATTCCATTGGTACTTATCTAGAATGAAACCTCTTTGCTGACATGTTGGGAGTTGTGCACACTCTTAACAATGTTCTGGTAGAGATTGGAAGGCATTTAGAAAGTTACGGGATATGGATAAATGTTGTATTGAAGCATTGGCTAAGATAATTGTATGACTGTATGACACATTTATTTATGTGTAAGAATTTGTTCTGAAAACTATGAGATGTTTTCTAATCATGCAATTTAACTTGTTTTGTAGGAAAGATCATATACCATCACCTACAAAAGAAGGGCTACAACATTTGTTCAACAACAAAGTTATCTATTGAAGATATTGAAGTTCCCAGGATTCGAGAAGAACACCATGATCGAGGAGTACCAGTCAATCATGAAGAATGATGTTTGGGATGCAGTCCCAAGACCTGAAGGGAAGTCTATTGTGACTTCCAAGTGGATCTATAAGATCAAGCATGCTGCAGATGGTAGCATAGAAAAATACAAAGCGAGGTTTGTAGCTCGTGGCTTCTCTTAGAAAGAGGGAATAGACTATGAAGAGACTTTTGCTCCTATGGCCAGATACACTTCCATTAGAACAGTACTTGCTTTGGCTAAAGTGATGAAATGGAAGATACACCAAATGGATGTCAAGACAACTTTCTTGAATGGTGTAGTTGAGGAGGAAGTGTATGTGGATCAGCCAATTGGTTTTGAGACACATGACAGAGAGTCATATGTGTGCAGGTTAAAGAAAGCCTTGTATGGCTTGAAGCAAGCTCCTAGAACTTGGTATGGTAGGATAGAAAGCTTTCTATATAGCTTGGGATTTACTAAGAGTAAAGCGGATTCCAACCCTTACTACAAGGTTGAGGAAGGCAATCTTGTGATACTACTTCTGTATGTGGATGACCTGTTTGTTACAGATGAGGATGGATTGATTGCTTATACCAAAGATGAAGCTTGTTGCTGAGTTCGAGATGAAGGACTTGGGGATGATGCACTATTTTCTAAGCATGGAGGTGTGGCAGAGTGCAGATGGGATCTTCCTTGGACAAGTGAAGTATGTAGTAGAGATCCTGAAGCGGTTCGGGATGATGGACTGCAAGGCCATGGCCACACCTATGGCATCGAACCTGAAGCTTCTGTGTGATGCTTCATCTGATTTGGTTGATGTCACAGTGTATTGTCAGATGATTGGGTCCTTGATGTACCTGACGAACACTAGACCAGATATTTCCTTTGCAGTGAACACATTGAGCCAATTCCTGATGGATCCGAGAGGTGTTCACCTGGTTGCTGTAAAGCATATTCTGAGGTACCTGAAGGGTACAATTGATTATGGGCTCAAGTATGATGTGGATCAAAAGTTTAACCTGCAGGGTTATGTTGATTCAGTCTGGGCAGGCAGTGTTGCAGATAGGAAGAGCACTTCTGGGTGCTGCTTTAGTATGGGATCAGGTGTGATCTCTTGGTTTAGCAGGAAGCAATCCTGCGTAGCACTGAGTACAACCAAAGTAGAGTATGTTGCAGCTTGTTCGACTAGTTGTGAGGCAGTATGTATCCGGAAGCTACTGTCTGAGTTATTTGATCTCCCGATGGAGGCTACTGGTATCTTTTGTGACAACCAGAGTTGTGTGAAGCTATCTGAGAACCCGGTGTTCCACAACAGGTCGAAGCACATTGAGATCAAATATCACTATATCAGGGATATGGTGCAGAGAGGAGCAGTGAAGCTCCTGTATGTTGCGACGGATGAGTAGGTTGTGGATGTGTTGACGAAACCACTAGCCAGAGTGAAGTTTGAGTACTTCAGACAGAGGCTTGGTGTTCTTCATATTGATGACACTTCGAGGAAGAAGTGATGGACACATTTGCTGAAGCCATTCCAAGCATGGTGAGAGGAGGATCCTTCCCATGGCTATGGATGTAAGCGCTGGATGATGAGCATCAGGATGATGCTCCAGTTACTGCTCTGTATATGCATCATGTTGGATGCTTGTTATGATCAGTTGGATCATGTATATGTATATGCATCATGTTGGATGCTTGTTATGATTAGTTGGATCATGTATATGCATATGCATCATGTTGGATGCTGGATATGATCAGTTGGAGCATGTATTTGTATATGTATTAGTTGGATACATTGTATGATCAAGTAGATCATGTATGATGATATGTATCAGGTGGATACATTGTATGATCAGGTAGATCATGTACGATGATATGTATCAGGTGGATACATTGTATGATCAGGTAGATCATGTATGATGATATGCATCAGGTAGATACTTGGTATGAATCAGGCGGATGCACTGTATGATCAGGATGATCATGGATGATGAGCTTCAGGATGTTGCTCCAGATGATATGTATCGGGATGATGCTAAAATGATCAGGATGATCATGTGATGATGTACATCAGGTTGATGTATAGTGAGTATCAGGTTGATACTCTGTGGCCGTGGACAGGTTGTGCAGATGAGCATATAAGTAGACCTGGGAGATCCGATAGGTTGGGATGTGTACCCGTAATAAGTCCTGGGATTCTCTTTCGAGGCATTGCTCTGGGAGGACATATAAGTAGACCTGGGAGATCCAATAGGTTGGGCTGTGTGCCTGTAATAAGTCCTAGGATGCTCTTTCGAGGCATTGTCCTATGGCATATAAGTAGACCTGGGATATCTGATAGGTTGGGTTGTGTGCCCATAATAAGTCCTGGGATTCTCTTTCGAGGCATTGCCATGAACACATGTAAGTAGACTTGGGAGATCCGATAGGTTGGGATGTGTGCCCGTAATAAGTCCTGGGATGCTCTTTCGTGGCATTGTGGTGGGGGTCACATGTAATACGTCCTGGAGATCCAGATAGGTTGTGCTAGTCACGTAAAAGGCCTCGGATGCTCTTTAGAGTTCTTGATAGTCAAGACACTCTTTTAAGGTTTTGTTATAGTCACATGTAAGTGGACGTGGGAGATATTTTCGGTCATGCTTCAGCACATAAATGGTCCTGGGATACTCTTTCGAGGCATTGTGACAGATGTAATAAGTCCTAAGGATTCCATAGTATGGCCAGTGATGATGAAGACCTGCAGGTGGTGGGCCTACATCCAACATGAAAAAGGGTTGGCTCTGTAGAACTTCCTATGACGAGTAGATTGGACATTGATTGAGATAGCAGCAGCAGTGACAATGACGATGACGATGATTCAGTGATGATGATCCAGAGAAGAAGACTTGTGCTAGTAGATCTGTGTCGAGAAATACCTTCCTAGTTAAGAGGGAGTGTTGATGTATTTGTAACTTCAAAATGTATTTAATATATGTATATTGTATTCCTATAGAGATGTTATTATTCCTCTATACGGAAGTGTTGTCATTTATATTGTAAGTGTCGTAACTTATACTTGATAGGTTATTAGACCACCTTGATGGGGTCGGCCCTGTATAATTCATGTGGGTTAAAGGGTTATTAGACCACCCTATTGGGGGTCGGCCCTGTCAGCATTATGCTATGTGGTTAAGTTGAGGCCGACCTAGTAAAGGTTATTAGGCAAGTCAAGTCATGTATAAATAGAGTGCAGGAGGCACTCTATTTGATCATTCAATTTCTCACTCATACTCTCATTGGAGAGTGGCGCACTTGTGGAGGAGGAGAAGCTGCTGCTAGGAGTACTATCTCTTGTACTTGGGTTGTATCATTGCTCTATCTATCTCTGAGGAAGTTGTGGGGTTTTTCACCTTTATGGTTTTCCCCAATGAAACTCTGTGTGTCTATTGTCTCTTGTGTGCTTGCATTATTATGTCCATGTTTGATATGTTGTACATGTTGTTCTCTCAGTTAAGATCCTAGATCATATTGAAGTAAATTCTGAAAAACTAGCAGGTGAGCCATCCTCCTGTTCCACAACTCACATGTCTTAGTGCTACTACTGGTATGGGCCAATGCATGATGAGGTTGGAAGAGAATCTTGTACAGTTTCCCACATCTAACTCCAATGGCACATGAAGTAGATGGTCCCGCGGCTTTGGGAAACACATACACTTTCCCATCTAGGACATATACTCCAAAGCCCTTGTACTCAATAGTGGAAACTGCAACAAGGCTCTTCTTCATCCCCCAGACGTACAAGACATCCCTCAATGTCATGGACTGCATAGACTCCCTCTGAAAGGTAATAGCCCCTCACTCAACTGCTCTCACAATAGTGTCATCACCCAACACTATCTCTAGAGTCAAGCCGGTCTCAGTCATCTCAGTGAACATATCATGAACACCTATCATATGGCTCGAATCCCCACTATCAATGTATCAAGTGGAAGGAGTGGCCGAAGAACTCAATGAATGGCCAACCAATAGAGAACAATGAATTTGGTCCTCCACATCATTATTGGTACTAGAAATACTCTCTGTATAACCAGTATAGAGAGAAAAATATCCCTCAAAACGTGAAGTAAAATCATCAATATCTACTATTGCTATCGTCCGTTGTCCCTTCTTCTTCTTGTTCACACACTTTCCAACATAGTGCCCAAACTTTTGGAAAGCAAAGCACTTGAATTTGCTCATGTCTTTTTTTTTCTCACATGTGTGATGTTTGTTCCAACCCTTAGGACCCTTCTTGAACTTCTTCTTCTTTCCCTTTGCTTCCAACGCTACATTGTCCTCATCCTCCCTACTCTGAGATGAACTACCCTGTATGTATCTGATGAGTCCAATTTTTAGGTATTTGATAAACCTTTTTCCCACAGTCAAGCTCAAGCAATGGCGAAGAAACACACTCATTTGTGGGAAAAATGTTTTACTTTAATTATTTAATGAAGTTGTTCTTGACGATTATTCTTGTATGTTTAAAATGCATATTCAATAAACTAATTCTGTGGAAATCAAGCGTGATTGAGTAGGTTCAGGGGCATTAAAGGACGAACGTGTAGAAGACTGAGGGATCATGCAGCTCGGTGCCCCGTTTCCTGATTTATAGAGAACGCACTCATGTTCAAGGAGAATCGGCATTTAGACATTTAGTTAAGTTCAACATTAAGAATTATATAAATATGGACCTCTCGGGTAGCGAGAGGTCTCTGTTGACATTTTTGGAGAAACATTGTTTTACGTTTTTGCACTCTTGAGATACTTTTGAGTTCCACAATTTTGTGAAGACATGGAGTTTATATTTTAATGGAAGATTGATGTTAAATCCCAGTCAGCGTCTATAAGTTTCTTTTCCTCCTGAGTATAGGTTGGAGAGGGCCCCTCCAACACGTAAGTCAGGGGATTTCCATTTTTCAGGTATTTCCGATTATGTGTTTTACAGTGATGAAAATTTATATCGCATATGGAATCATTTGAATGATGTCTTGATTCTGTAGTAATTCATAACACGTTCTGTAGTTCAGCAATACGGTTTCAGTAGTCCTGTAGCTGCTTTCTTCCAACACACATTTTAAACAACGATTCCATATATATTAGCATTGCCTTCAAAAATCATGGTTTAGATCTAAGGTTTATGAATGTTTCCCATCATGATTAATTGCTTATCGAGATTGATTGCTTTGATTTCTTAATAATAGATGTGTAGCATGAGATGTTAGATTAGAATTCTAGTTTTATGCTTAAGTAATTACAAACCTTGCTTTCTTTAATTTAGAATAGATCTGTTATGGCATTTCACTTTCATAGTCTAGATTCACCATTCCGCATTAGGTAGATTCATCTCTTTCACTTTCAACATTTTTAATTCTTTAAAATAGATTTACTGCTTTTAGTATTTTAATTCTTTAGAATAGATTTACTGCTTTTAGTATTTTAATTCTTTAAAATAGATTTACTATTTCCCAGTATTTAATTCCCTAGTATAAACAGTTTTATGTATTGAGTAGGCAACCTTTAAAACATTGATACTGATACCCAACCGTGACAAAGATTATCCTATAAGAGCACAGATAGTGCCTGCACCTCTAAAGTTTGTACGTCCCCCGGGTTGATAATTAAAGTAGGCTCTTAGTACAATTGCCCTCATTAGGCATCCATATTGGGAGCTCACTAGTATCTTCTTCGAGTCTCCTCCTGTATGAATTCATCCCAAAGACGATCCCAAGAAGGCATGTGCTCACGAGAAACCATAGACTGTACAAATATACCCCATGGCTGTGTCACACCATTCAAGGCTATTCGTACCATCTCTGTTGTAGATATTTCTCCCTACGGATAGGTAGAAACTCTCTTAGGATAAAGCAGGATGCACTGACTCTATGCTAAGACAAAAAGGAAACAAATGCTACCTTGAGTTCCTGAAATAATCTTCACAACAAGATTAAATGCATTCAGAAGAGATGAAAGACGTAACTCACCTTCCAATTCGACGTTTGTCCCGCTTCTAGCTCTTGATCCCGAAGCTCCAATGTAGAACCTGTTGAAATCAAACAAAGGACAAGCATGCAAGCTTCCAAATACCTTGAAGCAAAGATTAAGTTCAAATCTAAACTAGATACATTTCATATCAAAGATTTATACAATACACATAAAATGGGAAAAACAAGACAAGTTATCTTTTATTGCAAACTTGAAGAGTGCTTACAAAGGTTGCTTGATATCCAAGCCAATCCTCCAGCTCCAAGTGCTTCTTCTAGCTATCTCTGCAGAAGTCTGAAGATCATAGGTTTGATGCCCCAAAAGTACTCCCTTTGGCCCATGGAAAGCTTCTCTCTTATAGTACATGGGAAGGTTAACCAATAAGAGAGAAGTGTGGATCTATGGAGGGTTTAGTGGATCAAGCCAGCTAAACAAAGAAGGAGTTAGGATCGAACCAAAGGTGGTAATCCCAACAAAATCTCCTCGAAGGTTGAATCCCAAAGTCCAAGGAAAAAAGGCTAATTTCGGACTACCGCGCCCCTATAACTGAGCATAACGCGGTAATACCGCGCCCCAGAGAAGGAGAAACGCGCGGTAGTGCTGACTACCGCGCCCTTGTAGATGTGCAGGGAGCGGTAGTGCTTGCAAACAGGGCTACTTTGGGTTGACAGATGGCAGAAAAAGGTTTTTCTTTCAGTGTTCAGTCAATGGTTTTCACTCTGGATGTTTAGATGATCTTTAAGGGAAACTGTCGTTTAGGTCGGTAATGCAAGGATGCGACACTAATACATAATGTGTAATATTGAGGTATAACAAATGCCCCCTAAAGTGTGAGGTCAGAAGAGACTGATGGCTGAAAGCCTTTACAAATATGGTTCAGAGATAGCATCGAGGGGAGCAACAAGGAGCTTAAACAGAAACAAAATGTCAGATATACCACCGAGACGGGAATTCCCATGCTCGAAAACAAATGACTCAAAGCATGGATGCCGACCAATACATTGCACATCCATGAGTACTGAGATGATATAGACTATAGACAAATCATGGATGCTGTGAACAAGCGTAGATCCATGAGACAATAATGGCACAACCACGACCAATACATAAATGGATCTGTGTGACAATACAAAAAAATCTCCATTGCAACCTAGACGTAATCAAAATACAAAAGGGTGTCCAGGGTCTTCAACCCGATCGCAAATGATACGAATCTAGCCATGTGATTAACAAGGTGTTGAAGTCGAACATGGTAGAAACCATTTGATTACCGGTCAATGATGTGAACCGTTAACAAATGCGAGGGAAATCACCAATAATGACAATGATCCCCAAGGTATCTATAGTACATCTCAACGAAATGAGAATAAAGGAGTTGATGTCGAGCATCCAAGAGATCATTCAATCAGAGGTCAATGATGAAAACCTACTGTCGAAGATGAGGAAACCTGCCATTGAGGCATGTAGGTACCAAGGTACTAGTGGTTGACTCCTAAGCCTAATTCCTGGATAGTAATTTGGTGTCGACAGGAATAGACTCGTCGAAGGTGGGCCATAATGATTCCCACATCATCGACACGAAATCAGGATGAGAGATAGTATGGACCGACGAAACAATAGAATATGTACTGACACAAAGGGAAGGTTTGACATGAAGTGGAGGTGGACTCAAGGTAATAACCCTTTGAACATATAATGGCATGAAATAGAGCTTGGCAGCAGGGACTACTTGAACAGACAGAACCACAGGAAGTGTGAACTCATAGAAATAATGAGGACGCATGATCATAATGATGACACTATCAGCAAGACTGACTACCCAAAACAGACAAGGTGAGGATGCATGCCATGTTCAAAGGTGACAACTCACAAGCTTCCAACAAGGTAAACTTGACTCATTTTCCCATTTTCCCCCGACATGATGGACGAGTACCTCTTTGTTGTTTTACGAGCTTGAGGAGGATAACAGATGCTCGGTATAGCTCATCTCATATATGAGTCCAATATCACATGTTTTTCGAACCTGAGAAAGGAGGGGTTCATCCCAAAGTGGGCCCTTCGATGTTGAATTTTAACGAGTCCAAGGAAGGAAAACTCGGTCGTCATTTCATGTTTAGAGAGTCTGAAAAGAACTAGAGAAGACTCCAACGGTCCTTTTTTGTAAAGTTAGCCTCATTGCCCGAAAAATGGTAAAACAACGTGGGAGAGGATTCTTCCAGTCATGATTGGATGGAGTATTCCTTTTTCGTAAGTAGTGCCCCCTAGTCCGAAAAAGGGGTAAACTATCACTAGGGAGACGATCATTCAAATCCTTTTACAAGCGTGAACGAATCAATTTTGCTTGGCCATCTTTTCCTATTTTAGGAGTTTGAAAAGAGATTAAAGAGGACTCCATGTACAACTTTGTCATGGTTGATGACCAAGTATGACAAAGAAAAAGTAAACTCGGCACGGTTACTTTTCCGTAAATAGTCTAGCGAGGCCGGATAAAGTGATAAACCTATACTCGTTAGACACACCTTTTTACTCCAATTGTTTAACGAGCATGATAATGGTATCAAAATCACTCAGAATCTTTTTCATGTTTGGATCCAGAGCACGAAAAAGGAAAAGTAAGCTCAAACCACTTTTCATGTTTTAACCAGAGCACAAAAAAAGTGAAAAGTAAGCTCAAACACCATCTTACTGTTTTTAACAAGCTCGAAGATAGGTTGGAAGAATGCTCATGATGTTTGCTTCATTTTTTAACGAGCTTGTAACAGAAAATGAACTATGCTTAGGATAATTTTCATGGTTTAATGAGCTCGAAACCTAAAAAGGAAAGTATGCTCGAAAATGTTCCCAATGGTGAACTTCTTCCCGTCATGAAATCCAAAGGTTGGTACATGCCCCCAACATGATTGCTAGAAGTGACTTAGCTCCAACGTGGTGTGGAGAGGCGAACGAGTTGACTTCAACGTAACTTCCAGAGGTTGAAGAGATGCCCCCAAGCTTCATTTCATTCACCTAAGGTATAGGCGGGTGAAAAGAAAGTTCATGTACTAAGTCTACGAGGAGACTTGACTCAAAGGGAAAGGATATGTTTCATTTTTTAACGAGATTGACACGGGAATAGAACTCTGCTCAAAGGTAGTTTCATTTTTACCCAAGCTTGAAACTGAAAGTAAACTATGCTTGGGATTGATTTCATTTTTACACAAGCTCGAAACCAATGGTAAATTGTGCTTGAGGGTCGGTTTCATTTTTTAACGAGCTTGAAACAAAGAATAAACTATGCTCATAGGAACCTATTTCATTTTTTAATGAGCTTGACATAGAAAGGGAACTATGCTCATGGTGACATGTTTCATTTTTTAACGAGCTTGACACATAAAGGGAACTCTGCTCAAAATGATGGTTGGTTTCATTTTTACAAAAGCTTAAAACCAAAAGTAAACTATGCTTGAAATGATGGTTGGTTTCATTTTTACACAAGAGTGACAAAACCAAGATTCTCTTTGGACTAAAGCAGAGACAAGGAATCAATCTTTCCCAACAATCATTAAATAGGATGTAAAGGAAATAAGATGCCAAGCAATCCAAACACACCAAACCAAAAAATGATCGCAAAACCTTAATATGGGTAAAAAATGCAAGCAAAACACTAGTGTTTACTCAAAGGGCCAACATGGATCCAAATCTCGAAAAGACCCAAAAATAACCAAACAAAGCAAATAAAAACACCTTCCAAGAACTACCGCGGGCCTGCAGGCAACTTGGTAGCGATACTGATGTACTAGCGCACTCTAGACAGTGGTTAAGGCGTGGTACTACCGCTCTGTAGGTAGTTACAGGGGCGCGGTAGTGTCTGAACAGGGTGAAAAAGGCGAAAATTTAAGAAAATATTTTGACTTTTCGAGGGTTTTCCAACCCAGAGGACTTACTGATCTGTAACAGAAGTCTAATGTAGAGAACAAGGAAGTGAATGAGGGTAAAAGAACCCAATTCTTACAATCAATGAGTGCAATTGAAAGCAAACTTCACAAGCAAAGAAAATGGATTCAAGTCCCCAGTGGAGTCACCAGTTTTTGTTGTAGATATTTCTCCCTACGAATAGGTAGAAACTCTCTTAGGATAAAGAAGGATGCACTGACTCTATGCTAAGACAAAAAAGAAACAAATGCTACCTTGAGTTCCTGAACTAATCTTCACAACAAGATTAAATGCATTCAGAAGAGATGAAAGTTGTAACTCACCTTCCAATTTGACATTTGTCCCGCTTCTAGCTCTTGATCCCGAAGCTCCAATGTAGAACCTGTTGAAATCAAACAAAGGACAAGCATGCAAGCTTCCAAATACCTTGAAGCAAAGATTAAGTTCAAATCTAAACTAGATACATTTCATATCAAAGATTTATACAATACACATGAAATGGGAAAAACAAGACAAGTTATCTTTTATTGCAAACTTGAAGAGTGCTTACAAAGGTTGCTTGATATCCAAGCCAATCCTCCAGCTCCAAGTGCTTCCTCTAGATATCTCTGCAGAAGTATGAAGATCATAGGTTTGATGCCCCAAAAGTCCTCCCTTTGGCCCATGGAAAGCTTCTCTCTTATAGCACATGGGAAGGTTAACCAATAAGAGAGAAGTGTGGATCTATGGAGGGTTTAGTGGATCAAGCCAGCTAAACAAAGAAGGAGTTAGGATCGAACCAAAGGTGGTAATCCCAACAAAATCTCCTCGCAGGTTGAATCCCAAAGTCCAAGGCAAAAAGGCTAATTTTGGACTACCGCGCCCCTATAACTGAGCATAACGCGGTAATACCGCGCCCTAGAGAAGGAGCAATGCGCGGTAGTGCTGACTACCACACCCCTGTAGATGTGCATGGAGTAGTAGTGCTTGCAAATAGGGCTAAGTTGGGTTGACAGATGGAAGAAAAAGGTTTTGCTTTCAATGTTCAGTCAATGGTTTTCACTCTAGATGTTTAGATGATCTTTAAGGGAAACTGTCATTTAGGTTGGTAATGCAAGGATGTGACACTAATACGTAATGTGTAATATTGAGGTATAACAATATCACTGCCTTGTACAACATCCCCAATAGCTGCAAGTTCATCTCTCACCTGTGTAATCTTAGTAAGGGAGGAAGCCATGCTTTCACCCTTACTCATGTGAACACTCTTCAAATTTTGCCTCAACACCATCTTCCTGTTTTCATTCAAACTTTGATGAAGATTTTCTAAAGTTGTCCACATCTAAAAAGCATGAGCCTTCGCTGAAATATGTGGGATCACATGATCCTTCATGACATCAAGATTGATACTTCTTGCTTTCACATCCCTTTTCATGAAGGCTTCCCTATCTGTAGCATCAGTAGGAACAATGATTGGGTTTGTTGTTGTACTGTAAACTATTTCCCATAGTTCATTCTCCTCTGGTATTAACATTATCCTATCCTTCCATGGGCTAAAATTTGTAGCCCCATCCAACCTGTCCTCTAGTCTAAGTCTAGTGACCATGACTACAACCTATACCAGTTCTTCTCAAAAGTAAACTGTTCAAGAACCTGTTCTTCACAAACCCTCTTCTTTCTCAACTCTGAAATTTTTTTGAGTGTTTATTTTTTGCTTTTTATCAACGCTCTGATACCATGAAAGTTTTAGAACCCCAACCTGGTTTCAATTTTTCCAACTTCTATGCATGTAGTTTAATGCCCAAACCCCAACATGCATATATTTCTCATATAAAAAATTGTTTTGCTTGAAATACATGAAATTCTTTTAAATTAAATAACTCAGAAAATTAACTTTCAGCCTAAAATTTTCTTACTTAGAAAATTATAACAGCCATGCACATAAAAATTTGACTCGGTATTTTTGACCAAAATGGTCCAGGATAAAACCCCTAAGGGAAAACCTATTTATGAGAGAGAGATTTTATTTTTCAGGGAAATTTATAAATTACAATAGTAGTACTTATCTCTTATTTCTATCTTGAAATACGTGCTAGAATCACTCTGAAATTGCTGTACGGACTGACAAAAAATTGCATCTTGAAAAATGAGCCTGTATGGCCTCACACGTGCGAACTGTATGGACAAGTACAGTACGGTCTACCTCATTTTTTGTGCCTTAATTTATTCCTCGAAATCTGTGCACTGTAACTTCTATTTACTGCCTCGAATTCTATGCACTGTACTGTCTAGTACAACAATAAATGTTGCCTTTTTCTTTGGAAAGCGTGCCACCTCTTTGCCTCGATTTCTGTGCAGTAGTACGTCTAGGTACAACACGACCTCCTCTAAAATTATGTGCAATTAATGCTACTGTTCAACTCCTCAATTTTTGTTCCAGTCAATGCCTTGAAAAATGTGCCCGCTCCTTGGGAATTATGCCCAGCCAGATATTCTCGTTTTCTGTGCAAGAGTTTTTCCTCTCTCTCCCAAAATAGACCTCTCGTCTCTTGCTCTTATCCTCTCCAAACACATGGAAGAAAAGTGAATAATAATTAGGTTTGCCTTCCCCTAGCCTTTTTGTTCATGGCAACTTCCTCCTCTTCATCCAATGGCCAAGATTAGATTAGATCAAAGGCTCTCAATAAATGCTCATTAAATGACATTTAGTGCACATGTATCATTTAATTTTGTGAGGACCTTTTAATTAATCACTCACTTGAAATAATCACTTAAATGAACTTAGGAAATAAAGCACGACTTAAAATTTAATAAAGTGACTTTATAAAAATAAAGTACTTCACACTTTATTAAAAATCACTAGGCGTCACTCTTTTAAAGTGTTCTTGTCCAGCCAAGGAAACACTAGGTGAAAAACACTTCCTTGGTAACTTTTCAACACTCAGACAACTTCACACAGCTCTGGTTGTCACAACAGACAGAAGTTGCATTTAACTCGAGATCAAACAAACCTGCAAGCAACTTCCGAAGCCATACTGCCTCGCAGCTTGCTGAACAAGTTGCCATATACTCTGCTTCGGTTGTACTGAGTGCCACACTCATCTGCCTCCTACTGAACCATGAGACCATATCGGATCCCAAACTGAAGCAGCACCCTGATGTGCTCTTTCTATTCGTGACACTCCCAGCCCAATCCGCATCAACATAACCCTATAGGTTAATCCTCTGATCTGATGCATATCTGAGGCCATAATCAACCGTACCCCTCAGGTACCTCAAAACCATGCTTTGCTGCAACTAGGTGAACTCGTCTCAGCTCTACCATGTACTAAGTCAGTCTGTTCACCACAAAGCATAAATTCGGCCTCATGTTCGTTAAGTACATCAAAAAACAAACTATTTTCCTGTATGTCGTGGAATCCATCATCTCTAAAGAAGTATCACACAACAACTTCAGATTTGATTCCATAGGTGTGGCCATGGCCTTGCAATCCATCATCTTGAATCTCTTCAGGATCTCTACCGCATATTTTCCTTAACTCAGGAAAATTTCCTTTGGATTCTGCCACACCTCAAGACCTAATAAATAGTGCATCATACCCAGGTATTTCATCTCAAACTCTGCAGCAAGCTTCCTCTTCATTTCTGCAATGAGCTTCTCATCACCTGTCAGAAAAAAAATCATCTACATACAACAATAGAATCACAAGTTTCCCATCCTCAACCTTGTATTAAAGGTTGGAATTCACTTTACCCTTGCTAAATCCCAAGCTCGTCATAAATCCATCAATCCTACCATACCACGTCCTGGGTGCCTATTTCAAACCGTACAAGGTGTTCTTCAATATGCACACATGATTATGCCTGTCATGTGTCTCAAATCCTAGTGGCTTCTCCACATACACTTCCTCCTCTACTAAGCCATTCAGGAAGGAAATATTCACATCCATCTAATGTACCTTCCACTCCATTACTGTGGTTATAGCAAGTATAGATCTGATCGAAGTGTATCTAACCACGAGAGAAAATGTCTCCTCATAATCTATGCCTTCTTTCTAGGAGAATCCTCGAGCCATAAATATTGCCTTGTATTTCTCGACACTTTCGTCTGCTACATGCTAATCTTGTAGATCCATTTGGAAGACACTACTGAATTCCCTTCTGGTCTCGGAACCACATCCCATACATCATTCTTCATGATCGACTGATACTCCTGGATCATAGCATCCTTCCATACTTTCGTTTTTGGTTGCCTCTTCATAACTAGAAGGCTCTGCATCAATGATATCACACAACAATGCTACATAGCTAGAATATGGTCAAGGTCTCTTGCTTTCTCTGGAAGTCCCTTCTGGAGCACCATAATTTTATGCATCTTGAATAATCTCTCGTGCCCAGGTTGGTCTTCTCTTGTGAGTGTTCAACTCTCGGGATGTATCTACAGTTCTCTGCGTTTTTGTCATATCATGGTATTCTGGTTCTTCTGGAATCATTTCTTCCATTACAGTGTCTCTAACTCTGGGAGCTTCAAGTTCTTCTTCATGTGCTTCATCAGAGTGAATCTGCCTCGATCTGCTGAAAGTTGTATCTTCATCAAAGGTAACTTCTCTACTGGTCTCGATCTTCTTCAAGCACTCGTATATAGATTATGTAAGCCTTTGATGAATCACTATATTCGACGAAGATGCCCCTCTTCACTGAAGGCTCCAACTTAGTTCTTTTCTCTTTTCAAACATGTATGTATACATGACAGCCAAATATTCTGAGGTGGCTAACTTATGGCTTCTCTCCCGTGAACATCTCTTTTAGTGTCTTGTTCTCAAGTACATGGTGTGGAGTTATGTTCTGTACTTAGAATGATGTTCTTGCTTCTTCCGCCCATAAGTGCATTGGAAGGTCCTGATCATGGATCATAGCCTTCACTGCTTCCATTATCGTTCTATTATTTATTTTTGCAACACCATTATGTTGTGGATTGTAGGGAGTGCTCATATCCATCTTAATCCCTGATCCTTTACATAATATTTTGAAATATTCGGAAGTAAATTCACCTCCATTATCTGATCTTAAGGTCTTTATTTTCTTTTCAGTATAATTTTCTACAAGGGCTTTGAATTATTTGAACTTGCTAAATACTTCATCTTTAGTTTTCAAGAAATAAATCCAGGTTTTGTGAGAATAATCATCAATAAAATATACATAGTATGCATACTTGCTTAGTGAGTTGGAAGCCATAGGTCCACATACGTCCGAGTGTATTATCTCCAAGATCTCCTTTTCTTTGCTATCACTACTTGGAAATGGTTTCTTCACATTCTTCCCTTTCGCACATCCTTTGCATATGCCTTCATGTTTTTTCTAGATCTTGGGTAGACCATTCACCATCTTGCTCACGATCAGTAATGCCTTGTAGTTTATATGTGCAAATATTCTATGCGAGTTCACTTGGTTCCATAGTTTCATGAACCAATGCTTGTTTTGGTTGTCCCTTGAGTTTGTACAATACTCCCTCTTGCATTCCAATTTCTACTACATCATCAAAGGTTTTACCCTTAGGCCACATAAGTACTTGGCCATCAACAAATGAAACTCGAAATCCTTCCTCATCTAAGGCTGAGATGGAAATTAGATTCTGCTTTAGTCCTGGTACATAGAGGAAATCTTTCATCTTGATAGGATTCCCTGATTCTAGCTTGTAAGATGCTTCTCCTACCCCTCTTATGTGATATTGGTAATCATCTCCAAGTTTCACCTTATGAGGTGAGTCCTTTTCTATCAAGTTGTTGAGGGCATCCTTGAACCTTGTCATATGCTTAGAAGCACCATTGTCAACAAGCCAATCATTGCTTCCATGATAAATAGTACCTGTAAGTGTTGAAATCAGAACATATTCTTCATCGCTTAAAGAATCTTCCCGTGCTTTCTTCTTGACTGGTTCATCATATTCTACAACATGAGCATGATGCCTCTTCGGATTTCCTTTCTTGCTATTGCCTTTCTTCTTGGGATAATTTCTTTCAATGTGTCCCATTTCATCACAATTATAGAATTTGAAATTTGAGTAGTCTCTGGGAGGTCTTTGATTCTTGTGGAATGTTTTAGACTTGTGAGAATGATCATCTTTCTTGATCCTCTTTGTATGAGCTGCTAGGGCTTGATTATCTTCTTCACCTAAATTCTCTTCTCTGGCTTCAATCCTTGCTTCTTCCCGAGTGCAAGTTTCCCAAAGTGCACTGAATCTAATAAGTTTCTTTCTGGAACATATTCCTTGAATAAATGAATCCCATGATCATGGAATGCCATTTGAGGTGGTCATTGTTGAGATATTGTAACTTCTAAGAATATTATATTTGTACTTTATTATTTCGGAGATGTTTCATTCCTCCATGAAGACCTTATTGTATATCCGGAGATGTTTTATTCCTCCGTGGAGAATGTGGTAACTTGGGTTATTAGAATTACCTAGTGGGGGTCGGCTTGTATGAGTCACGTGGGTTAAAGGGGTTATTAGACCACCCTAGTGGGGTCGGACCTACCACATTATGTTAAGTTATTAAGTTGGGGCCGACCTAGTTAGTGTAAAAGTCAAGTCGGAGTTGTGTATAAATAGCGGAGGTGTGTTCCTCATTTAACACACATTACACTCACTTGTGATTAGTGCATAGGTGAGGGAGAGATATGCTATGTAGGAGAAGGAGCTCATGTCTAGGGTTTACATATTTGTATTTGCTGGTCATCTATATTGAGGAAGCTTTGCTAGGTTTTCTACCCCATGAGGGTTTCCCGGGATAAATTTGCGTCTCTTATGTTTATGCTGTGCTTGTTGTTCTTTCAGTGATCCTGTATATGCTATTGTTGTGAAATGGAATGTAATGCTGATATTTTCTGTCTTATCATATTGAATCTTAACATGGTATCAGAGCTAGCCTGAAGGAAGGCAATGTATGGCACTTACAACACTTGTCTCACTTGCGACAATTTGCAAGTTAGGGTTTTGTATAGCAAAAACCAGTCATTGTGGGACTTTCGCTATAAATCCATTTTGGCAAAGTTTCAGGATCAAAAACCTTTACAAGTCGTAGATAACATCCCCATGTACCTTGTGTCAAAAGAAAAACTTCGAATTCGCTGTATTTTGTGATTTATGATCAGTACAATCTAGGGTTTCTGCCTCTTCCAGATCTCAGTCATAAATAGGTGACCTAGGAAAAAAGGTCACAACTTGGGCTAGGAAGCTCCAAATGAAATTTCGTAAAAATTGATAGGTAGGGAACGGACTGTACTTTCTTAGGTAAGTGTTTCAGAGGTCTAAACTAAACCAGTGACACGTGGCACTCCGTACAAGTTCGCTCGCCTGTTTTATCCCATAAACAGGTCACGTTGCGACACTTGGAATAACTCTCTCTCAGAGAATCCAATTGAGGTCAGACCTGTGGGGTTGGAAAGAAGACAAGTTAGGATACAACAAGAAGAAGTTTCAGACCGTGTGGATTCATAATTTCAGAGTTACACCAGAAAAAACAGGTGCATATTTCTGTCCAAATAGAATTGGATTTTGAGCACCTTCATTTTTGGATCGTCATTGCTGTGGGAAATTAGGGTTTCACAGAAAGTTGAAATTCTTGGAGTCGGAGACCACGGCTGGATGCTCCTCATAAAAATTGAAATTTAGAGACCAAGATCAAAATTTTTGGTTGGTCAGAAGGTCGGGCTTGATCAAACCCTAGTTTGGGATTTTGATTGGAAAGATGGAAAATTAGGGCTTCTGCAAAAGTTGGAATTTTTTGAAATTTGTGACCACGGCTGGAAGCTCCTCAGAAAAATCGAAGCTTAGAGCTTTGGATCAAACTTTTTGGTTGGGTAGAAGGGTGGGATTTATGAAACCCTAGTTCGAGGTTCTATCTAGAAGATCCGGAAGTTTCGAAGGCAATTTTGAGGGGTCAAATTTTGCAGTTTTCAAAATTGAAGTATACCAGCTTGATCAACTCAGCAACCCACATCTTTCCATCCATTCAGAAGTTTTAAATTCAAAATTTGAATTTTTAGGGTTTCTCTGACAAACCCTAATCCAGCTCCAGATCTAGTTTCAGGGGAAGATGAAGCTAAGGCCTTACATAAGAAGATTACAAGAAATCTCGACAGGTATGTGTTGAAATCTGTTCATGATTAAGTTTATGATATGATTGTCTTCATGTTATTGAGGTTAGTACAATTATGATTGCTTGATAATGAATGCATGTGAATGATAGAAGGAATTCATTGATTAAGGTTATGACACTTATTATTGTACTAATGCACTTGTGGTGTTGTATGAGGATGATGTTATTTGCTAACAAGATACAGGTACATCAAGAAAGACAAATCAAGTTCTATGACCATGATGACATAAGGACAAAGACTCATCCATAGTCTTTGACCACATAGAAAATCCAGTTACGAGGTATGTATGACTTTGTTCTACTATGCTTAACCCATGAGATATGTAGGTTCTAGCACAAGGTCTCTAAATCATTGAAGAGAACAAATAAGATATTGTTTGGGTACGTTAAGACATAACCAAGCTTGATAATCCAGGTATGTTTTCCTATATCAAGTTAGAATCCTACTTTTTTAGGATCTTAGGTAAGTATACCTATATATGAAATGATCATGACCATACATACTTAAGATTATTTAGAATCATAATGTGTTGATAGTATTGAGACTATACTAATGAATGTATGATTATGTATGAGATCATGAGGATGACACTAGTGCACACTTGAGTATGCATAGTGGTCCAGGATGGATAAGAAGTTCAAAGACATATAGAGATCAAGTGGGAGGCAACCATAAAAGATAAGTATTTGAGTTGTTATTTGAATCTCTGAAATAGTAAATGATATTGCTTGTAATAGCTGTATGCATATTTGTATTCCTAGGATATATCATGCAGTATACTACTAATATGCATATGATGGGTCAGATTGGACAAACATTCCATTGTTTTTTATCTAGAATGAAACCTCTTTGCTGACATGATGAGAGCTGTGCACGCTCTTGACAGTATGTTCTGGTAGAGATGGAAGGCATCTAGATAGCCACTGTATGCATACAGGATATGGAAAAGTGTTGTGCCAAAGTATTGGTCAAGATAGTTGCATAACTATGTGAATCATATCTATATGCATAATAGGTTATCATGTCAAACATGATTTGATGATTATGAAGTATTACTAATCATGTAATTAACTTTGATTTGTAGGAAAGATCATGTGCTATGATCTACAAAAGAAGAATGATGAACACCTGTTCCAAAGAACGAGTGATGGATGTTCAACAAGAATACTTACAAATCAAACATACTATAGAAGGCTCGTGGCTAGAAGATTCTCTTAGAAAGAAGAAGAGGATCATGACGAGATGTTTGCTCCAAGTGGATAGATAAGACAATTCTCTTAATGGTGTAATTGAATAAATATATGTACGGGTACCCAGGATCGATAGTCATTTGATGAGCTTAATGATTGCCATGGGTGATGCGGATTTCAACCTTTGCTACAAGATTGAATATGGTTTCTATATATAGATGACATTCTTAGATGGATGCAAGAAGGAACTCACCACAGAGTTTGAATGATCTTAAGGCCCATATCAGTATACCCATCTAACGAGAGATGGAAAAGATAGATATGTAGAAGATCACTCAATGCAGAGTGTGAATGATGTTCAGTCACAGAGGAAGAATTGATAGCTTCTTGACATGCTTGGGTTTTACCAAAAGTAAATATCATAACCTTTACCTTAAGTTTATGGATGATACTATTACTATATGTGGATGATCTCTTTTTGATAGGGAATGAGAAACAGATCATGGAAAGCAAGAAGAAGCTAGCTACAGAATTTGAGATGAAAGATCTCGGATTGATGCATTAGTTCCTAGGTCTCAGCCAAGGAAAGTATGCTGTAGAAATATTGAGAAGATTTGATATGTTGGAATGTACAACCACTCTCATGGGTTTTGACTTGAAGTTGTTAGCTGATGACTCATCAGAGTTAGTGGATGTAACTCTGTACAGACAGATTATTGGGTCGTTGATGTATCTGATGAATACCAGGCCAGATATATGATTTGTTGTGAACACCTTGGGTCAGTATCTAGTGGAACCTAGGTGTGTTCACCTGATAGCTGCAGAGCATGTGATGAGGTACCTAAAAAGGTACGATAGACCTTGATCTTATTATCTTGGAGATCATGACTTCAGATTGTATGGATACACAGATGCTGATTGGGCAGGAAGTGTATCAGATAGGAAGAGCACATCGGGCGGATGTTATTATCTAGGATCTGCCATGATCTCATGGTTTAGCAGGAAGAAGTCTAGTGTGGCTCTTGGTACAGCTGAAGCGGAATATATAGCTGCTTGATCTGCTAGTTGTGAAGTAGTATGGCTTCGGAAATTGTTATCAGGATTGTTTGACTTAGAGATGGACCCCACTATGATCCTGTGTGACAACCAGAGTTGTATCAAGATGACAGAGAATCCAGTGTTCCATGATAAGTCAAAGCACATAGAGATCCGATATTTCTATATACGGGATATGGTGCAAAAAGGAGCTATCAAGCTCGAGTATGTAAGCATTGACGAACAAGTTGCTGACATATTGACCAAACCTCTGTCTCGAGTAAAGTTTGAGTATTTCTGAGATAAGCTTGGTGTGATTCAGAAGGACCCTCCTCAAAAGGGGGAGTGATGTGATCACTGATGATGAGATTGCCTGCATCGATAGAAAGGTCGATGATGTGGATACCTTTATTGATGATGTTGATGATGAGGTCGATGAGTGGTACTTATACTTGGTCTAAAATGATGAGGGGATTGTATTATCCCCGGACTTCGGTTCCTGAACTGATCCGTAGACATATGTCTCCGATAAATGGTCCCTAGTGGATGAGAGGGGATTGTATCATCCCCGGACTTCGGTCCCTGAATTGATCCGTAGACATCTGTCTCCGAGAATTGATAATAGGACCGCATCGTCCCTGGACATTTGGTTCAAAATGTACGTGATAGGATTGCATCGTCCTTGGACTCATGTCCTAAAGTGATAAGGATTGATCATCCTGGAAGTAGATTTGGATTGCATCGTCCATAGACATGAGACTTGTCTAAAATTGATAAGGATTGATCATCCTGGAAGTAGATATGGATTGCATCGCCATAGACATGAGACTTGTCTAAAATTGATAAGGATTGATCATCCTAGAAGTAGATCTAGATTGCATCGTCCATAGACATGAGACTTGTCTAAAATTGATAAGGATTGATCATCCTGGAAGTATATTTGGATTGCATCGTCCATAGACATGAGACTTGTCTAAAATTGATCAGGATTGATCATCTTGGAAGTAGATCTGGATTGCATCGTCCATAGACATGAGACTTGTCTAAAATTGATAAGGATTGATCATCCTAGAAGTAGATCTAGATTGCATCGTCCATAGACATGAGACTTGTCTAAAATTGATAAGGATTGATCATCCTGGAAGTAGATCTGGATTGCATCGTCCATAGACATGAGACTTGTCTAAAATTGATAAGGACTGATCATCCTGGAAGTAGATTTGGATTGCATCATCTATAGACATGAGACTTGTCTAAAATTGATAAGGATTGATCATCCTGGAAGTAGATCTAGATTGCATCGTCCATAGACATGAGACTTGTTTAAAATTGATAAGGATTGATCATCCTAGAAGTAGATCTAGATTGCATCATCCATAGACATGAGACTTGTCTAAAATTGATAAGGATTGATCATCCTGGAAGTAGATCTGGATTGCATCATCCATAGACATGAGACTTGTCTAAAATTGATAAGGATTGATCATCCTGGAAGTAGATCTGGATTGCATCGTCCATAGACATGAGACTTGTCTAAAATTGATAAGGATTGATCATCCTGGAATTGGATCATGTGTATTGCAGATTATGCTGCTATGATGATACTGTTGATCGAGATGATCTAGATATTGTAGATCGAGATGATCCAGATGCTGTAGATTGAGATGATCCAGATGATGTAGATCGAGATGATCTAGATTTTGTAGATCGAGATGATCCAAATGTTGTAGATCGAGAAGATCCAGATGTTGTAGATCGAGAAGATCTAGATGTTGTAAGATCGAGATGATCCAGATGCTGTAAGATTGAGATGATCCAGATGCTGTTGATCGAGATGATCCAGATGCTATCGATCGAGATGATCCAAATTTTGTCGATCGAGCTGATCCAGATGCTGTTGATCGAGATGATCTAGATGATGTCGATCGAGATGATCTAGATGACGATGTTGTTGATCATGATGATCTAGATGACGATGATGTTGACCGTGATGATCTAGATGACGATGCTTTTGATCATGAGGATCCAAATGTTGATGTTGCTGTAGCTGTTCAAGTGCTGCAGAAGATGAAGATTTAGTACTGAAGATGTTGATGTTCCAGTATTGAAGATGTTCCAGTAATTTCTTGAGTTACTGATGATGTATAAAGAAAGCTTCCAATGATTTATAGATGTATCATGTATGATGTTGATGACTCCTTGCTCCTGCAGATGTTGTTATAATATCATTCTCGTTAAGGGGGAGTGTTGAGATATTGTAACTTCTAAGAATATTATATTTGTACTTTATTATTCTGGAGATGTTTCATTCCTCCGTGAAGACCTTACTGTATATCCGGAGATGTTTTATTCCTCCGTGGAGAATGTGGTAACTTGGGTTATTAGAATTCCCTAGTGGGAGTCGGCCCTGTATGAGTCATGTGGGTTAAAGGGGTTATTAGACCACCCTAGTGGAGTTGGCCCTGCCACATTATGTTAAGTGATTAATTTGGGGCCGACCTAGTTAGTGTAAAAGTCAAGTCGCAGTTGTGTATAAATAGCAGAGGTGTGTTCCTCATTTAACACACATTACACTCACTTGTGATTAGCACATAGGTGAGGGAGAGATCTGCTATGGAGGAGAAGGAGCTCATGTCTAGGGTTTACATATTTGTATTTGTTGGTCATCTATATTAAGGAAGCTTTGTTGGGTTTTCTACCCCATGAGGGTTTCCCAGGATAAATCTGTGTCTCTTGTGTTTATGTTGTGCGTGTTGTTCTTTCAGTGATCCTGTATATGCTATTGTTGTGAAATGGAATGTAATGCTGATATTTTCTGTCTTAGCATATTGAATCTTAATAGTCATTACCAGTTCTGCATTCTCAACATGGTCCCCAATAACTTCTAGTTGATCTCGGATATGGGATACCCCTGTGAAGTAAGATTGAATGCTTTACGAGCTTTGAATATTCACACCCTTGAGTTGAGTTCTCAAGGTCATCTTTCTATTAATGTTCTTCCCTTCAAACAATATCTTCAGTGCATCAAACAACTCTTTCAGAGTTTGCAAAGATGATATGTGGGGGATCAAGTGATGCTTAATGGATTCAACAATGATCCTCTTGAATCAATTTATTCTTATGCTTGGCCTCATCTTCATCTCCCTCTGGATCCATAACTTCTTCTTTAATATAATTGTCCAACTCATTCTCTTCTAGAATGAGCATAACTCTATACTTCCAGGCACAAAAGTTATCTACTCCTTCAAGCTTATCCTCAAGATTGGTATGGTTTGTCATCTTGATAAAATGATAAACTCAAATGGAAATAGAGATAGTAGGACTTATCAATTGAGATGCCCCAATCAAGTGCTTGCTTCAATTTCTTTTGAAATTTGAATTCAGGATTACCTAAGGTTTGTCAGAGAAACCCTAATTTTTCCACTTTAGGATCTTGAAAAATTGAATGGATGAAAATATGTGCCTCCCTAAGGCGAGTTGAGCAAAGGTGCTTTTATTCCAAAACTGTGGACAAAACTTCCAAAAACGTGATGCCCTAGTTTCCCAAGCTATAGTGGTAGGCCCAAAAATGAAAGTTCTCCAATCTGAATTTTGCTTCCAAAGAAAAATGCGCCCTCCTAAGGAAAGTTGCATTGACCTCCTTTTTCATCCAAACTATGGTGAAAGGCCTCCAAAAAGAGAAACAGGAAAGAGAAACCCTAGTTTTCACTTCCTATAGTTGCAACTTCACAATGTCTTCTTTCATGATAGCTTTGATACCATGTTAGAATTTTAAATGCAATATATTAAAGGATCATTGAAACATAGACAAGCACAACATAAGCAATAGTACACAACAATTTATCTTGAGAAACCCTCGTGGGGCATAAAACCCAACAAAACTTCTTCAATATAGATTCCTCATAAAGTACAATGTCAATCCTCGTGCAATAACCCAAAACAAGAAGTCTTCAATAGAAACTACTCTTCTCTCCTAAGAGACTTGAATCTATCTCTCTACTCATGCGAACTTGATGAGTGAGTGAGGTGACCAAATGAGGAGGGCGAGCCTCCCATTTATACTAATAAAGTGTCTTGACCTTTTTCCTAACAAGGCCAACTTGACCTCTCAAACATGGCCGACTTGTCTAGAGTACAATAAAATATTCTTTTTGGATTCTTCTAGGCCGACACAACTAGTAATGTTTACATTGACTCTTTCAATGACTTTTATATGATCAAATACAACATAAATAATTCCTGAAGGAAGTACAATACAAAAAATACAAAATAAATCAAATAAGAATATCTTCCAAAGTTACATTCTTCAACACCAGAGAGGTGCAAAGTGTTGCGTTTCTAGACAACGCCTTTTGTTTAATTTTTTCCATTCTAGTTGGTTCGTAGCCTTGTTGTGCTCCTAGAAAGTCTTTACTATTTCCTCTTTACATCGTATTGCTTTAGTTTTCAATTTTTCATAGGCATATCAAGTTATTGATGTAACATGTTAAATTAGGAAACTAACTTAGAAAATGCAAGTCTAGGCATTATTACTCTCTAGTTAGGCCTTAACCTTTGGCTCCATACTGGAACTCTATGTAGTGTTTACATTATGAATCAAAATCCAACAATTGACCATGTGATTATTTATTTATGTTAAAATTCTTCAATACATGGCAATAGCCTTAGTTTGATTTCTAATCTACTTGGTGGAAACATAATTCATAGGTTTCAATTGTAATTCGTAAATATTTCGGAAATTGAATAGTCACCTTTGGAACTAGAAGGATGAATGTGACCACATATTGAATAAATCACTGATTCCCGTTCAATGCAAAGCATTCATCATTGGAATTATTCCTCTAGGCTTGACAATGGTATTAGAGCCCTAACTTTTGTTATAAATCTAGTCCTCCAGTTTGATTCCTAGCACTGCCTCCTTCTAATCCTAGCACTACTCTCCACAATATGGTATCGTTCTTCATGTTGAAATTTGGTTGAGCTTTGATCTTTAATTATTTTAGATGCAGAGACTTGAAGCAATGAGATAATTCTATCCATGAAATTCATACAACCATAACGCAAGATATACCCTGGGGAAAATCCTCAAAATTATGAGAACAAAAACCCCAGCAATTCTTCTTAGTATAATATAATGGATAGCAGAGAATGCTTTCTTTTACAACATAGTAGATTGCTTTCAGAAGATAAGAGATCACCAAACTTCTTGGTGAAGATACAGAAGCAATAGAGAAGAGAGATCAACCGGATGTGTGCCCATCATAACAATAACAAGCACGAACAATACCCTGCACAAAGAGAACTGCACAATCCTGTATAACATATTTATACATTCTTCTCTTCTATTTTTAACTTCTAACTTCAAGATGAACTCGCCCTCAAACTGGAGGTATTAATATTGCATGGAGTGGTGTGCCCCACTTCTTAGGGCGTGAAGGAGCTCAGTTTTGCATGCCAGTTAGAGCCTGCGTTGATCCTGAGAAGTTGAGCACAAGATTTGAAGACTATGGCATCAGTGTCTGTACGACCGGAAGACCATCTTGAGGGCACCTCAAACTTCAACACTTGGAAGGCTAGGATTCTCAACATACTAGAGGAACATGACTTGGATGGCTATGTATCCACTCTGGTGTAGGAGCCTACATCTAATGCAGGGCGCATCAACTTCAAGAAGAATCAAGATAAGGATAAACGGATAATCTATGATTTGGTAAAAGATAACTTGATGCCCTTGATCACACCATTGAATACCGCGAAAGAATGTTATGATACATTGACCAATCTATATGAGAAGAAGGCCTCGAGTCAAAATAGGGCATTGAAGAATAAGCTTCGGAACTTAAAGATGGAGACGGATAAGACAATGGCCTCCTTCTCCAAGATCTGTCAGGTAAGAGATCAACTTGCTAGTATTGGAGTAGTGGTGGTGTTAAATTTTCAGAATTTACTTCAATTTGATCTAGGATCTTAACTGAGAGAACAACATGTACATCAAATCTACAGCATATCAATCATGGACACAATAATGCAAGCACACAAGAGACACAGAGTTTACTTGGGGAAAACCATAAAGGTGAAAAACCCCAATAACTTCCTCAGAGATAGATAGAGCAATGATACAACCAGAATACAAGAGATAGTATTCTCCTAGCAGTAGATCCTCCTCCTCCACAAGTGCGCCACTCTCCAAAGTGTGAGTGAGAGAATAGAATGTGTAAAATGAGAGAGGCACACTCTCTATTTATACACTAACTTGACTTGACCTTTACTCAACTAGGTCGGCCTCAACTTAACCACTTAACATAATGCTGACTAGGCCGACCCCCACTAGGGTGGTCTAATAACCCTTTGACCCACATGGCCGACCCCCAATAGGGTGGTCTAATAACCCTTTGACCCACATGACTTATACAGGGCCAACCCCAACAAGGTGGTCTAATAACCCATCAAGTATAAGTTACGACACATACAATATAAATGACGACACTTTCATATAGAGGAATAATAACATCTCTATAGGAATACAACCACTTTCGTATAGAGGAATAATAACATCTCTATAGGAATACAATATACATATATGTGAAATACATTCCGAAGTTACATATACATCAACACTCCCTCTTAACTAGGAAGGTATTTCTCGACATAGGTCTTCTAGCACAAGTCATCTTCTCTGGATCATCGTCACTGGATCATCATCCTCGAATCATCGTCATCGTCACTGCTGCTGCTATCTCAATCAATATCTGAATCTCCTCGTCATAGGAAGTTCTACATAGCCAATCCTTTTTCATATTGGATGTAGGCCCACCACCTGCAAGTCTTCGTCATCACTGGCCATACTGTGGAATCCTCAGGACTTATTACGGGCATCACAAAACCTGGCTGCAGCATCCCAGCCTATTACGAGCACACAGCTCTACTTGTCGGATCTCCCAGGAGCACATTACATGTGACCCATCACAAAACCTGGCTGAAGCATCCCAGGCTGTTACGAGCACACATCTCCACATGTCAGATCTCCCAGGAGCACATTACATTTGATCTCACCACAAAACCTGGTTGAAGCATCCCAGGCTATTACAAGCACATAGCTCTACCTGTCAGATCTCCCAGGAGCACATTACATGTGGTCCACCACAAAACCTGGCTGAAGCATCTAAGGCCTTTTTCATCATGTCCAGATCTCCCAGGAGCAAATTACATGTGGTCATGGCAAAACCTGGCTGAATCATTTGAGGCCTTTTTCATCCTGTCCAGATCTCCTAGGATCAAATTACATGCCATAGGACAAAACCTCGCAAGAGCATCTCAGGATGTTACGGGTACACAACTCCAACCTGAAGATCTCCCAGGGCACAAATTACATGTCCTCCCAGAGAAATGTCTTAAAAGAGAATCCCAGTCTGTTACGAGTACACAAATCCGACCTATAGGATCTCCTAGACATGCTCATCTGCACAACCTGATCCACAGCCACAAAGTATCATCTTGATACTCACCATACATCATCCTAATGTACACATGATCATCTTGATCATCATCACTACATCATCTTGATGCATGTCATCTGGAGAAGCTTGTCATCCATGATCATCCTGATCATACAATGCATCCACCTAATGCATACCAAGTATCTACCTGATACATATCACCATACATAGTGTATCCACCTGATACATAGATACATGATCCACACAATGTATCCATAAACATACATGATCTACCTGATCATACCTGATCTATATCAACATACATGCTCTACCTGATCATACAATGTATCCACCTGATACATATACAGATACATGGTCCAAGCATCCAACATGATGCATATACAAAACATATAAATGATACAACTGATCATATCCAGCATCCTCCTGATGCATATAAAGAGTAGTAACTGGAGCATCGTCCTGATGCTCATCATCCAGCGCTTACATCCACAGCCATGTGAAGGATCCTCCTTCCAACATGCTTGGAATGGCTTCTGCATATGTGTCCATCACTTCTTCCTCGAAGTGTCATCAATCTGAAGAACACCAAGCCTCTCCCTGAAGTACTCGAACTTCACCTTGGCTAGTGGCTTCGTCAGCACATCTGCAATCTGCTTGTCCGCCGCAATGTACAAGAGCTTCACAGCTCCTCTCTGCACCATATCCCTGATATAGTGATATTTGATCTCTATGTGTTTCGACTTGTCATGAAACACTGGGTTCTCGAACAACTTCACACAACTCTGGTTATCACAAAAGATACCAGTAGCATCCAACGGGAGATCAAATAACTCAGACAGTAGCTTCCGAAGCCATACTGGCTCACAACTAGCTGAACAGGCTGCAACATACTCTGCCTCAGTTGTACTCAGTGCTACGCAGGACTGATTCCTACTGAACCAAGAGATCACACCTGATCCCATACTGAAGCAACATCCAGATGTGCTCTTCCTATCTACAGCACTGCCAGCCCAATTTGAATCAACATAACCCTGCAGGTTAAACTTTTGATTTGCTTCATACTTGAGCCCATAATCCACTGTACCCTTTAGGTACCTCAGAACATGCTTTACAGCAACCAGATGAACACTCCCTGGATCCGTCAGGAACTAGCTCAATGTGTTCACTGCAAAGCAAATATCCAATCATCTGATGATACATAGAGACATCAACCGGATCAGATGAAGCATCACATAGAAGCTTCAGGTTTGATTCCATAGGTGTGGCCATGGCCTTGCAGTCCATCATCCTGAACCTCTTCAGGATCTCTACTGCATACTTCCCTTGTCTAAGTAAGATTCCATTTGCACTCTGCCACACCTCCATATCTAGAAAGTGGTGCATCATACCCAAGTTCTGCACATATATGACTCCCTATCATGTGTCTCAGAACCAAGTGGCTACTCCACATACACTTCCTCTTCAACTACACCATTCAAGAAAGCTGTCTTGAAATTTATCTGGTATATCTTCCCTTTCATCACTGCAGCCAGAGCAAGTACGGATCTAATGGAAGTGAATCTGGATACAGGAGCAAAAGTCTCTATGCTACCACCTGTAGCATGCTTGATCTTGTAGATCCTCTTGGAATTCACTACAGACTACCCTTTGGGACTGCATCCCAAACATCTTCATGATCGGCTGGTACTCCTCGATCATGGCATTCTTCCCAAATCCTGGGAACTTCAATATCTTCAATATTTTCAATAGATAACTTTGTTGCTGAACAAATGTTGTAGTCCTTTTGTAGGTGATGGTATACGATCTTTCCTACACAACAAGTTAAATTGCATGATTAGAGAACATGTCATAGTTTTCAGAACAAATTCTTACACATAAAGAAATATGTCACACAGTCATGCAATTATCTTAGCCAATGCTTCAATACAACATTTATCCATATTTCGTAACTTTCTAGTTGCCTTCCAATCTCTACCAGAACATTGTTAAGAGTGTGCACAACTCCTAACATGTCAGCAAAGAGGTTTCATTCTAGATAAGTAGCAATGGAATGTTGTACAGTGCCATAGGCCACTTACCCATCAAATTCATATCAGTAGTATACTGTTCATTAATGCAATCATTCTAATATGCACAATACATATCCTAATTCTAGGAACATAAGCCTATACATCATTGAACAATTTTATTTAAACAAACAAATATGTAAGGAATGGTAATTAAAATACTTATCTTTGTTTGTTTGTTGGGTGGACTCCCTCTGAGTCTTTGCTTCCTTGCAGGAGCTGCTGAAGTAGCTTCTTCTACACCTTTCTGTTGTGGAATGCAGAAGGATGGTCAACTCCCTCTGGATATCTGCATCCTTGTAGAAACTACTGGAGTGAGCTCCCTCTTGATCTTTGCTTCCTGGATTACCTGTCCTTGAACTTATATCCATCCTTAATCACGATGCATGCTTATTAGTATCATCATTGTGTTATCCTTGAGGACTCATACATAATCACACATTTATTAGTATAATCTTAATACTATCAAAACACAATAATCTTAAACATGTATAGTCATGATCATTCACAGATGATAAACATTAGTATTCAAGGTTTCAGGGAAGTCTTCTTTTACTCATGCATATTCTTAATTGATCATAGGTCTCTTCTAATTAGTTAAATCATCAATTATGGTAAGAAAAATAATATGCATATAACCATGACTATTCAAACCTATGACTTCATGAATAATCATTATCAACAACACAACAGTATAAGATCCTAACACAAGGTAGGATTCTAGCTTGATATAGGAAAAACATACCTGGATTAGCATGCTAGCTAGTTATGTCTAACATACCCGCATAATGTCTTCTAGTTCTCTTCAGTGACTTGTGCTAGTAACCTGCATGTCTCATAAGTTAACCATTGTAGAACCAAGTTATACATACCTCGAAAGTAGATCTTCTATGTGATCCATGACAATGGATGAATCTTTGTCTTCATGTCACCATGATCATATGTTCTTGAAGTAGAACATGATTTGACTTTCTTGGTGTACCTTTTATGTTAGCGAACAACATAAACCTCATACAACATCACAATGCATTAGTACAATCATAAGTGTCAAAACCTTAATTAATGAATATCTTCTATTAAGGTGATACGACAAGTCTAGTAATTAATCAGGATTGTACTTTAATGATATGAAGACAAACATATTATAAACTTAACCATGAAAAGAATTCGAAACATACCTGTAAGCCATACCTGTCAAGATTGCTTGTAATCTTCTTATGGAAGGCCTTAACCTCATCTCCCTCTGAGACAAGAACTTCTTCACTTATGCAGGTGACCAATCCATCTTCTTCTAGGATTAACCCAATCCACTTGATTTGCAAGAACTAGACCTGAAGCTTGATGAGGGTTTATCAAAGAAACCCCAAAAATTCAACCTTTGAATTTCAAACTTCCGAAAGGATAGAAATATGCGTCTTGATGAGCTAATCAAGTTGGTATATTCAGAATTTGAAAACTGCAAAGTTTCACCCCTCGAAATTGCCTTTTAGATTTTCGGAGTCAATAGGGAGGACCCTGAATTAGGGTTTGAGTTTCCCGGAGCTTCACCCAACCAAAAGATTTGATTCAAAGTTCTAAGCTTTGATTTTTCTGAGGAGCTTCCAGTAGTGGTCACAGATTTCCAAAATTCCAATTTCTGCGGAAGCCCTAATTTTCCATCTTTCCGATCAAAGTCCCGAACTGGGGTTTGATCAAGCCCGGCCTTCTGCACAACCAAAAAATATGATCTTGGTCTCTAAATTTCGATTTTGATGAGTAGCATCTAGCCGTGGTCTTTGATTACAAAAATTCCAACTTTCTCCGAAGCCCTAAATTCCGGAAGCCATGAATGAAGGTGCTAAAAAATAATTCTGTTTTGACAGAAATATGTACCTGATTGTTTCTAGTGTAACTTTGAAATTTTCGATCCACAGGGTCTGAAACATTTTCTTGAGATAGCGCGACCTGTTATATTTCCATCTCGACAGGTCTTACCTCAATTGGATTCTCTGAGAGAGAGAGTTATGCCACGTGTCGCAACGTGACCTGTTTATGGGATAAAACAGGAGAGCGAACTTGTACGGCGTGCCACGTATCACTGGTTCAACTTCGGCCTCTGAAAAAATTTCTTGAGATATTACAGTCTGTGTACTACCTGTCACTTTTTACTAAATTTCATTTGGAGCTTCCTAGCCCAAGTTATGACCTTTTTTCCAAGGTCACCTGTTTTTGACTCAGATCTGGAAGAGGCAGAAACCCTATATTGTACAGATCATAAATCAAAAAGTACAATGAATTAGAGGTTTTCCTTTGGGCACAAGGTACATGGGGATCTGATATTCGACCTGTAAAATTTTTCGATTCGAAACCTTCGCCAAAATGGATTTATAGAGAAAGTGCTACGATGACTGGTTTTTTCTATATCAAGCCCTAGCATCGTAAGTGCAACAAGTGTCATACATGCCATATCATGCCTTCTTCCAGGCTAGCTCTGATACCATGTTAAATTTTCAGAATTTACTTCAATATGATATAGGATATTAACTGAGAGAACAACATGTACAGCATATCAATCATGGACACAATAATGCAAGCACACAAGAGACACAGAGTTTACTTGGGGAAAACCATAAAGGTGAAAAACCCCAATAACTTCCTCAGAGATAGATAGAGCAATGATACAACCAGAATACAAGAGATAGTCTTCTCCTAGCAGTAGAGCCTCCTCCTCCACAAGTGCGCCACTCTCCAAAGTGTGAGTGAGAGAATAGAATGTGTAAAATGAGAGAGACACACTCTCTATTTATACACTAACTTGACTTGACCTTTACTCAACTAGGTCGGCCTCAACTTAACCACTTAACATAATGCCGACTAGGCCGACCCCCACTAGGGTGGTCTAATAACCCTTTGACCCACATGGCCGACCCCCAATAGGGCGGTCTAATAACCCTTTGACCCACATGACTTATACAGGTCCAACCCCAACAAGGTGGTCTAATAATCCATCAAGTATAAGTTACGACACATACAATATAAATGACGACACTTCCGTATAGAGGAATAATAACATCTCTATAGGAATACAACCACTTCCATATAGAGGAATAATAAAATCTCTATAGGAATACAATATACATATATGTGAAATACATTCCAAAGTTACATATACATCAATAGGTGGATGGAGATGATCTTCTCCAAACCGCTATTGATGTTCTCCCATCCTCATGGGAGACATTCTTGGCTGTGGTAAATGGCCGATAGGTACAACCTAACTTGGAAAGGTTGTGGCATGACCGCCTCCAAGAGGAGAGGCGAATCCAGAGTAAGTCAGTGTGCATCAAAGAAGAAAATATTTTCCTCACGACAAGAATGAATAAAAGAAAGAAACCCTTCTTCCAAAATAAGTTCTCTCATTCAAAGAAGAAGGAGTTCAATGTAATATCTCGATTTTGACCCTATTGCATTAAAATTGTAAATGGTCTAAATATCGTTATTAAATCACGGCGAGGAGCTCAAGGCCAAGGCCCCACCATCGATTTATCGTTTTATGTATCGACAATTAAAAATAGATGCCTATGGTTCTTGTGCTGGACATGCACAATGTAAATTAATACATCATGTAAATATGAATTTTAATGAAATACCCACAACTAGCTATGCAATGCAACAAAGAGATGGGACATGATTTTTATAAGGAATAGGGAGGGGAAATTATTCAAACCTTTGAGCCAATAGTGTTAAGCCAAATTTCATGAGAAAACCCATAAACCACCAACTACCCATTTTGACTTATGCACCCAATCATTTAATTCTTCCAAGAGTTGGTTGAGGTAGTTAATGCCTTGGGAATGAAGAGGTATGGCAACCAATTTCGTGCATGGGCAAGCCATCAACCTGGGAATTCATATTTTTGCTTCTTGGGAAAGAAAACACCCACGAAATGGTGCCCAAATCCATCTTTCACCCATGGACTTTTCTCTCTCATGCAGTCTGAGCTAGATGGGACTTTCTCCATCGCGTTTTTCTTCATTTTCCTGCATTTTCCATGCCTAGGAACTCATTTTTGTAGTGCACAATGGCCGGGAAGAAGGGAGTCACGATTTTGGGTTTTATGGAGGCCTTTTTTGTCCCTTGAATGCCCATAAACGTTTTTCTGAAAATGATTTGCTCTCCCAAGGTTGTTTTCCCCTTCTCCCATTTCGTTTTGGCTGCCCACATTTTTCTGAACTGGTAGAAACCCATTTTGGGCATCCCACTGTAAAAACGTTTTTCTGCATGCCCAACACTTGTGATTTTGCTGTGTTATGTGCATCCCTATTTTGGTTTGAACCTGTGAGCAAGATATTTGGAGTGGTAGTGGACAGAATTGGCTTGATAAACTTAGTGAGGGGAGTAACCTCTCAGAATGATCAAAAGGGCTGACTACTCTTCTATGCACACCTTGGACAACTCTAGATTGGAAGGTATGGCCTGAGGGACTGTGTATTGGTGAAGGGAATACTTCCTTGAGTGGGGTGTGTAGGAATTGTGGGTGCCAAGCTAGATAGATCTTGTAGAGGTATCCCTGGCTCTGTGCTTGATCTCACTAACTTAGCAATTCATTCCCTCCCTTTTCCTTAGCAGCCTGATAAACCCAACTATGGATTGGCTTGGCTGATTTTGGTTTATTTTGGCTATGTGTGAGTCTGATGTTCCCTTTTTCCTTATAGAAATCATGCCCATCTCGAGGGTGGTAGTTGTATCAAGGGATTGATAAGCACAATTGGCTTATGGTTGGGTGGAACGTTGCAGTTGCATAGCTGGTTGCTTGGGACTACTTTGTTTTAAGATAAGTACTCTCTTGTGTTTAAATTCTGCAATGTATTTATTTAATGTCTGTCATGAAAATATTTGAATGTATGTTAGATATGTAGATGATTTTAATTTCGTTGTGTTTAATGACAATGTGCATATGTATATGTCTTTTCTCATCAATGAGTTTTTACTTAATGGATATGGGGCTATATGCCTAGTTTTAGCATCGTGTTCTCTCCATCACACTGGTATGATGGGGGGGACACTACATTTTGGTATCAGAGCCATAGGCTACAGCATTAGGCCTCTATGGGCCAAGTATGATTAGAGTTACATAGGGAAGACTCCTTCCTTATCACCACAGGTTACCATGTTGGGCCTAAACAGGCTAAGGTTGAACAGTTTGCAGAGTTGCAGAGGAAAATTCACCTCCTGTTGAGCAATAATCATCACAGAAAGAAAAGAAAATTTTTGAATTTTTCTAAGTGTTTTTGAAATTTTTCCTAAGACTGTGGCGACGAAATTAATGTTAATTTCTGCAACGCGGTTGGCGAGCTTAGCGCTAACTTTGGCGACTCTGTAGGCGATTTTAGCGTTAATTTTTGCGACGCGCGGCGGCAGAATTAACGTTAAGTTTGCGACGCGCAGCGGCGGAATTAACGTTAAGTTTGCGATGCACGGCGTTGAAATTAATGTTTAGTTTTGCGACGCGCGGCTAAGAAATTAAGGTTAAGTTTTGCGATGCGCGGCGGCGGAATTAACGTTAAATTTTGCAACGCGGCGGCGAACTTAATGTTAATTTCTGCGATGCGGCGGTGAAGTTAATGAAAAATTTTGCGACGCGAGCGCGCGGAGAAATTAACGTTAAGATCCGTGAACACCGGCGGTAATTTTAATGTTAAAATCTGCAGTGCACGTGACAAAAATAACCTTAAGGACAGCGAATTTTAGCTTAAAATTCCGCGACACGGGCGGCGCTTTTTAAGCTAAATATTCGCGACACCGGCGGCAATTTTAACGATAAGATCCGAGACACCGGCGGCCATTTTACCCTTAAAATTTGTGACACGGGCATAGGAGAATTTGATAAGTCCACCAAACGGAGAAAATACAGCAGCTTTTCCCTGAGATTTTCAAGTGTCGAAAATGGAAAATCGCCATGAAATTTATGCGCCAGATTGCGCGAAATCAAAAGAATTACAAAAAAAAACAAGGGCGCTGCCCTCGACTCGCCTTGCAGTGGCGCAGGGAAGCCACAGGGGGGCAAGCCCCCTTTACCCCCGTCGTCCCCCTGAGACAGTCATTGATTGTGAGAAAGTCTATGATTGGACAAAGTTGTCAATATAGGATTTTCCCATATACATGCAAATAATTATGGTATTATAATGCAGCTAACAGTTGTGTTTATAAACACATTTTGCAGAATTATAGTTACATCAAAGCAACATTCCAGATAAGTGCAGTTGGAAATTTTTGGTCTTGGTTGAGCCAAGAATATCAACATCATGGATGATGCACAGGATCCCTATGAGCCTGAGACAGATGCCATGGGGGAAAACATACATGTTGAGAATGCTGAAATAGAATCCAATGGGAGAAGAAATCGAGAGACTCCCCCAGATATTGCAGCCACCATGAGGAGCCTAAGGGTGGAGTTACAAAGCTGTAGAGAAGATAACGAGAGGATGATTAAAGCTTAGGAAGAACAAAATCAGTTAAATGCAGCCATGCTGCAGAGTTTGACAGATATCCAAAGGCAAATAAACTCTGGGCATCAGACATCAAATCCAGAAAAGAGTGGGAGTAGTTCAAGGAGAAATTCCCGCAAGAGGTCCAATATCTCAAGAAGAGTTTCTAGAGACAGAACCTATACTCCAGAAATCTCTTCTAGTGGATCATTTGACTTTGAAGGATCCATTGAGGGTTCAAGCTCTTCATCTCGCAAGAATAAGAGAAGGAGGCATTACAAGAACAATTTGCACAGGGAATTTAAGAAGGCAAAACCTCCTACATTTGATGGAGAGGTAAAATCCGGTAAAGAAGCTGAAGCTTGGCTTCTTGGGATGAGAAAGTATTTCCAAGTCCAAGACTACTCTGGAAATATGAAGGCAAGGGTCTCCATCTTCAACTTGAATGGAAGAGCATCTATATGGTGGGAACACATCAGGTAAGTGAGGAAGATCAATGAAAGAAAGATTGTGTGGAAGCAGTTCAAGAAATACTTTAAGCAGAAGTACCTCTCTGATATGTACTATGATGACAAGATCAAAGAATTCCATGAGCTGAAATTGGGACAATTGACCATGGAGGAGTATGCAAACAAGTTCTTGGAGCTGCTGAGGTATGTCAGGTATATTCGAGATGATAAGGTGAAAATTCAGTGTTTTCTAAGTGGGCTACCTCAGTCATATAAAGATAGGATTGAATTTGATGAGCCTTGAACTCTAGAGGAGACAATAAGGAAGGCCAAGTATTGCTATGATCAAAACAAAAGCAAACCTGATTTCCATAAGGCATGGAAGGAAAAGAAGAATGAGAAGTTTGACCAAAGGAAGAAAGGTTTCAAACCTCCTCATATCAGAAATTAGCAAAGGCAACCATCACAGGTTGTGACTAAGCCAACTAGGATGATGGGAGACAAGCCAAGAGATCCAAAGGAGCCAAGAGAGCCACTTCAATGTTGGGGTTGTGGAGGAGACCTCATGCTTAGGAACTGTCCACATCGGAATGGGAATGCAAATCAAGTTCACAACATCCAAGGAGCTGAAACTGTGGGTCAATTGGCGAGGAAAATCCCTAGAATCTATGCAGCACTAGATGACCGCCAGGCAGATCATCAATCAACTATGGTTGAAGTTGAAGGTAAGACTGTTAAGCAATCTGTTTCTATTTTGATTGATCCCGGATCTACTCATAGTTATATCACTCCTAAAATTGTTGAGGTTTGTGCTTTTAAGAAGTCAAAGCATAGTAAATCAAGGTTAGTCCAACTAGCCACTGGAACCAAGAGAAAAGTTAGTGAAATTGTAGAGAAATGTCCCTTAGAGATGAACGGGCTATTCACTTATGCAAATCTGAATGTTTTGCCACTTGGTTCCTATGATATTCTCATTGGAATGGATTGGTTAGAAGCACACAGGGTTAAACTTGACTGCTACAATAAAACTTTTGAATGCATGGATGAAGAAGGAAACCCAAGGGTTGTAAAAGGCATTCCAAAGGTGACTTCTGTTAGGCAGGTTTCAGCCATGCAGTTGAAGAAGTTCTGTAGAAAGGGTGTCAATTGTATGCAGCCCATGTTTTGGAGGCAACAGAGAATGAAACTCTTAAGTTGGAGGACTATCACGTATTGCAGGAATTCAGGGATGTTTTTCCTGATGAGATTCCGGGACTACCTCCAAAGAGAGACATTGATTTTACAATTGAACTTGTGCCAGGAGCAGCACCAGTGTCCAAGACACCGTACAGGATGAGTACACCAGAATTGCTAGAATTGAAAATGCAATTACAAGAGTTGTTGGAAAAGAAATATATCAGGCCAAGTGTGTCCCCGTGGGGAGAACCTGTTCTATTTGTGAAAAAGAAAGATGGAACACTCGGGTTATGTATTGACTACAGGAAGTTGAACAAAGTTACTGTGAAGAACAAATACCCATTGCCCTGAATTGATGACATTTTTTATCAAATGAGAGGAGCAAGGGTATTTTCAAAGATTGACTTAAGGTCTAGTTACCATCAGGTAAGAATCAAAGAGGAAGATATTCATAAGACAACCTTTTGAACAAGGTATGGACACTATGAGTTCGTGGTGGTGCCATTTGGTATCACAAATGCACCAACTACATTCATGTGTCTCATAAATAGTATTTTTAGCAAGTATTTGGACAAGTTTGTTCTTGTTTTTCTAGACGACATTCTCATTTATTCTAAGAATGAAGAAGAGCATGAAGAACATTTGAGAATGACATTGCAATTGCTAAGAGAGCATAAGTTATATGCAAAGTTGAGGAAATGTGACTTTTATAAAGATAAAATTCATTATTTGGGTCACATTATCTCAAACGAAGGAATATCTGTGGACCCTGAGAAGATTGAAGCCATTATGAACTGGCCAACTCCAAGGAATGTGACAGATGTGAGATCTTTTATGGGCCTTGTTGGTTACTACAGGAGGTTTATTGAAGGATTCTCTAAGGTCGCAAACTCGATCACTTCTTTTCAAAAGAAGGGGATAAAGTTTGAATGGTCACCGAGATGTGAGGAAAGTTTCCAACGGTTGAAGAATCTTCTTACGAGTGCACCAATTTTGAAAATTGCAGACTCAGAAAAAAGACTTTTTGGTGTGTACCGATGCATGCAATCAAGGACTTGGAGGAGTTCTTATGCAATACAACCACGTGGTATGCTATGAGTCAAGAAAGTTGAAGGAGCATGAGAAAAACTATGCTACTCATGATTTAGAACTTGTAGCCATAGTACATGCTTTAAAGATGTGGAGGCATTACTTAATGGGCAGGAAATTTGAGCTAAGGACAGATCATTGTGGTTTGAAATACTTATTTGATCAACCAAATTTGAATGCTAGGCAAGATAGATGGTTGGAATTTTTGTGTGAATTTGATTTTGAAATCAAACACATAAAAGGGAAAGAGAACAAGGTGCCTGATGCACTTAGCAGGAAAGTACATGAAATGCATGTGGAAACGCTTAGCACTTGCCAACCATATTTGAGGCAGTAGATTGTTAACCATATTGTTGAGGACGAAGTGTATGTGCAGATAAAGGACAAATTGCAGCAGCAAGACCTTGAAAAGAAGTATGAAGGATACCATTTGGAAGAAGACAGACTCCTTACTTATAAGGATAGAGCCTATATTCCAAATGTGGCAGATTTGAGGAGGATTGTTATGGATGAAATCCATAAAACTCCATGCTCCGGTCACCCAAGATATCAGAAAACCATTGCTACAACAAGAAAATATTATTTTTGGCCAGGGATGAAGAGGGACGTCGTTGAATACATTTCTAAGTGCATGGAATGTCAGCAGGTAAAGGGTGAACACCAACACCTAGCAGGTTTATTGTTCCCAGTGCCAATACCATAATGGAAATGGGAAGTAATATCCATGGACTTTATTACAGGATTGCCAATGACCGTGAGACAACATGATTCCATCATGGTTGTGGTGGACAAGTTAACAAAGGCAACACATTTTATACCGGTTAAGTCCACACATAAAGCCGATGCCATTGCAAATATTTTCATGAAGAAAATTTTCAAATTACATGGATTGCCTAAGGCAATAATTTATAACAGGGATACCAAGTTCACTTCCAATTTTTGGAAGGGTCTCTTTGCAGATTTAGGTGCATTGTAGATTTAGGTACATAGTTGAACTTTAGTACCGCGTACCATCCTCAATCAGATGGCCTAACAAAAAGAGTAAATCAAGTGCTTGAAGACATGCTTCGCATGTATGTTATGGACAAACCATCCAAGTGGGAGGATTATCTACACTTGGTAGAGTTTGCATATAAAAATGGGAAACAAGCATCATTGGGAATGAGTCCATATGAGGCTTTGTATGGCAGAAGGTGTAGGACACCAGTGACTTGGGACAATCCAGTGAACAGAATTGTACTTGGGCCAGAATGGTTAGGGAAATGGAACAAGAGGTTGCAAAGATCAGGCAGAATTTAAAAGCAACCCAGGATAGACAGAAAACCTATGCAAATAAGCTTAGAGTGCACAGATAATTCAGTGTTGGGGATCATGTGTATCTTAGAGTGAGGCCAAGGAAGAGTTCCTTGAAGCTTGGGAGTTGTGCCAAGCTCTCACCTAGATATTGTGGGCCATTTGAAGTGCTTGAAAGAATAGGGCTAGTTGCATATAGACTTGCATTTCTTGCTAGCACTAGAGCTCATAATGTTTTTCATGTCTATTTGCTTAAGAAATATGTACATGATCCTAACCATGTGATTAATTGGGATGTGATCCAGGTGGAACCCGAGGGAGAGTTCCAAATCGACCCATTGCGCATCCTAGACAAGAAGGTAACATTGCTCCGGAACCGATCCATCAGACAGGTAAAGGTGCAATGGAAGCACTACGGTCCCGATAAGGCTACATGGGAGCTGGAGGATGCCATGAGAGTGGCATATCCATTTTTGTTCAATTTAATGAGCACTGAGGACAGTGATAATGTAAGGGGGAGGGGAATGTAATATCCCGATTTTGACCCTATTGCATTAAAATTGTAAATGATGTAAATATCGTTATTAAATCATGGCGAGGAGCTCAAGGCTAAGGCCCCACCATCGATTTATCATTTTATGTATCGGCAATTAAAAATAGATGCCTATGGTTCTTGTGCTGGACATGCACAATGTAAATTAATACATCATGTAAATATGAATTTTAATGAAATACCCACAACTAGCTATGCAATGCAACAAAGAGATGGGGAATGATTTTTATAAGCAATAGGGAGGGGAAATTATTCAAACCCTTGAGCCAATAGTGTTAAGCCAAATTTCATGAGAAAACCCATAAACCACCAACTACCCATTTTGACTTATGCACCCAATCATTTAATTCTTCCAAGAGTTGGTTGAGTTAGTTAATGCCTTGGGAATGAAGAGGTATAGCAACCAATTTCATGCATGGGCAAGCCATCAACCTGGGAATTCGTATTTTTGCTTATTGGGAAAGAAAACACCCACGAAATGGTGCCCAAAGCCATCTTTCACCCATGGACTTTTCTCTCTCACGCAGTTTGAGCTAGCTGGGACTTTCTCCATCACGTTTTTCTTCATTTTCCATGCCTGGGAACTCGTTTTTGTAATGAACAATGGCTGGGAAGAAGGGAGTCATGATTTTGGGGTTTATGGAGGCCGTTTTTGTCCCTTGAATGTGCATAAACATTTTTTTTTGAAAACGGTTTACTCTCCCAGGGTTGTTTTCCCCTTCTCCCATTTCGTTTTGGCTGCCCACATTTTTCTGAACTGGTAGAAACCCCATTTTGGGCATCCCACTGTAAAAACATTTTTCTACATGCCCAGCACTTGTGATTTTGCTGTGTTATGTGCATCCCTGTTTTGGTTTGAACCTGTGAGCAAGAAATTTGGAGTGGTAGGGGACAGAATTGGCTTGATAAACCTGGTGAGGGGAGTAACCTCTCAGAATGATCAAAAGGGCTAGCTACTCTTCTATGCACACCTTGGACAACTCTAGATTGGAAGGTATGGCCTGAGGGACTGTGTATTGGTGAAGGGAATACTTCCTTGAGTGGGGTGTGCAGGCATTATGGGTGCTAAGCTAGGTAGATATTGTAGAGGTATCCCTGGCTCTGTGCTTGAGCTCAGTAGCTTAGCAATTCATTCCCTCCCTTTGCCTTAGTAGCCTGATAAACCCAACTGTGGATTGGCTTGGCTGATTTTGGTGTATTTTGGCTATATGTGAGTCTGTTGTTCCCTTTTTCCTTATAGAAATCATGCCCAGCTCGGGGATGGTAGTTGTATCAAGAGATTGATAAGCACAACTGGCCTATGGTTGGGCGAAACGTTGCAGTTGCATAGCTGGTCGCTCGGGACTACTTTGTTTTAAGATAAGTACTCTCTTGTGTTTAAATTCTGCAATGTATTTATTTAATGTCTATCATGAAAATATTTTAATGTAGGTTAGATATGTAGATGATTTTAATTCCGCTGTGTTTAATGACAATGTGCATATGTATATGTCTTTTATCATCAATGAGTTTTTACTTAATGGATATGGGGCTATATGCCCAGTTTTAGCATCACGTTCTCTCCATCACACTGGTATGATGGAGGGGACATTACATTCAACAAAGGCTTTGACAAGTCAAAAGCTAGATGCTTCAATTGCAACAAGAAAGGTCATTTCTCAAGAAATTGTAGAGCAAAGCAGAAAGGAAAGTTTCATGCTTCTACCACCATAGAAGATGAAATCACTCAAAAGAATGCATCTGAAGAAAAGGAGACAAGAAGGGAGTATTATCTTGTCTCATCCCTTTCAGGATCTATCATCACAAATGCGGACACATGGTTTATTGATAGTGGTGTACCCAAACATATGACTGGTTACAAGAGTACCATCACCGATCTATAAGAGAAAGAATTCACATGCATGTTAGAGTTGGGGGACAACTCAACTTATTCGATCCAAGGAGTTGGATCCACCTCCTTCCAATTGAGCACCAGTGATATTCTACATGTGGAGGAAATTCTATATGTTCCAGGCTTGAAGAATAACCTCCTCTCAGTTTAGGTTCTTGAAGACAAAGGATTTTGAGGTATCTTCATGGATAACAAAGCACTTTTATGGCCAAAGAACAAAAGCCTAGAATTTGCTGCTGTGATTGTAGTTCAAGAAGGAGGAATCTACAAGGTATCCGAGAAGTACATTCAAGCTATGATTCACCACACTATCAGTCCATGTGAGCTATGGAACTGAAGGACTGAAAACCTACACTACAAAGCGCTACCAGGCTCGACTTCAAAAGATGGTAAAAGGTATGCCCATATTTGATTTTGAGCATGATAGTGTATGTTGGGGTTGTTCACTTGGGAAGAATGTTAAGACAATATTTTCTAGCAGTTCTACTAGATCTAAAGGGATTTTAGATTTAATACATTCTGATGTATGTGGTCCCATGTCACCCCCCTCCCTGAGTGGCTTCTTATATTATGTACTGTTCATAGATGATTTTTCTAGGAAGTCATGGATTTATTTCATGAAGGATAAAAGTGAAACTCTTAACAAATTTAAAGAGTTTAAAGCCCTAGTTGAAAATAAGAAAGAAAATCACATCCGTGCATTAAGGTCTGATAATGGAGGTGAATTTGATTTGCATGCATTTAATGATCTATGTAGTGATGCAGGAATATATAGACAGTTAACAGTACCATACAACCCTCAGCAAAATGGGTTTTTCGAAAGAAAGAATAGAACCATATGTGAGGCTGCAAAATCCATGATGCATGATCAAGATATGTCTACCTCATTATGGGTAGAATCCTCCCATACAGCTGTGTACATACAGAATAGAATCCCGCATGCCATTCTAGATGTGAAGACAACATTTCTCAATGGTGAGGTTGAGTAAGAGGTTTATATTCAACAACTTGAAGGATTTGTGGTGCATGGGAAGGAGTCTGCAAGCTAAAGAAAGCTCTATATGGGCTTAAGCAAGCCCCAAGGCTTGGTACTCCAGAATTGATAGCTACCTTTAGAAACTGGGTTTTTGTAAGAGTGAAGTTGATACAAATTTGTACTTCAAAGTAGTGAAGAACCAACCGTTAATATTGGTTCTGTATGTTGATGATTTGTTTCTCACTGGAGAGGAACATCTGATTGCTTGGTGCAAGAGGGAGATCACCTCAGAATTCGAGATGAAAGACTTAGGTCTAATGCACTACTTTCTTGGCCTTGAGATCTGGCAAATAAATGATGAAATTTTCCTATCTCAAGGGAAGTACAATGTTAGGGAAGTATGAAATATATGACTACACCAATGGTTTCCAATTTGAGAAAACTTCATGAGTTAGGATCTAGATCAGATCCAGTAGATCCCACTTTGTATAGACAGCTTATAGGCTCGCTAATGTACTTGATACATTCGAGGCCTAATATATGTTATGATGTGAGCATTCAGAGTCAATTTATGTCTGATTCGAGACACAGACACTGGACAGCTGCTAAGCATGTGCTTAGGTACCTTCGAGGTACAATTTCATATGGAATCAGATATGCCTCCAGTGGAGGAGTCATGTTACTTGGTTATACAGACTCATACTGGGGAGGAAGCATTGTGGACTGTAAGAGCACATCCAGATACTGTTATATCCTAGGATCAATTATGATATCTTGGTCTAGTAGGAAGCAGGGCTCCGTAGCCTAGAGCACTACTGAAGCAGAATACATAGCTGCTAGTGTTTCCTGTCGAGAAACAGTGTGGCTTAGAAATCTACTTGCAGAGTTGTTCGATGAAAAGCTTGAGCCTACCGTTATTAGGTGTGACAATCAGAGTTGCATCAAGCTTTCCAAAAACCCAGTGTTTCATGACAAGTCAAAGCACATTTAAATGAAGTATCAATTCATCCGAGACATGGTCCAGAAAGGTATAGTGAAACTTCAATACATTGCTATTGATGAGCAGATTGCAGATGTATTAACAAAGCGTCTGTCAGTGATGAAGTTCAGGTACTTCCGAGACAAGCTTGGTATGGCAGCGAATGCCTCCCTCGCTGAGAGGGAGTGTTAAATATACAACATCAGGAGACATTCTCCAAACCAATCTTGTGTATCCAATATTGATCCTCCCATATAGAGGTGAGCACTTTGATTTCCTTCCGTGTAAAGGTAATTCCTCCCGTATAGAGGTAATTGATCAAAGTAATGTTGTTGTAAAGTCTTGTTGGACAAGGCTCCAAACTTGTGTGTATATCAAGTCATGATTATCATGTGAACCTTCCGTATAAAGATATCCATGAGATGGACCTCCCGTATAGAGGTGGACCTTCCGTATAAAGTTCATGCTTTACTTGTTAAAAGCATTTAATGTTGTGTGATATATTATTAACTTTGATCACCAGATTGCTATTAAGTCTCCTTTAGAGATTGATCAGCTCTAAAGTGAATTACTTTAGCATATGATCATTTGGTCTGGAATAATATAATATGATCACAACATCCGATAATTCTTCTTAGTATAATATAATGTGATGGATAATTAAAGTTAGCACATATTGACCATGCAGTAAGAGATAAAGAAATAAAAGATAAAGCATAGAGATCAAGAGAAATCAAAATTTCCCATGCAGACACTTCAGCTATTTAAAGAGAACTCAATTGTTAAAGCTTCAGTTATAAGCTCCAGTTAAGTATCAATGCTTTAGTTAAAGCATCCGTTAAAGATATGCCTCAGTTAACTAAAGAACTCATAGTGGTCATTTCAAGTAAATCAATCAACATGCTTTCAGTTAACTAAGTGTTAAATAAAAAGGACTAGTTAACTAAAGTATTTACACTTTAGTTAAACTAAAAGATGACACTTTAGTTAAAGAGAAGATCTAGTTAACTAAGTGTTATTGCATGGCGACACTTATGTTAAACTAAAATATGACACTTGCATGTCGACACTTAAGTTAGCCACCTAACTAAGTGGGCATGCTTTCAATTAAGAGGCGAGTTCATCCTAAGTGACAACTCAGTGAGATGAAGCACTGCATGAGAAGTGGGCCGCACCACTCCATGCAATATTAATACATCCAGTTTGAGGGCGAGTTCATCCTAAAGTTAGAAGTTAAAAATAGAAGAGAAGAATGTATAAATATGTTATACAGGATTGTTGAATCATGAAGCGAATTCTCTTCTCCATTAAAGGAAAGGCACTTCTCTTTGTGCAGGGTATTGTTCGTGCTTGTTATTGTTGTGCTGGGCACACATCTGATTGATCTCTCTTCTCTATTGCTTCTGTATATTCACCAATAAGTTTGGTGATCTCTTATCTTCCGAAAGCAATCTACTATGTTGTAAAAGAAAGCATTCTCTGTTATCCATTATATTATACTAAGAAGAATTGTTGGGGTTTTTGTTCTCATAATTTTGAGGATTTTCCCCAGGGTATATCTTGTGCTATGGTTGTATGAATTTCATGGATTGAATTGTCTCATTGCTTCAAGTATATACATCTAAAAGAATTAAAGATCAAAGCTCAACCAAATTTCAACACTTCATACTCTGAGGTATCAATGAAACATTTTTTATTCTCCTAACCCTAATTCATGTTTTGTGTGGGGTTCCTATGTGTTGGTTTCATTTTTAAAGTTCATTACCACTTGAGTATATGTGTGTGGCTCTAGCCAGGATTTCGTGTGGTCTCTTGATACATGTGTGCATTTGGTCTCCCTCCATACCCATGACTGTAATCTCTAGTCTCCCTTCATACCCACAACTATACGTACCTATGTTCTTTTGGTCCCCCTTCATACCCACGACTGTACTCATTGGTATTGCATGGTCTCTTGCTACCTGCTTGCGTTTGGTCTCCCTTCATACCCACAATTCTATTCTTTGTCCAACAGAAAACTCCATACCTTCAACCAGAGAAAAATCCATTCCTTCACCAACCCTAGTATGATTGCATGAGCCACGCAAACTCATCCATTACCCTTCTATGTGAGTGTTGGTGGTGTGTGTAACTTCTAGAGCCCAAAACCTTCTAGATTGTGTCACTTCTCATTTGCTATCACTCTCTGCTCTACATTCCTTACCCCAAGAACCACCCCAAGGTGATATACAATTTCCTAATTGAGGTACATTTCCCCACCATTGATTGTGGGATATTGAACCTGAAGAGATGTTGTGTGCTTTGGATCCATATTTGGATGAGATGGTAGTAAGGAATGTGGGTGATACCTTTGCTCTAGCCACCTTAGCTACTAAGTCTCAATCTCGAAAGTCGAAAGCATAAGTATCGACTACACGACAAACAATATGCTTTCTGCAGCATAATTATTAAGACTGTTGCGGGGGCCTTTAAGACTAACGAATTGTTAGAAAACCACGAGCAGGCCTCCATCGATGATGCAATAAAACCAATTTTTCAAATGGCGAGTATTTATCTGGGAGGGTGCAAAACAAGATGAATGGTTTTTTTGGCAGGAACATATCTCCTTGACGAGAGACTTTTTTTCATAAAGGAGTCAATGGTCAAGTGTATAAATCATCCACCTACAAACTTATGCTCTCATAAATGTTTTATCCCTCATATATGAGAAATGGTGGGCATTTTCCTAAGGCTATTTAGGCCAGTTTTAGGTGCAAAAAAGGCTGAGTGGTTGTTTTGGAAGGCCATTATTTTCTTGACCATAGACTTGTTTTCAAAACTGAGCCAGTGGTCAAGTGCATAAATCATCCACTTGCAAGCTGATGCTTTCCTAAATTTTGTATCACTCAAAGGTGAGAAATGGTGGGCATTTTCCCAAGGCTACTTAGCCATCATCATTCAACATTCCATCCATCACCATCCATGTCATTAAGACCGTTGCCATGCCATGGATGCTCATCACGACATGCCCTCCATCACCACCCTTATGGAAACTGCACATACCTTGATGGTAGATATGGCAGCAATTTGGAAGGAAAACAATATGCACCCCACAATAGAGTCATTAAGACTGTTGCGAGGGCCTTTAAGACTAACTATCTGTCAGAAAACCATGTGTATGCCTCCATCGACGATTCCAGACATCAGCAACAACATGCCATCCATCACCACCCATGTCATTAAGAATACTTCCATGCCATGGATGCTCCATCACAGCATGCCCTCCATCACCACCCCTATGGCAACTGCACATACATTGATGGAAAATATGGTATCGATTTGAAATGGATATGGAATGTGATCATGCAAGCGATATGACGATTTGGTCGGTGATCTGGATTAGTGATCCCATCACCGGACTACACTTACCATATTAATGGCTTATTAATCGAGGTCAAGTCAGTTTACCTATGAACCTTCTAATTAGATGTGAGGGGTTTTCTGAAGTAAACATGACATTTATAGAAGTAGCCCAATGATGCACAAGGTATTAAAGGAAATTGCGTTTGTGCTCATTTATCGAGAGACCTTACCTTTGATAGGCTTTAGGTAACTCATAGCTATCTACCCAAAATTTAATGAATGTGAAATAAAAATACTATTTTCAATTTCAAATTTAAAAACTACTGAAACTAGAAGTATTTGAGAATGTGTTGGAAGACCTACTTGTAACACTATCTACATTCATTAACTTTCCAACATAATTTTTGATACCCCTCATTGAATGCTTATCCCACAAAAATAGATAGAAAACAATTCAAATTCTTCTATTTAAATAAAATTTATGCTAACTTCTAAAAAAATTACATTAATTTATGTTTAAAATATAATTAATATTTATTTAACAATATTCTAATATTTATTAAAAAGAATTAAAAATATTAATTTATATTTCAAAATATAATTAATACTATATTGATATTCGTTTAAGAATACTTTAAATCAATTATATCCAATTGTGTTTAAAAATACTTTAAATCAATTATATCCAATTGTGTTGCAGTGAGGATGACACTACCCACTTTTAACTTTAATTGTAATTTAGTATTTTTATTTTATTATAAATAATTGTTTATGGACATAATGATGAGGTTAACAGGTAAATGTTAACCATATATGGTTAAAGGTTAACTATTTTCTATTTTTAAAAATATTGTTTGGATTTCTATTAAATTATTTTTTAAAATAAATGTTCACAAAATTTAATTTTAAAAAGATACATTTAATTTATATAAAATTGTATATAATAAAAAGATAATAATTAATTTTTGACTTAATGAAATATTTTAAGTATTCTATTCAAAATTATAATAATAACTAATATAAAAATAACCTATTAAATATTTTATGAGCTTTTATCTTTTGTTTTTCAAATATAATACATTCTGTATACTTATCTTTTTTATTTTTTGGACATTTCTTGGACATAAAACCATATAATTAATAATATTAAATTAACTTATGAGACATAAGAGTGTATATTTGTTTTTTTGGACTTAATACATTTAAGTTACCTAGTATCATATGTAGTATTGAAACTTCTAAGTTCTATATTAATAATTTGCATTACATTATATCAATCACTGTATTCACATTTTGTAATCATATAATGGTTATATGTATTAAATTGGATAAACACAAATAAAAATATAATCACAAAATAAACTCGAACTGAAATGTGAAGAATATTTGGTGTTAAAGGAGTTATCCAAAATAATGCCCCTTAAGGAATTGTCATGGTTAGAAGAGTTATCAATGGATAATCCTTAAATAAATAATGCCCCTTCAAGGATTGGATTTCCATGGATGTCTATACTAATTTAACAATTGATGTAACTTTAAATAAGATAGAAATCAAATAAAAGTATATATAATTCTTTTCAAATTAAATTAATATTATAATTAACCATTAATAAATTTATAATTTTATAGCTAATCATTTTAATAGGACTTATTCATAATTACTATTATATTTTATATTATTAGATTCAATAATTATTACATATACATATTTAAAATAAAATGTAAATACACTATGTGAATCTCTAAATATCATATAAGTAATAAATTTATTTTTCTTATATATTCATAAAAATTTATAAGTTTATGATCAAACCACTAAAATCTAATTTTTGATTTGTTTTATTTGCAATGGCGTTATATTAACATGGCAAGTGAGTTGAAAAAGTTTTAATACTTTATTAAAATATTATTAGGGTTGCTTATTTGTTCTTGACTTTACATATATAAAAAGCAAAATAGCTGCAAAGCAGCTAGTCCCTGTTTTAAAATTATAGTTTAAAAAAATTATTTGACAATAATAAATTTCTAAAATATAGTAAATAAAATATTAAATTTCAATCAAATTTATAAAAAAATTATTTAACACTAATAGATTTATAATTATTTAACATTATGAAAGTTAAAATGGTTTGACCATATACTCATTAATAAATAAGATATATATAAAATATATATGATAATGATAAACCTAGCATTATTATATATAATAATAATAAATCTAACGTTATTATGTTATTTTAAAGTTACACTACATCAAATTGCCTTTTAATATCTTTTACGTATAACACTAATTTTCTGTTGCAAAACGTTTTTATATAAAATTTATTATAAATTACTTTTTAAAAGTAAAATTAATATTCTAACATATAAAAATAAAACCAACATTTACTTCATTTTCCAGTAACTAAGATAGCACTACAGTCATGCCGACGACGTGTTTGACACAATATCGAAATAAATACATAATCCGTTCAGATGGCAAAGGCTTCGAGTTGGGGGCATTTGATGGGAATAGTTTCATCCGGATCTGTGGTTCTTGAGGGCAACCTTGAAGTACAGTTTGTCGACTTGATGTTACGTGAACGAAAAGCCGACAGACTCGGGTGTCGGAGAAGTGGTATTTTGTCGTCACTCGGACAGCTTCGCGGCAAGAACCGGTACGGGAATGATTACGTGGCAAGATGTTAGTAGCAGCAGTGCTGCCCAGTGCTCTGGAGCCGCCAGATGGGAATTGCGACGCCGAGTAGTCGCTTTCAGACGTGATGTTCAACGCGAAAGAAATCTTCATACGGATCCTACATCCTATATATGATTATGTGTCAAATTATTTTTAAATAAAATATTTTTTTTAAAATAATTGTCACCTCCAACTAGGGGTATTTAGTCAAATCAACCCTTATAACCAATAACAAAACAATATTTTGTAATTTCAAAAATTAAAAATACATTTTATTATTTAACAAAATTAAAATTAATAAGTATTTTTTGCATAACATTGGAAAACTACTATTAAATTGATAAAATTAATAAAAAAGTCAATTTAGTTTTGACAATAATCCATTGCTATAATCCGTGCCTTGGCAAGAACTAATAATTTGACTTTACATATATAATAATTTTAAATCTTACGAAAGTTTATTTATAAGAAAAAAAATTCATAAAATTTATATATACTAATAATTTTTAAATATATAATAATTTATTAAAATACTAGTAGGGCCGCCCTAAAACCCTATTCAAGAAAAAAACATTCATAAAATTTATATATACTAAATTTTTAATACACATAATAATTTTAAGCCCTATTCAAGAAAAATCCATTCATAAAATTTATATATACTAATAATTTTTAATTATATAATAATTTATTAAAATATTATTAGGACTGCCTATTTTTTAATACTAATAAAAAGCATTACAATCCTCACGAAAAAAGGTAGTGGAATCAGTATAATGGATTCTTGCGTGAATGTATGCTATTGATTAAAAAAAAATACAAATTCTCCAAAGTGTATCACAATGGATTCCTCAACGAATCCATGTAAGAGTGCCTACCTAATATGGTTCACTAACATTCATGAGATCACACACGCTCTCAATTTACTGGCTGGGCAGATTTTATTTCTTTGCTATGGCCATATTTATTTTTACAAATGTACAACCTAAAAGTGTCATTTTGACCCCAAGCCAAAGAATGTTTCATATCGGTAAGAACATAAGAAAGTTACAGATAGAATAGGAATCTAAAAATTGTATAGTCTAAACCTAAAGTATTTCCTAGGATTGATTTATAAACTAACTAGTGATTGTGGAATAACCCATTGCCAACTAGTTCTTTTGTATAAAATTTCATATTTAACACTTTGAAGAGAATACAGGAATGAGGTATAAGGTGAAAAGTTGGCCATTGCAGCATGTTATGGTGCAAACACCAAATAAAAAAGAATTTAAAATATTGCATAAGAAAACAATTTTCCATTCCATTGAAAATTTGCTAAAGGGATTCTTCCTTGCAATAAACAGTTGGAACATAAACTACCACCAGATCGTGACCACTAAATAATATTATTATATCTTTACAAAAAAAAAAAGAAAAAAAAAAGAAGAGTTTCACATGTTTTTTTGGAATCCAAGAAAAAGTCTTTAGTTTACAAGGGAATGATAGTATACAAGAGATTGTAGGGGGCTTGATTTACTTGAATGAATACATATCAATCAAAGGATTATTGGAAAGAATACGAATCTTAATCAGATGTTTCATCGTGATACAAATCAATAGCCCAATCCATGTTTGATAACAAAATTTTCCAATTGTAAAAGTTAAAATAACCAAGGCGCATACAGTAAGATAAAACATGCATACAATTATAGTGTAAGATAAAACAATAATAATTAGCAAGCAACCACATACAATGTCGACAAAGTCGTACCTCTACTGCAGGTGTGGTGGCCTGATAACTCTAGTGCGTTGGTGACTTAGGTGCACTGGTGTGTCTGTTCGCTTCAGAAAACCCCCCCATCTAATTAGGAGGTGCACATGTAAACATCAACAAGTAAACCGACCTTGAACTCGATTAATAAGCCATTAATATGGTAGGTACAATCCGATGATGGGATCGCTAATCCAGATTGTCGACTATATCTCCTGCGTGATCGCATTCCATATCCATTCCATATTGTTGCCATATCCGCCATCAATGTTTGTGCAACCGCCATAGGGGTGGTGATGGAGGGCATGTTGTGATGTAGCATCCATGTCATGAAAACAATCTTAATGACATGGGTGGTGATGGATGGCATATTGTTGTTGATGGTTGGCATCATCAATGGAGGCATGCTCATGGTTTTGTAACAACTCGTTAGTCTTAAAGGCCCTCATAGCGGTCTTAATGACTCTATTGTAGGGTGCATATTGTTTGCTGACTTGAGTCATTCTCGCCCCCTAACAACCTAGTGAGCCTTCTAACTAGAGTATGGATTCTAGGAGGGGAAATGGAAATTTGATACTTAGAAAGAGTATCTGAGTAGTCCATTAAATACATATTGTCCTCCAATATTTTACTAATTTACCTTAGTAAATCTAAAACTGAAGAGCCCTCTCCCATTTTGTAGAAACCCTTGTCATGTGTGTTTATCTCCTTACCTGCTTTCTTGTTCATATCTATATGGACATGCTTGCACACATTGAAAATTAGAAAATACTAGTTTCAAGATCTTCCATATTCAAGTTCATTAATGTTTACATTATTTGATTAATTTAGTAGTATCAAAAAGATATAATCAACATTTTAGTAGAACCATCACTTCAAATTCCTTATAAATTTCATTTGGATTACTTGATTAATTCAATGACATCAAAATGATATAAAAACAAAATTGTTGGTAAATTAGTATGTGAATGAGATTAAACTAATCTAATCCATGCATTAATATTAATGGGATGAAACCAATACGATCAATGAGGTTCCATATTGCCCACCTACACTACCATATAATTATGATAAAGGTGTTTTGTATATGAAACAAACAAAGTGCAACTAGCAAGTGTCTGGACTAATAAATTTGTACGGATTTGTATATATTTCACCCCTAAACCATAGATATTTGTATGCTTCAGATACTAAATTCTTGTGAATGGGGTCAAAATTTGTGAATCACATTGAGATCTAGGATTGATATGATGCTCTCATTTTTCAATTTTATTCTTCTTGTTTCTCTGTGCAAATTTGTATTCCCTCTACAATTAACTATTAAAATGCAAGTTGTGAGCTTGACATTTAGGGTTAGTAAAAATTTAAATGTCACATTCAAAATTGTATTAACATCATAAATACATTAAGAAAGAGTATATTGGCATCTTCAAACTCTTGAAATAACCAAAGGCAACAACCTACTATTTTCAAGGAGCAACTTTTCCATTGAGGTAGTGTATTAATTGTTGTTATTATTGCAATTATATTTTTGGGGTTAATTATGTGAGAAGAAAACCTCATGTAGTGGTGGTTCAATTCATAGGGCAAGTGCTTCTCATTCGTTTTCTTGAATTGGCCAAGCTTCTCACCTCACAGGGCCTCGTAGTTTCATATATAACTACTTCTAGGATTTCCAAACATTTCCACCCTCACATCCAATATTCAAATCTAAACATTTGTCCAGCTTCTCTACCACTGTCTTCCATCGATGGACTACTTGTGGGAATTGAAACCTCTAAAAATGTTCCCTATCATGTCTTTGAGAAATTGACACTTAAACCTATAATCTCATCGAGCCTTTGAAATAATTGTTGTAGCAACAAATGAATACCGTGGAGGCTACCCATTACTCTCCTACAATCTCATGCATCATCGGAAACATGACAACAACATGGATTAATGTATGTTTTTTCTTGAATGAAAAGGGTAACTTATTTCAAGAGAAAAAAACAATACCATTTATATAAAATAGTATGGAATAGTTACATAAATTCCATCCGCCACAGAGCCCATAGGCCACCAGCCCACTAAGGATCCAAAAACGAATATAAACAACGGCCAACCGGGCCAAAAACAAACAAAAACCACAAAATCAGAGCCCACAAACCACACAAAACAAATGGAGCACCACCAGCTCCCAAGAGCCGCAACATAACAGCCCAACAACAAGAACACTAAGGCCAAGGGCCAAAGAAAGAGCTGCCCCCACAGTGAAAAAACTGCGAACAAAGAAACAAAGAAAATACTCCACCAACACAGAGCCTAAAACCATAACTATAGACACAACCAAGAGAAAGTCATCAGTTCCAATCAGGAATGGGAATAGACCCCCTCTCAGATACCTGCAAGAAAAATATATGGATCCAAAGCACGCTAAAATGTCTACATACTAATCCAAAGAAAAATCGTCTGAAATTATGCTAGAAAAACAGGAAAAGATCCATAGGAAACCAAACCTTTAGACCTTGAAAATAAAAGCATCATCCACATACCTAACAATTCACTCCTGGTGTTTGTCCCCAGGCCACAATTCATCCAAATATTGTATATAGTATTATCATCCAACCATAAAATAGCACCAACCCCACTTAATCTTGCATTTCTTTGCGAAACACCATCGAAGAAACCTCGATATACATTCACAATCAAAATTGGGCTTCTCTGGATAAACTTCAAGGCTTTCACTGCATGCGCCTTAGCCTTGGAACATTCCTGAAAATCCACCAACGCTCGACTGCTAATAAGGGGAGTAGACAGAGACTTATCTTAAAAAATATACCGATTTCTTTCCTTCCAAATCTCACATGATACAAAACATGGAAGATCCACCCAAATCCCATAGTTGTTATGCCAAGGAAGAAGAATTTTGGAAAAGGTCCACAATGGCCAATGGAAATTCAAGCTGATAGCAGAAGAAATAGACTGCCAAACCCCAACTATAAAAAGGAACTTCACAAAGAGACGGTCCACTAATTCTGTCGTTTCACAGCATAAGTGACATCTGTTAAGGCCACTTCCACCCCTGCGCATGTAGTTGTCCCATGTTAGAATACTATTCTCCAACGCAATCCAGTTGAAGAGGATAATTTTCAGGGGTGCTTTCCACTTCCACTCCGCTCTATACCACCAGGTTTGAAGAACAGGAAAATTGGAAAACATTGAATCATATGCCAATTTAGCATTGATTTTTCCGGACTTCTCATTCCATGACCATAACAATTGGTCCTTTCCACCTGTTAATTGAATATTATTCCGCTTGAACTCCAGTATGTATTGAGCACATTCTCTACTTAATGATCCATAAATACCAAGCTGATGAGAATCAATCCAATCATGACGACCATTCCTAATGAAGACTAGGTTGTCATCTGGCTAGGGTATAATATCCTTTATTTTGCAAAAATCATATTGATTCTTGAGATAATTTGTATAATGATGGACCCCCCAAAATAGGATCTGCACCAATCCCGATCTCTCTCCAACTCTCTGGTTTCCATATCAGCCACGGTTCTATCATTGGAGAAATACCAATCAAACTTGTCCAAATATTTGAAGAACCCTTCAACCTTTTATCCTTCTGACGAAACCACTGTACAATAGGTATTTTTCTTTAAGGATTTTGGACCAAATATTGTCTACAAACAATGCCCTCCATAAGATTTTCGTAGATAAAGCTTTGGAAAAATAGAAAATATTTTTTAGTGCCCAACCCCCCAGCTACTTGGGCTTTTAGCTAGTTGCAACCAATTTACCAAGTGATATTTTTTCTTCTCTCTGCCCCCGGCCCAAACAAAGTTGAATACTTGTCTGCGCATACCATTGAGAATAGAGTTTGGGATCTTGTACAGTGAAATCCAATAAACCACCAAGTTTTGAAGAACGACTTTTGCTAGCGCAATTCTCCCACCCAAATACAACCAACGCCAACACTAGTTGTTAATTCTATTATCAATTTTCTTAAGTAACCATCCCCAGTCCACTGCATGATAGCAATTTGGATTTATGAAGAATTCCAGGTATTTGGTGCAATTATCCAATGGCCCAAAATTGCAAGAAAAATTATGTATAATTTGTACCTTTAAGTCTTCTTCCACTTCATTTTCCAGAAAAATAGATTTATCATTATTAATCAACATGTCAGACACACTGCAAAATAAGAATTACCTTCATTTCGTTCCATTCTGATGCACACCCGGGACCAAAGAGCATAACATCATCTACAAACAAGAGGTGCATCGTTGCTGATTGGGTCGTTACTTTAATCCCTTTCAGCACCCCCTGCAATCTAGATTTGATGAGGAGCTTGCTTAAACCTTCTATAATGAGAAGGAACACAAGTGGCGACAGAGGGAAACCCTGATGTAAGCCCCTAGTCCCCTGAAAAAATCCAAAGGAGAACCATTGATAATAACTACATAATTCACCGATGTTACACATGCCATGATCCACCTGCTGACTTCCCACAAGAGAACAATTTGGATTAATATCAAGCGGATGAAAGTCCAATCCACTCTATCATAGGCCTTGACCAAATCCAATTTTAGTATAAGTGATTTTAAATATTTGGATTTAATGCTATGGAACACCTCCTAGGAAACCACAACTGCATCCAGGATTTGCCTATCCTCCAAGAAGCCAAACTGTTCACAGGATATGTACTTCGATAGTATTGGATTCAACCTTTTTGCAATTATTTTGGAAATGAATTTATATATTAGATTGCATAATGAAATCATACAGAAGTCACTAAAGTCCTTCGGATGGGAGAATTTTGGAATGAGAGTGAGAAAAGTTGAGTTAACAACACCATTGAATTTACCTGTTTATCTGGATTCTTCCACCGCTGCCAAGATATCTAGACCTATAATGTCAAAGAAATGTAAAAATAGCTCGATTGTCCACCCGTTAGGGCCCAGACTTTTGGATTTTTCAAAACCCTTCAAAACCGTCTCCACTTCATCCAAAGAGATCGGCAAGAACATTTCATTCCCTTCATCCTCGGAGAAAAATCTCGAATACTATTTAATAACTTTGAATTGCTTAACCAAAGAAACTATTTTTGGATTCTCATAGAGATTTTGGAAATAGGCAATGCCCCCTGTGTGCAACTCTTCAATTGTAGATAACTTATTTCCATCCATGTCTTGCAGTTCCCAAGTATAATTTTTAATCCTCCCATTTTCTGCAAATTTATGAAAAAACTTAGTATTAGAGTCACCAGCTTCAATCCAAATAACACGACTTTTCAATATCCAAGCCTCCTCTTCTAACTTCAGGATTTCCGGTTTCCCTTTTTCCAAGTCAATAAGTGTGACTTGATCCTTTGGTGGCAATGGCCCAAAGAGATTTGATGAGGAAATTCACCCTATATCTGCCTCCAAATTCAGTAGTTCTTGTCTCAATGATTTTTTCTTATCTTTCTCCCATTTTACTTTGGTAAATTTGAGTTGTTTCGATTTTTGAACCAAAATATCCATCATCGAGGTTCCAGACACCACAGTCATCTTAGAACATTCCTCCTTGACTAGTAATGAAAACTCTTGATTTGCTAACCATGAATAGTTAAATTTGAAAGGAACATTATTCCAAGTGCCTTCCAAGTCAAACTGAAAGAGGATCGGGAAGTGGTTTGATATATTGGATTGATCCACCCATGATCTAAATTAAACAATTTCTCCAAATTTAGCTCTTCTGATACGAGGAACCTGTAAAGACGTTTGAGAATGCAATTTTTGCTAGATCTTCCACTCCGCCACGTTGGGACTATAGGAGCAGGTTCAATGTCAATAAGATCAACCGATGAAAGTAGATTTGAAAAGTATGGACCCAAGGCATCAGACCTAGTATGATGTCCCCATATCTCAGTAGAGTTTTTTGTAAAATTAAGGTCCCCCACCGGGATCAGATTAGGCAGCTCCAACAAATGTTCCATATGAATTCTATCCCAAAAGGCCGTACGATCAAGATATGGGTCGTAACAATTGATGATGTTTATGCTCATGTCCAAACCAACAATCTTCCTAGTAAGCAAAATACCAGTCGAGGTCTTAATGGAAAAAATGAACCTTTCCTTGGATCCCAAGCAACAAGAAGGCCACCACAGATCCCTTCTGCATCAATAGCACACATCTCCCAATTTGGTTTTAGTTTCGTAAAGAATTGCTTAGCTTTCTCCCTACAAACTATTGTCTCTTGAAAGAAAACAACATTAGGATTATAGTAATCTCCAAATCCCACTTCAGGGATAGGAATTTTGGGAGGACCCCCACTCCCCTTGTATTCAATGAGAAAAAAAATCATTTTTAACCCTAGCAAGGGATTTGACATCTCTAAGATCCTTGGATTCAGAAGAAGTAGATACATGTGTGTTGTCATGTGGAATTTCTTCATTTACTCCAATTTGATTCATTAATTTTGCTTTTCTGGCACTCCTAGTTTTGAGAGGTGAGATATCCAGTGCCAGACCTCCCCGTCCAACACCTTTTTAAATCTTGCTATGTGGAATAGAACACCCCTTCAACAAAACCAATTCCCCACTGTTTATGGCTTTCCCATCTTGGATTGGTCTATTTCCTATGAAAGACTGTAGCGGGGATTTCTTAACTATTTCACAATAAGATGGGATATGTACCCTAGGTTTTGAAGTTCCCACCTCGTTCGCACCTACCAAACCCATATTTATGTCCAGAGAGTTTTTGTCTATGTCCACCTCTAAATTTCCAAAGTCCGAACTGTTCTCTACTAAAACCGTATCCCTCTGGCCCGGATTTGAATCCTTCTCAATCTCAAAACCCTCATGTCCTCGCTGATCTGTCCGAGACTTATCGTGGGGTGAAATACCATTTTCAAGGATCTGAATGCTAGGGATAGACTCTTTTCTAGTACCCAATGACGCTTCCGAGGATGATGTGTGGAATTGATCAGCTAATGATCCCCCTAGGAAATCATTTTTAAACTCTAATGTTATGATAAATTCTTTTTCCATTTCTGATAATGAACTGTAAAAATCCGGGTCAGATGCATGAATCTTACCGATTAAGCGCGATCCAATAGAGGTTGAAGCCAGAGCTGTACCTAGTTCATTGAATCTGTCTAGACCGCCCATAGACATCGATTCACATTTGTCGATGTCGTTCGAAGACCATAATTATTTGTCCTCATTTGATTCATCTCTTTCAGTAGAATATGGAACACCTTTGCATTGTTTCCAAAGATTCCCTACCTCTGTGCACCTCGAGCATCTCAAAGGGATTTCCCAATAATCAATGAATTGGGAGTAAGATCTTTCGCGCCTTTCAATATCTAGTTTATCAATAAGGCCAAGTGAAATGTCCACTTCGACCAACATATGTCCAACCCTTTTATCCAATCCCATCAGCACTTCATCAATGACATGGAGAAACTGACCCAATCTATTCCCAACAACTTTGAAAGTCACCCTATTCCACATTCCTAGCGGAAAGCCTGGTAATAGGACCCAAAAATGACGTAATCTAATGTCTTATTTCTCCGATTCAAAGCTTGTACGCCATCTTTTCAAGATAAGACTGCCTGCATCCTTTAGCCCTATTTTTTGTAGGATGAAGGTGGCATGCTCCTCCTTCTCGAACTTGAAACAATTCCACCCTTTCCGGAGGATTGATACCACTGGACTGTAATCCAACAATGTCCTCCACACCCTCTCAACCCATCATTTAATGCCTCTTTTATTCATGGAACCGTCGCTAAAATCTCTTACCAACGCAGTGACATTGTACTCAATCAACTCTTCTAGCCCAATGTATCTGCCCAAAGTCATTTTTTGCTCCCTCGGCCTCGACTTCCACCTATGCTACTTTTTACAAGCCCCCACACTTGGAGCATGGTTTGCTACATCCCCACAAAAACCTCTATCATGTCAAGGACCACCTCGTCTCTCCTTTACCAAGGTTTTCGACTGGATTACGGTTATGTCTAAGGCTCGCGCAACCTCACCCAATTCTGATGTCTGTTTTGCTTGACTTGTTGGACGCACTAATACCATTTTGTACATTCCTATGGAAACCTTCCTCTGTAGTATCGCAAACCCCAGTTTCCAAATACTTCAACTTTTCCCTTAGCATATTCTGGTATTCCTCATCTGGATTCAATAGGTTGGATTCTTCTAGTCATGTATCCAACTCACGCAACACCACTTGTCCCTCCCACTGCCACGTGCCTATCATCCATCCTCAATATCCAGTTTTTTAACTGCAGACTGTAGAATTGGCAACGATACTCTTAACACAGCCTTCTTCCCGGCCACGCTTCCACTTCCTCAGATTGAGAGTGACTAGCGAGCTGACAACTGAATCCAAAAATAGACAACCAGTCCATTCCAAACCCTACTTTTGCGCCTTCCTACAACTGTTTAGACAATGGTCTCCCACCCTCCACTCTCACTGGGGTTTGAGCTAGCTTCTACACTGAATAAGACACAAATTACTTAAGCATCTTGGTGTTACCATCTCGAGAATGGTAGGAATATAAAACAATGCAAGTGGGAAATAGATACTCACGGACGTGGCAAAGGGACATGTTGACCACTAATCATGGTTAACATCTCAACCAGCATTAACATCTTAACTAGGCAGTGGAATAATTTTTTATTATTAGTAGTAATTGCATGGAAGTTAGTGCATGAAATCTAGATGCTTCATTCAATATGTAGTACGAATCATATAAAGAGAATCTTAAGTATAAAATATCCAATTAGAAAACCATATTTAAAGAAAATTAATCAACCATGTTTTGATTGTAGATTCCTATTGGCATAATTACTATGTTTCAAAAGGTTGTACGGGTTGTTGAGGTCAATCTTGAGAGCAAGGATACAAACACGATGTTTCACAATAACCTCAATAGAGAATGTTCTTATAAAATAAATTTCGTCAAGTGCAATGTCCTCTCTGTGCCATTACCGAAATCGAGAGAGGAGGAGCTAACAATTAAGGATGTAGATGGGGAGGTTCAATTTTTGGTATAGTGAAGAGATAATATAGATGTAAACTATGTAAGTATATATACATATTCATATGTTTTATAAAACATTGTATAAATTTATGAAACATTTGGTTTTCAAAACAATGCCTCACTATAGTGCATTTATATTTATGCAGGTACATGCACATCATAAGCCTCTTCATCATCATGATGTTCCTCCACATGGGACAAGTTTTCTTGTCTAGATGATTGATTATGATCATAATTATGGGCATAATCCAAATTATATTGTCATGTACTACATATTGATCCTTTATTGGTGACGTTGAGATTATATTGAGAATTCTTCAAACTCGTATATTTTATAAATCATTCATCTACTTGTATATTGTGCATGCTACTCAGGGATGATTTTAGGGGCGAAATTTAGCCCAATGGCGAATTTAGAAGGTTTCTAATTTTTTTTAGGGCGAATTTTTAAGTAAAAGAGGTTTTTGAGAATTAATTTTAATAGCCCACTATTTATTATTTTGTAAATATTCAAAAACTATATAGCCAAAATCGTATTTAGGAAGAATTTATAGGAGAAACCAGTCGCCCGCGATTTTTGTGGAAGAAATAGGGAAAAATCAATTTTCGCCAGTTTATTTTCTGTGATTTTTCCTTGGATGCACCAGTCGCCCCCGATTTTTAGGGATGGTGTTTCCTGGAAACTCATTCGCCCATGATTTCTGGCATGGCGGTTTTTTGGAGTTGTTGTTCGCCCTCGATTCTGGCATGGGTTTTTTTGGAGCTATGGTTCTCCCTCGATTTGAAGAAATAGCGGTTCTGGAGTCCGATTCGCCCGCGATTTGGCTGCTAGAGTGCCAATACAACCCCTAGCATCGCCCATACGAGGTAAAATTCTTGATTTTCACCCATACGAGGATCAATTACTGTTTGTTTCAAATATTACCAGTTTGTAGCGTGTATCTAGAGGTTTGCAAATTGCTTTGGCTGTACATTTCAGATTCTCAGAAGGGTTTCGAGCATTAAGAGGTATGTGACAATGTGAAATATCTGCAATTCAATTTTTGTTGCCATCTTAGACCCTGCGTGTTTCATTTCGATCCATGATTACACTGTGAGTTTAATCCCCAAATTCTTAATGCTGTCAGACTTCAAAATCTTTTATTATAACTCGCCCTTCGTTTATAACTCGCCCTTCGAAATCTTTTATTATAACTCGCCCTTCGTTTATAACTCACCCTTCGAAATCTTTTATTATAACTCGCCCTTCGTTTTTCATAGCCGATGGAAGCTGAATTGAGTTTGAATTCTACTTGTTGGGCATACCTTGTAGGCATGGAGACATAATTCATGAGGGTCTGCTGGTAAACTTTTTGAAGGTTGTTGATCTGTGCTTGCCTTTCCCTCTGGTACTGCTCAACTTCTTTAGTTCTATGCTTTGCCTCTTTCATTTCTTTTCAATGTGTCGAAGTTGGGCAGATCACAGTTTTTTACTATACTATTAGCTGCTTGATAATGATTTTGGCAGTTTCTGGGCGATGTCTTCTTAAAATTGTATCCGACTTATCTTTTGGATTTAGAACTGTAACTAATCCTAGTAAGATGTTGTCACTTTCCTCCCTGATACTTCTGCTGTTGGGGTTTTTATCCACCCAGTATAATATATATCAGGGAGAGAGTGTCTTCCGGAAGGGGTACCTTTTCTCTCTTATAATCTTTATCCACCTGTATTCCCTATGGGATGTTTTCTTGATTTCATAAAGAAGTAAGTGTTCAAATCCTAGCATTACCAGAGCATTGGTATGGATTGGACACGCCGATGTTTAGACTATTGATGAAACTGTAAAATGATCTACTTTCTGCCCGATTTAATTCAGACCTGTATCCAAATTTCTGTAGTGATGGGCGTCTCAGTTCTTTTACCCAGCAATTTTCGATCATGAAGAAATCTCTGCATCAAATTCCAGTATTGACGGATGTTTAAGTTCAAAGATATGCTACAACTTTTCCATTGCACTCACAGTAAAACATTGCTTTGTTTTTTCAAGCTAAAGAAGTTACTTTTTAGGTCAGATTCCATTCTTACAGATGTACATTAATAGCATCAATAGCCTATAGAGCAAACAAAGGCATGTTTTGTGATAAGCCATAAAAAATGTATACCTTGTAGAATCCTGCAATCTTTGGTTGCTAGCAGCTCGTCCTGTTTCAACTTCTCCATATTATAATCATTTCTGTATAGCAAGTATTTAAATTCTCAGTGTAACAAGCTCCACATTTGACATTTTCCTTGGGAAAGTCATAGCTTCACAATTTTAGGAACTAGTTTCAACTAAGTTGCTATTTTCACATTTTGAGAGACCCCTCAAAGTTGTAACTACACATAATAGTAACCTGCAATAATGCCATAATGTCACCCATCTGTCCAATATTTATTCATAAATTAGAGTCACATATATAATGTCCTAGAAAGAAGAGCAAAGATTTCATTCATTCTAACAGAATTTTCAGATAATTCTATGACAATACACCCTATAGTGAGCAACAATGTTCTGACTCTCAACCTGCTGTCATCTCCTTCTACGAATCCTTGCAGTAGGTCTTAGAGTCTCAGAGTCAGTGATGATTTTCGAATCACCTGCAATTTGCGAATTAGTAATTTCTTTAAATCTAGCAGAATATACCAGCATCCATAGAGCTAATAAATCACTTCTAGTATTTGTACTGGATCCACAGTTCATTCTCAAATTGTAACAACTTATATCATCCAACCATAAGACTGCTCCCGCACCACAATGCCTACAAATATCTTGAGAGGCCCAATCAAAATATCTCCTAGCCCGGACTAGATTGAAAATAGGAGTCACTAGTCTTTGAATAGGTTTGATCTTGACAACAGTCTGGTCCTACATCAATTCCCTAAGTGTTGCAATTGCTTTGCTTCCCACCCTAGTGGCCGAAAAACCCTTTCCTTGAAACAACAAACCATTTTTGGCCTTCCACACGCCCCAACATACAAAGGGTGGTAGTTCCTCCCAATCATGGACATTCTTATTCTCAACCCATGTTATATGTGGAAGCATACATAATCTATTGATTATAATGGTATCCAGAATGTAGAAGTAATGATCAAAGTGAAATTCATGTTGATGAACAATGTTATATGTTTCTTATCTTATAATAAGCTTAGCAGAAAAATATAGAATGCTCCTCTATCTTAATTGTAATTACCTCTGTTCAAGAGATGAGAATGTGATTAGAATATAAAATGATCCCATTGAAAATCTCAAACCACATGACATGTGGTGGCATGCATAACTCATGAACCATCTTACTTGATATGATTGGGATTTAGCTATAGTGGCCTTTGTAATCATATTCATTTACTGATGGAGATCTTGACAGTGCTATTTAGTATTTAGTAGGTTGTGTTGCACAAAAGTTGAGCATTTAATAGAAATCTCTCTATTTGAAGCAAGCTCGCAGACTCAATGACAACTTAAAAGACCATGTAAAAGTCATCTTGCCATGACAAGATCTCAACATAGTAAAAAATAAAGACCATGTAAAAGTCCTCTTGCCATGTCAAAATCAAAGTTTGACATAAGACAAATCAATTTCATAAGAATTGGCCCTTTCAAACATCAAAATAGATATATGCTTCCGTAAATAGACAAACAATTGTAGACATAGTACCTCAATGATAGTTTATAAAGCCGAATCCCTGAAAATTGATAATGTACAAAGCTGATAGCAGATGATTTACAGTTATATAACACAATTTTTCCTTTAAATATTTTTCTTTCTGCTGATAGTTTCATAGAGTACATAGATTGCAATTACATGACACAGAAATTTCCGTTGTATATGACACATATTTTCCTGTAAATATTTCTCAGATTTTCTTTCTTGTAATAGTTTCATAAAGTACATAGATTGCATTTACATCATACAGAATTTTCCCCTGTAAGCTGATATTTCACATAGCACTCTCTCTGCTATCATGTTTTAAAGAATCAATTATATTTTTCCAACAGCCCTCATGCACCAAACTTAAAGAACAAACTGCAAATTGCATAATACAAACATTGAAAGAGAAAATCACTAGTGAGTTTGACAACAATTGACCATTTCAAATTTGATCCAAATTGACCAAGTTTGTCTCACGAGTTTGTCTGATTTTGACCAAGAATTGACTAAACTTAATCAAGTCTTACTGAGCATGACAAGTTTCAAAACAGGTTGGTGAGCTATGTCAACTCATCAAGTTTCTTATAAGCTTCTAACAATTGTGTGGAGGTAGTTGCAGATAAGGAAGGCCTTAAGATAGCCTTAAGCCTAAATGGATGAGAGTTGATTTTGAAAGGTGATTCAAAATTATCATTAAATAAAGTTATGAAACCTATTAATCAGGAAAGAATTAAAGAGATCAAAGAATGAATAAATATATTTACCACTATTAAATGTATCCATGTATCCATTTTGCACATCCGGAACCACTTGTGTGACTCGCCCACTATTCTTACCTTTGTTTTTTGATATTTTGGTTGTATAGTGAAGAAGAAAAATTTCAGTTTGAAAGCATCCTTTACTTTTTCCATAATATGATTTTGGATGGGGCATGAATTCCCAACAATTCCAATTACAGCTACACTTTCACTTCTTGTTTCAATTACTAGTATTTCGCTTTCTGCTCTTTCACCATTAAAAGGATAGATACTTATTTTGCCTTTGAGAACTACTCTTAGCACAAATGGAGGGTTTAGGAAGAGATGATAATTCCTTTGCTGAGGGTTCTTGGTCCAAAAGAGAACTGGTGAAACAGTACCTAGACATGGATTTTATGTTTTTCATGCTCTTTATTATTCTTCACAGTAAAAAATGGGTTCATCATGGAGCCAAGTGGCTGCTTGTGTTGACCTACCAAACCTCTGTGAGAATGCAGGTGCCTAATAAGCACAAAGTTATGTTTGAGCCCTGAGCTCTGTCAGCTCAAGCTCAAAATTAGGAGTGGAAAGAAGGTGAGGATAAATGAATTATGAGTTTAGTGTATGCCTGGAAGTGATGATTTTATGTGTGTTGTGAAGGTAATTTTAGGTCTTTAGCATACTTATTTGTCAGTCCCGTGTTTAGTGATTCCCCAAATTTGGTGAGATTGCATATATTGGAGCACAGGAGATAAATCATATCTGAGAAATCAAATTGGCAAATGGGCCTGCCCCCAAATGACAGGCTGATCCAGTTGCAGGTCTCTAGTTCCATGTTTACCAAGTGCTATGTTTGGGGATCAGATGTAACCAGGCCCAACCATTGATACTCATTGTGACACTTCCATGGAAAAGGATTCCAATAAATTTCAATCATTCCTAGTGCATTTGGCAGGGGCCAGATGTCATGCCCCTTTCTGTAGTGATGTGAGAGATGGTAGTCCCTTTGCTGAGGGTTCTTGGTCCAAAAGAGAACTGGTGAAACAATACCTAGACATGGATTTTATGTTTTTCATGGTCTTTATTATTCTTCACAGTAAAAAATGGGTTCATCATGGGGCCAAGTGGCTACTTGTGTTGACCGACAAAACCTCTATGAGAATGCGGGTGCCTAATAAGCACAGAGTTATGTTTGAGACCTGAGCTCTGTCAGCTCAAAATCAAAATTAGGAGTGGAAAGAAGGTGAGGATAAATGCATTATGAGTTTAGTGTATGCCTGGAAGTGATGATTTTATGTGTGTTGTGAAGTTAATTTTAGGTCTTTAGCATACTTATTTGTCAGTCCAGTGTTTAGTGCTTCCCCAGATTAGGTGAGATTGCATATATTGGAGCACATGAGATAAATCATATCTGAGAAATCAAATTGGAAAATGGGCTTGCCCCCAAATGACAGGCTGAGCGAGTTGCAGGTCTCTAGTTCCATGTTTACCAAGTGCTGTGTTTAGGGATCAAATGTAACCAGGCCCAACCATTGCTACTCATTGTGACACTTCCTTGGAAAAGGATTCCAAGAAATTTCAATCATTCCTAGTGCATTTGGCAGGGGTCGGATGTCATGCCCCTTTCTGTAGTGATGTGAGATGATAGTCCCTTAAAATTTTCTGAGAGACAGGGCTGTGAAGCATTGGTTTTTCACAATGAGTGAGGTGATCAGGCTCGTACTAACACATAGACCCGAGTTCAAAAACATCCCAAATGGGTGCACCGTGCAGATCAGGCCAGGTGCATGTACTAGGTGACTTTGATGGCATAGATACACCCCTCATAGCACAACATCTTAGTCAAGCGATTCTATGAGAAGCATTTCTCAAACAAACAAACAAAATGTTATCTCTTGGCTGCACATGATAATTCCTGGTATTTGTCACATTAGAAGCAATTTTCAATATAAGACAAAAGGCTCTAGAATTTTGAATATTAATCAAAATAGACACATGCCTTGAATAATGAGACAAAATTGAATATCATGGGATGGATGAATTCCATGCTAAAGAGTATAAGTTTTGTTCTTTATTATTACTATGTCATGAATCCATTGAAGCATATAAATAGTCGCTTCAAGGGAAGAAAGCAATACCTGGTTCATTCCTTGACTCGGTTCTACATTCAGTTTAAAGTCTTGAAGGTAAGAAGAGGCTCTTCCTCAATGTACTATTTTGTGGCTTATTTATCTTGCTCATGACACATAGTTGTAACCTTTCTCTTGCTCTCCTATCTTACGGTCTTTGACAGCTTGTGTTTGTTTGTGTGGTGTTGCAAGCTTTAAAGGCCAGTCAGTATGTTGGGATTTCTATAATACTGAGACCTTTATTGATAGAATCACAAGCCCTAGCTAAAAAATCGTGCAATTTGATAGTTAATCCAACAGAAAACAATCACATCAACATGCAAGAAGAGGAAATATCACCAAGAATCATCTTAGATCTTTGTTGGCAGTTTTACCACCTTTAAATAATGTTGCTTCCTGTTGAAATATTGTAACTTCAAAGAATATTATATTTGTATATTATTTATTCCGAAGATGTTCCATACCTCCGATGTGATTATACTATAAATCCGGAGATGTTTATTCCTCCAAGTTGGTTGTGGTAACTAGGGTTATTAGACCCACCATGTGGGGGTCGGCCCAGTTAGTTATAATGGGGTATTTAACCTAATGGTTAAATACGAGCCTACATGTACTTGTGTAAAATACATATCAGAGTAGTGTATAAATAGAGGAGGTGTGTTCCTCATTTGATACACTCACTCACTTGAGGATAGCGCACTTGTGGAGAAGAGGTCTGCTATTTTGGAGGAGGAGATCATGTCTCAGGGTTTCATCTTTGTATATTTATGGTCATCTATATTGAGGAAGCTTTGCTGGGTTTTCTACCCCATGAGGGTTTCCCAGGATAAATCTCTGTCTCTTGTGTTTATGCTATGCTTGTTGTTTCTTCAGTGATCCTGTATATGCTATTATTGTGAAATGGAATGTAATGCTGCTATTTTCTGTCTTAGCATATTGAATCTTAACACTTCCTGGGCAAGTAATACTTCTTGCCTCAGACATTTCCCAAACAAGAAATATCTCAAAAATGCCCAGTGTACAGTAGGAAACACTTGCTTGATGTTTCTAGGAATCAAGAAACAAAACCATCTAGGAAATATTTTTGAGATGTTTCTCAATTGTTTGATGCATTTAATAAAAACGTTGGTTAGCCCTAAAAACAATTTCTTCAAGATGAAAATTATAGAAACTAATTTATAGTAACGCTAGGGTTTTGAATGCCATTATTTTAGAAAAGCTCATAAGAACACAGTTCTCTGATTCTCAACTGCTCTGTCAAGTCTTAGGAAATCCTTGTAGTAAGCTGCTCGTACTTTGCCCAAACTATCGCAACATTTTCATTACTACTGTGATGTTCCTTAAATATCATCTCAATATCCTTCCTTAGCTTTCTTACATCTTCTTCACTCCAAGTCTGGTCACTAGTTGCAAATTGACTATTTGGTTGTCTAGCTGTACCTTGATGTTGTCTTTCAATTGAAACAAAACTTTCTGATTGAACTCTATCTTGGTTTTCACACTCAATATCCATCTCATCCTCCACAATTTGTGAAAAGGACGAAACATTATCAACAAATTTATTCTGCACTTGCTTCTCAGTTTTCATATTCATACCAATACTTTTAACATTTTGCTGTAACGTACCATTGTCTTTTATATCTACAATATCTTCAATCTCATTTACAGGGCATGCAGCCTCTTCCTCAATTAGATCCTCTTCCACTGTACTCGATTTGTTCACATTTATGTTCTGATCAAGTTGATCAGCAGTTGCAACACCTAATGCTTGGGAATTATCCTTTTTTCTTCCAACAGAAATTGGAATTCATCTCCTCCATCAATTTCCAATTCCTCTATTTTGCTGGAAATTTCATTTGTTTTATGATCTTCAGATTTGATATCTGATATTTTTACTCTCTCTTTCCAGTCCTTCAATGCATCACCAATACTGCGGAAAGGATTTGCATTCATTCTTTCCAATGATTGCAATTCTTTTGCAGATGAAGAGGACAGCTTAGTATCAGAACTAGGATCCATTTCCATGGCATTATAAGGGATTGTTGATGGCTCGGAAACACTTTCACTAAATCCACCTTTCATAAAATCATGCCCCTCTCTATGAATATCTCCAAGAATAATATCATTCTGCAGATCAGAAATAACACCATCTGGTAAGGATTGGTTCACTGCATTTAGAATTTATAAATCCGAATCCCTGAAAATTGATAATGTACAAAGCTGATAGCAGATGATTTACAGTTATATAACACAATTTTTCCTTTAAATATTTTTCTTTCTGCTGATAGTTTCATAGAGTACATCTCGTGGGTTTGGGTATGCAGAGGTACCCTGCACCCTCCAGAGGTGCACAGAATTACTCACCCATGGCACCTGTCTTTGAGGATAAATTTTTTAAAAATCATTAAAATTTAGTTACTAGTTTCCTGCCCTTTCTACTTGGTCCCACCAACCCCCTACTATATAAACTGTCAACAAACACAAAAGTAATCACTAATCATTTGCTAGTGCTGGGCCATCATTTTTCTGTTGCTGGGTAGTGGTTTGGTTGCTGAAAACTCATAGCAGCAGTGGATTTGTAGCATATATATATTAAGTTTGTATTAAATTATTAATGATTATTTCTTTAGGCTTAAAACTTTTTTTTTTCCTTGGAAAAAGTTGTAATTTTATTTCAAAAATAATTGAACAAAATTACATTCTGCACATGTAATAGAATCACTGAGATCCCTACATTTTCACAAATTTTCTGTCCCATATTGACATCAAGTTTATTGCCCCATACGAAAACAAATACCATGGATACGGTTGTCCATTCAGCCCGCATATATCCGATTATATATTCACAAATACAATATCAGAGATTAAAAACTGCTGTCCATACAGCCCGCCTATATCCGAATACAATAAAACATACTGTAACAGGATGTCCATCACCGATCGTTTGAAATCTAAGCTAATGCTCAATTCCGTTCCTCCAAAGCTTCATAAAATGGTCTGAGTTAATAGCTGTATGTATCAGATATTTAAAAACTGAAAACAGTTGTCCATACAGCCCGCCATATCCGAAAACAAATAAGCATACTGTTACAGGATATGTATCATATATTTCTATTGAATTTTAGACATGGATAAATTTTGATGCCTTCCTTATCTTTCTCTCTACTACTATGAAGTGAACTTCTCACCTTGTATGGTAGCCCTAGAGTCTAATTATATAAATTGAGCATTGGTCTGTCATCGATACTAGTTAGAAATGATTTAGTACATATACCCTAAGGACATGGAGTCCACGTTATAGCCAAAATTATGGTAGGATAAACAATTAGGGCCATTGAAATGTCTTATAATGCTTAAATCTTGTACTCTACTTCTAATTCCTTATTCTTTCTAATTACCTTTTTGATAAAACTTTGTCTCTTTTTTATAACCCTAATATGCATATTATTTCAATACTAGATCATTCTTGCCCCTGTTCTATTTAGGTTTAGGTTCTAGCTCCCATTCCTCAATTTCCTTACTACCCAAACTGTTGTGGTTAGCATTATTTTCTCCCTTCCTTAACATCAAAATATATACCCCTAAAAATGTCCCTTGGCTCATTTGAACCCTTGTAATGACATCATAGTTCTTGAATGTAAATGTAAACATTTAAAATTGTCTATATACATGAGATAACTTTGCATATTTTTTTCTAATATTTTGGATGACCAAAAATGAGGGAGAGGTACCAAAGGTCCAAATATACCAAGAAAAGGATCAAGGTATCTCAAACTAATACTAGAAATAGTGAATAAACCATAACATAAATCCACCTTTCGTAAAATCATGCCCCTCTCTATGAATATCTCCAAGAATAATATCATTCTGCAGATCAGAAATAACACCATCTAGTAAGGCTTGGTTCACTGCATTTAGAATTTATAAATCCGAATCCCTGAAAATTGATAATGTACAAAGCTGATAGCAGATGATTTACAATTATATAACACAATTTTTCCTTTAAATATTTTTCTTTCTGCTGATAATTTCATAGAGTACATCCCGTGAGTTTGGGTATGCAGAGGTACCCTGCACCCTCCAGAGGTGCACAGAATTACTCACCCATGGCACCTGTCTTTGAGGATAAATTTTTTTAAAATCATTAAAATTTAGTTACTAGTTTCCTGCCCTTTCTACTTGGTCCCACCAACCCCCTACTATATAAACTGTCAACAAACACAAAAGTAATCACTGATCATTTGCTAGTGCTGGGCCATCATTTTTCTGTTGCTGGGCAGTGGTTTGGTTGCTGAAAACCCATAGCAGCAGTGGATTTGTAGCATATATATATTAAGTTTGTATTAAATTATTAATAATTATTTCTTTAGGCTTAAAACCTTTTTTTTTTCCTTGGAAAAAGTTGTAATTTTATTTCAAAAATAATTGAACAAAATTACATTCTGCACATGTAATAGAATCACTGAGATCCCTACATTTTCACAAATTTTCTGTCCCATATTGACATCAAGTTTATTGCCCCATACGAAAACAAATACCATGGATACGGTTGTCCATTCAGCCCGCATATATCCGATTATATATTCACAAATACAATATCAGAGATTAAAAACTGTTGTCCATACAGCCCGCCTATATCCGAATACAATAAAACATACTGTAACAGGATGTCCATCACCGATCGTTTTAAATCTGAGCTAATGCTCAATTCCGTGCCTCCAAAGCTTCATAAAATGGTCTAAGTTAATAGCTGTATGTATCAGATATTTAAGAACTGAAAACAGCTGTCCATACAGCCCGCCATATCCGAAAACAAGTAAGCATACTGTTACAGGATATGTATCAGATATTTCTATTGAATTTTAGACATGGATAAATTTTGATGCCTTCCTTATCTTTCTCTCTACTACTATGAAGTGAACTTCTCACCTTGTATGGTAGCCCTAGAGTCTAATTATATAAATTGAGCATTGGTCTGTCATCGATACTAGTTAGAAATGATTTAGTACATATACCCTAAGGACATGGAGTCCATGTTATAGCCAAAATTATGGTAGGATAAACAATTAGGGCCATTGAAATGTCTTATAATGCTTAAATCTTGTACTCTACTTCTAATTCCTTATTCTTTCTAATTACCTTTTTGATAAATCTTTGTCTCTTTTTTATAACCCTAATATGCATATTATTTCAATACTAGATCATTCTTGCCCCTATTCTATTTAGGTTTAGGTTCTAGCTCCCATTCCTCAATTTCCTTACTACCCAAACTGTTGTGGTTAGCATTATTTTCTCCCTTCCTTAACATCAAAATATATACCCCTAAAAATGTCCCTTGGCTCATTTGAACCCTTGTAATGACATCATAGTTCTTGAATGTAAATGTAAACATTTAAAATTGTCTATACACATGAGATAACTTTGCATATTTTTTTTCTAATATTTTGGATGACCAAAAATGAGGGAGAGGTACCAAAGGTCCAAATATACCAAGAAAAGGATCAAGGTATCTCAAACTAATACTAGAAATAGTGAATAAACCATAACTAAAATTTTAGGAATTTGCATATGTTTTGTAAATGCTCACTCATTTCTATTTGAATTTTTTCAATCTTTTATAAACCTCCACACATGCCCCATGCACACATCTACATTTCCCTTCACTTAGATTTTAATATGTATTATAAAAAATGTGTGGGTGTTATGTAAAGTGTGTGTGTCCATTTGTTTAAAAACAAATTAATCTTGAGACCTAAACATGGTTGAAGAGGAGGAACAAAGGGCATACATCATAAATGAAACTTCTTGATATCCATCCCCGTGGTTAGGGAAGAAATCACTTTGGCCTTAGTCATTAAATGTAGATTCTCAAGTTTGATCACCATGAACAACACTGACAAACCATAATATAAGCTCTCTCTTGGGTGTCTTCAACATCATAGTTGGGTATGGATGCCAATAGGAGATATTATACATAGAGGATGGGTCATGAGGCCTTAATCATAGTATAATTCATTCCTGTAGAATAGATTTATTCCAACTCAATTTTAAGTTGTAGGTTTGCATTAAAATCGATCCTTCTTTGGCATTCGATTTAGTCCATTTTCCAGCACTTTGTTTAGTGATTGATTCTTGTACTTAAACATTGTTTGTGGTCAGTTTATTGAATCATAATTTAGTTGATTGTTCTTTTATTCTTTCCAGTAAATGAAAAAATGAAAAAGAGCTTTGTTGTAGAAAGTTTTGATTTTATGGCACTTTTGTTTCCTTGTTGCAACCACGCCACACAAAAGCACTACCCTTTTTGAGTAATAACAGCCCTAAAAACTTTTTAATAAAATGAAATAGAAACATTTTTCTTTTTTAGGGTACACTACACCAACTAGTTTTGGTTAGGATCTTGAGTTTAAATCACCTTAAACCACTCAAGATCACACATTACGCAAAAATCGTAGTGAGACTATCACAGGTAAACCCATTTCACTCAAAACTTGCCTGGGATCTATGCAGTAGGTCATTGCGAGATCAGATTGTTGGGAATACTCCTCCTACTCTCTGTTCGAGCATACGCCAGGATTGGATTGCGTATTGGGGACTCTTTCGAGTTTCGGGCTTAGCTACCCTGCCCACGCTTTCTGATTCGACCGGTGACTGTTCCCCCAGGAGTTTTCGGTGTTGTGGTATCCTTAGTATCTGACTCTAGGTTCATACACAGGTGACAGCAGAGGGTATATCTGTTGTACCTAAGACAGACGTGGGAGGAAATCCCTTGCAGGTCTTTGGGAGGGCGGTTGGGTGATTCCAGCGCTTGCACCCTTAGTCATTGTATTGTGGACCCCGGGTAACTGTCTTTCTTCCTTCGTTGATCTGTTCTGGGCCCTCATCATCCCAGACTCTTCTCCAGAAGGCATCTTTGTTTGCCTGGTTTGTATACTTAGGACTTTTTAGTTGGCGTGCTGTTTGCCCCCTAGTTGTACTGGCCACCAGGTTCTAGTCTGTTATTTTATATTTATAATCACAGAGAATCAAGAGCTTCGTAGATCGAGGAGGTTTCAAAACCTTCCACCACTTAGAACAGAACCTTTTCAGCTAGCTAGATGACAGCGGGTAAACCTTTCAAGTTTCAATGATTGTGATACACCACACGAGACTAATAATACTGCCGATGAAATAAGAGTGTTCTCTCCCAGAGAGGTATAAATTATGAAAGACATTTGGCAGCAGGTTGACAATCTAGATTCATAGGATGGGTCCAAGAGTGTTGTTGAAGGTAGCAATGCATAACTTTAGATTAAAGTTTCGAACCAGTAATGGTGCCCACCATGAAGGGGCATGTAGCTCAATGGTCAGTCGAGGGTAGGTCATGGGATTGACTCCTAGCCTATCCAGTTTTCAACATGGTATCAAAGCCAAGTAGGTTGAGGTGGCTAGAAATCCTAAGCCAAAGTGTAGCTTAGTGGGAGAGGGGAGGGTTCAGAGCGGTGTTGGAGGTGGCAATCTGCACCCTTAGATCAAATTGTTAAAGCTGCTCATCATGAAGGGGTATGTAGCTCAATGATACAACAGTTTGTCGACAAGGGTAGTTCTTGAGTTTGATTCATAACTTGCCCAGTTTTCAAAGTGGCAACATACCCAAGTAGGCTTATATGGCTGGAAATCCCAAGCCAAATTGTGCACTTAAGGGGGCTGTTGGAGCCTGTAGGTAGCAATCCACATCTTTAGAACAAACTGTTGAGGGTGTCCATGATGAAGGGTCATGTAGATCAAATGATAAGGCAGCCCATCATCCAAGAATACATCATGGGTTTGAATCCTGGCTTGTCTAGTTTTCAACATGGCATCTACAGTAGGTTGAGGTGGCTAGAAGGCCTGGGAAAGTGAGGCTTAAGGGGGTGAGGAACCACTCCGTCTTTCAGTTTCAATACTGGTACATTAGGTATTCCAAGTTCAACAACGATGGAATCTATTCCTACACCTACTGTTGGACCTAGCAGTACAACCAACTTTGCACCACCTCCTGCTTCTCAACCGTTATATCAGATACCTAGTACTTGGATTTCCACACCTGTTGTAGGACCAAGTGCTTCTGCAACCATGCCAGTCATGAGCACCATGACTGCACCGTCCACATCAGCTTCTACTGGTTTCAATACCTTTGTAGGCCCTAACGTGAATCAATGTAGTATGCCTACAGGTAATGTCCCTTTTTCCTTATTCATAATATGTGCATCAAATTTATAGAATTTTATTAGGAAAAGCTGTTCACTAGATATCAATAGTACCCAAGCTGTTCACTGTATGTCTCTCTCCAATCCCAAATAGAAATGTGACAGAGACAAGAGGAAACCCTTTGGAAGCATAAATCCCAAATTAGATGGTTGAAAGGAGAAAAAAATTCCAAATTATTTCATCGATCAATGATCCAATATTAACATCATAATCATATTAGTTCTCTTCTTAGTAGCCAAGTCAATAAGCTAGTTAAACATGAGGATATAGAGAGAGAGTTAGTCTCCTTCTAACAATCTTTACTCAAGGAGCCACCAAGGAACATAATGGAATCCATTCACAAAATTACTCAACGGATCCCCACAACCTTAGGAAAATTTTTATTGTGGTGTGTTGTTTGTTCCCTGTTGTTCTAGTGGCCCCTAGGTTAATCACTTAGTATATTTTTGGTGCAATTGTGGAGGACCAACCTCCTCGTAGGGAATTGCAGTTGTACTAATTTTATATCATTTTTCTCATGCAGGCCTCCTTCTGGTTTCTATATTGATTTGGAATATCAATTGTGGAACATTAAGTAAGAAACAAGATGTCAAACATGGATCATGGAGAGAAAAATAAAACATTAAGACAAAAGGATGTAATGTCATATTTTCAAAAACATCAATCCAATCATCCACATCATATTCATGGTTCAAGCTCTCTTGAGCAAGGTATCGGTGAGAGAGATGTCAACACTTTGGAGGATGCATCTGCAAAACATACAATGGATGGTAGAATACATTCCTCTAGTGATCAAAGTGAGGCAAATGCATTTTCATCAGAAATTGGTAGCTCAAATGTTGAAGATTTTTCCTTGCAAGGTGACATAGACCATTCACTGAAGAGGAAAAAAGGCCGATGGGACTTTGGGAGACAATTCCAATCTGATTGGGTATCAATATTCCCATTTATTGAACCGATACCTCCAACAAATAAGAATGAGACCTCACGAGAAGTTAAATACATTTCATGTAGTTGGAAACTTGGCAAGGTAGTGAAATTGCAAATGAAGCTGGACACAATAGAGAAGCATGTTGGGAAGGTGTATGATAAGAAAACTGGAAATGATGAGAAGAAATCTACTACTAGATGGAAATATGATAGCCGACATCTCCAATGTGAAGAGGAATACAATAAATACTTAATAAATAAGAGAAAACTAGATGAAAGTGGAGGAACCATCACTTCTCAATTCGGAAAGATGATGGAAAAAAATTTGTTATCGAAGTCGATACAATTAAGCACTGTATTTCACATCCTATCCAATGGTCGTCCTATGACAGATTATCCAAAAATGATGAAATATCTATCTTTTATTCAAGTGCCAAATTTTCCATCTTCTCATTGGTATTTAACGAGTGGTTGGGAATGGGGAAAATATCTAGCTCAAGTAGAAAAGGATGATATGAAAGAGAAGATTGTGAATGCAACATTTTTGTCACTGTCCTTGGATGAAGTTACAGCTGTTGATAATACTGCATGGATTTGCATGAGCATTTATACGGTCAATTACCATATCAGGAATTCCTATCTACTTGGAATTCATAAAATGAGCAAAAGTTCTACAGCAGAAAACATTTATGAACTTGTTATTAATACTTTGAAGGAAACTGGTGGTATGGATCATTCAATGATCGCAAAAAAGTTGGTATGCGTTGGAGCAGATGGGGCATCAGTAATGCAGGGACAAAGGAACGGCCTTTGTGCTAGACTACAACTCTCAGCTTGACCGTATATGATTGGTATTCATTGTATGGCTCACAGAATGAATCTTGCATTTAAAATAGTGAGCAACTTTCCATTGGCTTCAAAAGTTGAATATCTTGTACATGAGGTTCATGCATACTTTTGTCGGAGTCCCAAACGGTTTTCAGAGTTTAAAAAATTTGCCGACGGTGTTACAAATGGAAACAAACTATTAAAAGATGTTGATACAAGATGGATCTCACTGAAGGGACCAGCTCAAAGACTATTCGATGAATATGCATCCTTGGTAGGGGTGATGTATGAACATCGCCTAAGTGTAGAAAAAGCTCAAACTCTTCTCTTTCTATTAACTGATATAGAGACATATTTATCATTGGCTGGAGTTCTTCCTCTGCTTCATGAAATGAATAGCCTCGTGAAGATGTCTCAGAGTCGCACGATGTATATTGTTGAATACACAAATGCTAGAAAACTAGCATGCCTTGCATTAGATAATTTGTATATGATGGCAGATTCTTTTACAGGTCTAGCATTTACAAATTGGGCTAAGATAATCAATATTGAAAATGATGAAAATTTATTGAAGTTTGATGAAAAAGGGTTTCTATGTATGGCAGTGCGTGGGTATATGGTTCCTTTTTATTATAATGACAAAATAGGAAGAACCACCAAAGAGTGCCCTGTGTCAAGAGAACAATTTGACAATGTTGTGATTTCAGTGAGGCGCAGCTTGATAGAAATTGCAAAATCACTATCATCAGAGATAAGAGAACGATTTCCTCGAGATGAATTGTTGGAGGCCATGTCTGTGGTATACCCTCAATATTGGAACCATCGTCAAGGTTCAAAAACTATAAAGGTTGACTTTATAGCTAAAATCAATATTTTGCAGAGCCATTTTTGTCGAGAGACCGAGATACAAGGAGAACATATTCAAGGTATTTTAGATGGAAAAAAATTGAAAGATCAAGCCCAATGCTTTGCTGATACAATGTGGGAGCAATTTTCTAAGTTGGATAATGCTCTAGAATATGGTGCAATTACAAAATTGTGGACTACACTCAGTGGTAGTGAATTTCTACTGCAAAATATGTCAGAGTATTTCAAATTAGTAGATTTATGTCAAACCATGATTTTGGGATCAGTGGAGGATGAGAGAATTTTTAGTGCATTAACATTTTTGAAGTCAAAGTTGAGGAATAAGCTTGATAAAAATGTGGATACATGCTTAAGATTATATGTAACAAAGTATGAGGTTGACAATTTTCCATATGAAAGAGCAGTAGCTCTCTGGCGATCAAATTGTGAAAGAAGGGGAGAAAACAATCTGGAAAATTTATCTAATGAATTTGATATGGAACATAATGTTGTTGAGGATCATAATGACGGCTCATTCGAAGAAGGTCATGTTCAGAGTGCCGAAAATGAGGACCAGTCCCAGAATGTGAATTGGGAAATGGATTTCACCTAAGATTGTATATGATCCAATACACATGAGAGACTCTTGAGTCTTATTTTGGTATAGGTGTTTCATGGACCCTTGCGGGTGATCATTATATGTAAATTTGAGCTAGCATTTTAATTAAAAATAGATTCTACATTGTACTTTTTTGTTATAACATTGATGATATGACATACATTTCCTTGATGCAGTTTATTTTAAGATTGATGTTTTTATATTTATCTTTTACATTGTCTCTTTTTTTATGTGATAGGAAATGACACTGGAATTTGACAAAGCTAGGCCTAGGAGCTATCTCTTATCATAGATAGTGTCCTGACATTGAAGGATAAATAACTAATTTGACTACACTTTCGCTAAGCAAGGATGAGCTCATTCAAGTACATGAAACCATGTTGGTGTTTATCTCAAATATTTTGTGCAAATTTTTATGGTTTGTTTATTGCTTTTATTTGAAACATTTTGTCGATTTGTGGAGTTTGCATGTATTTTGGTTAATTATTATGTTAGACCCTTGAATGATTCTAGTTCTCATTTGATGCTTGATTTAACCCTTTGTTGTAGCTTGAATCAATATTAGATTTAGTTGATTTCCATTGATTTAGGGTTCGAGAAAATAAGTTTTTATTACCTTTTATTTGCATGAATTAATTGTCTTCACTTTTTCGATTTGTTTATGTTGATTGTATATTTTCTTTGTAAATACTTATCGTTATTCAGAAAAATAAATGAGCTCTACATAGCTAAGCGAAGAGAAAAATGGTCTATGCACTAGGTTCCTATGCATTGATCATAGGAGACCTATTGGCACGAGACCAACATTCCTCTAGTCCAATTGGCTCAAAATTTTCCTAGCCTCCATGGGCATAATTGGCTAGTGAAGGCCAAAATGATGCATAATGTCTGATTCTATTAGTTTATCGGTTTGTCAAGGTCCAAGTCCCCACATGTCATGGAAACTCTAATCAATAGAAAAAAACAATTTGTAATAAAAGCTCTAACATGGGTTATAATAACATCTACACACCAATATCAACAAACAATACAACATCTACAATCAAAATCAACTACTAGACACATTTAGATATGGTATCAACAAATGGTATAACATTTAGATATGGTACTAGTGTTGAGGAATTTAGATGGAAAAAAGTTACATTGTCCAAAAGTATGACACAACAATAAGATAGCCCCCAATAGTCGACACTACAGGATGCCAACAAAATCACTATAATGTTATTCAAAGTATGTGCCAAGAAAAATACTTAAGGAACATGCCTAGCTTAAAACCTATGTACAAACTTGCCTTGAAGTATCAAAAACAGTCTAGGGTAGCCACACAATCTATTGAAGGATAGTCTATGGGTGCAATTCCTTTGTTGATTTAAGCAATTAAAAAAAGTCATCTCCCAAGACTATTAAAGAAGAAAAAGAAGAAATCTCTAATAATTGCAGGGAGGACTACAAATAGATTCTAGAAACTCAAGTAGTAGAGGAAAAAATTGTAAGTAAGAAGAAGATGCAATGCTAACGTCATCAGAGCTATGAATGACAATCTCCACCCGAAGAACCCCTCTGATAATGTTCATCCCTGCCATGTCCATGTTGAGCACATCTTGAAAGTATTGCATTCAATGAGGCTGTATTTTGCTTTGGCACTTGGCCAAACACTTTATGTGCATCCTCCAAACACCCACATTTAGAATACATGTCTCCAAGATCTACTCGGCTTTGCTTGGATATCAAGGCTTCATTAAGGCCACCACCATTTGGTATTGAGACCAAAACTTGAAATAGAGCAATTGAACTCAACATTTGAAGAAGCCTTGAACTCATAATTAACAAGCAGAGTGTCATTCAATGTGTTTTATAGATCAATGAAATATTCGCCAAATTTTTACAATATTTTATAACTCAGTGAAATATTCGCCAAATTTTTACAATATTTTATAATTTAGTGAAATATTCGTCAACTTTTTACAATATTTTATAATTCAGTAAAATATTCGCCAAGATTTTACAATATCTTATAATTTAGTGAAAGATTCGCCAAGATTTTACAATATCATATAATAAAATGAAAGATTCGCCAAAAAATTATATATACATATTATATTATTGATAAAATCGCTTTCAAATTTTCCTATATATCGGGGAGATTCGCCAATTTTTTTACCATATAAATTTGGGGGGGGTTCTTAAAATCATCCCTGATGCTACTTTGAAACATTATGAATTATAGTGATTTTTTGCTTGTGTTCCACAAAATGTTTAATGCCTTTTATTTTTATTTTGAAATAATGATTTTGTTATATCTATAGAAGTAATTGGTTATTTTATTTTCAAAGTGAAATATTGTCATTCATTAGCTATACAACCAACTTTTGAGCTTAGGAGTGGGACTTGAGCTCAGTATTAGAATCAGGCTAGGACCTTATATTCTTAAATAGATCTCAAGGCCAAGAAGTGAGCTTAGGATTAGGATTTTCCCTATGATTAGGACCAATATCTTCCCTAAGTTGACAAATAAGATTTATTTATTTATTTATAAATAAAAACTTCAACTTATATCTCCAAATGAACTTTCAACCTCATCAATAACATTTGTTTAATAAAATTCGACCACCAAATCATTATTTGACCACATTTGTAATGTACATTTTTTGCAGATGTTTATACCTAAAACAATGCTTTTATCAACAATTCCAACTTGCATTCCATTACATTTTTCAACATGATTTTCGACTCATATAAAAAATATGGATTGAAAATCAAGTCAAAACAAACATCAAAATTTTGGTTTGAAATAAATGTCATTTTTTTTTGTAATTAGTTTTGACATTTATTTGAGGTGCAAAAATAACACTTTTTCGATCATCCTAGGTCTAAAATGATGCTTATAGTTGTCATGTTCAAATCTAGCCAAGCTTCTTTCCACTTGGATTTTAGGTGCACTATAATGTCACTTCTTTATTTTCAAAGAAATTTTCCATGTTTAAATGCCCACAAACAACCCAAGGGGCATCTGTGACCTCATCAACCATTCACCACCAACATGTTGCACCTTCTCCTAAGTTTTTATAGGAATACATATTGTTCAAGACTAGTAATTGGTTGTCGAAATTGAAAAAAAAAAGGATACAAGTCTCTAGGATGGGTCATACCCACAGTGCTGGTAAACTATGGACATACCATAATAAAAACATTATCTTTTACCTCCTAGTGATTGGTACTAAAGTACCTATCCCCTGACCAAACTACTAATAGGATAGTATGAACAAGAAACCTTATAATTTTGTCTTCTTGCTAACATATAATATATGTCCCACACATAGGCATCAATAGCTACTGGACATTGTATTTTCTTCCATGGTAATCAAAACCCCAAACATTCCATGAGGCTACTTTCATATAAACCTTACAACATCTTTCATATCCACCTCATCATTCTCTAGGTCTAGGAAAACATGGAAGCAATTAGTTGCAAGAAATGAATTTAACGAAAAAATCACCAAGAGTCACTTGTAATGGTTACTTTTGGTGGCCCTTGGCATCGAAAATCATTTCAATTTATTATGTATAGAGGAGTGGTGGAGGAGAGCACACTCTTTATATACTATCTCCTGATTTGGTGCGATAAGACACACTACTAGTTACTTCAGTCAATGGTTGTGTCCATGGGGGCTAAAACCTTGGGACTTGGAGGATTTGGAGTAAAACCTTTTGGCTTCACCATTACCTTTATTTTTATAAACAAGTTTTGACCCAAACACCTTCACCCTCATTTGTCACTTGAAAAGCTTAGAGGGTAGAAGGTGTTTAGGTGGGCAGAGGAACCTTGTTGAGAGGGCCTCTTAGGCCTTGTGCATGTCATCATATTAATATACTAATATATTATAATGCTTAAATGCACCTTAAATGAGTGATTAGTTGGAGCAGGTGTAATTTTTCCAATTACCCATATCATTGTATAAATACCCATCAATGCAACAATACAAACGGATCAGATGTCCCTTCCTACATTTTGTCTTGATGGTTATTGTGTATGCTATAATGCTGGTCTCTGTTTAAATGCATGTGATCTTGGGGATCACAACATTGGCGTCGTTGCCTCCTCCATCTAATCTGGGTGACAATAGAAACAAATGGGGTGGATTGAACCAGAAACAAATCATGAGATGTAAGAAAAACTTGCAAATTGAAAGTTTTGTTCAGGGATTAAAAGACTCAGGATGTTGCTCGTACGATTTTTTGACTGTTGAAGTTTCTCTGCACAAAGAAAACCATAAGGTAGTGTAAGTAACATAAATTCCTAAATCTAAATAATAGTTGATGAAAGGACGTTGTTGTAATGTTGTAGCTTGTCGAGAATGAAATACACTTGCGGGACAACGGTTCATTAGCGATTCCATGTGGTCTTTGCTGCATATTTCTTGCTACTACGGTAATTTTCGACAGTAATGGTAGGTTGAACGATTGTGAAAAGATTGGCTTCTCTCACAACCTGGGAATTGCATCTTTATTAACACGAGTTGAAAGATCTGTTGTGCATTGGCTTTTATGCTCAAATTATTCGTCGACCAGTCCTGCCTGTTGTCTAAGAGAAACTAGACAACCAAAGAAGCCTGTCAACCCATCCACCAAACCAGCCCATCAACCCATTGACCAATTAGTCTGTCCATCAACAAGGTTTTCAGTTGACCATAACGCTAGTCGACCAATCTCGCAAGCAATAGGTCAAGCTCCTTAGGGTTCACACAAAAGGTATCCACTGTATTTTAGAGGTATTGAACAGTATTTATCTAATTCGGCACGTACATTATTTAGTTGGAAAATTGATGTCCACTAGAACTTTAAAGAGTCGACTCGGGTTGTCTGATTGACAAAAGTGCTCAAAGATTTATAAATTTACAAATGTTAAAAACATTGGTATGGTAATACTAATTGGAGTTTGGCAAGTTATTACTTTTTAGTCGAGTCAATATAGTCTATTAAGAAGTTCAGTTGAGCAAAGAGTATGCTCTCGGGTCGAGTTGAATCATTTTAGTCAACTCAATAGTTTGGTAATTAATCAGGTCCCATCACCCGTTTTCAAATATGTGGTCAACATGCAATTTGGGTTTCGTCTCTACTAATATTGAATCAAGTAAAAATATATGTAAAAGTCGAGTCTTTCAATCAAAAGTATGTACTTGAATTGACGGACGCTGACAAGTGACTCTATTGTAAAATTTCAATTAAAGAAGAGAGGGGGTTAAATGTGAGTCTTTTTCATTGATTCTTTCCACTTTTGTAATGAAGTCCGTCTCTATCCAACCCCGTCGATGCTTAGTCGACAGTTAATTTTGTCAAGTCAAGTTGGGTACATAGTAGTTGAAGACGTAAAGCAAATTATGAACATGAACAAGCAACATAATTAACTTATAGACATTATCAATCATCACTATAATGGTAGAAGAAAATGGAATTCAAGTAAGAGGCGAAGACGTAAAGCAAATTATGAACATGAACAAGCAACATAATTAACTTATAGACATTATCAATCATCACTATAATGGTAGAAGAAAATGGAATTCAAGTAAGAGGCATAAGACGACACACAAAACGAGTTTCACACATAGATGATGACACTAGAACAACTGGAGTGATTGATCCCTCCAGTGCAGAATTGTAGAGCAGTCCTTGGGTTGTGATCTCGAAGGCCATAAGGTGGAGAAATGTCAGGTTAGCAAAGCGTAGAAGGTAAGACACTCACACCATGGAGTGTTGTGCAGGGCAAGGGTGGTGAGTTGTAATGAAGACTCACCGATTGCACATGCACCTACTAGATTGAAGACAGAAGCTAAAGAGCAACAAGTCACATTAAAACCTTGTATACATGCACCTTCCTATCAAGTTGGTGGTTGTTGCGACTGATTTACCTATGCAAACTGATATGCATGGTTGATGCATAGTAAGAACTACTTTGGCGAGAGTAGAGATCCAGTGTTGTTGCATAGTCTCTTCAGGACAAAGAAGAGTTTTGGGGTGGGGGAGATGTTGAGGGGGCATCTTATGCCTCTTGCATGTCATCATATTAATGTAATAATATATTATAATGCTTAAATTCACCTTAAATGGGTGATTAGTTGGAGTGGGTACCACTGCTCCAACTACCCATATCATTGTATAAATACCCATCAAAGCAAGAATACAAACGGATAAGACATCCCTTCCCACATTTTTTTTTAATGGTTACTGTGTATGCTATAATGTTAGTCTCTATTTGAATGCATGTGATCTTGGAGATTGCAACACACCTCTTGGTTGGCCAAGTTCATAAGCGGACAAACATGGATGTGATGATCTAAGCTTTGAGAACTCTTATTGGGAAAATCGATGTAACAAACTAGCTAGCTATGGATCCTAATGAACACAAATCCCTTGAGATATTTAGACATATCAAACCTACGTACAGAAACTCTATGATCAATATGAGAGTAAAAAATCACATAAGCTCATAAGAGACAAGCTCCCTTAAAGAATATGCAATCTACTTAAGGGTTGGCCATAATTACATTGGAAGACATAGGAAATCCACTTAGGTCGAGGAAGCTACATGGGCATATTTTTCAATTGAAAGTCATGGTTCCAATAGGAGAAAACCATTATGGTATTCCTATAGATCCAAGGGCCTTGAATCATGATTTCGTGCACATGGGTAGGGTCATTGAATTGAAATAGAAATAAACCCTTGGTTAAACTACATGTATGGGTTCATGCCAATCCAATGGCTCCCACACCTCTTAAAATAGTTTTGACGACTTACCCAAGAACCACCTCTGTGATAAAGTATCCTAGAAAAAATCCCTTTTTGAAAGAATTACATAAACTACATACTGAAAAATTAGAAAATTCAATATTGGGAAGAGGGTCATTGCCTCATGATACAACTTTAGGACAAGATTTTTTGGGAGCCTTTGACGCCATCTCTACTCTCCATGTTTGCATCGGTATTGAAAATGACAATGGATATTTCGATTGAGGCCATATTTCCTCCCCTTATGACGAAAAGGTTGCAATGAATAAGCCAACCAAGGTGTATTTAATGTGATATGATTGCAAAATTAATTTGAAACAACCCCAAGGATCATGATCCCTTGAGCCACCTCTCCCTTTATGTATTTGATGGAAGATATTTGGTTGCTTTGAGTTATTGATCACTATGGGGGGGTTGAGAGAGATAGAGTTTCATAGGAGTTTCCTTTACCCTAGTGGTATATTCATGACTTAGCTTGGGAGTGGAATCCATATTTGATTTCTATGGTTGAGTGATGGATCACTCCTTGGTAACTTATTTGGTATAAACCATTTGAATACATATAAGTGTTTGCACTTCTTTCTCTATGAAGTTTTTTTATCTATGTGTTGTTGTGATATTCCATGAAATCATATAAGTATATGCGAACTCTATATTAGTCATGCATGTTAGTGTTAACTACAATTATAGATAAGGTTAATCATGCAAGCATCTTGGTGTATTACTTTTGTTATGAAGTTTTGGGAAGCCAAACTAAGGGAGGTGAATTTGGGAACTCAACACATATCAACTTGATTTTTTCCAATTAGCAAAATTATAACTAGCCCTAGGAGTGTCTAAGATTTTTTATCCCTATCAACATCATCTATATCCCCACACCCTCTCAAGTTTATCCTCTTCTTCAATCTCATCGGCTTCATTGGGGATTTGGTTTCTGATGCACTTACATACTTAATAGCTATCATATGTGCTTTGGATATAGTGGATCATAGCCCATTATTGCAAGTACATGTTATAGATCAAAAGTTTCTAATTCTTCCACAACCTTCTAAGGTGATCAATTCCATTTGAATAATATCCAACAAACTTGAATGGGATTAGAACAAATTATTTCTTTATTCTAAATGTTGATTAACTTGTACCTTTTTACATTTTGTCTATAATATTTAGGTAACAAATATCTATCACAAACAAATTTGGGGGGAAGTTGTGGGTTTCCTTTGAAACAATGCAACATGATCCAAGTATTGTTATCTTCGTAGAAAACTCCCCATTGTATCTAATCAATTATTTCACTTCACCCATCAACTTTGCTTGTTCAACCCTAGTGAAGACCCTCTTAATACCCAATACAAAGGAATCTTGAACTTTGGAGGAATTATGGTCACCGTTTTGATTTCATGCCATGGAGTACCATAATTTGATAGAATCCTCACTTGTTTTTGTATCACCCTTCGTGGAAATACCATCAAAAGAGTTACAATAAGAAATGTCATGGATCAAGTATGCAAACATATTAAATATTTGGGTTTGAGGAAAACTATCCAATTAATGTGAAATCTCCTTTGACATAATTTCACCCCAAACAAAGATTACTCCCTTCATTTCAACTTGGTAGAAAATGTATGTCGCATGCCCTGTAACTTTAATTGTATTCTCATAGCTTATTAAATGAGTAAAAATCCATGTAATTTCTCTATACTAATATGTGTATGACAACTTCAAAATTGGTCATCTTTGGAGGCTCTGGTTATGGGTCCTTCCTCTGTTTGTTCAACATATTCTATGCATGAGTGTTAGCATTCAAGAATGTGTCTGCATGTAACACATTGAATTTCCTCATAGATTGTAATATAATAAAAAATATTACAAGAGATTTAAGGGTTACGGTAACCAAATTTTTTATCTCTACTTTACCAAGCTAAATATGTGGCTAATTGAAAGTCTCGGAGTTCCAAGCATTTGCCTCTCCTAAGTTGAAAACATCTGCCACATAATCTACTTGAAGAAGGTCAATGCCACAAGATTTGATTACCGAATGACTTCTTTGATGCTTTAAAGATTTTATTATCATATGATTTCGATCAAAACCTAAAAACTTGTTAAGATTGACCAAAATGGAAAATCCTTCATTTAAGGGCCATTCAAGTAGAGCATATTTGGGGTCCCAAACAGTGAGAACCAATAACCAATGCAGTGTTTTCCAATATACGGGTTGACATATTTCCAATAGTAGTATGTTTCTATAAAATTAAGTTCATATGTGAAAGTCATGGCTCTAGCAAGGTAACAATCCAAATATTCTTTTTAGGTCCAAGTGACAGTCATGTCAAATCATCATAATTTAAATATGGGGAGTTAGTAATAGGTGTGAATCCACCAAGGACTTTTAGAAGCACCATGGAGCTTTCAAAAGGGCCTTGAAACCCTAAACCTAAATCTCATTATAGCTATAAAAAACAGAGCAAAAGGAGGGAAGACGATTCACTCTTTCACTAGTTATTGGTTGTTCCATAGTATGAGTAGCAATGTGGAATAGATGTTAACAAACCAGATGACAAAATCATATTATAGATGATTGTAGAAGGACACTACATCTCATATTTTTGCAGTAAGCTTAGACATATTTTTAATTTGTATCACAATATCCATAACAAAGAAGAGAAAAGTGCAATCCTTCATTTCTTGTTGGGCATCTAGTATTGGTTTCCCAAGGTAAATATGTTTGGTCTATTGCATGGATTTTATATTGTAGTCTATTTCATATGTTGCAATATTTAAAGAATCTAAACGGTGTGTTTTTATTTGTAAAAGCATTAAAAATATGAAAATATAGTTGCATGCTTGATTGTAGTGTCATTTTAGTCATTTTATGTTTAAATCTATTTCGGTGAACCTACCATTGGAATATCCAAGGTGGTGTATATATTATTATGTGTAAATTAAATACTATCGGATCAATCTATTTTCATAAGCTAACAAATTAACATTTTTTCCTGCAAAGAGCTAGTTTCCTTTCTTGGGTGACATTGGGATTCTACCTTAACTTCAATTTTGGTATTAGCAGTTTGAGTACTTAGGAAAACCTTGAAACAATAATAGATTTGCAATATCCTAGCTTGGTGATGTGAAAAGTCCAAGAAAGTTTTCCAACCTTGAAATAAAATTCTAATGAACACGTGTTTAGGATTTTTCCCTCCTAGTCCCATGTGTCAACTTGGGGTTGGCCATTTGTTGGATCATGACCAATCTTTTATGGACTCAGATTCTCATCTTGTTTTGATTTGTCGTTTGGATCATTGGGTGGCCTTAATTTTTTTTATGGGTAAGGGCTATGTGGGATGAGGTTTGAGGAGGAGAGTTAGGATGAGGATGGATTCAAGCATTAGACTCCATATTCCACACAACCAGTTAGATATGTGGGGTGTGGTAAGTGAGGGAAGGAGATGGGTATGAATAGAGAGGGAATGAGGGTGGGGGGTGCACCCATGTGGGAATACAGGTATTTTAGGTAAGGTAGGGTGTAGATTGTGTGTTGTTTTCCCATGAGTTTTAGAAAACCATGTTTGGAGGGTGGGGGGTCAAGAGTGGGGCACATTAACTCCACTCCATTTTACCCACAAAAAATTATCGATAAAAACATCTCAAGAGCATAAACTTAGAAAACACAAAAAGGCTAAGGCGTGAGAATTGAAGGGACTAAAAATAGTTTTCTTTACAAACCCAAAAATACTCAAAAGAACTCAAGAGGAAAGGCAATGCCCTAAACTCTATGTGTAATGAAAGTGTATCAATGTGACACTTGAATGGAATCTAGTGGACATCAAAATTGAGAAGGAACTAAGAATACAGTAGAAACTACAAGGAGCCTAAGGATCTAAGTCTAAAGTTATAAAGCAGATGTTGAGATATTGTAACTTCAAAGAATATTATATTTGTACTTTATTATTCCAGAGATGTTTCATTCCTCCGTGAAGATCTTATTGTATATCCGGAGATGTTTATTCCTCTGTCGGATTGTGGTAACTTGGGTTATTAGACTTCCCTAGTGGGGGTCCGCCCTGTATGTGTTATGTGGGTTAAAGGGTTGTTAGACCACCCTAGTGGGGTCAGCCCAGTCAGTTATAGTGGGGTGTTTAACCCAGTGGTAAAGTTGGGGCCGACCTAGTTAATATAAAGTACAAGTCGGAGATGTGTATAAATAGAGGAGGTGTGTTCCTCATTATACACACACTTCCCTCACTCAGAATGTAGCACACTTGTGGAGGAGGGGTCTGCTATGGAGGAGGAGGAGATCATGTCTTTGGTTTGCATCTTTGTATATTACTGGTCATCTATATTGAGGAAGCTTTGCTGGGTTTTCTACCCCATGAGGGTTTCCCAGGATAAATCTGTGTCTCTTGTGTTTATGCTGTGCTTGTTGTTTCTTCAGTGATCCTGTATATACTATTATTGTGAAATGGAATGTAATGCTGCTATTTTCTATCTTAGCATATTGAATCTTAACAGCAGATAATGAGAAATCAATAAGATCCTAAGAGGAACATAACCAAATAAACACCCAATTCCTAAAGAGTATGTGTAAAGCACAAAAGTACTTGTAAAATAAGAATTATAACTGTGGAAATGGGAATAAAATTACTTCCACGAGAGATTTCTATTGAATATATAATGGTCAAGAAGTTGATCATGTGATGAGACATATCATCCATTTCTAGTTGAATCTTCCTCCAATGAATCTTACACATATGACGAGTTGCTAAGAACCGATAAATCCTCTACAAGTAGTGATAGAAGAAAGAGGCATCACAAAGATGGCGATATCTATCACCCAAATGTGATAATGATATTGAGTCTTTGTAGGAAAATGAGGCATGGATGTTGGGGATGCAAAAGTATTTCCAACTTATGGATTATTCTATAAACATACAATCTATAGTTGATATCTATAATTTGGATAAAAATGTTCCATTTGGCGGGGAACAACATAAGAAGATAAAGAGATTTAATAACAAGAAGATTGTTCATAAGGAATTCAACAAGTAATTTTAATAAACGTAACTCTTTGAGCACTACTAAATGAATAAATCCAGTGACTTTCATCACCTTAATCAATGCCAAATGATTACTTAAAATACAAAAATCAATTCATGGAGTTGTTGAAGTATGTTAAGTACATAAAATATGTGGAATTGAAAGTGAACCACTTCTTGAGTGGATAGTAGCTTGCATAGAAAGACCGAAACGAAATCATGGAACCCCCTACACTTGAAGAAGCAACTCAAAAGACCAAGTGTTGTGAAGAGAGAGTTAATGTAAAATGGGATTTCCAAATAACTTGGAAGAACAATAAAAAGGAAAAGTGGAAAGAAAAAGAAAAGGGTTCGTGGCACATTTATTTAAGAATCATTCTGATCCTTCTTAAGAAAGTAAACCTACCCAAAGAGGAACAAATAGACCTGGAAATTTGGAAATATAACAATATCAATTAACTGTTGGGGTTTAGATGAGGATCATGTGTGTAATGACTATACACACCATAAAGATAGATATAGGGCCATCACAATTTTTCAAGAGGCTACAACCATAGATGATGTAGCATGCATGATACCCAAGATTTATGCTACATTAGGATACCATTGGATAGGTCACCAGTTTTCCATGGTTGAACTTCAAGGAAATATTGCAGAGAAATCTACTTCAATCCTAATTGATCATGGAGTTGGTCACAATTATGTTACTCCTAAACTTGTTGTGAATTTTTTTACTAAGCATAATAAGCACAACAACCCATGGTTAGTGTAGTTATCCATTGCAACCAAGAGGAAAGTAAGCAAGATAGTAAAGAGGTTCCCATTAGAGATAAATGGTTTCTCTGAATCCACAGGTTTGAACATTTTACCTCTCAATACATATGATGCACTCATTCAATACCACATTAGGGGCCATTTTATAACAGCCAACTGATGCTCTATCTGACGAGAGAACGTCGAAAAACAGAAGACGAGGAATGTGGCAAATTTCTCATTGGAACTTAGACACCCTCCTACAATGTCATTATTATGGTCACTTACTGACATTCATGGCAGCTATAACACAGTTCAAAATCATGTCTAGTTCGTCAGTTATGTGACGACTAGAGACATTCTTTTCATGTTCCTGCATTTGAAATTGTCTCAACTCCGACGCTTGACCGATAATACAGGTCATCGATACAGTAGACAATTTATCGGGTGGAACATTGTACAGGAGTCTACCAACCAATAATATAGTTCGTCGATGTCATTGCGATGACCTACCATCTATATTGTCGTCGCTAGCATTGCATGAATGTCATTAGGTTGTCGAAATAGAGACGATGAGGCAAGAATATAGATCGTCAATACTATAGCAAATATGTTTGTAGGATGTTGATTTACACTGAATGACCACGTTGATAGGATTTTGGTATTATGACATACGTCCTAATATCAAATATTGACTTATGTTGACTTCCCTAAGCAAACATCGAGATCGAAATTTATTATTGAAGAATCTTTCAAAGGACAGGTGTAACCTCAACAATAAATCCCAATCTTGATGTTTACGAGGGGCAGTCAATAGAAGTTAGTATTTGACTAGAATATTTTACAAGCAAGTACACATACATAAGGGCGTAAGCCATACATAGATAAAACCACCCAAGCAGAGGAAGAAAAATGCACAGTGGTTTTAACCATTGGATTAATAAAGGTAACATTATCAACAATAGTTCAAAGAATATTTTACAAGCTCATACATAAGAAGAATCATGCCCCTGTAACCATACCAACTAGTAAGTGATAAAATAGTTTCCATTGGGAAGTTATTCAAGTTTGGCTGATTTTTCCTTGAATTTAGAAGAAACCAAAATGTAAGACTTTCAAAGCTTCCAAATGTAAGACTTATGTAATTTTTACAACAGATAACATCTCAACTACATAATATTCTCAAATAAAGAAAATAAGAACAAATTCTAAGTTAGGGTTTTAGTTTCCAACAAAAATGGGGTTTTGTATTATTTTATTGGAGACTCATTATGGATATTTCCAAATTAATATGCTCTTGGATAATGTCAACTAGATAAAGGAATGTGCATGAGTACCCATGAGGTGTAGCTCAATTGGTCTGAGTGGAGTTTGGTGAGTTTGGTGGGTTGCTTATAGGTGTGATGCTTCTAGGCCTATTTTGATATGACTCGAAAAAGGAAATCATGCCCTATTGTGGACAAAATGACTTTTTTTAAGCACTCTTTGTAATATTGCAAATCTTGGATTTGGGAATGATTGAAGTTTATGTAGCAACCATTGATTATATGGAATTCACTCCCTTACAAATTTGAGAGGTGTTAGTTCAAGTATGGATCACAATAATACATTTGAAGAGAGAGAAGTTAACTAAAGACTTTATAGCATTTTATGTACAAGGAAGTGTTAGTCAAATGGTTGTCATTTTTAACTAAACTTTCAAATTATTTATACTCATATAGGATATGAGACCTTGATGAGAAACTTGTTCCATTGGCTCAAATTGTAGTAGGAGTCACTCCAATAAAATTGGAGAGTTGGGTACAATCTACTACATAATTTCCAAAATGGGGTTTCAACTTAATAGTGTTTTGAGTTAGGCTGGTCAAAAATAAGATTGCCTTGATCATTCTTTTATGAGGAATCCAATCATTATTGTATTTCTTAAATTTATGCTTGTAACTTGTAACTATTAAGACATACTTTTGTAATTAGATAATATAAGGTCTATGATGGAATCATTGGTTTATAGGTATTCCAATGGTTATATCATAGTAAATGTGTTTATAGGTGTATGCAACTGAGTGGCGTGTGGATTAATCTTTGAGTTTGTAAGGGGAAGTCAATAGTAGTCAATATCTAACCAAAATATTGTACAAGAAAGTACATAATACTATTGACACCGTGTTAGAGTCAAGAGAAAACTCAAAGCACAAGAACAACCCAATCTTTAGGAAAATGCTAATGCTAAAATAAATTTTGGAAGATGGTAGTTACCAAGAGCGAAAAGAATCACATGTAATGTCCCTAGTTTTGACCCTTGACAAAGGATATGTAAATGATGTAACATCGTTGATGTAATTGATGGATCATGGTGAGGAGCTCAAGGCGAAGGCCCTACCATGGATTCCCCGAATGTATATGGCCAATCAACCATGTGTTGGTCAAGTGCAATAATATTGTAAATGTGATGTACATGTTCATGATAATAATAAATAAATCCACCGCTGACTGTGCAAGGAAACAAGAGAAAGGGGCATTATTATCCTAAGGTTAGGAAGAGACATATTGAATCCATGAATCCAATAGATGAGGTCCAAGTGTCCTAGAGAGGACTGATGAGCCATCGGATGTTAGTTTGAATCATGCACCCCAATCATTTAATGCTTCCAAGAGGAAGGTAGTTGAGGTAGTTATTGTCTTGGGGAAAGGAAGGTGTGGGTTTGATTTTCCTTATGACAAAGTAGTGTCAGTTGCTTGTGTCAGCCACCTTGCAAAGCTGGAATGGGAGTTGCTTATTGGGTAAGTAACCAGTCAAATTGAAGTCATCCTTAAATTACATGTCAGTTGGGGGAGAGGGAACAGTAAATATGTTAGTGAGCCTGTTAGTGAGTCATTCAGTAAATTAATTAGTTATGTGGCCAAGTATCTTGACCTCTCATGGGTGTATCTATCTCACCTTGTCTTGGGAGGAATTCATTCATCCATCCATTGACAAAATCTATCCATTCCCATATGTGGAGGAGGAGTCAACACTTTCCTAAGAGGAAGCCTAAAATAAATAGTGACAGAGTGGAGAGTGGATCTAAGCTTTGGTTCGTGGTCATGAATGTGAGTCGAAGAAGAAGCTGGAGAGTGCAACTGTTATGCGTTCCCTTGTGGATCTAGGTATTAGAGTGGTATCGAATTTCCCAACTGTTATTTTGAGCATGTGAGTCCTTAAATCATGTTGAAGAACTGAGGGACAAAGTCTGTTCCCATAAGTGTTTGAGTAATTTTTAGCAGAATGAAGAAGTTGTCTATCCTTAGTCGTGCGCCCAGTGGTCGTGAGAAAACCCTAAATTGTTGAGTCTTCGTAGTATCAGTCGCAATCCTAGAAGTCTTGGTTCATTGTTATTGATGTTGGCTTGAGTGTATGCACTTGTTAATCTTGTTATAGCAGAATGGTCTATTGGAAAGTGACCGAAGTGATTCCGTGGAGCCATTTTTTATGTGCATACTAGGTTTGTAAGCCCTGGGAAAACAGATCTTGTAGGTAGATGATCTAGGTTTTGGGTGATATTTCTATGCACACACTGGTATAGCACATGGAGGAAGGTGACGCATGAGGGACCATTGATCAGTCAAGGGGTGCCTTTGTGAAAATCCTCACAGCAGATCTAAGAGATGATGTATCTCACAAGAGAATAATTATGATTAAGCAAGAAAATAGAAGAAGAGTGATACATGCAGTATAATGAGCAACAGAATAATATGGTACAGTAGAACTCAGATAGAAGCAATAATACTTCGGTCATACTAGATTATTAATCACAAATGGACATATAAATAATACAATGCATGAGGAATTCGAATGCCTAAGGTGGCAATTCGAATTAGCCTTCATGGAGTGATCAAAGGATCACTGGAGTGTCATCGGAGCACAACTAGGTGTCCTCATGATCATCGGAGTGCAACTAGAAGTCTTCATCATCATCATTGGAGTCATCAATGCTCAAGTAACTGTCAACCATCAGTCAAACTAACTCTGGTAGGTGTAACTCAGTGTAACTAAGTGTAACTCAGTGTAACTAAGTGTAACTGAGTGTAACTGAGTGTAACTCAATGTAACTAAGTGTAACTCAATGTAACTAAGAGTAACTGAATGTAACTGAGTGTAACTGAGTGTAACTCAATGTAACTGAGTGTAACTGAGTGTAACTGAGTGTAACTGACTGTAACTGAATGTAACTGAGTGTAACTGAGTGTAACTCAATGTAACTGAGTGTAACTGAGTGTAACTGACTGTAACTGAGTGTAACTGAACTGGTAGGTGAAGAAGGGCGAGTTGCTCCCTAAAATCAAGGAAGAAGGGCGCACTAAGCAACTGGAGGGCTAAAACTGAATAGTGAGAAGCTCCTGGGGGCTGGCTAACTGAGGGCTAGGTGCTGGACTGATGACTGGGATGCATGCAAAATGCATGCAAACCCTAGAATGCATGCAAACCCTAAAAGGTGCATGCATGACTGAAAATGTAAATGATCAAAATACTGGTGGGACTAGGATGGAGTATAGGAATATCCTAACACCCCCCCTTAATCCATCCTGGGCCCTGGTAACTAAGACCAAAGGTCACCCAATACAATGAATAATAACAATCAATAAACCAAGGAAGTGGGAAAATTTCATGGGAAACATACTCCCTCCTCAAAAATAGACTGTAAGGCACACATAAAAAAAATAAAAGCTCCAAACTCAAGCATGTGTGATGCTTGGTCATATGTCTGGAGGTATCTTCTTCTTGGGAAGAAGTGGATCATGCTCAAAAAGCATGTGCTTGTACTTGCTCTTCAGATCGAATGTGATGAGAACAAATCCAACAGTATTAGAATGATCCTTGAACCTGTGATTCGAATCAGCTGAGGTAGGATCAAATTTTTGAATGTGCATATAGTCCTTTGTCTTCTCCTTCGAACCACCATGGGTGAGATTATGCCAAAAAGAACTATTACATGTTTGCTTGAAATCAAAATCAGATTTAAGACTTTCAAAACAGTTTCTTGAGATCTCCTTTGAACCAGCAGGGGTGAGATCAAAACTATCATATGATGCATGAGAAATTATCTCAAGCGGGTGGCAATGGCCATATTCTTCAATAACCTTCTGAAAGCATGTGCTAATGATCATATAGTAGTAAATAAGAGATGTTTGCTGAAGAGGAGCGAATGCATTACCTCCAATAGCTGATGTTACCTCCGAAATAATCATGTGATCATGATGCAAACCAACAAACTCTGGTGCAAGGCAGGATTTAGGACCTTCTGCAATATCTAGAGTGTGAGTTGGCACAGAAAGAGAAGAAAGTTTGAGCATGAGCGGAGAATCTGCAAGTTCTTTGTCAACAACTTCAATATGAGATGATACTGGTTCATGATCTGAGAGATCATCAAGGGGAGCGAATGCAACATGATCTGAGAGACCATCAGGAGGAGCGAATGCATCATGATCTGAGAGACCATCAAGTGGAGCGAATGCAACAACTTGCTTGCGTTTGAAGGGATTTGGACCAAAACCATCATTCTTTTTGCCGAATCTTTCATCCAGATGAGCCCATAACTCTTTTAGAGTTTCAATTTCAAAGATGGTCGGGTACAATATGTAATCAGTCATAGTAAGCTTCATTCTTCCAATGTGCATGTCACCTTTATTCAACCATTTAATCTTCTTTGTAGAGGATTCGAACTCTCTTTCAAAATAGCAATCAAAGAGATCATGGCTCTTTAAATATGCTATTATTTTTGGTTTCCATTCATCATAGTTGAATAGAGAAAGAGGAGTGATTTCTTCTAATTCAGGATACATTGAAGATGTAGAAGACCTGCAAAAACAATATAGAATAACTGCACCTGCTACTGCTGCAAAAATGCAGATTCTGCTGCAACTGCTGAACTCGAAATCTTGGTAATAACCTGCAAAAAACTCTCAAGAATGGAGATAAACAATACTCTCAACATGCTCTGATACCATGTGAAAATCCTCACAGCAGATCTAAGAGATGATGTATCTCACAAGAGAATAATTATGATTAAGCAAGAAAATAGAAGAAGAGTGATACATGCAGTATAATGAGCAACAGAATAATATGGTACAGTAGAACTCAGATAGAAGCAATAATACTTCGGTCATACTAGATTATTAATCACAAATGGACATATAAATAATACAATGCATGAGGAATTCGAATGCCTAAGGTGGCAATTCGAATTAGCCTTCATGGAGTGATCAAAGGATCACTGGAGTGTCATCGGAGCACAACTAGGTGTCCTCATGATCATCGGAGTGCAACTAGAAGTCTTCATCATCATCATTGGAGTCATCAATGCTCAAGTAACTGTCAACCATCAGTCAAACTAACTCTGGTAGGTGTAACTCAGTGTAACTAAGTGTAACTAAGTGTAACTGAGTGTAACTGAGTGTAACTCAATGTAACTAAGTGTAACTCAATGTAACTAAGAGTAACTGAATGTAACTGAGTGTAACTGAGTGTAACTCAATGTAACTGAGTGTAACTGAGTGTAACTGACTGTAACTGAATGTAACTGAGTGTAACTGAGTGTAACTCAATGTAACTGAGTGTAACTGAGTGTAACTGACTGTAACTGAGTGTAACTGAACTGGTAGGTGAAGAAGGGCGAGTTGCTCCCTAAAATCAAGGAAGAAGGGCGCACTAAGCAACTGGAGGGCTAAAACTGAATAGTGAGAAGCTCCTGGGGGCTGGCTAACTGAGGGCTAGGTGCTGGACTGATGACTGGGATGCATGCAAAATGCATGCAAACCCTAGAATGCATGCAAACCCTAAAAGGTGCATGCATGACTGAAAATGTAAATGATCAAAATACTGGTGGGACTAGGATGGAGTATAGGAATATCCTAACAGCCTTCTTGGTGTTGTGTGGGGTGGGTAATGTGGATGCCAAGATAGCTGAGTCGTTGCGAGGTGTTTGTGGTTCTAGAGGTAAAGCAGATCTGACTGTTTGTCCTAATTGATTTGTTGTGATCCCTGAAGACTGAATAGAGTGTTGAGCACCAAGTGGATTGGAATCCAATAGCGGTTGCGTGACTTTTGGGTGGAATAGTGGGGTTTGGGTGGCCTTTCTATGCACACACTAGAATAACACCTGCGTGGTGTTGTGTGGTGTGGGTATTGTGGAGCCCAAGCTAATCGAGTCTGCGCAAGGTCAAGGAACCCAAGGTCTAATCGAGTCTCATGATTAGACTGGATATACATATATACTTATACTTCTCAGTTTCATTGATATCTCATAATCTCATAACTCATTTTAAAATAAACAAATACTAATTGTTTTATTTTTTTAAGAACATTTAAGTTCTAATCAACTTGCAAGTGAGGTATAATTGAAGAAGTAAATTTTAAATTTAATTAAGGTGGGCATTTAAAAAATGTTTGAACCAATGCGATAATTATTAATATGCTCCTAGGTGTAGTTTTAGTCCTATAATTTCACTATTATATCTATTATATTTTTGCATGTTATATCTTTGGACTCATTTATGAGATTGGTGTATGGGTTGGGCCTTGGAGCTTGGAGCTTGGACTTTGTAATTTGAAAACTTGGCTTGTCCAGGTTTTTTTAATTGACAACATTTTCCTTAAGTTAGGTGTTCATGGCACATGGGAGGGCCCCATTTAAACTAATTAACATATTTCATCATTATCTAGTTTAAAGGATTAACGAATTAAGTGAAATCAAGAATGAAGCATCCTAGGAAATACAATCTAAAATGAAACATGCTAAAATACATTCATTTTATTAATGGCATCATTTCTCAATTTCAACATGCTAAAATACAATCATATTATTAATGGAATCTCAACCTCGATGCCATATTCTTATACATTACCAAAGCACACACCAAGTCATCATGCCATCGTCCATATTCGAGCATACACAATCATACACGAGCATTAAACATAAAAAAGAGAGCTGACACCTTAAGATCATAGTCATTGTGCTCAATATAAAATGTGTTGTACACAACATTTGACATGCACAAAACAAGTAAAATGTGTACTTTATAATTTGAATTCGAATTTGTTTTTTACACTCCTATTCATCATTATTAAAGCATACACAATCATCTTCCTCACAAAGTCACCCTCGTGGCCTATCATATTCTTCATCCTTTGGCATAGGAATTATGAGTGCATTGTCAAAATCCTTTACAACAGTGGATGGTTGTGCCACTTCTAATTATGGAATACCAGTGGTCAAGCTTAAATGATGCCATGGGTCTCTCATATTTCTATTAGCCACAATCAATTCTTTTATGATCTTGGTATTCTAGTCATAGTTCAAAGGAAAGTAGGTGCTAAGGAGACTTATACACATTTTATTTGCGGACCGAACATATCTAGGAATTATCAATGTGCTCGTGCATCATTCATTTAGGATCATGTTTATGATCATGTTTCATTTTTTATCCCATTCATCATGGTTGATAAGAACAACCAGAAGATGTGATGAATCAACATAAAGGTCATAAGACTGATAATCTCCAACATAGGAATCCAATGGAACTTGATTCATGATGTCTCTACATATTTTTGTCTTGAGTTCTGATGTGCTAGTAGAAAATTTGCACAGATCTCGTTCGATACACGAAAGAGATTTTTCAATCTGCAATGCACAAAACCAGAGTATGTACTTGATTACATAAACCAAAGTATGCACAAAAACTAGAGTATGTGACACCACTAGGTTTATGGTTTCATCCTATTAGTGAATTGTACCTAGGTTTATGGTATCATCCACTAGGTTTCTGGTGTCATCCTATAAATAAAGATTATAGGAATCTAGGGCCAAACTTGATGCCTTATATCACCACAATTGAACTTGATATCAAATCCTACTAGGGAAATATTAGAAATGGTGCCCATATTTGTATCAAAGGCTTGTAATTACCCATAGATATTTTTCATACTAAAAACAACCTGTATATGCCATAACGATTTATGACTTTCATTTGATAAAAGAACAACAAACTTGCCCTTATTTGTCTTGAATGACTTACAAAAAATGTTATTACCAATTCACACTAGAAAATAATATTCTATTTCTAAGGCATTCCTTACATCCTCAACACTGAAATCCCAATTCACACCAGAAATACCTTACATAGACTTTACCACGCTTATTGTAACCACGAATCTATTTGACTACTACAAATTATTACAACCATCGATACTTGGTTACCATTCTATTGGACTACAAATTTCGCTTTAATTTGAAGGCATTATCACTATCTATTCAACACAACATAAATCCACACCAACATATACCATCAACACTTCAATTTGTGAATAGACAGTCACTGTACATTCAACATACAATTTACCATTGCATGGGTATTGAAAAGAAATGAAAGCCTTGTTAAGAAATCAACCAATTGAACCTTGTATCAATACGATCTCAATTTCGACCTCTCAATCATAGTTTGATACTTACAAAAGAATTCATCTTGATATTACCTCCATTTGATCATACTTCAGGTGATGAATCCTCCATTCAAAGATATTTCAATAGTCATATTCACCTACAAAGAGTTCACTCATCACACTGGGTCAAATTAATCAATTTCAGAATATTTACACTATTAGAATTTAGATTGCACAACAATCACAACACTAGGTTTTGATACATGTGACAATCCAACCTATATCTAGATAACAAAAACAATCTCACTTAGAATTATTTGCACAAAGTGATAGCAATAATAGAGAAGAAATATTGAACATAATACTAGAGGAAAATCACTCCAGTGGGAATAATTCCACTCTGATATTATTCATTAACCTGAGTACAATATATAGATGCTCTCAAGAGACAAAATCGAGAGGCTTAGTGGCAAGTTGAGTAGCTCACAATAATGAGGCTTAGATTGGACTGATTCACCCATCAATGACATGAGGCCAAGTGTAATTCATAGATTGGGCCATAATGAGGTTCAATGAACATAGATGGACCATGAGGAGGTTAGGTTAGTCAAAATAGTGTGAAAGGTACCATTATGAGGGTGCATGGGGTGAGTAGTTGGCTAAGTAGTGGCCATTAATGCAAAAGTTGACCAAATCGTCAAAAGGGCGCACTCCATCTCCTTAAAACAGGGAAATGCAATAAATCCCACATAAATGCAAGGTAGTGGGGCACATTGACTCCTAAAATGATGGAAATGAGTGGATAAGTGGACAAACAAGGATTCATGGATATATCACTAGTCTAAGGTGGTCAAATGTGGACAAACTATGGTCCAAGACACTAGACTATGCACTAAAAGGCCAAATAACACAAGGTAGAACAACATGAAGTTCCATGGCATGTATATGATGGGAATATTGTTCTAACATGCACAATTCTAGTATCAATAAACCTTTGTACATACATTGTCCATATTTTACATCTACTTGGCCATCTCTATTGGCCTGACCTGGTAAAATTTTCATTCGACCATTTTCTCCATATCCATCTAACATATCTTTACTCTCTACTATACTTTCTATTTAATGCGTGATTACTGAAACCATCAATCCTATATTTCAGTTGAGTCGATGTCAACAATGCAACCACTTTCTATGTTTAACGGATTGTTGAGCAGTTATAAGAGATTTCCTATAACTGCTCAATGATTTGCTAAACATAGAAAGTGGTTTGGTTACAAAAACTAATATATCTTGCTTATTTATTTGGCTTATCCATGGCTTCCTATATTCTTGAAGACTTGCTACTTACATATAATAAGTTGGAAGATGAACTTCCAACTCATGCTAAACTCGAGAAAAATATCCTAAAAACATGTAATTGTTTGTTTATAATATCTTTAGACCCTATCATCTACCTTATAGACATGACTAAATAGCTCACACATGAGGATTCATATCCTCTTACAATGATTTTGACCTCCTTGAGGTCTAGTTTTTAAAAATTTTTGGCTTGGAGTTTATGCTCATGTATCAGAGTGAAGGCGGGTTGGTTCTGGAGTTTTCCTTTTGGTTTTTTTTTGCTAGATGTTTTTATGGTAGTGTAGTTTTAGCTTTTTTCTGTAGGAATAGTGGATTCATCCATTGTTGAAGAAAATAGATATTTGAGGCCTGCGTTCCCTACATAGAGAGTAAGCAGTGACGCTTGCATGCCCACATAGAGAAAAATGGTAGGGCCTGCATTCCCATCCTTTTCTTGTGTACTACATTGAATCTTAATATGGACATTCATTAATAAAATAATTCAGGTGTCAGTGTGCGTTTCTCTCATCTTATATATCTTGTTGTTAATGCCAGTACTCTGTTTTTTAGGTTTAAGGTTGTTGAGTTCCTTGCAGCTATAGTATGTGCATCATTTGGTTTATTTTAGGATCATTTGATAGTTATGGGATTTCCTTAGTTGAAGACGAATAGTCTAGTTGTAGTAGGCACAAGCCAAGCCCTTATGGTTAGTGTTGTTGGTGTTTTCACACCAGCACGTGCAAAGATGCACCTGCTAAGGGTTGTGCTAAACTTAGTAGAGTCTTAATGGAAAAGAAAATAAACAAAACATAAATTAAACAACTAAACTAATCAAACATGCAAACTGTATTAAAATAAATCTAAATTAATTTTTTTTGCACTTTTTATCAAGAAAATAGATAGAAACATATTTTAAAGAATAAAGAATGCTCTTTCATTATGTAAAAAATGGCATTTGCAAGGATTTAATATCACCTCCGAGTTACGGTAGGAGAGGCCCCCACAGCTGTCCGGGGGAGGGTTTGCTTGGTCTCCTTGTAGTCCACGGTTATCCAGCCACGCGTCATGTACACAATCTCCGGAAGGTTGAGAATGGAACACAAAGGGAGGTCTGGTCTCGGTGAGATTTTCACAGAGTAACGGCTTGAGTAATGTATGGAGAATGGGTGTTGTGTGATGGACCTTGATGCTTCATTTATAGGAACGATGGATAGATCTAGGATAATGATAAGGCTTTGATTTTTTATTTTTTTTATTTTTGGCTTTTTATTTTTTATTTTTTTTATTTTTGGCTTTTGATTTTTTATTTTTTGGCTTTTGCCTTTGATTTTGTGCCTTTAACTTTTTTATCCTTTTCCAAATTGGGCTATCATAGGTGTCATGCCAAGTTTCTTCGTTTTGTTGAGTGATAAAAGGGAGAAACATCCAAAAAACAAGTTAGGGCGTAAGTTGCTCATTTTTTTTATAATTGAGAAAATTAATTTTGTAAAATGGCCCTTTCATGTGAGACTTTGGTTTTTCGGTTTTACCAAGGTAAAAATAGTGGAAATGAAATGTGGTAATGATTTATAAGTGTGATGGGGATAATGACAAGGTATGAGGACACAAGTTAGGCGTTAACAGTTAGGGGAAGGCAATGGTACATTGTTGTTGGCGTTTTCACACCCACACATGCCAAAAGGAACCTACTAAGTGTTGTGCAAACCTTAGTAGAGTTTCAATGCTCGTATCAATGTCTCAAATTAGAGACTGTATGGAGGCCCAAACGGGGTCTGATCAATATATGGATAAAGTACTGTGTGCATCATAAATGTCCAAGATGGACTCAAATATGGAATGTAATCATGGTCCAACCAAGGCTGATCTGAAGAACTGGAATAGGAACAATGGCTTTCTCATGGAATGTTGAATCTCAATAACTAATGGATTGTTGGATATGAAGGGGTCCAACATCTATAATGACTCAAACAAATGAGTGTCTGAATCTAATTGGTAGAATGAACTACATCTGAACTGGATACATAAGGAATCATGTAACTGGAGGGATTCCAAATCTTGTTACCAACGCAGCCCGGATATCTCAAGAAACAAAATATCATTGGGTTTCCATTAAGACTCACCAATGGACTAGAGTCAAGGGACATCTGGGTTCTTCGAACAAATAATGAAAGAACCATTAACTTGTACAAATCTCATCGGTGTGATAATGTAGTTGATGTCGAGCATGCGAGAAACAACCATTCTAAAGGGCACTAAGGTCTCCCTTTAGGTGGTCCAAGGGGCTCATCAATGAGGGTTAGGTACAAGGTACGTCTGGGTCTGTCCTCTGGAATAAGTGTGTTGATGTCGACAGAGGGAGACATGCAACTAGAAAGGCAATGATTTTTCCTTAATAGAAGCACGAGAGATACAACCAAAGAGCGATATAATTGGACATGGGACCGAGACACTGCTGGGGGATACGATGGAAATTGAGTAATAGGGACTCAAACTTCCTTTGTTCAGAGTATGATGGCATGGTTGACCTGGAAGCATATGTGAAATGAATCTTGGAGAGGGAAACAATTGGGAGACCAGGAAATATGACTGCAATGGGGGACACTTAGAGAGGTGGGCATTGATGACATCAGGGTGAATCCAAGGGTGACTCATCACAAAATACTCTGAACAAAGGAGACCATAGATGTTGTCGTAAATAAGGGACTATATGCGATCTACAGGGGTGCTAAGAAGCACCATGTGGGACTTCTTCATAGTTTAACGAGCTCAAAGAAGGGATAGAAGTGTGCTCGAAACGGTACCGTCGTGTGGATTTTGACAAGCCCAAGACGGTGAATGCTCGTTGTTGCTTTCAATTTTAGAGAGTCTGAAAGCAGGAAGAAGACTTCGAGAATGGTGTTTTTTGTAGGTTAGTCCCCAAAGCCCGAAAAAGCATAAAATTATGCAATGGAGAACTCTTCTAGCCAAAGGGACTAGAGTATTCATTTTCCGTAATTAGTCTACCCAGTCTGGAAAAGGGTTAAACTTATATTGGATAGACACCCTTTCAGATACTTTAACGAGCATGAAAGGAAGCAAGATTGCTCAGCGATCTTTTCATTCTTTAAGGAGTTAGAAAAGAGATTAATAAAAAATCCCTCAGTGCCTTTTTCGTAAATGATCTGCTCGGCCCGGAAAAGAGATAAAATTGTACCGAACAAATGTAAAAGTCAAGCAAGGAGGAAGTGTTCAAAGCATGGGATAGGTATAAGTGGACCATTAAAAAGGTGAGGTGGAACACTAAAGGGGCCTCCTTGTGGGTAGATGAATGGTGGCAAAACAACACAATAAATGTAGTATGGAGGGAGCGGAGGGCTCGTAAATAGACCACGATAAATAAAATGGGAAACAGATGTAGGGGACCACCGACACACCTGATGGCATGCAAATCAAGGTGGGGGGACATTGAGATGATGACCTATAAAAAGGTAAGTGAGAGTGAGAAATGATCTCAAGCATCATCATAGGCGCATAATTTTGATTCCAGCGATGTGAACGGCATGAAAAATGGAGGTCGGAGAACTCCATCATGGTCATGTTATTACACAACTCGTAGTTTCCCCAATAGATGATCCTATACAGGACGACATAAGGGAAAGGAAACAAAAGAGGTGATACAAGTGGGTCTCGATCCCTAGATGGATTGGTTGGCACGCCAATCGAGGCATTATTCACTTTATGTTATCTAATCCCTAGATAACAATGGGGGAGACCCATATCAACTCCCGATAGGAGAGATCTAATCAGAACAGCAGATCAAATCAGATAAGTGAAGTACGTAAGGTGTTAGGTATGATGAACCCTCGATCTATGGATGAAGTCACAAGATGAATTAAGGTTGGATCAAGCGGATTTTAAGATATGGATATTGACCCAGTGTGAAAGTAGAAGTGACTTATGAGTTTTAGAGAAAGATCCAGGATCAAGGCACTAGAAAATGATAAAGATTTCTCCTGCCTTTGGAAACGTGTCCAAGGTAGAAGGGTTAAAATTAAGATGAGGCTATATAGTACCTTTAGATTAGACTTGATGGAGAGTATGACAGTATCTAAGCAACAAAAGTCAAAAGCCAACATCAAACAACCCAAAAAATGGCAAAGTATGGAAGTGTGCATGGGGTAGAACAGTGCCTAGGGAATTGGGTAGGATGGAGTCCCTTAGGGGTGACGCCCTAGGAAACCCACCTAGGGCTAGGCATTAAGGTTAAAACCCAGAAATCATTTGCCACGATTTTAAGTTGTTTGAGCTAGAGAATTTTGAGAAGTTTCTGCAGTTAGGGTTTTGACAGTAAAATAAAGTGGCCAATGGTTTGGAACTTCAAATAAATAAATAAAAGTGTATATCTTACCCAAAAAATCTTGCATATTCCTTGATGATAATGATATGTCCCTTCCTGATCAATTTGAGGTGATTTGTCTGAGTATCCAAGTGAAATCAATTTTCCCAGAGAACCAAGTGCACCCTCCTCTCCTGCACAAGCAAACTACAAAAGTTAGATTTGATGCATCAAGAGAAAATGACTGTAAAAGCATGAGACATATCAAATGGAAATCAAAGATCAAATATACTATTGAAAACCCACTGATATTAGCTTCTTCAAGAGAACGAGTTGAGGATCCCCCTACAAAAACATCCAAGTGAAGTCGCCCTCCTATATTTAAACACTGCTTCCACAAAATATATTTCGGATCCACAATAAAATCTCAAATACTAAGAGAAATAGGCTTTCCAATCAACATCTAAGAACACCCAACAAAGAAGATCCAAGAGTCTCTGCAAATATTTTCTTCTATTATCAAATTCCAAGAGCCAAAGTCCTCGTACAATGAGGGGGGTCTCTCCTTTAAATAGGAATGATAGAAACCAAAACCCTAACCACCTTTTTAACGAGTGGTTGATATCAAAAGATACATAAGTGATAATCAATGGCTACGTTGAGCCCAAATAAAATATACATGGATCAAGTCAAAAATAGAGGGGGCGCACTAGCAAAGTCACCCTAGGGGGGACGCACCACATGAAAGTGACTAGACCACATGGCATAGCTCATGGTGGGGCTAGGAGGTGTAACCATAATTCTCTAGCATGTCCCCATGGCACAATAACATATAATTACTCATCAATAATAACATATTGTGACACATGGCCAAATTGTGCCCCCTCAATATCATAATAAAAATACAAAATAATAGCCCAAGAGTGTGTGTGGACCCCACTGAATGTTGTAACCTGCTCTAGAAGGTGTGGGATGCATCACACAAATCCTCTGAAACAAAATCATTCCAATTATTTACCTCAATATCCCAAATCGAATTCCTCGGTAACCATTTTAACCATTTTTATCCTCAGAAAAATCACTTGTGAAAGAATAATAGCTCACTGCCTGTTATCCCGGGGTCAAAACTGACTACACCAAAATGTCTAGTAGCATGGTAATATGGTAATAACAAGTGGTTGGACCCCAGGCTCCCTCTGTATCTCCTTAGGAGAACCAAATAAATCTCGAACTGTGTTGTCAAGCCATTTTATAATGGCAAACCTGTAATAAAATGACAAACTAAATTAAATCTCGTCTGGAAGTGCCTGCAATTGAAAAATGAGTGTCCCAATGGACTCAAAAGGTCCAAATGTACTAGAGATGAGTACCCATACACCCTGTCGCTATCTGTATAATCATTTGTAGTCATAACCATGCCCAGACAAATACAAATAATGGTCTGTAAATAATAATAACCATAAAAAATCAACAAACCATCATGTCAAAATTGTGTATGCTACATGGAACCATCTAATGGGAATCAAAGGACCATAAATCATCAACCTCGAACATCACTGGTCCAACTCATCTCGGATCCTATGGTTGACTTGGTCAAACTGGGTTTGACCAGGTCAAGACTGATCAAAATATGACCCAGGCTTAAACTGCATGATGCTGCAAGTGAAAATGGATAAAGTATGCTCTTTTAATCATTCTAATAGCAAGACTCAAATATAAGTAGCTAATCATTGGAATTTTAAACAATAATAACATCAAATAATAACTCAAAGTATAAAGTAGCATATCATTTACTCAAAACGGAACCTCAAGAATATACTCATTTCATGGCCGTGATCATTTTGCTAGAATTGGGTGAAAGTGAAAAAAAGAAAGGCTAGGATAAAGGGATGGATTTACTGACTCAACACTGTGATACTTTGGATAAGGGAAAAGGGAATACACACTTAAGCATGTGCTGGATAATAAACACACAAGGAATGGCAGTGTCTCACAAATGGAATGAGTTGTTTTGAGAGGTGCTTATGCAACCTTGGAAAATGTCTACAAGTCACATCCAAGTTGAAACATCTCCGTGAGGATCTTTACTAGAACCGTCGTAACTAGGTGCACAACTAACTGTAGCTTGAGGTTCTAGGCGACACTTAGAATTAGTTGTCCCTGACTCCATCTCACATCCCAACCCGTAGGCTCCGTGAGGAATTTAATCATTACATAATATCATGGCCAACAGTCTTTAGATTTAGCATATATTTAACCACTTCTTTCTTATTCCTTATGACCCTTTGGATTTCTTGTATGCTTATAAGCACAACTAATTGCAGCTTTTATCCAGGGTAGTTCATTTCATTCAATTTCATAGCCCTCTTTCATTGTGTTGAGAAGCATAGGTTTAATTTATTTCCATGCGTGTGCACAAGAGATATAACAATAGTTCATTCATGCATGTAATGATGGTTGTACAACTTGCTTCAGGTTTATCCAACACAACTTATGCAACTAGGGGATTATCCACAATCAGGGCCAAGCATCGGGGCAACTGACTAGAGAGATCAAGGTATCAAATCCAACTCACCTAAGCTCGGGAACCAACACCAGCAAGTTCTCCTATCCCAGAAGGATCAAGCCCTCAGTAATTTTTGTTGCCAACTCAGAGCCGAGACACAAACTAACAAGGATGCTATCCAACAAAGAGGCAAAAGTGGGGAGGTCCTCCATATCACAGGCTAAGGAGTAAGTCAAGTAAAAAACGAGGATGGAAGAGAACGGATGGATGGGGAAATTGATAGGTGGTGCCAAAACTAGCAAGCCATAAATGGTGGGAATGATCATGTCCATTCTACTAAAGAGGGTGAAACCAATGTGTATAAACAAGAACTTCATATTCTGAGTAAATTAGACCATTTAGATAATTATTGAAACAATCATGTCCATATAACATATATATATACACCGCCAGATCATGACCAAAAGATACCAAGTCAAGCTACTAAAATGATCAAAAGAGCAAAGCAATCATCACCAATGCCAATCCATATACCTGTTGGATCTAATACCTGTACATACCATCCGAACCATCCATTGTCACTAGAACACTGTTGTTGTACATATATGGGCACTATCATACTGCTCTATATGGAAAAAATGGCTACATCGTTCATCAATTTTGAGGTCATGTGGCTCAGTCATGGCATAAGGTTGTACTGTCTGCTCTGGGTGTAATGTCCCCAATTTGGAATTTTTCCCAATTTAGTCAATTTTTGAAACTTGGCCTAGTAAAGCCCCAAATTGTCCCAAATGATCCCAAATATTTTCGAATGGTGTATGGATTCGGACACATTAAATCAGCTATTATATGCTTGGACACTTTCCAAGTACTTCACCAACTTGCATTTACAATTAGAGAATGAAAAGCATAATTACTAGGAAAATCGATGTTGAAACCCCCAAGGGTAGATAGCTCCAAAAGACTCTTAAGGATTTAAAATTGGGATTGACAGTGTTGGAAAGGTATTGAGACATAAAAATGAGGCTGATAGGTTTTTGTACACTCTCAAAATACTTCTGCAACATTCATTTAACTTCAGGATAAAATAGGGAAATTTACTAGTAAATTCGAGGTTCAAACCCCCAAGGGTAGAGGTCACTAATGGCTTCCCAAATGCAGTACGACCCTCCCAAATTTCAGAAAAGAGACATGGATTAGTTAAAGGACTTCAATGGTCACCTAAATTCATCATTAATCAGTTTCTAAAGGCTGCTGAAACTCCCATAAATCAGAGGTTTGTGGACATGTCTTCACATAGGGGGAAATGATAGGAAACTTCACCACTTGCTATGAAATTCGACATTTATGTTCCAAAGGCTTATGTAATGTATATGAAACTTCTTAAGGACATTAATGACTCTCCATACATCATAAAAATCATAGAGATGAATTGATACAAATCGAAATAAAGCAAACTTCAAGCTCTCACAACAAGATGTAGGGAAAATGGCACCATTTATGGATTGTTTGGTATTTTTACATAGTTTCAATTGGTATTTCGACCTGAGAGTCTTTTGAGAATTAAATACATAGTATATATATCAGAATACAAATAAATTTTTTATCTTGTACTCTCACAAAGAGATCAACATCTCACCAAATGCGCACTTCCTCCAAGAGCCAAAATATGTAGAGAAATGTGAGATAGAGATGGGAACAAGTTGAAGAAGAAAGAATCACGAGCTTCCCTGTAGCTTCAACCTTCAACAAACAAATTCATTTTAGCTCCAAATGAAAGTTCTGAATGGCCTCTGCGATTTCCAATTAGTATGGGAATCTTTCACCCTCGAAATTGGTACTAAGGCAAGTAGAGTAAACACTCCACTGGCATGGACAAGCTAGAAGCTCTCCAAATTGAAAAGATGCAAATCAAAAATGATAAAAAGATCCTTTCCTTTCAAAATCCTCATGGGTCGAATTCCTTTCAAAAGCCTCATGCCAACTCAAGTTGGGAAGAGATTCCAATGTGTGCCACTTGTCCAACAATTCCTAGTCTCCATCTTCCCTCAATTTGAATGGGGAAGCTTCTTGGCTTCCATAACTCCATTGTGCACCCTCTTGGAGGCTATTTTTAGCCCTTACATTTCATATATGTCATATTTCAGTAATCAGGCTTGAACTTTGTCATAGGTGTCATAGAATATTCATCAGTGTTGTCATAGGAGTTAGGGAATCTAGCTCCAAGTGTCACAATTCTTCTAAGATGCCTCTTCCTCTTCCATGGGAGTTATTCTTCCACTCCAATTCGACCTTACATGACTCATGCCATGAATAATACCTATTAAACTCCCCCAAGTATGTTACCCTTCATCTTGAACTCGAATTGGTGAGAGTATCATGCCAAGTGTAGTGAGGAGTCTTGCCACATGTGGGTCCCACAACCTCTTATGTGCCCTCATGATCCAATGCCACCTTATTTTATTTGTATTATTATTTAATTGACCCATTTAATGTGAATTTTTAAGTCTAAGGTAATTTTGGGTCTTGTAGCCCCTTTACTCCAACTTTTAATGCTTCTACCCCCAACCTAGGGAACTAGTAATTTTCCTCCATGATAGTTCATTTGGATGGGAAATATTACAAACCAATACTTGGGAATTTTCTCTTGATGTGACCCACATTGTCCATTTGGATCTAATTTTGCATTATTACCAACTTGGACATCATTCTTGGCAATAATTTGACCCTTAGCATCAATTTGAAAAACTATCATGACTATGGCCAAGGGGCTTAGGCCATTGTGACCTAATGCAAATTTTTGGGACATGACAATGGGGCTGTATGAAATTATGAGTGATCCTGGAATGAATGCTCATCAACGGTCGATCTCAAGCATCTCAATGTAAAGGAATGGTTGAGAAAAATACTGGAATCTGATATGAATATATGGTAGTCCCGGCTACTATAAATGTGATAACAAGTCATAGGGAGAAAAAGGGGCCAAAAAGGGAGACATATTAGGGGGAACCCACTGAGCTGAGTATGCGGCGGTGGGGAGAGATGACGACCCGCGGGGGTGTTTGGATAGGTGTCTAGAAATAAAATCAAATATACAAGTTACATGTGACCTAAGGAAATGGTTGAGATCACGCATGTGCAAAAGTGAGCAGGGTTAAGGTCCTTCTCCCATGCTATGGGCATGGGGTTTGGGATCACTATAAGACCGATATAGATGTGACCGAGAGGGGTAAAAATGATTGAGCATGCCCCCTATCCTAGGATTGAGGTAATATATTATGTCCCCCATCCTAGAGTTGTGAATGTGGTGCAGATGTTCTCTCAGAGAGGGATCAATAGGGAAGTGATCAACTGCTAGAAGGGGGGTGTACCATGAGTTTAGTGGCCATGGTCATACACCGAATTGGTGATATGATGATGGGGGATTCCCCCTACGGGGTGGATGAACCCAGTATCGCCAACGAGAATGACAGCGATGATGAGTAGCCTAGTGTTGGGGCTTGCTCCAATGTTGTGGGCATGGGATTTCCTCATCGGTTCAAAAGGAAATACAAAGGTGTTGCTCCATAATGACTCGTGTCGCTTCGAGCATGTTTATGGGGAGTCTAGTCCGATGGAGCATACGAAGGTGTCGCTCCATAATGAGTCGTTGCACATGAAATATCGGGGCCACAACTCATGGCGAGCTGTGCAGGAATAGGTGTGGGGTGATAGACGGGGGTTGGTGCTGGAGGAATAGGAACATAGAGTCGATTGGTGGCCTCAATATGGACAATGATTCCATCGACAGCATGAGATTCCCCTAGCACATCCTTCCGAGAGGAATCATCGCGAGGGGCATCAAGTAGTATCGTGTATAGGTAGCCAGACTGTGCGTAAATAAGGTCGAATTGTTGGGATTTCAATATGGCCTCTTCTTTGGTTTGGGATCATTCGAATTCCACATACTTAGTGATAGTTGGTATGATATATTTCAAGAACAAATCTAAAAATATGTTGTCATCTAATTTGATCTTACACAAACTGCATAGTCTATGCCATTCATGGATATGGTCCATGATATGGATGGCCATATTATGTCTACAAGATACGAGAATATCAACACCAACATCGTAACATATTGGTAACTGGAAGAACTACATGAAAGTTGATGTGCAGGATGAAAAGGTGGACTGCCTCTCATGGGTTTGATCAATATACCAATTGGTTTCATCGCCAGTGAATGTCCGTTGTAAGTGGCATAGGTGAATGGATTCATCCACTATGGAGTTAGAGGAACACCACAAGTGGAAGGACACGATGTGGTTTTGGGGGTCCTCACCACCTTTCCCCTCAAACTTGGGGATGTACGAAGGGAGTTTGGTGGGAATGGGAGGCCACGTAGGATCATGTCGTATCGGGTTTTTGGTCAATATAGCCAGGTTAGGGAGGTTTATACTGCCCATGAATGGAAAACTTGCAGGCAGATGTGACATGGTAGGGCCAACCAGTGTGCTAGCCATAACAGTGATAGTGGGGGCACCTCCATCGAATGGTGGAGGGGTGGGGGTCGTCATGATATGGACGATGGAACCACCCACTGGGGGTGGAGGAACCTGGAAAGAGGGGCCTATGCCCCCGTGGCTACCTCCAATAGCTGGAGGGTTGGTGGTCGTAGGGATGGGTCTGTTACCTGGGGGGATGGACCCAATGTCTGGATGTACCGTAGTGGTGGGTATAGGTCCAGTAGCACCGGGGATGGTGGGTCCCTTAGATGATGTGGTTGGAATAGAGGTTGAAGTGGCAATGGGGCCACTAGTGGGTCCACCATCGACAATCCCTCCATAAAATGGATTAGGATTTATGTCGGACATAAGACTAGATGGAGTTGTATGTATGGGTGACTTGGAATCAGAGGAGTCAGATGTGAAGTAGGGGGTGTCAGGAATAAAATATGGGGACGAAGCTATGCATCTCAGAGGTGTGTGGTGAGGGAGGTCCAATGGACCGTACTGTGGGGATTGCCCCTATAGTTGGCGAGAGTGTCTCGGAGAATCAATGGTAATGAGTGTGAAAGTGATAAGGGGATGTGGTCTGAAAACACACTAAAAACTCCTTGTGTAACCATGCATGCAAAAGGAGAGCTCTCAATAAAAATGATACTCATGCCAAAAACAAGCTCAAAAACACCTGCTGCAACAGCTTGCTACAATAGGGGAGCGACAATAAAATTATCAGAATACCAACAAGAAGCACTCCTGAAAATAAAAAGACTCACTAACCTATGGGGTATAAGAGCATGCAAACGCCTACTATAAGATGGAAGTTCACGCAAATTGTATCCCCTACAGGGTGATGAAATCTGCAGTCAGGAAATACGAAATGGAGAACAAAATGGCTAACGGATATCCCTCTACCAAGAGGGATCCCGGGTCAAAGAGCCCTAGAAGAATGGATACTAGGCTACCCCATTCATGGTACATCCAGAAACGTGTCCTATGGCTTTAGTTCTTTGGTCATCGCGCCCTGGTATGGGGGCCAACATGCACGACGAAAAAAACGAGCTGGTGTCCTTCAGTGGGGAGTTGATAGCAGCATTCCACTCAGATGTAATATCCATAGTTGGATATTCTCAATAAACTCGGAATGAATCCATAATTTCTGAAATAACCCACATATCCGTAGATATAAAAATGATATATAAATTTATAGATTGAGGAGGTGATAAATATACAATTGTTGGCCCGCTTTTATAGTAGCTTGGGCATTGCCTATTTGAGGGGACGCATCCTCTCATTAACTATTACTCCTACTTATTATTAATATTAATGTATTATTAATTATTTGTTACATTGCCTTCCCCTTAAGGGAAGTTTTGTCCTCAAAGCTTATTGGAAACAAATGATTTTTTTGTTTGAACTAACATCTCTAGATCCTTTCTTTAGTACTGGTGACACTTGATGAAATGAAGCGATATGAGTTACGAATCCCAAGGGAGAACTGTAGCATCGTCTCTGATGTGGTCTATCCGAGATCTATTTTTATCGGAACTATTTGATCGCTTTGTGGGACGTAACTTTTTGTTTGATGATTAGTGTATTGATTCGATGTTCTTGCTTGTTTGACATCGTAATTCCTCTGTGTATGTTCATTTTGACCTTGTCATTGGTCAAAATGACGTTTATAATTTGGGTGACAATAAGGAGACCTTGTTGTCTGTTCTTTTGCTTTGTTGCTCTGAGCTAGAAGTTGTATTTTCGTCCCTTGATGTTTAAAGGTTTCGTTTTGTATCTTTTCCAACTTGTTTTCTAACTGCATGTTATCATTTTGACACTTCTTAATCAATTCTACTTGCGATTTTCTGTCATCTTCAAACTTCTTAAGTTGTTCCTTAATATCTTTGTTATGAATTCTGATGCAGCTATATTCTTCCTGCTTGTCTAGAAGTTTTCCTTCAATGTCTTCCGTAGATTGTTCTGTCTTTTGACTATTTTTCAACTTCTTAATTTGTGTGACTAGTGTCTTGTTATGATTTCTTAATCTAAAAATCTCTTCGGAATTGTTGGATAGTGCTTTATTACTCTTTGCGATCTCTTACTTATGAGACTTTTTAGACTCATCATTTTGTTGCTGAAGAACTTTTATCTGTTGTCGATACTGGTCGACCACTGGTTCTTGATCCTCTAATTTCTTTTGTATCTGTGCCAATTCTTCATCCTTGTTGCAAACGATTTTGTTCAAGCACATTATTTCTGCTTTGTAATCATTTATTTATTTCTTTATATCTTGATTTTTCAATCTCTGATTGAAATCGTTTTCATTTTTTAATTCCTCAATTTCCGTAGATAACCTCTCAATACGGTTTTTTAGATAATGATTCTCTTGTTCTATTAATCTCTTAAACATATCCTGATTTGAATATATTAATGCCTGGCATCAGGTACATGACCTGGAGAACTACGTAGGTAATGTTTTAGATAAGCAGGCTTGCCTGATTTTCCTGATGAGATAAACAATTTCTGCTACAACGCAACCAAGATCGTCTTTCAATATTCTTGCTTCAATTTTTCATTAAATAGCAGCTTGTACACATATTACAGACTCAAATCTCAGATCGGCTTCGAACTGCGAAGCTTATCACTGAGGAAACAAAACACACAGACTATAGTCCTGAACACAAAGTACTGAGGCGTTTTAGACTTCAGTTTCAGTAGTTGTTGTAACTTCTGTAAAGCTACCTGGGCACATCAGCATATGTCCACTAGACTAGCATACTGGGAACTCAAGAGCGCCGAAGCCACTCTCTGCTTGTTTCCCACACTCTGACTCTTTACAGACACTTGAAGAGCTCTAACTACTAGAACGCTCAGACTCGACTCGATATTTTAAAATGAGCCACGAGACTCTTATTTATACAAGTGCCAACCGGTTACCCGGTGACCAAGGACCGACGCCAGGAGGTCAAAAGGAAAGATTCAGGGTGACACATGGGGACTACCATGGTCATTATCTCATCCCTTAATGGTCTTTTGACATATGGGGACTCGAACCGACAGATAAGTAGACAAAATTTTATTAAAGCAAAAGTACAACAACGTGGAGCCATGAAGCAAACCCACCATGCTTTCAATCATGTGGATCCCAACCTTGCAAGCAAATACATCTATCTCGGCCATCGCCGAGATCAACCCCACCACACGGACAATTAAAGATGGGAAAGTCATCATCTGAAGAGTCCGGGTAATCATTAACAAGCCCGGGATCAGGATCACCAAAATCTAATGGTGGATACAGGTTGTAGTCAAAACACTGCTCGACATCAGAACCAAACAATACCGGATTTGGAGTACAAATGAAATCTCCCTGAAATAGGGATTCAAACCGAAAATTTAATGGAATCTGCTTTGTGTGAATCTTGGCATCTATCTTGTTTCCATGTTGATCTCGCTTGACGAACTTCTGTGAGGTAAAAGTGGTCTGACCCAAAGGAGTGTAACGGCCACCAAGATGCCGCAACTTAAATTTGAACCACATATGGTTCTGGTCAGCTACCTGCATGTCTGCATGCAAATGGATGATGAAGTTTTCCCTTCTTTGCACCCAATATTTGTGCAGGAAAAATCTATCCAAAAGGATCTCAGTCCAACCGAACCATTTATTTGTTATCATATTAGAAGGATCGGCACAAATAACAATAGACCTCTCCTCTTTGCAAAATTGAAGGATCAAGTTGTAAGTTGACCATGTAAGATTACCATGACCAATATCAATGTATCAAACTGGACCTTCATCTTCTTCGTTGTAGTCCACCCAAATTTCTCTGCAACTTCTCAGCTTATCTTGAGCACGTTCAAAACCTCGGAAGGCATCCTTTTCCCAATGTTCCAAAATTTGTAACTTTAGCGGGGAATCAAGGATCTGTTTGATCAAAGTAACAGAGAGATACTTCTCTACATCATTTCTGTTGGCATGCTCCAGAGTGAGCTGCCTTTCTTCCGGAGTCAGGGACTCATCCCAGGGTTCAAGAAACAACCCTGCTTTCTGGTTCCTGGAGTAGTTAGGCCTCACTGACTCTTTCTCTTTGCCTTTATCAGGATGCTGAGAGCTTGAAGCTCCAAGGGTAAACATATTAAGTTGAGGTAACTGCTGCTGTTGCGGCTGTTCTCTGGTTAACATATCAGCCACACAATTAAGATAACCTGGTTTATACTCAATGGAGAAATCAAAATTATTCAACCAAATAAACCATTTCAAAATTCTACTATTATTTTCTGCCATTAGGTTCTCATTTTTAAAGATACTAGGCATTATTTTCAAATCAATTCTAATTACAAACTTGACAGGCTTAAGAAATAAAATAAAATGGTTGATTGTTTTCTTAACAGCTAGAATCTCCTTGTGGCTTGATGGATAGTTTAACTCAGCAGCTTTGAAAGAACCAGATCCATAACCACATGTACATTCCTTGCCATTAATGATTTCAATGAGAACACCACCCCAAGCTTTTGATGAAGCATCAGTTTCAATAACCAACTGGCCTGTTCCTTGAGGGAGTGATAAGGCAGGAAGCTCTTTGACATTGGCTTTAATCTTCTGCACAGCCGAAGTCATTTTTGAAGACTACTTAGGCGGATTCTTCTTTAGTCTCTGCTGCAAGACATGGATGTCTTTAGCTTGTCCTTTATAAAATGGTCTTATATAATTCAATCTACCCAAAAATCTTCGGAGCTGTACTTTCTCCAGATATCCCGCTTCATCATGTCAAATACTTATTTTAGTCTGGACTACAATTCCGCTTTAAAATTCGCCATAATTCCTGGCTTGGACGATAACTTGGTCTTCTTGATTGATATTTTTTTTTTTTGACTTGGTCTTCTTTTGACTTTGATTCCTTTAGCGATAGATAGGCTCTGGCTTCTTCAGTGATAAATTGTCTTCGACTTTTTCGATGATAGAAGGTCTTTGAAATCTTTGACTAGTCTTCCTTGACTTGACTTTTTTTTCAACGATAAATAGTTTGACTTCTTTTTCTTTTCTTTGACAATAAGTAGATATAGAAACTGTAATAATTCCCAATATGTCTCTCTTGGAAGAACCTTCTTTGACTATTTTTTTTTCTTATCAGGAAAATAACCTCTTTTTTTTCAAAAATATTTATTTATTTATTTTTATTTTTTATTTTTTTATTTTTATAATAATAATTATTAATTAATTAATTGATTAATAATAATATTATATTAATGTTTTATAAACTATATATATATATATATATATATTTTTTTTTTCCAAAAAACTAATTTGTTTTGTTAGATTATGAATAGTTCAAGCCTTTGAGATAATAATAATATGTATTATTATTACTATAGTTATATAATAACTATAATAAAAATGGATTATTTATATTATAGTCATATAATAACTAAACTCATCCTAATTAAGGTATGAGTTATTATAAATAATGGTTTCTTTACAAAACCAAGGCTAGTTTTATAAAACCTAAAACCATGGGATGGTTTTATAAAACCAAGGCAATATGTGGTTTTATAAAACCAAGGTTGGTTAAATAAAACCTATGTTGTGTGTGTGTGTGTGTGTGTGTGTGTGTTTTCGTTTTTTTTTTTTTTTTTAATGCAGTCTTCTTTCCTCTCTTTTTTAACTTCTCTTTTATTCCCTTCTCTATTTTTTTTTTCTCTCTTTTAATAATTTTTTTTCTTCAATAAGGATGGCTAAAAGCCTAATGTAAGGTTAAAAACCTAAATCTCAAAGAAACTTTGACAATTTGGCCACAAGCCGGAATCAACAAGCTCTGATACCACTGTAATATCCATAGTTGGATATTCTCAATAAACTCAGAATGAATCCATAATTTCTGAAATAACCCACATATAAAATGATATATAAATTTATAGATTGAGGAGGTGATAAATATACAATTGTTGGCCCGCTTTTATAGTAGCTTGGGCATTGCCTATTTGAGGGGACGCATCCTCTCATTAAATATTACTCCTACTTATTATTAATATTAATGTATTATTAATTATTTGTTACATCAGACTTCCGAAATCAATCTTGCCACTTTCCCTCCTAAGGGAGAGGCCCTCCGACAAATCGTTGTCAACCGTATCAATAACTACTAGGGGATTTTGGATCCCTAAAAGTCAACAACTATGTTTCAAATGTATATGAAAAAGAGGGTTTTGTTTGGATTCCTATCCCCAATGTCCTAACCTAACTACTAAATTATTTTTGGTCCTCAAGTGAGGTTAATATTTGTTGAGTTAAGGTTCATTTTAAGGCTTCACTAGCGACATGAACCAAGTGATAGTTTGATTTAGAGAGTGATTGTGTGTACTGGTGGTGTGTACAATAGCTAAGAAATTAAATGCTTAACAGAAATGAACAACTTCCAATACTAAGTCTAAATTTTTTTTTGAACATCATTTCAAACTAGAAAGGCTACAACTAAGCATTTATCAGTTTGATTTTTCAACAAGCACTCGCCGAAATAATAAATATACGATAAAAATAATCTTTAACAGAACTAAAGAAGCAACAAATAATAAAAAATAAGGCTTTTTATTCGCTGCAATAAATGAAAAATATGAACATAAAGACCCTTACAGCAAGCAAATGATCTAAAAAAAAAACTATTGCTTACACTTTTTTATTTTTTATTTAAAAAAAGGGGGGCGAAACCAAGATGTATTTCTGTAACATTTTATGCATAATTTATAGAAACAAATTACATATTTGAATTCCCCTTGAAAAATACATGGTTTGAAAAAACAAATCACGCAAATATGAGTCTGGGAGGCAAAGATATCTTAGTTTAAAAATTTGCAATTTTCAGTGATTTTTTGGATGGACGAAAATGATTGCAACAAGGATATCTAGAAAAAACAAAGTCTCATCTTGATCAACAAGGGTATATTCAGGCTAGTTTTAGGACTCTAATCATGTAGGCTAGATGTAGGGAAAATGGCACTATTTATGCATTGTTTGGTATTTTTACATAGTTTCAATTGGTATTTCGACCTGAGAGTCTTTTGAGAATTAGATACATAGTATATATATCAGAATACAAATAAATTTTGTATCTTGTACTCTCACAAAGAGATCAACATCTCACCAAATGCGCCCTTCCTCCAAGAGCCAAAATATGCAAAGAAATATGAGATAGAGATGGGAACAAGTTGAAGAAGAAAGAATCACGAGCTTCCCTGTAGCTTCAACTTGCAACAAATAACTTCATTTTATCTCCAAATGAAAGGTCTGAATGGCCTCTCCAATTTCCAATTAGTATGGGAATCTTTCACTCTTGAAATTGGTACTAAGGCAAGTAGAGTAAACACTCCACTAGCATGGACAAGCTAGAAGCTCTCCAAATTGCAAAGATGCAAATAAAAAATGATAAAATCTCCTTTTCTTTCAAAATCCTCATGCCAACTCAAGTTGGGAAGAGATTCCAATGTGTTCCACTTGTCCAACAATTCCTAGTCTCCATCTTCCCTCAATTAGAATGGGGAAGCTTCTTGGCTTCTAGAACTCCCTTGTGCACCCTCTTGGAGGCTATTTTTAGCCCTTACGTTTCATATATGTCATATTTCAGTAATCAGGTCTGAACTTTGTCATAGGTCTTAGAATATTCATCATTGTTGCCCTAGGAGTTATGGAATCTAGCTCCAAGTGTCATAATTCTTCTAAGATGCCTCTTCCTCTTCCATGGGAGTTATTCTTCCACTCCAATTCGACCTTACATGACTCATGCCATGAATAATACCTATTAAACTCCCCCAAGTACGTTACCCTTCATCTTGAACTCGAATTGGTGAGAGTATCATGCCAAGTGTAGTGAGGAGTCTTGCCACATGTGGGTCCCACAACCTCTTATGTGCCCTCATGATCCAATGCCACCTTATTTTATTTGTATTATTATTTAATTGACCCATTTAATGTGAATTTTTAAGTCTAAGGTAATTTTGGGTCTTGTAGCTCATTTACTCCACCTTTTAATGCTTCCACCCACAACCTAGGGAACTAGTAATTTTCCTCCATGATAGTTCATTTGGATGGGAAATATTACAAACCAATACTTGGGAATTTTCTCTTGATGTGACCCACCTTGTCCATTTGGATCTAATTTTGCATTATTACCAACTTGGACATCATTCTTGGCAATTATTTGACCCTTAGCATCAATTTGAAAAACTATCATGACTATGGCCAAGGGGCTTAGGCCATTGTGACCTAATGCAAATTTTTGGGACATGACACTGGGGTTGTATGAAAGTATGAGTGATCTCGGAATGAATGCTCATCAATTGTCAATCTCAAGCATCTCAATGTAAAGGAAGGGGTCAAAAAGGGAGACATATTAGGGGGAGCCACTGAGTTGAGTATGCGGTGGTGGGGAGAGATGACGACCCGCGGGGGTGTTTGGATAGGTGTCTAGAAATAAAATCAAATATACAAGTTACATGTGACCTAAGGAAATGGTTGAGATCACGCATGTGCAAAAGTGAGCAGGTTTAAGGTCCTTCTCCCATGCTATGGGCATGGGGTTTGTGATTATGGATCACATATGTTTTGGGTTGAGCAATGGGATCACTGTAAGACCGATATAGATGTGACAGGGAGGGGTAAAAATGATTGAGCATGCCCCCTATCCTAGGATTGAGGTAATATATTATGTCCCCCATACTAGAGTTGTGAATGTGGTGCAGATGTTCTCTTAGAGAGGAATCAATAGGGATTGATCAACTGCTAGAAGGGGGGTGTACCATGAGGTTATTGGCCATGGTCGTACACCGAATTGGTGATATGATGATGGGGGATTCCCCCTACGGGGTGGATGAACCCCATATCGCCAACAAGAATGACAGTGATGATGAGTAGCCAAGTGTTGGGGCTTGCTCCAATGTTGTGGGCATGGTATTTCCTCATTGGTTCAAAAGGAAATACGAAGGTGTCACTCCGTAATGAGTCGTGTCGCTTCGAGCATGTTTATGGGGAGTCTAGGCCGATGGAGCATACGAAGGTGTCGCTCCATAATGAGTCGTTGCACATGAAATATCGGGGCCACAGCTCATGGCGAGATGTGTAGGAATAGGTGTGGGGTGATATACGGGGTTGGTGTTGGAGGAATACGCACATAGGGCCGATTGGTGGCCGCAATATGGCCAATTACTCCATCGGAAACATGAGATTCCCCCGGCACATCCTTCCGAGAGGAATCGCCGCGAGGGGCATCAGGTAATATCGTGTATAGGTAGCCAGAGTGTGCGTAAATAAGGTCGAATTGTACGGCCTCTTCTTTGGTTTGGGGTCATTCGAATTCCACATACTTAGCGATAGCTGGTATGATATATTTCAAGAACAAATCTAAAAATATGTGGTCATCTAATTTGATCTTACACAAACTGCACAATCTATGCCATTCATGGATATCAGCCGTGATATGGATGGCCTTATTATGTCTGCAAGATAGGAGAATATCAACTCCAACGTCGTAACAAATTGGTAACTGGAAGAACTACATGGAAGTTGATGTGCGGGATGAAAAGATGGAATGCCTCCCATGGGGTTGATCAATATACCACTTGGTTGCATTGCCAGTGAATGTCCATTGTAAGTGGCATAGGCGAATGGATTCATCCACTATGGAGTTAGAGGAACACCACAAGTGGAAGGACACGATGTGGTTTTGCGGGTCCTCACCACCTTTCCCCTCAAACTTGGGGATGTACGAAGGGAGTTTGGTGGGAATGGGAGGCCACGTAGGATCATGTCATATCGGTTTTTTGGTCAATATAGCTAGGTCAGGGAGGTTTATACTGCCCATGAATAGAAAACTTGCAGGAGGATGTGACATGGTAGGGCCGACCAGTGTGCTAGACATAACAATGATAGTGGGGGCACCTCCATCGAATGGTGGAGGGGTGGGGGTCATCATGATATGGATGGTGGAACCACCCGCTGAGGGTGGAGGAACCTAGAAAGAGGGGCCTATGCCCCCGTGGCTACCTCCAATAGCTGGAGGGATGGTGGTCGTAGGGATGGGTATGTTACCTGGGGGGATGGACCCAATGTCTGGATGTACCATAGTGGTGGGTATAGGTCTAGCGGAACTAGGGATGGTGGGTCCCTTAGATGATGTGGCTGGAATAGAGGTTGAAGTGGTAATGGGGCCACTAGTGGGTCCACCACCGACAATCCCTCCATAAAATGGATTAGGATTTGCTGTCCACAGGACTAGATGGAGCTGTAAGTATGGGTGACTTGGAATCAAAGGAGTCAGATGTGAAGTAGGGGGTGTCAGGAATAAAATATGGGGACGAAGTTATGCATCTCAGAGGTGTGTGGTGAGGGGGTTCCAATGGACCATACTATGGGGATTGCCCCTGTAGTTGGCGATAGTGTCTCGGAGAATCAATGGTGATGAGTGTGTAAGTGCTAATGGACTGTGGTCTGAAAACACACTAAAAAATCCTTGTGTAACCATGCATGCAAAAGGAGAGCTCTCAATAAAAATGACACTCATGCCAAAAACAAGCTCAAAAACACCTGTTGCAACAGCATGCTACAATAGGGGAGAGGCAATAAGATGGTTAGAATACCAACAAGAAGCACTCCTGAAAAGAAAAAGACTCACTAACCTATGGGGTATAGGAGCATGCAAACGCCTACTATAAGATGGAAGTTCATGCAAATCGTATCCCCTGCAGGGTGTTGAAATACGTAGTCAAGAAATACGAAATTGAGAACCAAACGGCTAACATATATCCCTCTACCAAGAGGGATCTCGGGTCAAAGAGCCCTAGAAGAATGGATACTAGGCTACCCCATTCATGGTACGTCCGGAAAGGTGTCCTGCGTATTTAGTTCTTTGGTCGTTGCGCACCTGGTATGGGGGACAACATGCACGATGAGAAAAACGAGCTGGTGTCCTTCATTGCAGAGTTGATAGCGGCATTCCACTCAGACTTCCGAAATCAATCTTGCCACTTGCCCTCCTAAGGGAGAGGCACTCCGAAAAATCGTTGTCAACCGTATCAATAACTACTAGGGGATTTTGGATCCCTAAAAGACAACAACTATGTTTCAAATGTATATGAAAAGGGGGGTTTTGTTTGGATTCCTATCCCCAATGTCCTAACCTAACTACTAAATTATTTTTGGTCCTCAAGTGAGGTTAATATTTGTTGAGTTAAGGTTCATTTTAAGGCTTCACTAGCGACATGAACCAAGTGATAGTTTGATTTAGGGAGTGATTGTGTGCACTGGTGGTGTGTACAATAGCTAAGAAATTAAATGCTTAACAGAAATGAACAACTTCCAATACTAAGTCTAAATTTTTATTTGAACATCATTTCAAACTAGAAAGGCTACAACTAAGCATTTATCATTCAGAGCATAAAAATGTTTGATTTTTCAACAAGCACTCGCCGAAATAGTAAATATATGACAAAAAAAATCTTTAACAGAACTAAAGAAGCAACAAATACTAAAAAATAAGGCTTTTTATTCGCTGCAATAAATGAAAAATATGAACATAAAGACCATTATAGCAAGCAAATGATCTAAAAAAAAAACTATTGCTTACACTTTTTAATTTTTTATTTAAAAAAATGGGGGGCGAAACCAAGATGTATTTCTGTAACATTTTATGTATAATTTATAGAAACAAATAATATATTTGAATTCCCCTCGAAAAAATACATGGTTTGAAAAAACAAATCACGCAAATCTGAGTCCGGGAGGCAAAGATATCTTAGTTTAAAAATTTGCAATTTTCAGTGATTTTTTGGACGGACGGAAATGATTGCAGCGAGGATATCTAGAAAAAACAAAGTCTCAGCTTAATCAACAAGGATATATTCAAGCTATTTTTAGGACTCTAATCACGCAGGCAGCATCAATAAAACTCAATCAATGGTTGGAAAGGCTGGACAAGCACAACTGGAGAACGATAAAGATCATCCCCAGTATGGTCGCCAAAATCTGTTGTCGGTGTTTTCACACTAGCACGTGCAAAGATGCACCTACTAAGGGTTGTGCTAAACTTAGTAGTGTCTCAATGGAAAAGAAAATAAATAAAAAACAAATTAAACAACTAAACTAATCAAACATCCAAACTATATTAAAATAAATATAAAATAATCTTTTTTGCACTTTTTATCAAGCAAACAGATAGAAACATCTTTTAAAGAATAAATAATGCTATTTCATTATGTAAAAAATGGCATTTACAAGGATTTAATATCACCTTTGAGCTATAGTAGGATAGGCCCCTGCAATTGTCCGAGGGAGGGTTCACTTGGTCTCCTTGCAGTCCACGGTTCTCTGGCCACGTGTCACGTACACAATATCTGGAAGGTTGAGAATGGAACACAAAGGGAGTTCTTATCTCAGGGATATTTTTGCAGAGTAATGGCTTGAGTAATGTATGGAGAATGGGTGTTGAGTGATGGACCTTGATGGTTCATTTATAGACACGAAGGATAGATCTAGGATAAGGGTAAGGTTTTGATTTTTTATTTTTTATTTTTGGCTTTTGATTTTTTAATTTTTGGCTTTTGCCTTTGATTTTGTGCCTTTCACTTTTTTATCTATTTTTCCAAATTGGGCTATCATGGGTGTCATGCCAAGTTTCTTCTTTTTGTTGAGTGATAAAAAGGAGAAACATCCAAAAAACAAGTTAGGACGTAAGTTGCTCATTTTTTAGATAATTGAGCAAATTAATTTTGTAAAATGGCCCTTTTATGTGAGACTTTGGTTTTTTGGTTTTACTAAGGTAAAAATAGTGGAAATGAAATGTTGTAATGATGTATAAGTGTGATGGAGCTAATGACAAGGTGGGTGGACAAAATTTAGGTGTTAACAGTTAGGGAAAGGCAATGGTACATTGTTGCTGGTGTTTTACCACCAACACGTGCCAAAAGGCACCTACTGAGTGTCGTGCAAACCTTAGTAGAGTTTCAAAATGGAAAACAAAAAAACAAAAAAATGAAACAGAAATAGTAATCTAATTAGCATGCATGAAAAACTAAATTAAATAACATGAAACCAAATCTAAACTAAACTTTCATGCATTCTTCATCAATAAACATGCAATAGACAATGTTATACAAAGAATAAAGAATGTTTTTTTATAAAAATTGTAGGAGTAAGAATGACCTCTTGGTTATAGTGGAAGGGCCCCCTGTAGTCGTCTGAGGGAGGGTCCACTTGATCTCCATACATCCTACGATCCTCTAGCCACGTGCCATGGTAGCAATCTCCATCAGGTGAAATAGGAGCAGGAAAAAGGCTTGCTCCGAATTTGGGTTGAAATTTGACAGAGTGACAGCTCAAGCAGATGAGTGGGCAAATAGTGTATGCATGTGTAATGGATGATGGATCTTAGGGGCTCATTTATAGGCTTGGAAAAAGGCTTTGGGGATAAGAATCATGATGGATTTTTCCATCTGAAATCCTCTCCACGATTTGTACCGAGCTAGAGTCCGAGACCAGGTTTCCTCTTTTTTCCTGAGAAAATCAGGAAACAACCAAATTTAATGCCAAAAGTCAGGTCACTGCTTTTTTTAATTTTTGTGCGACTTGGGTGACTATTTTTTATAGATTTGGTGTGACTTGGGTGACTGTTTTTGATAGATTTGGTGCGACTTGGGTCACTCTTTTTTAGAGATTTGGTGCGACTTGGGTCACTCTTTTTTAGAGATTTTGTGTGACTTGGGTCACTCTTTTTTAGATATTTGGTGCAACTTGGGTCGCTCATTTCTCAGGGAAATGTGTGACCTGAGTTTAAACTGTCCCTTTTTTATGTTTTCTTTGATTTTTGGCTTTTGTAAAGTTCTATCAAGGTCCAAGGGTTAGAATGGAGTAGAAATGAAGTGGAATAATGGTGTATGTGGGTGCATGGGCTAATAACATGGCCAATGGTCAAATTTTGGGTGTTAACATATTTCCCTCTGATGTGTGAGGTCAAGAGATCATCGTAGGGAAAACATACATCATAAAATATTCTTTTTTATAGTAGATAAGTGTGATTGTGGCATAGAGAATGGAGACTGCATTGGAGGTATCTCTCCCTTCGACGAAACTACATGGGCACTTACCTGCAAATACAATAATCTACATGAATGAGGTGAATATAATCTCAAATATATGGATGAGGTGGGAATTACCATGCTTGTATCAGTGTCTCAACAATAAAACATGGATCGAGGCCCAGAGTGGACCTGATCGATACATGGATAACTATTGTGAACATCATAAGTGTCCAGGATGGAATCAAATCTGGAATAAAATCATGGTCCAACCATGGCTGGTCTAAAGAACTGATAATGGAAAAATGGAATCCTCATGGAATGTTGAATCACAATAACTGATGCACTGTTGGATTTGTAGGGGTCCAACATCTGTAGTGACCCAAACAACTGAGAGCATGAATCTAATAGGTTCGTGGAACTGCATCTAAACTGGATATCATAAGAAGCATATAGCTGAAGGGATTCCAAAAGTTGTCTCCAATGCAACATGGATATCTCTGGAAACATAATGTTGAGTCGTTTCCACCAAGACTCACCAATGGACTAGAGGCAAGTGATATCCGGGGTCTTCGACCAAATAATGAGAGAACCATCAACGTATATGGATCTCATCAGTTCGATAATTTAGTTAACATAAAGCATGAGATAAACAACCAATCCAAGGGGCATTGAATTCTCCCCTTATTTGGTCCAAGGGACTCATCAATGATGGTTATAGGCCAAGGTACAGGGTGCCTCTGGGTCTATCCTCTAGAATGAATGTGTTGGTGTCAATAGAGGGAGACCTACAACCAGAAAGGAAAAGGTGTTTCCTTGACAAAAGCGCGAGGGATACAGCCAATGTATGAGTAGAACCAGACATGTGAATGAGACACTATTGGGGGTTACGAGGGTCCTTGATTAATGGACTGAAATTTCCTTAGTTCAAAGCATGCTTGCATGGTTGTCCTGGCAGCATTTGTGAAACTGATCTTACGGGAGGGACAACACTTGGGATACTAGGGATTACAAATTCAATGGGGGAAAATCAGTGGGCGGGGCTGCTAATACTTGATTTGGAGGAACATGATATCAATATCACTCAAAGGGTGACTCATCACCGAATACTCTGAACAAAGGCGACCAAGGATGCTGTTGTAATAAGAAAATATATGCGTATGTAGGGTGCTTAGGAGCACCATTTTTTGAATGGTTTCTTTTATGCATGAGCATCAAAGAGATGTTGTGGAGGAATAATTCACAGTCATAGCTTCCCAGATGTATGAACATATAGAAAAGAGGGGTGCTTAAAAGAACCTTTGTATAATGAGCACTAAGGTAGGAGGCCACCTTAACAAGATAAAATGATAAGCAAGTATGTAATTTGCCAATGAATTGATCGGATGATTCAAATAGATGGATGATGGCAGATGGATATTTTGATGGGGGTAGGACATTAGTGGTAACCTCCTTGCAAGATTATGAATTGAGGCATAAAAATGTAAGTTTTGCAGTATGGATGGAGTAGTGGGATCATGAGTGTGCAATGTGGAACATCATAATGTCTTTAGGACCAGCAATTTTGGAGTCCATAGGGTAGGCTAATGAATGATGATGACATAGTAATATGCGGATTTGTGAAAAATCACAAACTAAATGGACTCCCAATCCTATGGGAATTGCAACGTCATGGATGTCTGTTACACCAAAATCTCGTCATCATGAGAAATGTATTCTTGACTTGTCATAATTCCTAAAGCATTGATGCCAAATTGACAAAAGGAAGGGAGTTGGCATGTTTTTTCCCCATGTTGTCAAACCGACGCACCTTGCATATTGACTATGTGTGTTAGGTCCTTGATGACGCACTTTGCACACTAATAAAGTGCGTCGCTGACACTATTTTCCTTTGAACAACATGTGTCACCCTTTAATGATGCAAGTTGCTAGTTGACAAAGTGCATCACTGTCAGTAAGGAAGAACAAAGAGAAGCTTTGGGAGCCTTCTACAACAAGTGTCTTCGTGGAGGCTTATCCCAATAAATCAGTAAAGGTGGCAGTCAAACCCCTTACTTCTTGGGATGATCCCTTGGCCTTCTACATCAAGTCCTCAACTCCTTCTATCCTCTTTGTCCTATATATACAGGATTCCTCTTCATGACTAGGGGAGGAAAGGATTAGAGCACCTAAATGCTGGAGAAATTATGCTAGAGTTGAAATCATTTTATCCATTGGAGGAAAGATTGGATCTTTGAGGCAAAGATTAGTTGGAATAAATTGCAATGTCAAGGAAATGGTTGTAATCTCCTCTTCTTTATATTCATTAATACAATGATATATCCTCTTTCCGTAAAGATTTATTTTCCATTTTAGATCTTTATAACTTGTTTCCTTGACCACTTGTTTAGGTTAATCAATATTACTTGTTGCTTTCACTTGTGCTTTCTATTGTTTGCTCTATGTTGTTTTTCATCTAGGCATTGAAGATCACATAAAGCAAGGAGAGATTACTCCAATTACAAGGTGACTAACGTGCCATATTCTGGTACTTTGATTATTCTAGGAAAGTGTTTCTATTATGTCATGATTTGTTATAGATCTAAACAATTTAGACTACGGAGATCGGTTGGTGTCCGCACAGATGGATTTGATCCACAAACAAAATAGGTGACTCCGCTGGGGAGATTCCATAGTCTTTGGATTGTTTAGGTTGCGATTTGCATTTTCTTGTTTATCCTCCTAAAGCCTTTCAATTTTCCTCTTTCTTTTGGATCAAATACTCCTGTGAGTTATTGGGTGATCCAGTCTCTGTTAGGGATATTTAGCTCAGCCAGATACCTCTTTTTGGTTTGGTATTTTTTATTTTCTCAACCTTGGATCTCGCCTGACGCACCTGGGTAGTGTCATACCTGCGTCACTGAAATTTTGTCGCACCTTTTCCTAAGACAGGTCGCGTCACTAACACATTTTGTCTGTGTTCAGAAAGTGTCACTAACACTCTCTCCCTATGTACAAACTGAAACACTGAGGTTCTGACGCTCTGATGTATACCTGCAAGCTGCATCACCATGTAAATCTTGGCATCTAAGGTTAATTTTCCCACAAAAATTGGATTTGTTGGTTTCTTGAGATCTGTGTTCCACTTGTCTCAGTCATAGTCTTTCTCAAAATTGGATCGATTCTTTCCTTGATTGATTTCAAGATTTAGATCTCAATTTGATTTCTTAGTGAGTCCTAGGTAGTCAAGCGGTTGCTTCCTTAGTCTTAGTTAATTTGAATCCCTCGCAAGTGCAACTAGTCTTGTGACTCTTTGAGAATCCCTGATTTGTTTTGCTCTGAATTCTAAGTCTTTAAAAAGCTATGTTGTTGTGGTTTTAGTGCAATTTGGTGTGAATCTTGAGTTGTGACACTTTTTGGGTGACTTCTTAAGAACCTCTTTTTGTTTAAAGACTGCAGTAGTGAATAATCTCTCGTATTTTGAATCAAGACAAAGGAAGTCACATCATTCTCAGAATTGTTGAATGCATTAGTAGGGAAAATAAAAAAATTCACTCTTCATCTTGAGTGCATTGTTTGAGGTTGTTGAAAAGAGCATTTGTGCTTTTGATAGTTGTTTGAAAACTTTGAAAGAGCTGAAAGTTGTGCATGCTTATTTATTCTTGGTTTTGAAATGTTCATCTTCATCTCTCCAAAACCATTAAGTGAGAATTAGTCATTTTCAAAGCTATTGGAACAAGTATTGAATGCTCTCATACTTCTTGTATTTCTCTTTACCTCTTCTAGTCATTGGTTTTAAAATCAAAGATACTGCAATTAAATGCAGTTCATCTTTTCGTTTTGGCTTGCAGATTTAACTTCTTTGAAAAAGAAAAAGAAAAATCTTTTGGTTTGGTGTGTTATTTTTGGTTTGGTGGATTGATTGAAAGAGTATTGCTTGCATATGTCTTTTGTCTTTGCTTAAGAAGAACAATGAAAGGGTAGCATAGTACTTTGGGGTATATTTTGGTTGTTTCAAAAGAATAAAGATCTCTCTCCTCTCCTTAGATAGTTTTCATCAAAAAACAAAAGACTTGCATCTCATTTAGCTTATTCATGCATATTGGTTTGAGTCTACACTTCATGCATCCACCTAACTGTACAAGATAAAATCAAGCGCTAGTCTAAGTTAAAATATTTAGAAACTTGTGTGATAGGTTAGAGACGTGTTCTGGCATCTTTAAATGTAGCAATTGTCGTTACTTTCTTGCACTACATCATGGGGGCTTGCAGTTATTCAACGTAATAGTCGGTATATCGAACAGCCTTTCACGTGCCTACAGGTATATAGAAAGGTACTTCACATACTCGACAGTATATATTAAGGATCTTGTCGAACGGTTGTGCATTAGACAACACTACTACGGATTGGAGCTCCCATGTACCTTGTGTATACCAGGATACCCCACTAGGATCCTGAAACCATCTTAGTCAACCATTGGCCGCCTTGGCGTGGCAATACACTGAGAACAGCACTCAAGGAGCTACTACGCACGTACTACCAGGTACTCAAGTAATACGGTCAGGGGTACAGTCCTAATCCTCCATGGTTAGTGCTCTGAAATATTGGGCCGAGTATTACTGTTGGACTGTAGGGACCCCCATTTCGGGTTCCCTAAAAAAAAAATTGAAAAGTTAATGATAATTTCTTTATCTTTAGCTAAAGTATATTTCCTTTTGTTTTAAAAGAAAAGAAAGAAATTAAATGAAATATAAAATGTCTTATTTAAAATATCCTTTTATTTCTTTTTCTTTTTTTAAAAAAAATGTAAGGTCTCTCTGATTGAGCTAGTGAATTTTTTTTTTAAATCTCTTTTCTCATAATAATAATATAACCATCCTAATAATAAAAATATTAATTCTTTTAATAATAAATTCTTTAGAATCTCCACCCATATTTTATTTTTATTTTTAATTACGTGTGCATGAATAATTTTATTTTCCCTTTTCTTTTCTTCTTCTAGGTACCTCTTCGGCGGGCCCTTCCGACAGTATCTTTCTTTCTTCTTATGGGGAGTACCGCATAGCGATTGGGAGTCATTACCGCGATCTCTCAACTACGCTCCTTGGAGACTAAGGGATGTTGAGGGATAAGGCTCTCCTTATTGCGTGCCCCTCAACTCATCGTATGCGACCAAATCATTATGGTCTTTCCCGTACGACATACGCTTTCCCTGGGTGAGCTGAAACGGCTTCACCCATGTGTGGATTACTAGTTCAGGGTTGACAGTCAGTCGTCGTACCCCTAGTGTTCTTTCTGTTCTGACAACCCCGATATTTCCATTGTGGGTCAGTTGGTAAATCGTCTTACCTGCCACTGCACACACTCAAACGCATATTAGTAGCGTTGCACTAATAAATATTTCAACATTCATCATTTTCATTTTCTCAGTCAGTCAAGTATAAACAAATCATCATTTTTCATTTCAAGTAATTCCAATATTCATCATTTTCATTTTCTCAGTCAGTCGAGTATAAACGAATCATCATTTTTCATTTCAAGTAATTCCAATATTCATCATTTTCATTTTTCTCAGTCAGTTGAGTATATCCATAAATCATTTATCTAACCATTTTCATTTCACATATAAAGTCTAAAGCAATCATTCATGGTCCAAGTTTTTATAACTCTGGGTCACTTCAAACCAGTGCCCTCAAATAGTCAAATCAGTCGTAGGTCTCAAAAGTAGTCTGATCAATCATAGGTCTCAAAAATAATCTAGTCAATCATAAGTCTAACATAAACAAAATCAAACATAAGTGCTGAGGTGGGCATTACATACACCCCCTCTTATTAAAACTTCATCCTGAAGTTCAGAACAAAAAAGGAAAGTCCCGACGCATCTCAGTTGCGTCCTCCCAGGTCGCAGAACTGGGACTATAGCTATCCCACTAAACCTTGACCTGATCGATCACATGGTGCCTAAGCTGCCGTGTTTGACGGTCCAATATGCATATCGGCTCTGCTGTCATGGCCCATTCGTCCGTTATCTGTAGGTTACTCATGTCAATAATATGTGCTGAATTAGAAATGTAATGTCTAAGTACTGATACATGAAAAACATTATGCATCCTATGCAGTGATGATGGTAGTGCAAGACGGTAGGCAACCGATCCTATCCGTTCTAATATTTTGAAGGGTCCCACGAACCTAGGAGATAGCTTTGTCCCTTTCCCAAATCTGATAGTACTCTTTTACGGCCTCACTCGCAAAAATACTCTATCTCCAACCTGATACTCTCTATCGAGTCTATGCTCATCGGCATAACTCTTCTGTCAATCGTGTGCTTCTTTTAGTCGAGCACGAATATCTGCCATCTATTCTTCCATCTCCTGAATCACCTCAAGTCCAAGTAGAGTCCTATCCTCAAGTCTGTCCCAACTCAAGGGTGTTCGACAGGGTCAGCCATACAAAAACTCGAATGGCACCATCTGTATCAAACTCTGATAGTTGTTGTTATACGCGAACTCTACTAGAGGTAGAAACTCCTCCCAACGGGTCTGTTGATCCATCACATACATTCTCAGCATGTCCTCTAGTATCTGATTCACCCTTTCAGTCTGCCCATCAGTCTCTGGATGGTATGCGGTGCTAAAGTTGAGTTGGGTTCCCATGGATTCCTGGAAGCTCGTCCAAAATCTACCAGTGAATACTGATCCCCGATCAGAAATTATCTTCCTCGACACTCCGTGCAGTTGTACAATCTCATCAATGAACACTCTAGCAATCTCTAGGGCCTGATAAGTGTTCTTGATGGGTATAAAATGTGCACTCTTTGTGAGAGTGTCTACTACCACAAAGATGGTATCATGCCTCTTGCGGGTCAAAGGTAATCCCACAATAAAATCCATGGAGATGATCTCCCACTTTGACTCGGGAATGGCATGAGGCTGAAGTAGTCCAGCGGGATGTCTATGTTCAGCTTTGACTAGTTGACACTCCGTGCATTTGGCGACAAAGTTTACCACGTCTCTCTTCATGCCATGCCAGAAGAATATAGGATAAAGGTCTGCATACATCTTCTTCACACCAGGATGTGCTCTATAAACAACTCGGTGAGCTTCTTCTAGGACTAGGTTCCTGAGTTCATTGTTTTCTGGTACATAAATACGGTTGTTGTATCTCAACAACCCATCTTTTTCCAACGAATAACCCTTAAACTTGGGTAGTTCCATCTGTTCTTGTTCTAGCTCGGTCTTTACTTCATTGTACCAGTTGTCTTCCTGTTGTAATCCGAGTACCTTTTCCCTCAAGTTGGTCTGCATTGGGATCACTGAGAAGATACGGGGTCTACGGCTAAGTGCATCTGCTACCTTGTTCAGGGTCCCCTTCACATAGGTAATGTCAAAGTCATACTCACTCAACTGTTCTGACCATCTCCTCTGTCTAGCATTTAGATCACTCTGAGTAAAGATATACTACAATCCATGGTGATTCGTCTTAAGTTCAAATTTCCTTCCTATTAGGTAGTGTCGCCATAAGCGTAAAGCATGCATTATTGCAGTCAGTTCCATGTCATGTGTCGCACAGTTTTCCTCTGTGGCCTGAGTCTCCGAGAGGAGTAGGCAATCGCTCTCCCTCCCTGCATTAGTACACATCCGATTCCATCCTTGGATGCATCATTGAATACCAAGAAATCTTTCTCCATGTCAGGCACTTTCAGAACCGGTGCCGTTGTCAATAGCTCCTTCAATTTTGCAAATGCCTTGGCACATTTATCTGTCCAAATAAATGGCCTATCCTTCTTCTGCAACTCAGTGATCGGTCCTGCAATTTTTGAGAACCCTTCAACAAACCTTCTGTAATATCTCGCAAGTCCCATGAAGCTTCTCACTTCATGTACTTTTGTCGGCATTGGCCATTCCCAAATGGCCTCAATCTTGGCGGGATCTACTGCTATACCGTCACCAGAAATAATATGTCCTAAATAGTGGATTTCCTTTTGGAAGAAGGAGCATTTCGACAACTTCCCATAAAGTTGGTTTTCTCTGAGACACTGTAAAACTAGCATATAACATGGAAACGAAGAGGTGAGTGGAAATTCACTTGCACATAGAGTGAGTTAATTATTTAAATTCACAGAGTAAAACAAGAAAAAATATATTAAATAAATTAATTGCATTTTAAAAGAAATCGGCATAATGGAGTTAGAAGGCAAAACCTATGAATTATAAATAATGTGTTAAACTTCAATAGAATTAATGCTTAGTCACTCCAATCAAATCTACAACTTAGTTGTTTATCTTCTTTATGCTTATGTCAATTACAAGTTGAACTACCTTAAGGAAAGTTTAGAATTTAGTTTGAAATCGTAAAATTGGAGAAAGTCGATTTATTGTCTCTTGAAAAGTATAGTACTTTACCCATTTTGTTTTTGAAAATAATTATTAAATGTGCTGTTATTTAATTAGAGTGGATGATTTTATTTTTGTTAATATATAATCTATTAATCTATAGGATGGTATCGCATGCATAAAGAATGGGATCAAGTTATAGTTGTATGTTTTGTATTTAAGGTTGAAAATACTAGAGTGGTCTTAGATGTTTGGTTAGTGCTCTGAAATATTGGGCCGAGTATTACTATTGGACCCTGTAGTATATCGGGAGTTACGATGCCTTGATACTCCTGTGAGGTTCCAGCTCTTCATTCCACTATAATATAAGTTTGTTTGCAGCTTTAGATTGAGTAGGATTTGAAGTGTGTATTTCTTTAGGAGACTCTTAGGAGGATACTTTCATCGGTCATCCTGGCTGAACAACCCTTCAGGAGATCCTGTAGGATACAAAACTTACCACCAGAATATCCCCTCAGTGAGGAAGGAAACACAGGACCAGATATGGACCAACCTACTACAACTGGATCACACGAAGAAGGGATTCCCACCACTGAATCAGGAGGAGACTTTTCTCCTCCTGTAAATCCACCCATCATTGATCCTATGGGACCATTGTTGGTGGAATAAACTCCTTCACATGACACATCTATCCATCACTCGCTTGATGGTCACCCTGGGGATATCAATTGGATATTCACTCGACCTCCATATGACCCTATAACAACTACTTTTAGTCCAACCGCTTCATTTTGGGGGACCTCCTTAGGACAAGTTATTTCCGGTTTTGGATCACCACAAACTGTGGAGACACCATAGCCTCCACGCCTTACAAGACTTGTCCCGAATGTATATTTTTTTGAACCACTTCAAGAGACTGTGGCTTGCTTATGGACACTCGGAGAACGGGTAAGGCACGAGAGTTTCCCTCCCCAATATGCTTCAAAAGTAGCAAATTCCGAACACCCTTCCCCTATGTATTGTTTTACTCTTCCTTCACCAGGAATGTCTGTGCATAATATGACCCCCTACGAACCAGGCCAACCATCTTTCCTACCTAGTGCACATCAAAATCAATTGGTCGGTTCTAGACCTCTTTTGACCCCAACAAATGGAGGGAAACCTTCAGCCACTGTTAATTTCATGACTGGAACACAACCTCCGACACAAATTCTGATCAGAGGCCACTCTCTAGTCGATGGTCAGAATATGGCCATAAGGCAACCTATGGTCAGTGGTCAAAATATAATTTCTGGGCAAACTTCGATTGGTGGACAAAATTTAACTGGGGGGCAACCCCTAGTCAGTTGAAAAAATATAACTAAGGGGGAACCTCTAGTTAGTGTAAAAAATACAAGTGGAGGACAACCTTTGTGTATGGCTTATAGTACAATTGGAGGTCCACCTCCAAACATGGGACAACCTTCATGGGCACATCATGCGTGTGGACCATCAGTATGGGCTCAAAACACAAGGGGATATAAATACCCGGGTAATCAAAATACGGCGACGAGTCAAACCTATCAAATTTATCCAGGGAACCTTTACCCTATAAAACCTTACCCTAGAAACACAAACACCCCATGGGGTCAAAAAACCTTTCCACTGGTTGGATCCCCAACCAACAGCGCTCCCCATCCCCCACCCCCACCCCCAGTCCCACCTCCAACTCCACCACCTGTCCCATCTCTAGCCCCACCATCCGTACAACCCCCTCATTCAGGAGGACCCCCTCACGGGGAAGAATGGCCTCCATCCGGCCCACCTCCTCATGCGAGAGGAACCCCACCATATGGACAACCCTCTACGGGAGGACCTTACGATCAATCGATCTACGGTCCTACTGGTACTCAAATACCTTACCAATATTACCAGTACCCGCATCCAAACTGACAGTTACCATTTCTGGCTACTTTAGATCCATCAAATCTGTCATGTTTGACCAACAATCCCATTCAACATGGCATGAATTGGCCACCCATTCCTATGAAACTACCATCGTATATACCCAAGTTTGACGGAAAACCTGGCGAGGATCCCAAAAACCACGTAATGACATATCATTTTTGGTGTTCCTCGAACTCATTAATGGATGATTCTATATGTTTGAGGTTATTTCAACTAACCCTCACCTGCACAGCCGCCTAATGGTACTTCGAATTGACATCACACCCTTTCGTCGACTTTTGATCCTTGGCTATGGATTTTCTTACACATTTCCAATTACCGATCCACTATGAAACCGACACAGAGGAATGGAGGAGAGGACGTCGTCTCATTAAGGCTCCCATTCCAGCTCAATTATTGGTCGATTGGTTTACCAAATCATTGTTTCCTATCATAGCCAAATACATCGCTATGGGTAGAGTAGTTACATAAGAAAAAGTTATTTCACGTGCCCAATACTTAGACTTAGTCTACACTCAATCTGGCACTTTATATGACATAATTCCCAATGCCCCTCACCCCACACATGACCCAACGAAACCCCCCATGGGATCACATCCTAATGGCATCATTGGTTCCATTCATACCCAGCCTGCTACTCAATCGGTTGGATCACAAAGCCACATGGTTTCAACCCCAACCCTGTCACAGGCTGGTAATATCACCAACCATTCACCCAGTCTTGCTTCCACTATGGAGGTGAATTAAGTCCAATCTGTTTCATCTCAGAAATACAATGGAAAGAAGAAAAACAAAGGTAAATCCAAGAAACCTTCTAACTAGAAAGAACACAAGAACAATCGAGACCCTCCTGACACCAAACCAAGAGGGAAGGCTAAGTATCCATTTTTACTGTGCGGTGACGACCATTTCATGAAACAATGTCCACATCGTGAAGAAGTCCAAAATTTCCTCAAAGGAAACCCTCCACATGTAGTTTTAACGGACCCCTTCCCCACTAAACAACAACAGTTGGTTGTGCAACAACCCACTTCTCCTCAAGGAGAATCATCCACGACCGCTCATGTTCTCATGATGCGTAGTGAAACCATTAACTTATCCACCAGGTCACATACATACGATTATGTTCCCGATAAGGAATATAATGGAGGTAATACTGAAAAATCCTCCATATCCGCATCCACTGTTCCTCCGTCACAAGGTCCTTTGACCATAGACAAATCTATGCTAGATGTAGTTTTGGATCCACCCAAAATCACAATCCGTAAAGCGATTTTAAACCCCAATGCTTGGGCTGCTCAAAACTACAACATTGTGGAAGATCTATCCCAGGCACCATGTGCTATGTCGACCCTTGAAGTATTAAAAAACTTCCCTAATCAACGTAATACTCTGTTATCTACTATTGGAGTAGTGGATCCATAATCATCCAATACCATCATGTTTAGATTGGACTACTTTAACCTGAGTATTTCCCACCAATTGGAATTTCAAATCATTACCAATGTTGTTGGGAAAAACATCCATCTTGTTGTCTTAGACGAAGGAGCCTCTACTTCTGTAATGTCCTTGTCCTGCTAGAAAGCCATCAGCTCTCCTGAATTCAAATGTTCCCCTACCACCTTGAAATCATTTGACGGATGTAGATTCCAACCACATAGGATTCTACAATCTTTATCCATTGGGTTGGGAGGTAAGACTGTTTCCATTAATGTGGAAGTAGTCACGACCCCTTTGGATTACAACTTATTGTTTGGTCGAAATTGGTTTTATGCTATGACGGCGGTCGCCTATTCTGCCTTCTGCATTGTGCAATTCCTCCATCAAGGGAAAATTGTTACTATCGACCAACTAGATTTTTGTGCACTGGACATCACAACTCATCCTATGGATAATATCCCTCTTTTAGGACACTCTTCACAAATATATGAGAGTGTGGGGGTAGGAATCCTTAAAGACTCATCTCTGATGGGAGTCTTTCCAACACCTGATCCCCATCACATGTTTCCACGATGAACATGATCTCTTCCATGACCCCATCTTCTTCCAAGTCAATAGATCCTTGGATTGTTCATGATCCTATTGTTATCGATTTGATTAGAGCTCAAATGCCTCTCATCACAGTTGAGGATACCTATGATGCCATCCAATCGGCATCTGATTCACCTGATGACCATCACCTAGTGGCATCAGACCCACATTCTCTACCATCATGGTTGAACTTGTCCTCGCCATCCCTGGATCATATTCTCCAGACATTCCCCTCTAATGAATCCATCACGGAGGTTGTGAGCTTGGATGAACTTCCATGGGAAGACCATCACCATCGATCATCCTTCCTCTTGCCTTTGGATACGGTAGAGAATCTAATTCAAACCATTTTTTCACCGAATGTCGTTTCCAACCCTTAATCTCCTATTCTTACCTAGGATACAGTAACCGAAGGGAATCTAGAAAACATTACGCCTACTACTACCATTGTCATTTAGGTAAAACCCGACATCGTGGATCTTATCCATATTAGCCCAACTTGTTCCTCTTAGGAAATCAAAACCTATACGGCCTTGTTCAAACAATTCCACGATGTATTCACATGGAGATATGAAGAAATGCCTGGGATTGATCCTGCGATTGTGGTCAATGAGATCAAAACTTATCCCAATGCAAAACCTATCCGGCAAAAACTCTGTCCAGTACACCCTCGAAAGACTGTGGCAATCAAGGCATAAATTGAAAAGTTGTTGATAGTTGGTTTCATTTATCCTGACCCCTTGACAGGTTGGGTCTCTAATATTGTTCTTGTTACCAAAAAACAAGGAACCATCAAATTTTTTGTTGATTACAGGGATCTAAATAAGGCTTGTCCCAAGGACAATTACCCTACCCCATTTATTGAACAAATTATTGATAATTGTGCCGGTAGTGTCATAATCGCATTTATGGATGGATTTTTTGGCTATAATCAGATTGAGATCCACCCTGTCGATCAACATAAGACTGCCATCATCTACCCATGGGTACATTTGCGTACTGCAAATTACCTTTTGGCCTAAAAAATGTTGGTTCCACATTCCAGTGGGCCATGTCGTATGCCTTTCATGATATTAAGTATTTTGTGGATCCATAACTCGATGATTTTCCATCTCATTCCAATCATCGTGACTTTCACCTCGATCATCTGATGGTCGTTTTCCTTAGATTTCGACGTTATAACACTTCCTAAATCCTCACAAATGCATATTCTTCATGGAAGTCAAACGTCTCTTTGGATTCATTGTCTCAAAATATGGGATCCGCATATATCCCCTCAAAATAGAGGCCATCTTATCTCTACCCCCACCTACGGACATCACTAAACTTCAAAGTTTGCAGGGTAAGGAAAACTACTTGTGTTGTTTCGTGTGTAATTATGCGGAGAAACACACAGGTTTATATGTGATTATTGAAAAAGGACGCCCCATTTATCTAGGATGAGTATGCCCAAAGTGCCTTTGACAATCTCAAGCATGCCATTACTCATGCACCCGTATTACAGCCACCTAATTAAACCAAGGATTATCTCCTTTATCTTGCTACCTCTACCTCGACTATTAGTATGGTTTTAGTGTGGGAAGATAGCAATGCACAAGAAAATGAGATCTACTACCTTAGCACGGGTCTTATCGACTTTGAAACTCGTTATTCACATGTTGTGAAGTTGGATCTGGAAGCTGTCATCGTTGTCCAGAAGTTCCATAATTACATTATGCTCCGTACTACTACTATGATTTCCAATTCCAACCCTATGTACCACATCTTAACTCGTCAAGCACTAGGGGGGAAATATTCGCTTTGGATCGTGATTCCTCAAGAATTCGATCTACAGTTTGAAAAGGAAAAATAAAAAAAGTCATTAATGTTTGTGGAGCTAATTTACGATCTTCCCCGTACTGATCAAGAGTCTGAGCCTATTGACTCTCTTCCCGATGATTCATTGTTCATTATCAGTAATTCTTATCCATGGTATGGATATATCACCTTGTATCTCCAAACACAACGCTTCGTGCCTCACCTATCCCACGATGAAAGTCGTTGCATCCACCATCATGCCAAATATTATCTAATCATTGGTGATACCCTATATCGTCGTGGCATTGATTCAATCTTATGATGATGTTTGAATCACGAGGATGCCGAGAATTTCAAGAATGATTGCCACTAAGGGGTATGTGGAGGTCACCTCTCTGGGATGGCTACATCCCAGAATATTTTACGCGTTGGATATTACTGGACATCCATTCAAAGATTGTATGGAAGTAGTCAAGAAGTGTCCTCCTTGTCATTTTTTCATCATAAAATGTGCACACACCCCACCCCACTACATCTAGTTATTTCCTTGGGCCCCTTTGCAAAATGGGGCATTGACTTCATGCACTGTAAGCCTACCTTGGCCGAAGGGCATAGTTATATTATTATCGCCATAGATTACTTCACAAAATGGGATGAGGCTATGCCTACATACAAATAATATGGGGAGACTAATGCACTCTTTATGTGTAATCATATTATTTCTAGATTTGGATTCCCGCAAGCCATTGTCACTGACCATGGCTCACATTTCAAAAATCAGATGATCGCTGAATTTAGCACCAGGTTGGGTTTTCGTCATGAAAACTCAAGCCCCTACTATTCTCAATCGAACCAACAAGTAGAGGCCATTAATAAGGTCTTGAAAAACATGATTCAACATATGGTAGGCACTCACAAGTCAAATTGGCATGTGATGCTTTTTTCAGCTCTTTGGGCATATAGGAATTCGGTCAAAACCGCCACTGGCTTCACACATTTTCAATTGGTGTATGGGCTAGAGGCATTATTTCCTATTGAGTGCAAGATTTTGTCTTTGAAGCTAGCCATTGAACTCTCTCATGTCCCAAATTGGCATTGGGTCACAATGGCCTAAGCACATTGGACATATTCATTAGAGTTTGTCAAATTGATGTTAAGGGTCAAATAATTGCCAAGGAGGAAAATTACTAGTTTCCTAGGTTTGGGGTGGAAGCTTTGGGATTTGGAATAAGGGGAATAATAAATGATGTTTGAACATTAGAATGCCATAAATATTTAATAAAGGATATAAATAAATATATACAAGTGAAAATCAAAGTGGCATTTCATTATGAAGACACATGGACGAAGGGGGACCCACATATGGCTAGATTTCCCCACTACACTTGGCATCATCTCTCACCAATTCAAATTCAAGGTGAATGGTAACATACTTGGGGGATTTAAAAAGGTATTATTCATTTCATGACTCATCCAAGGTTGAAATGTAGAGGAAGAGTAACTCCCATGGAAGAGGAAGAGGCAATTTGGATCTAGTGAGACACTTGGGCTAGATTCCCTAGCTCTATAACAAAAATGATGAAGATGCCATGACACCTATGACACAAATTAGACCTGAAGGATGACATATGAAATATATGACATGTCAGGGCTAAAAATATCCTCCAAGAGAGCGCTCAAGGGATTTAGGACAGCTAAGATTCTTCCACATGTGATTTGGTGGAAGTGGGAGACTAGGAATTGTTGTACAAGTGGCGTTCTTTGGAATCTCTTCCCAACTTGAGTTAGAATGAGTCTCTTGGAAGGAATTTGACCCATGGAGGACATTAGAAGTTTATAAATGTCAATAAAAAAGAATAAAATCATCATTTTATCATTTGAGAAATTTTCAATTGCATTTGTGAAGAGGGAGAGCTAGTGGATGACTAGTTTCTTGCCTTAGCCAATTTCGAGGGTGAAAGATTCCCATCCAAGTTGGTAATTGGAAAGGTCATTTAGACCTTTCATTTGGAGCTTTAATGGAGTGTTTATTTTCAGGTTTAAGACATAGGGAATCTCATGGTTTCTTCTAGTGCAGCACACTCTCTCAACCATTTCCATTTTTAATGGCATATTCTTGACCCTTGAGGGAGGGCATTTTTGGTGAGCTCTTGTACTCTTTGGGAGAGATTATCATGATATATTTATGATGCAATATGATTAATATACTATGTTCTTGATCTCAAGAAATTTTCAGTTCTAAATACCAAGTGGTTATATGTAAAATGGATTATTAATGAGAAAACAGTGACCATTCCCCCAATAGATTGATGTATGCCAATGTATTGATGACGATTTCAAATGGAAGAATATTTCTCTGATATATTTATGATGTATTAACTATAATTGATGAGTATTAAAATTTTCATGTTCAGCACATAAGCATTTGGAGCCATCTTGCTCAGTTTTATTTTATTTGAAGAAGATTTCAAGCTATTTCCCCCAAGGTCGAACTAGTGATTTTTGTTGCTGTTTGGGATAAGGTTAGAACAGAATTAATAATTGATTAATGGTTCACATGAGACCTAAATAATATCCCTCAGACATCCCGTACCCATTTTCAGAATTTTGAGTGAGTTTGGAGGCATTTGGAGAGTCATTTTCAGTACTTACCCTGGGGAGATTTGAACCCCAAATTGCTAGTTAAATTCCATACTTTGCCCAGAATCTTAAACAAGTTTTCAGAAGTATTTTTATGGTCATAAATCATCCATGAAAATCATAATAAATTACAAATATCATTCATATACCTTCACTGAATATTTAGAGGCATTTGGAGCCAATTGGAGACTTAGAGACCAATACTAGTCAAAGCAAAATTACTAGTAAAGTTCCCTACATTGGCCAGAATTGAAAGAGGATTTGTAGAATTATTTTAAAGGTCCAAAAGAATCCATGAAACACAAATTTATGTTATAACATCATCCATATACCTTCTCAGAAGATTTGGGAGCATTTGGGGCAAATTGGAGACCTGGGCATCAAAACTAGTCAAAGGTCGAATTTGGGGGAAAAGTGAAAAATTGGTCCTTTTAATAAAATTATTAAAAAGGGACATTACAGTGGTATCAGAGCATGGTCCTTTCACCTGTGAAATAATATCATACATTGAAGAATAAGTTGCAGCCATGTCTTACTATTATGATGAACCCTATGAGTACAATTCTTATGAGGAATATGTAGATGCTTATGAGCAATATGAAGCAGAATGTGAATGGTACGAGGAAGAGGTGCCATCATGAAACACTTATTATAATTTTAGGAGGAATGAAGATTATGATTATGACCATATGTATGATAAATATGAGTATGTCACACCACCAAAGGATAATGCTATGGATGATTTACAAACATGGAGAGCAAAATATAAAACCGTGCCCCAACAATATCAATCATATCAAGAATATCTTTCTTTGAGTAAAAGTACAAAAAGGCCATGTCTTTTGAAGAATATGCTGATTGGGTGTTGGGAAATAGACCCAAAAATGAAGATGTGGATTTAGTGAAGAAAGGTTTATGCCCTTCTTATAAAAGAACTTGGAGAGAAAATGATGTGTGTGTGAATAAAAAGAGCAGTGAAATATCTGAACATTCAAAGAATAGATCTTTTTCCTACTGGATGAGAGGTTTTGGATTTTCTTCAAAAAGAGATTCCAAGATATTGATCCTAAGGAAGACAATGGGGAAAATGCATCAGCTTGCTTGAAGGAGCAAAAGTAAGAGACATCACAAGAGCATGAAGAAGATTCTATTGAAAATATTGAAGATCAATTCGAGACACATTCTACCTTGGACATGAATCAAGGAGCATCTATTGATGGATGCTTGAACTATGAAGGAGTACCTACTGATGGGTGCTCACACCTATATGTTGGTGACATAGAGATCACTTTTGACAGTATTGCTGCAAGACAAAATTCCCCTAAGCATGAAACTGAAGACCTTGTAGCAGTTGAAGAAGAAACAAGATCAACTTCCTCGTCACCACTTGAGATTCATGAAGTTGGTCCAAGGGAGAAGGAAGAAGATGAGGAGGCTCATTTGAAAGAACCTCATTTTCTTGAAGGATCCTTAAAGATGAATGAAAAGAAGATCCAAGAGTCCCTCAACATTCTCCATGACACTCAAGCATTGGTGTCAAATTCTTGTTGGAGAGCTACTTCATTGGACGAAACATACTTCCTTGAAGACATGGAGCAGATTCAAAGAGCAATGTGCCACATCAAAGGTAAATTCATGTCTTTGCTTTTTGATAGAAACCATTTGTTTGAGCTTAATGAATTGTTACATGATGCATACTTGAATGTAACGTCCCCTTCTCCTTAGAACAACAGGGAAGGAAACATTAACAACATACCGGGCTTTTGTAAATTTAGCCCCAATATTCTTTTTGCACATAAATTCCTAACATTTTAAAACTTATGTATGCAGATTCGACTTCAATAAAACACAGCGGAAATTAGACGTAATAACACACATGAGGACAAACCGAATATGATTCCATATGCAGGGTTCAATCCCATTCATATGCTATGCACCGACTTCATTTCAATTTCATTAACATGGAGAATAATCATTCAAATAACACATTACAGAACCCGGATATATATATATACAAATTAAGTCACGGAGAACACTTATCTTGCAACGCAATATCCAACGACTGGCTACGGGAGAGCAACGCTCCACCCAACCATAGATCTCTGTCTAGCCTGTATTCTTTCAGCTGAGAGATCACCCCCGAGCTGGGCTGTGTATCCACTAAGGAGGAACTAGATGGCTCACTCACAGTCAGGGTTTCACTCAAACAGCCATGCTAAGCCAACACACGGTTGAGTTTCTCAAGCATGCAATGGGAGACGGAGGAGGATGCTAGTCCACTAAGCTCAAACCCAGAGCCACATACCCTTCAAGCTAGACTCAGCAATCCCATCCTCTGCTCATACATCCACAACTGGATTTCTCACAACTCTGTCACAAACAACCCAAATCCGTCACTGGTTTTCTGGGCCATTAAAACTGGGTTTTCCCATGGCTTTTGGGGTAGCTATTGCTCCCAAATTCGCCCCAAGGTTCCTACCAATGGATCCCCCATTGGATTTCTCTGTCCAATACCAAATCGGGACGTTTTTGGCTTCCAAAAACGTGGGTTCTCTCACAGTCGTGATTTTCGGTTTTCTCACTGTTGGGAGCTCGTTTTTGGGTGGAGAAAGATGTCCCATACTTCCACAATGGAATGGGGATAAGGATGGAGCAACCCCCAAGATGTAGAGTGACTTGTGGGACAAGTCAAAAGAGCCCATACCTTCCCATACGAATTTCAGGGCTGCCCATACTCCATCAAAGTCATGGGCTGAAGTCTCAACCACTTCCTTACAATTGGCATTAATGTCACCTAAGGAAGTCAATGGGTTCACATAATGACAAATGGAAACCAATGGGTCACTCCCATAGCCCCCTCACCACTCCCTAGTGGATACACGTGGCCCCTTCTCATTCGTTGCCTCCGTAGCCAGCTTTGGACATTTTATATTGCCTGATGTTTATTTACATCCTATTACAATTTCCATGGTTTAAGAGCACATGGTATCAAAATATCAAATACTTGCCCTTTAAATAAAATTCGGCTTTCACTAGCAGGGCCTTGGCCTTGAGCTCCACGCTAGGAAAACATACATCACATGTACACTTATTTACATTAAAGGCTAATATATCCTAAGGGTCGAATTGGGGGTATTACATTCCCCTCCCCCTTAGAACAACACCGTCCTTGGTGTTCCAAGACTTAGGCATACATATACAGTTTACACATGTCCAAAACTTCAAAACTTTGCAGATCTGCCCTGCATTCTATCCTTTACTTTGAACTTTCAGGACCAAGTCCTTTGATCTTCACGAGCCGCTCCTGCTGATTTGGATCTTCCAGCTCATCCATAAGTCTGAAAACTTTATGGCTGCTACCTTCTTGGGGTTCTCTTGTTGGGCAATTGCGGAGGCAATGATCCCCTCCACATTTCCAACACTTCACTGGTTGCTTCATCTTTACCTGCTCGATTTCCTTTGAGTCTTCCCACCTAGAGCGTCTCTTAATCGGACGATTGGATGAATGCTTCTTCATTGATCCACTTTTCTCTCCTTTGCTGATTGCTTTCACAATGCTTTTTACCTCTTTCTGTAGACGAAGAGTGTCCTGCAAGACCTCGTGGTTCATCTCGTTCTGCTGCTTTTGCATCTTGAGCATCTCTCCAAGATTTTCTTGGGTCTTGGCAATTGTTTGAAGAAGACTTCCAGCCAATCTTGATAGCCTTTGGTCTGCCTCCATGGTAAATGGAAACAACTGACCACACTTTGCTTACTAGCAACACTTGCCTGCACCGGCTGCAACCAATTGATTCAATTTCCACCTGTGAAATTCATCATTACAATTCTCGTTAGGCCAAGCATAACCCAAACATTTAAAAATCAGTCAATGGTTTTTCCCCAGTTGACATGGATAGTCCATGTTTTACTCATGAGACTTCCACACTTTTCATGCTTGCCCAACATACACATGAATTCCTTCATGTTCATCCATTCATAGGAAATTCATTAATTAGCATTCACAATTCACTTTAATCAAATAAACACACTTTTAATTTCAGTCATGCATGCATTCAGCAATTTTCTAATTCTATAAATGTATCAATAGAAGGGAAAGAGAGAGAGAGCAGTAAGAGTTTCTCCTCTTAGTCTTGTTCCATTCTGGAACCCACACCACCACTGTGGTTTTCATGCTCCTGTCCTCTTTCACTTCATGTGAATGCTCGACTTGCCCTTCTTGGCTAAGACACGTAGTGTCTATGGTCTATTCCAGATCTTTCAATCGTGGAGTTCCTCCACTTGGTTGGTCAAACTCTTGGCTGCTAGAACTCACACCGTTCTACTAGCTCCATCTTTCATTACTGCTCATGCTGAGCTCTTTAGGGTGGTTACATGTCCACTCGCATCCTTAAGATGCTTCCATAGTCATTACTTCCAACAATACCTACACTCAAACATTGAATTAATTCACATGTTTAGTTTATTTTCATAGAAAACCATAACCAAATCATATACACACGTATATTCATAAGCAAGAAATTACACAATAACCAAATACTTATCTGCACTAGATGTCTTCACTTTATTCCATAGGGTCCTTCTTTGCTTTACAAGCCTTGGAATCGCCTATGGATTTGGGTGTTTGGCCAGCGCGCAGGCTGTCCCTCAACATCTAACAGTCTTGTATGTTTGGCCAGCACGCAGGCTGCTCCACAACATCCAATAACCTCGCATGTTTGGCCAGCACGCAGGCTGCTCCAAACTATCAATGATCTCGCATGTTTGGCCAGCACGCAGGCTGCTCCAAATCATCAATAATCTCGCATGTTTGGCCAGCACGCAGGCTGCTCCAAATCATCAACAATCTCGCATGTTTGGCCAGCATGCAGGCTGCTCCAAATCATCAATAGTCTCGCTCAACCAGCCACTTTCTGGATTTACCAAGGAACTTTTAGTTCTTTCAGGGTCCTTGCTTCCTGTATTGACCAAGGTTTCCAATAAAGAAACAATAATGCATCAGCTCACCGTTACAAGATTTATGCTTGAAACCTTCATTATTTCAAATAAGAAATGAATGAAAATGAATACTTATCTGTACTGTGCATTTCCTCTCTGGTCCACAGGGTCCTGCTTTTACTTTATAAGCCTTGGGATCCTCCTGCGGACTTAAGATGTTTGGCCAGCACGCAGGCTGTTCCAAATCATCAAATAATTAATGCCCTACCAGTACACCTTCACGCCGACTGGGTTTACCAAGCATTTGGTGGTGCCCAACCAGTCCCATACCTGGTTGGCCCTCTCCATTGCCGAGCCAGCACATACGTCTGGGTCATCGACCAATGGAAGGTAACTGCGCCACCGACCATTACAGGTCAAGGCTCCACTACTCTGCCTTAGGCTTGCATCAGCCTTTCACGGTATCACAATCCCTCAATGCGCATAACAATTCTTCACCCACACAAGGGGGGGCACTTCTTCTCTTATGTAAGCCGGCGGTTCCATTAAGGAATTCTTTAGGTGACTTTCTTAACTGCAAGCTATCATGGCCTCATGATACCCACTCACCCTACGCAAGGGTTACCACTGCTCATACAGTCTTCTTGAGTACTATTTTCTTCACTTTTCTCTTTAATGTGCAGCACTAAGTTTCATATGTATAATCTGTCAACACAAAATGGATAGCGAGCTCATTAGTATCGCTGCCCTAGAATTGTAAACATATTTCATAACATTCACTATCCAACCTTGAAACACCAGGAATGCGTCCATTCCCTTAAGGCGTAGTCAATGTTGGCATCCCTAACATAACTCAGCATCAGAAAGGCGTGCACTCCTTACTGATGTGAACTATGAAGGTCCTAATCATACTTCAAGCAGTCTTTCATGATGGAAATAAAATCAAAACATGCTCTGCATATTAACTCTAATAATTAGATATATATATATATCATTCAGGGTTTATGGAAAACTTATCCATTTTGCAGATTTTATTTCTCTTCTTTAATGAGGAATGGAGGCTCCTTCTCTGAGTTGACAGTCCCTCGGTTTGCCATCCCAATTCCTTTTGATGTTACATATCCTTCATATGTCTTACTGACATATTCTTCACCATCCCACTCATATTGTTTACCAATCATGTAGTGCAGATGAAACATTAATAATGCCTTATGGCATTCCACCTGGAACCCATTTTCAAATCATGGAATCCCTTCCCATGAAGTTTGGCTTCTGCAGGACCTCTCCCATGGTCTTCCTGCAATGTGTCTTCCTGGCACACTTATTGAACAGCAAAACAGTTAGGAACATTTAACACTACAATTCAAATCCGAAACATTTACAAATCTGATATTTACAACTGTTCTTACTAACAGAACTTAGAGCTCTCAACCATGAGAACCTTCTCATAACCTTTGGCTTCTACATGTGGTAGATCCTGGTCTCTACTATGGACTTATCATCATTGCCATATGTAAGACCTTCCTACCGGAAACTGAAACTTCAATCAGCCAAACATGTCGTGAGTATCTATGCATATTATCATTTCATTGCTACAACAATCACTGAAGTGATCTCAGAATTATAACACTCAATAATTCAAAACACTTTCAGCTGTTACAATTGAAATGCAATGAAATATTTACACTCTTCTATATATGCTTCATTATCATAATAGAATTTCAAGACATAGTCACCATATCCATGCAACTTAAATAAATCGTAAGTACTCATTATTTCACAGTCATATCGTTCATACAATTTTGTCCTTCCACAAAGTATTCTAGCAGCCCATCGATCATGATTGGGCTCTTCATGCACTTACTATTTTGCATTCACAACAACTCATGAAATGATCCTAGAATTATCATCAATTCATCATTTCATTCATTATTTATTTTGCAATAACATATGCATCATCCCTATGCATTCATACAATGCATCATAAGATTTATAAAATCTCTTAATGCACATCTACTCAATGCTACCTTGCATTGTTTCATGAGTACTATGCATTCAAGCATATTATGATCGAGACATGACTATCTCATATAACTTGCATTACCATAATCAGGACCACCAATCCTCACTTGCCTTGGTTATTAAGCACATAACCAACATACACATGGAATTATATAGATTCATATGAATGCATTGATATTTCTGAACAATCATACGGTGTAAGGATCATTTCCTTCACTTACCCACACCTCACCAAGCTGGGTAGGTTAACAGTCCCAATCGGTATTCAATATCACATGCAAACTAACTCAACATAACTCAAACATAGTTGAAGAGATCTTACCAAATCCTCTTTCAACATTCCTGCAATTTGGCACCAATAATCATTACCTGCATGGTTGCCATTAACATCGCCTGATGTTACCTGATCAGTTGGCCTCTTACTAGGGTTGTTCATTCCTTGTGCCAACTTTATGATCATAGATTTGTTGCACCATCCTTTCCACGTAAGGTGGTTGGCTTCATGCAACAACATCCCCAACACGTTTAGCCATGCTCTTTGTTATCTTTGGTCCTACAACCAATACCAACATCAATAATGATTATCAACCACAATATTCTCTATTAGCGGTTCATTGCATATGCAGACTTCATTCTTTTACCAATATGCAATATCTCATTCATGCACAAGCATTTCCATATGCAATGTTTGTTAAGATGTCATCTAGTGCATATACATCTATGTAATCCCTTACATTTTTAACATTTTTATGCCATATGACAATTTCATAATTATAAGTATGATAACAAACAGGGGTTTAAGGAATTATTCCCTTTTCGATCCCTCCTCGTATCATGGAATTTCTCTTCCATATCATGCGATTGTAGAAATTGCCCACATTGACAACAAATTTTGTTTGTCAAAACAGCCGCTGGCACTCTTCTGCACTAAATAACTATGATATCTGTAGACCTCATTCAAACTCTGGTCATGCATCATTGTTCCCTGCTGGACAAGCTTTCCAATGCCTATCTTCATGCTCCATTCTGACATCAGGTGCGGAAACTGCATCCCTTCAAAAATGACAACTTTCACTCCAGTTCTGCACATTTTACACAGTTGCATTTTGGTCCCGAATTCCAACTTCAGCCACCTGTGGACGAAAATCTACGAGGAATCACAAAAACTTTTCTATCGGGCGGAGCTAGTCCATATAACAAGGAACACTCGGAAATTCACGGATCTCAATTCCGATGCACCGTTCATGTTCTATGAATTTCTGGGTTTTGCTACTTCTCATTTTTCACATTTTTCCAAAATTCCAAATTTTGGGCCAAAAACGGCTATCTCCCAAACGGTGCATTTCTGGAAAATCTTCGTCTAACGGAAGTTGTCCGTCTTAATGAGAATCTGAAATGTCTAGTTCAGTAAAATTTCTGATTCCCACATCTAGGGTCACTTTTACTGCCCACAAGCTTTTCAAAATCCCAAAAAAGTGGCCCGGAACAGTGCTTTTTGGCCTTCTTGATCACCCCGACTCCATATCCTTTGGAGTTTGGTTCCAAGATTCGGAACTTAACATTGTGCCTGCTTCATGGTCGCGCCTGATCAATTTCAGCTCAATCCGACCTTCTGTCAAGCCTCGGGACTCTGTCCTTCAAAAGTCACTATTATCCATTTTCTGTCAAATCGGAGTGTAATGGGCTACGGGTCTTCACTGGTCCTTTCATGGCCTTTGTCAATGGCCTCCGAGCCCCACAGGAATCATTCCATTTTTTTTTTTATTTTTTTTTTTTTTCGCTCTTCGGGCGCGCGGGCCGGTTCTCCGAACGCTTCCGCAATGCGGAGCAGTTCGGCGAACGCTTCCGCAATTGCGGAGCAGTTCGGCGAACGCTTCCGCAATGGCGGAGCGATTCGCTGAATTCTCCCGCAACTGCGGAGCCATTCGGCGAATGCTCCCGCAACTGCGGAGCCATTCGGCGAAGGCTTCCGTTGCGGAGCCATTCGGCGAATGCTCCCGCAATTGCGGAGCCATTCGGCGAAGGCTTCCGCCGTTTCGGAAGACTTTCCCGAATCCTCCCGCGATCTCGGAGCCCTTCGCGGAATCCTTCCGCCGTTTCGGAAAGCTTTCTCGAACTCTTCCGCAATTTCGGAACCGTTCGCGGAATCCTTCCGCAGTTTCGGAAGACTTTCCCGAACTCTTCCGCAATTTCAGAACCGTTCGCGGAATCCTTCCGCAATTTCGGAAGACTTTCCCGAACTCTTCCGCAATTGCGGAGCCGTTCGCGGAATCCTTCCGCAGTTTCGGAAGACTTTCCCGAACTCTTCCGCAATTTCGGAACCGTTCGCGGAATCCTTCCGCAGTTTCGGAAGACTTTCCCGAACTCTTCCCGAAACAAACTTTAAACAAAAATTTTCGAAAACACTTAGAAAAATTTTCTATCTTTTTCGGAGCATTTCGCCGAATTTTTCCGCGTTGCGGGACAACTCGCGGAATCCTTCCGCAAATTTCGGAAGAGAATTCCTTCCGCAACTTCGGAAGGGAATTCCTTCTGCAAATTTCGAGCGACTTTCCGAACTCTTTCGCGCTGCGGAAAAACTCGCGGAATGCTTCCGCAGTTTCGGAGCAATTCGCCGAATGCTTCCGCAACTGCGGAAGACATTCGGGAATTCTTTCCGAAACAGACTTAAACGAATTTTTCAAACAGACTTAGGAAAAATTTGAAATCTTTCATTCATTTAACATTCGACAATCCAACTAATGTATTCACAATTAATCACCAAGCAACCAACAATCATGGGCAAGGAAACGCATAAGTATAAGGGCGTGCAAGCTTTCCTAACAATTGACTGTTCATGCTTTTATTCAGGAAATTAACAAACAGAACTCATTTTGCAACAACACAGTATTCCAAGAAACGAAAATTGCCCTTCTTTAAGCATGAAACAGCAATTCAAAACAGCATAAGATGGCAGAGGTTGCCCATGTTCCTTTCTCTATTTCATAGAATGCACTCAATGCAATCAAATGCAAGCAATTTGCAAAAATCCCCAACAGTGATGCGATCTTAAGGTTTCTCTAATGCATTTTTGTTTCAAATACAAAATGCATGTACACACACAATGACTTAAATTTCTGTGAAGGGCCCAACAGTCGTAGGGTTGAACCTAGAGCTCTGATACCACTCTGTAACGTCCCCTTCTCCTTAGAACAACAGGGAAGGAAACATTAACAACATACCGGGCTTTTGTAAATTTAGCCCCAATATTCTTTTTGCACATAAATTCCTAACATTTTAAAACTTATGTATGCAGATTCGACTTCAATAAAACACAGCGGAAATTAGACGTAATAACACACATGAGGACAAACCGAATATGATTCCATATGCAGGGTTCAATCCCATTCATATGCTATGCACCGACTTCATTTCAATTTCATTAACATGGAGAATAATCATTCAAATAACACATTACAGAACCCGGATATATATATATACAAATTAAGTCACGGAGAACACTTATCTTGTAACGCAATATCCAACGACTGGCTACGGGAGAGCAACGCTCCACCCAACCATAGATCTCTGTCCAGCCTGTATTCTTTCAGCTGAGAGATCACCCCCGAGCTGGGCTGTGTATCCACTAAGGAGGAACTAGATGGCTCACTCACAGTCAGGGTTTCACTCAAACAGCCATGCTAAGCCAACACACGGTTGGGTTTCTCAAGCATGCAATGGGAGACGGAGGAGGATGCTAGTCCACTAAGCTCAAACCCAGAGCCACATACCCTTCAAGCTAGACTCAGCAATCCCATCCTCTGCTCATACATCCACAACTGGATTTCTCACAACTCTGTCACAAACAACCCAAATCCGTCACTGATTTTCTGGGCCATTAAAACTGGGTTTTCCCATGGCTTTTGGGGTAGCTATTGCTCCCAAATTCGCCCCAAGGTTCCTACCAATGGATCCCCCATTGGATTTCTCTGTCCAATACCAAATCGGGACGTTTTTGGCTTCCAAAAACGTGGGTTCTCTCACAGTCGCGATTTTCGGTTTTCTCACTGTTGGGAGCTCGTTTTTGGGTGGAGAAAGATGTCCCATACTTCCAAAATGGAATGGGGATAAGGATGGAGCAACCCCCAAGATGTAGAGTGACTTGTGGGACAAGTCAAAAGAGCCCATACCTTCCCATACGAATTTCAGGGCTGCCCATACTCCATCAAAGTCATGGGCTGAAGTCTCAACCACTTCCTTACAATTGGCATTAATGTCACCTAAGGAAGTCAATGGGTTCACATAATGACAAATGGAAACCTATGGGTCACTCCCATAGCCCCCTCACCACTCCCTAGTGGATACACGTGGCCCCTTCTCATTCGTTGCCTCCGTAGCCAGCTTTGGACATTTTATATTGCCTGATGTTTATTTACATCCTATTACAATTTCCATGGCTTAAGAGCACATGGTATCAAAATATCAAATACTTGCCCTTTAAATAAAATTCGGCTTTCACTAGCAGGGCCTTGGCCTTGAGCTCCACGCTAGGAAAACATACATCACATGTACACTTATTTACATTAAAGGCTAATATATCCTAAGGGTCGAATTGGGGGTATTACATTGAAGAATAATGAGGATATTCATAAGCTCACAATTCAAAATGAGCAACTTCTTGAAAAGTTGCAAGATACTTGTTTTTCCTCCTATGTTTCAGATTGTCAAATGGTAGATTGTTTGGAGGATTCTCATGACATGGTGGATCATGAGAAATGTGGAAATTTGAATGTGCTTGAAGTGTTTGAATATGACCTTGAAGAGATCCAAACACTTGATGTGGCGGAAGAGGAACTTGAATTGTCTCTTGATGAAGGTTATGCAATTTTTAAAGAAAAGCATGATTCCTCTACATTGGAACCAATCTATGACAAAGGTTTCACACTTTTGAAGGAGCTGCATGATACTACCCATATGGATCCTTCCCATAATGAAACTTTTGCACTTTTTGATCATTTGGGTGATTTATTTAATTCTCCTACATCCTACAATTCCATGTTTTGCAGCATTAGTCTCAATGAAGAATGAGTGAAAGGGTTCTTTTTTTTGGTGCCACATGAGGAGTATGGAACTCCTAGATTTACTTTTTATGATGATATGGTTGGAGCACATTCTTATTCACATTTGCAGCAGCATACTTTGTTACTTTATGATGATGCACATCTACATGGATGCACCTATGATATGCATTTGAGTCACTTGAAGACTCATGGTTTTTTTTGCTCAACACTTGATTCATTTGATGTTGGAGGAACTTCATCCAACACTTAGGTGAATAGATTTATGATTGGAGAAAATTTTTGTTGGTAGCCACATACTTTGTTATATCTTTATGATTCTCACATTCAAGGATGTATGGGTTAGACTTCTTTGAGTCATTGAAGTCTCCTTGTTTTTTCTGCTCATTAATTGGTTCATATTTTAGTGGAGATTCTTCATTCACTTCTTGGATGAAAGAATACATGGATGAATATTTTGATGCATATCACATCCTTTTGAAGCAGCATTATAGGAAATGGGATCCTCACCTATGTCATTGGAGCATATTTGATTGGTCACTTGAAGCTTGTATGCACTTGGAAAATGGTGGTCTACTTGCTTGGAGGTATAAGCACTTTCATGATTCTTTGATGAAGCACCTCCTTGATGTACATTTTCATTATGTTGTTATGTACTTTGATGATATATATTTTGTACTCATAATGTTTGGAAGAATGCATACGAGAAAATGGGATCCAGGAATCCTCTTATCTGATGGTATGGGTTGGAAAGCACTCCTAATTGTTGGGTTGCAGTACAAGCAATGGGACCCTGGAATAATTTTTGTCTCATTGGTTTCAAATTTTTTGGGGAAACAAGCAGTATGGGAGATGGATTTACCACTTAATAAAGTGATTTTTATCAGAGTAGTGCAGAAGCAAGCATGGTGCTTCCTCTCTAAAATCTTCATGGAATCTCAAAAACTCAACGTTGGGCAATTCAATGGCAACTTCAAAGAATTATACAGAAAGCAGGTTCTTCAACACCCATGTTTGAAATTGCTTGAGGACAAGCAATATTGGGAAGGGAGGATTTGTCATGTCCCAAATTGGCATTGGGTCACAATGGCCTAAGCACATTGGACATATTCATTAGAGTTTGTCAAATTGATGCTAAGGGTCAAATAATTGCCAAGGAGGAAAATTACTAGTTTCCTAGGTTTGGGGTGGAAGCTTTGGGATTTGGAATAAGGAGAATAATAAATGATGTTTGAACATTAGAATGGCATAAATATTTAATAAAGGAGATAAATAAATATATACAAGTGAAAATGAAACTGGCATTTGATCATGAAGACACATGGACGAAGGGGGACCCACATATGGCTAGATTTTCCCACTACACTTGGCATCATTCTCTCACCAATTCGAATTCAAGGTGAATGGTAACATACTTGGGGGAGTTAAAAAGGTATTATTCATTGCATGACTCATCCAAGGTCGAAATCTAGAGGAAGAGTAACTCCCATGGAAGAGGAAGAGGCAATTTGGAGCTAGCGAGACACTTGGGCTAGATTCCCTAGCTCTATGAAAACAATGATGAAGATGCCATGACACCTATGACACAAATCAGACCTGAAGGCTGACATATGACATATATGACATGCCAAGGCTAAAAATATCCTCCAAGAGGGCGCTCAAGGAATTTAGGGCAGCTAAGATGCTTCCACATGTGATTTGGTGGAAGTGGGAGACTATGAATTGTTGTACAAGGGGCGTTCTTTGGAATCTCTTCCAAACTTGAGTTGGAATGAGTCTCTTGGAAGGAATTAGACCCATGGAGGACATTAGAAGTTTATAAATTTCAATAACAAAGAATGAAATCATATTTTGATCATTTGAGAAATTTGCAATTGCATCTGTGAAGAGGGAGAGCTCGTGGATGACTAGTTTCTTGCCTTAGCCAATTTCGAGGGTGAAAGATTCCCATCCAAGTTGGTAATTGGAAAGTCCATTTAGACCTTTAATTTGGAGCTTTAATGGAATGTTTATTTTCAAGTGTAAAAAACAGGGCAGCTCAGGGTTTCTTCTAGTGCAGCACACTCTCTCAACCATTTCCCATTTTGATGGCATATTCTTGACCCTTGAGGGAGGGCGTTTTTGGTGAGCTCTTGTACTCTTTGGGAGAGATTCTCATAATATATTTATGTTGTAATATTATTAATATACTATGTTCTTCATCTCCAGAAACTTTCAGGTCGAAATACCAAGTGGTTATATGTAAAATCGATTATTAATGAGAAAATAGTGACCGTTCCCCCAATAGATTGATGTATGCCAATGTATTGATGATGATTTCGAATGGAAGAATATTTATCTGATATATTTATGATGTATTGACTGCAATTGATGAGTATTACAATTTTCATGTTCATCACGTAAGCATTTGGAGCCATCTTGCTTAGTTTTATTTTATTTGAAGATTTCATGCTATTTCTCCCAAGGTCGAACTAGTGATTTTTGTTGCTGTTTGGGATAAGGTTAGAACAGAATTAATAATTGATTAATGGTTCACATGAGACCTAAATAATTTCCCTAATACATTCCCTACTTCTATTCAGAATTTCAAGTGATTTTGGAGGCATTTGGAGAGTCATTTTCAGTACTTACCCTAGGGGGATTTGAACCCCAAATTGCTACTTAAATTCCATACTTTGTCCAGAATATTAAACAAGTTTTCAGAATTATTTTGATGGTCATAAATCATCCATTAACATCATAATAAAGTAAAAATATCATTCATACACCTTCACTGAATATTTAGAGGCATTTGGAGCCAATTGGATACCTAGAGACCAATACTAGTCAAACGGAAATTACTAGTAAAGTTTCCTACATTGGCCAGAATTGAAAGAGGATTTGCAGAAGTATTTTAAAGGTACAAAAGAATCCATGAAACACATATTTATGTTCTAACATCATCCATATACCTTCTCAGAATATTTGGGAGCATTTGGGGCAAATTGGAGACCTAGGCATCAAAACTAGTCAAAGGTCGAATTTGGGGAAAAAGTGAAAAATTGGTCCTTTTAATAAAATTCTTAAAAAGGGACATTACACTGGTATCAAAGCATGGTCCTTGCACCTATGAAATAATATCATACATTGAAGAATAATTTGCAGCCATGTCTTACTATTATGATGAACCCTATGAGTACAATTCTTATGAGGAATATGCAGATGCTTATGAGCAATATGAAGCAGAATGTGAATGGTATGAGAAAGAGGTGCCATCATGCAAAACTTCTTATAATTTTAGGAGGAATGAATATTATGATTATGAACCTATGTATGATAAATATGAGTATGTCACACCACCAAAGTATAATGCTATGGATGATTTACAAAGATGGAGAGCAAAATATAAAACCGTGCCCCAACATATCAATCATATCAAGAATATCTTGCTTTGAGTAAAAATTAAAAAAAAAGGCCATGTCTTTTGAAGACTATGCTGATTGGGTGTTGGGAAATAGACCCAAAAATGAAGATGTGGAGTTAGTGAAGAAAGGTTTATGCCCTTCTTGTAAAAGACCTTAGAGAGAAAATCATGTGTGTGTGAATAAAAAGAGCAGTGAAATATCTGAACCTTCAAAGAATAGATTTTTTCCTATTGGATGAGAGGTTTTGGATTTTCTTCAAAAAGAGATTCCAAATATATTGATCCTAGGAAAGACAAGGGGAAAAATGCATCAGCTTGCTTGAAGGAGCAAAAGGAAGAGACATCACAAGAGCATGAAGAAGATTATATTGAAAATATTGAAGATCAATTCGAGACACATTCTACCTTGGACATGAATCAAGGAGCATCTACTGATGGATGCTTGAACTATGAAGGAGTAACTACTGATGGGTGCTCACACCTCTATGTTGGTGACATAGAGATCACTTTTGACAGTATTGCTGCAAGACAAAATTTCCCTAAGCATGAAACTGAAGACCTTGTAGCAGTTGAAGAAGAAACAAGATCAACTTCCTCGTCACCACTTGAGCTTCATGAAGTTGGTCCAAGTGAGAAGGAAGAAGATGAGGAGGTTCATTTGCAAGAACCTCATTTTCTTGAAGGATCCTTAAAGATGAATGAAAAGAAGATCCAAGAGTCCCTCGACATTCTCCATGACACTCAAGCATTGGTGTCAAATTCTTGTTGGAGAGCTACTTCATTGGAGGAAACATCCTTCCTTGAAGACATGGAGCAGATTCAAAGAGCAATGTGCCACATCAAAGGTAAATTAATGTCTTTGATTTTTGATAGAAACCATTTGTTTGAGCTTAATGAATTGTTACATGATGCATACTTGAAGAATAATGAGGATATTCATAAGCTCACAATTCGAAATGAGCAACTTCTTGAAAAGTTGCAAGATACTTGTTTTTCCTCCTATGTTTCAGATTGTCAAATGGTAGATTGTTTGGAGGATTCTCATGACATGGTGGATCATGAGAAATGTGGAAATTTGAATGTGCTTGATGTGTTTGAATATGAACTTGAAGAGATCCAAACACTTGATGTGGTGGAAGAGGAACCTGAATTGTCTCTTGATTAAGGTTATGCAATTTTTAAAGAAAAGCATGATTCCTCTACATTGGAACAAATCTATGACAAAGGTTTCACACTTTGAAGGAGCTGCATGATACTACCCATATGGATCCTTCCAATGGTGAAACTTTGCACTTTTTGATCATTTGGGTGAGTTAGTTCATTCTCCTACATCCTACAATTACATGTTTTGCAAAAACCCTGCATCTTCAACGAGAGTGATTTGGTTTTGACATATGACCAAAAACATGATAAATTGGGGGTAGGTAAACTTGAGTCCATGTGGCATGGCCCATACATTGTAAAACGTGTTTTGGAAAAAGGATCTTATGAGTTGGTTGATTACAACGGAATACCCTTAGGGGAGCCTCGAAATGGGCTCTACCTAAAACGATACTATGCTTAGATCTTCCTACATCATTACTATGTATATATTGTATATAACGTGTGTTTGAGTTGGTGTGACACTTTCATTTTAGTGTGTTAGGGTCTCATTCCAATTTTAACTGCTTATACCATTTTCTGACTGGATGTGCAGATGGAAACCTGTTATGGATTCGCGGATGGCACTAACCCGCACACCCAAAAACTCGCTTCGGCAACCTGGATACTTTATTCCCCTACTAATGAATTGATAAGTTCAAGTGGAGTTTGCTTAGGTTATGCAACTAATAATACTGTCAAATACCACGTGGTGATTGGATTATTAACCGACTCTTCCTCCCATGGAGTGAGTCGTATTTTTGTTCACCTAGACTCCCGGCTTGTAGTCTTTCACTCGAACCGAATCTATGCCATCCGTGACCCTACATTACTTCACCTATTTTGGCGACTACGTCTCTTGGAAATATCTTTTGGGTTTGTTCAATACCAACATATCTCAAGGAGTATGAACATGGTTGCAGATTCATTAGCTAAGTTTGCATTAGATTGGCACATTGCACATTTTTAAACATTTCATTAAGAATGTATAATTGGAGGCACAACATGTAAATTATCCATCAGTACATAAGCAACATACATGAGACCCACATTCATCATAAAAATACATTGTATAAAATGCTAGGTAATATTTTATACTAAGCCTGGTAAAAGTTTTACAAAAAAGTACTGGTACAAAAAATATGAAGCCCATAGCTTTCAGTCTATCATGCCTACAAAATCTGAAGCTCGTGGCTTTTAGTACATCACTGCATATACATGCTATCACTGGTGGTGCTCATGATAACATATGATGGCCCTTGCCACCCGACAGAGTAGCCGACCAAAACGATTGGAAACCCTAGTTGTACGTCGTTGATAGTTCCATGGCAAGTCATCTATGGAGATATCAGTAATTTATGTGATTAGTCGTTGTAGTTTCTCCTTGATCTCACCAATCTCCTCTACAGCCTCCTGGTTAACCGCTTCCATCTCCCTGACTACTCCTCACCTTTCAATAGGCAAATATCTGGTAGGTCTCGAAGGCCCAATATCTGTGTAGCAAAGTATAAAATATCAGTACTACAAAAAAATGAAAAACCATAAAATGCATAAAAAATTAAAAACAAAAGAGTTTTCTTCTTACCTAGTTCACCCCAATGCTCTCCCTATGGAAGCACTACATCCGGATCCCCTCCGAAATCCGCTCCTGCATATGCATAGTCCTCTACCATAAGTAGTTGACTACATAACCATCTAAGGAAGGTAGGCCCATAAGTGATCATATTCCCACCACCGCCATGCTGATCCATCTCAGCATGCGTGGATCTCGGGCTCGAGATCACTAATCTATGCATGTGGACAAATAAGGGGGACCCTCTCTAGGAAGGAGACCACAATCGATCCATAGACAAACTGTTTGAGTTCCCCTCTTCTGCATTTTTTCAGTTGTTCTTTCAGGTTTGATAGGATCCCCTCGCACCAGTTGAATATTGTAAGAGCCATACACTATATGGCATAAAGCATGTGATCTCTTGTAGCTTGATGCATAGCCCTGCTACCCACCACTCTCTCAATGGTAAATAGGACCGTCCTTAAAGGACGATCTTGCACATTCTTGATGGGAATATTCCCACCTAAAATCTGAGTCCCGGGAGTGCAAAACTATGAAATCGAGTCCTCAGTAGTCCTATCTCCACCTCTAGGACTGGAAAGTGATATTGGAGCTCCACGTCTTGACAACCTCATCAGAAAGTAAATAAGGATATGAGTCCCCACCTAAAAGTATTGTTAATCTGGGTTCCACATTCAGATCAAGTAATCCAACAATTGAAGTTGAGCTCTCATTCCTTGCACTTGGAAGAATTTTAGCAATCCAAATTCCCTCAAAGCATTGACCGAATGGGGATCATTTTCCGCTTGGAAATATTCCAATTCATGCGCCCTCTCCTTCCATTGCACCATTTTGATTGGTAAATCCTGCATGTACATCAATTTAAAAAGCATTAGAAACATTTCATGGCAATAAAATTCAATTCTTTGCTTCCTTTCTATGTTTTTTGGGTCACTCAGCCGCCAATGCACCCCGACTTCGGAAACAGGGCATCAGCGATGCACTTCCTCCATTCTGGATGTGAGTCACCGTTGGATGATGCACTTCTCGAAAGGGAGAAGTGTTTCACCCAGGGCACGCACTTTCTTCCTATGAAATGACCCTTAAAACCACCTAAATATGCATAAAAACAAAAAATTTGACCATGGAATTGAGTAGGAGTATGGTTACCTACACCTGACGGAATGAAAAATGGTTTCTCGATGCTCCCACAATATCCACAACAAGTTTGAGCTAAAAAAGGGTTTTTCACTCACTCCTAACTTGGTAAAAAACACAATGGTAAATAATTTTCACTTTTTACCCTTTTTAACATTCAAAATGGAATATTCCAAATTTAATTTTTATTATTCCAAGTGGTTTTTTTACTAAGTTGATTATATTTTTGTGTTTTAATCCACATAATGGCTCTAAAACTTGTTACGAATCTTGCATGTTGACGCTAATAACATTTGACTATGACGGAGATCATTTTTTACTTTTTCTCAAATATGAAAAAGCTTCCGAGTGCTTTCGTGCTCGTTAAAACTAAGTACAAAAGGTGTCGACCTTAGTCTTTGTTCTTTCTTGTGCTCGTAAATACATGAAAATGAGTTACTGAGTATACTTTTATCTCTTTTTTGGGCTCGTAAAATTGTTACAAAAAATGAACACCCTTGGAGTTTCCTTTAAGCTCTTTTTAGACTCCCAAAACATGAAAGGCTTGCCAAGCGAACTTGTCTCTTTCATGCTTGTAAAAGGATGTGAAAGATCATCTATGGGGTGATAGTTTATACTTTGTCGGGCCCCTTATACTAAAATATATGAAAAAGTGCACCTTGGATTCTTCTTTAGTCTTCTCATACTCTCTAAACATGAAATGATGCTGAGTTTACCTTCTATGGACTCGTTAAAATTCAACATTGGAGGACCCTTTTGGGAACGATCCTCTCCTTCCTCAGGTTCGTAAAACGTGTGAGGTTGGACTCATTTGAAAGATGAGCTACAACGAGTGTTTGTTATCCTCTTCCAGCTCGTTAAAAATCAAAGAGGCACTCGTCAATCATGATGGGGAAATTAAAGGAAAGAACATGTATATACATTTGTGTTAGTGGAAGCTTATAGTCGCCCTTGAACATGGCACTTGTTTGCATTTCATTAAAACAACTTGGATAATTTGCTTGTCCTCGAGTCTTACCATTTCCTTGAGGTATTCCACTCTTTTGGGTCATTTCAAGAATGCATCAATCATGTGTTGTATTAGGTCTTGGAATCCATCTTGTCATGTCAATGATGCCAACTCATGCCATTCCATGTTCAAGGGAAGTCTCTTGTTGAGTCAACCTATGTAGTCATTATACCTTCCTTGTGTCGGTCACCCCTGAGTCAGTCTCAAAATTTACTCTACAGTTTGATCTACTTCAAAAATATCTTTGATCTTGTTTCGTGTCGATGATGGGGGAAACATCATGACCCTCCTTCAACGAATTTATCCTTGTCGACTTCAACACATCATTCAAGGGGTAGACCTAGAAACTAGTCGAATACCTTGGACATGCATTCCTTAATGGCAGGTTACCTTGCTTTCAGCAGTAGGTTCACATAATTGACCTCTGACTGGGATATTTCACCGAATGTTCGACCTCAACTCATTAATTCACATTCAGAGGGATGTACTAGAGTACCTTGGGAGTCATTGACATTAATGATGATTTCCCTCGCACTTGTTAACGGATACATCAATGACCGGTAATCAATTGATTTCTACCATGTTCAACGTCAAGACATATATTCACATGGTGAGAATTGTACTTGTTCAGGTTAGGGAGGAAGACCCTGGGATAACTCTATCATATATATTTCCCAGGTTGCGATGGATATTTTTTGAGTAGGTTCCCACATAAACATAATGATGGAACCACTATTCTGTCACATAGATCCACATTTTATTGGTCTGTGGCTATGTTCAGTTCGTCTCGTAGATCGATTGTGTATTCTCTCGTGGCTACAATCTGGTCTGGTCATCGATATATGGATCCACATTTTTATTCTTAGTGGCCATAATTTTATTCAGTGTTTTCATGGATTTGTAGTGTATTGGTCAACAGCCATGCTATGAGTCATTTAAGACACATATCTTAGAGTTAGTGGTACTGCAGAAGTCCTTGTTCAGCCTTTCAACCAATACTTGCCTTAAACTTCCATACATCAAATAAATTCACCTATCCTATTTATATAGCTTCAAGCTTTGGGGGTCATTTCGTTACACCAAAATCTCGTCATCGTGAGACATGTATTCTTGACTTGTCCTAATTCCTAAAGCATTGATGCCAAATTGACTGAAGGAAGGGAGTTGGCATGTGTTTTCCCCATGTTTTCACACTGACGCACCTTTCATATTGACTATGAGTTTTTTTATCACAGTAAGATCTAGGAGCTATGGAGAACCTCTCAAAATCGAATTATTTGCAAAACCAGTGAAAAAGCTTGAAAAAGGAGACAATTTTACACATAATGTGAACTTAATCTTTTCATTATCTGACTGTCTAACATGTGAAAATGTTAAGGACAGGTTTTTATTACATCCATGAGAAATTCGAGAGCATTAGATAGCTCAAGATGAGTGTACAAGTCAAAATTTCCAAATTGGCCTCAATTCCCCATAGGTGGGTCCAACTCAGTCCTAATCATCCCAAACAGTCACGAATTCAAGTGTGAAGGTGGATCAATCATGCTAGGTCATAAATGAGGCCAAGGCAGGCGTGGGTGAGCAAATAGAGGTGCTTGGGAGGACCAAGGGAGCAATAAATGCTCCAAATCTAGCCAAAATTGGGCAAAATCCACCCTAGCTCTCCTAGTCAACAATAATTCCCCAAATCAAGGAGAGAGAGCGCTCTAGCATTTAATGAGGGCACACTTGTGGAAAAAACAGGAGGTGGGTGAATTGGTTTGCTTGGAAGTGGGTGTGAACACTCTCAAATGTGGGTATTTGACCAACTAAAGTCACCTAGTCCAAACTATGGTGTAATGAAGCACATGAGCAATAAAATTTGACTATGGTTATGGACTATGGTACTAAGTATGGATTACTGTTCTAACATTGACAATGTGCGTTAGGTCCTTGATTATGCACTTTTCACATTGACAAAGTGTGTCACTGACACTATTTGCCTTTGAACAACATGCGTGACCCTTCAATGAGGTAGGTTCCTAGTTGAGAAAGTGTGTCACTGTCAGTTAGGAAGGAAAAAGAGAAGCTTCGGGGTCCTTCTAGAATAAATGTCTTCATGGAGGCTTATTCCAATAAATCAGTAAAGGTCGCATTCGAACCCCTTACTTCTTGGGATGATCCCTTAGCCTTCTCCATCAAATCCTCAACTCCTTCTATCCTCTTTGGCCTATATATACAAGCTTCCTCTTCATGATTAGGGGAGTAAAGGATTATAGCACCTAAATGCTACATAAATTCTTCTAGAGTTGAAATCCCTTTATACATTGAAGGCAAGATTGGATCTTTGTGGCAAAGATTAGTTGGAAGAAATTGCAATGTCAAGGAAATGGTTGTAATATCCTCTTCTTTATATTCATTAATACAGTGATATATCATCTTTCCATAAATATTTATTGTCCATTGTAGATCTTTATAACTTGTTTCCTTGACCACTTGTTTAGGTTATCAATATTACTTGTTGCTTTCACTCGTGTTTTCTCTTGTTTGCTCTATTTGTTTTGCAGCCAGGCATTGAAGATCACATAAATCAAGGAGAGACTACTCCAATTACAAGGTGAGTAACGTGTCATATTCTGGTACTTTGATTAATCTAGGAAAGTGTTTATATTATGTCGTGATTTGTTCTAGATCTAAACCATTTAGACTAGGAAGATCAGTTGTTGTACGCACTGATGGATTTGATCCGCAAACAAAATTGGCGACTCCACTGGGGACATTCCATAGTCTTTGGATTGTTTAGGTTGTGATTTGCATTTCCTTGTTTATCCTCCTAAAGCTTTTGAATTTGCCTCTTTCTTTTGGATCTATCCTCCTATGATTTATTGGGTGATCCAGTATCTATTAGGGATCTTTAGCTCGGCCAGTTACCTCTTTTTGGTTTAGGATTTTTTAATTGCTCAACCTTGGATCTCGCCTCACACACCTGGGTAGTGTCATACCTACGTCATTGAAATTTTGACGCACCTTTTCCTAAGGCAGATCGTGTCACTAACGCACTTTGTCTGTGTTCAGAAAGTGTCACTGACGCTCTCTCCCTTTGTACAAACCGCGTCACTAAGGCTCTAACGCTCTGGTGTATACCTTCAAGTTGCATCACCCTATAAAGCTTGGCATCTAAGGTTAAGTTTCCCACAAAAATTGGATTTGTTGGTTTCTTGAGATCTGTGTTCCACTTGTCTCATCCATAGTCTTTCTCATAATTGGATTGCTTCTTTCCTTGATTTATTTTGAGATTTAGAGCTCGATTTGATTTCTTAGTGAGTCCTAGGTAGTCAAGTGGTGCTTCCTTGGTCTTGGGTAATTCCAATCCCTCGCAAGTGAAACTAGTCTTATGACTCTTTGAGAATCCCTGATCTTTTTTTCTTTGAATTCTAAGTCTTTAAAAAGCTATGTTGTTGTGGTTTTAGTGCAATTTGGTGTGAATCTTGAGTTGTGACACTTTTTGGGTGATTGATTTGTTAAGAACCTCTTTTTGTTTAAATATTGCAGTAGTGAATAATCTCTCATATTTTGAATCAAGACAAAGGAAGTCACATCATTCTCAGAATTTTTGAATGCATTAGTAGGGAAAATAAAAAATTCACTCTCTTCATCTTGAGTGCATTGTTTGAGGTTGTTGAAAAAAGCATTTGTGCTTTTGATAGTTGTTTGAAAAAACTTTGAAAGAGCTGAAAGTTGTGCATGTTTATTTCTTATTGGTTTTAAAATGTTCATCTTCATCTCTCCAAAAAGATTAAGTGAGAATTAGGCATTTTCAAAGCTATTGGAACAAGTAGTGAATTCTCTCATACTTCTTGGATTTCTCTTTACCTCTTCTATTCCTTGGTTTAAAAATCAGATATATTGCAATTAAAACAAGTTCATCTTTTCGTTTTGGCTTGTAGATTTAACTTCTTTGAAAAAGAAAAAGAAAAATCTTTTGGTTTGGTGTGTTATTTTTGGTTTATTGGATTGATTGAAAGAGTATTGCTTGCATATGTCTTTTGGATTTGATTAAGAAGAACAGTGAAAGGATAGCATAGTATTTTGGGGTAGATTTTGGTTGTTTCAAAAGAAGAAAGATCTCTCTCCTCTCCTTAGATATTTTTCATCGAAAAACAAAAGAATTGCATCTCATTTAGCTTATTCATGCATATTGGTTCGAGTCTACACTTCATGCATCCACCTAACCGTACAAGATAAAATCAAGCGTTATTCTAAGTTAAAATATTTAGAAACTCGTGTGATAGGTTAGAGACGTGTTTCGGTGTCTTTAAATGTATCAGTTGTCGTTACTTTCCTGCACTACATCCCCGGGGCTTGCAATTCTTCCAAGTACTAGTCGGTATATCGAACAACATTTTACATACCTACGAGTATATAGAAAGGTACTTCACGTACTCAATGGTATATAGGAAGGATCATGTCGAATGGTTGTGCATTAGACAACACTACTATAGATTGGAGCTCCCACGTACCTTGCATATATCGACATACCCCACTAGGATCCCGAAACCATCTGAATCAACCATTGGTTGTCTTGGTGTAGAAATACACCGAGAACAACACTCATGGAGATACTATGCACATATTGCCAGGTACTCGGGTAATACAGTTAGGGGTACGGTCCTAATCCTCCCTGGTTAGTGCTCTAAAAGATTGCGTTGAGTATTACTGTTGGACCCTGTAGTATATCGCGAGTTGCAACGCATTGATACTCCTGTGACATTCCAACTCTCCATTCCACCTATCATATAAGTTTGCTTGTGGCTTTATCTTGAGTAGGATTTGAAATGTGTATTTCTTTTGGAGACTCTTAGGAGGAGACTTTCATTGGCCGTCTCGGATGAACAACCCTTAAGGATATCTCATAGGATACAAAACTTACCACCAACATATCCCCTCAGTGAGGAAGGAAACACAAGACCAGATATAGACTAACCTACTACAACGGTGTCGTGCGAAGAAGGGATTCCCACCCCTAAATTAGGAGAAGGCTTTTCTCCTCCTATAAATCCACCCATCACTGATATTATGGGACCATTGTTGGTGGAACAACATCCTTCGCATGACACATCTTTCCATCATTCACTTGAAGGTCACCCTGGGGATGTCGACTGGATATTCACTCGAACTCCAGATGACCCGAGAGAAACTGCTTTTGGTCCAACCGCTTAATTTTGGGGGACCTCCTTAGGACACGTTATTTCCGATTTTGGATCACCAAAGACTGTGGAGACACCACAGCCTCTGCGCCCTACCAAACTTGTCCTGAATGTATTTTTTTTGGACCACTTCAAGAGACCGTGGCTCATTTAAGGACACTCGGAGAATGGGTAAGGCACTAGAGTTTCCCTCCACAATATGCTTCAAAAGTAGAAAATTCTGAACACCATTCCCCTTTATATTCTTTTACTCTTCCTTCACCACGAATGTCTATGCATAATATGACCCCCTTTGAACCAGGCCAACCATCTTTCCCACCTAGTGCACATCAAAATCAATTATGTCGATTCTAGACCTCTTCTGAACCCAACAACTGGAGAGAAACCTGTTGATGCCTCGAATATCGCAGCATCAATCAACAAGGGATTCTCCCCAGTAAGCGATCCCAACTAGATCGCCCACCGTTTGGTGTGGGGAATCCATCCGGTTAACGGTTCCGGCTACCGTGTGAGGTTTAAAGATTTGTTTATTTTACCGGTTACGGCCCGATCCACCGGTTATATATTTTGTATTTAATATGATATGCATGTGCCCTAAATTAAATGCATGTGGTAAACGAATCTATGTTACTCTAATTTAAATCTAAATTAACCTATCCTTATAAGGAGCAAATTTAAAGAATGAGTAATAAAATGGAAATGCGCCCAAGAACTTCACAGATAGCTGTTAAATTGAAAGAAGCATTTATAGTAGAAATAAAGATTATCCAAGATAGCTTTGATAAAGATAAGCATTCTACTACCCATTTAACACAGAAATTTTGCAAAGGAAATGAAACCATTCATAGCAGAGAATTAATTCACAATAGCCAGGAAAGATCTCACGGGAAATGTATGAAAAATGCAGAAATCATTCAGCAATTATCCAACATGATTCCAAGCAAAGTGTTGTACAGGCTTCCACAGGCCAAAACGATTTTTCTTATTCATGTAGAAGAAATAGTTCATGTACAAGACAAAAACGTCCTTTCACCTGTCAAAAGTCCCTTCTATCTCCTCCTAATCAGCTATGTAAATCTTTACAAGATGTGCTAGGAGTTTCCACCTATACCCTAACCATTTATATTCCTCTAATTTGTCTTGTAGTGCTGATATTACAAAAAGGAGAAATATCCCAAATAACTTTACAAAAATGAATGGGAGCTAAAGACCACGAATCATTTTAATAATTCAAAGGTGCATGCATAAAATAGTAAACCAAGAGGCGTTAGCGAAAGTGAGCTATCCCTGAGCTGGCTCCTTGGTCGACTTGGGCGCTTCTGAGACTGTCGGTGTTTCTTCTAACACTACTACAACAGCTGGAACACTCTCTGAGGTCGAAGCTTGGTTGGATTCCAGTGCCCTATCTACCTCTGCTATATAATTTCCCCACTGATTTGCTTCCTTTACAATATTTATTCCAATCAGGGGAATCATAAACCTGAGAGACACTTCTTTCTTGGCAAGTTCCTCTGCTAGAACAATCATTTCTGCCATAGTGGCCTGGAGACTTTCTTCTAGGAGGTGTTTATGAATAACAGCTTGGCTGATAAATTGGTACAGGTCTTCTGACGTCAAGATGTCCAGCTTCTGCACATATTCGCTTTCTGCCTTGAGCCCTTCATTTAGGTCAGATAAACGTTGTGCTCTATCTGGGAATTGTTCTATCCTCTGGGGCGTGACCATCTGACAACTTTCCTGTGTGGCTTGAATTTGAGAATACAAATTCTTATATCGCTCATAAGTAGCTAGGGTTACGGTGGCCAATTTTACTCCGCAATCTTTCGAATAATCTAAGGTGCGCACATCTGACCTGTATTCAACAACAGACTTAAGGAGAAGAGTTGTCGGGAATTCTGATTTCCCTTCTCTCCACTCGATGTGTTTCTTAATTTCTCCACTGATGCGTGCATGCTTCCTCTTGACCCTGGTGGCTTTGAAATTGATTTCTTTAACCTTGGCCATTATTGATTTTAGCTTGTATATTTCCTCTGATAGGAGTTCTTGGAATCCATAGGTCTTCTTTAGTATTTCATAGGCTTTCTCGTGGAAGGGGCTAATGTCCCCCATTTTGCAGTTTGCCAGCTTCAATTGCTGTTCTAACAACTCGTTGCCTCCTTGAAACTTTTCAATGTGTTCCTTCAGGTCATCGATCTCTTGAATATTGTCAAACTTCTATGATTCAAGCTTCAGGTTTTTACCTTCAAGTTCTACCTTTTCTGCCTCTAACACCCTTACTTGTATTGCCAGGGCTCTCCTGTCAGCTTCCAACTGTTGGAGTTTTTCATTTAATTCTTCCTTTTGGGATGTGAGGGCATCATTCCTCTCGATCATCAAATATGTATAATTCTGCTCTTTGACTAAAGCTTCCTGCAACTGACGTGCCTTCTCTTTTTCTATACTCAATTTATCTCCTAGTATGTTGACATTGTCTGCAGTCGCTATAACTGTGGCTACGAAGATGGATGCTAGGAGTTTAGCAGCCTCCTCTATGTTCCGCATGACCGTGGTTTCATGTGTAGTGACGATGTCTGGCCGAAAAGGTCTTTTCAAACTAGAACCTGTCTCTTTAACAATGGTTTTTCTTTTCTTGTTGTAAGCAAACTTTTCCCATTTAGAGACTGTACTGCCTTTTGAGGGTGTAAAAGGGACAATGGGGAGATCTCTTATGGGGGAACCCATATCTAAGTCTTGCAGGTCTGGGATTTTGGGGTCAACATCCTCTTGGGATTTCTTTTCTTCTTTTTCTTTTCTTCATGCCTCTTCCTCCTGCTCCCTTCTTAGTTTGTCATCTTCTTCCTACTTCGCATTTCTTTCCAATCTGATTCTCTCTTCTTCTTCCTTCCTCTTTGCCTCAGCTTCAGCTGTTTGGACTCTCAAAGTCTCTTCTTCTTGGCGTTTATCCTCTTTTGCCTTGGCTTGAGCTACTTGGACTCTCAAATTCTCTTCTTCTTGGATTTTATCCTCTTTTGCCTTGGCTTGTTCCAAGAGCCTTTTTTCTTCTTTCGAGAGAGCCTCAGCAGTCTCCACAGTACCCTTTTCTCACTGCTCATCTATTTTCCCCCCAACATTAGAGCTCGAGCTGGCCCCTCCTTTACCCATTTGACAAATTCGTAGCTCAGTCATATTGCTAACCCCCCTATATGCTTCCTCCTCTTGATCATAATAATTAGCATACTCAAAGGGAGTGGAGAGTTCTTTGCAATGTTGTGTAGCTTTGCCTTGTCGATCATTCCTGTGAAAAATATTTTCTCCAAAATGAAAGATTCTCAACTCTGCGACAAAATCTTTTAGAGTTGAAATTCCTAAGAACTTGTAGGCCCCGACATAGAAAGGTAAGGGCGAAAAAGTAGCTTTCTTGGCCTTATACAGGGTATTACCAATTCCATCAATGAATACCTGTCTTACCATCTCCTTGTGGACTATATAATCCGTAGCGTACCTAGGTAGGATATACGGGGCTTTGGAGCCTCCGTACATTCTTATGTAGGTACCTTCTGGAGAAAAATAGAAATCACCATATTTCTCGAAAGCTTCCATGGCGTTCTCAGATAGGCAGTTGGGTTCTTCATTAAACATTAATTCATATAGAGGCATGATGAACTCCTTGCAAATGAGTTTGTAATCCCTTTTGTAATTCTGAGCCCAGAATATTTTGTAGGCAATGAACACTGAGCCATCCTCCAAGTTCCATATGCATCCCAACTTGGGAAAGGGACATTTCGCCACAATACAATCTATCAAGTAAGAGGCCATATAATATTATTCCTTCCTCTCCACTAATCCTTCTCGTGCATCTATTATAGCTGATGACAGGTTGTCTGAGAGAATATCAACCCAGTTGAAGATTATCCCTTTGAAAGCTACATAGTGGATGATAGGAACCCATTGCAGCATGAACATCATCCCATCGGGTCTTCCGAAGATTATGATTAACATGAGAGTCATCAATCTGAAAGGGGGCCTCAGATTCTAAACCTCATACTCCTCAATATCCTTTCTTCTCATTTGTTTTCCTGAAATTAACAGCTTCCTTGCCATCTCTAGATTATCCATATGGATCCCTTCCAACCATGCATCATCAAGCCGCTGCTGCACTTTGGGAAACTTGTAGGTCGTTGAGATATAGGATGAGTGAAACGAGGCAAAAGGCTTTCCTTTGTTGTCTACTATAACTCTTGTCTCGGTGTTCGCATGCTGCAAAACCCATCCAATTACTTTCGAGCACGGGAAGAGTTCTGGACGTGTGGCCGCCTTGGATATACAAGAGTTTTGGATGTTCTAATATAAACATTCCTCCTCAAGAAGAAATTCACGGAAGTCCTGATCTCTTATCATGTGGTATACGTCTCCCCAGTTTGCTTCTGGAGGCATGCCTGTGGTGCACTTGGTATCCTGGAATGTAGTTTCTACTCTTGTGCTTTCGTCGGCTACCTTTGATTTTCTCTTGCCACCTTTAGCCATTTTTTTTAAAATCCTGTTCAACAATCAGACATGAATAAGAATGTATGATGCGACGTTAACAATCCAAACCAACATCCTAGTTATAATGATAATATCCAAATGCCAACCAAAATTCCTAATTCCTGCTCGTCTCACTGTTTTAAAATATTTCTTTCACATGCCATTTTATAATCTTGTGAAAAACCTTAGTTCGGTTACTTCTGCTGTTGATATTGCAACAACGAACTATGAGAGCAATCCACATAGTGGGCCTGGGTGTTCTACGTTCTTATAGAAAAAGACATGATAATAATTGGCCTGAAAGCGCAGAAAGACGTAAAACTCCACAGTCGCGAAAACGCTTATAACTTGGTGCAAGGACGGGCAAGGTTGGTCTTGAAATTACTAAACAGGTGGCCTTTGTGACGAGTAGAGGTATGCTGTCGGTTCTTCTAACACTTAAGTGGTGGGTGCTTGAGGTTCTAGAGCATTTTCTGTCTACACTTAGGGCTTCAATACATCTTAGTCGAGGTGCACATGGGTCGGCTATAGCCGTGATTACTCTGAGAGTCCCGCCATGGCTAGGATAGAACGAAAAGAGTGACAGATCACACCCCTTTAAATGGGAAGAACACATTATAACAAGGTCTTCCAAGGTACTAACCTGTGAAGGGACGAACGTTATGCGGATGTTGGCGTTTGTTGCAGAACCTGTGAGCCTGGAACGTGCGCTTCGTGACTTTAAACGGAAACGGGGAAGAGAGCTCTGGGGCGACGAAAAATAATGGAACACCAACGGGGTTCACGCCCTATATATTAAAAACGGTTCGTGTGAACCATTATTAGGGTGGTTACAAGCCATTAAAATGGGATTTAAGGCAGTGTACGGATGGGTCAAATCAACCTTTTCTCAATAAATACGACCACCAAAAATCGGAAAGACTAAGTTAAGGTTTCCATCTCCTACGGACAGAAAAGCTGAGTTTTGCCCGTCGTTGCGGGAGAATTGTCCAAATGTTTCCGCAAAGGAGAAGTGTGTCGTGACGCATCGGCAAACTTAAGTGAGTTTGTCCGCCTTTGTGGGAGAGTTATCCGAGTTCTTTCGAAAATGTGCCACTCTACCCGCCGGTGCGGAAGAGTTTCTTCTAGACCTTCGCTATTTCGGGAAAGATAGACGAGTCTTCCCGCAAAATGACTTATTGGTACGTTTCCGATGTTTGCGGAAGAGTTAGACGAAAAATCCCACCGTTGCGGAGAAACTTAATGAATCTGTTCCGCCGTGGGTCCACTTGATCAAAGGTTTCGCCCTTTTGGGGGTTTTAAGATAAGTTTTCCGCCGCGGCTTGACTTAGCCTTTTTTATTCCGCGGTTTCGAAAAGTTTGGACGAACTCTTCTGTCGTTGTGGCCCAAAATCTTGAGTTTTACTTAGGCGAAAAAGACATAACTCAAAAATTAAGGCAGGTACAGACCTTTTTCAGGGAAAAAACTAAGTAAGGAGAGACTATGATGTCCAGATATCCTTAGGAAGACTTTTCCTCAAAAAACAAAGGAGGGGCCCCAATATTTTTTTCAAAAATTTAGGGGGGGATGTTGTAGCAACAACAAATGACGATTCACTGGCGAACACCGATCTCTAAAACAAACTCATCTGAAGGTCGGGAAACTTTCAAAGTGCTGATTACATGCGCAACCAGATGTCTCCATAGTTCAGCTTCGAAGAATGCAGTGATCGCTCTTATCGTGATGGTGATAAGGGGGAAAAGGCAGCTTTGACTTAGATTTCTTAAAAAATCTCTAAGGGCCGAAGTGTGGGATTTATTTTAAAAAAGTATATCTTCCAGAAGCTTACTAGTATAGGACTCCACAGGATCGTGACAAAATCTCACAGGCACATCCATTTGTTTCTCATTCCCATGCTTTTACATCCTTTTGGATGTTTCTTTAATTCACGACTTTTAGCCGCTTTGAGTCTTCCAGAAATAAGTTTCTCCTTCTTTCAAAATTTTGATATAAGTTCTTCAATCCAAAATGTCCTTTTGTGTGAATAGAAGATTGATTTGATTTCATGCTTCACGGACGGAGAAGAACCTTGCTGGGCTGGTTTATTAGAACAGCTTCCTTCAACTACCTTGATTTACAAGCTTCTTTTATTTTCTCAACCATGCTTTAATTGAGGTGAGAATTTATGGAAACCGGACTCTTTGACATATGCCTTTTGGCTTTACTTGCAGCATGAGATCATTTTAAATACCATGTATCTGTGAGACATGCTTCCTCTCCATGGGTCCTGCCATAGTTAACTTCTTGAGACAGCGATTAATGTTAGGGTGAATGGGCCCTAAGATAGTCAAAAGGAAATGCTAGATCTTAGCTATTTGACAGGGGTTATTTTTGACCAAACAAGAAAGAGGATCGCTGCATTCTAAGAAACCAATCAGTGAAAGCAAAGTTACAAATATGCATTCCCTTTATTGGTGGGATTCTTATGACCATCCTTTTGAGTTCTCTGGAGTCTCATTCATTCAGCTACACCACGATTTGAGTTTGGCTTTATTTCAAATAAAGAACTTAATCAAAAAGGAAAAAAAAAGCAAATAAAAGAAGATGGATCAAGCTGACTGGGAAACTAAAAGGTAATCAAAGTAATTTAAAATGAAGCAAAAGAAAAGAAGAACAAACCAAAACATAAAAACAGTGTTTTATTTATGTACAAAAATTCCTTCAGAAATCACACAAAGTATTGTTTTAGGGCGAGGCCATTGAGAGGGAGGTTTAGTTCCTCTCCTTGTAAATATTTCACTTTATAGGTTGATGGACCAAGCTTTTCATAAATTTGATAAGGGCCAAGCCATAGGTGCTGGAACTTTGTGTGCATTCCCTTACCGTCATGTTGGTGGTCCCATTTGAGGACTAAGTCTCCTACTTTGAAAGTCGCCTTCCCGGATTTTCTTTTATCAAACCAACGTTTGACTATGTCTTGGTGATGATGAAACCGTTCCTTGGCCTTTTCCTGTGACTCTTCTATTTTTAGCAGGGTATCAATCCTAGACTGCAGGGCTTGACTGCTAGAACCTCGGGAGGATTGGGCCAACTTCAAGGATGGGAGTAATATATTCGGAGGGAGAATTGCTTCTTTTCCATAGACCAAGTTGAAAGGGGAAGCTCCTAAGGCGTTTTTTGGCATTACTCTGTCTGCCCATAGGGCATGAGGGAGGGTTGTGTGCCACTTTTTTTTTTTTTTTCGATCACGGTATTTTTTAGGATTTGGATGAGATTTTTATTGGTCGATTCAGTTAAACCGTTTCCCTGAGGGTAGTAATTGGATGAATAATATAATTTAATTCCTCTTTCATATATGAATTCAATAATCTTTATTGACGAAAAATAAGGTGCATTATAAAAAACTAGAGAAATTGGAACCCCAAACCTGGTTATGATGTTCTCTTCCAAAAATTTGATGACCGTATCCTCATTAGCTTTCCGTAGGGGAATAGCTTCGGCCCATCTTGTAAAATAATCTGTAGCAGTCAGAATGTACCGATGTTGCAGCGAGGAGTTAGGGTTTATTTCTCCAATAATATATATACCCCATTGCTCGAATGGTTCAGTGATGATAACTAGTTGCAAGGGACCTGCTGCTTTAGGTAGCTTTCCAGTGCTTCTTTGACATACATCGCAATTTCTGACATAGGCATGGGCATCCCTGAAGAGAGTAGGCCAATAATACCCTGCTTTGAGAATTTTGTGGGTTGTAGTGTCCTCGGGGTAATGTCCTCCAGCAGGTCCATCATGTAGTTCCTTGACCACGTGTTGATGCCTCGGATATCGTAGCATCAATCAGAAAGGGATTCTCCCCGATAGATTATCCCAATTAGATTATCAACCATTTGGTATAGGGAATCCGTCTGGTTAGCGGTTCCGGCAACCGTGGGTTTGGAGTTTTATTCCAATTATACCAGTTATGGCCCGATCCACCTTTCTTTTTGAGTTTTATGTTTTATAATGATATGCAAGTGCCTAGTCTAAGTTTTAATCTAAATGCAAGACTGAGAAAATAGATCTAAGTTTAAGACTGAAATAAATCTAACTATCCCTGCAAGGAGCGAATTAAAGGCATGAGCAATGAGCTGTAGGAGATATCTTAAAGAAAGAACAGATAGCCATTAAATCTTACAGGTAAAGCTACAGCAAAGATGAGAGATATCAGAAGATAGCTTCTAATTTAGTATGAAACACATTCATTACTCATGAAACAGAGAATTCGTTTGCACAGAAAGGAGTGAAATCATTAGTTACAAAGAAATAATTCAGACAGCAATAAAGATCTCACATTACAGTATGGAAGTCACCAGAATAATCCAATGTACATCCATCCTTTATTCCCATGCAAAACATCCTCTCCAGGATTTCATTAGAAGATTTTATTTTTTTTAAACATGTGCAGGTCAGCCCGTACAAGTCTCAAAAAATAATTCCCTGCCAAAAGTCCTATCTAATCCTTCCTAACTTCTATTTATAGTTACAAAATTGCCCTTTGGGCTGCCACCTGGCCTTTTACACTTGTCATCTACAGAAATATTCTTCTATAACAGACAAAATGTGACTCCCTTTTTCATTACAGAAATTAATATAAAAGAAAATAGGGACAGCTGTCCCATAGCTCCACGCTTTACATATTTGAGAGCTCAAAATACAAAATATCATAAATAATGCTCTGAAATCAGCGATTTCAGTCCTGTGCATGTGCTTCTGCTTGAAGAGGGTTGATCAAACCAACTGTTCCTGCTGCTGCTACTTGGGAAGAAGGAATCGAGCCCACTGTTGCTGCTGCTGCTGCCTGGGAAGAAGAAATCGAGCCAGCTGGAGTTTCTGCTGGGAGAGAAGAGTCTGGATTTGCTGTCACGGCTGCTACTTCTGCCTTCTTCTCCTCTTCTGCAATGTAGCTATACCACACACCAGTGTCCCTTATGACTACATTTGCGGAAGCAGGGAGCAAGATTTTATGAGAAGTCACATTTTTTCTAAGCTCTGCTCCAATGGCTTGAATTTCTGTCACTGCAGCTTGATGCACTTCTTTAAGCAAATGGCTGTGGATTGATGACATTCCAATATAATGTTGGAGGTCATCAATTTCTAGGATATCGATTTTCTTCACATATTCAATTTGGATGCCTAGCTCTTCCTTCAGTTCATCCAAGCGTTGTTCTTCACCCGGGAAATCATCGAGGGATTGCGGGAAACTCAATTTGCATCTGTCATGCACTCCTTGGATTCTTTGATACAGACCATTGATCCTATCCATTGTCCCTTGTACACTGGCCGTTATCTTACTGCCACAGTTTCTGCAGAAGTCCAAAAGGGCTATGTCTTCATTAAAACCCTCCACAGACTTGAATGGGAGATGCGTGGGGAAATCCACCTTTCCTTTTCGCCATTCTATCTGGCTTAGGATATTTGCCTTAACCCGAGTGTGCTTAGATTTAAGCCTATGGGCCTCTGCATTAATCTCTTTTAATCTGACCACCATGGCTTTGAGCTTGCAAACTTCAGCCATGATTAGCTCCTGAGTGTCATATATTTGCTTCAGGATGCTGTAGGACAGCTCATGGAAGGGAGACATGTCCATCGTTCTGCTCTCAGCTTACTCTAATTGCTCAGCTAATGCCAGCTTGTCTGCTTCTAGCTGGGAGGCTTTATCTTCCGCTTCGTTCTTCTCTGCTTCCACAATCATCATCTGGAGTGTCAGTTGGTCCTTTTCCTCCTCCAGCTGGTTACACTTGTCCGACAGCTCTTTATGCTCAGCAGATAAGCGGTTATACCTGTTCACCACGAGATCCCTGTAGGCTTGCTCCTTAGCCATAGTATGTTGTAGCATACGAGCTCTCTTCTTTGTCGATTCATTTTCTCTAATTATATCACCTACATTGTCCAGTGATGCTTTTGTTGTCTCTACAACGGCGGATGCCATAGCTAAGGGATCCTTATCTGTATTCCGCATTACAGTGATCTCACGGTGGGTAATAATATCCTCCTGGGAGAATCTTTTGATCCTCTCTTCCGATTTGAAGACCATTGCCTTTCTCCTCTTGTCGTAGACAAACTCATCCCATCTGGACACGGTATGTTCTGCTGATGGAGTGTACGGGACGATTGGGAGATCCATAATGTCTATTTCTATTTCCGTTGGTGGGGTCTGCACTATCTGAACTGGATCTGTTCCCACATTTTGGGTACCAGATCCACCTGCTTGGGCTGCATCCGTCTCCACATTTTGAATGTCGGAGACACTTGTTTGAGGTATGTCAATCTCCATGTCCTGTGCACCGGAGCCACCTGCCTGGGCATCTTCACCTGCTTTAAGCTCTTCTTCTGCTTTCCGCTCTACCTCAACTTGTTCAGCTTGCAGTTGATCTTCATTCTCTTTCCGTTGCCTTTCATCTTCAGCCTCTTTCTGCTGCTGGACTTCCTCGGCCTCTTTCTGCAGCCTCTCACTTTCTGCTTCTAGCTGCAATCTGACAACTTCAGCTTCTTGCAGCAACCTCGCTTCCTCGGCTTCCTGCTGTAATCTGGCTTCTTCAGCTTCTCGTAGTAACCTTGCTTCCTCTTTTAATCTGAGCTCTTCCTGAGCTCGAGCCTCATCTGCTTCTTTGTCTTTCTGCTGGCTGGTCTTCTGGGTCCTGGTAGAGCTAGAACTTGCTCCACAGCCTTGGCGAAAGGTTCGCAGCTCAGCCATGTTGCTAATGCCTCTGAATACCTCCTCCTCGGCATCATGATAATGAGAATACTCGAAATGAGCATAAATCTCCTTACAGTGCTCAGCAACTTTTCCCTTCCTGTCATTCCTGTGGAAGATTACCTCACCGAAGTGGAAGGCTTTCAGCTCCTGAACAAACTCTTCGGCTGAGGCAACCCCCGAGAACTTGTAAGCTCCTATGCAGAAAGGTAGAGGGGGAAAGGAGGCCTTATGCTGCTTGTTGAGCATGGCTCCAATTCCATCCAGGAAAATCTGTCTCACTGCCTCTTTAAGGACCACATAAACTGTAGCATATCTTGGCAAAATATATGGAGCTTTAGTTCCTCCAAACATTCTGAGATAGGTGCCTTGCTCCGAGAAATAAAAATCTCCATAATTTTAAAGGACTTCCATGGCATTCTCTGACAGGCAGTTGGGCTCTTCCTTGAATAGCTCCTCATATAGGGGCATGATGAACCCCTCACAGATGAGCTTATAGCTGGGTTTGTAATTCTGAGCCCACAACATCCTGAAAGCGGTATAAACCGGGGTGGTGGCCTTATCCCATGTGCAGCCCAATTTGGGGAAAGATAACTTGGCCAAAACACAATCGATAAGATATGAGGACATGAAAAATTTTGCCTTCTTCAAGGCCAGTCCTTCTCTTGCAGCAACTACCATTGAGGCCAAACTGTCTGACAGGAGCGTGGCCCAGTCAAACACAGTTCCTTTAAATGCCACGAAGTGGATGATAGGGACCCACTGAATCTTGTACACAGTGCCATCTGGCATGCCGAAGATTCTGCACAACATCAAGGCGATCAATCTAAAAGGGGGTCTCAGATTCTGGACGTCATATTCGTCATTTCCTTTCTTTCTCAAATGCTTGCCTGCGACTAGTAGTTTTTTGGCCATTTCAATGTTGTTCATCTGGCCCAGCCATTCATCAGTCAGAGACTGATGGGTGCGGGGAAATTTGTAGGCCACGGCCAGGTATGCTGGATGAAATGAGGCAATGGCTATCTTCCCGCTGTCGTGAATTATTCTTGCCTCCGCATCGGTATGTTGGAGTATCCACCCGATTACTTCAGCACATGGGAACAGTTCAGGGCGGGTAGTAGCCCTGGCTATGCCTGAAGCTCTGATATTTAGATAAATCTGCCCCTCTTCTAGCAACATGTCCGGGACATCTTGGTCTCGGATCATCCTATAGATGTCACCCCAGCGGATCTCTGGAGGAATATTGGTGGTGCACCTAGTATCCTGGAGTGTGGTCTCAGTTCTAAGTGGTGTAGGCTGCTTTTCTGTCATTTTAGCCTTCTTCCTACCACCTTTTGGTATTTTGACTTATCCCTGATGGCAACCAAATACAAGTCATTATAAAATTGAGCAACATACTGTGATATTTTAATAGAGAGCATCACCATTTTAACATGTCAATGAGATAAATACAATGTGAAGCTGCATGTTAGGAAGCAAAATACACCATTCCAACAGGAAACATGTCAAGCACTCTAATTGCAGATAATTAAATATCAAACACACAGAGCGTATGAAATTTATTGTCAACCCGAGGAAGTCTTTTTATTTCAAAGGACAAGTGCACAATATATGCTTAAACACAAAACCATTAGAAGTGATCCTTTTATCTTCTATCATCCATGTTCATCCCAAGAATCTATGCAATCCCAATTGCCTTCTAACTGTTATACTACAACTCTTTTCTATTATGCATCAAGCAGAATTAATATCAGATCTAATCAACGATTGCAGGAAGGAAATCTCAATTGCATTCTAAAATAATCAACTGTCTAATTTAATCAAGCTGGGAATCATAAAGCATGACCTGAACATTACTCTAGAATTTGATAAAAGAGATTAAAGCAACTGTTCTAAGAAACTGGATTGCAAAATATAAATCAATCAACACATAACAGGAAAGCCAATTTGTAAGAGCTCCTGGGATTACGTTTCAGCTGTAGGATGAACACAGCAGTGTGAACAGAAATTGAAATATATAAAACGAACCTAACTCAGTCGACTGTTATTCGATACCATTCACCAATCTCACGAATAAATCATTTACTGAGAAATCCACACAAGGAATGTTGCTGCTGCGTACAAAAGAAAGATCAAGCATCACACAACAAGAAAGATGAAATCCTAAATTAACACAGCAATCTCTGTGGAAGACGGGCCCAGTCTTCACACAGAGACGCTGGTTGAACAACACTCTCTTTAACTCAGAAGCAACTCAGTATATTAACAGAAGGATGAGTACACAGTTTTGGCTCGACTGCTAATACAAGATAAATTAATTAATTGCTGTCCAACCCCTTCGTCGAGGCAATTCCCCATACTTATACATACAATTGCAACATCTAAACCTATAATTGGGCAGCCATGAAGATCTCTGATCTTCAGGCACCCTAAATAATCTAGCTGTTACAATGCGTGGCAGAACTGAAATATGAGAGAAGTATAAATTGTCCCAAGAGTGACGGTCATTCCAGCTCACAGCTGGATTTGAGCAGCGACATACTTAATATAGTTCTTCTGTTACAGCTGCCCTGCCACGACTGTGCCTTGATTGACGATTTGAGCCCCAAGGAACCTTCCACAAGCGATGAACGTTCCTTCATGACTTGTTCAGCTCCGATCTTCCTGCAGTCTATTGTCTTACTACCTTCATAAATCGCATCATGTTAGCACGGATTAAGAGATGCACAGCTTTAATCATCACAATCATAAGTATTAACACAATAAAACAATAATCGGCCATACCTTGGTAATTTGGGGAATAGATAAGGACAATAAGTTGAATTGCCAAGGTAATTGGTGTAAGACAAGGGAAGGGAAGATGATAAATGATGGTCAAAAAGGGCCAATTCTGGGCTCAACATCTCCCCCCAACTATCCTGTTGCATGTCCTCATGCAACAACCTGCATCTGAATATTGCACTGAACTTTGCCCAGGCAAGAGGAAAGAATGTAGATAAATCAGGCATCCCTTCTATCTTTTTGGAAAGCTTCTGTGAGCAGCCCGGCATCTTCCAACTTCACTGTTCCCCTTCCACTGCTACTTACTAATATCTGAGAATGCACTTGATGTGGTGGGGACCTTTCTGCAGTTCTCTTATGCTATGCCTGGGGAAGTTGAAAAGACACACTCAATCTGAATCCAACTCAATGACACCTGTAGGAGGTGGAAGCACTGGTTCTTGTGGGACAGTGTCTTCCAGCGCATCTGATCTTAACAAGGGAGTTGCTGGTTCTTGTGTAACAGCAACATCCCTTAAACCTTCTTCAGCAGCTGCCTTTATTGCTTTTGGAGACACTGGTTCTTGTGTAACAGTGTCTTCTTTGTCATTTGGCTGCTGAGATTGGATATCCTTTTCAATTTGCAGCTCCTCCTCCAAGATTTCAGTGTCACCTGAGCAGGGTGTCTGTACCTGTTCATCATCACTCCATTGTGTATCAGGAATGATATCTACTCCCGGGTTATCTCCCAACTGCAATTCAGGGGTTCTTGCTGCAGTATCCAAGGATGTTGGTTCTTGTGTGACAACATCCTGGCTTACCTCTTCATCCTTCTTCTGCTGCAGCTCCTCTTCTATGAGTTCTGTATCATGAGAGCTTTCTGGGGTCACTACCCAGAGTTCATCGTTGAATGCCAGAATATTCTCTGTCCCAGCTTCTTCTCCTGTCTGCTCAGTCGGTTGGGCGGTCAAATTCAGGATTGCTGGTTCTTGTGTTGCAGCATCCTGTTCCAACTTATCACTGTCCTGCCTTTCCGTTTCTTCTTCTAAAATTATTGTGTCCTGGGAACGTTCTGGGGTTACAGCACAAAATTCTTCACTATCCTCCAGGGTATCCTTTGGCTCCATGATCTCTGTATCAAGGGAACATTCTGGAGTCTCACCATATTCTTTTATAAGCTCCAGAGCATCCTTCATTTCCTGTTCTTCTCCCATCTGTTCTATGATTTCTGTGTTGTGGGAGCAATTTGGGATTGCCATACATTCCTCATAAATTTCCAGGGCATCCTCCACTCCCTGTTCTTCTCCCATCTATTCTATGACTTCTGCATCATGGGAAGTAGCAGCTGCAGCAAGGATGTTTAAAGGTGCTGGTTCTTGTGTTACAGCATCCTCTTTCTCCATTGCTTTCCCTTCTGTGGCTACAGGCTGTTGTGCTGAATAGGTGCTAAGCAAAATTTTATGGCCTGCTTCCTCAAAGATCTCCCCACAGGTAGGGCAGAGTATTCGCTCATCCTTTTCTCCAGCTCCAGCAGAAGCTGATTCCTCCACTTGGTCTGCCGCCTCTATTAATGTATACATCTTCCTTCCACCCTGCTTTCTGCAGACTTCCTTCCATGTTTCCAGCTCCCTTCTAAGTGCTTGGAGGTCCTCTTTCAGCATTGCATTTTCATACAAGAGTCCCTCAACTCCAGGTTCTTCCTCCGCTGGTCCTTGTGGGGTATCCCTCGGTTTTGGTGTAAGGACTGGGGGTTCAACCTGTGTCTCTAAGGTTGCCCATTTTGTTCTAGTTGCCTCTGCTGCTGTAATTGACCGAGTTCGCTTCCTTCTAATTGGTGCCACTAAATCAAACTCATTGGTGGCCCTCTTCCTTTTCTGTGGCGTTTTCTTTTGTGACTTCTCTTTCTGTAATGTTTCTTCTCGTGGAGCTGGAATATAGGGAGGTAAAACTGAAGTTAAAGGAACATTTCCCTGCCCCCCATGCTGTTCTTCTTCAATCACAGCTCCTCCTCCTACCCACTCCGGTGAAGACTCGATTGTGACCAGCTCAATATCGTCTTCCATTGCTCTGGCTCCGTCATCTTCAAGTTCCATTGTCGCAGCATTTGATGCTGCTCCAATTTCACCTTCTGCTGTCGGAGCTGCCCTGTTATCTAGGTTTTCCGCGAGGGTTTCATCTACATTGTCACCTGACAGCTCTGTTTGTGCTTCCCCTCGCTCTCCTTCAAATGCAGTGTCATCCCCCACTGGTTCTGCTTGTGCTGGGGATTCATACACTTCAAATGGCTCTGCCTGTGCCCCTGTTTGTTCTTCCTCTGTGGTTTTGTCCATCCCGGATGGTCCTGCCTGTGCCCCCTGTTTATCCACCCCAGACGGTCCTGCCTGTGCCCCCTGTTGTTCTTCTTCCATTTCATCCCTCCCCCCAACTTCACTGGAGGAACTCCGGTCCTCCTGTTGTGGCGGAACCGGTAATTGCTGTAATGGGATGACCCTCAAGGGAACAGGTTGATGTGGTCGGGTAATGAATTGCTCCCATGTTATATTATGTTGGGCCAGGGTTCTTATAATAATTAACTTAATAAGGCCATGGTGAGTGAGGGAGGATAATGGGTGCTTTGCAGATTGAACAAATGTTGCCATATGGCGCAAATCATGCAATAGATAAAATGGAATATTTAACAAAATGCCATGACGGAGATGAGAAAGCAAAGGAAGTTCAGAGTTGTACACAGTTTGGTATCTACCTTCGCAAGTTATGTATTTCTTAAGGAAGATAGCAACCTGGTCCCATGGCTGCGGCAGTGACTTCAATGCAATCCCTCGCCTGGATGCTTCAACTTGCTCCCCTGGAAGTAAAAATTCTTCCCGTGCAACTGTTGCAGGGACTCGACAGTTAAACCAAGGTTTTCCCACCAACGGGATAGCTGTAACCTCGGATATAATGACCTCCGAAACATCTATACACAGCCCCCACACCGTGGAGTGTGTTTTAGTAAGATTCAATGCGAATTGCAGGGCTGCGTCCCAATCGAATCCGTCCAATCGTTCAAAGAACTCGACCCAGCCAGCAGCTTGAAAAATGGCCATAACCTGCGGATTCCGTCTAAGTTCCCGGGTATTGAAAGGTTCATGGCGAACTGGAATGCCCATGGTCCTGGCTGCAAGATGAAACTACTGTTCGACAGAGTACAGGATCCCAGAATGGAAGTTGCAGCACGGAGAATGCACGAATCGTTGAGCGGAGACGTTGAGCGAATGAACTAATTCAGAAAGTTAAGTGCAGAGAAGAGTTTAAAATTTTCATGCCGAATTGGGGAAGGTGGCAGTTATTAGTATTACGTCGTACGAGGGAAAGGTTTAATCAGATATAAATGGTGGTACGAGTGAAGGTACGGCCAATCTCGTTTACATGATATCAATGCTCAATCACGTGATAAATGAAAGCCATACCTCATAAAACTGTGCGTCGAAAGGCTACGGAAACTGGTGGAGCATGGAGTTGGTGACGTCACGGAGCCGAACGCGTGCACAGTCAGACGTGGGATCATGATGACTCGGATAAGGCACTGATTTTCTTCATCGGTAAAACACAAGGCGTCGCATCCTCCGGTTTAAAATGATGAGGTCGCCGGCAAGACTGGGGTGAATCAGCATCATAATTAGCAGGTTGAACAATCCTTCTGTTAACACGGGAGTTACCACTGCAAGTTGCCAAAGAAATGATCACACAGCCGATGAAAAAGCTTGTTGCAGCTGGCAGGAAAGAAGTTACAGCCACCGGAAAGGAATTGGCGGAAACCGGAAAAAGATTTACGATATCAGGGAAAATTACGGCTGTCACGGGAAAATTTTACGGCGGCGGGAAAAAGCTTACAGCTGGCGGGAAAAGATTTTACGACTATGGGAAATATATCGCAGCCGTTGAAAAGAAATGGCAGCTATGTGGAAATGATGTGGAGGTGACTTGGTCAATGAGGTGGCAGCCGTCGAGAAATAAGGTGGCAGCCGAGAAATGATGTGGCGGCTGCGGGAAAAAGATGTTGCAGCCGCCGAAGTTGCAGCTGTCGGAGTTGCAGCTGCCGGAGTTGCAGCTGCCGGAATTGCAGCTGCCGGAGTTGCAGCTGCCGGAAAAGATTTGACGGCAGGCGGAAAAAAAACATTACGGCTACCGGGAAGTGAAATGGCCGTGGCTGGTAAGTGGAGTGGCAGCTGCGGAAAATGAGATGGCAGCCGTGGGGGATGAGGTGGCCATAGCTGGTGAATGAGGTGGCAACCATGGGGACGATGAAGTGACAGCCGCGGAAGCTGGAGTTGCAGCCGCCGATGTTGCAGCCGCTAATGTTGCAGCCGCCGAGACTGGAGTTGCAGCCGCCGATGTTGCAGCCGCTAATGTTGCAGCTGCCGAGACTGGAGTTGCAGCCGCCGATGTTGCAGCCGCTAATGTTGCAGCCGCTAATGTCGCAGCCGCCGATGTTGCAGCTGCCGATATTGCAGCCGCTGATGTTGCAGCCGCAAATGTTGCAGCCGCGAATGTTGCAGCTGCCGAAATTGTAGTAGTCGAAAAAGATTGACGGCTGACGGAACGGGCATTATGGGTACCGGGAAATGGAGAATATGGTTGCCGGAAAAGGATATACGGCTGCCGGAAAATATGTTGCAGCCGCCGGAAAATATGTTGCAGCTGCCGGAAAATATGTTGCAGCTGCCGAATTTTTTTTTTTTTTTTTTTTTTTTTTTTTTTTTAACACAAGGACAGCATAGAGAGATTTTTATTACGGGCCCCAAACTGATCGTTCTCCTGGCGCTTCCCTGAAAGAAAAAAATTTTAAAAGACAACAGCAAGCAAAGAGATCAAATGCAAAGAGAAAGAAAATGACAACTATACGCTACAGCAAGAAATTATTTATGTACAGCGAATATAATTTTCATTTTAAGATTTGGCAAAGGTAGAGAAATGTTCCTGCTCTGGTGCCAATTGGTAGTTTGGATCAGCAGCAATCTGTGAAATGAATGCATCTTTCGAAATAGGCTTTCGATACAGTCGCAGTCTGTGGCCATTAGCAAGTAATGGTATACGGTTTTCATCAATGGTGACCAGGCGAACAGTGCCATTGTCAAATACCCTGTCAACCAAATATGGACCCAGCCATCTTGTGCGTAATTTCCCTTTGAAATCCTTCTTGAATCTGGAATCGTATAATAGTGCCCAATCTCCTTCATGGAAGATTTTCTTTTTGATGAATCGGTCATGCCAATTAGATCTCTGTTGCTGAAGCAGCACAGTCTGGTCTACCGCAGCTAACCGTTTCTCATCCAATTCATTCAATTGATTCAATCTTCTTTTCTGGGCTTCTGTTACATCCAGGTTCATTTCAATGGCTGTTTTCAGGGTCTTGATCTCAAATTCAATTGGAAAGATGGCACTCTTACCATACACCAGATCATAGGGAGAAAAGCCCGTGGTGTTGCGCCAAGTCGTGCGATATGCCCACAGCGCTTCTGGAAGTCTGTCAGCCCAATCCCTTCGATGGCTTTTAACTGTTTTAGTAAGGATTGCTTCGATGACTTTATTAGTGCTTTCCACCTGGCCATTGGCCTGGGGATGATAAGGTGAAGCTATCTTGTGCTGCACATGATACTTCCGGAGCAAGGATTCAAATTGGTGTGAAATAAATTGTGGTCCCCCATCGGTGACTACTTCCTTTGGTACTCCAAAACGGGTAAAAACTTCACTGTACAGGAAATCAATCACCGCCTGGTCATTTGCTTTAGCCAAAGCTACAGCTTCTACCCACTTGGTCATGTAATCTGTACACACCAAGATGTAAACCTTCTATTTGGAAGGAGGGTTGATAGGACCAACAAAGTCCAATGCCCATCTATCAAACGGTTCCAGTACCACTTGGGGCTGTAAAGGCATCTGATCTGTCTTATTAGGTTGGCCCATCCTTTGGCAGCTGTCACAGGACTGAACATATTTTTTAGCATCTCTGAACAGTGTCGGCCAATAGTAGCCCATCCGCAACGCCTTATGTCCTGTTCTTTTATCTGCAAAGTGTCCTCCGCAAGGTTCATCGTGACAGGCCTTCAGTATATGAAAGATCTCATCTTCCCTTACACATCTTCTAATTTCAAGATCAGGTCCTGTGTAAAAGAGATGGCCTTTGAGCCAACAATACCTGGCACTTTGCTGAATAATTTTTCTTTTCTCTCGTTTAGACATATGTGGCGGAAGCTTCCCTGCAGCCAAATAATTAGCAACGTCTGCATACCAGGGTGAATGAGCTGAGAGTGCGAATAAATGTTCATCCGGGAAAGCATCCTCAACAGGTGAACTGTCATCACTGTTAGTAAATCGTGATAAAAAATCAGCAACAACATTTTCTTTTCCAGGTTTATCTATAATAGTAATATCAAATTCCTGTAATAATAAAAGCCACCTGGTTACTCTGGCATTAGTGACAGGTTTATTCATTAAATACTTAATGGCAGAGTGATCAGTATGCACAAATGTAGGATACCCAGTAATGTAATGCCGAAACTTATTAATAGAATAAACAATAGCAAGGAATTCTTTTTCAGTAACAGTATAATTTAGTTCAGCAGGGGCTAAGTTTTTACTAACATAATAAATAGCATAAGGTACTTGACCATCCTGCTGTCCTAGCACTGCTCCAATGGCGGTATCAGAAGCATCTGAAGAAATGTGGAATGGTATGGTCCAATTAGGTCCCCTTAAAATAGGGGCTGTGGACAGTTTCTGTTTAAGCTCATCAAATGCTGTCTGGCATGCTGTACTCCATACAAAATGTGCGTCCTTCATTAACAATGAAAACAAAGGGGAAGCACGTTTGGAGAAATTTTCTATGAATCTCCTGTAATACCCAGCATGTCCCAGAAAACTTCGCACTTCTTTCTGAGTTGAAGGGGTTGGTATATTCTTTATCACCTTAATTTTTGAAGGATCCACTTGAATACCGTCAGTAGAGATGAAATGTCCTAATACCACCCCCTCACTCATCATCATGTGGCATTTTTCAGTGCTCAGTGAGAGGCGAGCCTGTTCACAGCGAATTAAAACTTTCTTCAAATTTTCCAGTGCTTCCTCAAAATCCCTGCCATAAGGAGTAAAATCATCCATAAAAATTTCCATGCTATCATTAACCAATTCAGAAAATATGCCAATCACAGCTCTTTGAAACGTTGCAGGTGCATTGCACAATCCAAAGGGAAGCACCCTGTAGGCGAACGTTCCCCAAGGGCAGGTGAAGGTGGTCTTATCCTGATCCTCTGGAGCAATCTGAATTTGATTGTACCCACTGAACCCATCCAGGAAGGAGAAGAACTTCTTCCCAGATAGGTTATCAAGTACCTGGTCAATAAAGGGCAGAGCAAAGTGATCCTTCTGTGTAGCCTTGTTCAGCTCCCTATAATCGACACAGACTCTCCATTTACCATTTTTCTTGGGTACAATTACAAGTGGGGAAACCCACTCACTGTCTGAGATAGGATAGATGAATCCTGCTTCCAAGAGTTTCTGGATTTCTTCCTTCACTATATCCCTCAGATTGGGGTTCATGCGTCATTGGGGTTGACATACAGGCCGGGAGTCGTTTTTAATATAAATATGATGAGTGCACAGACTAGAGGGAATACCCTTCATGTCTGTATACTCCCAGGCGAATGCCCCCTTACGTTCCTTCAAGAGATTGGTTAGGCGCTTTTGTTCTTCTGAGGAGAGACCAGGATTGATGTTCAAAGTTCTCCCAGGCTCTACCTCAATAGGAATGCTTTTCGAGTTTTTCAATACTGGGATTACGTTTGTGTCATTTGCTAGTGCTTCCTCCGTAAGCTGTTCTTGTTCTTCTTTACCGAGGGTACTGTTCAGGAGTTGATAAACTTCCTTGTCTACTGAAGCAGGTTCGCTAATGAAATTATTAATGGCATCGTCTTCTGTTTCGTTTTTGAAGGTTAGTGCCTTCCCTATTGTTAGTAATGGCTGAACATCTTCCTCTTCTTCCTGTTCTATCCAAAGGGAGGTTTCAGTTTCTAGACTCGGCCGTGCTGGAGGGTACAGGGTGAGGTTTTTGGTTTCCATGCCATCAGATATAGTCATAGATCCTGATCGGCAGCTGATACAAGCATCGGCTGTAGCCAACCAGGGCCTCCCCAAAATCAATGGATGTCCCCCCAGCTGTGATTTTGGTTGTAATACCAGAAAATCGGCAGGGTATTCCCATGAGTCTACTGAAATAACAAGGTCGTCCAAAATCCCTTCAGGTCTGATAGTGGATCTGTCTGCCAATTCTAAGATAGTAGGGGTCGGTCTAATATTGGTGAATCCGAGCTTCTTTACAGTCTCCATTGTTATAACATTGATCGCAGCTCCTAAATCTACTAGTACGTTGGGTATCTGTGTTTGTCCTATGTGTACAGTAACAGTAGGATTGCCGGGATCCTCATACTTGGTTATAGGGGTTTTTCCAGTCATTAAAGCGGATAAATTCCCTATAACATGAACAGTAGGAGGATCTCTGGGTTTCCTTCCCGGTCTTTTAGTGCACAGGTCCCGAACAGTTCTAGCGTAGATAGGTACATCTTGAAGAGCTTGTAAAAGGGGAATCTTAACATAAAGGTTCCTCAATTCTCCTAAGAGATTGAATTGAGGTTGCCCCCCTCTTTGTGGCAGCATCAATCTCTCAGGGTAAGGTGGTTGCCTTACCAACTGGGTAGGCTGCGTGTTATCCACTTCATCGTTTAATGTTTCAGCCCTCCCATCTGAGGGATGCTCAGCATCTTCAATGATAGGAACCGGATCAAAAGGATGCTGGGAACTCTCTCCTTTGTCATACACAGTTGGTGGAATATTTTCTGCAGTTCCACGTTCTACTATCTTTCCAGACCGTAAGTGAATATCATTACAAGGTACAGGGGAGAGAGAGTAGGCTGGCATATTGAGAGCTTCCAATTGCTGGACTGTTTTATTGTTTGGGTTAGGGTTAGGTTGGGCAGGCAGCTGAGGCCGTATTGGTATGTTAGGCACAGGATTATTTTGCAGCTGCAGCTGCGACTGCTGAGGTGGGTATTGAGGATATTGATGAAATTGAGGATATGGAGGATACGGTAACTGTTGAGGTGGAGGTGGTTGAGGAAACTGGTTCCCAGGATGGAAGTTCCTCCATCCAGGAGACCATGAAGTAGGTTGGTGTGGAGGCTGTGTCCAAGGACTCCATGAATTATATCCTTGCATCGCAGGTTGAGGGGAATTCCACTGAGCATAATTTGAAGGGAATTGTGTATTCACATTTTGCATATTAGTATTCCAATTATTCAAATTATTCAAAAATGGAAATGAATCGGGAGACATACCTTGATTCCGGGGTTGCCAGGGTTTCTTCTGTGCAATGAAGTAGGCTGAATCCGCCTCTGGAGTTGATGCCTGCAGAACAGCCTTCACTTGGGGCAACGTGGGGCATTCTTTCATATCATGGTTCAGCTCGCACAGCTGACACACTTGTACTTTGTCAAGAGGGCATTCCTTCAGTGGATGAGTCTTTCTACATCGGGGACAAAACACCCCTAGTGTGAGATCCTCCACTGCCTGTCTTTGCTTGGCCTTCAAGACGTCAATCTCTGAAGAGATAGAGCTCATCATTTCTGTTTTAAAGTTTTCAAGAAGATTGCCTATCTCTGCACGTGTAGCTCCCCCATTGGATGACTTCTGAGTTCTGTCGAAGACATCACGTTCCAGGTTATTTCGTTTATGCTGCTTATTATGCCTAGAAGATCCCCTGGAATATCTCTTACATAATTCCACAATTGTCTCAAAAGATTCTTTAGAGATATCCCCCTTTCCTAATAAATTTAGCATGTCTAAACAATCGTCCCTGATTCCTCGAAGCAGGATTATCTTAAGCACATCTAGTCCCATATTCGTCTGTCCAGCTCTCTGCACATTGTACAGCAACCTCTCCACAAAGTCCTCCAAACTTTCATCCTCCTTCTGTACCATCTTGAATAACTCCTCCCTTTTGTCCCTGGTGTTACAATATTCTTGATATTTTTCCAGGAATACTTGCTTCATCTTATTCCAATTAGCAACAGTTCCTCCCCCAAGGCTCATGAACCATCGTAATGCATTGTCCTTCAGGGTGGCAGGAAAAAGCTTCAACTTTTGAGCATCTGTAACATAATCATAGCTGCGACAGAGGATATCGAATTCAAACAGGAATTCGTCTGGATCCTCTGCCGCCCTGCCATGGAAGCGGGGTAACACCGACGATGAAATGTTTTTCATAGGAGCTGTCCCCTCTAGCTGCTGTATTGGGAATTGCAATGTAGCCATAGTTTCTGGCGGGGAATTGTCTTCATGATGGTATTGTACCACTGCTTCTTCCTCTTCGTTCTCATGTCTATTATTCATCTTTTCTTCTGTATCTTCTCCTTCGATTGTTCCTTCGTCCCTTACCTCAATTTCAACAGCTGCGTATTCTTCGGTTGTAACAGCTGCGTATTCTTCAGTTGTAACAGCTGCGTATTCTTCAGTTGTAACAGCTGGATCAGCTGTTCCTTCTTTAGCAGGAGTATATGCAGGAATCACAGCTGCTCCTGTATCTTCCACTGTAGATCCTGATGCTGGCGCTCCAGGATCAGCAGGGCCTCTTTTGATAGGAGTCTCCCGTTGACGAGATCTGACAGCTGAATCCGTTTTGTCAACAAGGTCGTCGATGAATGTTCTTCTGCCCAGCGGTGGACCTCGACCACGACCCGAACCACCTGCACTGTTAGTAATTTGTGGAGTTTTGGGGGTTGGGAGGTGATCGCGTTTTACCCTCCTCGTATTCATGCGAAGCAGATCATTTCAAAAACAACCCAAAAGACTGGCTAAAAGCAAATATCAAATACGACTAATGACTAGTGTTTAATTTTCATCCTTCCCCGGCAACGGCGCCAAAATGTCAAGCACTCTAATTGCAGATAATTAAATATCAAACACACAGAGCGTATGAAATTTATTGTCAACCCGAGGAAGTCTTTTTATTTCAAAGGACAAGTGCACAATATATGCTTAAACACAAAACCATTAGAAGTGATCCTTTTATCTTCTATCATCCATGTTCATCCCAAGAATCTATGCAATCCCAATTGCCTTCTAACTGCTATACTACAACTCTTTTCTATTATGCATCAAGCAGAATTAATATCAGATCTAATCAACGATTGCAGGAAGGAAATCTCAATTGCATTCTAAAATAATCAACTGTCTAATTTAATCAAGCTGGGAATCATAAAGCATGACCTGAACATTACTCTAGAATTTGATAAAAGAGATTAAAGCAACTGTTCTAAGAAACTGGATTGCAAAATATAAATCAATCAACACATAACAGGAAAGCCAATTTGTAAGAGCTCCTGGGATTACGTTTCAGCTGTAGGATGAACACAGCAGTGTGAACAGAAATTGAAATATATAAAACGAACCTAACTCAGTCGACTGTTATTCGATACCATTCACCAATCTCACGAATAAATCATTTACTGAGAAATCCACACAAGGAATGTTGCTGCTGCGTACAAAAGAAAGATCAAGCATCACACAACAAGAAAGATGAAATCCTAAATTAACATAGCAATCTCTGTGGAAGACGGGCCCAGTCTTCACACAGAGACGCTGGTTGAACAACACTCTCTTTAACTCAGAAGCAACTCAGTATATTAACAGAAGGATGAGTACACAGTTTTGGCTCGACTGCTAATACAAGATAAATTAATTAATTGCTGTCCAACCCCTTCGTCGAGGCAATTCCCCATACTTATACATACAATTGCAACATCTAAACCTATAATTGGGCAGCCATGAAGATCTCTGATCTTCAGGCTCCCTAAATAATCTAGCTGTTACAATGCGTGGCAGAACTGAAATATGAGAGAAGTATAAATTGTCCCAAGAGTGACGGTCATTCCAGCTCACAGCTGGATTTGAGCAGCGACATACTTAATATAGTTCTTCTGTTACAGCTGCCCTGCCACGACTGTGCCTTGATTGACGATTTGAGCCCCAAGGAACCTTCCACAAGCGATGAACGTTCCTTCATGACTTGTTCAGCTCCGATCTTCCTGCAGTCTATTGTCTTACTACCTTCATAAATCGCATCATGTTAGCACGGATTAAGAGATGCACAGCTTTAATCATCACAATCATAAGTATTAACACAATAAAACAATAATCGGCCATACCTTGGTAATTTGGGGAATAGATAAGGACAATAAGTTGAATTGCCAAGGTAATTGGTGTAAGACAAGGGAAGGGAAGATGATAAATGATGGTCAAAAAGGGCCAATTCTGGGCTCAACAAAACATAGCTATAGAAATTTAATTTTTAAAGGGACGGGTTTGGAATGCTCCCGAAAGAATAGGTATGTTGTGGAAGCAATCCGCTCTCGGTCTAGCTCTAGGAGAGATGGTGACCTTTGTCATCGTGCTTTTAAATGGTTAGTGGCGGGGAAGTCTGGGGATAAAACGACCTTATTACGAGATAAGGGGCCGCTTGCACACTTATGATCAGGCGAGAGCTTCGACCGCCATGGTTATTTAGGGCACTTGACGAGGCGTCCTATGGTAAGCTCGGAAGTTTGAACGATGCCAGGAAAATGGCCGATGAAAAGCTCGGGGCTATAGTCTTGGTTTTCGGCTGGTGTAATCAAGACATTCACGGGGCTTAGCGACTTTAAACGCAAAGAATAATGACGTATGCGGCCAGGGTAGGAGCTTGAAAAAAAAAACTCCACCCGTTCAAACTGACGGTCTTTACATAATATACAAACGTTTTACAATTTCTTTGTTTTTATGACGGGAAATATGCAATTTAGACCGTATTTGATGGGCAAAATAGCCCATGACGGGCATTTTGCCTGTCAAAATCCAACCAATGCCTATCGTCTTCGAAAAAGAACAAACCAAAGGTAATTTGACGCGTGGAAGAAACAAATTTAACGGTTAGAACATCCTACCTGGCACCGTGAAGATGGCTGAATGAGGTGGACGAGGACGTGGACGAGCGAGTTGAGATGGAGCGGTTGCGCGGCACTCCACGGCATTTGCCAATCGAAAAATAACAATGTGCTTGGTTCGAACCTCCACAGTTTATTTAAATGAACTGGGCACGTGCGAGGTTTAATGTGGTGGTTGGTGCATTTAAAACGCGGCTTTAATACTGGTACGTCGGGGTCATATCAAGCCGTCTCGATATGTGCACGCGACCGCCACCTGCGGGACAAGTTCATGAATTCCACCCGCCATTGCGGGATGATAGAATGAAAGTTTCCACTGTTTCGAAGGGAGAAGGCGAACGTTTTCCGCAAAATGATCGTGAACGTGAAATTTTCGGTAAAAGGCTCCCATGGTAGCGGAAAGAAAACTTAAAAAGCTATGGCGTTTCGGAAGGTTCTCGCGAATGGCTTCCGCAAAATGAGCGTGATCGTCAGAGTCCTTTGGCGGGTTTTCGGGATGATAATGTGAAAGCTTCCGAAATTATGGAAGGCTTTCGTAAATAGCTTCTGCAGTTTCGGAAGGCTTCCACGAATGTTTCCGCAAGAGGCTTCCGAAAACTTGAGAAAATTTTCTAAGTATCGGCCGAGCTTCGAGAGCGCTTCGGAAAGCTTTTGCCATTAGCCTCTGCTATTTCGGAAGGAATTGGTGAATGGCGCCCGTCATTTCGGAAGGATAACCTGAAAGCTTCCGCGGTTGTGGACGGCTTTTGCAAATTGTTCCGGAAAGGTTTAAGTGTTTCGGCGTTTTGGAAAGGTTCCGCAAAACTTTCTCGATGAGGTTTCGGAACGAAAACGCGAAGGTTTCCGCAGTTGCGGAAGACTCGGGCGAATGGCTTCCGCAACTTCGAGACTTAAAAAAAAAAAAATTCAAAAAACTAAGTCACTTGGCGGCCGTGGGGAAAGTTGGTCGAATGGCTCTCGCAAGTTTCGGACGTCTTCCTTGAATTCTTCCGCCGTTTCGAAAGGAATTCGTCGATAGCTTCCACAAACTTCTAAATCTTTTCGGGAGGTTTATGCAAACGATTCTCGCCATTTCGGGAGAAAAAGCTGAATGGTTCCGCGGAGCTTCTCCGCAAACTTTCAAAAAATTTCTAAGTCCTTTTTTCGAGAAGCTTATACGGAAGACTCCCGCCGTTTCGGGAGGATAAGTCGAATACTTCCGCAACTGTGGGACTTTCTCCAATGATTCTGCGATTTTCAGGGAGACCTCACAAATCCTATCTTTGGGAAGCGAACTTGGAAATTCTTTAAAGCAAGATTTTCAATTGAGAAACAAAACGAAAAGTGGAAATGGCCTCTTAAGGCAGCTTTTCTAAAAAAAAAGAAGGAGGGGCCCCAATATGTACAAAATTTTGGGGGGGGATGTTGCTGCAACAACACCACGTTAATAGCATCTTCCTTTTCTAAACATCCGAGATAAACGCCATCATAGTTCTTACTGAAGAGTACTCCTTGAATGATCTGATAAGATGTTGATTTAAGACGGAGGGCTCTCCTTTGCTTCAGACTCCAATGTTCTGGTAAGTAACCTGACTGTAAGTAATGCACTAGGTCTCTATACCAAGACTCTGGGGCCGTAAAAATTTGACATCCGTCTATCACATTCAGCTGAGCTTCATTCCTCCAATCTAGCTCTTTGTCAGTTGGGCTTTGAGTAAGTAGCTTGCATAGACCTTGACCTTTGATGATGTTAGCTGGCTTGAATTCTAAGTCATACTCTTGGAGAGCAATTACCCAATTCCCTCTTCTTTCTCCCAATTCTTTCTGAACGAAAAGAGACCTGATAGCGGGATGAGGGACTATGACTTTAGTTCTATTTTTTAGAATATACGGCCTGAACTGCTTTACTTCTTTGAAAACTACATATGCTTCCTTATCTACCATGGGATAGTTCAGTTTAGCGCCCTGCAGACCAGTGCTCATAAAATAAATTAGGTATTCATCCCCTGATTCCGTCTTTTGAGTAAGCACAGCTGCGAGAGAGTTATCAGAAGCAAACGTGTACATTATAAAATCTTTATCAAAATCTAGACTTCTTAAAGAAGGTGCCTTGGCTATAGTAGCTTTGATTCCTTTGAATGCAACCCTTTCCAAGTTTGTCCACTTAAATTGTACACTCTGCTTGACCATTTGTTGCAAAGGTTTAACGATCTGAGCAAAGTCTGGCACAAACCTTCGAACAAAATTTATGGTGCCCATGAATGATTGCATAGACTTCTTGCTATGGGGCATGGGAATCTTATTGATAGCTTGAATCCTTTCTTGATCTATTGAGATTCCCTCCTTGGAAATAATATGACCGAGAAGCTTTCCCTCAAGAACAGCAAAAACGCTTTTCTTAGGATTTAGAGAGATGCCGTACTTCCTACATCGATCAAATATTTGTTTTAGGTGAGAAACATGGTCTTCTCTCTTCTTCGAAAAATATGTCACATCATCCAATTATACTATCTTAGGTTATACGAGCATACACATAATAATTTGCGAGAGAAACAAACAAAAATAACAAGCATACACTTGAGACACACAATATATCCTGGAAACCCCATACGGGGAAAACGAGCACCCAATGAAGATCTTCATTACATGGCCAAACCGGCCATCCGGGCCAAGTGAGCTAGCCACCGCTCATCTCCAAGCCACTTTACAATGGAGCCTCTCTAAGCCTTATAAAGGCTTCTTTGCATGCAATACCTTGGGCCAATACCATGGGCTACAACAAACCATGTGCTAGACCTAACCAACTTTGACTCAATCCCGAGTCAAGGTTAACCCTAACAATCCCCCCTTTAAACTTGACTTGGAGTAATCACCAACCCCCCTCAAAGTTTTAACCGAGGAATATCACATACACCCCCCTATCACCTAGGTCTTTCTACCGACTTTACCGGTTAGTTACCAGGGGTATGCATGCCTTACCAGGTCTTACAGCCATATGCCCTTTTACATGCAAACTGCTCCATTAATTTTTTTTTTCTTCATGTGTCTTCATGGTGACTACACCATCACCATCGATTGCTTAATCATATCACTTTTCCATGCTCGCTCATGTGCTTGCCATGATTGTCATATGCCATGCTCCACATTCTTGACCATGATTTAAAACCATTAACCATCATTTCATATACCCAAAACTCATGAACCATCAACCATCATGAAGCTCTTCTCAAACTTAAACCACTCATTCTTTTAAAATATTCCATTTGTAAAATGAAGTTGCATAAATTCCTTTTCTCCATTTTAACATAGGTCCACCCTCCATAAAATCCATTCACATGATGTGGGAAAAAAATATACCTTTTATAAGTCACATTTAAAATTACATGGTTCCTACCTCACATTTATCCACGTGAATTTCGTTTTACCTTTATTTTCATGTGAGTGGATCTACCATGAACCAATTGGATTTTCTTCACAATGGAGGCTTACGCATATATTCTCCATGCGATCTAGACTTCATCCCTCCAACGGCATCGATCTTGCATCAATATGGGGCTCCAAAACTTGACAGCGATCTACTTGTCATCGGCTTCTCTCCATCAATTTTCGGCTGTCTTGGCTTCTTTTCACATGGGCTATCCCACGGATCCTTCCTTCTCACGATGTCTACAAATTCATGAGAAGAACTTCTCCACCAACTCAGGTTCCCACATACGGCGCTAGATCTAGGTTTTTCCTTCAGGTACCGATTTTTGCAACAACACTTATCCACCATCTTCTGCAATGCAGCTTCACACATATCTGGAAGCAAATGGTCTCCACGGCTTCTCTTCACACTTTATTTATGTGGTTTACCTTCCACATTTCATTGGATTCATAATATTGGCAACTTCTCTTTATGCAGAGTTCTCCTGAGGAGAAGTTACCAAGCGGAGGCTTTATGGCTCCAGCGAAAGGATGGCTTCATGCACCAGCAATGGATCTTTCCTCTGCGGCCTCCACAAATTCACGCAGATGTGAATTTACACTAATCTCTTCATTGAGATAATGCCATGCTTTTCTGAATGATGGCTCAATGAGGATATTTTCTCATCATGCAAACAACAACCTCTCTCATGTCTAGCAATTTGAATACCACAATTATCCAGCGAGCTATTTCTCCAGGCAAGCAAATCTCTTCAATGCAAGCACCGATTTCACACTCAACTTCCTCAAGTGCCCAACCTATATGCACGAGACTCTTTCCTCAATGCATTCTCATGCCATTGGTTCTCATGCTCATGGGTTCTGACTCTCTTTACACCCTTCACGATCCACAAATCCAGTGAATCTATTCGGCTCTCTATCAACCAGATCTGATAGATCCACAATGATATTATTCTCCACACTTAGAGTTAGAGCAATCTTACCGAGCACAACCAATTTAAACCATTGCTCTGATACCAGTTGTTAGGAATTAACACGAGCATACACATAATAATTTGCGAGAGAAACAAACATAAATAACAATCATACACTTGAGACACACAATATACCCTGGAAACCCCATACGGGGAAAACGAGCACCCAATGAAGATCTTCATTACATGGCCAAATCGGCCATCCGGGCCAAGTGAGCTAGCCACCGCTCATCTCCAAGCCACTTTACAATGGAGCCTCTCTAAGCCTTATAAAGGCTTCTTTGCATGCAATACCTTGGGCCAATACCATGGGCTACAACAAACCATGTTCTAGACCTAACCAACTTTGGCTCAATCCTGAGTCAAGGTTAACCCTAACATACTACTACACATTGACGGCCCAGTCCTCGGAAAGCAATGTCCATGGCTCGCTGAAAAGTAGCTCCTGCATTAATTAAGCCAAAAGGCATTCTCCGGTACGTGAAGTTTCCCCACTTTGTGCGAAAAGTGGTCTTGAGTCGGTCTTCCTCTGTTACTAGCACTTGGTTGTAACCAGAGAAGTCTTCTAGTAGGGAAAAGAGTTATGATCCTGATACCATCTGCAATATCTATTCCATTGGGGGTACCGGATAGTTGTCTTTATCGGAAGCTCTATTTAAGTTCTGGAAATCTACACACAGCCTGATCTCCCCTGAATTCTTCCGCACGGGAACTAGATTAGCCACCCATTCAGAATGTCGAACTTTAAAAATAATCTTGGCCTCCAACAATTTTTTTAACTCTTTCTGTATTAGAGGCTCGAGTGTCGGATGCATCCTTCTTAACTGTTGCTGAAAAGGTTTGACACCTTCCTTCATAGGTATTACGTGTTGAATGATGCGGGTGTCATATGTCTTCAGATCATCATAGGTCCAAGCAAACATATCTTTATATTGCTGGAAAAGTTTAATGAATCTACTTCTTTCTTCCGGCGTACAACATTTACCAAGATTGACATACTTTGGTTCAGCTTCTGTGCCCAAGTTTATTAATTCGTATTGCATGGCCGAGCTATGGGTTTTGGCATTCACAGGTCTCCTGAACTTGCTTTGCAAATCGAAAAGTGCCTCTAGAGTTCTTACTCCTTTGGTCATGAATTTCCCTTTCACTATGTCTTTATTTTGTAGATTTGAGTCATGCTCTTCTTCTTCTATGATCGCTTCCTGAAAAGCATCTTCATTGGTTAAGAAACTGATAATATGATTGTCGTCATCAAATACTCTGAAATTTGTGATGTTGTCCAGAACAGAAGGCCTGAAAATTAATTCAATAGAACATTTATTATTAGTGGGCACTAATCTAGAAGCGGAGGTGGCTAACAAATCAGCTGCAGCATTTTGCAATCTTGGGATAGAATTGATGTTAAAAGCATCAAAACACGAAATTAAATTCCAAACTTCTACTTGATAACCTTTTAAGTGTGGTGAAAGACAATGAATCATATTTCTTATTTGCCTAACAACAATTTCAAAATCACCAAAGACTTTAAAAAACTTGACATTAAGACCAATGGCTTTCTTCAAACCTTGAATGAGAGCTTCGTATTCTGCAGTATTATTAGTACACTCAAACTCTAACCTACATGATAAAAAATGTTTGTTTCTATCAGGATCAACTAAAATGCAACCGACTCCGTATCCTTCCTAAGTCTTGGAGCCATCAAAGTAAAGAGTCCAGAAGATATTCTCTTCTTTAACTAAGTTAGTTTCATTACTGTCTAAATTAGTGACTAAATCTACTATATTACAATCAATATCATCAGCCCGTGAAAAGTGAAGGAGATTGGACTGTTTGTCTGAAATATGGCTAACTTCTTCTGATTTGTAGTTCCCAGGTTCGATTTCCAAGAATTAATTTCCTAAAACTGAAGACGAAAAAGCCACAGTTTCATTTTTTTCCTCTAACTGAGTAACATTTTGTTTCATGTGTGGCTCTCTTAATATCTTGATCTGATTCTGCCTATTTTGATAGGGAAGCCACAGATGAGACCAATCTGTTGCAAAATAGCCATTCAGTTTCGCAAACCAGTCCCTACTCAAAATTAGACCATATGCTTCAGGGATATCGACCACCATTATATCAATGAATTGACATACTCTAGGATCGGATGACAACCTAATAAGTACATCTTTCAGTTCACCAATAACCTTGACAACAGTTCTATCTAATTGAATGGTTTGAGATGGGGATGGGATTGGCTATCCATTAATCTTTTTTCAAATTGACAAAGGCATGACATTCGAACTAGCACCTGATTCTACCAAACAATTATGCACATTATGATTAAAAATCTCAAAAGTTAAGAGAAAAGGAAGAGTTTGAGATTTCGATTTTCCGCCAATACTTGCTTCATTAATTTATGGGTTCTCGTCAGTGTTTTCTACTGAGACATTTGCTTGTGGATCAAAGGCTTCCATCAATCTCTTCCTCTGTTGAGGTAAGCTACACATATCAAAAATGGAAACGTTCACTTTTGTTTTCTTAATATTGTCGATTATATCATAGATCATGTCACATCCCTTTGAAATCTTTGATTGATTTTCTGTTTTGTTTAAAGAAGCTTGTGGTTGTTTGATTATTTCTGAGTTTGGTTCTTTAGTTACCGTACTGTCGGGTTTGTCTTGGGTTGGGGAGGAATGACAGTTATGTGCCACTTCGGTATTTGATTAGATCTTGCTTTAGGTGCTTCTATTGCTGGATCGATCACTGGGCCTTTACTCCTGGTAGTGATCTTAATAGATGTTGTTTGCACTTCATCTACGAACTCTTCACAAGATGGCTCTTGGGCAGGAGTCCAATCCCAAAGGATCATCGTAGTGTCGGGAGCTGGTTCTTCACTGTCAAGAATTTGTTGTTGTTGGGGGCTCGTTTGCTCAGGCATTTTTGCATCTAACATTTGGTTCATTACTAAGCTCATCGAATTGATCCACTGTGGACAACTTTTCTCTGAGTGTTGTTCTTGGTGGAAAGTGCAGAAGTGGTCCATGCCTATTTCATTTAGATTTAGTATAGCAGAATTGTTCACTGGTGGGGTTGACTGTCCATTTTCTTGTTTCTTTTTATAGAAAGGCTTGAAAGGTGGCCTTGAAGAACTCGTTGCCTTATCCTTTTCTAGATCCACAATTTTATTGGAGAGTTTCTGCATCATTTTTATGACATTTTCTAAATCTGTTGCAAGTTCTTCTTTATCCCTAGTTAACAGAAAAAGGTTTCTTAACAGCTGCCGGCTTGACCTCTACATCTAAAGAATGTTTAGCGATGCTATCATCCTCTTCTTCTACTTTCTTGGCTTCTTCAAAAAAATTTGTCAGGGTAGGTTTTTTTGTTCTCTTGACGAACATTGCTAGCGGGGATTTAAGAGCTGTTGTATAATACTCTACTAAGCATTCCTCAGCGGGCTTTGTTGCATCACTAAAATTATTTAACAATGTTGTGAACCTCTGGTTAAACTCTTGAACTTTCTCATTCTTTTACATTCTCATAGACAACAATTCTTTCATGAGAGTAGTTATAGTTTTCTGATTGCCATACTTTTTAAGAAAACATTTCTCAAAACCTTCCCAACTTGTTATCGAACCAGCTTCCAAACTAAAGTACTAGGAAGATACTTTGGGTTCGAAAGTATAAGGAAAGAGACGACAAACCACATCCTCGTATTCCACATTTAGAAGATTTAGAGCTAATTAAAAAATTTTAAGGTGGTCTTCAGCAGAATTTCCTTTGCTAGGGCCATACTTAGGTAAAACCTTTTCTAGGTTTTTGGGCAAATCATGGAATGGTCCAACTACATTTAATGCTCCCCTGGCTCTCCATGCGGGTACGGCCATGAATCTCGGCAGAGAACGTGGTGGTATATGTGGTGGTGAGTTAAGAGGAGTATGCCTTGGAGTGTGCTGCTATTCTGGATTCCTGGGGGTCTCGGGTCTAACTTCGTCAAAAGGTTCGGTGATTTCTTCTAGAGATAAATCTAATAATTCTTCTAGACTTTGAACAAGAACAGAATCCCTTGTACACTGAGGATTTTTCCGAGGAACTTTGATTCTGGGTAACAGAGGAACTGTGGTTAGCCCTCCAAGACTTCTCACGTACGAGCGAGTATGTCTCCTGAAGTGATTTACTTCTTCAAAAGGAACAGCATACAATGTTTCTAGCTGTTCTGTTTCAGGATTAGGATCTTCTTGATTTCTTGATTACAGATCTAGAAATTCTGGGATGACTGTTTCTGATGGGTTTTTAGTGGAATTTTTACCAACAAAAGAATCTCTTCTGCTAGCCATGCACTGGTGGCACTCCTTCTAGAGCCAAAAACTGTTGATGTCTTGAATATCGCAGCATCAATCAACAAGGGATTCTCCCCAATAAGCGATCCCAACTAGATCTCCCACCGTTTGGTGTGGGGAATCTATCCGGTTAATGGTTCTGGCTATCGTGTGAGGTTTAAAGATTTGTTTATTTTACCAGTTACGGCCCGATCCACCGGTTATATATTTTGTATTTAATATGATATGCATGTGCCCTAAATTAAATGCATGTGGCAAACAAATCTATGCTACTCTAATTTAAATCTAATTTAACCTATCCTTATAAGGAGCAAATTTAAAGAATGAGTAATAAACTGGAAATGCGCCCAAGAACTTCATAGATAGCTGTTAAATTGAAAGAAGCATTTACAACAGAAATAAATATTATCCAAGATAGCTTTGATAAAGATAAGCATTCTACTACCCATTTAACACAGAAAATTTGCAAACGAAACGAAACCATTCATAGCAGAGAATTAATCCACAATAGCCAGGAAAGATATCACAGGAAATGTATGAAAGACGCAGAAATAGTTCAACAATTATCCAACACAATCCCAAGCAAAGTGTTGTGTAGGCTTCCACAGACCAAAACGATTTTTCTTATTCATGTAGCAGAAATAGTTCATATACAAGATAGAAATGTCATTTTACCTATCAAAAGTCCCTTCTATCTCCTCCTAATCGCTATATATAGATTTACAAACTGTGCTAGGAGTTTCCACCTATACCCTAACCGTTTATATTCCTCTAATTTGTCTTGTAGTGCTGATATTACAAAAAGGAGAAATATCCCAAATAACTTTACAAAAATAAACGGGAGCTAAAGAACATGAGTCATTTTAATAATTCAAAGGTGCATGCATAAAATAGTAACCCAAGAGGCGTTAGCGAATGTGAACTATCCCTGAGCTGGCTCCTTGGTCGACTTGGGCGCTTCTGAGACTGCCAGTGTTTCTTCTAACACTACTGCAATAGCTAGGACACTCTCTAAGGTCGAAGCTTGGTTGGCTGCCAATGCCCTATCTACCTCTGCTATATAATTTCCCCACTGATTTGCCTCCTTTACAATATTTATTCCAACCAAAGGAATCATAAACCTGAGAGACACTTCTTGCTTGGCAAGTTCCTCTGCTAGAACAATCATTTCTACCATAGTGGCCCGGAGACTTTCTTCTAGGCAGTGTTTATGAATAGAAGCTTGGCTGCTAAATTGGTGCAGGTCTTCTGACATCAAGATGTCCAGCTTCTGCACATATTCGCTTTCTGCCTTGAGCCCTTCATTTAGGTCAGATAAACGTTGTGCTCTATCTGGGAACTCTTCTATCCTCTGGGGCATGACCATCTGACAACTTTCCTGTGTGGCTTGAATTTGAGAATACAAATTCTTACATTGCTCATAAGTAGCTAGGGTTACGGTGGCCAATTTTACTCCGCAATCTTTAGAATAATCTAAGGTGCGCACATCTGCCCTGTATTCAATAACATACTTAAGGATAAGAGTTGCCGGGAATTCTGATTTCCCTTCTCTCCACTCGATGTGTTTCTTAATTTCTCCACTGATGCATGCATGCTTCCTCTTGACCCTGGTGGCTTTGACATTGATTTCTTTAACCTTGGCCATTATTGCTTTTAGCTTGTATATTTCCTCTCATAGGAGTTCTTGGAAGCCATAGGTCTTCTTTAGTATTTCACAGGCTTGCTCGTGGAAGGGGCTAATGTCCCCCATTTTGTTGTTTGCCAGCTTCAATTGCTGTTCTAACAACTCGTTGCCTCCTTGCAACTTTTCAATGTGTTCCTTCAAGTCGTCGATCTCTTGAATATTGTCAAACTTCTCTGATTCAAGCTTCAGGTTTTTACCTTCAAGTTCTACCTTTTCTGGCTCTAACACCCTTACTTGTATTTCCAAAGCTCTCCTATCAGCTTCGAGCTGTTGGAGTGTTTCATTTAATTCTTCCTTTTGGGATGTGAGGGCATCATTCCTCTCGATCATCAAATTTGTATAATTCTTCTCTTTGACTAAAGCTTCCTGCAACTGATGTGCCTTCTCTTTTTCTATACTCAATTTATCTCCTAGTATGTTGACATTGTCTGTAGTTGCTGTAACTGTGGCTACGGAGATGGATGCTAGGAGTTTCGAAGCCTCCTCTGTGTTCCGCATGACCGTGGTTTCATGTGTAGTGACGATGTCTGACCGAAAAGGTCCTTTCAAACTGGAACCTGTCTCTTTAGCACTGGTTTTTCTTTTCTTGTTGTAAGCAAACTTTTCCCATTTAGAGACTGTACTGCCTTTTGAGGGTGTAAAAGGGACAATGGGGAGATCTCTTATGGGGGAACCCATATCTAAGTCTTGCAAGTCTGGGATTTTGGGGTCAACATCCTCTTGGGATTTCTTTTCTTCTTCTTCTTTTCTTCATGCCTCTTCCTCCTGCTCCCTTCTTAGTGTGTCGTCTTCTTCCTGCTTCGCATTTATTTCCAATCTGATTCTCTCTTCTTCTTCCTTCCTCTTTGCCTCAGCTTCAAGCTGCTTGGACTCTTAATGTCTCTTCTTCTTGTCGTTTATCCTCTTTTTCCTTGGCTTGAGCTACTTGGACTCTCAAAGTCTCTTCTTCTTGGCATTTATCCTCTTTTTCCTTGGCTTGTTCTAGGAGCCTTTGTTCTTCTTTCGAGAGAGCCTCAACAGTCTCCACGGTACCCTTTTCTCGCTGCTGATCTATTTTCCCCACAACATTAGAGCTCGAGCTGGCCCCTCCTTTGCCCATTTGACAAATCCATAGCTCAGTCATATTGCTAACCCCCCTATATGCTTCCTCCTCTTGATCATAATAGTTAGCATACTCAAAGTGAGTGGAGAGTTCTTTGCAATGTTATGCAGCTTTGCCTTGTCGATCATTCCTGTGAAAAATCTTTTCTCCAAAATGAAAGCTTCTCAGCTCTACGACAAAATCTTTTACAGTTGCAATTCCTGAGAACTTGTAGGCCCCGACATATAAAGGTAAGGGCGGAAAAGTATCTTTCTTGGCCTTATACAGGGTATTACCAATTCCATCAATGAATACCTGTCTTACCGTCTCCTTGTGGACTATATAATCTGTAGCGTACCTAGGTAGGATATACGGGGCTTTGGAGCCTCCGTACATTCTTATGTAGGTACCTTTTGGAGAAAAATAGAAATCACCATATTTCTCCAAAGCTTCCATGGCGTTCTCAGATAGGCAGTTGGGTTCTTCATTAAACATTAATTCATATAGGGGCATGATGAAATCCTCGCAAATAATTTTGTAATCCCTTTTGTAATTCTGAGCCCATAAGATTTTGTAGGCAATGAACATTGAGCCATCCGCCAAGTTCCATATGCATCCCAACTTGGGTAAGGGACATTTCGCCACAATGCAATCTATCAAGTAAGAGGCCACATAATATTCTACCTTCCTCTCCACTAATAATTCTTGTGCAGCTACTATAGCTAATGACAGGCTGTCTGAGAGAATATCAGCCCAGTTAAATATTATCCCTTTGAAATCTACATAGTGGATGATAAGAAACCATTGCAGCATGAACATCATCCCATCGGGTCTTCCGAAGATTATGCTTGACATGAGAGCGATCAATCTAAAAGGGGGCCTCAGATTCTGAACCTCATACTCCTCATTATCCTTTCTTCTGATTTGTTTTCCTGAAATTAACAGCTTCCTTGCCATCTCTAGATTATCCATCTGGATCCCTTCCAACCATGCATCATCAAGCTGCTTTGGGAAACTTGTATGCCGTTGAGATATAGGATGGGTGAAACGAGGCAAAATCCTTTCCTTTGTTGTCTGCTATAACTCTTGTCTCAGTGTTCGCATGCTGCAAAACCCATCCAATTACTTTCGAGCACGAGAAGAGTTCTAGACGTGTGGCCGCCTTGGATATACAAGAGTTTCAGATGTTCTAATATAAACGTTCCTCCTCAAGAAGAGCTTCAGGGAAGTCCTAATCTCTTATCATGCAATTTACATCTCCCCAGTTTACTTCTGGAGGCACGCCTGTGGTGCACTTGGTATCTTGGAATGTAGTTTCTACTCTTGTGCTTTCGTCGACTGCCTTTGATTTTCTCTTGCCACCTTTAGCCATTTTTTTGAAAATCATGTTCAACAATCAGACATGAATAAGAATACATGATGCGACATTAACAATCCAAACCAACATCCTACTTATAATGATAATATCCAAATGCCAACCAGAACTCCTAATTCCTGCTCATCTCACTGTTTTAAAATTTTTCTTTCACATGCCATTTTATAAACTTGTGAAAAACCTTAGTTCGGTTACTTCTATTGTTGATATTGCAACTACGAACTATGAGAGCAATGCACATAAAGTGGGCCTAGGTGTTCTACGTTCTTATAGAAAAAGACATTATAATAACCGGCCTGAAAGCACAGAAAGACCTAAAACTCCATAGTCACGAAAACGCTTATAACTTGGTGCAAGGACGGGCAAGGTTGGTCTTGAAATTACTAAACAAGTGGCCTTTGTGACGAGCAGAGGTATGTTTCCAGTTCTTCTAACACCTAAGCGGTGGGTGCTTGAGGTTCTAGAGCCTTTTATGTCTACACTTAGGGCTTCAATACGTCTTAGTCAGGGTGCACATGGGTCGGCTATAGCCATGATTACTTTGAGAGTCCTGCCATGGCTAGGATAGAACGAAAAGAGTGACAGATCATGCCCCTTTAAATGGGAAGAACACATTATAACAAGGTCTGCCAAGGTACTAACCTATGAAGGGACGAATGTTATGTGGATGTCAGCATTTGTTGCAGAGCCTGCGAGCTTGGAACGTGCGCTTCATGACTTACGGAAACGGGGAAGAGAGCTCTGGGGCGACGAAAAACAATGGAACACCAACGAGGTTCATGCCCTATATATTAAAAATGGTACGTGCAAACCATTATTAGGGTGGTTGCAAGCCATTAAAACAGGATTTAAGGCAGCGTATGGATAGGTCAAATCAACCTTTTCTCAATAAATACGACCGCCAAAAATCGGAAAGACTAGGTTAAGGTTTCCATCTCCTGTGAACAGAAAGGCTAAGTTTTGTCCGCCGTTGTGGGAGAATTGTCCGAATGTTTCCGCAAAGGAGAAGTGTGCCACGGTGCATAGGCAAACTTAAGTGAGTTTGTCCGCCTTTGCAAGAGATTTATCCAAGCTCTTCCGAAAATGTGCCACTCTACCCGCTGATGTGGAAGAGTTTCTTCTAGACCTTCGCTATTTCGGGAAAGATAGACGAGTCTTCCCGCAAAGATGACTTATTGCTACATTTCCGATGTTTGTGGAAGAGTTAGATGAAAACTCCCACCATTGCGGAGAAACTTGATGAATCTGTTCCACTGTGGGTCCACTTGATCAAAGGTTTCTCCCTTTCGGAGGTTTTAAGATAATTTTTCCTCCGCGGCTTGACTTAGCCTTTTTTATTCCAAGGTTTCGGAAATTTTGGACCAACTCTTCCACCGTTGCGGCAAGGTTAGCTCAAAGCTTCCGCCGTTGCGGCCCAAAATCTTGAGTTTTACTTAAGCGAAAAAGACATAACTAAAAAAGTAAGGCAGGTACAGACCTTTTTCAGGGAAAAAACTAAGGAGAGACTATGATGTCCAAATATCCTTACACAGACTTTTCCTCAAAAAACAGAGGAGGGGCCCCAATATTTTTTTCAAAAATTTAAGGGGGGATGTTGTAGCAACAACAAAACCTTCAGCCACTATTAACTTCATGACCAGAACACAACCTCCAACACAAAGTTTGATCGGAGGCCACCCTCTAGTCGGTGGTCCGAATATCGCCACAGGGAAACCTATGGTCAGTGGTCAAAATATAATTACTGAGCAAACTTAGGTTTGTGGACAAAATTTAACTTGGGGGAAACCCCTAGTCAGTGGAAAAAATCTAACTAGGGGGAAACCTCTAATTAGTGCAAAAAATACAAGTGGAGGAAAACCTTTGTTTATGGCTTATAGTATGATTGGAGGTCCACCTCCAAACATGGGACAACCTTTGTGGCCACATCATGCATGGGGACCATTAGTATGGGCTCAACACACATGGGGATATACATACACGGGTAATCAAAATACGACGACGAGTCAAACCTATCAAATTGATCCAGGGAACCTTTACCCTATAATACCTTACCCTGGAAACACAAACACCCCATGGGGTCAAAAAACCTTTCCACCGGATGGACCCCCAACCGACAGCCCGCCTCTCCCCCACCGCCACCCCCACCACTAGTCCCACCTCCACCTCCACCACCTATCCCACCTCCACCCCCACCATCCAGACAACTCCCTCATTTGGGAGGACCCCCTCACAGGGGAGAAGGACCTCCATCTGGTCCACCTCCTAACGCGGGAGGACCCCCACCATATGGCCAACCCTCTATGGGAGGACCTTACAATCAATTGATCTACGGTCCTACTGGTACCCAACTACCTTACCAAAATTACCAGTACCTGCATCCAAACCAACAGTTATCATTTATGGCTACTTTATATCTACCAGATCTGTCATGTTTGACCAATGATCCCATTCAACATGGCATGAATTGGCCACCCAGTCTTGTGAAACTGCCATCAAACATACCCAAGTTTGACGAAAAACCCAGCAAGGATCCCAAAAACCACATAATGACATATCATTTGTGGTGTTCCTCAAACTCATTAATGGATGATTCTATCCGTTTGAGGTTATTTCAACGAACCTCATCGTCGCATCCGCCAACTGGTACATCGAATTACCATCACACTCTTTCGCAAACTTTCGATCCTTGGCTATGGCTTTTCTTACACAATTCCAATTACCGATCCCCTATGAAACTAGAATGGATGTTTTAACTTCGCTCTGACAATCTACCTCCACTCATATTTCTGATCATATTCATGAATGGAGGAGACAACGTCGGCTCAGTAAAGCTCTTATTCTGGATCAATTATTGGCCGATTGGTTCACCAAATCATTGTTTATTATCATAGCCAAAGACATCGCTATGGGTGGGGAAATTACAAAATAACAAGTTATTTCATGTGCCCAGTGCTTAGACTTAGTCTACGCTCGATCTGGCACTTTATATGACATAATTCCCAATGCCCCTCGCCCCACACATGACCCAACAAAACCTCCCACGGGATCACATGCCGATGGAATCATTAGTTTCGTTCATACCCAGCCTTCTACTCAATCGGTTGGATCACAAAGCCACATGGTTTCAACCCCAACCCTGTCACAGGCTGGTAATATCACCAACCATTCACCCAATCATGTTTCCACTGTGGAGGTGAATTCAGTCCAATCTACTTCATCTCAAAAGTCTAGTGGTAAGAAGAAAAACAAAGGTAAATCCAAGAAACCTTCTAACCAGCAGGAACACAAGAACAATAGAGACTCTCCTAACACCAAACCAAGACAGAAGGCTAAGTATCCATGTTTACTATGTGGTGACAACCACTTCACGAAAGAATGTCCACATTGTGAAGAAGTCCAAAAGTTCCTCAAATGAAACCCTCCACCCCCAGTTTTAACAGACCCCTTCCCCACACAACAACAACAGTTGGTCACGCAACAACATACTCCTCCTCAAGGAGAATCATCCACGACTGCTCATGTTCTCATGATGCATAGTGAAATCGTTGACTTATCCACTAGGGCACGTACATACGATTTTGCTCCCCATAAGGAATCTATTGGAGGTAATACTGAAAAATCCTCCACATCTGCATCCATTGTTCCTCCGTCACAATGTCCTTTGACCATAGACAAACCTCTACCAGATGCAATTTTGCGTCCACCCAAAAGCACAATATGTAAAGTGATTTTCAACCCCAATGCTTGGGCCGCTCAAAACTACAACATTGTGGAATATCTAGCCTAGGAACCATGTACGATGTCGACCCTTGAAGTCTTACAAAACTGCCCTAATCAGGGTAAGACTCTGCTATCTGTTATTGGAGCAGTGGATCCAGAATCATCTGATACCATCATGTTTAGATTGGACTACTTTAAGCCAAGGTTTTCACACCAGTTGTCATTTCAAATCACTACCAATGTCATTGGGAAAAACATCCATCGTATTGTCTTAGACGAAGGAGCCTCTACTTCTGTAATGTCCTTGTCCTGCTGGAAAGCCAACGACTTTCCTGAACTGAATCGTTCCCCTACCACCCTAAAAGCATTTGACGGACATGGATTCCAACCACATAGGCTTCTACAATATTTAGTCATTGAGTTGGGAGGAAAGACTATTTCCATTAATGTGGAATTAGTCGCAGCCCCATTGGATTACAACTTATTGCTTGGTCGAAAATTGTGCAATTCCCCCAGCAAGGGAAAATTGTCACTATCGACCAACTATATTTTTGTACACCATACATCACAACTCATCCTGCGGATACTATACCTCTTTTAGGACACTCTTCGCAAATATATGAGAGTGTGGGGGTAGGACTCCTTAAAGACTCATCTCTGATCAGAATCTTTCCAACACCTGATACCCCATCACACATTGCCATGGTGAACATGATCTCTTCCATAACCCCATCTTCTTCCGACTGAACAGATCCTTGGATTGTTCTTGATCCTATCGATATCGATTCAATTGGAGATTAGATGCCTCTCAGCCCTGTTGAGGCCTCGGATGTGCAAGGTATGCATAGTGCTGGAATGGATTCCTAAGCTCTCAACGGAGGGGGGAAACCCAGGCTGAAAGGCTTCAAAAGGCCCTACGCAAGGACAGTTCTATCCCCAACCTGTTTGGTATAGTAATCTCCCATGGATATTCAGCCTCTGCTGGCACTCTAAGAGTTGGTAAGTTTTGATCCGAAGGATCAGTTTTCAAAAGAAGAAAACCTAAGTGTAAAAGTCTATGAACACAAATCTGTCTAAAAGGAATCTAAGCTAAGTTAGATCTACTCTAAGAAGGTGTTTTGAGATAGGTTCAATTCAGCTTGATAGGAAATAAATAAGTATTGTTCATCAACTTAACAGAAATGTTAAAATACTTGTTACTTATTTGCCCAAATTACCATTAACCAATGAAAATTAATTAATAGTGAATTAGGGATTGCATGCATTCAAGATCTGACCTATAACTGATATGTTAATTGAAAAATCAACATCAATTATAATTCACTTATAATAACCATTTGCAGAAATCGATAAAAGTTTTAATTGAATAAACTCTTTTAAAACATTTAAAGATACACAGATCACAAGCAGAGAGAAATCAAAATTGTAGATCAATGTATTTATAGATTGCAAAAGATTAAAACAGTATTAGATAAGAATTTTGGAGAAAATCACATTCATCAAATAAACTTGATCAAATTGACAAAAGTAGATCTGAAAATAACTTTACTGTATTTAATGACAGTCTGTAAGAAATTACAAGCTTGTATCAAAACAGAGCATCTCCAGCCTCTCCTGTAGATTTTCTCTCCAAATTCCATCATCCCTTCTCTACGAGGAATCATCTCTTTAAATAAGAGTTGCAAAATAATAATACAATGAGTAAATTCCCACAAACCGGGATTACAAAATCAAAAATAAACTAATGGCCTAGAAAAACTTGCCATTTGTCCCAGATCTCTAACAACTCATCCACAATCGGATAGTTAGTTGACTCAAGCCCCAACTGGGCATTACATTCGAATGTTTCCATCTCATTCTTAGCTAACTTATGCCAAATGCAGATAAAAACATGGATTTTATGTTCCAGGGAGACCGGTTTCCTGATCAATTGCTCCACATCATCGATCTTGACCTCCTCAAGGAGTTGAATTTTTTGTTGGGCTTCTTCACATCTGCGCTCAATTTCCTCAATCTTCAACTTCGGCGGGCAAGAATCTTCAATGAGCTCCATGGCAGGCAACTAGTGACTTTCCATGACATTATCTGTTGCGTACCACCACCTGTTACACATAGCTTGTGCTCTCTTGAGAATATCTTCAACTGACTCATTAAGTTCAAGCCAAGTGTTCAATGCACCTCTGATTTTCTTAAATTGAAAGCTGTTAAGAATGGGGAAGCCTTCTAGTGTGTCCTTGATATATCTCTGCCACTCACTAATTTTTTCATTTGCCTTAGAAGCTTCCAGCCTTTTGGCTTTCTGCTCTTCAAGGGCGCCATACATCTTACCAAAAATTATATGAGTCTCCCTGATCTCATCCAGGGTGCAAAATAGCTTCTCCAGAAACTTATGATGCTCTTCATTGACTTGAAGGGCCAAATCCTTAAACTCCTGGGATGACAGCTTAAAGAAAGTAGAAGAGGCTGCACTTGTAGTTGCATCCTCACATTGCTTTTGCAGTAAGGCAATCTTCTATGTATTGGCAGAATTTTCAGTTTGTACATCTCAAAGTTCAGCCTACAGAGAGGTATTGCTTCGCTCCAAATATTCTATCTTGTCTCCCCATGTCCTCTGAAGAGTAGCAACATAAAATGCATGTTCCTCCTTGGTCCTCACCAATTCTTCTGCCGGCCTTTCCAATTCTTCCTTCTTATGATCAAGCTCCCTATTCAGTATCTGGACTGAATCAAGGTTTGCACCAGCAAATGCTCCTAAGGTTGTGGTTGTTTCAATTGCTCCAGTCTGAGGTTCATTTGTTTGCTGAGTCCATACTATTTGATTAGGAACAGATACTTCCAATTCACCTTGATCCCTGCTCCTCTTTTTACCCCTCTTTACTACTGCTTTGTTTTCCTTGCTGTAGAAATAATGCCCAAGGGGGGCTACATCATCATCTTCATATTCAGTTATTATTTCAGAATTCATTGAAATAACATTCTATGTTGAAATTAGCGAAGGTGTTTGAGTGGCCATGGGATTGGGTATAGGCATGGTAAATTCGGGAGTAGTCAAAGGTGTAGAGACAATCAGAGGAACTGATGGAACAGGGGTAGGAGAAGGGATTGAAGTGAAGGCTTCAAAAAGTGAGACATGATCATCATTCACATGTGGTAATTGAGAGGGAATTGAGGGTGGCTCATCCATAGCAGGAAATGACGAAGTAGATGTGGATAATTGCAGGGGGACAGCCAAAGACTGGACTTCTGCAAAAATAGATGGAGGGATTGAAAAAGGACCTGAGTGGTCTGAAAATGGGGTGGCTCTGGAAGTCAAAGTATGAAAAAGTTAAATATATAGAAAATGGTGGCATTACTCATGGAGACAACAGAGAAATATCCTGAATAGATGAAAGTAACAAGGATGAAGTTGGAGCATCAAGTGCAGTGGTGAGTTCCAATACTTGTTGGTCAGGATTAGAGTGATCCATTTCAATAGTATCTAACAAATCTGTAACTGCCTGTGGGTTTTCAATAACTTCTTCGATGATTTCTTCAGTGATCTTCTCAGTCACTTCTTCAATCACTTTTTCAGTAACTTCTTCAGTCACCTAAACTGCAGGATGTGGATCCTCTTCAACATCACTATCAATGAGATCAACAGTGGGGACCTGTGATGTAGGTACCTAGATTTTTTGTCTTTTAGCTGGGTTGGCCTCAGTCATTATCACATCATCAGATGCCTTTACAGCTGCAGCAATCACTTGAACATCCACAGTAAGCTTAGGAGTTTCAGTCATTCGAGTATCAATCACTGAAGTGATTTGTGCTAACTCCTGCTGGAATTGATGAGAGGTATGCAACAAGGCTTTGACCTGTTCTGTTGTCTTTACCTGAGGAAGATCCTCCATGGGGGTTTTACCTTTATCCCCATCTAGATAAGTAAGCATTAGTGGGGAATTAGCCTGTTGGATCTGCTTTTGTTCTTTATCTCTTCTCATCTACTCAATTAGATTCATCTCTATTGTTCGTTGCCTTAAAACTTTAGCTTTGATTTCTTTCTGATATTGCATAATCTGATGCTGCTCATCTAAACTCTTGGCCCTAGCCAGGACCTCAGAAAATGTGTTCACTCCTTGATATATGGATTTATATGGAAGTTCCTCATGGACATAATCCATATTCATGTGATATTGTTTGAAATGTGCATCAAGGAACTTCTTAGGATCATGCTTCCTTTTGGGAGCAAAACCCAACTTGAGAGGTGCCAGCTGATCACCAAGTATTGTAGCCCAACTTGAGGTTGGAATGACCAATGGCCCAAGGTTCAAAGAAAATTTAGGCCAAGTCTTCTTTTTGGGACCACTTAGCTTTCTGTAGACACCATCAGTAACAGTCTGATAGGAGACTTCTTGAATGACCAACCTATCAAGCACTATTCTAGGCAGAAGATGAACAGTGTCACTTTCCCAGACTCTGATATATGAAAAAGACTCATAAACATACCAATCACCAATGGTATTGATGAAGGCCCTGGCATCAGCTAAGAAGGAAGGTGCCTCTTGTTTGAAAATCTTAAAGTAAATGGTGCCCATAAAATGGTCACAAATGTCATAAAATAATGGCACAAAATTGGTTTCCCATAGTGTTGAATGATAGATGTGAATTGGTGGGTCTGAAAGTGTCCAATGCCATCCCACGTTAGGAAATTGAAATTCATAGCAAAAAACATCAATAATGAAGGCTGACAGGTAAAAATGTGGCTTTCTCAGGGTAGGTTCCTTTTGATAATCTTGGATTGTTGTTTTTAGCTCTGATGACAGGATAGATGCCCAAGGGAAGGATTCTCCTGTTGTTAACACATGGTGAGCTATCGGAGCCCATTCAGCTTTGAAGACTAAACAGTTGGGAAGTCCAAAGAGCCTGCAGAACACGTCTGCGAGTAAAGAGTAAGGTTCCTTGAACCAAGCAATCAGATAGAGGTTATCAGCTTTTGTCACAAGGCTGCTAGGTTTAAACATCCATGATTTAATCATTTCATCAAAATTGTACCTAGTCTTGGAGGATTGAATGAATTCAAGGCTAAGGATTTGTACAGTCAGCTTAAGAGCAAAAGATCTGATAAAAACTTCAGGGCGGAAGGTTTCCAATTGTGACCCTGCACTATCATTAAACAACCGGTCCTTAGGGTTAGCATTTTCCACAATCCATTTAACAGGGTCTGTATAAGGTAGGACAGCGGGGCGAGCAGCAATGGCATGGATTTGAGAAGCCCTAATTTTCTCATACGCAAGTCGGTCTTCTTTGATGTCAGAAAGGTCATCATTATCAAAGATTGCATAGATTTTGGACCAGTCCATTTGGTTGGTTTCAGTGACCCTTTCACTGGTATCTGAGAAGATACCGAAATTTGGGTCTTTGGTCAGCAAATCCCTGTGGACTGTTTTAGAGCGAGTGTTCTGTGACATCTTGGCGAGGATTGGAAATTCTGGTAAATAGCTTGGAAATTCTGGTAAACAAATAAAAAAAAATTAAGACTAAACCAAAAACAGGAAAACGGTAAACAATGAATGCAAAAACAACAACAAACCAACCTAAGAATAACTGGAAAATCGTGAAAATGACCCCTGGTAAGAAATCGATAGTGGAATCCACGTAGTAGAGCGAATTCTCAAAAGTAAAAAATGATAAAGAAAAATATGAAAAAATGCTTATTTATCAATTTGTGGTCTGTTGGCACGGGATAGATCCGCAGGAAGTGCGGAAGCCGGCAGGTGCGAAAGGGTCATTTCGCAGAAAAAGGACCTTTCGCAGCTTGTGTGGAAGTATAAGATTTAATAGATTAATCAAGTCGGTTAGGTGGACCATTTTGTAATAAGATGAAAGCATATAAGTAGAATATGATTGTAAGCCTAAGGGTATCGGAGTTTCGGGGATTGATCCGGTCTTTCGGGTTTTGGGCTTTGTATCCGCAACATGATGTATTGACAGTTTCTGCGAGGTTAATTCCGCAGGTTTGATGAATGAATGAAGATGTTCGGTTATGATATGGATTCTGTTGTTGTAATGATGTGATGATGAATAATGGGTTCTATAAATGTTTTCTATTGGTTAATGCGAATGTATTGTTGTGTATGTTAAATATGTGCTAGAAACTGTAATTAGCTTAAGATGCGAATGATCAGTTAAGTAGTAGGTTGTGAATGTTCTAATCTCTGGTTAATGTGAAAGTAATGTGCGCATATCCTCTACATAACTACGGAAGCTTGGTTCCAGCAGCCCTCTTATCCACCTCGGGTGAGACTGCACTTGCTCTACAAGTGTTGTTGGGAAGGGTTACACCTTTCCAGGCCGGTGTATAAGGGAGTTTGGGTTGATAGTTTGTTGGCGACAATGCGAAGTAAACCCTGTCGATAGACATTGTGTCAACATGGTCGGATCAAATCTAGACCATAAGATCAAAAGAAAAGAACGGCAGAGATTACCCCCTGCAGGATGCAGGATCGGGTTCACTAGTTTTATTTTCAAACTTTATTCAAATTCCCGCAATCCGCAATCTGCAACTTGCGGGTTGCGGGTTGCAGGTTTACAAACTGCAAAAACAAAGAACAAACGTGTTTTTGAAATCCGCAACCCGAAATTTCAGGTTTCGAGTTTCAGGAATGAAAACAACGTTCAAAATTAAAATATCATTTCTCGCATCCCACAATCCGTAATTTGTGGGTTTCTGGAATGCACAACGCGGATTATTAATACAACGACTTTCCACAATCTGAAATCTAGAATTTGCGGGTTTCGGGTTTCGGATTGCGAGATCGAGCTTTCCAAAAATATTAACACAGTCTTCTCACAACCCACAATTTCGGGTTGCAGGTTTCGGGTTGACGATAATCCAAAATAAAGAACAAACAATTCTCGCAATTCACAATTGTGGGATTGCGTATTTCAGGATTTCGGGTTTCGGATTTGCGAAAAGAAAATGACACTTTAAAGAATCTAAGGCATTCTGCAAATCAAGAAAACAACCAAAATTTAGAAATTTTCAAAGGAAAAAAATGATAATTGCAAAGTCCAAAAATCAAAGGGTATGAGACCATCACAAACAAAGTTTACCATCTTACCTAAATATCTTTGTATTTACAAAATGGGGCTCCCATGATCGAATGAAGCATGGGATATGTTGTACTTACAACAAGCCCATTTGAGGCTACCTATGATGCCATCCAATCAGAATCTGATTCACCTGATTACCATCACCTGGTGGCATCAGACCCACGGTCTCTACCATCATGGTTAAACTCGTCCTCGCCATCCCTGGATCATCTTCTCGAGACATTCCCCTTCGATGAATCCATCATGGAGGTTATGAGCTTGGATGAACTTCCATGGGAAGACCATTACCATCGATCGTCCTTTCTCCCGCCTTTGGATACGGTAGAGAATGTAATTCAAACCATATTTTCACTAAATGTCGTTTCCAACCCCCAGTCCCCTATTCTTACCCAGGATACGGTAACCGAAGGGAATCTGGTAAACATTATGCCTACTACTACCCACGGGGGATTCACTAGCGAGGCAATATCATATCACGTCCATTCATATTGGGGGTTTGAATACTCTTAAAATCCTCAAAAATATATTGCCTTGTATTAAGGGGTCAAGGGGGGTTTTTAATTTGACATAGTAATATAAATATTGGGGGTTATTTTATTTGGGTGGGATGAGGAATAACCTCCAAATCATGGGATGGATTCATACCTCCAAATCGTGGGCTCAATTCATACCCACCTAAAACTTAAGGACCCTCCATTTTTATTTGATATTGCTTATGATCCTAAGTTTTGCATAAATATGATAATAGTGTACGAATAATAATATCAATGGAAGTCTCTTCGGATTACTGGCTTTGATCCATACTCATTCAATAGCTTATTTAGGCTTGGTTTGAATTGATGTTATATTTTTTTTCATCTTTAAGTTAAGAGATGTAGTTAATTGGGAGTTCCAGAGTTGAATAATTGTATTGTATTTTTTGTAGGCATTCAAGTAAAAGATCTAACTCTTAAGTTTTTAGGTTGGGTTTAAGGTGGGTATTGAGATTCAATCAAACCTTACTCCATGACAACCCAAAAAAGTGATATCAATCTTTCTTGGCTCATTGGCACCAAGAAAAGTTAGATCAATCTTTCTTGACCAATTATTTCTTTCAACTTTTTGTATTCTTCTGTAACATTTTCACATTTCCAGTTAGCGATAGTTTTTAGATTGAGTTATATTTGGCACATTCATAATTGTAATTTCAATTCTTATATGCAAGGCATTTCTCTTAATATAGTATTGAAACTGACATGAACATAGGTGAAAATATTAATCCTTATTTACATACCCTATGGGTTATCGTTACCATGAAATGGTATCATATAAGTTTCACCATCTGTGTATCTTTGCAACTATTCCATGCTTGAAACCTGACAATGGAGATTTTTCTGTCTCCAATAAAGATTAAAAAAAAACACTAGATATAACCCAAGAAAAGGTAACTAAATGTTGTTAATTCCCTTGATTGCAAGAATAAATGTAGAGGAAGTGGAGGAAATTCATTGCATCTTGTGAGTGAACAAAATCCAAGCTATGCACATGATCATATGGTGTTATTGGAAAGTAAGAGAAATTTTTCTATGTTCATTTGGGTTCAAACATCAATGATGTTTGTTTTGATAGGAAGGTAGGGGAGTCCATCCACGAAAAGGTTTCATTTTTGAATTTTTATGGAGTTTAAATTATTAAGCTTCTAGAAAACATGAGCTCTCTATGACTATACTTATATTTACATAATATAAAATTGGTAGATTGACAGACTATGGTGTGAAACATCTACAATTCTCATCTTTTCTAAGCATTGCACTAACTATTGGACTATCATCCATTTACATTCTTTGTTATGTTGACCTCTTGACTGGGTTTCCTTTTACGCATTTTCCTTTCCAGTACTATTTCGTTGGGTCTTCCACTATCCAACGCTACAAATTGATCAATCACCCTTGCAATCCTAGTGAGAGTTAGGGCTCTTGTTTGTACAACTTGATAATATGATATAAAGGGGGTACTAAAAATGGGTTGATAAAAATGGATACATACAATATATGGTGAAGCAAGGGGTTTTCTTAATTGGAAAGGAATATTGGGAGGGGGGTTCAACAATTAAATTTTAGGAGAGATTTTCCAATATTTAGTGAAATTAGAGATATTCTTTAATATCATGCGAATGATCGTGTTATGTAACAAGTTCACTAAGTGAACCCCCCGTGCTACTACCATCCACATTTTGGTAAATCCCGACGTCATGGAGCTTATTCATATTGGCCAAACTTGTTCCTCTGAGGAAATCAAAACCTATACGGCCTTGTTCAAACAATTACATAATGTATTCGCATGGAGCTATGAAGAAATGCCCGGGATTGATCTTGCGATTGTGGTCCATGAGATCAAAACTTATGCCTGTGCAAAACCTATCCGGCAAAAACTCCATCCAGTACACCATCGAAAGACTGCAGCAATCAAGGAAGAAATTGAAAATTTGTTGAAAGCTAGTTTCATTTATCCTGTCCCCTTGACAGATTGGTTCTCTAATATCATTCTTGTTACCAAAAAAAAAATAACCATCAGAGTTTGTGTTGATTACAGGGATCTAAATAAGGCTTGTCCCAAGGACAAATACCCTAGCCCATTTATCGACCAAATTATTGATAACTGTGTCGGTAGTGTCATCTTCTCATTTATGGATGGATTTTCTGGCTATAATCAAATTGAGATCCACCCCGTCGATCAACATAAGACTGCATTCATCTGCCCATGGGGTAAATTTGCGTACCGAAGTCACTATGAATTTTTGGTCATGCCTTTTGGCCTTACAAATGCACCTTCCACATTTCAAGGTTTGATGAATTCCATTTTCAAGCCCTTACTTGAAAAATTTGTGTGAGTATTTTTTGATGATATACTAATCTATATCAAGTCTTGGTGTCACCTACCCAAATTTTTGAACATTATTATTTATTTGCAAAAATACTTTATGTTAAAATTAATTACAAGTTTTGTAATTATGATCAGTTTTGATCATGGATGAATGTAATTACTGAATATTATTATTTAAATAAATTAATTAGGAGACAAACACTCAGGAGGACTGTTGAATGAGTGTTCACTGACCCACTAGGAGGAATGGAAGTTGTTGAAATGAATGGGACACATGGCACCAGTTACATCACACCACTAACTGTTGGTTATGGGACAACTTCCCCTTAAATAGGGCATTATCCCCCAAGTGGAGGGAGTGAGCAAGCAGCTCATTTAATGATCCAGTAACATCTGAAAAGGCCTAGGTAGCCTATAAAGGCAAATTCGAATTGGGCAGGAAGCCCTTAATCAACATTTCTGTAGAATGTTTTCCTCTTGCAAATCAGGTGATTTCAAGAGAGATTCGAATAAGGGAGATTAGTGGTGATTGAAAACTGATTTTTTACTTAATATTGAAGAGAAACAGAGTTGTAGGAGCAAGTCTTTTGGACTGCTACCTATTGAAGATTCAGAAGATTACTACAACAACAAGAAGTCCATATTCCTGAAGCTTTTTCCTCCTGGTGGTTCAGCGAACAGGCTCGGGGGTCCTAAGACAGTATTTGACTGTTTTCAGGAGTTTGGTTGGGTGGAACGGTCTTCCTGAGTTGTTTGTTGCCCTACAGGTTTTAATCAGGTTCTACAATTTCCTACTTATTTAATTTCTGTTATGCTTAAACAGTATTTTTTGTGTTTCTGTTTTTAAAAGAAAAATCTAACCCTAGAATGGTTCTAAGTCTGAATGTTAAAGTTTAATGGCGAAGATGAATAGATAAATCAATATCCCCATTTTTCCATATGCTATTTGGCAGCATCGTACTCTAGTAGAGATATGCAAATTAAAATGGAATAGAAGATAGGCAAATTGTGCCATTAAATTCGATAGCTAGATAATAATCTGGTAAGCATCAGTTTCTGTTCTTAAGTTAACTAATTATAGGGGGTCTGTATAATATGTAATATATATAATATTTTCTCATTTTTATAATAATCATTCAATTAAATAATTCTTGCAATCATCCTACAAACGCATACATTATATCCATGAAAGGTAGATGAATTATACACTGTACATGGTTTTAAGACTGTTACATTGAATAAAATATTCTTGATAATAAGCTGGAAAACAATAGTTTTTCACACAAATATCATATGCATATTTTTCACTCACGCACAGTTTCATTATAATTACTACACCAGCATTTTATGTATAGGAAATTAATTTATAGATAGAATTATAGTTTACATAGTCTTCACGAATTTCTACACTATGTATTCATATTTCTTTCATTTTCTATAGTACTGTTGTATTATCTAGAAATGTACAAATGATAAGAATTTACTAAAACAATTATTATTACCATATATTTATTCTTTCTTTGGACCTGCTAACATTGGTTGTGATTATCATAACTCTGAGTTCGTATCAAAAGGAAAACCCTAGCTAGGTTTATATTGTTCATAACAAAACTCTACACTCTTTTCAAACCTGAGATCGAAACCAAGCTAGTTTCTTAAACAAATGATCAGATTATCACTTCAACAAAAAACAAATTAGGGTTTGACCCTATTCGTCTTCTTTGCAAAATTATCACTGAGTTATCAGTTCAACCTTGTACTCTTTTGTTCAAACATCAACAAATAAGAATACACATTATCAATCTACATTTTTAAAACAAAACAAACAGACTTATACAAAGGGTTCAGCATATTTTTCTCATGTTAACGTTGAAGTTTTATTTACAAAGAAACCTCATCATCAACGAATTATCCAAACCCTAAACTAGCTCGACAAACATTGTAGTAACCTTTAGCTTAAGGACGAATTACATCATCAACTTACAGTTTCCAGGCTAACAAACCAGATATCTTTACAACGTTTTAAACATACAATGTATTACAAAAGGGGAGTATTATTCTTACACACAGATCGAGCCCTCGGCTCTCTGTCTTACGGTCATAAACATTTCGCAAAACAAGTCGAATCTCATAAAAGCTCAACATCACCACAGAATAACTTCTAAAACAAAGACGAAGCTCGAGCAACGTTTGTAATATGTTTTTTAACAGGGAAACGAAGTTACACAGGGTTTATCCCAAATTTTTCCAATAGGCAGAAGAGCCGAATATTCAAATCGACGAGTTAAATCTCTAGTCAACAAACAACAAGTTTGCAAAATACAACACCGAAGTATCATTGTTAACAATCGTGTTTTGAAGACTTCCCAAACCACCTTCAATGACAAAGCCGCGGCACAGACGAAGGGCACTACGAGGGTATAGAAGACCCGAAGCTTACCGGTGTAAGAGTGCGAGGTTTTCCTTTCGCCATACCCTAGCCAGACATCCTGTTTACACCCTGCAACTAACATTAAACCAAAGTTAGACATCTGATACTTTTATAAACCGATTTTTGAAATGCAAATAGCTTTGCTAAAACAAAAAGCTTACCTCCATAGCTTGACGAGGACATTGTCACAAACGACACCAAGGAGCCACTTTCCTCGCCTAAACTCTGTATTTTTCCCTCGTTTTCACTCTTGCATGTCTCAGAGATATTAAAATATAAAACTATAACCTTCGAACCAGAGAATCTATCTTTTTAAAACCACTTCACCATCACAGTAAAGAAACCTGCAATGTCAAATTAAGGAGAAGGTCTCGAGTTCGAAACCCTTGCAAACTTCCTACCCAGACTTCGGCAGCCTGTCAACCACCCCAGCCGAAACAATAGCACAATGAATCATTTTCTTCAAGTCTTAACTCTTTTCCCACGATAGATATTAGGGTTTCATCCGACAGTTTAGGTTCATCACCATCGACGGTCTCTACATTGCCAGCAAACTAAGATTTGGTACAAACAACGTCCGCAATAAATACCAAACCTACCTTACAGGTTGACAACGCCACCATGGCACACGATGGAGCATGCACAACTAACGCGTGGTGTATTAATCCTACACATCGACGAGTTTGGAGACAATCATGTCTACCTGGAACAATGGACATCCAACTCAGCAGAGACACGACACCGAGCCTTTAATACAGGATCAATACATGATCTCCACCGCAGCTTGAGACCGACACCATTAAATGAACCAGCAACCTGTCAAGTTTCATTTTAAATGCCTGTCAGCATCCTCGACGTGACTTCAAAACCCTGCATTAATTCGCCACAGTATTAGAAATACTATGCAAAGAATTCACTATATTATTGCACTATATTATTATAGTTTCGACGTAATACATTTGATAACAATTACACACCCATTTTATAGTTTAAGTGATAATCTTTTGGTTGCACCTTAATACAAGAAGTTTCGATATAAATCTATAATGTGGATAATAAACCAAAAAACGACATAGTCACACCACTATGTACATAGGACTTGAATAGACCATAATATGAAATGATAGTTAATCTTTTGTGTAAATGTTTATTATTCAATTGTTACAAATGCCTAGTCTTTGGGAAGGACTATTTTTTATTATTAAGACCTAAATAATTATAGTAGAGAATAGGAATGGTTAACCATAAGTCTTTAAAGTTAATTTAAAAGTGTTGTATAAAAACTCACATACAATTATGCTCTCACATATAGTTTGGTATCTTGGAACAATAAGTTCTCCGGATTCCTATCCACTTTTGGTACGGTATTATCCTAGTACTACTAATTAAATGACGACAACAAAGCAGCTGATACAATGACGACAACAAAGCAGCTAGCACAATGACGACGACAAAGTAGCTAGTACAATGACGACGACAAAGTAGCTAGCACAATGACGACAACAGAACCAGCTAGTATAACGACGACTACAGTGAGGATGTTTATTAAATTGATACAAGACGAACCTTGGAAAGTTGAAGAGCAAGCACGTGAACCGTACCTGTATGCTTTTACACTTGCAACAACCTCTATTGATTCTATTCTATTTTCATACGATGAAGTTGAACTCATGCTATTTGGAATTTATTGCAATCATGAAACTTCTTACCTGTTGTCTGCACATAGAACAGGTCCAATGTTTTAGCATTATAGCTAAGTAAGCTTCGGGGCCCCTCATAGGACTCCCTTGGGCAACAAAGAAGCAAACTGTCAGTATCGTCTCAAAAAAATATTTCCACATTACACTTCTAACCTTGCATTTCATTATTACATATTTCATACATTGCATTGCTTTGAAAGGTGTCGCATCAAAAGTCTAATCTAACCATGCATTTAACTATCTTAATGATAGAGGTTACGAATATAATTAAGTTGTCACTGTCGCATTAGTTTCTTCAGAAATATATTGGTGTTTAATACAAACAGCTGTTAGTTAACATTGTTACATTCAGCAATTGTTACCTTCCGCAATGATGAATTATTATAAATTAAGCTAATATTGTCGTTAATAAAAAATTTAAATTTTTACGAAAATATGGGATGTTACACTTGGGAAGAACATGTTCAACATGTTGACAGGGTACTACAACTACTAAAGGAGCAACAACTATATGCAAAAACTTCCAAATGTTTCTTTGGGGTAGAGATAGATATTTGGGTCATATTGTATCTCATGAAGGTGTCAAGGTAGACCTTAACAAAATTAAAGCCATGATGGACTGGCCAATTCCCAAAAAAATGAAGAATCTTAGAGAATCCTTAGGTTTGAATGGGTACTACAGCAAGTTTGATCGGAACAATGGAAGAATAGAAGCACCTTTAACAACATTATTGAAGAAGGAAGAATTTTCTTGGACTCCAGAGGAAACTCAAGCTTTTGAACAACTTAAAGAGGCAATGTGCAAAGCTCATGTTTTGACCACACCAGACTTCAAACATCTAAGCCTCCTATTCACATGGATCTTCAAGGGTCATTGATAAGCACTCCAAGGTATTTAAAGATATTCCAAAAGGTCTTCCACCTACTCGAGATTTTGATCATGCTATTCACTTAATTCCAAGAAGTGTTCCTCTTAACATCAGACCTTATAGATACCCCTATAGCCAGAAGAGTGAAATTGAGCATATGGTTGAATAAATGTTAGAGGTTGGAATAACTAGGCCTAGCCAAAGTTATTCCTCTGCACCAGTGCTAATGGTACAAAAGAAGGAGGGATCATGGCGTACGTGTCCATATTACAGAGAGCTCAACAAGATCACCATTAAAGATAAGTTTTCCATTCTTGTCATTGATGAATTGTTAGATGAAATACATGGAGAAACTTACTTCACAAAGTTGGGTCTTTGTTCAGGGTATCATCATATCAGAATGAAGGAAGACATCCCTAAAACAAAATTTAGAACTCATGAAGGTCATTATGAATTTTTGGTCATGTCTTTTGGCCTTACAAATGCACCTTCCACATTTCAAGGTTCGATGAATTCCATTTTCAAGCCCTTAGAAAATTTGTGTAAGTATTTTTTGATGATATACTAATCTATATCAAGACATGGGAAGAACATGTTCAACATGTTGATGGGGTACTACAACTGCTAAAGGAGCAACAACTATATGCAAAAACTTCCAAATGTTTATTTGGGGTAAAGGAGGTAGATATTTGGGTCATATTGTATCTCATGAAGGTGTCAAGGTAGACCCTAACAAAATTAAAGCCATGATGGACTGGCCATTTCCCAAAAAATTGAAGAATCTTAGAGGATCCTTAGGTTTGACAGGGTACTACCACAAGTTTGTTCAGAACTATGAAAGAATAGAAGCACCTTTAACAACTTTATTGAAGAAGGAATCATTTTCTTGGACTCCAGAGGCAACTCAAGCTTTTGAACAACTTAAAGAGGCAATGTGAAAAGCTCTTGTTTTGACCACACCATACTTCACAAAAGCCTTCATTGTGGAATGTGATGCCTCAAGAAATGGAATTGGTGATGTTCTGGTGCAAGAAGGATGGACCCTTGCTTTCGAAAGACGACCAATCAAGGGGAAGAACTCACAGAAACCCATTTATGAGAAGGTTATGATGGCAATACTACATGCACTTAAGCAATGGAATCCTTACCAAATAGGTAGGCGCTTCAAGGTCAAAAAAAATCATGATATTCTTAAGTACTTCTTGGAAAAGAGACTATCTTCATAAGATTAAAAAAAAATGGATAAGCAAGATATTGGGATATCACTTTGAAATAATCTCTTAAAAAAGGAAACAAAATGTGGCGGCAGATGCACTCTCCAGAAAAGATGAGGATGTTGAGGCATTACTTTCTGTGATTTCCTTTATACAACTCGATTGGGTAGTAGAAGCAAGGGAAGAATGGAAGAATGACCAATCTATGTGGATGCTCATTCAAAAGCTACAGAAAGATCCCAGTGTGTCAGATACATTTGTGTGGAAAATGATTCACTATGGTATAAGGATCGCTTAGATATATGTAAGAACTCCCAACTCAAACAAAAGATCCTTTTGGAATTACACACCTCTCCTATTGGTGGGCACTCAGGATTCCTAAAAACGTACCATGAGGTCAAGAAGGAATTTTATGGGAAGGTCTTAAATCTGATGTTCAAAGGTTCGTGGTAGAATGTTTAGTTTTCCAACAAAATAAAGTTGAAACAGTTAAGACCCTAGGTCTTTTACAACCATTATAAATACCTTATCAACGTTGGGAGGAAGTCTTAATGGATTTTATCACGGGTCTACCCAATTCAGAAGGGAAGAATGTTATTATGGTGGTTGTTTATTGACTCACAAAGTATGCACACTTGTGTGCATTCTCTCGCCCTTTTAATGCAAGTACAGTTGCTACAACCTTCATGGAAATAGTTCGGAAGTTACATGGAAACCCGAATATTATTGTCAATGATCGAGATCCAATTTTCACTGGAAAATTTTGGACTGAACTATTATATTGTTTGGGTACCTAGTTGGCTCACAGTTCATCCTATCATCATCAATCCGATGGGAAAACTAAGATAGTGAACAAATGTTTGGAAGGCTACATTTGTTGCTTTGCATCTAACAAACAAACATAGTGGGTCAAATGGTTATCTTTGGCATAATGGTGGTACAATACTTCCTTCCATACATTATAAAAAATGTCTCAATTTATGGCACTTTATGGGTACCATCCTCCATCTATCACATCTCCCTTAAAAGGAAAATATAAATTTCAAGTTGTGGAAGATCACCTAGAGCACCAGCAAGAATTTCTCCAGTTACTGAAGGACAACCTAGCTATGTCTAAAAATAGGATGAAACAACAAGTATATCAACATCACAGTGAATGGAGTTTTGAAAAATGGGATTGGGTATTTTTGAGGCTACAACCTTACAAACAGATGTCCCTCAAGTAGCTAAATAAAGACAATAAATTAGCACCCAATTAATATGGTTCTTATAAAGTGTTGCAAAAGATTGGTAGTATGGATTACAAATTGAAGCTCCCTTCATCTTCAAGGTACACCCGGTTTTCCATGTTTCTTACTCAAAGAAGGTAATAGGAAACAAGATCCCAATTCAAACTATCTTGCTAGAGCTTGATGAAGAAGGAAAGGTCATATTGGGACCTGAACAAATCACAGAAACAATGACCAAACAACTACGTAATCGGGCTATTACTGAGTACCTCATCAAGTGGAATAACTTACCAGTTGAAGGTTCGACATGGGAAGATGAGTCCTTCATACATAACCATCCACAACTAATCAAGCGTTGAGGACAACACTTCCCTAAAGGGGAGGGGCATGTTAAGCCCTAAATGTTGGCACATTACCCCTTATATTGTGTCTCGTTACATATTATTGATGTCGTCTTGGGTCTATTAGTGGCAATTGTCATAAGTATTATTATATTAGTTATGTCAGGTTGGGTCCATTAGTTGTAATTGTACCTCTGTGTTTCCTATATATAAGAAGGAGACATTTTCCTTTAAATCATTTCATCTTGTCTTCTCTTATATACTTGGTACGATGTATAAGGAGGTTTCCCCCTCGAAGAGGTTTACTATTCATCTGTTTTCTTCATTACTAAGGCATGGATTACTCTTTATGGCCTCTTTTTTCTCTTTTCGTGTTATTTCGGGGAATTTGTTGCTTAACAATATGGCTTCAACGAGAGTTTCAACACGTATAGGACCTCTGGGAATGCTAAAACTCTCCTCCTTCAACATTCTATTGTAATAATCTTTCAATCAACATCCTCATCTCTTATTGATCTACGGCTTCCACCTCTAAAGAATCTCCACCATATATTAATTGGGATACATCAAATGGATCATGACCGCCTGATGGAGGAACATCTTACCTTATCGTAACAGAACTTTCAATCACCCTATCTAACCATACGAAAGTTGGAACATGCATTCGCACAAATTCTAGCCATATGCTACCACAATTAGTCAAAGCGATTGCAACAGTAGTAAGAAACTTTGTGACCTCCAATGCATCAAGGACAACTTTTCTCATGCGTGGAGAAGAAGAACGCAAAAGAAGAGCACTATGTTTATGATTATTTAAGTCTTCAATGCAACCCAATTTGATATACTTCCCAAATTTCTCCGAATATTTCAATATACTTCCCAAATTTCTCCGAATATTTCTTGTAATCCTCTTGGTTATAACTTTGAAAGATACCCTGAGTTATATATATATTTTTTTACAAAACGCTTTTCATTAAATGAACAATGCGAATTTCCTAAAGGATTCCCAAGCAAATTTTCTTTATATTTGGACGCATTATGTCATCGGCGCTCATATCATTCTTACATATCATCAATTAAACTTGTACTGCCATATCCCACATGCTTTCAAGAATCCACTGTACTAGTTGGTAAAAGTGCGGAGAGTTTGTAACTTAATGTTAGTAACACCAAAAAATGTAATACATAATTATATTCATTAATTGTGCGCGATCTTTTGGTACCGGAACTGTGAACTGCCCCGAGCTTAAGCGAAAGAGTAAGCATAGAAGAACAACCAAAACATAAATTTTTTTATACCACTTTCTTTTTCTCGATACAATTTGTGCTCATCACCTGAATTTCATAGTGCATGATTGATTATCGTTGTGCTGAGCAACTAATCTTTGCCAATATATCATCAAATTAATCATTTTATTAAAATAACTTAAACTCTCTAATGGTGGAAACGCCAGACAATTTAAAGCTAGTAAATTCAACAATTGCAGGTGATGACTCGGTAGGCATTAGGAATTTTGACAGAATTTTTTTTATAAGGAGGAGAGCTTGGAAACCCTTTACCAGCTTAGTATTGTTGATGGAAAAAATCATCATCAACATCTTCCAACCAACAAACGTGCGTTTCTTATAGTGACGTGCAACATTTGTAATATCTCTGACTTTGAGGATAATAGCAATATGAAGATTGAAATCTTAGGCTTGAATTTCAAAATATGAAGATCTGGAATAGCGGCCAAAAGAACTAGAATGATACTTGGACATAATGCCATTCATGAATGCATGTTGAAGGAGAACTTATCAACATTGAATGTCCATGGATGTATCTTAGAGTGCGAAACTGAACTAAGGGGATGGAGCAAGGGAAAAGAAAGAAGAGGGAAAAAGATTTTGGAAATTTGTCTTCGAGCAAGGATCTCATTTTGCAAGCATTGAAATGAAAGATGAGGTTTTGCCAATATCCAAGAAGGCAGTATTGCTCGTCTGTTCACCTGTATCTGTATTTATCACGGTTAGGTCGATTAATAGATATGTATGCATAAGCATTTTAATCCACAAATTATTGATCCACTTGAGTCTGATTGGCCATGATGGAGTGGTTAAATAATAATAATAAGAAAAGAGTTAAAAAGGACTAAATGAAATTGAAAATAAAAAGATAAGAACAAACATAATTGTACAAGAAAATTAAAAGGTTGCAGACCAAAATAAACAAACAAACAAAAAACAGAGAAAACATAACAACAAATATAAAATAAAAGAAAATGAATTTATTTTTTTAGATTTGTTTTGTCTTTTAAATTTATTTATGAATCTATTCAGGTTGGGTTACATTCTAAGTAAGGGAATACATCATTAATATTACATTTGAGGTTATTTGTGTGAAAAACATCTTGCCATAATTAAAATTTGACTTGCCAACCAACTGAGCTATCTGGGATGTTAAAACAATCCAGAAAAACTGATCATTGTCTCATATAACCTGCCAACCAATCAAATTTGCATTGCTCTTCGTATGAAAGATATAATGGTCATTAGTATTTTGAATCGAGGTTGGAATGGGACTCACAAGAAAAAATTTATGTGCAAAACAAGAGAGAACATCAAGAGAACATTCATGATTTCAAGAAATACAATCCATCTCTATGCCTTCATCTAGGAATTCCATGCAATCTTCATGAAAGGTAATCTTTGGAAGTTATTGCAATTGAGACAAGTGATTTGGAAATATAGAGAAATCTCTTAAGCCATCTTCTTTGTCAAAAGAGATTAAACAATTATCAGATGAATGATGAGAATAGGATTGATCGTTAGCTTCGAAAACATCAAAATTATCATTATCAAGGGAGGTCTCATACTCCTTAGAAACATATTTATCAAAGATTGGATTCATGTCGACGTCGAATTGTTGATCATGAGGTAGAATTTTAAAGTTAGGTTCCTGAAAAGAAAATGAAGCTTCATGATCAAATTGGTCATTAAAGACATCAAAGTTAGTTTGTTGAAATGCTATGTCGACTTTATTAGGTAAGGTCAAATCACTGATTTGAGGAGTATTAAGAAAAATATTTGCAATTATGTCTTCAATGTGATGCTAAAAAATGACTCCATTAGTCCCTAATTTTTCATCATTATCATAAATAAGATTATTATTATTTAAATAAACAATCATCAAAAGGAGAATGGTCAAACATGGTATTATGATTCGAAATCAAAACTTGTTCTTCATGGGGTTCATCCTCAAAAGTTGTCTCATTAGGTAAAATATGTGAGAATAGATCATCAATACAAGGATCAATAATCTCAAAATTATAATCCGAAGGCATAATTTCAAAAATGATGAGAATATGCCTCAGTAGAGGAGGATTCAAGTCAAAAATTTCATCCTCAAAAGGAATAACACAATTCTATCAGCTTTGAATATAATTGATTAATTTCTGAGCATCAAATTCAGTGACAGCCACAGAAATATCTCTATGATTGCTCACAACTTTCCTTTGGGAAGAACACAATCGACAAATGCTTCACTTTCAAGTTTTTTGTGTGTGTGAATTTGCTCATACCAGGCTTTAATCACTTCTTTAAGAAAAGGCTTGCCAGATGACTGTGGTTTACTTTCAATCTGCACAACTGCAAACGTTATCAATGCAGTCTACCGCCAACTCTGAAATTATTGGAATACATCTTTCACAAAGACTGCAAAAAAGAACTATACGTTTAAGAAAACAGCCTCCACACACTCCATAATAGAGAACTCAGATCAAGACTTATCATTTCCTTTGCTTATTTTATGTGAAGAGATAGTTCTGCCATTCTCTCTGTTATAAGCTTATAACACGTGACTAAGTCGAAGCCAAATCAAGTGTGAAAGGGACCTTAGCTTGTTGATACAAAAGCCTTTGATGAACACCTACTCCATTCTTTGTCATGGTTACATGCGATTCCTCTCCAGGTGAAAGTGAAATGATAAAGTTGGCGGTGACATGAAGCCTGGGATCATATTTTATCATATCCAACAACTGATTTTTAATGTCTTGGGAACTAAATATTTAATATTGATGAAAGCTCATACCACTAAAACCTCAAGAGCTAGCATATTTTCTTTGTAGTTGGCTGCGTGCTTAGGCTATCGAACCGTTAGGATAATTTTGAAACTCAATTTTCTTCCGATCAATACCTTGTGAGATAAAATCGGTTGTTTGAGCTTTTGTTTTTTTCAAAGGGGTCGTGGTAGCCTCTCATTTCCGTTGTTTGAGCTTTTTTTAAAGGCCAATCTAGTTCTCGAATAATGCTACCAAATTGTGCGACAAGGGAAAGCCCCTTCTGGATAAGTCGACTCTCACTTTGCCAGTTAGGTCTCTCAGGCAACCTGGTTTCTTTCCTGAGTCTTTCTGGAGTCTTGCAGTATTTTTCTTGTTTACAGTCTGAGTTGATAGTATGACTAGCATGTTCTCTGTCTTGGTTTACATAGTACCTTTTCAGTTTTTGGCATCCTTATATAAGAAGGCGTGGGATAACTGGCACTCAAATCGCCCCGCTTTTCCGGCGATTTGTTCCTTATATCCGGTTATAAAAACCGGCGGAATCGTAGTTTCACCCCATTTACTGCGGAACTATGCCATGGCACTGTGTCCCAAGAGGTTTTGGCCCATTTTAAGATGACCTAGATTGTCGAAATTCCAAAAAAATAACGAGAAGGGGTGGAATTGTGCCTCGCCGGAAAAAATTTCGTCGTCAACAAGGGGCGATTTGAGTGCTAGTTATCACACGCCATATAAGGATTGGCTTTTGGCAGGTCAAGAAGTCTATCACCATTGGCATGTCAAGAAGTCTATAGATGTATCTACTTTGTGGTCACTCATGACATTTTTTTATTATAATATTAAATGCATCTACTTTGTTTTTATTTTTAGAAATACTTCTTAGGCTGTATTATTATTCTGCATATTAATAAATTAGGAAGCACTTTATTAAAAAATGAGAGATAAAATCCACAAAAGATACATTTATTCTCTCTTTCTCTCTCTCTCTCTAAAATTTTTCACCTAACATAGGCATGTAAAGTGTTGCAAGGTGCGCGCGCACACACACACATTACGTGGGACCCCATAAGTAAAATCATATGTAGATTATCTATTGATGAAAAATTGTTCCTAAATTGCAAGTTGGATTGGAATCGTGTTCTCATATGCTTTGTTTATAAATTGGATGATGGTTGGGAGACTTATACTTCTATTTGTTTCAAATGCAATCATATCATTTCAAGTTTGAGTCATGAATGACAAAGGAATTATTATTAAAGTCCTAATGGTTTAAAATTTGCATTATATGTGACACAAAACAATAAGATTTAAGAGCTTATATTTGTTCAAATGGTAAGTGTTTGGGACATAATCAAAAGATTTGATTATACACAAAGGGTTCAAGCATTAAAAATATAAAGTTTGTGACTCTATGCTACACATTAAACACTCAGTTATGTTCTATGGTGACATTCTATGGTGACATTATAAAGTTACTAGATGTTAAATTATAAGCTATACGTTGTAATGGTAAAGGGTTGGTGAACATAAGGGAATTCGAGTTCAAAGTTTGATAAGGTATATCACATTCAATATATATGGTATTAAATTTCATTTATTTGCTTGTGGAGTGCAAAGATATAGCACCCAAACCAAGATATTCGAGGTGATTTTTCCCATTTAATAAGTTGTTAGTCTCGAGCTGTAATTCAAAAGGTAGTTTTTGTTATGGAAAGTGGTTGACATGGTAGTTGATTTGGCACTCAGTTATTTGTTGAATATATTGGCCTTTTGGAATATGAAACAAACGTGGCTAGGGTTGGCATGCCACACGGTGTAGATTTAAATGTTGAGTGTGTGAGCGTTAATGTTTAAATTCTCGATTTTTCATACGGGTATGAGGTTTGCTTCACTGTTCATTGAGTTTTGTTTCACCACTCCCCTGAATCTTGCACCCAGAGGTTTGCAAACCATTTTTCTGCTTATTCAAGGAAGATTTTGAGGCGTCCAAAGGTATTTAAACAAGCAGTTTGTTCCATATCAAATAATGTATTTGCTCTTTCATTTATTTTTGGCTTCGTTTGGATGGCGTCTTGTTTGCATTTCTCCTTTCCCTTTTCCCTGAATGAAATTATGTTTGTAACAAATGATTTTTCTTTAGAAAAGATGGTGTTTCCGGAATTGAACTAGTGGAAAACGAAATTATTGATTGCAGAATTTTAAAGTATTTATTTTTCCTAAGTGTTGTTGATATGGTTCTTTGGTTGGATGCGAAGTTTCCAGTTTGGTGCACAAGATAACCCATCTTGTAAACCCTCCTTGTTCCATATGGATTGGATTGCCTTGTTTTGCATGTGTTGGTGTCCAGATTTATTCGTAGAAAACAGGGCAAATGTTGGCTGATATATTCAAATTCTGAGTGTTCATATTTACCTCATATAGGAAGTTGATCTTGAAGTATTTATTGTTGGTATCAAAAGAGATTGTTCTATCTTTTAAAATTCAATATCTACTTTCAAATGACTCACAGCGATTGCTCTCTCGACATACCCAAGATCATTTTCATTTTTGTGCCATCTGGTTTTCAAACCCAAATTCATGTGATTAAATTGAAATGTCGAGTCATAGCCTTATGGAGATTCGCATGCAAAGCTAGGGTTTTATTTTGACTCCATCTTGACTGTCGAGAAATTTTCACAACATTTTAGAAGTCGAGTCTCGCTTTTGGTTTAAAATTGAAAATGCCCACCATGGGGTCGGAATGTCCACAGTATGTCACCAAAATGCCTACCACGGGGTTGGGTTGTCTATAGTCATTGTTTAAAATGATCACTGTTGCTTTTTGTTGAAGTTTGATGTTGGATGTTTTGCTCAAAATTAATGGATCTAATTTTGGTTGGGAAACGATTACAAATAGTTTACATGGCAGTCAAAAATTTATGGGTAATGAGGGCTGTTGTGTATAATTCAATCGAGTTACTTGCTATTTGTTTATGAAAAGGAAACTACGGGATTGAAAATGTTCATATGGGAAAATAGCATATGAATTCCATAATGGTTGTGCATTTCGATTACGATTCAAACAGTCTTCAATGTATGAAGTTTATTTATAGATTGGTGCAGTTTCTATTATTTAGGATTCTAATTCTATGGAAGAAGTTTCATCCCACTTGATGGACAGGGAGAGTCTGCCTCTCATAGAAAATATGGATTTTGATTTGGCTGAAAGTTATTATTACTTTACTTTATTTTGATTCATGGATATATTTTTTACTATATTTAAGTGACAACAAACTTAGAGGTATGTTTTGATATATTTTGATACATTTGGGCAAATGCAAGGGTGTTATGAAAGATTGCTTTTACTTTATTTTATGAGTAATGATGATTATGTGGAATATCACATGTTTTGTTACTTGGAGGAACAAGGGGAATATTGAAAGAAAATGGAAATTATAAAGGGGTCCCACCTATTATTTATTGTACTACCTTTATCATATTTAAATAAACTTGCATTAGTAACTAAAAGGTAGCTCCAACTACCTCAACTTATTTTATGAAGATAAAAGGGAGGCACAAGAAGGATGAAGGCATGAGATAATAGAGAGGAACTCTGATAAAGGTTTTTCCTTGTGTTCAAAGTGAGATATTTTTCATTCTTTCATTCATTTTTAAGTTACCTAGTGCTAAAATCTTATTGTTGATTGTAGGATTATGCTAAAGGTGGAAAAAGAAGGATCAAATAACATCATCTATTCTTATGCTATTCTTATGCTTAGAAGGTTAATCACTTGTTTTGGCAATCTATTCAATTATATTAGATTCTAAATTAATTTTCAGTACTAATAGAAATTGTTTTTGCAGAGTCAAGCATGTGACATATTTAATGCATGATTGGTCCAACAAGTTTATCTTGACTTTTCTCTTTGTAAACACCATAAATCTCTATGTGATGTATCATCCCACCTCATATTTCTAAGCATTATTTTGATCCTTACCCTCGCAGGGGTTTGAAAGGAAGGATTCCAGTTGTAACTTGGAATTATATTAATAAAAATTTATGTTGATTTTTGTCTTACTTTGAATCTGATTTTGAATTTGATATCAAATATTTTCTTTGTTTTCAAACATTTAGTTGTCATTTGTATAAAGTATGTTTATAATAAATATACAATGCCTCTTGTTTTGTTTTAATTTTTTTTATAAAGAGAAAGCATCAGACATAAACACTTATTGTTTGTGGGTTTATTGATAATTTTCATTTAAGCTATAAAAATCTAAGATAATTTTCATTTAAGCTATAAATCTAAGCATTAATTCTTGCTTGTTTGATTACATACTTGATACTTCCCAATCTTCTAAGCAATTAGAAAATTCTTCGGAAGTCATTCGTCAAGATATACATTAAGAAGAAGAACGAGAAAGAGTTGCTATGCAATCTATAAACTCTCGACTTGTTCAATAATCTTTCATGTCTGATAATACAAGATGTTCCCATCGTACTACAGTTCGGTCTCCCGAGTTTAATCCTTTTTTAGAAATTAGAAGAAGAAAAGAGTTACTCCAACATTCTTAATCAAAGCTTCAAAGAACCCAATCTGATTCCTTGTCTTCTAATTCAACAATTCCTCTTTATTTTATTCAATCTATCATGACTTCTTCAGGAAGTGGTAGTTCATCCTCATCTTTGTCATCATCTCTAATTGGACGTATGCTCAGCCATTATAATCCTTTCACATCAAGTACTAATCCAGACAAAGTAAGCAAACACTTTGGTATGTTCAAATTTGAGGAAGAATTAGATACTACCCCTTGGCATGTATTTGCTCCTCCTAATCCTCCTCCAGCTATAGCTCCTTTAACCAAGATTAAGGATCATTTGCCTAAATTTTATGGAAATGGCACTATTTCAATTAATGAACATCTTATTGCATTTCCGAATGCTTGTCATAATATAGGTGCAAAACATGCTAATACTTGTATGTGTTTATTTGCTAATTCTTTAGAAGGAAAAGATGCAACAGATTTCTTTGATTTACCCCCAGATATCTTTTCTACTTGGGTTGAATTATCATACTGGTTCAAATCAACTTATGGACAACCTCAAAGTCCTGTTGACAAGCCCAAGGAATACAACATTCTGGTCTACAATAAAGGTGGGACTATTAAATCTTTCAATTTACATTTCACCAAATTATACAATCAGATCCATGATCTAATTAGGCCTCATAATCAAGTTGCTTTAATGCACTATTATAATACTTTACCTGCTCATTATAAGCAAAGGCTTGGAGAGAAAAATGTTGATAAATTAGGATCAACTTTACAAATTGTTGAGGCCTCAAGTGTGCAGGGTATGCAAGGTGTTGGAATGGGTTCCAAGACTCCCAAGAGAGGGGGAAAACCCAGACTGAAAGGCTTCAAAAGGGCCTACGCAAGGACAGTTCTATCCCCAGCCTGTTTGGTATAGTAATCTCCCACGGATATTCGGCTTCCGTTGGCACTCTGTGAGTAGATAAGTTTTGATCCAAAGGATCAGTTTTGCAAAAGGAGAAAACAAAGTGTAAAAAGGTCTATAAACACAAATCTACTTGTAAGAATCTAAACTAGGTTAGATCTATCCTAAGAAGGTGTTTTGAGATAAGTGCAGGTCAGCTTGATATAAAAATAAATAAGTATTGTTCATCAACTTAACATAAATTTTAAAAGACTTATTACTTATTTGCTCAAATTACCATTAATCAATGAAAATTAATGAACAGCAAGTTGAGGGTTACTGCATTCAAGATTTGACCTGTAACTGATATGTTAATTGAAAAAATCAACATCAATTATATCTTACTGAAAGAACCATTTGAAGAAATCGATAAAAGTTTTAATTGAATAAACTCTTTAAAACTTCATGAGCACACAGATCATTTAGAAAAGATAAACTAGGACTATAGATCACTATGCTTAATGAATTGCAAAAGATTGAAACAGTATTAGATAAGCAATTTGGAGTAAAATCACATTCATCAAATAAACTTGATCAATAGACAAAAGTAGAACCGAAAATAACTTGACTGTATTAATGAAAGTTTGTAAGAAATTACAAGCCCTGTATCAAACAAAGTATCTCCAGCCTCTCCTGCTGATTGTTTCTCCAAATTCCATCATCCCTCTCTACGAGAGATCATCTCTTTTAAATAAGAGTTACAAAATAATAATACAAGGAGTAAATTCCCACAAACCGGGATTACAAAATCAAAATATTCCACATAGTGCCATTCAAAGCGATTTTCTCCAAGCCTTCAACAAAACTTTCCAAACGAGACTCATCTCCTAATTTAGGGAAGAATCCAATTACAAGATGAAGAATTCAACGACGAATTACTGGCTTTCTATAATAGGGAAAAAAATATCCGAGAAATCTTCCTTAGGAACTTCTAGATGATTAACAACGTCTTCAAAAATGGAGAAATCAGCCAGCGGGTTTTTTTCCACGGAGGCTGGTGGAGAAACAGGAACGTCATTAATTATAAAATCCTGGATAATGGTGTCATCACGATCACTTGGCTTTTTAGGAACTTCCTTTTTCTTCCTCTGTAGGAGTTGCATGCAAACAAATAGAGCTTCAGAATCCTCCTCTTCGCTACTACTGCTCATATCAGGAGCACCTGCATCAAACGGTGGTGACATAGGTTCTTGATATAGCAAAGGCTGAAGTTCTCCCTCTACACAAAACCTGTCCAACGAATTGTGGTCTATCTACATATTGCTCACACAAGATTATCACAAGGAAACCTCTAAAGATTAAATACAAGACCACTACATAGAATCCAAACGATGAATTAGTTGCCTCATATTTGTCTCTGTATTTAAGAAGAATTAACAAAACTATAATGATTGAGCATAATGAACTGCCATGATTACAATCTTACGATCTAGAAACTGCAATCATATAAACTGTAAAGAAACAACGCATAGCGTGTGATGACCAGATTTGGATTAGTATGGAGTACAATTTTAATTAAATCACACATGTCTTGAAGTCGCATCTGAAAACTCATCATTACAGCTTGACCCAATCAACAATTATGACTTCGGATTTGAGCCGAAGGTGAAAATCACAGTCAGAAACCTGGTTGCCAAAACAACGAAGAACAGAGAGTTCACATGTTCGAACAAACAACGCAATTTCATCCGTCAAATCAAACTTGGATCGTAGGATTGAAGGAAACGAATGGCTGAGATTCACCCTGCGCGATGCGGGATCGGGTCATGAGTTTTATTTTCAAACTTTATTCAAAATTCCCGCAATTGCGGATTGCGTGTTGCGGATTTGCAAATTGCAAAACAACGGATAAAAGTGTTTCCGAAATCCGCAACCCGAAATTGCGGGTTTCGGGTTTCGAAAACGAAAACAACCTTTAAAATTAAAATAACTTTCCTGTATCTCACAATCCACAATTTGCGAGTTGCGGGTTTCGGGAACACACAACGCGATTTATTGACATAACGACTTTCCGCAATCTGAAATCTGAAATTTGAGGGTTTCGGGTTGCGGAATCGAAATTTCCAAAAATATTAACGTAGTCTTTCTGCAACCCTCAATTTCGGGTTGCGGGTTGACGAAACTCCAAAAATAAAGAACAAACAATTTCCGCAATCCGCAATTGCGGGATTGTGGGTTTCGAGATTTCGGGTTTCGGATTTGCGGAAAGAAAATGACACTTCAAAGAATCTAAGGCTTTCTGCAAATCAAGAAAACAACCCAAAACTTGGAAATTTTCAAAGGAAAAGATGATAATTACACAAACCAAAAGCCAAGATACGAGATCATACAAACAAAGTTTTAAGAATCTCGTTTTTTAATAAGGAAATTACCTAAGTACCTTTGTATTTACAAAAATTGGGGCTCCCATGATCAAATGAAGCATGGGATCTGTTGTACCTACAACAAATGGCGACTGGCTGAGAAGAACCAGTTATCTCTGCAAACAAAACTTCAGTCAAAGAAAGTATGTCAGCCAACTAATTTTCAACCTGAAATTTTAGAAAATGTTCATAAAAAGACAATCAATAAGCAGAATTAAACACAAGATTGATATACTCCCATCCATGATCAATTTAAAGACAATGCAAATCTGATAAGGAGATTTAAGAAATAACTGGAACCCTTTTGTCATTATGTAATCATAGGAAGACAACTTGTAGATGAACGTGGGGGTAAGCTTCACAATACTCTAGATGTCCAAATCATAAATCATCTTGACTTATTAAATGCTTTATTTACATATAGATACATTATTACCAATCTATTCATTTTCTTATTCATCTTTTTCTTTTTTCTTTTTTTTTAACAAACATAAAATATGTGCATAAGACCTTGTTGACATAAGACCACTGCCCTGACTTGGTAATCAGATTTTGGCAATGCCATTCACAAACTTGATCTGGAAACTGAACAAGCTAGCTTAGTAATGAGACTCCTTGTCTTCCAGCTGTAACACTGAAAGCAACTATCATGGCTTGGTGACCACATAAAGATAATTTCAGTCCAAAATCAAACCCATGATCATGGCAGGGATGGCTTGTGATAAGACCCCCCTGTCCTTACATGCAACACTGCCTTATAAAGAAAAAGTGAAATAGAAATTTTATTAGAGTGTGAATTACAGAACACCACCATGGCTTGGTGACCATATGATAGTGGCGTTACTCACTGATGCTTTGCAGATCATGAATGGACCGACCTGTGATAGGATCTTCCATCTTTCAGTAAACTGAAAGTCATCTTCCAAGTTTGGTGGCTTGGTATGAAGATGTCATTCCACCCACATCTATGAACCTAATGGGTTGGCTTGTAATAAGACCCCCCATCCCGTAATCCACAATTATTGAATAATATCATTTTCAAGGTGACTATGAAAGGACCCAGAGCAGATAAAGGTTGACTAGGATATTGAGATATGCTGTGCTACAGTAATGAAACATAAGTCAAGAAAGTCAGTCACTATCCACAACCTCAATTAAACAAATAAAGCATGTATAAGATAATGACCAAGGTGCAAAGATATCAATCAAAGTCCTGCAATTAATGACTGTCTATTCTTTGTTAAACAAATTCTGACATAGGTTGAGAAGAGCAAAGATTGACAGAGCATTCCAAAACTTTAGTTCAAATCATTCTTGAAACAAGCTGACCATCAACCATTACCAAATGTGTGGATTTTATCAAAAGAAAACCAATCAAGACAAAGAAACTGCAAAGCACAACAAACTTATGTACAGAGTGCATCAAATTGTTCAGACAAAATACTTTTTTAGCAAAGAAACATTCACTGGATAGGTGTCAATGACCCCTTCCAATTTCTGTAATCGAACAATACTAGGACCAATCTTTTCTGTAATAATGAAAGGCCCTAGCCAAAGGCGCTGAAACGTGGCTGAAACTTGGTATAATCATTTTTATCCTTATGTTGCTTATCCCATCTCAATACCAAATCTCCTAATGAAAATTTCCTGTGAGAAGAGGATTTCTCATCGAACCATCTCTTAACCATCTGTTGATGATGATATAATTTATTTTTAGCCATTTCCCTGTCTTCCTCCAACTTAAGCAAGGTATCAATTCTCTGTTGAAGAGGAGAGGAATCATCTTCTTGAATGATTAGGCTAGTTGTAATGAAGGAATGGTAAGGTTAGATGGTAAGATGGCTTCCTTGCCATACACCAGACAATAGGGAGAGTTTCCAATAGCTGCCGTTGGTGTAATTCGATCTGCCCAAAGAGCATTGTAAAGTTGTGTGCGCCAATCTTTGTGATGAGAGGATACTGTCTTCTTCAAAATATTTATCAGATTCTTGTTAGAAGATTCAGTAATCCCATTACCCTATGGATAATAATTCACAGAAAACTTTAAGTTGATCCCTTTTTCAAGGGCATACTGTGTCAAATCAATTGAGGAAAAGTAGGATGCATTATCAAAGACAAGATACTCCGGTGCACCAAACCTAGTAACTATCTGGCTGTCAAGGAAAGAAATTACTTGGTTTGTGTTACACTGCCTAAGGGGGACTGCCTCTACCCATCTGGTAAAGTAGTCAGTTGATGTGAGGATATACCTATGTTGAAGGGAGGAGGTGGGATTAATTGGTCCAATAAAATCCAGTCCCCATTACTGAAATGGAAACTGAATTGTTACTGGCTACAGAGGAAAAGCAGGTTTTTTGAATTTCCCTGCACACTTTTGACATGGTTCACACCTTCTAACATGAGCATAGGCATCCTTAAACAGAGTAGGCCAATAATATCCAGCTCTGAGAATCTTGTGTGCTGTAGTTTCACCTGAAAAATGGCCTCCAGCAGGTCTTGCATGAAATTGAAAAAGAATGTCATCAGTCTCATTTTTGTCCAAACACCTAAGGAGAACTCAATCATAATTTTTTCTAAACAGAACTCCATTAATAAATTGATAAGGAGCAGCCTTTAATCTCAAAGCTTTGCGTTTTTTGAAGTCCAGGGTTTCAGGAACAAACCCATGGTTTAGAAAAAACTTGATATGATCATACCAATCAGATGTCGGAGTATCTATGGCATTAACAAAACCTGTAGGAAGATTTTACTCCTGCTCCCACTCAGTCTGTTGCTGAACAGGATCATTCGACTGGGCAGTAAGTAGGCACAAACCTTGCCCTTTTACAATCTTCGTTGGCATGATTTCCATGTCATATTCATGCAAGGATGTCATCCAATGGGCTCTTTTCTCGCCTAGTTCTTTCTGGACCAACACATTTCTGATGGCAGTGTATGGCACAATTACCTTTGTTCGAGATTCCAATAAGTAGGGCCTGTAATGTTTAACAGACTTGTAAACAGCATAAGCCTGCTTGTCAATTTGGGAGTAGTTATGTTCTGCTCCCTTAAACGTTGAACTCATGAATGAAATTGGAATCTCAGTATCAATGTCAGGCTTCTGTGTCAAAAGAGCTGCATAAGAAAAATCAATAGCGAAAGTATATACAATAAAATCCCTTTTGAAATATGGGGACATTAGGGCGGGGGCTTCTGCAATGGCCCTTCGAATTTCAACAAATGCATCTTTCTGTTCTTGCGACCAACTAAATTGTACATCTTTTTTAACTAACTGCTACAAAGGCTTAACAATTTGTGCAAAATTGGGAACAAACCCACGTACAAAATTGATCTTACCGAGGAATGATTGCATGGCTTTGTGTGAACCAGGCAAACCGATCTTTGAAATAGCATCATTGCGTTCAGGATCAATTACCATACCTTCCTTGGAAACAATGAAACCCAGGAGTTTACCTTATGTTACTGCAAATATGGACTTCTTGGGGTTCAGGTAAATTTTGTACTTCCTGCAGCGTTCAAAAACCTGTTTCAAAGCAAATAAATGTTCATGTCATTTCTTCGAATAGATAGTGATGTCATCTAAATATACTATAATAGAATTATGCATCAAAACTCTGAAAGTTATGTCCATGGCTCTCTGAAATGTGGCTCCTGCATTTATCAGTCCGAAGGGCATTCGCCTGTAGGAGAACGTACCCCAGGGGGTTCTAAAAGTTGTTTTCAGTTGGTCATCAGGGGCAACCATGACTTGGTTGTACCCTGAAAAACCATCCAGGAGAGAGAACATCTCTGACCCAGCTACCTTTTGTAGAATCTGTTCCATGGGAGGAACAGGGTAGTTATCCTTTTCGGAAGCTTTGTTCAAATTCCTGAAATTGACACAAAGTCTGATTTCCCCATTCTTTTTCCGAATAGGTACTAAATTTGATATCCATTGTGTGTGTCTGATAGGGAATATGATTCGGGCTATCAGTAACTTTTCAAGTTCTTTCTTTACAGAGGGTTCCAAACTAGGATGCATCTTTCTTACTTTATGTTGGTAAGGTTTCACTTCTGGCTTCATCGGTATGTTATGATGCATAATGATAATATCAAAGGTTTTCAGTTCGTCTTAGGTCCATGCAAAAATATCCTTGTATTCTTTACATAGTCTGATGAAAGCTCTTCTTTCTTCAACAGAGCAGTCAACTCCAAGGTTGATAAATCGAGGATTCTGTTCAGTACCAAGGTTGATTGGCTCATAGTTCAAAGATGAACTTTGTGTCTTACAATTGATCTTGTGTTTAAACCTATCTTGCAAGTCATAGAACTTTAATAGGTTGATCACTGATTTTGGAATAATGTTGGAGGGGTCAGTCAAATATTTTTCATGCTCAGCTTCATCTATCGCCATATCTTGAAAGGTATCTTGAGCTACGAGAAAGTCTAGGATTTGTTGATCATCATCAAACACTTTCCAGCTTGTTACATTATCATGGATGGAAGGCATGTACATGAGTTCTATTGAAAAGGTTTTAGGTGACAAGCATTCTGGTGGAATCAGCCTAGATGCAGTATTTGCTAAAAGGTCATCATCAAAGTTCTATGACCTAGGGACAGACTTGATGTTGAATGCAGTGAAAGAATTGGTGAGTTATCTTACCATCTTTTGATAATTAGTTAAACGAGGAGACAGATAGTGTATCTTGTTCCTTACCTGTTTAACTATGATTTCAGAATCACTAAAACATTCTATCACTTGTGCACCCATATCAATAGATTTTTTGAGTCTCTACACCAGAGCCTCATATTCAGCTACATTATTTGTACATTCAAATTCAAGTCTACAAGCAATCATGGTTTTAGTCCCTTTCGGATCAATAAGGACACAACCTACACCAGCTCCATCCTTGGATCTGGAGCCATCAAAGAATAAAGTCCATGCAATAGGATCAATCCTAAAATTTGTATTAACAGTATACACATTATGTACAATAGTTACAGAGAATGGTACAGTAGTAACATTGGCAATCTGAGATTCATTTTGTACATTCTCTAGTGAAGATTCAGCTGGCAAATCCCCCCAAAAGGTATCAAATGTAAAATGCTCAATATGTGAGCTGAAATAACAAGCAGGTTCACTTGAATCATTAAGGTCAGTGACTGTCTGCTTCATAAATGGCTCCCTACTAATCTTAATCTTGTTTGGTTGTCCATTGTAAGGTAACCACAGGTGAGACCAATCAGTGGCAAAGTAGCCCTTGAGCTTCTCTAACCAATCTCTGCTCAGCCACATCCCATAGGCTTCAGGGATGTTAGCTACAACAATATCAATGGTCTGGTGAATCCAAGGATCGGCAGACAATGTCAACAACACATTTCTCAATCTCCCCACTACTCTTACCCTAGATCTGTCAAGCTGGACAATCTAAGTAGGACAGGTTTCCCAAGTGGCATTAAGTTTTCTGCAGACAGACAGGGGCATCACATTGGAGGAGGCACCTGAATCTATCATGCAATTGTGTACATTTATGTTGAAGATCTCAAATGTAAGCAAGAAAGGAGGTGTCCTCTTGCTTCTAGATTTCTGGTCTTCTGGTTTGGTAAAAGAGTCTAAGTTATTGTTTTGTAACTCCCTTGGTTGTTTGATTATCATGCTTTTAGGCATAGAATCCCTCATAGAAGGGATTTTCAGAAGTTCAAACAAGGAAATATTTGCTTTAACTCTTTTCAAATCTTCAACCAAACTATATTCCAATTCAGGAATAACTGTATCCTTTTGGGGAATAGTTTTGCTTTTGTTGGGAGGTGCTGTTGAAGATGAATATTCCTGAGCGGGTTGTGGTCTTGATCTAGTATTGTAAGGATGTTGGATGTTCGACACAGTCTTGGGTTCTTCTTCTTCTTCATTCATTGGTAGTTGAAAGAAATAGCTAACAATATTAATTTGTGGATCCTCTTCTTCATATCCTCCTTCTGGTAACTGTGGATCTTGGTCTGTTTTCTCATCAGAAGGTTCAGGGACATTTTGTGATTCAGTGGCAAGAGCTTTGAAAATGGAATAGATCTCTTTAGAAGTCAATCCTTCATTAGGATTAGGAGGTACTTTGTTTAGGCATATTTTGTTTCAAGCCCTCCTTCTAACGCCATTTGTCGAGGCCTCGGGTGTGCAGGGTATGCAAGGTGCTAGAATGGGTTCCAAGGCTCCCAAGAGAGGGGGGAAACCCATACTGAAAGGCTTCAAAAGGTCCTACACAAGGACAGTTCTATCCCCAGCCTGTTTGGTATAGTAATCTCCCACGGATATTCGGCCTCAGCTGGCACTCTGTGAGTAGATAAGTTTTTATCCAAAGGATCAGTTTTCCAAAAGGAGAAAACAAAGTGTAAAAAGGTCTGTAAACACAAATCTACTTGTAAGAATCTAAACTAGGTTGGATCTATCCTAAGAAGGTGTTTTGAGATAAGTGCAAGTCAGCTTGATATAAAAATAAATAAGTATTGTTCATCAACTTAACAGAAATGTTAAAAGACTTATTACTTATTTGCTCAAATTATCATTAATCAATGAAAATTAATGAACATCAAGATGAGGGTTACTGCATTCAAGATTTGACCTGTAACTGATATGTTAATTGAAAAATCAACATCAATTATATCTTACTAAAAGAACCATTTGCAGAAATCGATAAAAGTTTTAATTGAATAAACTCTTTAAAACTTCATGAGCACACAGATCATTTAGAAAAGATAAACCAGGACTATAGATCACTATGATTAATGAATTGCAAAAGATTGAAACAGTATTAGATAAGCAATTTGGAGTAAAATCACATTCATCAAATAAACTTGATCAATAGGCAAAAGTAGATCCGAAAATAACTTGACTGTATTAATGAAAGTTTGTAAGAAATTACAAGCCTTGTATCAAACAAAGTATCTCCAGCCTATCCTGCTGATTGTTTCTCCAAATTCCATCATCCCTCTCTACGAGAGATCATCTCTTTTAAATATGAGTTACAAAATAATAATACAAAGAGTAAATTCCCACAAAATAATAATACAAGGAGTAAATCACACATGTCTTGAAGTCGCATCTGAAAACTCATCATTACAGCTTGACCCAATCAATAATTATGACTTCGAATTTGAGCCGAAGGTGAAAATCACAGTCAGAAACCCGGTTGCCAAAACAACGAGGAACAGAGAGTTCACATGTTCGAACAAACGACGCAATTTCATCCGTCAGATCAAACCTGGATCGTAGGATTGAAGGAAACGAATGGCTGAGATTCACCCTACGCGATGCAGGATCGGGTCATGAGTTTTATTTTCAAACTTTATTCAAAATTCCCGCAATTGCGGATTGCGGGTTGCGGATTTGCAAATTGCAAAACAACGGATAAAAGTGTTTCCGAAATCCGCAACCCAAAATTGCGGGTTTCGGGTTTCGAAAACGAAAACAACCTTTAAAATTAAAATAACTTTCATGTATCTCACAATCCACAATTTGCGAGTTGCGGGTTTCAGGAACACACAACGCGATTTATTGACATAACGACTTTCCGCAATCCGAAATCCGAAATTTGAGGGTTTCGGGTTGCGGAATCGAAATTTCCAAAAATATTAACGCAGCCTTTCTGCAACCCTCAATTTCGGGTTGTGGGTTGACGAAACTCCAAAAATAAAGAACAAACAATTTCCACAATCCGCAATTGCGGGATTGTGGGTTTCGAGATTTCGGGATTTCGGGTTTCGGATTTGCGGGAAGAAAATGACACTTCAAAGAATCTAAGGCTTTCTGCAAATCAATAAAACAACCCAAAACTTGGAAATTTTCAAAGGAAAAGATGATAATTACACAAACCAAAAGCCAAGATACGAGATCATACAAACAAAGTTTTAAGAATCTCGTTTTTTAATAAGGAACTTACCTAAGTACCTTTGTATTTACAAAAATTGGGGCTCCCATGATCAAATGAAGCATGGGATCTGTTGTACCTACAACAAATGGCGACTGGCTGGGAAGAACCAGTTATCTCTACAAACAAAACTTCAGTCAAAGAAAGTATGTCAGCCAACTAATTTTCAACCTGAAATTTTAGAAAATGTTCATAAAAGGACAATCAATAAGCAGAATTAAACACAAGATTGATATACTCCCATCCATGATCAATTTAAAGACAATGCAAATCTGATAAGGAGATTTAAGAAATAACTGGAACCCTTTTGTCATTATGTAATCATAGGAAGACAACTTTTAGATGAACGTGGGGGTAAGCTTCACAATACTCTAGATATCCAAATCATAAATCATCTTGACTTATTAAATGCTTTATTTACATATAGATACATTATTACCAATCTATTCATTTTCTTATTCATCTTTTTCTTTTTCCTTTTTTTTTAACAAACATAAAATATGTGCATAAGACCTTGTTGACATAAGACCACTGCCCTGACTTGGTAATCAGATTTTGGCAATGCCATTCACAAACTTGATCTGGAAACTGAACAAGCTAGCTTAGTAATGAGACTCCTTGTCTTCTAGCTGTAACACTGAAAGCAACTATCATGGCTTGGTGACCACATAAAGATAATTTCAGTCCAAAATCAAACCCATGATCATGGCAGGGATGGCTTGTGATAAGACCCCCCTGTCCTTACATCCAACACTGCCTTATAAAGAAAAAGTGAAATAGAAATTTTATTAGAGTGTGAATTACAGAACACCACCATGGCTTGGTGACCATATGATAGTGGCGTTACTCACTGATGCTTTGCAGATCATGAATGGACCGACCTGTGATAGGATCTTCCATCTTTCAGTAAACTGAAAGTCATCTTCCAAGTTTGGTGGCTTGGTGTGAAGATGTCATTCCACCCACATCTATGAACCTAATGGGCTGGCTTGTAATAAGACCCCCCATCCCGTAATCCACAATTATTGAATAATATCATTTTCAAGGTGACTGTGAAAGGACCCAGAGCAGATAAAGGTTGATTAGGATATTGAGATATGCTATGCTACACTAATGAAACATAAGACAAGAAAGTCAGTCACTTTCCACAACCTCACTTAAACAAATAAAGCATGTATAAGATAATGATCAAGGTGGAAAGATATCAATCAAAGTCCTGCAATTAATGACTGTCTATTCTTTGTAAAACAAATTCTGACATAGGTTGAGAAGAGCAAAGATTGACAGAGCATTCCAAAACTTTATTTCAAATCATTCTTGAGAAAATCTGACCATCAACCATTACCAAATGTGTGGAGTTTATTAAAAGAAAACAAATCAAGACAAAGAAACTGCAAAGCACAACAAACTTATGTACAGAGTGCATCAAATTGTTCAGACAAAATACTTTTTTAGCAAAGAAACATTCACTGGATAGGTGTCAATGACCCCTTCCAATGTCTGTAATCGAACAGTACTAGGACCAATCTTTTCTGTAATAATGAAAGGCCCTAGCCAAAGGCGCTGAAACTTGGTATAATCATTTTTATCCTTATGTTGCTTATCCCATCTCAATACCAAATCTCCTAATGAAAATTTCCTGTGAGAAGAGGATTTCTCATCAAACCATCTCTTAACCATCTGTTGATGATGATATAATTTATTTTTAGCCATTTCCCTGTCTTCCTCCAACTTAAGCAAGGTATCAATTCTCTGTTGAAGAGGAGAGGAATCATCTTCTTGAATGGATTGGGCTAGTTGTAATGAAGGAATGGTAAGGTTAGATGGTAGGATGGCTTCCTTGCCATAGACCAGAAAATAGGGAGAGTTTCCAATAGTTGCCTTTGGTGTAATTCGATATGCCCAAAGAGCATTGTAAAGTTGTGTGTGCCAATCTTTGTGATGAGAGGATACCGTCTTCTTCAAAATATTTATCAGATTCTTGTTAGAAGATTCAGTAAGCCCATTACCCTATGGATAATAATTCACAGAAAACTTTAGTTTGATCCCTTTTTCAAGGGCATACTGTGTCAAATAAATTGAGGAAAAGTAGGATGCATTATCAAAGACAAGATACTCTGGTGCACCAAACCTAGTAACTATCTGGCTGTCAAGGAAAGAAATTACTTGGTTTGTGTTACACTGCCTAAGGGGGACTGCCTCTACCCATCTGGTAAAGTAGTCAATTGATGTGAGGATATACCTATGTTGAAGGGAGGAGGTGGGATTAATTGGTCCAATAAAATCCAGTCCCCATTACTGAAATGGAAACTGAATTGTTACTGGCTGCAGAGGAAAAGCAGGTTTTTTGAATTTCCCTGCACACTTTTGACATGGTTCACACCTTCTAACATGAGCATAGGAATCCTTAAACAGAGTAGGCCAATAATATCCAGCTCTGAGAATCTTGTCTGCTGTAGTTTCACCTGAAAAATGGCCTCCAGCAGGTCTTGCATGAACTTGAAAAAGAATGTCATCAGTCTCATTTTTGTCCAAACACCTAAGGAAAACTCAATCATAATTTTTTCTAAACAGAACTCCATTAATAAATTGATAAGGAGCATCCTTTAATCTCAAAGCTCTGCATTTTTTGAAGTCCAGGGTTTCAGGAACAAACCCATGGTTTAGAAAAAACTTGATATGATCATACCAGTCAGATGTCGGAGTATCTATGGCATTAACAAAACCTGTAGGAAGATTTTCCTCCTGCTCCCACTTAGTCTGTTGCTGAACAGGATCATTCGACTGGGCAGTAAGTAGGCACAAACCTTGCCCTTTTACAATCTTCGTTGGCATGATTTCCAGGTCATATTCCTGCAAGGATGTCATCCAATGGGCTCTTTTCTTGCCTAGTTCTTTCTGGACCAGCACATTTCTGATGGCAGTGTATGGCACAATTACCTTTGTTCGAGATTTCAATAAGTAGGGCCTGTAATGTTTAACAGACTTGTAAACAGCATAAGCCTGCTTGTCAATTTGGGAGTAGTTAAGTTCTGCTCCCTTAAACATTGAACTCATGAATGAAATTGGAATCTCAGTATCACTGTCATGCTTCTGTGTCAAAACAGTTGCATAAGAAATATCAATAGCGAAAGTATATAGAATAAAATCCTTTTTGAAATATGGGGACATTAGGGCGGGTGCTTCTGCAATGGCCCTTCAAATTTCAACAAATGCATCTTTCTGTTCCTGCGACCAACTAAATTGTACATCTTTTTTAACTAACTGCTACAAAGGCTTAACAATTTGTGCAAAATTGGGAACAAACCTACGTACAAAATTGATCTTACCGAGGAATGATTGCATGGATTTGCGTGAACCGGGAAAACCGATCTTTGAAATAGCATCATTGCGTTCAGGATCAATTATCATACCTTCCTTGGAAACAATGAAACCCGGGAGCTTACCTTATGTTATTGCAAATATGGACTTCTTGGGGTTCAGGTAAATTCCGTACTTCCTGCAGCGTTCAAAAACCTATTTCAAAGCAAATGAATGTTCATGTCGTTTCTTCGAATAGATAGTGATGTCATCTAAATATACTATAATAGAATTATGCATCAAACCTCTAAAATCTATGTCCATGGCTCTCTGAAATGTGGCTCATGCGTTTATCAATCCGAAGGGCATTCTTCTGTAGGAGAATGTACCCCAGGGGGTTCTAAAAGTTGTTTTCAGTTGGTCATCAGGGGCAACCATGACTTGGTTGTACCCTGAAAAACCATCCAGGAGAGAGAACATCTCTGACCCAGCTACATTTTGTAGAATCTGTTCCATGGGAGGAACAGGGTAGTTATCCTTTCCGGAAGCTCTGTTCAAATTCCTGAAATCGACACAAAGTATGATTTCCCCATTCTTTTTCCGAATAGGTACTAAATTTGATATCCATTGTGTGTGTCTAATAGGGAATATGATTCGGGCTATCAGTAACTTTTCAAGTTCTTTCTTTACAGAGGGTTCCAAACTAGGATGCATCTTTCTTAATTTATGTTGGTAAGGTTTCGCTTCTGGCTTCATCGGTATGTTATGATGCATAATGATAATATCAAAGGTTTTCAGTTCGTCATAGGTCCATGCAAAAATATCCTTGTATTCTTTACATAGTCTGATGAAAGCTCTTCTTTCTTCAACAGAGCAGTCAACTCCAAGGTTGATAAATCGAGGATTTTGTTCAGTACCAAGGTTGACTGGCTCATAGTTCAAAGATGAACTTTGTGTCTTACAATTGATCTTGTGTTTAAACTTATCTTGCAAGTCATAGAACTTTTCTAGGTTGATCACTGATTTTGGAATAATGTTGGAGGGGTCAATCAAATATTTTTCATGCTCAGCTTCATCTATCGCCATATCTTGAAAGGTATCTTGAGCTAAGAGAAAGTCTAGGATTTGTTGATCATCATCAAACACTTTCCAGCTTGTTACATTATCAGGGATGGAAGGCATGTACATGAGTTCTATTGAAAAGGTTTTAGGTGACAAGCCTTCTGGTGGAATCAGCCTAGATGCAGTATTTGCTAAAAGGTCATCATCAAAGTTCTATGACCTAGGGACAGACTTGATGTTGAATGCAGTGAAAGAATTGGTCAGTTATCTTACCATCTTTTGATAATTAGTTAAACGAGGAGACAGATAGTGTATCTTGTTCCTTACCTGTTTAACTATGATTTCAGAATCACCAAAACATTCTATCACTTGTGCACCCATATCAATACATTTTTTGAGTCCCTACACCAGAGCCTCATATTCAGCTACAGTATTTGTACATTCAAATTCAAGTCTACAAGCAATCATGGTTTTAGTCCCTTTCGGATCAATAAGGACACAACCTACACCAGCTCCATCCTTGGATCTGGAGCCATCAAAGAATAAATTCCATGCAATAGGATCAATCCTAAAATTTGTATTAACAGTATACACATTATGTACAATAGTTACAGAGAATGGTACAGTAGTAACATTGGCAATCTGAGATTCATTTTGTACATTCTCTAGTGAAGAATCAGCTGGCAAACCCCCCCAAAAGGTATCAAATGTAAAATGCTCAATATGTGAGCTGAAATAACAAGCAAGTTCACTTGAATCATTAAGGTCAGTGACTGTCTGCTTCATAAATGGCTCCCTACTAATCTTAATCTTGTTTGGTTGTCCATTGTAGGGTAACCACAGGTGAGACCAATCAGTGGCAAAGTAGCCCTTGAGCTTCTCTAACAAATCTCTGCTTAGCCACATCCCATAGGCTTCAGGGATGTTAGCTACAACAATATCAATGGTCTGGTGAATCCAAGGATCGGCAGACAATGTCAACAACACATTTCTCAATCTCCCCACTACTCTTACCTTAGATCTGTCAAGCTGGACAATCTAAGTAGGACAGGTTTCCCAAGTGGCATTAAGTTTTCTGCAGACAGACAGGGGAATCACATTGGAGGAGGCACCTGAATCTATCATGCAATTGTGTACATTTATGTTGAAGATCTCAAATGTAAGCAAGAAAGGAGGTGTCCTCTTGCATCTAGATTTCTGGTCTTCTGGTTTGGTAAAAGAGTCTAAGTTATTGTTTTGTAACTCCCTTGGTTGTTTGATTATCATGCTTTTAGGCATAGAATCCCTCATAGAAGGGATTTTCAGAAGTTCAAACAAAGAAATATTTGCTTTAACTCTTTTCAAATCTTCAACCAAACTATATTCCAATTCAGGAATAACTGTATCCTTTTGGGGAATAGTTTTGCTTTTGTTGGGAGGTGCTGTTGAAGATGAAGATTCATGAGCGGGTTGTGGTCTTGATCTAGTATTGTAAGGATGTTGGACGTTCAACACATTCTTGGGTTCTTCTTCTTCTTCATTCATTGGTAGTTCAAAGAAATAGTTAACAATATTAATTTGTGGATCCTCTTCTTCATCTCCTCCTTCTGGTAACTGTGGATCTTGGTCTGTTTTCTCATCAGAAGGTTCAGGGACAATTTGTGATTCAGTGGCAAGAGCTTTGAAAATGGAATAGATCTCTTTAGAAGTCAATCCTTCATTAGGATTAGGAGGTACTTTGTTTAGGCATATTTTGTTTCAGGCCCTCCTTCTAACGCCATTTGTCGAGGCCTCGGGTGTGCAGGGTATGCAAGGTGCTAGAATGGGTTCCAAGGCTCCCAAGAGAGGGGGGAAACCCATACTGAAAGGCTTCAAAAGGTCCTACGCAAGGACAGTTCTATCCCCAGCCTGTTTGGTATAGTAATCTCCCACGGATATTCGGCCTCCGCTGGCACTCTGTGAGTAGATAAGTTTTTATCCAAAGGATCAGTTTTCCAAAAGGAGAAAACAAAGTGTAAAAAGGTCTGTAAACACGAATCTACTTGTAAGAATCTAAACTAGGTTGGATCTATCCTAAGAAGGTGTTTTGAGATAAGTGCAAGTCGGCTTGATATAAAAATAAATAAGTATTGTTCATCAACTTAACAGGAATGTTAAAAGACTTATTACTTATTTGCTCAAATTACCATTAATCAATGAAAGTTAATGAACATCACGTTGAGGGTTACTGCATTCAAGATTTGACCTGTAACTGATATGTTAATTGAAAAATCAACATCAATTATATCTTATTGAAAGAACCATTTGCAGAAATCGATAAAAAATTTAATTGATTAAACTCTTTAAAACTTCATGAGCACATAGATCATTTAGCAAAGATAAACCAGGACTATAGATCATTATGATTAATGAATTGCAAAAGATTGAAACGGTATTAGATAAGCAATTTGGAGTAAAATCACATTCATCAAATAAACTTGATCAATAGGCAAAAGTAGATCCAAAAATAACTTGACTGTATTAATGAAAGTTTGTAAGAAATTACAAGCCTTGTATCAAACAAAGTATCTCCAGCCTCTCCTGCTGATTGTTTCTCCAAATTCCATCATCCCTCTCTACGAGAGATCATCTCTTTTAAATATGAGTTACAAAATAATAATACAAGGAGTAAATTCCCACAAACTGGGATTACAAAATCAAAATATTCCACATAGTGTCGTTCAAAGCGATTTTCTCCAAGCCTTCAACAAAACTTTCCAAACGAGACTCATCTCCTAATTTAGGGAAGAATCCCATTACAAGCTGAAGAATTCAACGACGAATTACTGGCTTTCTATAATAGGGAACAAAAGATCCGAGAAATATTCCTTAGGAACTTTTGGATGATTAACAACGTCTTCAAAAACAGAGAAATTAGCCAGCGGGTTTTTTTCCACTGAGGCTGGTGGAGTAACAGGAACGTCATTAATTATAAAATCATGGATAATGGTGTCATCACGATCACTTGGCTTTTCAGGAACTTCCTTTTTCTTATTTTGTAGGAGTTGCATGCAGACAAATAGAGCTTCAGAATCCTCCTCTTCGTTACTACTGCTCGTATCAGGAGCACTGGCATCAAACGGTGGTGACATAGGTTCTTGATATAGCAGAGACTGAAGTTCTCCCTCTACACAAAACCTATCCAACGATTTGTGGTCTATCTTCATATTGCTCACACGATATTATCACAAGGAGAACTCTAAAGATTGAATACAAGACCGCTACATAGAATCCAGACGACGAATTAGTTGCCTCATATTTATCTCTGTATTTAAGAAGAATTAACAAAACTATAATGATTGAGCATAATGAACTGCCATGATTACAATCTTACGATCTAGAAACTGCAATCATATAAACTGTAACGAAACAACTCGTAGCGTGTGATTACCAGATTTGGATTAGTATGGAGTACAATTTCAAGTAAATCACACATGTCTTGAAGTCGCATCTGAAAACTTATCATTACAGCTTGACCCAATCAACAATTATGACTTCGAATTTGAGCCGAACGTGAAAATCACAGTCAGAAACCTAGTTTCCAAAACAACGAAGAACAGAGAGTTCACATGTTCGAACAAATGACGCAATTTCATCCGTCAAATAAAATCTGGATCGTAGGATTGAAGGAAACGAACGGCTAAGATTCACCCTGCGGGATGCGAAATCGGGTCATGAGTTTTATTTTCAAACTTTATTCAAAATTCCCAAAATCCGCAATCTGCAATTGCGGGTTGCAGGTTTGCAAATCGCAAACAACGGATAAAAGTGTTTCTGAAATCCGCAACCCGAAATTGTGGGTTTCAGGTTTCGGAAACGAAAACAACGTTTAAAATTAAAATAACTTTCCCGCATCTCGCAATCCGCAATTTGCGGGTTGCAGGTTTCGGGAACACACAACGCGATTTATTGACATAACGACTTTCCGCAATCCGAAATCCGGAATTTGCGGGTTTCGAGTTGCGGAATCGAAATTTCCAAAAATATTAACGCAATCTTTCTGCAACCCGCAATTTCGGGTTGACAAAATTCCAAAAAGAAAGAACAAACAATTTCCGCAATTGCAGGATTGCGGGTTTCGAGATTTCAGGATTTCGGGTTTCGGATTTGCTGGAAGAAAATGACACTTCAAATAATCTAAGGCTTTCTGCAAATCAAGAAAACAACCCAAAACTTGGAAATTTTCAAAGGAAAATATGAGAATTACACAAACCAAAAGCCAAGATACGAGATCATACAAACAAAGTTTTAAGAATCTTGTTTTTTGATAAGGAACTTGCTTAAGTACCTTTGTATTTACAAAAACTAGGGCTCCCATGATCAAATGAAGCATGGGATCTGTTGTACCTACAACACAAACTTGTTTGGAACTTGAAGAACAATTGGCTAGAGTAGGGCTTCACAAGGAGGATTATGTTAGGCAGAATGATATGTCAATCTTTTTACAATTAGTGCAAGATATGAGTAATCATATGATTGCTTTTGAAATAAAAAGGAGTAAATCCTACTTCTAATCGTGATGAAACTTTCAATCACGGGTCTTTTAGACATACAAATAATTTATAGCCTGGTGCAATTTTTGTGAAGAAAGCCATGATGAGAAAACCTATGAAGTCAAGAAAAATGCTAGGGATAAAATATTCATAAAGAAACTTGATACAATTGTTGCCACTTTAGATTGGACTCCTAGAGAGGATTGTATGCGGGTCGATACCAGAAATAAATTTTATAATCCTAGGAGTAGTCTTAAAAACCCTCCATTTTATCTATTAGTTAAAATTTACGATAAAATTGCTCATTGTTGGTTGGTAGATGGTGGGTCAAGTCCAAATGGTATGCCCAAGATTATTATGGAAGAGTTAGGTATGTCCTATAAAAATAAAAATTCAAGGAGTTTATTGTCCCATAATAGTTAATAGCAAGCCACCAGAGGAGAAATAAAAGATGTAACTCTATCTTTGTCTGCTCGCGCATAGATCAAAACCACTTGTAACATTCAGGCTATTGATATGTTAGTTCGCAATTTTTCCATTATTCTTGTTAGAGAATAGCAAGCATTAACTAGTACTTATATTTCTCTTCATGGGTCACACATGTCACTTCCAAAAAATGGCAAAAATATTATTGAGCTAAAGAATCTCACTTTATATTGAAAGTCTTCCATGACCTCGTCTCAATTACATTGAGGAAGATTTATGTCTTTATTCCATTTTTCTTGAAGATGATGATAATCCTATAGTACCTTGTATAGAACCTGAAGATGGAATTTGGAACATGCACTTTGATAGTGCCAAATCAAACCAATATAATGGAGCAAGTATTATATTATACTCTTCTATAGGTAAAATCCATAACTTCTATTATAGGCTTGAATTCCCTTGCACTCATAACATTTCTGAATTTGAAGCTTTAATTTTAGGAATGGAAAATGCTTTTAATCTTGGTCATTATCACCTTGTTGTATTTGGTGATTTTTAATTGATTATAAATATGGTTAAAGGAGTTCATGACAATCCGTCAAATAAACTTCTAAAAAGATACATGCAAGCAACATAGTCTTTTATTTCAAGTTTTCTATATGTTAACATTACTAATATTAGAAGGGATTTGAATTCTATGGTTGATAGGCTGGTTGTTTTTGTTGATAACCCTTCAAGGTAATTACTGCCCCAAATATCTTATTGTATTTTTTTTGTATCTTTATACCGACCCCATATTACTAATAACATAGATTCTTGACAAAATTTTCTTGACAATGAAAGTATTTGTGCCTTTGCACAAAACAAACCTTTAAAACAAAAAGAAATCATATCTCTAGAAGATAATAAACTCCCTAAAGGGTTAACACCCTTAGAAAATTAATTTTCCTCTAGTGATGTGGGAAACAAAAAAGAAAGATTGGTGAAACCATTTCAATAAATATTGGGACTCCTAACAATCATAAGCATTTAAAAATAGGAGCCCATTGTACTAAAGACCAGCATAGATCCATTTTAAATTTGGATCTATCCAGCACCGAGAGGCATCCGATTTCTTGAGGTGTAATTTTTTTAATTTTATATTTTTTACACATCCAAAAAAATTACACTTCAAGATAAAAAAATATATATATATACATATGACATTGATTTGTTAATTACTTTTTATTTATTTTTAATTTTTTATTATATGAGCCGACATGAGTTTTTTTAATTACTTTTTCTTTTTTGTTACATTATGTTATGTTACAGCATCTCCCCCATACTGGGCTGAGAACACCTCACTACTCTCAGTGCAATGAGAAAGAAAAGTTAATTGAACTTTTTCCATGAATTCAAGGATGTTTTTGCCTGCTCGTATGAGGATCTTCGTGGTTTTGATCCTAGCATTATCCAACACGCTATTCCTATCTGTAATGTCCCCAGCTTGACCCTATTGCATTAATATTGTAAATGATGTAAATATTGTTATTTAGTCATGGTGAGGAGCTCAAGGCCAAGGCCCCGCCATTGATTTAATGTTCTATGTATCGGCAATTAGAATAGATGCATAGAGTTCTTGTGCTAGGGGTGCACAATGTAAAATCGGACATCATGTAAATATGCAATTTTAATGAAAAACCCACAACCAGCTACGCAATGCAACAAAGAGATGGGGGCATGATCTTTACAAGGAATAGGGAGGGAAAATAACCAAACCCTTGAGCCATGGTGTTAATCCATTTCATTGAGGAAACCCATGAACTCTCAACTACCCATTTGGTCTCATGCACCCAATCTTTTAATTCTTCCAAGAATTGGTTGAGGCAATTAATGCCTTGGGATGGGAGAGGTATGGCTGTCAATTTTCGTGCATGGGCAAGCCATCAACTTGGAAAATCGTGTTTTTGCTTGTTGGGCAAGAAAACCCCCACGAAATTGGCCCAAAAAGCCATTCTTCACCCATGGCATTCATCCTCTCACGCAGATAGAGACGGCTGGGAGTTACAGTCACGTTTTTCATAAAAAACGCAGGGTTCTCCTTGCCCCAAAACTCGTTTTTGGTTTTGGATAGTAGCTGGGAAGGAGGGGCTGCGATTTGGGACTGTATGGATTTCATTTTGTCCCCGAATTGCCATGGGCGTTTTTCCTAAAAACGTTTTCTGCTATCTGGGGTTTTCCCCAAACCTCCATTGCTCGTTTTAACCTTCCCACGTTTTTCTGAAGCTTAGGGGGATCATTATCATGCCTGTCGCTGTACAAACGATTTCCCTCATACCCAACACTTATGCCCTTGCTATTATATGCATCCATCTCCTAGCCACCTCAGAAACCCAATTGCTGGTTGGTATGGCTAATTCTGGTGTATCTATGGCTATGTGAGACCCTGTTGTTCCCTAGTTCCTTGTGGAGGTCATGCCCAGCTCGGGGGTGGCAGTGGTGCTGAGAGATTAAGGAGCACATTGGCCTACGGTTGGGTGGAACGTTGCAGAAGCGTAGCTGGTTGTTTGGGACTACTTCATTAAGATAAGTATTCTCTTGTGCTATCTTTCAATTGTTTAATTGATGAATATCTTGAATGTATGATGGATGTGTCCTTGAATTTACTTCCGCTGTGTATTCAAATGTTTATGCAATTGCACATGTTCATCTTCTTCTTAAATTGAATGTTTAATTACGATTTTTTGGGCTAGATGCCCGGTCTTGGGATCACGATCCTCCTCATTGCACTAGTATAATGGGAGGGGACGTGACACTATCAAGGAAGAATCAAAACTTGTAAGAAAAAGGCAGAGACCAATTAACCCTGCATTAGAGGCTACCATTAGAAAAGATATCGAAAAATTGATCAATGCTCATATATTTTTTCTTGTAAAATATTATCAATGGGTATCTAATCTTGTCCCTATTCGAAACAAAAATGATGACATTAGACTTTGTGTAGATTTTCGTGCACTAAACAGGGCAAGTGTAAAAGACAATTTTCCACTTCTTAACATGGAACTAATTTTACAATAGGTAGCAAGGTTACAAATGATGTCCCTTCTTGATGGATTTTCGGGTTATAACCAAATTCGAGTCAAGAGGACTGATAAATATAAAAACACGTTTACTACATGTTGGGGCACCTTTGCGTACGAAAGAATGCCTTTTGTATTAATATAAAATGTAGGTGCCACTTTCCAAAGGGTTATGCAAATAGCCTTTGATGATCTAATCGGTAAAATAATTCAAGTATATCTAGATGATTTAACTATATATTCTAAATTGCGAAAATATCATTTTGATCATCTTCATAAAGTTTTATTGCGATGCAGAAAGTTTGGAATGTCTATAAACCCAACAAAATATGTTTTCGGTGTTACTCAAGGTAAGCTTCTTGGTCATATTGTTTCGAACTTTGGAATTAGTATCGATCCTGAGAGGGTTATTTCCATCCAAAATCTTCAAGCCCCTACTTCTGAGAAGGAAATTCAATCTTTTATGGGAAAAATTAATTTTGTAAGAAGGTTTATTCCTAATTTTGTTGTTATGGCCAAACCTAATCATCATATGGTTAAACAGGATCAATCTTTCTCTTGGAATGATAATGTTGAAAAGGATTTTGTTCAAATTAATAAAGCAATCAGATCTCGCAAGACCATATTTTGAAAAAGACTTCATCCTTTACACTAATGCCACTGAAGAAGCAATTTCAACCATTCTTCTTCAAAAAGATGATCAAGGTATTGAGAAATCGCTAGCCTGTATGAGTAAAAGCTTATATGATGATGAACTTAAGCATAGTTTAATTGAAAAACATGCTTTTGCTCTTGTTGAAGATATCAAAAAGTTTCGACATTTTATCTTAGGCAAGCATATGCAGGTAAAAGTCCCTTTTCTCACTGTTAAGTTTTTGCTTTCACAAACCTACCTTTTAGGAAAATTAGCACATTGGCTTGCCAAGATCAAAGAACATGATTTGACAATCAATACTACAAACAACACTATTAAGGGATGAGATCTAGCCTTACACTTGGCTCAACAACCTTAACCAAGTACTTCTTCTGAAAACAATGACGATTCCTTATATGAAATCTTTCTTATAGAATTTGAAATCTTGAATTAGCAGAGCATCCATCGTATAAGGACATGATTTTAATTTGCAATTTCAAAAATGTCCTACTAATCTCGATAGTCACCAATGTAGGAGGCTTTGTTTAGAATTTTCTAAATACTTAATTTTGGGGACTTCTCTTTTTTGAAGAAATGTCGATGGCATGCTCTTGCGATGTATAAATGATATGATAGTACAAAAAATCTTGAAACAAGTTCATGGGTCAACTGTTTTTGATATACATATTGGTGGTCATCTCACAACAAAAGCTATTGCATATAAAATATTAAGAATTGGTTTTTACTGGCCATTTATTTTCAGTGATTCATATAAATTTACATAGGCTTGTGAAAAATGTCAAAAATGTGTAGGCAAAGAGCAGTTTTATGCAATGCCTTTGCAACCAGTTCTTCAAGATTTTCCTTTCTATAAATGGGGATTAGATTGTACAGGTCCAATTAATCCACTTTCCCTTGTTGGTCATATCGGTATTCTTATAGAAACGGACTATTTCACTAAGCGGACTGAAGTTGTCCCTCTTGAAAATGCTCAGGATGAACAAGTAATGTCATTTCTTGAACCTTATATCTTTTCTCGATTTGGTATTCCTTTAGAAATTATTTCTGATAATGGACCAGCCTTCATTTTTAAGTAAGTTTGGGGTAAATCATTTCACCTCATCAACATATTACCACATGGAAATGGGCAAGCTAAGTCGACCAATAGGAACTTAATTTAGTTCCTAATGAAGATCATAGGTGACAAGCCCTGACAATGACATACTCTTCTTATCTGCGCATTATGGGTTGATGGAACCACCACTAAAATAAGTACATGTCATACCTCTTTTGAGCTTTTATATGGTCAAGAAGTTGTAATTCCCATTGAGTTAGAGTTCACTTCTCTCAGACTTTCTTTACAAGCTAAAGGGTTGATTTCCACTAGCATTCCTCAAATATCCAATGCATTGTTAGCACTAGAAGAGCAAAGAAATCATGCCCTTACCAATCTAAAGAAAAGACAACAAATTGTTAAGAAGTATTTCAACAAAAAGCCTAAAACACTTTCCTTTAAGGTCAACCAAAAGGTGTTACTTTGGGATTCTACACATGCTGGTAAGGGAAAATACAAAAAGTTTAAGAAGTTATGGCTAGGTCCTTACAAAATAGCCTTGGCATTGGAAACAATTACTATTTACTAAAAGACATGCAAGAGAGGTTACTTGCATTCACTACGAATGGTTCACATTTGAAGACATATAATGAACCAGATTGATTTTTGTTTAACTTTTTGCTCTTTGTACATATTTATTTTTCTGCTTGTTAATATGTGTGTCCTTTTAATTGTTTTTAAAATTTTGGTCATATTCAACACTTCTCCTTTTATTTTCCAAGTTGAGTCAAGCTGGACCAGTCAAGTGACTAATCAGTCATATGTTTTGCAAAAGCATTTTTTTATTTGTGTAGAAAGTTGAGAAGAACAAAATAAGTGCATTCCCTCATTTGCATAATTGCTTTTATTGTTTCCACGAGACCTTTATCCCTCTTGCTTATACCTGATGATCCAAGCTCAACTCCCCTTATTTCCATCCCTTGCTACCTCCATAGAGTTTACAGGGCATATTAGAGATGTTATAAAAAAATCATCAAAGATCGGTAGAAAAATATTCCAGCTTAACCAAATTTTATGAGTTATAACCAATTAAAAATTGGCTTCCCTGTGGAGTTTCCAGATGGTGTCTCATAAAATTCGGCACCTAACATAGGCCTGCAAAGTGTTGCAAGGCATATATGTGTGTGGAGGGAACCCTCGTAAGTAAAATTATATCTCGATTATCTGTTGGTGAAGAATTGTTCTTGAATTACAAGTTCGGTTCACATCGTGTTCTCATATGCTTTATTTACAGATTGGATGGTTGGGAGACTTACACTTCTGTTTGTTTCAAATGAAATCATACTATTTCAGGTTTGAGGCATGAATGACAAAGGAATTATTGTTAAAGTCCTAATGGTTTAAAATTTGCATTATATGTGACACAAACAATAAGTTTTTAGAGCTTATATTTTTTCAAATGGTAAGTGTTTCGTACATAATCAAAAGATTTGATTATATGCAAAGGGTTCAAACATTAAAAATATAAAGTTTGTGACTCTATGCTACACATTAAACACTTTGTTATACTCTATGGTGACATTATAAAGTTACTACATGTTATGCAAATTATATGCTATACATTGTCATGGTAAAGGGTTGGTAAACATAAAGGAATTCGAATTCAAAGTTGATAAGGTATACCACATTTAATATATATGGTATTAAATTTCATTTATTTTCCCGTGGAGTGCAAAGATATAACACCCAAACCAAGAGATTCGATGTGATTTTTCCAATTTAATAAGTTGTTGTTCTCGAGTTGTAATTCAAAAGGTAGTTTTTGTTATTGAAATTGGTTGACATGGCAGTTGGTTTGGCACTCGGTTATTCATTAAATATATTGGTCTTTTGGAAAGTGAAACAAATGTGTCTAGGGTTAGCATGCCACACCACGTAGCATTAAATGATGGAGTACATCAGCGTTAATGCTGAAATTCTCGATCTTTCATTCGGGTATGAGGTTTGTTTCACTGTTAATTTGAGTTTTGTTTCACCACCCGCCTGAAGCTTGCGCCTGGAGGTTTGCAAACTGTTTTTTCTACTTATTCAAGGAATATTTTGAGGCGTTGAAAGGTATGTAAACAAGTAGTTTGTTCCATATCAAATAATGTATTTTCTCTTTAGTTTCTTTTTGGCTCTATTTGGATGGCATATTGTTTACATTTCTCCCTTTCCCTTTTCCCTGAACAAAATTATGTTCGAAACAAATGATTTTTCTTCAGAAAAGATGGTGTTTTTGGAATTGAATCGGTGGTTGAACATCAATGCCAAGAAAGCGAAATCATTGATTGTTGAATTTTAAAGTATTTGTTTTTCCTAAGCGTTGTTGATAAGGTTCTTCGGTTGGATGAGAATTTTCCAGTTTGGTTCACAAGATAACGCATCTTGTAAACCCTCCTTGTTCCCTACATATTGCCTTGTTTTGATGCATTGTTGTCCAGAGTTATTCGTTGAAAAAAGGTCAAATGTTGGATGATATGTTGAAAGCCTGAGTGTTCATATTTCCCTAGAAAAGGAATTTGTTCTTTAAGTATTTTTTGTTGGTATCAAAAGAGATTGTTTGGTGTTTTAAAAGTCAAACATCTGCTTTCGAATGACTCACAACCATTGCTCTCTCGACATACTCAAGCTCATTTTCATTTTTATGCCATCTACTTTTCAAACCTATACGATTAAATTGAAATGTCGATTCATAACCTTATCGAGATTCGCATGCAAAGCTAGGGTTTTATTTTGACTCCATCTTGACTATCAAGAAATTTCAATAACATTTTGGAATTCGAGTCTCGCTTTTGGTTTAAAGCTATGGTGTTTTGAAGCTCAAAATCAATAGTGAAAATTTATGTTTAAATCTTGGAAGGATAGCTTGACCGCTCTTTTGTTTCAACCTTAGCTTGAAATGCATGCAGTCACCAAAATTCCTAGAGTTAGCTTTAAAGAAGCCTGCAATCATTTTGAAAATGCCCACAGTAAAGGTTGACAATGTTGGAATTAACATAAAAATGCCCACCATGGGGTCGAAATGCCTGCAGTGTGTCACCAAAATGCCCGCCATGAGGTCGGGTTGTTTGTATTCATACTTAAAAATGCTCACTGTTACTTTATGGTTAAGTTTGATGTTGGGTGTTTGGTCAAGATGAATGGGTCTCATTTTGGTTGGGCAATTATTACAATCAGTTTACCTGCTTGTCAAAAAAATGTATGGGTTATGAGGGATGTTGTGTATAATTCAATTGAGTTACTTGTTATTTATTTTTATTTTTTTTCCTTGGAAAAAGTCCGTAATTTTATTTCAAAAAGATGATTAAAATTACATTCTGCACATGTAGTAGAATCAACAAGGATCCCTACATTTTCACAAATTTATGTCCCATATAAGCAGAAACAACAACTTATAAAGAGCTGAACCAAAAAAGAGAAACCCAGAGAAAATGTTGCCACAAGAAGAAGAAATCTTGAACAGCAGGTGAAAATAGGGCCCCCGGTTTGGATTTGCAGCAAGCCTGCAACAGAAAAAGAAGATCCGCCAATGCCGAAACCCTCATCAAAGGAAGCAGGAGATCCATGTCTGTGGACAGAGCAGCAGACTCCGAAGACCACCCGTATACAACCCCCAGTGAGGAAGCAGGAGACAGACCCTGCGTCGATCCTGGAACAGACCGCCCAATCAAATGCCGAGAGTCCCTAATCACCCCAAGATCAAATACACCCTAGTATAGGGCCACCACAAAAACCAGAAAAAAGGCCATCACAATATGAGCTGAAGAAAGGTGAAAGATACCCTAAGAAAAACTGCCAGCGAGAGCCTCTCAGAGGGGAGAAGGGGTGGCGGCCATGGAAGGGGCCATGGCCACCAAGATCTTCTCAGCAAGTCGACCCACTTCCTCCACCGCCTTTGATCCTTCCCACATTTCCAAGAAGCAAGAAAACGATCAAAAGTTGCAGAGCGCCCACCATAAACTGCTCAAAAGAGCACCCAAAAACCCCAGCGGGTGCCTGACCCTAGCCGGTACTAGGAACAGGTAGGCTGCGTCAAACAGAAACGGGACTGCGCCACACAAAACGCCACGACTCACGTCTGGCGGGAGCAGTAGCGGATGTATTCGCAGGCCTCGAAAAACGCCGCCGCCGACCAGCCACTATCAACAGGAGCAGTAAGTCGTAGTCATCGCGCCGACCAGCCACTAAGCTGCCCGAGTTGCCGTCCTATCCGCCACTGTAAACAGGCCGTCACTACCAGAACAGGAGCACCGCAAGCGAGCCTCTGAATACCACGTCGTCGCAGACGAGCCCTCTCCATCGCTGCCACAATAGGAGCACCTCCACTCGAGCCAACCGACGCAATAGAGAGGAGAAGTGCGGCTAGGGTAGAAACCCTAGCCGCCTGAGCGAGATCACAAATCGACTATCAAACCCTTACTTGCAGAGCAAAAACCCCTCAGCTCTGTTATTTATTTTTTAAAAGGTAGCTACATGATTGAAAATATTCATATGGGAAAATGGCATATAAATTCCAAAATGATCGTGCTTATCGATTATGATTCAAACAGTCTTCAATGAAGGAATTTTGTTTATAGACTGGCACGGTTTCTATTGTTTGGGATTCTAGTTATATGGAAGATTTGTTTATTAGTCATGAGGGTTGTTGTTGTCAAAATGCTTAACATTTGTTCTGCTACAAGAATGATGTTTTATATGAAGAGTTGGTGTATAATGATTGGTGAATAGTTCATAGTCTACTCTTAGACTTGAAACATTTTGTTTGCACTTATTTTAAATAAGTATCAAAATCTGTTGAGTTGACATCCTGATTCGAACATATTTTGAAGAATTACAAAGAAATTACTTTGTCTTTGTATTGTTAACATGTCTAAAAAGATAAAATAGAGGAAAGACACTATTAATTGAATTTAATAAGCCGCTATGGGTTGTGCTTCTTGGGTTTAAAATTGAATATGGTTGTCCAAACCATTTCAATGGACAGAATTGAATCAAATTTGATGTTGTTCAAATTCATAAAAATAATTAAAGAATACAAGAGTATGGATTATGGATTTGAGAGATGATTATGTTCACTGTTTAAATTAATAATGATAATACTCTTGAAGAATATACACCTCTGGGTGATAGTGATTATGGTGTTGACTGGATGTTGTTTGGAAAATATTAATTGGATATTTGAGCGTATTCCTTCTTTGTTCCCCTCCTCAATTTTTACACAATCCATTCATTTTCCTAAGTGTACTTTGTCCCATGTTCAAAAGAGTAACATTTTGAAGATTGATGTAATGTTTAGTTTAGAAGTAATGGAAATTGAAGCATATTTTAAATTATTTTCTCTCTGTGTTTCCTTCAAAATTTTGCATGCATTGTTTTTTTTAACGGAGCCATCAATAAATTATCTTGAATGCAAATTTATTTGATAAGTTTACTTACTACTTGAAAATGTACTAATCTCATTTTCATTATCATATAGATGAGTTTCTTCAGTAGAGGAGTGTTGTTGCTGCAACATCCTTCCCCAAATTTAAAAAAAAAATGTTAGGGCCCCTCCTCCTACACTTTTGTAACAAGTATTTATTTTTTCTTTCGAAGCTTATCCTGCTCCAACTTGGAAATCTTTAACACTTGTTTCCCAAAGATGTTTTTTCTAAAATATTTCTAAGGCAAAGTCACCTTTAGCTTTCGGCGCAAGTTTTAACCATAAGTCTTTAGCCTTTAGCGCAAGTTTTAAACATAAGTATTCCGCTTTCGGCACAAGTTTTAACTATAAGTCTTCCGCTTTCGGCACAAGTTTTAACTATAAGTCTTCCGCTTTCGGCGCAAGTTTTAAATTCGACCATTTTTTTATCCTCTCTCGCGCAACTTTTAAGCTTAAACTACCCGCTTATCTCCAAAGCCTAGAACTACCTTGGCCGCTTTAGGTGCACTTCAAGAGCTCATTTTCGGCCCAACCATGGCGCATATCTTAGTCTTATTTTGGCCGCCTTTGGCGCAATTGCCAACATTATTTTGGACGCTTCGGTGCAGACGTTAATCTTATAAAGAACGCCGACACGAGAATCTTCTGGGTCTTTTCCCCATGACTCTTCGGCGCATCTTTCATTAGCGCACATATCGTAACTAAATCCTCCACCGACGCGCAAAACTTATCCCTATAACGGCCGCCATCATAACTGCGCCTCATCTTTGGACGTAGCCCCGAGCTCAAGTCTCGGTGGAGCCCATCAGCGCATAGATTAACACTAAGACTGTCGCTACAAGCGCAGAACATAACAGTAAAATTGTCGCTTCGGCGTAGAAAGCATTTTGGGCATATGTGCGAATACGGAGTTGGTAGGGTCATTAGTGTGGCCATGTGTCATTTTAACTGCCCGTCTGCTCAAGCCCCATGCTCATCAATTCGCCAACCTATCACGTACATGAAGTTAATGCTTCCCCCATATGAATGCATATAACGGGATTTTGAAAAGGTCACTCCACCACTGCCAAGGGAGAACATAGCCCGCCGTTCGATATTGAAACTCTGACTGCACTATCGCCCATCTCGAAACGTCCGCTAGCCACTAGGAAATACTGTGAAACTGACAGGTAGGTGCTCTGCCCCTCCCCTCTGTGTTATTCGAGGTTCTCAGTTGGAATTACACTCCCTTTGGTAGATTTTTGTTGCTATATATATGTGCCAAACGAACCTATACGCATTAAGCGTTTAGTTTTCAGTTGAAACAATGAGGACACGAAGCCACCCTGTGCAAACCAGAGCCCAGAAGGCCATATCCTCACATTCGCATCTCGGCTTTTTCCACTGTCGATTACTCGGCGTCCTATGTAAGTTTTTCCCCACGAAGCTTTCCCATTGATAAGAAAACAATCCCTGAGAATTCCCATTTACAACTTGATTGCCGTAGTTTGCTCACATAGATTACGTTCCACGCCCAAATCTGTAGCTAGTGCTCGTTTTTCGATTAAAGCACCACATTCGCATCCACCCCGTGGAAAGAATCTCGCCCGAATGACAAAACTACTCTCGCCTTAGAACATGTTAAGAAAAACCTTTCGAGCCTGCAGTACTAGCATTACGAATAGCTCCGCATTCATTTGTAAAGGCCAACAACCGTGAAATGATAGCTTCATCTATAAATTAGTCGATCAATTTTCAAATAGCTTTCATATTGTGAAAATGGCATATTCTATAAATTTTATATTTTACCAATGCTTGAAAGTCATTTAGTCAGAAGCTAATTCTGTCACGTATTCTTTTTCAATCTGTAAAGAGAATTGCGTTTAAATAGTTGCTCTAAATTTCTTCAAAAAACTCCTTATTTGTGCTCCCTGGCTCACCACAGGTTTAATATGCATAGAAGATCTGCGAGGAAGAAATCCGAGCAAAAGGTAGAGTCATATTCGGACGTAGAGATCCTGCTGGATACCTCACTCGAGACGATGTTCGCTGATACACAAGCTACCACCAATGTACCCCCAGGGAGCTCTGCCCCATAGTTTCAGTGGGGTGACTTATACAGATTCATCAGAGATCAAGACAACATTCAAAACTCCATAGAGGACGCTATGTTATATGCAAATATCAGAAGGTCCTGTCTCCATAAAGCAGCAACTCGTCCTGAGTTGTTCCCATGTTCTGAAGTGCTTGGCTGGTTGATCCCTCATGTCAAGACTGACACTAGGTTTATAAATGATAAGAGTGGAATGAACCTGGCATCTTTTGCTCCTGAGCATATCACGGCTACCAACAGATTGCCCCCGGATAGGGCTTGGCTATATGATGAATGGATAGCACAACACCCTATGGACCCACTGGATACCACCAGGAAAATGATGATAGTTGACAGACAGATAAGAAAGAGGCAAACTAATGAGTATGAGAGCAACCTCCTAAAGACTCCTTACAAACTCATCGTTCTGATGTTGAGCCGGATCTTTGGAATGCCAAATGGAAATATCTTTAAACTCGGATGGGTACCAGTAATATTCCATGTAGCTATGAATGGTAAGATATTTAATTGGGTGGATATAATTTCGGAAAGCTTGGTCTCACAGCTAATCGCTGCCCAAGGAGGAATGACTCAGAAGAAAGCAGAATTCTTTATGTCTTCATACTTGATAGACCGCCTACTGAGCAAACACACCTTCCCTGACTTGGGTTGCTCATGGAACAGAAAGGAGACACCTCTCTTCATGGCCTACCAACTCACGTGGGAAAGCAAATATGCGAGCTATTACAAGCAGGTTTGCGAGAAATTCATCATACCTTTATATCAGCTTATTTTTGTAGAGAAACCAGATTGCATGTCAGAGAACACCATGCCCATTATTGAGGCATTTGACGATTATTACCATGGTCTAGAAGGTACATATATCCGAATGAGTGGAGGATCCGTAGCCCCCTTTGTACTTCCCATATATGCTACAGATTTTGTAATACATAGGGAAGCCTTGAGGCAACTCTTCAACGTTGGTGGAATCAGCAGAGTTCTCACTGAAAGAAAGAAATTGATATATCCACCAATGCCTTTCACTATAGGAGCAAACAGCCTCCCGAGGGCCAAGGAAGGAGAAAACTATGTCCAGGATTTAGAAATATTCCATTTTGGTACAAAGTTCTTCAGAAGGCATGACCCTTGTGGTAAAATTGCCCAGTATATTATTGATGCCAAAACTAGCTTCAAGTAAACTCATCTTATGGACCAAGATGAAGAGTTCTTTCGGAGTGCTCGAAAATTAACAGCATTGGGCAAGCGCTACAAGAAAGACAAGAAAAAGAGCTCTGCCCCCAGGCTTGTTGGCCTAATCCAAAAGGAGCAGGAGGCATCAGTGTCCCAATCAGGAGATTTAACAGGTATGGAACAAGAGGAAGAAGACAGGATACTACGAGAGCAAACTATCAAACAACAGCAAGATCAAGAAGCAACAAGGATTCAAAATGAACGGGCTACCAAATTGCGACAAGATGAGGAGGTTGTTAGGATTCAAAATGAACAAGCTAACAAGTTTCAACAAGAAGAAGCTGCTAGAATCAAGAGGGAGCGGGAGGAAAAGGTTTTACAAGAAGAAACAGCAAGAATTAAACAGGAGCAGGCTATTCAATTGCAGCAACAAGAAGAAGCCGCCAGAATCCAGAAGGAAGAGGAATCGAAGGCCCAGAGAGAAGAAGAAGAAAGGATCTTCCAGGAACAGGCTACTACACAAGAAGAAGAAGAAGAAGCAAGGCTTTTGTTGGAGGAGGCAGACAGATTACAAGCAGAATTAGCAGAGCTAGCTGAAAGACAACAAAAGAAGCAGGCTGAGAGGACTCCTGAACAAAACCCGTCTAGCCCACAGGCCATGGACTTACATATGCCAAAGATAGACCAACCAGGGATAGCTCATGAAGGGGTTGTCCCCACCGAAGAACTAGCACTGACCCCATACAACCCCAGGAATCAACGCCAAGTGGCCAACCTAGATTCTGTCTATTTTCATGAACGGGAAGAGGGCTATCATTGACAAAAGAGTAAGGAAAATGGAGATTGGGAAAGACTTATATGAGTTCAGAGTATCGGAGACCACGCTAGTCTAGGGGACTGACATTGATCCTTCATTCCAGGCAAAATGCACTGTAGCTTCAGCTCAGGCAAATAAAGCCAATGTTGATCGGTTAATTAATGAAGTAAAAAGTTACAGAGAGAAATGCTTCAAAATAAAAGCTGACAGGAAAAAAGAGGTTCTAGAAGCACATGAAATGAAGAAGAAATACAAGGAGATGGCAGAAGAGAAGTTAGGGACAACTTTAGAAGCTCTGCGGCTTGAAAATGAGAAGAATTCACTGGAGATGCAGCTATCCATCTCAGAAGACGAGCAAAAGAACTTAAAGACTCGTATATCAGAGTTGGAGAACTCGAAGCCAGCAGGGCTCAACAGACTCATATCTTCAAACCTCAATTTGACAGGTTACTATAGGAAAAGGAAGAGTTGGGGAAACAGCTCAAGGAGATAACAGAAAACAAGCAGGATCTATTCACCTTTCGTAAGCAGGCTAGCGACATGCAAGAGAAGATACATCAATTACTGGTATCCATTTCGGAAGAAATTTGCGAGATGAAAGAAATGATCACCAAGATGACGAGTATTGAGATTGAAGCATTTCGGATTAAAGACAGGTTTGCTCAATATGCGGTCTAGATTAAGGAGCAGTCGGAATGGAGAAAAGGAAAATCAGGTTTTCCCTCAAATCTGCGCCCCTTGACAGATGAGGAGTTGGATATGAATATAGGAGTTCTGGAATTTTGCAGAGACTATGGCGACAGATTAGGTATTGAAATCCGGAAGACAATAAAAAAGTGCCATGTTATCTATTCCAAGATCCGAGAAACTCATGAGACATGTCAGATGCCTCTACCTCAGAGTGTTTATGAGTTTCCTGAGAGAGACCAGCGCATGACGGAGTTGGGGAATAATCTGAACGCAGAATTGGATTATTTAAAGAAGATAGAAGCTATATCTGAAAAATACCTTCATCAATTCATTGGGCAGATTGCTATCCACACTCACTATCTGGAAATTTGCGCGTAGAGGACTGTAACAGGGACAACAACCATCAAAACATAATTACGCAGACATAGAATAGCCCAGAATGTGATAGTCTCATTGAGAGGAAAAACCATTGTAAGGTAAATTGGACAGTGGGCAAGCTACATTGAACAAGAAGACAAATCAGCACAATCAGGCGAGCATGTTGAGGAAGAAGAGCCTATTGCAGTGGGAGAATCAATAAGAGAGGAGCAACCAAATGAGTCGGCAGAACCAGCTGGACAGTTGTCTTTTTAATTTTGTCTTTTGTGAAAGGTACCTACGAATTACTTAGTTTTGTGGTTACACACTAAATGACAAATTAGAAGCTTCCAGAAATTTAGGGTACACTTGTCAGCTCAAGGAGCAATTTGTAAAGCTATATATAGAGGAATAAGAGAAGGATAGAGTACTTTTGGCAGGTGAAAAGATTTTCTTCCTTGTACGTGAATTACTTTGCTACTTGCTCCAAGAAATAATTTTTTTGCCTAATGAGAGCCTGGGAGAAGGCGTTTTGGCCTATAAGATGTGTCAAATGTGTGCTACATTATTCCTGTGTCATCTGCATATTATTGTGAGATCATTCCTTGCTATTTTGAATTATTTCTGTGTAATGAATGTTCTTATGCTTTCCTGTGCAAATATGTGTTTTCTTAAATGAGTAGTGGATTGTACTAACTGAATTAAAGCTATCTTTAATATCTGCTATATCTTGCTGTAGGTGTATCTTATGATTAAATGGCTATGTGTATAATCTTTAAGATGTTTCTTTCAGCACATTACTCATCTCTACAGTTTGCTCCTTGCAAGGATAGAATAGATTTGCTTACACAGTTTTAGATTAGCTTTGGTTAATTGCATGCACTTAGCATAGGGTAATTGCATATCATCTTAAAATAAAATACATAAATAGTGAACCGAGCCGCAATCGGTGTAAAGAACCAAAACCTTTAAATCTCATGGTAGCCAGAACCGTTAACCGAACGGATTCCCTACATTAAATGGTGGACAATCTAATTGGGACCGCTTACCGGGGAGAATCCCTTGTTGATTGATGCTACGATTTTCGAGGCATCAACAGTTTTTGGTGCTAGAAGGAGGGCCACCAGTGTATGGCTGATACAGGAGACTCTTCTTTAAGAAGAGATCCAACTGGAAACCCGCTTGAAACAGCAAACCCAAACGTTTCAGATTTGGAAGCGACAAATCAAGAAAATCCCAATTTTGAATTTGAAAATCAAGAAAATCAAGAAACATTGTATGATATACCTTTTGCTGAAGTAGCAAATCTGAGGAGACATACCCGTGCTTACGTTAAACAGCTTGGCGGTTTAAACGCGATTCCTTTTCTTCCTAGAAGACGAGCTCCTAGAAGAGAAAGACAGTACACACGCGATTCAGTTCTTGTTCAGAGCTTTGAAGAATTATTAGACTTATCTTTAGAAGAAATCACAGAGCCTCTTGGAGAAATAGAAATTGAAGATCCTCTAGATCTTGAAGAACTGTGCATGCCAAAGAATTCTCCACCTCACACTCCTCACAATACTCCACCTAATTCTCCACGTGGAGGCATGGCTGTACTTGCATGGAGAGAAAGAGGGGCTTTGAATTTGGCTGGACCTTTTCACAATCTGCCTAAAAACCCTAAGAAAGTCCTGCCTAAGTATGATCCTGGGAAAGGTATTTATGTTGAAGATCACCTTAAGAGATTTTATTTAGCTTTAATCCTTTTTCATGTGCAGCATGAAGACGTAGTTTGTAGACTCTTTCCATATACTTTCGAGCCTAAGGTGTCTTCCTAGTATTTTAGTTTACAAGCTAGCTCAATAGCTAATTGGGAAGAATTCGAAAAATGTTTTTTGAAGAAATACGGAAATCAGAAAATGGTGGCTACACTTATGAAAGAGTTGTTGTCCATGAGAATGGACAAGAAAGAAAAGGTTCACTACGTTGTTAAACAATTTCAGTGAGGCTGCTAAACCCGCAGAAGAATCTTTAGTGGAATATTACACAACAGCGCTTGATCCTCCAATAGCAATGTTTGTCAAAAGAACTAAGAAAACTACCTTAATAGAAAATTTTGAAGAAGCAAGGAAGGTAGAAGAAGAAGCAGACAACATTGCTAAGCATGCGCTTGATGCAGAAATATGTTGAATATTGTAACTTCTAAGAATATTATATTTGTACATTATTATTCCGGAGATGTTTCATCCCTCCGAGGTAACCTTATTATGTATCCGGAGATGATTTTTCCTCCGATGGGTTGTGGTAACTAGGGTTATTAGACCCACCATGTGGGGGTCGGCCCTGATCTTATATTTTAGGGGTTATTAGACTTCTCCAGGAGAGGTCGGCCCCATTAGGGTTTTTAGTCAGTCGGGATCTGATATAAATAGAGGAGGTGAGCTCCTCATTAGACACACTTGTACAACTCAGAAAAGTAGCGCACTTGTCTGGGAGGTATGCTAAGGAGGGAGCACATCTTGTATTTTGGTTGATCATCTTATTGAGGAAAGCTTTGCTGGGTTTTCTACCCCATGAGGGTTTCCTAGGGTAAATTATGTGTCTATCTTGTGATTATGTTTCTTTCAGTGATCTTGCTAGTCTATTTGGTTTAAAATTAACATGGTATCAGAGCTAGCCTGAATAGGACATATTTCACAAGGTAAGAATATCTCTCTCTCTCTCTCTGGTGAAAATTAGGGTTTCAGCAAAAAGTTGGTATTGTTGAATTCTGATTACATGGCTGAATATCCCTTCTCAAAACCAATCTTTTGAGCCCTAGATCGAACTTTTTGGTTGGGTAGAACTTCGGGAAAGTCAAACCCTAGTTTTACCAAAAGTGCGATAAACCAGAAATTGGTTTCAGCAAAAAGTTGGTATTATTGAATTCTGATTACATGGCTGGATAGCACTTCTCAAAACCAATCTTTTGAGCCCTAGATTGAACTTTTTGGTTGGGTAGAACTCCGGGAAAGTCAAACCCTAGTTTTACCAAAAGTGCGATAAACCAGAAATTCTGTCCCAGGATCCGGAAAAGTAAAAAGGTAATATTTGCGGGTAAGCACTACTCTGTCTCTTATCTCTTGGACTCCCCCAAGAGAAGATGGCTCCAAACACTAAGCTTGAATACAAGCTAGAAGGTATAGAGAATTTTCGGGCATGGAAATACAGAATTGGTCTCATTCTTGAAGAGAATGATCTTGCTCATTATGTCAAGGATGAAGTTGCAGAACCGGAAGGAGATGAAGCCAAAGAGAAGCATAGGAAGGATTTGATTAGGGCAAAGAGAATCATAGCTGATTCTATTAAAGACCACTTGATTCCCCAAGTGGCCTCCAAGAAGACTCCAAAGGAAATGTATGATTCCCTAGGAAGAATGTATGAAGGAAAGAACATCAATAGGAAGATGAACCTAAGGACTCAGTTGAAGAGTACCAAGATGCACAAAGGAGAATTCATTCAATACTACTTCTCAAGGGTCTCTCTAATCAAGGAGCAACTAGATGCCATTGGTGATACTCTTGATGAAGATGAACTTGTGATGACTGCTCTAAATGGTCTCACTAGACCTTGGGAATCATTTATACAAACCATGTGTGCCAGAAAAGAAAGCATGAAGTTTGATGTAGTATGGGAGGATTGTGTTCAAGAAGAGGCTAGGGTAGCCAACAGAGAAGCTCTTCTCAAAGAGGATGACCAAGCCTTGGCCACCCACACTAAAAGAGGAAAAAGGGGTCACTTCAAGAAAGTGAACCACAAAAGGTCTCAACCCTCTCATAGATTCAAAAGGAAAGGAGGAACAAACTCAGAAAGAGACCTCTCCACAGTCCAATGTTTTAATTGTCTTAAACTAGGACACTATGCTAGAGACTATACTTTACCAGAAAAGAAGAAGAAAAAGTTTGTCCACAAAAGACATCATGCACATATGGCAGAAGATGATAGTGAAGAAGAAGAAGGAGAAGAAGAAGAAGAAGAAGAAGAGGAAAGGCCTCAAAGGAAAAGATCTAAAGTAAAGAAAGAAGATCCAAAAGAATATGTCATATTTTCTGCACTCTCTGGATCTGTGTCTCCTGGTGAAGGTACATGGCTCATTGATAGTGGTGCTTCAAAGCACATGACAGGTCAAAAGAAAACTCTCTCAAGAATTGAAGAAAAGTCTTCAACACAAAAGGCATCTCTAGGAGATGATTATCAATATCCCATCAAGGGAATTGGTGAAGCAAGCTACAAGCTTGATTCTGGAACACCCTTGAAAATTAAAGAAGTTTTATATGTACCAGGTTTAAAGAAAAACCTACTCTCTATCTCGGCACTAGATAAGAAAGGTTTTAGAGTGGCTTTCATAAATGGACAAGTACTCATGTGGTCCAAAGGAAAATCAATTAAAGATGCAGTTGTCATTGGTGAAGAAGAAGGAGGTCTCTATAAGCTCAAAGGTCATCCAGAAGCTGCCCTTGATCATGAAATCTCTAGCCCCAGTGAGCTATGGCATAGAAGATTAGCTCACATTAACTACAAAGCCTTACCCTATGTAAGCAAGGTGGTCATAGGATTACCAGATTTGAAGGCTGATCGTGATGGCTCATGTAAAGGATGTAAGAAAGGGAAGAATGTCAAGAACCCCTTTCCAAAGAGTGAAACAAAGACTAAGAACATTTTGGAGCTAATACACTCAGATGTATGTGGACCAATGCCCACCACTTCTCTAAGTGGGTTTGAATACTATCTTTCATTCATTGATGACTATTCAAGGAAAACTTGGATATACCTTCTAAAAGGTAAGAATGAAGTCTTTGGAAAATTCAAAGAGTTCAAGGCTCTAATAGAAAATCTCTCAGAAAAGAGAATCAAGATTCTCAGAACAGATAATGGCGGAGAATATACTTCAAAAGACTTTGAAGACTTTTATAAAGAAGCCGGAATTAAGAGGGAACTAACCACTCCCTACAATCCCCAACAAAATGGGGTTGCTGAGAGGAAAAATAGAACCATAGTGGAAGCTGTAAAGACTATGATACATGACCAAGATCTTCCCATGTATCTATGGGATGAAGCAGCTAAGACAGCAGTATATGTGCAAAATAAACTATCCCATAGTGCTCTTGATTTCAAAACTCCAGAAGAAGTGTTTACAGGAAAGAAGCCTGAGGTAAGTCATCTTAAAATATTTGGGTGTCCTGTGTACATCCACATTCCAAAAGAAAAGAGAACCAAGTTGGATCCTTCTGGTAAGAAGGGAATATTTGTTGGTTATTGTGAATCATCCAAAGCCTTTAGAATTTACATACCCGGTTTTCATCATATAGAAATAAGTAGAGATGTAACATTTGATGAAGAAGCAGCTCTCAAGAAATCCAGGAAGTGCCAACTTGAAGAAATCTATGAAGAAGATACATCTCCTAGAATCACAGAGGTTGTGCACATCCCTGAAGATGATTCACCAGAGGATCATGACATGTTGGAACCACAAGAACCTCCTATTACAGACTTATCCAAGAAAAGGAGGCCAGCATGGGCTAGAGATATTATTCAAGGAGCTGAAAGATATGGAGCTCCTGAAGGCTCCACTAGAGAAAGAAAGAAACCAAAGCTAGTGTCCAACTATATGGCCTTGATGTGTGATATTGTGGATCAACAACCTACTAGCTATGAAGAGGCAGCTCAGAAGAAAGAATGGATAGAAGCAATGACAGAAGAATATCAGTCAATAATGAAAAATGATGTTTGGGATGTAGTTCCCAAACGAAAAGATAAAAGTGTGGTTTCTTCCAAATGGATTTTCAAGATAAAACATGCTGCAGATGGTAGCATTGAAAAATATAAGGCAAGATTTGTAGCCAAAGGATTCTCTCAGAAGGAGGGAATTGACTATGAAGAAACATTTGCACCAGTTGCTAGGTATACTTCAATTAGAACTATCATGGCACTTGCATCTATGATGAAGTGGAAATTACACCAAATGGATGTTAAGACAGCTTTTCTGAATGGTGTAATTGAAGAAGAAGTGTACATAGAGCAACCACAAGGGTTTGAGGTTAAAGATGGAAGAACTCATGTATGCAAACTGAAAAAATGCATTATATGGGTTGAAGCAAGCTCCCAGGGCTTGGTACAGAAGGATTGACAATTTCTTAACTAGCATGGGTTTTACCAAGAGTAAAGCTGACCCAAATCTTTATCTCAAAGTGATGGATGATGAACCAGTTATACTGTTGTTATATGTAGACGATCTATTTCTAACCGGAAATGAGAAACAAATTATTGAAAGCAAGAAGAAGCTTTCTTCAGAATTCGAGATGAAAGATCTCGTATTAATGCACTACTTCTTAGGTCTAGAAGTATGGCAAGAACCAAAAGGAATCTTTCTAAATCAAGGTAAGTATGCTGTGGATATTTTAAAAAGGTTTGATATGTTGGAGTGTAAACCCATGGCCACTCCCATGGACTCCAACTTGAAGTTATTAGTTAATGACTCATCGGAACTAGTGGACCTAACTCTATATAGACAAATCATTGGGTCATTGATGTATTTGACAAATACTAGGCCAGATATATGCTTTGCTGTAAATACCCTAAGTCAGTATCTTGTAGAACCTAGAAAGGTTCATTTAATAGCTGCAAAGCATGTAATGAGGTACCTAAAAGGTACATTAGATTTTGGTCTATATTATCTTGGAGGTCATGAACTCAGATTACATGGTTACTCAGATTCTGATTGGGCAGGAAGTGTCTCAGACAGAAAGAGTACATTAGGTGGATGTTATGGTCTTGGATCTGCCATGATCTCATGGTTCAGCAAGAAACAATCTAGTGTGGCCCTTAGTACTGCTAAAGCAAAATATATAGCTGCCTGCTCTGCCAGCTGTGAAGCAGTATGGCTTCGGAAGCTATTATCTGGAGTGTTTGACTTAGAAATGAATCCCACTGTGATTATGTGTGACAATCAAAGCTGCATTAAGATGACAGAAAATCCTGTATTCCACGATAAGTCAAAACACATAGAGATATGATACTTTTATATACGAGATATGGTGCAAAGAGGAGCTATCAAGCTCGAGTATGTGAGCACTCAGGATCAAATTGCTGATATCTTGACCAAGCCTCTGTCTCGAGTGAAATTTGAATACTTTCGAGACAAGCTTGGTGTAGTTCAAAAGGACCCTCCTCGAAAGGGGGAGTAGTATAGTCACTGATGATGAGATTGTCTCATCGAACAGCAAAGTCGATGATGAGGTTACCTGTTCACTACACCTAGTTACTTAAAAATATTTAGATTTAGGACTCTTATATTTAGAATACTTAGTTTTACTTATACATGCTTTTGATGATAGATGTATTAGTGAGAATACATGCTTTTGATGATAGATGTATTAGTGAGAATACATGCTTTTGATGATACATGTATCGACTAATGTACTTGTATGGTTGAGGATACTTGTACTTGTATTGATGAGAATACATGTGAGGATTGCATCATCCTTGAACACACGTTCTAAAGTGAGCCGTAGACAAGTGTCTCCGAGAAAGAAGAGGGATTGTATCATCCTTGAACACACATTCTAAAGTGAGTCGTAGACAGGTGTCTCCGAGAAAGAAGAGGGATTGTATCATCCTTGAACACACGTTCTAAAGTGAGCCGTAGACAGGTGTCTCCGAGAAAGAAGAGGGATTGTATCATCCTTGAACACTTGTTCTAAAGAGAGCCGTAGATGTATGTCTTCGAGAATGAAGTCCTTGGTGGACATGTGAGGATTGGATCATCCCTGGACTTTAGTCCTAAAGAGAGCCGTAGACATGATGTCTCCGATAATGAAGTCCTGAATGAACAGGTAGGGGATTGTATCTTCCCCGGACTTCGGTCCCAGAATTGAGCCGTAGACATGATGTCTCCGATAATGAAGTCCTGAATGAACAGGTAGGGGATTGTATCTTCCCCGGACTTCGGTACCAGAATTGAGCCGTAGACATGATGTCTCCGATAATGAAGTCCTGAATGAATAGGTAGGGGATTGTATCTTCCCCGGACTTCGGTCCCAGAATTGAGCTGTAGACTGGGTCTCCGATAATGAAGTCCTGAATGAACAGGTAGGGGATTGTATCTTCCACGGACTTCGGTCCCAGAATTGAGCCGTAGACTGGGTCTCCGATAATGAAGTCCTGAATGAACAGGTAGGGGATTGTATCTTCCCCGGACTTCGGTCCCAGAATTGAGCCGTAGACTGGGTCTCCGATAATGAAGTCCTGAATGAACAGGTAGGGGATTGTATCTTCCTCGGACTTCAGTCCCAGAATTGAGCCGTAGACTGGGTCTCCGATAATGAAGTCCTGAATGAACAGGTAGGGGATTGTATCTTCCCCGAACTTTGGTCCCAGAATTGATCCGTAGACTGATGTATCCGAGAATTGAAGATAGGTACATGTGAGGACTGCATCGTCCATGAATTGGGTTCAAAATGTACATGATGGGATTGCATCATCCCTAGACATGAGACTTGTCTTAAAGTGATAAGGACTGATCATCCTGGAACTTGATCTGGATTGTATCATCCATGGACCTATGTCCTAAAGAGAGCAGGATTGATCATCCTATAAACTAATGATCGTGTGATGACGATGCTGATGATCGTATGATGACGATGCTGATGATCGTGTGATGACGATGCTGATGATCGTATGATGACAATGCTGATGATCGTGTGATGACGATGTTGATGATCATGTGATGACGATGCTGATGATCGTGTGATGACGATGCTGATGATCGTGTGATGACGATGCTGGTGATCGTGTGATGACGATGCTGATGATCGTGTGATGACGATGCTGATGACATTGATGTTCCAGTCACTGGTTGAGTTACTGATGATGATGAATTGAAGAAAGCTTCCGATGATTTATAGATGTATCATGTATGATGTAGTCGATGACTCCTTGCTCCTGCAGACGTTGTTATAATATCCTTCTCGTTAAGGGGGAGTGTCGAATACTGTAACTTCTAAGAATATTATATTTGTACATTATTATTCCGGAGATGTTTCATCCCTCCGAGGTAACCCTATTATGTATCCGGAGATGATTTTTCCTCCGATGGGTTGTGGTAACTAGGGTTATTAGACCCACCATGTGGGGGTCGGCCCTGATCTTATATTTTAGGGGTTATTAGACTTCTCCAGGAGAGGTCGGCCCCATTAGGGTTTTTAGTCAGTCGGGATCTAATATAAATAGAGGAGGTGAGCTCCTCATTAGACACGCTTGTACAACTCAGAAAAGTAGCGCACTTGTCTGGGAGGTCTGCTAAGGAGGTAGAGAAGGAGGGAGCACATCTTGTATTTTGGTTGATCATCTTATTGAGGAAAGCTTTGCTAGGTTTTCTACCCCATGAGGGTTTCCCAGGGTAAATTCTGTGTCTATCTTGTGATTATGTTTCTTTCAGTGATCTTGCTAGTCTATTTGGTTTAAACTTAACAAAATAAAACCAGTAACCACTAAGAAACCACTCTTGCTTACCAGGAATAAAGAAGAACCTTCGACAGATATGGAAAATGTAGTCAAAATGATGCAAAAATTGTCCAATAAAATTGTAGATCTTGAAAAGGATAAGGAAGCTAGCACTTCCAGGAAACCTTTTAAACCTTTCTACAAGAAGAAAGAGGAAAACGATCAACCTCATCCACCTATGAACAACTCTCCTATATTAAATTTGAATGAAGTGGGAATGGAACATTTCTGCACCTTTCATCAAGAACCACACTCCGAAAAAAGTTGTCCACAATGGATAAATTCAATGAGCTTGGTGATGAACCAAATACTAGACTCACAAATCCCAGACCAAGACAATCCTCCAAAGGATCAAAATAATGAACCTGAAGAACCCACCACAGACACTACTATGGTGTTATGGGATTGGGTACCTTTAACTGAATTAGTTGAAGATTATCCCGAGGAAAGTCAAGTTTCAACTGTTAACATTAATACTCGCAGTAAAGGTCCAGTCGTTGATCCAAACCCAAGCTCAACCACGCCCAAGCCTAAAACCTTGAAAGAGATACCTAAAAGACACATCACATTCATTCCACCACAGCCCAAACCTAACCAAATGCCTACTAAGAAACCAAACGTGGAAACAATTCAGCCATCAAAGGTAACTTCAAATAAAACAGACAATCAACCCAAAGTTGTAAAGGAATGTGACATGGGATATGACATAATCGAAGACATAAAGAAGGTAAAAGATAACGTGTCGATATTCGATATGTGTAGTTTGCCTCAACAATGAAAGAAGTTGTTGCAGGCTCTCGAACCCCAATCTAGCCCTCCATTAGCAAACCCTCAAGAGGATCCCGAAATAAATGAAGCTAGCATTGGCGGAAAATCTAAATCCCAAACACTTCCTTTTCTGTTAACTTTTGAAATTTTTAATCACAATGTGCATAACTGTTTAGTAGATTCTGGAGCTTCCTCGAATGTCATGCCTCTGTCTATTTGCAAAAAGATCGATGGGCATCCAATTCCATCCCCAGCCCAGATTATTCAGCAAAATAGGACTGTTGTTAAAGTAATTCAGGAAATGAAAGATGTTCTTATTAGGTTGTCTGTTGATTCTAGAGTGTGTCAATTTATTGATATAATGGTAGTTGATATCCCTAAAGCTTATGGTTTGATCCTAATCCGAGACTGGTCGACTAAACTAAATGGTTATTTCGCCACAGATTGGTCCCACTTATGGCTTCCCTATCAGAACCGGCAAAACCAAATTAAAGTGTTGAGGGAACCACACATGAAACAAAATGTAACTCAGCTAGAGGAAAAAAATGAAGTCGTAGCTTTCTCATCTTCCATTCTGGGGAATTGTTTCTTAGAAATCGACCCTGGAAATTATAAATCAGAAGATATCAGCAATGAATCAGACAAACAGTCTAATCTCCTTCAATTTTCTCGGACTGACGATATCGACTGTAACATAGTTAACTTAGTTACTGACTTAGATGGTTCAAATTTTAACTTAGTTAGATCAAAGAATGTTTTTTGGGTGTTGTACTTTGATGGTTCCAAAACTCAGGAAGGATCCGGAGCCAGTTGTGTTCTAATGGATCCCAAGAAGAACAAGTACTTCTTGTCTTGTAGATTAGAGTTCGATTGTACTAATAATACTGCTGAATATGAAGCTTTACTCCTTGGATTGAAGAAGGCCATCGGTTTAAACGTTAGATACCTAAAAGTCTTCGGCGACTCAGAAATAGTCGTCAGACAGGTAAGAGACACGATTCATTGTCTTTCACCACATCTGAGAGGCTATCAGTCTGAGGTATGGGATCTAATTACAAACTTTGAAGCTTTTAATATAAAATATGTTCCTAGATTACAGAATGCTACTGCTGACTTGCTAGCTACCTCTGCTTCTAGGTTGGTGCCTACTAATAATAAGTGTTCTATTGAATTGGTTTTTAGGCCTTCCGTTCTAGATAATATAACAAATTTCAGGGTGTTCGATGATGACAATCAGATCATCAGTTTCCTTACTAATGAGAACTTGTTTCAAGAAGCTGTCATTGATGAAGAAAAACATGATGTTGATCTACGAAGTAAGGACGCAATCAAAGGAAATTTCATGCCTAAAGGAGTGAGATCACTTGAAAGTTTGTTCGATCTGCATAGCAAGTTCAACAAACCAGCAAATGTCAAAACTCATAGTTCTACCATGCAGCATGAATTGATAAATCTAGGTACAAAAGCCGAGCCAAAATATGTCAATCTCGGTAGATGTTGTTCGTTGAGTGAAAGAGACAAATTCATCAAACTTTTTTGGCAATATAAAGATGTGTTCGCTTGGACATATGAAGATCTAAAAACATATGATACTCATATAATTCAGCATGTCATACCAATGAAAGCAGGGGTTAAACCTCTTCAGCAACAGTTAAGGAGAATGCACCCTACTCTCGAGCCTTTAATTCAGAAGGAATTAAAGAAGTTATTAGACGCTAAAATCATCTTTAAAGTCCGGCATTTGGAATAGGTTGCTAATTTAGTTCCCGTAAGGAAGAAGTTTGGAGAAATAAGACTATGTGTGGATTTCAGAAACCCGAACAGAGCAACTGATAAAGATAATTATCTTGTTCCCTCAATGGAACAAATTTTGTAGATGGTATCAGGAGCATAAATTTTTTCTCTACTAGATGGTTTCTCCGGTTACAATCAAGTGTTGGTGGCGGAAGACGAGCATCTTAAGACTACTTTCCGCACTAAATGGGGAATGTTCGCATACCGATGAATGTCGTTCGGATTGATAAACGCAGGAGCTACTTTCCAACGAGCGACGGACATTGCTTTTTGAGGATTGGGCGGTCACTGTGTTGTAGTCTATCTGGATGATGTGACAGTCTTCTTGGAGAAAAGGGAGGACCATGTTTTCCATTTGAAACAGATTTTTTATCGATGCAGGAAGTATGGTATTTCGCTAAACCCCAAGAAAAGTGTGTTTGCAGTCCTTAAGGGCAAGCTTCTTGGTCACATCATCTCAAAAAAAGGAATTTCGATAGACCAAGAGAGAGTGCAAGTCATCAGCAAGATTCCCATGCCCCACAGCAAAAAAGCTATGCAATCATTTATGGGCACGATTAATTTTGTTCGAAGATTTGTCCCTAATTTCGCTCAGACCGTTAAACCATTACAGCAGATGGTCAAGCAAAATGTGCAGTTCAAATGGACAGATTTGGAAAAAGATGCATTTAAGGATATCAAAGCAGCCATAGCCAATGCTCCCTCTCTAAGAAGTCCAGATTTTGACAAAGATTTTATTTTATATACCTTCGCTTCATATGACTCTCTTGCAGTTGTGCTTACGCAAAAGATGGAGTTAGGAGATGAATACCCATTCTCTTTTATGAGCACTGGTCTGCAGGGCTCTGAACTGAACTATCTTGTTGTAGACAAGCAGGCATACGCCGTATACAAAGCAATAAAGCAGTTTAGGCCATATATTCTTAAGAACATAACTAAAGTTGTAATTCCCCATCCATCCTTCAGATCCCTTTTTGTTCAAAAGGAGTTGGGAGAAAGAAGAGGAAACTAGGTCATCGCTCTTCAAGAATACAACCTAGAATTTAAACCAGCCACCATTATTAAAGGTCAAGGCCTATGTAAATTGCTCACTGAGCACCCAATAGATGGAGAGCGATATTGGGAAAATGAGGGTGAACTAAATATAGCTGAAATCTACCCTATTTTCACAACGCCTGAATCTTGGTACAGAGACTTAGTGCACTATTTGCAACAAGGGTACTTACCAAAACATTGGAGTTCTAAACAAAGAAGAGCACTCCATTTGAATTCGGCAGCTTACCATATCATTGATGGAGTACTTTTCAGAAAAAATTATGATGGTATTTTTCTCAAATGTTTAGAGAAGGAAGATTCAAGTAAGGTGGTCAAAGAGATACATGATGGCCCTGTGGGTGGGCATTATTCCGGAGACACGACAGCTCACAAGATACTGAGGGATGGATATTATTGGCCCACTTTGTTCAGAGATTCGCATGCATATGCATGGAATTGCGATGTATGCCAAAGAAGTGTTGGGAAATTGCCCAAGGCAGCAGGACCATTACAGCCGATTATTATTTCGGAACCTTTTGAACAATGGGGCATAGATGTCATTGGAGAGATAAAACCAAATTCTTCTCTGCAGCACCGGTATATCCTGACAGCCACAGATTATTTTACAAGATGGACAGAGGCTATCCCATTGCGCAAAATCAATGAAGATGCGGTCATTCGTTTCTTAAAATAGAACATCATAACCAAGTTTGGGGTTCCAATTTCCCTAGTCTTTGATCATGCAACTTATTTATCATCTTTTAAAATAAATGAATTTGTTTATGAAAGAGGAATTAAATTACATTATTCAGCCAACTACTATCCCCAGGGAAATGGGTTAGCAGAATCTTCAAACAAAAACCTCATCCAAATACTTAAGAAAACTGTGATTGAAAACCAGAGAAGTTGGCACACCCCTCTTCCAAACGCTTTATGGGCAAATAGAGTCACTCCAAAGAATGCCTTGGGAGTTTCCCCATATACCTTGGTTTACGACAGAGAAGCCATCCTCCCTCCTAACCTCTTACTCCCATCGTTGCAATTGTCTCAAGCCTCCCGGGGCAGCAGTAGTCAGGTTTTACAGTCTAGAATTAACACTTTACTAAAACTCGAAGAATCTCAACAAAAGGCCAAAGACCGGTTCCACCAACACCAAGACATAGTCAAAAGGTGGTTCGATAAAATGAATTCCAGCAAAAGGAATTTCAAAGTAGGCGACTTAGTTCTAAAATGGGATCATCCACATGAAGGTAAAGGAATGCATATGAAGTTTCAGCATCTATGGGTCGGTCCGTATCTAATTTTTGAAAAATTTGGCCCATCTACTTACAAGCTAAAAGACCTCCAACGAGAGGAAGTAACCCTTCCCCTCAATGGCCTCGCCTTGAAGCAATACTTTGCGTGGTCTCATTTGAGACCTTTTGTACATAAATAAATAGTTTCTTTGTTTCTTTTCTTTTTCTTTTCTTTTTCTTTTCTTTCCCTTGTATTTTGTTTTGTTTTTACGAACAGTTTAAGTGGTTTGGTCTGTTATAGATAGTTTTCTCCTTCCCGTCTGTTTTGTTCTTTTCTTCACTTTACTTAATAAAGCCCACCTCGACTCTTGGCATAGTTGTAGGACAGAACTCTGAGCAAAATCAAAGTCTTAAAAGACAGAATTTCAGACACAAAGAAAATATAGCTCAATAATTTCGCCTTCACTGATCAGCCATTAGGAATGTAGAGATCTCTTCCTATTTGGTCAGAATTACCCCAGCTCAATGACTAATGATGCCACATTTCTCTCTCACTATCTTAAGGCTCTGCTCACTTTAACATTGATGCCTGTCTCGAGGTTTTTGTTATTAATGGACCCATAGAAAGGAAGCATGTTTCACAGGCATATAGTATTTAAATGATCCCATACTACAAATAAAATCCCAAAGAATTTATGTCAAGGAGTCTGATTTCCAGAAATTCTCGCCTCAATTAAAGCATGGTCGAGATGAAGTGAAATGATCAATTTACAGAGCTATTCAAATAACTCATCCCAAGCAAGGTTCTTCTCCGTCCATGAAGCTTGATACTAAATAATATCTCTCGCTCACACAAAAGGACATTTTGGATTGAAGAACCCAGATCAAAATATTGAAATTTTAAGCAAGTTGTTTCTGGAAGGCTCAAACAGCTAAAGCTGTCAATTTAAGAGACATCCAAAAGAGATGCAAATAATATGGGAATGAGGAACAAACGACTATGCCCGTGAGACATTGTTACGATCTTGTGGAGTCCTCTTTTAGTCAAAACACCATAAAGACAGATCTTAAGAAAATTAACTCCATATCCTGGCCTTGAGAGAGTTTGAAGGAAGTATAGGTCTTAGCCTCCTTTTCCCATAAGATCAATATGATTAAGATATCACTACATTCTTAGAGGTTGAACTAATGGGCATTTTGTTACGCTTGAAGCTACTAATTTAAAAGTCATTATGATCATGACAATATTTTGTTTCAGAGATCTGTGTTCGCCACCGAATCGCCAATTGTTGTTGCTGCAACATCCTTCCCAAATTTTAAAAAAAAAATGTTAGGGCCCCTCCTCCTACACTTTTGTAACAAGTATTTCTTTTTCCTTTCGAAACTTATCCTGCTCCAACTTGGCAAACTTTAACACTTGTTTCCCAAAGAAGTTTTTTCTAAAATCTTTCTAAGGCAAAGTCACCTTTAGCTTTCGGCGCAAGTTTTAACCATAAGTCTTTAGCCTTTAGCGCAAGTTTTAAACATAAGTATTCTGCTTTCGGCACAAGTTTTAACTATAAGTCTTCCGCTTTCGGCACAAGTTTTAAATTCGACCATTTTTTGATCCTCTCTCGCGCAACTTTTAAGCTTAAACGGCCCGCTTATCGCCAAAGCCTAGAACTACCTTGGCCGCTTTAGGTGCACTTCAAGAGCTCATTTTCGGCCCAATCATGGCGCATATCTTAGTCTTATTTTGGCCTCCTTTGGCGCAATTGCCAACATTATTTTGGACGCTTCAGCGCAGAGGTTAATCTTACAAAGAACATCGACACGAGAATCTTCTGGGTCTTTTCCCCATGACTCTTCGGCGCATCTTTCGTTAGCGCACATATTGTAACTAAATCCTCCGCCGACACGCAAAACTTATCCCTATAATGGCCACCATCATAACCGTGCCTCATCTTTGGATGTAGCCCCGAGCTCAAGTCTCGGTGCAGCCCATCAGTGCATAGATTAACACTAAGATTGTCGCTACAAGCGCAGAACATAACAGTAAAATCATCGCTTTGGCGTAGAAAGCATTTTGGGCATATGTGCGAATACGGAGTTGGTAGGGTCATTAGTGTGGCCATGTGCCATTTTAACTTCCTGTCTGCCTCGAGCCCCGTGCTCATCAATTTTCCAACCTATCATGTACGTGAAGTTAATGCTTCCCCCATATGAATGCATATAACAGGATTTTGAAAAGGTCACTCCACCACTGCCAAGGGAGAACATAGCTCGCCGTTCGATATTGAAACTCTGACTGCACTGTCGCCCGTCTCGGAACGTCCGCTAGAAACCAAGAAATACTGCGAAACTGACAGGTAGGTGCTCTGCCCCTCCCCTCTGTGTTATCCGAGGTTCTCAGTTGGAATTACACTCCCTTTGGTAGCTTTTTGATGCTATATATATGTGCCAAATGAACCTATACGCATTAAGCATTTAGTTTTCAGTTGAAACAATGAGGACACGAAGCCACCCTGTGCAAACCAGAGCCCAGAAGGCCCTATCCTCACATACGCATCTCAGCTTTTTTCCATTGTCGCTTACTCGGCGTCCTATGTAATTTTTTCCCCACGAATCTTTCCCATTGATAAGAAAACAATCCCTAAGAATTCCCATTTATAGCTTGATGGTTGTAGTTTTCTCACATAGATTACGTTCCACACCCAAATCTGTAGCTAGTGCTCGTTTTTCGATTAAAGCGCCACATTCGCATCCACCTCGTGGAAAGAATCTCACCCGAATGACAAAACTACTCCCGCCTTAGAACATGTTAAGAAAAACCTTTCGGGCCTGCAGTACTAGCATTACGAATAGCTCCGCATTCATTTGTAAAGGCCAGCAGCCGTGAAATGATCGCTGCATCTATAAATTAGTCAATCAATTTTCAAATAGCTTTCATATTGTGAAAATGGCATATTCTAGAAATTTTATATTTTACCAATGCTTGAAAGTCATTTCATTAGAAGCTAATTCTGTCACGTATTCTTTTTCAATCTGTAAAGAGAATTGCGTTTAAATAGTTGCTCTAAATTTCTTCAAAAAACTCCTTATTTGTGCTCCCTGGCTCGCCACAGGTTTAACATGCATAGAAGATCTGTGAGGAAGAAAGCCGCGCAAAAGGTAGAGTCGGATTCGGACGTAGAGATCCTGCTAGATACCTCACTCAAGACCATGTTCGCTGATACACAAGCTACCACCAATGTACCCCCAGGGAGCTCTGCCCCAGAGTATCAGTGGGGTGACTTATACAGATTCATCAGAGATCAAGACAACGTTCAAAACTCCATAGAGGACGCTATGGTATATGCAAATATCAGAAGGTCCTGTCTCCATAAAGCAGCAACTCGTCCTGAGTTGTTCCCATGTTTTGAAGTGCTTGGATGGTTGATCCCTCATGTCAAGACTGACACTAGGTTTATAAATGATAAGAGTGGAATGAACCTGGCATCTTTTTCTCCTGCGCATATCACAGCTACCTACAGATTGCCCCCGGCTAGGGCTTGGTTAGATGATGAATGGATAGCACAACACCCTATGGACTGGCTGGATACCGCCAGGAAAATGATGATAGTTGACAAACAGATAAGAAAGAGGAAAACTAATGAGTATGGGAGCAACCTCCTAAAGACTCCTTACAAACTCATCGTTCTGATGTTGAGCCGGATCTTTGGAATGCCAAATGGCAATATCTTTAAACTCGGGTGGGTACCAGTAATATTCCATATAGCTATGAATGGTGCCATCTTTAATTGGGCGGATATAATTTCGGAAAGCTTGGTCTCACAGCTAACCGCTGCCCAAGGAGGAATGACTCAGAAGAAAGCATAATTCTTTATGTCTTCATACTTTATAGACTGCCTACTGAGCAAACACACCTTCCCTTACTTGGGTTGCTCATGGAACAGAAAGGAGACACCTCTCTTCATGGCCTACCAACTCGCGTGGGCAAGCAAATATGCGAGCTATTACAAGCAGGTTTGCGAGAAATTCACCATGCCTTTATATCAGCTTATTTTTGTAGAGGAACTAGATTGCATGTCAGAGAACACCATGCCAATTATTGAGGCATTCGGCGATTATTACCATGGTCTAGAAGGTACATATATCCGAATGAGTGGAGGATCTGTATCCCCATTTGTACTTCCTAGATATGCTACAGATTTTGTAATACATAGGGAAGCCTTGAGGAAACTCTTTAGCGTTGGTGGAATCAGCAGAGTTCTCACTGAAAGAAAGAAATTGATATATCCACCAATGCCTTTCACTATAGGAGCATACAGCCTCCCGAGGACCAAGGAAGGAGAAAACTATGTCCAGGATTTAGAAATCTTCCATTTTGGTACAAAGTTCTTCAGAAGGCATGACCCTTGTGGTAAAATTGCCCAACATATTATTGATGCCAAAACCAACTTCGAGTAAACTCATCTTATGGACCAAGATGAAGAGTTCTTCCGTAGTGCTCGAAACTTAACAGCATTGGGCAAGGCGCTACAAGAAAGACAAGAAAAAGAGCTATGCCCCCAAGCATGTCGGCCTAATCCAAAAGGAGCAGGAGGCATCAGTGTCCCAATCAGGAGATTTGACAGGTATGGAACAAGAGGAAGAAGATAAGATACTGTGAGAGCAAACTATCAAACAACAGCAAGATCAAGAAGCAGCAAGGATTCAAAATGAACGGGCTTCCAAATTGCGACAAGATGAGGAGGTTTTTAGGATTCAAAATGAACAAGCTGCCAAGTTTCAACAAGAAGAAGCTGCTAGAATCAAGAGGGAGCGGGAGGAAAAGGTTTTACAAGAAGAGACAGCGAGAATTAAACAGGAGCAGGCTATTCAATTGCAGCAACAAGAAGAAGCCGCCAGAATCCCGAAGGAAGAGGAATCGAAGGCCCAGAGAGAAGAACAAGAAAGGATCTTCCAGGAACAGGCTACTAAACAAGAAGAAGAAGAAGAAGTAAGGATTTTGTTGGAGGAGGAAGACAGATTACAAGCAGAATTAGCAGAGCTAGCTGAAAGACAACAAAAGGATCAGGCTGAGAGAACTCCTGAACAAAACCCGTCCAGCCCATAGGCCATGGACTTAGATATGCCAAAGATAGACCAACCAGGGATAGCTCATGAAGGGGTTGTCCCCACCGAAGAACTAGCACTGACCCTTACAACCCCAAGAAGTAGCACCAAGTGGCCAACTTGGATTTCGTCTATTTTCACGAATGGAAGAGGGCTATCATTGACAGAAGAGTAAGGAAAATGGAGATTGGGCAAGACTTATATGAGTTCAGAGTATCGAAGACCACGCTAGTCAGGGGACTGACATTGATCCTTCATTCCAGGTAGAATGCACTGTAGCTTCAGCTCAGGCAAATAAAGCCAATGTTGATCGGTTAATTAATGAAGTAAAAAGTTACAGAGAGAAATGCTTCAAAATAAAAGCTGACAGAAAAAAAAGAGGTGCTAGAAGCACATGAAATGAAGAAGAAATACAAGGAGCTGGCAGAAGATAAGTTAAGGACAACTTCAGAATCTCTGCGGCTCGAAAATGAGAAGAATTCATTGGAGATGCAGTTGTCGATCTCAGAAGACGATCAAAAGAACTTAAAGACTCGTATATCAAAGTTGGAGAAACTCGAAGCCAGCAGGGCTCAACAGACTCATATATTCAAACCTCAGTTTGAAAGGTTACTACAGGAAAAGGAAGAGTTGGGGAAACAGCTCAAGTAGATAACAGAAAACAGGCAGGATCTGTTCACCTTCTGTAAGCAGGCCAACGACATGCAAGAGAAGATACATCAATTACTGGTATCCATTTCGGAAGAAATTTGCGAGATGAAAGAAATGATCACCAAGATGACGAGTATTGAGATTGAAGCACTTCGGATTAAAGACAGGTTTGCTCAATATGCGGTCCAGATTAAGGAGTAGTCGAAATGGAGAAAAGGAAAATCAAGTTTTCCCTCAAATCTGCGCCCCTTGACAGATGAGGAGTTGGATATGGATATAGGAGTTCTGGAATTTTGCAAAGACTGTGGCGACAGATTAGGTATTGAAATCCAGAAGACAATAAAAAAGTGCCATGTTATCTATTCCAAGATCCGAGAAACTCATGAGACATGTCAAATGCCTCTACCTCAAAGTGTTTATGAGTTTCCTGAGAGAGACCAGCGCATGACGGAGTTAGGGAATAATCTAAACGCAGAATTGGATTATTTAAAGAAGATAGAAGCTATATCCGCAGAAGACCTTAATCAATTCATTGGGCAGATTGCTATCCACACTCATTGTCTGGAAATTTGCACGCAGAGGACTGTAACAGGGACAACAACCATCAAAACATAATTACGCAGACACAGAATAGCCCGGAATGTGACAGTCTCATTGAGAGGAAAAACCATTGTAAGGGAAATTGGACAGTGGGCAAGCTACATTGGACAAGAAGACAAATCAACACAATCAGGCGAGCCTGTTGAGGAAGAAGAGCCTGTTGCAGTGGGAGAATCAATAAGAGAGAAGCGACGAAATGAGTCGGCAGAACCAGTCGGGCCTTATCTTATTTTTGCTATACTTTAGGAAAATAGGCTGGAAAGTTTTCATATGTAAATACATTAAAAGACAGCTGTCTTTTTAATTTTGTCTTTTGTGAAAGGTACCTACGAATTATTTAGTTTTGTGGTTACACACTAAATGACAAATTAGAAGCTTCCAAAACTTTAGGGTACACTTGTCAGCTCAAGGAGCAATTTGTAAAGCTATATATAGAGGGATAAGAGAAGGATAGAGGACTTTTGGCAGGTGAAAAGATTTTCTTCCTTGTACGTGAATTACTTTGCTACTTGCTCAAAGAAATAATTTTTTTGCCTAATGAAAGCCTAGGAGAAGGCGTTTTTGCCTGGAAGATGTGTCAAATGTGTGCTGGATTATTCTTGTGTCATATGCATATTATTGTGAGATCATTCCTTGCTATCTTGAATTATTTATGTGTAATGAATGTTCTTATGCTTTCCCGTGCAAATATGTGTTTTCTTAAATGAGTAGTGGATTGTACTAACTGAATTAAAACTATCTTTAATATCTGCTATATCTTGCTGTAGGTGTATCTTATGATTAAATGGCTATGTGTATAATCTTTAAGATGTTTCTTTCATCACATTACTCATCTCTACAGTTTGCTCCTTGCAAGGATAGAATAGATTTGCTTACACAGTTTTATATTAGCTTAGGTTAATTGCATGCACCTAGCGTAGGGCACTTGCATATCATCTTAAAGTAAAATACATAAACGGTGAACCGAGCCGCAACCGGTGTAAAGAACCAAAACCTTTAAATCTCACGGTAGCGGGAAGCGTTAACCGGACGGATTCCCTACATCAAATGGTGGACAATCTAATTGGGACCGTTTATTGGGGAGAATCCCGTGTTGATTGATGCTACGATTTTTGAGGCATCAATAAGGAGGTTATAGATAAAAAAAAAGGGTAATAGAATAAACCAAGGAAGAGACCAACAACCTGGTTCGCAAGGGGGAAGAAATAAGAGGTTAAGATTTTGAATTCATTTTGACGTTGATTCAAAGGAATTCAATCAACTTCTCCAGGCTATTTTTTTTAACTTGGCTGGACAATGCCACTTTCCACTTGTTAGACCATATGTCAAACCACCCCTACAGTCTCATCTGAGTATTATTGACATTCTTGTACCACCACATGTGTTTATGCATCTAGAACCACTGAACAATTATGGTTGGAATCAAGCTATTCCAAATCAACCATCTAGTGTACAGGGATGGCCTACCCTTTCATTGCCTTTGCCTCCTCCTCCTCCTCCCCTTGAGCAGCATGATTGTCAAATTGTCTCAGTATCCTCTCAATCCCAACCATTGCAGCCTAATGATGGGATAAAAGTCTCTCCCAATCATTCAGTTCCAAGCAAAGGCAAAAGGCCTTCCATTCCTATATAATCTAGTTCATCAGAAGCTTCATCCCACTCGATTACTTCACACCCCATTATGACAAATATTAATGTTGAAGAAGAAACATCACCTTAGGAGTTGTGAAATCAGGGCAGTAAGCAAACAAAAGGGAAGAACTTGCTCAGTCAAGAGGTTAGTCAAGTAAGAAGGACACTCCCCAAGGGAGTGAACGCGGAGAGACTGCCTCTCACAAAAAATATGGATTTTGATTTATTTGGAAGTTATTATTACTATACTTTATTTTGACTCATGCATATATTTTTGACTATATTTAAATGACAACAGACTTATAAGCACGTTTTGATATATTTTGATACATTTGGGAAAATGCAAGGGTGTTATGAAATATTGCCTTCACTGTATTTTATGAGTTATGATGATTATATGGCATATCGTATGTTTTGTTACTTGGAGGAAAAAGGGGAATATTGAAAAAAATGAAAATTATAAAGGGGGTCCCACCTATTATTTATTATACCACCTTTGTCATATTTAAATAAACTTGCCTTATTTAATTAAAATATCCTTTAAACGAAAGTATCCTACCTAAAAGGTAGTTCCAACTACCTCAACTTATTTTCCAAAGATAAAAGGGAGCCACAAGAAGGATGAAGGCATGAGAGAATAGAAAGGAACTCTAATAAAGGTTTGCTCTTGTGTTCAAAATGAGATATTTTTCATTCTTTCATTCATTTCTAAGTTACCTAGGGCTGAAATCTTCTTGTTGACAACAAGATTATGCTAGAGGTGGCAAAAGAAGGATCAAGTAGCATCATCTATTCTTATGCTTAGAAGGTTAATCACTTGTTTTGGCAGTCTTTTCAATTATTTAGATTCTGAATTAATTTTTAGTGCCAATAGAAATTGTTTTTGCATAGTCAAGGTTGTGACATATTTAATTCACGACTGGTCCAACAAATCTATCTTGATATTTCTCTTTGTTAAGCAACAAATTCCCCAAAGAGCATGAAAAGAGCATGAAGAGACCGGGAAGAGTAATCCATGCCTTAATAATGAAGAAAATAGATGAATAGCAAGCCTCTTTGAGGGGGCAACCTCCTTTTTCAATTTACTAAGTACATAAGACAAGATGAGATGAGATGATTCAAATAAAAGGTCTCATTCCTATATATAGGATACGAAGAGGTACAATTACAGCTAATAGACCCAAGTCGACATAACTAATATAATAATACGAATGGAAATTACCACTAATAGACCCAAGCCAATATCAATAATATGCAATGAGCCACAATATAGGGGGTAATGTGCCAACATTTAGGGCTTAACATGCCCCTCCCCTTCAAACAAGCGTTGTCCTTAACGCTTGATTAGTTGTGGATGCTTCTATATGAAGGACTCATCTTCCTATATCGGATCTTCAACTAATAAGTTCTTCCACTTGATGAGGTACTCAATAATAGCCCGATTGTGTAGTTGTTTGGTCCTTGTTTCCAAGATTTGTTCAAGTTCCAATATGAATTTTCCTTCTTCATCAAGCTCCGACAAGATAATTTGACTTGGGATCTTGTTTCCTATAACCTTCTTTAAGCAAGAAACATGCAAAAACTGGGTGTACCCTTGAAGATGAATGAAGCTCCAATTTGTAAGCCATACTACCAACCTTATACAAAATTTTATAAGGATCATAATACTTGGGTGCTAATTTATTTCTTTATTTAGTTGCTGGAGGTACATTTGTTTGTAAGGTTGCAGCCTTAGGAATACCCAATCCCCTTCTTCAAAACTCCTTTCACTCCGATGTTGATCTGCTTGTTGTTTAATCATGTTTTTTGACATAGCTAACTTGTCCTTCAGTAGATGGAGAACTTCTTACTGGTGCTCTAGGTGATCTTCCACAACTTGAACTTTGGATTTTCCTTTTAAGGGAGATGTGATAGATGGAGGATAGTACCCATAAACTGCCATAAATGGATACATTTCTAATGACATATGGAAGGAAGTATTGTACCACTATTATGCCAAAGATAACCATTTCATCCAATGTGTTTGTATGTTAGATGCAAAGCAGCAAAGGTAGCCTTCCAAACATTTGTTCACTATCTCAGTTTTCCCATCAAATTTAGGATTATAGGATGAAATATGAGCCAACTGGGCACCCAAACAAAAAAATAGTTAAGTCCAAAATTTTCTAGTGAAAATTGGATCTCGATCACTCACAATAATCTTCGGGTTTCCATGTAACTTCTGAATAGTTTCCATGAAGGCTGCAACAACTGTACTTGCAATAAAAGCGTGAGAGAGTGCACAAAAGTGTGCATACTTTGTGAGTCTATCAACAACCACCATAAAACATTATTCCCTTCTGACTTGGTTAGACCAGTTATAAAATCCATTGAGACTTCCTCCCAACGCTGACAAGGTATTTCTAAGGGTTGTAAAAGACCTGGGGTCTTAACTGTTTCAACCTTATTTTGTTGGCAAACCAAAAATTCTGCCACAAACCTTTGAATATCAGATTTAGGACCTTCCCCAAAAAATTCCTTCTTGACCTTGTGGTACTTTTTGAGGAATCCTGAGTGCCCACCAATAGGAGAGGTGTGCAATTCCAAAATGGTATTTTGTTTGAGTTGGGAGTTCTTACATATATATAAGCGATCCTTATGCCATAGTGAATCATTTTTCCATGCAAAAGCATCTGATACACTGGGATCCTTCTGTATCTTTTGAATGAGCATCCACACAAATTAGTCATTCTGCAATTCTTCCTTGGCTTCTACTACCCAATCATGTTGTATAGTCGAAATCGCAAAAGAAATGCCTCAACATCCTCATATTGTTTGGAGAGTGCATTTGCCACCAAATTATGTTTCCCTTTTTTATATGTGATTTCAAATTCATATCCCAACATCATGGTTACACATTTTTGTTGCTCTTTTGAAGATAGTCTCTGTTCCAAGAAGTATTTAACACTATCATGATATGTTTTGACCTTTAAGTGCCTACCAATTAGGTAAGGATGCCATTGCTTAAGTGCATATAGTATTGCCATCATTTCCTTCTCATAAATGGGTTTATGTAAGTTCTTCCCCTTGATTTGTCGGCTTTTGAAAGCAAGCGGTCATCCTTCTTGCATTAGAACAACGCCGTTTCCATTTCTTGAGGCATCACATTCCACAATGAAGGTTTTTGTGAAGTATGGTGTGGTCAAAACAGGAGCTTTGCACATTGTCTCTTTAAGTTGTTCAAAAGCTTGAGTTGCCTCTGGAGTCCAATAAAATGCTTCCTTCTTGAATAATGTTGTTAAAGGTGTTGTTATTCTTCAATAATTCAGAACAAACTTACAGTAGTACCCTATAAAAGCTGAGAATCCTCTAACATTCTTCAAGTTTTTGGGAATCGGCCAGTCCATCATGGTTTTAATTTTGTTAGGATCTACCTTGACTCCTTCATGAGATACAATATGACCCAAATATCTACCTCCTTTACCCCAAAGAAACATTTGGAAGGTTTTGCATATAGTTTTTGCTCCTTTAGTAGTTGTAGCACCCTACCAACATGTTGAACATGTTCTTCCAAAGACTTGCTATAGATTAGTATATCATCAAAAAATACTAACACAAATTTTCTAAGGAAGAGCTTGAAAATAGAATTCATCAAACCTTGAAATGTGGAAGGTTCATTTGTAAGGCCAAAAAGCATGATCGAAAATTCATAATGACCTTCATGAGTTATGAATGTTGTTTTAGGGATGTCTTCTTCCTTCATTCTAATCTGATGATACCTTGAACGAAGATCCAACTTTGTGAAGTAAGTTGATCCATGTAGTTCATCTAATAATTCTTCAATGGCAGGAATGGGAAACTTATCTTTAACGGTAATCTTGTTGAGCTCTCTATACTCTGGACACATACGCCATGAGCCCTCCTTCTTGTGTACCATTACCACTGGTGCAGAGCAATAACTTTGGCTAGGCCTAATTATTATAGCCTCCAATATTTCTTCAACCATACACTCAATGTCACTCTTCTGGCCATAGGGGTACCTGTAAGGTCCGATGTTAGGAGGAACACTTCATGCAATTAAGTGAATAGCATGATAATATTGATTTGGTGGAAGACCTTTTGGAATATATTCAAATACCCTGGAGTGCTTATCAATGACCCTTTGGAGATCCATGGGAATAGGAGACTTAGATGTTTGAACATCTAGTGAGCACAATTATGCAATTACACCTTGATGTCCCTTTTTCAACAATTTCGTCATACCATTAGAGCTTATCACCTTGCTTGGCTTCCTTGTGATACCCCTTATTCAAATTATTTTCCTTCCCATGAAAATTTCATGAAAAATTCTTGAAAATCAAAATCCATTATTCCCAATGATTGTAACCATTGAACCCCTAAGACAACATCAACGCCACCCATTCGGATAGCAATCATTGGACTATTCAATACATATTCCCCCCATAGTAAGATTGATATTGTGGCATTTCCCTGAGCAATTGATATTTCCTCCGTCTGCAATCATTACTTGAAACTCTGGTGTTGTATTTACAAAGCAATTGAGAGCTTTGGCTAGTTTACACTAAATGAAATTATGAGTACTACCAGAATAAATCCTCACAATTACCTTTTTATTTTTGCTATATCCTTTGATATTGAGAGTTTTGGGAGTGCTAATTCCAACCAATGCATGACAAGATATGGTGGGAGTAATCTCTTCTATTTCTTCAACTTGAGATGGTTATATCCTTTGATCTTGAGAGTTTTGGGAGTGCTAATTCCAACTAATGCATGACAAGATATGGTGGGAGTAATCTCTTCTATTTCTTCAACTTGAGATGGTTCTTGTTATTTTGCTTCTTCCTCTTTGCAATCTACATAGAATAATTTCTTCTCACCACACTTATGTCCCTTACTGTATTGGCTGTCACAAATAAAGCATAGACCTTTGTCTCTTCTTTCATCCAGTTGTTGGGGTGTCAACCTTTGAGGTGGGTTAGAAGAAGGAACATTATTCTCTATATATGTATAAGAAGTGGTCATTTTAGTAGCCATCACCATATTTTCACTTTCAACTTTCCTTGCGAAGATGAAAGCATTTTCTAAAGATGTTGGTTCGAAGAGGCGTACCTCATGTTGGATGTTATCCTTCAAGGTTCAAATAAAGAGATCCAACAATTTATCATCTGGTATTCCCTCAACTTTGGGACTCAACTTTTGAAACTGTTTAATGTGCTCACTTACTGGACCCTTTTGCCTTATATTTATCAATTGGGTAAAGAAGGAATTGCTCTTAACATCACCATGATATGATATCAATTTTTTTGTAAAAATGGACCAAGAGATAATGGAGTTCTTTTTGTGTTCACAAATCCATTGGTACCACACAAACTTCTAAGGTTCTAAATATAAAGATGCAATAGATACCTTTTGGAGATTTGGCACCTGGTGTATATCAAAGAATTGATCCATCTTAAATATCCATGTTATGGGATCCTTGCCATCAAACTTCCTCATTTCAATCTTGGGGAGTTGGATACCCCTTGGGGACCATCCCTGGTTACTTCCATTACTATAATCAATTCCTCTTGGAATATTTTTTTTAATAGAAGGTTTCTCAACATGGACACTATCTTTATTTTCTTTAGCACTCTGGAACACATCATCACCTATACGGAGATTATCCTTTGAATTTTGTATGAACTTAGCAATATTTTTCATATTTCCATCCATATTATTATCCATATGTCCCATCATCTTCTCCATTTATCCCATGCTTTCCTCTAAATTAAGTAAATCAATCATTTTCACAGACCCTTTAATCATATCTTCCAACTTGGACACTTGAAAATATAGGTCTTCACTTTCATCATAGGTTAGAGATGACTCCTCGGGTGGTTTGATTGGAGTGTGATTTTTTCCACTACCTTTTTGTGGCATTTTGAACAATATAGATAGATATCACTCCTTGGTTTCACCTCAAATAGATCCTTCTACTAAAAATTATTCAAATTTCAAATGGCGTACCTTTTTCAAACCTTGATTTGAAGACTGATTTGTTATCTGACCTTCCAATTGAGGTAACCCTGAAATCTCAGCCCCTCTGAGTATGAAATCTTGTCTTGTGGTAGCATGATATGTCCTATTTCCAATTCCATAGGTTTTGTTGAATTTAGATGTGCAAAAAAAAGTTGTGCCAATTTTCCCAACACTTAATATTTTTGGCCTTTTCAAAAGAGTGAGGGTGTACGACCTGCCATGTGTCCAATTTTTTTATTTTGATTCTAAAATTGCTACCCAAGCTAGTGTGATATGAATTCCTTCTAATGCAATAAGTCTCACTCAATTTGGATCTTGCATTATCCAGATATACCAGTTTTTCCCAAAACACATGTTTTAGACTAGTTTTTGGACTAGTCAGAAACCCTAACTTCCAAAGGGTATATCTTCAAATCTGTAATGAACCAGGATCTGAAACTTTTACCACATATATTTCAACGTATTTTCTAGATGGGTTCTGAGTTTTGTTGTCTAAATATTTGTAAAAAACATGTTAGAACGAAAATTCCAAAATGTCTTGTTTTCGAAGCATCCAAGCTCTGATACCAAATGTTAAGCAACAAATTCCCCAAAGAGCGTGAAGAAACTAGAAAGAGTAATTCATGCCTTGATAATGAAGAAAATAGATGAATAGAAAGCCTCTTTGAGGGGGAAACATATTTTTGTAATGTACTAAGTACATAAGACAATAAACGATGAGATGATTCAAATGAAAAGGTCTCCTTCCTATATATATATAGGAGACAAAGAGGTACAATTACAACTAATAGACCCAAGTCGACATAACTAATATAATAATACTAATGACAATAACCACTAATATACCCAAGTTGACATCAATAATATTTAATGAGCCACAATATAGGGTGAAATGTGCCAACATTTAGGGCTTAACACTCTTTGTAAACTCCAAAAATCTCTATGTGATGTATCACCCCACCTCAGATTTCTAAGCATTATTTCCATCCTTACCCTCGCAAGGGTTTGAAAGGAAGGATTCAAGTAGTAACTTGGAGTGATATTAATAAAATTTTCTGTTGACTTTTGTCTTACTTTGAATCTAATTTTTAATTTGATATCAAATCTTCTCTTTATTTTCAGACAGTCATTTGTCATTTGTATAAAGTTTGTTTATAATAAATATACAACACCTCTTGTTTTGTTTTACTTTGTTTTGTTTTGTTTTACTTTGTTTTATTTTGTTTTAAAAGAGAAAGCCTCGGACATAAACACTTATTGTTACTGCATTCATAAATTGGCCTAGCAATAAAGCAAATTTACAAAACATGGCAATTTAGCATAATATTTAGATCAATCAATGATGTATATACCTCCATTAACCTACTACTAAATCCAAGTAGGATGGGCCATGGTGTCATTTTTGCTTTATTTTCTACTCAATTGTATCCTCTTCCATTGCAATGACTTGGGGCGAACCAAATGATGCTCATGGTAAATGAAATTCCCGAGTTCTTTAGATCCTAATATTTGATCCAACTTCAAATGAAGGACTTTGTTTTGCAATGCCTCGACCTTTGCGACTTCCTCCTCTAACTTCTCCTTTCAGCATTCCTCTTCTACTTCCAAGAGCACCAATTTGCCTTTTTGCTATTCAATCTAGACTTTCATCTGGATTAACTACCTTTGAATTGCCTTTAGTTCTCTTTCATGATTCAACTTCCTTATTTCCTCCATGTTTCCCATCTCCTCATAAACATAGCTTTGATGTCTTGGCAATTGTTGCATTATTTTTCACACCATCAGATAACTCTCTTTATACTGAATGTTTGCAGATGGCACACTTATTGTGGTGGTTGTGTGATGATGCCATTCCGAATGTTGGTGCCACTACCTCTTATTCACAACCAATGTTATGCACGATGTACCTTTTCCTCATGAACCAAAGACTACCTATATAATTTACTTAAAAGATTATTAAATAATAGGTTTATGGAGCGTTGAAAGTCGCTCTTTCATCTTGTCTTGGGAGCTTGCAAGAAAACCATAAAGATAATTCTCTGATAGAATAATTTTGAACATGTCCTAAATGAAGCCAACTTAATATTTTTCTTTAATGCAACCAACATAATGACAAACCCAAGCCAGAGAAGATGGTTGCCAAAGCTTGCAAGTGGATTTCCTTGCAATCCCAAGAACCTTACCAATGAAATACACAAACTTAGATTGAATTGCCTGAATGTTCAAGTGTAATTGAACTCCACTAATCCTGTTTATACAAGTTTCTAGATTCACTCTGTGAGAAGAATTGATGTCGACGTTTTGAATCAGCGATCCATTGAACCTATAGAAACATTATGAATTTGTAATAAAATTTAGAATGAGGCAATGGCTAAGGTGACTTTGGGTTGGTTTATGCTCACATGCACTCAACCATCCAATCACATGCAATGTCATAACACCAAGACTACATTGACTCAAGTGAATGGCACAAACAAATGGGTGGACATAAACTCTGATTTCCATGAGGAGGTGGGAACACCACTTGTCATTGTAATTAGGTGGATTCATAATATTAATTGTGGATGAAGGACTTAGGGGATGGGGTTATACCCCCCCCCCCAATTTTTCTCCAATGTGCCCAGATGGATTCAACACCCTTTATATGCTCTTTAGTCAGTGGCATAGTTTAATTTTCTTCGGATATAATTGATTCCAAAAATTGCTCGAGATTGTGTATTCAGGTTATGATTATCTTGAGACTTGTGTTGTAAGGAAGATATTGTTCAACCATATCTCATATGACAATCGTTGAGTCCCCAAAAACTAAAATATCCCCAATACTCATGCTTTTGGATAATTGGAGCCCTTCCTAGATAACTAGTGATTCTGCTTGGTTGTTTGTCATCATATCAAGCCAACAAGGGAATGAATTTAGTTGATGTCCTCCGAGGTCATAAAGCACCCCCTCCCTCTTGCCATCCTTTACACTTGCAAAATTATTAATTAAATATTCCATGAGGAAAAGTGAGGTGCTTTTACAATGTGACTTATTTTTTAATAAAGTTGATGAAATAAAATGAAAAAATTCAAATATTAAAAAGTAAACTTGATTTTTTTTTTTTCTTTTTCTTTTCCAAAGATGGCAAAACCTATCATAAATTAGTTGTCAAACTCGCAATGTCGAGGACATCAATGAAGTCTAGCTATTATCCACAAATTTGAGACAACTCATCATCGTTATTCAAGGAACACCATGCCACTTGAAAAAACATGTTGGTTATCTGTAAGGAGGCATACTTCCATCTCTGCCAGATGCCTATGGATCTTGGGTAGTTAACTTGTTTCCTTATGTCCAAGGAAGATGAGTTCTTAGCTATTCATAAGTAGTTTTAGGCCTTACTCCGGGACCAAAGTTAACTCAATTACTATTACTAAAACATTGATAAATTTATTTTAATTTTATAGATTTTATTTATCTAACTAGATGTTTAATAAATTTTAGGATGAATCTACCCCAATATAATTATATTACATTATTTTCAAAGTTGTGAATAAAGTTAATGAGAAAAAAAACTCTCAAGTAAACTTGATTACTATAAAAAAACATTTATAATTTTTTTTAACATAAGTGGTTTTTTGTATTATACAAAAGGCGACTAGCTTCGACTTGACCCGGTCAACTATCACTATCAAAATTACAAGAAAATACTGCCAGCCATTGAGTTTGAGGTTTCCTAATTGTACTGCTCTTAACACTTTATGACAGTAGGTCCAAAAACGACTGGTATACAACCTCATAAAGGAGCTCACGAGAAAAACAACCTTATACATAATTAGAAGAATTTGTAAAAAGGCGGGTCTTTTTGCTTGAGAGTTGCTTCATGATTATGCATGATAGGGAGAACTTGATTCCTTTGTTGATTTATTATATGTTCTTCAGTGGGGCCTTTGGATGAGAAGGATGCACTGACCTGAGGTTGCAACCCAAATCTTGCAGCAATTTTCACCTCCATTAGACTAAGTCGTGCCTGAAGTTCGTCGTTTTTTGCTTCTTGCATCGCTAATCTCTCCACGATGTCCTCTAATTTCCCCTACATAATTTTCAACCTCATATGAAGCTTGTCCACTTGCTATTGAGACTAGGTGATCTACCATTTGAGCTGTATAACCTCGTTTGGTTGCATTCCTCCCAATTCTTCCTCCATTCCTTGAAACCGATGTCGTCGTTGCCACCTTCCCCTCTTGAACTAGAGTCTATCGGTTCCAATGGTTTCATTGTGGGAAGTGAATAGGAGTTGGTGGGGTCACGTAGATAGGCCGAGAACCAAAATGTAGAGAGCTTACGGGGAATATGGATATTCAAGCTCATTAAAGAGTTATCTACAGAGTTGACTGAAAGCGCAAGGTCCCGACTATGTAGGTTGCTATAAGTGCACACAGCAAGAAGACATACGAAAGAAACCATTCCAAAATATCACATGTGAAACCCTTTGTTCCTATCAAAGATCCATGAATAATGCCTTCGCCTCATAATGAAATTCAAATGAATTATGCCACTGATGAATGTAAATACCCTGAGAACAATGATAGGGGGGATACAAGCTAAGATGATTGAAAGAATGTCATATGTTGTGGAGAGTTCCAGAGGCCATTTGGTCCTTTTAATTGGCACATGCTTGAGAGGTATTACAAAACATTCGTGGTGAATCATAGACACCGAGGTTGTAGATTTCGTTATGGGAGGGGTAATACTTTAATCCCTCCACCTTTTCCCATAATTAATAGATTTCCTTGGTTGAGCTAGCTTGATTTGTTGGCTTGCTTGTCCACGTAGGTGTTCAAATGTTGGAGGATGTGGAGAAATCAGACTTCGATGTTGGAGGGGAGCATTTGTTTGATCTATTTAACCAATTGTTAAAGATGGATATCTTGTGGGAGAGTGTTATTTGCCATGTGACGGAGGACCAGAGTAGAGTCTCCGATGAAGGTGTCCTTTTGGATTTTTTTGCGCACTGAGAATGTTGACGCATAACCACAAGGCGCAAAATTCAACATGATCGTTTGTCACCTTCCCATGACCCCAGGAAATTTTTTCATCTAGATTTCCTTTGAGGTCAAATAGAACCCCACCTACTCCTGCCTCTCCTAGGTTGCATTTTGAGGCACCATCAAAGAAGAAAATAAATTGTCCTTTGAAGGAATTTGCCAATGCAGTGTTGACGTGCCCATGGCCCTTTTTTGGTGAAGCCAAGTGGTATTGAATCTAAAGGGGAGGGGGCCAAGTTTTCATTTGGGGAAGATTGAAATAAGAATGGGTCAATGGTCAAAGATGACAGATGGAAGAATGACAGAGTTGAGAAGGATATCATCTTCTAAAAAACTAATGTGAACAAGGAATCTATCAAGGCGAGCAACTATATGACACGGGCTTGCTCTTTTATTGGACCATGTAAACTTCCCGTTCTTGAGCTTTATTTCTAACAGATTCCAAATCTGAAATAAGGGAGTTCAGGATATATCTCTGAAAGGATCGCGCATAAATGAGCCTCCTTTTTTCTCTTCTTTAGCCAAAACTAGGTTTAGATCCCCTGCAAGGATACAATGCTCCAAGTCAATATACTGATTGGTTTCCTCTAAAGTTTTTCAGTATATTTTTGTTTCCATGTAATGGAAAGGAACATAGACATTAAAAAATTTATAGTGCTTGCCCATTGTTTTGCATTGGAGATCTGTATAAATCCAATGTTGAGTGTTTACATTTTGAACGAGTTCCAGATTCGCTCCATTCCACGTGGTACTTATTCCTCCTAATGCTCCCCTAGAGCTTATTGTTATACCTTCAATACCTATCTTTCTCTTTTTCACTACGGTTAGCATTCCTTCCTATGTCGACTTAGTCTCCTGGAACAAAAGTATGCTTGGGCATTCAGAAGTCATGATATCTCTAATTGATTTCCAACTTCAAATTACTACCCATACGTTTGCAATTCTAGGAGACAATATTCATTATTAAACATTGGGGTTTTTAGGGTTACCTCTTGATTTGACATGCTTGGTTGTTGGATTCATCGAGGTTTGCTTTGCAATTGTTTGCATCATGGTGTTGATAATTGTTTGATGGCCAAAAGCCATGTCCTTCTTGGCCGCTTCTTCTCTTAGCTCATTGTGTGATTTCCTACCCACTCTTCTCGAGGTGGATTCTTCTTCCGTCTATTCATTAGAGGTTGTGTGGGTTCGATTGCTTGTTAGTGTAACGCCCCGTTTTGACATTACTACCTAAACTATTATTATATGTTGTGTTTACTTGATTATGAGACTTCGTCGGTTTGGCGACACTATGGACATGTGGTTCTATTATTTTCCCGACATATATATGTGTGTGTGTGATGTTAGTATTAGGATACGTAGTCATGTTAGATATGTATCATGTGTTAGTTATGTCTCATATATGCAAGTTACTGAATGATGGGTACGTGGATACCGTTAAGTTATTGTTGAAAGAAAGAATGTTATAATACCAGGTGCATGGTGAAAATAATGAATTGATTATTGTTGTTATGTTATGATGAAATGTATGTGTACATGTTGAGGATTTGTGCATGATATTTGAGATTGTATGTCGAGGACTGACTTACATGTTAAAATGGATAAGTGATAGCTGGATCCTATGAGGTGGGAGAGCCTCGGGGACATGGACTCCGAAAGATAAACGGTATGCAGGTGATGCATTATTTACTTTCGCATTATTATTATGTTATTATTATGATGTATGGGTGGGGTAGGGTTTTAGGAAACTCAACCACCCAAATTGGTTATACGATGACAAACCGAGTATAGGTGCAACGCAGTTATTATGTCGGGTAGACATAGTCCCTTGTTCCATTAGGGGGGTGGAGGATTTACCCACCGTTTACCCCAAAACCCAGAGTCATGGGAGGGTTGTGCTACGGTGCGCTCCCCAAGGTGTGTGATGATGACTAGTGGTTGCCTGCTGGGGAAGCTTGGTCGATGTAGTCGACACTTCCGCTTACGGGTTCTAGCTGGATTCGGTCATGGCTTGACACTTCAAGGTAGTCCAACAGAGGAAATGATAGAATGTGGAAGTTAGTTGTGATTAGGTAGATGATGTAGGTAGATAGGTGTAGCTTGAAGCCGAAAATAAAACGCGATCTAACTATGTTTGTTGGAAAACCTTTGATTGATTATGTGTCGTAACTCAATAATGTATGAATTGTCGTAACTTAATAAGATGTCTTTTAGTAAAAGAATGTACCTCGCAAACTATGTTTAAACCTGTGTCAGTAAACAATAAGTTTCGTGATTTTGATTGATTTGTGTGATTTATTATTGTTAGTGTACTTACGAGATATGTAAGCAGTAGCTACGCTTACATCACTCGCCTACATATTTATAAATTGCGTGAAATAAAACTGAACTATAACATTTAGGCATTAATTACATTGTTACTACTTATCTAACTAGGAGATTAAGTTAATACGTCGAGTTAGTAAATTTTGGTTTAATAACTAAATAAGATAATAGAGTAAATTAGGTGGTAATGAAAGACAATTTAGTAATAGTGTTAATTATTGTCGATTAATGTTAAGAGTATTGATTAATGTAATTATCGTTGATTAATGTTAATAATACTGAATAATAATGTTAAATATTGTCAATGAATGTTAGTAAGTTGATTAATGTTAATTCTTATCAGTTAATGATTAATAGTGTTGATTAATAAACGAACTATGGTTAACCTAAGTAGTAACTAATGTAATTGATTAGTAATGCTTGATTGATTATTAATGGATTTATTTAGTTAGGGGTAAGGGTTAAAATGTTAAATGGTTATTGGAATATTAATTAAAGTAATATTAATCTGATAGGTTAGTATTAATTACAAGGTTAGTTAATTAATTAAAACATATAGATAAGAATTAATTTATAACTATTAATTTAATTATGATCATGTCTAAGTTAATTAGAACCTAGGGTAAATCGCAAATATATATATTATGCAATTTATAAACAAGTGTCGAAATGCACATTTGTAGTTGTTTAATAAAAATGATGAATTAATTATGAGGTCACCAAGAGTGGACTAGTAATTATTGGGGTAAAATGTGTAAGTGTAAAACATTTGTGATTGGTGTAAAACTTTAATTTTATAATATAACATTTTATTAATTATTAATTATTATTTTGAAAAAGGGAAAGAATGTTAGAATATTGCGGTTGAGTGGAAAGCACTTAAGGTTCAAAGATGAACCAACCCAAAATTTAATTTAATAATAAAATAATACAATCTTTGGTTTATGAGTCAAATGTTGGGGGCTCGAGGAGGACTGACTTTGGGGCAAAATATTTATGGGAAAGATAAGGGTATTAATGGGGAAAGAGTCGGCAATGAGGGGGGAATAAGGTCGAGAGGAGAAGGAGGAGAAGGGGTCTTCTTCACCTGGGAGATTTTACATAGGCAAGGGAGCAAAGATAGGAAGAGAGAGCAGAAAAGAAGGGGGTTCTTGTTGGAGAGTTTGAAAAAGGGAAATACTGGTTGGCTTGTACTCGGTTTGGGCTTGGGGGTCCAAAGGGGTACCTTTGGAGCTGGGTGGTCGGCGAGACCTCACCAGTTGGCAGGGTGGCATACTTGTTTGGGCAGGTTGAGTTTCAAGGGTTTGGGAAGATATTGGTTGCAGGGCAGCAAGTAGAGAAACAACAAGCAGGGCAACAAAAGACGCAGCAACAAAAGGGGGATCTACCCACTATTAAGAGGTATTTCTCATTCAGGTATACAATTAATTTATAACCTTGTAAATCATTATTTCCTTGTTATGTAAAATGAAATTTAAGTGAAGTAGTTTTGTCATATATTATATGCTGTTACACCTGAAAGATAGTAACTATTAGAAACCATAAAATAGCACCTATAGTTATTCAAACCTGTAAATGTAAACTTTATGTTTTTACAGACATGAAACTTAAACATAAACCACAAAATAGAAACTGAAATTTGACACAGTTTGTAAACAAAGTTTAATGAGTAGTTTATTGATAAACTCGGAAAATCCAGGACCGGGGTCCTACAGTTAGGACCTCGAAAGAGAATTTGAAGGAAGAGGGAGGAGGGTCAACACGTTCAGAAGGAGGGATTTAACTAGGTTCAAGGTTGAGGACTACCGACGAGACTGGTGAGGAGGTCAAGGGGGGATCTGGATCAATGAAAGATAAGACATCAAAGTGATTAGAAACCATAGGGTTTGAAATTGAGGGACTTGAGGGAGGGGTGACACCAGAGTGAGCAAGATGGGTAGGGGGGGTACCAGAGCAAGAGGGGCCAAAATTTCCTATGATAGATTGCCATTGTTCCTCTTTGTTACCTACTTGCTCTGATAGGGTTGATTTTGGACAATTTTGTCAAAATGACCATACTCGTGGCAATTTTTACACTAGTTGCTCATAGTCCAATTGTTGCATGTGAATGCAGCTGCCAAATTTCAACTTAATCACTTCAGGTGGACCTTTCTCTAAGTTAACTTCAACACAAATCTAGGCACATGCGTACATTCCAACTTTGGTTCATTCCGATATACATATTTTCCCAAAGCATTCCCTATTTCTCTTGTAGAATCATCATCCTAGTAGTGGAGAGGAAGACGAACCCACACACGAATTGAAGAGGGAACATCTAGCTCCGGATCGAACTCAAGAGTCCATTTATTCATGTACATTCTGCGAGAACCCATGAAATAAGGTCTATTTATGAAGATTAGATCCCTATATTCCTTGTGTTCAAACATAAAGGTATAAAAACCACGGCCATAGAAAGAAGCCTCCAACTTTCCCTTTAAGAGGATTCTCTAGTTATTTTGAAGCCACAGTTCTATCGATCTAGGTGGCAGCAAGAGACTTGTAAACTGCCCGACTAGGCTGCGTTGTGCCAGGGCTAAAGCTTTCATATGTGTAGCTATAACTAGTAGATCCACTTTTGGGACCAATTCCAATTGTTTGACAAACTTCAAGAGATGGGGTTTGGGCTTAGGAACTCCAAGGGATGAGACGAAGAAGTGAAAGGCGCTCTCTTCGGAGGATGGGGGAGGAGGAGGGGGAGGGAGCGGAGCCCCTCCTAGATCTAATTCTGAGAGGGCCATTGCATGGGGGGGGGGAACCTTAATAGAGAGCAAGACGAGGGATAGAGCACAAATCGACCGTTAACAATACATGGGAATGTAAATTGACTCTTACATGGGAATGCAAATTGTTGATTTGTTTATTTTTTTAGATTTTATTTATCTATCTAGAAGTTTAATAATTTTTAAGAGAATTTACTTTAATATACTAGTATTACACCTTTTCAAATTTTAATATATATATATATATATATATATATATATATATATATATATATATATTCTAAAAAATTACAAGTATATTTATAAAAAAACACAATTTCAACTTTATAAGAGCATTTTACATAAAGATAAAAAGAATTCATTTGTATTTAAATAAAGGGTATACTACCACTACCAATGCCAAAACCTATTAGTGAAAACAAGTACCAATAGTTCCCAAACTATCCATCCATATACATAAATAAACTTTTAAGTAAGGCACAACCCACCAAACTCAATAAATCAATTTCACTCCAGTAGATTAAAATGATATAACATGCCAAAATCTTAAATAATAATTTATTTTCTTTTCTATTTTTAAGGTCATAGCCAAGCCAGACACCAATTTTGTGTATGAGACCTCCTTGTTTTTGGGACAAGGGACCCTCTTTGCGCAACGATGTAACTATTAAAATCTACAAAGTTGTACATACCTTACTCCTCTTTGAATTTGAACCTCTAACCTCTTAGGAGGAAACACATATTCTTAACTATTAGATCCACTCAGACTGTACATGAACGTGTATAACAAATTATAAGATATGACCTTCTCTTGATTTTAAGACTAACATAATACGAATATCAATATTCACCCATAAAATTAGGAATGTGTCCTAGATTAATTTTATGTATACCAATGAAAAGGAAATGGTATTAAAAGCAACTTTGAAAAAGTTGTATTTTTTTAAAGATGGGTTTACATTTATATTTGAAATCTTATTTTATTTTTTTAAACATGTGATAATAACCTTTGAGTTATGAAAGCTCCGAGGGGTAGCTCAGTTGGTTGGAGTCCGAGTCCGAGTCCAAAGACCGTTGATATTGAGGTCAGAGGTTCAATTCTCATGAATCCAACCCTTTGGGTCCTTTCGGGTTAGGCTCCCAAAATGGAGCCGATAGGGCGAGGTCCTTTCTGGTGGCCCCCCTATAATTGTTACTGTGGATGTAGCAAGTTGTGGCCACAATTGTTGAGGCTGTGAACCACGCGAAAAAAAAACCTTTGAGTTATGAATAGTAATTATTTATTTATTTCTATAGATAATATATTTTAGGATATTGTTTAAACACTTCTCCTTATTTTGAAGACATTACCTAAGGTCAACTTTAGATTCTTCAAGGCACAAAGCCAAATCAATAATTCATGAATACATTATATGTAACTCGTTAACAATTGCCTCTCTAAAAGCAAACATGTTACAAAGTGGGATTTGAACTCAATGGGGAGGTTAACAACTTTTCCTCACTACTCAAGTTACACCCAATTGATTGGATTTTTTAAGCACTAGGGTCTGCCCAAGAAATACAATTCGACCCACTCTCTAGCGTAAAAGCGAGAGTGAACATGTGACCTTTCAAGAAACACCCAAACTTTTAACTATTAAACACACTCAAATTATACAACAATCGTTATTTATACTAAAACAATAAAAATCAAATAATATAAAAATATTGTGATATTTTTGTGACAACAATACCCCATACTCTTTATCCCTCATGTTTGGAGCCCCAACTCATCTAAATTCTTACAAGAACCCAAGTTGAAATCTTGCCTGCATGGGTTTTCGTGTTTAATCAAAGTTCTCATGATTAGAACTAGGTGCAAAATTAGTTGAAAATTATATCATCAAAACCATGGCAACAAAGAGTACGAAGTTTAGGCCAGTGACCAAATACATCAAAAGCCCGCCCATCTTGGAGGTCTTCAAAATGACGTTTTTAAAGCTGTAGTAGTTGTAATTCTAGACTTATAATTGTCATTTATCCTATACAAACTCAAGCCTACAGTATAGATTTCGACAAACTGAAAAACCATGAAACTACATTTGAAAAACATAAAACACTTAAGGAGGAGAAATTGTCTGCTTAACAGCGTGAATGCCATGCATGCTCATATTGGGTGTCGATTCAATTAGGGGACTTGGAGAGCTGAAGAAGCCCTAGTTTGGTACCACTTCTCCTTGCTCCAAACTGTGCACTTGGGCTTGCAGATATTCCACTTCCGCCTCCAAGGCTACCACTTTCATGGCCAACTCAACATTATTTTCACTCTTCATTTCTATTTTAATTTCCAGGAAGGTATCCCTTTGTCTCACTGCTGTTGTTTTATGCACTCTGACATTTTCATCATGCTCCCTCCTCATTTCCACATCTTGAACGACCCGGCTGAGATCCCTTTCCAAATTGCACAACGAGCGAGCTAAGAGCCGACACTTGTCTTCCACTTGATGCAACCTGTGATCCCATCAATAATTTGTCTCCCTTCAACCTCAGTGTGGAGGCATGACGTGCTTGAGGATGAAGACATAGTAAGAGGAATTCACAATGCAGGCGACATAACACAAAATAGAGCTAAGCGAAGTGTCTTGCGGCTTAGTTTGACTCTATGCTACTACCTTCTACTTGCCAATAAATCCTCTAATGCTAATTTCTGCCATAATGTTGCTCAATTTGTGGTCCATTATTGAAACACGAGCTCGATTTGCTTGCATGATGTTTCAAATAGGGGTGACGGGTGAAAATGCCCTTTTAGCCATGGGAAGAGGAGGAGCGTACAACCCTTGTATGCTTATTATTACACTCCTTTCATTCACACAAACATGACACTTGCCCTCTGGCACGTGCTCCACACCTGCCCTTGTCTAGGTTCACGATTGCCTTGGTTTATGACCCCTGTTTTATTTCTCCCTTGTTAGGAGCTCTCGTCGCCATTTTAGAGCTAAGGTATTCAGACCCATGTGTCTCCCTCCCCATCCAATTTAAGAGTGCTTTCCTCCATGGCTATGGCATGATTAGTTGCCCAATCAACCTAATCATTTAGGCCTCGTAGCATATGTTGAAATTGAACCATCCATTTTGCGACATCCTTAATTTGCATTATAATGTGTTGAAGTGTGATATCCCGTGGGTGAGAGCTCGTCCAAACATATTTTATGATAAGTTGTTTCCTAAGATGATGATGAATTGAATACCTTGTTGTAGAATTTTACATCATTGGTAGAAAGCTAAGGCCTCAACTTGATTATTTGTTTTAATCACCAAACAAACTTTTGATTAGCTTTTCCTCCTGATTGAAGATTACCCCACCCCTAACCCTTGAGACTAAATATAATTATTACTGTTTATTTTAGTTTTTCAAAATATTACCTATAAAATTAAATATGAATATCTTATAGTCATATTAACAAACTTTTGATTAGCTTTTCCTCCCGATTGAAGATCACCCCACCCCTAACCCTTGACACTAAATATTATTATTACTTTTTTTTAAATTTTTTTTCAAAATATTACCTATAAAATTAAATATAAATATCTTATAGTCATATTTGTAGTTATCTAATTTAATACTTTTATTTTTTAATTTTAATTATAAAATTACATTACAAATATTTTATAAATTTTTATTTTACAAATATAACACATCTCACTTACTTACACTAACCTAAAGTATAAAATACACCTCTACATAATTAATGAAAATTCTACCTTTTTCATACCAACAAAAAATTACCCTTCAAATATTACAAGGTAACCCCTTAATCTCATTGTTAATATAATAATAGTAATAAAAAAACTAGCCAAGGCAGAGACTAATAACGATATATCACATACGCAACAACCATACAATAGGCGCTAAATCCCAGCCAATAAGAAAATGCTTTTAATTTAGCCAAAAAGGACACTCCAAGGGTTTTGAAACCCTCACATGACGGTATTTTGTATAACCAAACCCCACCGGATTCGAAGTCGGGACCGATGGAAACACTCGGCTTCGGCCTGGAAATCGCTTCCAGGCGACGAAATTGATCTGAGAGACCGAAAGCGAACAGAGCGCGATCGAAATTCTTATATCCGCTTCAAAAAGAAGCACGAATCGCTATTTCCATGGAAAAGAGCCGGTGAAAAAATAGCGCATTTAGCAGAGGTTTTCAGTCATGGACGCCATTGTAGCCGCTGCCTTGAATGAGATATCGGCGCGGGGAGCGCAAGGGTGTTTACTGCAAAATCTATGGAGCGGGCTTCACAGTGCCATAGCTTCGGCAGGCTTACATTTTTGTGACGGGGTTAAGCAGGCGATATGGCAGGCTCTTCTGAAGGTCCCCGGCCTCAGCTTTGCAGCTCCCGAATCATCAATGGACAGCTCAATTTCTACTCTGCATCCTTCAATTCAATCCGTGGAGGACGCAGAGAGACTGGTTATCAACATTGTTGCGCCGGAGCATCTGAGAGACAGCTGCGTCGGCCTCTACGACTTGAAGTTCTCCGATGCAGGTCTTTCTGCCGATCAGCGCTTTGCTCTGGAGCGTTTGGCCAAAGCCAGGTCGGTTTTAGTGTAAAATCAAGTTTTCTTATTTGCTCTGTTTTGCCTCGTAGCATTTTAAATGTAGACCAATCGCACACTTAATGGAATATGCTTTATTTTTCTATTACTATTTTAACTCATAGACTTTGTCAGAAACTGTAGAAACTCTCGTATCCATTTAATTTACAATATCACGTTACAATATCACGGCCGTTAGCAAGGAAACCCTGCGTAATATAAAAACCAAACAGCCTCATTTTTGAACGGCGTTGGTTTGCAATAATGCCATTTAATTTTCAAATCACTTGGTCTAATGAATTACAAGGTTTAGTACATATGATTTTGTTTACTTAAATATATCTAATAGCTTAAGTAATGCTGATTAAACCGAGAAAAGCTGATTAGATTACTTAGGGGGCTTTAGGGTGCAATTTTTGCAACAGGACTTAGATAATAATGGTGGATGATATGTAATGTTTAAATGTTAAGCTTCGACACCATCAGTTTTGTTCTATGTGTCGCCATAGATCATAATTGTCTTTATGTTTTTAGACATTACTATTATAATGGCAACAATTTTGCTCCTCTGTACTTGAGCGGGAGTGTTGGTTCTGTTTTGACACTTTTAAATGTGCACTATTTCTCATATCCATAATCACAACTTTCACATGAAGCCATCAATAGAATGACCACCTCAAATATGAAATATGAGGGAAAGCGGTCAACTGAACAAATATAATAATAGATACTAAAAATGAACATGATTTTAAAAATAATACTTTTATTTCTATTTTTTATAATTTCACCAATAATTTAAAAATTCCTCTTACAAAACACATGTTTGCAACAAAATTTGATTGCTTAGCATTCCCAAAACTTTAAACTAGTTAAAATAACTGTTTTAACCCTAGTTTGAAGTCCAGTCTAGTCAACAAAAAGGCGCCAGCAAGCAAGACGACTTTTTTTGTTACTATGCTCGTACCTATCACGAGCCACGACTGAGATCATATTCAATGATTCAACCATATCTCTTTCCCTCTTTTTTTAGCTGTGAACCACAAAAGGTGTAATGCAAGAATAGAAATTACACAAAGTATCCTCCGTATCAAGGCTGCTCAAAGAAAAATAATTTAGTAAATGCTAGCTGCAACTAGAGCAACAACCACCTCTTCGAAATATTAGAGATATGTCAATCCCAAGTGTAAAAACATGTTTTATTTAAAAATATAGTTTGTTAGTATTTGAAATCTTGGACTAACGATAAGTTGCTGTGGTTGTCAGGACTTATAAGGTTTAAAATGAATTGTAGTGGCCTAGTTGTACTTAGAGGCCTCTTTCAGGAAGACTCCTGTATGCGCAGAAAAATATTTATTGATAAATAACAATGCGAAAGCAGTAATGTTTCCCATTTCAATATTGTGCATTGCCATGTGGCATGTGAAGTTATTTCCAAATTCTATATCTATATTCTCCAATCCGTTTTATATAAGATAGTCCTTTGCTATTTGTGGAATCTAATGACTCCTTTAATCCTACTTAGTTAACCTGTTATTCTTTTAATGCATGACCTAATAGGCTAATTATGTTCTTTACAGTAGGTTAGATTCTCAACCATTTGGTTTAAGCCATAGTTATGAGTGTTTTAAAAACCGGTCAACTTGGAACCGATCGAGTTGACTGATTTAACCCTCATCAATTATGAACCGGTGCAAAACTCAGCTTGGAGGCTGGTTTGGTGCTGAACCGGCCGAGTTAGACCTTGACTCGGCCGGTTCGGTACCAAACTGACCTTAGTCCACATTAACTCGGCCGAGTTAATCCAATAATGCCCAGGGTGCATGCCATAAAATTGACTAGTTTTGTACTAGTGACATTGAAGTTAGTAATATTGAATGGTAATGTTAAATTCTTAAAGTAAAGAAGAATGCCACTTTTACTTAAATTTTTGACAATACCATTAATTGTTTCAGGATGTTTGAGAGTGGTTCCAACCTCATTGGACTTCATATGCAAAAAGTAGAATTTTAGATCTCATTCAGAATTCAACAAACTTAATAGTTTTTAGGATTTCAGGATTGCAACGTTTTCACTGAATTCTATCATGTATTAGGGTAAGGAATTGGAATTTAATCAAGCACATCAACTCTCTATGTACCTTGATGTTGACGGTGCTGATGCTTGATTGTTGAAGTTGATTGAACTCCTTTGTCACGGCCTTGATAAAAAATATACCCTTCAGTCAAGCAAAATCACTTATTAAGTAGGGGAAACTTTTCTACCTTATTTTAACGCTTGGATTAGGAAGTTTCATCAAAATTGTAGGGTGTTGACTAATGTCCTTAGAAGATCAACTTTGAGATTTGTGTTAAAATTTTAAAATTTGATAGCAGTAACAGACTGTAAATAAAATAGTGCAGAGATAGCTAGCAGTAAATACACATCCACAAAATTTGAACACAATATTTTTCACGGGGAAACCTTTTAAGGACAAAAACCCCAAAGCAATTAATAATAATTTATCTCCTAAATGAAATGACTGAGTTTGTACAATAGCAGGCTAAGAACAAGCCTTTTCAACAAATCAGAATTTGTTTCACTGATCAAGAAGAACCCTGTACAATGTCTGCTGACCCTAATCTGTCACTGAATGACTGTAGGTGTTGCTAGATGCCTGAAGCAGCCTTAAATGCCAAAAATCACTGGTGTATACATCACTGAGAGGACCGAGATCTGTTTAAACCTTCTGCTGGGCTGTCATGACCTGTCCAAGTCCTTTCCAGGGCTGCCGTGACCTGCTGTAACCTGTGGGTGCCTTGTTTGGGCGGTCAAACTCAGGGACAGACCTTGAACAAAACTCGGGTGCACAGAGGGTTGCCCTAGCAGGGCCCGGGTGCACTGATAATTGCCCTAGCTGGGCTCGGGTGTACACAGCAGAAAGTTCCAAATGGTATTTGGGTGGCAGCAGCAAACCCTAACTGAGTTAGGGTAACTTTAAACCAGCAGAAAAAAAAAGTGAGAACAAGAGCATGAAGCTGTGACTTCTTCAAGGAGTACGGACCAGCAATGTGAAGAGAGAACCCAGCAGAAAAGTCACCCACGAGCAGAGAAGACACTTCAAAAAATCGATGGATAAAAAAGAGATTTTCTTTCTTATTTATAGTGAGTCGAGTGGCAAATAATTCCACAAATTGGGGCCGACCTGTGGCTTGATATTTGTTTTTTATTTTCTTTCATTTGAGGCCGACCTACAACTTTATATATTTTATTTTCTTTCAATAACGAGCTGAGCTCTTCAAATGAGGCCGACCCATGAATGTATATTTTTATTTTTATTTTCTTCAATTGGTGGGCACATGGACCAAGCCAAGTTATGCTTGGGTTTCATGGTTCTTCAAGTGTTTCATAATAAGTCATCCAGGTGTTCTTCAAGGTCTTCAACGATCCATTCATGTCCACTCCAAGTGCATCATCATAAGGAGAATTATTAATTGCTTTTACTTCACCCTCTTGTTGCCACCAAGATCAAGTGCTAGGTATTTCAACAAGGGTTGATCAATTCCTTGAGAAGGTCCCATAGTCCATAGATCAAGGGGAGGAGTACACCACTTGCCTAGATCCGGTCTAGGGCTTACAGTGAAATCCTGGTAACTGACCAGGTGCCTCCATTCTCCCAGAGAATGGCTCAGCCCCAGGCCGAGCTTCCAGTCCCAGACTGGATCAATATCCTGGTAACTGACCAGGTGCCTCCATTCTCCCAGAGAATGGCTCTCAGCCCCAGGCTGAGCTTCCAGTCCCAGACTGGATCAATATCCTGGTAACTGACCAGGTGCCTCCATTCTCCCAGAGAATGGCACTCGATGCTGCTCAGAAAATTCAACAATTTTAGGTAGAGGCAAGGGCTAGAGCCTAGAGGAGTGGGGGGAACAGGGTGCTATTGATGAATAGGATTCCAATATAGGCAATGATTTTGATGATTATGTCTTTTCAATTTTGATTCAAATATGTATTGCACTTGGTGCCATTTTGATATATTCACCCTTATAGGAGTAGACTTTCCATATTTTTTCTCTAATGGTTTGGAATCATAACTTGGATAGTTAAATATATATTTTTCTTTAAAATTGTATAATTTTATGTATTTTCGAGTCATTGAAATCAAATCGCTTCGGTTTATTGTCGGTTTCGAGTCTGGTCCGAGTTGACCCTCAACTGGTTCAACTCCCGGTTCCAAGTTTTAAAACATTGGTTATGATAGACTCTTGTATTTATGTTTGGGAAATTTTTTTATTCGTGTATTTTGTTGGCCTTGTATTGATTCTCCAAGTCAGTGTGTTTATTGCAAGAAGGCAAGCCATTATTTATTGCCAAAAAAGTTTAATGTTTTGTCTTGTAAGTTATACAGGAACCTTCTATTAACAAGCAAAAAGCAATAAACTACAAAACAACCAGCCTGCTTTGAGGAAAACCAGGTCGGCAAAGATCAACCATAATCTAGAGTTTCAGATTAATTGTGTAAACATTTTAAAAAGCATAATGCAGCCTGCCCCTTAACTGGGAAACTAGGCTTATTGAGATTGAAACGACATGCCTATAGTTTTTAACGAAAGAACAAAAAAGAAGAGTTAAGACCCGCCCTCTAGTGGGAAACTAGTTCGAATTACAGATTGTCAAGATTCCATAAGCCATAGGAACCAACAAAAACAGTGCATGAAAAAACTACCTACGAGTATCCCGTGCATCAACCCAAGAGAAAGTGGTGCAATGCACCCCCTTCTTGTCTTTCTCCCCTGTCAAAGCTAGTTGGAAAGGTGTAGCCAACGTCTCCGTGAAAGCATCCAGCTGTCGATGAACCCTGTCAAGATCATCATGAACCAAGCTGATAATGCGAAGGCCCTCTGCGTGCAGGATCTCCTTTTCCATTAGTACCTGCGCCAAAATGGTTTAAACCAGCCAGTATGGATTGAGACTACCTTGCTCCCAAGCTTTATCTTCAAGCCCCATATCCTCCATGGCATCAATTCTTTGTTCAATATGTAGGGGCATATCGAAACAGAAGGTGTGACTTGATTCCTCACCCTCTACATTGTGTGTGTGCCCCCTTCCTCTTTGATCCAGGAGGATCTTCAAGATCGATAAAAAATGAAAGTCTTAAAAAGATGCAAAGAGGCTTACAGACGCGTAGAGCTTGTCAGGAGCTTTCCGACAACGTTCGTTTCGCGTGAAATGGCCTCCGGACGTGAAAGTTGTTGGGTTTCGAAATTTTGGCAAAAGGTAAAAATTGATCTAAAATTGGCAAAAAAAGGGGGCCACGTGGCAGCACCACAGGGTGCCACATGGACAGGTTTGATGACATGGCAGATTAGTTGGACCAATTAGGGATTGCCATGTGGCAGCCCTGTTGGCATATAGATTGCACTGTTCTACAAAAATTATGGAGGTTGTGGGGATCGAACCCGTGACCTCAAGGTCTGCCAAAGCCTCCACAGAGCCTGCCTAGCCAGGTCTCCCGCATGTTGTTTCTTAACACTATAGGACGCACCTTTTATTTAAAGTTGAGGGCTGGTTTCAACAGAAAAATGGGCGGGATCAAGGGCTTAGCCCTCGACCCCTTGGCCAACACTGAGGCCATATGTTATACGGTGGAGCTAACACATCAACCAACAAACATTACCATGGAGCCAAGTCACATGCCAACTAACAATCTGTAGAGCCGATGGAACAATGTGGAGCCAAGCCACAAAGCCAAGTGCCAACACAACAACGCAGTGCCACATAACCAAACCGCACCAACAAACGTTGCAACGATATCACGTTAAAAGGGAGAGGCCCGCGACTTTGACCACAGGACCTCTACCTCCAAACTCTATTGCCTTACCAATGGGCCACAACCCATACGTTGGTTGGGATATGGCGGATTTTGTTTATGAATTTGCGGCGGAAAATGGGTCCAAAAAGGGGGCGGGCGACCCACCTTTCGATGCCCAAAACCCCCATATAAACCACCTTTTGGGCCATGAAAACGACGGTTCGACGTCGAAGAAGACCATTGTTTGCACAGTTCCTGAGACATGCACAGTTCTCGAGGAAAGTACAAACCATTAATGGGTGCACTTCCCGAGGTGGAATCCATACAGTTGCAGGTAGAGGTTGTCTTGAAATGCGTGCCAGAGGAGGTCTCAGGCAAAGATAGTCGAGTTTATACTCATTTCACTCAGAATTTCGAGAGGAACGCAGTGGTGCAGTTTGTTTTTGGGTTTGACTGACAAAACTCAGAGGTGTTTCCAGAACTCATGTATGTAAGCTTTTGAAGACTTAATAAGATTGACCTTCTCATTGGAAGTGGCCCGTAGACGTAGCCCAAGAAGGGTGAACTCCATTATCATCTGCTGTCTACAAATTTTTGGTTTGCATACTTGTTTATTTGCTTATGTGTTTGATTTAAGCATTTTATTGGAACATGCTCGATTTTTCTCGGAATTGTAACCAATTGTTAGGATCATTAATGTACTTGGCGACCGCAAGCATTTTATTAAAGTTAAAACCCTAGTTTTGTAGATTTGATAGATTTGGCAATTATTCAGGCTTAATAACTGAAACCCAAGTCTAATTTACTTAGAAAACCTTATAGACCAAGTTTGGTGAAAATCCGACTCCATTTACCCTCAGATCCAAGCATTGATCATCTCTAAGGGAGGTCACACTCCTTGGTTTTTCAGTCTTAAACCAGATTTGTCAGCTGGGTGTTGCTAGTTTTGCTTCAAATCTCCAGATCCATCACCTAGCCACCATCCTAGTGCCTTTCTATCCTTAAATCTCATCAAGTGGGCCCACCTCACTCTTATTTGCCTAAATCCTAGGTGGATCTCATTTGGGTCTTTTAGATCGGCACTAAATCTATCTAGATCTACTTCTCTAACTTCATTGGTGGTACATTTCTCTTTGGTTGAGTAATTTCTCTTTCCCTAAGCCTCCTCAACCAAGCCCTAACTCCTAAAAACCACTTATCTTCCCTAGATCTAGATCTACTTACTCAGGATCTCACTCTTATCCTCATCTCATACTCTTTAGAATGCCTTGAGTTGGTTTGCTAGCCCTTATTAGATGGCTAGGGTCTCTCCCTTGATCTTGCTTCGACTTAATCTAAAGTGACATGTGCCCGTTCGGCGTGACAACCTCTATATCCAGTGGTGAACAAGGCCCTTGCAAGTGTCACCAGTTTAGTTGCCCTCCTCTACCTTCCTGGATAGGATATGTTTAGTTGGCAGCTACTGTCTATGTGATAACAGGTATCTAAGCACATGCTTGGCAGCAACCTAATGTCTATGTCTTGGCTCAGACATGAACTGACTCAAGATACTCACTACATAACATAGGTCTAGTCTATTATGTATCAAATACATCAAGGAACCAATGAGCTGTCTATACATGGTAGGATCCACTAGATCCGATCCAGAATCTTACTCATGTAGTTTCTTTAGATTAGAAACCATTGGTGTAGACATGGATTACAATCCATCATACCAAACCTGCGCAACACATCAATTGTGTACTTTCCTTGCGAAAGGAAGATCTCATCTTTCTTGCCAAACTTCTATACCAAGAAAATAGTGCATAAGACCTAAGTCTTTCATTTCGAACTCAGAAGTGAGCTCCCTCTTGTACCTAGCTATTTGTTGTTCCTCTCCAGTGAGGCACAAGTCATCAACATAGAGAACCAAGATCAGTGGTTGGTTCTGTTAATTTTTTAGTGCAGCTGCGAGACCCATTCTCAGAGAGAACGATACCCTAGTCAATTAACTAGGGTTCCTGGTCAAGTTAACCAGGTAGAGTAAAGTTTAAGACCCTAGAAGGTACCCTAGGGCCCCCAGCTGTCTCCTGGGGTTCTTGGTCGAGGACCAAGCAGGTTGATGCCATGGCAAAGTCGCTAGCATGCGGCTAGGGACCCTATTTGTCTCTAGGGTTTTCTGGTCTGGGACCAGACAGTTTCTTGGTCATGAGGACCAAGCAGATCCTGCAGGTTGAGACAGAGACATCCTGGTCTAGGACCAGGCAGATTCTTGGTTAAGGACCAAGTAGGTCCTGCAGATGGTTAATCAACATTCAGTCTAGGACTGAAAGCTCAGCTTGAGGTTGAGGACCATTCTCCGGGAGAATGGAGGACCTGGTCATGGACCAGAGGTTGATCAGCATGACTCAGTCTGGGACTGAAGCTCAACCTTGGGCTGAGAGCCATTCCTTGAGAATGGAGGCACTTGGTCAGTTACCAAGATGATGATGTGTGATGTCCTCTTCTCCTAGGTCTTCGAGATGGTTGAGTTAGATGGTCTTCTCAAGGGACTGGCCACCCCTTGATGAAGCCACTGACATTTGACCTTAGGAACAGTATAGAGGACCACATGATCACATCATCCGTGTGAACCCTTCCTTATACAGTGATGATGAACTTTCAGGTTATATGGAACATTTGTACATTTGAGAGAGAGATGACTGGTTGTACCTCCCCCACCTTGGTTGAGTTATCTTTTGATCCTTTCACCTTGTTGGTTATCAGTGTTGTGGTACCCTATCTTTGATTTGTGGTAAATAGGGTCATTGACCCACCTTTTATTTATACCACCCCTTGTTTTGATCTTATGGGTACTATGGTTGTTTGTCCATTTTAAGAGGTTCTTTTATTTTTATTTTTATTTTTTTATATTTTATTTTTTATCTTTTATTTTATATTTTTTTTATATTTTATTTTTACTTTTTATATTTTATTTTTTATCTTTTATTTTTATGTTTTATTCTTTTATTCTTTTATCTTTTTATCTTTTGATAACTTCCCTAAATCTATGGAACCCTAATTAAAGGATTAAATTTAATGATCATTTTTTTAAGATCATAATCCTATATATATTGGAGACTTCTCTTTGGCACTCAAGTATATTGGAAACAAAATCTTTTCTTTTCGAAAAATCTCTTTTCCCTAAATATTATAAAAGTACACTTTATGACTTAAAGTCACTTTATAATTTAAAAGTCACTATATAATCACTATAAAGTACATCTCACTTTTAAATTAAAAGTGACATCATAAATTACTTTAATAAAACTCATAAAGTCACTTATGAATTATTTAATGAGATTTCATGAGTTCTCGGACTCCTACACCTAGGAACCTAATGCAGGAGTACCTCCGAGCTATAAAATGCTAACAAAAAAGAGATGGAAAAAGGCCGTTTTTGGAGAGGGCTTTGAGGAGGCACTTTGGAAGGCTCAAATCTTGAAATTTTTGCCAGCACTTCCGCTTGACCTGTCTATAAATGACAAAAAACAACAAGCTAAAGTTATTAAAATGTTAGTGGTTTAAACAATACTAAAATAAAAATCTAACACTACTTAGTACTTGGAAAAATTGCAAATTCAAGTACTAAAACCATAGATCTAAGCTTTAAGATTATGAATGAAGTATAGTACTTTAAATCTATATTTTTTCAATAACAAGTAATCTTATGAATGCAGCTCTAAATCTGATATATACTTGTTATCCATATGAGGAACCAGTAACCAAGTAACCATAAAGTAGATTTTAGTTTAAGAGAAAGAAGGTGAAGAATCCCAGAAACTAGAATGAAGAAGCTTGAAAGTTCTTTGCTTTTGGTGGGGATGTAGAGGGTGTTTGTCCTTGAAAGAACTTAAAGATGAGGAGGATGCAAGCAAGCTCCTTCTCCTCTCCAATTAAGGATACCTGCAAGCTTAACAATCCTTGCACAAAACCAATGGTTAAATGAGGGTATTTGCAAACAATAGAAGATTAGAAAGCATACAAATCAAACAAGAATGCATGCATCTCCAATAGATCTACCATTAACAAATAACTAAGAGTACAAAAAAACAAGAATGCATCCTTACCCTACTGGGAGGTATCTCCCCTATGTAGGTCCACAACTTATCCAATGAAAGCAAGAAGAAATTAAGAAATATTATACCTCATAAGCATTTGAGAACAAAGCATCCACACATGAAGCACTCTACACCAATGATGGGCCTCCAAAGATTTCTTTATTCATAAACAATACAACAATTATCATACAAAGTTTCAACATAGCTTCACTACCTCCATCTCCCAAGAGAGGAGGAAAAGTTTGCTTTTATAGGAAAAAGGCCTTCAAACCCTTGGAGGGTGAAATTCCAATTGGAGGAGGTGGATTGGGGGTTCTAGAGAGCGTGGCAAGTGTCTTTCATGTGAGCAATGGGGTTGCCACCTCTCATGAGGTGTCCCAAACACTCATGGGAGGCTGCCATATGTCAAATCAAGCTCCAACAACTCATCCTCATGGGGAATTGCGCCCTCTCTTGGAGAGATTCTCTCCTCAAACTTTAAAACCATTGAAATCCACATTATGAGTTGGGAAAGATGCTCCAACAACTCATTTATTGACCCAGACAAGATGCCAACCAACTTGGATACCTCAGAGACAAGCTCCCTTTGATTTACGAATTGGATTTTCTCCATATTTCCCAATTAATTGATCCAAAATGTCATTTTCAAGAGAAAATCAAAATTAGTAATTGAAAATCACCAATTTGACTCTCAAAAGTGGTTTAGGGGTTAAGTGGGGGCTCTGGGTCCAAAAACAAGCATTTCCATGACAAATTTGGCCCCCTAGACCCACTTTTATGACCTTTTGAAATTTTACATTTAAAATACACATTATCGATGATTTTATTAAAAAACTGAAAAATTAAAAAACCCTAGGGGGGACTTAGCTCATGTTTACGAAATTTGGGATTATGACTACTATGGTAATATGCATAGACTCAAGTCTTGAAAAGTCAAGACCATAGGCTTTAATAACCATCCCAAGGCATAATCATCACTTTCATCACCACCCAACTTTGGAGGATTTTGAGTGAAAAACTCAAAAATTATGCGTTGCTAAAAAGCGTCGCATAATTGACAAGGAAAAAACACTCTAGGGTGATTAGTTTGATGACTAAGTCTAAGAAGGCCATGCCTTTTAGATAAGGTCATCATGCTACATCATTTATTACAATTCCCCCAAGGGGGTGTGAACATGCGAAAAACATAAAAAAAAATGGCCTGTATGGACTTCTGATCTTGAATTATGAACACCTGACTTGTTCATTCTTTACAGGATCACTTGAAATCCAACTAAGTATAACTTAGTAGGCAACAGGGAGCATGATCGATTCAATTCACAGGCATACCTCTAAAAATAACCCAAGAGTTGTAATTCTGCATGCATGCATATATGATATATATCTAATATTACTCGTATTACAGTATGCATAATTCATATTAATACATACAACTCGGATATGACTGCATATATATTTCTGAGTTTGATCATATTGCATTCCACATGTTGCAGGAGGCTTCCATTCCAATTGGATTTCTTTCTATCCCATGGGCTTTGAGTTCCCTTTGAATGTTGTTTAAACATAGAGCTATGGTGCAGTTACTGGCAAGAGGAAGGATTGGGTTCTGTGAATATTGCTGTAACATTCATGCATGAGCACTTGCAATTTCAAGCCTTGGATACTGCTGCCATATATATATTCAATGCCTCTTTGATTCAAACATGAAGATTAAATTTTGTGTTGATCGGATTAATGAATATAAGATATTAAGAGGAGATTTAAAACCATCCAGCAGGGATGTGTTGAACATGAGCTGAAAAGCTCAAGGAACCTCCCAGAGGAAGCTCATTTTTCATTTCTTTTCATCCATTTTATGGATGTCTTTTGCACCCCTTTGTTTTTATTTGGCTAGCATTGCTGGCTGTAAACACCAGTCCCTGCCATATATATATATATATTCAATGCCTCTGATTCGAACACGGGGATTAAATCTTTTGTGTTAATCGGATTAATGAATATAAGATATTAGGGGGATATTTAAAACCGTCCAGAAGGGATCTGTTGAACATGAGCTGAAAAGCTCAAGGAACCTCCCAGAGGAAGCTCATTTTTTATTTCGTTTCATCTCATTTTATGGATGTCTTTTGCACCTCTTCGTTTTTGTTTGGTTAGTATTGCTGTCTGTAAACGCTGGTCCCATTGACTTTGGTCTTTAGTGGACATCAGTGAAAATTTCATTTTCAATTTCAATTTTTAGATTGATGCCTATTTGCAAAAATCAGGTCTGAGTTTATATGGGGCTGAGCTAGTTTAAATCCAGCTCAGAATAGTTTGATAAACTGGTGTTTAATTAGCATAAATATCATTGACTGCCATGTAGAAAGGTGTATCTTGTAGAAAACAGCTCAGGATATTTCTTTTCTGATGGAGTGCTGGTTGCAGAACCCAGGGAGTTACACAGAATCAGCTTGCTAAGGAGTTTGGCATCAAAGGAAATAAAATGTTTTATATTGTGAGGAGTCTGGAATCTCGAGGCTTGCTGGTGAGGCAATCAACTCTTGTACGGACAAACGAGGGTGGCTCTGAAGCTGATAATGGGTTGAAAAGCAACTCTATTGTTAATACGAACCTAATACATCTATCTCGTTATGCAAAACATTTAAATTTAAGTTCTCAGCAACGATTTGAGATTAGAAAGTCTAATGCCCCAGAAAGTCTTGAAGATAGAAATATGTCTTATGGAATAGAAGGTAGTGGAGAGGGAGGTAGAGAGGACCTGCAAATTAAGGATGATCTGCCAGCAATGAAGGCAGTTTGTGATAAACTTGAGGAAGCAGATGGGAAGGTATTGCTTTTAATTGTTGTACATAACGGTCGTTATTTTGAAATAATTACAGTCCTTGCACAGTGAATATTATGATCTTTACTTTTGGATTTGTGTAGGTTCTTGTTGTTTCAGATTTAAAAGTGACTCTTGGTTATCGGCTGACTGTTGGACATCGAGCATGGCGCAGGGTATGTATTATTTAGTGTGGTTGTAAATGGATGTTAGAAAGCTGCAATTGTCATTTTCATGAATTTCATTGAGTAGGCATGAAAGCATGTCTGTATCAGTTGAATTTCGTAGTCATAATGGTTCAATGGTCTTTATGATGATTGAGAAAACCTTCTGATATCATAACCTATTGCAGATATCGAAACGGTTGATAGCAGCAGGACTTGTTGATGTTTTCCGTGCGCAGATTGATAAGAAGGTATGTATTTTGTAGATGATGCCATTCATAGATCCTAATCAATAACTTGCATCTTAAGGCAAACATAACTTATAATTTACTTTTGAATTCAAGTTATTTTAAGTTCAGAGGTCATTTAGACATGGCAGGCACGATCCAAAATTCAAAACATTCTTTTTCCTTCTCCAAATAGGTTAACATAGTTCAGCTGATAACTTTTTATTATTAAACATTTGGCCAGCCAATGATTTGTCATTTTGGTTGAGCTGTCCAGAAAACAAATTGCAATCAAGCCTTACTATGTTGCTTTTTCCTGGTGAAGTAGGGGAATATTTTCTCCTTGACAGTTGCACACAATCACAGTATTCGATGTCTGAAGATCCACACAATACTGTCAAGAAAAAGTAGTCTTTCAGTGCAAAATAATGTTTAAATCTAACCATCAAGTGTTACCTAACTAGGTGGATATTCAGACATGATAATAGTTTGTTGTGATACATCGGCTGTAAATGTCAACTATTTATGTGCTCATTCACAAGGGACATTGATAGGTTATCTGTAACATACATAAAATATATAAATAATATCACACAATAATTGATAATGATAATAATTATTGCGCTGAGAAGGTGCATTTCTACAGCCCAAGTGGAGGGGAAGTGTCCGTCTGTCCCATAAAAAAATAAAATAAAAAATAATAATAATAAAATAAGAATGCATGCATCATTGTGAAAGGTCCACAGATTTGATCCCTCTCGGCGCTTTGTAGAACCAGAGTTAGATGGGTCTATACTGGTAATAGTAATAATTATAATAATAATTATGATAATTAAATAAAGCAAAGGAGACAACCCTTCACCCTCGTGATCAGTCAATGCTATTCATATCATCAGGAGTGGTCTTATAAAACATTGCTGATACTATTCAAATACAAATATATAGCTTATATCCTATTTATTTCGGATATTCAGTTGATGCAGTTGATGAACCACTTTGGTTCATTACATTGGTATTAGAGCTGAACTTGGGCCAATATTGTGGGGACACTCCTCTGTGACCTTTGGTCAAAATTCATTGCCTTTGGCAACAAAATTGCTGGCTTGTGGCCAAATTTTTTAAAGGGGTATCGTAATTCTTATTCCACTGAAAAGATTCAAGAAATATAAAAGAAAGAAGATAATATATGGTCATCTGATTCCATTGGAAAAGATTAAATTGCAAAGAAAGAAGATAAAATAAGATAATTTTGTTAATGTCCAACAAATGATCACACAAGTAGGTCAATGGGATTGTGCTGAGTACAATAGTGCTGACACATAGTGGGAGTGCGGAAAGTGACTCCTAAATAAACAAGATGCAGAAATATAAGACAAATATTGGTCTATTACTGTTAGTTTTATACCAAGGTCGAGTTCCCCTAGTGACTATGCCTAAGTCACTAAGCATGGGGTGGTGGGACCCTCTTACTAATTAATTAATTAATAAGACATGATGTCACTTTTTATCCTAAGTCCAAAAAGGTGAATGAGAAATTATTATTTAAGTGAGTTATTTAATAAAGTGAACTCTCATCTAATCTGGGCCATTGATGAGATCTAATCTCAGCCCTTGATTTAGAGATTCCTTTAGGGTTGGATAAAAAGGTAAGAGGGAGGCAATACTTTCATTATTTGTGATGAGATGAAGAGTGAGTACGAGCAGGAGAAGGTCGAGGCAGAGAAAGGACACCAGCGTGACTGATTTCCAGGGCACGAGTTTCTAGGTGGGCGCTCCAGTTTTCTGCTCTGAGTTCGAGGCTTGCCTTTGAGGCATTTATTATCAGCATAGTTAATGATTGTGGCTGCCATCTTCAGTGATAAGCCTGCTGTTTATTCCTTACAGTACCCTTCCATAGCACGCAGTCAGAGGGAGAGATTGACCCGAAATTCGAGGGAGGTTTCACATCGTGATGCCCAGACATCGAGTTTGCATTTCCAGTCATAAACTCTGAGGTATGCTGTTAGCATTTGGAGGAAGTATTGTCATATGAATTTCTGGAAATGACTGGTACCTTACAGCAGTCTTTTCTGAGAGGTGTTTGAAGGTATTGTCATATGAATTTCTGGAAATGACTGGTACCTTACAGCAGTCATTTCTGAGAGGTGTTTGAAGATTGTCACAGCACAGATTTAGAGCACAGTCAGTACAGTGTTGGTTGAGTGCATTCAGCACAAAATTCAAGGAGGATACAGCTTCATCAAATTGCACAGAAACCAAGGAAGTCTGCACTCACTTTCAGGCAGAGATTGGGCACTGAAATCGAGACAGACTGGGGTGTATCTGATGGAGATAAGTTGTATCTGTTTTATGTATTGCTGTTGTATTATCTAGCTGAAGAAATAATAAATCTCTCTCACTCACTCAACTGGTTTTCCCCGTGGGGGTTTTTCCAGGGCTCGATTTGGCCAAAAATACTTGTGTAAAATTTATGTGTGAATGTGTGATAGATTAGTTTGCAGCCTGTAAATTTGCTTTTAATTTGTGTGTTTATTGTTAATACATTTGGCATTAAGTAATTCCCAGTCTATGCATAACCGACTGGGAATGAAAACCACCAAAACTTGGCAGTAAACCAGCATACAGTTGACAGCAGAAAATCTTCAATTACAACATATTCCACTGCGATATGCATACTTTGGAAACTGTAACAACAAGGGAAATCGGAAACCGCCACAAATAAGAAGACTAAAGTGCACAATTGAAGAAGCATCGATGGAACAGTATACGAAATCAAGGGAAAATGCTCTAGGAACAATAGTATGCCTGGAAGATGCGCATATAATAGAATAAAAAATGAGTATTACTCCCTAATGAATTAATTGGTTAAATTGAGGGGCAACGACTATGGAAATAACCTCCATCTAAACCCCCCTAAACAAGAAAAAGTTAAACGCATGTCTAGATGTTAAGCTGTCCTCACATGGCCAAAAAATAATTCATTGGAATTGGGTTATATGCCTCAACATTCACAAACATGGGCTCACACAACTTGAGTAATCAACTGTGATTTGTACACTCATCATTCCTTCAGACATTGTCTCAGTGGACAGATAGGCTTTGTCATCAGCCTATAAGTGCCACGAATATCCATCCAGGGTGAGTCACCATTGCATGGTGACAGAGGATGCGCTTTTTCAAAAGAAATTTAAAAAATTGTGATAGTCTGTTGAAGATTCCAATTAATTGTGATAGTCCTTGGAATGTATCAGTTATTCATAATCAAAGGAAAGGTATAGGGATGTAATAATAAAGTAAGAATGTTACATCTAAAAAAAGATTGATATCCAAAGTCAAACTATTTGTTACATTGAAGTATAAGAGGAATTGTGACCTAGAAAACAAGTGCATTTCAACATCAAAAGTAGAATAGCATTAGTTTTTGGTGGGACATGTTACCCTTCATATTGTATGAGGGTTACACTTGTGGTGCGTCCTTGGGGGCAAGTCTCGAGTCAAGTACTGTCACTTGATCTTGACTCCTCCGTTTATGTTAACTCCTAACAAAGCCAAGGGGGGTAGTCCCTAACAAAAATACTACGACCGAGTAAGCTAAGTACAAAAAGTAACAATGGTTTTAGGAGTTTGAATAAGATACTGACACAAGAAAGCAATGACAACCGAGTTTAAGATAACAACATACAAAAGAGATTCATAATGACCCCATTCAAGAAGTGTATGAAGAGCCATTTATTGAAGACCTTCCTCATTTCACCATGACGGAAAGCATTGAAGAGTGGGAGTTTTTCCAAGCTTATTTCAGTGATGATGATCACATTTGCACTCCAGATCCGCCTCAAGAAGAAACCATTACAGAAGCCTACAAAGAAATCCATGATAAAATTTGTAATGTATATGATGGCACTCTTTCATGTACTCCATATAGTGATGATGGTTTGGAAGGTTTGCTTCCCTGTGAGCTTTTTTCTAAAGAAGATGATTATAGCCATGAGGAGGACAAGTATAAAAGAAGATGATTATAGCCATGAGGAGGACAAGTATAGCCAAGAACATGATACAAGTGATGAAGACTCCCATATGTCTGACAAGAATGTTGATGATGATTATTGGACATTCATTAAAAATCCCATCTATGACATGTCTGAAGAAAGAAATGATGAGTGAGAATCTTTTGATGGTTTTATTGAAAATCCCATATATAATATGTCTAAAGAAGAGAGTTTTGAGTCAGATTCTTTTGATGATTTTATTGAAAATCCCATCTATGATGTGTTTAGAGAAGGGAGTGTGGATCTTGATATCTTGGGAAATCTTTGTATGGAAGAGGAGCATTGGCATTTTTGGGACCCTTTTAAATGCCATTATGAGATTATATGGTTGGTCCTTGGTCCTCTTCGCATAGCTCATGGGGTATTAGATTTTATTAGGAGTACCATTGGGGTCAAGCAAGGGTGACCCCTATCTCCCACTTTATTTGGGATCTACATTGACAAGCTAGAGTGTTTCCTATAGGAGCATAGTTAGGATAGGGATGGGTGCCTTCTCCACCATGTCTTGATCTTTATCCTGCTCTTCACTGATGCTATGATCCTATTGGCCTCTTCTTCGGAGGGGTTATAAAGACAGTTGGATGCCTTGGCTCTCTTTCGCAATCTTCATCAGTTGATGGTCAACTTGGGTAAAAACCAAGGTCAAGATCTTCAAAGGGTTGAAGCATCTCCTCTTTGTTCTTCATTTCCTTTTTACTAAGTTGCAGGAAACTCGGGTCTAGCACCCGTTTCACCCTCTGAAACTCGCTGAAACTCGGAAACTCGTATGGTACTTGACGAAAACTCGTTTCCGTTCGTATGAAACACATTTCCTAAATGGGAAACGTGTCCGTACGGATGGAAACACGTTTCCATTGTGTTTCCTCTCTTGTACGGTGCGTTTCCTGCCAAATAAAAGCCTGTCACTTAAAAAACCAACTCGCAAAGTCTCTTTCCGCCCACGGATTTTAGTAATCAAGGGTTAATACATTAAACTTTAAAATTTAATTCTAGATGCTTCTAATTAGGTTGAAGAAAATTATAAAGAGAACATCACTTCATTCTCTCCTCACACAAGCGACTTCAGCACTCAGGTCCCGGAATATAGCAATAGGCCTTGTGCAGATTGGGATGTCGAGTCAAAATTTGCCGACTTCATCTCTCTTGCTGCACTAAGTTGAGGAACCTAGAAGTGGAATTGGAAATACTTCTTCCACTCTCTACATTATGCTATTGAGCGTGCTTCTTGTTCTATTTTTGAGGAAGACTATGAAGATGAGGATGACTATTAGTATGAGCTTATGTTTTACTTTTATTTCTATGTTAGTATGCTCATTGTTCACAGTTTGATACATTGTACTTGTAGCCTCATACATAAAGGCTAATTTTGGACATAAATTATATAGCCTCATTTATAAAGGTTGTTTTTGGATATTACTACTTGCATGAATGAAATGATATAGACTTGGGTTCATGAGTAAAATGTTGCATGAATGAAATGATATAGACTTAGGTTCATGAGTAAAATGTGATGTTACAAGTATGATTTAATTTTTTTTTGTATCATTTAACATTTATCACTTAGCAATGTTGCTTGCAGCTAAATGTAATTAATAATTTATGGTTTATGTTTTATAATAATTTTGTCCTTGTTCATATATATATATATATATATCGCGTTTCTCCGTTTCCAAAATTTGGGGGGGTCACGTTTCCAACGTTTCCTCGTTTCCCTGTTTCGTCCCCGTTTCCCCATTTCATGCAACTTAGCCTTTTTAGAGGGGATGAGATCAAGATTACTAGCACCTATACCTATTTGGGGGTACAGTTCACAGGAACTCGTTTCAGTCTTCGGCATGCCCTTTTGTCCCAAGTCAACAAAGGATACTCGTCATTGTTGCCTGGAGGAGGAAGCTTGTCGCTGTGATCTGTATGTTAATGGTTGATTGTTGGTATGGGACTAGGGTTGGCAATGTAGCTGAAGTCTCGTGGAAGTGGAGGTTGTTAAAGTTAGTGCAACTGCGAGACCCATTCTCAGGGAGGATGGTACCCTATCAATTAACTAGGGTTCGTGGTCAGTTAACCAGGCATAGTAAGTCCGTAGAAGCTACCCTAGGGTCCCCAACAGTCTCCTGGGGTTCTTAGTTGAGGACCAAGCAGGTTGATGTCATGGCAAAGTCCCTAGCATGTGGCTAGGGCCCCTATTTGTCTCTAGGGTATTCTGGTCTGGGACTAGGCATATTCTTGGTCTAGGACCATGTAGGTCTTGCAGGTGGTTGATCAACATTCAGTCTGAGACTGAAAGCTCAACCTGGGGCTGAGGACCATTCTCTGGGAGAATGGAGGACCTGGTCAAGGACCAGGGGGTTGATCAACATGATTCAGTCTGGGACTGAAGCTCAGCCTAGGGTTGAGATCCATTCTTTAAGAATGGAGGATCTTGGTCAGTTAACCAAGATGATGATGTGTGATGTCCTCTTCTTCTAGGTCTTCGGGATGGTTGAGCTAGATGGTCTTCTCAAGGGACTAGCCACCCCTTGATGGAGTCACTACCACTTGACCTTAGGAGCAGTCAAGAGGACCACAGGATCACATCATCCAGTGTAGACCTTTCTTTATACAACGATGATCAACTTTCAGTTAGTGTATGGAACACTTGTACATTTGAGAGAGAGATGAATGGTTGTAACCCCCCACCTTGGTTGTTCACCCTTGGTCTTCCCACCTTGTTGTTCTTGGTTTTGTGGTTAGAAGGTTTATCACTTTGTCTTGTTCACCACCTTGACTTGTGGTTAGAAGGGTTATTTACCCACCTTGAGTTGTCTTGACTCTTAACACCTTGATGTTTTTGGTCTTATGGGTAAAAGGGTTGTTTACCCACCTTATTGATACACCTTTGGTTCTATGGGTTGTGGGTCATGTACCATTCCTTGATTCATGGTTTGACTTGTACCACTTGTTGGCCCTTGTGTTAAGTCACCCCTCTCTTAGCCATGACCTTGGTGCCTGTTATCACACCATAGTAGCAGGGCTACTATTCTTGTTTAGCAGATATCTGCACATTCCAGAGCTTCCATTTTTCAGAGCATGGCTATGATGATTGTATATTTTGTGATCACTAATGATCAGAGCAGTGTATTATTCAGACTTATGTTAGACCTTGTGTCAAGGCTGAGCCTTGAGAGTTCAGATTTGATGACCGATGTGACCCTTTATCCCATACAGTTTCAGTACAGTGCTTAGAGATGTATTGTAGCAGTGTTTCGGATGATATATGATGATTATTATTGTGATGATGTTATATGACCTATGGATATTTTATCATTGATTGTGGATTATTATCTTGTTAATTTAGTCATGTTCACAGCATCTGCTTGGTATATTATTCCTGATGTGGCAAACTGTTTAAAATGAACTATAAATCATAAAATGGACATTTACTTGCACATTTAGGTTGTTGGACAAAACTAACTGGTTTACCACCTTACATAGATATGGTCTTTCCTGACACCAGTTATCTGCTAGTTTAGGCTCCATATTCACTTGACTCCATTCATACATGACTTTCCTTATTTGACTTTAAACCTTGACTTGTCTTATTTGACTTTCTGATACAGAGGACTTCCCCATTTTCTACCTCTGTGTTTGGACCGCATCCCTGTATGTTCAGTGTCTTGGCTCTAAGTTGGTGACAAAACTTACCTTTGGTGAGTTGGATTGTAGGCCTAAATCATTCTGGTCGGTTGTCCCGATGTTTGGCATTGGCTCGAACTCCCCCTAGTCACTTGAGATGTTGTTGGCTTAAAACTGAAAGCTCATGTACTACTTATGGAAACTTATAAATTCGCCCATGGAAACTAAAAAGGGCAAGAGCGATGAACTGCTAAAAATACTCCTCGAAGCAATGGTTCTTAAAAGCTATATCTAAACAATTGTTGACCTTATATGTATATGAAAACATGCCCTGGATGCACGCTGCAACTAGTTGTGTTTATCAGCACACCTGAGATTCGAAGGGCTATGTAGGCCAAAAAGGCCATGAAATGAAATTGAATGATCCTAATGAACCTGGATCAACTTGATGTAGACATGATGCCTAAGTTGAATAAGCACTCTCTAAACAACTTATCCATTTGTGAGGCACAACCATCCCCTGTGTTATTTTGTCCAACACAGAGTTTGTAGTTTTCCCCTTCTCCCAGTCCAAAGTGTTTTTGAGTTGAGTAAGACAAGTCAACCCCTTGGCCCAACCTTGTTCCTAGCCTTCATCCTTCACTAGCAGTTTGACCATATCCAATGGGTGAGTTTGTCATTTAAACTATTGTGCAAGTAATTTCAAATAACAAAGGAAATATGCTAACTTAATCAATGCCACTGAATGGATGTTATACTTTGAGCTTGGCTGTGAGAATGATTAGAGAAACATGTCTTAAGTCTACTGATGTGATTTATCCTTGGTTGTATATTATTGGGATCAGTGATGATGTGGGCCATATATATATACCTATTGATGATGATTGATGGTCCCACATACTTGATGATGATATCATATGATGGACATATGGTTCAGATGATGATTGATGCAGTTCAACAGGTTTTATTATTACTTCAAATCATCAGATTATGTACTGTCCATATATGGTGGACCCTACAGCTGGCCCATTAGGGCAACCCATGGTGTATGAGTACACATTCCTAGTGGATTTGGGTCTTCTGGATCCAATGAGACACTTATCTTTCAGTTCCGGGCACTTCTGACAGTGATTGATGCAGTTTTACACTTGTTGACCAGATTTGGGGTTGATTTTCCAGCCTGAGCAGCAGGGGCCATGAGACGCCAGTTCACCTGGGCGCTGTATGAGGAGGGGGTGGTCCAGCCACTTGTTTTTACCATTTAACCCCCCTTCTGGAGAGCCCGGTGGGCTCAGTTGGACAACGCAGATGCCCTGGGAGGCAGTTTTGGCACTTTCACAGGTACCGAGGGAGTTAAAAAATGGGATAAAGTGGTCACTGAGGAATTCGATTTGGGCAATTGAGGCAAGGTTTTGGCATTTGGTTTTCATAGAGGTCTTCCAAGGTGATCCCACTATCTTCTAGCCAGTTTTCACTATGTGGATAGGCCCACAACGATCACATGAGGTCTTTTACTGCTTGTCTGTCACAGATTTTGAGGACAGATTTGATCATTTATATTATCTTGGACATATTTTATTATTTTATTGTGCCTTGGGGATGAGCTAGTAAGGATTGATGCCTCCTAGCCCCACCATGTGCTTCTTATGTCATGTCCTAGTCATTATGAGGGCGGCTTTGGTACTTTTACCCCCTCTAGTGGATGACGTCACCCTCCATGACCATTTTAGACTATGACGTCATCATTATATTGGGTGATCCATGTGATATATTGTTATGATTCATTATTAACCATTGATCATGTATTGAGATCTTTTAATCTCAACCACTCATTTGATGTAGTATTGTAAAGTGGTATAGGGTTTTGGTCTTTATTATCCTATATAAGGAGGAGACCCCCTATTGTATAGCTCACCTTTGGAGTTCTGGAATATTGGAATAGAACACTTCTTTGTGGAGCATATCTTTCTTGTCTTCTGGATTCTCTTGCATCTTGAGTATACAGTATCTCTTCTATGTATCATTGTGGATTTTGGTGCTTCTACTAGTTTTCTTGCAGGAAAGTCGAATTGGTAGAGAGGAGGACGATTTCTTGAGGGTTATTGTTGGAGGGATCCACATATTTTCTCTTCGGTTGATCTTGTGACAGGGAGTATCATTATTGTATCTTTGTGACATAGTTGATGCTTTCTATTACATCTTTCTATCATTTTCATAATCATCTTACTTTACTTGTTTCTTTGATCTTGTCTTGTAGGAGGAGGACAATTTGGCTATCTTGGAGGAGGATGTTTTGGTTGGAGCTCTTGGATCTCACTCTTGAATATACACATAGGAGAATGCTATCAATTTGCAAGGTGGCCACAAGCAATTGAGGTAAGATCTACAAGGTATGTGCCTCTTTCCATCCATTCTCTCTTCATTGGTCACAAACCCTAATTAATTAAAACCCTCATTTTGGTTTTTCTTAGATCTACTTAGATCTAGCCTTGCTTTTGAAAAGATCTTAAGAACCCACCTCTATAACATCCACCCCTAGTTGGATCTATAGTTTGGTGGTGATTGGGTTAAAATTGACACACTTTTCAAGGCAATATAGCCCTCTTGAACCAAATCGCACTTCCTTGGAGAGGCTTGTTGGGTTAGATCTAGCATGTGGGTAGGTGAGATCCCACTTGATTTGCAATCTACACATTTGATAACCTACCCCTAGGCTTTTACTTGGGTGATTTCTACCTTGTGGGCATCATTCCACATTTTAAGGGATTAAAACCCCCTTTTGAACTACTTGGCACCTTAAAACTCAGATCTAGTAAGATCTAACCCTTGGATTGACTTGATTTCTAGATCCACATAGATCATTGCCTAAGCTACTTGGATCTACAATTTGGTGGCCATTGGACTTGATTTGACACACCTTATCCACCTTTCAGCCCTCTTTGAGCAAGGTCGCACTTCCTTGGGTGACTGAGTTTGCCCACTTCTAGGACCTGGGTAGTTGAGATTTCAGTGGATTTGGAACAGGCATACCTTGAAAGCTAGGACTAGAGTATCATTTTGTGACGATTTGCCTTGGGGGTAGCATTCCTTGTTTTAAGGGATTGTGGTCCACTTGGGTCATTTCATGAGATCCTAGATCTAGCAAGATCCAACCACTCTATCTCAATTAGCCCACTTGTCTTGACCTCTAGGTGTCCCGATCTACACTTTGACATATCTTTAGACTCCATTAACCCATCCAACAAGGCACTAGTCCTCCTTAAGCAAGTCGCACTCCTTGGGAATTGTGTCAAACCTTCGATCCAGTAAGTGGGTACTGCTAATTTCAACTTAGATCCATAGATCTACTCATTACATATCCTCTAGTGCTAATTGCATCCCTTAATTTCACCTTGCGGGTCCACTTTAAGCCATTTCACATATCCCAAGAAAGTAGGACCCACTTGTGTAACACATGGTACTATACCTTGTCATTATAACTAATCATGTGGCCTAAATCATACATTGGTTGAAACACTAATAATTTCTCAAACCACCTTCAACCATACTTTAACTTCTAGGTCCACTTAACCTTGCATTGGTTTCCGTAACTCATTGTCTACTTATCCCTAGGAACCTTTGTTTGGGTCCAATCATCTTTGATTGGTAATAGGGTCTCCCCCTAGGTCTTGATTTATCTAGATCTAAAGCGAAGAGTGCCTCGGTTGACGTGACTCCCACCGTGCATTGGGAACCGTGGCATCTCTTGGGTCACCTCTTTAGTTGTCCATCTCCTCTACCGTCCCGGATGGGATACCACTAGGGACAACTAAAAGTTGTGTGATAACAGTGCCCTCACCTAAGAACATTATAATATTGAATTATCTCGTATGTGTGGTGACTTTCCTTAATATATGGAAGTACCCACCCCTAAAGTTAATTTATATTCAAATTGTTGGTACCCTCCTTAATTAAAGGAACCCTAAGTCACTAAAGAAGTAATTTGTGACCCTTCTAGAAGCCAACAAGAATGTATATATTGAAGTCTAATTTCCTCATTAGACATCATCATCATCAACCTACCTCAGCTCTGTTGTTGCACTGCTTGACGTTAAAGGTTTTAAGGATAGTTAATGCTACTTGCTCACCTGTTTGTCTATGCCGCCTTCCTGTTGGAGATCATCCTTATCACACTTTTCAGATCTGATCTGTTGGGGACTGTTGTTAGAGCTCGCTGATGCACTTGTGACCTAGCCGTAAGTCTGTAGAAGTCTGATCGCTTTGGCCGTTGCCCTTGTTGGTCAGATCTGCCTAATCTGTGAGCTTGTTTAAGTCTGTTCTGCTTGGCCATGGCCCTTGTTGGTCTGATTCAGTTTGTTGAGTGCACATATGTGGAGGCCGCATGCCCTAGTAATGATTGTTGGCTGTTCTTTGGACTGTCTTGGAGGCCGCATGCCCTAGTAGTGGTTGTTGGCTATTCTTTGGACTGTCTTGGAGGCCGCTTGCCCTAGAGAGCTGAACCGTGAGCCTGCTGAGTGTCTATTTGTGGAGGCCGTGATCCCTGAGGTCAGATCTAGCCTGCTGAGTGGACATTTGTGGAGGCCGTGAGCTCCATTAGTTTTGATCTGCCTGCTGAGAGCCCACTTGTGGAGGCCGCAGCTTGTCTGGGCTGTTTTGGACTGAGCCGTGGTTACTTGTTGACTTGTTATGAAGGCCGCTACATGCTGAGCTTTGCCTTTGGCCAGATCCATGTGCTGAGACTTAATTAGGGCCAGATCTATGTGCTGAGATTTATCTGTGGTCTGATCTATGTGCTGAGACTTAGTTGTGGTTAGATCTATGGTGCTGAGACTTATTGAGGCGGGTTTATTGTGTTGAGACTTAGGTGTGGCTAGATCTATTGTACTGAGTCTTGTTTGGGGCTGCCACTGTGATTTGAGTGTTGATGACTACCACTGCTGTCTCTATGTCCTTACCTATTTGACTGTACTACAGCCTATCATCTCTCTCTCTCAGGTTTGTACTAACCCTTCAGCTAAGGGTCAGTTTGTTTCACTTGTTTGACTTGTCTCTGAGAGGCACAGTTTAATATGAAAGTTAAATTTCTGAGTACAAAGGTTTCACCCTCCAGGTAAGTAATCAGACTTGTTCATTTATTATGAGTTAGATATGTTACTGCTGTTAGATTACATGCTATTAAAGATTTCAACTTTAACACAGGGACCTCCTTGGGAGTGTTAAAGTTGAAAGAGATGAAAATTATGTTTTAAATTTATCTTGCTTAGTTACAGCTGTACTATTCTGTTTCTAGTACTTGTTTAATATTTTATTTTTGCATTAAAGTACATAAAATTTGAATTTTCTGCATCAAAGCCTAACCTAACCCAAAATTTAACAGAGGTGGTCCTCTCGGTCCGCACAAACCTGAGGTTGGATATATGATCGCTATTCGTCTGGCTCTTGGCACCCCTAATGTTAAGAAATCTGTACATAAAAACACTCAGCTACAGATTTGCTCAAATCTGACTTAAACTCAGCCAAACACTTAGCAGTTCATAGATCTCAGTCTTCAACAGTCATAAAAATAAGTGCATGTCACATGCACATTTCCCAATGAACTGTAAGATGAAAAACAGTAGCTAAGTACACATTTGCAGCAGAAATAAGAAATGATAGGCAGACAGTAAATCACATTTGATGCAGGAAACTTTTGGTCAAATGACCCTAGAAAAACCCCAAAGGGGAAAACCAGCGAAGAGAGAAATTTTATTATGGAGCTCACTAAGAAAACTGAGAGTTACAGCAGTACACTTTTCAGCATTTAATACAGGGTACTTATCTCAAGATATCCACTGAAATACTCCTAGAAAAACAGTGCTCAACATTGAACATCATTCCCACTTGACAGCACAGGCTGTATGACCTATCCTACAGCATATCCTTCTCGGCTTTTGTGCACAGAAATACACCAGCAGTCTTCTGTCCATTACAGGTACACTGTATGGTCACCTACAGCAGCAACAACCTCAAAAAGATACAGCAAATCTCTTGCCTTGAAATATGTGCCACCTTTCTGTTGTACGACCTGCTCAAAATCCATACTGTACAGCCTCCATTAATGCTGTACAGACCTGCATTAATTGCTGAACCCTTTCTTGGGATCTGTTTCCTCTTCCCACCTTGAAAAGTGCACCCCTCTTACTGCTGTACGGACAGCATTAAAGTAGCTGTCTTTTTCTTGAAGTATGTGTCCCTCCTCTTTCTTGCTCAGCTCTTCACACTCAAAAACTCTCTCTTGGAATTTGTGCCATTGTCTCACTCAAGCTTGTCATTTTATTGACTCATTTAAGATAAAACCGTAGCCCTTCATCTTAATCTCAAGTTGACATGACTTAAGTCACTTAAGTCATGAGACTATAAAAATCACTTTTCTCTCGAAAATGTCACTTTTGTCATTAAATAATAAAAAAGACCTCAACTTGAGTTTATAAAACCACCTTATAAAGTCACTTAAGTGAGACATCTTGCTCAGACCCCTGCACGTAGGCACGATAAGTGCAGAAGTACCTACGAACTACAAAATTTAACACCTAATAGATGGGAGCATCGTGAGAAAAGAAGTGATCTGCTGAGTTGAAGTTGGTCGAGGATGTGTATATGGCTAGAGGATGAGGGAACGGAGCTGAAGGACCTCTTACAATTATAAGTCCAGACATCTTTGGACAGGGTCCCTGAAGAAACTGGCCATAGCCCGAAGCTCTCTGCAAAGACGATGAAGTTATGAAATGAAATAGGTCATCATGACCAAAGAGTTATGTTTACAAATAGGTCATGTGTGCATTTGCCAAAATAGATATTTCCTATTAGAAAATGGAAATTGAAGTATGAAAACTGAAATTTTGACATGTCAAGTAAAGAAGTGTAAAAATAGAGAATCATTCTAAGTTGGTATGTACTTTTCCTTCAACTTGGCACTGCTAGGAGCCCCATGTGGTTGTGGCTGTGGAGGTAATTGTAAAGATGCATCAAAACCTAAAGCTCATGTTGCTTGAGTCCTTGTTGGGATGAGTGTTTCCGCCTTTCACACACCTGGGGGTTAACGCAACATAAATCTTCAAGCTGCTTGGTGTGTCCTTGGGGGGCAAGCCTCGAGTCAAGTACTGTCACTTGATTCTTGACTCCTCCGTCTAGGCAAACTCCTAATGAAGCCAAGGGGGGTAGACCTTAAAAGTTACTAAGGTTGATTAAAGCTGTTTAGTGGTTTTGTAAATGAGTAAGTTTGTTAGGAGTTTTATGGAAATGAAAAATTGAAGCAAGAGACTGCAATAGTAGAATTAACACAAGTTGCACAACATAAATCGTATAAAAGCAAAAGACCAGTGCTTAAAAATGGAGTCAAATTGGATTGCTAAATTGTATTGCGATCTACTCTTGGTCAATTTTAAATTATTGAGAGATGAGTTGATTAACAGGGAGGGGGATTCCCGATATACCTCGAAGGTACAAGGAATATGTCCATATCAATGTAGTCAGACTCAGACTCAGCAAATACTTGGCTGTCTTGGGACTTGGCAGACTCGCCGACTTGGATAAGATTCGGCAAAGACTCAGCAAATATGAAAAAAATTAAAAATATGGTAACTTTTGTGCACAAAAAACAAACATAATGACATTTCTAATCCATATAAGTTATAAAAACAATTCTATGCAGAAATTCATTAGATCATCTCATAAAATTTGATAATACAACATGTCACACTCCATATTTGTATGCAAAATAGTGAATTGAAAGATGATTCCTTGAACACATTCCAAAATAGTACCAAGTTCAAATACATAACTCATAACATAACTAGAAATAAAAAACGGTGTCTCCATGTCCAAACTCGAGTCTCATGCATGATTACGAGCAGTGGAATGCCTAGTATAGGCCCTACTAGAGCTAGTGACAACATCAATAGACGGAAAAATCAACTGTGATGCAGGTGTGTTTGGCGTTTCCATTTTAGAAAATTGTACACCAGAGGGACCCTCGGTCTCTTCATCAAGCCAAGTCAAATCAAAAGGAGCTTCATCCTCCACTACCCAATTAGAGACTAGATCAATCTGATCTAATAAAATTGGATCTAGATCCTTTGCCCGCAACTGTTTTGTGAGCATCAGAAGGTTGTAGTATATGTAGACCAACTTCTCCAACCTCTCATGCTCCAACTTGTTGCGCTTTTTGGTGTGGATGTGCTCGAATATTGACCAATTGCGCTCACAACCTGAAGTGCTACAAGGATGACTCAGGATTCTGATGGCGAATTCCTGTAGTTGTGGTGCCTCAATGCCACAATCTAACCACCAGTGGGCTGTTATAAAAAACAGATAAACAAATATTACAAGTTTTGCAATGTCAAACTTGAAAAATAAAACTAGCAAAATAAATTTTAATGAATTACGAATTGAATCTTACATGGCATTTTCTTCTCCCTGAGACGTTGTGTTGAGCTAAATCCAAACATGCGAGATGATCCCTTGTACATATCTCGCTGCATATTGATTAGGTCTTCAGTCTCTTGATTGGGGTACATCCTCTTAATGCATATCATCACACCTCTCATCACCTCAGGATCTTTTTGAATTTTAGACCCATCATTATAGAATATGCTCGGATTGAGATATGCCCCTACTGCATGTAATGGTGAATGTAGCGTCCTGTCCCACCTGGAATCAATAATATCCCATATAAGAAGATATTTTGATTCATCCCCCTTATAGAAGACCTTGATGGCCTCTTTGGCCTTGTCCATCCCCTCATAAACATACCCCATTGGTGGTTTGCCACCATCCATGATCCTCAACACTTCCACAAGTGGTTCTATCATGTGGACAATCTCAGTGACTTCCTCCCATAAACTATCTCTACAGACATACAAACTCATAGCCATTGCATCTGGTTTTGTGCTGTCCTTATAATGTATCCATTCCTTGCTACTAACCATCCGTCTCAATGCTTGGTACTCTTTCAGAAGGCTTTGGAGGGAGAGAAAGTTTGTTGCAAACAGTGTGACAGCAGGGCGACTGAGTTCACCTTCTATGTGCTCTCTCATAAGGCTCAATGCCCAAGCATGGTTATAAATGTACTTGGTTATTTGTTTGCACTCATGAACCACATCTTGCACCCACTCCAACTTCCCAATGTCCTCTAAAATCAAATCTATACAGTGGGGAGCACAAGGGGTCCAAAAAATAGTAGGGTATTTTGCACAAAGCAATTTACTTGCTGCCACATAATTTGCAGCGTTGTCCGTGATTACTTGGACAACATGTTTGGCCCCCACTTCTTCCACAACCTCTGCTAACAATGTAAATATCAGATTTGCATCTTTCACATGTGAAGATGCATCAACAGATTTCAGGAACATTGTTCCTTTAGGGCAAGCCACAAGAAAATTTATGATTGTTCTACTCCTCTTATCTGTCCACCCATCTGACAAGATTGTGCAACCTGTAAACTCCCATGAGCTTTTAATGCTCTCCAACTGTGCCTTGACAAACTGCAGCTCCTCATTTATATATTTCCCTCTAAGTGCACTGTAAGAGGGGCCTTTGTATCCAGGGCCAACGCTTGCAATAGCATCTACCATGGGCTGATAAAAAGGAGACCTTGCAATGTTGAATGAGAGGCTGTCATGGTACCAAAACCTCCTCACTACCATATCTACCATATCTTCCTCCTTCCTTTTCCTTTCATTAAAGCTTTCCAAGATTGGTTGAGATCTTGGGGTTGTACGAGGAAGGAAGAAAGGAGAGGCGATAGATGGACAACTTTGATGAACAACTGTCTGGAGGTCCCATTGGAGATCTGCCCATACCTGCTGTTTCAAACCTCAGCCTAGTTCTTTTGGCATGTTGTTCTTTGATGCGTTCCAAAGCAGCGAGCATTTTGTGACTTCTTCAGGGAAGCCATCACAAACTACAACATCCTTGCACACAACTCGAGCTAGGTGGTGTTTTAACCTGTTTATGTCCCCATACATTGTTGTTGGACAATAGTTGCACTTTACTTGATTGTCTTGCCCTGGGACTACCCAGACACAATGTTCCCATGTTTTATCAAGAGGCCTTCTAGGTCTGCACTTAGGTGCCATTGATGACAATTTGATAGTGGAAAAAAAATTAAAATGAATTTTTATTTATAAATTAAAATTAAAATGCTTTTTATTTTATTTTTTAAAGGAATCTAATTCATTTTTGGCAGGCTGTGGAGGCTGCCATCACAACCCATAGTTCTGTAGGCAGCCACAGGCGGCAGCCTACAGGCCTGTGGGCTGTGATGGCAGCCTCCACATCCCTGGGGAGGCTTGTGTAGGCTGCCATCACAACCTACAGGCCTATAGGTTGTGATGGAAGCCTGCACAGGCCTCCCCAGGGTTGTGGAGGCTGCCATGACAGCCTACCAATGGACTAAAACAAAAAAAAACATAAAACATAAAAAATAATGCAACTTAAAGAACAAAAACAAAAAAAATATGCTTTTTTTAAATTTTTATGTTATTTTTTTTTATGTTTTGGGTGTTGGGCCTGTTGGCAACTTGTGGAGGTTGCGGGTGTTGGGCATGTTCGCAGCCTATAGGCCTATAGGCCACGATGGTAGCCTCCACAGGCTGCGAACATGCCCAACACCCAAAACATAAAAATAATTAAAAAACATAAATAAATTATTAAATACAAATAAATTTAAAACAAAACTTAATTAAAAAAGCTTAATTAAAACAAAACTTAATTTAAATCAAAACTTAATTAAAAATAAAAAACGTAAATATTCAATGAATATTTATTTTAAATTAAAATTTAAAAATATGTTAATTTTTTTTCTTTCATTTTTATGTATCGGCCCTATCAGGCCTTTGGGAAGCCTGTGGAGGCTGCCTACAGGTCATGATGGCAGCCTCCACATGCTGCCAAAAGGCCTGATACATAAAAATGAAAATAAAATAAAAAAAACATTAAAAATATAACATACAATATTACAAATAAAAAAAAAAAAAAGTCACCAACCTGGCAGCTCGACTGGTCGATGACAGTCTTCACAGGTCGTAGCAGACTCTATAGGGCTCCAATCCAACTCCTGTCGACCTCCATGACTCCACTCTAGTCCAATCAAACTCCATGACTACACTCAGGTCGCACTCCTTTCTAGTCGAACTATACTCCAGTCGCACTCCACGAATCCACTCCAATTGGAAATCTTGTCAAGGTGATGAGCTCGAGGGCAAGAATGTTTGCTGTGAGTGAAAAGGCAGGGAGATGCCTTCTTAAAGAAGTTCCCGTCGCGCGTTCCCGCCAAAACCAAGCCTCGATCGGGCATACGTGGAACGGAGTGGTCCTTTCCGGTGGGTGACATGGACTTGGCGAGTCCGACAAGTGCCTACGAGTAGGGCGAGTCCCCCTCACGAGTTTGCCGAGTCAGGAGTTTGGAGGCGAGTAATAGGTCTGGCAGTCACTCGGGCACACTCGGCAAGACTCGCGAGTCCATGCTGAGTGTGACTACACTGGTCCAAACTCACTAAGTGTGGCTCCAGATGAGAAAATGTGGGCTAGATGGAGTCACGTGGGTGTGTCCAACACTACACCAAACGAGGGTGTAGCTTGACGGGGCCCCGCAGTCACTCTCTAGTTGTTCCCGCTTTCTTTGTGAAATTTGCCCACACAAAGCAAAACGAGACGCTGGATTTTCGTCTTGGGAGGTTAATTGAATGATGTGAAAACTAATTACTAGTCACTTAGTCCCTTTCTGGTTTGCTCAACTGGTCAGTCAAAGCTGTAAAGATCCAGAGCATACGAGGACACAGTGTTGTAAATTTTAAGGATTTTAAAATGTTTTCTTGCTTAGATTAGCATCCCAAGAGTCTCTTTTCCGGTCAGTACTCAAGCAAGCCCTTATCCGTGAACCGTACTTCGGGAAAGCAAGGGGGTTTGTTTTAACCAAAAAAAGGGAAAGACTGAAAAAGGGAAAAGATTGTCTAATTACTACACTACCGAAGTAGCGGGTTAGTATCCATTTTACTTTGCAAGAAATAAAAGAATTTGCTCAAATGTAAAGTATACTGCCTGCAAAGTAAACAAATTGTTCTTACGTCCTAAGTGAGTCAATGGCCCAATAATTAGATTGGACCACGACGGTTAATTTTAATTAAACTAAGTTAATTTTAACCCAAGAAAAACTAAAAAAGATAAGATGCATGAAAAAAGTACATTGACACAAATCACCCTAGGGGGGATGAGGAGTAAGCTCTTATGAGCTCACTCAAAAGAGACTTTTGTTAAGCCTTTACAATGAGATCTAAAACAAAATAAAAATACTTCTTTTTCCTTGTAGTTTTGGAGAAAAGAAGTTTATAATTACTTGGGTAAAGCGTTACAGTGAAGAAGAATATTCCCAAAGGCTCTGGACTGCTTGAATTTATTAGTATTTTGCCCGAAAAGCCTTAAAACCTGCTAAAAATGCAAAAAACCAGTGAGCTATTAGTGGTTAAAGATGCCCAAAATCACTTTGAAAGTGATTTGGACACCAAAAAACTGCTAGAAAAAGACTATGTCAAAACTAGATCTAAACTAAGACAAATAACTAAGAAACTTGGGCTTGTGAAACCCAATTTCTTAGGATCTTGGACAGCCTTTAAGGGGTTGCCAATGAAACACTTTTATGCTAGATTTAACTTTTCAAACTCAAAGAAACTATCTTTAAACAAGATTTAAGATTTGGCAAAGTAAAAGCTTGCAAAAGATGAACTTCTTTATGCTAGATCTAGATAAATAAAATGGTTTGAACTTTGAAAAACTCTAGATCTTTGCAAACTAACTTATCATCTAGATCTAGGAAAGATTAAACTTTATAACAAATAGATCTTTCAGATATAAGCTAGATTAGTAACCGGTAACAAAGAAAGTTTAATTTATAGTTTGAGAGAAGGTGAAGTTGTAGAGGTGGATCAAAGAGGGACTTTGTCTTTCTTTGAGAAATACAGAATGAAGAATAAATCGAGCAAGAATCTGCTTCTCTCCGGATGGAAGTACTTGCAAATCTTAGAATATACTTGCCACAAAAAGCTTGTCAAATCTGTATAGCCTACACTCCAGATTAGGATATCATGCAAGTAAGCAAACTAAAACATGAAGATTCCTTAGTCTTTAAGCATAAACAAATAAATGAAAGAGCTAACATGAATCAACTCCTCATTCCTATGGATTAGACACAATTAGATAAGCCAAAAAGATTGACAAAGCAAAATTGACAAGTCTAACTAAGATACAATTACCTCAATGAAGCATAAGAGACAATCAACATCCACACAACCAAGATGATACACCCATGTAGCCTCCAAAGCTTTTATTCATTACTCAAAGATAAAACTATTACAATGGCAATGGCAGAGCTTGAATCCATCCGTCAAATGAGGAAGAATGAGCTTGTTTATATAGCATTCAAGCAAGAGGGCTGCGCAATTCCTTCATGTGGGCGAATTTCCTTGATTGAGGAATCAATCTTGGATTGGTTACCTTTGATTGATATGTGATTGGATTTGCAACCAAGAAGGGTGCACCACCTCTCAAGAGAGGGCTGCCACATGACCAAATTCGCCCACCTACCAAGATATGCGCCCCTCCTTTAGAGGAGATAACTCGACCTCATGAGATTGGACTCCAAGCTTTCCCGTTTTGGCAATCAATCATCCTGAATACTTAAGTTAACTAAGATCATGTTTCGATCAACTTTCCTTGATTTATGGGATTTGGATTTTGCCATTATTATGTCTTTTTGGCTTTTTTGGAGTAAATATTATTTCTGGAGATAAATATTCTCTCGAAACTTAGGAAAATTGGGTTTAGTGGGTGCTTTGGCTTAGAAAACGAGCATCTGCTTGACAAATTTAAACCACAAACCATACTTTTATTACATTTTTGATTTTTCCAATTAAACTATTAAAAAATAGCCTAAGTTTACGGAAAAATGATTTTTTGTGGAACATAAAAAAAACTCGGGGGCACTTAGCACATGCCCATATGACTCAATATTAATGCCTAGCATGGTTATATACATTGACACATGGACTTTAATAACCTCCTAAGGTCGAGACACCAAGCCGACCACCCCAACTTTGGAGATATGAGTGAAAAACTCAAAAATGATAAGTCGTTTATTCAACAACATATAATTCACAAGGGAAAAAACACTTTGGGCTAGTCGAATTGATAATTAAGTCGTAGGAAAGACGAGTCCGTTACATTAAGGTCCTCATTCTAGTACATTTTATTACAATTCCCCCAAGGGGGTATGAACATGTGGAAAAAATAAAAGAGCCTAGAAGGCCTGAAGGACTTCTGAACTTTGATCATGAACAAGTATCCTTGTTCAAACCTTGCTGGCTCACTTGAAATCCTACTAAGTACAACTCAGTAGGCAACAATGAGCATATTAACAGATGTGGGTTTTATTTCAGCAGGATCATCGTCATCATAAAGAGCAATGTCGAAGTTCTCCAATGCCAATGCTGCATCCTCCAAATTGTCCTCTTAATAGTTGTTATATGTTATATGTTTGATCTATCTTTGCATCCTCACAACAATGGGAAAACAACTGCAAGTTGCAATGCACATAAACCAAGCGCTTTGCCTAATTTACCGACTTGTTTCATTTTGCACTGTGTATCAAAACTTTAGTTCTTCAACATTTCTCTATGGAAGTAGTATTCACAACTTGTGAAAGCACTAGTTTTGCCAAATGCTGTAGTTGTAGAGCAGGGCCATCATACATGTTCCACTACTGGATTGAAGTCATCTTCTCCCGATCTTTCACTAGATGGACACAACCGAATAATCCATGGCTATTGATGCAGTTGCTAAATTGTTGCTATATAATATCACAGTCCTCATTAGGAACAAGCAGGTCTAATGCTTGCTTGTAACCACTCAACCTCTAGATCCATGTGTTGTCTTCTCTTAATCCTAGTACCAGGCATTGGTGCTTGTAGCCATGATGAATGATAGTATTTTGGTGTAAGGAATATTTAAGTGTAATGTCCCTTTTTAAGAATTTTATTAAAAGGACCAATTCTTCACTTTTTCCCCAAATCCGACCTTTTGACTAGTTTTGATTCCTAGGTCTCCAATTTGCCCCAAATGCTCCCAAGTCTTCTGAGAAGGTATATGGATGATGTTAGAACATAAATATGTGTTTCATGGATGCTTTTGGACCTTTAAAATACTTCTGCAAATCCTCTTTCAATTTTGGCCAATGTAGGGAACTTTACTAGTAATTTCCCTTGGACTAGTATTGGTCTCTAGGTCTCCAATTGGCTCCAAATGTCTCTAAATCTTCAGTGAAGGTGTATGAATGATATTTGTACTTGATTATGATGTTCATGGATGATTTATGGCCATCAAAATACTTCTGCAAATTTGTTTAAGATTCTGGACAAAGTATGGAATTTAACTAGCAATTTGGGGTTCAAATCCCCCCAGGGTAAGTATTGAAAATGACTCTCCAAATGCCTCCAAACTCACTCAAAATTATGACCAGAAGTAGGGGATGTCTGAGGGACATTATTTAGGTCTCATGTGCACCATTAATCAATTATTAAGTATGTTCTAACCTTCTCCCAAACAACAACAAAAATCACTAGTTCGACCCTTGGGGAAATGGCACCAAATCTTCTCCAAATGTAAATAAACTGAGTAAAAAAACTTCAAATGCTTGCGTATTGAATATGAAACTTGTATAATACATCAATAACATTCCATTCATCAATAAACCATCAGTATTTTACTTATCCATTCGAATCCATCAACATACATTGGTTCACAAAAAGGTAGTGGGGAAATGGCACTGTTCTTTCATTAAAAATGAGATTTATACATTTCTACTTGGAATTTCGACCTGAAACTTTCTGGAGATTAAGAATAGAGTATTTAATTCATATTACAAAAGAAATAGGGCATTAGAAGCTCCCCCAAAGAGTACAATAGCTCACCAAAAATGCCCTCCCTCAAGGATCAAGAATATGCCATCAAAACTGGAAATGGTTGAGAGAATGGGCTGCACTAGAAGAAGCCATGAGCTGCCCTGTAACTTACACCTGCAAACAAAGACTCCATTAAAGTTCCAAATGAAAGCTCTGAATGGCCTTTCCAATTACCAACTTGAATGGGAATCTTTCACCCTCAAAATTGGCTAGGGCAAGAAACTAGTCATCCACTAGCTCTCCCTCTTCACAAATGCAATTGCAAATTCTACAAATGATCAAAAGCTAGTTTCATTCTTTGTTATTGAAATTTATAAATTTCTAATGTCCTCCATGGGTCGAATTTCTTCCAAGAGACTCATGCCAACTCAAGTTGCGAAGAGATTCCAAAGAACGCCACTTGTACAACAATTCCTAGTCTCCCACTTCCATCAAATCACATGTGGAAGCATCTTAGCTACCCTAACTCCCTTGAGCGCCCTCTTGGAGGCTATTTTTAGCCCTGACATGTCATATGTCAACCTTCAGGTTTGATTTGTGTCATAGGTGTCATAGCATCTTCATCATTGTTGTCATAGAGCTAGGGAATCTAGCCCAAGTGTCTCACTAGCTCCAAATTGCCTCTTCCTCTTCCATGGGAGTTACTCTTCCTCTACATTTCGACTTTGGATGAGTCATGCAATGAATAATACCTTTTGAAATCCCCTAAGTATGTTACCATTCACCTTGAATTCGAATTGGTGAGAGAATGATGCCAAGTGTAGTGGGGAAATCTAGCCATATGTGGGTCCTACTTCCTCCATGTATCTTCATGATCAAATGCCACTTTGATTTTCACTTGTATATATTTATTTAGCTCCTTTATTAAATATTTATGCCATTCTAATGTTCAAACATTATTTATTATCCCCCTTATTCCAAATCCCAAAGCTTCCATCCCAAACCTAGGAAACTAGTAATTTTCCTTCTTGGCAATTATTTGACATTTAGCATCAATTTGATAAACTCTCATGAATATGGCCAATGGGATTAGGCCATTGTGACCCAATGCAAAATTTGGGACATGACATTAAGATTGCCCATTGTTTTTCCACCGTTATATGAATATGGTTATACAAGTTCACTTGTCTAGGCTCATCAATGTCCTTGGTAGTTGGTATCGTTTAGCATGGTATCCATATTGCTTATGCATTTCCCTAGTCATTGGCTCATCTGAATCAACAAATTGAATAATGTTTTAAATTGGCTTGGTGAATTGCAAGACATAATTTACCGATGACCAAAGATCAACATCAAGAATGGTGTCATGCACTACAAAAGTACCATCTCTATTTGATGTACTATGTAACCTCAACTGCCCCTATGAATTACTCCCCACCTTATTAGCTAGTGCCCATCTTACCTTATACATGCCCTGAAGGTGAGGTAATAGCTACCAATTCTAGTCCTTGCAAGTGTAAGTAAGCAAGTGTTGTAAAGGTAGTGGACAACACTATGTTGAATGATTTGATGGTTGACATCCCTCTCTTGTACTAGGCATCCAAACACTCACTCTTTATGCTTAGCAATATCATGCATTGACAGATTCAATGTGTGCTCCATAAAACCAGGACAAAAAATGTGAGGATTTCCCCGCTCAATGATTTATCCTACTCTCTTACAATAAGCTGCATTATCATTGATTACTGCAATGACATTAGGATACTGTTATCACACTATCTCTAGCCGTGTGTGGTAGGTATCCCAATAGGGACGGTAGAGGTGAACAACTAGGAAGGTGTAACCGGTAATAGTCAGGTCTTCCACTCAAATCAACGGAAGTCACATCGGACAAGGCTACTGTCACTTTAGACAAGGCACTTGGCCCAGTCAAGGGGGAGACCCTGCCAGTGTTACAAAAACCGAACCGGTGGTCGAACTGGCCGACCCTGTGAACCGAAACCGAACCAAAACCGGAAAAAAACCGGATCATAAAACCGGTCCACCAAAAATACATAAAATATTGAAATTTTGAAAAATTATATATATATTCATGTGCATCCATGTACATTCAAACTATTATACACAAAATATGAAAAGTATCTCATTTATATAGCAAATAAGAGTGCACAGAACCAAAATAGCTCTTACAACTCTTACTGTCCATTGTGATGCATTGCCCTCTGTTCTGATATTTGTAAAACAAGGCCACCCTGCTCTCTTGGAAGGTGCATATAAAAAATGCACTGATCAACAAAGACTAGCCCACTCTTCCCTAACTTTCCAGACATGAAAGTCTCCTCTAATTACCTGGAGCTTGAAGCAGCTTGGGAAAATCAAGATGAATACAGAACATGCTGTACTGCAAGTATTTTGTCCATTATAGTGATTTCCCTTTTGGTACAATAATATCCTAGGTGAACCATTATTAAATTTTCCACTAAAAGGAGTTAAAACCCAATACCACATATATTTCTCAGATACTTCAATGCCAAAAGGGATTCCAAATATCTTATTATCTACCACGGCACTATAAAGATTCATCTTTTATCACAGGGCTATGCCATAAATTGTTGAGAGATGTCCTTTTGAAATGATTCAGTGTAGATTGGTGTTATAGAACTTGTGGGCTTCTACCCGACTTACATGTCAAAGTTTAAGTCTAAATTTTTTTTTTAAAAATCATTTTCTGGCAAAAACCGGTTTTCTCTACAAAACCGGTTTTGTAAACCGGTTTTGTCCTGAACCGGCCGGTTTTGACCGGTTCGGTGACTGAACCGGCCGGTTCAGGACAAAACCGGCCAAAAACGGTTTGAAGGGCTGGTCCGGACCGAAAAGGTGCCGGAACCGGTCTAACCGGCCGGTTTTGCCTAAACCAGTTCGGTTTTTGTAACATTGGACCCTGCTCAACCAGTGCTGATCGAGAGACAACAAATACACCCAATACCCAAAAGAATAAGAGATGAAGACACAAAATGAGTGTAGATGAGCTCCTATGTTCGATTTCAGCCTATTGATGGACACAAGCAGTGAAATGACAGAGATGTGGTAAGTGACCAGCAATTGCTTATGATGAATATAATAGATTTATGTGGCTGAAAATCAACTAGGATAGTGAAAAATGCAAGGAGTGATTGATGGAAGAAAAACTGCCCAAGGGAGAGACTGATTTTGATGCTGATGGACTTAGGGCAGAGCAAAATTAAGGTTTTCAATCACTTCCAGCTATTGATACTTGATATCCAAAGGTAAAAAGACGTTTTAAACACAAATAACAAGTACCCAGAACCCCAAAACACACCCAACAGGCTGAAAGAGAAAAACGCCCCTAGGGGGCGTTTTTACCAAGTGGACTAGTGCCTAAACTATGGGTAAATGGAGTCAGAATCTAACCAAACTTGAGATATAAGCTTTTAAGGGGAAATAATAAACGGGTTTGGAAAGAAAATATAATTCCTACGGTTAAATTTGTAGATTTTAATTTTTATGGTGTATTTTAGTGTTTTGCAGCTTAACATTTACAAGAGAAATGAGAACAAGAGAGATCAACAGTGATTGCCTACCTAAAACAAAGGAGGTGAAGAGTTTGATGAAGAAACGAATGCTGGATGCCAAATGTTGAGCAGTAGTGCCTTTCCTTTATGCTTTTGGAGCAGCTAGTTGTCCAAGGGCGCCCTTGTACCTGCCAAAGAGAGACACAAATCAGTAACTGAGGCAAATAGCAAGGAAATACAAGCAAATAACGACAAATAATGAAGGAAAGCAAGATAATAACATAAGTTTTACTTCCCTTTTTGCAGAAACCCGGAGAGAAAACCCAACGTGGAGCTGCTGGCTCAATGGCTGCGCCTCCCTCTAGTGGTCGATTTCACTTGCAAGTTAGCTTGGACAAGAAAAGAGATGGAAATAGCTCACTATCACTCACCAATACTCTAGCAATACGCCAATAATCTACATCAAACACTTCACAAGACATATGCACAAGAAGGTGAAGAAATGTCTCTCAAGAGCTCAATAGCAAATCTAAAAAATGTCAAGAAGATCTACAAATGGAGTGAGTGCCTTCTCTTATAGAGAGAGGCCACTCCTCATACAAGTTTCCCCCCAAAATGGAGAGTGGAGATCACTCCCCAACCATCAAATCGAATGGTGGAGAGAGATGCCAAGAGGGGGGTGCGAATTGCCCCAAGAGAAGCGCACATGTGGAGAGGGGGTCCCCTTGTGGGGCCCCTATATTACATATAATGTGGTTGGGGGGTGTCTATGGGATGTTTTATCCCCCCCAACTAATACAACAAGGGCCCACACCCAACAATACATCAAAATTGAATTCCCCTAGGTGGAGAAAAACGCCCCCAATGGGCCAATTCGACCTCCAACAATGAGCTGCCATGGAGAGGGCCCCACCATGCCCAAATGCAATGTCAAACCTTACCATTTTACCTTAGAAATTACCTTTACCTTTGCCAACCATTGATTTTGCCATTTGCATATAGTTGCCATAGTCAAAATTTGATTTTCCATGTAATTTTTGCTGGTTTATATGGCTGAAGATGAAATTTGGGCTTTGACCCACTTTTAGTGTCCGGATTGCTGAACCGTCTGCTGCAATGCAATCGTGGGCCCCAAAAGTAGTAGGGATGATCACTCGAACGACCCCGATCCATCACTTTGGCATTATTTGTCCAACATCCATAATTTTTAATTAAAACAGGTCAAAGTTGACCAATAATAATTAAAAATTTCTCAAACGCTTCAGTATTTTGCAATTCCGACACTTGCATGCTCATATGGGATCCCTGTAGATAATAATTGATCGAAATCGAAATTCCGATCGCAACATTTTTTCGGGCCCATTTTTGGCCTAGTCAACTCAGTTTGACCAAGTCAAATCTGGTCAACAATAGTGCTAGCTGAATACCTGTATGCAAGCATGAAGTGACAAGGTTCAATTATACAAGTTAGTACATTACTAAGCAATATAATGATAACATGGTGATTAAAAATACATTAAATCTCGAGATAATACAAGGCCCCGGTGAAGTGGGCCCACCACCTCCAAAAGACTAAAATGCTATGCACATCTATAGAATTGACCACTTTGTTGACTTTAGGTGATGCGGACAACAAGGCAAAGGACACGCGAAGACAAAGATGAAGATCATGTGACCCTTTGGACAACTCGGGAAAGCGGGGTCAACTGAGGTAAGTATGCCATGACAGAACACGGGGAAGGGCGGTGCCTCACAAATGGGTATGGTGCAGGGAAACCACCACTAGTCACCTAACAAGTATCTCACAACTCACATCCGTATCCGAAGACTCCGTGAGGTTATTTTCTAGAGCCACCAAACTGTGTGTTCGACAAACCATAACTTGAGACTCTAGGGGGCAATCTTGAGCTTGTCCCTTGCTCCCTCTCACCTCCTTGCCCCGCAGGACTAGGTGAGGAATAACCACTACAAATGCTGACATGTACGGCTGACTAGTATCCATGTGTGTTTATAAACACATTGCATGGATTTTACAATGAGTTTCATACTTAGCCCTTTTTGGCTAGATTTTACATTTACAATATAATAGCCTTTTTGGCTTGATTTACATTTCTTCATTTCTTCATTTACATCAAGGCCGTCTTGGGCTACATACATATCTCAGAAGATATAAACATGGTGCTCATACTGCAAAGGTAATGGGGGTGAGAAATACATGCTTCGATGACCAATGGGGAACACCTGGTGAGGCTACACAATCCTAACTGCATTGCAACATCGGGGGCAACCGACAGGAGCAAATCCTAGGTCTAACCGTGTATCTCACACACTAAAGAGCCGAGGCACAGGAAACAGGGAGTCATGGCAAACTCAGAGATCAATGGGGAAAGGGGTCCTCGGGATCACAAATCAAAATCCAGGTCGGGAAACAAGTGTCATGGATGAGTCGGATGGATGGGGAAAGTGATAATGGAGCTAAAGTCAGCTACCGAGAGGGACTAAGTGTTCAAGTCTATGCCAAGTGTAGAGGACATGACTCAGCGTGCATATACATAAGTCTAACCGGAGGGGTGGACTGACATCATCAAGGGCCCAACCACATCATATAATAGCTAGATCACCAAATATATCATCTTATGCAAAGTTAGTGTACTAACAAGTATAAAGAAGTCTACTCTACAACATGAGCAATAATCATCAAATGCAATACCTGCTGCACCATATACCTGCTGCTACTGAAGCTATCAGTGAGCTGGATCTCTGCTGAATTCGGGCACATAATAAACCAGCGATATACTGTGATAATCTCGACCAAAACATGACTAGGCAACTGTCTCAAATGGGCTTATGTCAAAGCCTAGCAAGGGAAAGGTGACCCTGTGGTAGATGGTAAGTGACAATGTGTGTAGCACTGTACAACTGTCTGTCCCCTTTGATATATCTGCTAGGGGAAGTCTGAACAAAACTGCCTCGTCTGAAGGCGGCTGATCTCCGATCTGGAAAAAAAGTACTGTGCGGTCCTCGGCCGCACAGTCTGCAGTATGGTAGCTCCAGCTAACATAGATGTGATAATAGATACCAAACCTCATTGATGGTTCTCACTCAAAGGTTTGTAATATCCTAGAAAAGTTGCAACAAATGATGAGGAGTCATGGGTTGTAGGAAAGACTACACCACTTGTTGACTCACCAAGAACAATTATCAAATGTTGGCTTTTAACATTTGTCTAGTGGTCAGATACAATGGATACCCCATTATTGAACTACTCATCTGTAAACTGACATAGAACTTTCTGGACTTTGGCTTTTTCCTTTTCTAGCGATAAGGTTCTATCTTTCTCATATTTGGAGTTTTTAATCCTTTAGGGGTATTGTGGATGGCCTTAACCATAAATTGCCAATAGGGGGAACAAAGAACATTGAATGGTATGCCACATGCATAGAGAAACTTTACAATGTTTGCATCCACCGCATCCCTACCACCAACATATGTGAAATTTTCAGCTGACTAGATCTTGGTTGCATTTTTGATCTTTTACTTTATGCTAGTAATTAATTTTACCCGAAGAATTCAAATTACTGAAAATATAAATAGAAACACACTGATAAACAACAATACAAAGAAAAGCGAACACAAGAAGTACCCTGGAAACCCCAACGGGGAAAACCAACAAACAATTTGTTGTTATTGTAGATTTATCAAACACTTACAACACCAGGCTTCATATCCGGATATGACACACCGGATCTTAGACAACTCTTGACTCTTCCTTGCTGCATCTATGCCCAAACCCTTAGCCACATCAATAAACTTGGCTTGAGTGAATCCCTCACTTCAAGCCTTTGAGTGACTCCCTCTCTCAGATATGATCCCTCACTGATAACTCACTATCAGTGATATTACACACACTAACAATGGCCACACAAGAAATATGACTCACTCCTGACTTTGTGGTACTATACAACTCTCCATAGATTCTTTCATAACCCTCAACCTCATGCAAAACCATGGGACATCCTATCAATACCATGAGCCCTCCAAAACTGACCCTCATATCTAAATCCCTTAGATCTAATCCAATGGCTGGGACTTAATCTCTCGTTGAGATCACTTATATCATAGATCAACGACTACGACTTAATCTCTGATTGAGATCACTTAAGTATATGTATTATAAAAGTTTACCTTTTACAAAGTTTGTCTAGAGAATTCTTCTCGGACCACTTCTACGTGCTAGACACCCCCACGTAGAAGTACCTATCTGAGCTACAAAAATCTAACACTCCCTCTTAGCGAGGAAGGTATTTCCGGAGAAGCATGCACCTGGATCCATCAAATCCTCTGCTGCTGCAGCTGCTCCCTCTGAAGAGTCTGAACTAGAAGACTTCCCGACTGCATCTACTACACTTTGATATGATAATCTACGTTCCTCATCCATTAGTGTCATCTCATACCAAGTAGGCTTGCTAAGAAGAGCCTCATGCTCTCTCTCTGACTTTGATCCAGGCTGTAGAATCCCTATGGAACCAACTATAGGATGTCCCAGTAACCTGTACGTCTTACCACACAACATTTTGCTGCTACCTGGGGTTTCTGGGCACTTCCCAAACCTGTCGCTCGAAACCTTGGGCCTGCTGCCCAAATTTTTCAGAATTTCCCGAATTTTTATTGCCCTTGCTTGGGGCTTGCTCCTAGCTATCCTGTTGCCCTAGGCTATTTGGTGGCTGTCAGAATTCTCTTTGGCGGCTTGGCTGCTGGCGGGTTCCAACTGTCTTTTTCTCCCAGCAACCACTTTCTCAGCCCGCAACCACTTTTTCTCCCAGCAGCCACTTTCTCACCCCGCAGCCACTTTTTCTCCCAGCAGCCACTTTCTCAACCCGCAGCCACTTTTTCACCCAGCAACCACTTTCTCAGCCCGCAGCCACTTTTTCTCCCAGCAACCACATTAATGGAGTTTGCAATAATTCTCTTGGCCTTAACCAAGTTCTTATGGATAGCCTTAGCCTCATCTCCCTCTGGTGCTGGAACCTCTTCATTAACACATTTGTCCAAATCATTTTGTTCAAGCACAAGAGCAATCCTATACTTCCATGCTCGAAATTTATCAGCTCCCTCAAGCTCATCCTCAAGCTTGGTGTGGTGAGACATATTGAATGAGTACCTCAAATGGAAATAACAAAGATTTAGGTCTTACCAATTTGAGATGCCCAACCTGGTTCTGGAGCTGGTTGGCCTAGGTTTTGTTAGAGAAACCCTAATTTTCCAAAGTTGGACTCTTGAACTTCTGATTGGACAGGAAGATGCGCCTCCTCAAGGCGAGTTGTCCAATGTACTCCTTTTTCCAAATTGATGGAGGAAAACCCCAAAAGCTTGATGCCCTATTTTTCTCCTGGCACTAGTGTCTGGGTCAAAAATGAAAATTCTCCAAATCTGATTCTGCTTCCTCCAAAAGATGTGCCCTCCTAGGGCGAGTTAGCCTAGCCTCCTTTTCTTGATGATCTGTGGAGAGAAGACCTCAAACTAGAAAGCCCTAGTTTCCCGCTGCTGCACAATGTCTTCTTTTCAGGTTAGCTCTGATACCATGTTAATGTTTGCACTTTAATTCAATATTATCTAGGATCTTTAATTGAAAGAATAACAAGCACAACAAAACACAATAGACACAATAGTTTTCCTCGGGAACCATAAAGGAGAAAACCCCGCAACTTCCTCAAAGATAGATTTGTCACTAATACAATATCAAGCCAAAAGTGGAAAACCCAAAATATGTCTTCTGCAGCTCTCTCTCTTTCTCCTCCAGCGAACTTGTCTTCTCTCCCTTGCTATGCGAACTTGTGTGAGTGAGTAGTGTGTCCAAATGAGAGAGCAAGGCTCTCTATTTATACTTTACTTTTGACTTGACCTTTTTCCTAACTAGCTCGGCCTCACTAAAACTGACTGGGCCGACTTCTGTAGGGAGACTCAATAAACCCTTTTACATTTGACTCTAGGGATCTAATGCCCCGACTTACAAGAGAGGTTTTACCTCAATGACTTTGTATGACCAAACATAATAATGACATCTCCGACCGGAGGAAAAACATCTCCATCGGAGGTACAAATAAAATACAATAATAATATCAATATAAAATATAATTGAATATCTTCCGAAGTTACATGCATGGGAGTGTTGGGGGAGTTGTCTGGGAGCAATGGGGGAGTGAATGTGGATCACCCTTCCTTAAAGTGGACAGAGATTTTAAATGGATAGGAGCATGATCGTGTAATGAATTGGCCGAAAGTGTGAATTAGGAGTGGGTGCGCACCTCGAGGAAGATGAATCCAGTATTACTAAATTTCAGTGCAGCTTAGGTATATGCTGTTTTTTTGAGATGCATCTAGAACTCTCTAATTGGCTACACCTACATACTGAGTTGTCTTTTGTCCCATTCAACATATTTTAGTCATTTGAGGACATTGATATAATTTCATTCATCTCAGTTACTCTGCTATGAAGAGTGTTGTAGTAAATTGTGTATGTTGATGAATCAATTCTATTGCTATGTTACTCTCTTTTGTACAGGTATATTTTGTGTATGTGTGTTTTATGTTGAATGTTGTAGTCTGTCGTGCATGTTATAGTGTGGTGTATGCATTGTTCTCCTTGAATCCTTATGCTGTCCAAGACTAGCAACCACAGAAAAAGGTTTATGATATATGCCCATAAGATTTAGAGTCCAGACTATTTATTTATTTTTGCTCACTTATATTCAGGTGGTGCCATGCATTCGTCTGTTGAAAAGTTTTGATCCAAGGTCTTTTCAAGCAAAGGCTTCCAACAGTGGTAGTGATGATTTTGAATTGGAAACCGTAAAGGGAACAAAACGGGGACAAGCCACTGAACAGCTTGCTGAGATTCCGATAGATCATCAAATCTACAATATGATTGACAGTGAAGGGTCTAAAGGATTGACTGTTACAGAGGTGTATTTTCAGTTTATAAAGTGTTTGTATGTGTTTCTTTTTAGTTATTCACATGTTTTATTTTGAAAATGTTGTTCTGATCAAGATATGGCAAGAAGGAGAAAGTTCTGGGATTTGATTTCTGAGAATATAAATGCTAACTACTTTGATGGGTTGATGTGCAGATCTGGAAACGGCTTGGACTTAACAATAAGAGGAATTATTATCGTCTCACTAATATGGTCTCAAGGTTTGGTTTGCACTTACAAGCAGAAAGTCACAAGAGATCAATGCTTTACCGTGTCTGGACACCAAGCAATCTTAATTCTTACGGTAACAATGGTCAAGGCAATGATGAACAACATGAACATAGAGATGTGGGTACATCTGAACTTGGTTTGAACGGTGGAAAGGATCTTATATTAGTGGGTGATTCATACAATACCAGTTCAGAAATATTTCCCACCTCAATGAAGAGAAGTCAGAATAAACGAGTAGCTCCTCAGCGTGGAAGGTTGAAAATTAAAATAAAACAGATGAGATCAGAATTAGACAAAGAAGATTGTAACCTCGCTGGGAACAGTCGAGCTTTGGTCTTGGCTGATACCCCTATAAAACAGTTAGATCCTGATTACCATATACATGGTGGAGCAGAGAATTTTTTTCCAAAAGCTACAAGGACACAGCAGATGAAATTTAATGAAAAGGTTCATATGCCTCATCCCATTAATTCTACACCTCCATTACTTCGAGCTGGTCAAAGATATCCTTGTCTTACAATAACAGCTGCCAGTGCTCAAAGAGAGCAGCGAATATTGGAGAGATTGCAGGTAGGATCTGGAATTATTCTCTGCTTGTCCATGTCTCTGACTATTCCCTTGTACCATCTCATATATGGCGAAGGACTATTCCCAAGTAATATTTGATATCTATTAAAATGGTAATTGTTTATTCATAATTGAATGATATGACTTGGCTCCTAGATGAGCTAGTATTCTGTATGTAATACTCTAAAGTACTTTGATAAGCACGTCCAATCTAACCATGAAATAGCCCATCTTAGTTATCTTGCTCAACAATTGTGTTTAATGATTTTTTAGTGCATCTAAAGAGAACTAGATATATTAAAGCTAGGTTTAAATGTGTAAGAAATCTGGTTGCACTGAGAGTAGCGAGGTGCTCTACAGCCCAGTATGATGAAGATGCTGTAGTGTTACATAACGTTATGTAACGCAATGTTACCAAAAATAAAAAGTAAAAAAAGTAGTTAAAAAGATTCATTCCAGCTCATAAGTTACCAAAAATAAGACGTAATTAAAAAAAATCATGTCTGCTCATAAGTTACCAAAAATTAAAAACTAAAAATATTTTATTTTATTTTATTTTTGCTCATAAAGTAAAAAAATTAAAACCAGCATAGATCCATCTTAAACCCAAATCTATCAGCCACTAAGAGGGATCAAATTTCTTGAGGTGTAAATTTTTTCTTGATGTGTAAAAAATTTAAGATAAGAAAAATTTTACACCTCAAGAAATGGGATACCTCTTGGTGCTTGATAGATCCGGGTTTAAGATGGACCTATGCTGGTTACTTCAAAATCATGGTTCTTGTGTTGAGGTCCTAGATTGCTGTTGTGCATGGGGGCATATCGCATATTTACTATTAGGTGCTTTGCTGTGGGAGAGTGCCCCCCCGCTCCCAAAGCTTGCTCCCAAAATGCTCCTAGTTATGGGAGTGTGCTCCCGAGGCACTCCCTACCTCTCCTACACTAAAAGCTCATATACTAGGTTGATCATTTGATGACAATGTTATGGTACCTTCCTTCATTGCCAAGCTTCTATAAAAATTGTCATGGTTGATCATTTTATGACAATGTTATAAGTTATAACTACTAGATGATTGATGTTATATGGTTTAATCCATGTTTTCTATAGCTAATTCAACATCCTACATGTTTTTTAGATATAAATCCATCCAAATATATTCATATATATATATATATAAATGCTCGTGAAATGGGAGCTTTTGAAAATTTAGCTTTTCGATCCGTTCCCGCGCACCACTCCCAACAGCATAGATTAGGTGGCTCCTCTTCCCTTGAACTCGGCACTCCCCAGACTGGTGGGAAACTCACTATACTTGCGAACTATTGCCATACTCACTATAAATTCACCATATTTTTTGTACAGAGAATTTATTATATTCAAGGTTTTTTTGTATTTGAGTCTTTGCCAAGTCTTTCCCAAGTCACCAAGTCTTGCCAAGTCCCAGGCCAGCGGAGTTGTTGTTGAGCCCAAGTGTGACAACATTGCTATAAATCATTTTGATCTGAGGAGAAATCTTCCACGCATCAGCATGCAGCCTTTTCGTAGCTTTTCTCAATTATGAAGAACCCGATGCTAGTCACATTAAATGGGTTGTTTTTCTGCAACTCATATGGTATATCCACTTTTCCATAAGTAGTTAGCTCTTTATGGTTACTCTCTTCATAAGTTAATAGTTCCTTGCTTGATAGAGATATTGTAGTCCTTAAATTTTATAGGTGAAGGTTGTGCACGACCCAAATTGTATATGAATCGTCAATTGCGTGGATTGTTTTAGGAAAGCATTCATCTTATATCTCAATAGATAATGATATAATGACATTGAAGATGATATCAATTGGCTTCTGTTGGGTATGCTGAAGAACCATTATTCTGTCATAAGTTGAACTTGCAGAGATGGAGTTTAGCTTTCCTAGTCCAAAATGCTGGTAATGTTTAGTATGTATTATCAATTGCATTTCTTTTTCGTCCCTCAAGTCTCACAATTCCTCCGGTATTAGGAGTTCCTCTTCTTTAGTGTCTATTATCCCTAATTTGGTTCAAGGAGTGTTTTATTACTGCTTTTGTCCGTGAAATTTACAATTTTATTATTAACCCTTAACACAACCACATGGGTAAGATGAGAGTCTTTGTCATTCTGTCTGTTTTAATGTTTACTTGTCAGTTTTTTCTGTGGGCATGTGCAGCTTATTTGAACATTCAATTTTTTTTCTACTTTGATTATATAAGATAACTTAACTCATGTTTTCCCATTGTGCTTGGGCTGCAGGTGGAGAAGTTTATTTTAAAGGTTGAACTATACAGGTGGCTTGAAAATCTTGAAAAAGGCAAAAGCACCACCATGGACAGAAAAACATTGACTCGTGCTTTAAAAAGACTTTCAGGAGAGGGTCATTGTAAGATGTTTAAAGTAAGTCTACCTGTTGTAACTAATTGTGCGCGCCATAAGATAATTGACGTGGTCTTGCACCCATCTGTTGAGTGGAAACCGGAGCTTGTTGTACAAATTCATGAAAGGTTGAGGAATTTTGATATGCAAAGTCGTGGACAAGGTTTAGCTAGGTCAAAGAATGATGAATCTGTACCTATTCTAACCGGTATAAAGAGAACATCCAACACAGAACCTTCAGATTGTCAAACAGTGAGAGCAGAATCAATGCGTGCCAATGGTTTTATCCCGGCAAAGATGGTTCGTGTGAAACTGCTGCATCAATTCTTGTGGAGTTATGTGAGCAACTTACTAGATTGGAATGCTGCACTGTCCTCAGGAAAACATGGTTATGACATAAAGAATCCTAACAGCACATGTAAATTGTTTTCCTTGGATGCTGCCATTAAAGCGATGCCATTGGAATTGTTTCTGCAAGTCATTGGTTCTGTGAAGAAAATTGGAGATTTGGCTGAAAGTTGTAAGCATCGAGTCTGCCTATGTGATCTCCCGGATGAGGAATTTAACAGTCTTATGGATATGCAAGCAACTGGTCGTCTCTCTTGGCTCGTTGATGTAATAAGGCGGTTAAAGGTAAATTGCCAATTTTTCCTTTTCACCAAGCAAATAAAGTATCAGATTTACATATATATTACTCATTCGTGGTTTGGCAGTGTTTCCCAAATTGGAATAACATATTTGGCATAGTCATAGTACAATCGGTTGTAGCTTGCTCAAAGCATCCCCTGTTCTCATTTTTCCACTTAACACAAGTTGATTGTAGCGGAAGGGCATAAACTTGGTTTGATGAAATATCAATGTTTAAATAAATAATTGTTGAATGAATGAATGTTGAATTACAAGCACAATCAGGACCCAATAAATAGGTCTATTTGTGCCTTTTCAAATGGAAGGCATGTCTTTTAGTTTAAATATTAATGGTTTTTTTTAATATTTATTTAGTTATTATTATTAATATTATTTATTTATTCTATTATTATATCTGATGTTTTCTAGTATTATTGTTATTTATTTTTATGTTTATTACATTGCCACCCTCTCAAGGAATGCTTTGTCTATTTGTGCCTTTTCAAATGGAAGGCATGTCTTTTAGTTTAAATATTAATGGTTTTTTTTAATATTTATTTAGTTATTATTATTAATATTATTTATTTATTCTATTATTATATCTGATGCTTTCTAGTATTATTGTTATTTGTTTTTATGTTTATTACATTGCCACCCTCTCAAGGAATGCTTTGTCTATTTGTGCCTTTTCAAATGGAAGGCATGTCTTTTAGTTTAAATATTAATGGTTTTTTTTAATATTTATTTAGTTATTATTATTAATATTATTTATTTATTCTATTATTATATCTGATGCTTTCTAGTATTATTGTTATTTATTTTTATGTTTATTACATTGCCACCCTCTCAAGGAATGCTTTGTCCTCAAAGCATAGTTAATAGTCTTGTTTTCCCCTTTAATCGGAGGCTGGATCTTGCCAACATTCCTGATATGAGGTAGGATATACTTTCTAGGTGGTGTTTGTTTCTTTCCAGAAATAGTTTCCTTTTGATACTTATCATTTTCATTCCTACTTGGTAGTGTGCATGAGATTGATGCTAGTGATACTTTTGGTGGTGTTTTGCCATGATCGTAATCTGAATTGTATGCTGTAGTGATTTACTTTTCTAGATTCAATGCTTCTACCTGCTTTCCATCCACTACTCTATAGTAGCGTGAGGACATGTCCTCACATTTATGTCCTGGAAACCAATTCTTCCCACATTGGTGACAATTGTTTTCCTTATTTTTATCCTTTTCTGAATGGTGATATTTTTTTATTGTTGTCACTAGTTACCTTTTTTGGGGAATTGAGAACTACTTGTTGAGTAATCAACTTCCTCGTTCATTTTTTCCATGCTTCTAGCTTCAACCAAGTTAGCCTTAGCTGTGCATGAGATTGATGCTAGTGATACTTTTGGTGGTGTTTTGCCATGATCGTAATCTGAATTGTATGCTGTAGTGATTTACTTTTCTAGATTCAATGCTTCTACCTGCTTTCCATCCACTACTCTATAGTAGCGTGAGGACATGTCCTCACATTTATGTCCTGGAAACCAATTCTTCCCACATTGGTGACAATTGTTTTCCTTATTTTTATCCTTTTCTGAATGGTGATATTTTTTTTATTGTTGTCACTAGTTACCTTTTTTGGGGAATTGAGAACTACTTGTTGAGTAATCAACTTCCTCGTTCATTTTTTCCATGCTTCTAGCTTCAACCAAGTTAGCCTTAGCTCACTGTGAATAATGGGTTTTAATCCAGAAATATAAATCTTCAGTAGTTGCTCATTTGAAAGATCGTGAAATCTGGTTGCAAGAACTTCCCATTCATGGGTATATTTGTTCACTGTTCCCGTTTGTTGTAAATGGGCAATCCTGGTATAGGTGTCATCTTCTTCATTGTCATGTTTTGTTAACACCGACTCTGAAAGTGTTAACACCATGCTTTGGGGCTCTTTCAAGTGATTTGGGGTGCATGGTGTATGGATAGATCCTTGGTTGTGCCTGATATTTCCAATTTCTCTCAAGTTGTTCGAGTTGCTGTTTTTTTTCAATATTTTCATAATTCTTTGAGTCTAAGTTTCTTCTTGCCGATATTTTTTGATAATTTCCAATATTTTCCTTGATATTCTCAATAAATTTCTTTGTAGACCGTTGGCGATATATTCCCCAAAAGAATGTTTGCAACATTGACACATATCTTAGGTTGCTTGTTCGTTGATTGCTTGACCTTCTATGGATGCTTGTGGTATTCTTCCATGAAGTGTTGGTGACCTAGACAACTCGATGACATTCTTCATGATGGCCACATGGAGGTTGGTTGGTTGCTTGGAAGATGAGTTGCATTGGAGGAGTATTGTTGGGCATTTAGGAGTGTTGAGCACTAGATGCCATAAGGAGTTGGGATGCTTGGCTGCTTGCATGGAAGCTTGGACATGACTTGAGGGTGCTTGGGTCGATGAGTGATTTGTAGGTGGGGTGGACCCGGATTTACACATGGCTTATGAGGTAGTGTTGGAGCTTTGGAAGCTTGTGGAGGTGGAGCGGTGGGCTCTTCTTGAGTAGTTCTCATCCTTGGAGCCTTGCTTGTTGGATGTCTTCACCTTGGAGCTTGACAAGTGTCAATTAGAGAGGGAGCACTTCACATGTGGGTCTATTTATTAGATTGCTTTTTGTGGACTTGATCCACTTTGTATTGTTGGGCTCCATCACTTATCATAGAAATAGAGGGAAGAGAGAGCCTTTCCATAGATTCATTCATTCACACATTTGTGTTAGAGAGATGTGAGGAGCGGAGTCCACCAGTCTCTCTCTTTCTCTTGTACTCTTATTTGTATTATCTCTCTTTATCTTGGAGCACTAAGGTTTGTTGGAGGAAATTCAAAGGAAATTCTTGTGTTAGGATTTTACCTTAATGAGGCAAAGAAGCTAGGGTTTGTGATAAACCCAGTGTTATTAGAACTGGTCCGATTTTGGCAAACCTGGCCGGTTAGGCACCCAATCGGTCCAATTCAGAAATGGCCAGTTTCATACCGAACGGGCTGGTTCGGTACGTGGAAAGGCCAATTCCATACCGAACCGGCCGGTTCGATACGAATCGACCTTTTTCCAGCTGACTAACTAGCTCCGTACTACATCTTATAGATGTGGCTTTGGACCCTAAAAATTGAGATTAAAAAAAATGTCCTACACTAATAGCAAAAATCCTAACCTTAGTAATGATTAGTAACATTAAATGGTAATATTAAAAGTGACATTTTCCTTATCTTTCATTTTCTATCCTTTTACTTAAATTTTTAACATTACTATTAATTGTTTCAGGATGTATGAGAGTGGTTCCGACCTCATCGGACTTCATATGCAAAAATTATAGTTTTATATTCCATTCATAATTCAACGGACTTTAACAGTATTCAAGGTTTCAGGATTGCAACATTTCCACTGGATTCTATCATGTATGAGGGTAGGGGAATGGCATTTAATCAAGCACATCAACTCCTCTATGTACCTCGATGTTGGTGGTGCTGATTGTTCAACTCATTTGTCATGAACTTAGTAAAAATGTACCCTTCACTCGAGCAAAATTACTTATTAGGCATGTGAAGTTTTTTCTACCTTTTTTTAATGCTTGGATAAACCCTAGAAGGATAAAAGAACGTTGTATCTTGTAGCTCTGGTGAGAGAAGAACAATAGGATTTTATGGCATGTGGAAACCCTAGTGCTACTTCTTATACTTAATGAGGTGGAGAGACGCCTTGTAGACTTGTGGGATGCGAGTGTGGGTGCAAAGGAGGATCTTTGGTGGAGTAACCAACTTTGGCTAGAACTGATTCCTACCAAGGAGGAGTTGGTGGCCAAGGTTTTCTATGTTTACCATGGCCAGGGTTTGGAGAGCTTGACTTGTATTAGCTTTGTGATATAGTTTTGGTATGTATGTGTACTTCATCACTTATATATAGATGAAGTGTTATTGCAAAAGATCCATGAACATGGAAGTATGAAACCCTAGATAGGGTTTAAATGAGGAGATCAAGCACTAAGAAGGATAAACATGACTTTTAATTGCATTTATTAAAATGAGATTCGCTTGTCTTATGAGTGTTCCAGAGGTCTTATTTGTCCAAAACTCTAAATGCTAATATTACATGAAAGTAGTAGAAGTAAATAGAACCAAACATTCTCAAGAAGCTTCTTTGGAAAATAGTTCTTGGTCTAGGTAGAGTGCCATCATGTTGCCTGGTAACCTTGTAAAGGTGTAGCTCTGTTGCTTGGTAACCTTGTAAGGTGTAGCTCCCGATTTGAATTCTCGATTTGCTAGATTTTATCTCCCTAAACTCTTGAATTATGGATCTCTCAAATTATTAAACAACCATCCATGTTGATCTACATCAATACTTCTCCATCTGGTTGTCTCATTACCCTCATAAGGGTATAATTCCCAAGTTCCTCAAACTCCTAAACTATCTGAGTAACCATCCATGCTGAGATATATGTACATTAAATCCCTTCATGTATCAAAGTGAAAGCTTCTTAAAATGAATAAATGTCATTTCTTTAGTAGGGTCATCACCATTGCCTGCATCCGATGGATCTTTAACAACAAATACATTAGCTACATGTGGTTATCCTTGAGTTTTATGTTAAAACACCCGATACATGATAAAAATAAAAAATCATAAGCTATAATTTTTATAAAAATGAAACAAACATCATATGAATATTACAATGTTGGTGGACCTTTTAAATAAGTCCTTGGTACCTTTTCAATGGAAAGGTACGCCTTTTCCTCTAATTGTATATTTATTTAATTCTATTTAATTTATTTTATTATTAATTATTTGTTCATTATTTCTTTCTTTTACTTTATTTGTGTTTATTACATTGCCTACCCCTTAAAATTTGCTTTGTCCTCAAATCAAGGGTAAGGAAGGATGTTGTTGAAAGAAGCTTTCAGTTTCCCATGACGAATGTTCTTCTGGCAAGTTCTTCTATTTAATAAGATACTCTTTTATATTCCTGGAATGAAGCTTCCTTAAGTAAGGTCGGAAAAGCTCATTCATGCTTGGAAGGTAGCAGGTGCATTGGTTAATCTGAATGCCATCACTTTGAATTCATAGTGGCCTTCATGAGTTTGGAAGGCAGTCTTCACAACATCCTCTAACCTTACACGTATTTGATAATAACCTGATCTCAAATCGAGCATGGAAAAATGTTTGGCCCCATGAAGTTCATCCAACATCTCATCTATGAAGGGAATAAAAAATTTGTCTTTTACTGTTATCTTTTTAAGACCTCGATAATCGATACATAGCATGAAGGATCCGCCTTTTATACGAACCAACACTATTGGGGCTGCATATGGACTCCTACTTCTTGTGATAACTCCGCATCATAATAAGTCTTGTATTAGCCTTTCTATTTATGTCTTATGATGGTGAGGATATCGATAGGGCTTAACGTTCATGGGAGCTGAACCTGGTTTAACCTCAATTATGTGTTCTCTTCCTCTTTCTGGTGGTAACTTCATGGGGAGATCTTGGTATACCTTCTCATATTTCTGGATTAATCCTTGGAATTCTGGTTGTTGGCCATGAGTCAATTCGACTGCTAGTATCTGTATTTGATGGCATTATGCCACAATTGCTGGTGCCCCTTTTCGAATTAGTTTCCCCATTTGTTGTGAAGATCTAATTTGGGTAGGAGGCGGTTGGAATCCATATAGATACAATTTGTATTTCTTCCCTCCCACTTGAATTTGATAAATTACTTTTGATGGTTTGCGGAGTATGTACCTAATGTAAGTAGCCATTGAATTCCCAAGACAATGTCTACTCCTCCTAAGGGTATTGCGTAGAACCCAGATTCCATGTTATAATCGTCTATTTGTAACTTGACCTTGTGACACTTCCCTATACCATCGATCTTTTTCCCATCGACCACCATAACCCTTATATATGTTGTTGGATATACGAACAGGTTTAACCTTTTTGTCACATTTACGTCTATAAATTTATGGGTGCTTCCTATGTCTATAAGTACGTTGACATTCTCTTTCTTCACATGCCCTCTTAATTTCAATGTTTGTGGTTCTGCGATGCCTGTTATTGCAGCTAGAGATATCCTGGGCATTGCCTCTTCAGAGTCTGCGTTGATGCCATTATTTTCCTCCTTGCTGACTTCATCATCAGAATCGCTGTTGGACGAGACTTCTGATTCCCTCTTAGCTTCACAATTATACAATTTCTTATTGCTGCATCGATGCCCTTTTATCCATTTATCTCCGCAATATCTGCACTTATTTACCCATTTCTTATCTGTGTCCTGAAGTTGTTTTTCATTTTCCCTCAGGGGAGGTGGTACATACTTGTTTATCTTCTCTGTAGCATACTTATTTTATTTTTCATTAAAATATCTATTTGATCTGTTTGGTCCTGAAAATGAAAATTTGTTGACCTTGTTCTTTTGTTCAATCAATTTTGCTACATGTCTGGCGTCTTCAATCGTTTGGGGCTTCCAAAGTTTTAACTCACTACGAATGTAATCCTTTAAGCCACATATGTACATTTTTAGTAATTGTTAATCTGCAAACCCCGTTTGTCTTGTAGCCAAAACTTCCCATTCGTGAGTATAATCATTTACGTTTCCCTTGTACTTAAGATGGACGAACTTGGTATAAAGGTCATCCTCTTCCTCGTCATGGAACCTTTTTAATAATGCCTTTGTGAAGTTTGTCCACTGAAAAGAGCGAGCATTACATTTCCCTAACCACCATAGGAACCAATCATAAGCTTCTTCCTCCAATTTCTTCGTGGCTGTCATTATTTTTTCTCTTTCACCGAGTGGGCGGTTTGACTCAAAGATGCCCTCCATTTTATTAACCCAAATGATGGCGCCTCTATGGTCTTTTCCGTTGTATTTTGGTAATTTCTTTTTTAGTTTTTGATAATCTCTCTCTTGCCCTCTTAGGTTATGTGTACTTTTAAAGAAAGACGATTCTGGTTTTTCTTGCTCCAACCTTGAGTCTGGAACAATTGCATTTAATTTCTTCATAATCTCACTAAACATCATATCATTTTTTGCATGTATTATCTCTCTTTCCTCTTTCTCTTGTTCTCTTACTATGACGAGATTGTCTAATCGATTTTCTATCCTTTCTAATCTATATCCTTTCTAATCTAGCGTCAGTGTCATCCATCTTTACGTGTAATAATTCTTGTCTCTCTTCTAATTGGTTTAGACGAGCTTGCATAGTATTTAATTTTTCTTTTTGATTAACTATCTCCATGTTCATCTCTTCATGGGGTACGTATCACTGTCTTGATGACTACATTAAAAAAACAATTTCAGATCCAACCTTAAGTTTGCTACTGTACGTCAACCTTCAAGTTTATCGGCAGTCGTACGGACTGGTGCAGGCCTCTTTTACTGTGGTTGTTGTCTTCCTGTGTCTGTACGGTGCGATGTGTACGGATGTGGTGGCTGGCAGAAGTTATGGTAGCAGATGGGAAGATGCGACAAGAAGTGGCAGATTGGTGGATAACTGCGTTGGAGGGATTGGAACACGAAATGGTTGGCTGGAAGGGACTGAGCGGAGGTAGGAGCACTCAGGTCGCGTGGAAGGAGGATAGGAAGAAGGCTGCGAGTGGAGGTGCGTGCGAGGAGGTGTGGCAATGGATTATGGATGGGAGGTGATTGCAGGGGTAAGGATGCGCATGGATGGGAGCCGCGTTGGGGAGGTGCAACGAAGGACGAGCAGGTAGCTGCTGGCGAGCGTGGAGCGAGATGGCGATGGTAGAAGGGAGCGATGTGTAGGGAAGAGCAAAGCGATGTGCAGGGAAGAGCAACCCGAGCTCAGCTCTTCCTTGGAAAGATGAGGCCAATAGTTTCATACATACATCCTCATGGATTATAGTCTATAGATAATTCATTAATAACTTCCCTAAAGAGGTCAAGGTGCCTTTTAGCAGATACCTCATAACTTCCGTCGAATTTAGGCAACCTTTCACGGGCTTGTCGAGGGATTTGATGAGGATACCCAATAATTTTTGAGAAGTCAAAAACTTTTAATCGACCGAAAGTCCTTGGCCGTTCAAAAGCAACTATGGATGACAATTACTAGAAAATTCAGGAGCTTAAATGCAAATTGATGCACCCCATGGGTTCTAGATATGATAGGATCGATCACCAGTGGAGTCGCTTTTTGTGGAGTCGCCAGGTAAACTATGGATCTTGTTTACCGAAAGATATATCGTTAAAATAGCAGGGAGAGATGAGTGAAATGAGATGGTTATGTATGATTTAAGAATGTAAATGATAACCATCCAAATTACAAGAGCGGATGCGATAAGATATGAGGTACGCATGGACACTCCCATACACCTGAGGTAAGCCTCTACCTCCCCGGCAACGACGCCAAAAATGTTATCACACAACTTGTAGTTGTCCCAAAAGGTGATCCTATCCAGGATGGTAGAGGCGTTGGACAACTAAAGAGGCGACCCAAGAGATGCCACGGTTCCCAATGCAATTGGTTGTCATACTAACCGAGGCACTCTTCACTTTAGATCTAGCCTAAGCAAGACCAAGGGAGAGACCCTAGCTAACCAATGAAGGCTAGCGAACCTACTCAAGTCCTCCTAGGGAAATGTGAAAGTGAAATAGGAGAAGATCAAGAATGAATGGATCTAGATCTAGGAAGGATAAGTGGACCCAAGGAGTTAGGGCTTGGTTGAAGAGGCTTATAGGATGGATAAATGTTCAACCAAGGAAATATTAAGCTACTTATGAGTTTAGGTAAGTAGATTTAGATAGATCTAATGCCAAATAGAAAGATCCAAGTGGGGCCCACCCTTAAAATATGGAAAATGGTCAAAATGGGGTCCACAAGGTAAAGATCAAAATGAAATGGCACTAGAAGGGTTGCTACTCAATGGATCTATGGATTTGATGAGGAATAAGCAATACCCACATGACAGATCTGGAAAATGCCCACCTACCCACAAGTGCAACCTCCCTTGGAGAGGCCCAGTGCCTTAGATCAGGGGGTAAATGGAGTCGGATGCCCACCAAATTTGGTCTCCAAGGTTTATTAACTATATTTAAGGTGGGTTTAAATTTGTAAGCCCAAGCAATCGCCAGATCTTATTAGATCTAAAATATAGGGTTTTAAGATGAGGGTTTGAATTGACCAATGGGTAAAATGCATGAAATAAGATACGTACCTTGTAGATATTACCTCTAAAGCTTGCGACTACCTTGCAAATTGATAATCCTTCCTAAGTGACATAATCAAGAGTGAGATTCAGCCTATCCAAGTGAAATCACTATCCCTTCAAGGTGACAAGTGCGCTCTTCTCTGGCAAGAAAAGATCTATATGACAATCGATCTAGCAAAAGAACGACTATAAAGGGTGAAAAGATGAAACAAAAAGCATCAACTATGTCACGAAGATACAATAATGATACTCCCTGAGACAAAAGAAGATCCAAAGTAAGATATGGGGTTTCCCACAATAGCGTCCCCTTAGAGCGTCCTCTTCAATCACATGGCCTCCCTACAGAGAAAACGTTTGGACAAGCAAGATCCACAATGATAACATAGGGAAAAGATTGTATATTCATCCATGTATTTCATTTATATATTATTGTACTCCTATAGAGATGTGTCATTCCTCTATACGGAAGTGTCGTCATGTGAATTAACAAGTGTCGCAAGTATGTTAACTTGCCGATGGGTTATTAGACCACCATGTGTGGGGTCGGCTCTGATTTATGTAATATATGGTTGATGTATCTAGCTAGACAAGTCGGCCCCATAAGGTCACTGGGCAAACAGATCAAGTATAAATAGAGAACGGGAGATCTCTATTGGGATCACTCAGAAACTCATTCTTCCTTCACTCAGAAAGTGGCGCACATGTGAGGAGGATCATCTGCTACTAGGAGACTATCTCTATGTATTTTGGTTGTACTTTGGTTGAGCCATTGCTCTCTCTATCTCTGAGGAAGTTGTGGGGTTTTTCACCTTAGGGTTTTCCCCATGGAAACTCTGTCTCGTCTCTCATGCTTTTGCTTCTTGTGATGATTGACATGCTTGTTATGATTGATATGCATTGATATACTGTACATGTTATTCTCTCAGTAAAGATCCTAGAGTATTGTGAATTAATGCTCAAAATTTAATATGGTATCAGAGCTAACCTGAGAAGAAGACATTGAGCAGTGGCGGAAACCAGGGTTTCTTGTTTATTGGGTTTCTCTCCACAGATTTTGGAAAAGCAGTATAGTAGATTGACTCTACTCATCAAGGAGAATCTATCTGTCCAATCAGAATTCAATTATGAGCATTTTTAGATTTGGCCCTAAAAATTAAGGTTTCCACAAAAATAGGAATTTCTGGAATCTGAAGACATAGCTGGAAGCTCCTTGCAAAAATCGAAGTTTAGAGCTTTGGATCGAGATTTTTGGCTGGGTAGATCTCTGGGAAACTCAAACCCTAATTCAGGGTCCTCCTACGTGAACTCGGGAAGACAAAAAGGCATTTCTGAAGGGTGAAGCTTTGCAGCTCTCAAATTCTGAATACACCAGGCTAATCAGCTCATCAAGGCGCATCTTTCTATCCTTTCAGAAAGTTGAAATTCGCATTTTGAATTTTTAGGGTTTCTCTGACAAACCCTAATCTGGGACCAGATCCAGTTTTCAGCAAGTCAAGTGGTAAGACTTAAATCTTTTCTATTTCCATTTGAAATACTCTTTAAGATGTCTAACCACACCAAGATTGAGGATAAGCTTGAAGGGGCTGATAACTTCCGATCCTAGAAGTATAGGATTGGGTTAATCCTGGAAGAAAATGAGTTGGACTCATATGTAAAAGAAGACATCCCTATCCCAGAGGATGAAGAGGCTAAGATATTGCATAAGAAGAACTTGGTCAAGGCAAAGAGAATCATTGCTTATTCTATCAAGGACCATCTCATCCCCCATGTGTCATCTCTGAAGACACCCAAAGAGATGTTTGATTCCCTATCCAAGCTATTTGAAGGGAAGAACATAAATCGGAAGATGATTCTGCGGAAACAATTGAAAGGGGTAAAACTTCAGAATGGAGAATCCATTCAATCTTATTTTTCTAGGGTCTCTCAGATCAAGGAACAACTAGAAGCAGTGGATGAAATGGTGGAGAATGGTGAAGTTGTCATGACCACTTTGAATGGCCTACCTAGGTCATGGGATTCCTTTATCCACGGAATCTGTGCAAGAAAGAACTTGGTATCCTTCAGCAGACTACGGGAAGAATGTTCACAAGAAGAAGCAAGGCTTGTGGCACGAGAAGAAAAGATGGGGAATGAAGATCAAGCTCTCACAGCTCACACCAAGAAAGGGAAGTCCAAGAGAGAGCCATCTCACTTCAAGAAATCTTCACATCACCATAAAGAAAGGAGAATATGCTTCACCTGTAATGAAAAGGGACATATTTCCATAAATTGTCCCAAGAACAAGAAGGACAACAACAACTTCAACAAGAAGAAGAAGGGCAGCAAAAGAAGGTACCATGCTCATGCTGCCGAGGATGATGAACCTCCGAAGAAGAAGGCTAAAGCAGAAAGTGATGATAATGACTCATCAAGCGAAGAAGAGTATGTTCTAATCTCTGCTCCCACAGGTACTATCTCTCATGGTTGTAATGATTGGCTTATTGACAATGGGGTTTCAAAACACATGACTGGGTTTAAAGAATCCTTTGTTAATCTATCTGAACATGAGTCACCCCACAAGTTGAAACTTGGGGATGACTACCAATACCCTATCAAAGGAAGTGGTGAGGCCTCCTACAATCTAGACTCTGGGAAGTCTTTGAAGATGAAAGATGTTTTGTATGTACCTGGGCTCAAGAAGAACCTTCTCTCTATATCCACATTGGATGCAAAAGGTATGAGGGTTGCATTTGTGGATGGCCAAGTTCTAATGTGGCAAAAGAGAAAGACCATAGATGATGCAGTAGTGATTGGAGAGCAAGAGGGAGGATTATATAAACTAAAGGGACGACCTGAACATGCCATGGTGCATGAATCCATGGAGCCAAGTGAACTTTGGCATAGAAGACTTGCTCATATGCACTATAGGGCACTTCCAATTGCAAGCAAGGCTGTAGAGGGTCTTCCTGAAATCAAGACCAAACATGAAGGTGTTTGCAAAGGATGTGCAAAAGGAAAGAACATAAAGAAAGCATTTCCAAGCAGTGAAAGCAAGACAAAAGATATCTTGGAAATTATCCACTCCGATGTATGTGGTCCGATGTCATCCAGTTCTCTGAGTGGGTATGTTTACTATGTCTCTTTCATTGATGACTTTTCCAGGAAGACTTGGGTCTACTTCTTGAAGAACAAAGATGAAGTGTTCAATAAGTTCAAGGAATTCAAAATCTTGATGGAGAATCAAACTGATAAGAAGATCAAGACATTCAGATCCGACAATGGTGGAGAATTCACTTCAGGTGACTTCAAGAAGTTATGTAGTGATTTAGGGATTAAGAGGGAGTTGACTGCTCCTTACAATCCACAACAGAATGGAGTTGCAGAAAGAAAGAATCAAACAATTATGGAAGCAGCAAGGGCAATGCTGTATGACCAGGATCTACCTATGCATCTATGGGCAAAAGCAGCTAGGACAGTTGTATATGTGCAGAACAGAACACCCCACAAGATATTGGACAACAAGACACTAGAAGAGGTCTTCTCTGGTAAGAAACCTGAGGTCAGCCATCTCATAATATTTGGTTGTCCAGTATATACACATGTCCCAAAGGAAAAGAGGACCAAGCTGGATCCTTCAGGAAAGAAGGGTATCTTTGTGGGTTATAGTGAAAGCTCGAAGGCTTACAGAATATACTTTCTAGGGTTCGAGAAGATTGATGTCAGCAGGGATGTAACATTTGATGAAAACTCAACATTCATCAAATCAAGGAAGGCACCTGTTGAAGATTATGAAGAACCCAAGGAAACTAGATTTCAAGACACTACCATGACTGAAGCAATTCCAGATGTTGATCGTGAAATTGAAGATCCGCAACAACCTGTAGATCCATCACGTGAGGACAACTCTCACAAGAGGAAACCTACATGGGCTAGAGAGCTCATTCAAGATGCAGAAAGATTTGGCATTCCAGAAGAAGAACACAGAGCAAAGAAGAGAACTAGATCTCACACCAGCTATGTTGCTTTACTCTGTGATATCATGAACACAGAACCTTCCAATTACGAAGAAGCAACGGAAAAGAAAGAATGGAAGGATGCCATGGTCGAGGAATACCAATCAACAATGAAGAACGATGTTTGGGATGTTGTCCCAAGACCTGAAGGGAAGTTTGTTGTGACTTCCAAATGGATCTACAAGATCAAGCATGCTGCAGATGGCAGCATAGAGAAATACAAGGCAAGATTCGTAGCTCGTGCCTTCTCTCAGAAAGAGGGAATAGACTATGAAGAAACTTTTGCTCCTGTAGCCAGGTACACTTCCATCAGATCAGTACTTGCCCTGGCTGCAGCGATGAAATGGAAGATACACCAGATGGATGTCAAGACTGCTTTCTTGAATGGTGTAGTCGAAGAGGAAGTATATGTGGAGCAACCACTCGGTTTTGAAACACATGACAGGGAGTCACATGTGTGCAGATTGAAGAAAGCCTTGCATGGCTTGAAGCAAACTCCCAGAACTTGGTATGGTAAGATGGACAGTTTCCTATCTAGTTTGGGATTTACCAAGAGTAAAGCGGATTCCAACCTTTACTACAAGGTTGAGGAAGGGAATCCTGTGATTCTACTCCTGTATGTGGATGACCTATTTGTAACAGGAGATGACAGATTGATTGCCGATACAAAGAGGAAGCTTGCTGCAGAGTTTGATATGAAGGACTTGGGGATGATGCACTATTTTCTAGGTATGGAGGTGTGGCAGAGTGCAGATGCGATCGTCCTTAGACAAGGGAAGTATACTGTAGATATCCTGAAGAGGTTCGGGATGATGGATTGCAAGGCCATGGCCACACCTATGGCATCGAATCTGAAGCTTCTTTGTGATGCTTCATCTGAGCCGGTGGATGTCTCTATGTATCGTCAGATGATTGGGTCCTTGATGTACCTGACGAACACGAGACCAGATATTTGCTTTGTGATGAACACATTGAGCCAGTTCCTGACGGATCCGAGGAGTGTTCACCTGGTTGCTGTAAAGCATATTCTGAGGTACCTGAAGGGTAAAGTTGACTATGGGCTCAAGTATGATGCGAATCAAAAGTTTAACGTACAGGGTTATGTTGATTCAGATTGGGCAGGCAGTGCTACAGATAGGAAGAGCACTTCTGGGTGCTGCTTCAGTATGGGATCAGGTATGATCTCTTGGTTTAGTAGGAAGCAGTCCTGCGTAGCACTGAGTACAGCCGAGGCAGAGTATGTTGCAGCCTGTTCGGTTAGTTGTGAGGCAGTATGGTTGAGGAAGCTACTGTCTGAGTTATTTGATCTACCATTGGAGGCTACTGGTATCTTCTGTGACAACCAGAGTTGTGTGAAGCTGTCTGAGAACTAGGTGTTCCACGACAGGTCGAAACACATAGAGATCAAATATCACTATATCAGGGATATGGTGCAGAGGGGAGTAGTGAAGCTCCTGTATGTTGCGACAGATGAGCATATTGCAGATGTGTTGACGAAGCCACTAGCTAGAGTGAAGTTCGAGTACTTCAGAGAGAGGCTTGGTGTTCTTCGGATTGACGACACTTCGAGGAAGAAGTGATGGAGACATTTGCTGTAGCCATTCCTAGCATGGTGGAAGGGGGATCCTTCACATGGCTGTGGATGTAAGCGCTGGATGATGTTCTAGTTTCTGCTCTATATGATCAGTTGGATCATTCATGTATGTATGCATCATGTTGGATGCTGGATATGATCAGTTGGATCATTTATGTATGTATGCATCATGTTGGATGCTTGGATCATGTATCTGTATATGTATCAGGTGGATACATTGTATGATCAGGTAGATCATGTATGTTGATATGTATCAGGTAGATACATTGTGTGGATCATGTATCTATGTATGTATTAGGTGGATACATTGTGTATGGTGATATGTATCAGGTAGATACTTGGTATGCATCGGGTAGATACATTGTATGATCAGGATGATCGTGGATGACGAGCTTCTCCAGATGACATGCATCAGGATGATGCAGAGATGATGATCAAGACGATCATGTGTACATTGGGATGATTAATGGTTATTATTGGGATGATACTCTATGGTCGTGGAACAGGTTGTGCAGATGAGCATGTCTGGGAGATCCTATAGGTCGGAGTTGTGTACCCATAACAGCTTGGGATGCTCTTTTGAGACATTGCTCTGAGAGGACATATAATAGCGCCTTGGGAGATCCTTCAGGTCGGAGTTGTGTACCCGTAACATCCTGGGATGCTCTTTCGAGGTTTTGTCCCATGGCATGTAATTTGCTCCTGGGATATCTGAACAGGATGAAAAAGGCCTCAGATGCTTCAGCCAGGTTTTGCCATGCCACATGTAATTTGCTCTTGGGAGATCTGGACAGGATGAAAAAGGCCTCAGATGCTTCAGCCAAGTATTGTGGTGAGATCACATGTAATGTGCTTCTGGGAGATCCGACAGGTAGAGCTGTGTGCTCGTAACAGCCTGGGATGCTTCAGCCAGGTTTTGTGATGGGTCACATGTAATGTGCTCTTGGGAGATCCGACAGGTAGACCTGTGTGCTCGTAACAGCCTGGGATGCTACCGCCAGGTTTTGTGATGCACGTAATAAGTCCTGAGGATTCCATAGTATGGCCAGTGATGAAGACCTGCAGGTGGTGGGCCTACATCCAGTATGAAAAAGGACTGGCTCTGTAGAACTTCCTATGACGAGTAGAGTCAGAGATTGGTTGAGATAGCAGTAGCAGTGACGATGACAATGACGATGATCCAGAGAAGAAGACTTGTGCTAGCAGATCTGTGTCGAGAAATACCTTCCTAGTTAAGAGGGAGTGTTGATGTATATGTAACTTTGGAATGTATTTCATCCATGTATTTCATTTATATATTATTGTACTCCTATAGAGATGTGTCATTCCTCTATACGGAAGTGTCGTCATGTGTATTGACAAGTGTCGCAAGTATGTTAACTTGTCGATGGGTTATTAGACCACCATGTGTGGGGTCGGCCCTGATTTATGTAATATATGGTTGATGTACCTAGCTAGACAAGTCGGCCCCATAAGGTCACTGGGCAAATAGATCAAGTATAAATAGAGATCGGGAGATCTCTATTTGGATCACTCAGAAACTCATTCTTCCTTCACTCGGAAAGTGGCGCACATGTGAGGAGGAGGATCATCTGCTACTAGGAGACTATCTCTGTGTATTTTGGTTGTACTTTGGTTGAGCCATTGCTCTCTTTATCTCTGAGGAAGTTGTGGAGTTTTTCACCTTAGGGTTTTCCCCACGGAAACTTTGTGTCTCTTGTCTCTCATGCTTTTGCTTCTTGTGATGATTGACATGCTTGTTATGATTGATATGCATTGATATACTGTACATGTTATTCTCTCAGTAAAGATCCTAGAGTATTGTGAATTAATGTTCAAAATTTAACATAACCCATTGAAGCCAAAGAAGCAGATCTACAAAAATAGTATTTTTATTCCAAGTTTTTCCAGAGCCCAAAGGTGCCTTTACAATAGGGGGGCCTCTTCCTTAAATAGGAGGAGAGAGACCAAAACCCTAACCACTTTATGAACGAGTGGTTGAGATCAAAAGATAAATACAATACAATCAACGGATAAGATGAGCCGGTACAATATAACATGGATCCACTCACTAGAGGGGGTGCACACTCACTAAAAGAAGCCCTATGGGGGTGCACACCACATAAAAGAGACTACAACGAGTGTGTACCACATAAGATGACAAGGACAAGTGACTAGGAGCACATGATGGGACTAGGAGGCTTTATTATCCTTCACCAGCGTCACCCCATGGCACAATGATATAAAATATGACTCAACAATATGTCCCAGTGACTAAATGATGAAATCGTGGCCCCCTCAACTTAGAGAAGAATGCATCAAATCACAACTCAGAGAGTTTGTGGACCTTGTTGCCGCCTAATACACACTTGCAGGGGACGTGGCAGGAAACCTTTAAGCCGCTTGGTGTGTCCTTGGGGGCAAGTGAGAGTCAAGTGTTGTCACCTGATTACTTGACTCCTCCGTCTAGGCTTACTCCTAGCGAAGCCAAGGGGGGTGGTCCCTATGAAAATTAAACTAAGGCTTTTAATCTATAACAAAAGTAAAAGTCTATTCTAGGAGTTAAAAGATAATGAGATGGAAAAATAACAACTAAGCACTGCTTGCAAATTAAATCAATTAATTAACTCCACACAAGATAGATATGCATTCACGACATGTATGATTGAAACTTAAAACATGGAAAATTAATGACCAGTACCGAGAATGTGAAATGCGTGCGATTGTTGCTGTGTAGGGTTGCTTCCATGGTCTCGGTGAAAGTATTGTAGTGTCTTAGTTGGTAGATTTTAAGATTATTAAATGAGTGGATTAAGGAGTGGGTTAATTCTTGGTTTGGCCCAAAAGAAACCTAACCTTCAAACTGAGTGCTTTAGCAGCTTTACCAACTGTCCAACTAGGCAAGGATGAACTTACTTAATAGTATCTTGCTGACTCTGTAGTTTCCGCCCATGCAATCTCCCGAGTTCTTAGAATTTGGTTCTAATGGATTTTCCTATTAAAACTAAGTACCTTGCACCCATTTCGGATTGGTCCAGCTGTTCCGACTAAGCTGTAGCGGCCAAGAGCATACTTTGGGCTTGGGGTGTGGTTCGTTTTATTAAGATGCATGAGTGGATGATTAACTAAACTACAACCCAAGAATATCTTTTCCTCGCACCACAAAGTGATGGAGTACTTCGGTAGGCAAGGGGTTAATTTTAGAGTTAGATTTTAAGAACCGTTGTACAATTGAACAAAACACATAAGCATATAATAAAAATATAAATGAGTCCTCGGAGGACGTTGTGTGCTTGAGTGAGTTGTTTTATTACTATTGCTCAAATGAAACTAATCTAAAACGAAAAAGTTGCGAAAAATAAAAAAATGAAAAAGTGCGAATCACCCCCAGGGGGATTGGGGTCAGGCGCTGGAATTGCCTGCTGAGCTCTTTTTTATTCTTTCGATTACAATCAAGAAATCCAGAGAACTACTGCTTTCCCTTTATCATTAGGGAACCAGACAGCGTACAATAAAACGTGAAAGTGAAACAACGCTTGAACAACTGATTCATAGGGTGGTTCTGGGAGCTCCAGAATGACTTTTCTGTCAGATTTTTAACTCCAACCTGATAAGAACATAAAACAGAACAGCGAACTAAAGTTGGTTAGAAATGACAATTAGAACACTTTAAGAGTGTTCTGGCAATGCTAGAAATTGCACAAACGAAATTTAGCTAAACTAGTAATGAAAAGCGAATAAAATGAACCAAGAACACGAACTAGAAAGTTCGTTTCTTGGGATCTTGGCTTGCTCTTTTGGGGCAGCCAATAACAAGCTCTTAAAATAGCCAAATATACACTTGAACGAAAACAAAATTTTCCTATCAAGAACTCTAGATTTTACGTTTAAAACAAGCTTGAAAAGGAAAACTTGTAAAATTAGATCTACTTTCAGATTTGCTTGATAAAATGTGAATCTTAGGACAAGTAACCAGTAACCAAAGATAATAGAAGAAGTTTGGATCAAAAGAAGTTTGAACCCATGGGGGTTGAGCATTGAAGATGGGCAATGGAGTCTCTTTCCTGATGCACCGGTGGAATCAAATGTCTTGATCGGATCTATTGGATGGAGTATAGAGCTAACATGCTCACCACATCCTCCAGCTTAAGCAACTTGCAGAATCACAACAAAACTAACAAAGCGGATTAAAAGCATATGTGTAAATGAACAACAGAAAACTTGAGAAATAATAGATTCAAACAAGAAATCATACTACTTCTAGCATTCTAATATCATCGACAAAAGTAAGCAACCTATAAAGCATTACTCACTATTCCTTACGAAAGGTAACTTCCCTTTAAAGGAAAAATGGATCCCAACAATTGCAAGTATGAAATAGAAAAGATACATGTTACCTCATGTTATCAAAGCACACCAAATCCAACCAAGGACAACAACAGGGTAAGCCTCCAAAGCCTTGTTATTAACTCAATAAAAAATATTACAATATGATGCCAGCAGAGGTTTCACCTTCTGATGTTTTACAATGGAGCTAAGCTCCTCAATATATAGCACAAGGAAAGTGAGCTAGGGCGTAAAACCCTAAGGAGGGCATCCTCCTAGTTTGTAGAGTAAGGAAGCAACTAGCCAATGGAGATGCACCAATTTACTTGGACAAAAACAGTCGAAAGAGGAAGCTGCCGAGTTGAAGGAGAAATCCGTGTGAGGAAGAGGTCGAAAGGTGAGATGTTTCCATGCTTTCGAAGCTTGGAAAGTGGGTTCTGATTGGATGCCTTAATTAAGAGCCACCCAAACGTGTTGTGCTTCCTCATAATGAGCTGGTTGCCACCACCTTGGACTTATCCTCAATTCAAATCGTAAATGTCGTGTGGAGTAAAGCTGGCCCACGTGAAGGTGATGCCAAGCATAGTGGGCGCACTCTAAAACCGTATATTTGATATCCTTTACATTGTTTACCACATGACTTTGTAATAAAAAGGATTTATCCTTTTAGCATAATCGCCCAAATAATTTATGTAGAAATTTCTGCACTTTACTGTTTGCTGGTTTATGTCAACATTTTGTGGTTTTCACTTACATCCGGTTATGCATTGGCTGTAGGTTACTTAAAAAAATTACTATAACAATTAAACACACAGTAAAATGTTTCTAACAGGCTGAAAAACAGATTTCAACATTCACACATGAAAATGATAGACTCAGAAATTTTTGGCCAAAATCAAGCCCTGGAAAAACCCCCACGAGAAAACCAGTTAGAGAGAGAGATTTATTATTCTTCAGCAAATGTAATTTCAGTACAATAATTTTTTCCAGCAAAAAATGTACTTATCTTCACCCAGAAAAAATACACAGAGGCTGCCTCGATTTCTGTGCCACACTGCCGTCTCGAAATCTGTGCTAATTTCCAGTACCTTGAAAACTGTGCCAACCTCTATTTCTGTACAGATTTGTGCCTCGAAAACTGTGCCAAACTGGTATAGTCCGTACGACTGTACGGACCTCGATTTCCGTGCCAAAAAATCCGTACTGTATGGAATCCGTACACCTCGAAAATCGTGTTGTATGGAATACCTCGAAAATCGTGCCCACAACCTGCTGTACGGATGCCTCGATTTCTGTGCTAAAATATTAAATGCTGCTGCCTTGAAAATCGTGCTGCATTTAATGTCCTCAAGCTGCCTTGAAAGTCGTGCCATCTGAAAACCTGCTAAAATGCTCTCTTGAAATTCGTGCTCTTGGTCTCTTGCTCTCTCCAGCTCTTTCTCTCCTCTTGAATCTCTCAAAAGTGAGCTCAAATGCCTCCCTCAAGCCTTTTTGTCTAAACCCTAGGGTTGTTCTAATCCAACGGTGGAGATTAGATCTTATCCGATGGTTGAGATTCATTGAGAGTGAAAATACCTTTTATTTAAATCACTTAAATAAATTTCACTCACCCACTTAAGATTTATCAAAAAAGTGACTTTAACTTTATAAAGTCTCATTAAGTAGCTTTTAATGTGAGGGTCACTTTTTCCCCCTTCTAAGTGACTTAGGCAAAAGTCACTAGGGGAACACTTCCCTAGGTACAAAACTAACAATTTATAACACCATGCTTTAACTCATCCACTTAGTCGCCCACGTGAAGATAGAGAAAGCGTAGCATGGAAATACAACACTCGCTCAACATTTAATTTCGACCTTTTGTCACATGCTTTATCCATTCACATGTTCGCCCACCTTATGAGATCATATGCCATGTCATTTGACATGTGATAAAATTCAATTTTTTTAATATTTTAATTTTTGGTAATGGTACAAAATGATGCTCTTTTAGCATTAAAGTGCCATTCTGTAACTCTGATAGGCAAAACTGCTCCACGAGACGTTTCGGTTTCCCGAAACATAGGAAAACTGGGTTCTAGGGTAAAGAGGATGCTCCGAGCTTGAAAACGAGCATCCTTGCGTCAAATTCCGACTCCAGATCACACTTTTATTACCATTTGAATTTTTTCATTTAAATCGCTAAAAATGCAAAAAAATTATTTTTCTCGGAATTGACTAAAACTTTAGGGGGACCTAGTACATGACCAAACGATAAAACTCTAGCGTCTAGCATGTTTATAAATGTTACAAATTGGACTCTAATAATCCCCTAAGGCCTAACCACCACTTTGGGCATTTTAGCTTTGGAGGTGCAGGAGAAAAACTCATCGATTATACTCGGCTAAAGGCAAAGCATAATGGACAAGGGAAAAAACTCCTTGGAATACCTTCTTTGGTTGTCAAGTCCTAGGGAACCGAGTCACTCAAAGACCACCATGCTAGCACGCTTATTACAAACCCCGTGGGGCACAATCATGTACTACAAAACATTAAAAAAGGGGCCCTGAACAGGCTAAACTTGGAACTTCTGAACTCTGAAAGAGCACAGGTAATTGTGCAATACTGGCAACTCACTGAAGTCCAACTAAAGTGCAACTTTAGGTGGTAACAGACCCCATTGAATGCTGCAAGCTGATCTGGAAGCAGTGGGATACATCACATATGACCTCTGAACAAACCTCATCCCAAAAACTTGCCTCAATAGCCCAAATCGATTTCCTCAATGACCTTTTTATCCCACCTGAAAACCACCAAAATGCCTGTATCTCACTGTCTGGTGCTTGGGCACAAAATCTGACACTACCATCATGTTTGGAGAGGGGGTAATATGGTAATAACAAGTGGCTGGACCACCCCTCTTCTCTATAGCGCCATAGGCAAACATGCAAGCTCAATGCAACTGCTGGACATGCCATTTCTGCATGGCAAAACTGGCTAAAAGTGGAAATATGAATCTAACATCACTGGGAGTGCCTGAAACTGATAACTGAGTGTCGCAATGGACTCAGAAGGTCCAAATCTACTAGAGATGAGTACCCATACACCCTGTGGCAACCTATATGATCATCTATAGCCTCAGCCGTACCCGAACAATAATAAATTAAATGATCCGAGAATAATAATAACCATAAAAAGGTGCATCAATCATCATCTAAAACCTGTGTCCACTATATGGAGTCATCGAAGGTGCATCAAAGGACCATAAATCATCATCATACATCATCACTGGTCCAACTCATCACGGATCCCAAGGTTGACCTGGTCAAATTGGGTTTGAAGAGGTCAAGACTAATCAAAATATGATCCAGTCTAGAAAATCCTACTGCTGCAAGTGCAAATGGTTAAGACATGCTCTATTAATCATTCTCATAGCAAGCCTTAAAGTATTACGCATCATTTCACTGGCAGTTAATAGATAATATCATAAAGTTATATAATTATTTACTTATAAAAGAACCTCAAGGATATACTCATTCTGCAGACATGATCAATTTGCTAGCAAAGGGTGAAGGTGAAGAATGCAAGGCTAGGACAAGGGGATGACTTAACCGACTCAACACTGTGATACTTTGGATAAGGGAAAGGGAATACACGCTTAATCATATGTCGGATAATAAACACATAGGGAATGGCGGTGTCTTACAAATGGGATAAGTTGTTTTAGAGGAGTGCTTATTCAACCTTGGCAAATGTCTACAACTCACATCCAAGCTGTATCAGCTCTGTGAGGATCTTTTCTAGAATCACCATGGACTGGGTGCCCGACTAACCGTAACTTGAGGTTCTAGGGGACACTTAGAATTAGCTGTCCCTTACTCCATCTCACATCACAACCCGTGTGCTCCGTGAGGAATTTAATCATTACATTTCATTTCCATGGCCAGCAGTCTTTGGATTTAGCATATATATTTAACCACTATTTTCTTTAGGCCTATATGACCCTTTTGGGGATATTGCATGTGCTTAGAAGCACAACTACTAAAGCTTTCATCCAGGGTGCTTTTAGTTTCCATTTCAATTCATTTCATAACCCTTTTGGGGATTTTGCATGTGCTTAGAAGCACAACTACTCAAGCTTTCATCCAGGGTGTTTTTCATTTAAGTTTCCATAATTTCATTGCCCTTTTTCATTGTGCTGAGAAGCACAATTTTTAAAGTATTCTCATGGGCTTTCATAATAGATATAACAATAGTTTCCACATGTAATGATTGTAGTACAATTTGCTTCAGGTTTTAGCCAACACAACTCAAGCAACTAGGGGGACTTTCTACAATCAAGACCAAACATCAGGGCAACTGACTAGAGTGATCAAGGTATCAAATCCAACTCACCAAAAGGTAAGTTCTGTTGCCAACTCAGAGCCGAGGCACAAACTAACAAGTATGCTATCCAACACAGAGGCAAACGTGGGGAAGTCCTCGATATCACAGGCTGAGGTGTAAGTCAGGATGGAAACCAAAAGTGGGAAAGATAACGGATGGATGGGGAAAGTGAAGGTGATGCCTAAGCTAGCAAGCCATAAAGGTGGGAATGATCATGTCCACACTCCTAGGAGGGTAAAACCAACGAGTATAAAACAAGAGCTTCTAAATGTAAGTAATAAAACCATTTAGATATTCATTAGCAACCATATTCATTTCATATATATATATAAACTGCCAGATCATGATCACTAGATACTAAGTCAAGCTATCAAAATGACCAAAAGAGCAAGATAATAAAACCAATGCACATTATATACCTGCTGGGCCATATACCTGTACCTGCTATCTGGATCACCTGTAACCACTGAAACACTGCTGCTGAAACTCTGGGCATTGCACTGTATGGGATAAAAGTTCATCTTGTCATCAAATTTGAGGTCAAGAGGCCCAGCCTTGACATAAGTTCTACTGCATGTCTGATCTGGGGCTGCTGTGATGTGTGAGTGATCATAAATACTGCTCATCATAGCTGATCTCACTAAAACTGTGTAAAGGCAAAGCTCAAAAATATATACTGATTTGCTCTGCAATCATGGTAGCCCGGCTACTATGGATGTGATAACAGTTAATACATTCAATTTAGATGAACTTCTCTTTTGGAATTGGGTACCTCTCTCTCTTTGATTCACCATGAATCTTTACATTGGGAGTTTTTTTTTTTGGAATGTTTTTCTCACAATGAACTCTATGCCTTTGTAAGAGTTATAATATAACTCTTCTTCAATAAATTCACAAATTTCAATTTAATATCACTTGCCTTGTAGACCAATCTTTTCCTTGAACTTTTGTGTTTGGATCACTATCACAAAATCACATTGAAATTCAATCATGTTGTATGAATCTTTCCACTTTGACACTGTTAAACTTTTAAGTGTACGAGAAGAATTGGAGACATGATAAAAATGGGCTCACACAAAATATGCTTTTATCACAATGAAGTCAATTGATACAGTGGGAGTGCTTCCCTTTTTATTTCGTTTATTAGTTGGTTGCACTATCCCTACAACCCAGCCACCTAATTAATTATGCCTAGCATACTAATGTTAAATTCACCATTACATTTATCATACTAGAACAAAGGACTTCTTATCAATGAGTTATATTGGAGCATTCTACTGCTACAAATTAATTGATTTCTATTAGTTCAATTAATCGATTTGGAATTTCCGCCCATGGGGGGCAGCTCAAGTGGTAAAGATGAGAAGTTGTAATCAGTTGTAAATGGAAGGTCACGTGTTCGAATCCCCCCAAACTTACCTGTGCGCCATGGTTCGGGTCCTGTGGATGCACCTAGGGGTATAGTGGTAGCAAGATTGGATCCCTGGACCACGTGTCACGCGAGTACCAGCCCAATTCCAGTTGCCGATTCCCCTAGTTAAAAAAATAAAAATTGATTTGGAATTTCTCAATTGATTGGCCTCAGTTATATCACCTGGGCAATCAGTTTTCTCTTCTTTGACTCTATTCCCATTGGATTTAAGGTACCCAAAACAAGTAAATATATGAAATTAATTTCTGATTTTGGGTTTTAAGCTTTCAGCTCTGAAATATATTGTTGCATATTTAATAAAGATTAACGCAAATTTGACATTAGCACAAGTAAATCAGAATTTACTTGCTGTTATGAAGCATTAAATAGCAGAAATCTGAACGGTTTGGAGATTTCAGCAAGAAGCTCTCTCAGATTGAAGTATTTTGCATGGCACAGTTGAATAATTTTTACTTTATCTCATTAGGGTTTCCTCTCTGAGGTTAGCAAGCACTAGCCTGAAGAGAGGGATTTTGGGAGGTGATATTGGCACTTTCCTTAAGTCTTCATTCAATACCCATGGAACTAAATTTCCAGTGAAAACTCCTTTCCTTGGCTGTGCCAGTATACAATGGAACTACCATTCCGTTGTGAATGTCCAAGGAAATGTTAACCACTCCTTTATTCACAAGATGCTATGCCATGATCTAGGGTCTAAAAGGTCTAGCTTTAGAGTCACAAAAATCGTGTTGATTACATTCCAAAATATTGATCAGGCCTACCACTTTGTTGTGCTGATCCAACTAGACAGAACATTTTTCTTTGAAGTCCTGGTTTTTCTTTTATTGTTTACATATTTAATATTCTTTGATACTTAATTAAGGTACTCTAGGATTTTGTGGGTGGCTTCAAAGTCTCATGAATATACTAGCCAGCAAATTTCTACACAACATGCCCTGATCAATTTATTGATTGTAGTTTCTAGAAAGTCCCTGCATTTTAACTTGTTTGTTTCAATATCTTGGCATTTTTACTAGAAATATCAAAATATATGACCCTTATTTGGGATCGTTAGTATTGTGTGATAATCTGAGCTTTTTTAGTCTTTGCATGTTTCTGTGAATCTGTAGATCAAGTTGTCAAGCTGTTATTTAACAAACTTTATGTATGAGAACAAGAGTTTAATGTAACTTTTTATTCTTCTAGTTACTCCGCCTTGTGATGGTCAGAGGAAATGGAGTAGAGGATGTTAACATGGTCCCACAAGCTGTTCTGACATATGCTATGGAACTCAAACCTTACATTGAAGAGCCAGCACCTCGTGCAGTTCCATCATTGACAGTCAATGTCTTTGACCTACGACCGAGGGTGCGGCATGACTTTATCTTCTCTAGCAGGGAGGCACTAGATGCCTACTGGAAAACTCTTGAATATTGCTACTGTGCTGCAGAGCCAGCAGTTGCCTCACGTGCTTTTCCTGGATCTACTGTACCTGAGGTATAAAGTTTAAACACATGCTTTCTAGCAATCATTCACTCTCTGTACTATATATTCGCTATTGAAAATTTCCCAATTACAGGGTTTGAGTTACAATTCTCTGAGACTAACAAGGCGTTGTAATTCTCCGAACAGTTTGAAGTCATTTCAACTGTAGGATGTATATAGTATGGTATAGAGCATGTAACTTTTTGTCTTCAGATTTTTGTACAGCGTTCATGGACATCTGTTCGGGTTATGAGTGTTGGGCAGCGGACAGAATTGCTTAAGCGTGTTGCAAATGATGATCTTGAGAAGCGCATGTCATTCAAGGAGTGTGTCAAGATTGCCAAGGATCTAAACCTTACTTTGGAACAGGTTATCTTTGACCTACATTTTGATGCAAATTTGACTTCATATGCTGGTGTTTCTTGCAGATGCTAGAATGTTAAATTGTTTCTTCACTCATGATGTGGTTTGAAGATTTTTGGTGCTTGCTGACTAGCATCACTTCAACGCACAATGCCACAATGCATGAACACATTTATTTTACTCTGTTTTGCATACAATCATGTGCTTTATTTACTGTCCTTATTATCATTAATAAGGGGAAATTGCCACTTCTATTTTCTTTTGAATTTGTGCAAGAGCAGAGCTTGTATCTAACCAAGTTGATATGATGGTGGAATTGTGGCCAGTCATTCATCATTTCTGACTTTTCTTAGTCATAAAATTTTCAATCACAAGAAATTCTAAAATCGATTTTTTTATCATTCCTTGTTTACCGCCCCAGTATTGTTTTTTGAGAATTGTGATTCAATAACAGTGTTCTTGTGTGATTTGTGACAAGTATTGAGCATTTTTTGGTGCAATGATTGGCAATTTTCATGAATAGCTTATCAGCAGAAAATTGTTGTTGTAATGCATAGCATGGTGGAAAAAATACAAATGTATTCCTTGAAAGATATTTTAACATTCTTTAAGGTTGAGTTTGAAAAGTCCTTGAAGATTTCATGAGAAGCATCTGAACATTCGTGTTCTGGAACTTTGTGCCAAATTCATTGCAAAATATCTACGGCTCAATTCATTGTATTTTTTTTTATCAGCCCTTAATGTTGTTTTCATATCTAATTTGCATTGGTTTTTGTCCATTGTCTTTGTTTGTAGTCATAATGCCATGTCAATATGCTTGCAGATTTGAGCAATTGTTATTGAATTCTTCATCAGAATATTGACTGTTTTATTGTTGTTTTCTATTTACTTTATGTTTGATTGAACTTATGGATTTTTATGTTGTATTGATGCCTTTCTCATGCACATGTGACCATTGAGCATCGTATTAAAACTTTGATAATCAGGCTGGTAGACTTCTTATTGTTCAACATGCTTGCATCAGTAACCATTTCACTTGAAGGAAGTTGTTGCTGTAAATTCAACTTTAAAACGCATTTGTTGTGACAGTTTCTATTTATAACTTAGACTAGACCAAAGTATTGATAACAGTGATCTTTTTGCAAGAATGTTGAGGTTAACAAGTCTATGCATTCAGTCATTTATTGTTTCCAACTCATCCATTTCCAATATTTTTGAAATGGTACTGAACCTTTGCAATGTTTAGACCAGTTCTTTCAACAGTAGTAGTTAAATTATCCAGATATTATTTGATAACTAATCTTGTTACAGGTGCTGAGGGTATCTTATGAGAAAAATAGGAAAGCTCGCCTCCTTGCATTGCAGAAGGAGGCAATAAAGCCTTCTGATCCTCTGGATGGAATGCAAACAAATATTAAGAATCAACAGCCTAGTCCTTTGAAGAGAAAGAGGCTTTCTCAGGGGGACTCATCTGAATATGGAAATGTAGAAGTTCGAGTGAAAAGACCATCTGTTTACAAGGATAGCTTTTCTGAAGGTGCTGGAAACAATTTGGATTTCTACGAGGATAACCAAACTGGGGGAGAAGAACAAAATAACCACAAGAAACCACATGGTGAGGGTAGCCATGGGGAGGGAGAAGATGAAGATGAAGAAGAAGACGGCAATGAAGACACATTTATCAATCATATTAGTGCTCTGTCCAGGCTGAAGCCTATGCGAAAGAAGCGATTTCCTTGGACTGACAGTTTAGAGAGGTACACATGGCCAAGTAAAGTTTAATGTGTTATTAAAAGGGAATATCTACAATGCTTTATTTCCATCTTGACCAGACTAATATTCATTTCTGTTGAATGTTGCAGATCTTTGATTACTAGCTATGCAAGATACAGAGCATCCTTGGGGGCTCGATTTCATCGTGTTGATTGGGTTGCAATACCTGGTTTGCCAGCTCCTCCAGAGACTTGCCGAAGAAGAATTGCTTCTTTCAAGCATGAACCATCAATTCGGAAAGCTTTGATGAATCTTTGTACATTGCTTGGCACCCGGTATGTGAAGCACCTGCAACAACTAGAAAGAGAGCAAGCTCTAGACAACGATAGTGTAGGAATCTCAAAAGATCTTGTTAAATCATTGTCAGAAATTCCTTGCGTTGGTAGTCAAAATGACGCTGCTTATCCTGGTAAGTTGTATGCCCAGTGGGATGATTTTGAAGAACCAAATATTGCAGCTGCAGTTGATGAGGTTATGAGATGCAAATCCATGGCTAAGTTAAGTATAGTGAAAAGGTCTGGGGGTTCTTCCTCATTTGTGACAAAATGGTCTGAGTCTGTTCCTTCAGAGAAATTAAGTTCCAAAGTTCCCATAGATAACGGCATTGGTTCTGCTTATGGTGTCCAACATGAACATTCTTCTACAGTGGGTACACATAATGTATATTCCTCTGCGTCTGCATGTGTTGAGGTTAACGCAGGATATACAGGTTGTATGGTGGCTTCCTATTCTACCGATGAGCATCCACCAGGTCGAGTGAATATTGGAGGAGGGAGAACGAGGGCAAATCGTCGTCGAATACCAAAGAAGGTGCAGAAATTGCTTCAGAATGAGGATCTCAGTACTGAAAAACTAGTACATAAGTCTGTTGCAGTGGCAAATGCCGTGGAACTCATCAAACTTGTTTTCCTGAATTCCTCGGCAGACACTGAGGTACCCAAGGTGTTAGTGGATACCCTCCGGCATTATAACGAATTTGATGTATTTGCTGCCTTCAACTTTCTTAGAGCTCATGGACTTGTGGTAAGTGTGTTTGTCATTTTCTAAGTTATTTTGGAAGGGAACAAACACAAATTATATTATTTAACACTGGAACAAATTGTGCAAAAGGAGCCCCTCTTTATAGAGAGATTGAAAAGTAATGAGAGTAACATCTATCTTGCATCTCATTTTTTATCTAAAAAAGGGGATTTGTTGGAACCAAATGATCAAGTTAACCTATGGATAGGAGTGCCATTTTAGTCCATGTTCAGGTCATATACATGTCGATTTACAAAGATGTATATGTTCTTTTTATGACTATCTTGTTTACTAAGCCTTCTTTTTTTAACTGAGAAATCAATGCAGTTGGTTATAATATTACTGGTTAAATAAACTTATAAATAATATAATGGCAGAATTTTCTCTATATAAACAAGTCTGAATGTTGTTCTCATCTCTGTTGTTCAATATGTAGGTGAATAAGTTAACACGATTTATGAAGTTGTGTTACTTACTTTTCTGAGGTCTCTTACTGGTCCTTGGTCTGTTATCCGTTGGATAGAATCTTGTATTTTACTATTTTCTTTAGCTTCACAGAATTTGATTTTATCTTAGCGATTAATTTAGTCAGCAAATTGTGGTTAAGTGGTACGAAAATGATATTGCAAGGGAATCTCATGAAACATTATAATGGCTCACCTCCATGCAATTGTCTAAACTTCTTTCATCAGTCAACCAATAAATATAGATACAGCAAGTTAAAGGAAGGATATATAAATATGTGCTAGAACAATTGGATTGCTTATTTCTAGGAAGCTTATACATTTTTGGGATAGCTTGGATGCATGTTAATCATCTTCCTAGCCATTTCTTTCCTAGCAGAAAGCTGACCATCTTCTTATGCACATTTAATGCATTGATATTTATTTTGTTCTTTGACTACCCGTGTTTTGCTATCTTCTGTGCAGGTTGTTGGTCATGGTGTTCAACCATTTGTGCTTTCGCCAAAGTTTTTCCATAATGCTTCTTCATCCCCTTTTCCTATAGGGACGGGAGAAAAATCAACTAGATTTGCAAATTGGCTAAATCACATTAAAAAAGATCTAGAAGAGGACTGGATAAGCCTTCCTGCAGAACAACACTGTGGTGATCTTTTCCATCTTTTTGGTCTAGTATCTTCTGGAGATATGCTTATTGCACCCAGTCTACCTAATGCAGGAATTGGGGAGGCTGATGATCCCAGGGGATTGAAGCGTAAAATAGATAAAGATAAAGCAAGTCGAGATCCACAGTTTGTAAAACCAAAGCTCCCATGGCCAAGAGAAGGAGAACTCTGTTCACGTCGAGAGAGGGGGTTTCCTGGGATTCAAGTGCTTGTACATTGTGCGACAATTCCCATGGAGGAAACTATTACTAGAGATTTGAATGATAAGGACCAGACAGAAGATGATGCAGGTGGACAAGGTGATCCATCTGATTTACAGTCTGGCATGAGATTGGCAAATGCCAATTGTGACATTGATTCCAACCATTCTTGTGATCATTTAGAAAATCCAAATTCATCACACATAAAATCTCATGAATTGTCATTGGAAGCTCTGGTAAATTTTGCTGAAGTGTGTTTCTCCTCAAGAGTCATTGAGGGAGATCAGTCAGTTATCTTTGAGCCTAAATGGTTTGAGACAGCCTTGGATGCCATTGAGAAAGCTGGTGAAGAAGGGTTGAGTTTGGAGCAAGTTGCACAATCTGTTTGTGTGGATGGTATGCATCCGTCATCTAATGTGCATTTCATTATTTAACCTATGATATCTATATTATGTAAACATGATATTATGAATATCTTTATGTTGAGTTTGTTGCCTAGTAAGCTCTCAAATAGAATTCTAACAGTCATCCTATTTTTTATGCATGTTGCGGGTTATAGGAAATGATATTGACAAAGCAGATGCAATTGTTGAAGCATTGCAATCATTCAACCGTGTTAAAAAGGTGTGTCCGGATTGTGTAAAAAATACCTTACAAGTATACAGATAACAATGTAGCTTTCTTCATTTACTTATATGCATGTGCCAATTTCTAGCTAAATGTCAAAACCCATTCTCTTCAAAGTTAGATTTTTTTCTTTTCAAAATCGTTTCAGCACTATGTTACACATAGAGGGTAACTGGTAAGAAGGTATAGGGATGGCAGAAGCACCATTTAAAGCAGTTCAGTCTATGACTAGTGTCAAATTAGGTTTAAAACTAAACTTTCTGCATCTTGCCTTTTTACAGGAGCCAGTTTGGTGCTCCGCTTTGCAATGACATCACTGTACTTAGTAGTTCCATCGACCTAAGTTTGTGGTCATTTGTTGGACTGTTGGACATTAATAAAAATTATATTAGCTTATCTTACCTCCTTGGGAATTTTGTAGGGTCTATTTTAGGCATGAAAAAGTGCTTTAAAAGAAGAATATTTTGTCATATACAAGTGTAGTTTCTGTTATAGGTGGTTATTATTTAAGGAGGGTTATCTTTTGGAGGGGTAGTTTCTTCATACACATGCTATTTTTAGCCAAAAAGATGAGTGCTATATTTGGAGACTACTTCTTTTACTTCCCTTCTATTTTCTATCTCACCTTTTCTTATCTTCTCATTCTTATACATATTGTACTAAGCAAGTGGAAGAAAGGAGCACCCTCTTTTGTAAGATCTTGAGTGCTTGAGCTCGTTCTTTCTTCTTTCCCTTCTCCTTTGCCTATATTAGCTTATCTTACCTCCTTGGGAATTTTGTAGGGTCTATTTTAGGCATGAAAAAGTGCTTTAAAAGAAGAATATTTTGTCATATACAAGTGTAGTTTCTGTTATAGGTGGTTATTATTTAAGGAGGGTTATCTTTTGGAGGGGTAGTTTCTTCATACACATGCTATTTTTAGCCAAAAAAATGAGTGCTATATTTGGAGACTACTTCTTTTACTTCCCTTCTATTTTCTATCTCACCTTTTCTTATTTTCTCATTCTTATACATATTGTACTAAGCAAGTGGAAGAAAGGAGCACTCTCTTTTGTAAGATCTTGAGTGCTTGAGCTCGTTCTTTCTTCTTTCCCTTCTCCTTTGCTTATTCTCCTGAGAAAGACTGAGAGCAACTGCTAGTGTGAAGCTATGCTGTTGGGAGCGGGAAGTGAGAAGCAGGAGCAGAGCGAAAAGTGAAATTTTCAAAAGCTCCCGTTTTGGGAGCGTTTTTTTATATAGTATATATTTTGATTTATTTTGATGGATTTATATCTAAAAAACATGTAGTATGTTGAATTATCTATAGAAAACATGGATTAAACCATATAACATCATTCATCTAGTAGTTATAACTTATAACATTATCATCAAATGATCAACCATAACAACTTTTATATGAGCTTGGCAATGAAGGGAGGTACCATAACTTTGTCATCAAATGATCAACCTAGTATAGGAGCTTTTAGTATAGGAGAGGTAGGGAGTGCCTCGGGAGCGTGCTCCCAAAACTGGGAGCGTTTTGGGAGCGAGCTTCCGAAGGAAGCGAGCTTCGGGAACGAGAGCGAGGGGGTGGGGGGAGCTCCCACACAGCATTGGTGTGAAGTACCTGTACTGGTGGATTTGTTTTGCTGGATCATGACTACTACTGCCCCATTTAGCAAAGTTGGTTTGTACCTTGGTGTCTGGCTGTCCAAACTTGTTAGAACATTGTTCAATGTACAACTTTTGACAATAAAGATACAGATTTTCATTGGTGACTACTACAGGTTATTTATGTGAAACTTCTATTTTCGGAGGCTTTCATTGGTTTTTAATGTTGATTTTAATAGGGTTTGAGTGATAGGCTTCTGATTGCCTTCTGCCCTGTTCACTTTCTCTTCTTTCTATTTGCTTTGACTTTCTTAAAAGGCACAAGTTTACTGAATCTTAGCTTTTGATTTCTCACTTAAAAGTTAAAACGAACTTACATATCGAAACATTGGATAACATGCATCTTTGGCATATTTAAGTAGGCATTTAGGTTTTCTTCATTCTGTTTTAGATAAATTACAGCGATACTAGCTTACTGTAACTTTGATTTTATCACAGAAATAGATAATTTTTTTTCTCAGTTGGTAATCCATTTATCTAAATTCTTTTCAACCCTTTTGCATCATGATGTCCGAAAGACTTTTCAGTTAAGCCTAGAATTTGAAAATACGGTCACATTGGATCCAAGACTAGTTTAGCAAGGTCGACTGGTTAGGAATAGGATGCTTGCTCTTTCTGTAACATTGTGTTTTGTTCCGCTAGATATTGGATCCCGAGTCAATACTGTTGTTGTAAATGTAACTTTGTAAGATATTCTTTTGTATATTATTATTATATTATTATTGTATTTTTATTGTACCTCCGTCGGAGATGTTTTTCCTCCGTTTGGGGATGTCATTATTGTATTTGGTCTTGCACGAATATCGAGTTAAAACCTCCATTGTAAGTCGGGGCAATAGTTCCCCAAAGGTCAAATGTAAAATGTATTTTTGAGTCTCCCTAGGACAGGTCGGCCCAGCCAGTTAGGCAAGTCGGCCCCATTGAGTAATTAGGTCACTCACACATAAAGTATAAATAGAGAGGCTCACTCTCTCATTTATATAACACACTCACTCAAGCAAGTTCGCATCAAGTGAGGGAGAAGACAAGTTCGCTGGAGGAGAAAGAGAGAAGCTGCAGAAGACATCTTGTATTTGGGTTTTTCTATCTTGTTTGATATTGTACTAGTGACGAATCCATTTTTGAGGAAGTTGCGAGGTTTTCTCCTTTATGGTTTCCCCGAGGAAAATTCTTGTGTCTTTTGTGTTTTGCTGTGCTTGTCTATCTTTCAGTTTAAAGATCTAACTAAATTGAATTAAAGTGCAAACTCTAACATGGTATCAAAGCCAATCTGAAAAGAAGGCATTGTGCATCAGCAGGAAACTAGGCATTCCTAGTTTAAGGTCTTCTCTCCACAGATCATCCAGAAAAGAGGGTTAGGTTAACTCGCTCTAGGAGGGCGCATCTTTTGGAGGAAGCATAATTCAATTTGAAGAATTTTCATTTTTGACTCAGTCATTAGTGCCAGGAGAAAACTAGGGCATCAAACTTTTGGGGATTCCTTCCACCAATCCGGGAAAAGGAGTACATTGGACAACTTGCCTTGAGGAGGCACATCTTTCTGTCCAAGCAGAAGTTCAAAATTCCAAGTTTGGAAAATTAGGGTTTCTCTGACAAAACCTAGGTCAACCATCTCCAGAACCAGGTTGGGCATCTCAAATTGGTAAGTTCTAATTCTTTGCTATTTCCATTTGAGGTTCTCATATCAAAATGACAAATCACACCAAGCTTGAGGATATCTTGAAGGAGCTGATAACTTTCGGGCATGGAAGTATAGAATCTCTCTTGTCCTAGAAGAGAATGACTTGGACAAGTATGTCAATGAGGAGGTTCCAGAACCAGAGGGAGAAGAGGCAAAGACAATCCACAAGAAGAACTTGGTCAAGGCCAAAAGGATTATTGCAGACTCCATCAAAGATCATCTCATCCCTCATGTATCATCCTTGAAGTCTCCCAAGGAGATGTTCGATGCTTTAACGAAGATATTTGAAGCGAAGAACATAAATCAGAAGATGACTCTAAGGAACCAACTCAAGAATGTAAAGATCCAGCACTCAGAGACCATGCAATCTTACTTCACAAGGGTCACTTAAATCAAGGAGCAACTTGAAGCAATTGAAGACAGTAGAAGAAGGAGAGATTGTAATGGCCACCTTGAATGGTCTCCCAAGATCATGGGACTCATTCATTCAAGGAATATGTGCCAGAAAGAAGTTAATCACGCTCAACAGATTATGGGAAGAATGCACCCAAGAAGAAGCTCGACTAGTAGCAAGAGAAGAGAAGATGGGAGCTAATGATGATCAAGCTCTAACTGCTCACACAAAGAGAAATCATAACAAGAGGGAGGACCATCATCACAAAAGATCCAAAAGGCCCAATAGGAATCATGGACCTAGAAGAGATCTCTCTAGTATCATATGTTTCACATGTGATGAGAAGGGACATTACTCAAGAAATTGTCCCAGAAACCAAGGATCCTCCAGGGAAAGAACTAGAGAAGAAAGGGATGATTCTTCAAGTGATGAAAAATATGTCTTAATCTCAACACTCACAGGTACCATCAGTCATGGGAGCAATGATTGGCTTGTAGATAGTGGAGCATCCAAACACATAACGGGATACAAAGAATATTTCATCAACCTATCAGAACATGAGTCACCTCACAAAGTAAAACTTGTGGATGATTATCAATATCCCATCAAAGGAAGTGGAGAAGCTTCCTACAAGCTAGATTCCGACAAATCACTAAAGATGAAAGATGTTCTCAATGTACCAGGTTTGAAGAAAAATCTTCTCTCCATCTCAGCTTTATATGCTAAAGGAATGCGGGTTGCATTTGTTGATGGCCAAGTTCTAATGTGGCCAAAAGGAAAGAAAATAAATGATGCAACAGTAATTGGAGAGCAAGAGGCAGGCTTGTACAAGTTGAAAGGACAACCAGAACAAGCATTGGTCCATGACTCCATGGAACCAAGTGAATTGTGGCATAAAAGGCTTGCACATGTGCAGTATAGAGCACTACCAATTGCAAGCAAAGCAGTTTCAGGTCGACCAGAAATCCAAACAAAGCATGAAGGCATTTGCAAGGGATGTGCACAAGGAAAGAATGTGACGAAGACATTTCCTAGCAGTGAAAGCAAGGCAACAAGAATATTGGAGATAGTCCACTCAGATGTGTGTGGTCCCTTGTCTTCCAACTCATTAAGCGGGTATGTATACTATGTTTCTTTTATAGATGACTTTTCCCGTAAGACATGGATTTATTTATTGAAGGGAAAAGATGAAGTATTTAGCAAATTCAAGGAATTCAAATCCTTGGTTGAAAATCATACTGAAAGGAAGATCAAGACCTTATGATCGGACAATGGCAGAGAATTCACCTCAGAAGAATTCAAGGACCTTTGCAGAGAATCCTGGATTAAGAGGGAGTTGAGCACTCCTTACAATCCTCAACAAAATGACGATATAGAACGAAAGAACAGAACAATAATGGAAGCAGCGAAGGAAATGCTACATGATCAAGATCTTCCAATGCACTTATGGGAAGAAGCGGCAAGAATAGTTGTGTATGTACAAAACCGTACACCTCACCGTGTATTGAACAACAAGACTCCCTAGGAATATTTCTCAGGAGAGAAACCAAAAGTCAACCATCTCAGAATATTTAGCTGCCCTGTGTACATACACATCCCGAAGGAAAAGAGAACAAAACTAGATACTTCACGGAAGAATGGGATATTCGTGGGATACAACGACACATCAAAAGCTTACCGAATATACTTCCTAGGATTCAAGAAGATCGAGATCAGCCGAGACGTAACTTTTGATAAAGATTCAACATACAACAAATCAAGAAAATTACCTATTGAAGAAACTGAAGAACCTGAAGTTCCCAGAACTAGAGACAGTTATGGAGGAGACAATTCAAGAAGATCATGAAGACCATGACATGACAGAACCACACGAACCTGTAACCTCATGAGAAGAACTCCCACAAGAGAAGACCAACATGGGCACGTGAAGCAATACAAGATGCAGAGAAGTATGGTGCTTTAGATGGGACATACAGAGAAAGCAAGAGACCCAGACCATACTCCAATTATGTGGCCCTACTATGTGACATCATTGATAAAGAACCTTCCAACTATGAGGAAGCTGCAGAAAAGAAGGAATGGAAGGATGCCATGATTGAGGAGTACCAGTCAATTAGGAAGAATGATGTCTGGGAGATAGTTCCAAGACCAGTAGGGAAGTCTATTGTGACTTCGAGATGGATCTACACGATCAAGCATGGTGCAGATGGTAGCATCGAAAAACACAAGACAAGATTTGTGGCACGTGGATTCTCCCAGAAAGAAGGCATAGACTACGAGGAGACATTTGCACCTGTAGCAAGATACACTTCCATTAGATCTATACTTGCATTGGTTGCAATAATGAAATGGAAGGTACACCAGATGTATTTCAAGACAGTATTCTTGAATGTTGTTGAAGAGGAAGTGTATGTGGAGCAGCCACTGGGATTCGAGACACATGACAGACAGACTCATGTGTGCAAGTTGAAGAAAGCCTTGTATGGTTTGAAGCAGGCACCCAGGACATGGTACGAAAAGATGGACAACTTTCTGATGAGCTTAGGCTTTACCAAGAGTGAAGCAGATTCCAACCTCTACTTCAAGGTTGAGGGTGGAAGACCAACGATATTACTACTGTATGTAGATGACCTGTTTGTAACAGGGGAGGATGAGCTCATTACATATACAAAGAGAAGGCTTGCCGCAGAATTCGAGATGAAGGACCTGGGAATGATGCACTACTTCTTAGGCATGGAGGTGTGGCAAAGTGCAAATGGAATTTTCCTTGGTTAAGGAAAATATGCAGTGGAGATTCTGAAGAGGTTCAGAATGATGGATTGCAAGGCAATGGCCACACCAATGGCATCGAACTTGAAGCTACTGTGTGACGCTTCCTCAGAGTTTGTTGATGCCACGATGTACATGCTGATTGGTTTGTTAATGTACTCAACATGAGACTAGACATATGTTTTGCTGTGAACACTCTAAGCTAGTTCCTTACAAATCCGAGGCACGTTCACCTGACAGCTACAAAACATATATTGAGGTTCTTGAAGGGTACAATTGAGTATGGGCTCAAATATGAGACAAATTAGAAGATTAACCTGCATGGTTATGTTGATTCAGATTCGGCAAGCAGTGCCATAGAGAAGAAGAGCACTTCAGGATGCTGCTTCAGTTTGGGATATGGTATGATCTCTTGGTTTAGCAGGAAGCAGTCATGTGTGGCACTGAGTACAATCGAAACAGAGTATGTTGTAGCCTGTTCGGCTAACTGTGAGGCAGTATGGCTTCAGAAGCTACTGTCAGATTTGGGCAACTTGTATCTTTTGTGACAACCAGAGTTATGTGAAGTTGTCTAAGAACTCGGTGTTACATGACAAGTCGAAGCATATTGAGATCAAGTGCCACTATATCCGGGATATGGTGCAGAGAGGTGCAATGAAACTCCAGTATGTGGCGGCAGAGGAGCAGACTGCCGATGTGTTGACCAAGCCGTTAGGAAGAGTGAAGTTCGAGTACTTCAGAGAGAAGCTTGGTGTTATCCAGATCGAGGTTCATCAAAAGAGGGAGTGATATGACCGGAAGACGCAGGTGCACTAGGGCTGTATCTTACATGGTGGAAGGCGCAGGTGGTCCAAAAGGACGCAATGCATCTGGGATGCTCCTGGGCTGTATCCACATGTTTGAAGACGCTGGTAGGTCCATGGGTCATAAAGCATCTAGGATGCGCCTGAGCTGTATCTTACATGATGGAAGATGCAGGTGGTCCGTAATGACATAATGCATCTAGGATGCTCTTGGGCTGTATCCACATGTTTGAAGACGCAGGTTGATCGAGAGAGTCATAATACATCTGGGTTGTATCCACGGGGTGGATGATGCAAATGTCCCTGGGCTGTACCCACTGGGTGGGAGACGTAGGTTGACTGAGAGAGAGACATAATACTTGGCTAGTAGATGGTGGAGCTTCAAAACATATGGCGGGATACAAAGAATCCCTCTCACATCTCATACAGAAGGAATCTCCACACAATGTAAAGCTTGGAGATGACTATCAATATCCCATGAAAGGAATGGGAGAAGCCTCTTACAAATCGGTCTCTGGAAAGTCCATGAACATGAAGGATGTGCTTTATGTACTAGGTTTGAAGAAGAACCTTCTATCTATTTCAGCATTAGATAAGAAGGTCTTCGAATTGCATTTATAGATGGTGAAGTTCTTATGTGGCCAAAGGGGAAGACTATCAATGATGCAGTAGTCATTGGAGTAGGAGGAGGATATCTGTCCTTGTGTGCTCCCTCTTGATCTTTGCTTCCTGGATTACCTGTCCTTGAAATTATATCTGTCCTCGATCACTATGCATGCTTACTAGTATCATCATTGTGTTATCCTCGAGATCTCATACATAATCATACATTCATTAGTATAATCTTAATACTATCAAAACACAATAATCTTAAACATGTATAGTCATGATCATTTCAAACACAGATAATAAGCATTAGTATTCAAGGTTTATATAGGACTTTTTTGGTTAGTCATATCATTAATCAAAGTAAGAAACATAATATGCATAAACCCTAGATTACTCAAACTTGTAACTTCATAAGTAATCATTATCAATCATACAAAAGTATAAGATCCTTACATAGGGTAGGATTCTAACTTGATATAGGGAAAACATACCTGGTCATCATATTTGCTAGTTATGTCTAGCAATGTTTTCTTGTTCTCTTCAATGACCTGCATAACTCATGAGTTAACCATTGTAGAACCAAATTATATATACCTCTATGTGATCCATGACTATGGATGAGTCTTTGTCTTCATGTCACTATGGTCTTGATCTAGGACTTGATTTGTACCTTCATGTTAGTGGATAAAATTCTCCTCATACAACACCATAGTGTATTAGTACAATCATAATACAATCATAAGTGTAATAACCTTAATCAATGAATGTCTTCTATCATGCATTCATACTTTTACTAGGGTTATAAGACAAGTCTAAAATTAAACAAGATTGTTACTAAACTCAATAACATGAAGACAATCATATTATAAACTTAATCATGAATTGATTTCAAAACATACCTGTAAGTCATACCTGTCAGATTGCTTGTAGTAGTAGTTGTTGTTGTTCCTTTTGTTCTTAGGACAATCTGAGGAAAAGTGTCCTCTTCTTGGTGTGGGCTGTGAGAGCTTGATCTTCATTCCCCATCTTTTCTTCTCGAGCTATAATCCGAGCTTCTTCCTGTGAGCATTCTTCTCACATCCCGCTGAAAGAGATAAGTTTCTCCCTAACACAAATTCCTTGGATGAAGGAATCCCATGACCTACGAAGGCCATTAAGAGTGGTCATTACCACTTCTCCATTCTCTATAACTTCTCCCACAGCTTCAAGTTGTTCTTTTATCTGGGAGACCCTTGAGAAATAAGACTGCATGGTCTCCGCATTCTGGAACTTGATATTCTTCAATTGATTCCTCAAGGTCATCTTCTGATTTATATTCTTCCCTTCAAATAGCTTGGTCAAGGAATCAAACATCTCCTTAGGTGTCTTTAGAGATGACACATGTGGCATGAGATGGTTTTTGATAGAATCAACAAGGATCCTTTTAGCCTTGACTAAGTTCCTCTTGTGTAAGGCCTTAGTCTCTTCTCCCTCTGGGATAGGAACCCCTTCACTTATGTAGGTGTCCAACTCACTCTTCTAGAATTAACCCAATCCTATACTTCCATGCTCGAAAGTTATCAGCCCCTTCAAGCTTATCCTCAAGCTTGGTGTGGTGAGACATCTTAAAGAGTACTTCAAATGAAATAGAAAAGATTTAGGTCTTACCACTTGATTTGTAGAAATCTGGATCCGGAGCTGGATTAGGGTTTGTCAAAGAAACCCTAAAAATTCAAATTTTGAATTTCAAACTTCTGAAAGAACAGAAAGATGTGCCTTGATGAGCTGATCAAGCTGGTATACTCAGAATTTGAAAACTACAAAGTTTCACCCCTCAAATTTGCTTTTCAAACTTCCGGATTCACTAGGGAGGACCCTGAATGAGGGTTTAATTTTTCCGGAGCTTCATCCCTCCAAAAAGTTTGATCTTGGTCTCTAAACTTCGATTTTTCAGAGGAGCTTCTAGCCATGGTCTCAGATTTCAGAAATTTCAACTTTTGCAGAAGCCCTAATTTTTTAGCTTCACTAGATAGGACCCCAAACTAGGGTTTGATTTTTCCGGAGCTTCACCCAACCAAAAAGTTCGATCCAAAGCTCTAAACTTCGATTTTTCCAAGGAGCTTCCAGCCATGGTCTCATATTTCAGAAATTCCTATTTTTGTGGAAACCCTAATTTTTAGGGCCAACAAATGAAAGTGCCCAGAATTGAATTCTGATTGGACAGATTGATGCGCCTTGCTGAGGAGAGTCAATCTACCCTACTGCCTTTCCGAAATCTGTGGAGAGAAAACCAAAAACAAGAAACCCTAGCTTCCGCATTTGCACAGTGTTTTCTTCTCAGGTTAGCTCTGATACCATGTTAATTTTTGAGCATTAATTCAACATACTCTAGGATCTTTACTGAGAGAATAACATGTACAACATATCAATCACAACAAGCAATCACATGAGACAATAGACACACAGAGTTTCCTTGGGGAAAACCATAAAGGTGAAAAACCCCAATAACTTCCTCAGAGATAGATAGAGCAGTGATACAAAACCCAAGCATAAGAGATAGTCTCCTAGCAGCAACTTCTCCTCTTCCACTAGTGCGCCACTCTCCAATGAGAGGATGAGTGAGAAAGTGAATGATCAAATAGAGTGCCTCCCGCACTCTATTTATACTTGACTTGACTTGCCTTATAACCTTTACTAGGTCGGCCTTAACTTAACCACGTAACATAATGCTAACAGGGCCGACCCCCAATAGGGTTGTCTAATAACCCTTTTACCCACATGACTCATACAGGGCCGACCCCATCAAGGTGGTCTAATAACCCATCAAGTATAAGTTACGACACTTACAATATAAATGACGACACTTCCGTATAGAGGAATAATAACATCTCTATAGGAATACAAACACTTCCGTATAGAGGAATAATAACATTTCTATAGGAATACAATACACATAGGTGAAATACATTCCGAAGTTACAATTACATCAACACTGAATATATTGCAGTGAGTGTTGCAGCTCAGGAAGCAGTATGGCTTCGGAAGCTCTTTGCAGGATTGTTTGGTTAAACACTTGAGCTAACCATGATTCACTATGATAATCAAAGCCGTGTGAAGCTTTCAGTGAATCCTGTATCTCATGACAAATCGAAGCATGTGGAGATCAAGTACCACTATATTAGAGACATGGTACAGAGAGGAGCAATTCAACTCTAGTGTATTCCGACTGATGATCATGTTGTCAACATTGTCACCAAGCTTTTGTTAATATTTGGTTGAGCTTTGATCTTGAATTCTTTTAGATGTAGAGACTTGAAGCAATGAGACAATTCAATCCATGAAATTCATACAACCAACACAAGATATACCCTGGGGAAAATCCTCAAAATTATGAGAATAAAAACCCCAACAATTCAGAATAAAAACCCCAACAATTCAGAATAAAAACCCCAACAATTCTTCTTAGTATAATATAATGGATAGCAAAGAATGCTCTCTTTTACAACATAGCAGATTGCTTTCGGAAGGTAAGAGATCACCAAACACTCTTGATGAAGATACAGAAGCAATAGAGAAGAGAGATCAATCGAATGTGTGCCCAACACAACAATAACAAGCACGAACAATACCCTGCACAAAGAGAAGCACCTTGCCTTCAATGGAGAAGAGAATTTGCTTCACATTGGATTCATCAATCCCGTATAACATATTTATGCATTCTTCTCCTCTATTTTTAACTAATAACTTCAGGATGAACTCACCCTCAAACTGGATGTATTAATCTTGCATGCAGAGGTGCGCCCCACTTCTCATGCAGTCCTTTATCTCACTGAGATGTCACTTAGAATGAACTCGCCTCTTAACTGAAAGCTTGCCCACTTAGTTAGGTGGCTAACTTAAGTGTTGACATGCAAGTGTCACAACTCACATGTCATTGTTTAGTTTAACATAAGTGTCATCATGCACTAACACTTAGTTAACTAGATCTTCTTTGTTGTCACTTAGTTAACTCTCTTTAACTGACGTGTCCTCTTTTAGTTTAATTAAAGTGAAAACACTTTAATTAACTAGTCCTTCTTATTTAACACTTAGTTAACTGAATTCATGCCGATTGATTTACTTGAAGTGACTACTATGAGTTCTTTAGTTAACTGAGGCATATCTTTAACTGATGCTTTAACTGAAGCATTGATACTTAACTGAAGCTTTAACAATTCGAGTTCTCTTTAATTAGCTGAATTGTCTGCATGGGCAATTTCGAATTCTCTTGATCTCTATGCTTTATCTTTTATTTCTTTATCTCTTACTGCATGGTCAATATGTGCTAACTTTAATTATCTGTCACATTACATTATACTAAGAAGAATTATCCAATGTTGTGATTATATTATATTATTTCGGACCAAATGATCATATGCTAAAGTAATTCACTTTAGAGGTGATCAATCTCTAAAGGAGACTTAATAGAAATCTGGTGATCATGGTTAATAATACATCACACCACATTTAATGTTTTTAACAAGTAAAACATGTCCTTTATACGGAAGGTCCACCTCTATATGGGAGGTTCATCTCATGGATACCTTTATATGGAAGGCTCACATGATAACCACGACTTGATACACAAGTCCAGAGTCTTGTCCAACAAGTCTTTACAACATTATTACTTTGATCAAGTACCTCTATAAGGGAGGAATAACCTTTAGATGGAAGGCAATCAAAGTGCTCACCTCTATACGGGAGGATCAATCTTGGTTGTACAAGATTGGTTTGGAGAATGTCTCCTGATCCTGTATATTTAACAACTTCTTTCCAGAGTGAAGTTTGTATACTTTCATGAATGCCTTGGCGTATTGGAGAATGCTTCCCTTAGTGAGAGGGAGTGCTGATTAGTCCTGTATGGACGGGTGGTCCTGTGAGGACCGAGATGAGTTTTAGTACCGTGTGGATAGGCGGTCCTGTGTAAACTGAGATGAGTTCAGTCCTATGTGGATAGGTTGTCCTGTGTAGACTGAGATGAGTTTTAGTTCTGTGTGGACAGGTAGTCCTATGTAGGCCGAGATGAGTTTAGTTTTGTGTGGACAGGCGGTTCTGTGTAGATCGAGATGAGTTTTAGTCCTGTGTGGACAGGCGGTCCTGTGTAGACCGAGATGAGTTTAGTCATGTGTGCATAGGCGGTCATGTGTAGACTGAGATGAGTTTAGTCCTATACAATGTTTGAAAAATCAAAATCGGACTCGGAATCGGTCGAGGGTCAACTCGGAATCGGTAATGAATCAGTCGATTTGAATTTAATGAATCGGTTTGCTCAAAAATATATAAAATATTTAAATTTTTAAGAAAAACAACATTTTCAAGATTCTAATTCATGATTCCATAGCATTAGAAACAAAATATCCAATGTCTGCTCATGCATATACCATATAAGAGTCAGTATATCAAAATGGCACAAAGTGTACTGTGCAATACATATCTACGAGACTGGAACTGGAACAAAATACATAATCCGTGAGGCCTATAGGCTATATGGCCAATAGAGTCCAAAAAATAACATGATATATAGTCAACTACATAACATCGTCAACTGTGTCTGTCATACATCGTCACTGATCAATCGATCTGATCAAACTCATCACCACTGCTACGACGAGGAGTAGAAGTAGAAGTAGAACCAAAAGAACCAGAAACTAAAGGACTAGCAAAGGCATGAACATTTGGATCAATCTCAGGCTCCTCAGGCTTAGGCGCACGGTCATCTACTACTGCAGTAGTAGTACTGGCTGAATGCCTAGTCCTATGTCGTCGTCGCCTATAAGTAAGAGATCCTGGTCCACTAGTTCCCGCCGTGCTTGGAATATCGGGATCCACACTTGATGAACTGATGGCATCGACAATAGAGGATCTGAATCTATATGAGGCTCCAGCAAGTCCTCCATCTCAACATCCAGATCATCACCAAACTCTGGCTCTACGGTCTCCACTACCCAATCTGAGGTTGGATCTATATCATCTAACAAAATGGGATCCGTATCAGGTCTTTTGTTCATCAACTGGTTGCATCTGAGTCGTAGGTTGTACTGCACGAAGACTAGATCATTTAACCGTTTCTGCTCTAAACGGTTTCTCTTCTTCGTGTGAATCCGCTCAAATAAAGACCAATTGTGCTCACACCCAGAAGCGCTGCAAGTTTGACTCAGGACCCGAATTGCAAACTTTTGCAATTGTTTACAATGATTACCAAATGCCTTCCACCATTGTGCTGCAATTGCAAATGCGAAGAGTCAAGGCAGTTAATTCAACAAATTAGATTGTGAATTTTGCTAAGAAATTAAGAATCAAGGTATTTACATTGTACAATTTAAAATTTAAAGTTAAACAACATAATTTAATAAAACAATGGAATTGTTTACTTGGTTGGCCCTCATCTATTGCAGCCTTAGCCACATTTTTGCCAAAGGTACCTGTGGCGACACTGAAAGAGGTGATCTGCTGATGTATCTCCAATTGGGTCGCCTCATTTGGGACCATGTGCTCAAGGCAAGTATACAATCCATCCGATATCTCCCCACTCGGATTAGCATCATGTCATCTCTTTAATGATACTTCGGGTTTAGGAAATACCCAGCTGCATGTATAGGGCGATGGAGTTGATTGTTCCATTTCCTATCAATGATCTCCCAAATAGGCCCATACTTGGCTACTCTATCTTTGTATGTTGCCTTTATTTGCTCCTTTGCCTGATCCATAGCTTCATAAATGTATCCCATGGCCAATTTTTCCCCATCCACCAACCGCAACACCTTAACAAGTGGCTCAGTAATTGCCACAACGTCTGCTGCTTTTTTCTAAAATGAAGAGCTTTTAATTTTCTTCTTAATGTCTCTTCCATCTTGTGTGCGAGCCCAATTAGATGAATTCCATTCATCACTTGAAAACATCTTCTCGAAGTTTTGTTCTTGGGAGAGGAGAGATTGCAACGTGAGGAAGTGAGTTACAAATCTAGTAACTGTGGGCCTAACAAGCTCCTTGCCCCGTGTGTGTCTCCTCATCAAGCTAAATACCCAACCATGGTTGTAGATGTACTTGGTGATGCTTTTGGCATACTCCACAGTGAACTTGATCCAGTCCTGTCTGCATACATCCTCAAGCATGAGGTCTATGCAATATGCCACACATGGGGTCCAGAATATGGTTTTATGTTTTTCCTCTAACATCCTACCAGCAAGAACATAGTTAGAGGCATTATCGGTGATGACTTGCACAACATCAGCTGCCCCCACCTCCTCAACAATCTGATCCAAAATATGAAATAACAGATTTGCATCTTTCACTTGATCAGATGCATCACATGATCTCAAAAACATGGTTCCTCATGGGCAAGAGACAAGAAAGTTTATAAGGTGTCGACTCTTCTGATCTTTCCATCCATCTGACATGATAGTGCATCCTGTGTTTACCCATGAAGCTTTGAAATCCTTTAGGTATTCTTCTATGGAAACGATCTCTTTTTGCAAAAGAGATCCCCTCAAGTCATGCATACTAGGGCCTTTGAAGCCCTTACTAGCAGCTACGACGACATCCCACATAGGTTGGTAATAAGAAGAGTCGGCAACATTGAATGGGAGATCAACATCATACCACCATCTTGCAATGTACTCATGGGCAACTTCTTTGTACTGCTTCTTCTAGTGCTCATCTAAGGTGGGTTGAATTTGTGTTGGATGTTGCATCTGAGAAGCATTGACACTGGCAGAAGTGGTGGGCGGTGTGAAATAGGTTTCAATGCTACCCCTCTTTTTGGATTTGTCCTTATCTTGTGTAGTCTCGGAGGGCGGAACATAATGGAAATGATCCCTAAGAGTGGTAGAATGGATAGATGAAGAGCCTTCTTTTGAATTTGAACTAGAGGCATAGGTCCCACCCATCATTTCAACAAGCCTCCTCTTCCTCCCTACTTCTTCCTCTATCTCTATTTGCTTAGCCTTTTCCTCGTCAAACTTCTTAAAATGTGCTTGCATCTCAGCTTTAATGTGTCCAATAACATCTAGTGGGGCTTCACATGCCTTAACTTGGCCTTTGATGGCTGCCAAGTGCTGTTTAAGCCGAAAATTCCCCCCACCCTTAATCAATTTCTTGCAATACTTGCAATATATGTCCCCCTGAACAACATCTGCATGGATCCATGCAGGATCTTTTGCTTTTGGGGCCATGAGTGTAGAGTGCAGATCTTGATTCTGAGCTAGAAGTTGACATGCAAAGACAAAAGAAAATTCCAAACATAATAAGAAACCATCAATTTTTAACTTCTGTTTGTAAGTTAAAATTTAAAATTTCTGTTTGAAATTTAATTGATAAAATTTATGTTGAAAATTAAAATTCTGTGTTTGCAATGTAAATTGTAAATTCTGTCACCGGCTCACCTGTGTAAATTTGTGTGGGTGTGGGAGTGTGGGAGACCACAATCGACTCTCCCCATAGCGGCTTCTCTCGAGTCCCCACCACTCTGCTGTGCGCAATCTCTCTCCGCGGCTTCTCCCCACCACTCCATGAGTGCTGTACGCAGTGACTCTTCTCCCCAAACTCCACACTGCACAGTGCAGTGGCAGTGTGCATAGTCTGCTCGCTACTAACTCCACGTACACCGTCCAGACTCCACTGCTTGCTGCTAACTCCACGTCCACCGTCCATACTCCACTGCTCGGTGCTAACTCCGGAGTCTCCCCTCTCTTGCTGGCCACAGGTGAAGGTAAAACATTTGCAATGGGGAATGGTAGGGTTGGGTAGAATCTAGGTTTGTAGTGTAGGTTAGATTAGTTTTAAAAAATAAAAATAAAAACTTTAAAAAATATTTTTTACTGCCCCACGGGCCCACCGCAAACCGGCCGATTTTTTACGTAAATTGGTTGGCCGGACCGGTTCGGTACCGAACCGGACCTCCGAACCGATTCAGAGACCAGTTTGAACCGGTTGGGTGATAAATCGGTGAATCGGCCAAATCTGAAACCGATTTCACCGATTTTTAAAACATTGGTCCTATATGGACAGGCGGTCCTGTGTAGACTGAGATGAATGTTGTCCTGTGTGGACTGTATTGACCTTTTTTATAATGACGAGATGTACAAGACAAGCCATGACGATCAGATCATGCTCATATGTGTTCCAACGTGATGATACCTCTCTAGTTGAGAGGGAGTGTTGTTGTTGTAGCTACGTGATGTATCCTCACTAGCTAAAGCCCCGGTTGGAAAAGTCACTTCAAAGTCATGTATAAATAGGAGAGATGCCTCCTCATTTGTCACCACCTCAAGCAAGTTCGCTAACGCAAGGATAAGTTCGATTTCTGGTTGTAGAAGACAATTTTCTGGGGCTTCTTCTTTGGCATCTTTTCTCTCTGTGATTTTCATCACTCTTATCTTTGATGTACTTGTATTATGTACTGAATCTCCGAGTAAGAAAGGTTTGCTGGGTTTTTCCCGAGTTTGGGTTTTCCCAGGGTAAACTATTGTGTCTCTATTTTGTTTCTTTGCATAGTTATCTTTCAGTGATCCTATATTTTTTTCTAAGTTGAAAGAGATGAAAATTATACTGCTATAATTGAAAATTTAACAAAAAGGACAATGATGGTTTATTAGAAGTTTTATTGGCAACCTTTGCATTGAACATTTTCTTAATTTGGATCTAAGTTGAAACTTGCAAACTTGCATTATTCTGTTTAAAGTTTGGATAGAAAAATACAAAAGTTTAAGTTAAATTTGATGGGTTATGGACTTTTAATTATAGTAGCATAATTCGGGCGTATTGGTAGTTCGTATACGGAAATTTGGAACAAATTCGAATTCATCGAATATTCGGTGTAGGTGTAATACGGATACGGATTCTTACTAATAGATAATTAAATTTTGAGAACCAATTAACAAAAACCAAACTTTAATTACTTAAACACTATAAAATAGAAATACCATTCAATTTCTTAATAACTAGTTGTCTGCTCCCACACTCTAGGTTGTTGAGATTTTATATTTTTGTTTTTTAATTATATGTTTGATTTTATTATATAAATGTCTATGTACATTTATGCTGTATTTGTGAATATTTTATAAAAGTATTATATATAAGCAGTCTACTTCCATATTTTATTTGCACTACATTTTTTCATTATGTATTTTTTCCGTATCAAATCGTATTTGTACTTGAATTATGCTACTATGCTTTTAATGGGAAAATAGAAGACCTATCTTCTATATTATAGTAAGAAAAATATATGATACAACTTATCGAAAAAATGCTTTTTGATCTAATGATGTTTAAAATGCGTGAATCCCATCTGCTATTTGAGGTTGAGACCTAGCAGAAAATGCTGTGTGAATCTCATATGCTAGTTGAGGATGAGACCTAGCAGAAAAGGCTTAGTGTTTTACTTCAACCTTTTCCCTGTTTTCTCACTTATGGCTTAATTGGTTATGTTTCAAGTATGCCTTTTATCATGCTATCAAACTTGAAATACAACTATTGCAATTATTATAACAAATGTTTCTGGGGCAGGATATGTTCTCAGTAAAACTTACAAGACTCAGATTCATTTGTTGTATGTGGATTTCAATTAAAGTTTCAGACTTTAAAGTATATGTTAACTATACGTGGAATACTGTGTCAACGTTTTGAGTCTATTATCTTTGGTAACTATTATGCTTTGAGTTATAGAAAAAAATGGATTTTGATGGATTTGGAGAAGCAACATGGATTTTCCATGTCTGGAATGTTACTGAATTTACCCACATGGTATTCTCTTGGGATCATATGCTGGTCTCAAGTGTTGATTTTTTTAAACACTACTAAGCTTGGGATATGCTATTTTTTTGCAGGTCAATGCATTTGATCATATCCGAGTCATTGCATATTCTAAGAGTGCAAAACATTTTCTCCATATATCCTCTAGCCGCTATGGAGACAATAGTAGGCCTGTTGATGTAGATAGTTATCGAGTTGTGGGTGAACAGAACAAAAACAAGGGCATTCAAAACATTTGTCTGCATGAAAATGAGGGGTTTTGTAGACGTTCTATAATTCCTTCCATTAGCATAGACATACGGAAAGACATGAGCATGACTGTGGGTGATGGACATCGAGTAACAATATTAGAAATGACAGAAATGGATAAGACAGATCCAGAAACCTGCAAGCATTGTGATCCTCCTGGAGCAGCAGCTACTCAAAATATTGATGACTGTAATGAACAGTTAGAAAACATTTCGAATTTTCCCTCTCAAAATTTGATTCCGGGACAGGAGACGAGTCAAAGTGAGCATAATTTGACTGCAGATTGTCACAGCCAGTTTCTACCAATATTTCCATGGTTAACTGCAGATGGCCAAACAAATACAACGATGCTGAAAGCATTAACACGGCGTGTTGTGGGAGTTGTAATGCAACAACCTGGAATTTTGGAAGTAAGCCTTGAAAACTTTCAAATTGATTTCCCTATTTCTGGTTGAACATTGTTTTGATTTTTATCATCTTAAACTAGGTATTTAGCTTTTATTTACTTTTCATCAACCATCTACAGGATAACCTTATCAAGCAACTTGACATTTTAAACCCACAGGTATGAAATTTTCTACAGTGATTGTGCAATCTAAGATATTTAAAATTCACTTTGGTTTCTAACTCTGTTTGAATGTATTACCATTCTGGTATTATGTTAAGTGTGTAGTAACATGCATTTTGTTTTGGTGTTGCGTCAGACTGCCAGAAAGTTGCTCCAGTTACTAGAGTTGGATAACCATCTTCATGTGAGGACAATGTATCAATCAATCAGCTCTCCTCCCAGCATATTGAAAGGTGTGATTGGAGCTAATTTTGAGAAACAAAAATCAGTTTGGAGAAAACACTATTATGCAAATCCAACGAGTACTGCAGTCTTATAATATATTGCCATAATGTTCTGAATATGTTGTCTTGTCTTCAATATCTTTCATGGGGCCAATTTCATATGTCCTTCCTATATTAATTATCACAAATTTACATGCCAACTCTTCGTGGCAAGGAAGGGGAAAGTCACATCTTGAATGGATTTGGTGCATGCCTGCAAGAAAACGGCTCCCATGGTTTTTGGAGAATAGCTGTCAATAGCACTCACACTAGAATTTTTTGCTGCAGTTTATATAATCAATTAGGAATCAGCAGATTCATTGTAATGGATGCCATCTCTTAGTATTTCCCACATAATGAAAAATGCGCTGCACAATCATCCACTTAAAAGCATAGAGGGAAATCCAGAGTCCTTAAACTGTGATTGTCTTCAAACTCGGATTTTGAATAAATTCCTCTTAGAAGCAAAAATCAACACAGTTGAAGCTGTTACGTATTTTGCTTCTTGTTGTATGATGTGCTGAATATATTCTCTTTTCAAATCCTACAGCCAAGCAATGGTTAGAATTTCCTGTGAATATCACGGTTGGATTGACTAAATTTTGACCAGTTATGTCACATGTATGGTAAATCATTTGTATCTCTTGTATATAATTATGGCAAAGGAAAATGCCATTTTCTTGTATTGTTAAGATTGCTTATTTTCTGAAGCAGCGTATTTTCTAAAACATAGCACATGAGGCAACTTTTTTAATACTTTTAAAAATTAAAGCTGTTTACTGATTTAACACCGACTGTGTGGGTAAGGTATGGCATCTCTTTGGTGTGTTAGCACATAGAAATGTTGTCCAGCCTATTCTGAAGATGAGCAATGGATAGTAAGTATATAGGTGCCATCATGCTTTTGTCAAGTCTTGAAAAGGTGTAACACCTGCTGAAAATATAGTGCACCCTGTTTGCATGCCAATGTTAAATTTTCAGCACTGTCGATGAGTTGTGTTACCTGATGTGATGTACTTGTAGATTGCTTGTGTTGCTAGGAAGATGTCAAACTATTGTGCTAAATGTTACTAGTTATAAGTGGAATCAATGGACAGTGGGGATTTGGTGATATCGGGGTTGACTGTAACAAACCAATTTAATCTATTATGCTAATTTTAACTGATAAATAGTTTAGATGAAAATAAGTTGAAATTTAGAAGCATAAGAAGATAAAGAAGACCAAGTGCAATGGCTCTTTAATATGAATACTCCTAACTATTGATGATTCACAATCTGACATCTAGGTCCATTGGATGTAGTTTGGGTGGCTGGGAAGAATATTTGTTACCCTCACCTAAGTTCAATTCTTGTAAGTGACGTGATGCTCTTGTTGAGCCCCTATGTATTGACTATGTAATTGTTTGACTAGACATGTAATTCTGGCCATACATTAATTCTTTGGAATAGCAGGTGTTAACATATTTCCATTGAAAAGAAGAAAAAATCTGACATCTAGATTTGAACCATTATCATAGAATAAATAAATAAAAATTTGCCTCAAATATTCAATTTAATAAATGAACACTAATCTTTAAAATGAGCATTTTCCATCTCTTTTTATTTTGAGTAGTATGCAATACACAATTTGTGCCAGGATTACATGTCAAAGGTGGTTGTCCATTGAACAAATATCATTTATGAAGCCTTCAAGGTCAATGGTGTGACCAAGTAGCCTATTGACCATTATGATAGTAGTTGAACTGTTGTTACTATAAAAGGTAAGGGTAAAATCCATAGGCAGCTGTAGGAAAATTTGGTTAGCTAGAAAGTGGGAGAAGGAAGAAACGTATGCATGCTTGAAAACCATATCATTAGCTTGAGTGATCTATAGGTTGACCAAGAGAGCAAGAAGTGAGGTCTTTAAGATTGTTATCCAGTATTATGGAATGAAGTGTTTTTCTTTGTTTCCAATTGTTTCTTGAGTCATTGTTGTGGATGCCATATCTCACAAATAAAGATAAAATAAAATAGTGCCTTGAAAATCAAATAACAATATCTAGGAGTCTTACCTAATAGTCACAATTAACTAAGGCACATGTCAATCTTTGTATTACAGCCTATGCTAAAAAGTTCAAGGATATAAAGCACTACAAAGTATACATTGTTAATTTGGAATAAAATCTAATACAACACAGCTTGAAAAGCTTTTGTAACTTGAATCAGAGTATTAGAAAACAATGAGAACTTTTGGAACTACCACTAGGTTCTAGCAAAATTGAATTTATCACTAGGAAGAAGAAATATTTGTGGGGCTTTCAAATGCTAACATTTCTGTTTTCAAGATTGTGTTTTAGTGTAAGTAATTCAACGTGATTTTTCTTCCATGAGCATTAATGAACTCACATCATCCACTTTGAACCCGTTGCATCAGTGGATGTTCACAAGGGTGAAGTGGGATTGAAACTATGTAAACAATTTGTACACCATCAATCACCACTCCTAGGACTTGCACTTGGTAATTTCATCATCCACTTTGAACTCAAGAAGAAGAAATATTTGTGCGGCTTTCAAATGCTAACATTTCTTTTTTCAAGATTGTGTTTGTAAGTAATTCAACGTGATTTTTCTTCCATGAGCATTAAGGAACTCACATCATCCACTTTGAACCCGTTGCATCAATGGATGTTCACAAGGGTGAAGTGGGATTGAAACTAGGTAAACAAATTGTACACCATCAATCACCACTCCTAGGACTTGCACTTGCTAATTAGGGCTTCTTAGAAAAATCACCCATCTTAAAACTCATTTGGTGCAAGTGTGCTTGACCATAGAGTTTCCCCCATAGTCGAGTGCATATAGCTTGCCACCACATTTACAAAATAACATTTACAAAATCTTAGCAAGTATTGTGAATATGAACTATTCATTTATATTTCTCAACTCTTTATTTAAGTATGCGTGGGGCTTTTGTAGTGCAACATTTCATTTTTAGGTAAACTACATAGAATATTAAGTCATTAAGCAAAATCTTACTTCCACAAACATTAGTCATAATGACCAATTTCTCCTGAGCTTGAAAAATTCAGTTAACATTCATTGCATTAGCTAAATCTCACATGGTGAAAAAGTGGGATTGAAACTAGCAAATTGAATGGCACATACTTGCACTACCTAACTTTCTTGAGGTCACCCATCCCCAGGCTCTTAGATGGTGAGTCATATAAAATGTCCAAAATGAAGTAGAGGTATTTGTACCACTACACATTAGATGAATGGAAAACATGTAAGGCATGTAAAATGGTCCTATATATAACTTCAGTGTAACTAGTGATTTACATATGAGAAGTAAAAAACATTTTTGTCACCAATGATCGCCAAAAAGTGGTTAACGAAGTTCATAGAAATTTGTGCAATTAATGCAAAATTGAAATTTCACTTTCTTTCTACAAGGTTAATTTTATCTTATGTTGAATTTTCTCTACAACTCGAATATGATTTCTATCTTCAATAAATTAATTAACCATCGATTATGCGTAGAATTCTATGAAGATTCAAATCTAAAATTTATGAGTAAAAATACATTGAGCTATAAATTAGAAAAATGCACATTGGAAATACACAGTCATCACATTCATTTGACACATTAATTTTTGGCCAATGCCCCTGGAAAAACCCTGAAGGGAAAACTAGTTCAAGAGAGACTTTATTTATGAGCCCACATAAAATTTCTATTACAACAATGAGTTAACGACATAAAATGCACATGTACTTTCTTGAAAATTTGTGTCAAGCTCCTTGAAAATCATGCCAAACTCTATTGCACCTCTTCAAATTTCGTGCCCAATTATGTTGTATGGCCTCAAAATTCGAGCTAGATTCTACTGTGCAAATTAGTCTTGAAATTTGTGTCAATTGTTGTATGGACTAGCCTCGAAATTTATACCAGAAATGTAGTTGCATGGACCTCAATTTTTGTGCCTCTTACTCAGTTGTATAGACCTCGAAATTTGTGCCAAGAAATTCACCATACATAGCAACAATTAATGCACTGTACAACCAGTAATAAATGCTATATGTTTCTTCGGATGCATGCCCAGTCTCCTCCTGGGAAATGTGCCCGCTCTTAGCTACTCTCTTCTCCTCTTTCTTCAACTCTCTTGTTCTCTCTTCTTGTGTCCCTCCACTCTCCTCGTGTCTCTTTTATAATTTCAATAATGACTCTTCTGCTACATTCGGATCTCAACGATCAAGATTAGATCTTGGTCTCACTAGATCTACACTTGTGACCTAATCTCTATTTAAGATGACTTAATCACTTAAGTCAACTTTATAGTCACTTAAGTCATTAAATATAAAAGTCAATGTATAAAATCACTTTATAAAGTGTTCACCTAGAGAGTTTTGCTCTAACACTTCCACATGCTAGACACCACCAATGTAGAAGTACTTGTCTAAGTTGACCCACTCAAAAACTAAAATTCCCTCTTAGTGAAGAAGGTTCTTCTCGAACCTCCACCTAGATCTGTCTCCAACCCCATCACTCCATCAACCGCTGTAGTTTCTCCCTCTAAACCAGAAGGCCTCTCTGCCACCTACATTGGATCTTGTGTTGAAGACCTATTCCTGCAAAACATGTTCCAAAGAGTCTCAAACTCTTGAGCATCCAACTGAGTCATCTCATACCAGCTAAGTCTCTTGGCAGTACTGGAAGGAGTCTCACAGCCATCTATCATAGATATTGCATGGACCCTGAATCCAAGATCTCCTTGGACCCAATCACAGGTTGTCTCAACAACCTATACGATCTCCCTTGTCTAACACAAAACACTCCAGATGTGTCAAGGGTAGCTCCCTCTGGATATATAAGTACGTGTCCATGTTGGAACACCATGTTATATCCCTCATCCTCCAAAGATGATATTGAGAGCAAACTAAGCTTTTGCTTTGGTACTAACAATACCTCAACCACCTTCAGAGATTCCCTTGACTCTAGTTGGAATCTCACACATACAACTCCCTTTATTGCATGCATGGTACTAGTCCCATAACCCACATGGCAGTTCGAGTCTACCTTTGAAACACTAAGGAACACTGATCTCATTCCTGTCATATGGCTAGATGCACGACTGTCGACAACCCATGCGCCAATGTTGTCAAACGCTGCACTACCACTACTTGAAAGTTAAGAGACCAGAGAAAATTCCTTCTCAAACTTCTCAGCAAAGTCCTCAATCTTAGCTGATGCTGCTGTCTGTGCCTAATTCTTGCCCTTCTTCTTTTTATTTGGACATGGACTCACATAGTGGCCAGTCTTGTGACATGCAAAGCATTTCTCTTTGCTAATGTCCTTCTTTCCTTCTCCTTTGCTCTTCTTCCTAGTATGAAGAGCAACATTCTCCTCATCCCCATGATGCTGGCCCATGTGGCTAGAGCTAATTCTCAGCTCCTGAATGAAATCATCCCAAATTATAGTCTATGTAGGCATGTTCTCTCTAACAATGATCGCACGCACAGTCTTTCCATGGTTTTGAGAAACCATTCAAGGCAGTTCTAACCAACGCTGCATCATTCACTGTTTCACCAACAACACCCAACTCATCATGTACCTGTGAAATTCGGGTATGGTATGATGTAACATTGTCAATCTTGCTCATCTTGGTATCTCTCAGTTTCTTCCTCAAAACCATTTTCCGACTTTGATTATTTACAACTTTGTCAAAGCTGCCCACACATCAAAGGATTTCTTTTTACCGGTCACATGAGGCATAATGTGGTCTTTCACTGCATCAAGAAGAATATGTTTTGCCTTCACATTCTTCTTATTATATTCATCCAAAGGATCGGGATCAATAGGAATGGAGACAACTTTTTCAGTTATGTCCCATTGATCAAATTCTTCCAACAACAAAGTGATCATCTCCTTCCATGGAATGAAATTTGATGCACCCTCCAACCTATCCTCATATCGCAAGCCAAATGTCAAAGACTTACTTCACTTGACCAACCAATAATACTTTTCCATTCCTTTTTCTAAGCAAAACCCACTACAATCCCCGCAAATCCTTGTGCAAAAAAGGAAAAAAAGTTGTGCCCTTTCTCAGAGTCCTAGCTTTGATACCATGTTGAATTTTCTCTATAACTCAAATTTGATTTCTATCTCCAATAAATTAATTAACCACATATTAATGCATAGAATTCTATGAGCATTCAAATATGTAATTTATGAGCATAAATACATTGAGCTATAAACTGGAAAAATGCATAGTGGAAATACACGGTCATCACATTCATTTGATACATTAATCTCTGCGAAATGCCCCTAGAAAAACCCTGAAGGGAAAACTAGTTCAAGAGAGAAATTTTATTTATGAGTCCACATAAAATTTACGAGTGTTACACCAGTGATTTAACAACATAAAATGTACCTGTACTTTTTTGGAAATTCGTGCCTAGCTCCTTGAAAATCATGGCAAACTATGTTCTACGGACTCCTCAAATTTTGTGCCCAATTTTGTTATACAACCTCCTAGAAATTCGAGCAAGATTCTCTTGTGCAAATCACTCTCGAAATTTGTGTCAACTGCTGTACGAACTTGGCTTGAAATTTGTGTCAAAAAATGTAGTTGTATGATCCTCCATTTTCGTGCCTCTTACTCAATCGTATGGACCTTGAAATATGTGCCAAGGAATCAGTTGTATGGGCCCGCAATTAATGCGCTGTATAGCCAACAATAAATGGTGTACATTGTCTTGGGATGCATGCCCAGTATGTGCTAGGTCCTATGGGGACCTAGCACATGTCCATATGACTCAATATTTATGTTTACCATGTTTAAATACATTGACATGTGAACTTTAATAACCTCTTAAGGCCTAACCATCAATATGACCATTCCAGCTTTGGAGGAGTAGGTGAAAAACTCGAAAACTATAAGTCGTTTATTCAACAACATATAATTAACAAGAAAAAAACACCTTGGAATACCTGGCTTGATGTTTAAGTCCTAGGAAACCAAGTCCTTTAAAAAAAACCCAGGATAGTACATTTTTACAACTTCCCCTCAGCGAATGAACATGTGTTTAAACAAAAATAAGAAAGGGCCTAGGAAGGCCTGGATGGACTTCTGAACTTGAAATTTGAACCAGTAATATTTTCATCTTTGGCAGCTCACTAGAAAGTCCAACTGAGTGTAACCTAGTTGGTAACAGATTTGACCTAAATAAAAGAAAATATTGTTAAGTGATTTAACATCTAAAAGAAGAATACAATGGGTTACATTTATTGTTTTATATTATTGTATTTACTGTTAAAGTACATTTTCAGATCTAGTTATTGCATGATATGTTGCCTTAGGAGGGTTGAAAACTTATGTCTAAGTTTGATGTATTTTCTCTTTGAATTGTTATGAAATTTGGGGCTATTAAAAGTAAATTATTGTGATATTTATGTTGTTTGTTTTATATACTAATTTACAGCAGTCCTAAAGGCTAAAATCCTAAGGGTAAGATGTTAGTTTTTGAGTAAACTTTTTTTTAATAGTTTAATTGGAAAAATTAAAAATGTAATAAAAGTGTGGTTTAGAGTCCGATTTTTCCATGGGGGTGCTCATTTTCTAACTCAGAGCACCCACTTTACCCCTAGACCCACTTTCATAAGTTTTCAAGTAATTATTTATTTCCAAAATTGAATATTACTCAAAAATAGTAAAAGAGACAAAAAAATGGAGAAAATAAAGAAACCGACGATTTCTAAAAACTTAGAAACATGCCTAAAGTGAGTTTTATGAGTTGGAAAAGTAAAGTGGAAACAATCCTAAGGTTTATAAAACACTCTGGAGTGTTTTTCTCGGCAAATAAAGGCAAGATGAGTTTTCTCTCCAAGTGGGGAGCACAACTCTCAAGAAAAAGTGGCAAGTTGTAAGATAAAGCAAGTAAGTGGAGTTAGGAATTGGAAGTAAGCTGATTTGCAGCCTTTTCCAACCCATTACAACTCACTCTGAGTTGTGTACAACCCAAGCAAGGCGTCATCTCTTGGGCAAGTGCGCCCCCCTTATGCTTGGATTCATCTATTTAAGCAAACACTCTCTCCATTGATCAGGGGTGAATGAGAACCGAAAAGCTGCTTCCATTGTAATACTATTGATTATTTTGAATAAAGGATTTGGAGGTCAAGAATTGTGTAGAATTTTCATGTGTGGATGAATATTGTTTTGTGCTCATGAAGTAATCGGCGTTGTACTTTTCTTGCATTCTTGGTGGTTCTGTTGGGCCTTTGAAGGAGAGCTATTTCTAGGTAGGGTAAGATTGAACAGTTTGTTTGCTTGCAATCTTACTATATATTTGTTTCAGATCTCTTAGAATTATATTATTATTTTGTTTAATGATCCTGTTTTTCTAAGTTTTTGTGGCAAGTAACACCAAGTTTTTCTAATCACTTTTCTGTGCAAGATCTTGTCCAAGTTGCAGGTTATCTTAGTTAAAGAAGAGGTTGAGCTTGTTTGCATCTTCCTCCTTTCCAAGATTATCATAAAGATATAGTCCCTCTGTGCCCCACTGTGAAAAACTCCATCGCCCAAGTACTAGCATCAAGATGCTTTTCTCATTCTTTCATTATGCAAAACTAAAATTTACTTTTATGGTTACTAGTTACTTTAGCATTGTTGATCAAGTTAGTGCATAAAAATATATCACAAACTAATTTGATTTGCATTTGCTTGTTTTTTTAAGTTTAGATCTGATTTTTAAAGGTTCATTTTTATAGATCTAGCTTCTAACAAGTACTTGTTTAAAACTTTAATTTTTATCTCTTAAATGTACTTGAAGATTATGTCAAAATTTTTATGCTTTTAAATGATTGTCTAGCATCTTTGGCTTATATTTGCTTGCTGTTTTGCATCAATTAATGAACAGGTAGATTTAAGCCACCCGGGAGCCTTTCCTCTTGCTACTTGTTCTATGGGCGTTTTTAAAGCCTCAAATTTTGTAAATTTGTGTTTCCTATTCTACAAATGAACACAAATATTCTTATTTGTAATTATTGTAAAAAAAAAGGAGTGAGTGGGAAGCCAAGCACCCACACCCCATCCCCCAAGGCGGGATCCATGTCGATTTTTTTTTGTTTTGTGTTTTTTTTTAGATTAGTAAATTTCATTTAAGTTATTATTCTATTTCATAAAGTTTTTACTTCCTTTTAAAATTTACGAATCCATCTGTGTTCCCGAAGTACCTGAAAATGGAAAAGAGAGTAACGGTACAATGATTCTTTAAACAACCACACGATTAATAAAATTATTAAAATAAACTTAGGCTTTAGTTACCGTATGCTCTTGTGAACACTGCAGGCCTTTGGCTGGAATGGTGGGACAATCATAAAGGGATTAAAGTGACTAACTTAATAGGACAATCCACCTAAGACGAATCTTTAAGAACTCGGGAGGTCGCAAAGAGCGAGTAATACAAAGTCAGAGGGCTAATTTAAGCAGGTTATGCCTCACCCTGTTGGACCCTTGGTAAAGCTTCTTTAATGCTTAGTTCAAGAAGATTATTATTAGTGGGACAAACCAAGAAGTAACCCATTCCCTAATCCACTCATTTAATAATATTAAAATTTACCAACCAAGACACTACAATACTTTCACCGAGACCACAGAAGCAACCCTGACAAGCACTCCATTTTCATCGGCACTGATCTTTAATGTTTTATTTTTTTTTATTTTTTATGTTTAAGTTATTTTTTATCAATGTCATGAATGGTGTTGTATCTTAAAGGTTGTGGGTTTTAATTTCACATTTCAATGATTTATGGTTTTTTTTAAGTTATTATATCTTAACTCCTAGAATAGTTGTTTTTTATTCATTTCATAGATTAACAACCTTATATTATTTTAATAGGGACCACCCCACTTGGCTTCACTAGGAGAAAGCCTAGATGGAGGAGTCAAGATCAAGTGACATCATTTGACTCTTACATGCCCCCAAGGTCGTACCCAGTGGCTTGAAGATTTCTTCCACGTGACCCGAGGTGTGAATTAGGAGGCAACAAAATCAACAAGACATAAATCACTGTAAATAACAATGCATAAAGAAAATATCTCTGGAAATACAAATATGCAAATAATACAAGATGTGGACAATTGGAAACTTCATATATAAGCTCAAGATGGAGTACAAGTATATATCATAACCTTCTCTGAAGGCTAGTACAAAATCCAACCTCCTTAAATCCTTAGCTAGGGTAAATCATCAAACCTTAGCTCAACCATGAAGATTCAAGTGCAATAATTTATCCAATGCAATATCCAAGGCAAGGAATCCTCCTCTTCTTAACAAATCCACCCTAGGGTTTTCTATTAAGACACTACAATACTTTCACCAAGACCACAGAAGCAACCCTCACAAGCACTCCATTTTCATCGGCACTGATCTTTAATGTTTTATTTTTTATTTTTTATGTTTAAGTTATTTTTTATCAATGTCATGAATGGTGTTGTATCTTAAAAGTTGTGGGTTTTAATTTCATATTTCAGTGATTTATGGTTTATTTTTTAAGTTATTATATCTTAACTTGTAGAATAGTTGTTTTTTCTTCATTTCATAGATTAACAACCTTATATTATTTTAATAGGGACCACCCCCCTTGGCTTCACTAGGAGAAAGCCTAGATGGAGGAGTCAAGATCAAGTGACATCACTTGACTCTTACATGCCCCCAAGGTTGCACCCAGTGGCTTGAATATTTCTTCCACGTGACCCGAGGTGCGAATTAGGCGACAACAAAATCAACAAGACATAAATCATTGTAAATAACAATGCATAAAGAAAATATCTCTGGAAATACAAATATGCAAATAATACAAGATGTGGACAATTGGAAACTTCATATATAAGCTCAAGATGAAGTACAAGTATATATCATAACCTTCTCTGAAGGCTAGTACAAAATCCAACCTCCTTAAATCCTTAGCTAGGGTAAATCATCAAACCTTAGCTCAACCATGAAGATTCAAGTGCAATAATTTATCCAACGCAATATCCAAGGCAAGGAATCCTCCTCTTCTTCTTAACAAATCCACCCTAGGGTTTTCTATCAAAACCCTCATCTCCAATATTCTAACTCCAAGATCCTCCGAGATGCACAAGAAGACCAGGAAACCCCAGTGCCGAGAGAGAGAGAGAGAGAGAGAGAAACTAATGAAGATCCCATAGAGAGAAATCCAATATTATCACGAATGTCTCCTCCACTACATCAAACCCTAATCACAAAACTCCAACAAAGGTGTCCTCCTTCCCTTCCATTTGTTTCTCCTAGGGTTCATGAGAAAACCCTAAGAAATCTCTCCTAGAATACAAGTACAAAAAAAATATAAATGATGATGTGATGATTACATAAAATGACTCTTTCCTTCCTCTATTTTTATAAGAGATAAGGGAGGCTGTAATGTCCCTTTTTAAATTTTTATTAAAATGGTGAAATTTTCAATTTTTCCACTAGTTCGACCCTTAACTAGTATTGGTCTCTTGGTCTCCAAATGCTCCCAAATTGTTACATAAGGTGCATGGATGATATTAGGACATAATTACGAGATTCAGGGATGCTTTAGAGTCTTCAAAATGCTTCTTCAACTCTCCTTTAAGTTCTGTCCAAAGTAGGGAGTTTGACGAGCAATTTGGGGTTCAAATCCCCCTTGGGTAGGTGCTGAAGATGGCTCTCCAAATGCTATTGGACCCTCTCGAATTTCAAAACAGAATCAGGGGACATCAATATAGTCCAATATGCATCACCATTTAGTTAATTAATTCTTCTACAACCCTCTCCAATCAGATACAAAAGATTGGTTTCGACCTTGGGGAAAATGATAGGCAATCTTCTCCAAATGCTATGAAATTGAACAATATGACTCCAAAATCTTATGCACTGAAAATGAAACTTGTATAACACATTAATAACAGTCCATACATCATAAATTCATCAGTGGTTCACTTGTCCATTCGAATATATCAACATATCATTGGCATACATCAACATAGTGGGGAAATTGGCACCATTTGCTCATTAATGATCATATTTACATAGTTCCACTTGGGATTTCGACTTGAAACTATTCTCAATATGAAGAACAGAGTATTTACATCATATGATAACATAATGGGGCATTAGAAGCTCCCCCAAAGAGTACAACGGCTCACCAAGTGCACAATTCCTCAAGGATCATGAATATGCTGAGAAAACTTGAAATGGTTGGAGAAACAAGCTGAACTAGAAGCGACCAGGAGATTCCATGTAGATTGAACCTGCAACATATGACTCCATTAAATCTCCAAATGAAAGGTCTGAATAGCCTTTCCAATTATCAACTAGGATGGGAATCTTTCACCCTCGAATTCGATGCTAAGGCAAGTAGAGTAGCACTCCACTAGCTCTCCTCTCAAATGAAAATTCTGAAAGTGATCAAAAGCCACCATCCTTATTTGTTATTGTATTTTATAAACTTCTAAGTCCTCCATGTGTTGAATTCCTTCTAAGAGCTTCATGCCAACTCAAGCTGGGAAGAGATTCCAATGTGTGCCACTTGTCCCTCCAATTCTAGCCTCCTCCACCAAATTCGAATAGGTGTCTCTTTGGATTCCCTAACTCCCTTGAGCACCCTCTTGGAGGATATTTTTAGCCCTGACATGTAATATATGTCAGATGTCAGCCACCAGGTCTGATTTGTGTCATAGGTGTCATAGCATCTTCATCGTTGTTGTCATAGAGCTAGGGAATCTAGCCCAAGTGTCCCACTAGCTCCAAATTGCCTCTTCCTCTTCCATGGGAGTTACTCTTCCTCTACATTTATACCTCATTGAGTCATGCCAAGTATTATTCCCTTCCAACTCATCTCAAGAACATTGGAATTCTCATGGATTCGAATTGACAAGAGGGGGATGCCATGTGGCATAGAAAATCTAGCTTGTGTGGGTCCCACATCATCCATGTGTCTTCATGATCAATTGCCACTTTGATTTTCCCTTGTATTTATTTATTTATCTCCTTTATTAAATATTTATGCCATTCTAATGTCCAAACATTATTTATTATCCCCCTTATTTCAAATCCCAATGGTTCCACCCCCACGCTAGGGAACTAGTAATTTTCCTCCATGACATTTCATTTGGATGGGTATATTACAAGCTTTGAATTGGGAATTTCTCTTAATTTGACCCACCTTGTCCATTTGGATCTAATTTCACATTATTACTAACTTGGACACCATTCTTGGAAATTATTTGACCCTTAGCATCAATTTCACAAACTATCATGAGTATGGCTAAGGGGCTTAAGCCATTGTGACCCAATGCAAAACTTTGGGACATGAAAAATCATCCCTTCCCAATATTGCTTGTCCTCAAGCAATTTCAACACATGTATGTGGAAGAACCTGCTTTCTTTCCAAAATTTTGCTTCCCAAAACTTCTCTTCTGAGTAGAGCCACCCATGCACTACAATTGTGTGTTTCCAAAAGCAAGGAGATGTGGATTCTCTTTTTTCATTTTGATATCCACTGTAACATCACCACTAAACACCAAAATTTTAATTAAATCCATCAAAACCAAGTTGGCACAATTACTCTTTACCTCTTTCATATTTTGGAAACCCTTTCTGATACCATTGCATAATTCTTTGAAGTTGCCACCGAGTTTCCCAACTTTGAGTCTTCGAGATTCCATGAAGATTTTAGAGAGGAACCACCATGCTTGTTGCTGTACTACTCTGATTAAAACTTTATTAAGTGGGGAATCCATTTCCCATACTACTTGTTTCCCAAAAAAATTGAAATCAATGGGACTAAAAATTATCCCAGGGTCCCATTGCTTGTATTGCACTCCAACACTTAAGAGTGCTCTCCAACCCATACCATCAGGAAAGAGAATTCTTGGATCCCATTTTCTTGTATGCATTCTTCCAAACATCACAAGTATAAAATATATATCATCAAAGTACATAACAACATAATAAAAATGTACATCAAGGAGGTGCCTCATCAAAGAATCATGAAAGTGCTTATACCTCCAAGTAAGTAGACCACCATTTGCCAAGTGCATACAAGCTTCAAGTGACCAATCAAATCTTATCCAATGACATAGGTGAGGATACCATGTCCTATAATGCTTCTCCAAAAGGATGTAAGATGCATCAAAATAATCATCCATGTCTTCTTTCATCCAAGAAGTGAATGAAGATCCTCCACTAAAATATGAACCAAGTAGGGAGCAAAGGAAACAATAATCCTTCAAGGGGCTCACATAAGTAGAATTTGTGCATCCATGAACATGTGTATCATCAAGAAATAACAAAGGATGTTGCTACCAATAAGAATTTGCTCCAATCATATATCTCTTCACCCAAGTAGTGGATGAAGTTCCTCCAATATCAATTGAACTAAGCAAGGAGCAAGGGAAATCATGAGTCTTCAAGTGACTCAAATGAACATCATAAGTGCATCCATGCATATGTGTTTCATCATAAGGTAACAAAGAATGATGCTGCAAATGTAAATAAGAAATGGCTCTAATAATGTCATCATATGAAGGAGAGATAGGAGTTTCATGCTCCTCATGTGGCACCATCAAAAATAAACCTTTCACCCATACTTCATTAGGATGAATGCTGCAAAATATGGAAGTGTAGGATGTAGGAGAATGAACCAAATCATACAAATGATCAGAAAGTGCAGAAGTGTCCTCATGTGAATGCTCCATAACGGTAGGATCATGTACCTCCCTCAAAAGTGCAAAAAATTCCTCATAGGTTGGTTCCAAGGCAGTGGAATCATACACTTCTTCAAAAATTGTGTCACCATTTCCAAGAGGAAACTCAAGTTCCTCTTCCACCACATCAAGTGCTTGGATCTCATCAATAACATCTTCAAACACATCAATCACATGCAATTTTCCATGTTTCTCATGATATACCATGTCATGAGAATCCTCCATGCAATCTACCATCTGAAAATTTGAAACATAGGAGGAAGAACAAGTATATTGCAACCTTTCAAGAAGTTGCTCATTTTGAATTTTGAGTTTATGAATATCCTCATCATTCTTCAAGTATGCATCATGTAACAATTCATTAAACTCAACCAAATTGTTTCTATCAAAAAGTAAAGACATGAAATTACCTTTGATGTTACACATTTCTCTTTGAATCTTTTCCATGTTTTCAAGGAAGGATGGATCCTTCAATGAAGAAACCTTCCTACAAGAATTTGATACTAATGCTTGAGTGTCATGGAGAATGATAAGGGTCTCTTGGATCTTCTTTTTATTCATCTTTAATGACCCTTCAAGAAAAAGAGGCTCTTGCAAGTGAACCTCCTCCTCTTCTTCCTTCTTACTTGGACCAACTTCATGAAGCTCAAGTGGTGATGGGGAATTTGATCTTGTTTCTTCTTCAATTGCTACAAGGTCTTAATTCTCATGCTTAATGGAACTTTTGCTTACAACAACACTTTCAAAAGTTATCTCTATGTCACCAACATAGAGGTGTGAGAACCCATCAGTAGGTACTCCTTCATAGTTCAAGCATCCATCAATAGATGCTCATTGATTCATGTCCAAGGTAGAATGTGTCTCGAAATGATCTTCAATATTTTCAATAGAATCTTCTTCAAGTTCATGGGATGTATCTTCATATTTATCCTTCAAGCAATCTGATGCACTTTTCCCATTGGTTTCCTTAAGATCAATACATTTGGAATCTCTTTTTGAAGAGAACCCCAAAACTCTCTTCAAGTAGGAAAGACATGCATTCCCCGAGGCTTCATATATTTCACTACTCTTTTCACTCACACACATATGATTTTCTCTCCAAGGTCTTTTGCAAGAATGGCATAGAAATTTCTTCACTAACTCCACATCTTCATTTTTGGGCCTATTTTCAAACACCCAATCAACAAAGTCTTCAAAAGGAAGGGCCTTTTTTGTATCTCCCTTATACACATCTAATTTTTGTACCCAAGTAATTGCAGAACTTTGAGATGAACCATCAAATGTGGGAAGTGGCATTTTACTTAAGGCATAATTCAATTCTATATTTTGAAAGGGAGTCCTATTACTTTCCCTCATTTTGATCTTGTTTGAGATAGCAAGGTATTGATCAAATGGTAAGGTACTTCTGCAATCTTCACTCAATATTTGCCATTCGATTAGAATTTCTTGCACATCAGTTGGAGTATTAATATTTGCTTTGGAATCAAGAAATTTAGGTGTGGTAGGCCTTGCCGCACTCTGAAATTCATGAGGTCTATTATGAGGTCCTGTCTTTGAGAAGATACATTCACCCATGGCCTTCTTTTCCTCGAAAGAGGAACTACTGCTGCCTCCTCTTTCTCCTTTGCTTCCAAGTTGGCTAGCCAAAAATTCGAATCCTTTCATAATATGCTTGGTAATGTCTTCAAAGAGTGGTTTCATGAGTTTCCTAAACTCCTCACTATCATCTGAAGTTCCCTTTTCATCCCTAGCCATAGTTTCCTCAAAAAAATTGCTCTTCTTTTCCTACTTTTTCCTCTTCAACAAAAGCACTTTTGGTTTCAATATCTAATGGTGGTCCCTGACTTCTTGTCCTCATGAATATCAGACCACATCAGGTGCCAAGATCATTCTCTGATACCACTGTAATGTCCCTTTTTAGAAATTTATTAAAATGGTAAAATTTTCAATTTTTCCACTAGTTCGACCCTTAACTAGTAGTGGTCTCTTGGTCTCCAAATGACTCCAAATGCTCCCAAATTGTTACAGAATGTGTATGGATGATATTAGGACATAATTATGAGGTTCATGGATTATTTGGTGTCTTCAAAATGCTTCTTCAACTCTCCTTTAAGTTCTGGCCAAAGTAGGGAGTTTGACGAGCAATTTGGGGTTCAAATCCCCCCTTGGGTAGGTGTTGAAGATGGCTCTTCAAATGCTATTTGACCCCCTTGAATTTCAAAAAAGAATCAGGGTACATCTAGGGGAAATAAATATAGTCTCATATGCATCACCATTCATTTAATTAAGTCTTCTAAAACCCTCTCCAATCAGATACAAAAGACTAGTTTCAACCTTGGGGGAAATGATAGGCAATCTTCTCCAAATGCTATGAAATTGAAAAATATGACTCCAAAAACTTATGCACAGAACATGAAACTTGTATGAAACATTATTAACAGTCCATACAACATAAATTCATTAGTGTTTCACTTTTCCATTCGAATATATCAACATATCATTGGCATACATCAACATAGTGGGGAAATTGGCACCATTTGCTCATTAATCATTAGATTTACATAGTTCCACTTGGGATTTCGACTTGAAGCTATTATGAATATGAAGGAAAAAGAATTTAAATCGTATGATAAAATAATGGGGCATTAGAATCTCCCCCAAAGAGTACAACAACTCACCAACTGCGCAATTCCTCAAGGATCATGAATATGCTGAGAAAACTTGAAATGGTTGGAGAAACAAGCTGAACTAGAAGTGACCAAGATATTCCCTATAGCTTGAAAATGAAACATATGAATCCATTAAATCTCCAAATGAAAGGTCTGAATGGTCTTTCCAATTACCAACTAGGATGGGAATCTTTCACCCTTGAATTTTGTGCTAAGGCAAGTAGAGTAGCACTCCATTAGCTCTCCTCTCAAATGAAAATTCTGAAAATGATCAAAATCCACCATCCTACTTTGTTATTGTCTTTTATAAACTTCTAAGGTCCTCCATGGGTCGAATTCCTTCCAATATATTCATGCCAACTCAAGTTGGGAAGAGATTCCAATGTGTGCCACTTGTCCCTCCAATTCTAGCCTCCTCCTCCACAAAATTCGAATAGGTGTCTCTTTGGCTTCCCTAAATCCCTTGAGCGCCCTCTTGGAGGCTATTTTTATCCTTCACATGTCATATATGTCAGATGTTAGCCATCGGGTCTGATTTGTGTCATAGGTGTCATAGCATCTTCATCATTGTTGTCATAGAGCTAGGGAATCTAGCCCAAGCGTCCCACTAGCTCCAAATTGCCTCTTCCTCTTCCATGGGAGTTACTCTTCCTCTACATTTCAACCTCATTGAGTTATATGTTAGGAACTCATGTCTTTACTTTGTTAGTATATTGTTGTTGGATGTATATGCTTTGTAAGTCGTCCCGTAGTATTTGTTGATCCATAGTTTTTGTTATTGTTGTTTGGCGCATATGTTTTGTAAGTCGCCCATAGTATTGTTGATCCATAGTTTGTATTGGCCCATGGTTTTGACCCATAGTATTGGTGCCTAGAATTAGTATATAAGTGTGTGTTGAAGCCTATGAAGGCACCGTGAATTTATTTGTATTGAGCTTGCTCAAAGGAGGTTGCCCCCTCGAAGTGGCCTGCGATCAATAAAAATGATTTTGAGTTATGTTATCTCATGTATTTTCATTAATCAATTGTTGCAGGTTCTTCACATCTGGTATCAGAGCACTTTCTTGGGCTCGTTGGGTGGAATTTCTGCCAAAATTTTCTTTTTCACATCTGTTGCAGCTTCGGATCTCGGAATAATCCCTATCCGCTTAACTGTGGGAAGTACTTGTGCATAAGCCCTAAAACTCATTGTGAGGAGTACCACAGGAACCCCAAAGTCGCTGGCCCATTGAGAGGACCTGCCAGCGAAAAGGGCAACGACCCCTACCTGATTGACTAGTTCCCACCCGTGAGGTAAACCAAGAGTTGTCATTTGTGGCAAAGCGGTTATTAGTTTTACCTGAGCCGTGGAGTGAGGGGTACTGCCCCAATACACAAGCCATCAGACAGTATTGGTGGCTGAGTGAAACCCCTGAACTGTTAGGAAGCCGCACATACCTGGGGTCCATATCTATTTTCAGATGAACTATTGTTGATCACTGTTGTTCCGTTTCAGATCCAACCGTTTTAGATCCATTCTGAAAGCTGTTTCAGATCTATTTCAGATCCAGCCATTTTCGATCGATTCGGCATCGTTTCAGATCCCTCTGTTTCCGATCACTTCCGCACCGTTGCAAATCTATGTATAAAATTCAGTTTTTCTCCATATCTCCCTTGTTTTCACTTTGTTTTCCTTGAAACTTCCCTGGAACCCCTATAATCCCATTCTGCATATTTCATTCCTGAGGACCCTATCCCAAATTCCACTTCCCAAATCCCGAAATCCCACATTTGTTTATTTTTAGGGTTTGCTATAACTTATTTAGAATTTACCCAATCACCTTCAAATTTTACCACAAAGTTCCTTTCTTCATTCTGCTTTTTTGTCCCTCTCTGCCAAATTTTCTCATTCTTTCACCCCGCTTCTGAAATACTCCTTTTCTACTTCCCTGTCCATTTGACAGTGTCCAAAACCTAGTCAAACCCCAATTACCCTTCAAATTTTTTTCCAAATCCAGATTTTCCTTTATTGAAACAGTTTCTATTTTTGTTTTTCTAACCACTTAACAAAAAAAATAGAATAAAATAAAATAAAATACTCCTGGTTATGGTTGTCACCCACGTAGGAAAAAAAACCATGGAAGAAGAACTTGCAGCCATCCAAGCCAAACTCCGGGATCTTGATGAAAAATTTCTCAGCCTCCATCTGGAGCATTCAGCCATGAACAACAAACTACAGTCTGAGTCTTCATTAGACAATGGGTTCTCTTCTTCCAACAATTTCCGTGGTCCGAAGCTTGATTTTCCTCGCTTCAATGGTACTGATCCAACTGGATGGATCTCTCGTGCATAACAGTATTTCAGTCTGCATAATACTTTTGATGTCAACAAAGTTCCACTTGCATCCTTTCATCTAGAACATGAAGCTCTTCAATGGTACCGTTGGTACATCAAGATTCATGAAGAGCCAAAATGGACAGATTTTTGCTAGCTCCTTTTGCAACGATTTGGTCCCAATGCTTTTGATGACTTCACAGGAGCCCTCACTAAACTTTGCCAAATTGGCACTGTGAGAGAGTACCAAACCGAATTTGAGAAACTAGCCAACCACACTGAAGGATTACTTGATGACTTCTACCGGAGTTGTTTTATCAGTGGTCTAAAGGATGCAATCCGTTCTGAGGTCAAAATGCTCTGTCCCAACACAATGATGGAAGCCCTGGGGTTGGCTAAGTTGGCAGAAGACAAGATTGCAGCCCAACAACGCTCCAAACCCACTTTTGTTCCCTTCCGAAATATGGGTTCTCAACGACCTCCCATTCCGCCAACTCCTCGACCAACTCCTATCAAGCATTTGTCTGAAACTGAGATGTAGGCACGCCGAGAAAAAGGGATTTGTTATAATTGTGATGAGAAATTCACTCGGGGACATAGATGTGTTAAGAAAAATCTCTACCTCTTAGATATGGATTCTTCGCCTGCCTCTGAAATTGGTGAAGAAGCTCCAGATACAATGGATGCTCAGGTCGACATTCTGGAGCCGTCTATTGACCCTCCATCTCAGGATGACCAGCCAGAGATATCTCTCCATGCTTTAGCTCGAATCACCACCCCCCAAACCATGTGGGTCAGGGGTTACTTCAAGAAGCTTCCTCTTACAATACTCATTGATTCTGGTAGTACTCATAATTTCATTGACCCTCGGATCGCCAAATAGGTTGATTGTTTTATCCATCCTTGCTCCAACTTTGAAGTCATGGTTGCTAATGGAGGCACCTTAACTTGCAAAGGGAAGTGTCGTAATGTGCGTATCTCTATGGGAGATTATAACCTATGCTCTGACATGTTTTCCTTGACCTTAGGCGGATGTGATGTGGTTTTGGGCGCCCAATGGCTACACACACTTGGCCCCATCTTATGGGATTTTGTCGAACTTTGGATGCAGTTTTCCCCTAATGGACAAAAACACACATTGACAGGATTACGACTAGGGTCTCTCAGCATCATCAGCTCACATCACATGTACAAAATCCTTAAGAAGAATTCACATGGTGTCATCACTTAGATCCATTCCATTCAGATGCAACCATCAGCAGTCTCCACTATTCTTTTGGATCTACAACAAATTCTGGATTGATATACCGGTGTCTTTGCTGAACCATTGATATTTCCACCTTCAAGGCCAAAGGACCATCGTATTCAGCTCCTTCCTGGAAGCGTTCCTCCCAACATCAGGCCTTATGCTACCCATTTCACCAAAAAACAAAGATTGAAATACTTGTTCGGGACTTACTGAAGCAAGGTATTATTCGCCTAAGCACTAGTTCATTTTCTTCACCAGTTCTTCTCGTCCGCAAAAAAGATGGGTCATGTCGCCTTTGCATTGAATTCTGAGCACTTAATCACCTCACTATCAAGGATAAGTTTCCAATTCTTGTTGTTGATGAGCTTCATGGTGCTCAATTTTTCTCCCAGTTGGATCTTTGTTCTGGATATCATCAAATTCGGGTTCATGAGGATGATATCCCTAAAACAACTTTCCACACACATGATGGCCACTATGAGTTTTTGGTCATGCCCTTTGGCCTCACTAATGCTCCTTCCACATTCCAGGCCTTGATGAATAAAATATTCTGGCCCTACTTGCGGAAATTCATTCTAGTATTCTTTGATGATATCCTCATCTATAGTAAAACCTGGGCTGAACATCTCCAGCATATGGATCTTGTAATGAAACTTTTCTCTGACCATCATCTCCACGCAAAATAGTCTAAATGTGTTTTTGGATAGCAAGAAGTCGAGTATCTCGGGCACATTATCTCAGCAGAAGGGGTTCGCGTGGATCCTGCCAAAATCGTTGCCATGAACAATTGGCCGCGTCCTCAGACACTCAAGAGCTTTCATGGTTTTTTGGGGTTGACTGGATACTACCGCAAGTTTGTCAACGATTATGGGAAGATTGCATCTCCATTAACTGCTCTATTGAAAAATGATGCTTTTACATGGACACATGCTACTGAGTGTGCATTTGACAAACTGAAACAAGCTATGTGTACTACACCTGTTCTAGCTATGCCTAATTTTTCCAAGCCCTTCACTATTGAGAGTGATGCTTGCGGAAATGGACTTGGTGTTGTTATCCTTCAAGATGAACACCCCATTGCGTTCACCAGCAAAGCTCTTTCAGATAAGAATTTAGCTGCCTCTACATATGAGAAGGAAATGATGGTTATTTTGCATGCAGTACAAAAGTGGCGCCCATACCTATTAGGGAATCATTTCTGCATCAAGACTGATCACCAGAGTCTGAAATATTTCCTGGAACAACGTGTATCCTCCCCAGCACAACAGAAATGGGTTAGCAAACTCATGGGTTATGAGTATGAGATCACTTACAAGAATGGTAAGGACAATATTTTGGCGGATGCTCTTTCTCGCACATTTGATGACCAAGGTTCTCTTTCAACTATTTCTATGCCTGTTCCAAATTGGTTGCAATCTGTTCAATAGGGATATGTCAATGACTCTTCATTATCTCAAATCATCCAATGCTTGACCAACAACCCTTCTACCGTACCACATTACTCTTGGGATGGTGCTTCCCTGAGATACAAGGGCCGTCTGGTGCTTCCCCAGAGCACATATATTCAACAGGCTGTCTTCTATGAACTCCATTCTTCTCCATCGGCAGGGCACTCTGGGTTCCTCAAAACATATGAGCGGGCACGACGTAACTTCTTTTGGCAGGGCATGAAAAGGACAATTCAACAGATGGTGGCTGAATGTGATACTTGGCAGCGCAATAAGTGTGAAACAACACTCCTTCCGAGATTGCTCGAACCCTTACCCATACCTACATGGATTTGGACAGATATTTCTATGGATTTCATTGAAGGGCTCCCTAAGTTTGGAGGGAAGACAGTGATTTTGGTTGTGGTTGATCGCCTCTCCAAATATAGTCATTTTTGTGCTCTCAGCCATCCCTATATAGCCTCCTCAGTCGCTCAAATTTTCCTGGACCAGATCTTTCGTCTTCATGGCATCCCTTCTTCCATTGTCTCGGATCGTGATGCGACTTTTACCAGTCATTTTTGGACAGAACTATTTCGCCACACTGGCACCAAACTGAAGATGATTTCAGGGTATCACCCACAAACAGATGGTCAGACTGAAATTATCAATAAATGCTTGGAAACTTATCTTCGTTGCTTCACTTCTGAACAACAACATCAATGGGAAAAGTGGCTCCCTCTCATTGAATGGTGGTACAATACCTCTTACCACACTGCCTCTAGAATGACCCCATATGAAGCAGTCTATGGTCAGGCACCTCCAGTTATTCTTCCATACACCCCCAGCAGCTCAACAGTTCAGGAAGTTGACACAGTCCTTCGCAACCGCGATCAGATTCTTCGCATTTTGTGGGACAATCTTTACATGGCAAGAAATCGCATGAAGCAACAAGCCGATCAGCATTGTTCTGAGCGCACTTTTCAAGTAGGTGATATGGTTTTTCTTCGTCTCCATCCGTACAAGCAATCCTCCCCGAAACTCAAAGGGCGTCATAAGCTCGCTCCAAAGTTCTATGGGCCATATCGGATTCTTCAGAAGATTGGGTCAGTTGCTTATAAATTGGAACTTCCTCCTTCTTCCCACATTCATCCAGTATTTCATGTCTCTTGTCTGAAGAAATTTCTTGGCACCAACATCCGAGGACAAACTATTTTACCCGAACTGGATAATGAAGGATCCATCCTTTTGGAGCTGGAGGCCGTCCTCAATAAGTGCACTCATCATCTTCGCTCTCACTCTATCACAGAGGTCTTAATTCAGTGGCACGACATGCCACTAGAGGATGCTACATGGGAACCACTCCTTCAGATTCAACAACAATTTCCACATCTAAAGCTTTGAGGACAAAGCTTTTTCTAAGGGGCGGGGGTGTTAGGAACCCATGCCTTTACTTTGTTAGTATATTTTTGTTGGATGCATATTCTTTGTAAGTCGTTCCGTAGTATTTGTTGATCCATAGTTTGTGTTATTGTTGTTTGGCGCATATGCTTTGTAAGTCGCCCGTAGTATTGTTGATCCATAGTTTGTATTGGCCCATGGTTTTGACCCATAGTATTGGCGCCTAGACTTAGTATATAAGTGTGTGTTGAGGCCTATGAAGACACCGTGAAGTTATTTGTATTGAGCTTGCTCAAAGGAGGTTGCCCCCTCGAAGTGGCTTGCGATCAATAAAAATGATTCTGAGTTCTGTTATCTCTGCTATCTCGTGTATTTTCATTAATCAATTGTTGCGGGTTATTCACATCATACCAAGTATTATTCCATTCCAACTCATCCCAAGAACATTGTACTTCTCATGGATTCAAATTGACAAGAGGGGGATGCCATGTGGCATAGAAAATCTAGCCTGTGTGGGTCCCACATCCTCCATGTGTCTTCATGATCAATTGCCACTTTTATTTTCCCTTGTATGTATTTATTTAGCTCTTTTGTTAAATATTTATTCCATTCTAATGCCCAAACATCATTTATTATCCCTCTTTTTTCAAATCCCAATGCTTCCACCCCCAACCTAGGGAACTAGTAATTTTCCTCCATGATAGTTCATTTGGATGGGTATATTACAAACTTTGAATCGAGAATTTCTCTTAATGTGACCCACCTTGTCCATTTGGATCTAATTTCACATTACTACTAACTTGGACATCATTCTTGGAAATTATTTGACCCTTAATATCAATTTGACAAACTATCATGAGTATGGCCAAGGGGCTTAGGCCATTGTGACCCAATGAAAATTTTTGGGACATGACAGAGGCCAACAAGACCATGTGGGCCTAAGCTCTTACAATCAACCTACATGAGCCCTTGTAGGCTACACAAGTGAGACATCCACTCAAGAGTACAAGTGTCATGTTCCAATGGTGATGTTGTGCATAATAGTGACTCTAAGGTGATATATCTATTTATGTCAAGTCCACACCACTCCACCACGAGCCTCCATGAAATCCTATCCTCCAAAGAAAAGTACTCAACTAGGTCATCTATCCCTTGTAAGAACATTGTCAAAGACCTAGACATCCATGAGCCATTTCCAATTCTCCAAACAAGAAACCACATTGCCACATTCCAACTAGGGCTTGAAGCTGTCCTCCATGATGCAATATGATCCACATCCCCTGAAGGGTGCTTTTCATGTAACTAGCTCCTCCATGAGGCCTCAATGAAGGGTATCCACCAAAATACCAGAAGGTCTCCAATGCTTAAGGGAAGAAAGCCAAGCCAAAACCATATTGAGGTCAATCATACATTGAGCAAGTTGTCTCAATTGTCCATATGCATCGTGGACCATCTCTCATACTATAATCCATCTCAGAATTTCCAGGGGCTAATCATACACCATATACCACAAATATCCTAGAGCACCCCAAACATGGTGTAAACACTTTCGAAGTAACACAAAAGTCTTAAACTCTCTCTTTACGAGGAAAGTGTTTACATTGAATCTTGTTGACTCCCTCTATAACTCTATTAAATATGCTATTTGCAAATCAATATTGGCTACAGTCCCATAATAAATCACTATCATTTGCAACAAAACTGTCAATTGTGCTATCATAACATCTTGATCTTCCATTGAATAATAACCACATGTGAATATGAAGATATATCTACCTGGATCAAAAGCTATCTGCAAACCTCCAATATCCTTCAAATTAGCATCATTGACCAACATCACTATACACCACATCACAAACTCTCTAGAACATCTTGCAAAGATAGTCACATCTCCATACAAGATCAAGTTAATACTGGAATACAAAGCTTTTGGAATAATAATAAAATCATGCAAGGTCATCATCAACCTGTCAACATGACAATCCCTCTTCCATGCCTCAAATGCTTTAGCAGTTGAAATATCTTGAACATTTCAACTCCCTCATTTAAAGAGAATCTTGAAGCAAGAGGACCATCAAGGGAACTCCCTCTATTTGAGAAAATATAGAACTCCTAACTTTGTATTCTATAATGTTGGAAATATTGTTATCATTAATGTCAAAGATAATGAAATATTGTTGTCATTGATGTCAAAGATTTTTTAATACTGCATATGTCCAAGATGAAGATAAAAGATGACTCTAACAGGAATCCATAATGAAGATAAAATATGATCCTAACATGATTCCCAAGTGAAGATACTAATGTTCCCCCATAGGTAATGATGATGTCCAAGTGAATATATTGATGTGCCCCCATTTCAAAGACAGTTAATGATGATTCCCAAGTGAAGATATTGATCATTTACACCTCACTTTCCCACGTGTGGAGTGATATGAACCATTACACCAAAACCTTGAGGTGTTAGTGAAGGCCACCCACTAGGATCTTAACATCCCACCATGCTCCGCAGTCCAGACTCTGGGCTGGATGTGCGCCCGTATGGTGGTGTCTCCTTTGAGATGTACGATCCCCGGACAAACACTACAATGTCGACGTTGCCACCCCGCTTTGTGACTCGAAACTGGGTGGAGGCTCTGATACCAAATGATACAAACCATTACACCAAAACCCTGAGGTGTTAGTGAAGGCCATCCACTATGATCTTAACATGGAGGCAAGAAAACCAACAGAATAAGAAGATTGTTTGAAATATTATGAAATTGAAGCCCAATTTAGATACCATATATTTGAAGACATTTTTACTCTATATTCCTAGCTCAAATTGGAGTATAGGTTACATGGTTTGAAATCTTGTTCCGAGACCTTTCCAACGGTATATTTAAGTCCCCCTAAATCCATAGGAATGAGCAGATATGAAAGAATTTGTAAAGTCATCCCAACCAGAATGTTAGGTCAGCCTTGCTAAGATATTGAACAATGTTATGTTGGCCTAGAAAGTGATTTGAGACTTGTATAAATAAGTGGAGCGCTCTCCTCATTTGTTCATTCATTCATCCAATGATGGAGCTCTGAAAAAGGTGCACACTTATGGAAGAAGAAGGTCCTCTAGGGATTGAAGATGGATTTGAAGATGTTTTTTGTTTGTTTTTGAAGATATTCTTGATGGAATTATTTTGAATGTCTTTCTTCGGGTTTCTAAAGTGGTCAAAGGAAGAAGGAACATCTTGTGATCAGGAAGAGAGGTTTCTTGCAGAAGTTGAAGCTGCACAAAAGTTAGAGACTGCACAAAAGTTGAAGATTATTGAAGTTGCATAGAAGAAACACAGAAGTCAAAGATTGCGCAGTAGTCAGGGTCGTCTTGTGCACAACAGAGCTCGACAGTGAGAATTGTCTTGTCTAGAACCAGTGTGACAAAACATAGTGTGATAGTAGTAAATATTGTCTTGCACAAAGAAGAGTGTGACAACATCGAGTGTGAAAATGTAATGTCCCTCTTTCCACCCCTATTCTTTTGAAACATAAAGAGTAAACGTGTATCCGTTCATGGCAAGGAGCTCAGGGCAGAGGATCCACAGGTAAAACTTGGTAAGTTGTAATATTCTAAACAAAGACTAATTATGTTTTTGTGTTTACGTTGGTGTTGAGAAGTGAGTTGTGGAGCACTTAGACTATTTTAAATTGTTAATTTGGTGTTGAGAAGTAAGCTCTGGAGCAGCGAGAATGTTGTTAAAGTTGGTGTTGAGCAGTAAGCTCTAGAGCAACGGGACTATTGTTAAATTTGGTGTTAAGCAATAAGATCTGGAACACCTATATTATGGTTATGCTGAGTTGGTGTTGAGTAGTAAGCTTTGGAACACCTAGACTTATTATGTCTAACTGATGTTGAGCTAGAGGCTCTGGAGCATCAGTAGTGCATTAATTATTATGACTAGCATATTATTTATCTTCTTTTATTCTTTCTAACTGATGGGGACAACCACTTGAAAAGGGACCAACCATGCTATAAATTAGAATGGTTAAGTAGTTCATAACTAAAAAATCAACTAGAAATAGGATAAATATGATCCTATATTATTTAATTAAAAATAAATTCACTGTGAGAGTTAAAAAGAAATCTAATTATTAAAGTAAAGAGAAAATAAAAAAAACAACCAGTATGACTAGTTACTAAACAAAGTGATTAAGCCTAAATCATAGGAGTTGTTTTCTCAAAAAAATTTAATAAATAGTAGAGAGCGGACATTATGGAAAAATGCATTCCTAGCGCACTAGAGGGTGCAGTTGTAGGTCTTTGAGCTCTCATATGTCCAAGTTGAGGAATTTGGTTAGTCCGAGGACCATGGGAAGAAAGGGAATTAATTACAAGACTCTACACAGGGCTGGTAAACAGATCTTGTGACTACTCTGTTGATTAGTAACGAAGATAGTAAACTGCACCTAGGCCTTCTATTTCTTTGGCATGCTTGGTTCAACTCGAGGATGACCTGTTGAATGAACTAGGAACAACTTGAGGTCTATGGTTGGGTGGAACATGGCGGTTCCCTATTCAGTTGGAAAGAGGAAAGGATCCATAAGTATTTTAACCTTGTTTTCTATTCCAAGAATTATCTTACAGGTTATGCTAAAGTTTTTTATTTGGACATGATATGAATCATAAAGAATCGTTCTATAATATGTGTATTTATGTTTAAATCTGTATGAATTCTATTCTAAGAACTATCTTCTATGTTATGCCAACATTGTTTATTTGGATATGATTTTGTGTATTTATATTTTCATGATTAGAATTATATTCAGAAAATTTATCATTGTTTTATAAACCTAGGGCTGTGAGAAGACTATCATTTATAAATGCATGGTTAGGACTTATTACATAACTGTTTTCATTTTCTATATTACAATGTTATGTTTAGGAGCAATCCTTTCCATAAATACTTGTTACACATAAATATTTATCTATAAATTCGGGGTTGTCAATTTTATCTTCATTAGGCCCGTAAATATGTTATAAACAATTGAGTTCTCTATATAAGTAAAAACATAGTTAGTATATATATCATAGAATTTTCAGCCTAGAGAGAAATCTTCCTTTAACCCTAAGCAGGGAGAGGATTCAATTTTGAATCCCGGGACTAAGTCCCTAAACCCTCCACAGGTTAAATAATAAACTTACATCTATAATATATATATATAAAGTAAATAATATATATATAAATATATATATGAACCATAACAAAATCATAGTACAAAATATTAAACATGGATTTTATCAAACACCACTAACCACTAGAGAATTATGTAAACACAATCGCATGGATGAATTGAAACCAATAAAAATAATAGTATCATGCCAAATAACATCAACGTCATCCAATTCATAAATCCATAAAACATTATCCATAAAGGGTTGAGCGTTACACACCATTAAAATAACAGAGAAGGATTTCAAACAAACTTAGCAATCCTAAGATCTATTCCCCTCCTTATGTAAGTTAACAATTATGAGCAAAATTGCTATTGTTTCATCATACAGTCCAAAATTTCCAAAATATAATTCTGTACAAAATTCATATGTAAAATCCATGCATGGCTAGCAATTGCCAATAGCATAGGAAGTTTTCATAAAATAAATATGCCAGAAAATCAAGCATCGGTCAAGGGATCGAATCCCCTCCCATACAAACCCAGGATGAACGTTTGAAATAATAAACGTTTTGCACAGTAAATCCAAGGGATTTAGGATCGATTCCCTCCCTTGTCAAATACAGTTTCCTTCTCATTACAAAATCCACACGAGTAAGTCATGGCTGGGATCATTAAAGATAGGGTTTTAGTTTTAACTCTTTACATAGTCAAGTAGGGGTCAAACGCCATTCATAAAATCTAAGTCTACACACAAAATTTCATATAGGATTAACGCCTAGTAAACATCCACAAATTTTTTGTAATAAAGATTTTTAATAAATGGTATGCTTAGAAATTAAAGACAAAAGGATTGAATTAACTCAGGGTCAAGCCTAGGAATTTCCAGGATGAACGACACATCCAAGAAAACCTCAAAACGAAATCTACAAGTACATTGGATATAGGATTGAACTACAAATACCACACAAATCTTAACACAAATAATGATAGATGAGACAAGTGTTATCATAAACCAAAACTGAAACAAAAAGGGACTCACACTTACAACCAACATACTCAATGATAGTGGATAATGCGCATTTATAAGTTTCAAAATAATTTGTAAATATCTCAATTAAAACCCTGTAGGGAAAGCACCATTCAAAATTCCATAGTAGCTCAATACACAGTTTAAGAGTGAAAAGTGACAACCCAGTAACCAGGGATAGAAGTAATACCATTAAATCCATGATTTAGTTGAAAAATGGCATTTCCCATTGTATCTCCATGAAGGCCATACAAATCCCAAGTCTAGGCGTTTATCATAAAGAAGAACAGAACTACAAGAGAAGCCAACCACATTTCAAACCAAGGACCCCTCTTCTTAGGAAGAACGATTTCAAAAACCACATCCCCCTCAATAAACACATTCGTTTTCCACAGAGTTACTCTCCATGATGGAAGATGGTCCAAGAAGGGTGTTAGGATATTTAGACACTTAGGAGTTAGTTAAGATCAACTTGTGTAATATATCCGTTAGGGATAGTGTGTTTCTTTAGTATGCATTAGTATGCATTTGTAAATTCTTAATCCGACGGTCACGATATGTTTCCGACATAGAGTGATCCGACGGCTCAACTTCTCTTAGATCAAACCTAACCTTGATCAGTGGCTTAACACCCGATTGGTCCATGATCTTTATTTAAAGAGCATGGAGGGTCATTGTTTAGTTGATCGATTATGAGAAGCTCATTTGTAACTTTCTTTCTTTGAATAATAAATTGTCCCGTAGAAGCTATTTGGCCGGGGCCGTGGAGTGTTTCCCTCAAGAGGGTTTAAACCACGTCAAAACATCGGTGTGTTGATCTGTGATCTGTTTGTGTGAAGTGGTTGATCTTGGTGTTCGGTCCTTTGGTAGTACCCTGTGTACCCGAACATGGTATCAGAGCTTTTATGAAGTGCTGCTTCCGGTTGTGATCTAGATCTTGAACTGCTGTTGCCGAAACTCGAAAGGGTTTCTAGTTCTGGTATTTCTGTGCATTTATGGGCTGTGGGAGGTGTTCCATTGCGTCCGGAGCATCGTTTCCATTGGGAAATAGTTTTCGTTGGATCGAAAACGGTTCCCGGTTGCTCCAGAAATGCGTATTTCATCAGATCTAAAGGTATAATGTTACAGTGACGCATTTTTTTTATTTCGTTTTTTAAAAATAAAAAAATCTCATATTTCATTTTTTTTTTACGGTTAGATTTTTTTTGGGTTTGGATTGTTGCTTTCCCGTCTGCGTATGCTCTTTGCCGTGCACCTTGAGCGATCTCGGCAAATCAGAAACAGAAAGGGAAAGGGTTTTTCTCGGCTGCATATGCTCTTTGCCGTGCACCTTGCGCGATCTCGGCAAATCAGAAACAGAGAGAAAACGTAGACTTTCCGGACAAGCTAACAAGATCTAACTCCACAAGTGTGGAAAAGTTTTTTTTGTTTCGATTTGTGGTCTGTTTTGCAGGAAAAAGGGCAAGCACGCAAACCGAGCAAGAAGAGTAAAAAAAAAAAAAAAGCCCCCTTCCTCATTCCCATATTTTACATACCTTTTAATCTAGCTCACTTGGTTCAAAGTTGCTTTATTCCTTAATAGGTCTTGAGTTCAAGTCTTAGGAAGTTACTTTTAAAAAGAAAAGTGCATGCAATTTCTATTTTCAAGTTACTTTATTGTAAAAGTGCATCTCACTTAAATAATAAAAAATAAAAATACAAGTGAGTCACTTAAGTTTTTTTTTATTGTTGCACTATTTAAAAGTAATATCATTGTAAAAGTGAAATCACTTATTTTACAAAAGTGGTTCACTTAAAGCAACTTTGTTGTAAAGTCATTATCAAAAGGTTCATCTTGGGAAGAGGGGGGTTCCTTTTTTTTTGCTGGACATTCTCTACCTGCCACGTCACTATTGGGGACATCTTCAACAGTTTCTTTGTTCAAGCATAACTTCATCATACTGAGTCAGTTTCCAGTGCCGTTTTTTTTGAAACCGCCTATTTTTTCGAGCTCTTCACATCTAGACTATTGGTTTCTGCTTTTACAACCATTAATTTACAAATATGGTAGCCCCTTGTGATATTCTACTTAATAGTTCCAACTATTTCTCATGAAAATCTCGTATGGAGGATGCTCTACGAAGTAGGGGACTTTTCAAAATTACAACAGGGAAAGAAAAAGAACCCACTGATGATGATAAGAAAATAAAATGGGCAAATAGATGTGATGAAGCTAGTGGATTGATTGGGATGTCAATCTCTACTGATTTGCGATTCCACATATCTGGAATTGATGAACCTAATGCTGCTTGGGACAAGTTGGAAACTGTGTTTGGTAAACACAATGAAATTCGAGGTCATCAATTCGAAAATGAGTTGATTTCTTTAAATCCAAGTGACTTTTCATGCATTCAAGATTATTTATCTAAGTACAAAACTCTTAAACTCTTATGTGCAGAATGTAAGATTGAGAGGGAAGACAAACAGTGCATTTATCATATTCTTTCCAAACTTGGACCTGCATATTCTGTTTTTGTATCTACATTTTACTCCATGAAAGCATCCTTGAATGCAGCTAGCTATCAAGAGCCTAGTCTTGAATCCTTTTGTGATTTCCTGATTAGAGAACAAGATAAACTCATTCATCTTGGAATAATCAACAATGCAGATACATCTGGGAAAGCCTTATTGTCCCAACAAAAAGAAAAGTCCAAGCCTCCCAAGAAACAAAATTTTCGCAATAATAAGTCAAACAAGGGTCCCAAACCCTCTCAGTCAGCTCCTTCTTTAAAAAATGACAAAGGATCCAAGCCAAAAGGCAAGAGGACTGAGCGTCATTGCAACTATTGCGGAAAACATAATCATGATGAATCTAAGTGTTTCAAGAAGATGGCAGCCTTGGAAGCAGCAATGAAGAAGCACCACATCAGCCTAGACTCGCCTTCAGAATCTACCTCTCATGGACATGCACTTTGTGCTTCTGGTTATTCTTATAATGCATCTTCTTCTTCTACTTCAAATGAATGGCTCATTGATTCTGGAGCATCTTATCATATGGCTAAGGATCAAGCCATCTTTTCTACTATGCATGAATGTAACACCAAACAAATATTTGTTGGTGATGATAGATCTCTAAGTGTTGTAGGAGCTGGAACAGTTCCAGTAGATAATGGTCATTTTAGTGATGTACTATGTGTTCCAAGAATTTCCTGCAATTTGTTATCAGTTTATCAGATCACTCATTTTGGTGAAGGTAAAACTGTGACCTTTACACCTCACCAAGTTGTAATCAAGGATTTTAAAGATCCTCAACAGGTCCTAGCTACCGGAATTGTTGATGATATTACCAGGTTGTACAAGTTTAATAACTTTGGGTCATCACCTTTCCCTTCAGTTTTTGTTGCTCATAGTGATAACTTGAGCAAACTTTGGCATGAGCGATTTGGTCACTTAAATTATCGTTCATTGCAACAACTATGTAAAGAAAATATGGTGACAGGTCTTCCGATGGTATCTTGCAGAGATGGTGTTTGTTCTGGTTGTGTACTCGGAAAACATCATCGGGACAGTTTTGACAAACGTGCCTCTTGGCACGCCTCGGTTCCCTTGGAGCTTGTGCATAGTGACTTGTGTGGTCCTCTTCCATCTGCTTCCTTTTCTGGTTTCAAGTATTTCTTAACTTTCATTGATGATTACACCAGACGTACTTGGGTTTATTTCCTAAAACTTAAGAGCAAAGTATTTAACATGTTCTTGGCCTACAAGGCCCTTGTTGAAAAACAATCTAGTCATCAAATTATTAAGTTAAGATCTGACAATGGAGGAGAATATGTTAACAAACAGTTCACTACTTTCTGCACTGAACAAGGCATCCAACAACAACACACTGTTCCATATACACCACAACAAAATGGTGTAGTTGAGTGGAAGAACCGCACTTTAAAAGAAATGGCTAATTGTATGATCCAATCTAAGGGACCAAGTTTTCAATTTTGGGCTGAAGCCATAAATTGTGCAAATTGCATAGTTAATCGCACCCCCACAAAAGCATTACAAGGTATAACACCGGAGGAAGCATGGAGTAAAATTAAACCTGATGTAAGTCACTTTCGTGTGTTTGGTAGTGAAGCATGGGCTCACATTCCGGATGAAAAACGGAAAGCATTGTAGCCTAAAAGTGAAAAGTGCATATTTGTTGGATATTTTGAAGATGTAAAAGGTTATAGACTTCTTCAACCACATTCTCATGCTATAATCATTAGAAGAGATGTTAAATTTGATGAAAATCTCTTGGCCTGCGAGCCTAACTCGGTGATTGTGCCATCTTTGGCCTGCGAGCCTGATTTGACGTTTGTGCCTCCTTCTTCTTCTTCCAACTTCCTTGACAGGTTTCCAACTCCAGTTTCTGATGATGACAGTGAGGATAAAAATCCACCTCCGCCTGCTCATGTTCCTCCAATTGCACCAGCACAAGTGCTTCCTCGATAGGTCCGTTCAACATGTGAAGCAGCTGGTGATCTTGCAGGTGATCCTAGAGATCAACGTCGAACACGTTCTCAGTTTTAACGAGCCTCTTCTCTTTTGGCTCAAGTTTCCGAGAATCATGATCCAGAAAATTTTGCAGAAGCTTCAGGGAATCCAGATTGGGATGCAGCCATGGATGAAGAATATCGTTCCTTAATGGCGAACGATACTTGGGATCTTGTACCTCTTCCAAAAGGAAGAAAACTTGTCAGATGTAAATGGGTCTACAGAACTAAGTATGCATCAGATGGAAGTGTTGAAAGACTTATGGCAAGGTTAGTTGCCAAAGGTTTTTCCCAAGTTGAAGGGATTTACTACAATGAAACCTTTGCTCCTGTCGCCAAAATGAACTCCATCCGCCTTGTTCTGTCCCTTGCAGCCTTACACAACTGGGAAGTCCATCAAATGGATGTCAAGTCTGCCTTCTTACATGGTGATTTACAGGAGGAAATTTACATGAAACAACCTCCTGGCTATGTTCATAATAACTCTAGCCTTGTCTGCCGCCTTAAGAAATCCTTATATGGCCTTAAGCAAGCTCCTAGAGCTTGGTATGCCAAAATTGATAACTTTCTCCTTGACACTGGTTTTTCTAGATGCCATTCTGACCCCAATGTCTATACCAAGAAAGTAGGAAACCATCTCATCATACTTGTTCTATATGTTGATGACCTTATTCTTACTGGTAGTGACCCTAAGCTTATAACCCATGTGAAATCCAATCTTAAACAAAATTTTGAAATGTCAGACTTAGGACATTTGCATTATTTTCTTGGTCTCCAAGTCCTGCAAACCAAAGAATGAATCTTTCTTTCTCAGTCTAAGTATGCTTGTGACCTTCTTCGTCGCTTTCACATGGAAGATTGTACACCAGCCCCTTCTCCCTTCCAGTCTGGAGTCAAACTTTCTGCCACTTGTACTTCACCTGAAGTCGATGCCACCTTGTATCGTCAGCTTGTTGGTAGTCTCTTATACTTGACTCATTCCCGTCCTGACCTTTCCTTTGTCGTTGGTCGAGTTTCCCGTTATATGCAGACACCTCATGAAAGTCACTGGAAAGCAGCTAAAGAATACTTTGATATATTCGAGGTACAGTTCAGTTTGGGATTCATTACAGTACAGGGGGGAAACCTTTGTTGGTTGGTTTCACTGATTCAGATTGGGCCGACGATCCTGATGATCGAAAGTCTACTGCAGGTTATGTTTTCAGTCTGGGATCTGGACCTATTACTTGGGCTTGTAAGAAACAACAAGCTCTTTCTCTTTCTTCAGCAGAGGCAAAATATCGAGCAGCAGTTAATGCCAGTCAGGAAGCTTTATGGCTTCGACAGATCCTTTCAGAGTTTGGATTCGAGCAGCAGCAGCCTACTACACTTTGGTGCGACAATCAAAGTGCCATCAAGCTTGCCAAAGATCCAGTTCTACATCAACGCAGCAAACACATTGAGCTACATATGCACTTCATCAGAAATCTTGTTCATGATCGTGTTCTTGAAGTGCTCTTTTGCCCTACAGATGACCAAGTTGCAGACATCTTCACCAAGTCTCTTACAGAAGAGAAGTTTTCTAAACTTCGATCTATGTTAGGAGTTCAGGAACTTGTCATTAAGGGGGGATAGGTTCTAATGCCTCCTTCCTTCTCCTAATAGTGTCACTTTTGTAAATCCTTCAATCCTATCCCAAGTTGTTATTAAGGAGGGATGTTAGGATATTTAGACACTTAGGAGTTAGTTAAGATCAACTTGTGTAATATATCCGTTAGGGATAGTGTGTTTCTTTAGTATGCATTAGTATGCATTTGTAAATACTTAATCCGACGGTCATGATATGTTTCCGACATAGAGTGATCTGACGGCTCAACTTCTCTTAGATCAAACCTAACCTTGATCCGTGGCTTAACACCCGATTGGTCCATGATCTCTATTTAAAGAGCATGGAGGGTCATTGTTTAGTTGATCGATTATGAGAAGCTCATTTGTAACTTTCTTTCTTTGCATAATAAATTGTCCCGTAGAAGCTATTTGGCCGGGGCCATGGAGTGTTTCCCTCAAGAGGGTTTAAACCACGTCAAAACATCAGTGTGTTGATTTGTGATCTGTTTGTGTGAAGTGGTTGCTCTTGGTTTTCGGTCCTTTGGTAGTACCCTGTGTACCCGAACAAAGGGCCACATGATTACTGAGAGCGAGATGTGACTCACACTGTATGAAGAAATTCAAAACCCTCACGCCCATGTCCAATATTTCCTGTATAGAAACTGACAAGAAGAAATAATAAGCACCCAAACTCTAAATAAAACAATTGAAAGACTAAGTCATATGATTTGGAACTGAGGTAGATGACCAGAGAATTTCCATTACCTGCATTGGTAGATGAGTAGCCGATCAACAATGTATGGACTGCAACTGCTCATTCGACCTCACTATATATCATTAAGGAAGCAGGGTGCAGGGCCTTATCAACCATTACAAATAAAATCGTAGAATGAAGGAGCAAGTGGTATGGAGAAGGGAAAACCATTGAGATTCCCTCTCCCATAGTGTACAATGAACAAAACATAACCCTCGTGAAAGTGTTCTTGGGTAAACCATAAATCCACAGTACAAGAGCGTTAATGCTTGACAAACGTGGATGTTATGAATGGGTTTCTACCTACCCAGTCACATGGACAACCATAAATTTCAACCACCCCAAATATTTCTTTGAGATGTTGGGTATTATACAATGTTTCATCAATCAACGAGAGGCTTAATATATTTGTATTTGTGCTAGGAGTTTGACCCTTCTACATACTCTTGCCTCTTCAACATTGTATTAGAAATGTGTTATACGATGATGTATGTGGTAGAGTATTACAAGATAGGTATATCCACACTAGTTTAGGTTGCTATTTATACCCGCAAAAGAGGAAATAAACATAGATGTTAGCAACGCTAAGTAAGCCAAGGCCATTAATGGGCCAAAATCCATGCATGGTAAAGTAAACTCTCTCGGAATAGAACCTGGTTTAAATTCTCACAAGGAAGAACATAACTCTTAACCTTTGGAGAGAATGTACATACAATTACAAGTAGGAAATCATAAATAGAGTAATCAAAGCATGTAGAAGATTACAAATAATATAGTGTGAAGAATAAGACCAAATAGCTAGCAGCCAAAGGTGGGCCACAAAAGCACATACATGAGTACTGACTGATAAAAGCAATAAATTTACAATCTTATACCTATAGGTTAGATAAGTCAATCAAACATGCTTTAATTAAAGGACACAATATTGATTAATTGACGACATTTCAACCTTTGTATTGAATACTAAGAAACAAAGGAAGATATGCAAGTTTCACATACAAAGAGAATATCAAACAATCAATCAGTGCTAAAGTTAATTTACAAAATTACAACGAGAACAACAAACAAATAGTCAGTATTGAAGTTAATTTACATAATTGTGTGTATCAAAAAAATATGAGGATCCTTAAGAATTTTTTTTAAGGGTTTATATTGAGGGACATTACAAGTGGTATCGGATCCAGATTCAAATGCGCGTGACCTATGAGCTTGTCACTAACAGTTGCAGATTAAAATTAATGATCTAATGAATTCTTATTTGTTGCACATTGCATAATAATGCTAAAAGGTTTACTGGATATACTACCTGTGAGAATTCTATGTAGGTTGAATACCATGAAATAATTCTAATAGCCAAGAATCTTGAAGCAAAGAAGTCCTCACAAGAATTTATTCAAAGATATGCAAGAATAAGAAGAAATGTTGAAACAGAACATAAGAGAAGGAATTCGATTGATGGAAATATTGTCTCACATCTTATTCCTCAATGTGAATACAATGTATAATACATCTCAAGAGAGAAAATAGAATGCCTTAAAGGCAAGTTGTAAAGCACAAAAAGTAAGGCTTACTAAAAACATAAAAACCCCCTAGGTGGCCAAAGCAGTTTCCAAAACTGCACTAGAGGCTCATGAATTTGGAAAGTATGGTATGGAAGATCATGAGTGAGGTAAATGGAATGTAATGATGGATTTAGGAGAGAAGAAATGATGTGGAGGTCGAATTGCTCAAGTGGTAAGAGTTTCCAAGTCAACTAGCTTTTCCTTATCCACTAGAAAGTAGAAAAAACAAGATAAAGCTGTCTAAATCAGGAAAGTGTCTTTCTAATTCAGGAATAGAATAAAATCAGACATAATCCAAGGAAATATTATCCATAATTTGTCCAAATTCAGTTTTGTTACTTAGGATGGAAAGTGGTCCACTAAAAGACAAAACTGGCCCTATTTAGCTAGTCAAAACTTAGGAAATCAATCTAGGTGACTAGTAAATTATATCCTAAGTATTTAATGGGTTTTTAAATGTTCCAACACCCCCCCTTAATCCTGACTTTATTAGGTGAAATATCATAAATATAGGGCCCAAGCAACAAGGCTTATGGTCACCCCAATACAAAAAATTATTAGTCCATGTAGGTGAGGAAAGAAGGAAAACCACTTGGGAAGAAAACCTCCCCTCAAGATCATGGAATACACCATAATAATTCTCTCCAAACTCCAAGCAGGTGAGAACTTGGTCAAATGTATGGAGGAATCTTCTTCTTGGGAAGAAGTGGAATGTGCTCACTAGACCTGAGCTTCTTGAGATCAGATCCAAATGAGACTTGATGATGTCCTCCATCTTCTGTGAAATAGGTGCCAAAAATGATGCAGTGAATTAGAAGCAAGAGAGAGAGAGAGAGAAACCAGTCACTCCAAACTGTAATTTTTCCTCCATAGAATTCAATAACACATTGAAAAGAAACCCAAGGAGAGGTTCTGAGTGTGTATGAGCTGCAACAACTAGCTGATGATTCGAATTAGAAGATATAATATGAGAGAACTGAGAGATGTCTCTAACTTCTTTAAAAACGTGTTGACAATCTTGTAGGAACTGGTAGGAGCATGGACAGAGGAAGTGAAGGCGCAACCAACAAACTCAACTATGTATTGTCTTCCAAATAATTATATATACCCTTCTTGGATACCATTGAACATAAAAGGATCCTCAATATCTGATGTGTAAGAGGAGAACACTGATGAGAGATGGAAAGATTTGAGTTCTTCTTCAACAATAAATTTCTGCTATTTGATCTTCAGTACCTGCAAAACAACTCTCTGAAATATATATTGGAAGACTAATTTAATTAGGAACTCCAAAGGATCTGATACCATGTTAGAATTCTATATAGGTTGAATACCATGAAATAATTCTAATAGCTAAGAATCTTGAAGCAAAGAAGTCCTCACAAGAATTTATTCAAAGATATGCAAGAATAAGAAGAAATGCTGAAACAGAACATAAGAGAAGGAACTCAATTGATGGAAATATTATCTCATGTCTTATTCCTCAATGTGAATACAATATATAATACATATCAAGAGAGAAAATAGAATTCCTTAAAGGCAAGTTGTAAAGCACAAAAAGTAAGGCTTACTAAAAACATAAAACCCCCTAGGTGGCAAAAGTAGTTTCCAAAACTATGCTAGAGGCTCACGAATTTGGAAAGTATGGTATGGAATATCATGAGTGAGGTAAATGGAATGTAATGATGGATTTAGGAGAGAATAAATGATGTGGAGGTCGAATTGGTCAAGTGGTAAAAGTTTCCAAGTCAACTAGCTTTTCCTTATCCACTAGAAAGTAGAAAAAACATGATAAAGCTATTTAAATCAGGAAAGTGTCTTTCTAATTCAGGAATAGAATAAAATCAGACATAATCCAAGGAAGTATTATCCATAATTTGTCCAAATTCATTTTTGTGACTTAGGATGGGAAGTGGTCCACTAAAAGACAAAACTGGCCCTATTTAGCTAGTCAAAACTTAGGAAATTAATCTAGGTGACTAGTAAAACATATCCTAAGTATTTGATGGGTTTTTAAATGTTCCAACACTAACACTAGATAAGCAACTTAATCAATGGGAACATTCATTAAATAAAATGGCTGATAGTTAACATGGGAAACTGAATTGAACGCCTCGAGAAGAGGAACTGGTGGTAGAGATGAATGACAGTCTCATGGAAGTCACACCTTCTGAACTGTTGAAGATAGTGCAAAGCTTAAGGGTAAATTACAGAGCTTTAAGGATAGAAAATAAATAAATGAATGAATAGATAAATCACATGACATGTGTTGAAATAGGTGTACTTTTATTTATGTTGTAAGTGACTACTTAGAATGGTTTATAGATTATAGATTGTAAGCTATGATTGATAGTATCATGTAAAAGGATTCCGGAAAACTTAACTGTTGAAATATTGTAACTTCTAAGAATATTATATTTGTACTTTATTATTCCGGAGATGTTTCATTCCTCTGTGAAGACCTTATTGTATATTCGGAGATGTTTATTCCTCCGTCGGAATGTGGTAACTTGGGTTATTAGAATTCCCTTGTGAGGTCGACCTAGAGTTAGTTGTAATGGGGTGTTTATGTCCCCAGTGGTTAAAGTTGGGGCCGACCTAGTTAGTAAGTTAAGTCGGAGTAGTGTATAAATAGAGGAGTAGTGTTCCTCATTTATCACACTCACACACTCATTCACTCACTTGTGATTGGTGCATAGGAGAGAGAGAGATCTGCTATAGAGGAGAAGGAGATCATGTTTGGGAATTACATCTTTGTATTTGCTGGTCATCTATATTGAGGAAACTTTGTTGGGTTTTCTACCCCATGAGGGTTTCCTAGGATAAATCTGTGTCTCTTGTGTTTATGCTGTGCTTGTTGTTCTTTCAGTGATCCTGTATATGATATTGTTGTGAAATTGAATGTAATATTGATGTTATACATCTTAGCATATTGAATCTTAACATGGTATCAGAGCTAGCCTGAAGGAATGCAATGTAAGGCATTTACGACACTTGCTTCACTTGCGACAATTTGAAAGTTAGGGTTTTGTATAGAAAAAACCAGTCATCGTGGAACTTTCTCTATAAATCCATTATGGAAAAGTTTCAGGATCTGAAACTTCTATAGGACGAAGATAACATCCCCCTATACCTTATGTCCGAAGCTCAGCCTCATATTTGTTGTACTTTGTGATATATGATCCTTACAAGTTAGGGTTTTGGCCTCTTCTAGAATGCAGTCCTAAACATGTGACCTAGGGAAAAAGGTCATATCTCGGGCTAGGAAGCTCCAAATGAAATTCTGTAAAAAGTGGAAGTTAGGGAATGGACTGTAGTTTGACAGGTCCAATTTTCAGAAGCCGAAGTTGTAACAGTGACACGTGGCACTCCGTACAAGTTCGTTATGTTTTTTCATCCCATAAACAGGTCATGTTGCGACACTTGGAATAACTCTCTCTCAGAGAATCCATTAAATATAAGACCTATGGGGTTGGAAATAGGACAGGTAAGGCTACCACAGGCCTAAGTTTCAGACCCTTCAGATCCAAAATTGCAGAGATACACCAGAAACAATACGACACATATGAATTGGCTCAATGGAGGAAATCTAAGAAGAGGAGGAAGAAGCTCTCAATTAGGGTTTTCAATGTTTAGGTCTGGAAGGACCTAATACAATGTTGGAGACACCTAATATAACATTGGAATCTTTTATAATGGACTTGGAATCCATTCAGCATATATATTAATCCTCCATCAAAATGTTGTGGGAGGAAGGAGATTGAAGATTAGGGTTTCCAAGTAAGAAGAAACCCTAGCAAAGTTGGGAGTCTCACAAGGCAGCAATGAAGAAGGTTTAAATTGCACTGATATTCTATCATCATAGCACCATGAACATATATAATATGTTTACAAGTGATCTACCTTGGATGGTTATGGTTTTACCCTTATAAAGAAGACTACTCGACAGGTATGACTTGATAAGATACAGGTATGTTTTGAAATCTGTTTCATGATTAAGTTTATAATATGTTTGTCTTCATATTATTGAGGTTAGTACAATCATGATTAGTTTTAGATTGTCTGATCACCTTAGTAAAAGTATGAATGCATGTGAATGATAGAATACATTCATTTCTTAGGGTTATGACACTTATGATTGTACTAATGCACCTGTGGTGTTGTATGAGGATGATGTTGTCTACTAACAAGATACAGATACATCAAGAAAGACAAATCAAGTTCTGTGACCATGATGACATGAAGACAAAGACTCATTCATAGTATTTGATCACATAGAAGCTCTACTTATGAGGTATGTATGACTTTGTTCTACTATGCTTAACTTATGAGATATGCAGGTTCTAGCACAAGGTCTCTAAATCATTGAAGAGAACAAAGAAGATATTGTTTGGGTATAATAATCCAGGTATATTTTCCTATATCAAGTTAGAATCCTACTTTGTGTTAGGATATTAGGTAAGTATACCTGTGTATGAAATGATCATGACCACACATACTTAAGATTATTTAGAATCATAATGTTTTGATAGTATTGAGATTATACTAATGAATGTATGATTATGTATGAGATCTTGAGGATGACACTAGTGCACACTTAAGCATGCATAGTCACAGTACAAAATGAATAGAAGTTCAAAGACATATAGAAATCAAGCGGGAGGAAACCACACAAACATAAAAGATAAGTATTTGAGTTGTTATTTGAATCTCCGAAATAGTTGTATGCATATTTGTATTCCTAGAACATATCATGCATAGTGTAAGCATTCATATAGTATTGAACAGTATACTACTAATATGCATATGATGGGTAAGTTGGAAAAACATTCCATTGTTTTTTTATCTAGAATGAAACCTCTTTGCTGACATGCTGAGAGTTGTGCACGCTCTTGATAGTATGTTCTGGTAGAGATGGAAGGCATCTAGATAACCACTGTATGCATACATGATATGGAAAAGTGTTGTGCCAAAGTATTGGTCAAGATAGTTGCATAACTATGTGAATCATATCTATATGCATTATAGGTTATCATGTCAACATGATTTGATGATTATGAAATATTACTAATCATGTAATTAACTTTGATTTGTAGGAAAGATCATGTGATATGATCTACAAAAGAAGGATGATGAACACCGAACAAGTGATGGATGTTCAACAAGAAGACTTACAAATCAAACATAATATAGAAAGCTCGTGGCTAGAAGATTCTCTTAGAAAGAGGAAGAGGTTCATGACTAGATGTTTGCTCCAAGTGGCTAGATAAGACCATTCTCTTAATGGTGTAATTGAAGAAAGCTCTGTACGGGTACCCAGGATCAATAGTCATTTGATGAGATTAATGATCACCATGGGTGATTTGGATTTCAACCTTTGCTACAAGGTTGAAGATGGTGTCTATATACAAATGGCATTCTTCTCTTAGATGGATGCAAGAAGGAACTCACCATAGAGTTCGAATGATATTGAGGCTCATATTAGTAGACCCATCTGACGAGAGATGGAACGAATAGATATGGAGAAGATCACTCAATGCAGAGTGTGAATGATGTTCAGTCACAAAGGGAGAATTGATAGCTTCTTGACAAGCTTGGGATTTACCAACAGTAAAGCTGATCCTAACCTTTACCTTAAGGTTATTGATGATGAACTTGTCATACTATTACTGTATGTGGATGATCTCTTTCTGACAGGGAATGAGAAACAGATCATGAAAAGAAAGAAGAAGCTAGCTACAAAATTTGAGATGAAGATCTCGGATTGATGCATTACTTCCTAGGTCTAGAAGTATAGCAAGGCCTAGAAGAAATATTTCTCAACTAGGGAAAGTGTTTGATATGTCAGAATGCAAAAGCCATGGCCACTCCCATGGATTCCAACTTGAAGCTATTAGCTAATGACTCATCATAGTTAGTGGATGTGACTCTGTACAGACAGATTATTGGGTCATTGATGTATCTGGCGAATACCAGGAAAGATATATGATTTGCTGTGAACCCCTTGAGGCAGTATCTAGTGGAACCTAGGCATGTTCACCTGATAGCTGCAAATCATGTGATGAGTTACCTAAAGGGTATGATAGACTTTGATCTATGTTATCTTGGAGATCATGACTTTAGATTGTATGGCTACACAGATGTTGATTGGGAAGGAAGTGTATCAGACAAGAAGAGCACATCGGGAGGATGTTATTGTCTGGGATCTACCATGATCTCATGGTTTAGCAGGAAGAAGTCTAGTGTGGCTCTCAGCATAGTTGAAGCGGAATATATTGCTGCTTGCTATGCTAGTTATGAAGCGATATGGCTTCGGAAGTTGTTATCAGGATTGTTTGACTTGGATATGGACTCTACTGTGATCTTGTGTGACAACCAGAGTCGTATCAAGATGAATAAGAATCCAGTGTTCCATGATAAGTCAAAGCACATAGAGATCCGATATTTCTATATACGGGATATGGTGCAGACAGGAGCTATCAAGCTCGAATATGTGAGCATTGATGAACAAGTTGCTGATATATTGACCAAACCTCTATCTCCTGTAAAGTTTGAGTATTTCCGAGACAAGCTTGGTGTAGTTCAGAAGGACCCTCCTCGAAAGGGGGAATGATATGGCCGGTAATGATGAGATTTCCTGCATCGACGAAAAGGTCGATGATGTGGATACCTGTATCGATGATATTGACGATGAGGTCGATGATACTGACGATGAGGTCATTATGTGGTCCTTAGACCTTTGTCTAAGTAGATGAGTAAGGACTGCATCGTCCCTGAACAAGTTAGTTCAAATGTACGTGATAGGACTGCATCGTCCTTGAACAAGTTAGTTCAAAATGTACATGATAGGACTACATCATCCCTGAACAAGTTAGTTCAAAATGTACGTGATAGGACTGCATCATCCCTAAACAAGTTACTTCAAAAGGTACGTGATTGATCCAGGTGGATATTGGTGGCCACCCACCTTTCCAACTGGCTCAAAACAGTTTTATGGAAATTTTGGTATTGTACTATTTTTAGCAGTTTTTTGGGTCCTGAACTTCCGGGGCCGTTTTGAGGCCCTAAACGACCTTTTTTGGCAATTCGAGGGGCCAAATGGTTGCCTCTGACATCCATATGGCCCCAGTCGAAAGTTGTAAATCTCGGATAGACCTTTCCAACGGGCTATCGAGCGCCCCAAACGGAGATCGTATGCAAAAGTTACGACCCCGGGAAGTTGATGTACTAACTTACCCAAACGGGGCCCACATGACTTTTGGCGCTTCATCTCCTAGGGTTAGGTTTTTGGATGTCTAGGGTTTTTGACATTCCTGTTTATTGTAAAAGGCCTTGAGAGCCTCATTGTAACCATCTTCTTGCGAAATGAGCGCAGCCGTCACATCTCTTCTCAGAGATAAGCCGCCACCATTCCAGCAAGCTTGTTTTCCGCTGCATTTTACAGTTCTAGCTTATTTCCTTATTGAATAGAAAACCAGTTTTACTGTATCTCTGTTATTTTGTGTTAAGCATCTGATAATAATCTGTATTCATTTCGTTCTGCTCATAAAATCCGGATCAGTGATAGGACTGCATCGTCCCTGAACAAGTTAGTTCAAAATGTACGTGACAGGACTGCATCGTCCTTAAACATGAGACTTGTCTTAAATGGATCAAGGACTGCATCGTCCTTAGACAGGAGACTTGTCTTAAATGGATCAAGGACTACATCGTCCTTAGACACGAGACTTGTATTAAATGGATCAAGGACTGCATCGTCCTTAGACACGAGACTTGTCTTAAATGGATCAAGGACTGCATCGTCCTTAGACATGAGACTTGTCTTAAATGGATCAAGGACTGCATCGCACTTAGACACGAGACTTGTCTTAAATGGATCAAGGATTGCGTCGTCCTTAGACACGAGACTTGTCTTAAATGGATCAAGGACTGCATCGTCCTTAGACATGAGACTTGTCTTAAATGGATCAAGGACTGTATCGTCCTTAGACATGAGACTTGTCTTAAATGGATGAAGGGCTGTATCGTCCTTAGACACGATACTTGTCTTAAATGGATCAAGAACTGTATTGTCCTTAGACATGAGACTTGTCTTAAAATGGATCAAGGAATGCATCGTCCTTAGACATGAGAGGTGTCTTAAAAGGATCAGGATTGATCATCCTGTAAAGTAGATCTGGATTACATCGTCCATAGACATGAGAGGTGTATTAAATTGAGAGGGATTGATCATCCCATAATTGGATTGTGTGTATTGCAGAGCATGTTGCTATGATGATACTGTTGATTGAGATGATCTAGATGATGATACTGTTGATTGAGATGATCCAGATGATGATATTGTTGATCGAGATGATCCAGATGATGATAATGTTGATCGAGATGATCTAGATGATGATCGAGTTGATCCAAATGATGATCGAGTTGATCCAAATGATGATACTATTGATCGAGATGATCGAGATGATGATATTGTTGATCGAGATGATCGAGATGATGATACTGTTGATCGAGATGATCGAGATGATGATACTGTTAATCGAGAGATCCAGATGATGCTGTTGATCAAGAGATCCAGATGATGCTGTTGATCAGGATATCTATATGATGATGTTGTTTATCAAGAGATCCAAATGATGCTGTTGATCGAAGATCCAGATGATGTTGTTGATCAAGAGATCCAGATGATGTTGTTGATCGAGAGATCTAGATGATGTTGTTGATCGAGATATCCAGATGATGCTGTTGATTCAAAGATCCATATGATGTTGTTGATCGAGAGATCCAGATGATGATGTTGATCGAGAGATCCAGATGATGATTTTACTGTAGTTGTTCGAGTGATGCAAAAGATGAAGACTCAGTACTGAAGATGTTGATGTTCCAGTATTGAAGATATTGAAGATGTTCCAGTAACTGTTTGAGTTACTGATAATGTATGAAGAAAGGTTCCAATGATTTATAGATGTATCATGTATCATGTAGTTGATGACTCCTTGCTCCTGCAGATGTTGTTATAATATCCTTCTCGTTAAGGGGGAGTGTTGAAATATTGTAACTTCTAAGAATATTGTATTTGTACTTTATTATTCTGGAGATGTTTCATTCCTCCGTGAAGACCTTATTGTATATTCGGAGATGTTTATTCCTCCGTCGGAATGTGGTAACTTGGGTTATTAGAATTCCCTAGTGGGACCGGCCCAGAGTCAGTTGTAATGGGGTGTTTAAGTCCCCAATGGTTAAAGTTGGGGCCGACCTAGTTAGTAAGTTAAGTCAGAGTAGTGTATAAATAGAGGAGGTGTGTTCCTCATTTATCACACTCACACACTCATTCACTCACTTCGGATTGGCGCATAGGAGAGAGAGAGATCTGCTATGGAGGAGAAGGATCTCATGTTTGGGAATTACATCTTTGTATTTGCTGGTCATCTATATTGAGGAATATTTGTTGGGTTTTCTACCCCATGAGGGTTTCCCAGGATAAATCTATGTCTCTTGTGTTTATGCTGTGCTTGTTGTTCTTTCAGTGATCCTGTATATGATATTGTTGTGAAATTGAATGTAATACTGATGTTACCCATCTTAGCATATTGAATCTTAACATTAACATGACTAGATGAATGCATGAAAGTAATCCATCATGGGTGTAGAGGTTTGTAATTGGACATGAGGATTGAGATAATTGCTACTATGGAGGTGAATCAATATCATGTGCTTTTATTCTTTCAAACATTTTTTATACCATGTGATCATTCATTAACATATATACCATGTATCATAATTAGTTTCCAATACAAAGAACACTATGCAAATAATATGTAGATAACTCTTATATATAAAAATCTTCTTATGACAAATAATATTCTACCTGTATCCCTATTTTTATTTTTCATTTTTCTGAGTCGAAAGTGAGAGTGTGTCATTGGTCGCACATTTGGCTAACACTCAGAAGATTGGGTTTCATGTTCTCAACTAGTAGGACATTTTTTGCCTTGATCCTTTTGTTTCCTAGGCTTTCCAAGCCTTTACCTAAGATTTTGGCCGATCCATTATCCCCAAAGTAGGCGTTGCCTCCCTTATCTTCTCTAAACTTCAGAAAGGTGTTTTTATCTCATGTCATGTGCTTAGAGAAACCACTGTATATGTACCATTTCCCCCTTTCACTTTGTGAATGTAAGGCTAGGATGTAGGCTTCCTGATGGACTTGACCCCTCTGATCTTCAGTTGTTTCAGTGGATTGCGCAGGTTGCAACTGATTTCCGTAGTTATGATAGTTGTAACCATGATTGCGGCATTTACTACACTCAATGTCTAAGCTCAAAATACTAAAGGGATTGAGATTTTCTTTTGAGACTTCAACTATATTTTTGAGGTTGCTATGTTTTGGATTTATCTAATTGTGCAAACCATTCCTCCTATCATATGCTAGCGCATGAGCTCTGTAGTTTCTTGCTTTATGACCAAAATTGTTATAGTAATAGAAATTTCCAAAAACATATTTTGGTTCTTGATTGGATAGACTCTTTGGAACTACACAAACTCATTTTTCATATGACTTGGTTTCCTATCCTCTTCTTCACACTTATGATCTATATTTGAAAGTGGATTCTTGATCGCATCGTTGTAGCTATTACCAAAATAAGATTCTTCTTCAATGATATTTCTACAATTTTTCTCATTCTTCAGCTAAAAACTTACCTTTTGCAATTCTTCTTTCAGAGAGGAAATTTCGGATTCCAATCTTTGGCACTTGTCTTCTCTCAGTTTCAACTGCCTGGTGGTATTTTCCTCCAACCTCGGAAATGATTCCTGCAGGATCTTGCTTTTCTTCCTTGACTTCTTCAATTTGTCTAGAGCATTTATTAGTTCCCCTTCAAAGTATACTTCAACCATATGTTCATATTTTGAATCCATGTATGCTAAGTTCTACGCATAGATCTATCTTTCAGATGTTAAGTTGTTACTGAAGACACCTGCTCTGATACAAATTGTTGGAATCAATTAGTACTGAGAGCGTAGGTGAATCAGTATTAGCACAGTTATTAGTAGTTTTTACCTTCTTCAACAAATTAGTCTTAACTTAATCTTGATCTTTAGTTATGCATCCAATATAAATAAAATCAGTCATCCATCTATGCACCAAGACAAAGATAACAAAACACACGGGATTTTGACGTGGAAACCCAATCGGGGGAAAACCACAGAATGCTCTTTTGTAATGAAAATATTACATTCAAGGAAGCACCGACTTCCTGTGTTTTCCAGCACCAACCTGAAGGAGGAACCGACACCATGGTTTTACATGCACTGACCTAAAGGAAGCACCAAATCCCTATGTTCTCCAGCACCGACTGGAAGGAGGCTACGACCTCTTGCTCCTTTTCTCGTCTTGTCACTAAGATATCCAAAATAATATTCTGCCTTACTTAACTTCCAACATGAACACACTTCCAATCTTCTGATGTTCGTTCTTCTATGTGCACCTTCTATATGCAGTTGTATTGTTGTCACTCCCCTGCATACATCACTTGACTTCTCATTCCACTCAATTCTTCACTTCTGCTAATGAATCACTTCATATATCACGTGCTACTTCATCTGCTGCAATCTACACCACTAATTAGTTGTGTCATTCTACTACTACGCAACTACACTAACCAACTGATACTATGCTTCAATTGATAGCTTGTTGATCTAAGATTGCACACTGGTAGGATGGAATTGTGCACTTACTAGATCTATCCATTCGGTTTAAGTGCCACAGTCGTTCATAAAATATGTGACATGATATGTATTATATGATTCATCCTTTCAATTTAATGCACTTGTCTAAGATCATCCTCATCATGATGCACATACAATATTCTGTTGATGTTATGTCATCACTCATCTGATGGACCTATCTACTTCGCACACTTCACATTAACCTTTGTGCATTAGCCAAACTTCTGCGCATCTTCTGATATGCCTCAGTTCTGTCTCTGGGCTTCTTCCTTTAAAACATTTGTGACTATATGTGTGCTACCTGTGCTACTCTCATTAAGTTCTCATGCACTTGTGAATCTTCTGCATTATGCCTTTTTTTTGCACAACTGTCACAGACCTACAACATCATTATGCGCACCATCAATTCAATCATTCTTATGCTTATGTGCACTTGGATCCTTGCTAGATCATATTATTCTGTACCTCGAGGCCGTGATGCCCCGAATATAAATATGTATTTTCCACTTAGAATCTCTTCGACCTCGCCATCGAGATTACTTCAAATTTCCAACTTGATTCCCTATTTATACATGTCCTGCATGGATTGTATTTCCACATGTTGGTTGTGGCATTTCTTGTTCCTTGCTTCGTGCATTATGCCTATGCCACATGTCATGTTCTACATAGATGATGTGTCATTTCTTTGTGTGTTCTACACATACATGGTCCTCGACTTGGTGGGACTTTCATCCTTGCGGTACCATTACTTGTGGGTCTTGCGCACTTCAAATCTTTGTGGAACTTACGCATACGATATTCGACTTGGTGGGACTTTGAACCTTGCAATACCATCACTTATGGGACTTGCACACATTTTGTGTCTTCAGTTGTGGAATTTGCACGTATGCTGACATCAACTGCTACACCCTTCTTGAAACTTGTGCGTCCTTTATCAATTGAAAGCGTATTCTGATTGGTGATGACTTGTGCGCTTTTAGGATTTGTAGAGGTGTTCAGCCATCTCTTGTTCCATTTTGCTTGCGCACTCTTCATCCAACCCTTTAGCTTGTTCCTTGAAGGACTGTGACTGGATGGACTTGTGACCTACTCAAGTACATGTGCCTTATGTACTTCTTCACATTGGATATTCATGGTGTACCATTATACACACTTCCCTATATTGGATGCAAGTTCTAGATATATGTCTTCACACTGGCCTCCATGTCCTTCACCATATTTCTTGCGCATATACTTCTTCAATGTGGCTTTACTATACTCCTTCAAGCTGGCATGGGAATGATGAAACCACTTGACTTCAGTTGACATCATCTTTGACATTAGCTGACATCAACGACAACCAAAGTTCAACAATAATATCTCCTTCATAGTCTACCTCATCACTTACTCCATATTCAAAGTTCTCATTTTCACATTCTTCTTCTATTTCCATAAAGAGCACTTCCCTTTCATCATCACAACTATCAGCTTCATTTGCTGAGCTACTGTTGTGTTTGGAGTATAGAATTTTCTTTTGTATACCAAATCGATTATAATTTTTAGGTCTACTTTCTTTGTATATCTTCTTATTTTCTTCATGATCATGATCCTCCTCATCATCACTATCTATGTTCTCTTTATAAGGACATTTAGAAGAAAAATTACCTATTTTACCACATTCAAAGCATTTGAAAGGAATCTTATATTTGTACTTTCCATGACCTTTCTGAAGTTTCTTCACAAAGTTTGTTTCTTCAAGATCAAATTCGTCAGAAGAACTCCTATTGAATTGTTTCTTGCTTGATTTTGTCTTCTTGGAGACCTTGAATGATGCTTCCCTTCTCAAAGGATTCTCCTTTTCACTTCCCATTTCATAAGCAGTGAGAATTCCATGAATTTCATTTGATGTTACCTTGTTAATATCCTTTCTATCTTCCAGGACTGATACTTTAGGATCAAATATCCTAGGTAGATATCTCAGTACCTTTTGTACAATTCCTTCTTCAGGAACCGTTTCCCCAATACCTCTGAGAGTATTGACTATTTCTTCTATGTGAAGAAAGTGGGATGCAATGTTCTCATATTCCTTCATCTATATGCTCTCAAACTGACCTCTATAAGTTTGTAGATTTTCATTTTTCATTGTGTCATCTCCTTAATAAATGCTCTGAAGTTTGTCCCATATTGATTTTGTTGAACTACACTGCATGAACTTTGTAAATTATGAGTCTGCTAGACCACTTAGTATTGTATTTTTGGATTTTACATTGCATTCATGCATCTTTTTATCTGCAGCATTAGTTGAAGGAGTATCAAGAACTTTATAACCACTCACAACTGCCATCCAAATATAAATTCCAAGTGATTGTAAGAAGACTTCCATTCTTATACTCCAAAAAGCATAATTAGACCCATCAAAACGTGGTGCTTGGTTTTTTTGAGAGACCTTCATGGTATTCCATATCTGTGCAAAAATCTAGATTGCACATTGATCTTCCTTCCAATGGTTAGACTGTCTCTGAAGGAACCCACTCTCATACCAATTGTTGGACCCCAAGTGATACTGAGAGGGGGGATGAATCGATATCATGCTATTTTTATTCTTTAAAACATTTTTTATACCATTTGATCATTCATTAACATATATACCATGTATCATAATCAATTTACAATACAAAGAACACTACACAAAGAATATGTTGAGAAATCTTATATATATAAATCTTCTTATTACAAATAATGCCAGGAGATACAATCTCCAATACAAATGTGAGCACCCACTCATTGATTTTCCTGAAACCAATCATACAAGAACACCAATCCCTTGAAAGCACCAACTTGATGTCTTACATGCACTAACCTGTGAGGTCACCAATCCTCTTATGAGCACCAACTCATAGTCAACAAGCACCAACTTGCACAGTCAGGCACTCACCTGAGATTCCAAGAACTAACCTATGGAAGAAACTAATATTTTGTCCTTTCCCCATCCTACCACCCAGATATAGATTTGTTGTTGTATACCTTGATCATAAACCACTCTGTGCTTTTCGATCTGTTTCATCTGTTCTGCGCAAACTGCTAAGCATACTATACTTCACATTTACAAATTATTTCTGCGCAACTATTCCTTGTATCCTTTTTTTCAAATGCTTCTTGTACAAATGCTCCTTGTTCTCTTCTCACAAATGCTCCTTATATTTATGCTTGTCCTCTAATATCACGCACTTCCTCAAGTCCCACTGCCATTGATTCCCTTGAGCATTTCATATGTTCCTTGAAGCTTGCAATTTCATAATACATCTTTTGCACACAAGCTTATCCCAACACACATCAATCTTTCTCATATTTATATTGATCTTACTCAATTCATATGTCCACAAGTTGAGGTTTCTCTAAGTCGGTGATTTGCCTTCTTCCTTTGTTCCCAGTCAAGCTTACCACCCCTCTTATTCTTTCCTCGACGTGCACTTTTGTATATATACTGAATTCGCGGTAATTCAGCCACTTGTTCTTTTCTTGCGCTGATAGAGTTCCATAACTTGGTGGGTCTTGCACACAAACGTTCCATGACTTGGTGGCAATTGCGCACTAGACTGCTATGACTTGGTGGGACTTGCACACATACAACCTTATTCTGTATACTTCTTCAAATTGTCTTTAATATTTCAATGCCATCACCAAGTTCAACAATCTATTTTACATTTGGTGGGACTTGTTGATACTTGTGCACGTATTTTCTATATACTTCTTCAAACTGGCATTAAGACTTCAATGCAAGCACCAAGTTCAACTATCTCTTTGACATCAATGACAACACCAAGCTAAAAAAACTCCTTTTACATTGATGTCAACACCAAGTAAAGTTGAGCTACCCCTGGATGCTAGCTCTTCATTGAAGTCTTGTATTGCGCAATCTTGTTTGCAGATTTACTTGCTACTTCCTCCACCTTTGAAATCAATGGAAAAGGAATATTTAATTATCTACAAACGTGTATCGTCCCCCTGCGCAGTTGCAAACTCTCCCATTGAATTTATTCTTATGTTCATGTCTTTGGTTGCTCCTCTATGTTGGTTACTTCTTCTTTGCGTGATCCTTTTTACACCCTGAGTAATTTAAGGAGGACTAGGTATCACTCCTAATTTCTGTCTCAAATATTCAGAGAAATCCAACTGTTGTCCCTGGTGACCAATTATCATGTAAACATTTGTTCTATTTTCCAACCATTCTTCAAACTGTTAGCCAATTACTAGTCCTTAACTGCTAATATGTCTAAGCAACAACAACATGTTGAATCTTCTGCAAGCAGTCTTTCCACGGATTTTCAAGCGCAAAGGACACAATTCAACAAACTCAAGAATGACCTAGAAAAATGGGCATCAAATGTCAAAGAGGTTGATGTCAAGGAGTGGTATGCGCAAGTGTAGGTGAATAAGAGACGCTGAAGAGATTTTATTTCTGAAGAGTCATGTTGATCAGTTGAAGACACAACATCAATCCATTATAAATATTTTGAAACAGGCTCGAATAATTCCAGACATTTCCAGCTTAGAGGATCATACGCACCAGCCTGACACAGAGCTACGCTTGTCATCATAGAAACTCAATGAGTGAATTTTGCACCAATGCCCCCTTTTAAAATGTACATTTTTGTAATTCAGGAATCAAATTATGTAGATCATAGACGTGGATATACTTGTTAACATGGGACATCTTGATGTATGTACTTCTGTCAATGTTTTAGCTTATGTGACATAGGTCCTTTTGACAGAATTTTGAATATATGTATCTATTTTTCTTGTAACGAAAGCTCTTTTGAATGTAATACAAATTCTGGCTATTAGAGGAATGAAAATGTAATTTATCAAACTTCCCTATATACACAATTTATGTTCTGAAGGTGGTCACTAAATTTTTGAAAGATGATGCAACCTCATAGTCCCAATTATTTCGTTGCTTTTAAATGAATGAATTGAATATATATTGTCTACGTTGATGTTGATATGTAGTTTCAGGATTCATCATTAGTTACTTATGTTCTTTCTCACAATCATTTTCAACATAAATTATTTTGTGAATTATTCCATCTTGATCCTCTGAATAATTGCTTTCACTAGTAGAAGAAGAAGTTTCCATATGCGTACCTTCAACTTTATTCAATCCTCTGCTTCCATTTGTTGTGAGAATTATCCCTATCATCCTCTTTGTTGCTCTTGCATTGATCATACTGGATCTCGTCCTCTATCTATGGCTAGGATTTGAATTGAGCCTTGAATTATGCCAAACAATGTTTCCTCTTATTATCCTATATTTTCCACTTTTTCCATATTTAGTGCTTCTTTTGTATTCTCTGACAGTCTATCGTGGTTTATTTCTGCGACATGTCTTGTTTTCTTGATTGCATATTATCTCCTTTCTTTTTAAGTCTATGCACTTTCCCTTATCTTATGTCATATCATAATTTATCAATATACCAGTGATCCTTATGCAAGGCCATATTACATTCTTCTGGCTTTGTAATTTTGTCCTTTTCTACCAAATATTTGTATGGTATTTCTTGTAGAAAGAAATTTTGGTTTCATCTTGGTGCGCACTTATTAACTGGTTTTTGCAATCTCGATATTTATGACCATAGTTGTGACATTGATAGCATTTGATGTGCATTTTCAAAATACTAAAGGGGTTGATGAATTCAATACTCTTTTTTATTTATTTGTTCATATTTTTGGCTCTGGATTTTTTGAGAAGACTTCCATTTCTCTCAAAATTGTTGTTCATAAGAGATTTGCAATTTATATCCTTATGACCAAAATTATTGCAAAAATAAAAATTCCCCAAAAAGATAGTTTGATACCTGGTAGTGATAGGTCTTCTAAACGATACAACTCATTTGTTTACATAGGAAGATTGTTGTTCATTCTTTCTGTTTTCTTTGTCTTTTTTAGGACTCTTAAGTACATCTGCAAAGCTCCTTGTACTTGCTTAATGGTTAGGTGTAATTGAACTTGCATCCTTATCACCATTTTGTTATTCATATCCCAATCCAGACTTATCTGAAACTGATCTTTGATTGTTGATGATTTCATCCAATACCTTAGATATTCTACAAAAAAATTTGGTAGCCTAAGTGAGTGCTTACCTTTTGTAGTTCCTTATTCAAGGAGATATTTTCCTTCTCCAATTCCTCACACTTTGTTTCTTTCTCTTTCAGCTTTCATGCTATGTCTTCTTCTATTCTCTTGACCTTTTGTATCCGGTCTTCATACTTCAGTAGTTGGTCCTTTAAATACTTATTCTTATTTCTTGAGGTTTTCAAATCCTCTAAAGCACTTATAAGTTATCCTTCATAGTCTACCTGATCTCTTACTTCATCTTCAGTGTTCTCATTTTCACATTCTTCTTCTATTTCCATAAAGAGCACTTCTCTTTCATCATCACAACTGTCATCTTCAATTGCTGAGCATAGACTCAACAGTTGGAGTATATACTTTTCTTTTGTATACAAAACCTTTTATAATTTCTAGGTCTGCCTCCTTTGTATATATTCTTCTTTTATTTATGATCATGATCCTCCACATCATCACTATCTCTATTCTCCTTATAAGTACATTTAGAAGCAAAATGACCTATTTTATCACAGTCAAAGAATTTGAAAGGAAACTTACCTGTGTACTTTCCATGAGCTTTCTGAAATTTATTCATAAAGTTGTCCTCTTCAAGATCATATTTTTCAAAAGAACTCTTACTGAAATCTTGCTTGCTTCCTTTTGTCTTCTTGGAGACCTAGAATGTTGCTTCTCTTCTTGAAGGATTCTCCTTTTCAGTTCTCATTTCATAAGCAGTGAGAATTCCATGAATTTCAACCATTGACACCTTGTCAAAATCCTTTCTATCTTTTAGGACTGATAATTTAGGATCAAATCTCATAGGTAAATATCTCAATACCTTTTGTACAATTTCTTCTTCAAGAACTGTTTCCCCAAGACCTTTGAGAGTATTGAATATTTAATCTACGGGAAGAAAGTAGGATGCAATGTTCTCATCTTCCTTCATCTTTAGGCTCTCAAACTAACCTCTATAAGTTTGTAGCTTTGGCTTTTTCACTATGTCATCTCTTTTATAAATGCTCTAAATTTTGTCCAATATCGCTTTTGTTGAGCTACACTGGATGACCTTTGTGAATTCTGAGTCTGTTAATCCACTTAGTATTGCATTTCTGGCTTTTGCATTGCATTCATACAACTTTTTATCAGCAACATCGGTTGGAGGAGTATCTAGAACTTAATAACCATTTACAACTTCCACCCAAATATCAGTTCCAAGTGACTGTATGAAGATTTTCATTCTTATACTCCAGAAAGAATAATTAGACGCATCATAATGTCGTGCTCGGTTTGTTGAGATACCTTCATGTCTGTCCATATCTACATAGAAATCTAGATTGCACATTGATCTTACTTCAGTGGTTAGGCTCTCTCTAGAGGAACTGGCTCTAATACCAATTATTGGACCCCAAGTGATACTGAGAGGAGAGGAGTGTGAATCAATATCATGTGCTTTTATTCTTTCATAAAAAAATTATACCATGTGATCATTCATTAACATATATACCATGTATCATAATCAATTTCCAATACAAAGAACACTATGCAAAGAATATGTAGATAAATCTTATATATAAAAATATTCTTATTACAAATAATGCTAGGAGACACCAATATCCAATAAAAATGTGATCACCCACTCATTGAATTTGTTGACACCAATAAGATAGGAAAACCAATCCCTTGTAAGCACCAAATTGCTATTTTACAAACACTAACATGTGAGGACACCAATACTCTTATGTACTTTGCATGCATGCATGCATCCGCATGATGCCCAGTCACCAGTTTGATGCCTCCAGCACCTGGTCCCTAGTCTGCCAGCACTCGAGAGCCACTTTCCATTCATTTTTATCCCTCCTAGTCAGGGAGGCGCCCACTTCTCACCTACCACTGCTGTTATCACTCCAATTGACCTCCGATGAGACTTGACTACCTATTCTGAGTGCAGTTAACTCCTCATGCGCCCTCCATTGAGCCTCCTTCCCTACATTAGTGGCATTACCATCAGTTACACTCATTACACTCAGTTTGACACCTGGCTGACAGTTACTTGTGCATTGATGACCACAACCGATTGATGATGAGGACTCCTAGTTGGAGCCAAGCTATGCCATGCAGTATATTCGAATGAACTCCTTGGCTAATTCGAATTGCTCACTCATTGTGATATTATTGTATTGTAATTCTACCATTCTGGATTATAGAGCACTGATGCATCTCTCTTGCACAGTTTTTACTCCAAATTGTTTTACATCTTTGTGATTGATATTCTTGTTCAATAGATCTGCTGTGACTAATTTTACATGGTATCAGAGCCATGGCAGGGACAAGATCTCTCTTCTACAGGTGTTCTACATGAAGAATTGAGTGAATTTGCTCAAAAATACTGAAGTTTTGCCATGCAAAATATCATGTGCATGCAAAGCTGAAAAATACTCTCCAATCCACTCCAAAAGCTTGAGTTTTCCACAGAATTCCTGGAATTGATACATTGGATCTTCAAGCTTGCTTGATCTCCAATCCCAGGTGTGATGCAACTCTAAAAGGGTGGATTGTTCGGCCTAATGGTTATTGTTTATGTGTGATTTGCAGGTTTCTTACTTCCTCCATTTGCATTCGCTAATGCAGAGATGGAAACTTCTTCTTCACAAAATCTTCTTACTCCATTTAACTATGATGAATGGAAACCAAAGATGATTGCTTGCTTGAAGAGATAATGTTTTTTTGATGTGTGCATTGGTATTACAAGAGATTTTGATTCCGATGAAGAGGAGAATGATTGGCTTAATGATTGTGACAGAGCTTTTGGGACAATATGTCTTGCTATGTCTCCTTGTATGCGCTGCCTCAATACTACTGCTGAAAATCTAAGAGATCTATGGGCCCAACTCAATAAAGAATTTGGAAAGCAGGAAGAAGAGGATCATGCTATCCTTTTGGAGAACAAGCCCAGTGAGATCTCCTTATGTGCTCTATTTGATTATGTCTTGGCCTCATCCATTGTTCAAGATGAAGAAGAAACTGTAGATTCAACACTCATTTTATCATTGTCTTCTATTTCAAATTCTAAGCAAGAAAAACCAGCTCATGCTCTAGATTCTGAAGAGGTTCTTGAATCCTCTCTTTCACATGAGTTTGTTGGCATGTAGAATAATGATCTACTTGATGTTTTGGAGGTAAAATCTGATTTTGGAGGTGAATCATTCGCCCTCCTTGATTGCATGTTTCCTACATACTTATTTTCTATCATTTGCACAGTTTCTCAGAGTTTTACTGAAGATAAAGAGCACTACCATTCGCTTGAGTTCAATTCTCATGCAATTTTTGTTGATTTTGGTTTTGATCTCACCCCTATTGGTTCAAAGGAGATCTCAAGAAACCATTTGTCAAATCTTGGAGCTGATTTAACTTCCACTGATAAGAAGTTCAAGTTTCAATATCTATTTGATCCGGTTGGAGCTATTCCTACCTCACTTGGTTCGAATCACAGGTTCCAGGATCATCCTCATATTTTCAGATTTGTTCTCACCATTTTCGGTATGAAGAGCAAGTTCATAAAGTCTCCACATTCGCTTGCATCCACTGATGGATAATTCAAGCACATGTTTTTGGAGCATGATCCATTTACTCCCAAAAGTAAGATAACTCCAGACATATCTACTTGAGTTTGGAGCAGTTAAATCTTTTGGTGTGTTACAGTCCATTTTGAGGGGGGGGGTTTTCCCATGAGGTTTTCTCCATTTCCTCGGTTCATGAACTGTTCTTTATTTGTATTATTATTGTATTGGGGTGACCTTTGGTCTCAGCAACCAGGGCCCTACATTTTATTTTTTACATCATAGAATAGCTTGAGGGGGGGTGTTAGGATATCTCATCATTCAGTATGTACTTTGCATGCATGCCTCCACATGTTGCCCAGTCACCATTTCAATGCCTCCAGTACCTAGTCCCTAGTATGCCAGCACCCGAGAGCCACTTTCCATTCATTTTTATCCCTCCTAGTCAGGGAGGCGCCCACTTCTCACCTACCACTTGAGAAGGGCGCCTTTTCTCACTTACCAGTCCAGTTCACTTCAATCAGCTACTTGTCTTTCCTTGATTTGAGGCTAGACTGACTCCTAACTGCTGTTATCACTCCGATTGACCTCCGATGAGACTTGACTACCTATTCTAAGTGCAGTTAACTCCTCATGCGCCCTCCACTGAGCCTCCTTCCCTACATTAGTGGCATTACCATCAGTTACACTCATTACACTCAGTTTGACACCTGGCTGACAGTTACTTGTGCATTGATGACCACCACCGATTGATGATGAGGACTCCTAGTTGGAGCCAAGCTATGCCATGCAGTATATTCGAATGAACTCCTTGGATAATTCGAATTGCTCACTCATTGTGACAGTATTGTATTGTAATTCTACCATTCTGGATTATAGAGCACTGATGCATCTCTCTTGCACAGTTTTTACTCCAAATTGTTTACATCTTTGTGATTGATATTCTTGTTCAATAGATCTGCTGTGACTAATTTTACAATATGTCCCAACAATCTCTCTTTTGAAAAATCAAAGATACTATTTTTGGGGTTGAGAGATATGCCATATTTTTGACACCTTTCGAAAATCTACTTTACATTATGAAAGTGATATTCCCTTTTCTTGGAGAATACCAAGACATCGTCTAGGTATACATCCACACTATGACCGATCAATTTGTGGAATGTAGTGTCCATGACCCTTTGAAATGTGGCTCATGCATTCATCATACAAAATTACATTCTGCAGAAGGAACATGACCTCATTTCGTGTGAAAGTGGTCTTCAAATGATATTCTTCAACCACAAGTACTTGGTTGTATCCTGAGAACCCGTCCAATAGAGAAAACATTTCAAACCCAGAGACGAGTTGCAAAATATGTTCCATGGGAGGAACAAGGTAGTTATCTTTGTCAGAGGACTTATTAAGATTGCGAAAAATATTCCCATAACTTGATTTTTCCTAATTTTTTTCGTATTGGTTCCAAATTAGTCACCCATTCAGAATGCTTCAATTTTAAGATGATCCTGGCTTCCATGAGTTTCTTTTATTCTTTTTGTATCAAGGGCTCTAGCATTGGGTAGACCTTCTATAGATTTTGTTGGAATGGTTTGAATCCCAGTTTAATAGAAATTACATGTTGTATAATGTGGGTGTCATAAGTTTTCAGCTCATCATAGGTCCAGGCGAATACATCCTTGTATTGCTTAAAGAGATGAGTGAATCTTTGTCTCTCACCTAGTGAGCTTCACATTCCAAGATTCACGTACCTAGGCTCCTCTGATGTTCCCATATTTACCAATTCATATTGCATAGAGGAGCTATTAGTATTGACATTTACAGGATTTCTAAACTTATGTTGCAAATCAAATAGCTTCTCAAGTGTACATACACCTTTAGGCATGAAGTTTCTTCCAGAATGACTTCCATTCTCTCCAGACTTATTCAGATTCGATTGATTTTCATCATCATTGATAATAGAGCCCTTGAAATTTCCCTCATCTCTTAGGAAATCGATAAGTTGTGGAGTATCATCAAACACTCTCCTATTGGTCACGTTATCTGGAACAAAAGGCCTAAGAAGCAGTTCAATTGAAATTTTTTCATTAAGAGGAATCAAACGTGATGCAGTATTTGCTAATAAATTAGCTGTAACATCCATTGATCTAGGAATGGAATTAATGTTGAAGGCTTCAAAATGAAATCAAATTCCATACCTCAGCCTAGTACCCTTTTAAATGTGGATAAAAACAATGAATGGTATTTCTGACCTGTCTAACAATTATTTTTGAATCACCAAAAAAAATAAAATTACATTTAAATCAATAGCCTTTTTGAGACCTTGGACTAGGGATTTGTACTAGCAGTGTTATTGGTGCATTCAAAATATAACCTACATGAGAGATAAGTTTTATGCCTTTGGGGATCAACAAGGACACAACCGACCCCTACACCCTCCTGCATTTTGGATTCATCAAAAAACAAAGTTTAAAAATTAGATCCTATAGTATCTCTAGAATCTAAGTTAGTTTCTATATTTACATTAGTAACTAATTCTACTATGTTACAATCATTATTATCATCCCGCAATAACTGAAGGATATCGATATGTGTGTCTGATTCATGGCTATTAATCTCTTCTTGATAATAGCTCGTTTCAAGTTCCAAAAAATAGTTACCCAGAACCGAATGTGTAAAATTTACAACCTCATTTTTCCTTCCAATTTGGTGATAGTAATTTTCATGTATGGCTCTTTGTTTTGGTAAGGGAGCCACAAGTGATACCCATCAATGGAAAAATATCCCTGTATTTTATTGGATCAGTCTTCTACCACATCGTATCCCATATTAAAACTACCTTCGGTATTTCCTGATGTAGTGGAATCACCTGATGAATGAGTTGATCCTTTGGAATTCACAGGTAGCGTGGTTTTCTAAGTTGTTCTAATTTATACTATTTTATGGAGTTATTTGGAAGCTACTAATTTGCCTTGGGTTTTGTCTGCAGAATTGCTTATCTTGTTGTTTTCAGCTACCTTAGTTTGCATACTGATAATCCCTTTACTTATTAAAGCATAAATAGTAGGGGCAGTTTGCACGTTTTGTATTTCAGCAGTGTCTTCCTCATCATCCAATCCATGTTTGGGTTCCCAATCCCATAATACTAGAATAGTATCTTTGGGATCTTCCTCAACTTCATTCAATTGTGGTTGTTGTGTTTCTTCCTCCTCATCCAAAGATTGCTTGTCAAGTAGTTGGTTTATCACTAGAGTCACATTTTTATCCACTGAGGGCATGTGTTTTTAGAATGATTTTCTTGATGATATGTACATAAATGGTCCATGCCCACATCATTTAGATTGAAAATAGTGGCTTCATTCCCTGGGGGGTTTTGGGTTTCCTCCTTTTTAAAAAAGGATTGAAATTTTTCTTTGGAGAGGAACTTGATCCTTTATCCTTCTCCAAATCAACTATTTTATTGGAAAACTTCTGAAACAAGTTGAAAAAACCCCCTAGATCAATGGGTTGCTCATCTGTGGTTTTGTTCAACAATAGTGGTTTCTTGGATGAGGTGACTTTAGGGTCTGCTTCCACATAGTGTTTAACAATACTCAACATTTCCAATTTGATTTTCTTGGATTCTTCAAAATTATCTTCCAAGGTAGCTTTGCAATATCTCTTAACAAACATATCTAAGGAAGGATGAAGATATGTGGTATAATATTCCACTAACACCTCCTCAAGCGGCTTGGAAGCAACTGAAAACTTAATTAGGACTGTATTAAATCATTGATTAAAATACTTAACTTTTTCTTTCTTTTCCTTTAATGACAACAGTTCTATTATAAGGGAAGCTATGGTTCTTTCTTCTCCAAATTTACTCAGGAAATATTTTTCAAAATCATCCCAATTTGTGATCGATCCGGCTAGGAGGATAAATTATCATGTGGAAGCTTTAATTTCAAAAGTATAAGGGAAAATATGAAACACAACATCTTCATTATCTACACTCAAGATATTAGAGAGAGATAGAAACTTTTTAAATGATCATCTACAGTTATTCCTTTGTTAGGGTCAAACTTAGGCAAGATACGCTTAGGGTGTTTAGGTAAGTCATGTAGAGGTCCGACTAATTGTAGTGCACCCTGAGACCTCTAGGATGGGGTTTGATTTACATTATGATCCATGTTTTGAATATGTGGAGGTGTATGCAGAGGAGACTCGGTATGGTGAGAAGAGATAGAATTAGGTGATGAAGGTCATATCCGATTGATGCGTTAATGTATTTCTTGTAAATATAAGTCTACCAACTCTTAGAAAGATTCAACCAATACTAATTCTCGAGTTTCTTTGGCCCTTCTACAGGGAGCATGACTCCTAGGTAAAAAAGGACTACAACAATCCTCCAAGGTTATAGACGTAGTAGCTGGTGTATTGACAGAAGGTGTCAACTTCTTGATGCGGAACTACGTAAAGGGTTTACGGGGATGACTCAAGTTGTCCCAAATCAGGGTTATTGTCTTCAAAATGGTTTGTTTTGTGTTTGGTTTCTATTATTAAAGGAACTAAAACTTCGGGTTGAGGGGTTTTGGGTGGAGATACATAGAAAAATCCTTGAGGGAGAGGCCTAATATTATAGTTTGCAATTTGGATACACCATGTTCAGCTGGTGTGTAAGGCCTAATTCCTTGAAGGGGAAATTTCCTCTAGTAAGTGGGATCTCAGTGCTTATGGTGGAATTGCTTATGTCCATGTCTTGAGGACCACTACCCTGCACTTCTTTGACCTATCCTTGTCCATGTTCCATGAAATTTTCCTGAGCTTCCTCCTGCTCTTTTCTTTTGAGTTCTTCTTGCAAAGTCTACTATTCCCTTATTCGATCCTCCTCTTTCTCCTTGAGAAATTATGTTTTACTCCTTTCTTCTTCTACAAATTTCCTCACTTGCTTCTCTTCTTGAGATTTCTTTGCTTGCTCTTATTCTTGTAGTTTCGTGTTTGTCTCTACTAATAAAGCCTCTAGTTCAGCTTTCCTTCGGGCGACCTCTTGTAGTAATTTTTGTTGTACTTATTCCACCATTTCCCTAGTTTGTTTACCTGTGTGTGATTCTTTAGCACTTTTCCCTCCCTTTCTCATATTATATAACTCTTCAAAGTTTTGGAATCTCCAATATACTTCTTCATAGAAAAGAATTGATCGGCATAAGCATAAGATAATTTGACAGTCGCGCAATGATTGGATACCTTTCCATGACTATCATTTCTAATAAATATATTTTCTCCAAAGTGGAATGCTTTGAAACCCTTCATCAACTCAATCGCTTCCTTTACTTTAGAAATATTGTACTCCCCAACCTTTATAGGAAAGGGATTCTATGATGCCTTCGTATTACTGTTCAAGAACTTACCGTTATTATTTATGAAGGTTTGTCACATGATCTCCTTGAGTACCATGAAGTCTGTGATATACTTAGGGTATACATATGAAGCTTTGGATCCTCCATATATGTGCAAATATGTATCCTCATATGTTAAATACCAATATCCTAGTTGGTTCATTGTTTGAATAGAATCATCTGACATGCAATTAGGTGTCCTACTATATATAATTTTGTACAAGGGAATAATAAATTCCTTGCAAATATATTGGTAGTGTCTAGCATGTTTATGTGCCCACAGTACCTGGTATCACACATGTATAGGCACTTCAATAGGGTTCCAATGCCACCCCATCCCTGGAAAGTGATGAAGAATGTAGATGTAGTCTATCAGATATTAAGACATGCAGAACTATGCTTTGTTCTCAAGGATGCCAACCTATGCTTTTTTAATGGCTTCTTCCAATATATTTGCAAAAATGATATTTACCTTGTTGAATCATGCAACGTTCCTTTTGACATAGTATAACAAATGGGTCCAATTGAGCTAGAAATGTGTTGCACTGGCCATTCCATATATTCTACATAAAAGAGCTGCAAAACTCTATAAGGAGATCTCAATAGCTTGGATTCATATTCTCCACTCTCCTTCTGACGAAATTGCTTCTCGGGAAACCACATCTTCTTGATGAATTCAAGATAGTCCAACTACAAGCTCTCAATCCATTCCATAGTCATGTAAATTTTCATCGTTGGGAGTCAGTAAGCCTTCACTAGATGTTTAGGGTGAAATGAGGCGATACCTTTACTTGAAGCTTCCTTTACCATGCAGGCCGTTGCATCAATATGAGGTATAAGACATCCTATTACCTTTGCACAAGGGAACAATTCGGCTCTTGTTGCTTCTTTATGAATCCCATATCTTTTGATGTTCTAATAAATAAGAACCTCATTCATATTGGCACCCTAGTACTCTTCACTATTGAAACGATGATATATTTATCCCAATTTGTACTATGGATCAGCACCAGTGGTGCTATAAGTGTCATCATACTATATTTGCAATGGTACTTACTCAACTTGCTCATCATATGAGGGTATCTCCTACACCACCTTATATTGTTGTCTCGTGGCCCGACGCGACATTGTGGGATCTTGTAAGCCATCAAGAATAATGTCATTTCCATGTGATATAAAACAATAGTTTAATCACTCTAATATGTTACTAATGAAATAATGCAAGTAACAACAATAATAAATCAAAACCCCCTTCATGTAATGATTTAAATCAATGATGACTCTTGAGCATCTCAGAACCAAAAAAAGACTTTGTTAGTTGTGAGAGTGGTTATGTTGTCAAGCATCCAAGTTCAACATTCAAACTTCCCACCACACAACTGTCAATACCATGGAAGGTACAATGCTCAACCAATGCTCTTGAATTTGAGAAGCAAGGCGTCCAAAAGGATAAGATAGGTGTGACAGAGGGACCATGAGACTTCTAGGGCCAATTCTGTAGTGCCCATGATGAACATACACCAATCAATTATGGATACAATGGAACCTACGAGGGTGACATGGAAAATTATAGATCCAAGCTTGAACCCCTTGAGGAAGATGAGAGAACTATTGAGGAAAAAAGTGAATCACCTACACGTCTCTACCTTGCTTGAAGGAATGAAAACATGGCTTGAAAACAAGGGTTTGGATATTTGAATCAAGTAGACCGAAAGCTACGAGGGAGATGGTACATTCTAGGGACTAAACAAAATTCTTCTTTCAATACTACCCATAGCCTGAGGATGTCCCTAAACCCAACTTGCTTATGTGTCCTAGGCACCAAACAGTGTTCAACGACCTAGATAATAAATCTTTCAAATTAAAGAGAGAAATCTAAGCAAGGAGAGTGCCTACCTAGAGATTCATCGATAGGTGCAAGATAATGCTTGGTTGCAGACTTGTTTCAACCTAGCTCAGCTTCATCCAAGTGTCCTCACACGACAGGGAAGGGTTCGAAACAGTGATTCTGTAGCACTAGAAACAAGGATAAAAGTGTAACAATGGTTAAAACGGAGGGAGGTAAAAACTATTTATAACCTCAAGATTAACCCTCCCCTTTACCTTTAAATCAAACACATGGTTAAATCAAGTGTAACCTAGTTTTTTAACGAGTTTGGAGGAGCTACATCGACACTTTTCAGTGGATCTGAATGAGGCTTCTCGAAGTATTTCGGTGGTTTTGAGTGAATGACACTGAAAAATTACATTCTAGGGTGTTTCAATGAGTTTGGAAGAGTCACACTGAAGCATTTCGACAGCTTTTGACAAGTTTCACTAAAGCGTTTCGGCAAGACTAAACCGATTTTGATAAAAATCGAGCTTCCCAGGTGTTTTGACAGTCGGGGGTAAGTTTCATCGATGAGTAGAATATTTTGTGTCGAAGCGTTTCAGCGTAAATGAGAAAATTTCACTGATGGGAAGACTTAGCGTTGTATCAACGGAATGTTTCAAGATACACTGAATTGTTTTGGTGGAAATCTCTGAGTTGGGAAATACTTCAGGACTTAGAAACCAAATGGGTGGAACGCCAGGAAGATTGAGGAAACGAGTTGTCATATCAGTGAACTCAATCCAACTCTCCAAAACATAAAACTCAAGTATTTTCACTGAAATGTAAAAACTCAACAAAATTTTCCGAAACACAAAAAAAACTTAGAAAAGTTTAAGTGTTTTCTCTCTCGGTGGGGGCAAGTTTTCAAACACTACTTGGCTAGGCCTAAGGGAAACCAAATTTTTCCCAAGGTGGAAAAAATCGAGGGGCCCCACTTATTTGAAATGAAAGAATAGGGAAGGAGGTTGCAGGTGCAACACTATTGTAGGAAAATTATGCTCGAGGTAAATCCAAATCCCACTACTTGGGATTCTCTCCAACAATGCTCAGTAACAGTTTTCCCAAACTCTGATTTACTACCTCAGTTTTCCCATCTATTTAGGGGTGATAGGCACTGCTGAACTGTAATTTAGTACCCATTTTCTTCCATAAATTCCTCCAGAAATTACCCAAGAACCAAGTATCTCTATCACAGGTAATAGTTTTTGGGACATCATACAATCTAATGATTTTTGAAAAAAAAACAATTCGGCCACCCTCGATGCATCACTATTTTTCTTGCAAGCAATGAAATGAGCCATTTTAGAGATCCTATCAACAACCACAAAAATATAATCATTACCCAATTGTGTGTTTGGGATCCCCAACACAAATTCCATGTTCAGATCTGTCCATGAGGTTGTAGGCATTGGTAATGGCATATACAACCCTGTATTTTGTGAGTGTCCTTTAGCCACCTGAAAAATCCTACACCATACCACATAGTTGTTTATATCATTTTTCATCTTCGACTAGTAATATTTATCTTATATTAAGGCTAGCGTCTTATCCTTTCCAAAATGTCCTTTCAAGCCACTACTGTGAAGTTCTCTGATAATATTTCTCTCATAGAACCAATTGGAATGCATAGTTGTTTTCCTTTGAAGAGGTAGCCACCGTGCATAAAATATTCACCCTGAATAAGATCCATGTTCCCAGTGGCTGGATTCTTCAATTGTTCCACAATCTCCCAAAAACCGTTAACAAACGCATAGATATCCTTTAATGCAGCAAACCCAATTACTTGATTTTCCATGGTTGTCAAAAGAACAATGCGCGGACTCAAAGCATCTGCAACCTGATTCTTCCATCTCGATTTGTGCTTCAGAACAAAGGTGTAACCTTGTAATAAAGAGACCCATTTTGCATGTCTCAATTTATGTTGGGTGTTTACATATTTTAATGCAATGTGATCGGTAAATAACACAAACTCCTTTGGTACTAAATAACGCCTCCAATGTTGGAATGCCTTCACAATTGCATAAAGTTCTACATCATATGTGGAGTAGTTATTTCTTACCTCATTCAAGTTTTCACTAAAAAATGCAATTGGTTTAATTGCTTGGCTAAGTACATCTCCAATGCCTACATGTGAAGCATCACAATCTACCTCAAACACTTTATAAAAATATGGTAAGGTTAATATAGGTGCCTCGGTTACCTTCTTCTTTAGAAAACTTCTTACATATGTTACGCTCCTAGGACTAGGCCACTCCAAAATTTCTCTAACCTTCTATGAATCCATCTTGACTCCTTCTATTGAGATGGCAAAACCCAGAAATACCAAACTTTCTTACAGGAACCTACATTTCTTTAGGTTTTCATAAAGCTAACGTTTTCTCAGCATATCCAATATAATTTTTAAATGTTGCAAGTGATCTTCTTTCTTGTTACCGAAAACTAGGATGTCAACAAAATAAACGGAAACAAAATTATCAATATAAGTTTGAAGCACAATATTATCAATATAAGTTTGAAGCACAATATTATCAATATAAGTTTGAAGCACAATATTCATGAACCACATGAAAGTACTAGGCACATTGGATAGCTCGAATGGCATCACCATTCATTCATATAGACCAAAGGCAATTTCCATGCATCCCCTTCACGAATCCGGATTTGGTGGTATCCACTTTGCAAATCAATTTTACTAAAATATTTAGCTCTAGATAGCACATCCATCATGCCATCCAAGTGCGGTATAGGAAACCGATATTTCATGGTAATTTTATTGTTTGTTATGCTATCTATGCACATCCTCCACATATTATCGTTTTTTGGAGTCAACAATGTTGGTACAACACAGGGATTCATGCTTTCTCTTACCACACCTTTCTTTAAAAGTTTTTTTAGTTGTCGATTGAGCTCTGCATGTTGTGTAGGATTGATCCTATAGGATGCATGATTAGGTAAAGATGATCCTATTATTAGATCAATGTGATGTTGAATATACCTATTTGGTGGAAGACCATCAGGTAATTCATTAGGAATAACATCAACATATTCTTCTATTGCCTTGGCCACTTCAGTAGGTATTGGTATGTATTCCTCTGCTCCTTTTTGCACTATTAATGCATAGTAGAATCCTCTTTCCTTCATTTCCTTAACAATCTCTCTTTACTACAACAAATTATTAACTTTCCATACATTCCTAAGGTTCAATAAGACAACTTTCTATCCATCCTTCCAAAAGGTGTAGGTATTATTTTCTCCATCATGCATGACTTTTATGTCATATTTCCAGGGCCTCCCCAATAACAGATCACATGCATCCATCGGAACATCACACCATAATTCATCTTTAAAAGTATTACCAATGGAAAACTCGATCAAACATATTTTATTAATGGTTACTTCATTCCCTTTTTTGAACCATGCAATTCGGTCAGGACGGGGATGTGTTTCACAACGTAATTTCAACTTATCTACCATCTCTTTGGAAACCATTGTTAGTTTTTCAGAAATTTCAATCTGATCTAGGATCTTAACTGAGAGAATAACATGTACAACATATCTACAGCATATCAATCATGGACACAATAATGAAAGCACACAAGAGACACATAGTTTCACCGAGGAAAACCAAGAAGGTGAAAAACCCCGCAACTTCCTCAGAGATAGATAGAGCAATGATACAACCCAAGTACAAGAGATAGTCCTCCTAGTAGCAACCTCTCCTTCCTCACCTGTGTGCCACTCTCCAATGAGTGTGTGAGTGAAGAATAGAATGATCAAATAGAGTGCCTCCCGCACTCTATTTATACTTGACTTGACTTGCCTAATAAACTTTACTAGGTCGGCCTTAACTTAACCACATAACATAATGCTGACAGGGCCGACCCCATCAAGGTGGTCTAATAACCCATCAAGTATAAGTTACGACACTTACAATATAAATGGCGAAACTTCCATATAGAGGAATAATAACATATCTATAGGAATACAATATACATATATGTGAAATACATTCCGAAGTTACAATTACATCAACAACCATATTCTCACAACTTCCACTATCAACAATAACTTGACATACCTTTCCCTTGGAAGTGCACTTGGTTTGAAAAATAATTGTCCAAATCCATGAATATTCATTGCCACTACTATGTCTTTGCTCTTTTTCAGGAATCACCATTGACCTCTGTATCATGAGATTCTCCCCCATATTGAGCGGGACTTTAGATTTATCTCCTTCTTTATCCGCAACTAGGACCAAGTTTAAACTAGTTTGTTTACATTTCTTTGTAACATGCATGTTATAATTTGAGCATTCAAATGATCGATGACCCTCTACACCACACCTAAAACACATATAAGGTCTTCCTCTGCCGCCACCGTAACCTATACCCCTCTGAAATCCTCTTCCTTGTAGTTGATTTAGGTTACCTTGTCGAGTATATTCTATTTTATTAGCTCCTTGGGATGATTTTCCCCTGCCATAGTTAAAACCACCCCATGAGGTAAACGACGTACCCCTCCTTGCTCCTCTATTCCTTTGAAAAAATTGTCGGGTTTGTTTTTCCACGACTTTTAAGGGTAATTGTTGTGCCTCTTCCACACTGCGAACCCTATGCATACTCAATTCATCTTGAATAGAAAATTTTAAACAATTCACATACCTTGCATCCAGTTTCTCATCAGTTTCCTGGTGATCCTCGTGAATGGACAACTAATAAAAATCGTGTGTGAGTTCCTCCATGGTGGACAATTTTTGCTTCAAGTTCTAAAATCTATGAAAAAGGGGTCTGTGCATAATCCAACGGCAAAAACAATTCTCACAATTTTTTCTCCATCTTATTCAAGGTCCTAATTTTGTCTTTTCATTTTTTTGTTATGTCTTTATGCACATGATCCCACCATATCATGGCGTGACCCTTCAACTTGGTGCAAATTTCACCTTCTTTTCCTATGTCATAGGATTCCATTCAAAAAAATATTCCATGGCGTTCAACCAATCCATTAACTCCTCTAGTTTAAGACTCCCTACATATTCTGAAACTTCCATTTTGATCCCATCATTTCTCCCTTCTAGAGCCCTGAGTGTCCTTTCTTCAAAAGTCATGTTCCCTAATTTTTCTTCTTCATGTTCTATATGTTGATCTACATATCCTTGGTATAACTCCTCATCAGACACTTCTCTTCGTATTATTCTATGACTAGACAACACATTCGTAATATTTTCTACTTGCCTTTGGAGGTTTTGCATATCTCTACGCATCTAAGCAAGACTTGCTCTTCCTCTTCCTCTCCCAACCATCTTCCTACTCTGATACAGATTATGTATCCAATAAAATTTGATTCATTCACAAGATATAAAAACCGTTTAAACACACGAAGATGGAAAAATAACTATCTTTTATTCCTTTCTCATCACAAACCATTACAATGAAAGTTCAACCCCTTATAACTACTATCTGAGATTTTTGAAAATTGATAATTTTAGAAAATTATCGCATCACTCTAAAACCAACCAATAACTAAAATCTAACTAGATCAACACTAGTTGTCAACTCGCTTTTCTGATTAGGTGCATAAACTAAGAGATAACTGATAATTACAAGTTTAAAAAATCCCGAAAAAAACACTAAAACCCCAATCTGGGGCCTTATATGAAGGAAATTAGCCTTGTAAACTGTCGAAAAAAGGTCTGATTAGAAGGCTCTAGGTGGTCATTGTAGTGAACTCTTCGAGATGCAACTTCCAGTTAAATTTCATCCCAAACGGATAACCAAGTCAAAATATATGACCCTCAGAAATCCATGTATCACCGATAAAGTGCATTCGAGTTCCAGTACCAATATTCCTTCCGAGTCTCTCTTCAATATGGAATCGAAGGTCGATATAAATTCATACCAAGGTGAGATCGATGCTTTAAAGTTGAATCATTGGTTGCAGAAATTAGAGGTCTATTTTAGTATCCATCAAATAGATGAAGAGTAGAAAAATTCATTTTCCCAACTGAAATTAGAGGGCCATGCATTAACATGGTGGGAAATACAAATGAAGGAACTTAGGCTAGAAGGTGATCTACAAGTAACTAAGTGGGAGGAATTTAAAACTCTCATCAAGTCCCAGTTCTACCTTATCACATATGTAGAGGACCAGTGGATCTGTTGGCATTACTTCAGGCAAAGGTAGGGGAAAAGTGTGCAACAATACACCACCAAGTTTAGGAAGATGTGTACCATGCTGGGTATATCACCCAAGAACCTAGATGTAATCCTAAAGTATCTACGAGGTCTGCATATTCACATATAGAGGAAAGTGGTGCTCTTCAATCCTAGGTCAATTGATGAATCCTATGTACAAGCAAAGTACTTGGAAAATGTAGGCCAAAATAAAGGACAGCTAAGTGGTTCAAAACATAAAGAGAGCCAAGATGCTACCAGGAGGGTAAGAAGAGGTGGAAGGGAAAGGATAAGAATACTAAAACCATGACACATCAGTGCAAGGATCCAAAAAATCAATGTAACCACTGCAAAATTGATTTCCACATTGAAGACAAGTTATAGAAGTTACATCCTAATCTAAGTCCCAAGAACCACAAGAAGGAATACGAAGAAGAAAAACCTTATTGCCACAGAGCCAAGCAAGGAGTTAGAAATCAGCTTGAATGTGGATGAGAAGATTATATGTACCATAGTGCAAAAGGAGGTGAATCTGAGTAGCCTCCACCCTAAGGAAGAGAAAGAGATGGTGAAACTCTTCCACATCAAGGTCCAAGTCAAGAAAACCAAGATTGACTCTTTATTCGATTTTGGTTCACAGGAAAACCTCATAGTAGATGATTTGGTATGTAAGCTTGGATTGAAAGTACATGATTATCCCAATCCCTACCCATTGGCATGGGTAAATAAGGATGCATAGCTCAGAGTCGCAAAACTGTGCAACATTAAGTTTGCCACAAGTGCAAATCATATTGATGAAGTGGAGGTAGACAAAGTACCCCTAGATGTTTGCGGTGTAGTGTTCAGAATCCACTACATGAATATGAGGGATGTGATATTCATGAGGAGATCCAACCAATACTGCTTGATCAAGGATGGGAAATCCTTCATCATCATTGTGCACGGTAAATCGAATATCTCTCTGATAAGTTCCAAGCAAAAAAACTAATCAATTCAAGTAGGAAGTTTGTATTGGTTTTCTTAAGACAAAATCAACAAGAAGGTGAATCGGTAAAAGTGAAGGCATCCCTAGAGGAATGTACCAAAGAGTAGAAAAACCAATTGGAGAACCTTTTGAAAGCATACATATAATTGTTCCAGGAGCTTAAGGGAATACCTCCTAAGAGGGAAGTGGAGCACAATATACAACTATTTACAGATTCTCCATTATCGAACATTGGAATGTATAGATAGTATGTCATAGAAGTAGATGAAGTGAAGAAGCAATTTCAGTAGTTGTTGGAGAAAGGAATGATCTGACTAAAAACCTCACCTTGTGAGTCACCTATCATCATAGTACCCAAGAAGGATGAGACTTGGAGGATGTGCATCGACTACAGAGCATTTAACAAGATCACACTCAAGAATTCGTACCCTTTTCCCATGATTGATGATATGTTGGATCAGTTGTAGCATGCCAAGTACTTCACAAAGTCTCAAATAGAGATACCTCCAAGTGTAGGTGAAGGAAGAAGACACCTGGAAGAACAAAAGATAGGTTCCTAATATGAGGACTTCAAGGAGGAATTTCAACAATTGCAAGGCCAATTCCATGTAGAAGAAGGTTGCAACAAGGTTGACGATCATCTCCAGGATGGGTTACTCTACAAGTTGTATAATATCTACATTCCTAAAGGTGAGATATTGCAACTTATTAGAGAGGCACACAACTCCAAATTTGCATGGAATATTGGTGTAGGGAAGACAATTGTAAACTTATAGAGATATGTTTACAAGCCTAGAATGCAAGATGGTGTAGCACAATTTATTAGAGGATGCATACTTTGTTGCATAAGAAAGACCAATAATAGGAAGCAATGTTTGTACCATCCCTTACCTGTTCCTACGAGACCATGGGAGAGAATTTTCATGGATCTTGTGGGCCGTTTACCAACCGCTAGGAAGGGACATGACTATCTATTTGTTGTAGTTGATAGATTCATCAAGATGTGCATTTGTATGCCTTGTAAAAAGAACATAAGAAGACATGAAGCAACAAACATGTTCTTTGAATAGGTCTAGGTGCACTTTGGGATACCCAAGAGCATTATCTTAGACAAAGATACCAGATTTCTTAATGCCTTCTGGAGTACACTTTAGGAGAAAATAACACGAAGTTGAAGAGATATACAACATTCCATTTACAGACAGATGGGTAGACAGAAGTAGTCAATAGGACTTTGGTGCATCTTTTGAGAGGTTATAATCATAAGCATGTTGAGCATTGGTTTCCATTGATGTCAACTAAAGATGATTTCAAGTGTTTGACTGTCAACTAATGTCAAAGAGGGTTCCAACTGATTCAATCTATGCCATTGATATCAATTGAAGTCAAAGTGGATACAACATTCCTATAGAAGTATGAAGAAGTATATGGAAGCCACTTTGAAGTAGTATATGCGCAAGATGAAGAAGAACATGAATACCAAAAGTATATGCACAAATGGTGAAGGTGACGGGCATGCATGCAACTTTGGAATATATCTAGAAGTGCATTCCTTCTGAATATGTGTGTCACGGATACATCATGCATGACAAGTTTGAATAAATACATAAGAAGATACATCATGCAAATCCAGTTCACGAAAGAACACAAGCAATGTATCCTACAACATGTGGTCCTTGAGCATATATCAATTCTACCAAGTCATACTCTCTCATGACAACAATCAAAGGAGTTGGTTGGACAATAGTACATGTGCACAAATAGCCAAAGAGATTGGTTGAGAAAATGGTACAAGTGCACAAGTTTGTTGAAGGAAGTCTTTGGAATGCGCAAGCAAGCCTGAGCGTTGCTTGGTTAATGGTTGGAAGTGCGCAAGCATTTAATGGATGGACAATCCTGAAAGCACGCAAGCATAGCCAGTCAGAAAATGCTTTCAACATGCACAAGCTTCTAGAACGGTACAGCGAGTGTGCATTACCCACAAGTGATGAAACGACAAAGGTCAAAGTTCTCCTAAGAAGAATTTGGAATGTGCGCAGATCCCACAAAGTATTAATATCGCAAGGGTGCATTACCCACAAGGGATGGTACAACACAAGTCATAAACACATCAAGATGAAGTGTAGGATTGTGCACAGAATGTAAGGAAATGGTACATTAAGAGTGCAAAGATACAACACCAAGGTGTAAAGTCCCACTAAGTTGTGGACCTTGAGGGCACAAGACACATATTAGATGACACATCAACAACGCAGAATATGACACGTGGCATATGAACAATCCGTAAAGTATGGAAGAAGGGATGCCACAACCAACTTGTTATCACACAATCCGTGAAGGACATGTATAAATAGAGATGCAAGTTGGAGAGTTCAATAAGCTCGCAAGTAAGCTTGATGGTGAGAACATAAGATCTTTGAGTGCAAGTTTCAGTTTGATTTTTGGGGCATCAAGGGGCTCGTGGATAGAACAAAATGATCTAGCGAAGAGCCAAATGTGCACATGCAGCAGAATGAAGATTTGATGGTGCACATAATGATGCGATAGATATGTGACAGATGTGCGAGTACTGAAAGGAATAAATAATGAAGTATACAAAAGTGCTTAATGTTTCGAAGGACAGTATTACAATCACCACGCCGATAGTCACATTTTTTGTAGAGACAATAGTGGAGAAGCATAACTGAACTTTATCAAATATTGCGCAGATGTCTAGCTAATGCATATGAGCAGAAGTGAAAGTGTGTGAAGTTGGTAACTCCATCTGATGCACAACAACATAACAGCAGGAGGATCCGATAGGCGCATCAACTTGAGGAAACGAATATGGAGATATCTCGTCTAGAAGACAAGCTGATTGAGATAAAGGGAAAGAGACAAGTTCGTATTGATCCCGTCTATGCACAATCAAGAAGTGACAAGACATAATCTGAAGATGAAGTGGAAAACAAGTTTAAAGACAGCACGTCAATACTAAATAGGATTCTAAAAGATCAGAGACCACCAGAGGACAAAATTGGTCTAGGTTATGTAAAGACACCTAAGAATATGTTAACAATCAAATTAACACCCTTAACAAAGTGTAAGGCAAAAGCACATTTTACTATACGCCCGCAACATGAATTGAGAAGACAAATACATAAGAGAATAGTCCTCTCTTATCTAATCACTACTTCCATGATCGGAAGGATTGAGTGAAGAAAGAGGTATCCCAAAGAGACAAGGTTTAGTGATTGAACTACTCAATTGAAGGCTCAAATCTAAGCTCCACAAGTCAACAATGAGAAGAAATGCACAAGATTTCATTAATTGTGCTTGAGAATTCTGAATTTGTGACAAAAGCCTAAAAATATTATGGAAAGTGGGTTTTTGAGTAAAAAGAATAAAAAATCAAGAAAGTGATTATCCCACATTGAAAGATGAAACTTGAGATCCCATTTCCCAATACTGTAAAACAAAGGCATTTGGGACATGGTAGAGGAGGACAAAGGGAAGAGCAAAGGCATGCTGGGGAGATTTCGAGATTGGAAAGCTCATCTTCATCAAAGGCAAGGATGGAGAAGGATAGCTCAAGGCAAGGGAGGATGGATGCATCTCAAGCAAGATTGTATGTAAGTATATTTTCTTCTTTGGCATAAAATCAAATAATTCAATTTTCCTTCCATTCATGAGTTTAAGTTTTTCTTATCAAGTTTAGTTTGAATTCATAATGGTTTAAAGATCTTGGGAAATGCTAGATAATTGGTTTAAGATCTTAGGAAATGTTAGATAATTGTTCATTTCTGACGTTGAACTTCACCACTTCATAGTAAGATAGTCAATTAAGTGTAGACACATCCCTACCTTAAATGTTATTATCAAATTGGCGACCATACTGGGGATTTAATTTGAAAATTTCTTCAATATATTGGTGTTTCAATCTTACAGATCTGCTTAAATCATGCCTTAATAACTCTTATAGGACCTATGTTCCAGGTTTAGAAGATCAAAACAGGCCTTAATCAACTCCTAAACAGCCAAAAATATTGAAAATAGAGCTTAGATCTCGGTTTTTCTTGATTTAGAGGACCAACGCACTATATCTGTGCATACAAAGCGTTGTTGGTCAATAGACACACCCTGTACACTAGAAAAAGGTGTCACCAATGCATCCTACATGTGTGAAAGGTGCGTCACCTCCCCAACAACGCTCTGCTCTATTTTTTGGGGCTGCGTTGTCCGGTTTTTTGAATTTTTGGAGTTTGGTTATTCATTTTTGTCTCATTTTTTGTGATTTTTCTTCTTGGATTGGCTGAGGAACCCCTTAGATCAGATTTTGGACCTTACTTGGATCCTCTTTATATAAATATTTGGAATATTTTTAAAGCTTTCTTGATTCAAATTTGCAAAAATTGCTAGAACTAGCTTTGAGATTTCACTGTTTTAGGGCCACATTTAGGCTTCATTGTACTTGGAGACCTGAACATTGATTTAAGACATGTTAGGATTAGTTTACCACTAATTAGGAAAAATTTGGAAGGGTTTGGTTTTAGATTTTTAGATTTGGAATTTCCCTCCAAAAACCTTTAAAATGGCCTAAATTGGTATTTTTTCAAAATTTTCTTACAATTTGTGGTAGATCCAGTTGCTTAAGGTCATATTTTGTTGTTAGATCCCTGATTGGATAGGATTAGGTTTGATCCTTGTTATCGCCCAAGATTTTCCTAGGTTGTGGTAGGAAAGACCATGGGGTAACTGTTGCAAACCAATATTTAGTGGATGGAAACTAGCCTTTCCAACCACAGGGAGGGATCTCCCTTTGGGGATTCTAGCAACGGGATGCAGCTTAAAAATGGGCTGGGATATTGGTTAAAGTGGTGGCTAGACCTTCAAATAATGAATTAAAAGGGTTTTTTGGTTGGTTGGAGATAAGAGCAGGAGGACAGTTGGGCATGTAGTCAACTTCGGTGGGTTATTGTCATCAATAGCAGGTTTGGGATGCGATTGTGGAAGCAGGAGGCAAGGTAGACATGGTTCTTTCACATCAAAGTGATCAACAGATGAAGGTAGAATAAGTAGACAAGTTTTGCCACAAGGCTAGAGCATTTAAGAATGAATTCTAACCTGCAACTTCAAGAGGAAAAGAGTGGAATACCTATTCATATGCATCTGGAGCATGTGGGCATGAATTCCAGACCATGTAATCTTAATATTTAGGTACTGCAGAAGTAAACAATTAATGGAAATACAAAGCAAGAGCACATACATAGGAAATAACTGACATCAAAAACACACATCATAGGAATCTCAAGCTCTGAAAGTGGGTCTGCTTATTGAATTAAGAGGCCGACTTTAATACAGCGCAGAGCAATAAAATCTCTGAAACAAAAACGTCCAACCTTTTGGTCTACTTCGTACCTTGACTTTATAAGATAACAAATAGTAAAATATCCTAACTGATTCAAAACAAATTGCACTGGTAATGATGAAGTCGTTCGAGCTGAGCAACCCGAATCAACAACCGTCGATTCTGCCATGTGCAGAGGAAGGAATCACTTGCGCTGGAAGTGCACCATTGGGCCATGGAATCCATCTATTCATCCTGTGGATCAGGCCGTTTATATTGATTAGGACAGGTAACTGGAACAGGCCCCCATTCGTCATTCCCAAATGCGCCATTCCTCTGTGAAAATCTCCATTTCCTGCGGCTGTAACTGGCTTTGCAAAACTTTCTCGATCCATAATTGTGCTTCCGCAATCGCCCTTCCACAACGGCCATTCCGCAACGGACCTTTCCGCAACCCGCAATTAGCCACGTGTCGTGCAAGGATTGGTCTTCCGACCTCGTGCTTTTATGGAGAATTATCTTTCCGCAATTTGCAATGCGGTATGCGGGATGCAGAAACTTACTTTTTTGTGTTTCTGAAAATGACTTTTCCGCAATCCGCAATGTGGAATGCGGGATGTGGAAACTATATTTTTCACCGCTGGAAGATTTCTCTTCCACGATCTGCAATCTGAAATGTGGATTGCGGAATGTGGAAACTTGTCTTTTTGCTATTTGGAAAACCATTGTTCCACAATCCGCAACCCGCAATGCAGGTTGCAGAAAATTTCCTTTTGCGCTCTTCGGGACATTGCTTCCCGCAATCCGTAATGCGGATGCGGAACTCGTAAATAGGCTTGCGGAACGCCCTTTCGACCGTTGATCTGATCTTCTCCTTGATCGTAGCCGTCCAATTTTCTTTGGTTGTGGAAGAAGCTCTTACTGCTACTTTTTCCTGCGGAAGGGCCCTCCTGCCTTGTGTTTTCCCATTTTCTCACTGTGGTTCGGTCATTTAGCTTGGATTTGTTTGAAAATTAGCCAAATTTGGGTTTCCTTATTCTTTATTTGATGCAACCGGCCAATGGGTGACCTCGGGGCTTTGAGTGGGAGCTTTCCTTCCCCTTCCATGGTGGAAACCATAATGAGTGTTAACAGCGGCTCCAACTGGGGATGCTATCCTCCGTGTGAGGTAGAAAGAACATGTAGACTAGTGGCCCTCATTTCCTTCTTCGTATCACAAAACTGGAACATGACTAACTGAAAATGAAAACGGAAATGTACAAAGGGTTTGGGTCGGCAGACTTGCTCTTCACGTGAAATAATGCTTCAAGAATAGCCCATTGACGACCCCTTTTCCAACTGGTTCATTATCTTCGTCCTGCAGGTAGAAAGCATTGTTCCCATGCTAAGTGGTGATGGTATAGGGTCCCCGCCAAAGGTTATCAAACTTTTGGGCCTGGTCTTCTCTTCTAGCATCCCATTTTAATACCATATCTCCCACCTGGAAATCATCTTCCTTAGTCTTTCTGTCAATTTTTTTCTTGATCCGGTCTCGAGCCTTTGTGGCTTCATCCTGCACCCCTTCTCTAATTTCGTGCACTTCCACTAGTTGATTAGCTCTCCTCAACTCGGGGTTTGGCTATTCTTCTTGCTCCTGTAGCAATCTCATTGGGGGCCCTCTAGGTGAATCAAGGAATATCACCTATGTTCCATATACTAATTTGAAAGGAGAAGTTCCAATGGACCTTTTAGAAGTGATCCTATCATCCCACAGGGCAAGGATCAACTTGGTGTGCCAAGCTGTTTTATTTTCTTGCAACAACTTCTTGATTATCCTCACCAGGATTTTTTTGGAGGATTCTTCCAATCCATTCCCATGCGGGTAGTAAGCAGTAGAATGGCCTAATTTGATGTGGAACTTGTCACAGAATTTGACCATCTTCTTGGATTTTAAGGCTTGTGCATTATCAGTGATTATCTTAACAGGACACCCAAACCTGGACATGATATTTTCCTCCATAAAATTGATGATGACTGTATCTATGGCTTGTCTAGTAGGCACTGCTTTGATCCATTTGGTGAAGTAATCAGTGGCATTCAGTATCCACCAATGCTGCCCAAAGGAGTTGGGGAAAATTTCACCAATGAAGTCAAGTCCCCACTGCTGGAAAGGGGCTTCCACAGATATTTGTTTCAGAGGCAATGACAAGAGTTTCCTCTTTCCTTCAAATACCTAGCATTCATGGCAGCTGGGTCTTTCTTTATAATCATATTTTAACATAGTAGGCCAATAGAACCCTGCCCTGAGAATTTTGTTAACAGTGACTTTTCAGTAATGATGCCCTCCACACACTCCTTTGTGAAACTCCTTCAATGTTTCTTTGGCCTCATCCTCCACAATATAATTCAATAGGATAACCCCAGGATCTTTCCAATAAAGACAACCATTCAGTATGCAATACTTCGCAACCTTCATCTTGGTGGATCTAGCTTTGCTTTTTCCTATCTCAGGGGGTTCTTGCAAGTTCTGCAAAACATATACAACATTAGAATACCAAGGAGAGGACAGGAATTTGTCTGATACCTGAGGTAGTGGAGCTTGGGAGGTTTCTCCCTGTATGTGTGATAGCAGGTTCATACTCATTGAATCCCAATTTGACTCAGCCATGAGTTTGGCCAAGCCTTTCCCTTTAATAAGCGTTGTAGGTTTGATCTCTAGGTCATATTCCAGCAGTGTAGCTATCCACTTTGCTCTTCTGCCTTATGGATTAGGTTGTGTCAATATATCTTTCACAGTAGCATTGGGAACATAGGCTGCAACATGGGAATGTAGGACATAAACCCTGAAATCCTTCAAAGTTTTGACCATGGCATAGGATTTCTTTTCCATGATGTTGTACTTGAGCTCAGCATCTCTAAGAGCCCTGCTGAAGAAAGATATGGGCTGCTCATTTCCTTCATGATTTCTCTGTAAAATCACACTTGCTATGGAATGCTCATAGTCAAAAGAAAACATAAGAAAATCCTTGTCAAAATCTAGGCTGATCAGTACAGGTGCTTCAACAATAGCTCTATGTATATCCTCAAAAGCTTGCCTAGCCTCAGCAGTCCACCTGACTTGAGTATCTTTCTTAAGCATACAGGTGATTGTCCTCATGATTTCTGCAAAATTTGGAATAAACCTCCTTATGAAATTTAATGTGCCCAGAAAGGATTGGACCTCCTTCTTACTCCTAGGGAGCTCAATTTTCTGTATTGCCTCTATTTTGTCTGGATCGATTTTGATCCCATCTTTGGATATTATGTGACCCAGCAGCTTACCCTCTTGCATGGAAAAATTAGAATTTTTAGGGTTCAAAGAGATTCCAAACTTTCTGCACTTGGTGCAAATGTTTCAGGTGCTCTGCATCAGACTTGGAGTATATAGTGATGTCATCCATGTAAACCACCACAAACTTGTCTTTCTCTCCTGCAAAATCTATGTCCATATCTCTTTGGAAGGTGGCTCCTGCATTCAACAGGCCGAAGGGCATCTTAGCATACATAAAGATTCCCCAAGGCGTGGTAAAGGTTGTCTTACTCTGATCCTCTGGCTGCATCTTAATCTGAGTGTATCCTGAAAATCCATCCATCATGGACATTCTTGCTGCCCCTACCACCTTCTGCAAAATGTGGTCCATTTTGGGCAAGGGGTAGTTGTCCTTTGGGACACCTTGTTGAGATTTCTAAAGTCAATGCACAGTGTGATTTCACCATTATTTTTCCTTACTCGGACTATATTAGCCACCCACTGTGAAAATATCAAAGAGACTATGATTTTGGCTTCATACAACCTTTTTACCTTTTTTTCTATCAGTGGGAGCATCATAGGATTCATCCTTCTCAGCTTCTTCCTGAATGGCTTATCCCCTGTCTTGACTGGTATGGTATGTTGGATGACAGATGTGTCATATTCTTTTAGATCTTCATAGCACCATGCAAACACATCAGAGTGTTGATGTATATGTAACTTCGGAATGTATTTCACATATATGTATAGTGTATTCCTATAGAGATGTTATTATTCCTCTATACAGAAGTGTCGTCATTTATATTGTAAGTGTCGTAACTTATACTTGATGGGTTATTAGACCACCTTGTTGGGGTCGGCCCTGTATAAGTCATGTGGGTCAAAGGGTTATTAGACCACCCTAGTGGGGGTCGGCCCAGTCAGCATTATGTTAAATGGTTAAGTTGAGGCCGACCTAGTTGAGTAAAGGTCAAGTCAAGTTAGTGTATAAATAGAGAGTGTGTCTCTCTCATTTTACACATTCTATTCTCACTCACACTTGAGAGAGTGGCGCACTTGTGGAGGAGGAGGATCTGGTACTAGGAGAAGACTATCACTTGTATTCTGGTTGTATCATTGCTCTATCTATCTCTGAGGAAGTTATTGGGGTTTTTCACCTTTATGGTTTTCCCCAAGTAAACTCTGTGTCTCTTGTGTGCTTGCATTATTGTGTCCATGATTGATATGCCGTAGATTTGCTGTACATGTTGTTCTCTCAGTTAAGATCCTAGATCAGATTGAAGTAAATTTTGAAAATTTAACATGGTATCAGAGCTAGCCTAAAAGAAGGCATGATATGGCATGTATGACACTTGTTGCACTTACGATGCTAGGGCTTGATATAGCAAAAACCAATCATCGTAGAACTTTCGCTATAAATCCGTTTTGGCGAAGTTTTCGGATCTGAAACTTTTACAGGTCGAATATTAGATCCCCATGTACCTTGTGTCCAAAGGAAAACCTCTAATTCATTGCACTTTGTGATTTATGATCTGTACAATATAGGTTTTCTGCCTCTTCCAGATATGAGTCAAAATCAGGTGACCTTGGGAAAAAGGTCATAACTTGGGCTAGGAAGATCCAAATTAAATTTAGTAAATAGTGACAGGTAGTACACAGACTGTACTATCTCAGGAAAAATTTTTAGAGGCCGAAGTTGAACCAGTGACACGTGGCACACCGTACAAGTTCGCTCTCCTGTATTATCCCATAAACAGGTCACGTTGTGACACTTGGCATAAATCCCTCTAAGAGAATCCAATTGAGGTCAGACCTATCAGGATGGAAAGATAACAGGTCGGGATATCTCAGGAAAAAATTTCAGAGGCCAAAGTTGAACCAGTGACACGTGGAATGCCGTACAAGTTCGCTCTCCTGTATTATCCCATAAACAGGTCACGTTGTGACACTTGGTATAATTCTCTCTCAGAGAATCCAATTGAGGTCAGACCTATCGGGATGGAAAGAAAACAGGTCGGGCTATCTCAAAAAAAAATTTCATACCCTGTGGATTGAAAAGTTTGGAGTTACACCAGAAACAATCAGGTACATATTTCTGTCAAAACATAATTATTTTTTTAGTACCTTCATTCATGGCTTCCGGAATTTAGGGCTTCGGAGAAAGTTGGAATTTTTGTAATTGGATACCACGTCTGGATGATACTCATCAAAATCAAAATTTAGAGACCAAGATCAGATTTTTTGGTTGGGCAGAAGGTCAAGCTTGATCAAATCCCAGTTCGGGACTTTGATCGGAAAGATGGAAAATTAGGGCTTCTGCAAAAAATTGGAATTTTGGAAATCTGTGACCACGGCTGGAAGCTCCTCAGAAAAATCAAAGCTTAGAGTTTTGAATCAAATATTTTGGTTGGGTGAAGCTCCGGGAAATTCAAACCCTAATTCAGGGTCCTCCCTAGTAAATCCGGAAATCTAAAAGGCAATTTCGAGGGGTGAAACTTTGCAGTTTTCAAATTCTAAATATACCAACTTGATAAGCTCATCAAGGTGCATATTTCTATCCTTTCGGAAGTTTGAAATTCAAAGTTTGAATTTTTGGGGTTTCTTTGACAAACCCTAATCCAACTCCAGGACCAGTTCTTGCAAATCAAGTGGATTGGGTTAATCCTAGAAGAAGATGGATTGGTCACCTGCATAAGTGAAGAAATTCCTGTCTCAGAGGGAGATGAGGCTAAGGCCTTCCATAAGAAGATTACAAGCAATCTTGACAGGTATGGCTTACAGGTATGTTTCATGGTTAAGTTTATCATATGTTTGTGTTCATATCATTACAGTACAATCTTGATTAATTACTGGACTTGTCGTATCACCTTAATAGAAGATATTCATTGATTAAGGTTTTGACACTTATGATTGTACTAATGCATTGTGATGTTGTATGAGGTTTATGTTGTTTGCTAACACAAAAGGTACACCAAGAAAGTCAAATCATGTTCTACTTCAAGAACATATGCTCATGGTGACATGAATACAAAGATTCATCCATTGTCATGGATCACATAGAAGATCTACTTTCGAGGTATGTATAACCGTGTTCTACAATGGTTAACTTATGAGACATGCAGGTTACTAGCACAAGTCACTGAAGAGAACCAGAAGACATTATGCGGGTATGTTAGACATAACTAGCTAGCATGCTAATCCAGGTATGTTTTTCCTATATCAAGCTAGAATCCTACCTTGTGTTAGGATCTTATACTGTTGTGTTGTTGATAATGATTATTCATGAAGTCATAGGTTTGAATAATCATGGTTGTATGCATATTATGTTTCTTACCATAATTGATGATATGACTAACCAGAAGAATCATGAAGGTATAGGTTGAATAATCACGGGTTTTATGCATATCATATCTCTTATCTTGATTGATGATTCAACTAACCAGAAGAGTCCTATGATCAAATAAGAATGTGTATGAGTAAAAGAAGACTTCCCTGAAACCTTGAATACTAATGTTTATTATCTGTGAATGATCATGAATATACATGTTTAAGATTATTGTGTTTTGATAGTATTAAGATTATACTAATAAATGTGTGATTATGTATGAGACCTCAAGGATAACACAATGATGATACTAATAAGAATGCATAGTGATTAAGGATGGATGTAAGTTCAAGGATAGGTAATCCAAGAAGCAAAGGAGCACACTTCAGTAGTTTCTGCAAGGATGCAGATATTCAGAGGGATTTGACCACTTCTCACAATCCACATAAGAATGGAGTTGCAGAAAAGAAGCAAAGACTGAGAGGGAGACAACCCAACAAACAAACAAAGATAAGTATTTGAATTGTCATTACTTGCATATTTTATTGTTTAAATAATATTGTTCAATAATGTATATACTGATGTTCCTAGAATTAGGTTGTGTATTATGCATATTAGAATAGTTGCATTGATGAACAGTATACTACTAATATGCATGGGTAAGTGGCCTATGGCACTGTACAACATTCCATTGCTACTTATCTAGAATGAAACCTCTTTGCTGACATGTTGGGAGTTGTGCACACTCTTAACAATGTTCTGGTAGAGATTGGAAGGCATCTAGAAAGTTACGGGATATGGATAAATGTTGTATTGAAGCATTGGCTAAGATAATTGCATGACTGTATGACATATTTCTTTATGTGTAAGAATTTGTTCTGAAAACTATGATATGTTTTCTAATCATGCAATTTAACTTGTTGTGTAGGAAAGATCGTATGCCATCACCTACAAAAGAAGAACTACAACATTTGTTCAGCAAAAAAATTATCTATTGAAGATATTGAAGTTCCCAGGATATGGGAAGAATGCCATGATCCGTCGATCATGAAGAATGATGTTTGGGATGTAGTCCCAAGACCTGAAGGGAAGTTTGTTATGACTTCCATATGGATCTATCAAGATCAAGCATGCTGCAGATGGCAGCATAGAGAAATATAAAAGTGATGAAATAGAAGATACACCAGATGGGTTTCAAGACAGCTTTCTTGAATGGTGTAGTTGAAGAAGAAGTGTATGTGGAGAAGCCACTTGGTTCTGAGACACATGACAGGGAGTCATATGTGTGCAGAACTTGGGCATGATGCACCACTTTCTAGGTATGGAGGTGTGGCAGAGTGCAGAGGGAATCTTCCTTGGACAAGGGAAGTATGTAGTAGAGATCCTGAAGAGGTTCGGGATGATGGACTGCGAGGCTATGGCATCGAACTTGAAGCTTCTGTGTGATGCTTCATCTGAACCGGTTGATGTCACTATGTATCGTCAGATGATTGGGTCCTTGATGTACTTGATGAACATGAGACCAGATATTTACTTTGCGGTGAACACATTGAGCCAGTTTCTAACAGATCTGAGGAGTGTTCACCTGGTTGCTGTAAAGCATATTCTGAGGTACCTGAAGGGTACAGTTGATTATGGGCTCAAATATGATGTGAATCAAAAGTTTAACCTGCAAGGTTATATTGATTCAGATTGGGCAGGCAGTGCTACAGATAGGAAGAGCACATCTGGATGCTGCTTTAGTATGGGATCAGGTGTGATCTCTTGGTTTAGTAGGAAGCAGTCCTGCATAGCACTGAGTACAACTGAGGCAGAGTATGTTGCAGCATGTTCAGCTAGTTGTGAGGCAGTATGGCTACGGAAGCTACTGTCTGAGTTATTTGATCTCCCGTTGGATGCTACTGGTATCTTTTGTGATAACTAGAGTTGTGTGAAGCTGTCCGAGAACCCAGTGTTTCATGATAGGTCGAAACACATAGAGATCAAATATCACTATATCAGGGATATGGTGCAGAGAGGAGCTGTGAAGCTCCTGTACATTGCGATGGACGAGCAGATTGCAGATGTGCTGACGAAGCCACTAGATAGGGTGAAGTTCGAGTACTTAAGGGAGAGGCTTGGTATTCTTCAGATTGATGACACTTCGAGGAAGAAGTCATGGACACATTTGCTAAAGCCATTCCAAGCATGTTGGAAGGAGGATCCTTCACATGGCTATGGATGTAAGCGCTGGATGATGAGCATCAGGATGATGTTCTGGTTTCTGCTTTGTATGATCAGTTGGATCATTTATATGTATGTACGCGTCATGTTGGATGCTGGATATGATCAGTTGGATCATTTATATGTATGTACGCATCATGTTGGATGCTGGATATGATCAGTTGGATCATTTATATGTATATGTATGTACGCATCATGTTGGATGCTGGATATGATCAGTTGGATCATTTATATGTATGTATGCATCATGTTGGATGCTGGATATGATCGGTTGGATCATTTGCATGTATTTTGTATATGCATCACGTTGGATGCTTGGACCATGTATCTGTATATGTATCAGGTGGATACATTGTATGATCAAGTGGATCATGTATGGTGATATGTATCATGTATTTGTATTTGTATCAGGTGGATACACTGTATGATCAGGTGGATCATGTATGATGATTTGTATCAGGTAGAAACTTGGTATGCATCAGGTAGATGCATTGTATGATCAGGATGATCATGTGTACATCAGGATGATGTATGGTGAGTATCAGGTTGATACTCTATGGCCGTGGATCAGGTTGTGCATATGAGCATATAATTTGGCCCTGGGAGTTTTGCAGATAGTCTTTCGAGGTTTTTCCTATGGCATGTAATCTGGCCCTGGGATATTTGGAAAATGCTCTTTCGAGGTTTTTCTTTGGGAGGACATATAATTTGGCCCTGGGAGATCTGCAGATAGTCTTTCGAGGTTTTTCCTATGGCATATAATTTGGCCCTGGGATATCTGGCAGATGCTCTTTCGAGGTTTTGTCCTATGGCATATAATATGTCCCTTGGAGATCTGATAGGTTGGGCTGTGTGCCCGTAATAAGTCCTGGGATGCTCTTGCGAGGTTTTTCCATGACCACATATAATCTGTCCCTGGGAGATCCTATAGGTAGAGTTGTGTGCTCGTAACAGCCTAGGATGCTCTTGCGAGGTTTTGTGGTGACCACATATAATCTGTCCCTGGGAGATCCTATAGGTAAAGCTGTGTGCTCGTAACAGCCTGGGATGCTCTTGCAAGGTTTTGTGGTGAGGTCACATATAATATGGCCCTGGGAGATCCTATAGGTAGAGCCGTGTGCTCGTAACAGCCTGGGATGCTCTTTCAAGGTTTTGTGACACACGTAATAAGTCCCGAGGATTCCACAGTATGGCCAGTGATGACGAAGACCTGCAGGTGGTGGGCCTACATCCAGTATGAAAAAGGACTGGCTCTGTAGAACTTCCTATGACGAGTAGATTCATAGATTGATTGAGATAACAGCAGCAGTGACGATGATGATGTCTCGATGACGATTATCCAGTGACGATGATCCAGAGAAGAATACTTATGCTAGAAGACATGTGTCGATAAATACCTTCCTAGTTAAGAGGGAGTGTTGATGTATATATAAATTCGGAATGTATTTCACATATATGTATATTGTATTCCTATAGAGATGTTATTATTCCTCTATACAGAAGTGTCGTCATTTATATTGTAAGTGTCGTAACTTATACTTGATGGGTTATTAGACCACCTTGTTGGGGTCGGCCTTGTATAAGTCATGTGGGTCAAAGGGTTATTAGACCACCCTATTGGGGGTCGGCCATGTGGGTCAAAGGGTTATTAGACCACCCTAGTGGGGGTCGGCCCAGTCAGCATTATGTTAAGTGGTTAAGTTGAGGCCGACCTAGTTGAGTAAAGGTCAAGTCAAGTTAGTGTATAAATAGAGAGTGTGTCTCTCTCATTTTACACATTCTATTCTCACTCACACTTGAGAGAGTGGCGCACTTGTTGAGGAGGAGTCTCTGTTGCTAGGAGAAGACTATCTCTTGTATTCTGGTTGTATCATTGCTCTATCTATCTCTGAGGAAGTTATTGGGGTTTTTCACCTTTATGGTTTTCCCCAAGTAAACTCTGTGTCTCTTGTGTGCTTGCATTATTCTGTCCATGATTGTTATGTTGTAGATTTGCTGTACATGTTGTTCTCTCAGTTAAGATCCTAGATCAGATTGAGTAAATTCTGAAAATTTAACACAGAGAACTTTTTCATCAAATCCATATAGTCCTTTTTGGTACTTGGGGATAGAGACTTAAACAGTTTGACAATTCTGGGTTCTTCATTGCTCCCAATGTTACAATCTTATACTTCCTTAGGGTTTGGAGCCACCTTGTGATCTCTGGCCACATCATTTTCATCAAACAGTCTCTCCAGTGGGACCAATCCTTTAGGTATGTAATTTCTCTTTAGCTGCAAAATTTCTTTGCCTCCCAAAGTGGTTTCGAGCTCTGGTGGATCAGGTTCCCATTCTTCCCCTTCACGGTCCTCTTGATCAATCTGGATATTGGAAAAATCCCCCATCATCTCTAGGAACTTCCTTATCTGTTGGTCGTATTCAAATATCTTCCAATGCGTAGTGTTGTCTGGGACAGAGGGTCTATGCCTTACATTAATCATGTGAGTTCTGGCAGGGTAAGTAGGGATCTGAAATATGATAGAAGAGCTAGATAAGGTGTCTGCCACTGTATTATGTTCTCTGTGAATGAAAAAGATATCCTTCTATGTGAATAAATTGTCAAACATGTCCCATATAGCATTCCTATAAGCTTTTAGCCTAGGCTGCTTAGCCTCATAGTTTCCTTTCACTTGCTGGATTATTAACTCCGCATCTCCATAGATCTTGATTGTCTTAGCCCTCAGGCATTTGAGTACATTCAATCCCAATAGTAGAGCTTCATATTCAGCCAGATTATTGAGGCATTCAAACATTAGTTTGAAAGTATGAAACCTGGCACATGCATTTCTTTCGTCGGGAGGGATGATCCATACCCCTGCTCCAACTCCTTCTTTCTTCACTGCCCCATCGAACCTTATGATCTAGTGATCTTCTTTTTGGAGGGTGGTTGTGGCCTCTGCTTACAACTCTGATTTATCATTTATTCCCTCTTCCACATGCTGCCCATCATTCTCTGTGTTATCTAAGCTGTCAAGGCATTGCACCCCATTTCCATCATCAGCTTCACCATCTGGTTCAGGTAACTTGGAAGCTTTTGCATATTGTCCTTCTAAACCTGGGTCATAGCAGAGGATTGAGGAACCTACATCCATGTCTAGGGAGAATATGGGGTGGTTATCAGTCTTGTCCTTGTTGCTTACTACATATGACAACCTATGCTCCCTGTACATCCTTCTGCTTTCCCCAAAGACAGGGATGGTGGCATAAGACATGTCCATCTACATGGTTCCCTTCAACTTTGCATTCCATGATATGGACAACAACATTACAAAATTAGGTGGGATATCTTCCACTACCACATCCATGATCATATTATTCTGAGGTATCTGAGTCAATGAAACCACCATGTCTTTAATCATCCCTACACATGGAACTCTTTTAGAATCAAAGGAGAACGGATATTTATAGGGTCTGGTTATTTCTAACCCAATATTCTCCACCATTGAACTGGGCATGAGGTTATGAGAGGCTCCTTAATCAAACATGGAATTATACAGGATATGGTCATGTATGTTGAGACTGATATAGAAAAGAGGGACATCAATTTATGAGGCATTTTCTACATGGGGGCCAAACAGAAAGGTGGGTTTGTCATCTTGCAGATTGAGGGTATCAGGATGTTTTTTTTCTCCACCATTCACTACCTTCAGGATCTGGTCTTTATACTTTGAGTTCTTGACCAATTCATTCAAGGGGATGGAGATATTAATCTTAGATATTTCATTCTCCAAGCTGAAAGCAGTGTGGACCTTCTCTGCTATTTTTGTGTCACCTTCATCTCTCCCTTATGAACTCTTCTTAGGAGGTTGTGCCCCCTTCCCAAGAGTCTCCTTAGGGATTGTAGCCTTTGGGTATTTTCTCCCAGGGATTTCCTTTCTTGGTGTATGGGAAGAGGATGGATCAGCAGCAGCCTTTCCTCGATCTACTATTACTTTTCTACTCCTCAAATTATGCTGCCTCTCGAAATCACAGATGGCATTGTGGAGCCCTCTTTGGTACTGGTCAGATTTTGATTTATCTGGGGCATCATCCGAGTGCAAAGAAGACCGGTCATTTTCATCTTTAGTTAAATAAAATTGGGGTTGGACCTGATCAAAGAGATTGATTTGGTCTTCAACCTGTCTATTCTCTTCTTCTTCATCCATGAAATTCTCAGCAAAAGGTAGTCTGATTGGCTGATTGTCAGGGTTTCTTATCTCCCTAGGTCTTCCCTGTGGAGCAGGAGGTCTTCTGAGATTGTTATCTAGAGCTTGAGGCTCTAGGTTCTCTCTGGAAGGAGGCCTGCTATTAAGGGAGATCCTATCTACCAGTCTCTCCATAGTTCTCATCATTTTCTCAAATTTTGCATCCATGGATTGGGATGTGGAAGGCTGCACTATTTCATTGCATCTCTTTTTATCAGCCTCAGTTAAGTGTTTCATTTTTCCAGAGGCCATCAAGTTGGCCTCTACTTCCAGTGCATCTTTCATCATATCAAGGAGACTAGGAGATCTCCTTTCTCTCAGCATGAGAGCAAAATCATTGTCAAAACAGTTGGAAAAATGAAGCTTGGCTTCCCCAACAGGGGGTTTTATGTCCACAGGGATAGAATTGTACATTCTCACTGGCTGAGAACTCTTGGACAGTCTCCACATTGGTTTTCTTTGTATGCTCATATAAGGTGATAATCTGGAGAGGGTTTTGCTTATCCTGCCATCTTGCTAGGAAAGCTTCTTCAAATCTTTCATAGGTAGCTATTCCCCTATTGGGAAGGGATTTAAACCATTTCTTCACTTCTCCTGCTAAACTTTGGGCAAACAACCTCATCTTGACATCATCTTCATCCACCTCTTCTAGGTCTGTGAATTCATTGAATTGGTCTACATGCTGTTGTGCAGAGACTCTTCCCTCCCCATCAAATCTTATGAGGCGTTGGTCATAGCCCATGGGTAAGTCAACGGGATTTGGTGGGAGCGCCAAAGGATAAAATATGGCATCCATGGCTCTTAGGTTCTGTTTGGGAGCAGAGGGGGTTTTAGGAGCAGCATGAGTGGTACTTAGGACTTGGTTATTTTGGCCAGGAGTTTTAGCAAAGGGAGACATGCCACTAGTTTCTTTCCAGGCTTGTAAATTTTCCCACCAAGCACTCAGGAAATGGGTCTGGAACTTTCTATGGCCAAGCAGGGTTTCCTTAGATCAGTTTCAGACCTAGGTCTGAATGGGGAAGACTCGGTCCCTAAACTTGGGGGGATGATTTTTGCAACATATGCCTCTTTCTTAGGAAAATAAAAGGATCTAGTTAATAAAGAAATACATGTTGGGCTTCTCTTTGCTTTCTTGATAACCTTCTTTGGGTCTCAAGTAACCTTTGGTAGCTCAGGATCCGGATGACTTCTGGTAGGTATTCTTCTGGGAGCCAAACTTTCTCCTAGGGGTTCTTTGATTCGAAAGAAGGCTTGGCCACGAGAATAATGCAAGATCCTCTTAGCGTCTGACTACTATTCACCCTTAGTAATCATCTTTGGCCTGATACAAATATTTTTAAGTAAGCTCGATCACCAGTGGAATCGATAGAATGTAAGTTGGAGTCACCAGGGAAAATGATACAACCTTGGAGCCTCAGACTCTCTGTTCTCCCTCGGAGGTCTGATTTTACACCATGAAAACCAGAGATTCTCCCCAGCGAAGTCGCTAGAATGTTATCACCCAATATTTTCCTAGGTTGTGGCAGGAAAGACCATGGGGTAACTGTTGCAAACCAATCTTTAGTGGATGGAAACTAGCCTTTCTAACCACAGGGAGGGATCTCCCTTTGGGGCTTCCAGCAACGGGATGCAGCTTAAAAATGGGCTCGTATATCGGTCAAAGTGGTGTCTATACCTTCAAACAATGAATTAAAAGGGGTTTTTGGTTGGTTGGAGTTAAGAACAGGAGGATAGTTGGGCATGGAGTCAACTTTAGTGGGTTATTGTCATCAATAGCATGTTTGGGCAGCGATTGCAAGAGCAACAGGCAAGGTAGACATGGTTCTTTCACGTCAAAGTGATCAGCAGATGAAGGTAGAAGAAGGAGACAAGTTCGACCACAAGGCTATAGAATTTAAGAATGAATTCTAACATGCAACTTCAAGAGGAAAAGGGTGGAATACCTAGTCATATGCATCTGGAGCATGTGGGCATGAATTCCAGACCATGTAATCTTGATCTTTAGGTACTGCAGAAGTAAACAAATAATGGAAATATGAAGCAAGAACAAATACATAGGAAATAACTGACATCAGAAACACACATCACAGGAATCTCAAGCTCTGAAATCGGGTCTGCTCATTGAATTAAGAGGCCGAGTTTAATACAGCGCAGAGCAGTAATCTCTCTGAAACAAAAACATCCAACCTTTTGGTCTACTTCAGACCTTGCCTTTATAGGCTTACAAACAGTAAAATATCCTAATTGATTCAAAACAACTTGCACTGGTAATGATGAAGTCGTTCAAGCTGAGTCGCCTAAATCAACAACCGTTGATTCTGCCATGCACAAAGGAAGGAATCGCTTGCGTTGGCAGTGCACCATTGGGCCATGGAAGCCACTTGTTCATCCTACGTATCATGCCATTTAGATTGATTAGGACAGGTAACTAGAACAGGCCCCCCTTCATCATTCCCAAATGCACCATTCCTCTATGAAACTCTCCATTTCCCGTGGTTGTAACTGGCTCTGCAAAACTTTATCGATCCGCAATTTTCTTTCCGCAATCTCCCTTCCGCAACGGCCATTCCGCAACGAACCTTTCCACAACTCACAATTAGCCACGTGTCATGCAGGAATTGGTATTCCGACCTCGTGCTTTTCTAGAGAAATCTTTCCGCAATCTGCAATGCGGGATGCAGGATGCGGAAACTTAATTTTTTGTGTTTCTGAAAATGACTTTTCCGCAATCCGCAATGCGGGATGTGGAAACTATATTTTTCGCCCGCTGGAAGATTGCTCTTCCGCAATGCAGATTGTGGAATGCAGAAACTTGTCTTTTTTTCTATTTGGAAAACCATTGTTCCGCAACCCACAACCCGCAATGTGGGTTGCGAAACTTGCCTTTTGTGCTCTTTGGGACATTGCTTCCCGCAATCCACAATCCGCAACGCAGATGTGGAACTCAAAAACAAGCTTGTTTAACGCCCTTTCGACCATTGATCTGATTTGATCCTTGATATTAGCCGTCCAATTTTCTTTGGTTGCAGAAGAAACTCTCACTGCTAATTTTTCCTGTGGAAGGGCCCTCCTGCCTTGTGTTTTCCCATTTTCTCACCGTGGCTCGGTCATTTGGCTTGGATTTGTTTGACACTTAGCCAAATTTGGGTTTCCTGATTCCTTATTTGATGCAACCGGCCAATGGGTGACCTCGGGGCTTTGACTGGAAGCTTCTCTTCCCCTTCCATGGTGGAAACCATAATGAGTGTTAACAATCCTTAAATAATTTTGATTCATTTCATAGTTTGCAAATAGTGAAAATTGAAAAAAACATAAATATTTGTTTAAAGAACCTTAAGGCCCTTTACTTTTTTACTCTCATACACTTGCTTATTTGAAACATGGAACCAAATCTCAGATATGAAATATGAAAATATCACTTAAACACATTTGCATTATAAAACAAAAAAAATTAACATCACACTTTGAGATATTTTGAAAACAATTTCCCTCCAAAATCGAAAACAAGATTTAATTAGTCAAATTTTGTTTTGGATCTACAATATTTTCATTATTCTCATGCACAATTAGAGAAATTTGTAGCTTTAGATCTCGATTTTCTTGTGATAATTTGTTTCTGAGCCACCATGTCCTCTTCACTTGGGCTTTTGAGCGAGCTTGTGAACGAGAAAGTGGATCTCAAGTGTAATAGTGTAGATTTCAACTTTCGCATATAGTTCCCAAGCTACAGATTCTCTTTGCTAGCACTTTCGGGTGGCCCTGCAAATGAGAAAGTAGATCTCAAGTGTAAGAATTTAATTCATAAGTAGTCAAAAGGGCTCCGTGTATCCTCTTTGCTTTCAATTTTGGGCGGCCCTGCAAACGAGAAATAGAGATCCCCCGTGTAATAGAATTAGATTCATTTTCACTGAGATATCTATTTGGTTTACATTGATTTTTGAAATCAGTTATTATCCATATTTCGAAAGAACTATTCCTTAATATAAAAAATATACCAACAAATTTTGCATGTTTGAAAGACACACATGAACCTCTAACTTTTCGTTAATTTAGAACATTCATCGAATTGAAAGGTAGAGTAGTGAGCATATTGCATTGTTTGGTTCACATTTTCGAGTCAACACACCACCAATTTCACATCCACTCCTAAAACTAAGAAAACTACCCTTAAAATTGGCGCTTAATCTAAAACTAACCAAGATTTGATTTTTCATATCACCAAAAAGGTTAGGTTAGTGCCTTGGATTAGGTTTGGAGAGTTAACACTTCTGGGCTACAAAAATTTTGAAGCTAGCATTGATTATTGAGATTTTAAATCCATTAGCAGCAAGAAACGCTTGTCGGGAAAGCGCATCTAACACATGCATCAAGCACAAGGTCAATATGGATAAGTAAAAGTGTTGATGTATATGTAACTTCAGATTGTATTTCACCTATGTATATTGTACTCCTATAGAGATCGTATTATTCCTCTATACGGAAGTGTCATAATTTGTATTGACAAGTGTCGCAAGTGTCGTAACTTGCTGTGATGGGTTATTACACCACCAAGTGTGGGGTCGGCCCTGATTAGTATAACCACGGGTTATTATACTGAGTTAAACAAGTCAGCCCTGCTAGGTTATTAGGCAGGTCAGGTCATGTATAAATAGAGATCGGGAGATCTCTATTTGATCATCTCATTATTCACTTCTACATCACTCGAAAAGTGGCGCACAAGTGAGGAGGAGGTTCAGCTGCTAGGAGAAGACTATCTCTTGTACTTTGGTTGTATCATTGCTCTTTCTATCTCTGAGGAAGTTGTGGGGTTTTTCACCTTTAGGGTTTTCCCCAGTGAAACTCTGTGTGTCCATTGTCTTGTGTGATTGCTTGATATGCTTGATACATGCTTGATATGATTGATATGCTATACATGTTATTCTCTCAGTAAAGATCCTAGAGTATGTTGAATTAATGCTCAAAATCTAACATGGTATCAGAGCTTCCCTGAGAAGAAGACATTGTGCAGTGGCGAAAACTAGGGTTTCTTGTTTATTGGGTTTCTCTCTACAAATTTTGGAAAAGCAGTAAGGTATATTGACTCTACTCATCAAGGAGAATCTTTCTGTCCAATCAGAATTCAACTCTGAGCACTTTCAGTTTTGGCCCTAAAAATTAGGGTTTCCACAATAATAGGAATTTCTGAAATCTGAAGACATAGCTGGAAGCTCCTTAAAAAATCGAATTTTAGAGCTTTGGATCGATATTTTTGGGTGGGTGAAGCTTCGGGAAAATCAAACCCTAATTCAGGGTCCTCCCTAGTGAATCCGGTAAGACTAAAAGGCATTTCTAAAGGGTGAAAATTTGCAGATCTCAAATTCTGAATATACCAGGCTGATCATCTCATCAAGGTGCATCTTTCTATCCTTTCAAAAGTTTGAAATTCAAATTTTTAATTTTTAGGGTTTCTCTAACAAACCCTAATCTGGGACCAAATCCAGTTTTCGGCAAATCAAGTGGTAAGACCTAAATCTCTTCTATTTCCATTTGAAGTACTCTTTAAGATGTCTCACCACACCAAGCTTGAGGATAAGCTTGAAGGGGCTGATAACTTCCAAGCATGGAAGTTTAGGATTGGGTTAATCCTGGAAGAAAATGAGTTGGACAGTTACATACGTGAAGAGGTCCCTATCCCAGAGGAAGAAGAGGCTAAGGCCCCGCATAAGAAGAACTTGGTCAAGGCAAAGAGGTTCATTGCTGATTCTATCGAAGACCATATCATACCCCATATGTCATCTCTGAAGACACCTAAGGAGATGTTTGATTCTTTGACCAAACTATTTGAAGGGAAGAACATAAATCGGAAGATGACCTTGAGGAATCACCTAAAGAATATCAAGATCCAGAATGCAGAAACGATGCAGTCTTATTTCTCAAAGGTCTCCCAGATAAAAGAACAACTTGAAGCTGTGGGAGAAGATATAGAGAATGGAGAAGTGGTAATGACCACTCTTAATGGCCTTCCTAGGTCATGGGATTCCTTCATCCAAGGAATTTGTGCTAGAAGAAAACTTATCACTTTCAGTAGACTGTGGGAAGAATGCTCACAGGAAGAAGATCGAATTGTAGCCCAAGAAGAAAAGATGGGGAATGAAGACCAAGCTCTCACAGCACACTCCAAAAGACATGATGATAAGAAGGGGCATCACCACAGTAAGAAATAAAAGCATCACCATCAGAATCAAAGAGGCAACTTCAGATCTCAAAGAAACATATCAAATGCCCGATGCTTTCCATGTGATGAAAAGGGACACTATGCCATGGATTGTCCCAGAAATAAGAAAGATGGTTCTCACAAAAAGAAGAACTTCAAAAGAAGACATCATGCTTATGCTGCAGAGGATGATGAACCTCCCAGGAAGAGGGCCAAAGAAGATAGTGAAGTTTCTTTAAGTGATGAAGAATATGTTTTGATTTCTGCTCTCACTGGAACCATTACTCATGGAAGTAATGGCTGGCTTATAGATAGTGGGGCTTCTAAACACATGACAGGATTCAAGGAATCCTTTATGAACCTATCTGAACATGAATCACCCCACAAGGTGAAACTTGGGGATGACTACCAGTATCCAATAAAAGGGAGTGGTGAAGCCTCCTATAAACTAGACTCTGGAAAGTCTATGAAGATGAAAGATGTACTATATGTTCCAGGTCTCAAGAAGAATCTACTCTCCATATCTGCATTGGATGCAAAAGGCATGAGGGTTGCATTTGTAGATGGACAAGTCTTAATGTGGCCAAAGGGTAAGACTATTGATGATGCAGTGGTGATTGGAGAGCAAGAGGGAGGATTATACAAATTGAAGGGCCAACCAGAACAAGCCATGGTCCATGATTCAGTAGAGCCAAGTGAACTTTGGCATAGAAGGCTTGCACACATGCACTATAGGGCATTACCAATTACAAGCAAAGTTGTAGAAGGTCTTCCTGAAATCCAGACAAAGCATGAAGGCATTTGCAAAGGTTGTGCAAAGGGAAAGAATACAAAGAAGACATTTACAAGCAGTGAAAGCGAGGCAAAAAGAATCTTGGAAATCATACACTCTGATGTATGCGGTCCGATGTCATCCATTTCTCTGAGTGGGTATGTATAATATGTTTCCTTCATTGATGATTTATCTAGGAAGACTTGGGTTTACTTCTTGAAGAACAAAGATGAAGTGTTTGACAAGTTCAAGGAATTCAAAGCCTTGATAGAAAACCAAACTGACATGAAGATCAAGATCTTTAGATCCGACAATGGTGGAGATTCACTTCAGGTGACTTCAAGAAGCTATGCAGTGATTCAAGGATTAAGAGGGAGTTGAATACTCCTTAAAATCCACCACAGAATGGGGTTGCTGAAAGGAAGAATAGAAGAATCATGGAAGCAGCTAGGGAAATGCTCCATGACCAAGATCTACCTATGCACTTATGGGATGAAGCAACAAGGATAGCTATATATGTGCAGAACAGAACACCTCATAAGATACTTGAAAACAAAACACCAGACGAAGTGTTCACTGGTAAGAAACCAGAAGTTATCCATCTCAGAATATTTGGTTGTCCAGTATACACTCACATCCCAAAAGAAAAGAGGACAAAGCTAGATCCTTCAGGAAAGAAGGGAATATTCGTGGGTTACAGTGAAAGCTCGAAGGCTTACAGAATCTACTTTCCAGGATTCAAGAAGATTGACATCAGCAGTGAAGTAACATTTGATGAAGGATCAACATACATCAAATCACGAAAGACACCTGTTAAAGACAATGAAGAACCCAGAATATCCAAAACACAAGACACTACAATGAATGAAGCAATTCCTAAAGAAGATTGTGAGATGGAAGATCCACAACAACCTGTAGATCCACCCCGTGAGAAGAACTCTCACAAGAGGAAACCAGCATGGGCTAGAGAGCTCATTCAAGATGCCAAAAGGTTTGGCATTCTAGAAGAGGAACACAGAGAAAGGAAAGGGACAAGATCACACACCAGCTATGTTGCCTTACTCTGTGATATCATGAACAAAGAACCTTCCAGTTATGAAGAAGCAGCGAAAAAGAAAGAATGGAAGGATGCCATGGTCGAGGAATACCAGTCGATCATGAAGAATGATGTTTAGGATGCGGTCCCAAGACTAGATGGGAAGTTTGTTGTAACTTCCAAATGGATCTATAAGATCAAGCATGCTGCAGATGGTAGCATAGATAAATACAAAGCTAGGTTTTTAGCTCGTGGCTTCTCCCAAAAAGAAGGGATTGATTATGAAGAGACTTTTGCACCTGTAGCCAGATACACTTCCATTAGATCAGTACTTGCTATGGCTGCAATGATGAAATGGAAGGTACACCAGATGGATGTCAAGACAACTTTCTTGAATGGTGTAGTTGAAGAGGAAGTGTATGTGGAGAAGCCACTCGGGTTTGAGACACATGACAGAGGGACTCATGTGTGCAAACTGAAGAAATCCCTATATGGTTTGAAACAGGAACCCAGGACCTGGTATGGCAGAATAGATTCCTTCCTATCTAGTTTGGGCTTTACCAAAAGTAAAGCAGATTCCAACCTTTACTACAAGGTTGAGGAAGGCAATCCAGTGATACTACTATTGTATGTAGATGACCTATTTGTAACAGGTGAGGATAGATTGATTGCTGACACGAAGAGGAAGCTTGCTGCCGATTTCAAGATGAAGGACTTGGGTATGATGCACTATTTTCTTGGTATGGAGGTGTGGAAGAGTGTAGATGGAAGCTTCCTTGGACAAGGGAAGTATGCAGTAGAGATCCTGAAAAGGTTCGGGATGATGGACTGCAAGGCCATGGCCACACCTATGGTATCGAACCTGAAGCTTCTATGTGATGCTTCATCTGAGCGGGTTGATGCTACGATGTATCGTCAGATGATTGGGTCCTTGATGTACCTGACGAATACGAGACCAAATATTTGCTTTGCGGTGAACACCTTGAGCCAGTACTTAACAGATCCGAGACATGTTCACCTAATAGCTGCAAAGCATATTCTGAGGTACCTGAAGGGTATAGTTGACTATGGGATAAAGTATGAGACGAATCAAAAGTTTAACCTGGAGGGTTATGTTGATTCGGATTGGGAAGGAAGTGACATTGATCGGAAGAGCACTTCGGGGTGCTGCTTCAGTATGGGATCTGGTATGATCTCTTGGTTTAGCAGGAAGCAGTCCTGTGTGGCACTGAGTACAGCCAAAGCAAAGTATGTTGCAGCTTGTTCGGCTAGTTGTGAGGCAGTATGGCTTAGGAAGATACTATCTGATTTGTTTGATCTCCAACTGAGTGCTACTTATATATATTGCGACAACCAGAGTTGTCTGAAGTTTTCGGAGAACCCAGTGTTCCATGACAAGTTGAAGCACATTGAGATCAAGTATCACTATATCAGGGATATGGTGCAGAGGAGAGCAGCGAAGCTCTTGTATGTTGCGACGGACAAGAAGATAGCCGATGTGTTGACCAAGCCACTGGCCAGAGTGAAGTTTGAATACTTCAGGGGGAGACTTGGTGTACTTCAGATCGAGAATCCTTCCAAGGGGAAGTGATGAGTCCGGAGACACAGATGCACATGAGCCCTTCTCACATGGTGATAGATGTGTTCTCCCATGGTGAGATGTAAGTGCTGGAGCCCTTCTCACATGGTGATAGATGTATTCTCCCATGGTGAGATGTAAGTGCTGGAGCCATTCTCAGATAGTGATAGATGTGTTCTCCTACGCTGAGATGTAAGGGCTGAAGCCATTTTCAGATAGTGATAGATGTGTTCTCCTATGATGAAATATAAGGGCTGGACCATTTTCACATGGTGATAGATGTGTTATCCCATGGTGAAATATAAGGGCTGGGGCCATTCTCACATGGTGATAGATGTGTTCTCCCATGGTGAGATGTAAGGGCTGAGTGAGCCTTTCCGACATGGTGACAGATGTGTTCTCCCATGGTCGTGATGTAAGTGTTGTGCCTTTCCGACATGATGGTAGGTAGGTCCTCCCATGGTGACATGGTGGTAGGTAAGTCCTCTCATGGTCGTGATGTAAGTGTTGAGCCTTCTCCGAATGGTGATAGATGTGGTCTCCCATGTCGGTGGTGTAAGTGTTGTGTGATGTGCATCTGGGTTGTGCTCCGTGGACGATGATGGTGATCTGAAGATGATGATGTGACAGTATGGTACAAAGGTTTTGTAGAGGCATATGATCAGTCCTGAGATGCTCTTGCAGGTTTTACAGAGGCAGTGTAATTAGTCCTAGGAGATCTTGCAGGTTTTGCAGAGGCAGTATAATCAGTCCTGAGGTGTACCTACTTGATGGCTTGCTCGCAAAGATGTTGATGATGTTCATCCATCATGAAAAAGGATTGGCTATGTAGATGATGAAGACTTGTAGGTGGCGAGCCTACACCCAATATGAAAAAGGACTGGCTCTGTAGAACTTCCTATGACGAGTAGATTGGAGATTGATTGAGATAGCAGCAGTGATGATGATTCGATGATGATGATTCGATGACGATGATCCAGTGACGATGATCCAGAGAAGAAGACTTGTGCTAGCAGATCTATGTCGAGAAATATCTTCCTAGTTAAGAGGGAGTGTTGATGTATATGTAAATTTGGAATGTATTTCACTTATGTATATTGTACTACTATAGAGATGGTATTATTCCTCTATATGGAAGTGTCATCATTTGTATTGACATGTCGCAAGTGTCGTAACTTGCTGTGATGGGTTATTAAACCACCAAGTGTGGGGTCGGCCCTGATTAGTATAACCACGGGTTATTAGACTGAGTTAGACAAGTCAGCCCCGCTAGGTTATTAGGCAGGTCAGGTCATGTATAAATAGAGATCGGGAGATCTCTATTTGATCATCTCATTATTCACTTCTACATCACTCGGAAAGTGGCGCACAAGTGAGGAGGAGGTTCAGCTGCTAGGAGAAGACTATCTCTTGTACTTTGGTTGTATCATTGCTCTTTCTATCTCTGAGGAAGTTGTGTGGTTTTTCACCTTTATGGTTTTCCCCAGTGAAACTCTGTGTGTCCATTGTCTTATGTGATTGCTTGATATGCTTGATACATGCTTGATATGATTGATATGTTGTACATGTTATTCTCTTAGTAAATATCCTAGAGTATGTTGAATTAATGCTCAAAATCTAACAAAGAGTGGTTCCCCCCCCTTTTGATTTTTTAGTGGGACATGAGCTCATCACAGAATTCTATGTAAAGTGACAAGTCCTCGAGGGTGACATCACTTTTATAGAATACCCGGTAATGACAGTTGTCCTAGACTTACAGCTATTCCGCCCGACTGTTGATTGTGAAGTGGTAACCTTAGTTGTTATTCCTAGGATATCATTGAGGCTATTGTGACTGGGGGACACTTGCAGTACCTGAGACATACTTTGAATATTTTACTCCTTGGGAGGGTGATTTGTCGAGAAGCAATACTTGCACCCCTGGCGATTAAAGTTTATTGTAACGGTTTCTCATACCTTTGCTATTAGTAATTGTTTGAGGCTTGATATCCCTCAGCAGCTACTAGTTTCGGAAGGCCCTCTAATCCAACTTTTCACTGAGCTTCGGTTCTTTGGGAAAGTAGACTGCTTGCTTGGATCCATAGGACTTTTTACTGTGTGGACACTTTTTTTATTTTTTGTTGAGTCTAGACTTCCTTAGGATTGTTTGATTCTATTTTTTATTAAGAATATCATTTTAAAAACATCGTTTTATCAAATTCTTAGAAGTGGCTACTCTCTCAATCCGCCAATCACGACGACAACGAGGTGAGTCACCATAAATTGAAGGCCCTGCTACATTGCAGAGACAGATAAAAAAACCACATCCTGGTGTCTTGGAAACATAACTAATTTTAAACTCAATTAATATTACTCGAGAAGAACAACATCAAACAAACCCTAAGAATTCATCGTCACATCACGAACTGAATACAGACATAGTCGATGATCTTACTCTAGTTGAAATTGATACATTAAAAAAATCACACAAATGCTCATGTAATTCCACCTTTGATGAGTCTTTCAGAACCAGTTGTACTTACTATCCGTGAATCATTGGGTGATATCAAATCTCTTTTTGAAAGTTTGAATAACATGCAAAATTCAATAAGTGACCCTATGTCTTCATCAAAAGCACAAGGGACTACATCATTGCAACCTCAAACAATTGTTGTAGGTAGAAATACTTCCAATTCGGCCTCTACATCAATCCCAACAGTTAGTATACATGTTATTAGCACAAGTTCAACCATCGCTTCAGTTCCAGTTGGTACAGTTTCGGGTTCCAATCCCGGAAGTACATCCACTTTGTCTGTAGGAATCCCTACTAAGGGGTGTGCCTTACCAAACATTGGTTTTCCATATGGTTCGGCTAATCAAGTTCAAAACACATAAGGATTAAACCAAAATCCTCTTAGTATGCCTAACACTTGTCCAAATTATACTTCTGGGGGTAACCCTTCACCATGGAATGGTAACATTCCTAGAGGAAGCAATGAACCATGGAAAATTTATTCCAATTGGGATTATGCTCCTCAGATTAGTGGAAATTCCCTGGGGGTTTATCCTCCGACTTATCCTAGCACAATTCTTAGGGTAAATCCACCTATCAACCCCATTCCACCATGGAGTGGGAAGGTTTCAGGGAGTATCCAATCTTCTTGGGGCCCACTTCCGCAAGGAGGAAATCAACCTTAGAATTCTTATCAAAACCAAGGAAACAATCATTGGTTTGGTCATATTCCTTAAAGCAACCAATATTTTTGGGGCCTACCTCCGCAAGGGGGAAATCCATCCATCCATCCTATTCCACCATGGAATGGACAACATTCATGAAGTAACCAATATTTTTGGATACAACCTCCGCAAGGAGGCAATCAAACTTGAAATTATTTTCAATCACAAGTTCAACATCCACGGTGTGGTTGGGATCTAATAAGTAACCAATCTTCTTGGACCCCACCTCCGCAAGGAGGCAATCCACCCATTGGTCATGTTCCAGGAAGTACCCAATATTCTTGGAGTCAATCTTCGCAAAGGGGAAACCCACCTTGGAATTATTATCACACCCAAGGACCACATCAATGGAGTGGTCAGGTTCTAGAAAGTAACCAATATTTTTGGGGCCTAACCTCGCACGGGGGAAATCCAACCATTAACCCCATTCTGCAATGGAGTGGCCAGGTTCTAGGAAGTAACCAATATTTTTGGAACCAACCTACAAAACCTGCATTTGATCCATCTATGCCACCACATGGACCTCATGCCAATGGTATGATTGGATCTGTCAACCAACTTGAATAGATTACCCAACAATTGGGACAAATGTCGGTTCAAAATTCACAACCCACAGTTGTCCAGGAAATGCAGCAACCCTCTAATCCTTCCAACACTTCTAACATCCTCTTAGTCTCATCCATATACCTTAGAGGAAAGAAGAAAAATTATTAGGGTAAGCAAAGTGCTAATCCCTCCAAGAATTCTGAAATCCTTATAGTCCAATCCAAATACCTTATGGAAAAGAAGAAGAAATACAAGAGTAAGAAAAATGCTAACTCTGGGAAAAGAGATGCACCAAACATGATTAAAGGCGGTGGGAAACAACAACCCACTATTTTTACACCAGTACCCCCTCTAGGGGGCAACCAACCAACCCCCCCCGCAAGGGGGAAATGATCCCATGTCAATGTCTTCATGTGTGATCATGAGGTGAACATTCAAACTAGACTTAATTCTTATGATGTCTCTCTTATTACATCGGATCAATCGGTATCACATCCAAGTGGTTCTATCTCCATTAAGAAACCATCCACAGACTTAGTACCACACCCCCCCAAAGGTGTTCTACGTAGAACAATGCATAATCCTAACACGTGAGTTGCTCAGAATAGTAATGTTCTTGAGGACCTAGCTCAAGTATCATGTGCCATGTCGTCCTTGGAGGTATTGCAATGTCGTCTTGTGCAAAGAAAGGAACTATTGTCTACAATTGGCATTGTTAATCCATCCGATGCGACTTCGGTCACATCAGACATAGACCATTCAATATGTAGGATCCTTTCCAATGTTGCTTTCCCGATTAAAGTAACGACTCATGGTAAGAACATCTGTCTAACCATAGTGGATGAAGGGACCTCAGCTTGTGTAATGTCATTTAAATGTTGGAAAGCATATGGATCACCCCTATCTGTCGTAGAAGTTTCATACCAAGTTACTCAAATAGATTCGGATCAAAATATTCCCTTGATGGAGGAATATGATTTGGTTACTTGGCCCATTTGGGCTATGAGACCTCCCAGCTCACATGATTTCTTGAATTACATTTTATCAGCAGATGAAGCTATCCTTGAAGTTATCAACATTTGGTTGCACCCACCTAAGGACATATTTTGTGGGGCCAATGGGATCATACTTGGTTTAAATATACCCAAGCATAGGAGCATTATTTGCATGTTCCTTGATCTGATCAGGTATATTTGGAAACTTGCATATAGGTTTAGATTATCCCTCTGTAAAGATACATTTGAAACTTTTCAAACCCAAATTTTCCTTAGGATCGAACCTGTTGGAAATTGGTGGGTTACCCCATCATATCTATATTTTCCACCATTCTGACAAAAGAGCCTACTGAACATGGGACAACCTAGTCAGCACCCCATTGTCGTTTTGGTGCCCATGTTGAGTTATTATCATAGGCCCGGGAGCCCTATTAGTCTCGTCATGACTTGGATTTTGAGACTGCATATTTCTCTTTCATACACTCATGACCATATCTTGATGGGCTCACAATTTTTTGTCATTTTACATAAGCATGTGTTAAAATATCCACTTGAACATTCGTGCCAACTGCTTCGTTGCTTATTGCTTATGTTGCGTATTTTCCTTTGCAATCACTTTTTCTTACATGATGCCTATAAACCATTGCTTATGTATATTTGACCCATACCCATGGAGGAAACACCCATAAGAGTGTACATAACTAGCTCAGCCCTTGTTTGCAATATGTTATATCTTTTCCTTGGTCTAACCCATGCCCTTGAAATATAGGTGCATTCCCTTGAGACACTCGTTTCCTCTAATGTATCATAGCATGCTTTATTCTTTTTTTAAGCTAAATAAATGAAAAAAGTTAAAAATTGTAAAACAAAAAAATCCAAAAAGAGGGAGAATTGAATCATTTCATATTGTATCCTTAAATAAAATGGCAACAGTTAGTCCTTGTCACCCTTGAACACGGCACATAATTTGGTATCTGCCGTCAATACACTATCTACATTTTCCTTAGGAAATTGTACCAGTATTTTGAACAGATCTCCACCAATGGGTTATCCTTCCTGTCACCAATGGAGCTTTCGTTAATGCATATGGCATTGGCGGATTTCAATAAGGTTAGTTACTCGATTCCTATGTTTCCAAGTGTCCATTCTGCGTCGTGTTATGTGTTCAAGGGAAGTTCAAACTATGTCGGCCATTCCTCAAATATTCTTGACCAATCATGTCGGCCTTCCTTGTGTTAGTATATAGTGTTGGATCTCGTAGTTCTACCAAATTATATCAAACTATTGATCGTTGTTTTGTATAGGTTGATGTGGGATGCATTAATTCACTCCTTCGGATGGATCTATTCCTATCAACACGAAATCATCATCTAGGAAATGGATCTAGAAACCTAGGAGTACCTTGGATCTTGCAGTCATTAGTGGCAGGTTTCCTCGCAAATGGCAAGTGGGTATACATCAATGACCCTTGATTATTTGATTCTACAAGTGTTTGAGTTCAGGACATCTATTTCACACTTGCTAGTTTGTACTCGGTACCTTAGATTCCATCATCATTATCGGTGGGTCTCTTCGCATCTGTTAATGGTATACATCAATGACTGATTATCAGATGGTGTTTTATTATGCTCAACATTAGTTCATTTATTCGCATGATATAAACTCGTACTATCGTTGGTTTGTATTGAATACCTTGGGAAAAGTATTTGTATCACTCATCGATGCACTGCCCGAGTTGCGCAAGATTAGACTACCATGTCAGAAGTTTGATGACGACCTTGTTCCCACATTCATCGAAGTGCATGTTTACACTTCTGAAAATTTTACTTTTGACATGGATCCACTGTGTATTGTTCATGGACATGCTTATTTACTGTTGAGCATGGGTATGCCCGCCTCAGGAAGATATTTTATATTTTTGAAATTTCTATGTTTGACTTGCAAGTGTTTCCCTGAATCCTGTTCTCATGAGCTAATACTTTATCATGCTTGCTTTGATCAATAAAGAGTATCAGTTTCGATAATGTATTTCGGCCCTTAGCTCTGCTTCGAACCTCACACATTAGGGGGCATCTGTTAGTTTTTCATCATTTAATTCAATATGATCTAGGATCTTAACTGAGATAATAACATGCACAACAAATCAAACACAAGAGACAAGAGACACAAAGCATTTCACCGGGGAAACCATAAAGGAGAAAACCCCGCAACTTCCTCAGAGATAGAATGAGCAATAAACCCCAAAACAAGTAGATGACCTCCAGCAGATTCCTCCTCCTCCACTTGTGTGAACTCCTCCTCTCTCTCACTAATGCGAAGTGAGTGAGTGTGTGAATGTGAGTGAGTGAATAAATAGAGAACCTAGCTCTCTATTTATACTTTACCTTTACCACTTGACAAGTTGGCCTCAACTAAAGTTGACTGGTCTGACTACTTTAGGGGACTTAAACACACCAATACAAATGACTCTAGGGGAACTAATGCCCCAACTTACATGGGAGGATTGACCTCATTGAATTTACATGACCCAAGTACAATAATGACTTCTCCGACCGGAGGAATAAACATCTCCGTTGGAGGTAGAATACTAAAATACAAATACAATATAAAATATACAAGTGAATACATTCCGAAGTTACAAATACATTAACACTCCCTCTTAACTAGGAAGGTATTCTCTTGACACATTTCATCAGCACAAGTCTTCGTCACTGGATCATCATCAAAGTTGCTGCTATCTCGACCATCATTCTCCAATCTACTCTTCATAGGAAGTTCTACAGAGCCAACCCTTTTTCATGTTGGATGTAGGCCTAGCCTCCATGTAGGTCTTCATCATCTATGCAAGCAAGCCATCTAGTAGGTACATCTCAGGACTTATTATATGCCTCTACAAAACCTGCAAGATCTCCCAGGACTGATTATATGCCTCTCCAAAACCTGAAGGAGCATCCATGACTGATTATATGCCACTGCAAAACCTGCAAGATCTCCCAGGACTGATTATATGCTACTACAAAACTTGAAGGAGCATCTCACGACTGATTATGTGCCACTGCAAAACCTGTGTACCCTACTGTCACCTCATCATCTTCAGATCATCTCATCATCAATGGAGCACAGCCTAGATGCACATAACACAACACTTACACTCACCGGCATGGAAGGAATTTTCTATCACCATCCGGGAAAGGCTCGGAAATTACATCAACGACCATGGAAGGACTAACCTCTAACCATGTCGAAAAAGATTCAGCAATTACATCAACAACCATGGAAGGACTAACCTCTGACCATGTCGAAAAATCTCAGCAATTACATCAACGACCATGGAAGGACTAAACTCTGACCATGTCGGAAAAGCCTCGAAAATTACATCAACGACCATGGAAGTACTAACCTCTGACCATGTCGGAAAATCCCAGCCCTTACATCTACACCATGGGAGGACTTTCCTACCACCATGTGAGAATGGCCCAACCCTTACATCTACACCATAGGAGGACTTTCCAACCACTATGTGAGAATGGCTCGTGTGCATCTGTGTCTTTCAGACTCATCACTTCCCCTTGGAAGGAACCTCGATATGAAGTACACCAAGCTTCTCTCTGAAGTATTCAAACTTCACTCTTGCCAGCGGCTTGGTCAATACATCGGCTATCTTCCTGTCCATCGCAACATAATAGAGCTTCACTGCTCCTCTCTGCACCATATCCCTAGTATAGTGGTACTTGATATCAATGTGCTTCGACTTCTCATGGAACACTGGGTTCTCAGACAACTTCACACAACTCTGGTTGTCACAATGTATACAAGTCGAGTCCAACTGGATATCAAACAAATCAGACAGTAGCTTCCTCGGCTATACTGCCTCACAAATAGCCGAACAAGCTGCGGCATACTCTGATTCAGTTGTACTCAGTGCCATGCAGGACTACTTCCTGCTAAACCAAGATTCACACCTAATCCAATACTGAAGCAGCACCCCGAAGTGCTCTTCCTATCAATGGCACTGCCTGCCCAATCAGAATCAACATAACCCTCCAGGTTAATCTTCTAAATCGCATCATACTTGAGCCCATAATCAACTGTACCCTTCAGGTACCTCAAAATATGCTTTGCAGAAATCAAGTGAACATGTCTCGGATCCGTAAGGAACTAGCTCAATGTGTTCACAGCAAAGCAAATATTTGGTCTCATATTCCTCAGGTACATCAAATACCCAATCATCTAACGATACATTGTGGCATCAACCGACTCTGATGAAGCATCACTCAATAGCTTCAGGTTCGATGCCATTGGGGCCATGGACTTGCAGTCCATCATCCCGAACCGCTTCAGGATCTCTACTGCATACTTCCCTTGTCCAAGGAAGATTCCATCCACACTCTACCACACCTCCATGCCTAGAAAATAGTGCATCACACCCAAGTCCTTCATCTCGAACTCGGCAGCAAGCTTCCTCTTCGTATCAGCAATCAACCCATTCTCACCTGTCACAAACATGTCATCTATATACAGTAGGAGTATCACTGGATTGCCTTCCTCAACCTTGTAGTAAAGGTTGGAATCCGCTTTACTCTTGGTAAATCCCAAACTAATCAGGAAGTTGTATATCCTGCCATACCACATCCTGGGTGCCTATTTCAAACCATACAAGGCTTTCTTTAGTTTGCACACATGAGTCTCCCTGTCATGTGTCTCAAACCCGAGTGGCTGCTCCACATACACTTTCTATTCCACTACACCATTCAAGAATGTTGTCTTGACATCCATCTAGTGTATCTTCCATTTCATCACTGCAGCCAGAGCAAGTATTGTTCTAATGGAAGTGTATCTGGCTACAGGTGCAAATGTTTCCTCATAATCTATCCCTTCTTTCTGGGAGAATCCCTGTGTCACAAATATTGCCTTGTATTTCTCTATGCTGCCATCTGCAACATGCTTGATCTTGTAGATCCACTTGGAAGTCACCACAAACTTCCCTTCTGGTCTCGGGTCCACATCCGAGACATCATTCTTCATGATAGACTGGTACTCCTTGATCATGGCATCCTTCCATTCCTTTCTTTCTGCCGCTTCTTCATAGTTGGCAGGTTCCTTGTCAATGATGTCACATAGCAAGGCTACATAACTAGTGTATGTCCTTGGTCTCTTGCTTTCTCTATGCATTCCTTCTGAAGCACCATAACTTTCTGCATCTTGAATTACCTCTCGTATCCATGCTGGTTTCCTCTTCTGAGAATTATTCTCATGGGGTGGACCTACAGGTTCCTATGGGTCTTCCATCTTGCATTCTTCATATTCTTCTGGAATCGCTTCTTCCATTTACTGTATTTCTTATCCTGGGAACTTTAGGTTCTTCAATATCTTCAATAGGTATATTTATGGATTTTTTGTGTGTTGAGTTTTCGTCGCTTGTTTTTCGAAACAAATATCTCTTGTAGGTGATGGTATACGATCTTTCCTACAATTCAAGTTCAATTGCATGATTAGAAACATCTCATAGTTTTTAGAATAAATTCTTACGCATAAAGACATAGGTCATACAGTCATGCAATTATCTTAGCCAATGCTTCAATACAACATTTATCCATATGCCGTAACTTTCTAGATGCCTTCCATCTCTACCAGAACATTGTTAAGAGTGTGCACTACTCCAACATGTCAACAGGTTTCAATCTAGATAAGTAGCAATGGAGTGTTGTACAGTACCATAGGCCACTTACCCATTACTTGCATATTAGTAGTATCTTGTTCATTAATGCAACATGCATAATATACATCCTAAATCTAGGAACATAAGTATGTACATGACTGAACAACATCATTTAAGTAATCATATACACAAGAAATGACAATTCAAATACTTATCTTTGTTTGGTTGTTGGGTGGACTCCCTCTCAATCTTTGCTTCCTTGAAAGAACTACTGGAGTGTGCTCCCTCTCGATCTCTATTTTCCCTTTGTGATAGCATCATGATTATATGTCTTTGAACTTCTATCCATCCTGGACCACTATGCATGCTTAAGTGTGCACTAGTTTCATCATTGTGTCATCCTCAAGACCTCATACATAATCATACATTCATTAGTATAATCTCAATACTATCAAAACATTATAATCCTATAATCTTAACATGTATGGTCATGATCGTTTCATACACGGGTAATTTATCACAAGCGTTAGTATTCAAGGTTTCTGGGAGTACTTCTTTTACTCATGCATATTCTTATTTGACCATAGGACTCTTCTAGTTTGTCATATCATTAATCAAACTAAGAAGCATAAATGCATAAACCCATGATTACTCAAACTTATAACTTCATGAATAATCATTATAAATCATACATACCTGGATTATCATGTTTTCTAGTTATGTCTAACATACCCAAGCAATGTCTTCTTTGTTCTCTTCAATGATTTAGATACCTTGTGCTAGTAACCTGCATATCTCATAAGTTAAGTATTGTAGAACCAAATTATACATACCTCGTAAGTAGAGCTTCTATGTGATCAATGACTATGGATGAGTCTTTGTCTTCATGTCACCATGGTCATATATTCTTGATCTAGAACTTGATTTGTCTTTCTTGATGTACCTTTCATGTTAGCGGACAACATCATCCTCATACAACACCACAGTGCATTAGTACAATCATAAGTGTCATAACCCTAATCAATGAATGTCTTCTAGTATTCACATGCATTCATACTTTTACTAAGGTGATCAGACAATCTAAAATTAATCATGATTGTACTAACCTTAGTAATATGAAGACAAACATATCATGAACTTAATCATGAAACAGATTTCAAAACATACCTGTATCTCCTCAAGTCATACCTGTCGAGATTGCTTGTAGTCTTCTCTATAAGGGTAAAACCCTAACCATCCAAGGTAGATCACGTGTAAACATCTTATATAGGTTCATGGTGCTAGGATGATAGAATATCAGTGCCATTTAAACCTCCTTGATTGCTTCCCTATTGTTAAATTTTGAGCATTAATTCACAATACTCTAGGATCTTTAGTGAGAGAATAACATGTACAGTATATCAATGCATATCAATCATAACAAGCATGTCAATCATCACAAGAAGCAAAATCATGAGAGACAAGAGACACAGAGTTTCCGTGGGGAAAACCCTAAGGTGAAAAACCCCACAACTTCCTCAGAGATAGAGAGAGCAATGGCTCAACCAAAGTACAACCAAAATACACAGAGATAGTCGCCTAGTAGCAAATGATCCTCCTCCTCACTAGTGCGCCACTTTATGAGTGAAGGAAGAATGAGTTTCTGAGTGATACAAATAGAGATCTCCCGATCTCTATTTATACTTGTTCTGTTTTCCCAGTGAACTTATGGGGCCGACTTGTCTAGCTAGGTACATCAACCATATATTACATAAAATAAGGGCCAACCCCACACATGGTGGTCTAATAACCCATCGGCAAGTTCACACACTTGCGACACTTGTCAATACACATGACGACACTTCCGTATAGAGGGATGACACATCTCTATAGGAGTACAATAATATATAAATTAAATACATGGATGAAATACATTCCAAAGTTACATATACATCAACACTCCCTCTTAACTAGGAAGGTATTTCTTAACACAGATCTACTAGCACAAGTCTTCTTCTCTGGATCATCGCCATCGATGCATCGTCCTCAAATCATCATCACCATCACTGCTGCTGATATCTCAAACAATCTCTGTATCTACTCATCATAGGAAGTTCTACAGAGCCAGTCCTTTTTCATACTGGATGTAGGCCCACCACCTGTACGTCTTCATCATCACTTGCCATATTGTGGAATCCTCAGGACTTATTATGTGCGTCACAAAACCTCGCGGTAGCATCCCAGGCTGTTACGAGCACACAGCTCTACCTGTCGGATCTCCCAAGAGCACATTACATGTGACCCATCACAAAACCTGGCTGAAGCATCCCAGGCTGTTACAAGCACACAACTCTACCTGTCATATCTCCCAGGAGCACATTACATGTGATCTCACCACAAAACCTGGCTGAAGCATCCCAGGCTGTTACGAGCACACATCTCTACCTGTCGGATCTCCCAGGAGCACATTACATGTGATCTCACCACAAAACCTGGCTGAAGCATCTGAGGCCTTTTTCATCCTGTCCAAATCTCCTAGGAGCAAATTACATGTGGTCATGGAAAAACCTGGCTGAAGCATCTGAGGCCTTTTTCATCCTGTCCAGATCTCCCAGGAGCAAATTACATGCCATAGGACAAAACCTTGCAAGAGCATCTCAGGATGTTACGGGTACAAAACTCCGACCTGAAGATCTCCCAGGGCACAAATTACATGTCCTCCCAGAGCAATGTCTCGAAAGAGAATCCCAAGCTGTTATGGGTACATAACTCTGACCTATAGGATCTCCCAGACATGCTAATCTGCACAACCTGATCCACGGCCACAAAGTATCATCCTGATACTCACCATACATCATCCTGATGTACACATGATCATCCTGATCATCATCACAGCATCATCCTGATGCATGTCATCTGGAGAAGCTCGTCATCCACGATCATCCTGATCATACAATGCATCCACCTGATGCATACCAAGTATCTACCTGATACATATCATCATATACAATGTATCTACCTGATACATATCATCATATACAATGTATCTACCTGATGCATACATAGATACATGATCCACACAATGTATCCATCAACATACATGATCTACCTGATCATACCTGATACATATACAGATACATGGTCCAAGCATCCAACATGATGCGTACATACATAAATGATCCAACTGATCATATCCATCATCCAACATGATGCGTACAGACATAAATGATCCAACTGATCATATCCAGCATCCAACATGATGCGTACATACATAAATGATCCAACTGGTCATATCCAACATCCAACATGATGAGTACATACATAAATGTAAATGATCCAACTGATCATATCCAGCATCCAACATGATGCATACATACATAAATGTAAATGATCCAACTGATCATACAGAGCAGAAACTAGAACATCATCCTGGTGCTCATCATCCAACGCTTACATCCACAGCCATGTGAAGGATCCCCCTTCCACCATGCTAGGAATGGTTATAGCAAATGTCTCCATCACTTCTTCCTCGAAGTGTCCTCGATCCTAAGAACACCAAGCCTCTCTCTGAAGTACTCGAACTTCACTCTGGATAGTGGCTTCGTCAACACATCTGCAATCTGCTCATCTGTTGCAACATACAGGAGCTTCACTGCTCCTCTCTGCACCATATCCCTAATATAGTGATATTTGATCTCTATGTGTTTCGACCTGTCGTGAAACACTGGGTTCTCAGACAACTTCACACAACTCTGGTTATCATAGAAGATACCAGTAGCATCCAACGGAAGATCAAATAACTCAGATAGTAGCTTCTGAAGCCATACTGCCTCACAACTAGCCGAACAGGCTGCAACATACTATGCCTCGGTTGTACTCAGTGCTACACAGGACTGCTTCCTGCTAAACCAAGAGATCACACCTGATCCCATACTAAAGCAGCACCCAGATGTGCTCTTCCTATCTACAGCACTGCCTACCCAATCTGAATCAACATAACCCTGCAGGTTAAACTTTTGATTTGCTTCATACTTGAGCCCATAATCAATTGTACCCTTCAGGTACCTCAGAATATGCTTTATAGCAACCAGGTGAACACTCGTCGGATCCGTCAGGAACTGGCTCAATGTGTTCACCACAAAGCAAATATATGGTCTCGTGTTCGATAGGTACATCAAGGACCCAATCATCTGACGATACACAGAGACATCAACTGGCTCAGATGAAGCAACACATAGAAGCTTAAGATTCGATTCCATAGGTGTGGCCATGGTCTTGCAATCCATCATCCCGGACCTCTTCAGGATATCTACAATATACTTCCCTTGTCCAAGGAAGATCCCATCTGTACTTTGCCACACCTCCATACCTAGAAAATAGTGCATCATCCCCAAGTCCTTCATATCGAACTCGGCATCAAGCTTCCTCTTTGTATCGGCAATCAATCTGTCATCTCCTGTTACAAATAAGTCATCCACATACAGGAGTATAATCACAGGATTCCCTTCCTCAACTTTGTAGTAAAGGTTGGAATCTGCTTTACTCTTGGTAAAGCCCAAACTAGATAGGAAATTGTCCATCCTACCATACCAAGTTCTAGGAGCTTGCTTCAAGCCATACAAGGCTTTCCTCAATCTGCACACATATGACTCCCTATCATGTGTTTCAAAACCGAGTGGCTACTCCACATACACTTCCTCTTCAACTACATCATTCAAGAAGGCAGTCTTGACATCCATCTGGTGTATCTTCCATTTCATCGCTACAGCCAGGGCAAGTACTATTATGATGGAAGTGTACCTGGCTACAGGAGCAAAAGTTTCTTCATAGTCTATTCCCTCTTTATGAGAGAAGCCACGAGCTGCGAATCTTGCCTTGTATTTATCTATGCTTCCATCTGCAGCATGCTTGATCTTGTAGATCCATTTGGAAGTCACAAAATACTTCCCTTCAGGTCTTGGGACAACATCCCAAACATCATTCTTCATTATTGATTGGTATTCTTCGATCATGGCATCCTTCCATTCTTTCTTTTCCGCTGCTTCTTCATAACTGGAAGTTTCTTTATTCATGATGTCACAAAGTAAAGCCACATAGCTGGTATGTGATCTGGTTCTCTTCTTTTCCCTGTGTTCTTCTTCTGTAATGCCAAATCTTTATGCATCTTGAATGAGCTCTCTAGCCCATGCAGGTTTCCTTTTGTGAGAGTTGTCCTCACGCGGTGGATCTACAGGTTGTTGCGGATCTTCAATTTCACGATCAATATCTAGAATTGCTTCAGTCATGGTAGTGTCTTGAAATCTAGTTTCGTTGGGTTCTTCATAATCTTCAATAGGTGTCTTTCTTGATTTGACGAATGCTGAGTTTTCATCAAATGTCACATCCCTACTGACATCAATCTTCTTGAACCCTGGAAAGTATATTATGTAAGCCTTCGAGCTTTCACTGTAACCCACAAAGATACCCTTCTTTCCTGAAGGATCCAACTTGGTCCTCTTTTCCTTTGGGACATGTGTATATACTGGACAACCAAATATTTTGAGATGGATAACCTCAGGTTTCTTACCAGAGAATACCTCTTCTGGTGTCTTGTTGTCCAATATCTTGTGGGGTGTTCTGTTCTGCACATATACAGTTGTCCTAGCTGCTTCTTCCCATAGATGCATAGGTAGATCCTGGTCATGCAACATTTCCCTTGCTGCTTCCATAATTGTTCGATTCTTTCTTTCTGCAAATCCATTCTGTTGTGGATTGTAAGGAGCAGTCAACTCCCTCTTAATCCCTGAATCACTGCATAACTTCTTGAAGTCACCTGAAGTGAATTCTCCACCATTGTTGGATCTGAATGTTTTGATCTTCTTATCAGTTTGGTTCTCCATCAAGGTTTTGAATTCCTTGAACTTATCAAATACTTCATCTTTGTTCTTCAAGAAGTAAACCCAAGTCTTCGTGGAGAAATCATCAATGAAAGAGACATAGTAAACATACCCACTCAGAGAACTGGATGACATCGGAGTGGATAATTTCCAAGATACCTTTTGCCTTGCTTTCACTGCTTGGGAAAGCCTTCTTAATGTTCTTACCTTTTGCACATCCTTTGCAAACACCTTCATGTTTGGTCTTGATTTCAGGAAGACCCTCTACAGCGTTGCTTGCAATTGGAAGTGCCCTATAGTGCATATGAGCAAGTCTTCTATTCCAAAGTTCACTTGGCTCCATGGATTCATGCACCATGGCATGTTCAGGTTGTCCCTTTAGTTTATACAATCCTCCCTCTTGCTCTCCAATCACTACTACATCATCAATAGTTTTACCTTTTGGCCACATTAGGACTTGGCCATCCACAAATGCAACCCTCATACCTTTTGCATCTAATGCGGATATGGAGAGTAGATTCTTCTTGAGCCTAGGTACATACAAAACATCTTTCATCTTCAAAGACTTCCCAGAGTCTAGATTGTAGGAGGCCTCGCCACTTCCTTTGATAGGGTATTGGTAGTCATCCCCAAGTTTCACCTTATGGGGTGACTCATGTTCAGATAGATTAGCAAAGGATTCTTTAAACCCAGTCATGTGTTTTGAAGCCCCACTGTCAATAAGCCAATCATTACAACCATGGGAGATAGTACCTATGAGAGCAGAGATTAGAACATACTCTTCTTCTCTTGATGAGTTATCATCACTTTTTGCTCTAGCCTTCTTCTTGGGAGGTTCATCATCCTCGGTAGCATGAGCATGATACCTTCTTTTGTTTCCCTTCTTCTTGTTGTTGAAGTTTTTGTTGTCCTTCTTGTTCTTGGGACAATTTATGGCAATATGTCCCTTTTCATTACAGGTGAAGCATATTCTTCTTTCTTTAAAGTGATGAGAATATTTCTTGGAGTGAGATGGCTCTCTCTTGGACTTCCCTTTCTTGGTGTGAGCTGTGAGAGCTTGATCTTCATTCCCCATCTTTTCTTCTCGTGCCACAATCCTTGCTTCTTCTTGTGAGCATTCTTCTCGTAGTCTGTTGAAGGATACCAACTTATTTATTGCACAGATTCCTTGAATAAAGGAGTCCCATGACCTAGGTAGGCCATTTAGAGTGGTCATGACAACTTCACCATTCTCCACCATTTCATCCACTGCTTCTAGTTGTTCCTTGACCTGGGAGACCCTAGAAAAATAAGATTGAATGGATTCTCCATTCTGAAGTTTTACCCCTTTCAATTGGTTCCATAGAGTCATCTTCCGATTTATGTTCTTCCCTTCAAATAGCTTGGATAGTGAATCAAACATCTCTTTGGGTGTCTTCAGAGATGACACATGGGGGATGAGATGGTCCTTGATAGAATCAGCAATGATTCTTTTTTCCTTGACCAAGTTCTTCTTATGCAATATCTTAGCTTCTTCATCCTCTGGGATATGAATGTCTTCTTTTACATATGAGTCCAACTCATTCTCTTCCATGATTAACCCAATCCTATACTTCCAGGATCGGAAGTTATCAGCCCCTTCAAGCTTATCCTCAATCTTGGTGTGGTGAGACATCTTTAAAGAATACTTCAAATGGAAATAGAAAAGATTTAGATCTTACCAATTGATTTGCTGAAAACTGGATCTGGTCCCGGATTAGGGTTTGTCAGAGAAACCCTAAAAATTCATAATGTGAAATTCAACTTTCTGAAAGGATAGAAAGATGCGCCTTGATGAGCTGATCAACCTGGTGTATTCATAATTTGAGATCTGCAAAGCTACACCCTTCAGAAATGCCTTTTTGTCTTCCTGGGTTCACTAAGGAGGACCCTAAATTAGGGTTTGAGTTTCCCGAAGATCTACCTAGCCAAAAATCTCGATCCAAAGCTCTAAACTTCGATTTTTGCAAGGAGCTTCCAGCTATGTCTTCAGATTCCAGAAATTCCTATTTTTGTGAAAACCCTAATTTTTAGGGCCAAATCTGAAAATACTCAGAATTGAATTCTGACTGGACAGATAGATTCTCCTTGATGAGTAGATTCAATCTACTATACTACGTTTCTAAAATATGTGGATAGAAACCCAATAAACAAGAAGCCCTTGGTTTCCATCACTGCACAATGTCTTCTTCTCAGGTTAGCTCTGATACCATGTTAAATTTTGAGCATTAATTCACAATACTCTAGGATCTTTACTGAGAGAATAACATGTACAGTATAGCAATGCATATCAATCATAACAAGCATGTCAATCATCACAAGAAGCAAAAGCATGAGATACAAGAGACACGGAGTTTCCATGGGGAAAACCCTAAGGTGAAAAACCCCACAACTTCCTCAGAGATAGAGAGAGAAATGGCTTAACCAAAGTACAACCAAAATACACAGAGATAGTCTCCTAGTAGCAGATGATCCTCCTCCTCACTAGTGCACCACTTTCTGAGTGAAGGAAGAATGAGTTTTCGAGTGATCCAAATTAAGATATCCCAATCTCTATTTATACTTGTTCTGTTTTCCCAGTGACCTTATGGGGCCGACTTGTCTATCTAGGTACATCAACCATATATTACATAAAATAAGGGCTGACCCCACACATGGTGGTCTAATAACCCATCAGCAAGTTCACACACTTGCGACACTTGTCAATACACATGAAGACACTTTTGTATAGAGGAATGACACATCTATATAGGAGTACAATAATATATAAATTAAATACATGGATGAAATACATTCCAAAGTTACATATACATCAACACCTATGAGTCTCCCAACTTTGCTATGGTTTCTTCTTACTTGGAAATCCTAACTTTCAATCTCCATCCTCCCACAACATTTTGATGGAGGATTAATATCTATTATGAATGGATTCCAAATCCATTTTCAAAGTTTCCAATCTTGCATCAGGTGTCTCCAACATTGTATCAGGTCATGCCATACCTAAAAAACTGAAAACCCTAACTGAGAGCTTCTTCCTCCTCTTCTTTGATTTCTTCTGTTGAGTCATTTCATATGTGACGTATTGTTTTTGGTGTATCTATGGAATTTCGGATCTGCAAGGTCTAAAACTTCATCCTTTGGTAGCCTGGCCTATCATATTTCCAACCCCATAGGTTTTAGCTTCATTGGATTCTCCATCAGAGAGATATGCTCAGTTTCATAACATGACATGTTTAAGGGATGAAACAACATAGCGAATTTGTACGAAGTGCCATGTGTCACCATTTCATCTTCTACCTTTGAAACTTGGACCTGTGAAACTAAAGTTCATTCCCTAACTATCATGTTTTACGGAATTCCATTTGGAGCTTCCTATCCCAAGATATGACCTTTTTACCTAGGTCACCTGTTTAGGTATTCATTCTGGAAGAGGCAGAAACCCTAACGTGTACGGATCATATCCCATAAAGTAAAATGAATCTGAGGCTGAAACGCGGACACAAGGTACAGGAAAATTTCATCTTCATCCTATCCAAGTTTCAGATCCTGAACCTTCGCCAAAATTTATTTATAGTGAAAGTCCCACGATGACTAGGTTTTGCTATACAAAGCCCTAGCTTTCAACTTGTCGCAAGTGAAACAAGTGTCGTAAATGTCATACAATGCCTTCCTTCATGCTAGCTCTGATACCATGTTAGTTTTTCATCATTTAATTCAATATGATCTAGGATCTTAACTGAGAGAATAACATGCACAGCAAATCAAACACAAGAGACAAGAGACACAAAGCATTTCACCGGGAAAACCATAAAGGAGAAAACCCCGCAACTTCCTCAGAGATAGAATGAGCAATAATACAAAACCCCAAAACAAGTAGATGATCTCCAGCAGATTACTCCTCCTCCACTTGTGTGAACTCCTCCTTTCTCTCACTAATGCAAAGTGAGTGAGTGAATAAATAGAGATCCTAGCTCTCTATTTATACTTTACCTTTCACTTTACCTTTACCACTTGACAAGTCGGCCTCAACTAAAGTTGATTGGGATGACTCCTTTAAGGGACTTAAACACCCCAATACAAATGAATCTAAGGGAACTAATGCCCTGACTTACATGGGAGGATTGACCTCAATGACTTTACATGACCCAACTACAATAATGACTTCTCCAACCGAAGGAATAAACATCTCCGTTGGAGGTACAATAATAAAATACAAATACAATATAAAATATACAAGTGAATACATTCCAAAGTTACAAATACATTAACAGCATCTATTAACAATCAAATTAAAACCCTTAACAAAGTGTAAGGAAGAAGCACATTTTACTATGCAACTGCAACATGAAGTCAGAAGACAAGTACGTAAAAGAACAATCCTCTCTTATCTAATCACTACTTCCATGATCAGAAGGATTGAGTGAAGAAAGAGGTATCCCAAAGAGACATGGTTCAGTGATTGAACTACTCAATTAAAGGCTCAAATCTAAGCTCCACCGGTAAACAGAATGCACAATATTGCATTAATTGTGCTTGAGAATTCTGAATTTGTGACAAAATCCTGAAAATACTATGGAAAGTGAATTTTTTAGTAAAAAGAATCAAAAATCAAGAAAGGGATTATCCCACATTGAAAAATGAAACTTGAGATCCCATTTCCCAATACTATAAAACAAAGGCATTTGGGACATGGTAGAGGAGGACAAAGGGAAGAGAAAAGGCATGCTGGGGATATTTCGAGATTGGAAAGCTCATCTTCATCAAAGGCAAGGATGGAGAAGGATAGCTCAATGCAAGGGAGGATGGATGCATCTCAAGCAAGATTGTATGTAAGTATTGTTTCTTCTTTGGCATAAAATCAAATAATTCAATTTTCCTTCCATTCATGAGTTTAAGTTTTTCTTATCAAGTTTAGTTTGAATTCATAATGGTTTAAAATATTAAGAAATGCTAGATAATTGGTTTAAGATCTTAGGGAATGTTAGATAATTGTTCATTTATGACCTTGAACCTCACCACTTCATAGTAGTCAATTAAGTGTAGACACCTCCCTACCTTAAACTGTCAAAATATGTGAAAGTGGTGCGCCATCCTTATTTTATATATTGGGTGACTTGTTGAGCAAGTTAAGTTGCTAATGAACCTACTTGGTCTCATCCAATGCACCTTCCTTGACTGAGTTGGAACTTTCCTGCTTTTCACACTAGCTAGCTTTCTTCCTTTTTGGAAATTGTGCCCTCCTTGCTTTTCCTAATATTTCCCGCTTTACACACTGGCTAGATTTTATTCCTTTTTGGAAACTGCGCCATCCTTGATTTCCTGATGTTTCCTTCTTTTCAAGGCTAGATGCTTTTATGCACTTGCCTTCTTTGTGCACTTTCCTGCTTTATGCACTTGCCTGCTTTTCACTGCTTTTTCCAGTTTCCTTCTTTTTTGCTTTGCTATGCTTTTCTCTCAGTTTCCTCTTTGGTTGACAACTCATTGAGCTATCCTTATCTCCTTATATTGCCTCATGTTTCCCTTGGCATCTTCCAACTCATCATCACATTTAATTAATAATTAAATGTCCAAATAATAATTGCATCACCTATAACTTGATTTATTAAAACAACTATAGGATAAATTTATTCCTAGTTAATTTAATTTCCTAAGGTAATTGGCCAATGTTATCCCCCTTATTAATTAATTCATTCATGCTCACGAGGATCCATGGGGGTTTGATGGGTCATTGGTTGCTTCCTAGTGCTGACAAAAATGGGAACATGCCAGACCTCCCCTCCCAAAATTGCTTGTCCTCAAGCAACTAACCAACTCCGACCATCTATGAAGCCAACCAGTGAGTTCACTCCTCAAATTATGTTGTTGGATATCTAGAAGTGGAATCCTCAATTCCAAGATAAATACCAGAGATCCACCATGTTTTTGTTGCACCACTCTAATTATTACTCTCTTCTCAAAAAGTAACATTGTCTCCTTTGCAACTATCCAAATCCTAGCTGCAACAACTGAATTCCACGATCCCACCTTTTGTGTTGCATTCCTCTAGATGACAATGCCATCCCAAGCAATCCATAATTCCAATGGATTACTGGATCCAACTTTCTTTGTTGCTCGTCTCCAAATGGCACTGTTACTTGAGGAAAACTATCATTCCAATGAATTCCAGGGTCCCACTGTCTTAGTTTCATCTTCCCAAACATCAGGATCACCAGAAAGAATATATCATCATGGAGGATTTCTAGATCACTCCACCATAGTGGAAGTTCATCACTTCCAATGGAAAATTGAATACTAGTTATCCAACATAGCATGAATCTCCTCATGTGCCATGTGCAAACTAGCACATCCATTGCTATCCACAAGACATAGGTGACAATCCCATGTCCATCCAAGTATACTGAATACATAGTAGGGATAACATTCATCACATAGCAGCCAAGGAACATCACCTCTAACTTAATTTATTAAAAAAACAATAGGCTAAATTTATTCCTAGGGTAATTGGCCAATGTTATCCCTAGAGGAATGACTCATAGCATCCATTCCATCACATAGCATCCAAAATATGAATGATGTGTCCATAAAATTTCCACTGATGTAAAAAAAACTTACCCCATGGGGTACTCAAATCCCTCATGTATCTATCCACCCAATCAGTGGATGAATAACACTCCATCTTAGTGATCTGAATGGAAAGATTGTAGCTTCCCCATGTGCCATCTTCGCTCTGGTGCAACAACTCTTTACTCTGCTAATTGTTCCACCTAACTGGCTCAAGTGGAACTCCCATGCACTACTATGCATTATGGAGACATTAGATAGATGCCTCTGATGCTTCTCATCAAACTAGTAAGGGATTGGTGCGCTTGTCAAACCCCAAGGTCTAAACTTCAAGTCATCAATATAGAGTGTGGAGCCTCCTTCTCCTCATGTCGCACCAAAATAAAGAATCCCTTTACCCAATATTCATCCCTATGTGTGATGGATTCCATATGTGTGTGTAATGGATAATAGTGAACCAACTCCTTGCAACGTTCATCCATCATATTTGAGTTTGGCTCAACTGTAGTGAGATCATGTTCATTCTCCAAAATTGTGCAACAATATCCTAGAGGCAACTCATAATCTCTTGGAAAAATAACAGGTGCTTGGCCTCCATCTTGCTTAAATCTAAACTCTCCAAGCACATGCAAATCAGAATTTACTTCATGTGCCCAATGCACACAAGTACCAAAAATCAAAACATTGTTGTTCAAATGACAAGGGTGAAAGTCCCATGTCCAATCACAAGAAGAGTAGGCATCATCAAAATTCCATGGATGCCTATGCTACTTAACAGAAGTGTAAAATGCATCAAAAGAAGTATCCATAGATGCAATCAGGAATATCACTCATGTGTCTTCTCTCCCAAATAGGAAAAGAAGAGACACTCCAACCCAATGATCCAAATGGAAAGCAAAGTGCTTCCCTATGTGCATACTCCCAATGGATCAACTCTCTGCCACTGGTAAAAAAGTGCATGCAATCATAATGTGTCATGTTCAATGAAGTCAAGTTGGAACCATATGCACCTTTATGTGTGGAAGAATCAAAAGTAGGCATGGGATTCCTCTGCAACTGCTGGGAATGGAATGGTACTATCATTGAGTCAACTGGAGTGAATGTGGGAGTATTCTGCTCCTCTCCAGGAACCATCAAGAAGAAACTCTTGACCCAAAATTCCTCCTCAATTGACATGGAATAAGTATAAGGAAATTATGTAGGATCATGGACCAAAATATCATCACTAAAACCCTCATCCATCAAGATAATGGATGAATCAACTTCATCAAAGGTTGGTCCATCAAACAAGAGCTCTTCTGACTCCTCAATGGAGGAATGACTCACCCTAGGAAGAAGCTTAGTTTCGATCTAAGAGATATAATTTTCTTAGAACTCATCATCTGCATCCCAAAATTCCTCAAGCACGTGCATGTCATCATGCACCTCATGAACCACCATCTCATGAGGTTCCTCCATAGAAATATGAGTGTCATCAACCAAAAGAAAATGGTTGACTAGAATGTCGGAGGGAATATATGATCCTTGCAACTCCTGGTGAAGTTTCTCTATCTCCATACTAGATTCCAAGAGGGAACTTTGAGTTCTTCTCAAAGAATATTGGGTGGCCATCAACTCATCATTGAGCTTGCAAATCTCCTCGTCATCCTTCAAGGATGCTCCATGCAACATATGTACAAGCTCATACAAATAATATCTGTCAGAAACCATGTGTGAAAAATTACCTTGGATTGTAGACATTGATCTCTGGATCTTCTCCATGGTTTCAAGGAAAGATGAATCTTCCAATGAAGCAGCTCTCCAACAATACTATGACACTGAAACATGTGTATCATGGAGAATGTGTAAGGCCTCCTTGATCTTTCTTTCGCTCATCTTGAGTGGCCTTTAAAAAGGAGAAGGTTGAGAGTGAACCTCCTCATCATATATTAGTGGATCAACCTCATGAATCTCTTGTGGTGATAGTGAGATCGATCCTTGGACCTTTTCCTCGACTGCAAGGACTTCACCTTCTTCAGGTTCAATGGATTTTTTACCTGCAGTAGCCTCATCAAGTGGTATCTCTATGTCACCAACATAGAGAAACGAAAATCCATCAGTAGATGTATCCTCTTGGCACACATCAGTGGCTACTCTTTGATCCATAACTAGATGATCCTTAGTAGAACCAGTGGTATCTTCTTCATGTTTACAACCCTCATCAGTAAGGATCGTACCTTCATATTCTTCATATATACATGGTTCTTCACTTAAGAGACTATTGTGCCTCTCATGGTCATTAAATGGTTGATTTGTTCATCCTTATTCTTCTCTCATTAGTTTGATGCCTTTCAATGATTCCTCATATACCTCTTTGAGCTCAAATCCAAACCTACAATAAAAATAATCTTTGAAAGGAATTTCTTTACAAATATTTTCTCCCAAGGCTAGATACTCCTGGTACTGGTGGGGCAAGTTTTCACTTGCAGATATCATCTTTGCTAGATCCTTCTTAGGGTTATCCATCTATGGTTCAGCCCAGTTATATTCACTGTACATCTGGTCACAAATCTAACCATCCTCCACTTTGGTATGCCTCCATCAATGTAAATGATCTATTCTTCATCATCCCAATAGGAATCTTCTTCATTGAACCAAGACATAGCTGCAAATTCTTCAAATTGAGAGCTTACTTTCCATAGGAGTAGAGGAAAGAGCTCTCATACCACTGCAATATCCTAAGATATGATTTCAACGGATATTAACTCTAATTCAAAATTTAAAACATAAATTAACACAGACTGAAACTAGTTATCAAAACTAGTAATGAAAATCTATACTTGGTTATGGATTAACCTCAAATCTGATGGATGGCCGCTTTAGGGAGTTGAATTCAACCATTTTATTTTGGTTGATGACACTCAGAGTTCTATGGAGGAACCTCATGAGCTGGTGGTTCATGAGGTACATGATGACATGCATGTGCTTGAGGAATTCTGGGATGCAGATGATGAGTTCCAAGAACATTTTATCTCCCAGAGCGAAACTAAGCTTGTTCCTGGGGTGAGTCATCACCTCTAATTTAATTTATTAAAACAACTATAGGCTAAATTTATTCCTAGTTAATTTAATTACCTAGGTTAATTGGCCAATGTTATCCCCCTTATTAATTAATTAACTCATGTTCACTAGGATCAATGGGGGTTTGATGGGTCATTGGATGCTTCCTGGTGCTAATAAAAATGGAAACACAACAATTTTCTTTTGCAGATGTTTCAAGATGGTGCGTACATGTTTTAGACGCACCAGTGTGTTTAGTTACTGAAGAAGCACCAGTGTGGTTGTATTATTAAGGCACACCAGAGTAATTAAAAACCCTATGAATGTATGTTTGAATTTAAAATGATATATTCATCTCAAATTTTCTTTTAGGATTCAACCACATCAATTAAAATACTTGATAATATACATATTCTCCTTAAAATATACATATGCTACTTAAACTCACCTTATTCTTAAAAAATGGTTTCAAAACTATATTGGAAGTTAGATTGTGATATGGTTCTCAAAATTTATTTTATGACTATAGACAAGTATTGATTGTTGATTTGGCTCAAATGCAGTGATAAAATGTTATAATATCAAATGGTGACTTCAAATTTAAGCTCATTTCATATTATTCAAAGTTCATTGATTTCTCCCTTTCCATCTACAATAAATTCAAACTTTATTTATATTTTGATTATATAATTGAATTTATGTTATTTATCCATGTGAATTTGAATAACAATGTATTCAATTTTGCAAGATATTGATTTAGGATTGAGTTTGGATGCATAAAATTATCCACCAATTGAAAACATTGCAAGCTCTTATCAAGAGAAAGATACCATGAGCAGTTGGTAGATGAAAATGGATAGTTGCTTTACCCCGCCGATTGTAACATGACATCCTCCAGCCACAATATTGGGTCATCGACAAATTTCTTCGTGAGTAGCTCTCTTTTATGACACCTCGGTAGTATGTGGTTGTTCAAAATGTCAAAGGTTGAAGGGGTCACACTCACCCATTATACTAATGATCGATTACACAATGTTGATGGTCTAATGGTAAAAAATTGAATAGGTGATATAGAGAATACACATAGGAACACTTCCATATGCTCTTTTTTGGAAAAGTTGGAAGCCAAAAAAACTATGTTTCATCCTAAATTGACCAACCCCTCTGCTTTTGTTCAGTCAACTAAAAATTCTAGTGATCCAAAGTATAATACAATACCACCCAAAACATCTCTACTAGAAGATCCAAAAATTTGTATGAGTTGAGAAAAAAATGTCCAAGTACACCCCAAGGTCAGTCCAATTGTTAGAGGGTAGCGATGACTTCTCTCTTCCCGTGCATTTGCAAAAAAAATAACAAACTTGTTACAACCACTCTTTGTATGGCGCTTGGTCGCCTTCTCTTCATGTTTCTGATGTTGGAACCAAATTCTCTTTTTATGGTAATAATTTTATGGTCTCCAAGTCTAAGATAGATGCTGCAAATATTGGGTTGTTTATCCTTTCACATGTACTCGTTCCTCCCAAATAGTCAATAGCACTTATGCTATTTTTTGGTCTTATTTATTGTCAGTCTGATTACATGAATATTGTTAAATACAAACATAGCATTTTCATGTATAGTGTGTGCATGAATGGTTATGTTGTAGGAAAATTTAACAGAAAAAAACCTATTGTATATCAATGGTCATCCACACACTCATGGGAACATTGCAGGGTTCATAAATAGTTTTAGGTGCTCTTTATTTTCTGCAAATTTTTCATTTGAGGAACTCTCCAATGACCAGGATTTCTTTAAGAAAAGGAAAGCATCCAAATGTGTTGTTGTGCATGCAATATGTAGTTTGTCTCTTGGTGACGAGTTGTTAATAGACTATAACTTTCGTATACCACCAACCGCTCATCAAAGAGGTCTTTCATTGGGACTGCCTTTAGATGTCCCCTTGGGGCATAAGACAAAAATGATTGATTAATTGTATTTTATTATTCTCAATGGGATTAATGTAAATGTATTGCTCAATTTGAACTTTTGTTTCATAAATTGCTTGCGGTGGGACATTTACTATTACAAAAAAATCCCATGCTTCTATAATAATTATTTGTCATAATGTTTGAACAAACCAATTGCATTGTGCTTACTAATATCATTGATGTAATGTTCAATATTTTTGAAATCACAATTCTAATGAAGAGATACATGTCTACCATCTTCCATTGCACCCCACCACAATGTCAAATCAAGAGAAGGCTACAAAAAGAGCGCAACTCGAAGAGGAAGCATACCAAGCATGGTTGAATCAACCACCTATTCATATCCCACTATGTCTAGACTCACTAATTAGAAACGCATACAGTAACAGTAGTTCTTCACATGTTGGCAATGGAGGCAATGAAATAGAGGATGGTATGGGTGACTTCTTATGATATTTGGGTGTCATGGATACAATGTTGTTAGATGCATTCCAAGGTGATGATCTAGAAGATAATCTCATATCGTTGATACCTTCTTTGAAAGCCTTAAATTTGCTTCCACCACCCCTCTCCTTTGACCTGGCTAATCAAAGCATACCCAAATAGGGACAACAATGTTACTATACAACTTGAAAGCAATGTATGGCATGTCAAACACTTGTTTCTTAGCACTTCTGAGGTAATTGACCATCAAGTCCCTTATATTTTGAGGACTCTTGTCACACAATCAATATTGAAAATGGTTGTTTTATGAACTTTAAATGACATTGTACATTCTATTTCCCTTTAACTCTAGGTTATTCAAAGGTAAGCTACTTTCGAGTGATAATGTCTTGCTCAGTAGCTGCAAAGAGGCGAAGAAAATGTTGAAAATGTTGGGTGTTTAGTACATATCATATCATGCATGTCTGAATGATTGTATTCTATATAGAGGCAAATATGCAAACAAAGAGATATTATGTCCAAAATGTGGGCATGATAGGTACCATGAATCAAGAAACAAGGGTAAAGCACATGGTCCTCCTCATAAGATATTGAGGCACATGCCTATAATCCAAAGGATTCAAAGGCTCTTTCATTGCAAAGAATTCACTATGTTGCAAGGATGGCATGCCTTGCACCAAAGTGAGTCAAGAGTTATGTTAATCCCAACAGATTCAATAGCCATGAAGCATATAGAGGATACATGTCACACTAAATTCAGGAAGAAGTATAGAGCCTTCAATTTAGCATAGTTTTTATCAATCAAATCGGCACTTCTCCATCTATGACGACACTGAATTGTCGCTCACAAAAAAATACACTATGGATGGAAGAGTTTGGATTTGCTATAGATGCTTCTGGCCTTAGTGATTCTCTGATTCTCTAGATTACCTTCTTTTTGTGTATTGACCTTGGGACAAACATGCTGCTTTAGAATTGACAACCAGCGAGTCACTCGCTTGTGTTGCCATTATCACTTGTGAGTTTACCTAAAATGTTGCACTCACTTGTTGTCTAAAGCTTCCTAGAGGGTCACTCACTAGTTGCACAGCTTTCACCTACGTGTTCCTCATTAATCACGAAAAATAAAAAAATAAAAATTCGAAATATGGGAAATTGGAGTTGGTTTTCTAACTTCCACAACCACCCTAACTCACTCTTCTTGAACCTACTCTCCTTGCTTTGTTATAAATACAAAGGGAGGACCATGAGATAGGGGGTTCACTCATTTTACAAAGAAATGCTGGAGGAATTTTTGTAGAAGGAGAGAAGCAAGAGAGTCCAGATAAGGTTTCGAGAGGTGTTGTTGCAGACTAAGGCGAATGTATCTTGTTGTTATTTAATGCAATCAATAAAGAAATCTTTCCTTTCTCACATTACTAGCATTTGATTTATGCATTAGATATTTGATATTATTCTACATTTCTATGCGTATATGCTTTCTATGTGATTGTATATCTATATGTGGTCAAAAGCTTTGAGGAAGGTGGCATTTTTTTTGTAGGTCTTTGTACAAGATTGTGGAAGAAGCTTAGGGAATCAAGTGCTTGGATCAACCTTCTTTGATATAAGGTACCAATTGCTTAACTTCAAAACCCTAGTTTATTTCATGAATAATGTCTTGTTGTTTGTATGAAATTTCCTTTGGTTTTTGCATGTTTAAGTCAGTATGTTGGTGACCTCTTATCATCCCAGATATTAGGAACATTTTTTGTACAACAGAATTGGTGACTCCACTAGGGATGGCATGTTGATTTAGGGGTATTTTGCTTGAAATTTATTTAGTTTGAGTGTGTTTTTAGGTTGTAGGGGGAGTTTCCATAGGGTTGGTACCCCTGTTCTTGACCTAGAACTAGGCCTTACTCATCATTTTTTTTTTAATTTTCATGCATACTCGCGAGTTTCCTATACCTACAGTGGCGATTTCCCCTGATACCCGCATGTTGAAGGTTTTACACCTGCGAGTTACATGCTTGTTTCTGTCTGCACAGTCGCGGGTACCCCTATGGGTTAAGGTTAGTCTACTAGGGTTCAATTTTGGGGGATTTTCCTTGAATGTTTGTGGAGTCACTGCTCTTCAAAGGGTTTGTATAGTCACTTTATTGTCTGTGTTTAAGTTTTTACTTCTCCTTTAGCCTTCTTTTTTATCTTAAAGCTTGTTAGGGTTTGTGCCTTGGTCTTGCATGCTTGAGTGTTTTGCTTGGTTGTACTTTGGTTGACATGTGTTGGTGTTGTTGAGACTGTCTGAGGGTTGTATGTAACCTTGAAGGGTTCTTTTTTTTATACCTTCCTTGTCTTTCAGTTCTTTAATCAAATTATATTATGCCAAAGTTAGTGAATTTGAATTCTTGTTTGAATTAACTTGTTGAGCATGTTGTTTTCAGAGTTCTGAGAGGGTTAGAATTAAACTTAGGTGTAGAGTTTTATACGCTTTGTTTTCAACATAGTGAAGTATACTTGTTGATAGTTAGCTTTTTTCTTTTCATATTTAAAGAAAAATTTCAAAAACAAGTTGTTTCCTTCGCAAGCATTGTAGTTTGATTTTCAAAAGTAGTTGCATTCACATATCTCTATTTTTGAAAAAGAAAAAAAAATTACTTCATTAGGGTTGCATGATCAGTTCTTTGATTGCGAAAGGCAAAGTAAAAGAAAAGGAAGTGAAAGCATCATTTTTCAATTTTTTTATACATTTATCATGTTGTTTCCACATTTCAATCATAACATCACTATGTGCACCACCACTACCTTCTGAGAATACAACAGCCTTAAAAAGAACAATTAACTTAAAATTTATTAGCAACTTTTCTTTTTTAGGTTCAACACCAACTAGCTTAGGTTAGTGCTTTGGACTAGGTTGTATTAAACTATCCAAAGCAATTACACTCAGACGTAGTGGCCAATCTTTAGGTAAATCCACTTTTGTAGAAGGTGAACTGGGAAGCTCCACTAACATCAGAGTCAAGCACGAGGTCATGCGAGGTTGAATAGAGGACATACCCCTCCGATATTCAATTGAGCATCTACCGGGATTGGTGCGCGTATAGGGATTCATTAGTACCTTTGGTGCTTCTAAGTTTCGGGCTTTGTTACCCTGCCCATGCGCATTGATTCAATTTGCGACTGCCCCCCCCCTCCCCCGTACCCTCTCTATAAATTTGTTATCCTTAGTATTTGGCCCTTTAGGGCTCTACACAGGTGACGGTGGAAGGATATTTCCATTATACTTACGACAAACTCGGGAGGAAATCCCTTGCATCTCTTTGGGAAGGCGGTTGGTGATTCAAATGCTTGGCCCCATTGTGACTGTATTGTGGACTCTGGGTAACTATTCTTCATCCCTTCACTGGTTTTTTCTGGGCCCTCATCATCCCAAACACTCCTTTGGAAGGTCATCTGGTTGCTTGGTTTGGATTACTTACGATTTTTTTTTTAGCGGTGTGCTATTTGATTACTTATGTTTTAGTTGGCCCTAGGTTTCCTTTAAGTTAAAATTTTAGATGTGGAGGATCATCCTCTCCGTATATATAGAAGTTTGCAAAACCTTCCTCCACTCACTTTGGAGCCTCCATCGCAACCTCAACGGAAAATAATAAACACAAGCGGCTCTTTTGAGCCAGCTGGAACAAATGATATTCCTAGGGAACCTTATCTTATTGCTCACACTTCACCGGTTGCACACACAACTAGGGTTGAGGAATTGCAAGCCGAAGTTTTTGTAAGACCCTTTAACCCACCCTTAATTGGTCCCTACAATCCAGTGTTAGTGCATTTAGCTTCTTTAGGTCAACCTAAATTAAGTGTTTACAGGTTCACATATGGTTTCATTATGGATAAAACAAGGAAAGGATTGGGAAACGTTTTTACTCCCACATATGCTACCATGTTTGGAGGATTCTCTCCTCCTCATTTTAGTATCCAAGTGCTTAGTTCATTGCAATTAACCTCTGCTCCAGTGGCACTCGGGTCATATGGAACTCAAGTGGCCACTTCCTCTATACCCTTAGGATCCAATATTGGTTCATCTAGTGTACGATTGGTCCTAGTACTTCCCCTCCTTTTGTTCACGGATTCCCTTGGCATGGAGGACATATTCCTCCTTTTGTACCTTTTGTAGGCTTTATGCATGTTCACTCCACTACACCATACACGAGTCAAAATCCCTTTACAGGATACAACTTTCAACCAACTAATGTGAAAACATCAAATGTGCCTGTAGGGAGTGCTCCATTTTCATTTTTGGTGGAAGAGGCAGCACTGCTTTCTCTTCAAATCCTCTTTCAGTTGGAGGAAGTTATACTCAACTGTAGTGGAGCGGACACCAAGGGAGCAATCCACTTGCATATGGATGGATCTCTTTTCAAAATGCTTTTACTTCACAACCGATGGCTGGGGAACACCCCAACCAACCTGATCAGATTTATGGCTTGGGGAACTTTCCTCACCCACCTCCCCAAACACATTTGTCGTCGGCTAGACCTTATTTACCTTTTTTGGCAACATTTAATTTGCTAGACCTTTCGAAACTCATGAACGATATCGTCTATCATGATCATACTTGGCCTCCCGTTCCAACCAAACTGCCCTCAGATATCCCAAAGTTTGAAGAAAAGGCTAGTGAAGATCTTGGTGACCATGTCACTAACTTGCATTTGTGGTGTTGCTCCAACTCGTTGAACGACGATTCTATATAGTTGAGACTCTTCTAGAATACCTTAACCGGTGTAGAAACCAAATGGTATATTGATTTTTTATATGTTGCTTATCATTTTTTTATTTATTTAGTGACCCTATTTATTAACCATTTCCAACTTCTCTCCCAGTATGATGTCGGCACAGACCTTATGTCTACATTTAGGCAGAATAAGTCCACTCACATTTCTGACCACATTCAGTAGTGGAGAAGATGGAAAAGGATGATTAAATCTGAGATTCCTCTGGAGTTATTATTAGAGTGGTTTTTGAAATCACTCCTACCTTACATCTCTAAAGATATCTCTACTTCTGGGGTTACCTTAGAGGAGGAAGCCATTTTGAGACCCCAGCAATTAGACTTGATTTAATCTCAGTCTGGGATTCTGTATGAAATTATTCCTGATGCGTCGAGATCAAATATTGATCCCGTCAAACCTAAGCATGGACCACATGTTGATGGCATTGTTGGTTCAGTTGATTCATCGACTATAGAATCTTTGGCCAAACAAGTGCAAGAGCTATCTGTAAAGCGTTCTGCAGTAGAGGAAGCTACAGTTGTCACCTTCCCTTCTCAAAAAGCTACTGTACACAATGTGCAGTCTAACCAAAAGGGTACTCAGTAACCTGGTGGCAAGAAAAACAAGGGAAAGAAGGGGGAGGGTAATCAAAAAAATCCCAAAACCATTGACAATGCTGAGGGGAGTAAGAAAGAAAAGAAGAAAGTAAAGTTTCCTTGTAAGCTTTGCATGGAATGCCACTTGAATAATCAATGTTTTTTAATTGAACAAGCCCCAAAGCTTCTTCAACAAAATAAACCTGTTGTTTTGAAAGATTCCCTAAGGGAAAAAACATGGCTTCGGGCGGTTTTAGTGCTGGGGGAACCCAAGGTGCCACATCATCTTATCAGTTGTACATAAATATGGTTAGTTCATACGCTTATTAAAAACTAGAGAAAGAAACTATAGCCCCGAATCATCACAAAAAGACAAATAGAATCATGAGGTGCCAGCTCCTCTTCATATCGAAAGGCTGGCAAACCTTATGACAAAGATACCAAAAGGTGTCTATAAGCGAGCTTCACACAACCCCAATGCGAGGGTTGCTCCCAATTATTTTGTTGTGGAAGACTTAGCCCAAACATCATGTGCTATGTCCACTTTATAAGTTTTGCAAAGTTTCCCTTCACAACGAAATGCGCTTCTGGCAGCTATAGGAAGTCTTGATTCCCCCAATTTGATAATGAAGTTTCATATGTCTGATATCAAACCTTGCTTGCCGTATCACTTTGCTTTCCAAATTGAAGTAGTTCATGGTTCTAAAACCATCGGACTAACAATTATATATTAAGGTGCATCTACGTGTGTGATGGCTATTTCTTGTTGGAGATATTTAGGCTCCCCTGAGTTGTTACCTTCAATAAAACTGCTCACTGCTTTCGACCCCTGAGTTGGTTCCTTCAATAACACTGCTCACTGCTTTCGATGGAATATCTTTCCGTTCGCATGGAATTTTACCCTCTTTTGAAATCCAGTTAGTAGGGAAAGTGGTTTCAGTGCAAGTTGAGGTTGTAGATGCTACTCTTGACTACAATCTATTGTTAGGAAGGATTTGGGTGTATGCTATGCAAGTTGTTCCATCATATTTTTTTCGGGTCTTGGTATTTCCTCATGAAGGAAAATTTGTCACAGCTGACCAGTTGTCCTTTACCCGGAAAAATAACAGAACCTCTTCATAACCAAACATTCTAATGATTGATCAGGCACATCTACCCAGTGAAAGTTTGGGAGTAGGTTTATATTCATCTCTTATGGGAACTTTTGATTTTCCTGCTCCCGTAAGTTATATTGGTTCTGCAAGTACTAAGGATTTTTTTACAATTTCTAATAAAAATGATCCTTGGATCTTACCTACTCGGGATGAACAAGTAGTTCCCTTATCTGTGACAGAGGTTGCTTACCAAGCATTGCAAGAAATTTCCATGGATCCCATCTTGACTCCTTCAGTTTCTGAGGAGTTAGATGTCGATTATGCACCTGCATGGGCGGTGGAATCCGCTCACTATTTCAACTATTTAGACACAGTTTTGCCTTCAGATGAAGCCATTTTGGAAGCAATGGTAGGCATTGATCACTACTGGGAACATATGCATCATACATCCTATTTTCTTCTCGAGTTAGACAGGATTGAGAATGAGGAGTTTCGTGTGATACTTAGTGGAGATGTTGATCATCCTATTAACCCTTTAGTGAAACATGGAATTTTTGTTGAAGGAAACATGGCTAATATATGGGAAACAATCCCGATCAACATCTCTATAAAACCTAATGTCATGGAAAATATCTTCATCGATGCAGGTTGTTCTTTTGAGGAAGTTCACATGTATACTGATATGTTTAAAGAATTCCGCGATGTTTTCACCTGGTCATATGAGGATATGTCAGGAATCGACTCGTCTATTGTTGAACATGAAATTAAGACGTATCCAAACGTGAAACCTGTTCGAAAAAAGCTTCGTCCAATTAACCCATGGAAAGCTACAGCTGTAAAAGTTGAAGTAGAAAAGCTCTTGAAAGCCAATTTTATCTATCCTATTGAAATAATGGAATGGGTTTCTAATCCAATTCTGGTTGATAAAAATAAAGGTACTATCTGTGTGTGCACCGAATTTAGGGATTTGAATAAAGCGTGTCCTAAAGATAATTACCCCATGCCTTTCATTGATCAGATAGTAGACGTATGTGTGGGTAACGAAATATTTTCTTTTATGGAGGGATTTTTTGGATATAACTAGATCCAAATAAAACCCGAAGATCAACACAAGACGGCTTTTATTTTTCTCTGGGGTACCTTCGCTTATAGGAATATTCCTTTCGGTGTGAAGAATGTTGGAGCTACTTTCCAGCAAGCAATGAATTTTTATTTCCATGATATCAAACATATAGTTGAACCGTACCTAGATGATCTCCCCACACGATCTCAAAAGAGACGAGATCATCTAGACCACTTATGACTTGTATTTGAGTGATGCAGATATTACAAGATTCGATTGAATCCTCATAAATGTGTGTTCTGTGTCGATTCTGGATGACTACTAGGTTTCATCATTTCCAGCAAAGGTATTATGGTTGATCCACTAAATGTTGAGGCTATCCTTAAATTTCCTCCTCCTCGCAACATTAGACAACTTCAAAGTCTACAGGGCATGTCCAACTTCCTCAGACATTTCATCGTTAACTATGCAAAAATAACAAAAGGGTTCATGCATCTACTCAAACAAGACACCACATTTTAATGGGATGAGGCTGCACAAAACTTCTTTGAGGCTTTGAAAAAAGCGTTATTATCAGCCCCCTTGTTGATTCCCCTGGATTATACTTGAGACTTTATTTTATATCTAGTCACATCGGATTCCATAGTTGGGATATTTCTAGTTCAATAGGATGACCAACTTCAGTAGCACGTCATAAATTATGTCAGCCGCACTCTAGTAAGACCTAAACTTAAGTATTCCCATGTTGAGAAGTTGGAACTCTCCATGGTTTACACTGTTAAGAGGCTTCATCACTACATTTTATTGCGGACCACTACATTTACAGTAAACGTCAATCCATTTCAGTACGTCTTAACTCACCGCATAATAGGGGGAAAGTTTAATAAATGGATTGTTATACTTCACGAGTTTGATCTTACTTTTCAGTCTGTTAAATCTAAAAAATCTCTAGTGTTCGTTGAGCTCATTTCTGAGTTCCCTAGTGGCGAGGATTTCAAAGTGGAAGATGATTCATTCCCTGATGAACACATCTTCCTAATTTCTACCTCTGATCCATGGTATGGGGATATTTTAATATATCTCCATACTTTGAAGTGTATGCCAGCTTTTTCAAAAGAAGAAAGATGATGACTCCGACATAACACTAAGAGCTACCTCATAATTGTTGATACTTTGTATAGACGAGGGGTTGATTCTATATTACGTCGTTGTCTAAATCTTGAAGAGGCTGAGTCGTTTTGAATTATTCCCACAGTGTATCTTGTGGGGGTCATCTATCTGGGTTGGAAACAACTCAAAAAATACTACATGTTGGTTATTTTTGTCCCACCATCTTTAAATATTGTGTGGAAGCTATTAAGCGTTGTCATCCATGTCAGCTCTTCACCAAAAATATGCGAGCACATCTAGCTTTGTTATTCCCTGTCATCGTAGTGGGAGCCTTCACTAAGTGGGGGGGTTGATTATATGACATGTAACCCAGTTTCTATTGGGGGGCATCAGTACATTATTTTCGTTGTAGATTACTTTACGAAGTGGGCAGAGGCAATGCCTACTGTGAAGGCGGATGGAGAAACTGCAGCCTATTTCATATTCAATCAGGTTATCTCTAGATTTGGTATCCCTAAAGAGATTGTTATGGATCATGGTAGACATTTTCAAATAATATGATGACTAAGTTGACTACTATGCTTGGTTTTATAGCCAAAATTGGCACTTCTCCGTCTGTGACGACACTTACATCTTTTGGTCGCTTGATGACACTTCATGATATTACTGTGAGTCACACAAAAGGAAATTTGTGGATGGAAGTGCCATATTTGGGACTTTAGATGGATGGAATTACCTAATTCATGTCCCATTCGATAGATAGGAACCTTAGGAACATTTTTGGAGACCAAAACTTCTCCTGAAAACCCCCAGAAAAGGCTACTTTTGACCATTTTTCCACAAAAAACACAGGTTGAAGATTCATACACACGTGGGTTTGCCCAAAAAAATGCAGGTTGCACATGGTAAAATTCGCGGGCACCCATTATTTGTCCATTACAAAGTCGTGGGTACCTCAGAAATACTCAAAAATATATATATAATCGCAAAAAATGGTTGGTTCTGGTGGTTTTGGAACCTCCTCTTTCGGTTGTAACTACTTACGCCTCGACCCTATATTCTCCATTTGCTATATAAGAGAGGGAGAGGGACCATGAAAATATATCAAGCCCATTATAGTTTTATGTTGGAGGAATTTGGATTCACATCCCCCTCACTTGTGCCCTAGTTGCTTGTAAACCCTAGCACATCTTATCAGAGGTTGGGATCCTTGGAGAAGAGGAGCGGGAGACCTTGAATCTTGGTTTCATAAAGTTCCATGCTTGAAGGAAGGTATAATTTGATGTACTTGCTTCATTCATTAATAAATATCAGACATTCTTCCTTTCCCAAATATGATTTTTTCATGTATGTTTCAGATCTGATTACAATTTGATGTTTTATTCTCTTATAAATATCATTCTTTTATTTGTAGTCAAATTTGTTTGAGGAAGGTTTTGTTGAATGTTTTTGTAGTTTGTTGCATTGGAGAGCAAGAAGAGAGGCTTGGATCAACCTTTTGAATAAGGTACATATCCTCCTAACCCTAATCTCTTTGCTTAATAATTGTACTTGCAAAACCTTGTATGTCTATCTTTTGCCCCAATGCGTTGGTAGTCTCACCCCGACTATAGGAACACTTTCCCTAACAACACTTGGATTTTGTTGGAACATTAAACCATCTATACCTTCGGTAAATTAATCATTTAATTAATTTACTTAGTGTTTAGAACCTTGTTCCAAGTTTATTTGACATAATATAGCAACCTAGCACCTAGTCTAGTGTCTTGGGTCCACCTTATCCACTTTTTTACCATCTTAGACTAGTGATGCGCCCTCATACTTGCTTTTACTGAGATTTAATGACCTAATGCGCCCTAGATAGCCTTATTCTACTTTTATCCTGCTTTTATGATACAAAGATTGCTTTTAGCAACTTTTCTCTTAGATTGAGTTGCCTAAGTTACACTAGAGTGTCATAGGAAAGTTGTTAGATTTTGCCACCAACCACTTCCATATTTTTCTCCAATAAATCCATCCTCTTGCTGATTTTATGTCACTCGTGGTCCACCAAACATCTACTTTCCCATTTGTGACCACTTGCATAGAGTTAGTTTTAGCTTATTGTCTAGATTGGGGTTTTAGTGCTAAATAAGCATGCTTTTTCAGTGAGCCTCTCGAATTGCCTCGAGTGCATTTGAATTCTCTATATAAGATGTAATATATTTGTATTCTTATTATTGAATACCAACTAAATGTAATGTACATTAACATAATTACACTCTACATGTTTTTACATCTATCTTTCTTCACAACACAATTTTGCTAGTCTCTGATGAATTCTTAGTGAAGACTTCTTTGGATCAAATCCTTGGCTTTGTTTGAATTATAATATGGTATCAGATCCATATAATTATAATTTTCTATCAAATTTCAGGGAGCTCAGAGCTTATATCCAAATAAATCTTCCAGTATAATTTTCAGAGTATGTTTTGCAGGTACACAACTTCAACAATGGATTAGAGCTTTTGGAGCAATGTGTTTGGCCATATCTTCACAAATGTCGATACTCTGCCGATACTCCAAGTGATCTCTGGCGCACATTAGATAGAGAATTTGGATTGCAACCTGATGAGGAAGAGATCATCCATATGAAGAGAGATCCTACCATGAATACCTTCTCAAATCAGCTCATTGAAGTCACAATTGTCTCAACCACAAACTTTTCTGATGAAGTTGTTCTTGAAGAAACTGCAGAATCTTCAACTTTTGCTCCTAAAATTGAAGAATCCTTCTCCTTTGGTGCGCATTCTCATGTTGTTGATGAAGAATAGATAATAAATGGAACTTATTTTTTTGAATAGATGTCCATTCAAACCCCTTTGTTCTCTCGTAATTCTTCTACTCTTAATTCTAAGCAAGATTTTCGAGTGTTTGCTCTAGATTTTGAAGAGGTTCTTGACTCCTCTGTCTCCCATAAGTTTAATGGTCTGTAGGATGATAATCTAGAGGATATGTTGATAGATATGATTATGGATCTGTTGCATTCGTACTCCTTGGTTCCATACTTTCTATGAATTCCTACATGATCATTTGCTCTTGTTCTCAGAGGTTCAATGAAGAAGGAGGACACTACAAATTGCTTGGGTTCAATTCTCAGGCATGTCATAATGTTGTTGGTTCTTATCTCACCACTTGTGGTTAAAATGATATGTCAAAGAACCATATACACATTCTTGGATCTGATTAAAAATCTACTGCATTGGATTTTAAGTTTCAAGTCTCTACAATTGGTCCTCAACTGATCATAAATTCAATGGACCATCAATCAATAATTGGAGCTGATTTAACTTCCATTGTTCAGAAGTTTAGTTTGGAGTTGATATTTCCTCTCATGGTTCTAATTTCAAGTTCCAGATGGTCTACTAATTCATGTATTTGTTCTCTCCATGTTTGGTTTCAAGAACAAGTTCAAAGAGCCGCCAGATTTGCTTGCATTCAAGCACAAGTTTTTGGAGCATGATCCACTTCTTCCCAAGAAGAAGATACCTCTAGAAATCTAATCAGACCACACCTACTGAAGGTTGGAGCTGCTGCAATAAAAGTTTGGTGTGCATATGTCCATCTGTTTTAAGGGAGGGTTTTATTCCCATGAGGTTTTCCTTGTTTCATTAGTTTTCTTGGGCATAATAATTGTAATGGGGTGACCAAAAGCCTTTGTTGCTTGGGCCCTAATCTAATAATTATCACTTCTAATTTAGGATTAATGGGGGGTGTTGGAACATTAAACCATCTAGACCTTGGGTAAATTAATCATTTAATTAATTTACTTAGTGTTTAGAACCTTGTTCCAAGTTTATTTGGCATAATATAGCAACCTAGCACCTAGTCTAGTGTCTTGGGTCCACCTTATCCACTTTTTGACCATCTTAGACTAGTGATTCACCCTCATAATTGATTTTACTGATATTTTATGAGCTAATGCACCCTAGATAGCTTTATTCTGATTATATCTTACTTTTATGAGACAAATATTGCTTTTAGCAACTTTTCTCTTGGATTGAGTTGCCTAAGTTACACTAGAGTGTCATAGGCAAGTTGTTAGCTTTTGCCACCAACCACTTCCATATTTTTCTCATAGAAATCCATCTTCTTGATGATTTTATGTCACTCATGGTCCACCAAACATTTACTTTCCCATTTGTGACCACTTTCATAGAGTTGGTTTTAGCTTATTGTCTAGATTGGGGTTTTAGTGCTAAATAAACTTGCTTTTTCAATGAGCCTCTCGAATTGCCTCTAGTGCATTTGAATTCTCTCTATAAGATGTAATATATTTGTATTCTTATTATTGAATACCAATTATAATGTAATGGACATTAACATAATTGCATTCTACATGTTACTGCATCTATCTTTCTTCACAATTTTGCTAGTCTCTGATGAATTCTTAGTGAAGACTTCTTTGGATCAGATCTTTGGCTTATTTTGAATTCTAATATATTTAGACAAGAACACTCATCTCCTTTCTATCAGTAGGATAATGGACAAGTCGAGGCAGTAAAAAAAACTTTTAAAAACATTCTCCAATGCACAATTAATGCTAGTAGGTCAAATTGGCATGTCATGTTGTATCCAGCTCTCTAGGCATATCAAACGACCGTTAAGACTGCTACCGGTTTTTCACCCTTCCAACTCATTCACGGGATGGAAGAAGTCACACCGGTTGAGTCTGAAATAACATCATTAAAGTTGTCCATTCAACTTTTACTTGAGACACCTGCTTTGGAAGAACGTCTGCTTCATCTAGAACACCTTGATGAACAGTACCAGGATGTACTCATTGCAAATGAATCACACAATATTCGAGTCAAAATTCAATATGATAAGTCTGTCAAACCTAGGGTTTTCTCTGAAGGAGACCTTGTTTTGGTATATGACCAGGACAAAGATCCTTTGGGGGCAGGAAATTTCAAGTCTATGTGGCTCGGACCTTACGTAATCTCCAAGGTTTTGAAGAAAGGTGCATATGAATTGGTTGATTATGATGGCTATAAAATGTCGAAGCCTAGAAATGGAATCTATCTGAAGAAGTATTACGCATAAAATCATATATGTTTTCTTGTAAATATATTAATAGTAGTGTAGAGCTTGTCTTTTCTTGTTTCTCATGTAGTTATGGTTGTGTTTAAGATGTCAACTGAATGGTTTGTAGGATTCGCTGATGGTGCTAGTCATCATACCCACAATATTGCTTCAGCTGCTTGGATGATTTATTCACCTATGGGACAGATAGTTTTATCAAGAGGTGCTTGTTTATTCCCTGCCACTAACAATATAGATGAGTATAACATTGTTATAGAGATGCTTCGGGATGCATTACACTATGGCTTTTCATTTATGGAGGTTAGACTTGATTCTCAGTTAATTGTATCTCAGCTTAATGGTGAGTATTGGGTTAGGGATCCTTCGTTATTACGTCAGTTCTTTAAAGTTAAACTACTTGAAAGACATTTTGATTCCATTATATATCAACACATTTCAAGAAATCACAACATTGTAACTGAAGCATATGCAAACTATATAAAAATTTGGCATTTATACCATACACAGTAATTTTATAACCATGCACATAAGAGAAACTTGTAAATATAATCGATAAATGTATATATAGGTCAAAAAATAAAAAGAGTTTTAGTATCCATATCCATCAATATACATATACAAAAATTGGGTGTATAGCCTCAAATGATGTAAATGTCCCTATGGAGAGGTTGGAGCCTCAACCTCCTCATCCATGACTGTTATAGCTTAAAATGACACTTCTCCATCCATGACGACACTTGCATCCCTTGGTCGCATGACGACACTTCTTGAGATCAAGTTTAATCACACAACATGACACTTGTGGATTGAAGGGTCATTTGGGACACTAAAAATGGTTGAAATTACCTCACTCCTGGCCCATTTGATGGTTATAACCCTTAGGAACACTTTTCCAGACCAAACCATCTCCTGAAAATCATCAGAAAACCCTGTTTTTGGCCATTTTCCACCAAAAACGCTAGTATCCTATGCATAGAGTAGGGCATACTAGGATGTGTGTGCGACTCTTATGCCTATGGAGTAGGGCATGTGCGCAACTATCATGTCTGTAGAGTAGCGCACACCTTGAAAATATGCAACTCTGCTTCACTAGAGTAGTGCACACCTTGAAAAATGCGCTCGTTTGCAGTAGGAAGAGTAAGGCACTTTCCTGTACTAGTCAAAATCTTGAATTTTGGTTAAAATAAGTTGGTTTGGGAACTTCCTAATCGGTTATAACTACTTTTCCTCTCCTTCATTGAATATATAAGGAAGGTAGAAGGGCCATGTGAAAAGGCCAAGCCTATAACAATGTTATGCTGGAGGAATGGAGACCCTCATCCCCCTCTCTTGTGCCTCAGTTTTTTATAAACCCTAGCACAGCTGATTAGAGGCTGGGATCCTTGGAGAACAGGAGCAGGAGACCTTGAATCTAGGTTTCGTGAAGTTCCAAGCTTGAAGGAAGGTATAACTTTATGTACTTGCTTCATTCATTAATAAAAATCAGACGTTCTTCTCTTTCCAAATATGACATATTCAAGTGTGTCTTAGATTTGATTACAGTTTGTTTATAGTTTGATGTCTTATTATGTCATGGATATCAGTCTTATATATGTAGTCAAATCTATTTGAGAAAGGTATGAAGTTGTTTTGCAGGTGTGGGAATTGCGATACTGGATAGCATTGAAGAGCAAGGAAGAGAAAGGTTGGGATCAACCTTTTGAATAAGGTACACATCCTCTTTAACCCTTATCTCTTTGCTTACTAGTTGTACTTGCAGAACATTTATAGGTCCATCTTTCATCCCTGTAAGTTGGTAGTTTCTCCCCTGAACTATAGGTGTATTTTCCTCACAACAGAATGGCGACTCCGCTGGGGAAAGCCTAACTGCTTAGGGGTATCCAAGGTCATTTCTTCAGTTTTGTTTGAAGGTATTTGTTCAATTTATTGATTAGAATTAGTTATTAAGCTCTGTTTGACCCTCCTTAGCTCTTACAGACCCTTCCTAGCCCTTACAAACCCTTACCAGCTCAGGTGTGGGGGGTTTTAACCCCATTTTTTCAACTTTTCACACATGTGCGCTATTGTTGTGAAGCATAGTAGCGCATTCCCCTGTTCTGGGCACTGGTCTTCCTCATACACAGTAGCGTACACATTCTGGGATTGAGTTGTTTGGGTTTTGACCTGTTTTGGGTGGTTGTGGCTGCATTTTTTGGGGTCCCTAATGACCCTAGGTATGAGTTAAACCATTGTAAGTGGTCTCCTATCCTTGTGTTGATCCTGTGTTCATGATTTGGACCTTCTTTGATCAATTTGGGCTTGATTGGAAAGTTTTGGGGCTTGTTGAACCAAGTTGGGGGGTTGTGGACCAGTTTGGTGTTTTGTACCCTAATTTGAGTCTGACTGAATCTACTTGCTCCATTTCCACTGGATTTGAATCCTATTGAGTCTACTTGACCCTGTTTGTATCTATTTGAGTGAAATTTCTCTTTAGATTGGTTTCTTATCCTTCCTTATGCTTTTAGTTTTCTTTTTGTAGTGAAATCTCAAGTGTCTTTGCTGCTGTTCAGGACCTTGACTGCATGGTTTATGTGTAGACCTGAATTTACCAAACCATACTTCTTTGTAGGTCATTTGCTTTGTTTGGGTATAAAAGTAGGTTTCGTACACTTTTCCCAATGGTTGGCATGCTTACATCAATAAGAATTTGAAAGTCATATTGGTAGCTTTTACTGTTTCAATAAGGAAACCTAAAAGTTCTTTGCTTTTACTTTGATAGTAGGTTAGTTTCAATTTTAGTTTTGTTTCTTACCTTTGAAAAGCATGAAAAAAATTTGATTTATTTTCTGAGTAGAGTACCTTGCAAGTGGCTTAAAGGATTTAAGAGTGCTTTGCATCAAAAAGGAGAAGTTTTCTTTTGCATACTTATTTGTTTGAGTAGCTGCATTCTTAGCTTTTGAGTTTAATTTTGTACATTTAGACTTTATTTTTACCTTTTTACATTCGAAAAGACTAAAAATTTCATTTGTACATGCATTCTAGATCGTATATTTAAGACTTGCATTGAAAAGAAAAGATTTGTTTAGTGGTAATCATTTCATTTCAGTATTCTATCTCTGTTATAACCACTCTCACACACCCACTACCTTTTTGAGTAAGCAAGTAACCTTTAAAATGAACCCTAATAAAATGTACTAGCAACATTTTCTTTTCTAGGTTACACTTTTCACCAACTAGTTTTGGTTAGGATCTTGGGTTTAAAACACCTTAAACCACCCAAGATCACACATTACGCAAAAATCGTAGTTCGACTATCACAGGTAAACCCACCTCATTCAAAACTTGCCTGGGATCTATGCAGTAGGTCTTGTGAGATCAGATTGTTGGGAATAAACCTCCTACTTTCTGTTTCGAGCATATACCAGGATTGGATCGCGTTTGGGGACTCTTTTGAGTTTCGGGCTCAGTTACCCTTCCCACGCCTTCTGATTCGACCAGAGATTGTTCCCCCAGGAGTTTTCGGTGTGGTGGTATCCTTAGTATCTGACCATAAGATCATACATAGGTGACGGCGGAGGGTTATATCTGTTGTACCTAGGACAGACGTGGGAGGAAATCCCTTGCAGGTCTTTAGGATGGCGATTGGTTGATTCCAGCACTTGCACCCTTAGTCATTGCATTGTGGACCCCGGTAACTGTTCTTCATCCTTCATTGATCTGTTATAGGCCCTTATCATCCCAAACTCTTCTCTGGAAGGCATCTGTTTGCCTGGTTTGATTTACCTAGGACCTTTTTAGTGGTGTGCTCTTTGTGCTACTTGTCTTAGTTTTCCTTAGAGAACTTCTTGCTCATTTGAGCAGGAAACTATGTCTAGCATTGCAGTGAGCGCCAATCAAGGTACCCCTGTTCCAGGGGATCCTTGTGCTATTCCATTCATTGGAAACATTGGTACTCCCTTAATGGCTACCCTGAATCTTCCTGGATTCACTATAGGGTTTCCGGTTTGGTTGTTCTCCACTCTGAATGCCTTGCATGATCCTGATGCTTCTTTTGTGAGCACCTCAAATCAAGAGCATCAGAACCCTGTGCCTTCTTTGCCAGTAACATCTTCTCCTCCTCCTTCTACCTCATGTGGCGAAAGTAGCAATACTAGTAACCAGCAGTCTAAAAGGAATAGACGGGGGAAGAATAGGAAGAAGATGCCAAAACAAGGGGGCAGCAATCTAGCCTCTGGAAATCATGTTGGGGGCAAGCACCCTGCCTCTACAAATCATGTAGGGGGCACCTACCCAGCCTCTGGAGGTCATGCCGGGAGAAAACTTTTAGTCACTGAAAATCACACTGAAAGTTTGTCTTCAACCACTGTTAGTCATGTTGAGGACACGTCATTGATCACTGCTAGTCATATTAATGACAAGTCACCAATTCCTGTGAGTCATACTGGAGACACCAGATCAACCACTGCAATTCATGCTGAGGGAGTTGACATTGTCGACAAACCCAATAAACAAAAGTATAAGTTCCCTTGCAAGTTTTGTGAGGGAGACCACCTTACTTATTTGTGCCCTATACTTCCAGAAGTGCAAAAAGTGTGGTCCTTAGTTCAAAAGTCTTCTGCTTCTGAGCAACCAGCCACTGCAAGTCATGATGGGGGAAATTTGTCAGCCAATGCTAGTCATGCTGAGAGTACTGACATTGTAAAGGAGTCTCGACCTATAGGATGGAAACCAAATTTCCCTTGTAAACTTTGTAAGGGAGATCACCTTACTCATCGATGACCTGCCATTCCAGAGGCACGAAGAGTGTGGTCCATGTCTAAAGGAACCTCTGTTCCTGAGTTGTCTATAGATTCCCTACAGTCAGATCAAACTTTAGTTGATAAAGTGGTTGAACCAATGCAATCTTTGGTCGACCCCACTCTTCCTTCGGAGAGTGAAGTGATCGAATCGATGCAATCTTCGACCGATCCCATCAATCCTTTGGAGACTGATGCACCTGTCCCTGAAGTCTTCTGCATTACCAGTTTGGATGTTCCTGAAAAAGGGGGTACTTCATCTATGCCATGTGAACCCCTATCACGCCCTAGGATCGTTTCCTTTGATTGGAATAGTCTAGTCGAACCTCGTCTTCCATCTTCGACACCTTTCCAGATAAAGGTTGATATCGGGAACCATACGGTTGATCGATGCATTATAGATGAAGGAGCTTCTATTAGTATCTTATCTTCTTATGCTTGGATAGATTTGGGTTTCCCTAATGTTATTCCAGCTGTTAATTGGACGTTGACCTTCGATAGAAGACCTAGTGAACCGATCGGATTCCTCCGTCAGGTACCTGTTACTTTGGGTGGAAAAACAGTCGTAGTTGATTTTATGGTTTTAAAGGACCCTATGGACTTTGATATGATCCTTGGGAATGATTACGTTTATGCTATGCATGTTGTGGTGTCTACACTCTTTTGTGTGATGCATTTTCCTCATAACGAAAGCATCGTCACTATCGACCAGCTTGCATTCGTCGATCCTCCTTATTACCCAACTATAGACCAGTCTGATCCCTCATCATTAGGCACTACTATGTCACATGGGACTTATGTGGCATATTGTTCCTTGAGTTCTACTGCTATTGAGAAGAAGTCTTTGAGTTCATGCTCACCTTCTCGGGACTTAGTCCTAGCTTTTGACCAAGTGACACCTCCATCTGAATGTTTAGATATGTGTTCTATCTCGGACAATATACTTCCTTCCGATGAAGTTTTCCTAGATTCCATAGTACAGTCTGCCATTCATTTGGATGTTGATCCAGTCGCAGTTATGTTTAGCCCCAGTTTGACCTTAAAGTCTGGTCTTCCTACTATTGAGTCTCTGGACTCTCCTATAGATCTGCAAATCAGTGTTCCTGCTGAGTTTGATTCTGCTTCTAGAATTTTCAACTCCCGTGATAATGAATTTGTTTCTGCAGATTCTATCATGTCCTTCAACTTTGATCTTCATCCTAAAGTCAATCTTGTTGATTGCAAGTCCTCGGGTTTTGGTACCATAGAGTCTTCATTTGAAAACTCTGCCTTGTTTATGCCTGTTGTTGATGATAGTGAAGTTGAAATTATTTCTACCACAGTGACTTGTATCGGGTCTTTCTTTACATATGTTTTAGATATGATATTGGTACTAATGTTTCTTGGAGACAGGATTCTTAGCTGGATTTATACTTTCTTACTGGTCCTTTTCAACACCTTGTGCGGCCATGTCAGGTATATTCGGAACCTTGCATATAGGTTTAGGCTTCCCCGCTGTTATGTTGCATTTGAACCTTTTTCCATCCAAATTTGCCATAGGGTCGAACCTGTTGGATATTGGTATGTTAGCCATCTCTTTATGCATTGTGCACCAATCCGACAGCAGAGCCTACCTAACATGGGTCACCCTAGTCAGCACCCTTATGCCATTTTGGTGCCCATGCTGAGTTTTTCTCATAGGCTCGGGAGCCTTTTTAGATTTACCATGACTTTGAGAAGAACCCTCATATATTTCTTCCTCATATATTTATGGCCATCCCTGATAAGGCTCCCATATTTGTATTCAAGTTGCATATGCATCTGTTCTAATCCCGCTTGCGCTAATGAGCTTGGTGCTAGCTTCCACACTTTTAGCTCGTTGTATAAGCCTCCATCTCTGATCTCATTTCCGCTAACCTGTATCATTTTTCCTTCGCATTTTGACACCTTTTACCTGGAGGAGACACACCCTGAGTGTCCTTATCTTGCTCATGTTCCTTGCATTAGGCATAGCTTTGTTCCATGCGCTTGGAGTTAGTTTCGCATGTCCCTGACACTCGTCTCCTCCCTTTTCGAGCATTCTTCCACCTTTACTTCGAGCTCATTAAAAACAGTAAGTAGGTTATGATCATTCTTCCACCTTTACTTTGAGCTCGTTAAAAACAATAAGTAGGTTTTGAGCATTTCTTCCACCTTTCCTTCGAGCTCGTTAAAAACAGTAAGGAGGCTATGAGCATTTCTTTCATCTTCACTTCGAGCTCGTTAAAAACAGTAAAGAAGTTATGAGCATTTTTCCTGTATCTCCTTTGAGCTCGTTAAAAATAGTAAGGAGGTCATGAGTTTACTTTTCCGGACTCGTTAAACCTTTACGGAAAAGATCCCTATGGAGTTCTTTTAAGCCCTTTTCAAACTCCTTAAATAGGAAAAGTTTTCCGAGCATAGTTATCTTTTCGGACTCATTAAAATAACTGAACTGACATCCACTTAGGTATAGAATTACCCCTTTTCCGAGCCTTGGTGGATAATTTACGAAAAAGGTATACTCTGGTATGCGCTAGAAGAGTTATTCTTCCATTATTTTACACTTTTTCGGGGAAGGAGACTAACTTTACGAAAAAGGACCTTTGGAGTCGTCTTTAGGGTTTTCAGACTCTCGAAATGTGAAAACACCAAGTGAGCATTCACCTACTCGGGCTCGATGTGAAATCCACGAGATGGTTGATAGAGGACTGTTTAAGTTTTTCAACTCTATAAGCAAGAAAGCACCACCAAGCACAGACCAATCCGGGCTCGATATAAAATCCACGGATAGGTGTATGGAGTTTTCTTCTAGGTTTTTCAGACTCCTTAAATATGAAAATACCGTCAAGCATGCTTTAGTTTTTTATCAAGATCGTTAAAAAATGAAAAAGGGAACGGAACGGAAGAATGTTAAAATATCTTTCAATATGATGGCAGCAAGTCAACTACCTCCTTGAACAAAGCACCTGTTTTGAGTCTATCAAACAAGTCGGGTTCTAGTGTTGGCCTTAGGATAAACCTGATCTCAAATTTCTTACTCCTCCGCTTGGTTAGTCTTCCAATCATATGGAGAATCTGTTAATGTCTCCTACATTGCAGATTTGCATCATGGTATCTTTGTGTTAAACACTGCCTAATTCACTCTTGTGTCGTGCTCACTGTTCAAGGATATAACCTGTGTCGGCCATTCTGTAGTTTCCTTGACCTCTTGCGTCGGCCATTCCTTGGTGTCAGTATGTTTCATCATGTGTTTAGTCCTACTCCAAATCAACTCATACTTGTTGAGTGCCCCTCATGTTGGATGATGGAGGATGCCTTAAGGCCTCCCTTCCAACGGACTTCTTCCCATCGACTTTCAACTCATTGTGCTCTGGGAATGAAGTTTAGAATTTCGGTTAGTACCTTGGGAATTACAGTCATTAGTGGCAGTTTCCCTCGCTATTGGATAGATGGGAATACATCAATGTCTCCTATCCAATGGATTCTTCAAGTGTTCGACGGCAAGACCATTTATTCGCATTTGCTTGAATGTACTAGGTACCTTGGGTTCCATTTTCATTATTGGTGGACACCCTCACGTTTGTTAATGGTATACATCAATGATCGGTAATCAAACGATACCTCCCATGTTTGACATCAACTCATTTATTCACATGGATAGGTTTGTACCTTGGGTTGTTTTTGGATGAAGACCTTGGGATCCTCGATAGCATCACCTTATTTATGTTATCGCCTAAGTTGTGCAAGACTGAGCCACACTCTTTTTTGCTCTTGATGAGACATAGATCCAGTTTGTTCTCTATGGCTATGTTCTCCAGTTTTGACATAGATCCACCTTGTGTTTATGTGGCTATGTTTACACTTATGTTCCTCATGGATCCACGCTTGTATTCTAGGGGCCATGATATATGCATCAGTATTTGGATCATTATTGTATCCTCTTGGAGGTCATGTTCCACTATTTGAACATGGACAGTTACCCAAAGGATGAGTTTGTCTGACATTGCCTTTGCTTTCAAGTACTTCATTTGATCCTACGATTCTTGGTTTCTCCGTTCTCCATGATTCAACTCTTTGTTATTTATAATGTATTTCGTCCATCGTTTCCCTCACTCCCTCTGACCTCATACATTAGGGGGCATCTGTTATAGCTTAAAATGACACTTCTCCATCCATGACGACACTTTCATCCCTTGGTCGCATGACGACACTTCTTGAGATCAAGTTTAATCACACAACAGGACACTTGTGGATTGAAGGGTCATTTGGGACACTAAAAATGATTGAAATTACCTTACTCCTGGCCCATTTGATGGTTATAAACCTTAGGAACACTTTTCCAGACCAAACCATCTCCTGAAAAATCATCAGAAAACCTTGTTTTTGGCCATTTTTCCCCAAAAACGCTGGTATCCTATGCATAGAGTAGGGCATACTGGGATGTGTGCGCGACTCTTATGCCTATGGAGTAGGGCATGTGCATGACTATCATGCCTGTAGAGTAGCGCACACCTTGAAAAATATGCAACTCTTCTTCACTAGAGTAGCATACACCTTGAAAAATGCGCTGGTTTGCAGTAGAAAGAGTAGGGCACTTTCCTGTACTAGTCAAAATCTCGAATTTTGGTTAAAATAAGTTGGTTTGGGAACTTCCTAATTGGTTATAACTGCTTTTCCTCTCCTTCATTGACTATATAAGGAAGGTAGAAGGGCCATGTGAAAAGACCAAGCCTATAACAATGTTATGCTGGAGGAATGGAGACCCTCATCCCCCTCTCTTGTGCCTCGGTTTTTTATAAACCCTAGCACAGCTGATTAGAGGCTGGGATCCTTGGAGAACAGGGGCAGGAGACCTTGAATCTAGGTTTCGTGAAGTGCCAAGCTTGAAGCAAGGTATAACTTTATGTACTTGATTCATTCATTAATAAAGATCAGACGTTCTTCTCTTTCCAAATATGACCTATTCAAGTGTGTCTCAGATTTGATTACAGTTTGTTTATAGTTTGATGTCTTATTATGTCATGGATATCAGTCTTATATATGTAGTCAAATGTATTTGAGAAAGGTATGAAGTTGTTTTGTAGGTGTGGGCATTGCGATACTGGATAGCATTGAAGAGCAAGGAAGAGAAAGGCTGGGATCAACCTTCTGAATAAGGTACACATCCTCTTTAACCCTTATCTTTTTGCTTACTAGTTGTACTTGCAGAACATTTATAGGTCCATCTTTTATCCCTGTAAGTTGGTAGTTTCTCCCCTGAACTATAGGTGTATTTTCCTCACAACAATGACCTCTCTATAACAGATGAATAGTCTAGCAACTTTACGGATTAGCCTAATACATGCAGGGGGCACGCCCAATACATGTTCCTACATATCCATAGGCATGCGCTCTATCCGATATGTAGGAATATCATGTGTCAACTGGTTCGTCTTCCCCTCAATGGTCATGAGCATGGCGTCTTCTCTGCTCGGCTCCACTGGTTGTATGAACACTCTAGGGTTTCTGGATGACCTTACTAGTCCAACATATGCATCAAGAATTTTTTTAATACTTAAACTCACCAATTTATGCATGTACATACTTATGATAAAATTCATAAAAATTGAATATTGCAAAACAAAAATTGTTACCTATGTCTCCACAAGTTGCTCCTAGAGGGAGCATGAGCTCTGGGTCTCTTCGGAAGTCCAATCCAATGTATGGAAACTGCTCAAATACAGGAACTTGTTGGCTCCACCACCCCAGGAAATCCTCATCATCATAGGAAATTCGGGTGTCTCCACCTTCCTGTCGTACAAACACCTCACCCCAACGAACCATCTTGGGCTCACGACGGTCGATCGGTGGAACGGACACTCTAGGGCTCAAACTAGAACTGAAGAAGAAGAAGAAGAATGTACATAAGATACTTCCATACCCGAAATTTTTTTTCTTGCATGTCCTACATTCTGTGAGTTGGTGCACCAATCAAAGATAACATTACGCAAGCACTCCACACCGATTTTCATATAATTGCGAGTAGCCAAGTGTTCTGCGGCACTACCACCCACTCGGTTAATGGTACTCACAATGAATTTCAATGGAAAGCTCACTATTTCGGCTATTGATACTTGAGAGCCACTTTTTTCTGCTCCATCTATGCAATAAGTGTTCACATAGTCTTGCACGGATAGGGTCCCTACTCCACGAAAAGTGCCTTTGAGGTTTATTGCTTCCCCTCAACGGGATAACCCGATGATAAAATAGACATCATCTATTGTGAGCTCTAGTATCTCACCTTAAAGATTGAATACTGCTTGATCTGGATTCCATAGATACACTAAGCTCTCAAGCAATTGGGGTTGGTCCCTCATATTTGATGTGCGAAAGAATTTCAATAAGCCACGCCAGTGTAGGGAGTTTAAGGTCAATGGATCATGCATTGATTCTCTATCCATTGCCTCATGCTCACATTATATCCATACAAGCACCATATATGCAAGGCATTCATTCATTTGAGTGAGCATTGATTTGTTTTCAACCTAAACTGCGCCACCCATGGGTCTGTATTTTAACAGCAACGTCCTACCCATGAGTGAAAACCGCTTCAATCGCACGTTTTTCTTGAACCCGCTAGTTCAACACTTTACACCCACGGGTGCGCAGGAAAAAAAAAAGAGCTAAATAAAAGCTCAAAATATTCACAAAAACCCATAAAAAAAATACGTGCAAAATGCAGAGGAGAGGGAGAAGACTTACCTGCAACTGACATAATGCAAAATGGTCCACCGATTTGATCTCAATTGAGGATTGAAATCCTAGGGATTCTTGGCTCTTTGAAGTAGTAAAATGGTAAAATGACTTGGTTTTTACCCCTTTGGTGACTATTTGTGGTAAATATTTTTAATTTTTACCCACTTTATATAGTCTAAAAGTCTTTTTATGTCATATTTTTTAATTATGACCACTAATAACGATGTTTTGACTAGTTCAACAAGTAAGAAGGTGCCTCTTATAAGGTTTATGTCCACATTTGTCATTTGAAAAGGTTTGTTAGTCGTGGCATATAGGTTAGGTTATTGTTGTGTTATGCATTGCATTAATACCTTGCCATCTTTTTATGCCATAGGACCCCTTTTTCACCATGGATGCGACATTTAACCTTATATTTTCCCACTATCGTCGTTGTTCCTCCATCAATAGGACCTACCCTACATGGGACACCCTAGATAGCACACCATGCCACATTGGTTCCCATGCTTTCAGTTGCCGCTTTCGGAGCTTTCTCAGTATATTGTGATCTACAAATAATAACCGCATACTCTTTATTTATTATTTGTTGGCCACCTTTTATAGAGCTCTCGCCCATATGGATTTTTCTTCATGCTCTTTTCAAACTCCTTAAAATTGACAAGGTTTCTGAGTATACTAGTTCGCTTCAAAATCGTTAAAGGATTTGAAGGGACATCCACTTAGGTATAAGTTTAACCATTTTCCATACCTTTGTGGATTATTTACGAAAAAGGAATACTCTAGTTCGTTGGGGCTATAAGAGTTCTCTCTCGTATTTTTTTATCCTTTTTCAGGCGAGGAGACTAACTTTACGAAAAATTACCCTTTGGAGTCTTATTTAGGATTTTCGAACTCTCTAAACATGAAATCCCTGAGAGCAGATACCAACTCGGGCTCGATATAAAATCCACGAGTAGGTGTATGGAATTGTTGTTTATGTTTTTCGGACTCCGTAAATATGAAAACACCTTCAAGCATGAGCATATCCAGGCTCGATATTAAAATCCATGGATCAGTGCCTTATCAATTATTAGTCTATCTTTTCTTCAAACTTGTAAAACAATGAAGAAATTCTTGAGTTTCCCTTCCATGGACTCATAAAACTACACATGGTCGGACCCCTATGAAGCACTCTTCTCTCTCTTCTTCAATCTTGTTCCAAAATGAAGAAGGTACTAAGTTTACTTTCTTGGACTCGTTAAAATTTTAATAAGAAAGACACTATAGAGATTCCTTTTATCTCTTTCATGCTTCTCAAAAAATGAAAAGATACCTAAAAAGAGACAGGGAAGGGAAAGGTCTATGTTATTTGTTGATATTATTGCAGCAACTTCAATTATTCCTTGAACATAGCACTCGTCTTGAGTCAATGGGTTTTAGTTTTTGGCTTTAGGATAAACTTGATTCCAGAGTTGTTTACTCCTCCAATTGGTTACACTTCCGATCATATGGAGAATTTTTTATGTCTCTTACATGGCAGATTTATATCATGGTCCCTTTATGTTCCAAGCTTCCTAAGTCACTCTTGTGTTGTGCTTATTGTTCAAGGAATTCACTTGTGTCGGTCATTCTGCATTTTTCCTTGACTTCTCATGTTGGCCATCCTTTATATATTTGTACTCAGTCCTATCTCATTCTAAATCAATCTCCAAGTTATCCTCGTGTGATATGATAGAGGATTCATTAATGCCTTCCTTCTCATGGGTATCTTCCCATCGACTTCAACTCATTTTTCTCTGGGAAGGAGAATTAGAGTTTTGGATAGTACCTTGAGATTTGTAGTTATCAGTGGCATATTCTCTCGCTATGGAGTTATGAGAATACATCAATGTCTCTTTCTCAATGGATTCTTCAAGTGTTCGACTTCAAGACCTCTTATTCACACTTGCAAGAATGTACTAGGTACCTTGGACCCCATTTTCATTATTGGTGGGTGTCCTCGTGTTTGTTAATGGTTCACTTCAATGAGCGGTAATCAAACGGTATCCTCCATGTTCGACATCGACTCCTTTATTCACATGGTTAGGATTCGTACATTTTCGACGGTTTGGATTGAAGACCTTGGGCCTATATTATTCCTTGTTGTTTCCCAAGCTGCGCAAGACTGAGCTACACTCATTTTGGCTCCTCATGAGACATAGATTCAATTTGTTCATTTTGGATATGTTCTCCATTTGTGACATGGATCCACGTTTGTATTTCAGTGGCCATGTTTTATACATGAGTTATACATATGTATTGGATATCATGTTCTATCATGTTGAACATGACATTATGTCAAGATTATATTGTATGATGACCTTTGTTTGTACCGATTGAGACTCTGATTCTATGATTCTTGCACTTCTCTACTTCACTGTTTATAATGCATTTCGGCCATCAGCTACCCTTATGAACTCATACATTAGGGGGCATCTGTTATCAATCAAATCGACACTTCTCCGTCTATGAAAAAACTGAATTGTCGCTCACACAAAAGGACACTATGGATGGAAGAGTTTGTATTTTCTATACATGCTTCTGGCCTTATTCATTCTCTGATTCTACAGATTATCTTCTTTTTGTATATTGACCTTGGGACAAACATGTTGCTTTAGACTTGAAAACCAGCAAGTCACTCGCTTGTGTTGCCTTTATCACTCACGAGTTTCCCTAAAAATTTGCACTCGCTTGTTGTCTGAAGCTTCCTAGTGGGTCACTCACTAGTTGCATAGATTTCACCTGTGTGTTCCTCATTAATCATGAAAAATAAAAATAAAAATTACAAATATGGGCAATCGGAGTTGGTTTTCTAACTTCCACAACCTTGCTAACTCACTCTCTCTCAAACCTACTCTACTTACTTTGTTATAAATACAAAGAGAGGGCCATGAGAAAGGGAGTTCACTCATTTTACAAAGAAATGTTGGAGTAATTTTGGTAGAAGGAGAGAAGCAAGAGAGTCCAGATAAGGTTTCGAGAGGTGTTGTTGTCGACTAAGGTGAATGTATCTTGTTGCTATTTAATGCAATAAATAAAGAGATATTTCCTTTATCACATTACTAGCATTTGATGTATGCATTAGATATTTGAGAGTATTCTACATTTCTATGCTTATATGCTTTCTATGTGATTATATATGTGTGTGTGTGTGTGTGGTCCAAATATTTGAGGAAGGTGAGATTTGTTTTGTAGGTCTTTGTGCAAGATTGTGGAAGAAATATTAGGGAATCAAGTGTTTGGATCAACCTTCTTTGAGATAAGGTACCAATTGCTTAACTTCAAAACCCTATTTTATTTTGTGAATAATGTCTTGTTGTTTGTCTGCAATTTCCTTTGGTTTCTGCATGTTTAAGTCAGTATGTTGGTGACCTCTTATCATCCCAGTCATTAGGAACATTTTTTGTACAACAATAGCCATGGACAGCGTCAACCCATATTCCCTCCAAAACACCAATTATTTTATTTGTCCTATAGTAGTGATAAAGAACAATATTCCCCCATGGTTGTACATGAGGAATGAACATCTTATGTTGGCTCTTATAGTCCCTAGTAGAAGACAAGTGAAGAATATGAATGTTTACCTACAACCATTGATCGATGAATTGTAGGAATTATGGAAAGGGATATAGGTATATGATATATCAAGACCCATCCCAACATAGAGTATTTTTGTGTTGTATGGCATATGTGCATACACCACACATGATTATTTAGGATAAGGACTTTTCTCTGGTAAAAATGTTGATTGATTTGTTTATTCATAACAATATTTTTTGGCATAGTTAATTCACTGCAACTATATTGATATTCAACACCAACGTGCTCTATATACAATAACACTGCATGTCTTATATCAAAAGGATATCATGTATGTAAATGTTGTGGACCTTCTATGAAGGCTAGGTGGCCCATCCACCTACGAAATCTAGTGTATGACTTCTCGAGGATATTCCTCCTAGAATACCACCCTTATGAAAGAGATACATTTGCTTTCAATGGTAAACTAGTGAGAACCCAAAGGCCTGAAATAATGACACCAACTCACTGGATTAGGGATTTTGTACGTAAATTAATCCTATGACTGGGATGAGGTCATCAACATACTGAAAGAAAGGATATTGACATAGAAGACTCTATCAGCAGGAAAAAGACTCATAATCATGTATATGACCACAATTACACCAAGCAAATTGTATTAAAATGGAATAAGGAAAGAGGACTTGTGCACCTTGATTATGACAATTGACCCAAGCCACTCCTTACTCTGCTCGAAATCTACTCCAAGTTGCCCAAGTTTCAACCTGCAAAATTGATATAAACAGCTGTCCTCAAACACTTTTGACAATAATAAAGATTATTGAGAAATTGAAAGATGGAAAATAACATAAACCTATGAATCAACTTTCAATATAACTTATGCTAATTTCTTTATCAAACATGAAATTAACTCAGAATTTGGGAAGGAAAGATGTCAAATCTCTATTGAAACAATAAAAGTAAGTACAAAGCATATACCTCTTCTCTGCTTCAACACCTTAATGAACCTAAGATCCAGATCTCTCCTACTTGTTGACTAAAATATTTGTCACCTATATTACTAGCCTGCAAATTGTTGCAAGACATATATATAGATAACATATTAAACTATAATAATAATAGGTGACACCCCAGAAAAGTAACGATGTTATCATGAGAGAAGAAATTTACTCATATTGAATTACATATTAGCATCTTCAGTCTCAGATTGTTTGTTCATCATTACTACAGTTTCATTTGGTTACACTATGTATCATTTTGTTTGAGTTGATCAAATGGAAAAGGGCAAAAATGGTGGTAAGATGAATTTCTATGGTTAGTATTTAAGCTATATTTCAAGGTCGAAAGGCTATAGTATATTTCAAGGTCGAAAGGCTATAGTAATACTTAAAATGTCTTATTATATTGTTTAATGAAAAGAGGCATGATGTAAGGAATATTTGATGAGTTTCAATAAGGAATGTATTAAACATTTGTATGATCCTAACCTACATTACATCCAATTCTATGTAGATTTATAATGTGGTTCATATCAACCAACCTACCAACACATATTTTGATTCGATCAGCATTATGGTTAAAGAGATGGTTTTTTTATTGGACTTGTGTTATATGATTTATATATATGAATTGTTAATCATTCAAAGTATTGTAAAGGTGGCAGCATGGATATAATGGTGGCCATAAATGTTTGGTTTGGCATCGTCCGAAAAAGGTTTGTAATGATCGTGGTTATTTATTGTTCCAATCATCCTACGTGGTAAAGTTTGGTTTTGTATCGATCATACTTGGCTTGGCATGCAGTATTGTTATGGTTTTTTTATTGGTTGACAAATTATGTATTATGGAAAGAGCAGCCAACATGGAAAACCACCAAAATTGGAAGTTAGTGCTGCAGTATGTGGGCTTTAAATGCTCCACTTCTTGACCTTTTCACTAGTTAATGAGGCTTGCTTTTACCATTCTTCACTCCATATTTTACCTCCTCATTTCATGTGGTTCATTTCCTGTGGTTCGCATTATGGACTGTAATTGTTTCGTTGTTATCAAAGGAAATTCATTGAAGGCTCAAAAAAGTAGTTTATACGGGCTCTGTTTGACTGTCTTTTTGCTTGCATTCTCCCTTTTCCCTCCTTTGAAGAAAACAATTTCCATGGAGATTTAAATGGTTTGGTTGGTGCTTTGTTTTGAGTTTGAAATGATGATCAATGTTTGTTTAAGTGACAAATTTCAGTTGCATTCCTAAAAAGTCATGGTCGAATTGATAATCTTGAACATGATTTTTGTTTTCCCTTCATCAATTCTTCTGTTACCTGAACTCAATGTAAATATTTGGATTGTGAGGTGGTTACAAGTTTTGATAATTCATTTGAAGTTAAAAGAGTATCAATCTCAAAACAAGTTAGGGTTTTCTTCGCTTGTCTTTTCACCAACATCATTTAATTTGTTGAGATTTGAGACTTAAAGCATCAGAAGTATAGCATATTTTTTGCTAGGATTTTTGTTTATAATTCACTGTTTATTGGCTCCACCTTTGGAGTTCTAGCTTTATTATTCATCTTGGTAACTCTTTGCCAGCAATAATCCAAAAGATTTTGTTGGCTATGGAAGTGATGAACGAAGACATGGATACCTTGCGTTTTGTTGATAAGGTGATAACTCGAGCAAATAATGTAATATGCATTAAGTTTGAATGCAAAAGTCATACAGTTCAGTTTTGAGGTCCATGCATAAATATGGTTTTACACAGTTTTCGAAGATTGATTTATTTATGAGTTTTCATAAGCTGTGTCGATTGTAAATTTTGAAGAAGCATGCATCTTCTTGCTGGGAAATTGTGTTTATGTTGAAACCTTCCAGCCGAATATAATATTCAGACTTTTGTTTCAAGGTTTGCTTCCCATCAATAAATTATGTCTTTGGTTTAAGCTTGTGAAGTCGAAAATTCCTCTAATAAAACTGTAGAAATGTCTAAGTTTTAAAAGATTAAGAATGGTTGGTTTTCAAGTTGCCATGAATTGAAACCCATTTCATAACTAAATCCCACCTAAATCCAAGCTTTGTATGCTTTTCTGGCTATGCTTCAAAATGCATGCATTTAGAAAATTTCATTTACCACATTTTGAAGCGAATATGGAATCACTGTCATATATTTCAACTTGACTTAGGGTCTGGGAACGAAAGAGGATTATAGAGAATTTCTAACAAATTATTGGTTCAAGTTTTGATTGTGATCTATTTTCTTTTGGGTCAAGTCTTTTTCGATCTCATAGATTGGTTATGAGACAAAAAGAATGGTTTGACCATTGATACAAATTCAACACTCAGTAATTACAAAAGTCATGATTAAAACTTAAGAAAAGGCTCATAACTTTAAAAAATGAGAAGAAGAATTTGGAATGAAGTTATTGGTTCAAGTTTTGATTGTGATCTATTTTATTTTGGTTCAAGTCTTTTTCGATCTCATAGATTGGTTATGAGACAAAAAGAATGGTTTGACCATTGATACAAATTCAACACTCAGTAATTACAAAAGTCATGATTAAAACTTAAGAAAAGGCTCCTAAATTTAAAAAATGAGAAGAAATCAGAATTTGGAATGAATTTCAGTCAAACGGGATTAGTTTTTGTTACTATGTATTGGTTTCAATCATCAAATATCCCTCCAAAAATGCAGTGATTTTGTTGAATGGTTTTCAGAAGCACTTCTTTGATACATTGATTAAAATGAAAGTTGATTTGTTTGTTTTCAAGATTGGAGATGAAAACTCAGTCACTCAGTTGTTATGTCTTTCATTGCTAAGATTATTATTGGTATGCAAAAAATATTATGTGTAGAGAAATAAAGACTCTCATAAACAAAGGTTGTTTGCTTTCAATCAATTTTGAGGATAAATGGAGCCATAAACTGGTATTAAAGCAGATCTCAACAATGTATTTCTTTAACTGTGTAAAAGTTTCAAATTTATGATTGAAGTTGGTGATGATTGATGTATTTGGTTGGATGATGAATAATTGTTTGGGATGGATTATTTGAACAAGTACCATACTCATTCCCCTCATTCTCTTATATAGTTTATTCACTCATTTTCTTCCATATTCTCAATAATTACCTTTTCCCCTTGTTCAAAAAGAAATGGCAGAAATGGATGATTTTTGCTGATAATTTGAGTTGTTTGAAGCATATAATGATGTCCTTCTTTCCTTGCTCCCATGAAATCTAATGTATGCATGAATGACTATTATTTTACATAGCCAATTATTGACTATTGAATTGCAAGTTTATTTGATATGATCATTTATTGCTTGTGCTTATACTAATATTGGTTTCTATGACCATTACATGAGTTTCTTTAGCAGAGGTGGAGGCAGAAACAAGGAAGGCAATAGAGGCAATTGGTAGAGAGTCCAACAACCTCATTGGAAAGGAAGAGGTAACAAGAGGATGAGGTTCTCTATCCATTTTGATCCAGATTTCGATGAGTTCCGCCAAATACTACAGATTGGTTTCCTTAATCTAGATGGACAAGGATAAATACCTCATGTACAACCCTATGTAAGGTCCCCTGTCCAATATCAGCCAAGTATACTTGGGGTACCTATTCCACCACATGTTTCTATGCAGCATGAACCTCATATTAATGATGGTTGGATTCAAATGATCCCAAATCAGCCTTCAGGTGTCAGAGGATGGCCTACTTTATCCTTGCCATTACCACAACCTCCTCCCATTGAACAACATCCATATAATAAGGTGGCATTTGCTGCTTCCCAAGCTCAGCCATTACCACATGTTGAGTTACCCAAAGCTGCTCTTAACCAATCACTCCAAACTAAAGGGAGAAATTAGCAAAACCTACTAGTCCAAGTTCCTCTGAATGGTCATCTCATTCTATCACTTCACATCCAATTCAACCATCAAAGAACAATATCCTAGAATATGTTCAATCAAAAAATCAAGCAGCACATTCATTTCATCATAGAGAGTAAGTAAGCAAGAAGGATACTCCAAAAGGGAGTGGTAAAAGAACTATTGTCTCACACAAAATATACTCTTTCTAGCTTGGTTGATCAGCAATATTTTATTGATTTTATCTGACAGATATGAAGTTTGGATTATGGTTAAATGATGGATAAGTTTGTTGTTATGCTTCACAGGTTTGATACTCTCGAGATAGTTTGATACTTTTCTGGTTGGAAGCTTAATCCTCTGATTATAGCTACACATATTTTGTAAATAAATAAAATGAAGTTGAATAGTAAATAAATAAAATGAAGTTGAATAGTTGTAAGAAGACAAAGAGTCTTGAAGACTCTAACGGACAATTTGGAATCTGAATACCAAAGGTCACAAAACTTTGTATATATTCACTATTTGGTGAATGAAATACTCATCTGGAAGTTATTTACCTTTCATCTGGTATCAGAGCTGCCTTCCATAACTCCTGCAGTTTGTTGTGCTGGTCATTTTTGCCAATTTTAGCCCTGCGTCCTCTCTGATTTCTGCGCCTGCTCATGATTGTTCTGAGAATGTTTATGCGTCCTTTCTTCCCTCTAGGTTCTCTCAGAATTGTTCTGAGAACTGAATATTTGCAGAACATCTCGTAAACCTAAATTCCTTCAACAAGATTTCATGCGCGTTTGGTTTCTATTAAATCCATCACTCCATTCTCTGACTCATGAATACCTGTGAAAGCCCTATATACTACACGTGAGACTGTCTCCTTTGAACCCTAACCCGTGAAGAGAACACTCACCATCATATTTGAATCTGTCAGTTCGTGGTTAAATACCACCTCTTGAAGATTAAGTCTGCCATATCGATGTGCTGCATGAACTGCAACCTGTATAGAAGACCACGTTCATTTTTTCTTATACCCACGTGGATTCCATATTGTGGGTTGCTTCAATATGTATTATTGTTGCACAAGATAAAGTTTTAGTGAGAAAGAGAAGCTACAGAGCTGCGACTTCGAGCTAGCACAAATGCGTGGAGATTTCTATGGAGTCTGCGTCCAAGTGTTGAAGTCCAAGTTAAAATACATTGCGTATGCTGCGTGAAACCAATTGGAGAGTGTGCCTGCGACTCTCTGTCTACGTTTTTCCTGTGTGGAATCCCCCTTCGATGCTGCACTCAAATTTTTGAAGCACGACTCGCTTTTCTTGTGGTTTTGAGTTGAAGAACCACGCCATATCATGGAAATAAGAACAATTGCGACCTCAGCTATTGTGTATTGCAGTTGACCATTATTAATTCCTCCAATGAAATCTGTCAAGACCATGGGTGAAAATGCTATGTTGATGTGTGATATGCATTGAATTTGCCTACAAAGACATGAGTTGTGCATCAATCATTGGCTTCCACATTGAAGGCTGAGTCCAATTCTGTCTGCGTGGAGACTACTTCTACTCAAGATTGTGAAGTTGTTCATCATAGATTTTTGTGGAGAAATACGCCCTTGAGGTGAGTTGTCTGCGTCCAAGAGCTCCCACTTGTTGATTGCATTATGGCTGCGATATGAGGAACTTCATTTAGTGGAGGTAAAAGGCACTCCTACGTGAAGATAAAGACGATATTCTTTATTATAGCCTGCAATATTTTTAATATAGTTGTCATTGAAAATTAAAGACATTGGACTTTTATTGCCTTGTGAGGGTGAGTTGAGAATATTGTATTTGAGAGTGGGGATTATTGTAATTTCCTATTTTATAAAGAGTAAATATAAAGAGTGTGGAAGAAAAGTTGTATGTAATGGTGTTTCAAATGATAACACTGTAGAATTGAATAGAGAGATGTAAAATTATTTTGACAACTACAAAATTAAAGTTTGAAATTTGTAAGTTAGGAGTAGGATTTGAAGCCTGCATTCTGTATTTTTCAAGAGTTGTATAAGTTGCAGGTTCAAGATGCATTCAATAGCATCTGTTGTTGGTGATACATTCATTAGAAAAGATACATTTCTAGAATGGTGGAGGAATATCAAGGATGTGTATGTCTACAACGACTTGTGGGACGACATTTGTGAAGGAAAGACCACTTTCAACGACGAAGGCAATGTCATGACTTCATCCCCAAAGCCTCCAACATATGAGAAAGAGATTTCTATTTGGACGTCCAAATGCAAGAAAGCATTAGCCATGATTTCTACCACTGTCAGTGAAGAGGTGATCCAACATATTCTGCCTGCAAGGACATGTTATAAAGCTTTAAAAACTCTAAAAGATCTATGTGATTCACACTCTAAAATGGAATTCATTCAATTAATGTTAAATCTATTCAGTCTTGAAGTAAAAGATAATGACCACACGCTGGTTGCATCTTAGATAAGAGCAATCATGCACAAGATTCAAGAATCTAGTATGAAACCAGAGCTTCCACTTGCAACATTTGTAAAATCTCTTTATCCTACTCACTCAAACTACCTTGAATCCTTGCAAGCAAGAGACAAGTTTAAAGACCTCACCTTTGACATTCTGGTAGAGAAGATTGCAGACAGAGAGAAAGATTTTGGAAAGAAGACAAGTGAAAGTAATGCAGAATCTCTTTTATTTGCTCAAAACACAAAGAAAAAGCCTAAACCTCCAAGGGTGATAGCAACAAAAGAGACAGAGGAAGAAAAAACTTCAAAGGAAGAGGAGGAAGAAACAACTCTAGTAAAAGATCATATTTGAATTGCACACGATGCGGAAAGAATGGACATGAAGCAAATCAATGCTAGGAATCTTGGAAGTCCATCAAAGGTAGACATAATTAGAATAAAGAAGATAAGAATAAAACCTGGGAGGGTGGTAAAACCCCTTATTGTGATCATTGTATTGTTGCACATTGGAATATTGGAATTAACGAAATGACTTCTCTTTCACCTTACAAAGATTTTTGGTTGCTTGATATTGGTGCAACATCTCATATGACTTTTAGAAAAGATTGCTTTGAAGAACTGAACATTGCAAATCGCATAGTGTACTTTACAAACAAATCTAGCCTCAAACCACAATGAATTGGTTCAATGGGGATTAAGTTGCCTGGATTCCCTTATTTCATATTAAAGAATGTTCTCTATCTTCCAGAGTTGCAGAGAAGCTTGTTGTCCTTAGTTCAGATTCGACAGCGAGGCATTCCATCCACATGTTTGATGGGATTGTGGAGATAAGAAAATCCTCTGACAACAAGGTCGTCATGGCTGGTTATCAAGATGGACAGTTGTTAAATTTGAGAGGATCTTCTTCAAGAGTTCAAAACTTTGCCTATATCTCTCAGCATGAAGGTAATATGTCATCTAGTTTACTATGGCATACTATATTTGGTCATCTTAATTGTAATAGTCTTAGATTGTTAATAAAGAATGGTTTATTTGGTGTTCCCACCATTCCTAAGAAAAAGAACAAATGTTATGCATGCATACTAGGCAAACATAGTAAGCAGTCATTTCTAGAGTCAAAATTTAGAGCATGTAGAAAGTTAGAACTAGTTCATTCTGAATTATGTGGCCCCATGCCAATTCCTTCTGCAAATGGTAATAGGTACATTATGACATTTTTTTATGACTATAGTAGAATGTGTTGGGTGTACTTGTTGAAGAAAAAATATGAAGCATTTCAAACTTTCAAGAAGTTTCATGCATTGATAGAAAATCAAGCACAAGCACATATTGGTACATTCAGATCTGATAATGGTAAAGAATATGCATCTAAGGAATTTGAAGACTATATTTACAAACATGGAATCACACATCATAATTCAATTCCATACAATCCCCAACAAAATGGTGTAGCAGAAAGGATGAATAGAACCTTAATGAATACAGCACGCTCAATGATGTTTTTCAAGAATGTGAAGCTAATGTTTTAGGGTGATGCAGTCTTATGTGCATCATATTTGAGAAATAGAAGTCCTTCTCATGTTCTTGAAGATAAGACTCCACATGAAATATGGTTTGGCCATCTTCCTTATGTTGGGCATCTCAGGGTTTTCTGTTCCACCTGTTATGCCTTAATACCAAAGGAGCAAAGAAACAAGCTTGGTGCTAGAAGCATAAAATGCATTTTCTTGGGGTACTCAGAAACTTCCAAAGCATATTGTATTTATGATGAGGTAAACAAGAATTTTATTGTTTTCAAAGATGTCATTTTTCTTGAAACTAATAAAAATGACCAGTCTATTGAAAGGCATCTTGATCGTCTAGAGGGGTTTGCTCATCTAAAGACATATTATGAATGTGATAATGAAATTCCACATCTTGAAGGGGGGATCCCTATCTTGGATCAATCTATGGAATTTCCATTTGAAGCAGCACCAACACCCCCTCATGAAGAGAATGATGAAGAATAAGTTCATGCCACTTCAATTGAACAAGAGACTCAACTGAATGATGTAATCGAGAGGATTGGAAGATTGAACCTAGAAGAGAATAATGCACCACCAGCTGATCAACCTGGACCATCAAGGAGAATTCTGAAATGGGCCACAAATACACTTGAAAGTGTCCATGCATATGAAGTAGGAAAGATGGGAACAAGAAGCTCAACTAGACAAGAAGATGAAGGAAATGCAGAGAACCCAAGTGATGACATGGATGTCTCATTTGATTGTGAATTGAACTTTTCTGCTAACTTTGAACCAACTTCCTTTGAAGAATATGCTACTCGTGAAAAGTGGAAAAAAGCCATGCAGAATGAGTATGATGCACTCATAAAGAATGGAACTTGGAATCTGGTTGATCCTCCAGTTGGAACCAAACCAATCGGAAGCAAGTGGGTATACAAGAACAAATACAAGTCAGATGGCTCACCTGAAAAACACAAATCAAGGATCGTGGAAAAAGGCTATGCACAGAAAGAAGGAATTGACTATGAAGAAACGTTCTCTCCCACACCAAAATTGGGCACCATCCGTACTATACTTTCCTTAGCTGCACAAAATGGTTGGAAAGTTCATCATATGGATGTAAAGATTGCATTCTTGAATGGAGACTTGAAAGAAAATGTCTTCATGTCTCAACCAGAAGGATTTGTTGTGAAGGGACAAGAACACAAGGTATGCAAACTTGTCAATTCCTTGTATGGCCTGAAACAATCACCTCAATCATGGTATGGAAAGATAACCGAGCATATTCTAAAATTGAATTTCAAACATTAGAATATTGATGACACAACACTATTGTAAATAAAGTTGGAAGATCTGTTGTGTTTCTTGTAGTATATGTAGATGATTTGTTGATGACAGGGAACAATGAAAGTTATATAGCATCCATAAAGAAAGACTTAAAGAAAGGATTTGAAATGACGGATCTGGGACATATTCACTATTACTTAGGAATTCAAGTGACTCAACATCCTAAGTACATATTCATTTCTTAGAAAAAGTATATTGGATAAATATTGAACATATTTGGCATGACAAATTGCAATCCACTCTCAACTCCAATCAAACAAAAACTAAATCTCACATCAAGTGAAGGAAAAGAATTTGAGGATGCAACCAAGTACTGACAACTTGTAGGAATCCTTATCTACCTTACTACCACCAGACCATATATTTCTTATGTTGTTAGCATTCTTTCACAGTTTATGCACAAACCTTGTGAAGGACATTGGTCTGCAGCAAAGAGAATTCTAAGATACTTGAAAGGGACTCAAGACTTTGGACTCAAGTATTCTAAGGTGGAAGACTTCAAACTTATTGGGTACTATGATTCATACTTCGATGGTGACAAAGAAACAAGAGTGTCCACTTCTAGATACACGATGAGTCTTGGATCAGTAGTTGTCTACTCGAGATCATGCAACAATCAGTTACAGCAGATTCAACAACAGAGGTAGAATGTGTAGCTGTTGCAGAAGCAACCAAAGAGATTGTGTGGCTCAGGAATATACTTGAATATTTGTAGGAGAAACAAGAGAAATCCACTCCACTTTTGATTGACAACACTTCTGCAATCAACTTGGCCAAGAATTCTATATTACATGATCAAACCAAACATATCAACAAAAAGTATCATATGATTCGACATCATGTAGAGGCCAAGACAGTTCATTTACGTCATTGTTCCATAGATGATCAAATTGTAAATATCTTCACCAATGCACTTGGACGAGAAAAGTTTGAAAGATTTAGAACCATGCTCGGTCTTACAAACACTCCTTCGGATTAAGGGGGGAATGTTGGAAGCTTAATCCTCGGATTATAGATCCACATATTTTGTAAATACATAAAATTAAGTTGAATAGTTGTAGGAAGACAAAGAGTATTGAAGACTCTAACGGACTATTTGGAATCTGAATACCAAGGGTCACAAAACTTTTTATATATTCAATATTTGGTGAATGAAATACTCATCTGGGAGTTATTTGCCTTTCAGTTCTATTTTTGGGCTTGCACTTCTTCTAAGTTATTTTTGGATGATGATATATTATTAGTTAATACATGACATATTGGAGGCATAATGAAATATTTTTATTATTTCTGTTTTGGTTATGATATGGAGGTTACGTTTATTTATCCATGTTTTATATTCTTGGAGGGGCAAGGTGGAAATGGGGATTAGTAAAAGATGCGAAAGGGTTCGTCCACCTATTATTATTATTATTATATTATTTTATCATATTATTAACTTTCCTTAATTTATCTTAATTATTTATTAACTAAAGGTGGTTTTCAACTACCTTAACTTCCTTCTTCAAAGATAAAGAGGGAGTTGCAAAGCATTTCAAAGAAAGAGTTGAGGGAGGAAAATTTATGATAAAAGGTTAGCTCTTGTTCAATTTGAGATACTTCTTAATCCATTCATATATAAGTTATCTATAGGTTGAATATTTTCTTATTGACAGTAGAAGAATATTGAAGGTGGTTGTTAGTCCAAGAGACGTTCTAATGTTGTCTTTAGAACTGTGCCTGGGCATCAATAATACTTCTGAAATTCATCCTGAATTGAAACATAGCTGACAGAAAATAATTGTAGAATTCCAATCTTGAAATATAAATGAGCAGTATTCCAATGTGCCAGAAATCAAACTTAGAGTAGCAAATGGAAAATGAATGGCATAAGATAAAGGTACTGCAGAAGTAAATCTTTATCCTATGTTTGAAGAACGACATGTTGAGCCTAAGAGAGGAATTCAACAGTCCTAACAAGATGAAAACGGATTTTCCACTAGATAATACAAGGATATCACCTCCAGAGCAATTAGCATGAATACTTCAATTACTAACCATCTTAGAAGAAATAAAATTAAGCAAATGCACTCATATTAAAATCAGAACTGCTCTGTTGATCATACATACATGGAAGGGATGAGAGACAGGAGAAGGAACAAACTGAACACATTAAAACTTTGAATCCATAAAAATCTCCAAGATATGGCAAAAGTATTTCTCTTTCTATATTGATCAAACTATCCAATATATGAAGTGATACTTCTTACAAAAGAGAGACGACCATTGGTTATTTCCGTCACCACTATATATAACCTTCTATCCCTAAAAACAAGACGTTACCAAAAAAAATTTCTACCCAACGGCTTAGAACAATCAAAATGAAATATTACAAAAGTTGTTACAGCCCAACGGCCTAAAAAAAAATTTCATGGTTCTTAACCAAAATATGTTACAAAATAAGAACAATATCAAGGATTTACGGTTGACCCACGTGCTGCTGGGTTCCACCCTACTGAGGCAGAAAAAGGATTTGCAGTGTGGAAGAGGTCCCTGCCTCTGTTTGGACAGCACTGGCTGCAGCTGCTGCTTGTTCTCTGGTGGACTGTTCCAATCATTGAGCTTTGCTGAATCTGGTAATGCTTTTCCAATCTCTTCCCATAGGATATTGATAATACTTGAGCTCTATAAGAGCTTAATCAAGTTTAGTATAGCGCTCGAAAGAATCCTTCAGGAGACTATTGAAAATAGCTTGCAGGAGGTCGAGGACTTCAAAATTCTTGTGCAACTTTTCTATAACCGCTTTTCCATTTAGCTCCTGCAGAGTATCAGTCAAGCGAATCTCAGAATCCCTTGCTTCTGTCATTAGTGTAATGTAATGCTACAGTGGGTGAAAATCTCCGTTCCCATCCCAGAAAGAAGGAAGACCAAGAGGATAGGTCACCTTGAACTGCTCCTTGAAGGAAAACACATCCTGCTTCAACTGAACTGCCATGTTTGCTACGTTATGAGCCAAAGTATGCTTTGTGACCACCTTGTTTGCTTGCATGATTAATTTGGTTCGATCCCGAGCGTCGTATGTTTGCAGTTCTACAAAGGTTTTCTCATTCAAGAAGTCAATTACTTCTCTAGCCTCCTAAGCCTTTTTATTCACCCGACCTATTATGTCTCGCGCGTCCAGAGCAACAGTTTTAGCTATCTCTGCTTCTTCATGGGCCATGCTGAAATGGTTCCACTAGGATTTTATTAAGGCCTCTATCTGATTCCATAATATAACCTTGGCGACTTGGATTAAAGGTTTTCCAATGAGTTTGGTGGATAGATCTCGTACCTTACCCTGGAGCTCATCCACTATCTACTGGAGTTCTGAGATAACCCGATCTCTCTTCATCAACTTCTCGTTTGTATTAAAATGCTTGTCACACTTCGCCCTTAGATGAGTTTGTACTTGATTTAGCTGTGCGTCTTTAATGCTCATCTCTTCCACTTCCTGTGCAAGCTTGTCAGTTGGATTTGCTGTCGATGAGGATTGAAAGTTATCCGCTTTTTTCTGGAGGAGATCCTGATTCAGTTTTCTTGCCTCCTCCAGCTCCCCTTCTAACCGGACAATCTTCTCCTTAAGCGTCTGACCTTCACTGATGGATTTCTCTAATTCTGTTTGAATATTAACGACCTCTATTATCTAATAATGCTCCGCTACAGGAATATTTAGCCTCTTTTTCAAGCCTACCACCTCCTTGTCCTTTTCCTTTAATATGTCCTGTAATGGGGCCCTATCGTCTGGATTCTGAACCGCCTTCAGCACCTATTGTTCTAGATCAACTATTTTCATCTGTTTCGCTTTATTTGATGATTTCTCATTTATTAGCTGCTTCTCTAGCTTATTTACTGCAGCTTGTAACCTGTTAGTGCTCATAGTGAATTTACGCACATCCCTAAATACTCCTTCTCCCGTCTGCTTATGCAAATCCATGATATCTTGAGAGGGTATTTGATCCAAATTTACAGTTACCTGGGTAGCTTTAAAATTCGGCGGTGCCTTCTTTCCACTGGGTTCTATCTTCTCTAAGATGGCCAATTTAAAGACTCCCTGCTTTATATCCAACGCGGATAGCATCCTGGAAGTTGTTCCAATATCTAACTCCTTCTTAGGAAATAGTGACTTTTCGAGATCCATGTTGTCCTCCTTAATCTAAGCATAATGTCTGAACAATACTTTCCTGAAAAAGGATGTAGTAACTAAAGATCCCTCTGCAACTTGACTCTCTTGTCCCTGTGGCCAGACGGCAGAAGGAAAGGTCTCAAGAATGATAGGTGCCACTGGGGGTGATGCCAGATTAACCTCTGAAGTTACACTAGATGTTCCTTCTGTTTTCAACTTTTTACTTTTTGACCCCACACTTCCGGACCCATCACCTTCGGTATTGGTCATTGGTTCTGACGTCTCCCTTTTCCCTAGAATATCAATTTTCATGGGCATTGGGACAACCAGTGAACCCAAATATTTTCTTGGCATTAATGCGGCCTAACATTGAGCCCAAATTTCCATATTTTCCATCTTGTCAATTAGGGGGTGCGGCTCGTGGTGGTATGCTGCTGAGCAGCTCAACTGCCTCTTTGCAAAGATAATCCCTCTGGGGTCATAGGGATGTATCGTGCTTAAAGGGAAACCATAGGAGGATAGAATTTATTCAACCTCCTTTTGAGCGACTCTATCTCGTACCTGAAAAGGACCGACCTCGCTAGGAACCTTAAACGTTCTCGCATTGTTTCCCTTCATAAAATGCACTTCGTCGCAATTAAACCTCTGACAAATAAACTCCAGTGCGAATAACTGGGGAGTCATAAAAACAGGGAGCATGTAGGGAGCTAACTCTGCCCCATATACCCCCTGATCTCGGTATGAGTCTCAAAACAAAACCAGTCACCCACAGCCTCATTGGGATTAAGCTGAAGGAGTTGCTTGCATTCCAGAAAGATTATTGGTGGGAGGTCGTCAAACAACAATGTGTACACCTTTGCTACGACAGTATCAACAAAGGTGGAAAATTTCTCTCGAGGGAGAGCCGGAATTACTAACCTATCGAGATCATTTATGTCGAAATAATCCTTATTGTGATAGATGATCATGTATAGGAGAATAGAGCAGTACCTAAAAACTCTCTTGGACATGAAACACGTCAACTGGAGGTGTATGGACTGGGCGAGGAACGCTGACAAGTACAGGTTGACAGGTGCTTCGTGCTGAGATAGGTTCATGATAAACAACAGGCCAAGAACGGAATCATCGACTACCACGTCATTGTCATACCCAAGGAATCTGCAAATCATGGACAGAATTGGCCGAACATGACCAGTGAACGCTTCCAGGCCGAAAACTGCCTGATTGTCTAAAAAGGTTCCCTCAGGGGGCAAGAGCAGTCGGATGAAGGAATCCCTGCTTTCCGAGGACAGCTCACGAATTTTGTTTGATAACACCTCCTCATCAAATGTGAGTGCCGAGGCGTTTTCCTCAAACTCTGTCAACTCCATAATCAGCTCTCTGCTAACTGGGCATACTACGTTTCCTACCCGAGACATAATAGCCCTTCTCTCTGGGACCTAGCAATCTATGCACCACTGTATTACTTCTGGAAAACGTATAGAAGGAGGAAGAACCATTTTAGCCAGCCCGGATCGCCAGAGATTAAGAAAATCGTTTTCGTTTTTTGCCAGTTCTCCTGCTTGTAAAGCCAACTCATGTAGGTTTGGGAAGGAGGAGACAAGGTCATGCACATCAAATAAAATATCGCCGAGGTGCTCCTCAAGAATACCGGATGTGGAAGGAGTAGCAACCGCGAGGACATCCTCAGAGGCCATGCCAGTAAAGGATTGGAGTAGGAAGTACAGGCTATCGTCTGCTCTAAGAGCTTGAAGAAGCTAGGCAAGGAGGAAAGGTAGAGAAGCTCTGAAGATGGAAAATAATGTGAAATGAATTCCCCCTCGGGGCGGTATTTATAGGAAGGGACATGGGGTGGATGGAATAAATGCATGGCTTACATGGAGCTTCGGGATTAGCTTGTTAACTAAAGCGTGGGTGCTTTATTAAATGACAGAGATACATCATTTAATGACAGAGGTACATCATCGTAAGTGACAGCGGAGGTGATCGTTCAGGTATAGTTGGCGATGAAGCAAAGGGGTAAGGATGTACTGTAGCGGGATGTGGCAATCTGTAACCAAGGAGTGGTTTCAGGGTCGTGAAAACATGGTTTGGGGAAACCTCCCATAGATCCCTGACTCAGCAAGGGACTACCACGTGGAAATGGCAGGTTTTAGTTCAGGGTTAGTATTGGGGTGTTAAAACTCATGCGCCTTAGGCACCCTGAAACAATTACTGCCTTTGATCTGTCCTTTTGGTGATCTTGAGATGCATGTGCTCCAGCATACTCTTTAAGTGGGGACCCACTACCGTCGACGGACATTTTCCCGAGGTTTTGCAAACAGCCTTTACCTGCTGGTGTGGTTTCAGGGCCCCCGAAACATGGTTTGGGGAAACCGTATTTCGCTCCCTGAATAGCCGTGGAGGTGACATGCGTCCCAGGTGGTTTTCTTTCAGGGACGTCTCAGAAGTGTTATGGTTAGGACCAATCTGTGCGTCCTGATGGAATTATGCTTGTTGACGTCCAATCTTTAAGACACTGAGGTATAAGTTGATTTCTTCTGCCTTTATATAACAAATATGTCTTTGTTGTATACTTGTTCCTGCTTATAGGTGGCGGTTCCCCTCACGAAAAGACTGAACTGTCTGTGGCTACGTCTATTGACAATAGTATTACTAACATCGGCTTCAGCAAGGACAACCTTTTTCTTTGGAAGAGGATGAGAAGAGTAGATTAGTGCCTTTTAAGTCCATTGGGTTGTGAAGTCATGACCCCCACCTTTTTAACTTCTTTCAACAGGAAACCTTAACAATGTTCCCAGCATCAAATTTTTTGTGGTTGGCTTTCTTTTCCAAAACCTTTTTCTGAAAGTAGTGCTTGACCAATCCCCTACCCGCTGCTATTTCAAACTCGTCGTGGTGCATCCATAAGGGGGGCTCGATTCCTCTGCAACCTTTGGGTGGATGCCCGCCGCTCTACTCCTCTAGGGTAGGAGTGTGCGATCGTCCTTCGGCTGCAATCTTTTTTCTTGGTTTTCTTGCGAAAATGGGGCCACTCGGTGGTTTTCCATGGTCCACTCCTATCTTTGACTCGTTGGAGGCTGTTGATTCAATACTCTTGGAGATCATAATAATATGATGCTCTTGGGAGAAGACTTCCTGTTGGTTGGCATTTTTTGCTTCAGTCAAAGTTGCCTTAACAGGTGGATCAATTTCGCCCCTTATTGATGAGACCTGTGGTGCCCCATCTCTGAACTTTTCTTTAATTGTGTCTTTCCAAATTGTATCTTTCCCGCTTTAACCCAGCTGCTCTGGTCCATGGATCGGAGCTCTGGTTCCAGAGCCACTTCCTCCGTATATAGGTTCTCCAATGATAACATATAGCAGCCCCTCTCTTCATCATCAAGGTGAGGGTTATACTGAAAGGCTAGAGGTTTCTTTTTTAGGCATACCAAATTTCATTGCTCGCTATTTTTTATTTTGAGCACCAGCCCCTTGATCTTCTTTTGATATACCGGATTTTTCATTAACTCGGTTAGGGGAACAGTTATTTTAAGTTTCCTCATTTCATGTTCCAGGTCGAAAGGGGTGATTCTTTCTTGACAATATTTATTCTTAGATGATTTCTGGAGCAAGATTCTGAGGGGAAAACCATCCTCTGTACATGTCCACTTAGATCTTTGTCTTGAGTTGAATATTGCTTGTGTTTCATTAGTTCGAACCTCATGCCAAAATATACGACCTGAGAACTGATCCTCTTCTTGGAAACAATTCGACACACCTGAAGTATTTTGTTCATTCGAGAGTGATTTCTCGTAATCTTCTCTAGTGAGGTATACAAGAGAGGGATCTTTCTCCATCCAGCTCAGGTGTTCACCCAATTTTTTATATGCAACCTTTGTTGGGATTTTGACCAAGTCATTTCTATCGCTGATGATTGGTAACTTTAACGATTGATCCTCGTTCCCCATTTCTTTAAATGCCACTTGAGGATTGTTGGGTCGTATGTTCTGCACAAGAGGACGAGCCAAATATCGTCTGAGAGGACTGCTATTTTCTAATTCCATATTGGTGATCGTATTTGACATATCTTTGATAATGTGGGTCATTTCCTCGATCTTTGCATCTTGAGAATATTTTATTTCTGAAGAAATGCCTTCCTTCTTGGCCTTAGGGCAGTGGGTAGTCATACCATTAAGGGGCTTGGGAAACCGCAGAGGTTCATGACGTTTTACCACCCATCTTGGTGTTCTGGGAGGTGGTGGAGCTGGTCCTCTACCTCCTCCTCCAGACATGAGGTGGTTGGCGTTTGAATTCTATGCCTGTGAAGTAACGAAGGACTTGGGTGGATTGTGTTGATGTATATGTAACTTCGGAATGTATTTCACATATATGTATATTGTATTCCTATAGAGATGGTATTATTCCTCTATAAGGAAGTGTCGTCATTTATATTGTAAGTGTCGTAACTTATACTTGATGGGTTATTAGACCACCTTGTTTGGGGTCGGCCCTGTATAAGTCATGTGGGTCAAAGGGTTATTAGACCACCCTATTGGGGGTCGGCCATGTGGGTCAAAGGGTTATTAGACCACCCTATTGGGGGTCGGCCCACTCAGCATTATGTTATGTGGTTAAGTTCGAGCCGACATGAGTTAGGTAAAAAGGCAAGTCAAGTCAAGTATAAATAGAGTGCGGGAGGCACTCTATTTACTCACTCACTTCTCACACATGCTCTCAAGGAGGAGAGGCGCACTTATGGAGGAGGAGGATTGCTTCTAGGTTATGGCTATCTCTATTGGTTGGTTGTATCATTGCTCTATCTATCTCTGAGGAAGTTATTGGGGTTTTTCACCTTTATGGTTTTCCCCAAGTAAATCTTTGTGTCTCTTGTGTGCTTGCATTATTGTCTCCATGATTGATATACTGTAGATATGCTGTACATGTTGTTCTCTCAGTTAATATCCTAGATCATATTGAAGTAAATTCTGAAAATTCAACATGGTATCAGAGCTAGCCTGAAAGAAGGCATGATATGGCATGTATGACACTTGTTGCACTTACAATGCTAGGGCTTGATATAGCAAAAACCAGTCATCGTAGAACTTTCGCTATAAATCCGTTTTGGCAAAGTTTTCGGATCTGAAATTGTTACAGGCCGAAGCTACGATCTCCAGGTATCTTGTGTCCAAAGGACAACCTCTAAGTCGTTGTACTTTGTGATTTATGATCTGTACAATATAGGGTTTCTGCCTCTTCCAGATCTAAGTCAAAATCAGGTGACCGTGGGAAAAATGTCATATCTTGGGCTAGGAAGCTCCAAATGCAATTTCGTAAAAAGTGACAGGTAGTACACAGTCTGCACTATCTCAGAAAACTTTTTCAGAGGCCGAAGTTGAACCAGTGACACGTGGCACACCGTACAAGTTCGCTCTCTTGTATTATCCCATAAACAGGTCACGTTGCGACATTTGGCATAACTCTCTCTCAGAGAGTCCAATTGAGGTCAGACCTGTCAGGATGGAAAGGTAACAGGCCTAGATATATCAGAAAACTTTTTCAGAGGCTGAAGTTAAAACAGTGACACGTGGCACGCCGTACAAGTTCTCTCTCCTGTTTTATCCCAAAACAGGTCACGTTGCGACATTTGGCATATCTCTCTCTCAGAGAATCCAATTGAGGTCAGACCTGTCAGGATGGAAAGATAACAGGTCAGGCTATCTCAGGAAACGTTTTCAGAACCTGTGGATCAAAAATTTCGGAGTTACACCAGAAACAATCAGGTACATATTTCTGTCAAAACAGAATTATTTTTTGGTACCTTCATTCATGGCTTCCGGAATTTAGGGCTTTGGAGAAAGTTGGAATTTTTGTAATCGGAGACCACGGCTGGATGCTACTCATCAAAATAGAAATTTAGAGACCAAGATCAGAATTTTTGGTTGGGCAGAAGGCCGGGCTTGATTAGACCCTAGTTCGGGACTTTGATCAGAAAAGTGGAAAATTAGGGCTTCTGTAAAAATGGGAATTTTTGAAATCTGTGACCACGGCTGGAAGCTCCTCAGAAAAATAGAAGCTTAGAGCTTTGGATCAAACATTTTGATGGGGCAAAAGAGTGGGCTTCATCAAACCCCAGTTCAGGGTCACGTCCAGTGAATCTAGAAGTTTCAAAGGCAAAATTGAGGAGTGAAACTTTGCAGTTTTCAAATTCTGAATATACCAACTTGATCAGCTCATCAAGGCACATATTTCTATCCTATCAGAAGTTTGAATTTTTGGGGTTTCTCTGACAAAACCATATCCATCTCAAGGTCCAGTTCTTGCAAATCAAGTGGATTGGGTTAATCACTTGCATAAGTGAAGAAGTTCCTGTTTCAGAGGGAGATGAGGCTAAGGCCTTACATAAGAAGATTACAAGTGATCTCGACAGGTATGACTCATCGAGGTATGTTTTGAGATTTGTTCATAATTAATTTTATGGTATGCTTGTCTTCATATTATCACGGTTAGTACAATCTTGATTTTAGACTTGTCATATCACCTTAATAAAATTATGAATGCATGATAGAAGTCATTCATTTATTAGGAGTATGAAACTTATGTTTGTACTAACACATGGTGATGTTGTATGAGTTTTATGTTGTCTACTAACATGAAAGGTACACCAAGAAGACAAATCATGTTCTAGTTCAAGAACATATGATCATGAGGACAAAGATTCATCCATTGCCATGGATCTCATAGAAGATCCATTCTCGAGGTATGTATAACTTAGTTTTATAATGGTTAACTTATGAGACATGCAGGTTACTAGCACAAGTCACTAAAGAGAACCAGAAGACATTATGCGGGTATGTTAGACATAAATAGCTAGCATGCTAATCCAGGTATGTTTTTCCTATATCAAGCTAAAATCCTACCTTGTGTTAGGATCTTATACTGTTGTTGATAATAATTATTCATGAAGTCATAGGTTTGAATAATCATGGTTGGATGTATATTATTATAATTGATGATATGACTAACCAGAAGAATCATGAAAGTATAGGCTTGAATAATCACAGGTTTTATGCATTTTATATCTTATCTTGATTGATGATTCAACTAACCTGAAGAGTCATAGGCTTGAGTAATTACAGGTTTAGACATGTTATGTTTCTTATGATTTGACTAACCATAAGAATCCTTGAATGCTCATGCTTATTATTTCTGTTTGAAATGATCATGACGATACATGCTTGAGATTATTGTGTTTTAATAGTATACTAATGAATGTATGATTTTATATGAGATCACAAGGATAACACATTCATGATACTAATAAGCATGCATAGGGACCAAGGATGAATATGAGTTCAAGAACAGGTAATTCAGGAAGCAAAGATCAAGAGGGAGCACACTCCAGTTGCTCCTGCCAGAAAGCAAAGGAGCACACTCTAGTTGTTCCTGCAAGAAAGCAAAGGAGCACACTTCAGTAGTTTCTGCAAGGATGCAGATATTCAGAGGGAGTTGATCATCTCTCTACATTTCACAACAGAAAGGTGTAGAAGAAGCTACCTCAGATTAGGACTCCAGCAGCTCCTGCAAGGAAGCAAAGACTCAGAGGGAGTCCACCCAATGAACAAACAAAGATAAGTATTTGAATTGTCATTTCTTAAATAATACTGTTCAATAATGTATATACTGATGTTCCTAGAATTAGGTTGTGTATTATGCATATTAGAATAATTGCATTGATGAACAGTATACTACTAATATGCATGGGTAAGTAGCCTATGGCACTGTACAACATTCCATTGCTACTTATCTAGAATGAAACCTCTTTGCTTACATGTTGGGAGTTGTGCACACTCTTAACAATGTTCTGGTAGAGATTGGAAGGCATCTAGAAAGTTACGGGATATGGATAAATGTTGTATTGAAGCATTGGCTAAGATAATTGCATGACTGTATGGCATATTTCTTTATGTGTAAGAATTTGTTCTGAAAACTATAAGATGTTTTCTAATCATGCAATTTAACTTGTTGTGTAGGAAAGATCATATGCCATCTCCTACAAAAGGACTACAACATTTGTTCCAGCAAGAAAGATATCTATTGAAGATATTGAAGTTCCCAGGATTTGGGATGAAGAAATGGAATGCCATGATCCGTAGATCATGAAGAAGATGTTTGGGATGCAGTCCCAAGACCTGACAGGGAGTCATATGTATGCAGATTGAAGAAAGCCTTGTATGGCTTGAAGCAAGCTCCCAGAACTTGGTATGGTGAAGATAGATTGATTGCCGACACGCAGCGGAAGCTTACTACCGAGTTCGAGATGAAGAACTTGGGGATGATGCACTATTTGTTTTTGGCATGGAGGTGTGGCAAAGTGCAGATAGAATCTTCCTTGGACAAGGGAAGTATGCAGTAGAGATCCCAAAGAGGTTTGGGATGATGGATTGCAAGGCCATGGCCACACCTATGGCATCGAATCTGAAGCTTCTATGTGATGCTTCATCTGAGTCAGTTGATGTCTCTATGTATCGTCAGATGATTGGGTCCTTGATGTACCTGAAGAACACGAGACCAGACATTTGCTTTGCTGTGAACACATTGAGCCAGTTCTTGACGGATCCGAGAAGTGTTCACCTGGTTACTGTAAAGCATGTTCTGAGGTACCTGAAGGGTACAGTGGATTATGGGCTCAGGTATGAGGCGAATCAAAAGTTTAACCTGGAAGGTTATGTTGATTCAGATTGGGCTGGCAGTGCTGCAGACAGGAAGAGCACATCTGGGTGCTGCTTCAGTATGGGATCAGGTGTGATCTCTTGGTTTAGCAGGAAGCAGTCCTGCGTAGCACTGAGTACAGCTGAGGCAGAGTATGTTGCAGCCTGTTCAGCTAGTTGTGAGGCAGTATGGCTACGGAAGCTACTGTCTGAGTTATTTGATCTCTCGTTGGAGGCTACTGGTATCTTCTGTGATAACCAGAGTTGTGTGAAGCTGTCCGAGAACCCAGTGTTTCATGACAGGTCGAAACACATAGAGATCAAATATCACTATATCAGGGATATGGTGCAGAGAGGAGCTGTGAAGCTCCTGTATGTTGCGACGGACGAGCATATTGCAGATGTGCTGATGAAGCCACTAGCCAGGGTGAAGTTCGAGTACTTCAGAGAGAGGCTTGGCGTGCTTCAGATCAAGGATACTTCGAGGAAGAAGTGATGGACACATTTGCTGAAGCCATTCCAAGCATGTTGGGAGGAGGATCCTTCACATGGCTGTGGATGTAAGCGTTGGATGATGAGCATCAGGATGATGTTCTGGTTTCTGCTTGGATATGATCAGTTGGATCATTTTATGTATGTATGTATGCATCATGTTGGATGCTTGGACCATGTATTTGTATATGTATCAGGTGGATACATTATATGATCAGGTGGATCATGTATGGTGATATGTATCATGTATTTGTATTTGTATCAGGTGGATACATTGATGATCAGGAGGATCATGTATGATGATATGTATCAGGTAGATACTTGGTATGCATCAGGTAGATGCATTGATGATCAGGAGGATCATGTATGATGATATGTATCAGGTAGATACTTGGTATGCATCAGGTAGATGCATTGATGATCAGGAGGATCATGTATGTTACTTGGTATGCATCAGGAAGATGCATTGATGATCAGGTAGATCATGCAGCAGGATGTTGCAGTGATGATCAGGATGATCATAGATGACGAGCTTCAGGATGTTGCTCCAGATGACATGCAGCAGGATGTTGCAGTGATGATCAGGATGATCATAGATGACGAGCTTCAAGATGTTGCTCCAGATGAATTGCAGCAGGATGTTGCATTGATGATCAGGACGATCATGGATGACGAGCTTCAGGATGTTGCTCCAGATGACTTGCAGCAGAATGTTGCAGTGATTATGATCAGGACGATCATAAGTACATCAGGATGATGTATGGTGAGTATCAGGTCGATACTCTGTGGCCGTGGATCAGGTTGTGCAGATGAGCATGTCTGGGAGATCCTATAGGTCGGAGTTGTGTACCCGTAACAGCCTGGGATGCTCTTTCGAGACATTTCTCTGGGAGGACATGTAATTTGTGCCCTGGGAGATTTCAGGTCGGAGTTGTGTACCCGTAACATCCTGAGATGCTCTTGCGAGGTTTTGTCCTATGGCATGTAATTTGGGCCCTGGGATATTTCAGGTCGGAGTTGTGTACCCGTAACATCCTGAGATGCTCTTGCGAGGTTTTGCCATGACCACATGTAATTTGTGCCCTAGGAGATCTCAGGTCGGAGTTGTGTACCCGTAACATCCTGAGATGCTCTTGCTAGGTTTTGTGGTGGACCACATGTAATTTGTGCCGTGGGAGATCTTAGGTCGGAGTTGTGTACCCGTAACATCCTAAGATGCTCTTTCGAGGTTTTGTGGTGGGGTCACATGTAATAGCGCCCTGGGAGATCCTCCAGGTTGGAGTTGTGTACCCGTAATATCCTGGGATGCTCTTTCGAGGTTTTGTGACGCACGTAATAAGTCCTGAGGATTCCACAGTATGGCCAGTGATGATGAAGACCTGCAGGTGGTGGGCCTACATCCAGTATGAAAAAGGACTGGCTCTGTAGAACTTCCTATGACGAGTAGATTCAGAGATTGATTGAGATAGCAGCAGCAGTGACGATGATGATGACTCGATGACGATTATCCAGTGACGATGATCCAGAGAAGATGACTTGTGCTAGAAGAACTGTGCTGAGAAATACCTTCCTAGTTAAGAGGGAGTGTTGATGTATATGTAACTTCGGAATGTATTTCACATATATGTATATTGTATTCCTATAGAGATGGTATTATTCCTCTATAAGGAAGTGTCGTCATTTATATTGTAAGTGTCGTAACTTATACTTGATGGGTTATTAGACCACCTTGTTTGGGGTCGGCCCTGTATAAGTCATGTGGGTCAAAGGGTTATTAGACCACCCTATTGGGGGTCGGCCATGTGGGTCAAAGGGTTATTAGACCACCCTATTGGGGGTCGGCCCACTCAGCATTATGTTATGTGGTTAAGTTCGAGCCGACATGAGTTAGGTAAAAAGGCAAGTCAAGTCAAGTATAAATAGAGTGCGGGAGGCACTCTATTTACTCACTCACTTCTCACACATGCTCTCAAGGAGGAGAGGCGCACTTATGGAGGAGGAGGATTGCTGCTAGGTTATGGCTATCTCTATTGGTTGGTTGTATCATTGCTCTATCTATCTCTGAGGAAGTTATTGGGGTTTTTCACCTTTATGGTTTTCCCCAAGTAAATCTTTGTGTCTCTTGTGTGCTTGCATTATTGTCTCCATGATTGATATACTGTAGATATGCTGTACATGTTGTTCTCTCAGTTAATATCCTAGATCATATTGAAGTAAATTCTGAAAATTCAACAGATTGGTGTGAGCGAAAAATTCTTCACTCACTGCAAGGATTCTCTGAAAACTAGGACCAACACAAGGAGTGTGATGATCTTGGGGAAAATGGTTCTTGCTCAGGGGTTTGGACGATGAACTCAAATGGAGGGAATTGGGGGCCAAACAGATGGGACGCGAAACTTCACTGATCGCTCGGTGAGGTAGACCGAAATCTCCCACATCTATGTCTCCAAGAAACTGAGTCTTCTGGGGCCAAAAATTCTTTGTGGCTTGGGTTCTAGCGAGTGTGTCTTCATCCAGATTCCAGGTTTGCTTACTATGGAGTCGCTAGGTAGATAACATCCTGCAACTCAATTTCCTCCACCATGAAACTGAGAGCGTATAATTTTTTTATTATACCCAGGGAAGATTTATCTTCTTGATTGTGTCCCCGGCAACGGTGCCAAAAAATATGTTAGTCCCAGAGACGTTCTAAGGATTTCTTTAGAACTGTGCCTGGGAATCAATAATACTTTCTGAAATTCGTCCTGAATTGAAACATAGCTGACAAAAAATAATTGTAGAATTCAAATCTTGAAATATAAATGGGCAGTATTCCAATGTACCAAAAATCAAACTTAGAGTAGAAAATAGAAAATGAATGGCATAAGATAAAGGTATTGCAGAAGTAAATCTTTATCCTATGTTTGAAGAATGACGTGTTGAGCCGAAGAGAGGAATTCTACAATCCTAACAAGATGAACACAAAACCACCACTGGATAATACAAGGATACCACCTCCAAACCAATTAGCATGAATACTTCAATTACTAACCATATTAGAAGAAATAAAATTAAGCAAATGCACTCATATTGAAATCAGAATTGCTCTGTTGATCATACATACATGGAAGGGATGAGAGACAGGAGAAGGAACAAACTGAACAAATTAAAACTTTGAATCCATAAAAATCTCCAAGATATGGCAAAAGTATTTCTCTTTCTGTATTGATCAAACTATCCAATATATGAAGTGATACTTCTTACAAAAGAGAGCCAACCATTGGCTATTTCCGTCACCACTATATATAACCCTCTATCCCTAAATATGAGATGTTACCAAAAATTGTTTCTACCCAATGGCTTAGAAAAATCAAAATGAAATATTACAAAAGTTGTTACAGCCCCACGACCTAAAAACTCTGTTCATGGTTCTTAACCAAAATCTATTACAAAATAAGAATAATATCAAGGATTTACGGTTGACCCACGTGCTGCCGGGTTCCACGCTGCTAAGGCAGAAAAAGGCTTTGCAGCATGGAAGCGGTCCCTACCTCTGTCTAGATGGCACTAGCTGTAGCTACTACTTTTTCTCTGGTGGACTATTCCAATCGCTGAGCTTTGCTGAATCTGGTAATGCTTTTCCAATCTCTACCCATAGGATATTGATAATACTTGAGCTCTCTAAGAGCTTAATCAAGTTCAGTATAGGGCTTGAAAGAAGCCTTCGGGAGACTATTGAAAATAGCTTGCAGGAGGTCGAGGACTTCAAAATTCTTGTGCAACTTTTCTATAACCGCTTTTCCATTTAGCTCCTGCATAGTATCAATCATGCAAATCTCAGAATCCCATACTTCTGTCATTAGTGTAATGTAATGCTCCAGTGGGTGCAGATATCCGTTCCCATCCTAGAAAGAAGGAAGACCAAGAGGATAGGTCACCTTGAACTGCTCCTTGAAGGAAAACACATCCTTCTTCAACTGAACTGCCATGTCTGCTACGTTCTGAGCTAAAGTATGCTTTGTGACCACCTTGTTTGCTTCCATGATTAATTTGGTTCTATCTCGGAAGTCATATGTTTGAAGTTCTGCAAAGGTTTTCTCATTCAAGAATTCAATTACTTCTCTAGCCTCATGATCCTTTTTATTCACCTGGCCTATTACGTCTCTCGCGTCGAGAGTAGCGGTTTTAGCTATCTCTGCTTCTTCATGCAGGGCCACGCTGAAATGGTTCAACTTGGATTTTATCAAGGCCGCTATCTAATTCCATAACATAGTATTGGTGCCTCAGATTGAAGGTTTGTCGGTGAGTTTGGTGGATAGCTCCCGTACCTTACCCTGGAGCTCATCCACTGTCTGCTGGAGTTCTGAGATAACCTGATCTCTCTTCATCAACTTCTCGTTTGTATTGAAAAGCTCGTCACATTTCGCCCTTAGCTGAGTTTGTACTTAATTTAGTTGTGCATCTTTAATGCTCATCTCTGCCACTGCTTGTGCAAGCTTGTCAGTTGGATCTGTTGTCGATTAGGATTGAAATTTATCCACTTTTTTCTAGAGGAGATCCTAATTTAGTTTTCTTGCCTCCTCCAATCCCCTTCTAACTGGACAATCTTCTCCTTAAGCGTCTGACCTACACTGACGGATTTCTCTAATTCTGCTTGAATCTTAATGACCTCTCTTGTCTGATAATGCTCCGCTGCAGGAATATTTAGCTTCTTTTTAAGGCCTGCCACCTCCTTGTCCTTTTCCTTTAATATGGCCTGTAATGGGGCCCTATCGTCTGGATTTTGAACTGCCTTCAGCACCTGCTATTCTAGATCAACTATTTTCAACTGTTTGGATTTATTTGATGATTTCTCATTTCTTAGTTGTTTCTCCAGCTTATTTACTACATCTTGTGACTTGTTAGTGCTCATAGTGAATTTACACACATCCATGAATACTCCTTCTCTTGTCTACCTATGAAAATCCATGATATCTTGAGAGGGTATTTGATCCAAATTTATAGTTACTTGGGTAGCTTTAAAATTCGACGGTGCCTTCTTTCCACTAGGTGCTATCTGCTCTAAGATAGCCAATTTAAGGGCTCCCTGCTTTAGACCCAACGCGGATAGCATCCTGGAAGTTGTTCCAGTATCTAACTCCTTCTTAGGAAATAGTGACTTTTTGAGATCCATGTTGTCCTCCTTAATTTGAGCATAATGTCCAAACAATCCTTTCCTGAAAAAGGATGTAGTAACTAAAGATCCCTCTGCATCTTGAGTCTCATGTCCTTGTGGCCAGACGGCAGAAGGAAAGGTCTCAAGAATGACAGGTACCACTGGGGGTGATGCCAGCTTAACCTCTGAAGTTACACTAGACGCTCCTTTTGTTTTCAACTTTTTACTTTTTGACCCCACACTTCCAGACCCATCACCTACAGTATTGATCACTAATTCTGACGTCTCCCTTTTCCCTAGCATATCAATTTTCATGGGCGTTGGGACAACCAGCGAACCCAAATATTTTCTTGGCATTAATGCGGCCTAACATTGAGCCCAACTTTCCAGATTTTCCATCTTGTCAAGTAGGGGGTGCGGCTCGTGGTGGTATGCTGCTGAGTGGGCCAACTGCCTCTTTGCAGAGATAATCCCTCTGGGGTCACAGGGATGTATCATGCTTAAAGGGAAACCATAGGAGGCTAGAATTTCTTCAACCTCCTTCTGAGCGGCTTTGTCTCATACCTGAAAAGGACCGGCCTCACTAGGAACCTTAAACGTTCTCACATTGTTTCCCTTCATAAAATGCACTTCGTCGCAATTAAACCTATGATGAATAAACTCTAGTGAGAATAACCAGGGAGTCATAAAAATAGGGAGCCTGTAGGGAGCTAATTTTGCCCCATATGCCCTGATCTCGACATGAGTCTCAAAACAAAACCAGTCGTCCAAAGCCTCATTTGGATTAAGCTGAAGGATTTGCTTACATTCTAGAAAGATTCTTGGTGGGAGGTCGTCAAACAACAGTGTGTACACCTTTGCTACGACAGTATCAACAAAGGTGGAAAACTTCTCTCGAGGGAGAACCGGAATTACTGACCTATCGAGATCATTTTTGTCGAAATAATCCTTGTTGTGACAGATGATCATGTATAGGAGAATAGAGCAATACCGAAAAACTCTCTTGGACGTGAAACTCGTCAACTGGAGGTGTATGGACTGGGCGAGGAATGCTGACAAGTCCAGGTTGATAGGTGCTTCATGTTGAGATAGGTTCATTATAAACAACAGGCCGAGAATGGCATCATCGACTACCATGTCATTATCATAACCAAGGAATCTACAAATCATGGACAAAATTGGTTGAACAAGACCAGCGAAATCTTCCAGGCCGAAAAATGCCTAATTGTTTGAAAAGGTTCCCTCAGGGGGCAAGAACCGTCGGATGAAGGCATCCCTGCTTTTCGAGGACAGCTCACGAATTTTGTTTGATAACACCTCCTCATCAAATGTGGGTGCTGAGGCGTTTTCCTCAGACTCTGTCAACTCCATAATTAGCTCTCTGCTAACTGGGCATACCACGTTTCCTACCTGGGACATAATAGCCCTTCTTTCTGGTACATAGCAATCTGCGCACCACTGTATTACTTCTGGAAAACATCTAGAAGGAGGAAGAACCATTTTAGCCAGCCCGTATCCCCAGAGATTAAGAAAATCGTTTCTGATTTTGCCTGTTCTCCTGCTTGTAAAGCCAACTCATGCAGGTTTGGGAAGGAGGAGACAGGGTCATGCACATCAAAGAAAATATCGCTGAGGTGCTCCTCAGGAATACCGAAGGTGGAAGCAATAGCAACCTCGGGGACATCCTCAAAGGCCATGCCAGTAAAGGATTGGAGCAGGAAGTACAGGCTATGGGATGCTCTGAGAGCTTGAAGAATTTGGGTGAGGAGGAAAGGCAGAGAAGCCCTAAAGATGGAGAATAATGTGAAATGACTTCCCCCTCGGGGCGGTATTTATAGGAAGGGACATGGGGTGGCTGGAATAAATGCAGGTTTTATGTGGAGCTTCGAGATTAGCTTGTTAACTAAAGCGTAGGTGCTTTATTAAATGACAGATTTACATCATTTAATGACAGAGGTAAGTCAGCATAAGTGACAACAGAGGTGACCGTTCAGGTACAGCTTGAGGTGAAGCAAAGGGGTAAGGATGCACTACAGCAAGATGTGGCAATCTATAACCAAGGAGTGGTTTCAAGGTCGTGAAAACATGGTTTGGGGAAACCGCCCATAGGGCCCTGACTCCGCTAGGGACTGCCATGTGGCAATGGCGGGTTTTAGTTCAGGGGTAGTATTGAGGTGTTAAAACTCATGCGCCTTATGAGCCTTGAAACAATTACTACCTTTTATCAGTCCTTTCGGAGATCTCGAGATACATGTTCTCACCTGCATACTCTTTAAGTGGGGACCCAGTCCCATTGTCAAACAGTTTCCCAAGATTTTGCAAACCGTCTTTACCTGTTGGTGTGGTTTCAGGGCCCCTGAAACATGGTTTGGGGAAACCGTATTTCGCTCCTTGAATAGCCGTGGAGGTGACACGCGTCCCAGGTGGTTTTCTTTCAGGGACGTCTTGGAAGCGTTATGGTTAGGACCACTCTGTGCATCCTGATGGAATTATGCTTGTTGACGTCCAATATTTAATCCACTGAGGTATAAGTTGATTTCTTCTTCCTTTATATAACAAATATGTCTCTGCTCTATAGGTGTTCCCACTTATAGGCAGTGGTTCCCCTCACGAAAAGATTGAATTGTCTGTGGCTACGTCTATTGACAATAGTATTACTAAGAGTGGCACAAAAGGATCCAATAACAACATTGTTGTTTATGAAAGAAGGTTGTTTACATGTTCTGGTAGTCTGTTCATTTTTTTTAGGAACTGAATTAAATTTCTAGTACTAATACGAACTGATTTTGCATAATCAAACTGTGACATCCTAAAGTTTTAATTAATCCAGCAGGAGTCTTTTTTTATTCTTTCTTTTGTAACCAGAGGTTTATGCATGATGATTAATACCGTCTTAAACCTCTAAGTACTTTTCTAGTCCTTTCCTTCACAGAGGTATGCAAAGAAGATCCCCATATTGTAACTCAAACTGATTATAAATAAAGTATGTTGATTCTTATCTCATTTTGAGCTTGATGGTACATATGTTATCAATTTTATGCTTTCTTTTCTTGGTTGTTATATTTCTGATGTAGATTAATTTTCAACATTTTTATTTATGTTATTTTATATTTTTACCTTCTAAAAACAAAACATCAGATAAGGGAAGTAAATGCTTTTTTGACTGATTGATGTTAGTATACTTAGGTTATAAATCAAGGTAAAATTACCGAATATCTTACAACTATCCCAGTAAGATTCGAAATTGTTGGTCTTAGGACTTTCATTCCTTTGCATCCACACTACTCACACACACCAACCGTCCCACTACAACTCACTGAATGTATGAAAAGGAGAGACTAGTTGAAAATAATAATCTCAACATGCAGGGATATCAATGATCAACAATAAGGGTTATTGATGGGACAGGATGATAGGCATGGCCACAAGTGATTCCTCCACTGTTTCCTTGCAGTAATGGGAGTCCCCTACCTTGGTCCATCCATTTCCTTTTTATATGAGAAGGAATAAATTGAGGGTGGTTACCAAGTGGTTGGAGGAGTTACAACCGAGCAAGTTGGTTTAAATAACTGCCCAACTTCCCTCATTTTTTAATTTTATTTATTTTTATAATTTTTCAAGGACATTCACACTTAATCCATAGGCAACATGTGAATGATTCGCTTCTTGTCAGTGTACAAGATGCAAACTATCATTTTTTGTTGCATTCACACCTAACGAACTAGCAGGTTGCGAATGATTCACACCCAATGAACTAGCAAGGTAGGAATTACTAGGGAATTCGCCCCTAATGGACAACAAGGGTGTGAATATGATCTTTTTGGGGTTGAAAATTTTCATAATGAATGGGAAGGAGCTAGGGTTTCACTTCTATGCTTAAGGGCATCAAATAAGGGTCAAATCATAGGCTCTTCCATTCATAAATGTCATTTTTGTGAACATATAATGACACTTTTAAGTGTCGACTTTTGAACTATCGTCATGGATGGAGAAGTGTTGATTGATCTATAAAAGATGCCCCCTAATGTGTGAGGTTATAAGGGAACCTGATGGAGGAAATACATTATAAACATATGTGGAGTGGTAGGTGGAGTAACATGGCCGACATTCCAAGATTCTTAGTTCTGTCAAAGTACCTGAGATAAAAAATAAAAAAAATTAAAAAAAAAATGATAATAATAATAATAATAATGGGTGTCAGACAATATTTTTCCCTAGGATGGACATGTCCATGCTCAAAATGATAGAACATGGCTGCCAAATTGTGTACACTATGGATTCATGACATATAAGAATGTATTGATCATGGCCACGAAATAATACACAATGGATCCATGTGATATATATAAACGGGCTATGCCCATGAAGATGATATATAGTGGATCCATGTCAATCAGAAGATCATATCCAAAAATAGATACACAATGGATATATGTCAATTTGGAGATTATATCCATAAATGAATACAATGTGGATCTATGTCTCATCATGCATCAGGGAAACAATATGTATTGAGTTGAGTAATGGTTCTCCCAATGGTACTAGTATCAAATGAGGTGTGGTACAGTCTTGCACAACTCGAGAAATAGAAAAATGTGACTGTGCTATTGTTGGCCCAAGGTATTCCATCCAAACTACCTAGAGGTACGAATCCTACCCATGTGAATAGATGAGTTGAATTTGAACATGGAGGATACAATTTGATTATTGATCATTGATGTATATTGTTAACAAACACGAGGTAACCCACCGATGATGATAATGGGAATCAAGGTACCTAGTACAATCTATCAAGTGTGAATAGATTTATTGGATTAGAACACTTACGGAATCTATAGAGTAGGAAACATTAATGTACTCCCACTAGCCAATAGCGAGGGAACCTTCCACTGATGACTACAATCCCCAAGGTACTACCAATAATCTAGACCTCATTCCCAAAGAAAGATGAGTTGAATTCGATGGGAAGAGACTTGTTGGAAGGGAGGCATTAAGGCATCCCCCATCATCCAACATGAGGAAATATCAAGGTTTGATTTGACTTAGGAAAGGATTGGGACAATTTTTTGCAGAACGGACCATCGAGTATGTCTCCTGCATACACCAAATGTAAATAGTGTAGTAAATAGACCTCCTAAGCAACAAATGATAATGAAAGCTATTTACAAGGGCAAGGAATTCCACCAATGATGAAATGGAATCCAAGGTAAAACATGAATCTCAAAATTTGAATAGATTTCTTGATGTTGAAGATTAAGGGAAACCACTCAATTAGTGACCAATGATGAATTGTCTCTGTTGAGTGAAAGGTTTTGCGTCAACCCCACTAAAGGAGCTCATTATCTATAGTATTTCATGTTAAAGTTATAACATCATGAGTCATTCTCCAATTCAATCTTGTGTGCCAATATTGAGCCTTGTGTGTCGAGGTAGTGCCTTGTAGGAGCCTAAGTCAGACTCAGGAAACTTGGAGAAGAATCTTGATTTGGAATCAAGAATGAATAATCCTCATGTGTTGAGGTAAGTGATTTGTATGTCAAATTGATGGTGATGTACAATATTGTTTGTCAAGACTAAGGTCTTGTATGTCAATATGGATCCTCATGTGTTGAGGTGGTGCCTCATGTGTTTAGGTAATGCTTTGCATGTCAAAGCATGAATGGTGTGTAATGTACTACTAACCATGGTTGAGCTATTAAGTCTCCTCTAGATGGACTGTCCACCTCTAGATTGAATTAATTTAGCATATGACCACTTGGAACGATAGCAGAACAAAATGATCACATAATTGGAAAAATATCCTTCATATATTTGATATGATAGATAAATTAAAGTTGGCACATGTGGACCATGCAGATAAGACAAGAGATAAAGATAATATGTGATAAGATAAGAGAGAACTCAATTTTCTCAGTAATGATAAAGACTTCAGTTAAATAAGAGAGAACTTGAATTGTTAAACTTTAGTGATGTTAACGAGAAAGACTTCAGTTAATTAAAGGAGAATTTGAATTATTCACTTCAGTGATGTTATCAAGAAGGACTTAGGTTAAAATAGTTAACTAAGTGTTAACAAAGAAGATCTAGTTAACTAAAGTCTTTTGCATGTCAACAATTGAGTTAAACTAAAATATGACACTTATGTTGAACTAAAAGACAACACTTAAGTTACGACACTTGAGTTGCAACACTTGAGTTACAACACTTAAGTTATGACACTTGCATGATGTCACTTGAGTTAGCCTCCTAACTAAGTGACCTAGCATCTAAATGAAGGGAGAGTTCATCCTGAATTTAGAAGATAAAAATAGAATCTGAAGCATGAGAAGTATGATATATATATGTTGTGCAGGATTGATGAATTCAATGTGAGAGCAAATTCTCTTCTCTCTTGAAGGTAATCCGCATTCATTGTGCATGTAACCAAAATCAGCGAATTGGTTTTGTGCATATATTATTCTGAGTTCTATTCTCCCATCTTCTCTCTTACTCTATGATTGCACCAGGAGTGCTTGGTATTCTCTATGATAATGCACCAGGGGTGATTGATGTGATATGATCATTGTAAAGACATTCTCTGCTATCTATCAATATTCTAAGGAATATTTTGTTGGGGTTTTCTCCCTCAAGTACTAGAGGGTTTCCCATGGTAAATATTGTGTCTCGTGTGAATGCTTATGCTTGTTTATTATTCATTTGATTTCAAGTACTACTATAATTCTGCATTAAGATCAAAAATTAACATTCCATACTCAGGGATCAAGACATTTTGGAAGAAGTTAGACTGTGCATCTTTGTAACTCTCTTTTTACTGTCTTATTTGAATAAAATGGAAATTTATGTGATGCATTGATTCCTACATAGATTTAGCTTCGATTACAGTAAAGATTTTACTATCAATTACCTGCTCTGTGTAAGTTGTAATCAAGTACTTGTTTCAGATTTAAAATAGTGTTTTGAGTTTGAAAATATTCTTGGTGAATGTATGAGTTTATAGACTGTCAACTTATATATTCATCTTTGTTTTCCTTTTCCTTTCCCCCTTGTCTTTATGTTCATTTTGTGTATGGATCTCAAAGTGAATGCCCCTAACTACGTGAAGTGTTGCTGATCATTTGAAATATAACTAAGGGATTTTACTAGATCCCTAACCTCTCAACCTATTCGATATACCTTTCAACCAATCAAAACCATCCCAAGTTTAAGATGTTCTAGCCATGTCGCATTTACAGTCATGGGACATTTTCTAGCTCTAACATCGGGAAGCTCGGACATTAACTTAGCAAAGGCTAAATATTTCCTATATTTGGTTGATGTGAAACCTAAATTGAAATCATGAAGAATAATGATCCATTTACTATAATTGACCCAATTATCCGTAAAGACAAGATGAGTTGAAACAGATTGACATCTGCAATAACAGTTGTTCTTCTAAGGATAATGCAATACCCAAGCCTTTGCATCGCATGAATGACAGCTAATGCCAACTTATCAACATAAGAATACCTTAGCTCAAGACTCGCAAGTTCTTGCTAAGGTAGTAAATGACATGTTCCTGGTGAGAAACATCTTCCTGGACCAAAACCATTCCTACCATGGATTCAGATGCTGCTAGATATAGAAGGAAATATATTTGTTATAATCTGGAGGACTCGGCAATGGGTCAGACATATGCCTTTTTCAATGCTTCAAAATACTTATGAGCATTATAATCCCATATAAATGGAAACCCTTTCTAAAGCAAGTGTATGAAACCTTTTGTGATTTCAGCATAGTTAGCAATGAATCATCACAAGAAATTTTCCTTCCCTTGACGGCTTTGTAATTGAAGCAAGTTACATGGGGGAGGCAACTGTACTAATGCCTCAACCTTGAATGGATATACCATTATCTCATCCTTCGAAATAATATCAACAAATAGTCTACCTAATGTGACACAAAAAATGTGTTTATGAGGATTCAGGAAAATCCTATAATAATTATATCTATCAAACATAGCCCTAAGGTGCTTGGGGTGATCCGCCCTCTTCCACGACTTTCATGTAAGGTCATCTAGATAGGATTCTACAATTTTATTAATGTCATGAAAAGAATAAGACATTGCATGTTAGAAATTTGCTCCAGCATTCTTTAAACCAAACGACATCTTCCTATAAGCAAAGGTCCCCCAAGGGCATACAAAATAGTTTTGTGTTTATCTTCAGGTTTGATTTGAATATGATTGTATCATGAAAAGTCATCCATAAATGAGAATATCTCATTACTAACACATTCATATATAATCTAATCTATGAATGGGGTAGGATAATTATCCTCTATACATGCTAATTTCAGGTCTTGAAAATCAGTACAAACTCTAATATTTCCTTGTTTTTTGTCTGTGGGTACCAAATTGGACACCCATTTAGTTAGAGGGGTAGGATAAATGAAGTTTGCTTGGAGAATTTTTTCCACTTTTGTTTTTAGAGCAGCGGATTTCCAACATGATAAGGACATTACACAAGTGGATCCCCCCTCATCAAAAACATTTCAATGTATCTGACCTTACGGTCGAAAATTGAATCTAAAAATTTGCATGGTGAGGTAAACAGGGCTTCCAATTGTTTAAATCAAAGGTCAACATCTGGATATCAAAAGGATCCATTGCCCCTATTTCTGAAAGTAGGGTCTATTGTTGAGTAGGGAAACTCTGGAGGACTTCGAGGGTGGACATTGCACAAGGAGCTTGGGTTGTATCTTTGAATATGCTATAGTTTTGAATAGCACATGCATTTGGATTGTACATGGATTTATTCAAAACATCTTTTGGTATTCTGGGCATAGTGTCATTTGCAGGTCTCTCTATATTTAATGGTTGAGCTATTTCAGTTTCGGAAATTTATTTTCCTTTATATCCTGATGTGGCTAACTCACATTTTTTATTCATTGTTTGGAGGTTTGCTTCCCAGTGACACATGAACACTTAACTTTGAATTGAATTGCCCCCTTTTGAAGAGGCACCTTGATTTCCTCCTTGCAAGGTTGCAAGGTTTGAGTTAGTAGCACCAATCATCTATTGATGTTGAGGAGGTAAATGATTAGTTGGCACAATTGGTTTCTTAGTAGCTTCATGTTGTGCAAATAACTACTGAGCAGTCTCTAACTTGAGGCATTTATAAGTTAAGTGATCTTCGGTGCACAATTGGCATGGAGATTTCACTTTCTTTTTTTCTTTTTTGCCCCTCCTCACTATTGTTATTATTGTTTGCATTATTGTTTCCCTTATTTCCATTTTTTTTGTTCTTATTCTTTTTCCCTCTAGGTTGTTGATTACCCTTAGTATTATCTATCTATATCGATATAATATCTATGGGAGGGTTGGGTTTGGGGATTTTTTTATTGTTCTTTTGGGCCTTAGGCGCATTTTGGTTGTTACTTTGTCTAGCCATGGAATTCTAAATTGAACCAATCACACCATCGGCATGAGGTTCAGGGGTTGATATGCTCTAGGATCAGTGGGAAGAATTTCATACAAAATTGTTGGCTAGGAATATACCATATCAAGTTGTTGATCCTTAATCATGACTTTTTTTCACTCCAGAGAGGGCCGCAACATCGACAATGAAAGGTTGCAATGATTTGATGAACCAATTAGTTAAGAAATCATCATGAATTTGTGTCTTCATTAAACTGTGTCTCCTTCCCCACTCATGAATATGATTGGAGATAGTGTGAACTTATATTTCCTGAATGAATTCAAGAGTTTTGTTCTGGTCTCATAGCAGACTGGTAATTGGAAAGATTTAAGAATGTCATTGCAATCACATTGAAATTCTGAAAGGAAACTCATGGTAACTTAATGTACCACTTCATTTCTACCCATGTTAAGGTCCTTTGGAAGAGATAAAACCTAATGAAATCATCCATCAAGGAGTTTGAATAACACCAAAGATGGAAATTCAGCACATGGTTTGTTGGATCTTCCTTAGGATTCCCCTCAAACTTAGGTATGTCTGAAGGAATTTTAGTAGGGATAAGGAGCCATATAGGATCATGTAAAGTTGGGTCATTGGTTAACTTCATCAGATATGGCAAGTTCAAAATATCCAAGAAAGGTAACATTTTTTGTGCCATATAATCCAAGCCCCAAGAGCATTTTTTTCCCATTGGTTTGTGTTAAAAAAAGATTAACCTGGTATATGTGGATTCCCAGGATACGTGAAAGTTTGATTATTTTGTCCAAAGTTTTGATTTTGACCAAATTGAGTTTGTATAAATGGAGTCATATTGCTTCCAGGTATGCCACCCAAAAATAGATGGTCGCCTTGGGGAGTATTAACATTTGCAGTACTAACCAGACTTATCCTCCATGTCCCAAATACAAGAACATTTCCTTGGAACATATTATCGCCCAAGGAAATCCAGCACTAGTGTCCCCTATTCAAGGATTAATTATATTGTCTTGTGGCACATTTGGTCCTAAGGGAAACGAAGTGTTCATACCTCCCATTCCTTGGAAAGGTATGTTCATCTAAGGTAGGATAGAGCCAGAAATGACTCTAGTCAATGTGGAAGGGTTGAGCATGGACATTTGTCCACTATAGGGTGGGAAAGTATGGGATGGAACCGATGGACCATTTCCTGAGGCAGTAGTATTCATTGCAATGGGAGGAACACTGACATTCATAGGTTGGAAAACTAGAAAAGTCATTCCAAAGGAGAAAGGGTTAGATCTTAATGGCATAGATGAATCCCCTCTTGTAAGAACCATTGTGGTTGGTGGAAACCATATAGATGCTCCTCCAAATGAATCTTTTAAGTTTCTTTCTCCTATAGGAATTGAACTAATTGGGGGTGTAACCTCTCCAGTGATAGGTATCTCCCTTGTATTTTCCATATTAGCCCACTCAAATGGTGGATTATTTACTGTAGGAGTGTGTAAATCAAGTTCTCGGTTGTGAAAAAAATTAGGACTCTATGGTGGATTTAACTGCCCTTCGAGGTCTGAAATATCCTCTATAGCGATAGGACCTAAGTTATCCTCGGGCTGAGTAGAAGCAATTCTAGGGGAGTTATTCAACTAACCCTCAATGTCACTAAGGTGACCTTCCTTGGACGAACTCTAAAACTCACTAGAGTTTGAAATGTTTTCTTCGTATTGGTGTTCTATTTCTGGTTCTTGGTTTTCTTCTTATGCCCCCTGAGGGGGTGGATTACTATAATCGAGTCTTTTCCTTAGCGTAGGGAACTCTCTCTATTAACGAGAGTGTCCTTGAATCCTTATGTCACAAACCAATTTTCCCATGTAATAAATGGAAAAGAAATTCAAAATAAAAGAGTTAAAATGGATAAATTCTTGTAATCGTGTGTTAAAGAGAAGTTATGAAACAAGAACAAAATGTAAAAGATAAAAATAGTTAGTTATGTTGTGGTTGGGTAATAACCAAAAAGTTATGATGTAAAATAAAGGGGTGTTTCTTTTGGTAACGTATCACTTCATTTTCTTTTTAATTGGACTTTGGACATTGACTTGGGGAGGAAGTAATTATTGGAAAGTAATCATAGTGATAAGTAATTATCGGAAAGTAATTATTAGGAAAATCGATTATCGAGAAAAGCTAGGAAAGAGGAAAAATCCCTGGCCAAGTCTATTCTTGGATAAATATCGCTTGGATTAGCAAGATCTGGTATAGTGGAGATCTTGTGAGATACATCATTACACATGCTCTCATGGAACTCTTTCTCCTGTGGAAATATTATTCTCGTCGAAATCCTATTCCCGTGGAACTCTTCTGCAACCCTAAAACGCACTTACCAAACATAAGAGATAAGTCGTGTAAACTCATATTTATTTTATGATGAAATAAAATTTGTTCCATTTCTTTATACAACATGATTATTATGAATAGATATTGTTCATGTATATAAATATTTGCATGGTGAAAATGATGGATTGTAAATAATGTTTGTATTTCATGTTTCTTTTATTAGATCCGTTCTCCAATGAGTTTCCTTAATAAAAGTGAATAAATAAATAATATATAGAAGTTAGGGTAGAGAAAAACTTACCATTTCACCTTATGGACCTAAGCAAAGTTTGATCGACCATGGTGGCTCACAAAAGAAACAAAGGAGGAATTATACAAAATTAAGAAATAAAACAAACAACACACTCTAAAAATTTCTTGAAAATATTTACGCAAGCAAAAATACTCTTCCAACGGCAAGCACTTGGTTTTTAGGACCATATATTATTCAATGAAGAGTCGCAGTTGGGGTATTTTGGAGGAAGGCCTGGGATGATTAAGGCCCAAGTCCAACCAACGAATATTGAGAGGAAATTACCCTAATATACAACACCTCAATCACCAGAGGTGAAAGCACTTAAACGGAGATGAGACAACAGATTCTATGTCTATCTCAAGTGCCACAAGATATTCCCCTTGCAACGACTTAGGAGAATACTAGGAACAATAATTAATGTCACCACTTCATGTTAGGTAGCCGGGTGGAATGGTCGCTGGTGTGAAAATCTAAATCACAGCAGATCATGGAGCTGAGTATACCTCACAAAGAAAGAATGAGTAGAAAAGATGAATTACAATGAAAATTGCAGTAAAAATGAGCATACAATTAATCATGCATGAGACAGATAGGAACATAATAGTGTGTAATCACTCAATAATTAGTATAGTCAGCGATTATGTTACAATGGAGATAATTCGAATCACCTAGAAGAATTCGAGTCTCATTCTGTCTAGCATAGGAATTGCCACCACTGGATTGCTCAGGAAGACCCAAACTCAACTCAACCGAACCAAAACTCAGTTAACTGAATACATAGACAGTTAACCGACCAACACGGGTGCATTAGTGATTTTGTCATGCAAATCACTATAAAAGGGTGCATGAGGCCACAAACAGTGGAAATCAGAGCATAAACCCCCCACAAGAGTCATCTAACTCGGGTGGACTAAACTAGAACACTGAGTTGACTCCTAAAATGTAGGGAAATTACTCATGTGGTCCTAAAATGATGCATGCAGGGTGCATTAGGTGGCTAATGGGTCCTATATGACATCTACACACCACTAGGGGGAAATGACATCATCAACTACTAGGAAAAATAAATAATGCTAAGTAGGACAAGGGTGGATATTAATTATCTTAACACCCCCCCTTAATCCAAAATTGGACATCCCAGGACCTGGTTATTGAGACCAAAGGTCACCCATACAATCAAATAAATGATAAAATAATAATTGTCCATAAAACAAGGAAATGGGGAAAACCTCATGGGAAAACCCCCCCTAAAAAATAGGACAGCAGGAAGCTCAAAAATATTTCACACCAAGTAGAGATCTGATATAAGCAAATCTCTTCTGAGTGAAAAACTTAGTGAATATGTCTGCAATCATATCCTCTGTAGGACAATAATGCAATGAGATGGTCATGTTGTGCACTAGCTCCCTAATGTAGTGCATGTGAACCTCAATATGTTTGGTCCTTTGATTTTGAACTGAGTCACTAGAGATCCTGGTGGCACTTTGATTATAAAAAAAAGGTCTACTAAAGGAGAAGAGGGAATTCCAAACTCTGTCAAGATCCCATGCAACCAAATTGACTGGATAGTTGCATTCACAACCCCTATGTACTTTTCCTCTGCTGAAGAAAGTGTGAGTGTTGTTTGCTTCTTTCTTGACCAGCAGATTGATCCTGATCCCAACATGAATACGTACCCTGAAGTATATTTCCTATCAATATTGTCTCCAACCTAGTCTGAGATAGTAAAACCAACCAAATCTAGTTGAGCACCGGTAGAATAATGAATACCAAACTCTCACATACCCTGCACATAGTACAAGATCAACTTTGTTGCTTTCCAATGCAGCTCATGTGGATCCTACATGTACCTATCCACAACACCAACAACATATAATAGATATGGTCTCGAATGTGTCAAGTATAACAAGATACCAATCAGTTGTCTGTAAAGAGTGCTATCAACTAAAGGAGTAGAACCATCTTCTTCCAATATGCTGCCGGATAGGAAAGGAAAGTTTGCGAGTTTGCAATCAATCATGTGGAACTTTTGGAGCAAGTCAGATGCATACCTAGACTTTGAAATCATGATCCCTGAAGCATTTTGAGTTACTTCAATACCAATGAACTGTTTCAACAACCCTATATTTGTCATCGAGAAGGATTTAATCAAATCAAACTTGATGTTCCTCATCCTAGTAGATGAACCACCAGTGATGAGCAAGTCATCCACATACAAGACAATCAATAGTAGGAAACCTCCCTTCTGTTGCATGTAGACATTGCAGTCATATTTGCACCTTTCGAACTTTTGTGACAGTAAGAATGAATCCATATTGGTATACCATGCCCTTGGGGCTTGCTTGAGCCCATACAATGATCTCCTCAGTTTGAATACTAAGGATGGATCATTAGTGTACCCATTAGGTTGTTTCATATAGATCTCTTCTTCTAAGTCACCATGCAAGAAGGAACTATTGACATCCATGTGATGTACCTCCCACAGATTCGAAAATGCTATGGCCAAAACAAGCCTTAATGAATCCATTCTTGCTACAGGATTGAATGAATCATTGTAGTCCAATCCCTGCCATTGTGAGTACCCCTTTGCAAACAACCAAGCCTTGTACTTGGTTGTATATACATCAAATGAAAGCTTTGTTTTGTAGATCCATTTGCACTGAACTATTTTCCTCCCTGGGGGAAGAGAGACAAGATCCCATGTCTCATTGTTCTGCAGTGACTCATATTCTCCATCCATGGCTGCTTTCCATCTCTGATCATGGAAAGCCTATATGTAAGATTGTGGATCAGACCCCACCATCATGTAGCACCTCTCAGGGAGAAGTGGATCTATATGGAAAAGTGCAATATTTGCATCTTGGTATTGAGATATTTTTATTCTGTAGTCAGATGGATCTCCAACAATGTTCCCAACTTCCTCAATAAGTTTTTGAGCCCATTTAGGATTTAGATTGGGAGTAGGTAACGGATTTGGATCTAGATCTACTAGATCTTCATACTCAATATCTAGATTTGAATCATATTGGTCTTCCTCTTTCGAATATGAATGTGGATCACCTGCATAAACATCATTAGGAGAAAATGGAGTAGGTAAATCGGTTATACCTTGTTCTTCAACTGGTTGTAGATCATGCAATGGATCTTCGTCAAACTTGACACTTCTCTCAATGAATCATCTTTTGGTTGCAATCTCCATCAGTTTGTAATCTTTTTCATCTTCTACATATCCAAGAAGGATGCATTCGCTACTTTGAGTTTGAAGTGATTTCCTCTTGTCAGAGGGGATTATGGCCCATGCCTTGGATCCAAAAACCCTCAGATGAGAGACATCATGTTTGTGACCCTTCAATGCTTTGAATGGAGTGACCCCATCAACAAATTTGTGGGGTACCCTATTCTGAATGTATGTGGCAGATTTCATTTCTTCTGCCTAGATATTTGATGGGGATCTCTTGCTTCAAGCAAGCAGGTAGCCATATCTTTCAATGACCTATTCTTCCTATCTGCTACACCATTTTGTTGTGGTGTGTATGGGACGGAATTTTGCAATTGAATACCTTTGGAAGAAGATAGCTGATGCAACTCCTTCTTGATGTACTCCCCTCCATTATATGATCTGAATGCCTTGATATTCCTTCCAGCAGTGTTCTCAACTAAGGCTTTGAAAAATTTGAAGCTTTCGAATACCTTATATTTTTGTTTGAGAAAGTAGATATAGCAGAACCTAAAGTAGTCATAAATGAAGGTCAGAAGGTATCTGGATCCATTCATTGAAGCAGTGGGAATCGGTACTAAAACATCACTATGAATCAGATCAAGTATGGAGGAAACTCTCTTTTCCTTCCCAACATCATACTTTCTCTCTGGGTGATTCCCTACCAAGCAACCTTTGCAGATCCCTTGAGAGAAATTTATGTCCAGCAAACCTTCAACCATCTCTTTCTTGTGAAACTGTTGTAGTTACTTGAAGTTTAGGTGTATGAATCTTTCATGCTAGAGTATGCTTGTCTCATTTTCATGAGTCAAGAGAGCACTTTGATGTGAATATGGAAAGAAGCACGAGAACTCATATGCCTTGGAAGCATCGTTTGCAACTCCTTTGGCTATTAGCTTCCCAGATTATATCTCTGCAACCTCACCTGTGTCAGGTCCAAATACTACTTTCTTTGGTGAACCTTTGTGTGTCATTTGATAAACATACAAAAAAATTAGCTACTGGAGAAGGAACATATAGCACATTGTTGAAATTTCCATGCCCAAGCTGTATTGTTCCCTTCCCTTCAACAAATATTTGAGAGTAATATCCCATGTGTATGCTAGGGACATTGGTGATATCTAATGAATAAAATCGCTCTCTGGAGGAAACTGTTGGAATAATTAAGCCTTCCTACCATTTATTTAATTACATAAGATGCATTAATTAATCACTTATTGGTTAATTCTATGTAATAATGAGGAAATTTCCATTGTGTGGTCCACAAGGAAACATGGGAGGATAAGATTCCATTCAAGGTGTGATCTACAAGCTACCTAGGCCACTTGGGCGCTTTCCTAAACAATTATGGATGAGTTTATGGAAGAAAGGCGCACTTGTGAAGAAAGTTGTTGCTTTTACTGCCTTTTCCCCCAAAGGAAAGAGCTAGTCAACCTAGGAAAGTGTTTTTTACACCAAAAACTTTCCTTAACACCATTTCCACTCAAATTTTGTATTTGGCATTGCTTTTACCTATATTTCACCTTCAGCTCACTAATTTAGCAATTTGTGAGCTTTTGAGCATATTTGGAAAGCCAACTTGCCACCTAGGGGAGATGGGAAATTTTAGAAAGTCTGATGGATAGAAGATTCTTTTGGCATATTTAGCCATTCGAATTATTGTTGTAATGTTATTTAATAACATCCTACAACATTCATATGTTGGCTGATGTAATTATTGTTCATGAGAAGTAATACAGAAATCTATTCTTGTGCATTATTTTTGTGTCTTTTGACTAGTTGTGTGAGATTTTTCATATGAGAGAGTGTAATTTCTTGGAGATTTCTTGGATGTGATCTGATTTTCACATGGTATCAGAGCCATCAAGATATTCTTTTCATCTATTGATTGTCTTGCAGGATCCAACAGTCTCAGGAAGGGCGCATTGATCAAACCACCGGGTGAATTCTATTATTTGTAGGGCGCGTTCTGGCATCTAGAAGTGTTCTAAAATCAGTCTGCAAGTTAATTTCAGGCTGACATGGATCATCCACATCAGATCATAGCTTAGGGATCTCATAGCTTCATGAGATGAGTCTTCCAATATAAGTTTCAAAAAAAAATTGCAGGTACAACTTCATGGGTTCGATTTCAGTTCCTCTTCTTACACCATTCAACTATGATGAATGGAAGCCAAAGATAAGTGCATATCTGAACAGTCAAGATCTCTTTGATGTGTCTATTGGATCTATTGCATAGCCTGAATACTCAGAAGAGAAATATGGTTGGCTAAATGATTGTGATAGAGCATTTGGAGCCATGTGTCTAGCTTTTTCCCCATGCATGCACTACCTTATTGATTATGCTGAATACCCAAAGGATCTATGGACTAAATTGGATAGAGTCCTTGGAAAGCACAATGAGGGTCATATCATCAATATGGAGAGAAATTGTGACACCTCCTCATATGTTATTCCTCTTCTTGTCTCGGCCTCAACCCTCTCTGAAGAAGTTGTTCTCGAAGAAAAAGAAATTGCAGAAATTTCTTCACAATCAGTTCATGTTGATGATGATCTTCCTGAATCAAATGCTTCTTGCCATGAAACAATAATTGAAGAGACTTCTTCTATGGCTCTAGAAGTTGAGAAATCAGATCTCTCTCCTTCATATGTGGCTGTTGATAATGAAAAAAGATCAACTAATAGAACTACCATTGTTGAAAAAGTTTCCATCCATTCACAGTTATATTTTGATCTTGAGAATGATAAGCTAGTTTTTAATGATTCTGTGCATACATCACAAGCTAATGGTGTGCAATATGCTGATATGTTGAATGATTTGGAGGCTATTTCAGATTTCAAGAGTGCTCCATTTGCACTCAACTATTGTGATCTCATGCTTTCTACCCATTCCTACAGGATGACTAGCGCATGTCCTCAAAGTCTCATTGAAGATGGAGACATTGCCATCACATTGGCATATTTTCTTGGAGCTGATTTAACTTCCCATGATTTGAAGCTTCAATTTCGAGACAAATCAGATCTTATTGGAGCTGAAAATTTTAAGTTCCATAATGGTCTGTATATTCATGGATTTGTTCAGTTCAAGAGCAAGCTCAAAGAGCTTCCAGATTTGCTTGCATCCACTGAAGGAGAATTCAAGCACATGTACTTGGAGCATGATCCACTTCTTCCCAAGAGGAATATACCTCCATACATTTGACCAAGTTCACACCTACTTGAGTTTGGAGCAGCAATAATTTTTGGTGTGCACGTGTCCATTTTGAGGGAAGGTTTTTCCCATGAGGTTTTCCTTCTATCCTTACTTTTTTGGGACCGACAGTATTGTACAGGGTGACCAAGTCTTGTTACTGGGCCCTTTGTATTTTATTTTCTGATATTTAGTTCATTTAAGTCAGACTTAAGAGGGGGTGTTGGAATAATTAAGCCTTCCTACCATTTATTTAATTACATAAGATGCATTAATTAATCACTTATTGGTTAATGCTATGTAATAAATGAGAAAATTGCCATTGTTTGGTCCATAAGGCAACATGGGAGGATAAGATTCCATTCAAGGTGTGATCTACAAGCTACCTATCCCACTTGGGAACTTTCCTAAACATTTCTGGATGAGTTTAAGGAAGAAAGGCGCACTTGTGAAGAAAGCTGCTGCTTTTATTGCTTTTCCCCTAAAGGAAAGAGCTAGTCAACCTAGGAAAGTGTTTTTTACACCAAAAACTTTCCTTAACACCATTTCCACTCAAATTTCGTATTTGGCATTTATTTTACCTATATTTCACCTTCAGCTCACTAATTTAGCAATTCGTGAGCTTTTGAGCAGATTTGGAAAGCCAACTTTCCACCTAGGGGAGCTGGGAAGTTTTAGAAAGTCTGATGGGTAGAAGATTCTTTTGGCATCTTTAGCCATTCGAATTATTGCTGTAATTTTATTTAATAATAGCCTACAACATTCATATGTTGGCTGATGTAATTATTGTTCATGAGAAGTAATACAAAAATCTATTCTTGTGCATTATTTTTGTGTCTTTTGACTACTTGTGTGATATTTTTCATATGAGAGAGTGTAATTTCTTGGAGATTTCTTAGATGTGATCTGATTTTCACAGAAACCATGTGGTTGGAGGGTCCAGAATCTATAAGAAAATCTTGGGATTGTGATAATCCAACCTTCAATGCATGGCATCTCTCATGATCTTCTAAATTGCTACCTGGATCAATCTTCATTGCGCCTTCTGGGAGGGAAATGTTGTGTTGTTCAAGGATTTTTTCCATTTGATCTATGGTCTTCTTCATACAAGAACTCTCAAGATGGTTACCCTTCATGCAGTATGTACACTTGGATTTCTCAAATTTATTTTGTTTTTCCTTCTTAGAGCTAGAGCATCCTTCCGACTGACTAGACTTTGCATTTTGCTTGGGTTCAAATTGTTTCTTCTCCTTTCTCTTTTGCTTCTTTTTTGCATTCTCACTTTTTGACTCTCCATCCATAATAGCTTTATTTTTGGAGGCTTTCAAGGCACCCATATGAATCAATATGTCTTGTTCTTGGATGATAGATTCAGTGAATGTATCTAAGGGTGCCATTTTCCAACCAGGGATTGACAATCTCCCTGAATGGAATGTAGAAACAAAAATCAAAAAGTCTAGACCAAACTTGCTTAGAATGGATAGCACCAGTTTCTCATCCTTCTTCTCAATTCCACCTTGGTTGCATTGCATGACCAAAGATTTGAATCTAGAAAAGAATTGTTTTATAGTTTCAAAACTGTTGGGTTGAAGAGAAATTAACTCATCCTCCAGAATATGTCCCCTTAGCTCATCTTGTTTTCCAAAAAGGATCTATAGATTCAACCAAACCTCTCTTGGAGTCTTCAATACATCGAGGTGGAAGAGTAGATCTCTGGAAATATGAATAGACATGAAACCAAATGCTTCATCCAATCTACTCAGATACTTGTCCTTCTCAACAACTGCTTGAGGTTCGACCTCCTTTCCCATTGTGACCCTGTATAGTGACTTGTTGCGCAATACCATCTGCATATAAGCCCTCTAATCAAGATAATTTAAGGGTGTCAGGATCCTAGGAGATAGAGGAACATTTGAATTCTCCATATGAACTTCTGGAGCGAATACAAACCGAACTGTTGCTACTGCTGCACTGAAAAGTCTTCAATATCCTGCAAAAAACTCTCAATTTTGGAGATATACTACTAATGAGCACTGCTTTAGGACAAAAGGCACATTTTTACAGATCCTTCACACCTGGCTAGACCTCAAGGGATTTCTCCAATGAATTTAATGCAATGGCACCAGGATTTTTTGTGGAAATCCAGAGGCTTTTGGTGCACTACTGAAAGTAGTTGCTCAACCTACACTCACTGACCTCTGATACCATGTGAAATTATAAATGGCAACAAATCATGGAGCTGAGTATACCTCACAGAGAAAGAATGAGCAGAAAAGATGAATTACAGTGAAAATTGCAGTAAAAATGAGCGGACAATTAATCATGCATGAGAACTCAGATAGGAACATAATAATGTGTGATCATTCAATAATCAATATAGTCAACAATGATGTTACAATGGAGAGAATTCGAGTCTTAGTCTATCTATCATAGGAATTGTCACCACTGGAGTGCTCCGGAAGACCCAAACTCAACTCAATTGAACCAAAACTTAGTTAACTAAATACACAGTCAGTTAACTGAATACAAAGTCAGTTAACTAATCAAAAGGGCACATTAGTGATTTTGTCATGCAAATCATTCAGAAAAGGGCGCATGCGGCCACAAACAGTGGCAATCAGAGCATAAATCGCCCACCAGTGTCATATAACTCAGGTGGACTGAACTAAAACACTGAGTTGGCTCCTAAAATGTAGGGAACTAACTCATGTGGTCCTAAAATGATGCATGCAAGGGGCATTAGGTGGATAATGGGTCCTATATGACATCTGTGCACCACTAGGGGGGAAATGACATCATCAACTACTGGGAATAAGAAATAATGCTAAGTAGGACAAGGACAGAGTATTAATTATCCTAACAACTGGAAAGTGCTTTTGCAAATGGGCGGGGAAATTAGAACACAAGTCCTAGACCCGAACATGTCAGTGAGCAGTGGTGTCACCCCAAGGATTTTCCACACCTGAAAAACTTCCAGGCACGCATAACCCCACTAATCCAAGCACTAGAGGACAATCTTTCCACTTGGACTAGATTTACCTACTGCTTGACGCTTGTTTGAGAGGCACTTTCCTGACAAGTACTTCACGCTACTAATGGATTTTAGCATCATTTAATCGTTCCTAGTCTCTGTCTTATGTGACCTTGGAGGATTTGACTCACGAAACCTACCTCCAAAGTCCTGCAACCTAGACTATTGCTTGAGTTTCTATAAAAGAAAAACTTCTAGATTATTTTCAACACTTTCTGCTTTATAAAAATAACATTTTCAAAAACTTTTAAAGAAGAAAACTAAGTGCACCTAAATATTTTAAAATGCAAAAACACTCATTTACAGTCTTTGAAAATGAAATATGAAGCACTATCAGGTGCAACTAAAGATATCCAAGTACATATGTGTTTGTTCTCACTCTTTACAATGAAATATGTAGCACTTTTAAAACCACCAAATCACCTCTTTCAAATGCATTTTTTTCAAATACAAAATGCAATTCCTTTAAAAATGCAAAATGCAATTGTTTTCAAAATGCAAAATGTAATTCTTTCAAAATGCACAATGCCAATATTTCTAAATGCAAATGCAAATCTTTCAAATTTAAAATTTTTCAAATGGACATGCTAGCCTTTCAAATTTAAATTTTTCAAAGGAAAATGCAAGTCTACCAATCTTTTCTTTTACCAAACCAACTACGACTTTTTTTTAAATCCAACTTTTCGTTTTTTTATTAAAATGCAACTTTTTTCTTTTTTTGAGAATGTAACTTTTGAACAACAACTGAACACACTGATGCAAGCAACAAAATGAGAAAGTATGCCTATCAATATGGTGAAAATAGATTCTAACACTAGACTCTTCAACCACAAGCCAAATCCAAATTTGAGAAGAACCAAGTTCTTAGACTCAAACAAGATACTAGGTATACTAAGTAACTATGTTTTGGAAGCCAAATTTGTTCAAAAAATAGAAAAACAATAGCACAAACAACAATGTTGTACTTCTAATACTTTCACACTCAAGGCCTATCAATCCCTTACATAAAAAAATGAAAAGATGATCAATCAATCAACACTTCACCTCCTTTAATAAACTTTTTACTCGAACCTTAAGCTAAACACACATAAACACCACTAAGAATCTTCCAGGAAGGTCACAAACCAGCCTACACTACTCAGACAATCCAAACAAAACAGGACTTTTCAAAAAAGAAGTGCAAAACTAAGAAACAATTTCAAAAACGGCCCATTCGCTTTTGTTTAGAAGGTTGCCTACATACCATTCGCACTTGTGCAAATGATTAGGTGCCAATTCCCCTACTATTCATGACTATAAATGTTGGGCACAAATAGTTCCTATAGTGGACCAAAATGTATAAAAACTCAGGGAAATTCAAAAAAAATGAAATTTTAAGTTGTCCTAGTTATGTCTAATCCTAGCAATGACTCTAACTCCTAGCAAAAAAAAGAGAGAAAACACTAGTTAAGGCCCCACGGAAGTTGGTTTCTCCCTAGTGTGTTGATGTATTTGTAACTTCGGAAGATATTCACTTGTATATTGTATTTGTACTTTATTGTATCCCCAACGGAGATGTATTATTCCTCTGATTGGAAGTGTCGTCAGTTGTACTTGCAAGTGTCGCAAGTTATATTGTAAGTATCGTAACTTATACTTGATGGGTTATTAGACCACCTTGATGGGGTCAGCCCTGTATGAGTCATGTGGGTTAAAGGGTTATTAGACCACCCTAGTGGGGTCGGCCCAGTCAACATTATGTTAAGTGGTTAAGTTGGGGCCGACCTACTTGAGTAAAGGTCAAGTGAAAGTAAAAGTATAAATAGAGAGTGTGACTCTCTCATTTGACACATTCTCTCATTCACTCACTTTGCGTTAGTAAGAGAGAGGAGGAGTGAAAAAAAGTGGAGGAGGACTAGTTTCTTCAGTCATATATATCTTGGGGTTTGATATTTGTGATCTTTGTATTGGTGCTTATTCTATCTCTGAGGAAGTTGTGGGGTTTTTCACCTTCTTGGTTTTCCCCGGTGAAATGTTTTGTGTCTCTTGTCTCTTGTCTCTTATGCTTGATATGTTGTACATGGTGCTCTTTCAGTTAAGATCCTAGATCAAATTGAATTAAATGTTGAAAAACTAACATGGTATCAAAGCTAGCCTGAAGTAAGGCATGGTATGGCATTTATGACACTTGTTGCACTTGCGACAAATTGGAAGCTAGGGCTTGGTATAGTAAAAACCAGTCATCGTGGAACTTTCGCTATAAATCCATTTTGGCAAAGGTTCAGGTTCTGAAACTTGTACAGGTCGAAGATAACATCCCCATGTACCTTTTTTCTGAAGCACGGCATCTAATTTGATGTACTTTTTGTTTTATGATCCGTACAATTTAGGGTTTATTCCTCTTCCAGATATCATTCATAAAAAGGTGACCTAGGAAAAAAGGTCACAACTTGGGATAGGAAGCTCGAAATGAAATTATGTAAAAAGTGACAGTAAGAGCACGGATTGTAGTTTCACAGTTCTAGGTTTCAAAGGTCAAAGTTGAAACAGTGACACGTGGCACTCCGTACAAGTTATCTATATTGTTTAATCCCATAAACAGGTCACGTTGCGACATTTGGCATATCTCTCTCTCAGAGAATCCATTTGAGGCCAGACTTGTGGGGTTGGAAAGATGATAGGTCATGATACTACAGGACAAAGTTTCAAACCCTGTGGATCTGAAATTTCAGAGATGCACCTGAAACAATAAGGCACATATTTCTGTGAAATAGAATTGGATTCTGAGCATTCTCATTTTTGGCTTGTCACTGCTACGGGAAATTAGGGATTTTGAAAAAAGTCAAATTTTGGAGTGATCTTAGCATAGGATTACTCTCCTCAGCAAAATAGAAATTTAGAGACCAAGTTCAAATTTTTTGGTTGGGTAGAACCCCGGGCAATATCAAACCCTACTTCGGGATCTTGATTGGAAAGGTAGAAAATTAGGGTTTCTGCAAAAGTTGAAATTTTTGGAATTTGTGACCACAGCTAGATGCTCCTCAGAAAAATCAAATTTTAGAGCACAAGATCGAACCTTTTGGCTAGGAATAACTTTGGGCATTGTCAAACCCTAGTTTGGGATTTTGACTAGAAGATCCGAAAGTTTCAAAGGCAATTTTGAGGGGTCAAATTTTGGAGATTTCAAAATTGAAGTATACCAACTTGATCAGCTCAGCAAGGCGCATCTTTTCATCCAATCAGAAGTTTGAAATTCAAAGCTTGAATTTTTAGGGTTTCTCTGACAAACCCTAATCCAGCTCCAGATCTAGTTTCAGCAAATCAAAGTGGATTGGGTTAATCCTAGAAGAGAATGAGTTGGACACCTACATAAGTGAAGAAGTTCCTGTTTCAGAGGGAGATGAGGCTAAGGCCTTACATAATAAGATTACAAGCAATCTCGACATGTATGACTTGAAGAGATACAGGTATTTTTTGAAATCTGTTCATGATTAAGTTTATGATATGTTTGTCTTCATTTGAGGTTAGTACAATCTTTATGAATTTTAGACTTGTCTTATCATCCTAGTAAAAGTATGAATGCATGTGAATACATTCATTGATTAGGGGTATGATACTTATGATTGTACTAATACATTGTGATGTTGTATGAGGATGATGTTGTCCACTAACATGAAGGGTACATCAAGAAAGACAAATCAAGTTCTAGATCAAGAACATATGGCCATGGTGACATGAAGACAAAGACTCATCCATAGTCATGGATCACATAGAATCTCTACTTACGAGGTATGTATAACTTGGTTCTACAATTATTAACTTATGAGATATGCAGGTTGTTAGAACAAGGTCTCTAAGAGAACAAAGAAGACATTGTTTGGGTATGTTAGACAAACATGATAATCCAGGTATGTTTTCCTATATCGAGTTAGAATCCTACTTTGTGTTAGGATCTTAGATAAGTATACTTTTGTATGATTGATAATGATTATTCGTGAAGTTATAAGTTTGAGTAATCATGGGTTTATGCATATTATACTTCTTACTTTGATTGATGATATGGAAAATCAGAAGAGTCCTATGGTCAAATAAGAATATGCATGAGTAAAAGAAGTACTCCCTGAAACCTTTAATATTAATGCTTGTGATAAATTACCTGTGTATGAAATGATCATGACCATACATGTTTAATATTATTTAGAATCGTAATGTTTTGATAGTATTGAGATTATACTAATGGATGTATGATTATGTATGAGATATTGAGGATGACACAATGATGACACTAGTGCACACTTAAGCATGGATAGTGGTCCAGGATGGATATAAGTTCAAGGATAGATAATCTAGGAAGAAAAGATCAAGAGGAAGCACACTCCAATAGTTTCTGCAAGGAAGCAAAGATTGAGAGGGAGTCCACCCAACAACCAAACAAAGATAAGTATTTGAATTGTTATTTACTATATATATGATTACTTAAATGATGTTGTTCAGTCATGTACATACTTATGTTCCTAGATTTAGGATGTATATTATGCATTTTAGAAAAGTTGCATTAATCAACAAGATACTACTAATATGCAAGTAATGGGTAAGTGGCCTATGGTATTGTACAACATTCCATTGCTACTTATCTAGAATGAAACCTCTTGCTGACATGTTGGGAGTAGTGCACACTCTTAACAATGTTCTAGTAGAGATGGAAGGAATCTACAAAGTTACCGTATGAATACGAGATATGGATGAATGTTGTATTGAAGCATTGGCTAAGACAATTGCATGATTGTATGACATATATTCTTATGTGTAAGATTTTATTCTGAAAAATATGAGAAGTTTCTAATAATGCAATTGAATTTGACTTGTAGGAAAGATCATGTACTATCACCTACAAAAAAAGGACAACAACATTTGTTCCAGCAATGAAGTTCAAGAAAACTACCTATTGAAGATATTGAAGAATCTGAAGTTCCCAGGATCCGGGATGTAGTAATGGAAGGATGCCATGATCGAGGAGTGTTAGTCGATCATTAAGAATGATGTCTGGGATGTGGTCCCGAGACCAGAAGGGAAGTCTGTCGTGACTTCCAAGTGGATCTACAAGATCAAGCACGTTGTAGATGGTAGCATAGAGAAATACAAGGCAAGGTTTGTGGCTCTTGGATTCTCCCAGAAAGAAGGGATAGATTATGAAGAAAATTTTGCACCTGTAACCAGATACACTTCCATCTGAACAGTACTTGATATGGGTGCAGTAATGAAGTGGAAGATACACCAGATGGATGTCAAGACAGCTTTCTTGAATGGTGTAGTCGAAGAGGAAGTGTATGTGGAGCAGCCACTCGGTTTTGAGACACATGACAGGGAGTCATATGTGTGCAAGTTAAATAAATCCTTGTATGGCTCGAAACGAGCACCCAGGACATGGTACGGTAGGATATACAGCTCCCTGACCAGTTTGGGCTTTACCAAGAGTAAAGCGGATTCCAACCTTTACTACAAGGTTGAGGAGGGAAATCCATCGATACTCCTATTGTATGTGGATGACCTGTTTGTGACAGGTGAGGATAGGTTGATTGCCGACACAAAGAGGAAGCTTGCTGCCAAGTTCGATATGAAGGACTTGGGTATGATGTATTACTTTCTAGGTATGGAGGTGTGGTAGAGTGCAGATGGAATCTTCCTTGGACAAGGGAAGTATGCAGTAGAGATCCTAAAGCGGTTCGGGATGATGGACTGCAAGGCCATGGCCACACCTATGGCATCGAACTTGAAGCTATTGAGTGATGCTTCATCAGAGTCAGTTGATGCCATGATGTATCGTCAGATGATTAGGTCCTTGATGTACCTAACGAACACGAGACCAGATATTTGCTTTGTGGTGAACACTTTGAGCCAGTTCCTGACGGATCCTAGACATGTTCACCTGATTGTGGTAAAGCATATTCTGAGGTACCTGAAGGGTACGATTGATTATGGGCTCAAGTATGATGCGAATAAAAAGTTTAACCTAGAGGGCTATGTTGATTCAGATTAGGCAGGGAGTGCTGCAGATAGGAAGAGCACTTCGGGGTGTTGCTTCAGTATGGGATCAGGTGTGATATCTTGGTTTAGCAGGAAGCAATCTAGCGTAGCACTGAGTACAGCCGAAGCAGAGTATGTCGCAGCTTGTTCAGCTAGTTGTGAGGTAGTATGGCTAAGGAAGCTACTGTATGATTTATTTGATCTCCAGTTGGATGCTACTTGTATCTATTGTGACAACCAAAGTTGCGTGAAGTTGTCAGAGAACCTGGTGTTCCATGACAAGTCGAAGCATATCGAGATCAAATATCACTATATCAAGGATATGGTGCAGAGAGGAGAAGTGAAGCTCCTGTATCTTGCGACATATGAGCAGATTGCAGATGTTTTGACCAAACCACTAGCCAGAGTGAAGTTCGAGTACTTCAGAGAGAGGCTTGGTGTACTTCAAATCGAGGTTCCTTCCAAGGAGAAGTGATGAGTCCAGAAGACACAGATGCACATGGGATTTTCTGACATGGTTGTAGATGTGTTATCCCATGGTCGTGATGTAATTGCCGAGCTTTTTCGACATGGTCGTAGATGTGTTCTCCCATGGTCGTGATGTAATTACTGAGCCATTTTTCACATGGTGGTAGATGTGTTCTCCCATGGTGAAAAAGTAAGGGTTGGAGCCTTCCCTGAATGGTGGTAGATTTGTTCTCCCATGTCGGTGGTGTAAGTATTGTATGATGTGCATCTGGGTTGTGCTCCATGGACGATGAGATGATCTGAAGAGGACGATGCTCAGGAATATGATCAGGATGATCATGCGATGATGATATGCATCAGGACGATGATGTGACTATGATCAGGATGCTCATGCGATGATGATATGCATTAGGACGATGTTGTGATGATGATATGAATCATAACAATGTTGTGAGGATGATCAGGATGATCATGCGATGATGATATGCATCAGGACGATGCTATGATGATGATCAGGATGATCATGTGATGATGATGTGCATCAGGATGATGTACTGTATGATGATGATCAATATGATCATGAGCATCAGGATGATGCTCCGTGCGAGGATGATAAGGTGGATCATGAGTATCAGGATGATACTCCGTGGTCGTGGAAAGGTTGTGCGATAAGCATGTAATCTTGCCCTGGGAGATTTGCAAATACTCTAGCGAGGTTTTTCCTATGGCATATATTAGCTCCCTGGGAGATCCAGCAAATGCTCTTTCGAGGTTTTGCTTGGGAGGACATATAATATTTCCCTGGGAGATCTTGTCGGTCATCCTTAGGCACATAAAGGATCATGGGATACTCTTTCGAGGTTTTGTCATGTGGCATATAATTTTTCCCTGGGAGATTTGATAGGTTGAGCAGTACACTTGTAATCAATCCTGGGATGCTCTTTTAAGGTTTTTCCATACCACATGTAATCAGTCCTGGAGATCTTGTCGGTCGTGCTTAGGCAAATAAACGATCATGGGATGCTCTTTAGAGTTCTTGTTGGTCGTGTTATTCACATAAACGTTCCTGGGACACTCTTTTAAGGTTTTGTGGTGGTCACATGTAATAGCTCTTGGGAGATCTTGTCAGACGTGCTTGGTCACATAAAGGATCCTGGGATACTCTTTTGAGGTTTTATTGACTTACGTAATTAGTCTTGAGGATTCCACAGGATGGCCTGCTCGCAGAGATGATGAATACCTACAGGAGGCTTGGCCTACATCCAGCATGAAAAAGGGTTGTCTCTGTAGAACTTCCTATGATGAGAAGAATTGATAGATAGCCCAATGATCGAGATGACAAGTACAACAGCAGTGACGATGATGCTCTATGATCCAGTGACGATGATCTAGCTCCAGAATTGAAGACTTGTGCCTATATGATATATGTATTGATGACTTGTGTCAAGAGAATACCTTCCTAGTTAAGAGGGAGTGTTGATGTATTTGTAACTTCGGAAGATATTCACTTGTATATTGTATTTGTACTTTATTATATCCCCAACGGAGATGTATTATTCCTCCGATTGGAAGTGTCGTCAGTTGTACTTGCAAGTGTCACAAGTTATATTGTAAGTGTTGTAACTTATACTTGATGGGTTATTAGACCACCTTGATGGGGTCGGCCCTGTATGATTCATGTGGGTTAAAGGGTTATTAGACCACCCTAGTGGGGTCGGCCCAATCAACATTATGTTAAGTGGTTAAGTTGGGGCTGGCCTACTTGAGTAAAGGTCAAGTGAAAGTAAAAGTATAAATAGAGAGTGTGACTCTCTCATTTGACACATTCACTCACTTCGCATTAGTGAGAGAGAGGAAGAGTGCGCACAAGTGGAGGGGGAGTAGCCACAACAATCATCTATCTCTTGGGGTTTGATCTTTGTGATCTTTGTATTGGTGCTTATTCTATCTTTGAGGAAGTTGCGGGGTTTTTCACCTTCTTGGTTTTCCCCGGTGAAATGTTTTGTGCCTCTTGTCTCTTGTGTCTTATGCTTGATATGTTGTACATGTTGTTCTTTCAGTTAAGATCCTAGATCAAATTGAATTAAATGTTTAAAAACTAACACAGTGGAGTCGTCATTTATGTTATACGGAAATCAATCCTATGACTGGAGCAAGGTCACCAACATACTAAAAGAAAGGAGACTAGAATAGAAGACTCTATCAACAAGCAAAAAGACTCATAATCATGCATATGACCACATTTACACCAAGAAAATTTGTATTAAAAATGGATTAAGGAAAGAGGACTTGTGCACCTTGTTTATGATGGTTGACCCAAGCCACTGCTTACTCTACTCCAAATATGTTCCAACTTTCCCAAGCTTCAACCTACAAAACTGATAGAAACAAACCTCCTCAAACACTTTTGACAATAATAAATATTATTGAGAAATTGAAAGATGGAAAATAACATAAACCTATGAATCAACTTTCAATATAAAATGCTAATTTCTTTATCGAACATGAAATTAACTTAGAATTTGGAAAGGGAAAGATGTCAAATATCTATTGAAACAGTAAAAGTAAGTACAAATCATATACCTCTTCTATGCTTCGGTACCTTAACGAACCTAATATATAGGTATCTCTTGCTCATGCACACCAATCATCCCACTCAAATTCACTGAATATATGAAAGGGAGAGACTACTTGCAGATAGTAATCTCAACATGTAGGGATATCAATGATCAACAACAAGGTTTACTGATGGGATGGGATGATAGGCATGACCAAAAGTGATTCCTCCAATATTTCCTTTCAATAATGGGAGTCCCCCACCTTGGTCCATCCCCTTCCTTTTTATATGAGAAGGAAGAAGTTGAGGTTGGTTACCAAGTGGTTGGAGGAGTTACAACTTAGCAAGTTGGTTTACATAACTGCCCAACTTCCCTCATTTCCAAATTTTATTTATTTTTTATAATTTTTCGAGGGAATTCGTGCTTAATCCATAGGAAACATGCAAATGATTCGTTTCTTGTTAGTGTACATGATGCAAACTATCAAATTTTTTTGCATTCACGCCTAATGAACTAGTAAGGTGTGAATGATTCGCACCCAAGCAAGATGTGAATTACTATGGAATTCGCCCCTAATGGACTAGCAGTGTGTGAATTTTCTCTTTTTGGGGTTGGAACTATTCAGAATGAATGAGAAGGACTTGAGGTTTCACTTCTAATGCTTATGGCCATAAAATAAGAGTCAAATCATAGGCTCTTCCATCCATATATGTCCTTTTTGTGAACGTAAAGTGACACTTTTAAGTGTCGTCTTTTGAATTTTCATCACGGATGAAGAAGTGTTAATTTGATCCATAATAAGGGCATATGATAGAGAGAATGAGAAGGAAATTGTAGTAATGTTCGATTCAAATGGGGAACCTATGTTCGATGATCCTGAATTATTCAAAAACCTATGTTGAGAAAATGCCCATTGGGATGAAAAGTAAATCGATATTTTATGAGCTCCCATATTTGGAGCATCTTGAGATTGTCCACTTACTAGATCTCATGCATATATTTAAAAAGGTTTCATCTTCTTTTGAAGGCACATATCATCAAAAAAAAGTGACACATTGGCTATTAGGAGAGATATCATTTCTTCAAATAATAAAAATAAGCATTAACCAAGAGAATAAAATGGAGGAGAGGTTGACCCTTCTTGGTGTTTTAAAGAAGGTGATGTCCCATGGGTTTTGAAGAAAGATGATCTTTCTTTGGAAAAGGAAGTTATATTGGGTGTGAAATTTCCTTCTTTATAGAACATTGGTCGGGATTGAAATCACATGACCATTTGAACATTTTAAGGGTACGTATGTCAAAAAAAAAAAATTGTTTTTATATTTTACCCCACGAGTTAAAACGCAATTAAATTTTTGTGTGTTTAATTTGTAGTGTCATTGTCCTTTGATCATGCATGGTTGTATGAACCATGAATTCCCTGAGGATCTATGGTGTGCCATATCTAAAGTATCTGCATTTGTATGGTGGATCATCAAAGGAGATTCATATGGATAGCATTCCACAGTGGTGTCAAGAGATAGCTGAGATTTTTTGTATGTTTGATAAGGAACTACCGACGGGTTTCATGGACTTGTAGGTTCATCTTCTAATTCACCTAGTTGATGAGGTTGAATTAATCGAGGTGGTTTGATGTCGTTGGATTTTCTTCATTGAGATGTAAATGAAAAAATTTAAGGGATTTGTTCGACAAAGGGAAAAACCTGAGGACTCTATGGCAGAGGGGTACATAGTATATGAGTCGTTCTATTATGCTAGTGAGTACATCAATCGACCACACACCAAGTGCAGTGATTTGGGATGACCAAAGGGATGAGGACAAAAGGGAATGGGAGCTACTTCGAATGAACAAAAAAAGACACATTATAAAGAGTAAGTCACTTACCTTTTGTCATGTTTCTACATAGTAACTATTCACATTGAACTTCAGAATCATCATTTGATCTCATATGTGCTATATGTCAATTTGATTTCATGAATACAACATCAAATTGAAGTTGATGCAATCAATAAATTCATTCTTTACAATGTGGAGGCAACACAGCCATGGGTTGCATTGTATGAATAGAAGAGGAGAAAATGGGACATTGACAGGAAAGGATTCAGAAGGTTGAACAATAGAATCATGCCTTTTCCTCATCATTTAAAAGAAAATATGCCAATGATATGTCCCAACAGTTGGGTTGCTGACCAATTCAAAGAGAAATACGGTGCATCTGGTCATTACCCATGTGTTGAAGAGTGTTGGTAGTACGACTGTCGTTACACCAAATCCCGTAGGTGATTGGTATTTTCACCACCGCCAGATTTCAAGGATCCACGAGAGGCGATTAGTCCCTTGTCGCGATACACCAGGGAGCGCCGAGTACTTGCAATTTCGTGCAAAAATATCCCCCTCAGCGCGAGCCGAGTGTGTATCGAACTCGTGACCTCTAGCTCCGATACCAATTGATGGAATATTGGTCAATATTGAGAGGGGGGGTGAATAAGTATTGTTAAATTTTTACCTTTTAACCACTTATTAAACTTTAATCAAAACATGGAATCAACAAGATACACAAAAACACGGAATTTATCGTGGAACCCCAATTGGGTAAACCACCAACACTTTCTATACTGCAAAATTATGTTTACAATAAGTTTTGCAAGCCACAACTTGCTGGAGACACCAATCCCCAAGTTTCTCAACCACCACTGAAGGATGCACCCACACCCTTGTTTATGCCTGCACCTACAGACAAGGATACACCAATACCCTCATTTTCCAACCACTACTGAAAGGAGGCCAAGACCCCCCTTGCAGGCATGTAGCCTGCCCTAGCACCACCCTACCTCCCTTGCTTGATATTATTAATACTTATCTGGTCTTCTTCAACTTCTGTCTCTTTCTATCTTGACTTGGTCTCTGCCTTGCTACTACAAGGATCTTCACTGTCTTTTTACTTTGCTGGTCTATGTCTTTTATTATTCTCTTCTTTTGCTTGACTGTGCACTCCCTGGTCTCTGCCTCTTCTTACTGTAGCTGCTACAAAAGTCTTCACTAGTTTCTTGCTAGTCTTTGTCTTCTGTTTTACTCTTGCTCTGCTTCAAATCTTCATCATTCCCTAGACATCGTTTTTTCTGATCTTTATACTGCTTCAGATCAGCATCATTATTTAACCATAGAAACCCTCTTATTACAACAAAAAGGCATAATAAGTTATCCTTTGTCATTGTTGTCAAAGGAGGAGAAGGTTTAGGTGTTGCCATTAATGCCAAAGGGAAAGATTGTTGGAAATATGGAATATGGTTGTCATTGATGTCAAAAGGAGTTCAGTGATGACAAAGGAATAACCAAGGACATGATGGCAAGAGTGAACTCAGTGAAAGTCAAAGGATGGCATGTATGATGATGTGGCATGGTTGGTAGTGATGACATGGCATGTATGGTAATGTGGCATGTGTGATGAGGTCAGAAAAGCACATGATGGTGTTCTGGAGTTACCAGGAAGTCATTATAGCAATCTGACATCATTTTGGAAAAATATGGCAATTTGGTGAAAAACAAGAAAACAACTAAGTATTGGAAATTTAGTAAAAATTGTCTTAAGGAAATGCACGCCATAATTTATAGGAGAATATAAATGCCCGCACCATAGGGGGGTCTTGTAGATTGTTGTTTTTCCTACCTGAACATGTCTTCATTTTGTCCAGAACGTGCATGAGGGAGAAGTTATGGACCTTCCAAAACAGGGGTTTAGCAAGAAAAAATGACTAAATCACCTTAGAAAGATGCCCGCCCTAATTTATGGGTTAGAGTAAATTCCCGCAGCACATGGGGGTCTTGTAGTATGTTTGATTGTCTATCTAACCATGGCCTTAGTTATCCTTGAACATGTCTGGAGACAAACTTATGGATCTACCAAAAAGGGGTCTCAGAATAAGTTTTGGAGGAAGTCCTAAAATTGACTAAGTGTAAAATTCACAAGGTTGAAAAGGCATTTTGAAATGCCCGCCCAAGCCTGTCTGAGTGATGATAAATTCATCAGAAAGTATAGAACATGTTCATTGATGAATTGGCTATCCATCCAAGGAGACAGTTTTCCTATGGGTGTTCACACGTGTGAAATATGAGTCTGCCAAAATGCCTCCTGGCATAGTAATGACTAGGGTTTGACAATTTTGTCTAAGTGTTGAAATTAAACAAGTTGGAAGGCTATTTTCAAATGCCTGCCAAAGAATGTGTGTGTGTCAGTAAAATCCAAAGATGGCATGATCATGTTCTTTGATGAACTGGCTATTCAGCCATGAGATCAGATCCTCTCCTAGTGTTGGCACGTGCAAGTTATTAACCTGCCAAAACCAAGAAAAATGTTGAGTTTGCATGTTGTTAAAAATAACAATATAAGATTTAAGTGATATGTTATAAAACATATGAAGTGATCGATGGTTTAGAATCTCTTGCTAAGTTTCACAACTATGAATTCAACGAAGTTTTATGACGAGTAATACTTTATTAAGTTGCATGTTGTTAAAAATAAATATAAAAATTAAGTGATATGTTATAAAACATAAAGAGGCACATCTTGTGAAAAGTCATGATGTTTTATAAAAGATAAGGACGTGATGTTAATTAAATTCTTAATGAAGAGACATGACCTTCAAATTTTGGACAGGTTTTCTATATGTTAAACATATAACTAAAATATATGTTAAAGCACGTGAGAGTAAAGAAATATTTAACCTTTTTTGGAGTAAAAAAAATATTTAATCTTTTGTTGGAGTAAAAAGTTAAATAAGGGAAAACTTGTTGCTGAAAAGAAATAAAGAAATATTTAACCCTTTTGTTGGAGTAAAAAGTTAAATAAAAAGATATAATTAAAAAGTGATTTTAAATTAAGAGTCATGATTTTAAAAGGGTCACATTGTTTTGAATAGTTGTGTTATTTCCAAAGAATACACATGACTATTGGAGAGGTATATATATTGAGAAAACAAAGTCATTCGAACAATTTGTATCTCTTAACTTTTTACTCCAACAAAAAGGTTAAATACTTATTTCTTTCCACAACAAGTTTTCCCCTTTTTTTAATTTTCAATTTACATCTCTTATATATTTTTATTTAACTTTTTACTCCAACAAAAGATTAAATATTTCTTTATTTCTTTCCAACAAGTTTTCCCCCTTTTTTAATTTTCAATTTACATCTCTTATATCCTTTTTATTTAACTTTTTACTCCAAAAAAAAGTTAAATATTTATTTACTCTCACGTGATTTAACATATATTTTAATTATATGCTTAACATATAGAAAACCTGTCCAAAATTTGAAGGTCATGTCTCTTCATTAAGAATTTAACTAACATCACGTCCTTATCTTTTATAAAACATCATGACTTTTCACAAGATGTGCCTCTTTATGTTTTATAACATATCACTTAATTCTTATATTTATTCTTAACAACATGCAACTTAATAAAGTATTACTCGTCATAAAACTTCGTTGACTTCATAGTTGTGAAACTTAGCAAGGGATTCTAAACAATCGATCACTTCATATGTTTTATAACATATCACTTAATTCTTATATTGTTATTCTTAACAACATGCAAACTCAACATTTTTCTTGGTTTTGGCAGGTTAATAACTTGCACATGTGAACACTAGGAGAGGATCTGATCTCATGGCTGAATAGCCAGTTCATCAAAGAACATGATCATGCCATCTTTGGATTTTACTGACACACACACATTCTTTGGCAGGCATTTGAAAATAGCCTTCCAACTTGTTTAATTTCAACACTTAGACAAAATTGTCAAACCCTAGTCATTACTGTGCCAGGAGGCATTTTGGCAGACTCATATTTCACACGTGTGAACACCCATAGGAAAACTGTCTCCTTGGATGGATAGCCAATTCATCAATGAACATGTTCTATACTTTCTGATGAATTTATCATCACTCAGACAGGCTTGGGCGGGCATTTCAAAATTCCTTTTCAACCTTGTGAATTTTACACTTAGTCAATTTTAGGACTTCCTCCAAAACTTATTCTGAGACCCCTTTTTGGTAGATCCATAAGTTTGTCTCCAGACATGTTCAAGGATAACTAAGGCCATGGTTAGATAGACAATCAAACATACTACAAGACCCCCATGTGCTGCGGTAATTTACTCTAACCCATAAATTAGGGCGGGCATCTTTCTGAGGTGATTTAGTCATTTTTGCTTGCTAAACCCCTGTTTTGGCAGGTCCATAACTTCTCCCTCAGGCACATTCTGGACAAAATGAAGACATGTTCAGGTAGGAAAAACAACAATCTACAAGACCCCCCTATGGTACGGGCATTTATATTCTCCTATAAAATATGGCGTGCATTTCCTTAAGACAGTTTTTACTAAATTTCCAATACAGTCGTTTTCTTGTTTTTCACCAAATTGCCATATTTTTCCAAAATGATGTCAGATTTCTATAATGACTTCCTGGTAACTCCAGAACACCATCATGTGTTTTTTCAGCCTCATCATGCATGCCACATCACCCTACATGCCATGTCATCACTACCAACCATGCCACATCATCATACATGCCATCCTTTGACTTTCACTGAGTTCACTCTTGCCATCATGTCCTTGGTTATTCCTTTGTCATCATTGAACTCCTTTTGACATCAATGACAACCATATTCCATATTTCCAACAATCTCCCCCTTTGGCATTGATGGAAACACCTAAACCTTCTCCCCCTTTGACAACAATGACAAAGGATGACTTATTATGCCTTTTTGCTGTAACCAACTTGACATAAAATTTCCAATTATTCCATGCTGGACAGCTGCCCTTCTTTTGCTTCTCTTCTTTGCAAACACATTCCATCTTCAGAAACTGAGATATAATCCACTTGTGGTAGTTGATTCCAATTTGTCACTTCTACACTTAATCTTGTTTTGATGATAACTTCAAAACATTCTTCTCTTCTCACTAAAGATATTTTTAAGTATTAATTCCAATTTTTGATGTAAACTTCCCCCTGAGTTCATGATCCCTTCTTATGCTCATTTCAGACTTTTCTTCTAGGTCATGAGAGTCTTAGAACAAACATTTATCTTTAGTTCCGCTACCATATTCATTTCCATTGATGTGTTCTTTTATATTTTCATCTTGCCTTTCATCATAATGGATGTCATTTTCATTTGCAGCACTATTATGCTCCTCATCATCTTGGGAAATTTCTTTGATGGTTGAGATCTTTGTTTCTTCTTCACTTTTGGAGTCTTCCTTATTTCTACACATCTTTCGATGAGGTACCCTGCTTACTGGCTTTGTTTGCTTCTTGAATTTCTTACTTAGATCTTTTTTCTTGATTCTGCAATCAATAGCCTTATGGCCAAACTTGTGACAGTAGTGACAATAGCCATAGAAACTACCTTCAGTTTTGATAGATCTTTGAGATTTCTGATTCATGGCTTCCATCTTCTTCCATTCCTTCCTTTGTTCTGGGACTTTCATTGAAGAATTCTTCCTTAGCTTACATTCTCTAGCCATATGTCCAAAATTATGACATGTGTAGCATTGACCCAAAAAGATTTGTTGGACCCTAGTTGTCATTGGTCTTTTAGGAATCACATTAGTTTTGTCTTTGTTATGAGAGGAGGGAGCAGACATCTGACTTTCTTTCCTCATAGATGGACTCTTTAGTGTAGCAACATGACTTCTATTATCTATTCTTTGGTTTTTGAAAGAGGAACATTCAGGCTTCCTTTCATTGTCATACCCTAAACCAGCTTTATCTTTTGATGGTCTTTGGCTACTCAAAATGTCATCGAAAGTCTTTGAGCTATTTTCAAACTTGGTTTTAATAGATTCTTCATTAATCCTTTTTCTAAGCAAAGTAACTTCTTCTTCAAGTCTTCTATATTTTTGCATTTCTTCTTTGTTTTTTTCATTAATGATCTGCTCGTCTTCTAGCTTCTTTATTTCCTTTTTGAAGTTAGCAAATTCTTGTTTCAAGCTCTCAGCTTCTTCCATGCTAGCCAACACTTGTTGTCTTGAATTGTGCAACTCTTCTCGGAGAGTCTTGACTTCCTCTTCATTTGAATTTTGCTCTTCTTGATACTTTGAAAAAAAAAATTGCAAAGACTTGTCATTCTTCTTGTTTTTTCTTAATTCTTCAAGGGTACTTATGAGTTATGCTTCTAGGTTCACCTCACTTTCCTCATCTGAAGCATATTCTGAAGTTTGAGTTATTGTTCCTATAAATAGATTTTCTTCATCTTCATTTGTGTCTTCACTATCAGACTCACAAATAGCAAGGCTTGTTTGTGCTATCTCTTCATTTGAATAAAGTTTTTCCAATTTATTCCAAAGTTCCTTGGCTGAAACACATGGTCCAATCTTCCTTTTGATGGATTGAGGTATTCCATCCAAAATGGCCTCCATTGCATTTGCATTATTTTTCTTGGCTTTCTTTTGAGCTGGATTCCTTATTCTCATTGGTGGGATATAATCAAAGATCATTGCATCCCATACATCAAGTCCTAATGACTACATATAACTTTTCATTCTTGTGCTCCAAAATATGTATTCTTCTTTTCCAAATACTGGAGATCCATTTTCTATGTAAATCTCTTCTTGTTGATCCATAGTGGTTTTTAATAGGATCTTCCTTCTAGTGGTTAAACTGTTAGTGAAGAATCCGGCTCTGATACCAATTGTTTGTAGTACGGTTGTCGTTACACCAAAACTCGCATGTGATTGGTATTTTCACCACTGCCAGATTTCAATGATCCACGAGAGGAGATTAGTCCCTTGTCACGATACACCGGGGAGCGATGAGTACTTGCAATTTCGTGCAACAAAGAGGATGCACTAAACTTAGGGATCGGGTGCAACAACTCCGTAATAATATCTTTCTGTTCATTTTTTAATTTATAAGGAATATTTGAATTATAACATCTATATTTTATATATCAATGGTTGGGTTATTAAACATATGACACCTTCATTTGTTCACTTTATTACAGGTTCATTTGTTCCCATCTATGTGGGCATATGGGCATCATTTTCGCACTGAGTATGATGAGGATGGATGTGCCACACAAGACTATGGAGTGGAAGTCAAGTTCAACCAATATAGTCGTGCTAGCCACCACGATAAAAAACTAATAGGTGGGAAGTTAGGTTACGTTGGAAAGATACAAGAGATCATTCAAGTGGCTTCTCATCTTTCCAATGTGTTATTTTTAGGTGCAAGTGGTGGGACACCTTCGAACGAAATGATGTAAAGGAAAATAGTTGTAGTGGGTTGATATGTAACAACTCTAGAAAGATGTGGAATGAAACTAAGGAGCCTTATGTTTTACAAAAACACTGCAACCAAGAGTTTTTTTACCCGAATGTGTTGGATAGGGATTGGTGGTTTGTATTAAGACACGACCCTATATCAAAATAGGTTTTTGAGAACAATAGTCCTATCATGCCAAGCAAGGAATATAATTAGGGTGATGGCAACATAAGGTGATATGTACATGTTTTATTTCATCATTTACAGTGTTAATGTATCATTTTATTATCATTATCTTTGATTCGTTGATTATATTGTTTTTTTTCATATTATGACGGTGGAAATAGAAAGTTAATTACCAGATCTAGTTGCATATTCCATATAAAATTATAATTGAATTACAGTTATACATAAGTTTTCAATATCAATAGTACATAAGTGATAGACGATTCTTAATATTTAAAAACAACATTTAATATTTTAGTTTTAGTGCATTTTTCATATTTATGAGATGGTTCTTTTGTTTCTTAGCTTGTAGTAAATAGTAATAAGGTTAATGATTTGAGGTACCGACATAAAAATTTAAACATGTTGTAATAATATAAAATATAGAAAATATAATTATATTGAGGAATAGACAATTATAATTATATTTAGGAATATATACTTTTTATTTATAAAAAAAATTCTAATGATACACAAATCATGTTTTTTTTATAATGCAATATTATTCTTTTGTCCTACAAAACATAAATTATATTTTCATTTAAGTATGTCAATTTATAACCTAAATGTTGGAATTTTTGAAAACAAAAATGTACAAATAGAGATGACGATTTTTAATAGTTCAAACTTATTTTTACAATTTTCTAAAAGCTATTTCTATGTCTATTTAAATTACTAAAGTTAGATAAGTTCTTTTGATTACACCAAGTGTTGTTGAAACATTTGAGGGGTTTTAATTACAACATGTGTGAATGAAACATTTGAGGGGTTTAACATAATGAAAACAATTTGTTTATAGTAAATAATAGTATGTAGATATCGGTTTGTATTAGTGAAAGATATAATTCTATTTTTAAACATGGTTGATGAAATAAAATTAAACATTTGTATTTTTCAATAATGTTATATGTTTCATAAAAGAAGGAAATGTAAAATTCAAGCACAGCAGATCTAGAAAACAAGAACAACAGTTACAATAATCAGATATGCATTTGGATCTTTACAGCGAATTGAGTGTAAAAACACTGGTGCAAAAGGTTTGCAGCAGTAATTCATTAGCATTAACTCAGAAGATCAATTACAATACAAAATAATGGAATGAATAGACAAGCAATTTGAATCCTAGAGAGGTCATTCGAATTGAATGCATGAGAGTGGCTTACTGGTCAGTTAACACCACTCAGAACATCAATTAACCACTTAATTGGACTGTAATTGACTCTAACAGACTGTAAAACAGTTAAACTAAGTCTAACTGAGACTGAAATTCAACTAATTGCCCAAAAATAAGCGAGGGCGACTTTCTAACTTCAATTAACTGACTTTTAGGTCAATTACACCCAATTAGGTCAAATCTCGTAGGAGGGCACCTTTCTAACCCTAGTTAACTGAATTTAATAATAAATGCTCCCAGTTGGACTGAGTTGGGCGCTTTAATCATGCAAATCACCCCAGTTGGATCCCCGAATGAAGAAGGAGGCCCATTTGACTGAAACCGATGATATACCGATGATGTAATCACATATTTGAGTCAAAATACTTAGGATAAGTGGTAAATTAGGCTGTTAAGCCCAATAAATGACGTATAGTTGGAAAATTACTCCAACGCCCCCCATTAAGATAATATCATGTGGAGGAGTAAAATAAAATAATAAGAGGGCCCCGGAAACAAAGGCCATAGGTCACCCAGTACAGAAATAATCCAAAAAATGCTCACAAATCTAAGTGAGGAAAGAGGGAAAAACCCAATGGGAAAGAAAACCCCCCCTAAAAGTGAACACTAAAGCATCTAATATGTTCTCACCATAATATAACTCACCCCCAACAATGAACGGAGGTAAGAGAACTTATTCTCAGTGAAGCTCTTGGTGAAGATGTCTGCAATTTTCTCTTTTGTAGGGTAATACTGCAGTACAATGGTTCTGTCATGCACGAGCTCTCGTATGTAGTGCATGTGGATCTCGATATGCTTAGTCCTCTGTCTCTAAACCGTATCTTTTGAGATCTTGATAACACTCTGATTGTCACAAAAAATGACAGTAAAAGTGGTGCTACCAATATCAAACTCAGCTAGAATACCCTGCAACCAAACTGCTTGAATGCAAGCATTGATTGCTCCTCGATACTCTGCCTCTACTGAAGATAAGGAAATGGATGCCTACTTTTTGGTTGACCAGAAAATAGGCCCTATACCAATCATGAAAACATATCCATAAGTGTACTTTTTATCAATTCTATCACCTGCCCAATCTGAATCAGTGAATCCAACCAAGCCAAGTACATAATCTGCAGCATAGTGAATGCCAAAATGTCTTGTACCCTGCACACAATGCTAGATCCTTTTGGATGCCTTCCAGTGAAGCTCATGGGGTTGTTGCGTGTACCTTGACACAATACTCACGGCATAAGAAATATCAGGCCTAGAGTGTGTCCAATACAAAAGAATACCAATCAGTTGCCGGTAGAGTGTAGAATCCACCAACAGTGTAGAATTACCATCCTCAAGACTGATTCCTGAGAGGAATGGGAATGGTGCAGCTTTACATTCTACCATATTGAAGTTCTTTAGAAGGTCCAAAGCATATTTTGATTGATAAATCATGATCTCATCAAAATTCTGAGTGATTTCGAGACCAAGAAACTGCTTCAGTCGGCCTAAATCACTCATATCAAATGATTGGTGTAAAGCGGTTTTTATTGTGCCGATCGAAGCGAGGTTGCTTCCTGTAATCAATAAGTCATCAACATAAAGTACAATGATCATAAAATTACCTTCATGTTGCTGTAGATATACATTCAGATCTATTTTCATCTTGTAAAGTTTTGCGACAGAAGAAAGGAATTCATCGTTGCATACCATGCTCTTGGGGCATGTTTTAAACCGTACAAAGATTTCTTTAATCTGCAAACAAGTGTCAAATCCGATATGTAACCTTAGGGATATTTCATTTAGATATCTTCCTGAATATCCCCATGAATAAAATCACTCTTCACATTGATGTGGTGCACCTCCCAGTGCTTGGATGCGTAAACTGCCAAAACTAGCCGGATTGAGTCCATTTTTGCAACCAGTGCAAAATTTTATATGTATTCCACACCTTGGACTTGTGAGAAACCTTTTGCCACCAACCTTGATTTGTATTTTCAGGTTGAACCATCAAAATCAACCTTGGTTCGATAGACCCATTTTCATTGAACCAATTTTTTTAAGATTCAATATGCTAAGATAGATAACATCATTATTCAATTCAATTTCACAACAATAGCATATACAGGATCACTGAAAGAAACACAATCACAAGATAGACATAGATTTATCCTGGGAAACCCTCTAGGGGAACAAAACCCAGCAAAACTTCCTCAATATAGATGATCAAAAGTACAAAGACAAAACCCCAAACAAGTGTTGATTCTCCTTGCAGATATCTCTCTCTCTCTCCTATGCGAATTACATAAGTGAGTGTGTGTGTCCAAATGAGGAGCGCAACACTCATATTTATACTTTAACTTTTACTTGACCTTTTCACTAGCTAGGTCATCCCCAACAAACTTAACTGGGCCGACTTACCTAGGAAGACTCAAAACAATATAATATTACATTCTGGAGGGTTCTATTGACCCGACTTACAAAGGATGTTTTACCTCATGACTCTATGATGACCAAATACAATGATAACATCCCGACGGAGGAATAAAACATCTCCAAATAAATTACAATAATAAAATACATTAGAATATTCTTCGAAGTTACAATATTTCAACACTCCCCCTTAACGAGAAGGGTATTCTACTGACAACAACAACATCAACTGTAGGAGAAAGGAGAGAGAGCATCATCAACAACATCAAGGTGATACATCTATAAATCATTGGAATTTTTCTTCAACAACACCGTCAGCAACTGGAACAGTTACTGGAACATCTTCAATATCTTCAACATCTTCAATATTGGAGTATCATCTTCTACATCACTATGTCTTCATCTTCTGCAGCACTCGATCACTCGAGCGTCTACCGCAACACTTGATCTCTCTATCAGCAACATGATCTTGATCTCTCTCTCAGCAACATCATCTTGACCTTTCGATCAACAACAACATCTTGATCTTTCGATCAGCAACAACATCATCTTGATATTTTGATCAACAACATCATCTACAGCAATATAACCTGCAATACACATGATCCAATTATGGGATGATCAATCCCTCTCACTTTAGGACATAAGTCCAAGGATGATGCAATCCTATCCACATTCTTGAGGACAAAAGTCTCTGGATCAGTTTTGGACTGAAGTCCATGGATGATACAATCCCAACCACATTCTAGAGGACAAAATTCTTCGGATAAGTTTTGGACTAAACTCCAGGGATAATACAATCCCAACCACATTCTCGAGGACAGAAATCTCTAGATCAATTCTGGACTGAAGTCCAGGGATGATACAATCCAAACCACATTCTCGAGGACAGAAGTCTCTAGATCATTTCTGAACTGAAGTCCAGGGATGATACAATCCCAAACACATTCTCGAGGACAGAAGTCTCCGAATCAGTTATGGACTGAAGTCCAAGGATGATACAATCCAACCACATTCTCGAGGATAGAAGTCTCTAGATCATTTTTGGACTGAATTACAGGGATGATACAATCCCACTGCAACATCATCATCATCTACATCATGGAGACAAGAGTCTGCATATCACTTTAGGACTAATGTCCAGGGATGATACAATCCCACTGCAACATCATCATCACTGCTCCCCATTTCAAGGAAGGTCCTTTCGAACCACACCAAGATTGTACGGAAGTACTCAAAATTCACTCAAGACAGAGGCTTAGTCAACACATCAACAACTTGCTCATCAATGCTCACATACGGGAGCTTTATACCTCCCTTCTATACCATATCCCGTATATAAAAATATCGGATTTCTATGTGCTTTGACTTGCCATGGAACATTGGGTTCTCTGTCATCTTTATACAACTCTGGTTGTCACATAGAATCACTGTGGTATCCAAATCCAGGTCAAATAATCTTGACATCAACTTCCAAAGCCATATGGCCTCACAATTAGCAGAACAAGTTGCTATATACTCTGCTTCAGCTGTGCTGAGAGCAACACTGGACTGCTTCCTACTAAACCATGAGATCATGGCGGATCCCAAACAATAACATCCACCTGAGGTGCTCTTCCTGTCTAAGATACTTCCATCCCAATATGCATCTATATAACCATACAATCTGCAGTCATGATCTCCAACATAGTATATACCAAATTCTATCATACGTTTCAGGTACCTCATCACATGCTTTGCAGCTACCAGGTGAACACGTCTAGGCTCAACTAGATACTGACTCAGGGTGTTCACAGCAAAGCATATATCTGGCCTGGTATTCATCAGATACATCAACGACCCAATAATCTGTCTGTACTGAGTCACATCTGCTAACTCTAACGATTCATTAGCTAACAACTTCAGGTTGGTATCCATGGGTTTGGCCATGGATTTACATTCCAACATATCAAATCTTTTTAGGATTTCCATGGCATACTTTCCGTAGTTGAGAAATATTCCTTCTGGACTTGCCATACTTCTAGACCTAGAAAATAGTGCATCAATCCAAGGTATTTCATCTCAAATTCTTCATCGAGCTTCTTCTTACACTCTACAATCTTTTTCTCATTTCTTGTCAGAAATCAATCATCCACATACAACAATAGTATGACAAGTTCATCATCCATAACCTTAAAGTAAATGTTAGGGTCAACTTTAATTTTGGTAAATTCCAAGCTCGTCAAAAAGCTATCTATCCTTCCGTACCAAGCTCTAGGAGCTTGATTCAATCCATACAGAGCCTTCTTCAACTTGCATACGTGATTCCGTCTGTTTTCAACTTCAAATACCTGTGGTTGTTCTGTGTACACTTCTTCCTCAATTACACCATTCAAGAAAGTTGTCTTCACATCCATCTGGTGTAAAATCCACTTCATAATGGATGCAAGTGCCATGATGGTTCTAATGGAAGTGTACCTTGCTACTGGCGCAAATGTCTCTTCATAATCAATTCCCTCTTTCTGAGAGAATCCTCTAGCCACAAACCTTGTTTTGTATTTCTCAATACTTCCATCAGCTACATGCTTTATCTTGTAGATCCATTTGGAAGATACCACACTTTTTCCTTCTAGTTTGGGAACTATATCACAAACATCATTCTTCATTATTGATTGGTATTCTTCTGTCATTGCTTCTACCCATTCTTTCTTTTGTATAACTTCTTCATAACTAGTAGGTTCTTGATCACACATCAAGGCCACATAAATGGAAAATGTCTTTGGCTTCTTGCTTACTTTTGTGGAACCTTCTGGAGCTCCATACTTCTCTGCTTCTTGTATAATTTCTCTTGCCCAAGCAGGCTTTCTCTTTCGTGACATATTCATAGTGGGAGGTTCTTGAGGTTCTAGCATATCATGGTCTTCCGGTGTTTCATCTTCGGGGGAGGGTGCAACTTCTACATTTCTGGGAGGTACATCTTCTTCATATACTTCTTCATGCTGGCACTTTTTGGATCTCTTGAGAGCTTCTTCTTCGTCAAATGTTACATCTCTACTAATCTCCATGTGATGGAATCCTGGAATGTATATTTTGAAGGCTTACTTCAAGCTTCTTTCCTGTGAACATTTTTTCTGGATTGTTTTATAGTTGAACCATTGTCACTTTTTCTACGGAACAAGTCCCATCATTCTTCATTTGTAGGTGATCGTTGTACGATACTTCCTACAAGTCAAATTCAATAGCATGGTTAGAAACATCTCATGGTTTCCAAATATATGCATAAAAACATAAGTCACACTATCTTAGCCAATTCCACAACATTCATCCATATCCCATATTCATATGGTACCTTTCTAGATGCCTTCCATATCTACTAGGACATTATTAAGAGTGTGCACTACTCCCAATATGTCAGCAAAGAGGTTTCACTCTAGATAAGTAGCAATGGAATGTTGTATGGTACCATAGGCTACTTACCCATCACATGCATGACACTACAAACATCCTAACACACATCCTAAATAAATGTGTATACAATTGGATACTATCATTTAAACAATGTGATAGAAATGACAATTCAGATACTTATCTTTGTTTGTTTGGTAGGATCCCCTTTGATCCTAGTCTCCTAGTGATCCTTTCTGAGGGGAGTCATTTTCTTCTAAACTGGAGAGAGTCTTTTTCTGACCTGGCATGTGCTTTGTAGCACCACTATCACAAGACATACTCTTCGACTTCTTCCTTTGCTTGATTCCTGGGTGGTTCTTCATCTTCCGATTCCTCTTCATTGTCTTCGGCAAGGTGAGCATGATGTCTTTTGCTGCGCTTCCTCTTCTTGTATTCTTCTTTCTTCAATGGACAATCTCTGGCAATATGTCCCATCTTATCACAATAATAACATTGAAAGTTGGAGTAGTTTCTTCTTGGATTGTTTCCTCTTGTCCTTTGGAACTTCTTGGGACGTTGAGAATCCTTGTGATTTCCTTCTTGAAGTTAGATCGAATTATTCCTTTCTTGGTATGGGTAGCTAGGGATTGATCATATTCTTTAAGTATAACTTCTCTATTGGCTACTCTAGCCTCTTCTTGGATTCAATCTTCCCATACAATGTCAAACTTCATGCTTTCCTTTCTAGCACACATTGTCTGGATGAATGAATCCCAAGGTCTAGTGAGACCATTGAGAGTAGTCATTACTAGCTCATCTTCATCAAGGGAGTCTCCAATAACTTCTAGTTGCTCCTTGAACTGGGAGACCCTTGTGAAGTAGTCTTGGATGGATTCTCCTTGGCTCATCTTGGTACTCTTCAATTGAGCTCTCAAATTCATCTTCCTAATTATTTTCTTCCCTTCATACATTCTGGATAGGGAATCATACATCTCCTTTGGGGTCTTCTTGGATAGCACTTGAGGAATCAAGTGGTCTTTGATAGAATCAACAATTATTATCTTTGCCCTAATTAGGTCCTTCTTGTGCTTCTCCTTAGCTTCATCTTCTACAGGTTCTGCAACTTCATCCTTGATGTATTTGGAAAGATCATTCTCTTCAATAATGAGGCCAATCCTATATTTACATGCTTGGAAATTCTTTATGCCTTCTAGCTTATCCTCAAGCTTAGTGCTTGGGGCCATCTTATCCAGGAGATCACCAAAAAATGAAAATTCTCAAAATGAAAAACTGACCTTACTAGGAGATGTGCTTGACTGAGGCGAGTTGACTGGTACACTAGGTTTCTAGAGATTCCAAATTTTTACCCCTCAAAATTGACTTGCGAATTTCGGATCTGCAGCAAATTTCTGGTTCACTGGTTTTCTGGTTTTTCTGATCCAGATTCAAACTAGGGTTTGACTTTCCCGGATATCTACCCACTCAAAAAACTTCGATCCAGGGCTCTAAATTTTGATTTTGGAGAGGCTCATCTTTCTATGCAATCAAATTTCAAAAATTCCAACTTTGACAGAAACCCTAATTTCTTACCGGAGGAAGAAGAGAGAGAGTTTCACCTTGTGAAAGTTATCATATTCAGGTTATATATGAAACCATGTTAAGATTCAATATGCTAAGATAGATAACATCAGTATTCAATTCAATTTCACAACAATAGCATATATAGGATCACTGAAAGAAACACAATCACAAGATAGACACATATTTATCCTGGGAAACCCTCTAGGGGAAGAAAACCTAGCAAAACTTCCTCAATATAGATAATCAAGAGTACAAAGACAAAACCCCAAACAAGTGATCCTTCTCCTTGCATCTCTCTCTCTCTCTCTCTCTCTCTCTCTCTCTCTCTCCTATGCGAATTACACAAGTGAGTGTGTGTGTCCAAATGAGGAGCACAACACTCATATTTATACTTTAACTTTCACTTGACCTTTTCACTAGCTAGGTCGGCCCCAACAAACTTAACTAGGCCGACTTAACTAGGAAGACTCAAAACAATATAATGTTACATTCTGGAGGGTTCTATTGACCCAACTTACAAAGGAGGTTTTACCTCATGACTCTATGATGACCAAATACAATGATAACATCCCGATGGAGGAATAAAACATCTCCGAATAAATTACAATAATAAAATACAATAGAATATTCTTCGAAGTTACAATCTTTCAACAAATATCCTCCTAGGTGGAAGTGAAACTAGCTCCCATGTTGGATTTTCTGAAGAGAATTGTACTCTTCAACCATGGCAGTTTTTCATCTCGAATCATGGTTGGCATGGTAGTATGATTTTGAATCTGAACCAACCATCAAAAAACACTTTTCAAACAACAATGGACCAGCATATGAAAGGGCCATACCTTCTCTTTGAAAGTTTGCTCGGGTTCTTCTTGGATCGGAAAGATTTCCAATGTTGGAACCGACATATGTGAGATTCTTTTCTTCCCACTTTGGAAACTGAGGGGGCTCAGCTCTCGAATCTTCTTCCGGAAGAGGAAGCAATTTGGCAGTTTCTTCCTCCACTAGTTGTAGATCATGAAGTTGTTCTCCAAATTGGACACTTCTCTCAATGAATATTATTTTGGATATAATATACATAAGTTTGTATCCTTTGTATTCTTTAGTATATCCAATGAGAATGCACTCATTACTTTGTGGTTCCAAATATCTTCTCTTCTCAAGCAGAATTCTAGCCCATGCAGTGGACCCGAAAACCCTGAGATGTGTCACATCAGGCTTGTGACCAGTATAGGATTCGAAATGAGTTTTACCTTTGATGGATGAGTGTGGAACTCTATTCTAAATGTATTCAACAACATTCATGGCCTCATCCCAAATATTTGAAGCCAAACCTTTTGACTCAACCATACAAGTAGCCATCTCTTTCAATGCTCGGTGTTTCCTCTCCGCTACACCATTTTGTTGAGGTGTGTAGGGGATTGTGTGCTGGATTTGGATTCCATTGTTCGCACAAAGTTTCAGTAGATATGTTTTGATATATTATCCACCATTATCATATCTAATAGATTTTATCTTTCTCCCAGTGGCAGTATCAACAAAATCCTTGAAATTCTTGAACCTTCCAAACACTTATGATTTGTTCTTGAGAAAGAAGACCCATGTGAACCTGGAAAAGTCATCAATGAATGTGATAACATACCTTGATCCATTCATGGAGGGATTTGGTAATGGACTACCAATATCACTGTGAATCAACCCCAAAATATAAGAAGCCCTGCTAGATTTTCCTCAATCGAACTTGTGCTCGGGATGCTTACCAATTATGCAACCTTTGTATATCCTTTTTGAAGATTTAATGTTCGGAAGGTGTTACAGCGTAATTTTCCACATTGTGAGCATCAACACTCATTGACCTTCAGTATTCACTTGCGAGACTCATATCCACATTTTATCCTCCAGGAACCCAGTGTTCCCTATTTTTGTTCTTGTACGCTAGTTGTTCCACTATACATAGCGTATACGCAGGCTGCACCAATATAGCCCGCGTACATCGAGTTAAATGGTAAAAAACAATAGAAAATTACTTTTCACTCCAAAAAGCGGTCTTAGGGTGACCTTTGGACCTCCATGTACCCCCGAAATTACTCGATTCAACCTTTCACCTACCTTTGGAGGTTTATATATTGATCTCTTATGGTGCATGGAAGGAGGAGAAAAGAGAGAGCATAGAAACTCTATTGGATTTTTGTCGTGACTTGAGTCTACATCCATTAATCCTTATTGTTGTGAACCTCTTATTTTCACCTACCAAACTCCTTTCATAGTTTGAGTTTTCCATTGCATAGGGGATTGAAGTGGTGGAGGCACAAGTGGAGGGACCTAGTTCTTGGTTCAGATGAGTTGCCGGCAAGAGGTTGTATCATGTACTTCTTGTTTTCATTAATAGAAATACTCATTTTCTCGTCCAATTGATCTTGTAAATGTTTGTTTAATTACATTGGGTTGCATTTTCTTATTATATCATGGACCATGCTATTGTTTATGCTAGTATATTTCATATATTATATGCACTTGTTTGTATTTGTTGTAGAGACTAAGCTGCAGGTTCAAGTGTAGATATTGAAAGCTCAACGGGGATCTACTTCGAACATCCGGTTGAAGGTTGGTTATTTACTCCACATCTTAGCATTTACGTTTATAATAGCATTGCATTGGGAATTGAGTTGATTTTTGGTAGTCATCTATCTGTTGTGGTCTGCCCTGATCCATAGGAAGTTTTTCTCCATAACAGAAATGGCGACTCCGTTGGGGAGGAACCTCCGTTTTGGGTATTTTTATGCATTCTTCCTTATTTTGAGTTTCTGTTTGTCGAGCTTCTGTGTCATTGACTGGCCTTTGGGATCTGCATTAGAAAACTTGATTTTTCTGGGCTGTTTGATTCATTTTTAGTCCACTTGTATTGCCCTGTACGCAGGTCAGCCTTGGTTAGCCCGAGTCTACCCGCTATTGTTAGTACAGTAGCCTGCGTATAGACGCTGGTGTTCTTTGAACAGTCACGTACAACTCCGGGATTGATTTTTTTTTATCTTTGGTTGTTTTTGGGTTGATTCTGAGTGTTCCTGAGTCTTGGTAGGCCTGCTTCCTGACTGTTCCATGCTCTTTTATTGACCAGAAACTCCTCTTTTCTTTAGTTTTTGATATTTTGGTTCTTTAACCATTTTTCTTTTTTTATAGCTCGTTAGCTTGGCTGAATCTTACTATTTTGGATTTGATGGGTTATCTGCTTGATATGCTCTGCATTTTTACTAAATAGTTCTGATTTCACTTGCACTTTTTCATTCATATTGAAAAAATACAAAAACATTTTCATTTTCACTTCATTTATACTTGAAAATACAAAAAAAATTGCTTTCTGTTATCGCATTTTGCATTAGAGTGCTTGTGCCCTCATTAGGACTTGCTTGAGAATGAAAATATAAAGAGATTGCATTGTCTTTTTGAATCGTTCATTTGACTGTCATATAGTGGCATACCTTTTTTTGGATAGATGAATCTAGTATTTTCCGGTTGTGCATATCATTGAGTCTTTACACATCATTAGTTTCACGACCATATCCTTTGAGTAATCACATCCATTTAAAATTAACGCTTAATCTAAAATTGATTAGAAACGATTTTCTCTTTTATAGGGTGCACCAACTAGTATAGGTTTACAGTCTTGGAATAGATCATTGTGAGTTAACAATCCAAGACTATTGAACGAAACATTATGTGTCTGGCCAGGGAGTGGTGAAACCCATGGTATACATCAGTGTTCTCAAGAAGCTCTACTAAAACCAGAGTTAAGCATGAAGTCACGAGAGTTTGGTTGCGGAGATATCCCTCCAATACTAGCTGAACGTGGGATAAATTTTCAGTATTTGTTCGTGTTTGGGGACTCTTTGGGGATTTGACCCTCTTGAGTTTTAGGCTTAGTTACCTTGCCCATACGACAGATCCCACCTGCGACTATCCGCCTGAGAATTGGTTATATGTGGTGGCCTTATTTTCTTTACCTAGATATCACATAGGGTGCTTGCAGCAATTATACTATGAGTATCCTAAGTCAGATAGGGGTCGAATAGCATAGTTGTTGTATGTATAGGGATTTGACCCTGTGCACGCAGTGAAGTCTGAGGGCCCTTATAACTGATTCTGTTACCGCCGATTATAGTTTGGGAGTCTCAAGCCTCTCCTAGGAGAGACATACCGGTTGTAGTGTCAGGAGGTCCCTTGAGCCAATCATGTTTGTGTGCATTTGGTTGTAGATTTCTTTTAGGTGTATTCTCTGTGACGTTATAGTAGGATTTTAGGAGACGGTTATTGGTTGATTTTTTTATGTCATCGTGGTTCGAAATCCGCCTCTCCACCGATCTCGTAGGATATTTGGTTTACCGGCTAGCGATCCGTCGCAACCTTTTGTTGGGAAGCATCGGAGGACTACTTGTTAGAATAACAGGATCGCAGATAAATAACAATAAACAGAAATGAAAATATAATCACACAAACACATTACAAGAGAGACATAGATATATCGTGGTTCACCTTAAGATGGGCTATGTCCACATTGAAATTGCCAGTCCTTATTATTATTCCTGTTATCACACAACTTGTAGTTGCCCCTAGTGGTACCCATCTGGGACGGTAGAGGAGGCAGGCAACTAAAGAGGTGACCCAAGAGATACCACGGTTCCCAATGCAAGGTGGGAGTCACGTCAACCGAGGCACTCTTCGCTTTAGGTCAGGGTGTATCAAGACCTAGGGGGAGACCCTATAACCAACAACAGCTAATTGGACCCAAACAAAGGTTTCTAAGGGTAAGTAAATGAAGAGTTACGGAAACCAATGCAAGGCTAAGTGGACCTAGAAGTTGAGGTTTGGTTGAAGGTGGTGTGAGAGATTGTTAGTATTTCAACCTACGTATGGTTTAGGCCACATGATTGGGGATGATGACAAGATGCAGTACCATATGTTTACACAAGTGGGTCCTATTTTCTTGGGATGTGTGAAATGGCTTTAAGTGGGCCCACAAGGTGAAGCTAGGGATGTAATTGGTACTAGATGTTATGTTATTGGTGGATCTATAGATCTAAGTTGATTTTAAGAGTACCCATGTACTAGATCTAGGGTTTGACACAAATCCCAAGGAGTGCGAATTGCTTTGAGGAGGACTAGTGCCTTGTTAAATGGGCTAATGGGGTCAAAAAAAGTATGTCAAAATGTAGATCGGGACACCTAGAAGCCAAGTCAAGTGGGCTAAATGAGATCTAATGGTTGGATCTTGCTAGATCTAGGTTTTTCAAGAAATGACCCTAAGTGGACCACAATCCCTTGAAACAAGGAATGCTACCCCCAAGGCAGATCGTCACAAAAAGATACTCTAGACCTGGGTTTCAAGGGATGGCCTTTCCAAATCTCCAAAAATCTCAACCACCCACCTCCTTGAAGTGGGCAAACTCACCTTCCCAAGGGAGTGCGACTTGCTCAAGGAGGGCTAAAATGAGGGTTAGGTGGACCAAATCAAGTCCAATGGCCACCAAACTATAGTTCCAAGTGGCTCATGCCCCGATCTATGGGGATCCCAAAAATCAAGTCAATCTAAGGGCTAGATCTTAGTAGATCTGAGTTTTGAGGTGCCAAGAAATTCAAAAGGGGGTTTTAACCCCTTAAAACATGGAATGATGTCCACAAGGTAGAATTCACCAAAGTAAGAATCTGGGGGTAGGTTATCAAGTGTCTAGATTGCAAATCAAGTGGGATCTCACCTACCCATGTGCTAGATCTAACCAAACAAGCCTCTCACTATGATGTGCGATTTGGGTTCAAGAGGGCTTTTTGCCTTGAAAAGTGTATCAATTCTAAGCCAATCACCACCAAACTATAGATCCAACTAGGGGTGGATGCTATAGAGGTGGGTTTTCAAGATCTTCTCAAAAGCAAGGCTAGATCTAAGTAGATCTAAGAAATACCAAAATTGGGGTTTTTAATTAATTAGGGTTTATGACCAATGAAGATAGAATGGATGAAAGAGGCACATACCTTGTAGATCTTACCTCAATTACTTGTGGCCACCTTGCAAATTGATAGCATTCTCCTATGTGTATATTCAAGAGTGATATCCAAGAGCTCCAACCAAAACGTCCTCCTCCAAGATAGCCAAATCGTCCTCCTCCTACAAGACAAGATCAAAGAAACAAGTCAAGCAAGATGATTATGAAAATGGTAGAAAGATGTAATAGAAAGCATCAACTATGTCACAAAGATACAATAATGATACTCCCTGTCACAAGATCAACCCAAGAGAGAATATGTGGATCCCTCCAACAATAACCCTCAAGAAATCGCCGTCCTCTCCACCAATTCGACTTTCCTGTAAAAAGATTAGTAGAAGCACCAAAATCCACAATGATACATAGAAGAGATACTGTATATTCAATATGCAAGAGAATCCACAATACAAGAGAGATGTGCTCCACAAAGAAATCTTCTATTCCAATATTCCAGAGCTCCAAAGGTGAGCTTTACAATGGGGGGTCTCCTCCTTATATAGGATAATAAAGACCAAAACCCTATACCACTCTACAATACTACATCAAATGAGTGGTTGAGATTAAAAGATCTCATCATACAATCAATGGCTAAGATGAACCATAACAATATATCACATGGATCACCCAATATAATAATAGCGCCCCCACTAAATGGTACAAAGAAGGGGTGACGTCATCCACTAGAGAAGAATAGGTGCTAAAATCCACCTCATGATGACTAGGACATGACAATATAAGCACATGGTGGGGCTAGGAGGCATCAATCCTTACTAGCTCATCCCCAAGGCACAATAAAATAATAAAATATGTCTAAGATAATATAAATGATCAAAACTGTCCTCAGAATCCATGACAGTCAAGCAGTAAATGTCCTCCTGTGATCAATGTGGGCATACCCACATGGTGAAAACTGACTGGAAGGTAGTGATGCCGCCCTGGAAGACCTCTGTGAAGACCAAATGCCAAAACCTTGCCTTAATTGCCCAAATCAATTTCCTCAGTGACCACTTTATCCCATTTTTTAACTGCCTCGGTAACTGTGAAAGTGCCAAAACTGCCTCCTAGGGTAGCAGCGCTGTCCATCTGAGCCCATCAGGCTCTCCAGAAGGGGGGGTAAATGGTAAAAACAAGTGGCTGGACCACCCCCTCCATCATCAGCGCCCTAGGTGAACTGGCCAATCATGGCCCCTGCTGCTCAGGCTAGGAAATCAGCCCCACATCTGGTCAACAAGTGTAAAACTGCATCAATCACTGTCATAAGTTCCCGGAACTGAAAGATAAGTGTCTCAATGGATCCGGAAGACCCAAATCCACTAGAAATGTGTACTCATACACCATGGGTTGCCCTAATGGGCCAGCTGTAGGGTCCACCATATATGGACAATGTATAATCTGTTGATCTGAAGTAGTAACAAAACTTGCTGAACTGGATCAATCATCATCTGCATCATATGTCCATCATATTATATCCTCATCAAGCATGTGGGACCATCAATCATCATCAAATAGGCATCTATACATGGCCCACATCATCACAGATCCCCATAATATATACAACCAAGGATAAATCACATCAGTAGACTAAGACATGCTTCTCTAATCATTTTCACAGCCTAGCTAAAAGTACAAGATCCATTCAGTGACATTAATCAAGTTAGCATATTCCATTGTTATATAAAATTACTTGCGCAATAGTTCAAATGACAAACTCACCCATTGGACATGGTCAAACTGCTAGTGAAGGATGAAGGCTAGGAACAAGGTTGGGCAAAGGTGTTGACCTGTCTAACTCAACTCAAAAATACTTTGGACTGGGAGAAAGGGGAAAGCTACAAACTCTGTGCTGGACAAAAGAACACGGGGGATGGTTGTGTCTCACAAATGGATAAGTTGTTTAGAGAGTGCTTATTCAACTTAGGCATCATGTCTACATCAAGTTGATCCAGGTTCATTAGGATCATTCAATTTTATTCCATGGCCTTTTTGGCCTACATAACCCTTCGGATTGCAGATGTGCTGAGAAGCACAACTAGTTGTAGCTTGCATCCAGGGCATGTTTTTTTTTAAATATTCATAAGGTCAGCAATTGTTTAGATATAGCCTTTAAGAACCATTGATTTTTTGGACCTTTCTTATACTCTTCGAGGAGTATTTTTAGCTGTTCATCGCTCTTGTCCCTTTTTTTATTTCCATGGGCGAATTTTTTTAGTTTCCATAGGTAGAACATGAGCTTTTAGTTTTAGCCAACAACATCTCAAGTGACTAGGGGGAGTTCGAGCCAATGCCAAACATCGGGACAACCGACCAGAATGATTTAGGCCTACAATCCAACTCACCAAAGGCAAGTTTTGTCACCAACTCAGAGCCGAGACACTGAATATACAGGGATGCGGTCCAAACACAGAGGTAGAAAAATGGGGAAGTCCTCGGTATCAGGAAGTCAAATGAGACATGTCAAGGTTTAAAGTCAAATAGGAAGGTCATGTATGGATGGAGTCAAGTGAATATGGAGCCTACACTAGCAGACAACTGGTGTCGGGAAAGACCATATCTATGTAAGGTGAAAAACCAGTGGGTTTTGTTAAATGACCTAAATGTGCAAGCAATTGTCCATTTTATGATTTACAGTTCATTTTAAATAGTTTGCCACATCAGGAATAATATACCAAGCACATGCTGTGATCATGACTAAATCAACAAGATAATAATCCACAGTCAGTGAGAACATATCCATAGATCATACAACATCATCATAATAATAATCATCATGCATCATCTGAAACACTGCTGAAATACATCTCTAAGCACTGAACTGAAACTGTATGGGATAAAGGGTCACATCAGTCATCAAATCTGAACTCTCAAGGCTCAACCTTGACACAAGGTCATACATAAATATGAATAATATACTGCTTTGATCATGAGTGATCCAAAATATATAGCCATGCTCTGGAATGATGGAAGCTCTGGAATGTGCAGATATCTGTTGTACAAGAATAGTAGCCCTGCTACTATGGTGTGATAACAATTCCGTCCAGCAAAGTGAAGGGATACAACCTGCAGCACAGCCGCTGCACTTCATCTTCACACTCACTCACAGTCTCTCTTCTTCGATCTTAGAGATATTCACAATGCATAAACCTAATACATCAACCCTATCTGTGTTACAATGTCTTTCTTTTATAAGGGAAATACAATGGGAAAATACCATGGGTTACCCAAAACCATGGGCCCAAAAACTGTTGGCGAAAACAGCCCCAAAAGTTTTACTAGGGGATCGTGTCGGGATCATAACCAAACCTAGGGTTCAAACACGGTTGAATCATCATCTATGAGACTGGAATATCAGGCTCCACAACCAACAATAGCCCACTTGGAGACTGATCACAGCAACTCCACCGATGTTGCACTTGCTGGACTTGGACTTGGAAAATTTCTCCTCTTCACCTTCATGATAGAAGGCCAACTGAAACTGAGCAAGAACTCAGTTTCTCTCTGGTCACTACCTTTGTGAACATGTCTACAGGATTTTGGCTAGTGTGTATCTTTTCCATCTTCAACAGTTCATCTTCCAGAACATATCATATGAAATGGTACTTGAGTTGTATATGTTTAGTCCTGGAATGGAATGTTGAGTTCTTTGCAAGATGAATGGCACTCTGGATGTCACTATACAACCTGCTATCCTTCTGCTTCTTACCCAATTCCTCCATAAAACTCTGCAACCAAATCATCTCTTTACTAGCCTCTATAACAGCAACATACTATGCTTCCGTTGTTGAAAGTGAAACAACCTTTTGCAATTTTGAAATCCAACTTACTACTGTTCCACCTACAGTAAACACATACCATGTGGTGCTCCTCCTGCTATCCTTATCACCTGCCATATCTGCATCAACATATCCCTGTAGAACAGTGTCTGAACCTCCAAAACATAATTCCTGAGTGGTAGTATCTCTCAAATACCTGAGAATCCATTGTACTGCCTTCCAATGTTCTTTACATGGATTGTTCATATATCTGCTCACAACTCCCACTACTTGTGCAATATCTGGTCTTGTGCACACCATGGAATACATCAAACTGCCAACTGTTGATTGATAAGGAATCTTGGACATGTATTATGTCTCTTCCTGTGTCTTGGGACACATTTCCTTACTGAGACTGAAATGGATGGCCAAAGGTGTACTAACTGGTTTTGTATTCTGCATTCTGAACCTCTCCAATACCTTTTGTATGTACTCACTCTGAGACAATGTCAATTTGCTATTTTTAATGTCTCGCGTTATTCTCATACCAAGGATTTGCTTTGCATCACCCAAATCCTTCATCGTAAATGAATTAGCTAGCTTCCTTTTGAGTACATTTATATCCTGCATGTTAGACCCTGCAACAAGCATGTCATCCACATACAATAACAAGATAATCTATCTTTCATTGTCTAGATTCTTGAAAAAAACACAGTGGTCAGAATGGCATCTACTATAACCTTGTTTTGTCATAAACCTGACAAATTTTAAATACCACTGCCCTGGAGCTTGCTCAATCCATACAAACTCTTTTTTAACCTGCATACCAAGTTCTGCTTACCTTTGACCTCATACCCTTATGGTTGTTGCATATATATCTCTTCCTCCAGATCCCCATGGAGAAAGGTTGTTTTTACATCTAGCTGTTCAAGATGCAAATATTCTACCACCCCTAGACTTAAGATAGTCCTAATTGAAGTCATCTTAACAACAGGAGAAAATATTTCATCAAAATCTATACCTTTCTTCTGTGAAAACCCCTTTACAACAAATCTATCCTTGTACGGCTTCTTACCTCCTTCTTCTTCCTTCAACCTGTAAATCCATTTGTTTTGCAATGCTCTTTTACCAGCAGGCAACTAAACCAAATCCCAAGTCTAGTTTCCTACCAAGACTCCATCTCCTCATTCATGCCTTGCTCCCACTTCTTTCTAGTTTCCACCTGCATTGCTTCTTCATAACATTCTGGTTCACCAACATCAGTCATCAATAAATAATACATTGAAGGAGGGTATCGTTCAGGGAGTCTGCTTAACCTGGTAGATCTTCTTGCAGTTGCAGGAGTTTCAGGCACTTGCTGTTGTTCTTGATTTTCTGGCACCTTTGGAACTTCATTTTCTTTAATTTCATCAAGTACTGTGTACTCTGTGTTTTCCTTTTCCTGTTTCTTTCCCTGCAACTGATCTTTATACATGACCTTTTCATTGAATATGACATCTCTACTTCTAATGATTTTGTTATTTTCATAATCCCATAAACGATAACCAAATCATCAACCCCATATCCAATAAAGGTGCATTTCTTGGATTTAGCTTCAAGCTTTGTTCTATTATCTTTATCAATATGGACAAATGCTTCACAACCAAATTTTCTCATAAATGAGTAGTTTACATTTTCACCTATCCATGCCTCCTCTAGAATACCACCATCCAAAGCACATGAAGGTCCTCTGTTTATTAAATAAACAGCAGTATTTACAGCATCTGCCCAAAATTGTAAGGTCAACCCGGCATGCAATCTCATACACCTTGCATGCTCCATGATCATTCTGTTCATCCTTTCAGACACACCATTTTCTTGTGGTGTTCCTGGGATTGTCTTCTCTCTACGAATCCCATGGTATGAACAGTAACTATCAAACTCCTTGCCGCAGTACTCACCTCCATTATCATATCAGAGACACTTCAACCTTTTTCCTGTCTCATTCTCAACTAAAGCTTTCCACTTCTTTAAAGTAGCAAACACATCAGATTTATGTCTAATGCAATAAACCCAAGTTTTCCTAGTTGCATCATCAATAAATGTAACATAATAATGAGAGCCACCAAGAGATTGTACCTGAGTCAACCCCCATACGTCTGTATGCACAAGCTCTAACTTTTCATTCTTCTTATGTTTCCCAACCTTGAGAAATCTGACTCTCTTCTGTTTTCCATAAACACAGTTCTCACATAATTCCAAACTTACCTGCTTCAAATCTGAAAGCAACTTCCTTGAGTGGAGAATCTGCATCCCCTTCTCACTCATGTGGCCAAGCCTATGATGCCACAATGTTGTATCTGTTCCTATGGAAGCTAAAGGGATAGAATGGTCAGTATTATGAGGACATAAATACAACGTACCTACCCTGTCTCCTTTTGATATCACCATTGATCTTTTAGTGATATTCCACCACTTTTCTCCAAATGTAGATAGACAACCTCCATCTCCCAACTGCCCTGTTGAGATCATATTTCTTTTCATAGCAGGAATGTGCCTTACATCTTTCAACAGCCAATCAATTTCATTCTTAACTTTTATCCATACCTTACCCATTGCAACAATTTTACATGGCTCATCATCACCCAATAAAACATGTCCAAAATCGCCTGGAACATAATCATGAAAATATTTCCTATGGGGTGTAGCATGACATGAAGCCCCTGAATCTACTACCCAATAATCACTAGTATTATCTAATGCAAGAATCAAAGCATCTTGTAACACATCACCTGCTACATTTTCTTCATGGGTAGTTTCCTTCTATCCATCTGCTTTCTTCTTTAGAGATCCGCAGTCTTTCTTCATATGTCCTTTCTTTCCACAGTTCCAACACTCTATCTTTCCCAGTCTGGACTTGGATCTGCTCATTTTAGACTTGCCACGATTACCTTGGCTCTTTCCTCTCTCCTTTTGTCTCCCCATGCTCTCCATGGTCAATGCATTACTTGATGTCTCACCTGTACTTTTTCTTCGCATTTCCTCGCTAAGAATAACACCAATAACATCATCAAATTTCAAGGTGTTTGAACCAGAGACAGAGTTACTTACAGCCATGACCAAGCCATTCCAGCTTTCTGGCAATGAACACAAGATTAGAAGAGCCCTAACCTCATCATCAAAGTTCACACTTACAGAACTTAGTTGATTTGTAACCGTATTAAACTCATTTAAATGATCAGTAACAGATCCACCTTCAGACATCTTCATATTAAATAAACGCTTCATTAGAAATACCTTGTTGGAGGTCGAGCTTTTTTCATACAGCTTACCCAATGCGCTCATCAAACCCTCCGTTGTCATTTCTTTTGAGATATTGAAAGCCACCGACGAAGCCAGGCTCAGCCGTATTGTTCCCAAAGCCTTTTCTATCAAGAACCTCCCATTCTTCATCCTTCATGGCCACCAGCTACTTTTCTCTTCCTCCCAACGGCAGGAATAGATCCTTCTGGTACAGATAGTCCTCCATTTGCATCTTCCATAACTAGAAATTTTGGCCGTTAAACTTCTCGACCTTAAAATTTCCTTCTTCTGCCATTGCTCCCACTCGAACCAAAAACCCTAGCTTCCTGTGGGTTTATCTACCAAATAGACCTTCGACTCTGATACCAATTGTTAGAATAACAGGATCACAAAGCAATAACAATAAACATAAATGCAAATATAATCACACAAACACATTACAAGAGAGACACATATATATCGTGGTTCACCCCAAGATGGGCTACGTCCACACTGAAATTGTCAATCCTTATTATTATTCCGTCCAGCAAAGTGAAGGGATACAACCTGCAGCACAGCCGTTGCACTTCCTCTTCACACTCACTCATAGTCTCTCTTCTCCGATCTTAGAGATCTTTACAATGCATAAACCTAATACATCAACCCTATCTGTGTTACGATGTCTTTCTTTTATAAGGGAAATACAATGGGAAAATACCATGGGTTACCCAAAACCATGGGCCTGAAAACTGTTGGTGAAAACAGCCCCAAAAAATTTTCTCGGGAATCGTGTCGGGATCATAAACAAACCTGGGGTTCAAACACGGCTGAATCATCATCTTTGAGACTGGAAGATCAAGCTCCACAACCAGCACTACTACTGGTCATATACACACGTCTCACGATCTTCAAGGAGCTTCTATTATGAGTTCTACACCTAGCACGTCTGGAATCCCAGTGACTCCATCCATTAACACATCGGGAAACTCCCCTCCGACCACTCCTAGGGGTGAATGGGGAGGAGGTTCTCCACACACTATTCCTCATGGGTTTGGGATGTCCATGCCCATGAGCACGAACCCATTTGATGATACACAGACATCTGGTTTTCGATATGGGATGCCAGGTTATGGTACTTCATCCGTCCCTTCGACCTCAAGTCCTTTTACTTATGGTATGCTCGGCTTTACACCAACCGTTACGTCCATTCTATCTAGTAGTCACACTAGATATAGTGTTGGAGTTGGGGGAACCATGCCCGCCTTCACCGCATATCAGTTTGGGAGTAGTCACATCCCTCCCTCCAATCCGACTATTGGCAGAGGACCACCTCCTTTGTCTGCCCCTAGTATTAGTGTGAACCTATTTTCGAGTGTAGGTTTCACGGTAGGTATTGGATCCACGAATTTTATTCCGTCCTTTAATCCGCATGTCTTTATGCCTGTACCTTTGAATGCTTTTGTGATGCCACAAAACCCTCCTCTTACTAGCTCTTTGGTTCTGTGGAGTGCTCACATACCGTTTTCATATGGCCCTTACTCGTCTGGTATTCCTTCCTCGAGTGGGTATATGGGACCCCATTCTCATGGAGGTCATTCTCATGGCTTTTTAGTTGGTCCTACTTATTATCCCAATCCTTCACATGGAATCCCTGCTACGCATGTGCCTGTGTATTCCAACGCAGGCCAGTTTGGAGGAAGTTACTATACCTATAGTCATGGTCACGGTTATTACAAGAGTTCGTCGGCACTATAGGTGTCCACTTCGATGTATACAGTCCCACCTTAAGGTTCACAGAACCAGTCTCTTTCGGGAGCTTCTAATCAAGCTTCACAGCCTCACCTCCCTTTTCTTGCTAGATTGAATCTACCAGATCTTTCAAAGCTCACGAATGATCCGGTGTGTCACAATCCTACATGGCCTCCAGTCACCACCAAGATCCCTTCCGACATTCCAAAGTTTGAGGGGAAGAAGGGTGAGGATCCAGGTGATCACGTTACTACTTTTCACTTATGGTGCTCATCAAATTCCTTGAACCATGACTCTATCTTTTTGAGGTTATTTCAACACACCCTCACGGGGGGCAGTGGCGAAATGGTATGTTGAGTTGCCTGGGGGCACATATAGAGGGTTTAACGATTTAGCTTTGGTTTTCCTAGACCACTTTCAGTTTCCAGTGTGTTATGATACTGGCACCGAACTTTTTTCCACCTTCCGTAAGGACAAAGCCATGCACATCTCTGACCATATTCAGGAGTGGCGGCGACGGAAGAGGCTAGTGATAGCCAACATTCCTCCAGAGTTATTGTTGGAATGGTTCCTTAATTCTTTAATCCCTTACATTTCGAAAGACGTTTCATTATCTGGTATTATGACTGAGGAACAAGCTATTTTCAAAGCCTTAGCAGCTAGACCTAATCTACGCTCAGTCTGGCATTTTATATGATATCATACCTGATGCACCGTGATCATGACATGATCCCAATCCTGTTCCTAGACCACATGTCGATGGTATTGTTGGATCCACAAGTACTCGTCCTGTAGATTTGGTTACAAATCAGATGCACAATCTGTCGATTAGCCAATCTACCCTCGGATAGGCTCACGCCTCGTCTGTTTGCACCCAATCGTCAAATGTTCACTCTATACAATCGGCAAACTCATCAAGTAACCAGCAACCTGGTGGGAAGAAAAAGGGGAAGAATAATCGTACGGGTGATAATAATAAGAACAACAACGCTAAGAAAGAAAACACCAACCCTCCTCGGGACGGCGAAAATGCTGGTGGGGACCGAAAACCTAGGGGTAAATTGAAATTCCCTTATAAGCTTTGCACGGAAGATCACCTTACTCATTTATCTCCTCATCTTGAAGAAGTCACGAAGCACATTGCACAGGGCCCAGTTTTGCTGAAGGATCCCCTTCCTCGCCACCAAAATATGGCTGCGGGTGCTTCCATCGCCGATAGTGGGACTTATGACACTTTGATGTCCTTGAACCCTGCTGGCGGTTACTGATGGATTAATATGGTCAAAATGGAAGTTAGTGTTGCTACTCGCTCTCGTGATTATGGAGCTCCACAACCTCCGTTAGGGAATGATCCCCCTCCTCCTGATACTCCATTTCATATCGAGAAGCCGAACTCTATGCCGCAGATACCGAAAAGTGTTCTTAAGCGCTTAATACACAATCCCAATGCTCGAGACACCCATAACTACTCCATTATAGAAGATTTGGTTCAGACTCTGTGTGCTATGTCAGCTCTCGAGGTTCTCCAGGCTTGTCCTTCTCATAGGATTACCCTTTTATGTGCTCTGGGTGTCCAGGATCAGTGTATCCCGAACATTATCAAGTTCGACACTACCGATTTCAAGCCTTGGTTTCCCTACCACGTGGCTTTCAAAGTCCACATTAGGTTCCTAGAGAAAATCATTAAATGTACCGTGGTTGATGAAGGTGCTTCTACATCAGTTATGTCGTTAGCTTGTTGGAAGGCTATGGTTTCACCCCCTTTGTCGAAGTCTATGACCATGTTGACTGCATTTGATGGTCGTTCTTTCCGTCCGCATGGTATTATACCCTCCCTTGAGGTCCACTTGGGTGGGAATACCGTGCCAATTGAAGTCGAGGTGGTTGATGCACCCATCGACTACAACCTTTTGCTAGGTAGGAATTGTATCTACGTTATGCGAGCGATCGTGTCCTCTATGTTTAGAGTTATCTGCTTTCCACACAAAGGCAAGATTGTGATGCCCGATCAGCTCGATTACATGAATTCCAATACCATTGCATCACCAGGAAGGGAAGTTCCTCAAATCAAAAATTCTCAGTCGGAAACTTGGAATATTGGTGTAGGATTGTATTCCTCCTTGATGGGATCTTTCGACTTCATTGCACCAATCTCCTTTATAGGAACCATTTCTGATAGTGCCCCGTCCTCATTACAGAGTGTACCATTCTAGACGTCATATTTTAATGATTCATGGAATTTACCTTCCATGAGCTCTTCGCCTGGAAATATTGCGCACATCAGGATGGCAATGCCATTATCTGCAGCTGAGCTTGCCTACCGTGAGATTCAACAAGCCACTGCAGAGCCAGATCTCTCCTCTTCACGAACAAAAGAGGAAGATCCTCTTGCTCGCATTATTGCATTTATGGTACTTTTCCTTTAGATGAAGCCATCATTGAGGCCATGTATTGTAGCGATAATCCTTGGGAAGATCTACATCATCGATCGTATTTTCTGTCCAACCTTAACCTTATTGAGCAGGAAGAGTTTCGATCGACTCTAGCAGAGAAGGTTGGTCACCCTGTGGATCCTTTGGATTCGCATGGGATTTACGCAAAGGGGAATATGGCTAACATTTCCCCAACCATTCTGATCAACATCTCTCGCACTCCCGAAAATATTGAGAATGTTTACATCGGTGTCAATTGTTCCCCTGAGGAAATCTGCATTTACACCAAACTTTTCAAAGAATTCCGGGATGTTTTTGCCTGTTCTTATGAGGAGATGCCAGGAATAGACCCTAGCATTGTCGAACACGAGATTAATACTTATCCTAATGTTAAACCGGTTCGACAACGTCTTCATGCTGTGAATCCTAGGAAGGTGGCCGCGATCAAGGCAGAGGTGGAGAAACTACTCAAAGCTGGTTTTATCTACCCGGTTCCCCTTACCGAATGGGTGTCCAATCCCGTTCCTATGGATAAGAAGCAGGGAACAATCCGTGTATGTACCGATTTCAAAGATTTGAACCAAGCATGTCCTAAGGACAACTTTCTGACTCCATTCATAGATCACATCTTGGATGCTTGTGCAAGAAGCGAAGTAGTTTCTTTCATGGACAGTTTTTCAGGTTATAACCAGATCCAGATTAAACCCGAGGATCAACATCAGACAACTTTAATATGTCCTTGGGGTACATTTGCATACCGGAAGATTCCCTTCGGCCTTAAAAATGTTGGAGCTACTTTTCAGCAGGCTATGACATACGCTTTTCATGACCTTAAGCGCATAGTGGAGCCTTAGTTGGATGATCTTGCTAGCCATTCTCATAAGAGAGTGGACCACCCCAAGCACCTCCGCCTCATTTTCGAAAGATTTCGATGTTACAAGATTCGTTTGAACCCCAAAAAGTGCATCTTTGTCGTGAAAACGGGTCACCTTCTAGGGTATGTAGTTTCAAAAGAGGGTATAAGAGTCAATCTTCTAAAGGTTGAGGAAATACATCAGTTTCCTCCCCCGCATAACTTGATTCAGCTTCAAAGCCTCCAAGGGATAGCCACTTTCTTACGATGCTTTATCATGAATTATGACAATCTTACCAAAGGTTTCACGCGACTTTTGAAGGACACTCCATTTATCTGGGATGAGCAAGCCCAACAGTATTTCTACACTTTGAATAAAGCTTTGGTATCGGCCCCTCTTCTTAGTCCACCCGACTTTGCTAGAGATGTTTTTTCTTTATGTGGCCGCGTCTCAAGAGATGATTGGTATGGTCTTAGTTCAGGTGTATGATTTACTCCAAGAGCATGTTGTTTATTACCTTAGTCGAAATTTAGTAAACGTTGAGCTGAGATACTCTCATGTTGAGAAATCGGCCCTTGCAATTGTTCATGCAGTCCAACGGTTACGGCATTATATTTTGCTTCGGAAAACCACCATTATAGAACATGTCAATCCATTCCAATCCATGCTCTCATGACGCCTAATTGGGGGGAAGTATAATAAATGGATTTTCATCCTTCAGGAGTTTGATCTCGATTTTGCTTCGGCGAAGTTAGTGAAATCCTTGGTTTTCACGGAATTGATGTCGAACTTCCCAAGACTTGATGAGGAAGTAGTCCATGAAGATTCGTTTGTGGATGAAAATTTATTTTTTATCTCGTCAATGGACCCTTGGTATGGGGATATCATTATATATCTCAAACTTTGAAGTTCCCTGCGCACTATTCACAAGATGAGTGACGGCGTGTGAGACATCACGCTAAAGATTATTTCATCGTCGGTGAAACATTGTATCGCCGAGGAAAGGACTCTATCCTCCGTTGTTGCTTAACTCATGAAGAAGAGGAGCTAGTTCTTAATGATTGCCATAGCGAAACGTGTTGCGGTCACTTATTAGGGCTTGCGACAACCCAACGTATCTTGCGAGCGGGTTATTTTTGGCCCACAATCTTCAAAGATTGTATAAATGTTGTGAAGAGATGTCACCCTTGCCAGGTGTTTGATCAGAACATGCGCTCGCGCCTTGCTCCTTTACATTCGGTCGTCGCCATCGTTCCCTTCACCAAGTGGGGGGTAGATTTCATGGATTGCAACCCAACCTCAGCTGGGGAGCATCACCATAACATCGTTGTCGTTGACTATTTTACCAAATGGGCTAAGGCCATGACGACCATTAAAGTCGATGGTGCTACAGTAGCCCACTTCGTTTTCAATCAGATTATCACTCGGTTCGGTATCTCGAAAGATATTGTCACTGACCATGGAAGTCACTTCCAAAATCATATGATGGCGGATTTGTCACTCAAGCTTGGGTTTAAGAAAGACCACTCATCTTATTACTACCCCCAGGCGAATCGTTAGGTCGAGGCAGTCAATAAGTCCTTAAAGACCATTCTCCAACTAACCATCCGATAAAGCAAGAGCAATTGGAACATTATGTTATATCCTGCTTTGTGGGCGTATCGAACCGCAATCAAGACTTCTACCGGGTTCTCACCATTTCAGTTAGTACATGTTGTGGATTATATCTTGTCGATTGAATGTGAGATCCCTTCGTTGAAACTAGCTATAGAGCTCTTTCCTGACACCTCAGATGTTGAGCAATGTTTGATCCACCTTGAGCATCTTGACGAGCAGCGTCGAGATGTCGTTGTGGCTATATGTGCCAACAAACGTCGTGTTAAGGTTCAGTATGATAGGTATGTCCGTCCCCGGCAATATGTTGAAGGTGACTTGGTCCTCCTTTATGACCAAGCCAAGGAGCCCCTAGGGGCAGGGAAGTTTAAACCCATGTGGAACGGTCCTTACATCGTGAGGTGTGTCCTTGCGAAAGGAGCCTACGAATTGGAAGACTACGAGGGAAACACCTTTAAGGAGCCTAGAAATGGGCCCTACCTCAATCAGTATTATGCTTGAGCTTCTAGCTCGAGTTGATACTTTTATATACTATTGTATAGTTGTTTTTGTACATAGTTTAGATTTCTTTTGGTTGTTCGGGTCTCCTGATTCGCTTCCGTTTGGTTGACAGATGTCAACGGAATCTTCAATGTTCTTAGGATTCGCGGATGGGGCTAGTCGTTATACGCGGAGACTTGCTTCTGCTACGTGGGTTATTTATTCGCCCAACCATCAGATTGCGTCTTCAAAAGGTGCTTGTCTCAGTCCTACATCCAACAATGTGGCTGAGTACAGCGTCGTCATTAAGCTACTTCGCGATGCCATTTCGCATGGTATCCAGTCTTTAGAAGTCCACCTGGATTCGCAACTGGTTGTGTCTCAATTAAATGGCCATCACTGTGTGAGGGATCCTACGTTACTACGGAGGATCTTAAGGGTAAGACTCTTGGAGCGTCAATTTGTTTTTATTGCATACATTCATGTTCCAAGACGTTTTAATCATGTACCTTATGCATATGTTAATTATGTCCTAGATTGGCATTTGTCACATCAATAAAAGAAGCATGCAAATAACATTCATCCATACATTTGTACATACACAAATAGTAGAACCGAATAATCAAATTATATATATATATATATATATATAAAGTGGTGTCGTGATACAAAACTAGAGCCCATATCTCTCAAAAATATACAATCCCATACAATACTAGTGAGACCCCATGACATCTAAGCCCTACGGGGAGGTCTCGATGCCTCGGAGGGATGAGTCTGACCATAATAGTGCACGGCATTGGCTATACGCCGCAACAGCCACACCCATACACCTGGTACCCCGAACACATGTCGCTGCATCGCCTCACGGAGATTCTCTGCCTCTATAAGTGGTACCCAAGAAGTCATACGGTAGAGGTTAACCCATACCATCTCCAATGTGCGCTTTGTCACCGCACGAACGATCTCGCCTCCCCTGCCCCTACGGCGGTGCCGTGGGAATCCTTGAGGTCTTCACAGACCCCGATCTGCAACCAAACAATCAAACGTCAAAATATGATACCACACCAAAAAGATTTTTGCATTTCACCTATAATCAAAAATCCAAAAAACATTAAAATACACAAAACTTAAAAAGAGTAACCGTACCTATGTATCCGAACGCGGCCCCTGGTGGGAGCAGCATGTCTCTATCTCTGTTGAAGTCTATACCCTCGTATGGATAGTCATAGATGGCGATGACCTTTCGTTCCCACCAGTGAAAGAACTCCTCTGAATATGGTGATGCATGTCGGCCACCACCCTGTCGTGTCAGCACCTCTGACCACCAGGTCTGGGCGGGATCTCAGAGATCGTGCGGAGGGACTTCAACCCTCGGACTCAATCTTGGTACTCTCTCAAAGAATAAACTGCAGATTATGCTGCCAAAACCAAATTTATTTTCCCTACCCAGCTTGCATTCCGTTAGCTGGATCTTCATAGTAACTAGCAACGTTGTGCACCAGTCGTACACAATCGGTCTCATACATTCTGTTGCATAGAATATCATCGACCTCGAAGCCTGATGTAGAGCAGCTGAACCTGATATCCTCCCGAGTGTGAGAAATATAATCTGCATACTTAGGCTCGCAATAGAATCAATAGGAATCTGGCTTCCCACCTTTTGGGTGCCAGGAAGGCAGTACCTGTCCATGTAATCACTGATCGTGATTCCACCTCCGAAATTGCAGGACCCGAGGCTTGTCACATCCCCTCAGTGGGACAAACCTGTGGTGAAATAGATATCCTCCACCTCCAACGGAAGTGGTTGACCATCTAGATCGAAGTTCTTTGCATCTGCATCCCAGTAATCAACCAACTTGAGGAGCAATTGGTTTTGGGCCCTTAAACCCCCAATGCTCCAAAACTTATATAGATCGCATGCTTGTAACGCTTGTTGGGCAGGTAACTCTTGGCGCACATGCTTATCACTACCATACATGGCCTCAATGATGGATTCATCCAAAGGAAAAGTACCATCAAGGCAATCATGTGACCAAGAGGAGTTGACACATGCTCGTCATCGATGTCATGTTCCATTTCTCTCCACTCTAGGACCATCCTGGAGGAAAAAACAAGGCCATTTCTTAGTTTCCATGTGTTAAAAACCACCCTCACGGCCCTGTACGCAGTCAATTTTGTATACACTCACGTCCGTACATGGTCGACGCAAGCGTTGACCGCGTTTTTGAAGTCCTACACGCGACCCGTAAAGTTGTAGCTCGCACACAGTGCCGAGTAGATGTAGATCTTCGCAAAGATAAAAATTTAGCCATTAAAAAATAAAATAAAAGACATAGAAAGGAAGAGGGGGGTGAGACTACTAACCTGCTCCAGATGGCACGTGGATCCGATGCCCGTAGCTCCCAGAATCAACAACTGAAGATCGAGGTGAAAACTAACCAAAAACCCTATTTTGGGTGAAAAGTTAAAATGAAATAGTAATAGTAATTTATTTTTACTATTTATAGTTTTTTAAACCCACTTTCCTATAGTTTTTGTCATTTTGAGCTATTTTTGGATTAATATGTCGTCTTGTAGTACCATTTTGAACAGATTTTTCCGACGAGAGTGATTTTTTTACCGTTTCGCACCTTCAACAGGTATATTTTACACCCATCATATAGGTTAGATGTCATTTTCGCCTGTATTTTGCATTTGACCTTATGACAATGATCATTGACCCTAGGTGCGACCTCGCTTTTTAACCGACACGGAACCTTCACATTGTTATAGAAGTGTCGTTATTTGGCGATAGAGCTTGTCCGACCATGGGTGCCCTAATTAGAGCCTTTTTATGTCTTTTGGCGCCCATGCCGTTATTCCTCCTTAGGATTGGGAGTCCTTTGTAGTCACTCCATGACTTTGCGACGAAGACTCATACTTTACTTTGTCTTATTTTGGCCATCTCCCATAAGGGCTCCCCCATTTATGTTAAGTTGTGATTGCATTGCATCATCCTGCTTGCTTCTTGAGCCTTGTGTCGGCTCCCGCTTACTCAATTACTAGCCATGTGCCTGAGCACTTTCCATTTCGAGCCAAGCAGAGCTTTTATTTTCCTTTCGAGCCAAGCAGTGTTATTATCATCTAGTACTTGAGTCTATGCTTCCTGATTCTATCCATCTGCTCGTGCTCTTGTTCAAAGGAAGTCCTAAAACCAGATTCGGCCACTCCTCATATCTCTTGACATTGCATGTCGGTCATCCCTTTTGAGTTAGTCCAATTTGTTCATCCGAGTTCTTTAAAATCTTTCAGCGTAGATGTTACCTCATGCTGGTTGATGGGGGATGCATTAATTCCCTCCTTCCAAAGAGTTTCATTCCATCGACTTCAACCCATTTATTTCGGAATTGAGACTTAGAGTCGGTTGAGTACCTTGAGGCTTGCAGTCATTAGTGGTAGGTTCTCTCGCAATCGACAGTTGGGGATTCATCAATGCCTCCTAATTGATGGATTCGTCAGAGTGTTCGACCTCAACACCTTTATTCACACTTTGATGAATGTACTTTGTACCTTGATGCCCATTTTCATTATTAGTTGGTTATCTCGCGTCTGTTAACGGTATACATCAATGACCGGTAATCAGATGATGCCACATCAGGTTCGACATCAGCACCTTTATTTGCTTGATAGGGCATGCACCATTGGTGATTTGTGTAGAAGACCCCAGACTTCAGTGGCATTCAGTATGCTACTCATGATCGTGATTGTACTTATGAGATGTCATTCTCATACATCAGCAGTTTGTACCTTCAGTTTGCACCAGTGGTTTCCTTTTCAACAGGAGACCGTATCTTACTATATATGGGTCATGGTGATGATCGCCTATGACATGTATTTACTATATAATACCTGTTAACACCTAAAAAGTGCTCACTAGCTCATTCCCTTATTCACATGACTCATTTGTCCACTTTTCCACCATCTGAACCTCTGAAACCAACAAAAGGTCACCAAAAGACCTTAGTACACCCCTTTTTCCCACTCAAAAAGATTATTTTTCCTAAAAAAGCATAAAAAAAACCCTCAAAAAGGGTCCAAATTCCCAAAATATTAAAAAATGGAATAAAAATATTAATTTTATTCAAAAAAAGAAAAAGGAGGGAAAAGTACCTAAACCATGTTGGTCAATACCATTTGGTTTCCACAAAACCACAAATGGTATTCCCCACCACCAAAACCTATAAAAAGGTGGTAGGGGCTCCTCATTTCACATCCATCCATTATCTCATCCTCATGCTGCCGAAATCTCCCTTGAGCATTTTGGCCATTGTTAGCAACCTTGGAGAAGGAGACCTCTTGGAGCTTGGAGCTACTTATCTTGGGAGTTGCTCTACATCAACCTTCACCATTGGAGGTATTACTATTGCAAGCATTAGCTTGCCCCATTTTTTAAATACAAATTTATTCTTTCACATTTTCTTGTTCTTGTTTTTAAAATATTTTCATTATTTGCTTATATTCTTGCATAGATCCATGATTAGTTTTGTTTAGATTAGTTTCTTGTTTAATTCTATTGAAACTGCTGCTACTAGTTAGCAGGTGCCCATAGCACTAAGCCTGGTTGCAAAACCGGGCCAACAGTTTTTGGCGACTCCGCTGGCTTTGAACAATAGATCTCAAGTTTTGCTTTCAATCTTAATTTTTTATTAGTTTTTATCCTTTAGATCCATAGATCTGCCATCCTAGACAGCAGATCCATTGCTGCTCTAGTTTTTGGCCCCATCTATTTCCATTAACAGCCCAGAATTATCAATTTTCGGGTTCGTTTTTCGCAATCCGTGCACGGCTTTCGCCTCGCGGCTTTTAGCCTGACAGTCGCGCGGTCCATCGCGACTTTTGGGATATTTTCCGCGCGGTTCCCCGCGGCTTCGCGGCCTGTTTGCGCGCTGCACATCGCGGCTTCGCAGTCTTTTGCCGAGCTGCACATCGCGACAGTGCGCCTAAATCCCGCGCGGTCCATCGCGACTGTGCGACAGAAACCCGCGCGGTCCATCGCGGCTTTTCTGTCAAAAGCCGCGCTGCTAATTTTTTCATTCCGCCATTCCGATTCAAAAAATTGTTTTTTACTGTACTTTCTGCCCACATAGCATATTTTTTTAGTATTAAATTCAGCCTATTTTACAGCCATAGAAATTTTATTTTTTTTTATTACTATTTAAATACACATCTAGAAAGTCTTTTTAAAAATTTTGAAGAAAGTGAAAGAAAGACTTATTTTGCAGTTTATCTAGGTTAAAAAAAATTTCTGTTTACTTCTTTAAAAAATCTTGCCCGTAGCAATTTCCTTGAAAAGAAAACCATTTATTTTTTTAAAGAAGTCTATTATTTACCTTCATGATTCAAAAGATCCTTTGTTTTTTGAGTTAATTTTGCAAAGCATTTAAATTTCCATTTATTGAAAAAAGTCATAAATATTTGCTTTTTTATTTTTAAAAGATCCTTTATTTTTTGAAAATTTCCTATAAAGCATTTACTTCTTTCAAGTTCATTTTACAATACCACACGTGCACCCACTCAAACACTTAATTTTAAATTGAGCCTTAAAACTTACCCTAATTTCAACTCACTTTTAACCCCACTTGGGGAACACTAAAAGAACTTTGTAGCTAGGTAGTATTGAGGGGATAGGTGTTCCAATAACAACCCTAAGTTATTACATCTGAGACATAGTTGTTGTCCTTTAGGGAGCTAAAAACTCTTAGTATTTATTGGCGCGGTCACAACCGGTTTGTGGGAAGGCCTCTCCCCTAGGAGGGTTGAAGTCGCGAGGATGGTTCCGGAAGCCTGAGTGGAATACCGAAATCCATTCAGTAACCGAAGGGCTACCATTCGCAGTTCTTGGGATATCCCTGTATTGGGATATTGCAATCAAAGGACCAAACGGCAGATTTACCTTTTCTCGACGCGTCATGAACAGAGTATCCTAGTTGCCATTCTTTAGGATTGATTACCCGGTGTTCCTCCCGGTACGGGGATATCTAGCCGTGGACTTAACACTCAATATTGTCTGACTTGGATTTCATCACCTTGCAGAGAATATAGTTTGTTGATTCACAATACTTTTAGTTAGGTGTTTGCATGATTCAACCCACCTTTGGTCTAGTTACACCTATTTTTTCTAGAAGCTGTTTGCATGTTGGTACTCTGACCATTTGTTGCATCCCTCCACTTATTGTAGCACAGCTGCTAGAATAAGTTCCTTTTTTGAGGTTGATTTTTTGGCCTGAGAGCCTTCATTTTTACTCCCCTTCTTGCACCCTTAGTTGCATTAGGGTTTTGAGTTTTTCATATATTACCATTTTACACATACAGATTTTTTCCACAAAAACTTATTTTCTCATCATTGAGAATTTTAGACGCTCTCGTCGTCTACAGGGCGAACTCCCAGAGTTCAGTCTACTTGGCTCGCCACGTCACCGACGTCGAGCCTTATCCCTTGACTCGACACATCGTCGGTCAACTAGAAAGTCATCCGATTCTGACATGCCTCACTTCACATTTGATTTAGAGGCAGAATCTGAAAACCCCACAGAGTTATTCCCAACCAACATTATGTCTGGAACACCATTTGATCCACTCTTTACCAGCACCATAGGAGAGACGTCTACAGACCCTTCTACTACAGTGCCATCCATGGCAACAACCACCCCCCTGGGTATGCCCAATATGGGAAACACTCCACATTTAGGAATGCCCAACACAGGGCCACCTCCTGTTATAGGAATTCTCAACACAGCGCCACCACCTGTTATGGGTATGCCCAACATAGGGGTCACACCCCCTCTGATTCCCACAACCCGGATTCTAGGAATCACCACTACTATTCCTAACCCAAGTGTAACCCATGTTGCACTTGGAGGCGCTGGCCCATACCAGACCACACCTATTGCAGGACACATACCTGCAATACCTAGCATACCTTTAGGCGCTACTGGACCCCTACATCATACCACCATGACTAGGCATGTCCCAGTCCCCATCACTACATCTGCTAGCTTACCGTACATGGCGAGTCTGAACTTACCAGACTTAGCCAGACTCACCAATGACCCTATCAGACACGATCCTGCGTGGCCTCACATGCCCACCAAACTCCCCTCCGACATCCCTAAGTTTGAGGGCAAGGCAGGTGAGGACCCCCAGAACCATATCATGTCCTTCCATCTATGGTGTTCCTCCAACTTCATAGTGGACGACTCTGTCCGCCTCCATCTATTACAGCGCACCTTCACTGGCTCTGCAGCTAAGTGGTATATCGAGCAGCCCCATGGGACGCATGCCTCCTTTACCTCCCTTGCCTCGACCTTCCTGCAATTCTTCCAGTTACCTGTCCGCTATGACACGGGAGTTGAGATCCTACTGTCGTGCAGACAAACCACGGCCACCCACATCACTGACCACATTCATGAGTGGCGTCGACGCCGAAGCCTCTGCAAAATCAAGTTAGACAACCGTATCTTTTTGGATTGGTTCCTAAAATCCCTCCTCCCTCTCATTGCGAAGGATGTGGCATCTGAAAGACCCCAGTCTGAAGAAGAGGCCATCCTCAAAGCCCAACAATTTGATCTCATTACGCCCAATCGGGTTATCTATACACAATCATACCGGACGCCCCACGAGGCGACTCTTCACGCGGGGACGCGCCGGGGGCATCACATGCCGCTGATGGCATTATTGGCCAAATCACACCACAAGATAAACCCTTCAGCATGGTGAGCACCATGCCCGCCCCAGACCTCTCTAGGGCTACATTCAGTTCCGGAGCCACAACTTCTTACTCTCCAACAAACCAGACTCATCACATTCATGGACCCTCTTGTCCACAACATTGCTACGGGAAAACGCCATCAGCATACGTTCCTCCTACATACTATAACCAACCTGCTACACAGAACCCCATTCAGTTCCCACCACAACAGATGCAGTACCCACAGCAAGCTGCACCAGCTAATCCAACACATCCAATAGCTTAGGGTTACCAACAACCCCAGCAGGCAACTGGACCACCTCCAGCCCCACAGGCTTATTATCCACCACAACCTGCTCCCGCACCTGCGGCGAACCAAAATCCTCCCACTGCTCAAGGGCAAGTGTATACACAGCACAACCAGCCCCAGAACCAAAACAACTAGCGCAACCAAGGTGCGCAACAGAACCGTGGTAGAGGTCGTAACCGCGGTAATAACCAACAACATCAGCAAGGTTCTCCACCTCCCAATCCTCCGCAGAATAACAATGCTGCTCCTCCCAACCGCAATCCGGATCGGAATCCTAAGTAGCCTAGAAATAATAACCTCAGGACAAACCACCCTTGTTCTATCTGCGGAGTCTACGGTCATTACACGCATTCTTGCCCACATTTGGAACGAGCTCGGCAACTCTGGACCGACGATGCACATCGTCAAGGGCAAGCGGCTCCTCAGCCGCCACCCAACCCTCCACCACCTCAACATCAACCCTTAGTGCTACAAAACCCCTTTCCAAACCAGGGTGTAGTGAACACTCAGCCGTTAGCCCCCCCTCAGGGCAACGTGCCACCACAGCAGATCACTTATGCAGCCCCTGATCAAACCATGTTCGATTCAGGTACTCACCATTTTTTGATGATGTCAACTGCCGATGCCAACCTCCAAACTCGTCGGAACCAATATGGCTCCACTTTTGAAGCCCCTCCCACCGACAAGAATACTAACGTTAATCCCACAGATCAAACGTTACGTATACCTCCGGCTCCACTTGATGGCGCTTCCAAAGCACCTCGCTTCCCACTTCGTCGTCTCAACAATAATCCCAATGCTCGCGCGGCGTCGAATTACAACATTGTCGACGACTTAGCCCAGTCTCCTGCAGCCATGTCTGCTTTAGAAGTTTTGAAAAACTGTCCTTCGCAGCGCAAAACTTTGCTCTCTGTCATTGGCGCCATTGACCCCAATGATTCACAGCTGATCGCATTCGATTCAGACCAGTCTGAACCACGCCTGCCTTCCTCTTTAGCATTCCAAGTTTCCGTTTCTCTTCGGAATCTTGTCATCCATCGGTGCATTATCGATGAAGGGGCCTCCACATGCGTCATGTCCACATTCATCTGGCAAAAGTTGGGATCCCCTACTCTCCAGCAATCCACCACTACGTTGCGAGCCTACGACGGCCGTTCGGCTCAACCCCAAGGTCTTTTAGCCAATGTCCCTGTCCAGCTGGCGGGTAAAACCGTGCTCATTGACATTGAGGTCATCAATGACCAACTAGACTATAACCTTTTACTTGGTCGCAGCTACATGTATGCCATGCAGGCTGTTGCCTCATCCGTATTTCGCACCATGCAGTTCCCCCATGAAGGACGCATGGTCAAGGTCGACCAGCTCACCTATTACGATCCCAAGGCCCCCGCCACACCTGAAAATGTTCTCCCCATGGTTGAACAACCTGTTTGTGGTGCAACTACCTCATTCATTTCCTCAGTGGGACCCGGACTTTACTCCGAAGCGTCGATGACCTCTACATTCCAGGCCATTCCACCACCGTCACCGGAGACCCAGGTAGCTAACCTCTGCACTCTTTCACAAACACCCGGTAATCAACCCTCCTTGTTACCCAAACCACCATTAGTCCCTAGTCACATTGGGGTTACACCCATCCACACAATCCCCTTTCTATTTCCTCCTTCAGGTGTAGTAAGCGCCCCGGTTATGGCTACCCTTAGTCTCCCCGGGTTAACATTGGGATTACCCGTGTGGTATATTACGCCTCCCGTTCCTCCGCCGACACCAAATGTCATCCTGCAACCGGTGCAACCCATTGTTACTTCTACCCAACCACCTCCCGGTATCACTACTCCTTCGTCATTGACGAATCCCCCTCCACTCATCAGACCCACTGGGGGCAGAGGCCCGCAACCATACACTGTGGTACCCCCACCCAAGGCAGTTAGACCTCCCCCCGTGTTTCGTGCTCCTCCAAAATGCTCGTTGTGTGATGAGTTAGGCCATCCAACTCATCAGTGTCCACAGTTACCTGCATTGCAGGAACACATGCAAATGTTGGACGACGACCCCAACATCCCGGTGGTCAAATTAGATCCAAACCCCATGCCTCGTGATAAATCACTGCGTACCAACCACCCATGTGTGATATGCGGTATTTACGGCCACTACTCCCATAACTGTCCTGACATCCCAGATTACAGAGCAGCTCTCTACGAGATGAACAATTTGGACCTCGAGACGGCACCCCCCACTATCGAGGAGATTTACCCTCCCCCATCATCCTCATCCGGAGAGATTAACACCATCTACATGATCTCTTCGACTACCACTACCTCATCACTTGATTTGACCACTCAAAGCTCCCGCAATGATGAAAAGATTCTAGAGGCTCCTACTGCCCTTAATCATCCCTGGGAAGACATGCACCATCGTCCATACTTCCTCCCGGAAGAGACTTCATCCACCACCGCTACCCAATCCGCGGTTGAGTCCAAAGATTTCCTTCCTACTAGAGTCGACTGGTTAAAGGATCTGATAGCCGATATTTCTCCCGTCATCCACATTGACATCTCTGACCCACTTGGTGCCCTTCATACTATTACATTAGGAGCCTCCCACAGTGAGCATGAGATCGGAGAATACCAACGACTATTCCAAGAATTCACTGATGTCTTTACTTGGTCAGATACCGAAATGCCTGACCTTGACCCCGCCATTTATACGATCTCCACTGGATACCCCTCTGTCCGGTTGGCCCCTTCCATTGATCCCTTTGACACACAGGTTCAACCCTTTCAAATCGACCAGGAAACCACATGTCCACAACATGGGGGCAGGCCCAAAACCTTGCCTACTCATCATCATCGTGATCCTCGTCGGAGCAACTGGGGGCATCCACCCCACAAAGGGAATCCCCCATCATCATATCATCACTTCAGTAGGCTACCACAGCCCACAGCCTCATGGTATAACACCCCGCCAGCAGTTACTCAATTCCCTATTGATCTCTCTCTGAGACAACATGTGCACCACATTGACACCTCTGAGTTAGGGGGCATAATAGATTACCTCGACCCCAGGATAGGGGGCATGATCAATCATTTTGAACCTTCCCCATCATCTCTATCTCAACACCTCAATGAGCCCATCGTTCAATCCAACACATATGTGATCCACAATCACAAACCCCATGCACATAGCATGGGGGCAGGTCATTAACCCTGCTGACTTCTTCACATGCATGATCTCAACCATTTTTTGAGGTCACATATCACTTGTATATTCAATTTGATTTGATACACCTAGTATTCTCCCCCCGCGAGTCATCATTTCTCCCCACCACTGCATCCTTGGCTTGGTGGGCTCACCTTTATTTGTAGCCATTTTTTAACCTAGTTATTTGCTTTGACCATTCCAAAGTCCTTATGACCTCCGTTTTTCGACATGCCTTATACCGCCGGATTCAGTTTTCCGCGCTCGTGATGATGCTTGAGATCATTTCTCCCTCTCACGCCCATCTTTTTCGGCCATTTTTTCAAAATGCCCTCTCATAGCCTCAGTTTGCGTGCCACAACGGCCGCAGCCCCCTTTGTGACAATCTTTATGTCACCGGATCCAGTATCCCACACACATGATGACGCTTGAGACCTTTTCTCGCTCCCATCTATCCATTTTTGTTCGGTATAATTTTATCCCTTTTTCGGGCCAAGCAATCCCTTTTACGAAAAAGGCACTTAGGGAGTTTCTGTTAAGCTCTTTTCTGACTCCTAAAACAATGAAAAGATTGTCGAGCAATCTTGCTTCCTTTCATGCTCGCTAAACGTATCTGAAAGGGCGTCTACTTGGTATAAGTTTACCCCTTTTCCGGACCTCGTAGACTAATTACGAAAAAGGTATACTCTAGTCACATCGGCTAGAAGAGTTCTCCATCCGCATCATTTTATGTTTTTTCGGGCCTTGGAGACTAAACTTACGAAAAAGAAACACCAATAGAGTCCACTTACCGTTTTCAGACTCTCTAAACATGAAAGAAACCATGAGCATGAGCCGTCCTGGGCTCACAAAATCCACAGGACCGTACCATTTCAGAGCACACTTTTATCCCTTCTTGGAGCTCATTAAAACTACGAAGAAGGAATCAATGGTGCCTCTTGGCGCCACAACAGATCACATCTAATCATATGGCAACTTCCCCATTTTGGTCGCCTTTGTTCAGAGTATTCTGCAGTATGTTACCTTGAAAATCCCTCGACAGCACCTATCAGCTCGTCCTCCCCCCCAGAGTCAATATATACCATTCAGTCAAAGCAATGATCCCCACACCTACAAGTCAGTTCCCTGCGCTGCCAGATCAACCATGTCATCATGCTCTGAACAAAGGAAGTTTGAGTCTACCCACTTTTTGACCCAGTTATTTCCCATCCCCACAAGTATGTCAGTCCTACCATCAGTACTACAACACTTCAATTCTACACCTCGTGCTCCTATCAAGGAAAAATCATTGCCTTGTTAGTTGCTGGTCTCCCTCTGTCGACGACAACCACATTTATTCAAGAGGATAGACCTAGAGGTCCCTGTGTCTTGGACTCATTACCATTTATGATGAGTGCCTACGAATCATTTCGAGAGGAATCCTCATTGCCTCTCCAAATGGTTGTTTCTCACATGCTCGACTTCAACACCTTGATCGCATCGTTGAGACTCGCACAGGGCATCGGTCCATTCAGTTATTAGTCGAAGACCCCGGATACCTCCTGACTCCTCCACATTTGAGAATCTTCCTATGGATAAAACCAGTTACACTTTTTCTATAGATATCCGGGTTGCGCATGGCGACAGTAGTCATATGTACACCAGTTTTATACTCCCTCGAGTATACAGTCACATATACTTCCCAGAGATGACTGACACTTTTTTGAGTCCCTACAGATGTTGGACACCTTCAGTTTCAGCAGTTCAACAGTCATTCCAGTGTATCAGTTATTGAGATCAGTCATGCCATGATCATGAGTACATCCCAAAATAATGTCCCCCCTGGACCATTATGATGTACCAGTAGATTCTTTATGTATTAGATCCCCCTTCTTGGGACTAATTGTTATGTATATGTCTTGATACGAGCATGGGAATGCCCACCTCGTCCATTATCAGAGATTATACCTCATTCATATTGAGGCCATGTAATATGTTTTGTTTTTGCAGCTTCCAAGGGCCGTGGCTCCAGTCTCCAACCGGTCTCTTCTCTCCCCTAAAACCCCAGAAAAAGACAAAAGAACTATGATGTCTATCGACCATACGATGAGCTCCTGCCCTCACACATCAGGGGGCAATCTGTTAACACCTAAAAAGTGCTCACTAGCTCATTCCCTTATTCACATGACCCATTTGTCCACTTTTCCACCATCTGAGCCTCTGAAACCAACAAAAGGTCACCAAAAGACCTTAGTACACCCCTTTTTCCCACTCGAAAAGATTATTTTTCCTAAAAAAGCATAAAAAAACCCTCAAAAAGGGTCCAAATTCCCAAAATATTAAAAAATGGAATAAAAATATTAATTTTATTCAAAAAAGGAAAAAGGAGGGAAAAGTACCTAAACCATGTTGGTCAATACCATTTGGTTTCCACAAAACCACAAATGGTATTACCCACCACCAAAACCTATAAAAAGGTGGTAGGGGCTCCTCATTTCACATCCATCCATTATCTCATCCTCATGCTGCCGAAATCTCCCTTGAGCATTTTGGCCATTGTTAGCAACCTTGGAGAAGGAGACCTCTTGGAGCTTGGAGCTACTTATCTTGGGAGTTGCTCTACATCAACCTTCACCATTGGAGGTATTACTATTGCAAGCATTAGCTTGCCCCATTTTTTAAATACAAATTTATTCTTTCACATTTTCTTGTTCTTGTTTTTAAAATATTTTCATTATTTGCTTATATTCTTGCATAGATCCATGATTAGTTTTGTTTAGATTAGTTTCTTGTTTAATTCTATTGAAACTGCTGCTACTAGTTAGCAGGTGCCCATAGCACTAAGCCTGGTTGCAAAACCGGGCCAACAATACCTATTCATGGCCATTGTATCATATTGTTGTATTGTACTGACATGTATTCATAGATATCATTGTATTATGACGAGCGAGCTATTCCTTCCATTTGTGTCTCCATCACTCCACTTCTGAGATTTATAATGTATTTTGGTCATCGACCTTCAGTATTCATTTTATTGACTCAGATTCACATTTTATCCTCCAGGAACCCATTGTTCCCTATTTTTGTTCCTGTACGCTATTTTTTCCACTTTACCTAGCATATACGCAGGCTGCACCAATGTAGCCCGCATACATTGAGTTAAATGGTAAAAAACAATAGAAATTCACTTTTTCACTCCAAAAAGCGGTCTTAGGGTGACCTTTGGCCCTCCATGTACCCCTGAAACGACTTGATTCAACCTTTCACCTACCTTGTGAGGGTTATATTTTGAGCTCTTATGGTGCATGGAAGGAGGAGGAAAGAGAGAGCATAGAAACTCTATTGGATTTTTGTCGCAACTTGAGTCTACATCCATTAATCCTTGTTGTTGTGAACCTCTTATGTTCACCTACCAAACTCCTTTCATAGTTTGATTTTTCCATTGCATGGGGGATTGAAGTGGTGGAGGCATAAGTGGAGGGACCTAGTTGTTGGTTCAGATGGGTTGCCGGCAAGAGGTCATATCATGTACTTCTTGTTTTCATTAATAGAAATACTCGTTTTCTAGTCCAATTGATCTTGTAAATGTTTGTTTAATTACATTGGGTTACATTTGCTTATTATATCATGGACCATGCTATTGTTTATGCTAATATCTTTCACATATTATATGCACTTGCTTGTATTTGTTGTTGAGACTAAGCTGCAGGTTAAAGTGTAGATTGGAAATCTCAACGGGGAGCTACTTCGAACATCCGGTTGAAGGTTGGTTATTTACTCCACATCTCAGCATTTACATTTATAATAGCATTGCATTGGGAATTGAGTTGATTTCTGGTAGTCATCTATCTGTTGTGGTCTGCCTCGAGCCATAGGAAGTTTTTCTCCGTAAGTTAACAATGTGAAGATTTCGTGAAGGTTAAAAAGCGAGGTTGCACCTAGGGTCGATGATCATGGTCATAAGCTCAAATGCAAAATGCAAGCGAAAATGACATCTAACCTATATGATGGGTGTAAAATATACCTACCGAAGGCGCGAAACGGTCAAAAAATCACTCTCGTCGAAAAAATATGTTCAAAATGGTACTCCAAGACGATATATTAGTCCAAAAATAGCTCAAAATGACAAAAACTATAGGAAAGTGGATTTAAAAAGCTATAAATAGTAAAAATAAATTACTATTACTATTTCATTTTCACTTTTCACCCAAAATAGAGTCTTTGGTTAGTTTTCACCTCGATCTTCAATTGTTGATTCTGGGAGCTACGGTTGTCAGATCCACGAGCCGTCTGGAGCAGGTTAGTAGTCTCAGCCCCCTCTTCCTTTCCATGGATTTTATTTCATTTTTTAATGGTTAAATTTTTATCTTTGCCAAGATCTACATCTACTCGACGTTGTACGCGAGCTATAGCTTTACAGGTCGCGTGTAGGGCTTCTTGGACGTTGTCAACGCAAGCGTTGACCACGTATGGACGTGACTGTATACAAAATTAACCACGTACAGCACCGTCGGGGTAGTTTTTAACACATGGAAACTAAAAAATGTCCTTGTTTTTGCCTCCGGGATGGTCCTAGAGTGGAGATAAAGGGAACATGACATCGTTGACGAGCATGTGTCGAATCCTCTTGCTCGCATGATTTCCTTGATGGTACTTTTCCTTCGGATGAAGCCATCATTGAGGCCATGTATGGTAGTGATAAGCCTTGGGAAGATCTACATCATAGATCTTATTTTCTTCTCAACCTTGACCTTATTGAGCAGGAAGAGTTTCGATCGACTCTAGCAGAGAAGGTTGGTCACCCTGTGGCTCCTTTGGATTCGCATGGGATTTACGTGGAGGGGAATATGGCTAACATTTCCCCAACCATTCCGATCAACATCTCTCACACTCCCAAAAAGATTGAGAATGTTTACATCGATGTCGATTGTTCCCCTGAGGAAATCCGCATTTACAATGAAATTTTCAAAGAATTTCGGGATGTTTTCGCCTAGTCTTATGAGGAGATGCTAGGAATAGACCCTAGCATTGTTGAACATGAGATTAATACTTATCCTAATGTTAATCCAGTTCGAAAACGTCTTCATGCTGTGAATCCTAGGAAGACAACCGCAATCAAGGTATAGGTGGAGAAACTTCTCAAAGTTGGTTTTATCTACCCAATTCCCCTTACCGAATGGGTGTCCAATCCCGTTCTTGTGGATAAGAAGCAGGTAACCATCAGTGTATGTACTGATTTCAGAGATATGAACCGAGCATGTCCTAAGGACAACTTTCCCACTCCATTCATAAATCAGATCTTGGATGCTTGTGTGGGAAGCGAAGAATTTTCTTTCATGGATGGTTTTTCAGGTTATAACCAAATCCAGATTAAACCCGAGGATCAACATAAGATAGATTTTATATGTCCTTGGGGTACATTTGCATACTGAAATATTCCCTTCGGCCTTAAAAACGTCGGAGCTACTTTTCAGCGGGCTATGACATTCGCTTTTCATGACCTTAAGCACATAGTGGAGGCTTACTTGGATGATCTTGTTGGCCATTCAGACGGATGATGTGCTTCAGAAGCATGTTATCTATTATCTAAGTAGAAATCTCATTAATGTTGAACTGAGATACTCTCACATGGAAAATTTGGCCCTTGCGACTGCTCATGCAATCCAACGGTTACGGCATTATATTTTGCTCAAGAAGACCACTGTTATAGCATATGTCAATCCATTTCAATTTGTGTTGTCACGACGCATAATTAGGGGGAAGTATAATAAATGGATTGTCATCTTCAACAGTTTGATCTTGATTTTTCTTTAGCAAAGTCAGTGAAATCCATGGTTTTCGTGGAATTTATGTCGGAATTCCCGAGACTTGATGAGGAAGTAGTCCATGAAGATTCATTTGTGGATGAACATTTATTTCTTATCTCTTCAACGGACCCTTGGTATGGGGGTATCATTATATATCTCCAAACTCTGAAGTTCCTTGCGCACTATTCGCGAGATGAGCGATGGCATGTGAGGCATCACGCTAAATATTATGTCATCATCAATGAAACTTTGTATTGACGGGGAAAAGACTCTATCCACCATCGTTGTTTAACTCATGAAGAAGCGAAGCTAGTTCTTAATGATAGCCACAGCGGAGTGTGTGGCGGTCACTTATCCGGGCTTGCGACATCCCAACGTATCTTGCGAGCGGGTTATTTTTGGCCCACGATCTTCAAAGATTGTATAAATGATGTGAAGAGATGTCACCCTAGCCAGGTGTTTGCTTGGAACATGCGCTCACACCCTACTTCTTTACATCTAGTCGTCACCGTCGTTCCCTTCACCAAGTGGGGGGTAGATTTCATGGATTGCAACCCAGCCTCGGCTGGGGGGCATCACCATATCATCGTGGTCATTGATTATTTTACCAAATGGGATGAGTCCATGCCGACTGTTAAAGCCAATGGTGCTACAGTAGCCCACTTCGTTTTCAATCAGATTATAACTCGATTCGGTATCCCGAAAGAGATTGTCACTAACCATGGCAGTCACTTCCAAAACCATATGATGGCGGATTTGTCACTCAAGCTTGGGTTTAAGAAAGACCACTCATCTTCTTACTACCCCCAGGCGAATTTTCAAGTCGAGGCAATGAATAAGTCCTTAAAGACCATTCTCCAATGAACCATCAGACAAAGCAAGAGAAATTGGCACATTATGTTATATCCTGCTTTGTGGGCATATCGAACCGCAGTCAAGACTTCTACTGGGTTCTCACCATCTCAGTTAGAACATGTTAAGTTTAAACCAAATAGACAAACAAGATCTCTGAAAGAAACACAATCACAAGATAGACACACAATATACCCTGGGAAACCCTCATGGGGTAGAAAACCCAGCAAAGCTTTCCTCAATAAGATGATCAACCAAAATACAAGATGTGCTCCTTCTCCTTGACTCCTTAGCAGATCTCCTCAACTAGTGCGCACTCTTCCACAAGTGAGTGAATGATATAATGAGGAGTTCACCTCCTCTATTTATACTTGACTTCCAACTGACTAAAAGACTAATGGGGCCGACCTCACCTGGAGAAGTCTAATAACCCCTAAAATATAACTTCCGGGCCGACCCACACATGGTGGGTCTAATAACCCTAGTTAATACAAACCCCTGGAGGAATAAACATCTCCAGATACATGATAGGGTTACCTCGGAGGAATGAACCATCTCCGGAATAATAAAGTACAAATATAATATTCTTTGAAGTTACAATATTCAACACTCCCCCTTAACAAGAAGGATATTATAACAACATCTGCAAGAGCAAGGAGTCATCATATATGATACATCTACAAATCATCGGAAGCTTTCTTCAATTCATCTTCATCAGTAACTCAACCAGTTACTGGAACAGTGTCGATATCAATCCGATCATCGGCATCGTCATCAGCATCGTCATCATACGATCATCAACATCGCCATCATACGATCATCAGCATCGTCATCACACGATCATCAGCATCGTTGTCACACGATCATCAGCATCGTCATCACATGATCATCAGCATCGTCGTCACACGATCGTCAGCATCATCATCACATGATCATCAGCATCGTCATCACACGATCATCAGCATCGTCATCACACGATCGTCAGCATCATCATCACATGATCATCAGCATCGTCATCACACGATCATCAGCATCGTCATCACATGATCATCAGCATCGTCGTCACACGATCGTCAGCATCATCATCACATGATCATCAGCATCGTCATCACACGATCATCAGCATCGTCATCACACGATCATCAGCATCGTCATCACACGATCATCAGCATCGTCGTCACACGATCATCAGCATCGTCGTCACACGATCATCAGCATCGTCGTCACACGATCATCAGCATCGTCGTCACACGATCATATTCCTAGGATGATCAATCCTGCTCCTTTTAGGACATAGGTCCATGGATGATACAATCCAATCTCCAGTTCTCGGAGACTTCAGTCTACGGATCAATTCTGGGACCTCAGTCCGGGGACGATGCAATCCCCTGCCTGTTCATTCAGGACTTCATTTATCGGAGACCCAGTCTACGGTTCTATTCTGGGACCTCAGTCCGGGGACGATACAATCCCCTACCTGTTCATTCAGGATTTCATTATCGGAGACCCAGTCTACGGTTCTATTCTGGGACCTCAGTCCGGGGATGATACAATCCCCTACCTGTTCATTCAGGATTTCATTATCGGAGACCCAGTCTACGGTTCTATTCTGGGACCTCAGTCCGGGGACGATACAATCCCCTACCTGTTCATTCAGGATTTCATTATCGGAGACCCAGTCTACGGTTCTATTCTGGGACCTCAGTCCGGGGACGATACAATCCCCTACCTGTTCATTCAGGATTTCATTATCGGAGACCCAGTCTACGGCTCTCTTTAGGACTGAAAGTCCAGGGATGATCCAATCCCCTCAACTGTCCGCTAAGGACTTCATTCTCGGAGACCTCATGTCTACGGCTCTCTTTAGGACTGAAAGTCCAGGGATGATCCAATCCCCTCAACTGTCCACTAAGGACTTCATTCTCAGAGACCTCACGTCTACGGCTCTCTTTAGGACTGAAAGTCCAGGGATGATTCAATCCCCTCAACTGTCCACTAAGGACTTCATTCTCGGAGACCTCACATCTACGGCTCTCTTTAGGACTGAAAGTCCAGGGATGATTCAATCCCCTCAACTGTCCACTAAGGACTTCATTCTCGGAGACCTCACGTCTACGGCTCTCTTTAGGACTGAAAGTCCAGGGATGATTCAATCCCCTCAACTGTCCACTAAGGACTTCATTCTCGGAGACCTCACGTCTACGGCTCTCTTTAGGACTGAAAGTCCAGGGATGATTCAATCCCCTCAATCTGTATTCTCATCAATACAAGTACAAGTATCCTCATCCATACAAGTACATAATCAATATCTAGCATCAACAGCATGTATACGTCATATATCAAAAGCATGTATTCTTACTAATACATCTAAAAGCATGTATACATCTGTCATCAAAAGCATGTATTCTCACTAATACATCTATCATCAAATCATATATACATCTAACATCAGAAGCATGTATATATCTAGCATGTATTCTCACTAATACATCTATCATCAAAATCATGTATACATCTAACATCAAAAGCATGTATACATCCAGCATGTATTCTCACTAATACATCTATCATCAAAATCATATATACATCTAACATCAAAAGCATGTATACATCTAGCATGTATTCTCACTAATACATCTATCATCAAAATCATGTATACATCTAACATCAAAAGCATGTATACATCTAGCATGTATTCTCACTAATACATCTATCATCAAAATCATGTATACATCTAACATCAAAAGCATGTATACATCTAGCATGTATTCTCACTAATACATCTATCATCAAAATCATATATACATCTAACATCAAAAGCATGGATATATCTAGCATGTATTCTCACTAATACATCTATCATCAAATCATGTATAAGTGAAACTAAATGAAAATAAAAAGTCCTAAATCTAACTATTTCTAAGTGACTAGGTGAAGTCTCATTGTTGATGAGACTTGCTTGTCATCAGGAACCATGCTACTCCCCCTTTCTAGGAGAGTCCTTTTGAACTACACCAAGCTTGTCTCGAAAGTATTCAAATTTCACACGAGACAGTGGTTTGGTAAGGATATCAGCAATTTGATCTTCAGTGCTCACGTACTCAAGCTTGATAGCTCCTTTCTGCACCATATCTCGAATATAGAAGTATCGGATCTCTATGTGTTTTGACTTATCATGGAACACAGGATTTTCTGTCATCTTGATGCAGCTTTGATTATCACACATAATCATAGTGGGATCCATTTCTAAGTCAAACACCCCAGATAACAGTTTCCGAAGCCATACAGCTTCACAGCTGGCAGAGCAAGCAGCTATGTATTCTGCCTCAGCAGAACTGAGGGCTACACTGGATTGTTTCTTGCTGAACCAAGAGATCATGGCAGATCCAAGGCTATAACATCCACCTGAAGTACTTTTTCTGTCTGAGACACTGCCTGCCCAATCAGAGTCTGAGTAACCATGCAACTTGAGTTCATGACTTCCATCATAGAGTAAACCAAAATCTAATGTACCTTTTAAGTACCTCATTACATGCTTTGCAGCTATTAGATGAACCTTTCTGGGTTCTACTAGATACTGACTTAGGGTATTTATAGCAAAGCATATATCTGGTCTAGTATTTGTTAAGTACATTAGTGACCCAATGATCTGTCTATATAAAGTTAGGTCCACTAATTCTGATGAGTCATTAACCAAAATCTTTAAGTTGGAGTCCATGGGAGTGGCCATGGGTTTACACTCCAACATATCAAATCTCTTCAGAATTTCCACAGTATACTTACCTTGATTCAGAAAGATTCCTCTTGGTTCTTGCCACACTTCTAATCCTAAGAAGTAGTGCATCAATCCGAGATCTTTCATCTCGAATTCTGAAGAAAGCTTCTTCTTGCTTTCAATGATTTGTTTCTCATTTCCAGTTAGAAATAGATCATCTACATATAATAAAAGTATAACTGGTTCATCATCCATCACCTTGAGATAAAGGTTTGGGTCAGCTTTACTTTTGGTAAAGCCCATGCTAGTTAAGAAATTATCAATCCTTCCGTACCAAGCTCTGGGAGCTTGTTTCAACCCATATAATGCCTTTTTCAGTTTGCATACATGAGTCCTTCCGTCATTTACCTCAAACCCTTGTGGTTGATCTATGTATACTTCTTCTTCAATTACACCATTCAGAAAAGCTGTCTTAACATCCATTTGATGTAGTTTCCACTTCATCATGGATGCAAGAGCCATGATAGTTCTAATTGAAGTGTACCTAGCAACTGGTGCAAATGTTTCTTCATAGTCAATTCCCTCCTTCTGAGAGAAACCTCTGGCTACAAATCTTGCTTTGTATTTTTCAATACTTCCATCCGCAGCATGTTTTATTTTAAAGATCCATTTGGAAGAAACCACACTTTTGTCTTTTGGTTTGGGAACTATATCCCAAACATCATTTTTCATTATTGACTGATATTCTTCAGTCATTGCTTCTACCCATTCTTTCTTTTGAGCTGCCTCTTCATAGCTGGTAGGTAGTTGATCCACTAGATCACACATCAGGGCCATATAGTTGGATACTAACTTTGGTTTCTTTCTTTCTCTAGTGGAGCCTTCAGGAGCACCATATCTTTCTGCTCCTTGAATAATGTCTCTAGCCCATGCTGGTCTTCTTTTCCTTGACAATTCTGTAACAGGAGGTTCTTGTGGTTCCAGCATGTCATGATCCTCTGGTGTGTCCTCTTCAGGAATGTGAGCATTCTCTGAGATTCTGGGAGATGTATCTTCTTCATAAACTTCTTCAAGTTGACACTTTCTAGATTTCTTGAGGGCTGCTTCCTCATCGAAGGTAACATCTCTACTTATTTCTATATGAAGGAAACCTGGTATGTAGATTCTGAAGGCTTTGGAGGTTTCACAATAACCAACAAATATTCCCTTCTTACCTGAGGGATCCAATTTGGATCTCTTTTCTTTTGGAATGTGTATGTACACAGGACACCCAAATATTTTGAGATGACTTACCTCAGGCTTCTTTCCTGTAAAGACTTCTTCTGGAGTTTTGAAGTCAAGAGCACTATGAGATAGTCTATTTTGAACATATACTGCTGTCTTGGCTGCTTCAGCCCATAGATACATGGGAAGGTCTTGATCATGTATCATAGTCTTTACAGCTTCCATGATGGTTCTATTTTTCCTCTCAGCTACCCCATTTTGTTGGGGATTGTAAGGAGTGGTTAGTTCCCTTTTGATTCCAGCTTCTTTACAGAACTCTTCAAATTCCTTGGAAGTATATTCTCCACCATTATCTGTTCTGAGAATCTTGATTTTCTTGTCTGAGAGGTTTTCTATTAGAGCCTTGAACTCTTTGAATTTTCCAAAGACTTCATTCTTACCCTTTAGGAAGTATATCCAATTTTTTCTTGAATAGTCATCAATGAAAGAGAGATAGTATTCAAACCCACTTAGAGATGTGGTAGGCATAGGTCCACATACATCTGAGTGTATTAGCTCTAGAGAACCCTTAGTCTTTGTTTCACTTTTCGGAAAGGGATTCTTGATATTCTTCCCTTTCTTGCATCCTTTACATGAGCCATCATGATCAACCTTCAAGTTTGGCAAACCTATAACCATCTTACTCACATATGGTAAAGCTTTATAGTTAATGTGAGCTAGTCTTCTATGCCATAGCTCACTGGGACTAGAAACTTCATGAGCAAGGGCAGATTCTGGATGACCCTTGAGTTTATAAAGTCCTCCTTCTTCTTCACCAATGACAATTGCATCTTTGATTGATTTTCCTTTGGTCCACATGAGTACTTGACCATCTATGAAGGCTACTCTAAAGCCTTTCTTGTCTAGTGCAGAGATAGAAAGTAGATTCTTCTTTAAACCTGGGACATATAAAATTTCTTTCATCTTCAAAGGTGTTCCTGAATCAAGCTTGTAGCTTGCTTCACCAATTCCCTTGATGGGATATTGATAATCATCTCCTAGAGATACCTTCTGTGGTGAAGACTTCTCTTCAATCTTGGAGAGAGTTTCCTTATGACCTGTCATGTGCTTTGAAGCACCACTGTCAATGAGCCAAGTGCCTTCACCAGGGGACACAGATCCAGAGAGAGCAGAAAATAGTACATATTCTTCTGGTTCTTCTTTCTTTACTTTAGATCTTTTCTTTTGAGGCCTTTCCTCCACTTCTTCTTCTTCTTCTTCTTCTTCTTCACTGTCATCTTCTGCCATATGAGCATGATGTCTTTTGTGAACAAACCTTTTCTTCTTCTTCTCTGGTAGGGTACAGTCTCTGGCATAGTGTCCTAGCTTGAGACAATTGAAGCATTGCACTGTGGAGATGTCTCCCCCTTTCTTTTTGAATCTATGAGAGGGTTGAGGCCTTTTGTGGTTCACTTTCTTGAAGTAGCCTCTCTTTCCTCTTTTGGTGTGGGTGGCCAAAGCTTGGTCATCCTCTTTGAGAAGTGCTTCTCTGTTGGCAACCCTAGCCTCCTCTTGAACACAATCTTCCCATACTACATCAAACTTCATACTTTCTTTTCTGGCACACATAGTTTGAATGAATGACTCCCAAGGTCTAGTGAGACCATTTAGAGCTGTCATCACAAGTTCATCTTCATCAAGAGTATCACCAATGGCATCTAGTTGTTCTTTGATTAGAGAGACTCTTGAGAAGTAGTCTTGAATGGATTCTCCTTTGTGCATCTTGGTACTTTTCAACTGAGTCCTTAGATTCATCTTCCTGTTGATGTTCTTTCCTTCATATATTCTTCCTAGGGCATCATACATTTCCTTTGGAGTCTTCTTGGAAGACACTTGGGGAATCAAGTGGTCTTTAATGGAATCAGCTATGATTCTCTTTGCCCTAATCAGGTCCTTCCTGTGTTTTTCTTTGGCTTCATCATCTTCTGGTTCTGCAACTTCCTCCTTGATATAATGAGCAAGATCATTCTCCTCAAGAATGAGACCAATTCTGTATTTCCATGCCCGGAAATTCTCTATGCCTTCTAGCTTGTCTTCAAGCTTAGTATTTGGAGCCATCTTCTCTTGGGGGAGTCCAATAGACAGAGCAGACTTACCTGGGAAGTTACTTTTCACTTTTCCGGAATCTGGAACAGAATTTTATCGCACTTTTGGTAGAATTAGGGTTTGACTTTCCCGGAGTTCTATCCAACCAAAAAGTTCGATCTATAGCTCAAAAGAATGCTCTTGAGAAGATCTATCCAGCCATGTAATCAGAAATAAAAAATTACAACTTTTTTCTGAAACCAAAATCTGACGTATCGCACTTTTGGTAGAATTAGGGTTTGACTTTCCCGAAGTTCTACCCAACCAAAAAGTTCGATCTATGGCTCAAAAGAAAGGTATTGATGAGAGCTATCCAGCCATGCAACCAAAAATCAATAATACCAACTTTGGGCTGAAAACCCTAACTTCACCAAAGAGAGAGAAAGAGGTATTCTTACCTTGTGAAAGATGTCCTATTCAGTCTAGCTCTGATACCATGTTAAGTTTAAACCAAATAGACAAACAAGATCTCTGAAAGAAACACAATCACAAGATAGACACACAATATACCCTGGGAAACCCTCATGGGGTAGAAAACCCAGCAAAGCTTTCCTCAATAAGATGATCAACCAAAATACAAGATGTGCTCCTTCTCCTTGACTCCTTAGCAGATCTCCTCAACTAGTGCGCACTCTTCCACAAGTGAGTGAATGATATAATGAGGAGTTCACCTCCTCTATTTATACTTGACTTCCAACTAACTAAAAGACTAATGGGGCCGACCTCACCTGGAGAAGTCTAATAACCCCTAAAATATAACTTCCGGGCCGACCCACACATGGTGGGTCTAATAACCCTAGTTAATACAAACCCCTGGAGGAATAAACATCTCCAGATACATGATAGGGTTACCTCGGAGGAATGAACCATCTCCGGAATAATAAAGTACAAATATAATATTCTTTGAAGTTACAATATTCAACAGAACATGGTGTGGAGTCTATCTTTCTGATTGAATGCGAGATCCCTTTGATGAAACTAGATATAGAGCTCATGCATGACACCTCAAATGTTGAGCAATGTCTGATCCACCTTGAGCAGCTTGACGAGCAGCGTCGAGATGCCGCTATGGGTATAGATTCCAACAAACGTCGTGTTAATGTTCAGTATGATAGGTCTGTCCGTCCCCAGCAATATGATGAAGGTGATTTGGTCCTCCTTTATGACCAATCTAAGGAATCCCTAGGGGCAGGCAAGTTTAACCCCATGTGGAACGGTCCTTACATTGTGAGGCATGTCCTTGAGAAAGGAGCCTACGAGTTGGAAGACTATGAGGGGAACGCATTGAAGGAGCCTAGAAATGGGCTCTACCTAAAGCGGTATTATGCTTGATCTTCTAGCTCAAGATGATACTTTTGTATACTATTGTATAGTTGTTTCTGTACATAGTTTAGATTTCTTTTGGTTGTTCGGGTCTGTTGATTCGCTTCCGTTTGGTTGACAAATGTCAGCGGAATCTCCAGTGTTCTTAGGATTCATGGATGGGGCTAGTTGTAATGTCCCCTCCCGCGGATCTAACTCCGATAAGGGAACTTGATGCCAATCTATGGGGCTTTCACAAAAACTCATCCCATTCATTAGATTCATAGCCATAAAATTAATGTGTGCAGATGCAAATCAAACATATATGCACAGCGGAATAAGAACATCACCCACACACATCTTTCATATGCACTCAACATATCAATAGTAAACATCAAATTAAAACATTGCAGAAGTAAAATGCACTTAGAGAACACTTATCTTCATTTGTGCAATTTCCCCCAAACAACTAGCTATGTTGCTGCAACGGTCCACCCAACCATAGGCCAGTTGTGTTCATAGATCTCTCAACACAACTACCAGCCCCGAGCTGGGCATGATTCATACAAGGAAAAGGGAACATTCCAGCTCATTCACAGCCAAAGCAATAGAAATCCATCTCAACCCCAACCTTCTTTTACACGCAGTAACTCAAACTGGGCATGGATGCCCATTTTCAGCAATGGGATTTTACAACTAAGATGGCCATGGACTTTCCCAAATCATGGGCACACCAAAAACGAAATGGAAAATGGGGAATCAACCCTGGGAGAGCAAAATCGTTTCCAGAAAACGTTTCTAGGCATTCAAGGGACAAAAACGTCCTCCATAAACCCCAAAATCGTGGCTCCCTTCCTCCCAGCCATTGTGCAATACAAAAACGAGTTCCCAGGCATGGAAAATGCAGGAAAATGGTGAAAAGCGTGATGGGGAAAGCCCAGCTAGCTCCAAAAACGTGAGAGAGGCAAAACTACTTGATGGGTTATGGCTTGGGAGGAAAATTCATGGCTCTTTTCTTGCCAAGGAAGCCAAACACGTTTTTCCATGCAGGGTGGTTGCCCATACTTGAATTTTGGACAACCATACCTCCCCATTCCCCAAGGCATTAACTACTTCACCCAACTCTTGGGAGAAATGAATGATTGGGTACAAAAGTCAACATGGGTAGTTGAGAGTTTGATGGGTTATCTCATTGACACTTGGATTGACTTGATTGGCTCAAGGGTTTGAATGTTTTCCCTCCCAATTCCTTGTAAAATCATGCCCCCGTCTCTTGTTGCATTGCATAGCTAGTTGTGGGTATTTTTTTTAATAAAATGCATATTTACATGATATGCACAATTCCATTGTGCATGGATAGCACGTAAACCATATGCATCAATAAATCGATGGTGGGACCTTGGCCTTGAGCTCCTCACCATGATTTTATAACAATATTACATCATTTATGATTTTAAATGCCATGGGCTCAAACTGGGGACATTACACTAGTCGTCATACGCAAAGACTTGCGTCTGCTGCATGGGTTATTTACTCGCCCGACCTTCAGATTGTGTCTTCTCGAGGTGCTTGTCTCGGTCCTACATCCAACAATGTGGTTGATTATAGCGTCGTCATTGAGCTACTTCGCAATGCCATTTCGCATGGTATCCAGTCTTTAGAAGTCCACCTGGATTCTCAACTGGTTGTGTCTCAATTGAATGGCCAATACCGTGTGAGTTATCCTACGTTACTACGGAGGTTCTTAAGGGTAAGACTCTTGGAGCATCAATTTGTTTTTATTACATACGTTCATGTTCCAAGACGTTTTAATCATGTACCTGATGCATATGCTAATTATGTCCTAAATTGGCATTTGTCACATCAATAAAAGAAGCATACAAATAACATTCATCCATACATTTGTACATACACAAATAGTAGAACCGAATAATCAAAGTTTATATATATATATATATATAAAAAGTGGTGTCATGATAAAAAACTAGAGCCAGTAGCTCTCAAAAATATACAATCCGATACAAAAATAGAGAGACCCCATGGAATCTAATCCCTGCGGAGAGGTCTCACCGCCTCGGCGGGATGATTCTAACCATAATAGTGTACGAAATTGGTTATATGCTGCAGCAGCCGCACCCATACACCTAGTACCCTGACCACATGACGCTGCATCGCCTCAGGGAGATGCTCTACCTCTATCAGTGGTACCCAAGCAATCATACGGGAGAGGTTAACCCGTACCGTCTCCAGTGTGCGCTCTATCACCGCACCTATGATCTCACCTCCCCTGCCTCTGCGGCGGTGCCGTGGGAATCCTTGAGGTCTTCGCGGACCTCGATCTGTGAGAAAACAGTCAAACGTCAATATATGATACCACACCAAAAATATTTTTGCATTTCACCTATAATAAAAAATCCCCCCCCAAAAAAAACCCCAAAACTTAAAAAGAGTAACCGTACCTATGTCTCCGAACACAGCCCCTGGTGGGAACGGCATGTCTCTATCTCCACTTAAGTCTATACCCTCGTATGGATAGTCATCGATGGTGATCACCTGTCGTGCCCACTAGTGAAAGAACTCCTCTGAATATGGTGATGCCTGTCAACCACCACCCTGTCATGTCAGCACCTCTGCCCACCGGGTCTAGGCAGGATCTCAGAGACCATGCGGAGGGATTTCAACCCTCGAATTCAAGCCTGGTACTCTCTCAAATAATAAACTGCAGAGTATGCTGCAAAAACCGAATTTCTTTTCCCTACCCATCTTGCACTACATTAGCTGGCTCTTCATAGTAACCAGCAACATTGTGCACCAGTCGTACACAATCGATCTCATACATTCTGCCGCATAGAATATCATCGTCCTCGAATCCTGATGTAGAGCAGCTGAACTGATATCCTCCCGAGTGTGAGAACTATAATATTCATACTCGGGCTCGCAATAGAATCAATAGGAATCTAGCTTCCCACCTTCTGGGTGCGAGGAAGGTAGTACCTGTCCATGTAATCATTGATCGTGATTCCACCTCTGACATTGCAGGACCTAACGCTTGACACATCCCCTAGGTGCGATAAACATATTATGAAATAGATATCCTCCACCTCCAACGGAAGTGGTTGACCATCCAGATCGAAGTTATGTACATCTGCATCCCAATAATCGACCAACTTGCGGAGCAATTAGTTTTAGGCCCTTAAATCGCCAATGCTCCAAAACTTATATAGACCACATGCTTGTAACTCTTGTTGGGCGGGTAAATCTTAGCACACATGCTCATCAACAATGTCATGTTCCCTTTCTCTCCACTCTAGGACCATCCTGGAGGAAAAAACAAGGCCATTTTTTATTTTCCATGTGTTAAAAACCATCCTCATGGCCCTGTACACAATCAAATTTGTATACAGTCGCATCCGTACGCAGTCAACACATGCGTTGACTGCGTCCAGGAGGCCCTACACGCAACTCATAAAGCTGTAGCTTGCGTACAGCACCGAGTAGGTGTAGATCTTGGCAAAGATAAAAATTTAACCATTAAAAAATGAAATAAAACCCATGTAAAGGAAGAGGGGGATGAGACTACTAACCTGCTCCGGACGGCTCGTGGATCCGACACCTGTAGCTCCTAGAATCAGCAACTGAAGATCGAGGTGAAAACTAACTAAAGACTCTATTTTGGGTGAAAAGTGAAAATGAAATAGTAATAGTAATTTCTTTTTACTATTTATAGTTTTTTAAGCCCACTTTCCTATAGTTTTGTCGTTTTGAGCTATTTTTGGACTAATATGTTGTCTTGGAGTACCATTTTGAACATATTTTTCTGACGAGAGTGCTTTTTTGATCGTTTCGCGCCTTCGGCAAATATATTTTACACCCATCATATAGGTTAGATGTCATTTTCGCCTACATTTTGCATTTGAACTTATGACCATGATCATTAACCCTAGGTGTGACTCGCTTTTTAACCAACACGAAACCTTCACATTGTTATAGAAGTGTTGTTATTTGGCGGTAGAGCTTGTCCAACCATGGGTGCCCTAGTTAGAGCCTTTTTATGTCTTTTGGCGCCCATGTCGTTGTTCCTCCTTAGGATTGGGAGTCCTTTGTAGTCACTCCATGACTTTGCGACGAAGACTCATACTCTACTTCGTTTTATTCTGGCCATCTCCCATAAGGAGTGCCCCATTTATGTCAAGTTGTGATTGCATTGCATCATCTTGCTTGCCGCTTGATCCTTGTGTCGACTCCCGCTTACTCAATTACTAGCCATGTGCCTGAGCACTTTCCCTTTCGATCCAAGCAGAGCTTTTATTTTCCTTTCTTAATTTGATGACCCTTTTACCGTGAGGGAACACCCCCCCGAGTGTCCATGTCTTGCACATGCTCCCTTTCATTGATCATAGGTATGTTCCACTTCTTGGGACTAGTTTGCTTTCCATTTGACACTCGTTTCCTCACCTGTTGTACTAAAAGCAATTTTATTCTTTTTCAAGCCTTCCTAATATGAAAAAGACCAAAAAAATCAAATATTTCAAAAAGCCGGACAGGAAAACATTTACTACTTTTTGTTTGCAGCTGTCGTGTCACCTTTGAACAGAGAATTCACTCCACTCCATTCATTATGAGTCAGTACTATAGTAGGACCTTAGGAGCTGTACTCGTTTCTCAGATTTTACTCCACCAGTTGGTTAAGCTTCCAGTCATTATGGAGCCCTTTGTTGATGCCTCCTGCATCGCACAGTGTTATTATCATCTAGTACTTGAGTCTATGCTGCCTGAGTCTATCCATCTTCTCATGTTCTTTTGTCAAAGGAAGTCCTGAAACCAGAGTCGGCCACTCCTCATATCTCTTGACAATTGCATGTCAGACATCCCTTTTGAGTTAGTCCGATCTGTTTGTCCGAGTTCTTCCAAATATTTCAGCGTAGCTGTTACCTCGTGTTGGTTTATGGGGGATGCATTAATTCCCTCCTTTCAGCGAGTTTCATTCCATCGAATTCAACCCATTTATTTTGGAATTGAGACTTAGATTCGGTTGAGTATCTTGAGGCTTGCAGTCATTAGTGGTAGGTTCTCTTGCCATCGACAGTTGGGGATTCATCAATGCCTCTTGATTGATGGATTCGTCAAAGTGTTTGACCTCAACACCTTTATTCACACTTTGATGAATGTACTATGTGCCTTTATGCCCATTTCCATTATTGGTGCGTTATCTCGCGTCTGTTAACGGTATACATCAATGACCGGTAATCAAACGATGCCACATCGGGTTCGACATCAGCACCTTTATTCGCTTGATAGGGCATGCACCGTTGGTGATTTGTGTAGAAGACCTCAGACTTCAGTGGCATTCAGTATGCTACTCATGATCCAGATTGTACTTATGAGATGTCATTCTCATACATCAGCAGTTTGTACCTTTAGTTTGCACCAGTGGTTTCCTTTTCAGCAGGAGACCGTATCTTACTATATATGGGTCATGACTATGATTTCCTATGACATGTATTTACTATATACTGCCTATTCATGGCCATTGTATCATATTTTTGTATTGTAGCGACATGTATTCAGAGATATGATTGTATTATGACGAGTGGGCTACTCCTTCCATTCGTGTCTCCATCACTCCACTTCTGAGATTTATAATGTATTTCGGTAAACCATGTAATTATTTTGTAGCAACTAAAAATATTTGTAATTAAGGTGTCCAAACCTCTCATTCCATATCCGACTAACCTCATTTCCATGAGTCAGAAGGGCACTTGGCTTTGAATATGGAAAAAAGTGGGAAAACTCATATGTTTTTGCAGTATGATTTGCCTTACCTGCTGCAATGAGCTTTCCAGTGGTAATTTCATAAATTTCAACATCATCAAGGATGAATACAACCTTCTTGGGAAAACCAATATATGTCATTTGATACACAGAAAGCAGGTTCGAAGCTAGAGAAGGGACATACAGAACATTTTTAAAACTGCCATGTTCTAAGTGAATTGTACCTTTGCCTTTCGATGAAATTTGTGAATCATCTCCCATGTGGATGGAGATGAAGCTGTCGGATTCCAATGATAAGAAAGACTCTTTTCTTGAAACCATGTGATTCAAAGCTCCTGAATCTATGAGAATATATTTTGAATTCAAAAGACTTGCCATGAGTGCATGACCTCTTTATGGATGATCATCATGTCTCCATTGTCCTTCTTCCTTGCGCCATCTGGAAGAGTGATATTGTTCTTCTCCAAGAGAAGGGACATTTGATCAATAGTCCTCTTCATGCATGATCTTTCAGGATGAAATACCCTACCACAGTAAGAACACTTTGTCTTCTCCTTTCCCTTTTTCCTGTCTTTTCTTGAGCTTAAGGGCTCATCTAACTGCCTGTTCTTCTCCTTTTACTTAGGATGATCAAACTTGGTATTGTCCTTCTACTTTTGCTTTCCTTTAGAACCCATATCCTTGGTTCCTACAGCAAACAGGGATTGATCCTTGTAGGATCTCATGGACCCCATCTGAACAAGCTTGTCATGCTCTTTGGTTAAGGACTCAATGAATGCATTCAAAGATGGCATCTTCCGATTCATAATTGTGAGTTTTCCTGAATGAAAGGTAGAAATACTGAATAATTTGCTCCCATTTTTTAAAGGATTGAGAGAATCAACTGATCCTCATTCTTCTCTATGCCACATTGCTTCAACTGAAGCACCAAATGCTTGAACTTGGTGAAAAAATCATTAATGGTTTCAAAATTTCTAAGATTGAGGGAAATCAATTCACTCTCCAACTGATAAGCCCTCATTTCATTATGCTTGCCGAAGAGTGTGGCAAGTTGTTCCTATACTTCTTTAGGAGTCTTCAATCCAGTGAGATGGAAGAGAGGGTATTTCGAAATACTAAGACATAAGAAACCATAAGCTTCATCAAGCTTATTTAGATACTTGGACTTCTCTATAGATGCATTAGGCTCTGGTTTTGTTCCCATAGTGACTCTGTAGAGTCCCTTGGAGCGCAATATGATCTCTGTATCTTCCTTCCATTGATGATAATTGAAAGGAGTAAGAAGATTGTTTGAAGAAGAGTCCATTTTGAGATATTTCAAATGCAATAGGAGGATTTTGAGACACCTACAATAAAAAACAAACAAACAATTTTAGGTCGACAACCTGCACTTTTGAATTTGCATCACTCCTGGCGTAGCATATCAAGCAAGCTTGATAAATTGGATGCACAATGTCTAGGATTTATGTGGAAAACTTTATGCTTCTGGTGCAGTGTTGGAATAATTTTGAGCAATCTTGCTCAAGCTTCATCTATGATCCCTGTAAAACTCTATAGAAGAGTTGCCTTGTCCTGCTATGGCTCTGATACCATGTAAAATTCAAGCGCAATAGATCTAAAAAACAAGAACAACAGTTTCAATAATCAGAGATGCATTTGGATATTTACAGCAAATTGAGTGTAAAAACACTGGTGCAAAAGGTTTGCAATAGTAATTCATTATCATTAAATCGGAAGATCAATTACAATACAAAATAATGGCATGAATAGCCAAGCAATTCGAATCCTAGAGAGGTCATTTGAATTGAATGCATGAGAGTGTCTTACTGGTCAGTTTACACCACTCGGAACATCAGTTAACCACTTAAATGCACTGTAATTGACTCTAACAGACTGTGAAATAGTTCAACTGAGTCTAACTGAGTCTAAAACTCAACTAATTTCCCAAAAATAGGTGAGGGCGCTTTCTAACTCCAGTTAATAGACTTTTAGGTCAATTACACCCAATTAGGTCAAATCTGGTACGAGGGCTCCTTTCTGACTCCAGTTAACTGAATTTAATAATAAATGCTCCCAGTTGGACTGGATCAGACGCTTTACTCATGCAAATCACCCCAGTTGGCTCCCCGAATGAAGGAGGAGGCCCAGTTGACTGAAACTGATGATATGTCGATGATGTAAGCACATATTTGAGTCAAAATACTTAGGACAAGTGGTAAATTAGGACATTAAACCCAAATAAATAATGTGTAGTTGGAAAATGACTCCAACGGGAAATGCCCACACAAAATCAACAAAGTCTACAAATCAATTTCTTAAACACCCACAATTTCATAAGAGATGAATATGTGCAACATATTTAACAATTTCATCTAAACTAGAGATATTGTCATGGATTTGGACATTTTATAGGTAAGGGCTATATGGTGAGGGATTAAAATTTATTGATTGTTAGGGGTTATACATTTTATAGGTTATAAGGTTTATATGGTTTATAGGGATTATATTGTAAAAATATAAGTCAATGTGTATCATGTTATCATTGTTTTAATCGACCTTATATCATTCATTTTCATTTTGCATTATAATAGCATTTTGTTTTGTTGTTTTGTTGTTTTGTTGTTTTGTTGTTTTAGAAGGGACATATTCTTAATAATGATTTTATTAAAACATGTTGCAAGGTTGTAATTGAATAACAATCCATTGTCATGATTAACTATGATTTTCGCTTGATTACATGTAAATTTTAGATGCAAATGTAAATTAGAAGCTCACAATAAATTAATATAAACAAATATTTGTTAAAGGGGAATGAAGTGCATTGTAATGTTAAAATAATTTTTAAAATTAATTAATTTAAATTTAATTAAGATATTAGATGTCAAATATTTCTCCAATTTATTTTATAATATAGGTTCACAAATTTGTTTACATTAATCGAAACAATATGATAGTAATTGCAATGTAAGGAAGAAGTTATCATGATGTTATTTAATAAACACCTCTCGCAATTTTTCAAAATAAATATGCATAATGTTTTTCACAATTTAATATGCATGGTGTTTATACACAATATAAAATTGGAGGAATTTGTTTTTGATAGACATCTAACATACACATCTAGCAAACACAAACATTCACATCTAATACCATCTAACATCATCTAACATACCTGTCACGTCCCCATCTTGACCCTATTGCATTAAAATGTAAATGATGTAATATTGTTATAAAATCATGGTGAGGAGCTCAAGGCCAAGGCCCCACCATTGATTTATTGATGCATACGGTTTGCGTGCTAACCAGGCACATTGAAATTTCAGCATCATGTAAAAATACATTTTTATAAAATACCCACAACTAGCTATGCAATGCAACAAAGAGATGGGGGCATGATTTTACAAAGAATTGGGAGGGAAAACATTCAAACCCTTGGAGCCAATCAAGTCAAGCCAAGTGTCAATGAGAGAACCTATCAAACCCTCAACTACCCATGTTGACTTTGGTACCCAATCATTGATTTCTCCCAAGAGTTGGTTGAGGTAGTTAATGCCTTGGGGGAATGAGAGGTATGGCTGTCCAATTTCGGGTATGGGCAAGCCACCCTGCATGGGAAATCGCGTTTTGCTTCTTGGGCAAGAAAAGAGCCAAGAATTTCTCCCCCAAGCCATTATCCATCAACCACTCTTCCTCCCTCACAAGTTGAGAGCTACCTAGGCATTTTCTAGCCATGTTGGAGGTGTTTTCCTTCATTCTCCCAGCTGAGAAGGGCGTTTTTGTATTGTATACCGGTGGGGAAGAAGGGGAATGGAATTGGGGTTCCATAGAGACCGTTTCTGTTGTTAAATGCTGAGAGAGTTGGGGAGAAAACGTTTCCTCCCTGTGAATGTTTTCATCCCACAATTCGTTTTTGGATGGAAACAATTTGGGAAAAACCCAAACCCATGGCCATCTTGTTGGTAAACCCATTGCTTTGGCTTGAGCTTGAGTGTAAGCCTCCAGGGTTCAAGTGTAGCCTAATAAACGCAATTGGACTGGCTTGGCTGAGATGAAATGATTAATTGGCTGTGAATGAGTGAATGTCCCCTTTTCCTTGTAAGAATCATGCCCAGCTCGGGGGTGGCCTTCGGACAGACTCTGTATATGCCGTCAAAGAGCCTATGGTTGGGTGGAACGTTGCAACGACATAGCTAGTTGCTTGGGGACAATTGCGAAAGGAAGATAAGTATCTGATGTGTATTTACTTCTGCAATGTTTAATTTGATGATTATTTTGATGTGATGGGTGAGAATGAATTGTGTGTGTGGATGAGTCTTAATTCCGCTGTGCATATTGATTTAATTTGCATCTGCACACCTCTGAATTTATGTGTATGAATAAGATGAATGGGCTGAATTTTTATGAAAAGCCCTAGAGATTGCCATCATGTACTCTCCCTTGCCTTGGATGGATGGGTGGGTACGTGACAGATGGTATCAGAGCTGTTGGTTGCAACATTGGGCCTTTATGGGCTACCTATCATAGTTGTAGAGGTAAGTATGCTTCCTGCTCAGCACTGATAGTTAAGAAAAAAAAAATTCAAAATTTTCAAATTTTCAAAATTTTCAAATTTTCAAAATTTTCAAATTTTCAAAATTTTCAAATTTTCAAAATTTTCAAATTTTCAAAATTTTCAAATTTTCAAAATTTTCAAATTTTCAAAATTTTCAAATTTTCAAAATTTTCAAATTTTCAAAATTTTCAAATTTTCAAAATTTTCAAATTTTCAAAATTTTCAAATTTTCAAAATTTTCAAATTTTCAAAATTTTCAAATTTTCAAAATTTTCAAATTTTCAAAATTTTCAAATTTTCAAAATTTTCAAATTTTCAAAATTTTCAAAATTTCAAATTTTCAAAATTTTCAAATTTTCAAAATTTTCAAATTTTCAAAATTTTCAAATTTTCAAAATTTTCAAATTTTCAAAATTTTCAAATTTTCAAAATTTTCAAATTTTCAAAATTTTCAAATTTTCAAAATTTTCAAATTTTTCAAATTTTCAAAATTTTTCTTATGAGTTTCTGTCAAAAACTGTGCCGGTGAATCTCGGCGAGTTCGTCCGCAACGGCGGAGGAACTCGGCAAGTTTGTCCGCAACGATGGAAGAACTCGACGAGTTCGTCCGCAATGGCGGAAGAGATCGGCAAGTTGCTTCGCAACGGATCGCCCAGAAATTTTAAGTTTGGTGAAAAAGATGGAAAATTTCGGAAGGAAAAGTTGAGTTCGATCGGAAGAACTTGGCAAGTCGCCCCGCAACGGCGGAAGGACTCGACGAGTTGGTCCGAAAAACTTTCTAAGTGTTTTCGGCGTCAAAGAGGAAATTTCGGGAGAACTTGGCGAGTTGCTCCGAAACAGCGGGAGAAATTGGCGAGTTGCTCCGCAACGGCGGAAGAACTCGGCCAGTTGGTCCACAACGGCGGAAGGACTCGGCGAGTTGGTTCGAAAATTTTCAAAAATTTTCTAAGTGTTTACGGAGAAGAAAATTTCGGAAGAGATTGGCGAGTTTCCGCCGCAACATCGGAAGGAATTGATGAGTTCGTCCGCAATGTCGGAAGAGATGCGCGAGTTTCTCCGCAACATCGGAAGGAATTCAGAAAGTTGGTCCGCAACGGATCGGAAGGAAAAACCGAGTTTTCAATCGGAAGAACTCGGTGAGTTGGCCCAAAACAGGTCGGAAGAACTCGCTGAGTTGCTCCGAAACAGGAAATTTCAGTGGATTTCTAGGGTGAAATTCAGGCGCTAAAAGCTGAAAATGGTCGTGAATTTATGCGCCAGATTGCGCGAAATTGAAGGTTTAAGAAAGAAAAAATGAGGGTGCTGCCCTCGACCCGCCCTAAGCCACAAGGGGGCAAGCCCCCTTGACCCCCATCGTCTCCTGGATACAGTCGCTAAAAGTGTGAAATGCATTCTCTATGCTTGGAATGAGAAGCAAGAATTGCATAGAAGGGGTTGTGAAATCTCAATAAGAGTAATGGGTTGTAATACCCATTGTGGAGGATGAAAGGGAAATTCCTCACCTTAAACTATTTATGTTTATAGAAGAATGAATAGTATACACGTATGTATATGTTGAATTGCTAATTCATGAGAAGATCATAGCTAATGATTGCTTGTATGCTTGGTAGGGAAGCCAAGAAAAGGATCAGCTATGATGTGGAGGAGGAACTCCATGTCATGATGAGGAATTGGAAAGGGAGAATTCCTTAACTCCTCCATTGCTATTATATTTATATTTCATAAGTTGTCTATACTGAAAATTATGGCATAGGGATGTTGGAAATGCAAGAGGATAGATAGATGAAGTGAATATGTACTAGATGGCATATTGCACAGTGCATGTGAAAATGTTTTTGTGTGTATATGATATTGCATATTGGTAAAATAGTGAGGTTTTACATATGCAATGAGCCACTTAAGATAATGATTGTGGTTGCTAATAATTATTTGTGTTCGCATTGGTTGTAGGACCAAAGACAACCAAAGCATGGCTAAGGATGTGGATGATGATTGTTGCATACAACCTTATGAAGAAAGGATGGTGCAACAAATCTGTGATCATGAAGTTGGCAAAAGGACTGTGAAGCCTTGGTAAGAGGCCAACTGATCAGGTAATATCAAGCGATGTTAACAACAGCCATGCAGGTAATGATTATTTATGCGTAAATTGCATAAATGTTGAAAGAGGATTTGGTGAGATCCCTTCAACTATGTTCAAACTATGATTGATTGGTTTGCATGTGGTATTGAGTGGCTAAATGTGAATGTTGACCCACCGAGTATGGTGAGGTGCGGGTAAGTAAAGGCAAGGAGCCTTGCACCCTATAGTTTCTTAGAAACCTCAATGCATTCATATGAAAATTATATCATACCATTTGTGTATGTTGGTTGCGAGTTTAACAACCAAAGCAAGTGATGACTTGTGGTCCTATTGTAGTGTATGCCATATGGGATAGGCATGGTTAGGCCATAATATGTTGGAATGAATAGTATTCATGGATTAATGCAAGGTTGTATTGAAAGATTATGTGAGTGATGTAAATGTTGTGAATATGCATTGTGTGAATGCATGGGTGTGACATATATATGTTTCAATGCAATTATATAATAGATGAAATGGTGGACTATTGTTAATCCTGAGACCATTTCATGAGCTGTTATGAATGCAAGAGAAATGATACATGAAAAAGGTAGACATGTGAGAGCCTACCAGAGCACTTTGTTGGAAGGACAAAGATGCATGGAATATGAAGTAATGAGCATTTACAGTTTATTTAAATTGCATGGATAGTATGATTATATCTTGCAAATTTTATTATGATAATGATGCATATATAGAAAGGTATATATTTCATTGCATTTCAAATACTAACAGCTAAAAGTGTTTGAATTATTGAGTGTTATAATTCTGAGATCACTTCAGTAACTGTTGTAACAATGAAAGGATTATATGCATAGATACTCATAACATGTTTGGCTGATTGAAGTTCAGATTTCAGGAAGGAAAGTCTTGCATATGGCAACAAGGATAAGTCCATAGTAAAGATCGGGATGTACCATGTGTAGAAGACAAAGGTTATGAGAGGGTTCTCATGGTTGTAACTTATGCATGAAACAAATCTGAAAATTGTCCGATTTAAGTTTATGAGAATAATCTCTTGGTTGCAAATCTAATTTCTGTAGGAAAACAAATTTGTAAATTTCAGATTTGAGAATTTGCTTATAATTGCTAATCACAGTTTGACTTATATAAAATTGTTTCAGGAGGACATGTTGTAGGTGGATGTTCATGTATGGTAGCAAGGGTGAAACCATAATGGGCAGAGTGATACCACTTACAAGAGCCAAACAATATGAGGAGGGCCTCATTGCTAAGCAAATCAATTTCTGTAGGAGACAGAATTGTAAATTCATATTGAATTTAATTATTAATGCTATTGATTGGTTATGGAACAATCATATTTGAAGCTTATTGCTAAATGTTGCTGACTGTTTGGCTATTTGATAAAGTGTGCCAGGATGACACATTGCGGGAAGACCATGTGTGATGGCCTGCAGAAGCCAAACTAGATGGGAAGGATCCCATGCTTTGGAAATGGGTTTCGGGTGAAACTCCATTGTAAATGTGACAATGTCTCAACCGAACTGCATGTCGGTAAAGCCATGTGAGTGAGATGGTGAAATTATGCCAAGAAGGCATGTGTGGTTATGGAACGTGAGAATAATGGGGTGGAAAACCGAAGTACTGTTGACTCAAAGAAGGGAGCCCCATTCTTCACCAATCAAGGAAAGATACATCTACAAAATGAATGAGTATTATGTGACCCTAGACAAGAACATGCATGTCTAAATTATTAGGGTTAATATGTCGAGCATGCTCTAACTTATTTATATCATTGCGGACTGCTTGAGTATGATTAGGGCCTACATGGCGCACATCGGAAAGGGGGTGCACACCTTTTCTGGTGATGGGTCATGATAGGGTTTTCAATATTGACTACACCCTAAGGGAATGGACGCATTCCTGGTGTTTCAATACTTGATAGTGAATGATATGGATTATGGTTACAAAATTGAACAGAAATACTGATGAGCTTGCTTATCCTTCTTGTGTTGTCGTCCTACACAGATGCAAATTGATACTGCACATTAAAGAGGCAAAGTGAAGAAGGGTACGCAAAAGGACTGTATAGGAATTTGCAACCTTTCTATGCTCACACGAAATATTACTAGAAGGGATAGACAGGCCCGAAGAGCTGTGTAATAAGAAGAGGTATCATCCTTGTGTGAGTGGGGTCATGCTAATCTGCAGTCAAGGAAGTCACCTATAAAGTTCCAAAAAGGAACCACTGATTTGCACATGAGAAGGAGTGGCGTCCTTGTATGAATGAAGAGTTGATGTGTGTGAAGGGTTATGGTGCAAGAAGGTGTGGTGACATTGGAAAAGGCATAAAATCTCTACTGGGATAGCAGTGGGAGGGCGGGCGCCGAAGACTGACTGAAAACCCTGAGATGCCTATGGCTCCATAGTAGATCCTTGGCCTATAATGGTCAGGTGGCGCAGTTTCCTTCCATTGGTAGATGACCCAGACGAATGTGTTGGCTCGGCAATGGAGAGGGCCAACCAGGTATGGGACTGGTTGGGCACCACCAAATGCTTGGTCAATCCAGTCGGTGTGAAGGTGTACTGGTGAAGCATTAACTACATCCAAGTCCATAGGCGATCTCAAGTCTTGCAAAGCGAAGCAGGATCCTGTGGACCAGAGGGGAAACGCACAATACAGATAAGTATTCATTTTCATTTATGTCTTGTTTGAAATAATGAAGATTTCAGGTATAAATATTTTAACAACTAAGTTGATACACTATTGTTTCTTTGTTGGAAACCTTGGTCATTGCAGGAAGCACGGACCCTGAAAGAACTATAAATTCTTGGTAAAACCAGAGAGTAACTGGTTGTGCATTATAAATTCTTGGTAAAACCAGAGAGTAACTGGTTGTGCACTATAAATTCTTGGTAAAACCAGAGAGTAACTAGTTGTGCACTATAAATTCTTGGTAAATCCAGAGAGTAATTGATGCTTGATAAATTCAGAGAATAGTTGGTGGGAACAGTAACCACTTGATGTTGTGGAGCAAGAAAGATGAAATCCATGAAATTCCAGACTTGTAGATCAGCTGGAAGATAAACAAATGGAAGGGATTGTTGTGGAGTGATGCCCACTTGCAGAACTGGAAGATCAAGCCAGCAAGAGCAGCTTGTGGAAGCCAAAGGACTTGATCCTGAAATTTCAAAGTAAAGAGATGGAATGCAAGACAGACCTGCCACCAATTGTGTATTTTGAGGCATGGGTCAAGTGGGTATTTATTCCTACGTGTTGGAACACCGAGGACGGTGTTATTCCAAGGGGAGGGGAATGTCACGTCCCCATCTTGACCCTATTGCATTAAAATGTAAATGATGTAATATTGTTATAAAATCATGGTGAGGATCTCAAGGCCAAGGCCCCGCCATTGATTTATTGATGCATACGGTTTGCGTGCTAGCCAGGCACATTGGAATTTCAGCATCATGTAAAAATACATTTTTATAAAATACCCACAACTAGCTATGCAATGCAACAAAGAGATGGGGGCATGATTTTACAAGGAATTGGGAGGGAAAAAATTCAAACCCTTGGAGCCAATCAAGTCAAGCCAAGTGTCAATGAGAGAACCTATCAAACCCTCAACTACCCATGTTGACTTTGGTACCCAATCATTGATTTCTCCCAAGAGTTGGTTGAGGTAGTTAATTCCTTGGGGGAATGAGAGGTATGGCTGTCCAATTTCGGGTATGGGAAAGCCACCCTGCATGGGAAATCGTGTTTTGCTTCTTGGGAAAGAAAAGAGCCATGAATTTCTCCCCCAAGCCATTATCCATCAAGCACTCTTCCTCCCTCACAAGTTGAGAGCTACTTGGGCGTTTTCCAGCCATGTTGGAGGTGTTTTCCTTCATTCTCCCAGCTGAGAAGGGCATTTTTGTATTGTATACCGGTGGGGAAGAAGGGAAATGGAATTGGGGTTCCATAGAGACCGTTTTTGCTGTTAAATGTTGAGAGAGTTGAGGAGAAAACGTTTCCTCCCTGTGAATGTTTTTCCCCATCCCACAATTCGTTTTTGGATGGAAACAATTTGGGAAAAACCCAAACCCATGGCCATCCTGTTGGTAAACCCATTGCTTTGGCTTGAGCTTGAGTGTAAGCCTCCAGGGTTCAAGTGTAGCCTGATAAACCCAATCGGACTGGCTTGGCTGAGATGAAATGATTAATTGGTTGTGAATGAGTGAATGTCCCCTTTTCCTTGTAAGAATCATGCCCAGCTTGGGGGTGGCCTTCGGACGGACTCTGTATATGTCGTCGAAGAGCCTACGGTTGGGTGGAACGTTGCAGCGACATAGCTAATTGCTTGGGGACAATCGCGAAAGGAAGATAAGTATCTGATGTGTATTTACTTCTGCAATGTTTAATTTGATGATTATTTTGATGTGATGGGTGAGCATGAATTGTGTGTGTGGATGAGTCTTAATTCCGCTGTGCATATTGATTTAATTTGAATTTGCACACCTCTGAATTTATGTGTATGAATAAGATGAATGGGTTGAATTTCTATGAAAAGCCCCAGAGATTGCCATCATGTACTCTCCCTTTCCTTGGATGGATGGGTGGGTATGTGACAGTACCATCATCATCATCACCACCTAACAAACATAGGCATCATCTAACATAACCATCACACACATCTAAAAAACACATCTAACATACAAATCTATCAACCACACCGAGCAAACATATCTAACCTAACCTAACATACACATCATCATCAACATATAAATAAACATCAACATCAACATGAAAAATGCAATATATATATATATAAACAATAATATCAAACTCGTGATACATTCCAAATATACATATGAATCCCAATAACTGCTATGAGATAGTCAGTCCACCTCTGGAACCAAAGGCATCAACACCTCCACCAGTAGAGCTAGAGGCATCAGTACCTCTGCAAGGAAAAAAAGTAGAATGGAGAGCAATATAGACATCTCCATCAATATGCATATCATCTGCTACAACCATCCTATCTAGAACTGCGGCAAGTCGAGGAGGATATGGTGGATGGTCGGTCGGTAAGGAGGAGAGGTCGGTCGGTCGACCTATGGATGAGTCTAAGATGGTGTTGGGATAGATGGGGGTGGAGGAGGAAAGAATGTTTGGTCTTCATGATGATGATGAGGAGGTGGATGAGATGTCGGTGATCATTCGTATCGACGATGAGGAGGAGATGGAGGAGGAGCTGAAGGATGGGGATTTCCACCCTCATCAGATGTTGAATGGCCATCCCTCCTAGAAGCTAGAAGGTTGGATGCAATGACTATATATCACATCAAACCCCTCATATCATGAGGAATCATACTCCATATCTAAAACCCATGCAGAGCGTGCTCCCTGTCAAACCAACAATGTTGATAACTTGTTTACCACATCCTTCCGAAATCTAGCATTCGACCTGCATCGTATGTTGGTTCTGTTCAACTATGGAAATTTGGGATCCTCCCTATCCTCATGTTCCTGCACTTGTGGAGGCCCCTCCCCATCATAGGTGGCATATTTGCAAAAGATATAGTACACAACAATATTTAGACAATTTCATTAATCAATTTAAAGAAAATGTTAGAATAAATTTCATTTGCATTAAGTAAGATAATTAAATGCAACTAGATTCATTTAAACATAACGCTAATATTACCCATGTCATCTAACGGATCATCTTGGGTGTAAAATATGTTGTGACATCCTCTCAAGTCCAACCCCACATTAGGATATGGCACAAGTTCCATTGTATGATCCTCCTTGCTGGTTAGTAACTCCAACACCTCTGATGTGATCCTCACTGGGAACTCTAGTTGGCCCCTCTAGGGTAGCATTTGTCCCACATATGCATCTACACCTTTATCATATCCCTAGGAGGGTAGTGGTCAAATGATGGCCCCATAAATGGAAACCTCTCAAAATATTAAAAAAATCTTTGAAGCAAAAGGGAAGTTGACCCTCCCCTGAAACTATGCACAACATTGATTCAACGCAAAGCAAAACTACCACAAAAAAGGAAAAGCACCTAATGTAGCTAGGTATCTGCACTAATCAACATAATAAATAGAGGGAAACTAATGTGTTTCCCATCAGTGGTGGAGTGCACCACCGTCGTAAGCAAAAGAGAGAGGCACCTAACCTCATCTTCACTGAAAGAAGCAATACAGAGTTGTCCTACAGAAACCTGAAAAAGAGCAGGCTCCGTGACTTGGTCACTGATATCTATCTCTAAGAGTACGCAAGCTTGCTCTTCATTGTGACACCAAGTGGGACATCAAGGAATTGGGGAAAATCCTCCCCTCTCCTGGATAGCCCAGTGATGAAGTAGATGTCTTCCTCTATGGGATAAAACCACAGATCAAGACCAAACCGAAAGGCCTATCTACGTTGATCCCAATGGCAGATCAATTGTACCAAAAAAATGAGTTCCCCTTTAAGGATGTAGCCTCCTGATAGAAATTCAAGAGGTTGAAAACCCTTAATAGCTCTCGTGTTTGTGCGATAATAGGCTGAGGGTACAAGTCTCTCTCCCTCTTATGGCCTCCCACTCCCTTACAACATTGCATAGGTCCACTCTCGCCTGCTGCAGCTCTCGCAGTTGAAGTCTTTGACTAACATATAACTTCCATTTGTCTCATACATAGACACAGACATGTATATAAAACATAAAAAAAAAATCATTAAATAATCATTTTATTTATTAATATGAATAAATATTTTTTTCACAAAAAACATGAATTGCATAGCGGTGCGCCCAAAAAATAGTCAAGCATTGTGCATGATGTTATTGTATATAGTGCAAAGCGCACGATGCCCTACTAGATAATGAACGCACCAAAAACACATTACAATTATTTTTAAAATAACTATGAACAATGTGCTTTATAAACAAGACACACAAATGCGTTTGACATAATACAAGCACCATGATGGTGCGTATATGATTCTAATATGCACCGTCCAAATTATTTTTATAAATATACTAATGATGTGTCCTGAATTAGGGAGCACCAGTGCTTTATATATATGTGTATGTACCACGCACGGTGCACACACAATGTTTTTAACACATCGGGACCGTCGCGGTCATGTATGAAAATAGGACAGTGCAGACGTATTAATGAAGTGCACCGGTGTATGTTGTAAAATATTTTTTTCAAAAAAATGAATTTCTAGAGCGATGTGCCTCAAAAAATGTGAAGCGCTGCTTGTGGTGATTTGGAATATAGAGCGTCTCTAATGGTGCACTTCTAGATAATTAATGCACTGAAGACACACATTTATTTTTATAAATAACTATAGATGGTGCAGTTGATCAACACGTCGGTGCATGGGTAATAATACAAGCACCGTGTCGGTGCGTATATGATTATAATACACACCGTCCAAAATGTTTTTATAACTTTTATAATAGTGTGTTCCAATGTAGGAAGCACCAATGCTTTATGTAGACGTGTCAGCAACCACCCACAGTGTGTACACTAGTTATTTACGCACTAAGACTGGCGTGGCCATGTGTGAAAATAGGATGGTATACACTGACTATAGCTTATTTTAAAAGATAGGCTGGTGCATATTATAAGAATTAATGCATCATATGAACGATGTGCTTCCTCAACAATAGGCCTGGTGCGCTTAACTAAACACAACACCATTTATAGTGCGGACGTAAAAATTAAACGCACTGGTGTATGTTGTGAAATATATTATGTTGCTTTCGTTTGTATTTTGACCGGTGCATTTAAAATAATATCACGCACCAATGTTTTTTGTGCCTATTGATATTGGTGCACTAGTTAAAAGTGATGCACCAAAAACATTGTTGTGTATTTTTTATGCAGGAGCATCCTTGGGTTTGGGCAATCAACATCACCCCAAAAAGATTTAGTTTGGTTAATCGTTGTAGGAGGAAATAAGCAGCTACAAAAACCTATTGCGAATCCATTCGGTTGCAGAAAGTTTGTAGCGGATGCAGAAAGTCTGTAGCGGTTGCAGAAAGTCTAGCTATGGAAAGTCTGTTTAGCTGCGGAAAGTTTGTAGCGGATGCAAAAAGTCTGTAGCGGTTGTAGAACGTCTGTTCGGCTGCGGAAAGTTTGTTCGGCTATGGAAATTTTGTTTGGTTGCGAAAAGTCTATTCTGCTGCAGAAATTATGTTCGGCTGCAGAAAGTCTATAAACTAAAGATCACAATTACATAACATCTGGACTACAGATCGGATTAGATCTACACGTGAGATGAGGTGGCGTAATCAAGGCTAAGCATATGAGTTGGACAAAGATTCATTGGTGGAATTGTTTGGAAGAGGAACAATTACAATTATCCAGTTCCCCGTGGGAAAATGAAGAGACACACAAAAAATAATAAAAAGGGGATTTTCGAAGGAGAACTTTTCAGTTTTAACTAAGCAAGGGAGTGTAGTGTTGGATCTACAGTTGAGGATGTAGTTCATCCTGTCTCAGCTCAGTTCAATAGCAGACAAAGGGATTTAGTTCAACTCGCTAAAGAAGGTTAAATTTAGATTGGCAATTAATTTATGTTGTAACCAAAGTACATAAAACTATTATTTTATGTTTGCATTGTATGTGGTCTGATAAATTTAAATAAAGAAAACATTATACTACTGCTCTGAAATTTCTGTTGGTCCAAATTTAGTGATTATATTGCAACGCTAAATTTATGTTCTTTTTTATTTATATAAGAAAGGTTTATAGTTGTGCATTTGATGGTCAGTGGAAACCTATAAGCCTTGTTTAAGAGAGTTTTAGGCTAGAGGACTGCATCAAGTGGTATCAGAGCAGGTTCCTTCCTTGATGGATTTGCACCGTGATTTGCTTCTGTGAATAGGGTAATAAAAAAATGCCCTGGTTGGTGGTTGTTCAGCAGTGGAATGAATAAACAAGTTGGGAATACAATACCTGGAGTTGAGGACTGTTAATGTTGGTGAGACATTTTCAACTTGGAGTGATGCCACCGCAAATAAGAGGAGCAGGATGAGGAGGTGTAGGAAATCGAGAAGTAGAAGATTTGAGGCGAAGGATAAAAGAGTTGGAGAATCACAGAAATGGAGATGTTGAGATAAATTCAGAGCAGGAATATGAAATAGAAGAAGAACAGTATGTTGAAGAGAAGGACCTAGCAGTGAGACTGATTTCATATTTGAGTAATAGAGGCAACACAAGAATTGAGGTTTTTTGTTATGATGGCAATCTAAAAGCCGATGTGCTCATTGATTGGATTGGATAACTCGAAAGATACTTCGAGTATGAAAATGTTCAGGATCCAAATAGAGTGATATTTTCCATTACGAAGTTGAAAGGACATGCTACACTTTGGTGGGATATGCTGCAAAAAGACATAGTGAACAATCAGCTAGAAAATATTAGAACTTGGAAGAAGATGGTCACTAAGATTAAGGAGAAATTTATGCTTGTTGATTACCAACAAAATTTGTATAAGCGGTTGCAGAATCTTAGGAAAAGGGAGACATATGTTCATGAATACACCAAATAGTTCTTTAGATTGTCACTTTGATTCAAGGGCATTAAATAACTGGAGTTTTAGCGGGTCGCAAGGTATATGAATGGATTAAAGTATTTGATTCAAGATGAAATGAGCACTCGATATTTTCGTACTGTTGATGAAGCCTATCAAGTTGCCTTGAAAGTGGAAGACAAGATTGATAGGAAGACACATAAGAAAGGTAGAGAAAGAGGTTCTAGAGGCATAGGTAAGACCAGGATTGCTAGAGACATTGAAAAGGACGAAGAATCCACTATTGGTTAGCGTGGTAGAGGTACAAATGATGCTGGAAGAGGCAGAGGAGGATTCAAGAGAGGAAGAGGCAAGTATGTAATTACTTGCTACGGTTGTGGAGTAGAGGGACACAAGAAATCTGAATGTCCGGAAAGATAGAATTTGGGGAGAAGAAGTGAAGCATGAACACAAGTTACAAAAGATGACAAAGCTTTTTCTATTGGGGAAAATGTGATTGTACTTCAACAAGAGAAAGGAGAGAATTTGGTGTTTCAGAGGGTGTTGCTCATGCCTGAAAGGCAGGAAGTGGAAGAACCGGAACATAGAAAGAAGGTTTTTAAAATTAAATGTAAGGTCCAATGAAAGTGCTATAATTTAGTTATAGATAAGTACAAAAAATTTGGTGTCCAATAAAGTTATGGAGAAGATCAAAACTTAAAATATTGGTCCACCCAAATCCTTACCGAGTCTCATGGTTAAAAATAGGGCATCATGTGACTATGAATGAACAATGCTTGCTGAATTTTCATATTGGAAGCCTTCAGGAACAAGTGTTGTGTGATGTGGTGGAGATGGATGTGTTCCACATACTCCTCAGAAGATCATGGTTGTTTGACAAGCAGGTTTATTATGATGACAGAGAAAATACATATGGATTCAGGAAAGATGGACATCGGTATAAACTTACACCAGTACGGGAAAATATAGTGGAAGCAGCGCAGACTTGTGGAGACACAGGCATTAGTAGCAGCAAGATAATGCTCTGTTCAGCTAAGGAGCTTTTGTAAGAAGAAAGGAGGGAAAATTTCTTCTTGGTTGTGATTCCAAAAGAGGTGAAAGAGGAAGTGAAACCAAACAGCATGCCTACAGAAATTAAATACTTGTTAAATGAAATCAACGAGATTGTTGTTGATGACTTATCGAAGGGGTTACCTCTCGTGAGAAGTATCTCTCGTCAAATTGACTTGATGCCCGTATCAAGATTTCCCAACAAGGCACCTTACAGGGTGACTCCAACATAGAGTGAAGAGGTTAATAGACAAGTACAGGATCTGCTCGATAGAGGATTGATTTGAGCGAGTTTGAGTCCATGTGCAATACCAGTAGTTTTGACTCCAAAGAAAAAAGGAGAATGACGAATGTGCATGGATTCACGAGCCATTAATAGGATCACTATCAAGTATCAGTTTCCTTTGACAAGGATGGGTGATCTTATGGGTTGTTTAAGTGGGGCTGCATACTTCACGAAGATAGATTTGAAGAGTGGCTATCATCAAATCCGGATAAGAGAAGGTGATGAGTGGAAGACTGCTTTTAAAACGAAAGATGGACTGTTTGAATGGTTGGTTATGCCATTTGGGCTAACTATTTCCCCTAGCACATTCATGAGTCTTGTGAATGAATTCTTGAAACTGTTCTTGGGTAAGTTTGTTGTTGTGTATTTGGATGACATTTTAATTTTCAACAGGAACAAAGAAGAACACTTTGAACAAGTAAGGAAAGTGTTGCAGCGATTGAAGGAGGGAAAGTTATTGATCAATTTGAAGAAATGTACATTTCTATAGAAATAATTAGTATACTTAGTGTTTGTGATTTCCAAGGAATTCTTGAAGATGGAACCTGAAAATGTGAAAGCTATTTTGGATTTGCCAACACTGCAGTCTACTTTTGAGGTGAGAAGTTTTCATGGATTAGCAAGTTTCTACAGGAAATTCCTCTGAAACTTTAGTCATGTTTGTGCACCTCTTACTGAGTGCATGAAGACAGAGACTTTCAAATGGACCAAAACAACGATGAAGGAATTTGTAGATCCGAAAAAAAAGGTGACAGAAAAACTAGTTTTGGCACTTTCGGGCTTTGACAAGGTATTTCAACTGGACTATGATGCAAGCGGGACAACAATTGGGGCATTTTTAAGTCAAGAAGGAATACCAATAGCATTCTTTAGTGAAAAGTTGAACAAGGCTAAGAAAAAGTATTATGTGTATGATCAAGAATTTTATGTTATGGTGCAAGCTTTGAAGAAGTGGAGACACTATTTGCTACCCAAATAAATTGTCATGTTTACTGATCACAAGGCGCTGCAATATATCATCATTCAAGATAAGTTAAATTAGAGACACTTTAAATGGGTTGAATTTCTGCAAAGTTATTCATTTGTAGTGAAACATAGATCTAGAAAGTTAAATAAGGTTGCAGATGCTTTGAGTAGGAGAGTAATGTTGCTTAACATTTTTTCCATGGAAGTTTTGAGTTTATAAAGTATGAAGGAGTTATATGAGGAAGATATAGATTTTAGAGAAGCACGGAGATACTGCAAAGCACCATGGACTGTGAATAGAACAATGTTCTTGGATTATCACCTCCAAGAGGGATTCTTGTTTAAGAGTCAACAATTATGTTAAGTTTAAACCAAATAGATCACTGAAAGAAACACAATCACAAGATAGACACAGAATATACCCTGGGAAACCCTCATGGGGTAGAAAACCCAGCAAAGCTTTCCTCAATAAGATGATCAACCAAAATACAAGATGTGCTCCTTCCTTCTTTGTCTCCTTAGCAGATCTCCCAGACAAGTGCGCACTCTTCCACAAGTGAGTGAATGATCTAATGAGGAGTTCACCTCTCTTATTTATACTGACTCCTAACTGACTAAAAGACCTAATGGGGCCAACCTCTCCTGGAGAAGTCTAATAACCCCAAAAATATAACTACAGGGCCGACCCCCACATGGTGGGTCTAATAACCCTAGTTAATACAAACTCCCGGAGGAATAAACATCTCCGGATACATAATAGGATTACCTCGGAGGGATGAAACATCTCCGGAATAATAAAGTACAAATATAATATTCTTTGAAGTTACAATATTCAACACTCCCCCTTAACGAGAAGGATATTATAACAGCATCTGCAGGAGCAAGGAGTCACTATACATGATACATCTATAAATCATCGGAAGCTTTCTTCAATTTGTCTTCATCAGTAACTCAAACAGTTACTGGTATATTAATGTCAACATCATGACGATCATCGGCATCGTCATCACACGATCATCAGCATCGTCATCACACGATCAGCAGCATCGTCGTCACACGATCAGCAGCATCGTCGTCACACGATCAGCAGCATCGTCATCATACGATCAGCAGCATTGTCATCACACGATCAGCATCGTCATCACACGATCAGCGTCATCGTCATCACACGATTAGCAGCATCGTCATCACACGATCAACAGCATCATCATCACACGATCAACAGCATCGTCATCACACGATCAGCAGCATCGTCATCACACGATCAGCAGCATCGTCATCACACGATTAGCAGCATCGTCATCACACGATCAGCAGCATTGTCATCACACGATCAGCAGCATCGTCATCACACGATCAGCAGCATTGTCATCACACGATCAGCATCGTCATCACACGATCAGCAGTATCGTCATCACACGATCAGCAGCATCGTCATCACACGATCAGCATCGTCATCACACGATCAGCAGTATCGTCATCACACGATCAGCAGCATCGTCATCACACGATCAGCAGCATCGTCATCACACGATCAGCAGCATCGTCATCAATACACATGATCCTTCCTTTCAAATTTACTGGATCAATTTCATCACAATCATATTTAAGACTATCCTTCCTTTCGGAATTACTGGATTTACTGTCTAAGGATGATTAGTCCAACCACAATCACATTTAAGACTATCCTTCCTGGATTTCCTGTCTAAGGATGATTAATCCAACCATAATCACATTTAAGACTATCCTTCCTGGATTTACTGTCTAAGGATGATTAATCCAACCACAATCACATTTAAGACTATCCTTCCTGGATTTACTGTCTAAGGATGATTAATCCAATCACAATCACATTTAAGACTATCCTTCCTGGATTTACTGTCTAAGGATGATTAATCCAATCACAATCACATTTAAGACTATCCTTCCTGGATTTACTGTCTAAGGATGATTAATCCAATCACAATCACATTTAAGACTATCCTTCCAGGATTTACTGTCTAAGGATGATTAATCCAGTCACGTGCATTTTGAACCAAGGTCCAGGGACGATGCAGTCCTATCCTCTATTCTCGGAGACACCTGTCTACGGCTCACTTTAGAACTGAAAGTCCAGGGATGATCCAATCCCCTCAAGTCCACCAAGGACTTCATTCTCGAAGACCTCACGTCTACGGCTCTCTTTAGGACTGAAAGTCCAGGGATGATCCAATCCCCTCAAGTCCACCAAGGACTTCATTCTCGAAGACCTCACGTCTACGGCTCTCTTTAGGACTGAAAGTCCAGGGATGATCCAATCCCCTCAAGTCCACCAAGGACTTCATTCTCGAAGACCTCACGTCTACGGCTCTCTTTAGGACTGAAAGTCCAGGGATGATACAATCCCCTCAAGTCCACCAAGGACTTCATTCTCGAAGACCTCACGTCTACGGCTCTCTTTAGGACTGAAAGTCTAGGGATGATCCAATCCCCTCAACTGTCCACTAAGGACTTCAGTCTCGGAGACCTCACGTCTACGGCTCTCTTTAGGACTGAAAGTCCAGGGATGATCCAATCCCCTCAACTGTATTCTCATCTATACAGGTACAAATATCCAAGAGCATGTATCACATCAAAACATGTATACATCACTAATCAAAACATGTATTCATCACATCAAAACATGTATACATCACTAATCAAAACATGTATACATCACATCAAAACATGTGTTCATCACATCAAAACATGTGTTCATCAAAACATGTATACATCACTAATCAAAACATGTATACATCACATCAAAACATGTGTTCATCAAAACATGTATACATCACTAATCAAAACATGTATACATCACATCAAAACATGTGTTCATCACATCAAAACATGTATACATCACTAATCAAAACATGTATACATCACATCAAAACATGTGTTCATCAAAACATGTATACATCACTAATCAAAACATGTATACATCACATCAAAACATGTGCTCATCAAAACATGTATACATCACTAATCAAAACATGTATACATCTAGTATGTATTCTCACTAATACATCTAACATCAAAACATGTATACATCAAATCAAAACATGTATACATCTAGCATGTATTCTCACTAATACATCTAACATCAAAACATGTATACATCAAAAATAAAAGATATGTAAGAGTTCTAAATCTAAATAATTGTAAGTAGCTAAGTGCAACAAAACAAAAGAAATTTAAGCGACAGAATTGTTATCAAATACTATACTACTCCCCCTTTCGAGGAGGGTCCTTCTGGACTATACCAAGCTTGTCTCGGAAGTATTCAAACTTTACTCGGGACAGAGGTTTAGTCAGGATATCAGCAATCTGATCCTCAGTGCTTATATACTCGAGCTTGATGGCTCCTCTCTGCACCATGTCTCGTATATAGAAGTAACGGATCTCAATGTGTTTTGACTTATCATGGAACATAGGATTTTCAGTCATCTTAATGCAGCTTTGATTATCACACATAATCACAGTGGGATCCATTTCTAAGTCAAAAATTCCAGATAAGAGTTTCCGAAGCCACACTGCTTCACAGCTGGCAGAGCAAGCGGCTATATATTCTGCTTCAGCAGTACTGAGGGCCACACTAGATTGTTTCTTGTTGAACCAGGAGATCATGGCAGATCCAAGACCATAAAATCCACCTGAAGTACTTTTTCTGTCTGAGACACTGCCTGCCCAATCAGAATCTGAGTAACCATGTAACTTGAGTTCATTGCCTCCAAGATAGTATAGGCCAAATTCCACTGTACGTTTCAGGTACCTCATTATATGCTTTGCAGCTATAAGGTGAACCTTTCTAGGTTCTACTAGATACTGACTTAGGGTATTTACAGCAAAGCATATATCAGGCCTAGTATTTGTCAAGTACATCAATGATCCAATAATTTGTCTATATAGGGTTATGTCCACTAGTTCTGATGAATCATTAACTAGTAGTTTCAGGTTGGAGTCCATGGGAGTGGCCATGGCTTTACACTCCAACATATCAAATCTTTTGAGAATCTCCACAGTATACTTACCTTGATTTAGAAAGATTCCTTTTGGCTCTTGCCACACTTCTAGGCCTAAGAAGTAGTGCATTAATCCGAGATCTTTCATTTCGAATTCTGAAGAAAGCTTCTTCTTGCTTTCAATAATTTGTTTCTCATTTCCTGTTAGAAATAGATCATCTACATATAATAGCAATATAACAGGTTCATCATTCATCACTTTAAGATAGAGATTGGGGTCAGCTTTACTTTTGGTAAAGCCCATGCTTATTAAGAAACCGTCAATCCTTCCGTACCAAGCTCTGGGAGCTTGCTTCAATCCATATAATGTCTTTTTCAGTTTGCATACATGGGTCCTTCCGTCTTTGACCTCAAAACCTTGAGGTTGTTCTATGTATACTTCTTCTTCAATTACACCATTCAGAAAAGCTGTCTTAACATACATTTGATGCAATTTCCATTTCATCATGGATGCAAGTGCCATGATAGTTCTAATTGAAGTATACCTAGAAACAGGTGCAAATGTTTCTTCATAGTCAATTCCCTCCTTCTGAGAGAATCCTCTGGCTACAAATCTTGCCTTGTATTTTTCAATGCTACCATCTGCAGCATGCTTTATCTTGAAAATCCATTTGGAAGAAACCACACTTTTATCTTTTGGTTTGGGAACTATATCCCAAACATCATTTTTCATTATTGACTGATATTCTTCTGTCCTTGCTTCTACCCATTCTTTCTTCTGAGCTGCCTCTTCATAGCTGGTAGGTAGTTGGTCCACAAGATCACACATCAAGGCCATATAGTTGGACACTAGTTTTGGTTTCTTCCTTTCTCTAGTGGAGCCTTCAGGAGCACCATATCTTTCAGCTCCTTGAATAATATCTCTAGCCCATGCTGGTCTTCTTTTCCTAGATAATTCTGCTACAGGGGGTTCTTGTGGTTCCAGCATGTCATGATCCTCTGGTGTATCCTCTTCAGGGACATGAACAGTCTCTGAGATTCTGGGAGATGAATCTTCTTCATAAACTTCTTCAAGTTGACACTTTCTGGATTTCTTGAGAGCTGCTTCCTCATCAAAGGTTACATCTCTACTTATTTCTATATGATGGAAACCTGGTATGTAGATTCTGAAGGCTTTGGAAGTTTCACAATAACCAACAAACATTCCCTTCTTACCTGAGGGATCCAACTTGGATCTCTTTTCTTTTGGAATGTGGATGTACACAGGACACCCAAATATTTTGAGATGACTTACCTCAGACTTCTTTCCTGTAAAGACTTCTTCTGGAGTTTTGAAATCAAGAGCACTATGAGATAGTCTATTTTGTACATATACTGCTGTCTTGGCTGCTTTAGCCCATAGATACATGGGAAGATCCTGGTCATGTATCATAGTCTTCACAGCTTCCATGATGGTTCTATTTTTCCTTTCTGCAACCCCATTTTGTTGGGGATTGTAGGGAGTGGTTAGTTCTCTCTTGATTCCAACTTCTTTACAAAATTCTTCAAATTCTTTTGAAGTATATTCTCCACCATTGTCTGTTCTGAGAATCTTGATTTTCTTTTCTGAGAGATTTTCTATTAGAGCCTTGAATTCTTTGAACTTTCCAAAGACTTCATTCTTACCTTTTAGGAAGTATATCCAAGTTTTCCTTGAATGATCATCAATGAATGAAAGATAGTATTCAAATCCACTTAGAGAGGTGGTGGGCATTGGACCACATACATCTGAGTGTATTAGCTCCAAGATACTCTTAGACTTTGTTTCACTCTTTGGAAAGGGGTTCTTGACATTCTTCCCTTTCTTACATCCTTTACATGAGCCATCATGATCAACCTTCAAATCTGGTAGTCCTATGACCACCTTGCTTACATAGGGTAAGGCTTTGTAGTTAATGTGAGCTAGTCTTCTATGCCATAGCTCACTGGGACTAGAAGTTTCATGAACAAGGGCAGCTTCTGGATGACCCTTGAGTTTATACAAACCTCCTTCCTCTTCACCAATGACAATTGCATCCTTAATAGATTTGCCTTTGGACCACATTAACACTTGTCCATCAATGAATGCAACTCTATAGCCTTTCTTGTCCAATGCTGAGATTGAAAGCAAATTCTTCTTCAATCCTGGAACATACAAAACTTCCTTCATTTTCATGGGGGTTCCAAAATCAAGTTTGTAGTTTGCTTCACCAATTCCCTTAATGGGATACTGATAGTTATCTCCAAGAGATACCTTTAGTGGAGAGGTCTTTTCTTCAAGATTTGATAAGGTCTTCTTTTGTCCTGTCATGTGCTTTGAGGCACCACTATCAATGACCCATGTACCTTCTCCAGGTGTTATAGATCCAGAGAGTGTGGAGAAAAGAACATACTCTTCTGCATCTTCTTCTTCATTTCTTCTAGGTCTTCTTTTGGAGAAGGTCCTTTCTTCATCTTCTTCTTCTCTTCTAGATCTTTTCTTGAGAGGCCTTTCTTCCTCTTCAACTTCTTCTTCACTCTCATCTTCTGCAAGATGTGCATGATGTCTTCTGTGGTAAGTACCTTTTTCTTTTTGTTAGGACAGTCTTTGGCAATGTGTCCTAATTTGTGACAAATGAAACATTGAAATGAGGAGTAGTCTCTTCCTTGGAAGGATCCCCTTTTCTTTTGAAATCTCTGTGGAGGATGGGACTCCTTTTGACTATCCTTCTTAAGGTAGGATCGATTCTTTCTTCTCTTGGTATGGGTGGCCAAGGCTTGGTCATCTTCCTTGAGCAATGCTTCTCTGTTGGCAACCCTAGCTTCTTCTTGAACACAATCCTCCCATACTATATCAAACTTCATGCTTTCTTTTCTGGCACACATGGTTTGGATGAAAGATTCCCATGATCTAGTGAGACCATTTAGAGCTGTCATCACAAGTTCATCTTCATCAAGAGTATCACCAATGGCATCTAGTTGCTCCTTGATTAGAGAGACTCTCGAGAAGTAGTCTTGAATGGATTCTCCTTTGTGCATCTTGGTACTCTTCAATTGAGTCATTAGATTCATCTTCCTATTGATGTTCTTTCCTTCATACATTCTCCCTAGGGCATCATACATTTCCTTTGGAGTCTTCTTGGAAGCCACTTGGGGGATCAAGTGGTCTTTAATAGAATCAGCTATGATTCTCTTTGCCCTAACCAAATCCTTCTTGTGTTTTTCTTTGGCTTCATCTTCTTCTGGTTCTGCAACTTCCTCCTTGATATAATGAGCAAGATCATTCTCCTCAAGAATGAGACCAATTCTGTATTTCCATGCCCGGAAATTCTCTATACCTTCTAGCTTGTCTTCAAGCTTAGTGTTTGGAGCCATCTTCTCTTGGGGGAGTCCAAGAGACAGAGTAGACTTACCTGGAAAGTTACTTTTCACTTTTCCAGAATCTGGAACAGAATTTTATCGCACTTTTGGTAGAATTAGGGTTTGACTTTCCCGGAGTTATACCCAACCAAAAAGTTCGATCTATAGCTCAAAAGAATGCTCTTGAGAAGGGCTATCCAGCCATATAATCAGAATTCAAAAATTCCAACTTTTTTCTGAAACCAAATTTTGACGTATCGCACTTTTGGTAGAATTAGGGTTTGGATTTCCCAGAGTTCTACCCAGCCAAAAAGTTCGATCTATAGCTCAAAAGAAAGGTATTGAAAAGACCTATCCAGCCATGCAACCAAAAATCAATAATACCAACTTTGGGCTGAAACCCTAACTTCACCAAAGAGAGAGAGAGAGGTATTCTTACCTTGTGAAAGATGTCCTATTCAGTCTAGCTCTGATACCATGTTAAGTTTAAACCAAATAGATCACTGAAAGAAACACAATCACAAGATAGACACAGAATATACCCTGGGAAACCCTCATGGGGTAGAAAACCCAGCAAAGCTTTCCTCAATAAGATGATCAACCAAAATACAAGATGTGCTCCTTCCTTCTTTGTCTCCTTAGCAGATCTCCCATACAAGTGCGCACTCTTCCACAAGTGAGTGAATGATCTAATGAGGAGTTCACCTCTCTTATTTATACTGACTCCTAACTGACTAAAAGACCTAATGGGGCCGACCTCTCCTGGAGAAGTCTAATAACCCCAAAAATATAACTACAGGGCCGACCCCCACATGGTGGGTCTAATAACCCTAGTTAATACAAACTCCCGGAGGAATAAACATCTCCGGATACATAATAGGATTACCTCGGAGGGATGAAACATATCCGAAATAATAAAGTACAAATATAATATTCTTTGAAGTTACAATATTCAACATTCTTTAAGTCAAGAAGGAATACCAATAGCATTCTTTAGTGAAAAGTTGAACAAGGCTAAGAAAAAGTATTATGTGTATGATCAAGAATTTTATGTTATGGTGCAGGCTTTGAAGAAGTGGAGACACTATTTGCTACCCAAATAAATTGTCATGTTTACTGATCACAAGGCGCTGCAATATATCATCATTCAAGATAAGTTAAATTAGAGACACTTTAAATGGGTTGAATTTTGCAAAGTTATTCATTTGTAGTGAAACATAGATCTAGAAAGTCAAATAAGGTTGCAGATGCTTTGAGTAGGAGAGTAATGTTGCTTAACATTTTTTCCATGGAAGTTTTGAGTTTATAAAGTATGAAGGAGTTATATGAGGAAGATATAGATTTTAGAGAAGCACGGAGATACTGCAAAGCACCATGGACTGTGAATAGAACAATGTTCTTGGATTATCACCTCCAAGAGGGATTCTTGTTTAAGAGTCAACAATTATGCATTCCTCGAGGTTCCATGAGGTTGAATCTTATTAAGGAGCTAATGGTGGAGGCTTGGGAGGACATTTTGGTATGGATAAGAGCACAGATTTGGTAAGGGAACGATATTTGTGGCCTAGCATCAACAAGGATGTCAATAAATTTGTTGAGTGTTGTAGATTCTGCTAACTAGCTAAAGGTAAAAGTCAAAACATTGGACTGTATACTCCATTGCCGGTACCCGACAAGCCTTGGGAAGATATGAGCGTGAATTTTGTCTTGGGTCTGCTTAAGACACGAAGGAAGCATGATTTTGTGATAGTTGTGGTGGATCGGTTTTTAAAAATGGCCCATTTCATAGCATGCAAAAAGACAAGCGATGCTACTGAAGTGGTTTCCTTATTCTTTAAATAAGTTGTAAGACTTCATGGTTTGCCAAGAAGCATTACTTTAGATAGAGATACACGATTTCTTGGTCACTTTTGGAGGACGCTCTGGAAGAAATGGGATATAAATTGTTGTATAGTTTATCCTATCACCCATAGACAGATGGGAAGACTCAAGTAGTGAATATAAGTCTTGGAAATATGTTGAGGAGTTTAAGTGGAGAAAATCCGATCCAGTGGGATGTGGTCCTAGCACAAGATGAGTTTTCCTATAATGATTCGGTGAACAGATCAACTGGTAAGAGTCATTTTCATATTTTTTATGGAATATCCCCAAAGGGAGTTGTAGAGTTAATAAAGTTTCCAGATTTGGGAGAATGAAAGAGTGTCGAGGCAAGTGATTTCGCAGACAGCATACATGAAATGTAGGAGCAAGTGAAACAAAGGTTGCAGCAAAGTAATGCCAAGTATAAAAAAAGGGTATATATGCAAAGAAGAATGAAAGTTTTTGAAGAAGGTGAGCTCGTAATGACACATTTGAGAAAGGAAATATTTCACAGGGGTACCTATAGTAAATTGAAGTACAAAACAATAGGCCCATGCAGGATTTTAAGAAAAAAATTTCTGAAAATGCATACAAGCTAGAGTTACCAGAGAACTTAGATATATCTCTGATATTCAATGTGGCTGATTTATATGAGTTCCATGAAGGTGAACAAAGTGATGATGCAAGGGTACTTCAGGTGAATGGAAGAAACAACTTCCAATTAAAACTATTGAAGAAATGGAAGAGATTTTGGCCACAAGAGTTGGAAAGAAGACCCGCCAAAGGGAATATCTAGAATATTTAATCAAATGGAAAAACAAAGGAACTAAAGATGCACCATGGGTTTTTTAGTAGGATTTAACCCATCTACAAATTTCTTCAACCTATGAATAAATCACCACATGAAACCTGTTGCGAATCCATTCGGCTGTGGAAATTTTATTCGACTGCGGAAATTATGTTCGGCTGCGGAAAGTCTATAGACTACAGATCGCAATTATAGAACACAGGGAATGCAGATCAAATCAGATCTACACATGGAATGAGGTGGCATAATCAAGGAAGAGCATATGAGTTGGACAACGATTTATTGGTGGAATTGTTTGGAAGAGGAATAGTTACAACTATCCACTTCCCCATGGGAAAATGAAGAGACACACATGAAAGAATAAAAAGGAGAATTTTTCAGTTTTAACCTAGTAAGGAAATGCAGTGTTGGCTCTACAGTTGAGGACATAGTTGAGTTGTCTCAGCTCAGTTCAATAGCAGACAAAGGGAGTCATTTTAGATCGTTGTAGAAGGTTAAAATCAGATTGAAAATTAATTTCTCTTGTACGCAAAGTACATAAAACTGTTTTTTTTTGCATTGTATGTGGATTGATAAATTTAAATAAAGAAAGCATTATACTGCTGCTCTGAAATTTATGTTGGTCCAAATTTAGTTATTCTATTGCAACATTGAATTTATGTTCTATGTTATTTATTTAAGAAAGATTTATAGTTGTGCATTTGATGTGCAGTGGAAACTTGTAAGCCTTGTTTAAGAGAGTTTTAGGCTACATGACTGCATCATTTTTAGTTTCGTTTATGCGATGCGTTATTAAACATATAGTGCTCCATACTAACAGTGCGATATAGTTTACAGGGATTGGCTTCCCCACACCCTATGCACCCTATAAATTTGTAGGGTGCACAATTATCGCAGTGAGAGTCGAACAAGTAGAATGCACCACACGAAATTTTTAAAGTTTTTTGTTGAAAGCATGCAAATTTTAGGTGAATTTTAAATTTTAATATGCAAAAATATTAAATTAGAAGGTAACAAAGACATTACTTAGACATTTGCATGTCCGGGAGGCATGGTTGCCACGTAGACTAAAAAACCAAAATTTCCCACTTTTTGGAAAGATTCGAAAGCCATGTAGTGAGCAACGAAGAGAGAAATTCAAGCACAAGCAGCACTGACAGCAGGGTGATTCAGGGAGGCAAGCGTAACACTGGTTCTTAGGAGGTATACAACACTAGAATATGATAAAATTGATTTTTCCATCCAACGTTTTTTGTTTTATTTTACCATGTTACATTGCGCTCGGTAACAAGACGCGTTGGTGCTCTTCGAAGTCCTAACCACACTGTTATTCAATATAAAACTTTGTTTGTCCCCTCCATGAGAACTCCATGACCATTATGCCACTTAGAAAACCCCTAAATATTATGGCCAAATACTAACATGTGTAAGGGTGTCAATTTTGATGTATCAATTGCCAAAGTATTTAATTTTTAGACTTAGGATTAAAAGTGTTATGTTAAATTATAATATATTTTTTAGACTTAGGATTAAAAGTGTTATGTTAAATTATAATATATTTTTTATCATAATTAATTTTTGTAATTAAGAGAATGTGTTAGGTGGCCAAGGAGGGGCACATGAGATCAAGTGGACCCAATGAGTTTTCAACCCAAATGGAAACTCATAAAAAATTAAGAAAAATCCACAAAGCCACAAAAAAGATAGGAAGCAACACAAAATCAACAAGTTCAGAAAAGCATAAAGTATGAAGGAAAAGCAGGAAAGTCCGTAAAGCAAAAAGAAGTAGATAATCAGAGAAAAGGTAGGAAAGGCAGGATGTTTCCAAAAGATGGAAAATAAATCCAAAGCAGAAAGGCAACAAAGTAAGGACAAAGCAGGCAAAAGCTTGGATGTTAAAAACAATCAAGAAGGGCGCATGAGTAATGAAGGATAACACATTCAATGTATCCAGATGGAAACTTAGCTAATAAAAGGAGAGGAGCACGCCACTCTAACATATTTTTCCATTGTTGAGATTTTTCTTGAGAGCTTAGCTTCTCAGAGGCTTGGGAGATGCACCCCTAGCATGCTTTGGGAGATGTTCCCCATATAAAACTTATTCCGGTCATCATCATAGTTCCAGTGAATCCATTAGAGAACGAGTTGCAGGTATGATCCATCCATCATAATGAAGAACTTGAGCCTACAGTGTTGATGTAGAGGCTAGTGCAAGTTTGAGATGAAATTCATTGTGATATCCATACAAAGAAGTGATATTTCAGAGCATTTGTTCCCCTTTGAGTTGTATCATATGTTCTTGAGCCATCCATGCGAAGAAAAAACGTTCTTCTTTTGTATGTGGCTATGATATTATGGTTCTATCCCGTCTTTCTTACTTCTACTGAAGATCCTTTCTCTTATTTGCAAAAATCATTGAAGATTGTGACCTGTATGTAAGTTTGGATCAAATATACTTGTAATGTCCCCCCCCATCATACCAGCATGATAGAGAGAGCGTGATGCTAAAACTGGGCATCTAGCCCCATGAAATTTTAAATAAGCATTCACATAATATAAAAAGTCATATGGAAATGTATAATTATAAGAAAACACAACGGAAGTAATTTCAATTACACATCCATCATACATTCAAGATATTCATCAAATAAATAATTTCAAAGTTACACAAGAGAATACTTATCTTATAACAAAGTAGTCCCAAGCAACTGGCTATGCATCTGCAACGTTCCACCCAACCATAGGCCAGTTGTGCTTATCAACCTCTTGATACAACTGCCACCCCCGAGCTGGGCATGATTTCTACAAGGAACCAGGGAACAACAGACTCACACATATCCAAGCATACACCAAGATGAGCCAAGCCAATCTACAATTGGGTTTATCAGGCTGCTAGGAAATGGAAAGCAAGAATTTCTAAGCTAGTGAGCTCAAGCATAGAGCCAGGGATACCTCTACAAGATCTATCTAGCTTGGCACCCACAATGCCTATACACCCCACTCAAGGAAGTATTCCCTTCACCAATGCACAGTCCCTCGGGCCATACCTTCCAATATAGAGTGTCTAAGGTGTGCATAGAAGAGTAGCCAGCCCTCTTGATCTTCTTGAGAGGTTATCCCCCCCCCCCACTAGGTTTATCAAACCAATTCTGTCCACTACCACTCCAAATCTCTTGCTGACAGATTCAAACCAAAACAAGGATGCACATAACAGCAGAACCACAATTATTGGGCATGATAAAAACGTTTTTACAGTGAGATTCCCAAAGATGGGGTTTCTACCAGCCCATAAAAACGTGGGAAGACCCAAAAACGAAAATGGCAATTGGGGATTCAACCCTAGAGAGAAAAAAGCGTTTTCAGAAAAACGCCCATGGGTATTTTGGGGCAAAAACGACCTCCCTCACAGTCCCAAATCGTGGCCCTCCTCTCCCAACTGTTGTACAATGCAAAAATGAGCACCCAGGCATGGAAAATGCAGGAAATTGATGAAAAACGTGATGAAGGAAAGACCCAGTAGTTCAGACTGCATGAGAGAGGAAAGACTTTGGGTTCAAAATGGCTTTGGGCACCATTTCGTGGGTGTTTTCTTGCCCCAGAAGCAAAAGTACATTTTTCCAGGTTGATGGCTTTCCCATGCACGAAATTGGCTGCCATACCTCTTCATTCCCAAGGCATTAACTGCCTCAACCAATTTCTGGAAGAATTAAATGATTGGGTGCATAACCCAAAATGGGTAGTTGGTGGTTTATGGGTTTTCTCATTGACACATGGATTAACACCATTGGCTCAAGGGTTTGAATAATTTCCCTCCCTATTCCTTATAGAATCATGCCCCCATCTCTTTGTTGCATTGCATAGCCAGTTGTGGGTTTTTCATTAAAATTCGTATTTACATGATGTCTTAATTTACATCATGCCTATCTAGCACAAGAACCATAGGCAACTATTTTTAATTTCCGATACATAAAATGCTAAATCAATGGTGGGGCCTTGGCCTTGAGCTCCTCACCATGATTAAATAACAATATTTACATCATTTTCGATTTAAATGCGAAGGTGGTCAAAATGGAGACATTACAATACTTTCCAATGTTGCTATATCAGTCTAATAGAGATTGCTACTATTCAATGATCTATATTTGAGTTCATGTATCAGTCCTGAGAAGAAAATTGAAGGCTACTGAAGTTGTTTGTATCTTCATTTTTCAAGGCTTTCTCTATGTGCATAGGAAACTGCCTAGTTTTACAGTACTTATCATAAAATGCATTATGTGATCTCTTTGGTATTTATGTAAGTTGTTTCAGGTCCATCGTACCCTAATAAACTCATCCACGATCTTAAGTCTGAATTTTGTGACCCTCTGTAGGTGTTTGGAATCTTCTGGAAATAGACTTAGTCAATTAGTCCTAAGTAGCACACTTGCTAGATTGGCATCCAAACCCTGTCAAATTGCTGATAAACCTATGTATGATTGTTGTATAAGGTTGGGGGATAATCCTTTTATTCTAACCTATTTATAATTACCTTTGGTGAGCACCAACATCCTTGGGTTTCCACAAAAGTCCTCAGGGAAAGTGCATTGATATCCTTGGCTTGCCAAGGAAATATTCTCGGGGGTGAAGCACCCATAAAAGTGACATTGTCAAGGTATTGGCTTGTTTTCCATCTCATCCACAACCTTAGTAGGTCATAACCTATATCTGGGGAGAATTTAGGAAGGTTCTGAAGTGGTTTGAATTTTTCCTTTTCAATTCTTGTCAAACTAGCTAGTTTTGGATTCCTAGTAATCTACTGTATGTTTCATTTTGCAATCATTGAGTTAATGTGCCTTTGATATGATCTGGTACATTACAATGGTATCATAGAATGGTCCTATGAACCTAATCTTGATTAATTGTGATGAGTCCCATGAGAATTCCACCACTCAAAGGGAAAGGTTATAAAGAACCCCTCGTTGAGGAAGAGGTCGAGTCCACTGGAGGAAAGCTTCAAGGAGGAAAGGATATGACTGACATGGATGAAAGAGAAGAGTTCAGATACTTTGTTCAAAGCATGATAACAGGCATGCAATACATATCCCAAAACATCTTCAATTCGGGTCAAGAAACTTGAGAGTGCCTTACCAAGCAGTTGGCGAGTATAGATGGAGAAGGGAGCAACAATGGCTCCCAACATGAAGGGAAGAAGATCCTTGATGAGACTTTCTTCTCTCAAATTGGGCCTCACAATAGGACACATGAATTCAAGTATTTTCACCTAGATCAAAGGAACCTGAGATGCAGTTTGAAGTAGTTGAATCCTTGGAGGTTCGACTAGTAGAATACATGGTCTCAGGTGAAGAGTGCCAGAGGCATTTGACATTCAAGGAGTACGGTGACTACCAATACAGAGCTAAGCCAAGAGGAGATTACAGACCTCCTAACCAATCCACTCAAAAAATTTAGTTGTAGAGAACTATTGGTAATATCTCCCTCCCCCACTTTGATGGATCCTCTAAATGCACTGCTAGCCCTTGGGTGCATAAGCTAGACACTTACTTTCAATTGAATCCTATGGTTGAAAGGGATCATTAAGATGGATACCTTGCATTTAGAAGGGGAAGCTAATGATTGGTAGTTTCATGGGTTGAGAACTTTGGGGCATGATACTATGACCACCTATGAGGAGTTCATAAGAAGGTTGGTGAATAGGTTTTATAGGAGAGATCTTGAATTGTCATTCATAGATCTTTCCCAATTGAAGCAATATGGAACTTTTGAGACTTACATTTCAAAATTTCAAAAGGTGGCAGTCATGGTGAGTGACATATTGGAATATCTCTTAGTTATTTTGTTTACAAAAGGACTAGCATAGCCACTCATGGGACTAGTTAAAGCTCGTCAACCTGCAACATTGCAGGATTCCATGGACAAGACTAGAGATCCGCAAGATGTTATTCCAAGAACTAGATTCCCACCTAAGAGTAGTTTTCCTCTAAGACAAAGGATAAGAGATCCTTTTAAAAGGGTCCTAGTGGAAATTTCAGGAAGGACAATTTTTCAAAAGATCGAGATGAGATAAGGAGAAAGAAGTTGTGCTTTTCATGCCAGGAGCCATGGGTTCCAAGCCATAAATGTGCTAAGGGGAAATCACACTATATAGAGGTATTTTCTAAAATTTAAGAAGATGATGATGAAAATGAAGGGCATCCAATAATTCATGAAGAAGATTATGAATCAGCAGAAGAAGAGTAGCCACAATCGGATTTCAGAAAGATTGTCGTTGTGTCCGGAGTACCAAGGTTTCATACTCTCCGATTCAAGGGAGTATTCCATGGCCAAAAGGATACCATTTTGGTGGATGGAGGAGCCACACATAATTTTATTGATGCTGCAATGGTGGAAAGAAGAAAGTTTCCCACTGAATATTTTGATGGATTCACTGTCATGATCCCTGGGAATCATTCCATGGACTGCACAAAATGGATTCCCAAGTTGCAAGTGACTATTGGGGATTATACAGTGACAAATAATTTATATGTTGTGAATGTGGCTGACACAAACATAGTGTTGGGGTTCAATGGTTATTTTCAATCGGTGAACATACAGTGAACTACAAAGTTCCAGAAGTGAGATTAAGAAATGTTGATGGGAAACAAGTAGTTCTGAAAGGTATGAACACCTACCCAAATCAAGTGGTGTCTTCCCATAGCATGGGATCTATATTGAGGCGTGGGGACATAGAGTGGGCTAGTAAATGTTTTATTTCTGCACAAGGATCATCCATAGACATTTCACAACATCCGAGTGATATAAGGAAATTGCTTAAGAAGTATGAGAAAGTCTTTGGAGACCTTCCTCCTCGCAGATCGCCAGATAGAGGAGTTGAGCATGTGATAGAGCTTGAGGTAGGAACACTTCCTATCATTACTCAGCCCTATAATCATCCCAAAAGGATCAAAGAAGAAATTGAGAGGGCCATAAAGGAGCTGCTTGAGTTAGGACTGATTAGGCCAAGTACCACTCCCTTTGCTTCCTTAGTAGTATTGGTGAAGAAGAAAGATGGAACACTGAGGATGTGCATAGATTACTGAGATATGAAAAAGAAGACCGTAAAGTACCAATACCCCATCCCAAGAATTAATGAGTTGATGGATGAGCTACATGGGGCCAAGTTCTTCTCCAAGATTGACCTTCATTCTAGGTACCATCAAATCAGAATTAGGGAAGAAGACATACAGAAGACAACCTTCCGCTATCATTATGGTCATTTTGAATTCTTAGTCATGCCATTTGGCTTGGCTAATGCACCTGCAACATTTCAAGCATGCATGAACAGAGTGTTTAGTAAGCAGCTTCATAATTATGTGATTGTGTTTTTTTACGATATCTTGATTTATAGTAGAATTTGGGAAGAACATTTGCGACATTTAGAGGTTGTACTAACAATTATTGTAGATCAATCATTGTATGCAAAGTTGTACAAATGTGAATTTGGAATGACTGAGCTATTGTATCTTGTCCATGTGATTGGACAAGAGGGGGTGAAGGTCCACATGGAAAAAGTTTTAGGACATTCTTTATTGGCCAAGCCCCAATACTGTCACGGAATTGAGGGGGTTCCTTGGGATCTTCACTTACTACCAGAATATTGTCAAGGGATTCTCTCAGCTGGCAGCTCCCTTGACTGATCTTACCAAGAAAGAAGCTTTATGTTGGTCAAAGGAAGCTGAAAAAGTTTCCAAAAAGATGAAGGAAGTCATGAGCAGTTGCCCAGTTCTTTCTCTTCCAGACTTCACCCAACCATTTGTGCTTGAGTGTGATGCCTCAGGAGAAGGCATTGGAGTAGTTCTGATGTAGGATAAACACCCAATTGCTTTTGAGAGCAGAAAATTGCAGCCACGTGAAAGATACTATTCCATCTATGGTAAATAAATGTTGGCCATAATGCATGCATAGGCCAAGTTCCGACAGTATTTGGTGGGTAGCAAGTTTGTGGTCAAAATTGATCACAACAGTTTGAGGCATTTCTTGACTCAAAAGGAGTTGAATGACAAGAAACAAAAATGGGTGAGTAAAGTTCAAGCTTATGACTTTGATATAGAGTACAAAAAGTAAAAAATGAATGCAGTTGTGGATGCTCTTTCAAGAAAGCTATCCCTCTCTGCAATGGAGGTTCATATGGGTTGGAAGGAGCAACTAGCCATAGAGTACTCTAAAAATCCATTTGCATGTGAACTAATAGATGACTTGATTAGAGATGATTTATATAGAGTGTTGGATGGATTCATCTATTACAAAGATATAATTTACTTGCTACCAAGATCATAATTGAAGAAGAATATTTTGGAGGTTTCCCGCGATTCACCTCTAGCTAGGCATCCTGGTTACCTTAAAACTTACCGGAAAGTCAAAGAGAGGTTCTTTTGGAAAGACCTCAAAATTGATGTGTTGAAGCATGTGAGGGAGTGTAACAAATGCTAGCAGAATAAGTTTGAGCAAACACATACAGTTGGGCTACTACAACCAATCCCAATCCTGGAGAAAAAATGGGAGAGCATTTCAATGGATTTCATTACCGCTCTGACCAAGGTACAAGGTAAATACTGTATATTTGTTGTAGTAGACAAACTTACTAAATTTGCACACTTCTTTGTTGTTTCTTCAACTAGCTTAGCAGCCCAAATTGTTGACCTGTTCTTTAAAGAAGTGTTTAGATTACATGGCTTTCCAAAAACAATAATCAGTGATAGAGACAGTAAGTTCACTAGTGCTTTTTGGCAAGAGTTTTTTAAATTGGCGGGGGGAATTTTGGATCTCAATACAAGTTACCACCCTCAAATTGATGGCCAAACTAAGAGGATCAATCAGTGGCTAGAAGGATATCTCATAAATTATGTTATAGGGAAGCAAAATACTTGGATTAGATGGTTGCATTTGGGTAAGTTCTGCTATAATACTTGTTATCATATGTCTATTGGCATGTCCCCCTTCAAGGCCCTGCATGGATATGAAGTTGTTAACTGTGTTGATCAATTTTTTGGAGAGAGCATAGCACCAAAGGAAAAATATTGGATCCAAGAAATTCAAGATATCTTGAAAGCACTCAAGGATAACTTGCAGACTGCTCAAAACCAACAGAACATGTATGCAGACAAGAGTAGAACAGATCATATCTTTTAGGTGAATGATTTAGTGTATTTGAGGTTGCAGCCCTACAAACAATTATCCTTGAAAAGTAAGGGGCTTGAGAATTTAAAACCACAGTTCTATGGTCCTTACAAAGTTGTGAGGAAGGTAGGAGAAGCTTCTTATGAGTTGGATCTTCCAGAAGGAAGCAAGGTGCATAATGTGTTTCATCTCTCATGTCTCAAGAAAGCAGTGGGGCAGCAGGTGACAGTTTCAGTATAACTTCCACCATTGGATGATGAAGTACAACTGATCTTAGTACTAGAAAGGATCCTGCAAACAAGAGAAATGAATCTAAGAAATAGGACCATCAAGGAGTATCTAGTTATTTGGAAAGGACTACCCAGTGAAGATGCTACATGGGAGAATGAGTAGGTGTTGCAACACCTTGGGTTACAATTGCTTGAGGACAAGCAATTTTGGGTGGGGAGGATTGTAATGTCCCCTCCATAAGAACGCCATGACCATTCTGCTACTTAGAAAACCCCTAAAGATTTTGTACAAATCCTAACATGTGGGGGGGTCAATTTTGATGTATTAATTGCCAAAGTATTTAATTTTTAGACATAGGATTAAAAATGTTAGTTAAATTATAATATATTTTTTATAATAATAATTTTTTGTAATTAAGAGCATGTGCTAGGTGGCCAAGGAGGGGTGCATGAGATCACGTGGACCCAGTGAGTTGTCAACCCAAATGGAAAATAGGAGAAAATCAAGAAAAATCCACAAAGCAGCAAAAAAGATAGAAAGTAGCACAAAATAAGCCAGTTCAAAAAAGCAGAAAGTAGGTAGGAAAAGCAAGAAATTCCATAAAGTATAAAGAAGTATAAAAGCAGGAAAAAGCATGGGAAAAGTAGAGAAAATCTAGAAAAAACAGGATGTCTCCAAAAGCAGGAAAAGTGATCCAAAGCGGAAAGGCAACAAAGCAAGGACAAAGTAGGAAAATCTTAGATGCTAAAAAAATTCAAGGAGGGTGCATGAGTAATGAGGGAGACTGCATTCAAAGTATCCAAATGGAAACTTCGCTAATAAAAGGAGAGGAGTGCACCACTCTCAGATCTTTTTCCAGTATTGATATTTTTCTTGAGAGCTTAGCTTCTTAAAGGCTTGGGAGATGCGCCCCTAGCCTTCTTTGGGAGATGTGGCACATAGAAACCTTATTCCAATCATCATCATAGTTCCAGTACAGCCATTAGAGCATGAGTTGCAGGTATGATCCATCCATCATAATGAAGAACTTGAGCCTCCAGTGTTGATGCAGAGGCTAGTGCAAGTTTGAGGTGAAATTCATTGTGAGATCCACACAAAGAAGTGAGATATCAAAGCATTTGCACCCCTGTGAGTTGTATCACATGTTCTTGATCCATCCACGAGTAGCCAAAATGTTCTTCTCTTGTATATGGCTATGATATTATGGTTATCTCCCTTCTTGCTTACTTCTATTGAAGATCCTTGCTCTTATTTGCAAAAATCATTGAATATTGTGAACTGTCTGTAAGTTTGGATCAAATATACTTTCAAATGTTTCTATATCAGTCTAATAGAGCTTGTTGCTATTCAATGAAGGCTATTGAAGTTGTTTTTATCTTCATTTTTTGAAATTCCACAGGATGGATCACAAAGCTGAACAAACCTCACTAATTTCACAAATTAATTTCACAAGAAATTTAGGAAGAAAAACTGCAGAAATCACTCTTGAAAATGAAACTCAGATGAAAAACTGTTTTTGATACATTCAACAATAATATGGTAAACAATATAAGTTACAATGGAGAGAATTCGATAGCATCTGGTAGGATTTGAATTCACCTCAAGTCTAGGCTTAGTTTGCATTAGAACCATCACTCGATAAGGTCTAGTGGCCACTAATGCTCAATGGCTAGTCAACTAAGGTGGACTGGCACATGACTAAGTCATTGGGGCTAGAAATTAGGGGATATGACTCCAAGGAGGCGCATAACTGACTGGCAGTGGTCAAAAAGCCCGCTCCTACACTCAGAAGTAGTGAAACTAGGTGTAATAGTCAATTAACTAGGAAATCAAGGGGACAAGGCACCTTAATTCATGGAACTGACTATGTAGACTCCTAAAATCATGCATGAGGGCGTATTTAAACTCCAATAATGTGGATAAGGCTCTCTGAGTGGATAAGGAGGCAAATGATGACCAAAATGAAGCACCAGGGGGCCAAAAACAAGGACTAGGTGCTAGGAGACTCACCTACCACTGCATGGAATGCATGCATTGCATGCAAAAACACTGCCGATATGGTTAGAATTTTCCAACACATTTTTCAAGGCTTTCTCTATGTGCATAGGAAATTGCCTAGTTTTATAGTAATTATCATAAAATGCATTCTATGAGCTCTTTGTTCTTTCTGCAAGTTGTTGCAGGTTCATCAGACCTCGATAAACTCATCCACACTCTTAAGTCTGAATTTCGTGACCCTATGGAGGTGTTTGGAATATTCTGGAAATAAACTAGTTAGCGAGTCCTAAGTAGCGCACTTGCTAGATTGGCCTCCAAACCCTGTCAAATTGCTAATAAACCTATGTATGCTTGATGTAGAAGGTTGGGGGATAATCCTTTAAGTCTACCCGGGGTCTAATTACCTTCAGTGAGCACTAGAAGCCTTGGGTTTCGACAAATTCCTCGGGGAAAGTGCATTGATAGCCTTGGCTTGCCAAGGAAGTATTCCAAGGCGTGAAGCACCCATAAAAGTGCCATTGTCAAGGTATTGGCCTATTTTCCATCTGATCCACAACCTTAGCAGGTCCCAACTTATATCTGGGGAGAATTTAGGAAGAGTGTTAAGTGGTTTGAATTTTTCTTCTTGAATCCTTTTCAAACTAGCTAGTTTTGGATTCGTAGTAATCTACTATGTGTTTAATTTTGCAATCATTGAGTTAATGTGCCTTTGATCTGATTTGGTACATTACAAAAGCATAAAAATTATGACCCGCAATTTTTTAAATTTAACCCTAACATGGTGCTCTATACTATACAACGTAACTTTGCGTTACAGTTAAATACACACATTGTGCATGAAAATTAAATTATTTAAAAAAATTCCATCGGTTTTTAAAATTTTAACCTAATGCAATGCTCCCGATAACAAGACGCACCTGTTCCTTTTGAAGTCCTACCCGCACTGCTATTCAATATAAAACATAAAAAATTCTGACCCACAAATTTTTAAATTAAGCCTAAAATGGTGCTCTCTACTATACAATGCATTGGTGCGTTATAGTTAAATACACGCATCGTGCGCGAAAATTAAATTTAAAAAAAAATTCTGCCAGTTTTGTAATTTCAACCTAATGCAGTGCTCCGAAGCATACAACGCACCAATGCTTTTGGAATATATAAACACACTGTGATTGAATATAAAAATATTAAAAGAAATTTTTTCGTTTGGCAATTCTTTTAATTCAACCCTCCATTGGTGCCCTTAATTACAGGATGCACCAGTGATGTTGTAACAACACAACGCACCAGTAAGGGATTTAAAAACATAAAAGTCATTTTTTGTCGATGCTTTAATAGAAACAATGCATCGGTGCTTTAGGATATATAGAACGCACTGTATTTGTTGTTATTATGTTTTTGTTTAAAACATATTTTTCCAGGATGGGGATTTTTCGCTAATCACGGTGCATTAAGGACGGATATGCACCGGTGTGTAGGTATTTATCAAACACACTGATTTGTGTTGGCGATTGATATATAACAAAAAAAATATTTCTTCTCTATATTGAAAGGGGATTTTCTTCACGAGTACGTTGTTTTGTACTACGCACCGGTGCATATATACTTAAGGTGCACCAGTGTTGTTTGTATATATAAAATTACTGTACAAAAACATCCACTAAAACCTCTGCCCACTCTCCTCCACTATAAACAGGTATTTGGGATCTTTTTATAGGAGCTTCCACAAAAACCTTTACTAGAGGGTATTTTCCTTTTAGTGAGAGTATCAATACTCCCAACATGACTTGCATTTGACGGTTGTTTCCCCTGCAACATGACTTGTAAAGGTTAATTTCTTGTCACAAGTATGACTTCTAGTCATTAGTGACTTGCCCCCCTGTCTTTACATCTTTTCCTTATTCTTCCTCTTTCTATTCCTTTTAGACTTGTGGTTTCTAGGAGCTAGACTTTCACTAGATAAGGTAGAAGGAGGAGGAAACGATTTCACTGGTGAAGAAGGAAAAGGGTCAACATGAGTTCGATGCTCCTAACCTAATGTGCCTACTTGAGAAGCATCAAAACAAATCATGACATTTGTAGTGGAAAAAATTGAATTGACAATTCCATAGTGAATCTAAGAAGATTCAAGGTGGCCATTAAGGGAGCACTAGCATTTCAAAATAAAGGAAAAGGACAAGGATCCCCTTGTACAAGGGTCTCTTGGTTGGTATCCTCATGAAATTCAGCCATAACCTCTGGTTCAAAAATAAATAAAAATTCCCTAAGGCCTGCTAAGGGGACGAAAAATTACAATCAACACATGCCTATAAAAGACTCTCTAAGATGCAGCCAAGTAAACTCACTCTCCCAAAAATCAAACTAGGGTGGTTAAGTCTTGATCTGAATGAGTGAAAAACTGAACATGGGCCTTATGGGACTAGGTTTGGACAATAAAGGTGTGAGAGATAATTATGTTAACTCTCAAAGAACAATCACCCAAGGTGTAGCAAGTACCGATAAGAAGATGGGAACCCTCCAAGGGTGTTAATGTGGATATTAAGTGTGTGTCTTAGGCACCGCAAGTACTTTCCACTTGTAGTCACCTAGGAAAAACCTAAAGAAAGGCCACTAAGGTTACCACTTCGTGGTAAGCAATCATGTGAAATAATCATGTGTTATATTTCTACATATGGGAAAGGAACGTAGGACCAGTTCCTAGACCTGAAACTCTAGAGAAAAATTACGTCACCTTAAGGACTTGCCACTTCACTTAAAGCACATGTACATGCATAACGCACTAAGAAATCAATTAAGGTATAATGTTAATCACTTACTCAACTTGACCTTGTTCTTGACACGTGTGTGAGCGTTATTTCCCAGCAAGTGTCATTGCTACTATTGTATTTTACACTCTCACTAGTGAATGTATTTTTAGCTTTTGTGTCCTTAGATAGTTGACTCTCCAAACCTAAACCAAGGCCCTGGAACGTAGACTACTATTGGTTTTTTATCAAAGAAAAATAAGTCTAGTTCATTTTGGTTATGTTGCTTTTAATGGATGTTGTTATTTTGAGGAATGCGAAAGTGAGAAAACTATGATGTTCTCAAATGAAAAATAATTAAAAAGAGAGGACTTGCAAATGGAAAACATTACTTTAAACTTTGAAAAAGATGCTTGAAAACAAACAACATAGAAAAGCATAAGAACCATGCAAAACCATTCAAAGACTAAATGAAATGCAATTTTTTGAGAAAATTATCAGTAACCAAATCAAGAAATTCTTTATGATTTTCATGAGATCATACTAATGAAAGAAATCTGATACATTATCTAAGAGATTGTTACATAAACCAAAAGAAACTATGATTTTTATGCAATATTCAATTTTCTACTTTTCATTAAAGGCATAATGAAAAAAACACTAAACAATGATTTGCAAGGCTTCTAAATAATAATTAGGAAAAGCTAACAAATACCTAGATCCCCATTAGACATAAGAAACCCAATTCTCTTTTGTTTGGCACCTTTAGGTTATCCACGTGCTTTCTTAAATGAAAGATGCGGGTACCCACACTTTTCATGAATGAAAGGCATGTAACCCCACATTTTTTCCCTGTTAAAAAGTGTGGGGACTACCTTTGTTGCTGACAAAAGATGTGGGGGAGTTTACAAAACTAAAAATAAAATTACCATAAAGGCTCGTTAAACTTCCAATATCATATTTCAAAGAAGTTGATGTGAGAAATACATAAATCGAACCGATCACTTATATCTGTAAGGATAGGAAATAGAGAAAGAAAACCTTAAAAGGAAAAATTGAAAGAGTTATCCCCAGTATGGTCGCTATTTCTATTTATGGAAATATTTTCCAATAACTAAGGTCAGGTTATTGACAAAGTGGGTAAGAGAACAACAACTCTAAATTCCAATTACAGTTAAGTACTTAAATATAACCAAGAAAGAGATGAGAGGAATATGTTAATCCAATTATCTAGCCTCTTTGTTGTAACTTGTGATCCAATGGCAATATGTCCTTTGCATGTCCAATATACCAAAATCCTGCACATAAACAAAAAATAACCTTCCTCAAACCTTTCACAACATCAAATAAATAATAATTAATGCAAAAGAGAATCTTAACTAACTAAAGTTAACTACTGTAACGAAAATAGTTCCAACTCCAAATACACAATCCATGAATACATAAATCAAGAAACAATTTTGGGGAAGTGGAAGAAGAGAGATCTTTGTGTTATTAAATAAAATGATGAAATTAACAATATAGTGATATACCATGTCTTTTTTACTGGGACCTTCTTCATTGGAAATCAAGTTCCCCTAGCCTGGACCACTCATTGACTATTGCTCCACTCCAACTTCTTGATCACAAAGGAATGGGACAATCAAAGCACATTAGGATCCCAATTTTGAGCTAGGAGAGTAGAAATCATAAACTAGGATCTATGATAGGAGAATGGACCATAAAAATCTTAAGCAACAACTGGTGCTTCAATATCTTTTGGTGCCCCTTCTCCAACAATTTGTCTTCTTAAATAATCTTGAAAGTTAGTTCAGACATTTGGTATGGGTTCTGAATATGTATAGGTGTATGGATCTTGTAAACCCCACTTAAGAGTGTGCATTTAATGCACTTTTAATATTTTTTTCACCTTTTGGAAATTCCCCATTCCCTGCTTTAAGGAAAGGCATGGAGCCGCATGTGTTTCTTGAAGGAAAAGTGTGGGGACCAAGCAAATTGAATTTTTTAATGGGATTGCTTGGTGATGAAAAGTTACTTAGGCCAGATAGCCATTAAAGGTAAATGATGACCTAATAATGCTATAGAACCTGTTATTTTTAATTCTTTGATCTCAATCAATCCCTTTTGAAAACAACTAAAATTGACATTTTGAGTCCATATCCCAATTTTGAATCTATAGGCCAATGCATTAAGTCATTATTCTGCTTCACCCAGGAGATCCTTTGCACCTCACAGGGAGGATCCATTCCACATAAGGTGTCGATGTGGTCACCTAAAAAGGCTCTCTGTCCAAAACTATCCCTTTTGTCCTCTCCATGCCTCTACATCCTTTTCCAATGTGAAATACAGAGATGCAAAGTCACCTATTACTTCTCTCCACCTCTGTATTACTTTAATATTATGGCTTTGCATTCACTATATATCAATGTTGTCACTCTTGTATATCCCTATCCAAAATCCTATGATATGGTAAAAGTTGGCATGCAGTTCTTGACAATGGCAATTGGGAAGTGATGTGACATGTTGAGGTGGTAAATCTGATGGACAAGAATGAAACACATGCTCAATTTGAAGCAACAGGAAATGATGATTAATCAAAAGGTACAATAGTACACTTTAAAATAATTGTAATTATTTGTGGTGGTGGAGATTTAAAGGTAAAATAAAACATCAATCAAAGGTCAAATCCAAGTAGTTTGGATAATGATGGTGGATCAACAATTAATGATTCTAATTGATTATGGAGGATGAGCATGTAGTTCTTTACCAAGGACTAAGAATTTTTCATTCAAAACCATCATAATACATGGCTCAAGCACATTAATTGTAGAAGTTGAAAAATGGTTTCTAGAACCATTACTCCTACCTCCACAAACTTCCTTCCAAATCTAAAGTGGTTTCCACAAGTATTAATAATATTTTCTCAGGTGTCCATGCTATGCAACAAACATCTCAAACAACATAAAAATAGAAAAAAAGTAGTAAATTCATGCCTTGATAATGAAATAAAAATATTTAATGAGAAGCCTCTTCGAGTGGGAAACCTCCTTTTACAATATACAAAATTCCAAGATGAGTTGATCTCTAAAACTAGATCTCATTGGTATATATAGGAGACAAATGGTATAGTTACAAGTAAGGTCCTAGTTGACCAATAAAGACAACAATAATATAATAATAGAAATTTAATGTCACAATATCTAGGGCTTAACCTGCCCCTTCCCTTCAAACAAATGTTGTCCTCAACACTTGATTAAATGTGGATGTTTTTGCATGAAGAATTGATTTTCCCATGTTGCCTCTTTTATTGCCAGGTTCTTCCACTTCACGAGGTACTAAGTAACTTCTCAATTTTTTAGTTGCGTGATCCATGTTTCAAGGATTGTTTTAGGTTCTAGTATGATTTCCCCTTCTTTTTCAACCTCAAGTAAAATATTGTGAATTGGGTTCTTGTTGACAATCACCTTTTCTAAGTAAGAAACATGGAAGATTGGATGTAATTATGAATATGGAGGCAACTCCAATTTGTCACTCCATACTTCCAATCCTTTGCAACACCTTAGAGTAAGAATAATACTTGGGCGATAATTTATTATCCTTCTTTTGTTGCCCTCTGTCTATTATTCTTTCCTTGAAAATGCATTTACCACCACATTTTTTTTGGTAGATAATTTCAAAGTCACAACCTATCATCTTTGTAACCCATTTTTGTTGTTTTTATGAAGATAATCACCATTGCAAGAAGCACTCAACACTAGCATGACCTGTTATTATCTTGAAGTGTCTTCCTATTAGGTAAGGGCACCATTTCTTAACTACATGTAATATGGCCAAAATGTCATTTTCATAAGTTGAATTGAGTAATTTTTTTCCTTTAAGTTGGAATCTTTTAAAGGAAAAGGGATTTCCTTCTTACATTAAAACTAGTGCAATGCCCTAAGGCATCACACTCCATAATAACAGTTTTTTTAAGTCAGGCGTGGCTAGGAAAGGAGTTGTACACATAGTCTCCTTAAGTTTTCCAAAATATTTGGTTTCTTCTTAAGACTAAGAAAATGCCTCCTTTTTTAATAACATTGTTAGAGGTGCTACTATTTGACCATAATTCTTCACAAACTTGGTGTAATAGCCTATCAATACTAAGAATCCTCTAATATTCTTCAAGATTTAGGGAATTGGCCATTCCATCACAGCTTTAATTTTGTTAGGGCCCACTTTGATGCCTTCATGAAATATAATATGTCCCAAATATTCTACTTGCTAACCCCAAAGACACATTTAGAAGGATTTGCATATATTTGTTGCTCCTCCAATAGTTTTAAGAACATGTCAACATGTTGTACATGCTCTTCCCATGATTTTTCGTAGATTATTATGTCCTCAAAAATACTAACACAAATTTTCCGAGGAAGGGTTTAAAATAAGTATTCATCAATCTTTGAAATGTGGAAGTTGTAGTGCTAAGGATAAACAACATCACCAAAAACTTATAATGACGTTCATGTGTTCTAAAGGTTGTTTTTTGAATGTATTGTTGTGTCTTTATGATTTGATGATATCTAGAATGAAGATCCAACTTAATAAAGAAAATTGCTTGCTATAATTCATCAATGGAATGAATATGAAACTTATCTTTAATGGTCATCTCGTTGAGCTCTGTTGTGACCCTCCCTGTGGGGTAGTAGGGGGGCAGAGGGCCCATTAGAGTAGAAGTGGAGGTTATTCAATGTAAAGTGGACTAGGTCCACTATATTTTCTATTATCAATTAAGGCCCACTAAGTTGGTAAATAAATGTAACGGGACCTCATTAAAGAAGGTCCACTGAGTGATTATGAGGTTAGAAGGTTAGTGTTGAATGGTGATTCAATAAATAAGGATGGAGTCCTCCTTATGCGATGTGGAGAAGATTATTGTATGTTGAACTTAGATCATTAGGAGTTAGCCCCCTCAACAAGGCAAGTGAACATGGTTGATTCATCCCATCAAAAGAATCATCTATCTTAATAAAATAGTGAATTATTTATGTTATCCATTGTTTGTGTGATTCTCTTGGATATCCTCTTTGTGCTAATATTTTCATATCTAAGTTACATAACATCATCTACCCATGTTAGTGATATATTTTAGATTCAAGGACTGCCATGACTACCTATTTGGGTGATCAAACTTGACAAAATATGTGCCTACAATCAACATAGACTAAGTCAAATTACACTCAGACAATCTAATCCCATGTTTTTAGGGATTCATTATCCTCATTTGTTGTGCACGAGGCCAACCTATTATAGTTGGGTCCTTTAATGCATTTAATCACTAAAACATGTATAAATACGCACTGGTTTTATAGCGTTTGTTGAGGGTTGTTGTACTCATTGGGAGATTGGGCTAAGTTTAGTCATTCTCGTGATTCGAGTCATAATGATACCAAAGTTTGATTTGATTCTCATTATTCTTTGTATCTCATTCATTTGTATTGGTAATAAATATGCAATTGAGCAATTCTCTAGTGCTCTAGTTTTTTATTCGGTTTTGGAATTGTCCTTTCATGGTTTATTGTTGCATCATTTTTCATAATATTTGTTTGGATGGTTTATGTTCAATAATCCATTGTTTAGTCCTCACATGATTCAATTGCTTTTGCACTTGTAATGTTTTAATCAAATTAAGCTCGTGTTGGGTTAGATTGTTTTTCATAGTAAGCTCCCCTCTATCGCATTGATCCAACATAACCAATTTGTCTACCTTATTTTAACATGACCAAGTTGCACAGTTTGACCAATTTCCACGTAGATTGATGAACAACACACAACTAAGTAATTGATAGTACCATAGCTTCATATACCATGAGATCACAAACCTTAATTGCAACAAATTAATCCTTTGAGTAGACATAATGGTTGAAGGTAGAAATAAATAAAAGTGGGCAGGGAGCGAAAATCCCATTATTACATGCCAATCCCTATTTTTCCATCCTGGCTTCACAATTTTAATAAGAAAAAGTTATGTTACTAATAAATTGTTAACTGGAACTTCCCTAAAACAAAACAAATGTTTGTATAATTCATTTATTACTAATTCTTAATTTACCACTTCCTTTTTAAATTGAGAATTAAGAGAAGCCTCATGGGGTAGCTCAGTTGGTTGGAGCCTCTAGGACCAAGTTGTTACGAGGTCGAGGACGAGGGTTCAATTCTCTGGGTCCTCTGGGCCTAGGCACACAAGTGGTGCCAGGGATAGGCTCTGAAATATCCTAACAAGGTAAGGCCCCTTCGGATCAGCCCCTTGGAAGCTTTATGTGGATGTAGTGACCTGAACTTCTAGCATAAACCACATTAAAAAAAAGAGAATTAAGTGAATTTTTTTAATTAATTCCATCTTTAAAACTTAATCACATATTATTAGATTGTACACCAAATCTTCACGTACATACATTAAATAATAATAATAAAATAAAAAACTCTAATATCCCATATCTAAAATCAGGGAAAAACAAATACTCAATAAAAAAAAGACAAATACTTCGAATATTTTAAACACCTAATAATTTACACTTAATTTTTTTACTCCCTCAAATAAAAAATAAAAAATGAATTTATTCTTATACATGCCATATAAAAATTTGATATTCTATATACATATAAGATACACATGGTCACGAGGAAAGTGTGTGAATTTTTGGTAGACATTAAATTTGTTTTGAAAAAGAACACAGACTAAAAAATAATAAGCATATTATATCAAATGGTATTTTTTTTTACGTAGATGGTTTGAAAAGACGTATATTTAATTTTAGCTTGTCTTAGAGGAGTGGCAAAGTATTATGCAAGGAAGGAAGGTAAGTCCTTTGTGTTTGTTAGCGAGGTGTGCTTAGGAATTAAGGGAATCGTGGGGTCCCTTATAACTTGGGAAAATGAATGTGCAAAGTCATCTTTGAATGTGATTGATTATCCACTTTCATGGTTCGAATACCATATGTTCTAAATTGAAAATTAGCCTTCAATAAAAGGAACCCCCATGGACGATTGGTAGGTTGAAAAGGAACCCCCATGGACGATTGGTAGAATGGGATCCATGTTGGTTAGTCAACTAACTCAATTAGAAAGAAATGGTAGGCTGGAGTTCATGACATGTTTAAGATGGTTATCCCTTAACTACAATGATGATACATGATATTAAAAGTAAGAATATATGTTAGATTTAGATATAATGAAGAATATAGAAAATTACTATTAAAAATATATAATATATATATCATTTAGAGAAAAGGAGGACATAGCAAAATTTAAAATGGAAAACATATAAATTTTAAGATTTTTCTCTTTTAAATTCTCAAAGTGATATATAAAGATAAGAAATATAAATATATAATTTTTTACAAATATATCATTCACTTTCGTGGTTTTAATACATAAGGGCTTATAGGATGTGATCCTTGCTTCTTAGTTATTTAACTCAATTAGAAATGGTAGGTTGAGATCCATGACATGTTTAAGAAGGTGGTTCTTTATATTAAAAGTGAAACGATATTAAAAGCGAAGAAATATGTTAGATTTGGATATTAATAGTGAAGGATATATACAATTATTATTAAAATCTTTATGATGCATAAAGAAAATGAGAGGGAACAAAATTTAATATGTCAAACATATTAACTTTAAGAATTTTCACTTCGAAGCTATATATCTTTCGGAGAATTTAGTAATTTTTTTGGTAAAATCCAAATTTCTACATGTTTAAATTGTATTTTTGTATCCATAAATAGATTCAACACCCTCAAATACCCACATGGCATCCAAATTATACAATTTCCATAGCTAACATACGTGATTCTAAATTTTTTTAAGGATTTCCAACCAAAATTTCGAAAAAATTAAACAGAAAATATACTCAGAAAAAGTTGAAAACATAGAATATTTAAAATACATCTAGGGGAGAGACGCCAGTAGTTGCACAGGGTACCAGTAGTGGAGATAAAAATGGTGTTGGGTCACCTCAATTTTGAAAATACTTGGTACGATTTGCTGTTCATAAAAGTACTTTATGTACAAGAAAATGTCAATATTTTCATGTTTTTAAAATTACTCAATAAAAAACTTTCTTCTACATTTTGAAATAAAATGAATATTTGAAATCAGAAATTGCATTTTAAGTCCCATCTACTTTAAGTCACATTAGTGTTCACCTATGGGTCTCAAGCAAAAATACACTATGGTGACATTAGGACTAGACAACTTGTAACTTTGTGGCTGACATGGCATCCATTTGGATTCGTCACACCTCAAGACCAATATGGTTAGATAGAGAACAAGCCAAAGTATATGTCATAGAAATTTGGAGGAAAAACAAGCTCGGGAACATGAACAATTAAGTTACATAAAAAAGGGTAAAAAAAACGCTCACTCAATGGTATCCCTCCCCTATATCTTTCTAGATTAACATATATATAAAAAGAAATAAAAACAAAATTTTATAATATGAGTATGTTTTATAATAACATAACAATTATAAGTGAAAAAGGGTACACAAATTATAACATTGAGAAATGGGAGATGGTATTTATTAAAAAAATGTTCATTTTATAATGGTTTGGTAGATTAGAGTTGTTTATGAAATTTTCAATATTAAAATAACTATATTTTTTTTTATTACGATAAACATAAATTATTTATAATGAAGATGATGATAGTTAATTTCCACTTAAACTAATTTTGGTTTATTGAACTTTACAAAAATGTAAGGAATTACTTGGTTTGCTTTAGAGTTTTATTTATGTGCTCAAAAAGCTTGGAGCTTTCCCAAATTACTATAAATTTGATGAGATAGAAGGTTGGGCAAGTTGGTATTGTAACACAAATTTTGAAATAGAGATCTTATGTGGGTGTATGGAGTTTTAGGAAAGGTCCAACACCCTGTTTCACTATGCAACTCACGAGAGTTCATTCTTATTTTAGCTATGTGGATCTTATTCTTTACGTAAGAGATAATTTTGATCTTCAAGATTTAATAGGGTTAATGACCTCCTTGTAATATCTTAATTTTATTTTATCCTCTAAATTTTCATCGCACCACAACTTCTCTTTGAACTTTGAAGTAATAATATTTTTAATATCATTTATATTTTGCAAAGTGACATTCTTCGTCAATCCCCCGCATCTTTAACCAAGACATGACATCTTTATGCCACCCTTGCTTGAGCCTTAGGTGGTTTTGACCGGAATTTAAAGGAATTTTTGAAAGTCTCTGGTCTCCCAAGTTATTTAATTTTTTGTAGTACATTACGTACCTAGTCATGCCTAGTCATTACGTACCTAGTCAATGGGGGGAAGACCCACTTCAACAAGGAGAGTATGATATGGCATATTGCTTTCTTTATGGAAACAATATTATCTTTGGTACCATTATTCCTACCTCTGCAGTTATTGTTTTGCACTTCTATCCCATTTGGGAAGCAGCTTCTGTCGATGAATGGCTATACAACGGGGGTCCTTGCAAGTTAATTGTTCTACACTTCCCACTTAATTTTAAGATTTGTTATGAAACGCTTATGGATTTGCTCAATCCTTCTCCAATATTCTCTAGAGAGGCTACAACCCCAAACTTCACACCCATACAGGAGAACGAGAGTGACGAGAGTTTCAAAGAGGATTTTTTTTTATCCCACATCACAAGGTTTGCCGAGTTACAATTGTTTTCAAGACCAGAATAAGCTTTCCACCCTCCATTGATCCTTTTCTCGATGTTGCAGTTAAGCTTGTGATGGATATCAATCCTAAGATATTTGTAGGAAGTCACTTCCTCCAAGTTGCTATCATCATACAAAAAATGAGCATAAGTGACCTTATTAGATTTTATCAACATAACTTTGGTTTTTTCCGTATTAACAATTAGTCATACCCGTATTAACTCATGCCCATACGAAAACATAAATCCTTGAGAATTTTTAATTGCTTATATTTTTTTTTCAAGAAGAAAAAACATACTTTTGCTATTCATATGAATCAAAAAGTATACAGAGTTTTAAAGCTGTTCGAATTAGGCCTAGAGACCATGAACATTATAGTATAACTAGATTAATAAAAAATCCAAAAAAAACTAAAAAGAACTACCACAATACATATCAACTATGCTGACAGCTTAACCAAAAGACAACTACATAACAAAAAAAGGAAAATGACTATCATTTTTTAGATTGTTATCAATATATTCCTCCCAAAATAGTAATCCTCCCTCCATAAGCAACGCATCCTTTGACTGAGAGTATGCAACTTCATTTAATTCTCTATAGATATGTTGAGTGAACCATCGGTGGAATCTTCTGAAAATTTCATTAATTCTGCTACACCAATATGAAAGTGCAATAGATTGTAGCATTGCCAGATTTTTTGCCCAATTAACCACAATAAGAGAATCACCAAATATCTTGAGAGAATCTATGCCTAGGAGATCTGCAAACCAAATAAGACACCATAAGGAAAGGAGTTTTGCCTTTGTGTTTGATCCAATCCAACCGTGTAGTTTCAGTTTGAACTTATGAGAATGATTAAGGATAAGAAAAGCTCCCGCGGCACAACGACCATCAACAACAACACCATCAAAGAATCCATGAGCATCATCATTAACTGAAAGAGGTTCCAAATTTACAATCTTATAGGGTTTTATTTCTTCATGACCAAGTTCATTGTACATCCTCAAAGCATGATTAGTTCCCAGCCAAAGTGAAACAATACGGTCTTCAAAAATTGAAGCATTTCTAAGCTTCCATAGTGTCCAACATATAACCACTTAAAGTACTTTATGTTCCTTTATAGATTTAAACCAAACATAGAAATTCTTTTCCAAAAAGAACTCTTCCCATTGAAAATTAATTTTCAATTTAGAACAAACAACATTCCAAAGAATTTTTGTAAAAAAGCATTTTATAAAGAGTTAATTAACAATTTCTTCTTCACACGTGAAGAGGGGACATCTATTTGATCCAGCCATCCCCGTTTCACAAAATTATCCCAGGTGAGCACAACATCTTCAAATATCATCCATAATAAACATTTATATTTAACTTTATAAATATAATTTTTTTTGTTTGGAAATTCTACTTTAAACATTCAGGTTTTCCCAGAAAAGACATGTGCACATCAAAGCTCAAAACACATCATAAAAGGTTGTGAAAAATAATTCACAGAAATAAATATGACTCACCCTTCCAACCCCAAATAAGGTCCTTAAAATTTGAAACATAACCTGAGTTTAAATCTGGAAATTAATAATGCGTAGCAATTTAGTTGGTAGCTACAGTAAAGAATCGGGGAGTATATCGAGGAGATTTGCATAAGAAGCAAAATGGATATCTATATTTTTTGCCGCCAACTGCTGATTTCTTACGTGCGCCTTCCTAAGTGTTTGGTGCCCGACTGACTTCACAACTACCCAGGAGACCGAGATAGAGATAGACAGAGCTTCCTTGCTTTCAATTTGCGCTTCCTTGCTTCTCCATGGAGGCTCAGGCTCACGTAGGTGGCAGCAAACGCCATTATTGTTGTTATTTGTACGAGGAAGGGACTCAGCCTCTCTCCTCCTCTTATGCATTAACTGGCATTATTGCAGAGTCTCCTGCAACACTTCCATTTACTATGGAGTGCGGGAGCGTCAAGAAGCAGTTTATTTCAGAGATCTGAGATAACTGTGATTTGTAGTAGATTTGGCTGGCGATTGTATTTGTTTCTTGGGTAGATAAAATATATAGAACGATGCAGCTCCACATATCCCCCAGCTTGAGACACATAACAATTTCTACCAGCTCTGGTTTCCGGGATTTAATGAAAGTCAAGGGCACACCACGCCATATTTCGTGCAAGAGTATAGTCTATGCTCTACTGATTCTAGTGTTTTTACTGCGCTTCCTGTTCAATTTGACTGCGGTTGCTAGCATTGAGAGCGAGAAGAGCTGTTCTCCCCTCGGTAAGCGTTTGAATTCTATGTGAACCCATTTTGTTTTCATTTGCTTTTTATTTGAACCATGGACGTAGCAGGCTTATAACACTCGACCAAGCCTTGGGCTAAGAAGCCATGGGTGGGGTATCTATTTGGTCAAAGTTGTCCAGGACTTAGGACTTGGTTATTTTGTATGGGATATCTATTTTGATAAGATTATCTGGATATGCACCAGGCTGTGGAAAAAAGGTCTCTAAAGATTTAATAACTTTTTACTGTTTTTTACTCATCAAAGTTTTTTTTAAAGTTTTCCTTGATGATGGATAGAGTGTCCACCCGAAAGGTTGGGTTTCCAAAATCAATTCAAACACAATGTTGGTGAAAAATGTTACCAGCCATGCTTAACCGTAGAACCAGGACACTGCTGATTAATTCCATTTCTTTTCATTTGAATTCATTGTGTTTATACAGTTTGCTTTGGGAGGAAAGTGGGACCGAGTCTCAGGAGGAGGATAAATAACTCTCCGGTAAGTCAGGTTACTGAGATCTCACTGCAACACATTGAATTTATCATGTTTGTGTATTCCTATTAATAATCCTTAGAAATTAGTGTTGTGTGGGGTTGTTTTGTGTATACTGGAATCCCAAATCAAGTGTTATATGGGGTTGTTTTATGTGTAATGGAATGCTAGTTCAAATCAAGTGTTATATGGGGTTGTTTTATGTGTAATGGAATGCTAGTTCAATGGGTGGTTTAACTGGAAATGGTTATGTGGGTGGTCTTTGCTTGTAATGAAATGAGTTCTATATGGGTGGTTTCCTTCCATTATTCTGTTACTTGGGTGGTCATACTTGGCATGGGATAGCGTGTATTGTCTCGGAATTTATGTTTTTCGAGTGAGTTTTACTTCTGCTGTAATGCTACTTGTGCGTGGTTTTGTATTTTGGTGAATGCAAGCTATAAGAGTGCTGCTGGTTTCGTTATTATGAAAGTTGAAAGGGAATTGTGCAGAGAATGGCAAAAGAGATCTACGAAGTCCTGCAAGTGGAGAATGCATCACTTCCTGAAGGACTGATAGTTCCAGAATCATTTGAGGATTTTGTTGCTGATATGAAGAATAACAAGTACGATGCAAAGACATTTGCCTTCAAAATTAAGGCCATGGTATGAGCATTCTCTGCCTTGAACTTGTAATGTTTGTTCTCAATTATGAAGTAGTGATGGTTATGATTCACGAATAAAAGGTCTGGTCTCTTAATTAGGGGTCTTAGTAACTGGGACTCTGGAGATGGCAGTCCACAGTGGCAACAAAACTGGCAGCAATTGTAAAAAGAATCAATTTTAAGTTAGTGTCCTATTCACAGAATAGGTGATACTGTGCAGAGGGGAGCACCCAATCATGGGTGTCCAAGGCAAGATACTATCAAACCTTGGGCAAGATATAATAGTCACTGCTGGAGGAAGTGGAGATGCCCAAACTCTAGCCAATCAATTGAAGAAGAAGATGATTGGATGCCCTATATTACAAAGAAAACAAGATTCAAAGGAATAGCATATTCGGCTGTTTCCAGAGCATGATAAGGGGTTGCACTATTTGCAAAACAGAGATTAGCAGTCATTAAAGAATGCTGAATTTCCATGTCTCATCCGTTTTTGAAAATGTGTATTAGATTTCATTACTAAACAATGCAAATGTACATCACGGATGATGCATCACAGAACCAAAGGGTGGTCACACATGTTTCCCCTCCCTACATGAGCTAGGGGATCTAGTATTTCTGCTTTATCTTTGATCTCAAGAGTATCTACATTGTAAATCTTTCCCAAAAATGTCAATCATAGCTGAGATGTTCATAGTCAACTCTGATCTAAAAGTTAAAACTTCTTTCTAATTGAACATAGCAGGTGCCTCATGAAAGGTTGCTCACACCATTGTATCCATAAGGTGATGTCTCTCAGTCTGATCACACCCCACATTCTCCTGGGTTCTTGTTGGACTATCCATTTCTTCTTAAAACAGACCCCTTTTTAATAACGAGAAGCAACAAAGAGGATATTGTACTAAGCAGCAATCCATGCAAAAGACATTTGGCAGCCTTGCAATTCCACAAAACATGCTTTAACTGTTTCAGGTTTGCGGAAAACCCAACAACATCCATTTGTAAGGCCAATATGATGCAACCTATTCTTAAATACTAAATTGTTTGTTGGAGAAACCGGGGAATTAGAAAGATCAGAGAGCTAACTACTCCAAGATAAGGTGGTGTTAATAGACACCTTCAGCACTTAAGCACAACATATCACAATTGACAATACATCGAAATGCATTGTTCACTTACACTATACTTGCTTTTTACCACACATCATTCGTCATCCTTTTATAGCTCCAAGATGTAACCGACTTCCTTGAACTAAGGAAGAATGTGTCTACAATGTACATACGTGGGTCTGGCATATAACAACCTCGAATTCTGCCCTGTTTGTGCCATAGTCAACGGTTTTGTTCCAATTGCTTGATCAGTTTGTCGGCTAGTTAACTCCTCATTGGTCGGTTGGTTCGATGAGTCAAGAGCTTGGTCGACCCGTCAGTTGACCATTCAATCGACTTTGATAGTCGATTATTGACACTGTGTCTAGAAGTTCCAAAAGGTGTGATGAACTAGCATGGCCTGTTGTTCCAACAACACTTGATTAGCACAACACTTTGTAGATTCAGGGGGTGAAATTACTTTTGTACACCGCCATAATATTGTAGCTTCCTAAAGCCCAAGCATTGTCCGGAGTTTGACAAACTTAGCTTTCGATAAAGGCCCAAAGTGTGGTCGATGCTTTCTTCTAACCCTTTGCAACCAAACGAGCCTTATGTCTTTCAACAACACCATGAGATGTGAACTTGGTCTTGTAGACCCATCGACGTTTCACCATATTCTTTCCTTGCGGTCGAGGAACTAAATCCCATGTTTTATTCCTCATCAAGGAACGATATTCTCTTGCCACAACGTTCTCCCATTTAGGTCGACCATGTGCATCTGCATATGTATCTGGTCACATGCCTCTTGCACATGTGCCATTAGAGCAACATTACCACACTGTGTTTGACTTCCAGTCTTTCTTAATTCATTGATATCTTTTGCATCAACTCCAACAACTTCAATTGTCTTAGTATCCCAACAAGGTAGACAAGAATTTTGAGATGAAGTATTTCTAATTTCTTGTATTGACCAGTGCACTAGACGATCGATCAGGGGTCCTAAAGCTGCTAATTGATTCTGTAGTCACTAGCTGACTAAATCGAAGTAGGCAGATGAGTCGACTATCTAGTGAAAACTCCAAAATAGGGTTCATTTGATCTTGTTTTGTCATCAATTCAAAAGGATCATTGTTCATCAAACCAAAAGAGGAATTGAGGCTCCCAATGATTGAGACTCTAACTAGTCTTAAAGCAAGAATGTTTGGCATCTTAGATGTAGGAGGCAATTGATTTTGAGTTTGCAAGCCAATCATATGAATAACCTTATGCATGCCTATGTTGTTGGATGAAGAGGATTGATTGTGTGGAGATTTTTATTTTTCATAGCTAGGCATAGAATTGGTGAAGATTTCAGATTTGTAGTTTATTGTTTGATGGTACAAAAGGTGAATTGTGTTGTTGGGATTCCTCCTTTTGTTTGTTGATTCATTGTATAAGGCAACCTTCATCATCATAGTCGGCTACTTGGTGAAGGTTACATAACTTAGTTTGATCATGGGAGGATGTCGTGTACTTGAATGCCTTTATGAGACAATGGGACACAAAACCTTCTAGCCAAAACTCAATATACCAATTCGATAGCTACACCCAGCTCTACAACACAAATACTTACCTTGATACATCAACTCAAAAGCCCTCAATTCCCAAAACATTATGCTCACCAACAACCAACCTACCCAACCTCCACACTAGGCAGTGGGAACTCGTGGAAGTTTAAGCACTCTAAAGGCTATTGTTTGCTACCTCACACCACACATGCATGTTGTTTAAAGTTTAAACAACATATGCAATCATGGTATTATGCTAAATAGATTACAGTTCTACTCGTATGTAGAAGCAATGCATGCATCACACAAAGAGTACAATTTTGCAAGTATTCCAAGGTAAACAATAGTATAAATACCAATATTAGAATAACTAGTTGCAAAATGTGTTAAACATGTCGAATGGCTATAGAGGAACAATTTACCATCCATAGGCAATTCTTGCATGATTGGCACCCACAAGTTGAGGCTACGAATTAACAGGGGCAAGTGAAGCACTCTCAAGGACACTCTCAAGCGTAGTCATGTAGCTCTCATCAACAATACACAAGGAATAATTGCTAGCCTATGTGCTTGACGTGAGATACAACAATAGCTCAAAGCATCCACAATGATAATGCTGTAACAATTAGATGGGAAATTTGATAGGCCTACTTGCTAGTACATGAATCCCTTGCCAACATTCTTGTTGGACAAGAGCCCATACCTTTGTAGCCTATGTGCTAGAACATGTTTCCATTAAATTGCTAACACAACCCACTTTGTTTCTTCCCTTCATTGCTATTCCTCTACGGAAGCTGGAAAGTCACAATAAATAATAATACATCTTGTTACAAGCTCACCCACTTAGCTGGATAATCACATACAAATAATCCTTACAGGTGTTCCTCCTCAAACCATCACAAATAAATGCAAGATATCTACACCTAATTCACATGACATAGTGATATGAAGATATGGGGACACAAGGATTTGAGTGTCTGATATGGGTGTGTAGACTGCCCAAGTAGGTATGTAAATAATATCTATTTTTTTCCATAGAAAACATCCTTTAAAAAACCCTCCAGGCGCTTCCTTGCATTCCATGAATGGCGCCTAGTCTAAATGTTGCAGGTGCACAGCATGTATGCCTAACTACAAATGGCCTAGGTGAATTCGACATTGCGACCTCCTTAGCCATCACAACTTTGGCATGGCAAGTCAAACCACTTGAGCTAACTTTGGGGGCTTTTTTTCCATGGAAAATTTTCTTGGGGAAACCCTCCTAGCACTTTCCCACATTCCATGAATTGTGCCCATTGTAAATCCCATTGATGAACAACATGTATGTCTAACCCTAAACCTAGGTGGATTTGACCTCATGACCTCCTTAGCCATTATGGCTTCAGCATGGCAAGTCAAACCACATGAGATAACCCTTGAAGCTTTTGTTCATATATATATATTGACAAGCATTTCAAGGGTTATATGATTTAAAAAAAATTAGAGAAATGAAATATATATATATATATACACACACACACACACACACACACACACAAATGTGAGCTTTCTGAACATTTAGGAAATATAACTATATCAAATTATCAAACTCCATTGTCAAATTCATCCCCTCTCCCACTTTTGCTTGAGGACTTCCTTAAAAATGGAAGAGGAACCTCATCTCTATGTTTCTTGCATGTTGCTGCAACGCCTGCCTCACCAACAAAATCCTTTTTAGCCATGCTTTTTCTTTGGCTCTAAGAAACATTTGGACATGCTCCAATTCCTTTCTAGAGGCTCAACAAATGGCCCTGTTATCACCAAACTTGTAGTTGCCCCTAGAGATGGATCCAAGATGGAGGGTAGAGGGGATAGGCAACCAAAGAGGTGCAACCAAGATAGCCTCGACTCCCAATGGATGGTTGTCACGCCAATTGAGGCAATCTTCACTTTATGTTATCTAGCCCAAGACAACAAAGGGGGAGACCTAGATCCACTCCCGATAGGAGAGATCAAACCAAAACACCAGATCAAATCAAGTATGGATGAAGTACGTAAGGTGTATGGTAAACCCTAGATCTATGGATGAAGTCACAAGATGAGTAATAGGTTGGATCAAGAGGTTTAAACAATGTAGATTTGGTCCAATATGCTTATGTGAGTGACTTATGAGGTTTGAAACAAGATCCAGGATCAGGGTACTAGTCAAAGATGAGAAAATCCACTGCCTTGGAAACCGTGTCCAATGCAGGGTAGTTAAGGACCAAATTGGGGCTAACCAGTACCAAAGATGAGCTTGATGAGTGAATATGACAATGTCTAGGTACTCAAGCAATAAGACAAAGATCAAACCACAAGCTAACTCAACAACCCAAGAAAGTCGAATTGGCTTGGAGAAGATCAGTGCCTTGGGAAATGGGCCAAATGGAGTCAGATGTCCACCAAATTGTAGATTAGGGATGTTGAGGTGTCAAGCTAGGTGGATCTTGAAAATTAGGGTCATCCAATGGGATATCACCTACCCAGGGTAAGTGACACACTAGGGGTAGGTTATCAACAATGGAGATTAAGGATCAAGAGGGATATCACCTACCCAGGTGCTAGATCTTACCAAACTCACCTATTTAAGAAGTGCGACCTCACTTGGAGAGGCTAATCTGCCTTGGGAAATGGGTTGGATGAAGGCCAATCCACACCAAACTATAGATCCGAATTGCCGTGGATGCTATAGAGGTGGGTTTTAAATATTTTACCCAAAAGCCAAGTAGATCTTAGTAGATTTGAGAAAATGTAAAATGAGGGTTTTAATGAGTTAGACAAATGGATAGATCATGGAATGAGAAATTTACCTTGAGATCATACCTATGTGATGGATGAGGTTGCCTTTGATGTTGAGGATCATTCCCGCAGAGATCAAATGAGAGATTGTTGATTTTGCTTGCCAAAAGATGATGCCCTAGCCCACACGTGCGCCCTCCTCTACCTGTCAAACCAAGGAAGTCGATTCAATCAGAAAGATCAAGCATGGAGGAAATACAAGCGAAATGCAATAGCAACATGAAGTAGAAGGTCAGAGACAGTAATACTCCCTGTTATTGACGAAGAAGTCCAAGAAAGAAGTGGGGAGGGTCCTCCCCTACCAATACGTCCTCCTCAAACCAATTCGGCCTCCACCTGTAGATGAAAAAATCGTGGTACAAAAGATAGCAAGACAATATCTCCAATAACCCAATGCAAAGGAAGAATGAACGAACGAACTCCAAAAGCATTCACCACAACACAACAGATAGATGCAATAATATTTTTCTATTCCAATAATCCAGAGCCAAAAGTCCCCTTTACAATGAGGAGCTCTCTCCTTTAAATAGGAAGGAGAGGCACCAAAACCCTAACCACTTTTTGAATGAGTGGCTAAGATTAAAAGATCAAAAGATCTAATTAATGGTTGAGATGAGCTCAACAATACAATACATGGATCAATAATAAAATATAACAATATGTGGACAAACTCGCCCTAGGAGAAGGGATCCCACCAAATCATAATGATAAAACATAAGAAATAGCTCAGGGTGGGTCCAAGGGGTAATTTCTAACACCCTTGGTCAATCACCATGGCACAATATCCAAGAATAAATGATCTAGACAACAAATCGTGCCTCTCTGGGAAAGTCGTGAGCCTTAGGAGGCTCCAGAAAATCATATAAAATGCCATAAGTGATGGATGTGGGTCCCGATGAAGCTGAAACTGTTGGAGAAGGTGTGGAAGACATCCCACTCATCATCACTAATCATCCCATGCCATAACCTTGCCTCAGTAGCCCAAATCGAATTCCTCTATAGCCATTTTTACCTTTTCTGGACTGCCTCGGGAAGTGTGAAACTGTCCAAACTACCTCTTGGAGTGCCTGCGTTGTCAAGGTGAGCTCACCAATTAGTCTGGGAGGGAGGTAATATGGTAATAACAAGTGGCTGAACCACCCCCTCCATGCACAGTGCCCTAGGTGAACCAAATAAATCTCATCACTGCTCTGACAGGGCCTCTGATAGGCCAAAACTGCACTAGGGTAGCCAACTGAGGCTAAAAATCACTGTAACTGCCTGGAACTGAAAACAGACTGTCTCATTGGACTCAGAAGGTCCAAATCCATCTAAGGTGTGTACTCATACACCATATAGTCCTCTGCATGGTCCAAAATAAATGCTCATCATATCCGGTAGACCAAATAATAATAATCTGTAAAAGTGCTGAAAAGCACAAATCATCATCATAAGCCTGAAACCACTGCATAAGCCCACCATGATGACCTGTATCAGACCATATAACATCTATCTGTAGCATCTGAGGTCTGCCACCTCATGTCCTGTGGTTGACTTTTGGTCAAACTGGGTTTGACCAAGTCAACATGACTAAAATATAACTCAAATTGTCATCAAGCTACTGCAAGGTGTCAAAGGTTAACAAGACTTTCAAGGTCATACTCACTTCATAGTTGTGATCAATTTGCTAGTGAAGGGTGAAGGCTAAGAATATCATGGCTAGGTCAAAGGATGACTTACTGACTTAACACAGTGACACTTTGGAAATGGAAAAGGGAATACACACCATAGCATATAGTGGATAGGCAACAACACAGGGAATGGCGGCGTCTCACAAATGGGTAAGTTGTTCAAAGAGTGTTTATTCACCTTGACAGATGCGCACAATCCATAATACAAAGGAGGCCAACAATCTTTTTGATATAGAGTTTAAGTTCCATTGCTTTTTGGGCCTATAGTTTCCATAGCCTTTGATCTATGTGTGTTTATAAATACATTGCATAGATTTACATTTCATTAGGCTTCTTGCTGCAGGTGTGTTTTTAAGGCACTTGTTTACCTGAGCACTTCTAGGTGTGTCACAGACAGCTTGTTTACCTAGGTATTTACATTTCACAAAAGATATAACATTTGATATTTCAGAGCCATTTTCATTTGGCTCGCCTTTCATTCATGTGTGTTAAGAAACACATTACATGAATGGGATTTTCATACAAGATACAACATTTCATTTCCATACTTTGTATTTATGGCAGCACTAAAAGTTTCAGGTTTAGCCAACAACATCTTTAGTGACTAGGGGGACTAAGCCAACTCACCAAAGGTAAGTTTTGTCACCAACTCAGAGCCGAGACACAAATAAACAGGGAAGCTCATCCAATATAGAGGCTACAGTGGGGGAAGGTCCTCCATGCCACTAGTCAAGTAGTAAGTCAAGGTAATGAACAAACTGGGTAAGGCATGGATGGATGAAGACAGTGAATAATGAAACCGACACTAGCAAGCCAAAGTATGGCAGGAATGATCACCTCTATTCTCCCTAGGGAGGGTAAAACCAATGAGTATAGGCCAAGAAATTCTAAGTCTGAGTAGGGACAAATATGATATATATATATAGTACAACCAGGTCCACATATCTATATGATCGCCAGATCATGATACTAAATGCTAAGACATGCTAAAAGAATGAAAATAAAAGCAATATAACCACAACACCATAATATACCTGCTGAGTCATATACCTGAATGCTCATCATTTGTCCTCTGAAATTGCTACTGTAACTCTGGGCACTACTGATTGCTCTGTACAAATGGCTAAATAGCTACATCGGTCATCTCTCTGAGTGTCCTGAGACTCAGTCATGGCATGGGGAATAAAACTGCTGTCCATAATCTGATAGTGGTCCATAGTAGATGCTCATCTCAGTATCTCAATGCAAGGGAATTGGCTGAATAGTGTACTGGAATCAGAAAAATAATGTATGGTAGCCCGACTACTATATATGTGATAACAGGCCCTTTACGTGGAAGTACACACTCTTAACTCAACTTTGCAAAACAAGCACATTTCTAATTGGAGCTTTCTGAACATTTAGGAAATAGAACTATATCAAATTATTAAACGCCATTGTCAAATTCATACCCTCTCCCACTTTTGCTTGAGGACTTCCTTAAAAATGGAAGAGGAACCTCATCTCTATGTTTCTTGCATGTTGCTGCGACGCTTGCCTCACCAACAAAATCCTTTTTAGCCATGCTTTTTCTTTGGCTCTAAGAAACATTTGGACATGCTCCAATCCCTTTCTAGAGGCTCAACAAATGGCCCTTTACGTGGAAGTACACACTCTTAACTCAACTTTGCAAAACAAGCACATTTCCAATTGCAGTTTCCACAACCCCTCCACTAGGTACTGGTCTTCCGGTTACATATTTTCAAAGTGGGTATTTGTTGTCTTGATTGACTTTTCTTGTTGTTGGAGCTTTATTTCCACCATTGGTATCTCCACTTGCAGCAGACACAGCACTAACAACAATAACTACAACACTTGTATGTGGAGAGGAAGGAACATTTTTTCCCCTTCTTTTGAGTAGCAACTCTTGATAATCGAGCCATTGTTTTGGTGGAACAATTAGAAATGACAAACTCAGAAAATTAAATGCAGATTTACCTTGCACCAAATGCCAAGAATTTCGAGAGGTAAGTTAGCTCCACATAGTGTTTACCTCGTTCAAATGGTGAATGTTTTTTCAGCTCAAAAACCTTTTTATAACATATTTGAAACCTTAAAATTCCACTATTATACATTCTTTTAGCACCCCACATGTTAGACACGTGGGTCTTACATGTCCAACATGCGTGGGACAAGTGTTTGACACAGTTATTAACTTATTTATCCTACACATGCTGGACACGCTGGATCCACATATCTAGTGTATTAACTTCTCTATCACGTGGATTTGGGATATGGGGGGCTGGGAGATATCTTGTTTTGTAGCCTTACATGGTTGTCTCTCAACAATACCTACCCCAGATTTCTCTGTACAGGTAGACAAGAGTATCCATGAAGAAGAAGAACTAAGAACGAACCTTTGCACATCTCAAAAGGTAGTATTTATAATAATATATGGTAGCTGTGCATAGTAAAAACGAGGTGTCGACTTGTCTCAGCATCATATGGTCAAGACATATCAAATTATAAGGAAGGATTACTTGAGTGTCACATGGCCCCTTATTCTCTCTTTTTACCCCCACTTTCTTCTTGTCAAGTCATAGCCCCTTCTCTTTCTTCCCCATAGCCATTCACGTGTTCACTTTCGCATTAATTAGTTTGAGTGAACAACATGCTTACCCCATCATACAAGGTTCCAAGAAAAGCATAAAAAATATAGCTGTAGGATAACCGATAATCACGTTCTCTAGCAGAGTCTTGGCCTTTGTCCCTCACTAGGAGTAGGAATTTACATGGTCAACTTCACATGGCACATGTGGAAAACGTCTTGACTCATAGGTAACTTGATGACCATGTTGAATGTGGTGGTCAGCACTCAGGGGTATACTATGTGGTTTAGATTCTAGAATGATGAGTTGCACCAAAGTCTGTGGTTGTGACCCAAAAACATTTAAATTGGATTTTGAGTGATGGATACCTCAACTAAATGAGGGTTGTGAATTGGAAATGGGCATGGTTATTCTAGTGTTGTGTTGAGGTGTAGCAGGGGCCACTAAAGGAGGAGTTGTGGAGCTAAGGTAGCATTGATATGAGGCATGGAAGAGGGAATACAACCAAAAGAGGTGTAAGTTAATATTAATTAAACTAACATGGGGGTTGCCACACCAAGGTTAGGTTTCTCAGGAATGGCATTGGATGTTGAAACCTTGTGTGTGAAGATGGGGTTTTCAGCCCATTACAACTGGGATGGGTTCCACTGTTCCTCAACCTCTGTCTGTATGTCCTTATTTTTGTTGTCTTGGGATTAACGTAGAAGTTCTTGCATTTGAGGCCAAGTGAAAGAGGGACTGTATCTTTAACTACATTTCTCAGGTTTGAATCCCCTTGTACTTCAGGAAATCCTATGTTTAGCAAGATGAATAACCATGAATGGAAAAGGAAATAAAACCCTCACAAAGATCAAAACAAGATATTAAAAGGCTTCCATAACAAAGGTAGGTCTTGGTAAGAAAGATGATGGAAAAGCTAACAAAACGGTCCCACTGTAATTGACAAAAAATGTAGGGAGAAAGGAGAATAACCAAGTGTCTGTATGCAAGATTAGTCTAGGGCTACTGCAATCGGGGCAAAACAGAATGTAGTATCTAAATTCTTGTGGGTGCCAACCTAGGGATAAAAGAAAGAGTGTCAGAGCTGCAATGGCTTCCTGTTAAAAGCTGTGCCACAAACAGAGTTGTGATAAATCACAATAATAATGTATCATGGAAAGTTGAAGCATTCCACCATAATAAACCACCATCAACTATGAAAACAGAGTCAATAAGCCATTCAATGATATGCATTTAACTATTCCAGACATAAAAAATGAAAGAGTTCACCAAAGCATGGGCGTGCCACAATCTTAAGCATGGTGTATGTATGTAGAAGCAAGCAACAATCGGAGGAGAACCACCCAATCGTGATCATTATGAAGGTGAACAAGAGTGCAAGCAGGCAGGCAGGTATACTTATCCAAAGCAATCCCTCATGGAATGCACAATTTATCCTAATCATGCAACGAAACTTCACCACATGCCCTTGTAATTCTTGGAATATTTCTGTCTAAATGCACAAAGGAAGATTTAAGAGAATCCAAGAGTCAAGAGTTTGTAAAAGTAGCTAATAGAGATCAAAGATCTATATGAACCTAATTGGAGAGAAGTCCGCCCTTTAAATGACCAAGAAATCCCCCAAAAGGAATTTTTTTTCTGAAAGCAAACATATGACTTCTTGTACACAGGAAACTGGTGATTGCAGCTGCTTGCATGAATCTTGGGAAGCCACTAACAACCACATTCTGATGCACATCACAGAGGCATAGAGACATGGACCATGCTGGGAGAAGTGACTTTATGGGGCAATGCCAAAAACTAAGGCAAGAATCTGAGAAAAGAGGCTAAAAAGTAAAAAATGATTGCAAACCTTATGAATTCAGAAAATGCAGGAAAGTGGACCCTACAAGACCTAATTGAGAATGCAAGTAGGAACACAAATCTCTGAAGTGAGCAACAAGGACTAGAAGGTAAACTGATCAGTTGGAACTTGGAAACCCTCCAGAATGCTGCATGCATTGTAAAGTATTGAAGCATACTTGGTACACATGCATGTATCCAATCCCAATCGTGATTGCATGACAAAGTCTAGGTTTTTTTCATTACACCAACACCTGTTTCTAAGATTTCTCACAAAGGCTGATATAAAAAATCCCCATAATAAACACTTTCATACTATAGTGTGTCCAACTTTGCCTTTCTATTGTCCAGTGAGTGCTAACCCAACCACCAACTCAATTACCATCACATTCAATCATGTTAAAATATTCACCAATAATTCATCCGGGCATTGGTAAGGATTGGGACATCCATTGCCACAATTGAATTCTTCTATCAGTATTCATTTGGAGTATAAACAAAACAGATGCCCCATATGGTTCTAGCAAACATAATGGTCATCTGGTAACATCTAGCAAACAGATTCTGCACTCTTGATAATAGAGGAAACAATCCAAGGGGCTACTCCAAGAACTATTGCTCCTTGCTTTTCCTCATGGTAGTATATTGTCATTACACTGAGAGTAGAAAGGTGCTCTACAACCCACTATGGGGAAGATGTTGTCACATACTTGTAATGCTTACATGTTGGCTTAAAAAATTACAATACTTTTAATAAATAATAGTAACATTATATGTTAGTCAAATATAGATATAAATAGGAAGAAATATAATAGTTTACACAAGCAAAAGAAAAAAACTTTTAATAAATAATAGTAACATTATATGTTAGTCAAATATAGATATAAATAGGAATAAATATAATATTTTACACAAGTAAAAAAAAGAACTAGCATAGATTCATCTTAAACCCGGATCTATCAAGCACCTAGATGGGATCAAATTTATTGAGGAGTAATTCTTTTATCATTTAAATAAAAGAATTAATACATGACATGGAATTAAATGATAATGCTTTTTACGTCTCTAGAAATTTGATCCCTCTCAGTGTTTGATAGGTCCGGATTTAAGATGGATCTATGCTAGTTTCTTTTGTGACAACTATGCAATAATGATCTATGCCAAACATAAATAACTCTAACTTCCGATCAAAATAGAATATCGAGCTTGATAATGGGGATAGTGTTGGGATACGATTATCCTTTCACTCCCCTGAGGCGCCTTGCATATTCCATGACATAAAACTGAAATTCATGGGCTTACGTCATCAAGTCCTTACACACGGATAACAAATTTGTTGCTCGTGAATAACTTGTTGGTCTTGGAAACAATCTAAAGATGGTGTAGATGAAGTATCTAAAGACAATTGACATGGCTTTTGAATTGATAAGGTATCGCTTGTAGTTTCTAGTCTCCTTGCATTTGTAGGTATATCATTCAAAATAGAAGAAGAGTCACAAGAAGCCTCCATCTTTCTCTTCTCTGAACAAATGACAACATTGCTTTTTTGCAATATGCTATCATTAATTTGAATTGGAGTTCACACTTTATCTATCTATTGAGACCTACTACTAGTTTGGTACCCTTAAATTGTTGCCCTTGTTTACCTTTATCTCCTACCATAGGCCAACCACTCCCCATTCTTGTCTACATTTGTGTTAGAACTTACTTGCTACTCGCTCACTACTTTCTTGTCTAAAACACATTGTAACTTATCTATTGTCTCCTTTTCGAAGTTCTAAATTTTTTATATACAATATATACTTTAACATTGGGAGAGCATTTTTGTTCTATGAAAATCACTTCTCTTATGGAGTGTTGGAAGGCAAAGTTATATACTGGCATCAAAATCTATCATAACAGTACAAGATTTCAGTTATATTTAACATTTTTAATTAATTGATTGTTCATACGAAATTTGGTTTGCAAGCATCTATTATCAATGTTGTTAGACTCGGACTCGGCAAAGACTCAACTGGCTTGGAACTCGGCGACTGGGATAAGACTCTGCAAAGAGTTGACAAAAAGTTTTTTTTTTCAAAATATAGTAAATTTTGTGCACAAAAAATATACTAATGACATTTCTAATCCATAGAAGTTATAAAATCACATTCTATGTAGAAATTCATTAGATCATCTCATAAAAAATGATAATACAACATTTGGCACTCCATATTTGTATGCAAAATAGTGAACCGAAAGATGATTCCTTGCACAAATTCACAAATAGTGCCAAGTTCAATTACATAACTCAAAACATAATTAGAAAATCAAAAGAGATAGTGTCTCAGTTGTCCGCCAGATTGCACACCAGCAGCAGAAATCTTTCGAAAGCTGTCTCCCTCACTGGAAGTGGGGAGAGGTGTGGCCTTGGGGGAAAGCAATGAGCCAGGTACAGTCACCTGAATCCCAGCTCCTCCGTTTAGGTTAACTCCTAACGAAGCCAAGGGGGGTAGTCCCTACAAAGAGTTTCTATGGCTTTGTGTTTTTAAGTGCTTTTGTATGTGGTGATGCGGATGAGTGTTGTTTAGGAGTTTTATGATGAGAGATCACAGTTTTATAATAATTGGAAATTAAGCAACACAAAGATATACTTGCAAGATTATTTAAATGAAACACAACTAATTGATAAGCAAAGCATCCACAATTTAGATAATACAATAACCTCAAAATATGCAATTCAGACAGATAATTGAAATAAATAAATAACCAGTGCCTTATCCCTTGGGCAATGGAGTCAAAAAAGGTAGAGTGCTTGGATGCTTTATACAATAATTCAGTGTGTTTGTGAGATCGTTTTGCAAGTGTTCTTTGTAAATTTTAAAGTAAGTTTTAGTGATCTTGATTATTATTATGGCTAAGGGCACTTCCAACCGATACGCGAGGTACTGGAAGTCTGTCCAGAAAAGATAGTATCAAGTGCCTCTATTCAAGGACATGTCGGGCCACCCAGTGCTCTAGCCAGGTCGCGCAATGCTATCCAGCAAATTAGAGGCTGAATATGGAACCCCGGCGCCCCCAACTAGGAGATTACCCACCGAACTTATCTTATCGATCAACTCCAGATAGGTTGGTTGTGGGGTGAAAATTTTATTATGTATCAAAAATTAACAAATCCAACACCTTTCTGAGTACTAGCCCAACCTTTTTAGGTTGGCAGAGCATACAGGTGTCGGATAGCAACCAAGATAAATTATTAAGGGGATGTGAGTTGAAATTTTTTATTAAGAGCACAAGGAAAAACTCTCAGACAGAGAGCGCTCTTGATTTCGTCTTATGACGATGTTCAAGAGGCTTATGATGCATGGAATTAAATAACTGTACTGGAAATAAAAGTCTAATCTACCCAAGAATCTCTTTCAGGTCAAGGACCGTACGCGGGAGAGCATGGGGGTAAGTAAAAAATTGAAATAGAAGCAACTCTTCGACAGAGAGCACTCTTGATCCACTATTGGTGAGATTCAAGAGATTTTTACTTTAACAGTTGTGTTACTTTGAAAGATGAAACCTTTTTTAATAAAAAAAAGCAAACAACTAACAATAAAATGCTAAGTATAAAAATTTAATTAATCTAGCAATTAGTACTTCTAATGATGCAAAAATTTAAACTAAACTAAGCAAAGCAAAACTAAGCTAGAAAACAATCCACTCAAAGGACACTACAAGACTTCCCCAAATGGGGGAAGTTGGGTGTGGGGAATTAAAAACCCCACTTATGAACTTTATTTATCAAGTACAATATTTAGGAATTTCAACCATTTGAAGAGACTTAGAAAATAAAATGGAATAACCCTTAATAGCTTTTACAAAAAGGAGAGTGATCGAAACTTTGTCTTCTTTGGTTCAAGTCTCAGAATGTTGAAATCTTCTTGGTTTGGATCATCCCCTTGGGTTTATTTCTCTCTTGTTTAGATCTTCCTCTTCTTTTTGTTTCAAGACTTCTTGGTTTCTTCTTCTCAAATACCTATCACAACAATCGATCTTCAAGCACCCATTAGCACAAAATAAAATGAATCTAAGAACTAAACTAGTAATGGAAACTAGCTAACGTGCAAACTTTAAAAGAAACTAGATCTAAGAATTGAAAAATGAAATGCAATCTAAAGATGAAATTAAATCTAAGATCTAACAACTTTAAACAAGAAACTAAATGCAAAAAAAAAAGTAACGAAAAAAAACTAAACTATATGCAAGCTAGACAAATGAAATGCAATGCAAGTCTAACAATGAGATCTATACTAAAAAAACAAAACACAATTCTTTAGAGTTTTAGAGTTTTTTGAAGAGAGAAACCATCCAGAAAAAGGACAAGTGAATGGATGGGAAAGGGGTGCAAAAAGTAGAAGGTGAAGACCAAAAGCGAAGCTAGGAGAGGAGGGAGTCAAAGAGAGGAAAAAGATGAGGTTGGAGGGCAAATGAAAAGGCTGGAAAAGAGAGAAAAAAGGACAGTCAAGCAGTAGGTAGGAGAGCTGCAAAATAAAAGGAAGAAGAGGCTGGAAAGAAGGGAAAAAGTTCACCCAAACAGTGACAAAAGGTCACCCAAACAGTGGGCTGGAGTATGCCCACACAGTGGCAAAATGAGCAGCGTGTTAACACAGCGAACAGTAGGCAAAAGAGGGCACACTTTCCAAGACTGTTTGGGCAGTTTTAAGAGGCTAGAACAGTGGACAGAGATGACTGAAAAGACAGTTTTTAGGGCAGCAAATGCAAGGATTTGAAGACTGAGAAGTGGAGGATGAGGGGTTTTGAGGTAGGGAAAGCTATGGAGGAAAATAGGCCTAGCAAACCAATGAGAAAAAGGAAACAAGGAGCAAATAAGAGGGGTTTGAAGAAAGAACCCTTTTGTAACCAAGTTTGAATGATGAAAATTTTGTTGATGGAAGAGAAAACCCTTTCTGCTTTGATGCCAATCTTAAGATCTTGCTCTTTGGAAGTATCCTGCAAACACACTATTAATAAAGGTTTTTTGTTGGTGTAGAAGAGGGAGATACGACCGAGTTCATCTCATCTCAACCATTTTGAAGATCTGCAATGCACAAACACTTATACAAACAACACTTGATTAAATATAGAGAGTTAGACAAAAATGCATAAAGAGACAAGGTAGTAAGATCGATTACAAGTTGCACTCTTTATACTATTCAAGCCTAAGCCTAGCAAACAAATTGGGACCATCAAATGCTTGCCCTACGCTCTTAGGAAAGAGATCTAAGCATACATTTAAATCAAGCTTGAAATTGCATAAACGAAGAAAACATTACAGATTTTACCTCAACAATGTATTAATAACTCATGAACCAATAGAAGTGCACACAATTTGCCCCCAAAGCCAACTTTATTTCCAATGATAGCCAATAGCCATTACAATCTCCGCAGAGTAAGTTTACAATAATTCTCCATGAAAAGAAAGCCCAAATGGCTTCTTTTAAATAGCAAAACACTAGCCTAAAACCCTAATTCGAATTTGGCATGAAGAGAGCCAAAAACTCCATCTTAATCCAATCAAAACCATGTCAACACCAACCAAATCGAGCTTGGAGTCTTAACTCAACATTAAGCTTGAGTTTGGAGCCCATAATTTGAGGAAGGAGCCCCACATGCATTGATTTCAAAATCCAACAACCCATTAATCAATTGCCAAATCACAAAAACGAATTTGCATGAAGGTGGGCAAATTTCTCAACTGTAGATCACTCCTAGTGCTCTGAAACTGATTTGAATCAGGTGGGTGAAGATTCCAATCATCATAAATGCTTTTTGCCATGTCATTTCGACTTTTACTTTATTCAATTTGGCCTTTTTTGGAGAGATTTAAATTATCTCCAATTTATTATTTTTTGAATATTCTAATTAATATTTCTCATTTTTTGATTTTTTGAGAAAATATTAATTATGAGGCCAAATAATTTTCTGAAACTTAGGGTTAGCTGGTCCGGGGATCATGAATGATTTTTGGCTTAAGTCTGGAGCCTTCAATCACTGAAATCGGATCTTGGATGACTGACATATTACAAATTGAAATTTCTCTATTATAGAGAAATTTATTAAAATTTAAAAAATAATTAAAAACCCAAATTCGACGGACCCGGTTAAATTTTTTCTGAGGGTCCTAGAGACTTGGGACATGACCAAAACCTATTCTAATAGTGTCTAGTAGGCTTATACACATTAGTTGGACTCTAATAACACCCCATGGCTAAAATTTTCAAAATCGGGCATTCCAGCTTTGGAGGAGCGGGAGAAAACCTCATCGATTATAGCTCGGCTGTAGGCAAAGTATAATTGACAAGGGAAAAAACTCCCTATACCTTAGTTGCTTAATCAAGTCATGGGGAACCGAGACACTAAGATCCTACTAGCACACTTTATTACAAACCCCCATGGGGCCATGGTCATGTCGACTCAAAAATAAATCTGGCTAGCCAAAACTGGCTAACTGCTGCATTCTGAAACCCAGATACTATGGAAGTGAACACTGATGTGTTCCAACACCGGCGGCTCAATAAGGTTTCAACTATTTGTACAAAATAGGTGATAACAGTCTCCAAGTCCAATCTCGAGTCTCATGCATGACTATGAGAAGTAGAACACCTAGTATAGGCTCTAGAGGAGCTAGTGCCAACATTGCTAGATTGAAACAACACATTAGCAACATTCTTTAAGTGCTAAGTTAATTCACTTGAAATGGAAGTGAAAGTGATTAGAAAAATTTAACTCTAATTTAAAGTGAATTAACCCTCATTTAAAGTGATTAGAAAAATTTAACTCTCATTTAAAGTGATGTTGGGCTGATTGATCTTTTTCCAGTGATCACTATTGAATCTTGATGTTGAAGCCTCCTTCAATTGCCCTCCTAGTTAATGATGAGCTCACCTTCTCACAGTGAAAGCACACACCAATGAAATGGAATGAGAGAGCAGTGACATGAAATGAGAGAATGAGGGAAGAAATGCCTTCTTAAAGGCTTCTATTCCCTCAATCACTTCATTTCCCTCGAAACCCAAGTTGACTAGTCAAATGGCCTCACACGTGTGGAGGAGGTGATGGAGAATGAGTAAAAACTCTAAAAACCCTCTTGTAATAATTGGTTGGAATCATAAACTGAGCAAAAACAACATGAAAAGCTCTTGGAGACTAGGTGGCCCTGATTGTTTCTATTTGAAATAAATGGAATCAACAAAGAAACTTTTTGGGTGTGATATTGGTTGTTTTAACTACTACAAAACCTTGTTGGAAACATTTATTTGCTGTTGCAAATGGCTGCAAAATAAAAAGTGAAATGAGGGTTTTTAATTCATATCTATATCACCACCCAACGATTTTTTCACTCAAGCTTGCCAAGAATTGGGCAAGATAATTAGTACTTGCCCACTTTTGTTGAGTATCACTCATAAGGACATGTAATTGCAGATTCAAATAAAGATTCCTTTTGCACCTCAACATACCCGACATACTCAACAAGCCAAGGGTCTATGTTGTATCTAATTACTCTCTTTCCCTTTGGTAGCTCTACGAAAACCTATGTTTGACTCCTTTCAATTGCATAAATCATAAATGTCATCACTTGTAGCCTTATCCCATTTTGTTTTTGTGTTTTTCTTCTTCCACTGTAATTTGTTCATGTGAAATAAGTATAGTGGTCAATAGAGCAATGTCTATGGTGAGTTTGGCGAGTCTCAATTGAGTTTGACGAGTTTTGGGCGACTCTGGTGAGTGGCGAGTCTTTGTTGAGTACTCATTTCGCAATAGACTTGTGCAAACTCGCCAGACTCGGCGAGTCTGGTAACATTGTTTATGATTGCAATTAAAATCGATTTCCCTTGCCTATTGTCAACATAGAGTGGGAGATTTAAGTGATTATAGGACATACCTATATGATATATATACTTATGTGATTAGATATACATACTTGTATGACATTCTTAATTTCTATAGATTAATCATTTGCTTCCAACAAGTGAATTGTTATGTACCTTAAATCTGAATTTGCAATAACAAAAGATATTAGAAATTCTCTAGATTATATTAATATCAAAACCCTTAAGGTAGGGAAATACCTTACAATTGATCCTTTTATGGAAGGAATCCACTCTTGTTCACTTGCCTCTTCGAGGGGAAAACCTCCTATGAGCTAAGCTCCAAAAACAATTTACTCCACACCGATGTTGCACGACTCGGACTCGACAAAGACTCGGTTGGCATGTGACTCGTCGACTCAGGAAAGACTCGGGACAAACTCGACAAATAGGAAAAAAAATTAAAGTATGGTAAATTTTGGCCACAAAAAAGAGGTTAATGGCATTTCTAATCCATGTAAGTTATAAAGCTACAATCTATGCAATAATTCATAACATCATCTCATAAAATATGACAATACAACATAACGCAATCGATTTTTGTATGAAAATATTTAAACTTTAAATAGTGAATAGGAAAATGATTCCATGATCAAAGTCAGAAATGGCAGCAAGTTCAAAATTCAAATACATAAACCATAAGTCAGTCTCATAACATAATTAGAAAACCGAAATAGACAATGTCTCCATGTACAATCTCGAGTCTCATGCATGACCATGAGTACACCTACAATAAGCCCTTGAGGAGCTAGTGTCAACATCGGCATACTGAATCAGTTGTGAGGTAGGTGTATTTGGAGTTTCCATTTGAGATGGCAGACTAGAGAGATCTTAATTCTCTTCATCAATCCAACTCAAATCACTAGGGAACTCCTCCTCCACAACCCACTCAATCTCTAAATCAATATCATCCAATACAATTGGATCTAGGTCCTTTGGCCGCATTTGTTTTGTGAGCATTTGAAGGTTGTAGTAGATGAAAACCAACTTCTCCAACCTCTCATGCTCCAACCTATTCTCTTTTTGCTGTGGATGTGCTCAAATACCGACCAATTGTGCTCACAACCTGAAGTGCTGCAGGGTTGACTCAAAACTCTAATGGCGAATTCTTGTAATTGTGGTGCCTCATAGCCACAATCTATCCACCAATGGGCTGTAAAAAACAACAAATATTACAAGTTTTGGAATGCTAAAATTGAAAAGAGAACTAGCAAATTTACAAGATAAGTTCCAACAATTTAGTTTTTCTTGTCCTTGAGACGCTGGGTTGAGCTGAATCCAAACATGCCAGATGCTTCTTTGTGCATACCACGTTGCATGTTGATTTTGTTTTGAATATCTTGATCTAGGAACATCGTCTCAATCCATATCATGACACCTCCCATCACCTCCTGATCTCTTTGAATGTTAGACTCCTAATGATAGAATAAGCTTGGATTGAGATATGCTCCCATTGCATGCAATGGTGAATGTAGTTGCTTGTCCCACCTGGAATCAATAATTTTCCATATAAGGAGATATTTTGATTAATCCCCCTTGTAAAAAGTCTTGATGGCCTCTTTGGCCCTGTCCATGCATTCATAAATGTACCCCATTGCAGGTTTATATCCATCCCACGATCCTCAAGACTTTTACAAGTGGTTTAGTGAAGCTGACAATCTCAGTGACTTTCTCCCACAAACTATCTCCTAAGAGAGACCCCTTCACAGCCATTGCATTTGGCTTTGTGCTATCTGTCCAAAATAGCCATTGCTGACTACAAAACATCCGTCTCAAAGCTGGGTACTCATTCAAAAGGCTTTGGAGGGAAAGAAAGGTTGTGGCAAATCGTGTGATAGCAGGGCGGCTGAGCTCACCCTCTGTGAATTCCCTCATAAGGCTCAAAACCCAAGCATGGTTATAAATATACTTGGTTATTTGTTTTCACTCTTGCATAACAACTTGCACCCATTCCATCTTCGAGGTGTCCTCCGACATCAGGTCTATGCAGTGGGCAGCACATGGAGTCCAAAAAATGGTAGGGTATTTTGCAGAAAGCAGCCTTCCAGCTGCCACATAATTTGTAGCGTTGTTCACGATTACCTAGACAACATTTGTTACCCCAGCTTCCTCCACAACCTCAGCCAACAATGAAAAATTAGACGTGCATCCTTTGCATGCAAGGATGCATCAATGGATCTTAGGAACATGGTTCCTTTAGGGCAAGCTATAACAAAATTAATGATTGTTTTGCCCCTTTGATCTATCCACCCATCAGACAAAACCATGCAACCTGTAAACTTCCATGAGCTTTTAATGCTCTTCAATTGTCCCTTAACACACTCGAGCTCCTCATCTAGCTCTTCCCCCCTAAGTGCATTATAAGAGGGGGCTTTGTATATATAGGGAAATCCCAATTGCATCTACCATGGGCTGATAAATATAAGACTTTGCATAGTTAAATGAAAGGTTGTTATGGTACCAAAACTTCCTCATTGACATATTTTCCTCCTTCCTCTTCTTTTCATTAAATCTCTCTAAGGTTGGATGAGATCCTAGAGCTGTAGGGGAAGGAAGAAATGAGAAGTTATACTTATGTTTGTTGTAACAGTTGATATGGAGTTTCTTGTACTTGGATCTGGTGGTGCCATCGAAGATCTACCTATCCCGAAAGTTTCAAACTTCAATCTTGCCCTCTTTTCACTCTGTTCTCTAATGGCATCCAGAGCAGCTGCCATTTGGGCTATGACTTCATTAGGGCATTTGTCACAAACCACCACATCTTTGCAAACAATTATTGCTAGGTGGTATTTCAACCTGTTTATGCCCACAAACATTTGGTTGGAGCAGAAATTGCAAATGACCTTCTGGTTATCACCGGGAATCAATTGGACACAATATTGCCACGGCGGATCAAGAGGCCTTCTAGCCTTGGGTGCCATGGAATTTGGATTGCAAAAAATATAAATGTTCTACATTATGGAACAATGAATATTATACATTTATTTCTAAATTTAGATTTTTTTTTTACTTATTTAATGATTTAAAAGAAAAGTGTTGCTCTGTGGGCTGAGATACTCAGAAATTGAGAACATTAAAAACAAACTCATAAATTGAGAAATAAAATTAATAGATGAAAAAACAAATAAAAAACAAACCCGGTTTTGAATCTTCATGACTTCAACCTCCTTCAGAGTCTCAGACAACCCTCCTTCAGAGTCTCAAACAACAACTCCAGCCTCCTCAACCTCTTTCAGATAGCTTAGGCAAAGAATAGTGAATTGCTTTCACTCCACTCAACAGTGAATTCTCATTGTGATTGATGAATGAGGAATGAGAGGATAAGAGGTGTTTATAACCTCTTTGCCTCTCTTCACTTTGTTTTTCCCTCCAAAAACATACCCCCAAAACTCAAGCAAATCATAAAAGAAATTGAAATCCAGTTTCATTTCCATGGGGGTCTTTTTTATGCGTTTTGGCGAATCCGAGTGAGTATCTAACGAGTCTCGGTGAGTCTGGCCGAGTTTGACGAGGGAGCCGAGTCTCAGTTGAGTTTGACGAGTTTCCAACGAGTCTTGTCTGGTTACTCGTCCTGGGAGCTGACTCGGATAGACTCGCGAGTACTTGCGAGTCTCCAACGAGTCTTGCAACACTGCTCAACACATGATCTATAAGGAGGAATCCATCCTTATTTATACATCACAAGACAACTCTAACCATAACAATCTCTTAAGTACCTAGTAGACCTTCTTCAATGAAATATCCATTACATTTATTTACTAATAACTACCATAGTGGGCCTTATTTAATAATAACAAACATAGTGGATCTAGTACACCTTGCATTGAATGGCCTTCAATGTTATTATTGTAATGGGCCCTTCACCCCCCCATTACACCCCTAGGGAGGATCATAACACCCCATCCCCCTTAGAAAAGCATTGTCCTCAACACTTGATGTGAGGAGGTACAACAATAAACCAGGGTCCAATGGATGGGTGTTGACCTCAATGCTGAAGTAGCCCAAGTGACCAGGGTTGCATGTAACAGTGTTAGCCACCATGCTGAAGTAGTCCAACAAGCTCCACTTTAACCATGGGTCCCTTGCACGAGTGCTAATTGCCATGCTGAAGTAGCCAATGTCCCATGTGGAAGGACTAATTGCAATGTTGAAGCAGTCCAAGGGGCTCATCCATAAACTTGGTTCCAATGTCCATGTGCTCAAGTTGACACCAGATTGATGACACGTAAAGCTCCATGAATTGCTGGGTGTTATACTTCAAATGCCCATAGTGGTCATGTGGATCAAAATAAGTATAACCATCCAAAGCAAACAAATCCTCCATAAAGCAGTAAACTGATGGATCTGAAAGGAACTCTATTATTGTAGAAAAAACATATTGGAAATTGGTAGGCACCGCCTATTCTTGTCTTTCCTCCACAAAGTTATCTTGATATGGTGGAGAAGAATCATAAAAAATATGGAAGTAGTTGTCTTCCCAAAAGTTACCACTGTCCATATACCAATCCTCATAAGCATTTGTTAAATCATACCATGCATATATTTCTTGGTTATACCCTTTAAAGGTGAAAAATATGTGGTATCAATAACACAGTACCCCTCAAATTTACGAATTGTTTACTTCATAGCTTTCAAATTTGCACACATTCTATAAATTTTATTCACCCACATTTGTTCCTCCCATGGCATGTTCCAACACCGTTCCATTCTTCAATTCAGTGAGGGTTTCAGGGAGGAATTTTGCAAGGATTATAGCGCATTGGATATTGGCTAGAAATATATAATATAATATGTCAAATAAAAGCCCTAGAAATTCTCTATCCAATGGCATTGATTTGGTTGGAATCTGATCACCCTGTCAAAAGTTTTGTTCTCTGCAAGATCCACAGCCGTCACTGAAAGCCCTTAAAAATAACATATTTAAAACAACAATATCTCCTTCGTTTGGACTCTTGAGCGATTTGTTTTTTTAAATTGCATATTTTTACAAGGAGAATACAGATATACAATTAGTTTCTGCAAATTCTACCAAAAAATACTCTGAAACTGATTTGAGTGTCGTGGCCCTCTTTTTCCCTTTGAAAACCTACAAAATAGAAGAAAACAATTCTCTCTTTTGGGCCTAGAAAGTGCTTTGATACCACTAATTATGAACCATAAATCTGAATATGTAATCACAAAAGAGATATCAGAAATTCTCCACACTATATTAATATCAAAACCCTTAAAGTAGGGCAACAACTTTCAATTGATCTTTTTATGGAAGGAATCCACTCTTGTTCACTTGCATTTTCGAGGGGGCAACCTCTTATGAGCTAAGATCCAAATACAATATTCTCCACACATGATTTATAAGGAGGACTACATCCTTATTTATAGATCACGAGACAACTCTAACCATAACAACCTCCTAACTACCTAGTGGACCTTCTTTAATGAGGCCCCATTACATTTATTTACCAATAACTACCATGGTGGATCTTATTTAATAATAACAAACATAGTGGATCTAGTCCACCTTGCATTGAATGACCTCCACTATTATTACTCTAATGAACTCGTCAGCCCCCCATTACACCCCTTAGGGAGGATCATAACATGAACAAATTAGTGTGTTGCAAGTCTTTTTTGGATGTAGAAGAACTTGCTATATGCAATGAAAATCACATGCAAAATATGTCATCAGCCTATACACCATGCGTGGCCTACCAATCAGCATCATTGATTGTCTGTAGGCTTGCAAGTTGCAATATGCTGAAATCACCAAACGTGTTTTTAACTTTTTTGCATAGTGAGACATAGGAAATTTCTCAATGAATGCTGCCATGCTCACTCTGATACAACAAAATCCCCTGAAACATGGCCCTTGTATTCCTTGTAAACATTTTCCATTTTTTTTTGGGAGGTGTCTTATTGCCAAGCAAGAAATACTTTTACTCTTTGGGATTCATATAATTATATTTTCAAATGTGGTGGTGTGTTCAAGTTATGGATTGATGACAGCCATGTTATTGACAACTTCATTGAGATGGTCTGTCCATGCTCCAATTGATGATTGTTTCATTTGTTTTCTCACATATAAAGTCCATGCCTTTTTAAGAACTGTGTAAGCAGGGGTCTTTTTTAAAACATGCATCATATGTTCCATTATTACACAGAATATACATAAAGTGACACATAATATCACAAACCAATTATCTAGGCATTGACTACAGGCATCCCCTTCTCACAGATATGAGTTGCACCAACATGTCATCCTTAGCCCTAATCTCCAGAGTGTCTACATTGTCTCTAAAGATTCTCATCCTAGCTGAGAACTGCATTGCTACCTGTGTCTTGAAGACTTTCATCTTTCCCAGGTCAAAAGGAGGGAAAATTTTCATTAAGTGTGGTCTTATGAAAGATATCTCTACTAGCCAAATGGTATTCTATATTTTTCTATCACGCTGCTTGATCATCCACTCGTCCCCTAGAGTGTCTCTCTTCTATTGCAGAGGCTGACAGAAATGATGGAAAACTTAGAAATGATTCATTAGTAAAATTCTAAAAGACTTGAGCTTCTTGACTATTCCAGAAGACATGCTTGAAAGTTTCTTCCCTGTGAAAAGCTATACAGCATTTATGTGACAAACACGAGTGCTACAAGCCTGCAACCTGTTCTTCTTTGCTAGCATTTGGTCAAGCACTGGTCATCTAAGATCTGAGAGCTTAAAAGAGGCTTTTATTTTCCAGATATGATGCCATCTTCTGATCCACCCGCCTTCTATATCCCAATTTCCCCATCTTTTATTTAACATTTCTACCATTGGGATATTTGGTCTCATCTTGTCATACAACGTTTTTGTCTCATATTCCAAAAATAATTTGTCAGAGAAACATTGTAATCCTTCCAAATTGGTTCTCGAGCATCTAGATTCAACTTGAAGAGAACGGATTTAAGAAAAAAATTGCTCAACTCTAAAAGAGCTTGTTTGAACTTTATTCATAACTGGCAGTCGTTATGATCTACTCAACATTCTCCACTCCAACTGAGAAACCATATGCTTTTCCCACATATCATGGGTGTGTGAAACCTCCTTTTAGTTAATGTTGTTGGTGCATATCAAGACAGAAGACCAATCTGTTCTTTAATAGAAGGAAATGTCTAAATGGATCTCATTATAGTTGTCAGATAAAATTTATGAATGACTCTGTGGGAGTAAGCTAAAAGGGGACAAACTCAACCATTTTTTTGTTGAAATTCTTCTTCAAATCTGGTAGGAATTTTGTCAGAGGTTATAGTTCCACCCAACTGATGGGAACTTCGACCATGGAACTTTGCCCTTATGCTTTTTAGATCATTTTAAATAGATCCAGATTGTTGGGATTTCAAAAAAATGAGTGGATCAGGGACTCACCTTAAAAGTTGAGTTTGTCCACTTTTTAATGCCCTCCCAATTCAGTCAGGCCGCAGAGTAAGAGTATGACTTGGACTTGTCAAAACCTTGTGCAAAAAACATTAAAAGAATAACAGAGAATTTTACAGTTTTTTCATTAATATGAAAATTAACAATATACATATAAATTTATAATGCACTTTTTAATATAAATTTGTTTCTAAGTTCTAATTATATAGTACATACTACAAAATGCCATGGACAGTCCTTGTCCTTGTTTTCCCTTTTTTAATGGTGATACCAACAAGTTTTGGATTCAAGCTCAGGGAGTCAAACTTGTTGAGTGTCAAAAACTCACAAGTCAAAGTCAAACTCATCATACCTCAATTTGACTCACCCGGGCTAAAGTTTTTACTGGGTTGTGTCCGTTCTTCCTGCATTCGGCACTATGTGGGGTACAACAGCAACTCACGAGACCCAATCATACTGGGAGAGTCCTGCTACTGTGGATTTCATTGCCAAATCCCATAGATTTTATGGTCCTTCCAACTACTAATTTTTATTTTTATGTCATATGGTGAGTTTACTAAATTCTTCTCATGGAAATCATCATTGTGAAATCTTTTGTCTTTGATATTGCCTAAGAAGGGGAGGTCCTCCAGTCCTTTCATTTGAAACTGACAACAATAGGCAATAATGGTGATTGCATTTGAATAAGTCACACGAGACCAATGAACTGACAAACAATTGGATCGCTAATGCAATGATAAAGTTGAAGAGTTGGAGACGGTAAATCACTTAAGATGTTAACACACCTCTCTTGCTCAAGGAAGTATATCAGGTCTCAATTTTGAGTCTAAATAAATCTAAGCTCTAGCCTCTTGATACCGATGTTATTGTTCTTATCTCAAATTCCATGGTCACTGTAGCCATTCAAGCTGTCTATTTAAGGAACTTACTGTCCTTTGTTACAAAGGAGGCAATAATTTAAGGGATGTATTGCCATTCACTTCAAATATCATTAGCACTTCATCTCTACCCTATATGTCTAATGTTATAGGTAATATTTCTTTTGAGGAAAATGAGATGGATTCCACTCAAAAGATAGAAGCCATGACATACAAATTAAGAATAATTTTCCCAACTAGCTAGATTCTTAAATCTCTACAATCTCCATTTTGTATCAAATTAACTAGCTAGGGTGTTTTCTTTACAATGTAGGAAAAAACTTGGAATTTAGTGTCCTTTTGTATATAGCTCAAAGAAGACTCCACAGAGAGCGCTGCTCCAAGAAAGGGAGTAAGAAAGTGATAGGATGTGGAGTCAGAGGCAAGGAAGGGAAGTAATGGGGCAAGTTTAACAATAACAAATGTTGCTAATGTCCTTGGCAGTAAAGTCTGGCATATAGGAGAAAACTAAATTGTATACGTGCTTCCAATTGTAAGTACAATTCAAGAAATGATAATAAACAAAATGCTTGTAACATTGTAGCTGAATTTTGGGGCAAGGAGCTTCCTTTCATATTAGTTGCATGTGTCTATCACAAGATTCGATCTTTTCACTTGCTTCCAAAATGGTTCTTTATCTGGAAATATTGTCCAACATAGGAACCTTTGTTTCCTTCTATTTATGCTGCACTTTATAGGCAAGCTGTAGCCATGAGCATCTATTCAGTTTTGGAGCCAGCAGCTCAAATCATAATACTTTGGTATGCTCTGTTACACACAAGGGCAGAAGTAAGATGCCAACTGGAAGAAATGCTAAATTTTTTGTAGTGCATTAGTTAACTACCTTCCATAGTACTTGTAGAGCCCCTTGGTTTATGTGCTTAAGCCACATGTATAACAAAACTTAGTTTTTAGATAAACACCTCAAGAAATCTCCATCATATCAAGATTTCCTAAGCTTATACTATTGATATGGCTGTGACTCAATTCTTTATCTCTTTATGCACTTTTTATTTTCTATACATAGATTTCTTTCAAGATGTAATAAAATATTATTACCTGTATAGTTAATGGAAATTGTCACCTTGTGTTGGTTCACTTAATTGAGCAGCAAAATTTAGGGCAGGGTTTTTTACTTTTTTATGCAATCCACTTTAGTGTACAAAGCCACTGAAGGTTGTTCAATAAATGTACGGAGGAAATTCTCTCTATGAGTTCTGGATGCTTTTATGACCGACTCAACCATCTTTGAAGTTTTCTTTAGGTTTGTCAGCAGCTGTGATAGTTTATTCCAATGTTTTCTACTTTTCTTCAGGTATACCATAGTTTTTTTTCTTTCTAAGGAATGCTAGTACCTTGCCAGCACCAATCAGCCCACAAAGGACAAACATGTCACAAGAGGGATTTGAACCAGGGTGGGAAGGATAAAAACTACTCCTCTTAACCATCTAGGCTAGACCAAATTGATACTTTTGAAACAAGGTCATGTTTGGTCAACTGTATTGGGACATTATCCAAGTCAAGCTTGGGTCCCACGGTTATGAATCATGGAGGTATACCCCTTATGTTCACATCTCGTGTGTTCCCATATGGGGTTAAAAACCCCCCTGCTTTCCCTGTGGAACAAACCTCAGTGAGATTTGAGCCCGGATGGCAGGGGAAAGGTCCTCTTGTTTTCCTGTTGCACCACAAGCTCATGTGCAAGTATATCATAGTTTATCACAATGCTGTAAACGTTCTTTAGGCCTGTCATCTTCTCAATGATTATGCTGGGGAAGCATTTTTATATTTAGATTTCTTCCTGAATGATTAACTGCTCCTTATATTCGAACTGACAACAAAATTTAGCAGAGTAGTTTTTTTTTCTTCATATTCTGGAATCTCACCATAACAACTGTGACATGTGGATTTCAACTTATAAAATTTTATAGTAGCAAGTAGAAGAAGGCTCATCATGTTATAACCAAATAAGGACGAAAAACTACCCATCAATTTACTTGAGTGGCAGCTTTGGGAACCTAGCCAGAGGTAAGTTTTAACAGTATCCCATATAAACTTTATTTACATCATTATTAAGATCCAAGACATCCTTGATATTTAGCTAGTTCTATCATGTATAGTCATCTCTTAAGCTATGGTTGTTTGATTTCAATACAAAAATTTTCAAAAATACTTGATGAGGTTTCAATACAAAACATTTTGGGAATGGGAATGGAAAAAACTTGAAGTCACGTTGGTCTTAAATTATCAATGTGCATTTTTATATACATAGTGGATTTTCCATGACAGCTCAGATTATCATTGTCCCATACTGTTCCTCTGCTCTGACAGTGTTTTGATCCTCATTGCAGGTGGGACAATTGGAACAAAAGAGCCGGTCTTCAAGAGTGCAGGAGTATTTGTACAGACATGTTGCATCAAGCAGCATTCCGAAAGGCATGCACTGCCTTTCTCTAAGGCTAGCAGATGAGTATACCTCTAATGCACATGCTCGGAAGCAGCTACCATTACCTGAATTAGTTCCATGCCTTACCGACAATTCATATCAACACTTCGTTCTGGCAACTGACAATGTGCTCGCGGCATCTGTGGTAGTCTTGTCAGCTGTGAGAAATTCTGCCAAGCCAGATAAGGTAGTCTTTCATCTCATTACAGATAAAAAGACATATGCACCAATGCATGCATGGTTTGCTTTGCATCCGATTTCTCCTGCCATTATTGAAGTAAAAGGCCTGCATCAATTTACCTGGTTATTGAAAAACAAAGTCCCTGTGCTGGAAGAGATGAAGAAGGATCATGAAATTAGAAGGCACTATGATGACAACAATTCAAATGGAACACGTCTTATTGATTCTCCATACCTAATGGCTGCGAAACTCCAGGCACAAAGCCCAAAGTACTTCTCAATATTGAACCATGTGCGCATATATCTTCCAGAGGTATGTAACATCTCCATTCATTTTAGGGGAAGCAATGCATGCTTTTGTGTCTTTAGGGACCAAACAAGTTCAGATCCTCTTCTTTTCCCCTTCTCTAATAATTCTAGGCCCAAAGAGACTATGGCCAAAACTCAGAGGGCAAATTCACAAGAAAAAAGAGATCCTTTGGTAAATAGCCTTGTCAAATTCACTGTCTTGCACCTGGTCTTGTCCATTGAGTTACACCACATCCATGGGCCAAGTTCACTCTGAGACTTCCACTTGATGAACATGGCAACATGTCTTTAGGGGGTTTTGACCCTTGCATCTGTGCACTGAAAGCACTTTTTTTAACCTCTTGACAACAACCTGCTTGACAGAAAAGAGAACCTATTAAATGATTTTACTAAAATCATTTTAGTGTGCAAGCAAGATTGAACAGACCCCCTCTCCTGTGGCTTCTCAAACCAAAAAGGCATCGTAGTAGAACAGATAAATGACATGAAAAGGATGTTTACTGTTACTATCCAATGTCACGTCTCTTAGGGATGCTTTGCAGTGGCTGTTGCAACTTGCAACTGACTAACTATTCTAATTTATCTTTGGCAACAACAAATTAAATTTGGACTTTGAAAGTAGGTCGTGAGATGCTTTAAATATCTTTTCAAACAACTCAAAAGTTGAGTCAACTTTATAGTTGGTAGAGACCTTAACAGAATTATGTGGAAAGAATATAAAACTTAACTAATCTGTCTGTCCAAAATGGCCCTTGGTGAATGCATTTCCAGTTCATTCGTTTCTAAAAAATGGATATCTTTACCCTTATGCTTTAGATTCTAAATGAGTTTCAGTTTCTGTGAACAGCTTTTCCCCAACCTCGAGAAGGTTGTTTTTCTAGATGACGACATTGTTATTCAGCATGACTTGTCTCCACTGTGGGATATAGACCTACAAGGCAAGGTCAATGGTGCAGTGGAGACATGCCGTGGAGAGGACTCTTGGGTGATGTCCAAGAGGTTCAAGAATTATTTCAATTTCTCACATCCTCTTATAGCAGACAATTTTGATCCAGAGCAATGTGCATGGGCATATGGTATGAACATCCTTGATCTACAAGCTTGGAGGAGGACCAACATCAAAGAAACTTATCATTACTGGCTTAAAAAAGTAAGAATAGTTTCAGATATGTTTTCCAGAGTCAGTAATTTCAATTGTGTTTTAAGTCACCAACCAACGTGAAACTTGTAATTATTACTTGCTTAACATGTTTATATTATGTTTTGCAGAACCTTAAATCCAATCTCAGACTCTGGAGAATGGGGACACTACCACCTGCACTGATTGCATTCAATGGGCTTGTTCATACCATTGACCCATCTTGGCATATGTTAGGATTGGGCTACCAGTCCAAAACCAATCTTGACAGTGTGCAAAGTGCTGCTGTCATCCACTACAATGGTCGAGCAAAGCCATGGCTAGACATTGCATTCCGTGAACTAAGGCCTTTGTGGGCCAAATATGTAGATTTTTCAGACGAGTTTATTAAACATTGTAATATTGTGGACTCTTAGTATTTAATATATATATTTTTAATTCGATCAATCCATTCTTCGGTATGATAAGCAGGTCGAGACAGTACAGGGATGAACAGTGAGCAATGTCATCCATGTCCTTTCTAGAAATATGGATGAGGTGTCAGCATTTCATGAGCGTCACACTCCATCGCCTTTGTAATTTGCTTTCTTTGTTCCCTTTTCATTTATATATGTATAAATGAAAAAGATTTGATTGCTCTTTTGGTTTTCTTTTTTTCTATCTCTATATAAATGAAAGATTTGATCACTGAGATCCTTATATTTTGTGGTTTATTGTTCAGACAACTGTTAAATGTCAGGTACAATACTGATTAGAATTCTTACAACCAAGTTTTATAGTTTTAAGAGATAAGTGTGGAATAACATAATTAATATAAATGAAAACCTTATACTTTTGATTGCCAACAACATAATTAAAATGAAAAATTATTTTGTTCATGTTATTGCATTTTTCCATCTACATTAAAAAAAGCTAACATATTAATACACTTATAAATGATATGTTTATATAAATATATTTTTGATGGAAAGTCGAAAGGGTTAATTTTAGTGGTTGGTTAGTGTTACATTTTCATCCATCATCCTTCCTACTAATAGAGGAGCATATGAACTAATTATGGGTTTCTAAATTTTATCCCATGGTTATATTATGAATTCATAAACTATAAACATGCAAGTGCAGATGTATAATTGTAAAACACAGAGGAAATAAATTCTTTTTTTTTAATAGAAACGTTTGAAGAGCTTTTGATTATATATAAAAAGAAGAGTACAAAGAATACACATAGGATTGCTCCCATAACAGGACATCATCCATTACACCTTGTTCATCTTTCTCTAACTTGTAGATATCATGAAAAATGCCTAACCTGTGGAAGCTATATCTTCTTGCATATTGTCCGAGCAAAAATATGCAGAAGCAAAGCATTGCATAAACAAAACATAGAAGGGAGCTTACTGTCTGTCCAAAATGAGACTTCTAACAAGAGAAAATAGACTGACAAAACCTATTCTATACTTTCGGGAGGCTAATTCCTTTGGCGAAATATCCAAATAGTACATATAACTAAGAGACCACAAAACATGATTCATAATTTATGCAGAAACAGAGTGTAACCCAAAACTAGGAGTCTAGTGCCGAAGGCATGCTTCCAGGAAGTTGTTTTCATCATTCACTGTGCGCCTATCCTTCGTTGAGTGTGCTCTTACTTGTAGCCTCGAGTTGACCAGTTCATTTTTTAGCACATCCAGTTTTCTGCCAACTTCTAGAATTTTACTGATTGTATCCTCCATTTGTCCATCTTTTATGTCCGTAGCCTCCAGCTGAATTTTTTTTATGCCCACAGTTTCTTTTATGCCCATAGTCTCCTTTATGCCCGCAACTTCCTTCATGCCCGTAGCCTCCATCTGAACAACTTCACTTATGCCCGCATCCTCCATCTAAGCTTCCCTTACAGAGGAAGTAAATTCTATCCATGCACACACAACACATTTACAAACATAATTATCACAGACAAAATAAAACGTTGCACATCCAAATACAAACATAATACTTATATTCAATTAAAGAAGATCCAAGCAATTGGTTGTGTAAGCGCAATTTTCCATTAAACCATAGGCACTTTGTTCAACATATACTCTTTTTGTCGAGAGACCACCCCCAAGTTAGGTTATGAGACCACTAGGACAAATGAAACATCTACATGATTTTTTTTCTTAGCACATAACCCATTTTTTTGTTGTCTATGCTTAGCCAAATGCTCATCCAGAGCTTTACAAAAATCTCAAGCAACCATCACAACCATGGCACTCCTTCCATCTACCCCACACAACACAAGGAAAGCATTTCCCTTCACTGATCCACAGTTCTCTCAGGAAATCCAACCCTTACAGTGTTTAACACTGTGTGTAGTAGGAGTCCAATCTATTGTATGTTATTAGAGAACCTCATGTGGTGTTAATTCTTGGATTCTCAAGCATGCAAAAGTAGCAGAACTTGATGGGTAAATGTTCTTTGTTTGTCCAAGCTCTATGCTCACCTACAACCATCTATTTTCCCCTCAAAGCTGTAGCTTTGTTTCCAAATTTGAATTTCCGAGTTATCCACACTTTGATAATGGTAATGGTAATTAACCGCAAGAGGAAGAACTCTACGTAGTGTAAATCTGCATGATAATAACAGATGATGACAAAATGAATGGTTGACTCCAAAGGATATGAGAGAATGGTGACAAGACAACTCACACAACTTTTGACCATAAAAGAAAGGACCCTTACAACAATCATAGAAGTATATTCATCCCATGCTTCCATAACTACATGAGAGGACTTTCTCCACCAACCTACCACATGCACTTAATGATTGAATTTAATAATCAAAAGAAAGTAATTGGCCTATTCAAAGCACATGTCAGCAATTGGATGATTTCTAAGGTTGACACTTGACAATTGATTTAATTTTCCATGGGCCATCTTTCTTCTTTTCCTCTAGTGGAATCATAACCCCTCTAGTTCTCTTTACACAACTATCTTGAACCATTTATATAATTTTCTGTTGTGAACCAACCCGATTCACACACTAGTTATCTAAAGGACAAGTAAAATAATCCATAATGGATAAAAATAAATATATAATGAGTAATATAAAGATGATATATTTTACAAATGATGGGCCCACTATTTATATAGCTTGGGCACCTATTTTGAGGAGTCGCGTTCGCTTAAGTTTAATTTTAATTATTATTAATTTGTGTTATTTATTATTTATGTTCATAAAAATGCCACCCCCTTTAAAGGGAGCTTTGTCCTCAAAGCTAATTTTGCTTATATCATCTTTATTTTGGATTTGTGTTGAAGCAATGACTTGAGATATGCAATCTGGATTGATTCCTTTATCTTGATATGTACCTAGATTTTTGTGTGTGTTGTAATTCCTTTTGCTTGAGCGACAAGCTTCTCAATCCCTGCAACTTGTAATTACTTCCCTTCCATCTAAATTTCATATACTGTTCTTGTAGGTTGGTAGCGTAGGTGCCTCATTGCATTAGCCATTTAGCTCCCAACATAATATCCACTCCTTTGAGTGATAATGCATAACACTTGAGTTGTAGATTTAAGTCTTGTATTTGTAAATGAGCTTTATGGCATTTCCCTACTTCTTCCACATGTCCATCATCGATAATTGATATCACAAGATTCTTCACCGCGTATACAAAAAGATTAAGTTTTGTAATGTCTCCTCCCTGAGGGTTCCATGGTCATCCTTCTAACCCATTTAATCGATATGGGTTCTGTAAAAAAAATCAATAAATTGTAGGGATTAATTTTGGTGTATCAATTGTCTAGTTTAATTAAATTCAAAACTTAGAGAAGTTGTGTAATTCATAAATTATAAATATTTGATTATTATTTAATAGTGTGATGAGTGGATAGGCTTGGGTGGCCCAGGAGGGTGCATAGGTGATTTATTGGACTCTATGAGTTGTCTTCCAAAAAAGAAACTAGAAGAAAAGAAGATAAAATCAAGAAATCAACTAAAAGCTGGAAGGCAACATAAAAGCAGGAAAGCATAGAAAAACAGAAAGCATGAAAACACAGAAAAGAAGGAAAACAAAGAAAAACATAAAAGCACTAGAAAAGCAGGAAGACAAAAAAAATCAAGGAAAAACAGGAATTTCCAAAAGGAGGAAAAGCATAAAGACAAGAAAGCAAGGAAAAAGAAAGATAAGCTGCAAGTCCAAAATTAGTCAGTGAGAGTGCATTGGATGAGGCTAGTCACCACATGCATTACATCTTGAAGCCAAATCAACTTATAAAAGGAGGGGCACACCCACTCATATCTTTTCCTCGTTTGATTATTGCATTGAATAGCTCAGAGCTTTTCAAGACTTGGGAGATGTGCCCCTAGTCACCAGTTGGGAGATGTGCTCCTTCTGTTCATCATTCTAGTTGATGATTCAACTATACCACGAGGAGGATGGTATTCAGCCTTTCTCGTTGAGGAAAATTGCAGGTCCAATTCTCTTCCAGACAAGCGAGTTCTTGTTCTATCAATGTTGAATATATCCAGTGAATTTAGTGAGCTTTATGCAATGTTTAGTAATTGTCTATGATATTGAGTAAAGATAGTGATTTCATGTATATTTTCTACTATAATCACAACCCTGTGATGCTTATGGACTCTTCTGCAAGTTAATGATATCAATTTTTTTCATGTCCTGCAAATTTGTCGTTCTTTTCAATGGATTTTTATCTCTATGCTCGTTGTGTTGTCAAATCTAGCTAGTTTTATGAATTGATGCAATAAACAATCTTCCACGTATCCAAATTGCATTTTGTGCATTGTTGCAGGTTTTTAAGACTCAGATGAACCCATCGCAAGCTCTGTATCATAAATTCATGACCCTCTTGAATCATTTGGAAATTCTTGGAATTCAACTAGTCGAGTTGTCTTGAAACTAGTAATTTATTTTCTAGCTTCCAAACTGAACCCAGTTGAGCCTAATTTTTGGTCTCATTGTTGTTATAGTTGGTTGGGGGTATTTGCAGGCCAACTACTTCTAGAAATGCACCATAAGCCATTGGGTTCCACATAAGTCCTGGGGATATTGCCTCAAAGTCTTTGGCTTTGCTAAAGGGTCATCCCAAGCATGATGCACCTAGAAAATGTGTAGCTGTCGGAGTTGGGAGTCTATCTCAGGATCCTATAGGCTATCCTAAGGCTGCAGTTAACCTCAGTATCATGTTTGGGAAGAGTAGGAAGAGTCTTGTTGTATTTGAAGAAATTCTGAACAATCTAGCTAGTTTTTCCTTGTAATTTTTGCCTAGTGTGCATTTTTCTAGAAAATGTACATTACAGTGGTATCAGAGTATGGTCCTCTGAACCTGCTCGTTATTATCCTTGATGAGTCCAAAGAGAAAAGAAACCGCTAAAAGGAAAGACCCAGAAGAACCCCTTGTAGAAGAAGAGGTTGACTCCATTGAACGAAAGCTTCAAGGAGAAAAATAGATGTCTAACATGGATGAAAGAGAAGAATTCAAATATTTTGTTCAGAGCATCCTGAAGGGCATGCAAGAAATATCCCATAACATCATCCGGTTGGGTCAAGAGACTCGAGAATTCCTTGCCAAGCTATTGGTAAGAAAAGAGGGAGAAGGGAGCAACAATGGCTCTCAGCATGAAGGAAAGAAGGTCTTTGACGCATTAGAGGAAATTTGGATGAAAAATGAGCTTTTAACCCTAAAGTACAATTTCTTGTCATCACATATTAGCCAATCAAAATGCTTTAAAATTCAACCAAGGTGCATGTAAAAAAATTGGAGGGAAAAAATAAAAACTACTTTTTTGGATTGTATTTTCAACTTATATCCTTGTAGGTTTAGTGAAATTTCAAGTGAGGGCACTCGTTGGATGCATAATTAAATTATGCATCCAATGAGTGCCCATGTTGCATACTTTTAACAACATCCACAACATGAAAAATCGAAAATACATTAAAAAACGTGTTTTCTCTCACTAGAAACATGCTTTTTAATGTATTTTCGATTTTTCATGGTGTGGATGTTGTTAAAAGTATGCAACATGGGCACTCGTTGGATGCATAATATAATTATGCATCCAACGAGTCCTCCCGCTTGAAATTTGAGTAAACCTACAAGGAGATAAGTTGAAAATACGATCCAAAAAAGTAGTTTTTTTACTCTCTCTCTACTATTATCTTATTATTTTCCTTAGAAGGTATATTTTTTACCCAAATTTCCTCTAATGAGACTCTCTTTTAAAAAACGGGGCCTCACAATCGACCTCATGAGTTCAAAAGTGATATTAAGAATCAACCACAGCCTACCATGCCCAAATTCACTGAAGAGAATAAAGAGGAACCAAAAGTGCAAAATGAATCCATTGCTACATGGGAGGATCACTATGTAGAGTAACAAACTCTGAATGAATATTGCAGGATAGCATTTCCCTTCAAGGAATTATGTGAAGCCCAATACAAGGTCCATCCAAGAGGGGGAAACATGATGTCTGCACAAAATTTTGAGTTGAAGAATGTCATCGGTAAGATCTCTCTTCCATATTTTGATGGTTCATCCAAGTGCATGGATCCAAAAATTGGATACATATTTTCATTTGAAGCCCATGGCCGAAAGGGATGCCATCAAAATGGCTTCCCTACATCTTGATGGAGAGCCAATGACTTGTGGTTCCATGGCATGAAGACCTTGGGTCACGACCAAGTGTCAACCAATGAGGAGTTCACTAGAATATTTGCCGATATATTTGATCGGAAGGATCTTGAGACATCCTTCAGGGAGCTAGCGCATCTGATACATATAGGAACTCTCGAGGCATATATTTATGAGTTCCAGAAGCTAGCTGTGATGGTATCAGACATATTTGAAGCTCACTTAATCCTCTTATTCATAGAAGGATTACTGGATCCATTGAAGGGGTTGGTTAAATCCTATAGACCATCTAGTCTATAAGATGCAATGAGCAGAACTAGAGATCTATAGGATGCCATCCCAAGAACACGATTTCATTCCAAGGCTACTGTACCTACCAAGTTCAAGAGTCAAAGACCTCCCCTGAGGAGCTTGACTGGCACTCTCAAGAAGGAGAATAATTTCAGAGATCGAGATGAATTAAGGAGGAGAAAGTTATGTTTCACTTTTCAGGAACCATGGGTTCTAGGCCACATGTGTGCCAAGGGAAAGGCACATTACATTGAGGTCTTCTCAGAGAGCGAAGTTGAGGAGGATGAGGAGGAGCCAGTTGAAGTAGATGGTGATTATGAGATTGCATGTGAAGAACAACTGCCATGAGCAAGTGGAAAGATTGCATTCTTGGTAGGATTACCTCGCTTCCACACTCTCAGATTCAAAGGAGTGGTTTAAGGACAAAGGGTTACAATTTTGGTTGATGGAGGTGCTACTCATAATTTCATTGATCCATCCTTGGTGGAAAGAAGGAAGTTGTCTACTGAAACCTTTGAAGGTTTCACAGTCATCATACCAGGTAATAAATCCATGGATTGTACTATATGGATTCCTAAGTTGCAAGTAACCATAGGAGATTATACCTTAACATATAGTTTTTATGTTGTGAATGTGGCCGACACTAACTTGGTGTTGAGAGTGGAATGGTTGTACTCCACTGGGGAGCATTCCATGAATTATAAGGTGCCTCAGATTCACTTCAAATATTATGATGGGAAGCAGATAGTTTTGCAAGGAATCAACACCTATCCAAATAAAGTGGTGTCCTCACACAATATGAGATCAATTTTGAGGCATGGAGACATTGAATGGGATGTTGATTGCCTCATCACCACTCAAGGCACCACCATATATGTTTCACAACACCTTGAGGACATAAAGGGATTGCTTCGAAAGAATGAGAAGGTTTTTGGAGACCTTCCTCATGGCAGGCCACCAGATAGAGGAGTAGAGCATGTAATTGAATTGGAGGTGGGAACACAACCCATCATGAACCACCCCTATAAGCACCCCAAGAAGTTTAAGGATGAAATTGAGAGGGATATTAAGGAACTTCTTGAATTAGGACTTATCCGACCAAGTTCAAGTCCTTTTGCATCTTCAACAGTTTTAGTGAAGAAGAAAGACTGAACACTGAGGATTTGCATAGATTATCATGATCTAAACAAGAAGACCATTAAGAAACGGTACCCAATTCCAAGAATTGATGAGCTGATGGATGAGATGCACTGGGCTAAGTTATTTTCCAAGATAGATCTCTGTTTTGGTTACCATCAAATTAGAATGAGAGAGGAATACATACAGAAGACAACTTTCCGCTGTCACTATGGACACTTCATTAGAGAAATTTTGAGGTAAAAAATGGGCCTCAAAGCAAAAGAAATGTACTATAAAAATCAACCAGTAGGATTCAAGGTGATGATGTCAACCATGGGGGATGAATCACCATTTTTGGGTAAAAAGTAAAAAGGTAAAAATGTCAAAGTGAAAAAACTACTTCTTCAATTCGTAGTTTCAACTTATCTCCTTGTATATTCACTGAAATTTCGATCACGAGCAGCTGTTGGATGTGGAATTCAATTCCGCATCCAACGAGTACCCACTCGACATACTTTTGATGGACCCCGCTGCCTAAAAAGGAAGAAATACATGAAAAAATGTGATGATGATGTCATCATCACGTTTTTTCATGTATTTATTCCTTTTTGGGAAGTGGGGTCCATCAAAAGTATGGCGAATGGATACTCATTGGATGCGAAATTGAATTCCCCATCCAACGACTGCTCGTGATCGAAATTTGAGTGAATATACAGGGAGATAAGTTGAAAATACGAATTGAAATAGTTTTTCTTTTTTCCTCCAAAATTTAATGAGGTATGCTAATATTATTTTATTATTTCCACTATTATTTTATAATTTTCCTTAGGAGGCCAATTTTAGACCTCAAAATTTCTCTAATGTGATTTTTTAGACATGCCCTTTGGCTTGACTAATGCTGTAGCTACAGTCCAATCTTGCATGAACAAAGTATTTAACAGGAAGCTCCGTAAGTATGTGTTAGTGTTCTTCGATGATATTCCGATTTATAGCAAGACTTGGGACGAACACTTGCAACATTTGGAAGCTGTACTAACCATTGTAGCAGATTATTGTATGTAAAGTTGTCCAAATGTGAGTTTGGAATGAAGGAGCTACTGTATCTTGGTCATGTGATTGGACAAGATGGGGTAAAAGTCCACATGGAGAATATCCAGACTATTCTTGATTGGAAAATCCCCAAGAATGTGACTGAGTTGAGAGGATTCATTGGGATCTGCACCTACTATAGAAAATTTGTCAGGGGATTCTCTCAGTTGACAACACCCTTGACCGACCTTACAAAGAAGAAAGCTTTTTGTTGGTCCGTGGAAGTTGAGAAGGTTTTCAACAAAATGAAGGAAGTAATGAGTAGTTTCCCGGTCCTTGCCTTACCTAATTTCACTCATCCATTTGTGCTTGAGTGTGATGCGTTTGGTGAAGGCATTGTAGCAATTTTGATGCAAAATCCCCATTGCTTTTCAGAGCAGAAAATTGCAGCCACATCAAAGGAACTATTCAATCTATGATAAAGAAACACTGGATATTATGCATGCATTGGCCAAGTTCCGACAATACTTGGTGGGGAGTAAGTTTATTGTCAAGACTGATCACAACAGTTTAAGGAATTTATTGACACTAAATGATCTCAATGACAGGCAACAAAAATGGGTGAGTAAAGTTCAAACCAATGATTTTGACATAGAGTACAAGAAAGAGAAAATGAATGTAGTTGCATATGCACTTTCTAGCAAGCCAACCCTTTCCTTAATGCAATTTCCCGTTGATTGGAAGGTTTAATTAACAATAGAGTATTCTAGAAATAAGTTTGCATGTGAGCTGCTAGATGTTTGGGTACATGATGATGCATATGAGGTTCTCCGTGATGTCATATACTACAAGGACAGCATCTTCTTGGTGTCAGGATCAAACTCGAAAAATAAATTTTTAGAAGCTGCTCATGATGCACCCTTAGCTGGCCACCTTGGCTTCTTGAAGACATATAGAAAGGTGAGAGAGAGGTTCTCATGGAAGGGACTCAAAAGTGATGTGATGAAGCATGTGAGGTAATGCATTGCATGCCAAGAAAACAAGGTGAAGCATATACATCCTCCTGGCTTATTACAACCTCTACCCATTTCGGAGCAAAAATGGGAGAGTATCGGCATGGATTTCATCACTGGCTTGCCAAAAGTTCAAGGTAAAGATTGTATTTTTGTGGTGGTTGATAGGCTAACAAAATTTTCACATTTTTTTCTATTACATCCACTATTGCAGCAAGCCAAGTTGTTGGTCTCTTCTTTCGATAAGTATTCAAGTTGCATGTCTTGTCCAAAACCATAATAAGTGATAGGGACAACAAATTCACAAGTGCATTTTGGCAATAATTGTTTAAGTTGGTTGGGACAAGCTTGGATCTTAGCACAATCTATCATCCTCAAACTGATGGTCAAACTGAAAGGGTGAATCAATGGCTTGAAGGATATCTCAGGAACTATATCATGGGGCAACGAAAATCCTAGGTTACATGGTTGCACATGGGAGAATTTTGCACCTACAACACAACTTTCCACATATCCACTGGCATGGCACCTTTCCAGGCCTTGTATGGGTATGATTCTCCCATATTTGTAGATATGATTTTTGGAGATTGTAGGGACCAAAAGGAAAAGGATTGGATTCAAGAGAGTCAAGAAATTTTGAGAGTACTCAAGGACAACTTGCAGAAAGCTCAAAATCAACAGAAAATGTATGCAAATAGGAACATGATAGAGCATAGTTTTCAAGTTAATGACTTGGTGTACTTGAGGTTTCATCCATACAAGCAATCTTCATTGAAAGGAAAGGGGGATGAAAATTTAAAACCAAGGTTCTATGGTCCTAACAGATTTGTGTAGAAAATAAGAGAAGTTGCTTATGAGTTGGATCTTCCAGAAGGAAGCAAAGTACACAACATGTTTCATGTTTCTTGTCTTAAGAAGGCAGTTGGAAAGCAAGTGACAATATCAACAAAGATTCCACCATTGGATGATGAAGTATAACTAATCTTGGTACCAGAAATGATTATGCAAACAAGAGAAAGAAAGCTGAGAAATATGACCATCAAAGAATAAAGAATATCTTGTTTTGTGGAAATACTTGCCTAGTGAAGATGCAACATGGGAGGGTGAGTAAGTGTTGCACCATCCAGAACTACAATTTCTTGAGGACAAGCAATTTTGGAAAGGGAGGACTATAATGTCCCCTCCCTAATGGTTCCATGGTCATCCTTATAACCCATTCAATCCCTATGGGTTCTATCAAAAATTCAATAAACTGTAGGGATTAATTTTGGTGTATGAATTGTCTAGTTTAATTAAATTCAAAACTTAGAGAAGTTGTGTAATTCATAAATTGCAAATATTTGATTATTATTTAATAGTGTGATGAGTGTACATGCTTAGATGGTGCATAAGATATTTAGTGGACCCTATCAGTTGTCTTCCTAAAAGGAAGCTGGAAGAAAAGCAAAGAAAATCAAGAAATCAACTAAAAAGATGGAAGGAAGCATAAAAGCAGGAAATCAAATAAAATCAAGGAAAAGCAGGAGTTTCCAAAAGCAGGAAAAGCAGACTAAAGTAGAAACGCAAGAAAGCAAGGAAAAAGAAAGATAAGTTGCCAGTCCAAAATTAGTCAGCAAGGGCGCATTGGATGAGGCTAGTGACCACATGTACTACATCTTGAAGCCAAATAAACTTATAAAAGAAGGATGAGTTCACCCACTCACATATTTTTCGAGTTTGATTGTTGCATTGAAGAGTTCAAAGCTTTTCAAGACTTGGGAGATGTGCCCCTAATCACCAGTTGGGAGATGTGCCCCTTATGTTCATCATTCTAGTTGAGGATTCAAATAGACCATGAGGAGGAAGGAATTCAACCTTTCTCACTGAGGAAAATTATAAGTGGAATTCTCTTCCAAACAAGCGAGCTTATGTTCTATCAGTGTTGAAGACATATAGTGAATTTAGTAAGCTTTATGCAATGTTTAGTAATTGTCTATGATATTGAGTGAAGATAGTGATTTCATGTATATTTGCTGCTATAATCACATCCCTGTGATTTTTATGGACTCTTTCTCAAGTTAATTATATCAATTTGTTTCATGTCCTGAAAATTTGTCTTTCTTTTCAATGGATTTTTATCCCTATGCTCGTTGTGTTGTCAAATCTAGCTAGTTTTATGAATTGATGCAATAAATAGTCTTCCACATATCCAAATTTAATAATGTGAGTTGTTGTAGGTTTATAAGACTCACATGAACCCATCCCAATCCATGTATAACAAATTTGCGACCCTCTTGAGTCATTTGGAAATGCTTGGAATTCAACTAGTTGAGCTGTCCTAAAACTAGTAATTTATTTTCTAGCTTCCAAAATGAACCTAGTTGAACCTAATTGTTGATATCTGTGTTTTTATAGTTGGTTAGGGGTATTTTCAAACCATCCACTTCCATATATGCACCGTAATCCATTGGGTTCCACATAAGTCCCGGGGATATTGCCTCAGAGTCTTTGGATTTTCCAAAGGGTTGTCCCAGGCGTGATGCACCCAAAAAATGCGCAACTGTCGAAGTTGGGAGTTTGTCTTAGGATCCTATAGGCTATCCTAAGGTTGTATTTAAACTTAGTATTAGGTTTGGAAATAATAGGAAGATTCTTGTCGTGTTTGAAGAAATTTTGAACAATCTAGCTAGTTTTTTCTTGTAATTTTTTCCTAATGTGCCTTTTTTTGAAAAGGTACATTACAGTTGCTAGTGTAGGTGCCACACTGCATTACCCATTTAGCTCCTAACACCATATATACTCCTTTGAGTGATAAGGTATAACAATTGAGCTGTATATTTAAGTCTTGTATTTGTAAAGGAACTTTATGACATTTCCCTACTTCTTCCACATGTTGATCATCGATAGTTGATATCGTGAGATTCTTCACCGGGTATACAAAAATATTAAGTTATTTTCCCCTTTTGATATCCACCAAATTGTGTTTATTTCCATAATCAATTAAAATTGTGATTTCTTTATTCTTAATAGTTCATGTAAGTTGTAACCTCTTTGTTCCTATCTTTTCTAATTTTGTCGCTTGGGATAAGAGTTGTTCATCCTTAATGTTATCAAAATGTCTCAAATGGGGGGGAATATATTTTCCTGTGAGTAATTAAGTTTCTTCCTTTTGGGTGGAAACTTTATTACACGTCACTGAATAACTCTTATGAACAACTCAGTGTCATCCTTAATGTTATCGCAATTTCTCAAATGGGTTGGAATGTATTTTCCTGTGAGTAACTAAGTTTCTTCCTTTTGGGTGTCAACTTTATTATGCGTCACTGAAATTTTTTCTTTACAAGCTTGTTGGGTGTATGTGATTGTTGCTATTGATACCTTGGGTGAGTTTGTATCCAAATCAGAGTCTAATGTATCTTCCTTGGCAGAGACCTACACTTCTTTCCCATCTATAATTTTGCACTGAGATGTATGACAAAACATACGTCCTTTATGACCTATGATCCATTTTTTGCCACATCGATGACAATTTTTTGTTTGTTTGTTTGTTTGTCATTGTCATGATAACTGATGGGTGTGTTTGATTCCTTTTCAGCTTTATATCCATATGATTGGGAATTGTTACACTTAGGTCTTGGTGACCAGTTGTCTCTGTAATATCTGCATTGTGTCTCTTTTTGTTGTAAATAACCCTTGTCAAGGTTTTTTTCCATGACTTTTTAAATTTTCTTCAATAATTTTGCTTTACGCCTAGCCTTATCCAAGTTTGAGATATTGTGTAATTCTAACTCATCTTTTATGTATGGTTTAAGCCCATGTACATACGTATGGAGTCATTGATCATCCGTTAACTTTGGTACTCGTGTTGCTAAGGCTTCTCATTCGTAAGTGTACTCCTCCACATCCCCACTTTGCTGTAGTTTGGTGATTTTTGCCAAAAAAATATTTCTCGATCACATCTTGAAATATTTTTAAAAAGTTATTTTTGAACATGTTCCAACTGTAGGATCACACCTTAGTGATAATTTTCCACCACATATACCAATTATATTCATGGAATTCAAGTTGCATCGAGGCATATTTTATCTTCTCGACATCAGATTGGATTTTATGTATGAAAACAAAATCTTCTTCCTTATTGATCCACGCCACACTCTATTTTGTCACGCCATCAAAATTTGGTAACTCTAGCTTGGGCCTCAATGGATATCCACTCATTTGATGCATTGACCTCGAGTGTGGTTGATTGAGATTAAGGGTCGAAAAGTGGTTGTGATCTGCATAGTTTGATGGAATTTCAAATTTGAATAAATTTAGATGAGGTTTAGTTGTATCAAATAGCCCAGGGGGGCTAGTTTATTTTTGGTGAATCGATATTGACAGAACCATCTCTTTCCAATGTTGTGAACCAACCCGGTTCACATACTGGCTATCCGAAGGACAAGTAAAAATAATCCACAATGGATAAAAATAAATATATAATGATTAATACGAAGATGATATATTTTATAGTTGATGGTTTTCTATTTATATGGTTTGGGCACCTATTTTGAGGAGTCACATCCTCTTAAGTTTAATTTTAATTATTATTAATTAATGATTATTAATTTGTATTATTTATTATTTATGTTCGTAACATTTTCCAACATAATAATTATATATCTTTTGAGTTAGCATGACAAGCCAACCATACGAATCAATTAAAAGTATTTATATCATACATTCCTAGCCATTCACTAGTCGGGCCTTGGCCTTGAGCTCCGCACTAGGGATTCATACTAGTATATTTACATCATTTATATAATTTGATTTAATACGTTCCAAGTCAAAACTGGTGGTATTACAATTAGCTCTATTGATTGTTGCTAGGTGTTTGATTGGTTTTATGCCAATTCAAAAATCCCTGATTTAGGTGCCCTAGTCTATGCTGATAGCTTTCGTAGGGATGCCATCAACAAATGTGGGGAAACATCCATTAGGTATCTCTACCAGGTCTTCCTTGGAAAAAATATTATTGTTCGGAGCGAAAACTATAAATATAGAAAATAGAAGAATCACCAAGAGTGGCATCTTATATGGAGTTGAATATAAGTTATATATATATATTTTGGCAGAGACCAAAAACACAAAATTCTAGTGAATTTTCAGTTATGCTTGCAATACTTCTTTTGGGATTTTTAGACCTTATTTTCATATGAATAAAAGTACAAGGGTATATGAGCACTAGAAATTGTCCTTTCGTTTTGTCACATGATCAACAAGAAAACTTTAGTGTGTAACATCAAGAAATCAACTTCCACTACCATCTAGTTTGGTTTCTCTCACTTTGTGTTGGTGCCTTTCCAGTGAGAGGATGCTATCCCTAGGTAAAATTAAGGAAATGATATGCAATGTTGATTAGAAATTAGACCTTGGATGTCTGAAATAACTTATTGATAGGTGTAGGAATGAGAATTTAAGTGTGATTGCTAGCAAGTTAGGGTACATATAAAGACTAACATGAATCAAATGAACCAAATAGTTATGTGAATCTGTTGTAAAGAAGCTCAAATATGCAATGATTATTTGCAAATTTTAATTTATCAAGCCCTGAAAATGAGAAACAAGTGGTTTGGGGTAGTAATAAATACTACACTCATTTGTCTGGTGCCTTGATAGATTGGGTTAATAGAGGAAAGGGGAGAGGAATTCTACAACAAAGACTTGGTGAATTTTACTCCTACAAAATGAATATGAATATCACAATCAAAAGAAAACACTGAGAACACCACCATAATGATACATACTCCACATAAAACAATAAATTTTGACAACCAAAAGGAAATTTCGGCATTACCAATATAAAAGTGCATCTAAAGATTGAGAACAATTTGATATCAACTCTCTAAATTCTTACCATACCATTTCATTGCACCATTGCTAACTCCTAAAAAATGCTTGAATGAGAGAATGGCAAGAATAAAAATGGGAAAATACATAATGATGATCAATTAAAAAAAACCGGTCATTCTCTTATTGAAATGAGATTGGAGAGGTGCAATAAACAATAAGTTATGAATGGATTAATAGGTTAAAAATAGAATAGGTAAGCCTTATGGGAGTGTTCCTCCTTGATAAGTGTAACTCCCAAATGAATGCATGTAATATGGTTATCTAGGGAAGTGTGCCCTCACTGAGAAGTGTAACTTCATTAATTCAAACTTGATTTCTGCCCAAAATGGAATGCAACTCCTCTCATTTAGTGTTTTCAAAGTGCATAGGGAAGTGCACTCAAGATAGGTGTCGTTCCTAGGATATTTCAGATCTATTGTGCCTTAATGTAGTAAGGGAATGTCAGAGTTGTTGTGCCTTAATAACCATCTTTATTGTTTGTAAATATTCTATCAAAACAACACCCATAATAGATGTGATTGTTTTCCTTGGTGCACCCTCATTGAGAAGTGTGCTAATCTAGGGAAGGATTTTGTTTGTGTGGGATATGTGGTGATAGAAAAAAGAGAACAATGACCTAAGAATTAGGTAAAATAACACAACAATGTACTTATGCACCATGTTGATAGCAAATGTTGTCAATCTCAGAGTATGTTGAGTGTACTTCGGGAGTATGGTGATGCAAAAATCCCTATTTGGTATTAAATGGTTCTTAAAACCAATATATATTATAAGGGCATATTTAGTATTAATAATGTGTTAGGGTTCGACCCTAAACCCCCTACTTTATCAATGTACAAGGTCATAAGGTCCATTACATAGTTAGTTGCTACTCTTTAGTAAATAAAGCCCCCTAGGTGGTTGACCCTCATTAATAGTTGGACCACATGTAGTTAGAACGTTGGCTACTGAAGCGCTATGTATATAGTAGTAAGATATGTAATGTTGAGTCAATAATTGTCATTGTATTTGGAGCTTTTCTCTTGGAGGTTTCCCCCTTGAAGAGGAAAGTGAACATATCTATTTATTTTATTTATTCTCTATTGTGTTTTTCTATCTTTTCTCTGAATTTCTAGGTTTAAGTATATTACAAGTGGTATCAAAGTTCTTTTTTGGGTCAAAAGGGAAGAATTTTTAAAACTAGGCTTTGGTTCTTTAAAATGAGTCATCTTGGCATTTCTGCTCCAAATGTTTTTCCTGTCTAGTTTCAATGTCTAAAATTCGTAGGGTACAAAAATGACATATGGAAGTAACGTGTATCCAAATTTCAACATTTGGTTCACTATAATGTTGGAGATATACTCTTTGTAAGTTCGGGTTTGTTACTAATATGTAAGGCTCCTTCAAATGAGTCATCTTGGCATTTTCGCTCCAATTTTTTTCCTGTGAAGTTTTAGGGTTTAAAATTTCATGGTTACATAGAGTACACAAAAGTAAGATGTGTCAAAATTTCAGCTTATGGGTTGCTACACTTTCATGGATACACTTTGTGTAAGTTAGGCATTTTGACTGGCCCAAAAACTATCCTTAAACACGTGTTCTGGGAAAAAATATTATATCCGAAGTCTTAAAACTCCAAATTGAGTACCACCAGTTGTATTATAAAAAATAGATACCAAAGTATTTATGGTAAAAATTTCATATTTGGACTTGAAAAGATGGATGCGTGGCAAGATGTACAAGTTCACCCTTATGAGAAGGTAAAAATCGACAAATTTTGGGAAAATTACCCTAATTTTTTTTGGCACATCAAAATTTAGTAAATCCTATGGAATTGTAGAGTAGACATATTAGAGTATTTCAAAACAAAATTTTAGATTTAGAGGTGTAGAAATTTCACAGTTACAGAAGCCTCCATACCATCTCCAAATCAGGGTTTACAAGGACTTGTGTTTATTTATAAATTTTGGCCTCAAACCATACCTTGAAAAGTAAGTTATGTTGGAGAACCTCTTCACATTGAACCATAGAATCGAAAATAAAATAGTAGAAGGGAACTGTACTCCAAGAAAAGAGGTGGTGTCTAAAGACACTATTACATCACTTAAGAACAACACCCTATGATCATAACATCACAATGCATTCTTCAATAAATCATGAATCGATATCAACGCAACCCTCAGGGTTGTTATTTTATAGTCTCCACATCTAAAACAATCCCTTGAAGTGAGGAGTATTTTGGTCCACAAATAGGGGTCGTTGGTTCTAGTTGTTTCCACAAAATATGCAACGTCCCATAGATTAGTTGGTTGTTCTAGTTGATCCGACCACAACCTCGTCGAGCATTTAGTCAAATGCTCAGTCAAGCATCCATTCGAATACTCAATCGATGCTAGTCGACCATTGTCTATAGAATGACTGTCTCCAAAAGATCCACAGGTGTGATAAACCTGCATAACCTTAGGTTCCTACACCCCCACCCCCATCAACACAATGCTTTGGAGATTTAGGAGGTGGAATTATGTTCTCTGAACACCCCCCCATAACTACATTTCCTGAAGCCCAAGCATAGCCCGAAGTTTCACAAAACTAGCTTCTAGTAGAGGCTTCATAAAGATGTCAACGATCTGATCATCTATCTTGCAACAAACAAGTGAGACAACACTATCCTGTACCATGTCTCAAATAATGAACATGCAATTAAACATGATTCATTTTGCTGTGAGCAACAATATTATCAAAAAGCTGTATTGTACTCCGATTATCACAATGGATAACATTCGGGGTCTGAACAAGAAAACAAAGCTCTGCTAAAAGTTGACGAATCCAAACTGCCTCTGTACTTGCATTGGCAAATCCATGATATTATGCTTTTATAGTTGAAAGATAGAATACCTTTTATTTCTTACATGACCATACCAAGTGTCTATAACTTAGTCAAAACACATAGCTATAAGTGGATTTATGGTAGTCAATGTCACCTCCCCAATTGAAATCATTAAACCTGGCCAACAAAACTATACTACAACAATGCTTAATAACATACTGATAAGTTCCTTTAATATATCAAACAATTCTCTTTGCAGCCTTCCAGTGGCTTTCTCGAGGATCCTATATGAATTGAGAAACCACACTAACAACAACAGAGAGATTAGGTCGACTGCGAGTTAAGTATAACCAAACTACTAACCAATTGTCGATAAAGAGTGGTGTCGACTCATGGAGAGTCACAATCCTTCGACAAATTTATGCATGATAGATAAGGTGTAGCACAAGACTTACAATCATCCATATTGAATCATTTCAAATGATCCAAATCATATTTTGGTTTAGAAGGGAAGATACCATCATCCATTTGCAAAATTTGAATGCCCAGAAAGAAATGCAACATACCAAGATCAGTCATTTCAAAGGTATCTGTAAGTTGTTTCTTCAAACCCAAAATTAGATTGACATTATTTCAAGTTATGACTAAATCATCAACATACAATGCCATGATCAAAGTATCACCATGAACATGTATTACATAAATAATGTTATTAGATTCACAATGTTTGAAGCCAAGATTGATAAATAAATGATCGATTTTCTTATCCCAAGCATGAGGTGCTTGTTTCAAACCATACAATGACTTCTTCAATCGAAAAACAAGACCGGGGTTTGTCACAAAACCAGGAGGTTGTTCCATATATATATCTTCAGACAAATATCCATGAAGAAAGACACTTTTAACATCCATTTGATGAAGTTCCCATCCAAAACGAGCAACAAGAGAAAGAATTTGATGATCAAAGTTCATCTTTGTAACATGAGAAAAGGTTTCCGTGTAGTAGATGCCTTCTTGCCGAGAAAAGCCTTTGGCTACCAAGCGAGCCTTGTGACATTCAACAACATCGTCGAAAGTAAACTTGGTGTTGTAGACCCATAGACACTTCACAACATTCTTTCCTTGCGGTCGATAAACAAGTTCCCAAGTCCGATTCTTGTTCAAATAACCAATTTTAGCAGTCATAGCATTGTCCCATTCAAGAACTCCCTGAGCATTAGCATAAGTGTTAGGATCAAAATTTTCAAGAACACATGCCACCAGTGCAACAATGCCATGTTTTTGACTGTAGGTCTATCAACCAATACTAGCATCTCCAACATCAGGTCCGATAGATTCAATTATTTTAGTAGTCCACTGAGGTAGACAAGTCGATGGTGATTCAAGTCAGTCATGGTTAGTCGAAATATCAGGTGTGTCGACATTCTTAGTCAATGTGGACCGACTACTTGTCGGATCAGGAGTAGAATTCATCATTTTAATCGAAGCTTCAAAGATGGGTACAATTGATTCAGATTCTTCAGTAATAGTCTCCATATCTAACAAACTCCCTTGAAGTGAGGAGGATATGGTCCACAAATAGGGGTCATTGGTTCTAACTGTTTCCACAAATTATGCAATATAAGATAGATTAGTCGTATATTCTAGTTGATCCGACCAAGGCATCATCGACCATTCAGTCAACCGATTAGTCGACCACTCAGTTGAGCCTCCACTCGACTGCTCTACTAGTCGAATTTTGTTTATCGACTAACTATCTCCAGAAAATCCATAGGTGTGATAAACCTACATAACCTTAGGTTTCAACAAGTTAGTGAGCTCAATTTTTTTTTGAGACATGTTCCGACGTCTTTAAATAACACAAATATCCATTGTGTAGTGGGTAAATTGCGGTAGTTGGGGAATCATACATGTAATAAATATAAGGTTACTTAAGCCATATTTTTGTGTACCCTTGTAACCTCTCTTGGTACCCCTTTGAGTAGTACTGCATCAGACAACACATGTATACATAATTTCACTTCCATGTACCCTTGCGTATATCAGAATTCCCATAGGTGCACCTAGAACTAGACTTAGATAAACTAATCGATCGTCTTGTTTCTATAGTGCAATGAAAATAAAACTTGGGGATATCACTCTATAGTACCTGGGTTGTTGAGTAGTACATATAAGGGCATGGTATAGCCTCCTTAGTTAGTGCCATGGGATATTGTATCGAGTACTATTGTTGGACCCCCCATGTATATCAAACATGTATATTACCTAATAGTCCCTCGCCTTTTGGACCTTATAAACCTTACTCTCTCCAAACCATCCCATGGTGGATGATCCTCCTCCTTATATATCACCTTGCAAGACATTAGACAACATGAAAACTTGCTCTAATATCATGAAGCTTTAATCCCTACATGAGCAATACAAGAATATTCATGCCAAAATCTAGGAAAATGATGACTGACATATGGGAGAGATTCAAAAACTTTGAGAGGAAGTAAGCAACCTATACAAAAATATGGATAATAAGTTGGTAGGTATATATGAAATGAGAGTTCGAATTTCACCTCCTGAAGAAATACCTTGGAATATATGATAGAGTGAGCCACACTAAGAAGAAATTAACATCTCACTTAGGACTATTTAGCCATTAGCAAAACCCTCAAGATCCTCATATTGATAAATCACCCTACATGAATAATAACACATGGAACCATTTCCTAATGTGGACTTGAACAAATTTGATGGTTCCAACCCCTCAAGATGGGTCACCCAAATGGAACATTACTTCGCTCTTCATGGAATTACTAATGAAATGATCAAACTTAAGGAGGGGTTATTATATATACATCTAGAACAATGGCAATGGTGGGAGTGACATAAAAAATCCTTTGGGAAATTCATCACTTGGAGTCTATTTTTAAATCTCTCCATGTATTTTATGGGCAAGATACTCACTATTTGGGGAAACTTACCAAGTTATTCCAAATAGGCTTAGTCACAGAATTTATCTCATCTTTTGAGAAATTAGCCATCCGTATAAATACTTTAACAAATTCTTTCTATAAAGAATGTTTCATTAGTGGCCTCAAGGAGGAAATTAAATCACATGTTACAATGCAATATCTTGTTACTTGGTTGGAGGCATCACATAGGGCTCTAGAAGTAGAGACGATGATCAATGAGCAAGCCAATATGCCCTCTTTCATTCCATTCTCACACCCTACACAAGTCAATTCTTTAAGCACAATTACTTCTCCTCCCTTGAAAGTATAGAGGTTGTCTCCATTAGAAATGGTAGACTGACAAAGACAAGGTCTATGTTATAATTGCGATGAAAAGTATGCTCTAGGTCATAAATGTAAATTTTTATTATTATTTCAAATTGATGTGATAACTCCTACCCATTTTGAAGACATCATTATGGAATATACCCCTAAGTTTGAGGCTATTGACCAAACTCCTCCCATGCAAGAAGAAGTGGAACCTAAAGTCCATTAAGAAGAACCTCCCATCTCTCTTCATTCTTTATCTGGTATTTAAGCCCCACAAACCTTGAAACTTCTAGGTTACATCAAGCATCACAAAGTGGTAGTATTGGTTAATAGTGGCAACACCCATAACTTTATTCATGAGCTATTAGTTGAATAAATCCACTGTTATGTCCACTCAATGCCCAAATTTCAAATTATGATCGCTAATGGCGAGATAATGAAATGTGGGGGGCATTGTGAAAATGTGAAACTCCAATTAATGGGTGATTATCATCTCAAAACTCATATGTTCGACACATGTATGGGTAGTTGTGATATAGTTTTAGGGGACGAATGGATATGCACATTGGCGTCAGTTACCATGGACTTAAAAGGAATTATACTTGATATTTACTTAGGACTCCGATACTCACACTCCCAAAGGGCTCCAGGAAAGATCCCATGAAATCATAAGTTCTCATTAGATGGAAAAATGATTGACGAAAGGCCAATTTGGAAATATTTCTCATTTCCATGCTATCCAAGCTCTGGATAACACTATACCGGAAATCCATCCTAACTTGCATAAGGTTTTAGAAAAAACAACAACAGGTCTTTGAGACACCAAAGAGTTTACCCCCATCTATAGGAGACCGTGATCATGGTATTCCCTTGATTTTGGGCAGTCAACTACTAAATGTACGACTGTATAGGAACCCATTTGCATAAAAATAATGAAATTGTAAAGATAATTCATGAGCTACAAGAGGCCAAAGTCATTTGTCCCACCACTAGCTCATATTCATCCCTAGTGGTCATGGTTTTAAAGAAAGAAAGCACTTGGCACATATGTCTTGATTTTTGTGTCCTCAATAAGTTGACCATCAAAGATAAATTTCCCATCCTAGTCATTGATGATATTTTGGATGAGCTCCCTGGGGCTATTTTTTTCACCAAATCAAGATGAAATAGGCCGACAATCAAAAGACAACTTTCTAGACACATGAAGGCCATTATGAGTTTTTGGTAATGTCCTTTGGACTTTGTAATGCCCCTCTACTTTTTAGAGCCTCATGAATAAAATTTTGAGGCCATATCTTCATGATTTTGTGATGGTTTTCTTTGATAACATTTTGATTTACAGTAAAACTTGGGATGCCCATGTACAACATGTTGATAAATCCTTACAACTTGTTCGACATAATCAGTTGTTCATCAAACACTCCAAATGTACTTTTGGGGTCTTAAAGGTCGGAAACGTGGTTCACATGGTTAGACAACATGGGGTGAGAGTGGAGCCACAGAAGATTGCGGAAATGCAAGAATGGTCCCTCCCTAAAACCTTGAAGAGATTAAACGGTTTTTTAGGCCTTATGGGATACTACAATAATTTTGTGAAGAACTATGGTAAAATTGTAGCCTTGTTGAAAACCCTACTCAAGAAAAATTCCTTTGTAGGGAACAAAGTGGAAAAAAAACATTCTCAGTTTTAAAGCAAGCCAAGTGAACTGCGATGGTCCTAGTTATGCTTGATTTTATTGAGACTTTTTGTATTGGAATGTGATGCCTCTGTAAAAGGCTTGGGTGTAGTTTTAATGTAAGAAGGAAGATCCTCATCATTCACAAGTAAGAAATTGTGTGGAAAGAATTTTGGAAAGTATACTTATGAGAAAGAAATTATGGTCGTTATACATGTAGTTGATAGTCATGGCGATAGTATCTCATAGGGTGACGTTTCTAGATCAAGATGGATAATCACATCCTACAATATTTTTTGGAGCAAAGTTTTTCATCCCTAGATAAACATAAATGGATTACCAAGATGCTTAGCTATGATTATGAGATCATCTACAAAAAGGGAAAAACAATGTTGTGGTAGATTCCTTGTCAAGGAAACATGACGAAGAGGGATCATTATTTTCCTTATCCTCTCTAGTACCTGAATGGTTAGAGGAATCAAAACAAGAATGGATAACCAATGTTGCTACATCTCAACTCATCAAGCACCTCTAGGAGGATCCCATCCCTCCCTAGGGTTACACTTGGAAACAAGATACATTGCGATACAATGGTCGTCTTTTTATAGTACCTAACTCTGCTTCAAAACAAACAATATTAACATAGCTGTGTTCATCTCCTCTCGCAAGTCACTTGGGATTTTAGAAAACTTATGTAGGAACTAGGAACTCCTTTGGGAATCCATGGAAAAGGATATCCTTACTTTTGTACTAGAATGTGACACTATCCAAAGGAGCAAGGGTGAGATGGTCACAAGACTCCTGGGGCATTGCAACCATTGCCAATCCCAACCACTATTTGGCTAAAACATTTCATGTATTTTATTGTTGGTCTTCTGAAAGCAAGTAAAAAATCAATCATCATGGTGGTAGTTGACCGAATTTCTAAATATGCCCAATTTTGTGCTCTCCAACACCCATTTACCCCAAGTCCCGATAATGGTTTCACAAATTTTTTAGACCAGATTTTCAAACTCCATGGCATGCCTACCTTTATTGTGTCAAATCGTGATCGCACATTCACCAACAAGTTTTGGAAAGAATTGTTTAGACTCTAGGGAACCCAATTGCAAATGAGCACCTCTTATCATCCTCAAACAAATGGCCAAAATGAAGTAGTAAACAAGTGTCTTGAAACTTATTTGAGATGTTTTGTATTTGAAAAGAAACACCAATGGGCACAATGGTTACCTTTTGCATAATAGTGGTATAATACCACTTATCATGAGGCTACAAAAAATACACCATATGAAGAATTCTATGGCCAATAACCACCCTCTATGGTTTCTTATTTACCAGCTACTTACAAGTACAAGCGATCAACAATATGTTTCATAGTCATGATGTCACTCTTTGAACACTGAAGGAAAATTTGGTAATGTAGTTTCATAGTATCTAGCTTTGGTAATGTAGTTTAAACTCAATAATTTGACCTGCTACCTTCTTTAAACAAGATACATTAAATATTGGGTGGATCTTGGAGTGTGCTAGAAGCACTAATTTATATGCCACCTAACCAATGAGTTGAACAATCTGATATGGTTTGTAAAAAATCGGTGCGAGCTTATGATGTCCTATAACTTTGAGAGAGGTTTTCTTATAAGGTTGGAGGAGAATGAGTACTTGGTCACCTTCTTCAAATGAATGCTTTGAGCGATCATTAGAACAAATTTGGGGTCTAAAATGGGTCTCATAAGAAAAAAAATCCATAGATTACATATTATACAACTTGACGAGAACTCTCGATAGTTCTCATTTTTTTATAGGTTGCATTTAGTGGTGATTTTTACCCCAAATCAAAAAGTGGTTCTACCGATAGCACCCTTTTTTCGAGGCTAAAGTCACGATTTCTCTGAAACCCGACCGGTGTTGGTGCAATCAAAACCCTAAATCAACCCCCAAATTGAAAAGTGGTGCTATCGGTAGCACCCTTGTTTTTTCGGAGCTAAAATTACGATTTTTTGGAAACCTAGTGCAATCAAAAGTGATGCTACTGATGGCAACCCTTTCTTCTGTCAAGTTACAATTGCATTCATTTCGAATTGTGCATGTCATATTAAATATATATTCTTTAAAATAACTTTACAAAGAAGAAATAACTCAATTTTAATTTAAAAAATATAAATATAAATATATAAATAAAAAAAAGAAAAATGTCCAAATATTTTTAAATAAATTTGAAATTAAAAAAAACACATTAATTTGAAATTTAAAAAAAGAATTACACATTAAAAAAAATATTTAAGTTTCAAAATTTAGATCTAATGAGTTATTATTCTAAAGAATCACAAACTTAATGGATATTTATGATAGATGATGAGCCAAAAAAAATAACACGATGTTAAAAATTGCAAAAGATTTTTTCATAAATTTAATATTGTCAATAAACTATATTGAATTTAATAAAGTATACCGAGTTGAATGTATTAGTGATAAAGTATATTAAAGAATGTAATTTCAATATTCTTTATATTAAAATTATGAATTTTCTTTATAACACAATCTTTTATCATCATTTGGTTGATCCTGGAAGGAGGAATGAAATAGAAGCCTTTTTGCCTTTTTCCTGTAAAAATCTGATTGATGGTATGAAGTATTTAGGTTTTATTTTAAAGCCTAATTCATATAGGGTGGAAGACTGGCGTTGGTTAATTAAGAAATTTGAACAGATAATTGATCATTGGGCTTTTCGATTTCTCTCAACGGGTGGCAGACTCGTTTTAATCAAAGCTGTTTTATCGAGTATACCAGTTTACTAGTTATCTCTTCTTGTTGTCCCGAGTTCTATTATCAATAAGATTAGGAGGATGATGTTCAACTTTCTTTGGTCTGGTTCTAGACTTGGTTCCAAATTGGTGATGGTAAAATGGAATGTATTGGCTAAGCCGGTGAAACATGGTGGTTGGGGTATTATTGACATCTATGCTTTCAGCAAAGCTCTGAGACTCAAGAGCATGTGGCGTGGACTTTTTTGTAATTCTCTCTGGTCGCAAGTGCTTCACTTCAAATATATTAAACCTGATTTCATCAGTTGGATGAGGAGACCTAAGGTGATCTCTGGAATGATGTCTCCGATTTGGCGAGGCTTTCTTAAAGTATACGACTGGATTGCTAATGATATCTGCTGGAGGGTAGGTAATGGTTGTAGCTGCCTCATCGGTGTTGATCCAGTGCTCGGTTTAGATGAAAATTACAGATTATCTGATAATCTGATAACATGTTTAAATAATCGGGGTCTGGTTTCTTTAAATGATATTTATGATAGTCATCTTTCTAGTATTTCTGGCAATGGATGGCTGGATTCTCTTCCGTGGATGAATCGGGAACAGGTTATAGAGTGGAGAAGCTATATACAGGCTATCAAAGCTGCAGGTATATTGGTTACAGGGTCAAATGATAAATTATTTTGGTCTGGCAATACAAAAGAAGGGAGTGTTACAGCTAAAACAGCCTATAAAAGGATTATCCAAGCTCAATATATTTACCCAAGTCATTGGTGGTTTTCTTTGATATGGAAGTTGGCTATTCCACTGAAAATTAAATGTTTTCTCTGGCATGTTTTAAATGGCAGTCTTAAAATATGGGATAACTTGATCAAACGTGGATGGACCGGGCCTGGATGGTGCTGCTTATGTCGGTTAGGACCTGAATCTGCAGAACACTTAATGATGAATTGCTCTTTTTTTCAATCCGTATGGAAGCTTTGCTGTAATGAGCATAATTTGCAGATGGTTTGGGACGATAAGGATTTTGGTGAAGGTCTGCACAATTGGATAAGAGGGAAAGAAAAGCCTTTATTTCTCCCTATTTTTATATCTTGGATTATATGGTTTGAAAGGAATGAAGTTATATTTCATGATAAAAAAGCCGATCCTTTGCATTGTGCTAGTACAGTATGCATGATGTTACAAAATTTTCCTGAAGAAGAAGCTGGGAATCATATTGTTAGAGATTCATCTTTTTCATTTGTGGTCTCACAACCTATATTGTTCTTTGATGGGGATGCTCGGGATGGCTTGTGTGCAGTTGGAGGGGTTATCTATTTAAATGAGAACCATTTCTTTTCTCTCCGACTCAATGGTGGAAGAGGTTCAAATATGAAAGCGGAGGTGATGGCGCTTTGGATGGGGCTTAAAACAGCTAATATATTTGGTTTGGTGAATCTCAGAGTCTTTGGAGACTCTCGGGTGACTATTAAGTGGGCTTTGCAGGATTTCAGAATTACTGTCATTGATCTTAATTATTGGTGTCAGTGTGCTCGACAGGAGATTTCTAGAATGTGTCAGGTCTCTTTTGAACACATATATAGGGAACACAACAAAAAGGCTGATATATTATCAAAAGAAGCTTTTGCTGGTCCTGTTGGGATCCTCAATTGGGAGGAATGGTTGGATGATTGTCTGATTGACAAGGGTCAATTAGACTTTTTTAAAGTTATGTTGTAATTAGTTATTTTGACATGGCGATCTTGTAATTAGTTATTTTGACATGGTGATCTCCGAGGATATACATATCCCTCCTATGCGATCTATGTAATTTTATTGGATGGTCGATTAATTTTGACTGTGCTACTGGATGATATCATGAAAACAGTATATGGATGATTATCTTGACATCGGATAACTATACTATCTTTGTACTATTTGATTCGGTTGAATAACAATAGTATGATTTTTTTCTTGCTGGAAAAAAAAACACAATCTTCACATAATATAAAATCATAATATAAAATGAATACCATATAAAGCTAAGTTACATATATTTATAGTATTAAAATCAAAATGTCATTAACATAAAGCTATAAAATCCGTCCTTCATTGGAGCGGGTTGCTTCACCTGTGGAGAAGGGTGGCTAGAGAGTGCGTAATATCTTCTGGCTCAACGATGCTCTCCATCTAAAAATTATGTGGCGGGGATTATTTGATTCCAATCTGTGGAGTACAGTGGTTAGAGACAAATACCTCAAATGCACTCCGGTCATCGATTGGATAAGAGGTTATTTGAGAAATATCAGGCAGGCTTCTTTGGTATGGTCTGGATTGGTTAATACCATTCCATTGCTTAAACAATCGCTAGCATGGCGTGTTGGAAACGGGTTCCAGATTCGGGTTGGGGTTGATCCCATTGTGGGAATTACTCGGTGGGTTTCAATTCCGGAACAGACACTACATATCATTCAACATAAAGGAATTTATTTCCTTAATCAGGCTCAGACTACAGAGTATGCAACGGAGGTGGGCAGTTATTGGATCGGTGCTGAGACTCTTAATCTTTCCATGTCAGATACCAAATTTTGGGATCAATACATTGCAGAACTTGTTCATGTCGACATCATATTAAATCCTGAAAACGATGAATTAGATTGGGCATTTCAAAATTCTACTGGAGCGATTAAAACCAGTCAATCCTATTTATCTATAGTCGACTCCTCCATACGTCCTACTCAACAATGGTGGCACAAGACAATTTAGCAATGGGAGGTCTCGATTAAAATCAAATGTTTTTTTATGGATGGCACTTCATAATTGCATTTTAACTGGTGATAACCACTGGCATAAAGGAGGTCTGGGACTGATGGCTTGTTCTTTTTGCTATGTTGCATCAGATACGATGGATCATTTGTTTGCTTAATGCCTGATCACTCTTCATATTTGGGATGAAGTTTCTATTCGCTTACAGGTTGTGGGACAGTGGACGGAGAAAATATTGGCTGGAAATCTTCATCATTAGCACAAGGATCATCGTAATTATATTTTCTTTCCATCTTATTTTATTTTGGGTTTATGGAGGTATCAATGCTCAATTCTCCTTGGGGATACCAAGTTCACAATGATGGGAGCAATCAATTATATTATTGTTTTCTGTATTGGTGCTCCACGGGTTATAGCTAAGACAAAAGTGGTGAATCCCCGGATCCCTTCTTTCTCATCTCACTTACCAGTGGTATATTTTGATGGTGCAGAGCAAGGTGGCATTTGTGGTGCTGGGGTGTTTATATTGACTAATCATGGTTTACACTATGAATTGAGTTTGGGTTGCGGTGAAGGCACTAATACTCGTGCATAACTTCTTTCCTGTTGGGGAGCATTAGTGATAGCCAATAGAAAAGAGATCCCTTTGCTCCAATTAACAAGGGACTCCTCGGCCATTATTAATTGGCTTAGAGGAAATCATCGTCTTCAGATTCCACTATTAAATCATTGGAAAATGCATATCAGGGATCTGATTGGGTTGTTTGAGGAAGTCCAATTCACACATATTTTAAGGACTTACAATGTGAAAGCATATTTCCTTTATAAAGTGGGATTAATTCTGGATGATGGCTGGGAATAGCTTTGTGGTTATCAGGACCAAATTCTCTTTGAATACACTCGACTGAGGCTCTATTGATCATTCCAAGCTGTCGGGGTTATATTTTTGTTGTTACTTTTTTCCTTTTTTTGGGTTATGATCAGATCAACACAATAGAATAAAGAATATTTAGATCAATTTTCGTTGAGTTATTTTGGAGACCCCAATGTTTGGTGTGTCCGTGTTTTATTATAGGTAACTAGCCGAGGTTTTGATTTACTGTATGCCAGTTAAATCTGTGCCATTCGCATGTATATTGCATAATTGTAACTTCTTTGATTCATCAATATGAATAGCAAGAATTTTTTTTACTTTTGTAAAAAAAAAAGTCCGTCCTTCATTTTTAGTGAACTGCAAATTTACCATTATTGTTAATGTATGTTGTACTCGATCGATTGAAAGGGATTGTTTAAACTTCTCATTCTTTGGCATGCAAAATTTGACCAAGGAACCGCTCATATAATTATATATTGTTCTTAACATATTCTTTGCACCTAATGTATAACGCACATTAGCTCTCCTTCATCTACAAGGGTTGGTAGGCGGTGGTGTCTGGAAGGTAACTGGGGGGTTGGATGGTGAGCACTGGTATGGATATGCGTCCGCGTTTTTTTATAAAATGGTAAGAACTAGGATAACGTTGAGTATGGGTATGTGTTATGGCTGGTAGAACATTACCGAAATCTGAGGCCATTACCGAGAATCTGGTTTATGGCCGTGGTGTCTGGTAGGTTTTGGGAAGCTGGTAGGCGATGGTGTCTGGAAGGTAATTGGGGGGTTGTATGGTGAGGTGCCGTAGTGCTCTTTCATTGGAGGTGGGTTTTTTGGGGTCTGTTTGGTGATACGAATGTTGTATAGATAAGGGTGTTAGGTTATATGATAGACCTGGTTTTTGTCAGTGATGGTCAGGTGTTAAGGTATGGGGTGAACTTTATTTAGTAAATCCTGGTCACGACCGGTGGTTGAAAAAATACTAGGGGTTTTAAAATATATTTTTTACCTGTGGTTAAAAAATTCAACCTAGTAATTGGTGCATCTTCAAGCAAGTTGGGATGGAACCCATCTCTGACCAGCAGATGGTGGGTTCAACGAAGGGGAAAATCAGGTATCTGATGAGTGGTGGGAGAAGGTTGGTGTTCTTAAACCAAACAAGGAATACTGCCGCATGTGGAGGGAGAGTGCCTCACATGCGTGTCAACACTCTGGGAATGGAACTACTCCTTTTCCAAGAGAAGAATATGGATAAAAAACCATATCAAATCAGGTACAAAATTAAAAGGGGACTAGGGTTTCCGAAGAGGGTTCCACTATACCTTGACATCCTCCAGATGTGGTGCCAAAATCAAATACCTACTCTTAGACAAACCACATGAACAAACAGGTTGTGTGATTAAGGAAAAACAAAAAGTGGAGGATGAGGGGTCAAGGTGATGAACTGATGCTGGATAGGCTGTCTGGACTGGAAGGTATTGCTGCATTATCTCTCAAAGGGCTGGTTGGTAAATTTAGTTATGGTGCAATGAACCCAAAAGACATAGATCAGTGGGTATCAAAAAATTGAGCTCCTATCATCGGTTACAGACTAGAGATATATATTATGAGTAAGGGATGGTATGTATTCTATTTTCACATGGAAGAACATACATTGCAAATTATGGGGAAGACATGGATCAAAGGAAATGGAATCCTTATGCTAAAATGTTGGCATTTGGGGTTTGACCCATCCACAAAGAAGTTGAGATTCAGGAACCTATGGGTACTATTATCGGGGTTCCCCTTGGATATGTAGCATAGGGAGGCTTTTGTGGTGGTAACGAACCATTTAGGGAAATTCTTGTACATTAACGAAGAAACCCTAAATGGTATGGACAAAATGGGTGGTAGGTTTCTGGTGGAAACCGATATGTCTCTAGGTATTTTCGAAACCCTGGATATCAACTGGCATGATATGAAATACTCTCATTCGCTAGACTACTTGGGGATCCATTTTTTGTTGCTCGATATGTAAAGCCGTGGGACATCTCTGGTGAGAATGCTAGGTATACAGCTCTGGCTTGGAGTGGGACTCGTCAGATGACATCAAGGCTTGGAATTCAGATAGAAACCCTGCGTTGGAGAGTGAAGATGTTGAGGCAGTTCCTGTGAACATCTTGCTTCTAGGAAAGGATATGGACTATATAGATCCCTCTACTCTTATCGGTAAGCTTGCTCGTCTGGATCCCTCTTTTACGTCTTCATTATCTCAAGCAGACTTAGAACACTTGTCGGGTTTGGAGGGGAAAGGGGAACAGATTGGGGATGGGATTATTGGTGGCCCTCCAACCTTCTACCTGGGTATTAAGGTGAATGCCCCACGATCGACTATACAAAATATGCACATTTCTCCTTCTATAGGCCCTTCTCCAAATATCCAGGGGGAAGATCCTAGGAACCTTGGGTTGGAAAATGCTGTTTTCTCTACAGATGAAATTCCCACTCAGGTTATTCTTAATTCGGGGGTTGGCTCCCCTTCCTTTCCTCCTCATTAGTCTCATCACTTGATTTCTCCTTGTGGGAAGTTTTTGGATGACCCTGGAGATGGGTGCTATCTAACGGATCTCGATACTCCTTCATATGTGGACATGGTTAAAAAGAAAATCCCACTTACTACATATATTGAAAATATTCCATCTGCGGGGGGTTTATAGGTGCCTAGGAATTTCTGGGTGATGGTCTTCCAGATGGTATGATGACTAAAGGTGTTAGGAAAGGGGGAATTACACAATTCTCTCCCATAAAAACTTGTAGTGCTAGAGAGGGAAAATTGCTGAATATAGATGGTCCTCCTTCGAGCATATCCTTGGATTCTGACTCTATAATGTTGAAAAAGATAACTCTATAGGTCCTCCCATATTTTTGGTGTGGGTGTGATGAGGAGGACCAAATTTTTTTGTCCTTCTGTATTTATGTAACAAAGTGACGTTTATGTAAATAAAGTGAAAGTGATGTTTGTACTTTATAAAAGTGGGTCACTTAAGTGATGTATTTATTAATTAATTATTAATTGAGAAAAGTGCATCTATTGTGAACCATAGATCTCCTAATCTAATCCTAGCGATCGATTAGGTAGTTTCTTTGGTAGTTAGGTTTAGTTGATGAAAAGTAAAGTATAAAAGAAGACAAAGAGACAAATGCAGATACACTGACCATCAAAAAAGAGGAAGAGGAAAATTGAAGACCAAGAACAGAGTTCCCTAGCAGAGGAGGGCACAATTTCCAAGAGAAAGGAGCAACACGCATCCTGAGGAAGTTTGCAGGAGTCGTACAACAACATTTATGACATTCACATGTGTGGGATTGAATCCCAAGAAAGGTGGCTCGAATCCCAAGAAATGACTGCACATTAAATGCAAATCATACATCATTAATTGCAGGCACAGAAATCGAGGGCATAAAGTGTGCATGCCATACAGTACCGTACAATACTTTTTGGCATAGATTTCGAGGTAGTTTTGTTGTTGTTCTGTTGTGAGAAATTTTTTTAGTAAGGGTTAAAAGAAGAAAATTTCATTGTAAGGAGATTTTTGAGTTTTCTCTTCTTAATGAAAAATCTTCTTCTTAGGGTTTTCCCCAAGTGGTGGGGTTTTGCCCGGTCTTTGACCAAAATACTTGTGTTCATCTTGCTTAAAGTTATTTTCAGTGTTTGGGAGTACATTTTTGAAGTTGTGGTTTTACTTTCAGAAATTCAAGTTAAAACCCTAGTTTTCAGAGTGTTTGACTAAATGTGTGAATAAGCAAATTCCATATTTTAAAGTCAATTTTCTTCATGGTATCAAAGCTCATGTTAACAGAGCCATACTGAAAAAGAAAGTAAGTAAGTGTTCTTTGAAGTGCATAAGAGTGTTAGTTTTATCTTTCAAGTTGTTTTTTGGGTTGCAAGTATTTTCCATGATGAGCATTAGGTTTAAGGATAGGTTGGATGGAGTATCCAACTATATCCCATGGAAAGTAAGAATCATTGTTGTGTTAAAGGAACTGAGGGTTTGGGGATTTACTAACAGTGTCATGAATAAGCCAACATATAAAGATGAGCTTGAGGAGTATGAAGCTCTTGAAGCCAGATCCCAGAGAGTCGTATTGGATGGGGTTAAAAACCATCTCATCCCACATTTAGTAGAAAAGAAAATTGCTAAAGAGATGTGGGACACATTGAACCAATTGTTCGAATCAAAGAACGAGAATCAGAAGATGGCCCTAAAAGACAAGCTACAATGTATCAAAATGAATAAAGATGAAGGTGTAGCCTCCTACTTGACTCGTGTCACACAATTCAAGGACGAGTTGGCAGCAGTAGGAGAGACTATCCCTGATTCTAAGTTAGTGAGGATAGCCCTGAAGGGATTCACCAAGAAGTGGGAGGTGTTTGTGAAATATATTGTGGGTAGATAAAAGCTTCCCACTTGGTCCAGATTATGGGATGACTTTACCCAAGAGAAAATCCGGGAAGGGCAACAGGTTGGTCAAACTAGCGAGGATGCTGAGCAAGATGTGGCACTTGCAGCCAAATCAAAGAACAACAAGAAGAAATATTTGAGTCAGATCAGATGTTATCAGTGTGTTCAGTTAGGAAACTATGCCATGAAATGTCCTGAGAAGAAGAAAGGGATGACAGAGAAAGATTCAACAACAGCTGCAATAGATGAGTTTGTAGGTGAGTTTGAGCATGAATTTTCTCTAGCCTCTTTTGACTCTAGTGTAGGAAGCTCTGTTTTTTAGGATGTCTAGATTGTTGACAATGGGTCAACCATACATATGATTGAAGTGTATGATGCATTCCAAATGATCACAGAGTTAGGACTAGGACACTACATTCATACAGATATTGACAGTCCACAGATAGCTATTTGAGGGGTTGGAACAGTCAGGTTTCAACTAGACCTTGGAGAGGTCTTGGAGATACATGGAGTCCTCTTTGTACCTGGGATGAGAGTTAGTAAACTCTCAGTGTCATATTTTGAAGACGATAGTTATGGGATGTTGGTCAGGGACGGTCATATCTTCATTTATCGGAGAAATGATATTGTCAGGACCACTATCTTACTTAATGATCGCAGGGACATATTATATATTTTGAGAGGACATGTTGTACGTCCATGGACAGGGGGATGGATGTTAGAGTCATAGGATGAGGTAGGAGATATAGTTGATCGACATTTTAGTTACATTTATTCTGATGAGGAGAGTGAATCTCTCTAAAGCACTGGAAAAAGACTCATCCAGACAGGTGATGGTGATGAGTAGATTTGATGAGGTTCAGTCAAAATCTCAAGAGTCAGAGTTTAATTTCAGTGGTGGGCACTTCTTTCCGAGAGACATTCCAGAGTAGGAGGGAGCTGCGTCAGGAGTCAGAGGCAGAGATTTGGATGGTGTTGGAACGACCTCCCTCATTAGGAGGGAGTGTTGAAAAAGATAACTTTGTAGGTCCTCCCATATTTTTGGTGTGGGTGTGATGAGGAGGACCATAAAATTTTGTCCTTGTGTATTTATGTAACAAAGTGACGTTTATGTAAATAAAGTGAAAGTGATGTTTGTACTTTATAAAAGTGGGTCACTTAAGTGATGTATTTATTAATTAATTATTAATTGAGAAAAGTGCATCTATTGTGAACCATAGATCTCCTTATCTAATCCTAGCCATTGATTAGTTAGTTTGTTTGGTAGTTAGGGTTAGTTGATGAAAAGTAAAGTATAAAAGAAGACAAAGAGACAAATGAAGATACACTCACCATCGAAAGAGAGGAAGAGGATGATTGAAGACCAAGAAGAGAGTTCCCTAGCAGAGGAGGGAACAATATACAAGAGAAAGGAGCAACACACATCCCTAGGAAGTTTGCAACAGCCATACAACAACATTTACGACAATCACATGTGTGGGATCGAATCCAAGAAAGGCGGCTCGAATCCCAAGAAATGACTTCACATTAAATGAAGACCGTACACCATTAATTGCAGGCATGTGTGGGCACAAAAATCGAGGGAAGAAAGTGTGTAGGTTGTACAATACCGTACAGCACGTGTGGGAAGCCGTACATCAGACCATACAATAATTTTTGGCACAGATTTTGAGGTAGTTTTGCTGCTGTTCTGTTTTGAGAAATTTTGTCAGTAAGGGTTAAAAGAAGAAAATTTCATTGTAAATAATTTTCTGAGTTTTCTCTTCTTAATAAAAAATATTCTTCTTATGGTTTTCCCCAAGTGGGTGGGGTTTTGCTCGGTCTTTGAACAAAATACTTGTGTTCATCTTGCTTAAAGTTATTTTCAGTATTTGGGAGTACATTATTGAAGTTGTGGTTTTACTTTCAGAAATTCAAGTTAAAACCCTAGTTTTCAGAGTGTTTGATTAAATGTGTGAATGAGCAAATTTCATATTTTAAAGTCAATTTTATTCATACAAACTATACACTTGATACAAAACAGGCTCTTAGATATTTGAAGGCCCTTACCAGGGTTGAAAGATGACTTTTTTCTCTCTAAATATTAGAGGGATTGGGGGCCCTCAGAAAAAAATTGGCCCTCAAAGGATTACTGGATTTGTGGAAACCAAACATCATTTTTTTACAGGAAACTATGGTTGTGGTGGATCGAGATAGGGTTTTCTTTCAAACCATTAGGAAATAATGGGTTATTTGCTCCACGAATGCTGTGGGACAATTTGGGGGTCTTCTGTCGGCCTGGGACCTAATATTTTCCAATTATCATCCTTTTGCACCCATCTGGGGATCTTATTGGAAGGGCACATTTTGGGGTTCTCCGGTGTGGTCAACCTTCTGAATATTTATGGTCCTTACTCAGAAAGGAGGTCCTTTTGGGACTTGGAAAAATCTTCGGGACTATTGAGCCTGGGAAATTTTACACTGGTAGGCGACTTCAATATAAATCTTTCCTCTACTGAAACTTGGGGCAAAAATGCCAGATGGGATAATCAATACACCTTTTTTCTTGATTTTTTTGCAGATTTGGGGATTAATGACATCATGCCTATTCATTTGGGTCCAACATGGTGTAATGGACGAAAGGGTGACTGGAAGGTATCCAACATGTTCGACATGTTTATGATAGATGATAATTTGTTACATAATCTAAATAAATACAAAAAACACATATTTCATTAAAATTGGAAAATTTCCATTACAAGGACAACCCCATAATTAAGTTTTTTGGTTATTTGTGAATTCTATATCCACTGTTTATTTACAAATTTAATGAAATATGTGTTAAAACCTATATGGTCTTCTCTTTTATATCGAACCACTTACCAATTCTTCTGGAGTTGGACTTTGGAGGGACCAAGTTCCCATTACCTTTTAAATTTAACCACAGCTTACTCAATATCGAGAATTCTGGGATTTTATCCAATCTGAATGGATTAGTTTTCAGGTACCTGGGGTTTCGAATCCGAGTCATAAACTTGTACAAAAACTTCGCTTTCTCAAATGTTATTCATTGGGAAAGTGCTCATAAGAAATCGAAGAAGAAGGACCTTTCTAGTATTAACACACATATTGAATCTATTCAAAATGAAAACCCGGGGTGTTCATTACCGGATGGGGATCGACCATCACTTATGGATCTGGAAGGCATGAAACGTTAGATTTTAAAAAGAGAGGAAGAATCATGGCACCTGAAGAGCAGGGCCTTATGGATTTCATTGGGGGACAATAATACCAATTTTTTCCACCATTTTGCTGATAATTGAAGGATAAATAATACTATTTGGTCCTTGAAGAGTCGGGCAGGTGTTTCGATTACAGATTTGAAGGATTTACAATTGGAAGCGATGGAGTATTTTAAAGAATGTTATCAGGATCCAGGGACTAATTCAGTGAGGGAACAAATCAAGGTTATAAAGGAATACCCACACTTTTTTACTAAGAAGGAAGGGAAAGATATTTTTCTCCCGGTTACATTGGATGAGATTCACTCAGTTCTCTGTGGTTTTGAAAAGAACAAAATTTCGGGTCCAGATGGCTGGACCGCAGAAATTTTCCTGGCATTCTTTGATTTGATGGGTCAAGACATACCGTAAATGATGGAAGAAACCAGGTTGAAAGGGTCCCAGTGTCAGGTGCTTTAAATGCAACATTTCTTGCATTAATTCCAAAGGTTTCATATCCTAAGTCCCTTGAGGATTTTCATCCCATCTCCCTGTGTAACCTCGTCTACATGATTATCTCAAAGATCATCGCCACTAGGATCAAGCCGGTACTTTCTAGGTGTCTCTCCAGGTGTCTCTCCCTGGAACAATTTGGTTTTCTGGACAATCGACGGATACTCGATGTAGTGGGGGTGGCGCAAGAGGCATTTCATAGCATCAAATCCAAGAATTTTTAGGCATTAATCCTTCAATTGGACCTCACCAGATCCTATGACAAAGTCGATTGGTCTTTTCTTAGATTGGCACTTCTCCAGATTGGTATACCTTGGTGTGACATCAAATGGATTATGGCTTGCATTTCGTCAGTGAATTATTCTATACTTATAAATGGTTGTCTTACAGAATTCATCTCCAGTTTTAGGGGACTTCGGTAGGCCTGACCCCTTTCACCATTACTATTTTGGATAGTGATCGAATGTTTCAGTAAGATGATTCACAAATCCAAGGAAAACTCTCTGTAATACAGGATCCAAGTATCTCCAAAAACATCTATCACTCATCAATTTTTTGTTGACGATGTGATGTTGTTTGGGATTGCAAATTTACAGGAATGGAACCATTTCAACGTTCTACTTCAACTATTCTGTCACTCTTCCAGCATGACCATAAATGAAAGGAAATCAAATATTCTTAAGCATAATTTGGAGGGAATCCAACTTTTAGATTTTGTCAATCTTCTCCCCTATAGGTTTGACGATTTGAATGATGGCACTAAATACCTTGGTTTTTTCTTAAAACCAAATGGTTATAGGGTTACGGATTGGAATTGGCTCCTGAAGAGGATTAATAAGAGGATACATCACTAGTAGTGGAGATGGTTATCTAGTGGAGGTCGTCTCACATTAGTAAAGTTTGTACTTCAAAACCTGGGGGTCTATTGGTTTTCCCTGTGGAGAATTCCAAAATCGATATTAACTAGCATTCGCAGGAAGATTCACCACTTTATATGGTCTGGGAAGGGAAGCCATAAATTCCACTTAGTAGATTGGGCCAAGTTGGCTAGGCCATATGCGATGGGCAGATGGTCGATCAAGAATATATACTCCTTTTCATCTGCATTATTGGAAAAAATGATGCGGAGAGCATTATTTAAGGATTGTGAATGGGACACGATACTTAAAGAAAAATATTTTGGGATGTTTTCAACTATATAGTGGATACAATCAAAGGTAAAGAAGACTAAAGGAGTCTCTAATATACGGGAAGGTTTTCTCTCGTCCTTCTCTGTCATGGAAGATTGGCTAACTTGGTCTCCTGGGAACGGTAGAAATATTTTTGTTGGTGAAGCTCCAATTGTGGGTGGCCCTCTTTCATACAGACTATCTACAGAATTGGTATCTCACCTAAGAAGTCGTGGATACTACTTTTTAAATCATATCCTTCTTGATAAAAATTTTGTACATACTTTCCACAGATGGTTAAATGCCTCACAATTGGGCCTTTATGGTGATATGGTTGATGAATGGAAGAGATATACGTTGGACCTGATCAGAGCTAACATTAGGATTATGGATAGAGAGGATACACTTCTCTGGTCCTGGAATACTCAGGATGGCACTATAATAGCTAAAATGGCTTATGAGGCGATCATGTCCAACACTCGTTCGGAGAAGAAGTGGCGGTACCGTTGTTGCTAGAAATGGAGACTCCCACTTAAAGTAAAGATTTTCGTGTGGTTACTATTGGAAGGGAATATTTTGATTTAGGAAAACTTGCAAAAACGAGGATTTTCTGGCCCAAATATTTGCTCACTTTGCTGTCAAGAGGCAGAATCATTTGTACATCTTTTTGTTACATGCCCTTTTTCTGCTAAAGTTTGGTCTTATATTGGTTCTTCCTTTGCAAACACTCAAGCTTGGTCGGGGGACACTATACAGGATTGTTTTAAAAATTGGTTTGTTGTTAACAACGATTCTGGGGAACTGGTTTGTTTTTCCGCTTGGGAGATTTGGAAGTCACGAAATCACCAGATTTTCGACCATATTTCTTCATAGCCTAGTTGGATTGCTAGTACAGTTTTATCACTTTTCTAGGAATATGCGGGGTCATAGATTGTGAAAAATTAATCCACTGATCGGATTGGTTGGCCGCCTCTACTAATTAGGCCTGGGAATAGAGCCCATTTTGATGGTGCAGCGCAGACTGCCTCGGGCAGGTGTGGTGCTAGTGCTTTTTTAGAAATGGCAAATGGCGATCAAATCAAACTTTGGATGTCATGTGGCTCGAGAAAAAATACGAAGGGGGAATTGTTGGCTCTTTGGCTTGTTCTATATTGTGAAAATGCTCACAGTAGATCCAAGAGATGATGTAAACCTCACAATGAAAGAATTTAGGAATAATAGAAGAAGAATAGAGCAGTAGAACATAGATCCAAAGGAGCTCAAATAGAGGCAGAATAATTACACATGTTACATTAATCTGAATAGTAAAACAGTAATTATACAATGCTCAAGATTCGAATACACTAGGTGTGATTCGAATTAGCCTGCATGGATAGATCCAAAATCAGTGGAGTGTCATCAAAGTACAACTAGAAGTCTATCACATCATCGGTGGAGTCATCAATGCACAAGTAACTGCCAACCATCAGTCAAACTAAGTCTAACTGAGTGTGGTAGGTGTAACTGGCACATGGAGGTACTAACTGAATGAAGGAGGCTCAGTGGAGGGCGCATGAGGAGCTATCTGGAGTCAGAATGGGCAGTCTAGTCTCATCGGAGGTCCATCAGAGTGATACAGTCAGTTGAGAGTCAGTCTATTCTTAAATCAAGGAGAGAACTAAGGATAACTCAACTAATTGAAGTCCAACTGGAGTGGTAGGTGAGAAAAGGCACCCTTCTCAAGTGGTGGGTGAGAAGTGGGCGCCTCCCTATCTAGGAGCGCTAAAACTGATCTGAGAGAAGCTCTCGGGGCTAACTAACTGAGGGCTAGGTGTTGGGACTGATGACTGGGATGCATGCAGAATGCATAAATGCATGCAAGACTGATAATGAAAATAATTGAAATGCTGGTAGGACTAGGATGGAGTATAGGAATATCCTAACATATATTTTTTGACTAAGGCCAATATCGACTTGGAACAGGTTGTTGGGGATGCATTGACCATTGTAAACTGGGCCAATGGCATTGGATCCATCAACGCTTTGGGTCTATCCTCTTGGATGGATTAGATCAAGCTTCTCTTGGTTAAGTGTCCGCGAACTTCTTTCATTCACATTTTCATGGAACACAATTCAAATGCGAATGGGATCTCGTGTAGGGTCTGGTGGCTCTGGATGGTCGTATTTGTTATGAGATATGGGAGGGAAATGATATCCCATTGATCGAGTTCTGGAATTTATTCTTCACTTAGTTCCATTTTTTTATTTTTTGTTGCGGAATATCTATTCTGGCATCTCGGGATGCTGTGGCGGGTATAGTTTCCTTTTGTTTTTTGTTTTATGTTATTTACTTGGTAACACTGGTACTTTGATCCATTGGACTATTGGCATTTGGAGGTTTTCTTTGGGGATTGGATTTGTCCATCTTGTTGTTATTTTCCATTTGAGAGATAACCGGAGTTGATTTGGTCATATGTAATTGGGAGCATAAGGAGATTCTATAAATTACTTATACTTTTTATATTAAGTATAACATTTAACTTTGTGAAAAAACTAAATTGCAATTGAACTTTCCTTTAAAACAAAAAATTCAACAATATCTTCTAAGCGCATTACACATAAGAGTACAACCTTTTCATGAAGGGCCACGACTGTCAGCTTAAATGCCAACGGTTTTAAAACTCATTTTAATATAATATATTACTTTCAATCGTGTATATTCTCACTTTTAGTAGCCATCTTATATAATATATTACGTCAAAGAATATAACAAAATATAAGAGATGGTAATGTCTCTACATTGTTGTTGAAGATGTTAACCTTGAAGGTAAGCAAAGAGAATCTCATATACAAAAGATCAAAATTAGAAACATCCAAAGGAACTCATAAAAACATTAAGTATTGTTGAGCCTCTAAGCCTTTGCTCCATTTATTTTATTTTCAAAAAATTCAAACTTTTTTATATAATGAATAAATATATTGAAATTTAAAATTTATCATAAATTTTCTAAATTTTATTAAAACAAAATATAAATTAAAAAAACATAAAATATAATATTAATATTATAATAACTAAAAGAACTACAAAGTATCAATGTTTTTAATCTTTGTAAAAGAATTTTAAATCATCGTTCAGAGGTTTTAATGGACTATAACAACCACTCCTCTACAATTAATTTAAAACTAGTATATACACCTATGAAATATAAAGATGTTAACAATAACAATAATCCATATTGGCTTTTTGATTTGGGAAACTTTTGAACTCCTCCTGTTATATACTAACTTTATTAAGAAATGGATTGAATACATACAATTAGTTGAATCTTAACTCCATTTTTCTACGCACAAGAAAATAAAAAAAATAAGGATACGTGGTTAGGTTCATATATAGAATAATGATATGTAGCTATATTAATGTAAAAATATATTTTAATATATATATATATATATATATATATATATATATATATATATATATATTTTTTTTTTTTTTTTTCCATCAGAAAAAAATCATATTATTGCTATTCCATTGAATCAAATAGTACAAAGATAGTATGAATATCAAAGATACAAGATATCAAGACCGGATCTTGTTCTCAAAAAGATCATCAGTTTAGCTGCTATACAAAATTATAATCGCACATCAAAATGATTTTACAAAAAAAACTGATCGTCAACCCAAGAGTACAAAATAACCTAAAAGAAAAATAAGTTACCCCTGTCAAGCAGACAGGCATCCATCCATTCTTCCCAGAATAATATTCCTTTAGGACCAGCAAAGGCATCTTTTGAAAGTTGATCAGCTTGAGAATTGTGTGACTTGAAAATATGCTCGAAAGAAATCTGGTCCTGCTTTGCAATCTCATGACGAGTTCGAACACACCAATTTTTTAGATCAATAACATTGAGATTGTATTCATTTGAGGCCCATTCGATTGTTACTCGGGAGTCCCCAAAGACTTTGAGATTAACCAGACCAAAGGAATTTGCCACCTTTAGAACATCCCAAAGAGCCAATAACTCTACTTTCATATTGGTACCTCTGCCACCATTAAGATGAAGAGAAAAGAAGTGGATTTGATATATATGACCCCACCAGTTGCACACATACCATCCTGAGCAGCCCCGTCAAAGAATAATATCGGCTGCGATACCACAAAGGAAAAAGAATTTTCACTCACAACTTTCTTACCATGATCCTCCTTAGGATAAGTCTGTAACAAATAACTAACAGACTTCACACACTGCACAACATCAGGCTTCTTATTCTGAAAAATTACTTCATTCCTTGTAAACCAGATAATCCAAGATATAAAAATAGGAAGGAAGAGTGGTTTTTTGTTATCCCTACCCCAATTGAGCAGACTTGTGCCAAAGTCCAAATCATCCCAAACAAACAACAAGTTGAGTTCTTTACAACACAGTGACCAAATTTCTTGCATAAAGGAGCACTTCACAAATAGATGACCAGCAGATTCAGAACTTAAATTACATAAACAACACCAACCAGGACCATTCCAGCCACGTTTAAGGAGATTATCCCATGTCTTAAGATTGCCATTGAGAACATGCCAAAGGAAACATTTCACCTTCAAAGGGATAGACCATTTCTAGATTTTCGAATACCACCACTGTCTAGGATAAATACAATGACCCTGAATAATCCTGTCATAAGCAGAATTCGCAGATACAGAACCTTCTTTTGGATTTCCCACCCAAATTAACTTATCAGGGGTTCTCGATAGAGCAATACCAGCTGATCTCAGAGTCATAATAAAACGTTCCCATTCCCGCACGTGATCCGGGATCTCCCACTCTAATGCACTTAACCAACCATTACCAGTTCGATGAAACTGATCAGTATTATGAACATCATTTAAGGTTCTATACCCCATAAAATTTAACCGAGAAATCAGACTATCTGACAGTCTAAAATTTTCCTCCATACCAAGCACAGGATCCACCCCGATTAGAATACTGCATCCATTACCTACATGCCAACAAATATCTTTGGCAATCCATTCATAGACTTTAAGAAAACCTCTCCAAACTGGAGACAACAAACTAGAGACCCTCTTGGGCTTCCTCAACTAGCTGATAAAATCAGATTTAATATATTTGAGATGGAGAACCTTCGACCAAAGAGAATTACTGAATAAACCACGCCATAAGCTCTTCAATCTAAGAGCTTTGCTGAAAACATTGATATCTTTAATACCCCAGCCACCGAACTTCACCGGCCGAGCAAGAACCTTCCATTTAACCATCACCAGTTTAGTGCCATCACTATTACCAGACCAGAGAAAATTGAAAATAATCCTCCTGAGCCTATTAAGAATGTAGACCGGAATCTCTAAAAGAGATAACCAAAAAACCAGAATACTAGAAAGCACTGCTTTAACTAAAACAAGTTTGCCACCCATTGAGAGCAATCAGAAAGTCTAGTGATCAATTCTCTTTTCAAACTTGCTAATAATACACCGCCAATCATTTGCTTTATAAGAATTAGGCTTTAAAATAAAACCTAAATATTTCAAACCATCAACCAAATCAAGACAATTATATGGTAAGATGGATTCAATTTCACCTCTTCTCCCAGGATCCACATTATGTTGATAAAAACATGACTTAGAAATGCTAACCTTCATCCCAGAAACCTTGCAAAAAAAATTAATGATATTTGAGAAAACCTTCCATTATGTGATAGAGTCGATGCCAGCAAGGAGGACGTCATCAACAAAAAGGAGATGCGACAGGAAGCATCCATCACCCATCTTGATGCCTTTAATCAATCCCATTTCTTTGGTTTGTTGAACGAGCCTACTGAGACCATCAATGATCAGGAGAAATAGAAGGGGTGACAGAGGGCAACCCTGTCTGATCCCTCTAGAACATTGAAAAAAAGAGGTGGGATTACCGTTTACCAAAACAACAATACATGGCATTGAAACACAGGCCATTATCCAATTTAACACAAGAGGAGGAGTGCCAATTTGAATCAGAATCAACCTGAGGAATGACCAATTGACACGGTCATAGGCTTTTTCTAAATACATCTTTAAAATCAGAGCCTTTAACTTCTTGGATTTGATAGTGTGAAGCAGTTCCTGGGTAAGACCAATCGAATCATGAATTTGCCTATCCTTTAAGAACCCAAACTGTTTAGGAGTTATAACAGTAGAAAGAACATCCTTCAATCTCTGAGCAATAATTTTGGAAACAAGTTTATAGATGAGATTACAAAGAGCAATGGGACGATATTCCCCAAAATATGCAGGTTTGTTACTTTTAGGAATTAAGGTAAGGAATGTGGAATTTAAAGCTCCAGAAATGAACCCATGAACCCTAGTAAATTCCACAAGACGTTGAATGTCTTTCCCCATAATATCAAAGAAATGCACATAAACTTCCATAGGCCATCCATCAGGACCAGGGCTTTTGTCCCTGGCAAAATTTTTTAAAGTATGCTCAATTTCATCTAAAGAAACCTCCTTTCCCATCGCCTCAGCTTCGCTTTCATCAAAACATCTGGGATAGAGTTTTGCCAATCTGATTTGATCCAAAAGTTCATAGCCACCTTCCTCTTTGTAAATATTGCCAAAAAACCTCACGGCTTCAAAGCCCAAAGAGTCCAAACCCTTTAAAGAGTTTCCATTTTCATCATTGATATCCCAAATCAGTTTCATATTCCTCCTCGCATATGCATAAGCATGAAATTTTTTTGTATTCCTGTCCCCATGACTGATCCACACCGCTCTCCTCTTCAATATCCACTCCCTTTCTTCCATCAAGAGGATTTCCTCCTTTTTCTTCTCAAATAACTTCAGAATTTCAAAATCACCCCGATTTAAAGAACCATCAAAATTATGCATACAAGCATTTTGAATACTGTATTCCAAATTCTTCAGTTCTGCAGCATCAGTCTTCTTTCTAAACTTAATCCATTTAATAACTTCTTCTTTGAGCTTCAACATTTTATGACAGAAATAATCAACAAGATTTAAATTCTCAATATCCGAATTTAACCAGAAAGATTTCACCATCTCACAAAAATCATTCTCCAAAAGCCATGAACTATTAAACTTGAACGGGTAACAAACCTTTTGACCATAATCTTCAAACTGAAAAATAATAGGCCAGTGATCAGAGAATTTCACCTCATGAACCCATGTATGAGACTTCTAGATGATACTTAAAAAAGAAGACTTCACCAAAAAACGATCTAGTCTCTTATGTACACCTGCATCCCCCTGCCTACCATTTGTCCAGGTTGGAATTAATTTAGCTGGAACCATATCCACCAGGTCAAACCGACCTAGATAATCCATAAAGTAATCCGCCAACGGATCCAATCTAGCCCCAGAACCCCAGATCTCAGAGGCAGATTTAGTAAAATTCAAATCACCAGCAATCACTAAATGTGATAAGTTAAGTACCCCAGAGGCAGCCAAAGCATCCTAGAAATTCCTACAGCCAACATAAGGAGCATAACAATTGAGGATATGAAACTGAATGTTTAAACCTAAACGAATTCCTTTCATCAGAAGACCCCATGGAGTAGAAAAAACTTTGAAGTAAAACAGAGAAGGGTTCCAAGCCACCGCCAAACCACCAGAAAGATCATTGGAGCAACAAGCCGCAACTTCCCAGCTGGGAAGAAGGTCGCCTAATTTAGTGATCGCCACCGAACTTAAACACATAGTTTCCTGAAGTAACACAATACCTGGACAAATAGCTGCAAATAGTTTGGAGAAGGCCTTTGCCCTAGCAACCTTCCCCAACCCCCGAATATTCAATGATAAAATGGACATTACGAACCAAAGGCACAGGGTATCTTTGCTCTAAGACCCTCATCAGACGAATTAATAGAAACCCCAGGCAGCAACCTACCAGAATCCCGAGGAAGGATTGAATCAACACAATCAGAAGCCTGACACCCCTCTTTCTTCTTTTTACCCCTACGAATGGTAACACTTTGAAATTTAACAGCATGAAGCGGAATAGCATCAGAACCGACAAGAGGAGATTTGGAAAAGGAAGGAACCGGGGTAAGGGTTTTTAAAACCCCATCAACTTTTAGTTCACAATTTCCACCAATCCCAGACTCGTCAAGATCATGAATGAAAGGTTCCGTAGCCTCATGACTCACAGAACCGAAAACCTTTGTAGAAGGGGACAAAGGCATAACAGAATCCCGAGCTTCATCACATAAAACAAGACTCCCAGAATTATCCAAACCCACATCAACCCTATCCCCAATAGAGGCTAATTCAGAAGAAAGATTGCGAACAACAGAAGATTTCACCAAATCAGCAGACAAAGGAAGACTCCCGGCAGAAGGCACATGAAGACCATGTCTCAAAATAACATCCCCAGAAGCAATATGAGCATCTAAATCCTTCTCCGTGACTTCCAACAAAGCAATATCCTCTTTTGAAACTTCAGAATACACAGTATCAGGAACAGGAACAGACTTACCAGGTTCAACAGAGGGAGCACACAGGTCCAAAGTACCTTTCGTTGCCGACCCATTCTTCAAAATATTAGGGCATTTTGCAAGAATGTGTCCAATTTCCTTGCACGTGAAACAATGGAATGGGATTCTGAAAAAGTCGAGCCTTTGCTTCCAGCATCTACGTCCCCAAACAACCTCAACTTCTACCGGAAGACCAGCATCCATTTCAATTTCCACCATTACCTTGGTGTATCTTCTATCCATGCCAAACAGGGATTTTCTATCAATACGGATGAAACGCCCAACCGAGTTTGCCAAGCCAACAATAATCTCCTCTGTCCAAAGTTCAATCGGCAACCCTGGAATCATCATCCAAAGGTTCCGAATTCTCTTTTTCTCCATTAAAGGATCGAAGGAAATATGCCAGCGCTTCAGAATGATTGAGCCTTCTTTGAAAAGCCAGGTACCCTCCAAAACCCTAGACATCATGGCAGCATCCGGAAAGACGAAGAGTATCCAACGGTTCAGCAGTAAATTGACCCTTGGAGCCATACCAGAAACTGGCACCCAATTAACCCTAACCCACTCTAGGATCTCGTCCTTCGAACCCGATTTATATTCCAGGCGCCCAACTAAAGCACGTTCAGCAAGCAATGCTACCCTATCAAGATTGGCGTCTTTAGCAATAACAAACCTGGAGAGTGAAGACCTTGCTTTGTGAACTTTCAGCCTGCGTCAAACCCTTGCCTTAGCCCCATAGAAATTAGGGTTACCATACTCCGACGATTGCAGCACCGACGAAGCCGGCTTACCACAGCGATTTTCCAAAGGAGGAAATGAAAATGCCCCTCGAAGGTGATGCAGAGAGGCCATATGGACCCGAGACCGGTTCAGTAGGTGAAACCCACACCTGTCCCTCTCAATGACGGGACCCTCAGACACCTGGATCCCACTACCACAACAACACAAACCAAACAATTAACCCTAGTTGGAATACAGAGAACCACAAAAAAAAATAGTTAACCCGTGAAGACCACCACCAAAAAGACCTAGGGCATAAGCCCAAAAGGGCTCTCCACCAGCTTGACTTCCAGGTGATGATAAATCAAATTCCATAGCTCCGAGCAACAATCCCATCCCAGAACTGCAGAAACCTCACAGCTCTCACCCACAAAACCCTAGCTATCTCCATCGCCCCCCTCCCAACTTTTTCAAATGGAGTTCATGGAGATGACTAGTTGTTAAACAAAGACTAAATAGTAAAACTATATTTAAAAATATAATTATTGGATCAACAAATAAAATAAAAAATATTAAGTTATTAACTTCATGGGTCAAATTTTTTTTTTTTGTATTTTAATATATTTATGTAAAAATACATTTAAAAATATAATTATTGGATTAACAAATAAAAAGGTTATTAACTTAATCGGTCAAGAAATTTTATGCATTTTAACATATTCATGTAAAAATATAATTAATGGATCAACAATTAAAATAAAAAATATTAGGTTATTAACTTAATGAGTCAAGAAATTTTATGCATTTTAACATGACTAATAGGTAGAAAAACACTATGTAGCACGAGGATTGGGAATTATGTATAATGGGTAGAAAAACACTACATATAGCACGATGATTGGGAATTATGTATATATATGAGTTTTAAATTCTCAATGTTATGTTGAATATATTACATAATGTGAAACGATAAAGAGAGCATAATAAGAGTGATGATTAATCCGTCAAAATACAGCTTGACAAACTTTAACGTGAATATTCGATGATGTGTGATTAATTTATCTATGATTTATTTTTTTTCAATTTTTTTATCAATATTAATATAATATTTTATTATTTTATAGAATTTTTTAACATATTGTATTGATCGTAAAAATTAATTTCTAAGAGTATATGAATTTCAAAATATCTATACTTTTATGACAAGGGAGTTGCAGTTTCTAATAAATAAAAGAAGTAAAATGGGGTAATTATAAGAGAGTTGCAGTTTCTAATAAATAAAAAAAGCAAAATGGTTGTTGCAGTTTCTAATAAATAAAACAAGCAAAATGGTTGTTGCAGTTTCTAATAAATAAAAGAAGCAAGATGGTTAATTAATAAGTATATTTAGTAAATTAACTTTGTTGTATTTTATAATAACTTAACTTTATATAACATGTGGATATATAAGAATGGCATTCACAATCATTAAAAAATACTTCTTAAATCACAATAAGTACATAGAATAAGAATAAATCAAAGGCTTCTTAAACCACAACATTGACTAAAGCACAAGAACTAACAATAAATATACTAAATTCTCCTTTTTTTCTCTCTAGTTTGTTATTATCACATGAAGATATGAGTAATTACGTCAATAGGCACTTAGATATTATCTCATATTTTGGGCTTTTTTGAGAGGATCAACGAGATTAACTCAAGTATAATAAGTGTACAGCTGAGATTCATTTTTCACGGTGGTCGTATCTTGTTATATTTAAATGCATCTTGATTAAGATTTAAATAAGCTCCAGTTAAGCAGTGGTTAAAGAAAGGGGTAACAATAATGGCAGAGGTTCAATAGTGAATTTTTTGTTTTATGTTTATATTAATTAGTTTAATGTTTATGTTATAGCATAAATCGATAACTATAACAATGTGGTAATTAGTTTAATGTTTAGCCTTTGTTTAACAGTCAGGGATCTCCAAAAAACTAAGTGGCTGGATGCACCTATCGACCTTCACCAGCCACCCACTTTACTTATAACTGTGCTAATCTATTAATGTAATTTTTAATGGCATCATTGGTTTTCCACCACGTTAGTCGGTAATATGCATCAATTCGTGTGTCGTGCGTTCCTTCTTATCTCCTAAGTCCCATCTGCTACCTGTGGTAACTGTGTATACTGGTGGAAGGTATGCTACATATGCTGCTACACAAATTATGAAGTGCTAACTATTACTGTATTGATGTACTGCCGACATCACCTCCATCGCCCATGCATGGCTACACAAAACGAGGTCGAACGAGGTCGATGTCAGCAGTACAGAACCAATAAAATTGAAAATAAATATTTTTTTAATAAAATTTGATTAATATTAAAAATTGCAAATATATATATATATATAAACATTTAGTTAAAAAAAAATTAACTCATGTCCGGTTCGATTAATCCAATCTATCAATTGCTATATGTTCATGCTTCCTAGGGACATAACAACTCACGGTTGCACAAAGACGCTAAACATGTATTTTAGAGTAACCTACACAACGCTTAATACATAATGTCATTGACTAGATTTTACCTTTAGTAAGCAGAGAGTGTATATATTACCTTTGCAGCAATGTCACTGGAGTCGTTGTAGAAGCCACACGTTCACTTGGTGAAACTGCCCACAATCTTGTAATCCCACTCCCTTTTATTGTTGTACAAATCAGTGACTGAGACCTTCATGGGGTTTCTTTTGCCAAAGCGTTAGCCTTAAAAATGGGTTTTCGGTGACCATCTATCTTGTTGATCACGAAGCCTGTCCATTGCTATCGGAAGCAGAGCAACTGCACCACACCATCTAGAAAATGCATACACACATTTAACATCACTATTATTAATTCATTATCATCATCAATGCTGGAAAAATATTGCCACAACAAGTACCTGATGCAAGTAAGGATTGCATCTCAAGAAAACAAGTGTCAAATGCAAGAAAACATAAAACAAAAAAATCTCATTAGTTGCATCTCAGAAAACAAGTACCTGATGTATGCAAGATTTGAATTTCAAGATAAAAGGTTCTATGACGCCAATAGACCTGATGCTCGGAATCGAGTCTCCACCCAGGGAGAGGGCAGAGGGAAAGGGTAAGGGGCTCGATTGGGAGAAAGGAGGGTGGTGTGGGGGAGGAGGGAGGGGGAGGCAGACGGGCGAGGGGAATGTGGAGGGCGGAGCAGAGGGGAGGGGGAAAAGGAAGGGGAGGGTGTCACAGCCCCACCTCACGCCCAAGTTCACCTTGGATAGACGAGGTGTGCGACATTGCATGGAGACGGTCCGAGGGCGTAGCCAACTCGGGCGTTTGCCAGCAGACTACGCCTAAACCAAGCGGAAGTTATGTTTTACACTTATCTCTGCAACTAATTTACTTATTAATACGTTATCACAACATTCAATACTTAGCCAAATTACAAGTATGCACAAGTTGAAGAAGTAAACATGAGAGACAAGAATATGGGTGGGACAGCCAAACAAACTAACCCCTGTAATCTTTATATATAAGAGTACAAAGTTTACATGGACAGAGTTTCCAAACTGGCAAAGCTCCTGCACCAACACAACAAGCTTGACGTGCTGCAGATTACAAAGAAAACCCAAAACCCAGAAAAATCGAATTGTCTCCTTGCTGGTGCAAGTCTATGCAACCTACTCGCCTTCCTGTGGACGCCCTAGTTCATTCTGCCTTTTGGATGCCTTCTTTGTTTGTTTTCCTCAGACTCTATTCCTCTTAGGCCGAGTTGCTTGAACTTTCTTCTTCGTTTTTCCTTAGCGTTTATATAGCCGATCGTTTGGGCGGGCATGACCCAAGAGTGTTCACGCCCTTGCTTAGCACCCACGCCAAAGCGCCCCTTCGCTGACATGTCAAGATGCCGAACATGTGCTTGTACCAAGCCGACGCCCATCAACCGTGCTTATTCGTGCCAAAGGCCTTGCCGAATGGTCCATCTGCCCAACGTCATGGGTCCTCCTGCCTCCTCGTTGTTGTCATTGCAACCATCCATTGTGGGTCTGTGGTGCCGCTTCCATGGAGTACGTGGGTGCTTGGTCCATGCTCACCCAAATTCCAATGCTAAGCACACCGAACGGTACACTTGGGCACATGGGTCTCTTGGAGACTCGTCCCACACCTCTTGCCGAAGTGTGCCACACTCCCATTTGTTTGGGTTTTCCATGCACTGAAGTGGTTAAGTGTGGGATTTTGTTGTGAAGCATGCCCATACTCGGTTCGCATGCCCACTTGTTGTTCCGGTCATTTGGACAAGGCATTGTCTTTTCCATGCCGCTAAGTCCACCATCCGTTGCGACTTTCCCTTCTGGGCACCCAAGCCAACCTCTTGGGCAAGAGCACGAGGCTCCTATGGGCGTGAAAGTGATGTGGCTCGGTACATTTTCCCGAGGTCGTAACACCCTCCTCCACCCAAAGTTGTTGTCTTCTCGACAACGTCTCCAATGACCACTGTCTTGGAAACTTGTTGCAACTGTCGCTACTATTACCACCTTTGCATTGTTGCCTCTTGGTTGATCCAAAACTATCGTCGCAACTGTTTGAGCCTCCAAAGAAGCCCCTGTATTTTGTGCGTTCCATACTACTTCCATTCGTTGTACACCCCACGAGTAGACTAGTTGGGTAGCTAGTCCAACCGAAGCGTCTAACACATGAAACAAACTTCTTCATTATGAAACCATCTTTCCTCAGTCAGTTTCAACGTCCTTCAGCCAACTGCATCGTTTTTATTTTCAACATTTTTGCAACGCCCCATCACTTGGTTTGTTGCTTGCTTCATCTTCCTTGAATATTTTTTGTTTTAGGCTACCTTGCCAATGTGCCTATGGTCTCACTACTGTCGCCACAGGAAATGAGCCATCGTGTTGTTGTTTTCATATTGGGAAAAGGGGAGGGTGGTGCCAATGGCCACCACCTCCATTGTCCTCAAAACTTTCCTTGCAGAAGTACTTGAATACAACCACTATCTCTGCATCGCTGCAACCTAGCTCTCCCAACTAAGCCGATAATAGTTCATATTCCGCAATGTCGAACGTTAAGGTGCTCACGTCTGCTGCCTCCATACGACAAGTTTTTGAACTTGCCAAAGACACCATCGTAGCCTCTGTTTGTTGTTGCCTTTTCCTAGCTCTGTTCTTGGCACCTTTGCTTATTCCTTTGAACGAAGCGCTCATCTTGCTTCCGCAATCCCTTTGGTGTTGCGAACTGCCTAAGGCTACCAACCTTTCTTCTTTCCAATTGTGTTGTTGAAGGGTGCTTAACTTTGCTTGGACCTCCTTGGCCACCCCTTCGTTCGCTTCCTTGGGGAAGCTTCGTTTACTTTCTAAGTAAGCAAGGACTGCCTGCATTTCAATTGGATGACAACCCACTTGTTCCAACCTTTGTTGCGACAACTGATGCTCCGGGATGCCAATGGTGTGAATGTAGAAATCCACGATCTATGATGCATCATGTGCTGGAAAATATTCACTGGTGTTTCCATCTACATCCTCAAACTTACCCGCAACCTGTTGATCGCACGCTTGGTTCAACGCCTGCTCACATCGTTCCTTGTCAAGACTTTGCTTGACTTGTCCAACCAAACTGTCATCATCTTGGATGCTTGATGACTTCTTAAGTGTGCTTATGTTTGTGAATTTTGCAGACTGTGTTGGTGCAAGATGAAACTTGCCACCATGCTGTTGCGGAACGTCAACTGAAACAAACAATGACTCAACCTTCTCCTGGATCAAGTCTACTCGTTTTTCCAACGAAGCCAAACTTGCCAATGGAAGACTAACTTTGTGTGGTGCGCTTGACTTGTTCTCCACTACCGAAACTTGTTGTTGCTGCATGTTGTGTAGAGGCATGTTTGTGGGCTTGTTAGGATCCTCAAGTAGTTGAACTGAGGACATCCTTGGCCAATGTCCCAACTTGCTTCTCTATGTCATCGGCATGCTCCATGCTCTAGACTCACCTAAGAACACCAAGTGACCTGCATGAGGAATCGACACAACACGAGCTAACCGAAGGAAGTATTTCCCTAAGATCACCGAGTGATCATGCAACAGAATGAATTCCAGGTCCATCTTGCCATGCCATCGTCCAACTTTCACTGGTGCTGCACATACTCTTCCTATCGTTGCCTTCACGTCTGAGTTCACTGCCTTGAACTTGGTTTGGCTGAACTCGGTTGCACTGTGAAGAGACGTCGTAGTATTACTTCTCACCAAGCTGTGAGTAGCGCCGGTGTCAACCAATGTTGAAACTCTTAGGCCACTCACCGTCTCTTCAACGAAACTCAACCCTTGTTGCTTTTTTGGAAGACCTGTGTTTTGACTCCCCGTCGTTTCTTTGAGACAAGCCTGCACTGCCTTGATAGCTTCAGAAATCTCGTCTGAAGGATGTGGTGCTTCCAACACCCTCATGGTTTCCAAAAGCATCGTTAATCCCTTCTGCGCAAGTGTGGTCCTAAATGGATAGTTCTTCACATAATGGTTCCCTTTGCAAATATAGCGGGAAACACACTTCTTCTTTGGTGCTTCTGGTTGCTTCCAGGATGACTCTCCTTGAGTGTTTTGCGACTCCATCCTTTCCTTCCTCCAAGCTGCTTCCTAGTCCGAAAACTCTTGCAATAGATGCACTTCGTTCCTTTCTTGCGGAACCAAGTCTTCAAACACCTTGTCCATTCCGCACTTAATATTTTTCCATCATTCCTTCGTGGCCTTCAATAGATTCGTTTGCAACTCCTCCACGTTCTGCACTCCTGGTTGTTCTTCTTGCGAACCTCCAACCTCAGGTGTCATGGAGATGTCCATATGTGCGGTCCAAACAAGCTTCAGCTTTCCTGGGTGCAATTCAAAAGTATTCCACCCCGTTCCATCCATGCTGCAAACTTTGTAGGTCGGCGGTCTTCTAGGGAACCTTGCGGTGCTGCTGCAGCACTTCTGGTCTCACCCAACGAGCTTCCATCGAACCCTCTAACCAAGCATTCTTCCTCCATCTACCGACTGTCAACGTTGTGGTACCCTATCAAATGGTTTTCCAATCCTATCCTCGGGTGAACCCTTTGGTTTGAGCTGCAGTTTTTGTCTAACTTACTTGTTGTGTGTGATTCCCCCCAGCCAAGGCAACACTGTGAGCTTCTGCGAGCTCCGACTACCAAACGATCCATTCGGAAGCTTTCTTAAACTGATCCAATCGAACTTCTGTGCAACCCTATGCAACTGTGGCCCTATGGTTCTGCGACCCTACAACTCTGCGGTACTGCAACACTGCGATACTTTGCATCTGCGACCCCGCGACAACTTTGGTTTTGCGACCCACTCAACGAACTATAGCGAGCTTGATACCACTTGTTCGCAAGAACAGTGGTGAAGAGATTTCCCCACAAACGCTTCAATTGTCGTAACAAACAGAGCTTTGATACCACCTGTCACAGCGTCGCCTCACGCCCAAGTTCACCTTGGCTAGATGAGGTGTGTGGCACTTCCCGGAGACAGTCCGAGGGCATGGCCAAATTGGGTGTCTGCCATCAGACTACGCCTAAACCGAGAGAAAGTTATGTTTTACACTTATCTTTGCGACTCGTTTACTTATTAACATGTTACCGCAACATTCAACACTTAGCCAAATTACAAGTATGCACAAGTTGAACAAGTAAACATGAAATCCAAGAGTATGGGTGGGGCAACCCAACAAACTAACCCCTGTAATATTTATATAACAGAGTACAAAGTTTACATGGACGGAGTTTCCAAACTGACAGAGCTCTTGCTTAGACACAACAAGCCTGACGTGCTGCAGATTACAAAGAAAACCAAAAACCCAAAAAAATCGAATTGTCTCCTTTGCTGGTGCGAGTCTATGCGACCTACCTGCCTACCTACCTGCGGAGGCCCTAGTTCGTTCTACCTTTCGGATTCCTTCTTTGTATGCAGTTTTCCTCAGACCCTAGTCCTCTTGGCCGAGTTGCTTGAACTTTCTTCTTCGTTTTGCCTTAGCGTTTATATAGTCGATCGTTTGGGTCGGCACGAACCAAGAGTGGTCATGCACTTGCTTAGATCCCACGCTAAAGCACCCCTTCCCTGACGCGTCGAGATACCAAACATGTGCTTGTACCAAGACAACACCCATCAACCATGCTTATTCATGCCAAAGGCCTTGTCGAATGGTCCATCTTCCCAACGTCATGGGTCCTCCTACCTCCTCCTCGTTGTTTTTGCAACCATCTGTTGTGGGTCCGTGGTGCCACTTTTGTGGAGTATGTGGGCGCTTGGTCCATGCTCGCCCAAATCCCAACACTAAGTACACCGAACGGTACACTTGGGTGCGTGGGTCTCTTGGAGACTTGTCCCACGCCTCTTGCCGAAGTGTGCCACACATCCACTTCTTCGGGATTGCCATGCACCGAAGTGGTTAAGTGTGGGATTTTGTTGTGAAGCACGCCCACACTCGGTCCGCATGCCTACTTGATGTTCCAGATGTTTGGGAAAGGCGTTGTCTTTTCCATGCCGCTAAGTCCACCATCCGTCTCGACTTTCCCTTTCGGGCACCCAAGCCATCCTCTTGGGCAAGAGCACGAGGCTCCTATGGGCGTGAAGGTGATGTGGCTCAGTGCGTTTTCCTGAGGTCATAACCGAGGGCATCTAAGGTGGAGCAGAGGGCAGAGTGGGGGTGGGGCCGTTGGCAGATTGATTCTGGGAATCGAGCGCCCCCCATATCATTTTTTAATGTTTTTTTTTAATTTATTTTTATTTTTGCATAGTTTTTTTTATTATTTTGTTTATTTTTTAAAATTTTAATTGTTATTTATTTTTGTTGTAGTATAAATATTCTATGTTTTCACTTTTTCCAAGCATATTTTTCATCTAATTATGTTCGTATTTCGATTGGAAATCTTTAAAAAATCTTAGAATCACATATATTAGCTATGGAAATTGCATAATTTGGGTGCCATGGAGGTATTTAAGCGTGCTAAATCTATTTATGGATTCAAAAATACAATTTAAACACGTAGAAATTTGGATTTTACCCCAAAAAAATATCAGATTCCAATCAAAACCCACCGTAAAGTCGAAAATGTAGAATAAATAGACTACTCCTTTATTTTTTTAATTTAATTTTAATTTAAATTTGTGAAATTTTTTAAAAACTAATTAAAAATTATATTTTGTATTTTTAAATTTTTATTTCAATTATTTTTTGTTATTTTTTTTTTTAATTTTGCATTTTTAATTATTATTAAAATTTTTGTATTTGTTTTTTTTAATCGAAATTTTGTTTTGTTTTTAAGAAAAAATGTATTTTCTTTTAATTTTTATATTTTTTAGTTTTTACTTTTAATTTGTTTTGTTTTTTTAGTTTTTAGTTTTTCTTTATAAATTTTTTATTTTATTTTCAATTTCAAATTTATTTTTAAAGAAATGAGCATTTCAATTTTTATAAATGTTTCTTTAAATCCATTTTTATTTTTTTAGAAAAATATTTTTTTTAATTAAATTGGTCTTTCTCATTTTTTAAAAATTGATTTAAAAGAAACCAATTTTTTTTCTTCTTATATCATGGATGATTTCAAAATGCATTAAATAGTAACCTTACAAATGAAAGAGGGGGTTATTGGTAGCATCACATTTTGATTTGAAGTTGATAATGAGTTTTGATTGCACCAACATCGGTAGGGGTTTCTCAAAAGTCATACCCCAGAAAAAAAAGGTACTACCAATCACAACACTTTTTTATTTGGAGGTTGATTTAGGGTTTTGATTGCAGAGTTATCAGTATGGGTTTTCCAAAAATTCATAATTTTAGCCCCTCCCAAAAGGTGCTACTGGTAGCACCACTTTTTGATTTGGGGGTTGATTTTGATGTTTTTGATGCAAAAATATGAGTTTTTATGGAAAGAGTTTTCATTTTGAGTATAAAGTTCTCAACAAGTTGTATAATGTGTTTAGATGAGTTGGAATTAAAAAACAATGGAATTTAAAGAAGTTGGGTCAATGATTATTGTTGAGTTGGACATATAAAGGTCAAAGAATATTATGTGTCGCATTTTTATTTGACAATAGTCAATTACATATAAAACTCACATTGGTTAAGATATCAATAAAATATCATAAATATTCTTGAAATACTAAATATAGAATATTTTATATCATCACTACCTCCAACCATTATAAAAGTAAATAACACTTTAATTAAAATCATAATGAAATTATCTTGTAATACGAGAAACATTTTATATCATTAATTATTTTAAAAAATAAATAATATAAATAACCAATTATTTATATATAAAATAAATAACGATCTATATCATATAATATAATAACTTACACGATCCCATGTAGGATTCCTAACCCATGCGTCACCCAGGCATCTACCACCCATACAGAGGTGATAAATGATCAACAAATGGAGGGACAAGTGGATGGGGTGGAGGAGCAAGTGGAAGCTTCTAAGAATGTCGGACATGCAGAATATTAGTACATGGAAAGGAATGTGGTAGGGAAAATAAATATGATGTTTCGCTTCGACATCACCAAGGACGTAAGGCATTCAGACAACCTTCCCCCCTACAATCACTAGTCATGATGAACTCTACTCGTTGCTCACATCTCCATACCATTCTTATGATTTCGAAACATGGATATAATATGCAGGTGTGTGAATTAATGATTATTCCGATCAGATGTCAGGCTAGAGAGACTGGCGATGCTAATATGAATAAGGGGTTTACCACCATTTCCCAGCCTGATTTTGGTAGAAGGTATCCTCAGTTGTTGTCTTGGCATTTTGTATCACTTTACTATGGTGAAATCCAAAGGAAATATGGATGACATCCCATTGCAGAAAAGAGTAGGTCTAAGAACCAGAAGGCTTCATCGCATGTAGGAGAAATCTTATAGGCAGGAGAAATCACAGGACATCAAGCTCACTAGATGCACCACTAAATTCTTTTGGGAGCAGCTTTATGAGGCTACGAAGAAAGAAATCAAGGATATGAAAGAGGATATTAGGGTGGACAAGGATTTTATCTTTGAGGCTCAGAGATTTGAGGAGTTTGAAGGATGGGTTCACGACCCTAAGAACACTGGGGTAGGATTTCCCTCTACAACAGGTCCCTGGACCTCTACTTGTCGGTAAATATCCTCCTGGGAAAGACAGTTACAAAGAGAGGGGATGCTTATGGAGACGTAGGCCAACTGGATGAAATCCACTTGTTTATCAACCCTCTCAAAGATGTCCCTTACTAGTTGAAAGTTATTAAGGCTAAACAAAATCTCTTGGCTCATTCCATAAGCTTCAAATTCAAAATTTACCAAGGTGATTGAGGAGCCTCCAATACCAACACTAGCTCAGCCTCCAGTGCCTGCACCTGGTAAGCTTCAATTCTTCAATCCGCAGTACGAAGATGACCAAGGAGCTACTTTTGTGGGACAGACTCAAGGGACATCCTCATCGATCCCCCCAACATTCTGATTGGTCTACCCTTGGTAGCTCTGAACTAAACCAACCCTCAGCTTCTTTTTGCTTAATATTGAAAAGAGTTATCGGGACTATGCATAATTCTTATAGGTATTTAGATTTTTACTATTGTTTTTCTTTCGAATAGCTAACATATGTTTTACTCTTTGTTATTTTCTGCTACCTTCAGTTATTAAGTTCCAAACTCAGAGACACTATTTATGGCTCTCATGTTATTTTGTTTAATTCCTTCGAGAGGAGCACCAGAGAGCTCGATTTTGTATACTATGTACTTTCATTGTATACTAATAAAATAAAATAAAAATCCACCTCAATATCTCTCTCTCTCTCTATATATATATATAAAGAAACACACAACAAATTAATAAACAATATACTATATATAATAATATAATATACTAATTATACCTAACTATATAACTAACATTTTACATAATGAAGACACATATAATATACAATATATACAATGTTTATAATATACATATTTAATATATATTATATCTATATTATATAATATACTTAACTATCCAAGTTAACACATCACTATCCTAATATAATATCTAGATAAGATATTTACCTAAATTTCATATTATATTATAACTTTCCTAAATAATATACCTATTTTATATATTATATAATATATCATAATATATAATATACATAGTTAACATATTATATAATATTATTATTTTTTATTTACTTAATTATATTTATTTTTTGATTTTTCAATTTATTATTAACTATATATTAATCAATTATACATTTTAAATATATTATGATATAAATTTAAAATTTTTACATTTGTTGTGTGTGCGCATAAGAATCTAAATCTTTCATTATTATTTTCAATCCCCGCTTCTTAATTCCAAACTAACCCAACATGCTTTCCACCTATCATTAATGAGATAATATAAATGAACTTTCACTAGATAACAGCTCTAACATAGCGTGATGTGGCATATGCTTAGTGTGACATGGCATTTTTTTAATATTTTTCTTTAGGAGACCCATTTTAGAACCCAAATTTGCTCTAATGGTTGGTTCATTTGTTGCTTCAGGATATTTTTAGTCATTGCAAAATTTCCCTTAAGTGTGCAAAGAATGACATCACGATTATGAATCGGACTTTCTACTACATGTATTTTGGAGGTATCTGGTAGATAAGAAACCACTGAGGGAAATTGTTGGCCATAGACCGCTTCATATAGTGTCATTTTTGTAGCCTCATGATAAGTGGTATTATATCACCATTATACTGAGGGTAAGCACTCCACCTACTTGTGTTGCTTTTCAAATGCAAAACAACGAAAATAGGTTTCTAGACACCTGTTGACTACTTATGTTTGACCATTTATTTGGGGATGATAAGATGTGTTCATTTTCAATTGGGTTCCCTATACATTAAATATTTCTTGCCAAATGTTTCTAGTGAATGTGGGATCATGATCAAACACAATGGATGTAGGCATGCCATGTAATATAAAATTTTAGTCGAGAAATATTTGGGCAATCATCGCAATGGTAAAAGGGTGTTGGAGGGCACAAAAGTGAGCATATTTGGGAATTCAATCAACTACCACCATGATGATTGATTTGTTACCTACTTTCAGAAGAATAACACCAAAATCCATGGAAATGTCTATACAAATAGTGGTTGGTATTGACAATGGTTGCAATGTCGTAGGAGTCTTCACTATCTCATCCTTGTTCCTTTGGTAAGTATCACTTTCCACTACAAAAGTAATAATGCCCATTTTCATGCCTTCTTAGAAGAAGGAGCATCTATCGCATTCATAAGTTTATGAAATCCTAAATGACTTACGAGAGGAGATGAATGTAATTTTGTTAATATCCTCTATTTTAAAGTTGAGTTAGGTACCAGAAAAAGCGACCTTTATATCGCAAGGTATATTGTTTCCAATTGTAACCTTGGGGAGGGTTGAAATCCTCTTGAAGTTGATTGATGATTTGAGATGTAGTGGTATTGGTTAGCCATTTGTTTCATGCTTCTTCTAACCATTTAGGTACCTGAGAGGATAAGGTAAAGGGGGATCCCTCTTTCTCATGTTTCCTTGTCAATGCGTCTAACACAATATTGTCTTTGCCATTTTTTGTATATGATATCATAATCATATCCAAGCATATTGGTGACCCATTTATGTTTCTCTGGGATGAAAACCTTGGTTCCAAAAAATAATTTAGGCTATAGTGATCCGTCTTGATCTAGAAGCGATACACTATGAGGTACAAATACCATGTGTCATCTTCTTGGACTACTTCACTCACAACATTGAGGGCAACACCTAGGCATGGAACCATGGATTATGGATGTACACCATAGATACAAGCAATGAGGGAAATGCTTTTCAAATTGAGATGGAAAGGTGGGATCCCCCTTGTGATGTAATGGAGGGATAAGGACCCAATGAGTAAATAATAATATCATGTATGGTGGCCATTTAATTCAATGTCGATTCAATCCTATTTCAATCATTACTAAATAAGGCCCACCAAGTAGTTATACAATAAATGTAATATGAATAATTCATTATTGCAGAGGACAATAATGGTAAGGGTTAAGGTTTGTTAAGTAGTTTAAATAAGGATGCAATCTGTATTTTCATTTAAAAGTTTCCCCCTCAAATAAACAAGTGAACAGGGGTGTTTCAATTCCATAAAAGGATTATTGTATGGTGTTACCCTACCTTAAGAGTTTATAATTTAAAGAAGTAAATGGACATTTTTATCATTTGTTGGATATATTGTTTGTGAATGATCTTCAAATCTATTAAGAGTCATAACACACATGAATCTTCAACAACCTCAAGGATCTCAAAGCGTGTATGCCTATAAAAAAGGTAAAATCAACAATATAAAAAATTAAATCAACCCACCGATTGACCAATTTTCCCCCACAATGAAACTTCAATATAGGTTTTTCCAAATTTAATCTAAAGTAAATATTGGTAGTAGAGAATAATATTTATAATGGCCACATGTAGACCAAATCATTGATCAAAATGATGATAAAATTCATTGGTGACCAACTAGAGGATGTGGATGTAAGATGAAAACATGTACTTCCATTGCCCAAACTAGGTGGGAAATAATTATGTGGAAAATAGGGAAGGCTTGTATCAAAACAATGAAAATTGGTCATCTTTAGGTAATGCAAATGAAGCCATGGGATACAACTAGAAAGGATGGGGATAATCCCAAGCATTCCCCAAAACACATCAATTGTGTCGCATGAATATTTATTGTCATAATCTTTAACAAGATACTACAAAGAGGTAAGGTTTAATATACCTAGTAAGATTCCTAAGGAGGATAATTAATGTAATGTAAGGTACATAGTGACAGTAATTTATATAATGGGACCACAATAATAAAATAAGGCCCAATAAGTAGTCTATGTGATCCCCTAATTAATGTAATGTGGTCATATTTATTGAATAAAACCCACTAGCTAGTTGTTGGGCAATAAATGTAATAATGAAGAGTAGTTGTCATAGGCCACTATGAATACTCTTGGTAGAGCATATATACACATGCATATCATTGTATTAAACACGTTGGATATTGCATTGTAACAAACACAATGTGTGAAGTAATTCTTCCATGAGTAATTGATGATATTACCTTACCTCAAGGGTATTTTCTATCTTTTATGTGAATTGATTGTGTTGATTCAATTATTATTCCGAAGTATATCTCTAATGAGCAAAAGCACTTCTTTAGGAAAAAGGGGAAGAAATTTCCTTTTTTTTCTTCATATTTTCAAAAAGATAAAGTGGACCACGACACTGTAAACAATTTCTTAAGTTGTTTGTTTAGAATTTGAAGAAACAAATTGCATATTTGAATTCCTCTAAAATAAATACATGATTTCAAAAAAATGACTAAAATTATTTTAGGGTTTTTCTTTATTACAACCATGAATTAATTTTGGATTGTAAAGTAAATAACTTTTAACAAGCTACCCATATTAAATCCAAACCAAAATCAAATGAAAGAGCACTTTAACAATGAATATTTTGTGAAAATCCTCACAACATATCTAAGAGCTGATGTATACCTCACAAGAAAGATTAAGCAGGAAAATAGAAGAAGAGTGCAGAATGGAGCAGTAGAACATAGATGAAATAGAACTCAGATAGAAGCAGAATAACATCACACTAATTCATTAATCATAATATGAAAAATAAATAATATAATGGAGAGGATTCGAATGCCAAGGTGGCAATTCGAATTAGCATGCATGAGCATGGCTTATCTACACTAGGATTCCTAATCATTAGATCAGTGGTGGTGTCATCATATCACAAGTGGTTGTCCATGAGTCAAACTGAGGTAACTGAATGTAACTGAGTCTAACGGAATGTAACTGAGTCTAACTGAATGTAGTAGGTGTAATTGATGCATGGATCACTAATGGAGGGTGCATGAGGAGCTAACTGCAGTTAGAACAGATCAACTAGTCTCTCTGGAGGTCTCACTGAGTGTATCGGTCAATCTGTCCTCAAATCAAGGATGAGATCCACAAGTCAAGCAACAACTGAGTGTGTCACTGGTGGTAGGTGAGAGAGGGTGCACTAACTGAGTGTGCCACTGGTGGTAGGTGAGAGAGGGCATATCACAGACTAGGAGGGCTGGAACTGAGTGGAAACAGGCTCCCGAGGCTAGTAAACTAACTAGGTGCTGGGAGACACCATACTGATGACTGGGATGCATGCAAAACTGTTGCATGCATAACTGACATAATGCAAAAAATGTTGATAGGACTAGGATGGAGTATAGGAATATCCTAACACCCCCCCTTAATCCATCTTAGGCCCTGGTAACTGAGACGAAAGGTCACCCAATACAACGAATAATAAAGAACAGTCCATGAAACAAGGAAAAGGGAAAAACCTCATGGGAAAAATACCCCCCCTCAAAAGAGATTGTAAGGCACACCAAAAAATAAATGCTCCAAACTCAAGTAGATGTGATGCTTGGTCATATGTCTGGAGGTATCTTCTTCTTGGGAAGAAGTGGTTCATGTTCCAAAAACATGTGCCTGTACTTGCTCTTCAGACCAAATGTGATGAGAACAAATCCAAAGGTATGAGGATGATCCTGGAACCTGTGATTCGAATCAGTTGAGGTAGGATCAAATCCATGAATGTGTAGATAGTCTTTTGTTATCTCCTTTGAACCATCATAGGTGAGATCAGGCCCAAAAGAACCATTATATGATAGTGGTTGCTTGGACTTCAAATCAACTCCAAGACTTGATAAATGGTTTCTTGAGATCTCCTTTGAACCAGCAGGGGTGAGATCAAAACCAAATGAACCATGAAACAATGGTAATGGCTTGGATTTCGAATCAGCTCCAAGAAATGATGAATGGTTTCTTGAGATATCCTTTGAACCAGTAGGGGTGAGATCAAAACCAAATGAACCATGAAACAATGGTAATCGCTTGGATTTCGAATAAGCTCCAAGAAATGATGAATGGTTTCTTGAGATCTCCTTTGAACCAACATGGGTGAGATCAAAACCAAATAAATCATGATATGCATGAGAATTGATCTCAAGTGAATGGTAATGCCCTACATCTTCAATGAATTTATGAGAGAATGTACAAATGATCATATAGTAGTACATAAGAGAGAAGTGATCAAGGAGAGCGAATGCATCACCTCCAATTGCTGATTTAACCTCCGAAACATTCAATAGATCATCATTATGCAAACCAACAAACTCTTGTGCAAGAGAGGATTTAAGAACCTCTTCAGTTTCTAGAGTGTGAGCTAGCACATAATTCGAAATAGAAGAAATTGAGAACATGAGTGTTGAATCTGCAAGTTCTTCTTCTTTTTGGACAACTTCATTATGAGATATGTTTGATACTGAATCATGATTAGAGAGACCATCAAGGAGGGCGAATGCATCACTGGGCTTGCTCTCCAAGTAATTTGCACCAATCCCTTCATTCTATTTTCCCAATATTTCATCAGATGGGCCCATAGCTCTTTTGGAGATTCAGCAGAATCATGGAAGTGGATTAACATACAACGAGAGATAGCAGTCAACATTGCTCCATAGGCTTTGTCACCTTCATTTAACCAATTATTCTCCTCTTCATAGGATTCAAACTCTCTTTCAAGACAATAATAAAAAATACCATGTCTCTTCAAATATGCTATCATCTTTGGTTTCCACTTATCATAGTTGAATGGAGAGAGAGGAGGAATTCCTTCCAGATTCATGGAAGTTGTTGCAGAAGACCTGCAAAAACAAATAGAGAATATTTGCAATTGCTACTGCCACAACTGCTGCTGCACTCAAAATCTTGGTAATAACCTACAAAAAACTCTCAGGAATGGAGATAGACTACACTCTCAACATGCTCTGATACCATGTGAAAATCCTCACAGCAAGACATTATCACTTGAAAGTACCTTACCTTTGAGTAACCTATAGTTAAAGGGAAATAGAATGTACAATATCATTTAACGTTCATAAAATCAACCATTTTCAATATTGATTGTGTGACAAGAGTCCTCAAAATATAAGGGACTTGATTGTCAATTACCTCAAAAGTGCTAAGAAACAAGTGTTTGACATGCCATACATTGCTTTCAAGTTGTATAGTAACATTGTTGTCCCTATTTGGATATACTTTGATTAGCCAGGTCAAAGGAGAGGGGTGTGTGAAAATCCTCACAGCAGATCTAAGAGCTGATTTATACCTCACAAGAAAGATTAAGCAGGAAAATAGAAGAAGAGTGCGGAATGGAGCAGCCGAACATAGATTGAATAGAACTCATATAGAAGCATAATAACATCACACCTAATTCATTAATCATAATATGAACAATAAATAATACAATGGAGAGGATTCGAATGCCAAGGTGGCAATTCGAATTAGCATGCATGAGCATGGCTTATCTGCACTAGGAGTCCTAATCATCAAATCAGTAGTGGTATCATCAGATCACAAGTGGTTGTCCATGTGTCAAACTGAGCTAATTGAATGTAAATGAGTCTAACTGAATGTAGTAGGTGTAACTGATGCATGGAGCACTAATGGAGGGCGCATGAGGAGCTAACTGGAGTTAGAACATATCAACTAGTCTCTCTGGAGGTCTCACTGAGTGTATCAGACAATCTGTCCTCAAATCAAGGATCATATCCACAAATCAAGCAACAACTGAGTGCGTCACTGGTGGTAGGTGAGAGAGGGCGCACTAACTGAGTGTGTCACTGGTGCTAGGTGAGAGAGGGCGCATCACAGACTAGGAGTGCTGGAACTGAGTGGAAATAGGCTCCCAGGGCTAGTAAACTAAGCACTAGGTGCTGGGAGACACCATACTGATGACTGGGATTTATGCATTTGCATGCAAAACTGTTGCATCCAAAACTGACTTAATGCAAAAAATGCTGGTAGGACTAGGACGGAGTATAGGAATATCCTAACATATTTGACATTACAACCATTTTAAATCACAACATCAAAACCCTAGTTGCATAAAGGACCTCCATTGGAAACTGAATTATTTCTTCAAAACCTAAAATTTGTTGATGTATTTGTAACTTCGGAATGTATTTCATATATGTATATTGTATTCCTATAGAGATGTTATTATTCCTCTATACAGAAGTGTTGTCATTTATATTGTAAGTGTTGTAACTTATACTTGATGGGTTATTAGACCACCTTGATGGGGTCGGCCCTGTATAAGTCATGTGGGTTAAAGGGTTATTAGACCACCCTAGTGGGGTCGGCCCTGTCAGCATTATATTATGTGATTAAATTGAGGCCGACCTAGTAAGGTTATTAGGCAAGTCAAGTCATGTATAAATAGAGTGCGGGAGACACTCTATTTGATCATTCACTTTCTCACTTATACACTCATTGGAGAGTGGTGCACTAGTGGAGGAGGAGAAGCTGCTGCTAGGAGATTATCTCTTATGCTTGGGTTTTGCATCATTGGTCTTACTATCTCTGAGGAAGTTGTGGGGTTTTTCACCTTCTTGGTTTTCCCCGAGGAAACTCTGTGTCTCTTGTGTGATTAATATTGTGTCTATGATTGATATGCTGTAGATATGTTGTACATGTTATTCTCTCAGTAAAGATCCTAGAGTATATTGAATTAATGCTAAAAAATTAACATGGTATCAGAGCTAACGTGAGAAGAAGACACTGTGTAGTTGTGGAAGCTAGGGATTCTTGTTTATTGGGTTTCTCTCCCTAGATCTTTAAAGGCAGTAGGGTATTTTGACTCTCCTCAACAAGGCACATCTTTCTGTCCAATCATAATTCAATTCTGAGCATTTTCAGATTTTGACCTAAAAATTAGGGTTTCCACAAAAGTTGGAATTTCTAAAATTTGAGACCATGGCTAGAAGATCCTTGGAAAAATCGAAGTTTATAGCTTTGGATCGAAATTTTTGGTTGAGTGAAGCTCTGGGAAAATCAAACCCTAGTTTGGGGTCCTCTCTAGTGAAGCCGGAAATTAAGGCTTCTGCAAAAGTTGGAATTTTTGAAATCTGAGACCATGGCTGGAAGCTCCTCTGAAAAATCGAAGTTTAGAGACCAAGATCGAACTTTTCTGGTGGATGAAGCTCTGGGAAAATCAAACCCTAATTCAGGGTCCTCCCTAGTGAATCCAGAAGTTTGAAAAGCAACTTTGAGGGGTGAAACTTTGCAGTTTTCAAATTTTGAGTATACCAGCTTTATCAGCTCATCAAGGCGCATCTTTTTATTCTTTTAAAAGTTTGAAATTCAAAGTTTGAATTTTTAGGGTTTCTCTAACAAACCCTAATCCAGCTCCAGATCCAAATTTCTGCAAATCAAGTGGTAAGACCTACATCTGTTCTATTTCATTTGAAGTACTCTTTAAGATGTCTCACCACACCAAGCTTGAGGATAAGTGAAGGGTTTCATGTCCTAGAGGGAGAAGAGGCCAAGGCCTTACACAAGAAGAACTTGGTCAAGGCTAAGAGGATCATTGTTGATTCTATCAAAGACCATCTCATACCACATGTGTCATCTCTGAAGACACCCAAGGAGAGGTTTGATTCCTTGACCAAGCTATTTGAAGGGAAGAATATAAATCGGAAGATGACCTTGAGGAATCAATTGAAGAATATCAAGTTCTAGAATGCGGAGACCATGCAGTCTTATTTCTCAAGGGTCTCCCAGATAAAAGAACAACTTGAAGCTGTGGGAGAAGTGGTAATGACCACTCTTAATGGCCTTCCTAGGTCATGGGTTTCTTTCATCCAAAGGAATTTGTGCTAGGAAGAAACGTATCTCTTTCAGTAAGCTGTGGGAAGAATGCTCACAGGAAAAATATTAGATTGTAGCTCGAGAAGAGAAGATGGGGAATGAAGATCAAACTCTCACAGCACATACCAAGAAGAGGACACTTTTCCTCAGATTGTCCTAAGAACAAAAGGAACAACAACAACTACTACTACAAGCAATATGACAGGTATGACTTACAGGTATGTTTTGAAATTTGTTCATCATTAAGTTTATAATATGATTGTCTTCATGTTATTGAGTTTAGTAACAATCTTCTTTAATTTTAGACTTGTCTTGTCACCTTAGTAAAAGTATGAATGCATGATAGAAGGCATTCATTGATTAGGGTTATGACACTTATGATTGTATTATGATTATACTAATGCACTGTGGTGTTGTATGAGGAGAATGTTATCCACTAACATGAAGGTACAAATGAAGTCCTAGATCAAGACCATAGTTACATGAAGACAAAGACTCATCCATAGTCACGGATCACATAGAGGTATGTATAATTTGGTTCTACAATAGTTAACTTATGAGTTATGCAGGTCATTGAAGAGAACAAGAAAACATTGCTAGACATAAATAGCAAATATGATGACCAGGTATGTTTTCCTATATCAAGTTAGAATACTACCCTATGTAAGGATCTTATACTTTTGTATGATTGATAATGATTACTCATGAAGTTAAAAGTTTGAGTAATCTAGGGTTTATGCATGTTATGTTCCCTACTTTGATTAATGATATGACTAAATAGAAAAGTCCTATATAAACCTTGAATACTAATGCTAATTATCTGTGTTTGAAATGATCATGACTATACATGCTTAAGATTACTGTGTTTTGATAGTATTAAGATTATACTAATAAATGTATGATTCTGTATGAGATCTTGAGGATAACAAATGATGATACTAGTAAGCATGCATAGTGATTGAGGATGGATATAAGTTCAAGGACAGGTAATCCAGGAAGCAAAGATCAAGAGGGAGCACACTCCAGTAGTTCCTACAAGGAAACAAAGATTGAGAGGGAGTCCACCCATCAAACAAACAAAGATGAGTATTTGAATTGTCATTTCTTGTATATTTGATTGTTTAAATAATATTGTTCAAAGATGTATATACTTATGTTCCTAGACTTAGGTTGTGTATTATGCATATTAGAATAATTGCATTAATGAACAATATACTACTAATATGCATGTAATGGGTAAGTGGCCTATGGCACTGTACAACATTCCATTGCTACCTATCTAGAATGAAACCTCTTTGCTGACATGTTGGGAGTTGTGCACACTCTTAACGAAGTTCTGGTAGAGATTGGAAGGCATCTAGAAAGTTACGGGATATGGATAAATGTTGTATTAAATCATTGGCTAAATTAAATGCATGATTGTATGACATATTTCTTCATGTGTAAGAATTTGTTCTGAAAACTATGAGATGTTTCTAATTATGCAATTTAACTTATCTTGTAGGAAAGACGATGTACCATCACCTACAAAAAGGACTACAACATTTGTTCCAGCAACGATGATCAAATAAAAACTATCTATTGAAGATATTGAAGAATCTGAAGTTCCCAGGATCCGAGATGCAGTAATGGAAGAATGCCATGATTGAGGAGTATCGGTCGATCATGAAGAATGATGTCTGGGATGTGGTCCCGAGACAAGAAGGGAAGTCTATTGTGACTTCCAAGTGGATCTACAAGATCAAGCTTGCTGCTGAGTTCGAAATGAAGGACTTGGGGATGATGCACTATTTTCTAGGAATGGAGGTGTGGCAGAGTGCAGATGGAATCTTCCTTGGACAAGGGAAGCATGCGGTAGAGATCCTGAAGAGGTTCGGGATGATGGATTGCAAGGCCATGGCCACACCTATGGCATTGAACCTGAAGCTTATGTGTGATGCTTCATCTGATCCGGTTGATGTCACTGTGTATCCTCAGATGATTGGGTCCTTGATGTACCTGACAAACATGAGACCAAATATTTGCTTTGCGGTGAACACAATGAGCCAATTCCTGACGGATCCGAGGAGTGTTCACCTAGTTGATGTAAAGCATATTTTGAGGTACCTGAAGTGTACAGTTGATTATGGGTTCAAGTATGATGCGAATCAAAAGTTTAACCTGCAGGGTTATGTTGATTCGGACTCGGCAGGCAGTGCTGCAGATAGGAAGAGCACTTCTGGGTGCTACTTCAGTATGAGATCAGGTGTGATCTATTGGTTTAGCAAGAAGCAGTCCTGTGTGGCACTGAGTATAGCCGAAGCAGAGTATGTTGCAGCTTGTTCGGCTAGTTGTGAGGCAGTATGGCTTAGGAAACTACTGTCTGAGTTATTTGATCTCCCGTTGGATGCTACTGGTATCTTTTGTGACAACCAGAGTTATGTGAAGTTGTCTGAGAACCCGGTGTTCCACGACAGGTCGAAGCACATTGAGATCAAATATCACTATATCATGGATATGGTGCAGAGAGGAGCAGTGAAGCTCCTGTATGTTGCGATGGATGAGCAAGTTGAAGATGTGTTGACGAAACCACTAGACAGAGTGAAGTTTGAGTACTTCAGAGAGAGGCTTGGTGTTCTTCATATTGATGACACTTCGAGGAAGAAGTAATGGATACATCTGCAGGAGCCATTCCAAGCATGGTGAGAGGAAGATCCTTCCCATGGCCGTGGACGTAAGCGTTGTATGATAAGAATCAGGTCAATGCTCTAGTTACTGCTCTGTATATGCATCATGTTGGATGCTTGTTATGATCAGTTGGATCATATGTATATGCATCATGTTGGATGCTTGTTATGATCAGTTGGATCATGTATTTGTATATGCATTAGGTGGATACATTGTATGATCAGGTGGATCATGTATGTTGATATGTATCAGGTGGATCATGTATTTGTTTATGTATCAGGTGGATACATTGTATGATCAGGTAGATCATGTATGATGATATGTATCAGGTAGATACTATGTATGCATCAGGTGGATGCATTGTATGATCATGATGATCATGGATGATGAGCTTCAGGATTTTGCTCCGGATGATATGCATCAGGATGATGCTATAATGATGATCAGGATGATCATATGTGATGATATGTATCAGGTGGATACATTACATAATCAGTTGGATTATGTGTGATGAGTTCCGAAGACACAGATGCACATGGGCCATTCGAGCATGGTTGAAGTGTGTCTTCCCATGGCTGCAATATAAGTGTTGGGGCCATTCTGAAATGGTTGAAGTGTGTCTTCCCATGGTCATCGATGTAAGAGCTGTGCCATTTGAGCATGGTTGAAGTGTGTCTTCCCATGGCTGCGATATAAGTGTTATGTCATTCCTAGCATGGTTGAAGTGTGTCTTCCCATGGCTGTGGATATAAGTGCGATGCCATTCTCACATGGTTGAAGTGTGTCTTCCCATGGCGTAGATATAAGTGCTGAGCCTTTCACGGATGGTTGAAGTGTGTCTTCCCATGTCGATGAATGTAAGTGTTGTGTGATGTGCATCTGGGTTGTGCTTCGTGAACGATGTTATGATTAGTATGATCATGAGTATCAGGATGATACCCTGTGGCCATGTGCTCGTAATCAGTCTTGGGATGCTCTTGCGAGGTTTTGTTGACGCACGTCATAAGTCCTGAGGATTCCACAGTATGGCCAGTGATGATGAAGACCTACAGGTGGTAGGCCTACATCCAGCATGAAAAAGGGCTGGCTCTGTAGAACTTCCTATGACGAGTAGATTAGAGATTGATTGAGATAGCAGCAGTAGCAACGATGACGATGATCCAGTTGAGGCCGACCTAGTAAGGTTATTAGGCAAGTCAAGTCATGTATAAATAGAGTGCGGGAGGCACTCTATTTGATCATTCGCTTTCTCACTTATACACTCATTGGAGAGTGGTGCACTAGTGGAGGAGGAGAAGCTGTTGCTAGAAGATTATCCCTTATGCTTGGGTTTTGTATCATTGCTCTTACTATCTCTGAGGAAATTGCGGGGTTTTTCACCTTCTTGGTTTTCCCCGAGGAAACCCGGTGTCTCTTGTGTGATTGCTATTGTGTCTATGATTGATATGCTGTAGATATGTTGTACATGTTATTCTCTCAGTAAAGATCCTAGAGTATATTGAATTAATGCTAAAAAATTAACAAAATTTAATTTTGGTATTTCCCAAGTTATTTTTCAAGACCTTAGTTTAACTTTCAAATCTCACAAGGCTAATTATTTTATAGAAAAAATATGATGGTCCTACCATTAAAGAATACAAAAAAAAACACTACGTTCAGTTTTTTAAACTCTTGGAAATACTTTCTATTCTCTTATGTAATATCCCCAAATCCGATTTCAAGATATTAACTCAATCACAAGATTTAAATCAGAAAATTTCTCAGATTGGAAACTAGTTATAAAAACTAGTCTTGAGGAAGCTAGTACTAAACACATCTAAACCCACCCAAATCTTGACAAATGGAATATTTGGATCTAGAAGGTCTAATAATAAAGGTGTAGTAGCATTAAAAACAAGGGCCAAGCTAGATTCAGAATCCTTTGCACAAAGTACTGGGACCTTTTATGTTTCGAAATCAGCTGTTGCTGAAGTCTACTCCAAGGCTTCCTGGGGACACTAGCATATGCAAACTAGATTATTCCATTAAATTGGGGTGAAATAAGAAGGTGGATGTCCTGTGTTTAACCCAAACCAACTAAGGCAATAATAATACTGATATTTGGGGACAAACTAGTAGAGTTCGGACGACTAGGAAGATTTGTAGACCATAATGACAGCTCAGCTAGTTAACTTTCAATTCGACCCAAACAACCTCTAAACCTCCCAAAACTCTAAAAAATGGTTCGGATTGAGTTCAAAATTGTCTCAAGAAACCAATACAACTGACATAATAGAAAATGGATGTACAGAAGTTAGTTTTCTAACTCAATACTGAAAACTAGTCAAATTGTGCATTAGAAAGAGCATGGGTTCAATTACACTTGGAAGAAAAACGTGTAACTTGAAGCATGGAAGTCTTGGATTGTATATTATTAATAAAATGGAAAGGATTACATATAATATGTTGATTGTAACAACATCCATAACAAAAAGGGCACAATTCCCCAATATTTCTCCTCCAACTAGAAAGGTAGCAGGAGAAATGAGAGAGAGAAGAGAGAGCTTGAATTAACTAAACTTGGCACATTGACTGGAAAATACTGGCCTACAAAATGGCTGATAAAACCTGCAATAGACTCAATGAAAATAGTTGAATTCCATTCTCCTCAACTCTAGCTGAAGAATCAACTAGCACAATGACAGGAGGGGCACATCTCCCAGTCGGTGACAAGGGCACACCTCCCAAGTCAATTGAGAAGCTACAGATCTCATCAATTCCAATTGAAAAATGATCAAAAGATGTGAAATGGATCTCTCATACTCCTTTTATTAACCTCAGTTTGGATTGTTGTTTCCTTCTTTCATACTCTGCTTTTTAGGAATTTGAACCAATCATGCTTGAGAAGTCTTTTGGTAAGTGCTAGCTCATGTGGACCCTCCTTATCTCAACTAATGCACCCTTAGCTAAATTTCGACCTTGTAGCTTTATTTGTTTTTTTCTAATATTTATTGAGTTGCACAAATCATGAAACTTCTTTCTTTTTTTCTTTTGAGAACTTTCTTTCTTTTATTACTACTTTCCTGATTTTTTGAGTTTCCCTGCTTTATGCTGCTGCCTTCCATCTTTTATGCTTTTGCTCCGCTTTTCTTCTAGTTTCCTTATTTTCACTGATACCTTGATATGTGTTGCTTGCTTCTAATTTTGTTTTGGAAACATCTTAGAAGTCCAATTAAACTCCATGCACCCTCTTGGTCCCTCCTATGCATTAATCACTCAACAAAATTAAATGATAATAAAATATTTACGTTTTAAGACTATAACATTTCTCTAAAGTGTCATTTAATTAAATTAAATGACCATGGACTAATATTATTCCTAGCTAATTTATTTGATTTCTTCTTGAACCCATGGGGATGAATGGGTTAGGGAAATTATCATGGAGCCTCTAAAATGGGGACATTATAGTCCTCCCCTCCCAAGATTGCTTGTCCTCAAGCAATTTAAGATTTGTAGCTGAACTTGACAAGCATTGGAATTCCAAATTCCAACTGAACTCAATTGAAATGCCACCATGTTGTTTTTGCGCTACACTGGTTATAACTGGATCTCCAAAAGTGATCCCAGGGTCTCACTGCTTGTGTTGGATTCCTCCATACATCAATGCAAATTGAAATGATCCATCAATTCCTGGATCCCACTACCACTTATGCATGTTATATAATGGCATTGTCTCAGGTGGCAACCTGATACTCCAAGGAATGCCAGTATCCCACTGTGTCAATTGTATGATCCCAAATATCAGTACCATTGGGGAGGATCTATCATCATGTAGGATACCAGGATCGCCTCACCACACTGGAAGTTTATCAATCCCAATGAAAAACCGAACCTTTGTGAGTCTCTCCAACCAAGTATGAAACTCCTTATGTGCCAGCAAACTAGCATTGCGACTGGCATCATTGTTATCCATAATACATAGGTGACAATCCCATGTCCATCCAGGTATACTGAAGACATCACATAGCATCCATAGATTCCCATGCAAATGTTCACAAAAGATTAATGACGTGTCAATAAACTCTCCACTGATGCTAACAACAAACTTACCCCTTGGGGTACTCAACTCCCTCATGTATCTATCCACCCAATCAGTGGATGAATAAACATTCAATATTAATGATCCAAATGGAAAGCTTGTAGCTTCCCCATGTGCCATATTCACTCTGGTGCAACAACTCATCACTCTACTACTTGTTTCACCTAACTGGCTCAAGTGGAACTCCCATGCACTACCATGCATGATGGAAACATCAGATAGACTCCTTTGATGCTTCTCATCAAACTGGTAAGGGACTGGTGTGCTTCTCAAACCCCAAGGTATAACCATCAAGTCATCAATAAAGAGTGTGGAAACCTCCTTCTCCTCATGTGGCACCAAAAGAAAGAATCACTTTACCAAATCTTCATACCTATGTGTGTTGGCTTCCATATGTGTGTGGGATGAAGAATAGTGAACCAACTCTCTACAAAAATCATCCATCAGACTTGAGGTTGGCTCGACTGTAGTGAGATCATGTGCCTCATCCAAAATTGTGCAACAATATCCTAGAGGCAACTCATAATATATTTGGAAAAGAACAGATGCTTGGCCTTTATCTTGCTTAACTTCAAACTCCCCAAGCACATGCAAATCAAAATGTACTTCATGTTCCACCATCAACTGAAGTTCCTTCTCTACACCATGAATACAATCAACCACATGAGAATGATTGTCTACAATGTAGGAGGTGAAAGGTGATCCTTGCAACTTCTCATCAAGATGCTCATATTCTTGAAGTGCACCGAGAGCATTCCTCAAAGAATCATGGGTGGTCTTCAACATGTGAGTGATCTTGTTAACTGTTGATGTATTTGTAACTTCGGAATGTATTTCACTTGTATATTTTATATTTTTATTGTACACCTGACGGAGAGGTTATATTCCTCCGATTGGAAGAGTCATTATTATTATTTGATGGGTTATTAGACTCCTCTTGTGGGGTCGGCCCAGAGTTAGGGGTTAATGGGTTATTGTACTCTCCTAGGAGAATTCGGTCGAGTAGGGTAAAAAGGAAAGTGAAGTAAAGTATAAATAGAGAGTGTGAATCTCTCATTAGATCACTCATTCACCTTACTCATTGCGTATAAGTGAGAGAGAGACAAGTTCGCACAAGTGGAGGAGGAGGAGCTGCTGGAGTCTATCTTATTGTTTTGGGGTTTTGTACTATTGCTCATTCTATCTCTGTGGAAGTTGTGGGGTTTTCTCCTTTATGGTTTCCCCAGTGAAATTCTTTGTGTCTATTGTCTCTTGTGATTGATTTGTTGTGATTCTTATTCTCTCAGATAAGATCCTAGATCATATTGAATTAAATGATAAAAATATAACATGGTATCAGAGCTAACCTGAGAAGAAGACACTGTGCAGCTGTGGAAGCTAGGGCTTCTTAATTTTTGGGTCTCTTTCCACAGATCATCAAAGGAATGAGGCTAGGATGACTCACCTAAGGAAGACACATCTTTCTGTCGAGACAAAATTTGATTCCGAGCATTTTCAGTTTTTGGCCTGTCACTGCTGGGGGAAATTAGGGCTCTTCACAGAAGTGGAATTTTGTAGTGCTCTCACCGTAGGATTGTTCTCCTCAGCAAAATCAAAATTTAGAGACCAAGATCAAACTTTTTGGTTGGGTGAATCTCCAGGAAAGTCAAACCCTAATTTGACTTTTGGACCATAAAACCAAAAAACCAGAATTTGACAGAAATTGCAGATCCGAATTTCGCAGGTCACTTTTGAGGGGTAAATTTTTGGAGTTTTCAAAATCTGAGCACACTATCTTGTTCGCCTCAGTCAATTGCATCTCCTTGTCTAGACATAAGTTTGAAATTCCAAGTTTGGATTTTTAGGGTTTCTCTCTCAAACCGTAGCCAGCTCCAGGTCCAGTTTCAGCAAATCAAGTGGTAAGATCTAAATCTTTTATTTCCTTTTTAGTTTCTCATTAAGATGTCTCACCACACCAAGCTTGAGGATAAGCTTGAAGGGGATGGTAAATTCCAAGCATGGAATTATAGGATTGGGTTAATCCTAGAAGAGAATGAATTGGACACCTACATAAGTGAAGAGGTTCCAATCCCAGAGGGAGATGAGGCTAAGGCCTTACATAAGAAGAACTTGGTCAAGGACAAGAGGATTATTGCAGATTCTATCAAAGACCATCTCATACCTCATGTGTCTTCTCTAAAGACACCCAAGGAGATGTTTGATTCCCTGACCAAGCTATTTGAAGGGAAGAACATAAATCAGAAGATGACTTTGCGGAACCAATTGAAGAATGTCAAGATACAAAATGCCGAGACCATGCAGTCCTACTTCTCAAGGGTATCCCAAATAAAATAACAACTTGAAGCTGTGGGAGAAGATATAGAGAATGGAGAAGTAGTGATGACCACCTTGAATGGTCTACCTAGGTCATGGGATTCCTTCATTCAAGGAATTTGTGTTAGGAAGAAGCTCAACTCTTTCAGTAGGTTGTGGGGGGAATGCTCACAATAAGAAGCTCGTATTGTAGCTCGAGAAGAGAAGATGGGTAGTGAATACCAAGATCTCACAGCACACACCAAGAAGAATTACAACAATAGGGAGAATCCTCATCACAAGAAGGGTAAGCACCACCACCAGAACCGAAGGGAGAACTTTGGAGGATCTATGAAATATCTCTCACACATTTGATGCTATACTTGTGATGAAAGGGGACACTATTACAGAGATTGTCCTAGGAACAAAATCAACTCCCACAAGAAGAAGAACACCAAGAAAAGACATCATGCTCACACTGTAGAGGATGATGAACCTCCTAAGAAAAGGGCCAGAGAAGAAAGTGAAGATTCTTCAAGCGATGAAGAGTATGTTTTGATTTTTTCCCTCATAGGTACTATTACTCATGGAAGCAATAATTGGCTTATAGACAGTGGGGATTCCAAGCATATGACTGGATTCAAGGAATCCTTTATGAATCTATCTGAACATGAGTCACCCTACAAAGTGAAACTTGGGGATGACTACCAGTATCCTATAAAAGGAAGTGGTGAAGCCTCTTATAAGCTAGACTCTGGAAAGTCTATGAAGATGAAAGATGTTCTATTTGTACCAGGACTAAAGAAGAACCTTCTCTCCATCTCTGCATTGGATGCAAAAGGCATGAGGGTTGCATTTGTAGATGGCCAAGTCCTAATGTGGAAAAAGGGAAAGACCATAGATAATGCAGTAGTGATTGGAGAGCAAGAGGGAGGATTATACAAATTGAAGGGCCAACCAAAACAAGCCTTGGTCCATGATTCAGTAGAGCTAAGTGAACTTTGGCATAGAAGGCTTGCACATGTGCACTATCTCTTGCAAGCAAATCCGTTGAAGGTCTTCCAGATATCCAAGCAAAGCATGAAGGCGTTTGCAAAGGATGTGCAAAAGGAAAGAACACAAAGAAGACATTTCCAAGTAGTGAGAGCAAGGCAAAAGGAATCTTGTAAATTATCCACTCCGATGTATGTGGTCCGATGTCATCCAGTTCTTTGAGTGGGTATGTATATTATGTTTCTTTCATTGATGATTTTTCTAAGAAGACATGGATATATTTCTTGAAGGGAAAAGATGAAGTATTCAGTAAGTTCAAGGAATTCAAATCCTCGATCGAGAACCACACAGAGAAGAGAATCAAGACTTTTCAGTCTGACAATGGTGGAGAGTTCACATCATAAGACTTCAAGAAATTATGCAGAGATTCAGGGATTAAGAGGGAGTTGACCACTCCATATAATCCACAATGGAATGGAGTTGCAGAAAGGAAGAATAGAACAATTATGGAAGAAGCAAGGGGAATTCTTCATGACCACGATATTCCTATGCATTTATGGGTAGAAGCTGCTAGGACAGTTGTGTATGTACAAAATCGTACTCCACATAGAGTACTTGACAACAAAACACCAGAAGAAGTTTTCTCCGGAAATAAACCAGAGGTCAGCCATCTCAGAATATTTGGTTTCCCAATGTACATAAACATTCTGAGAGAGAAGAGGACGAAGTTAGATCCTTCAGAAAAGAAGGGTATATTTGTGGGATATAATGAAAGCTCGAAGGATTACAGGATATATTTCCCAAGATTCAAGAAGATTGACATCAGCAGAGATATAACATTCGACGAAGACTCAGCATATCACAAATCCATGAAGATACCAGTTGAAGACATTGAAGAACTAGAAGCACCCAAGAATCGAGATAATACAATGAATGAAGTAAATCCAGAAGAAGATTGTGAGATAGAAGATCCACAGGAACCTGTAGATTTGCCACGTGAGAAGAACTCTCACAAGAGGAAACCAACATGGGTATGAGAAGCAATTCAAGATGCACAGAGATATGGTACTCCAGAAGGAATGCATAGAGACAGCAAGATGCCGAGACCATTCTCCAGTTATGTAGCCCTGCTGTGTGACATCATTGACAAAGAGCCTTCCAACTATGAGGAAGCAGCTGAGAAGAAAGAATGGAAGAATGCCATGATCGAGGACTACCAGTCGATCATGAAGAATGATGTCTGGGATGTGGTCTCGACACCAGAAGGGAAGTCTGTGGTGACTTCCAAGTGGATCTACAAGATCAAGCATGCTGCAGATGGCGGCATAGAGAAATAAAAGGCAAGATTTGTGGCACGTGGCTTCTCCCAGAAAGAAGGAATATAATATGAGGAGACTTTTGCACCTGTAACCAGATATACTTCCATCAGATTAGTACTTTCCCTGGCTGCAGTGATGAAATGGAAGATACACCAGATGGATGTCAAGACAACGTTCTTGAATGGTGTAGTGGAAGAGGAAGTATATGTGGAGCAACCACTCAGGTTTGAGACACATGACAGGGAGTCTCATGTGTGCAAACTGAAGAAAGCCTTGTACGGTTTGAAACAAGCACCCAGGACGTGGTATGGAAGGATAGACACCTTCCTGACTAGGTTGGGATTTACCAAGAGTAAAGCAGATTCCAACCTTTACTACAAGGTTGAGGAAGGAAATCCAGTAATACTTCTACTGTATGTAGATGACCTATTTGTGATAGGTGAGGATGGGTTGATTGTTGATACGAAGAGGAAGCTTGCTGCCGAGTTCGAGATGAAGGACTTGGGTATGATGCACTATTTTCTAGGCATGGAGGTGTGGTAGAGTGCGGATGGAATCTTCCTTGGACAAGGGAAGTATGCAGTAGAGATCTTGAAGCGGTTCGAGATGATGGAATGAAAGGCCATGGCCACACCTATGGCATCGAACCTGAATCTATTGAGTGATGCTTCGTCAGATTCAGTTGATGCCATGATGTATCATTAGATGATTGAGTCCTTGATGTACCTGATGAATACGAGACCAGATATTTGCTTTGCTGTGAACACATTGAGCCAGTTCCTGATGGATCTGAGACATGTTCACCTGATTGCTGCAAAGCATATTCTGAGGTACCTGAAGGGTACGGTTGATAATGGGCTCAAGTATGATGTGAATCAGAAGATTAACCTGGAGGGTTATGTTGATTCGGATTGGGAAGAAAGAACCATTGATAGGAAGAGCACTTCGGGATGTTGCTTTAGTATGGTATCAGGTGTGATCCCTCTTGGTTTAGCAGGAAGCAGTCCCACGTGGCACTGAGTACAGCCGAAGCAAATTATGTCGCAGCTAGTTCGGCTAGTTGTGAGACAGTATGGCTAAGGAAGATACTGTCTGATTTGTTTGATATCCAGTTGGATGCTACTTGTATATATTGCGACAACCAGAGTTGTGTGAAGTTGTTGGAGAACCCAGTGTTCCATGACAAGTCGAAGCACATCGAGATCAAGTTTCACTATATCAGGGATATGGTGCAGAGAGGAGCAGTGAAGCTCCAGTATGTTGCGATGGAAGAGCAGATAGCCAATGTATTGACCAAGCCGCTAGCCAGAGTGAAGTTTGAGTACTTCAGAGAGAAGCTTGGTGTACTTCAGATCGAGTTTCCTTCAAAGGGGAAGTGATGATTCCAGAAGACGCGGATGCACACGAGCCATTCTCACATGGTGGTAGGTGTGTCCTCCCATGGTGTAGATGTAACGGATGGGTCCATTCCGACATGGTTGAGGTGTGTCTTCCCATGGTCGCTGATATAAGTGTCGGGCCATTCTGACATGGTTGAGGTGTGGCTTCCCATGGTTGCTAATATAAGTTCTGAGCCATTCCAGCATGGTTAAGGTGTGTCTTCCCATGGCTGCGATATAAGTGTTGAGCCATTCCAACATGGTTGAGGTGTGTCTTCCCATGGCTGCAATATAAGTGTTGTGCCATTCTCGCATGGTTGAGGTGTGTCTTCTCATGGCGTAGATGTAAGGGCAGTGCCATTCTCGCATGGTTGAGGTGTGTCTTCCCATGGCGTAGATGTAAGTGCTGATCCTTTCACGGATGGTGGTAGGTGTGTCCTCCCATGCCGGTGAGTGTAAGTGTTGTGTTGTGTGCATCTAGGCTATGCTAAGTGGACGATGAGATGATATGAAGATGATGAGGTGACTGTATGATACATAGGTTTTTGCAGAGGCATATAATCAGTCCTGGGATGCTCCTTCAGGTTTTGCAGTGGCATATAATCAGTCCTGGGAGATATTGCAGATTTTGCAGAGGTATTGTTATCAGTCCTGAGATGTACATACTTGATGGCTTGCTCGCAGAGATGATGAAGACCTACATGGAGGCTAGGCCTACATCCAACATGAAAAAGGGTTAGCTCTGTAGAACTTCCTATGACGAGTAGATTGGAGATTGATGATCGAGATAGTAGCAGCAGTGACAATGATGATCCATCTTTGATGATCCAATTATGAAGACTTGTGTCGATGAACTGTGTCAAGAGAATACCTTCCTAGTTAAGAGGGAGTGTTGATGTATTTGTAACTTCAAAATGTATTTCACTTGTATATTTTATATTGTTATTGTACACCCGACAGAGAGGTTATATTCCTCTGATAGGAAGAGTCATTATTATTATTTGATGAGTTATTAGACTCCTCTTGTGGGGTCGACCCAGAGTTAGGGGTTAATGGGTTATTAGACTCTCCTAGGAGAAGTCAGCCCAGTAGGGTAGAAAGGAAAGTGAAGTAAATTATAAATAGAGAGTGTGACTCTCTCATTAGATCACTCATTCACTCACTTACTCATTGTGCATAAGTGAGAGAGAGAGACAAGTTCGCACAAGTGGAGGAGGAGGAGCTGTTGGAGTCTATCTTATTTTTTTGGGGTTTTGTACTATTGCTCATTCTATCTATGAGGAAGTTGCAGGGTTTTCTCCTTTATGGTTTCCCCGATGAAATGCTTTGTGTCTATTGTCTATTGTGATTGATTTGCTGTGCTTGTTATTCTATTAGATAAGATCCTAGATCATATTGAATAAATGATAAAAATCTAACATTAACCTCTTCTTCTTGTTCCAATGAAGCACTATGATACATATGCACAAGCCCCAGTAAATGATCTCTATCAGAAAGCAAATGCAGAAAATTACCTCTGATGTTTGTCATTGCTTTCTGAATGGTCTCCAAGTCTTCAATGGACGATGTCTCCTCCATCGATGCAACTCTCCAACATGATTTTGACACCCATGCAGTAGTGTCATGCATAATGTTCAAGGACTCATGGATCTTCCCTTCACGCATATTCAAATGCCTTGTAAGAAAATGTGGTTCTTGAGGAAAAACGTCCTCTTCTTCCTTCTTTTGATCAGCTTCATGATGAAGCTTAGGTGGTGACTGAGAAGTTGACCCTTGTCCATCTTTCCCAATTGCAAGATATTCATTTTCATAGGAACTATCTCTTGCAGCAACCTCTTCGACACATCTTCCTTCCCCATTGATGTCACCTTGTAGTGACTCATGCTCCTCCAATGATTCATCTCCATTACTACCTTCATAGTTAACACCAGAAATTTGAGCCTCCATACCGAAGGACTCAACCATGCCAACCTTCTCACTATAAGTGGTTTCCATATCAAAATGAAACAAAGGGATACAAAAATCAGAATTGTGTCAATACCTTTGTATCATGTCTTCTTCCCCAGGTGGTGTAGTTATGGTGGACCGTTCTTCCACCAAACTCTCTTATTCACACCCAATTTGTGTGTGCTTGTATTTTGCTCCACTATGAAGTTAAAGAGGTGACTGGGAATATGATTTATTTCCTTTTGGATCTAATCCAAAATATGGCTCACCACCATCAGCATAATCAATATCCTTTGCAGTGATCTTGAAATATCCAACAAAGAAACTAGCAATAGATTCTAATCTCACTCCGTCAACAACATCATGATTGGTTGTTGGGTCTTCTGTTGCACATTGTTCTTTCCCATCAAGCTCATTCCTTGCACAACCTTCATTTGGAAGAGATTTGTGCATTCTCTCTAATGGCTGCAATATATTATCATATTTCTTGTGGTGTGCATACATAACATCACATTCATCCTTGACACCTTCATACCTTAGCATGATGGTTTCTTCTTTCCGCTCAATTAATTCACTAGAGGGACCACATGGTTCTTCTTTTGGAAGATTTCTTATCTTCTCCTTTGGTGGTTGATTTGTCTTTGGATATTGATTCTCCAAGCAAAATGATGAAGCTTCCTCCTTGGTTGTCTTAGGATCAATATTCTTGGAGGCTCTTCCTAAAGAGGATCCAATAATTCTCATAAAGTAGGAAACTCTTCCCACATTGTTCACAACTTCAACACTTTTTTCTTGGTCTTGTGTTGCACATGGTTCTTATTTCTCTTTGGAATATTTCATAGTGCTAGGTCCATCATGATCATTTGATGGCTGCATTTTAACAGTGGGCTTCCCTCTTTCTGAATCAAGAGAAGCTTTGGGAAGATTGTTGCTCTTCTCCTTCAAAGGCTGATTTGTCCTTCCTTCTTCTTCTTCATTCATTGGTTTGCTTCCCTTCTATGATTTATCATCTACATCCTTAGGCTCAAATCCAAACCTACAATAAAAATAATCTTTGAAAAGAATGGCTTTACAAATCTCTTCTCCCAAGGCTAGATACTTCTGGTAGTGGTGGGGCAAGTTTTTACTTGCATATACCATCTTTGCTAAATCCTTCTTAGGATTAGCCATTGGTGGTTCAACCTATTGTTATTCATTGTACATTTGGTCACAAATGTAACCATCCTCATCTCCTGGTAATCCCTCATCAATATAGATTACCTCTTCAAACTGCTCCCAATCTTCATCGCCCATTGGTATGAGCCTCATAGTTGTACTCTTGAAGATGTGACCTGCAATATTCCTTCAAATGAGAGCCTGATTTCCACAGGATGGGCCAAGGAAATATATATTATACCACTGTAATATCCCCAAATCACATTTCAAGGATAATAACTCATTCACAAGATTTAAATCAGAAAATTTCAAAGACTAGAAACTAGTTATAAAAACTAGTCTTGAGGAAGCTAGTATTGAACACAACTAAACCCACCCAAAGCTTGACAAATGGAATATTTGGATCTGAAGGTATGATAATAAAGGTGCAGAAAAAAAAAACACTAGGGGCTAATCTAGATTCAGAATCCTTTGCACAAAGTACTGGGACCTTTTATGTTTTGAAATCAGCTGTTGTTGAAGTCTACTCCAAGTCTTCTTGGGTACACCAACATATGAAAACTAGATTATTCCACTAAATTGGGGTGCAATAAAAAGGTGTATGGCTTTTGTTTAACCCCAAATAGCTAAGGAAACAATAATATTGATATTTTGGGACAAACTGGTAGAGTTTGGGAGACTAGGAATATTTGTAGACCATAATGAAAACTCAACTAGTTAACTTTCAATTCGACCCAAACAACCTCTAACCCTCCCAAAAATATGAACAAGGCCTGGGATTAAGTTCAAAATTGTCTCAAGAATCCAAGACAACTGACAAAATATAAAATTGATGCACAAAAGTCAGTTTTCTAACTCAATACTGAAAACTAGTCAAATTATGCATTAGAAAGAGCATGGGTTCAATTACAATTGGAAGAAAAACGTGTAACCTGCAGCATGGAAGTCTTGGACTGTATATTATTAATAAAATGGCAAGGATTACATATCATATGCTGATTGGAATAGCATCCATAACACAATGGTAACAATTCCCCAAGATTTATGCTCCAACTAGAAAGGTAGCGTGAGAAATGAGAGAGAGAAGAGAGAGATTGAATTAACTAGAACTTGGCACAATGATTGGAATGCATTGGCCTACAAAATGGCTGAGAAAACCTGCAATAGACTCAATGACAATGGCTGAATTCCATTTCCTCAACTCTAGTTGAAGAATCAACTAGCACAATGACATCAAGGGCGCATCTCCCAGCTGGTGACAAGGGGCACACCTCCCAAGTCAATTGAGAAGCTACAGATCTCATCAATCCGAATTGAAAAATGATCAAAAGATGTGAAATGGATCTCTCATACTCCTTTTATTAACCTTAGTTAGCTTGTTGTTTCCTTCTTTCATACTCTGCTTTCTAGGAATTTGAACCAATCATGCTTGAGAAGTCTTTTGGTAAGTGCTAGCTCATGTGGACCCTCCTTATCTCAACTAATGTACCCTCATTAGCTAAATTTCGACCTTGTAGCTTTAGTTGGTTGTTTCTAATATTTCCTGAGTTGCACAAATCAAGAAACTTCTTTCTTTTTTTCTTTTGCGAACTTTCCTGCTTTTATTACAACTTTCCTGATTTTCCGAGTTTCCCTGCTTTTGTTGTTGCCTTCCATCTTTTCATCTTTTGGTCTGCTTTTCTTCTAGTTTCCTTCTTTTCACTGACACCTTTCTTTGTGCTTCTTTCTTCTAATTTTATTTTGGAAACATCTTAGAAGTCCAACTAAGCTCCATGCCCTCCTATGCATTAATCACTCATAACAAAATTAAATGATAATAAAATATTTACATTTTGAGACTAACATTTCTCTAAAGTGTCATTTAATTTAATTAAATGACCATGGACTAATATTATTCTTAGCTAATTTATTCTATTTCTTCTTCAATCCATAAGGTTGAATGGGTTAGGGGAATTATCATGGAGCCTCTAAAATGGGGACATTACATCTTAGGAGATGTTCAACATTCCCAATGAATGATATGAAAGAATAGTTTGACATGTGGTCTATGTCACAAAGAATACAAAGCGCACAAGGGGTTTATTTTTAAATGACAACTTCCTACTACGTGATCAGGAATGTCTTTAGAAAGAGGTCATTATTTCCATAAACCTTCCCCGAAAGCATAATTTCATCAATGTTACTAGCTAAAAGGTTGTAATACCATGGAAAGGATATCCGAAGCACATAGGTTAAGGATGAGAATGTTCATTTTTTTAAAGATTTGAAGATTGTCATGGATATAATATTTTGCATTCATACTTTCATGATATGGATATGATAATGTGGATAATATTCTTAAATATTGTTATTGGAAAATCTACTCGAGTGGACGCGAGCCAGATCTCCCTAGCTCAACGTGAATCTAGAACAAATAGAGACATAATACAAAGCTACTTTCCTAGATCCAGTTAGAGATCGAGTACTTAGATATCTTACCTTCAGATCGTAGATATTCTTTCCTCGTTGTTGCTCCAAGTCTTGCGGTCATTAGATCTTTAGCTGCAAGACCTGTTAAGACATGTGGAGACAATACAAGTAGTAAAACATATCTAAACAATAATTGATCTAAGTAAACAGTTAAGGAAGTAAACTACAAATATTATCAACACAACAACATTTGTGGAAAGACTTTATATTACTGTATAAAAGAGGGAAATACAAAGTAGAGTGACGATCACAACCCAAGACTTAATGCTGCAATCCTCCTCCAACAAGTTAAGCCAATGCCTCCAAAGGAAGTGAGACTCTCCCAATAAATGGATAGGGATCTCTAAGATAATTTCACCAGCATGCATGTGCTATAGACTTCCTCCTTTTGGAATGGAGAGGGGCCTTGTATTTATAGGAACAAGTGGATAGAGTAGGTTGAGGATCATGGGGAGAGGGCTAAGGGATCCTTCCTCAAGGTTAGGGAACCGAAGGCTAGCTCACCTAGGATTTAGGGATAGAGATCCACCTCATCCAACTTCTATAATTCGCTCGAAAGCTACCTTTATCCCATTAAACTAACTCCGGTGCAAGATGCATGAAGGCAACCTGCGCCGACCCGTCTTGCTCAAAGACAACATGCGCCAACCCAATTAGAAATGTGGACAAAGGATATCAACTTGCTCTAACTGACTTACTTGATCAAGGGAACTTCAGGGATTTACGCACTAAGTTAACATGGGACTCATGATGATGAGATTTAGGTGTAATAGAATGTCCCCCAAAGCATGAAGATGGAAAAACAAGATAGGTGAAGTGCTTTGAAAGATAAATGGAAAGGACTTGCTGGATGGAGGATGTTGTTGTAGTACAACTGACTCTGAGATACAAGTCTCACGTGACTCATAACATGGATGCCGACCAATACATTGCAGATACATGATAGTAAAGACCGACTGAACACAATCATGGCTACTAGACATAATCATAGATTCATGATGAGATGATAACACAACCAAGACCAATACAAAGTGGATCCGTGTAATATGACTCAAACAATATCCATCGAAACCTGGGTATAATATGACTTCCCCAGGGTCTTCAAGTCGAACCCACAATGGTACGAATCTATCCATGTGATTACAATGTTTTGGAGTCGAACATGGTAGAAACCACTTGATTACCGGTCATTAATGTATACCATTAACAAACGCAAGGGAAATCACCATTAATGTCGATGATCCACAAGGTATCATAGTACATATCACCAAGCGTGAGTAAATGAGTTGAAGTTGAACACCTGATGAAATCTTTCAATCAAGAGTCAATGATGTAAACTCATGGTGAAAGCGAGGTAACCTGCCATTGAGGCATGCAGGCCCAAGGTACTTGGGTTGGTTTCTAGATTCAATCCTCGGATGATGTGTTGAACTTGACAAGGATGAATCCGTCGAAGGAGGGCCATGATGAATCCCCCATCAACGACACAAAACTTGATAACAGATGTTTGGATTAGATTGGACGGTAGAGTAATGTGCAAAAATGACGCAAGGTAGATAGATATGGTAGAAGGTCTACTGACTGCACATGATGAGCGATGGACATGTCTTGAACATGGGCATGGCATGACTTGGCAGTATTGACATGATGAGAACAATGCTGACCCCTAATGTAACTGATAGTGGAGACATTCTTTGGATGACCCAAAGGAGTAACATGACTCATGGAATCAGTATGACTCGAAGACAAATGGATGACCCAAGTACTGTATGCAAATGCAAATGAGTGCCATGTTCAAGAGTGGCGATGCAGTTTCTGTAAATAAAGAGTAACACAAAATATTTCCTTTTTCCCCATCATGACTGATGAGTGCCTCACTTGTTTTTTTAACGAGCTTGAGGAGGGTAAACAGATGCTCGGTATAGCTCATCTCATAAATGAGTCCAATCCCAAATGTTTTTCGAACCTAGGAAAGGAGGGGTTCGTCTCATGGCGGGCCCTTCAATGTTGAATTTTAACGAGTCCATAGAAGGGAAAATCGGCGTCATTTCATATTTAGAGTCTGAAAAGAACTAAAGAAGACTCCAAAGGTCCTTTTTCGTAAGATTAGCCTATTCGCTTGGAAAAGGGTAAAACAACGCAAGAGAGGACTCTTCCAGTCACGATTGGATGGAGTATTCCTTTTTCGTAATTAGTGCCCCCTAGTCCGAAAAATGGGTAAACTATCACCAGGAAGACGATCATTCAAATACTTTTACAAGCATGAACGCATCAAGTTCGCTTGGCGATCTTTTCGTACTTAGAAATCCTGAAAAGATCTTAAAGAAAAGACTTTGGGGGGTTCCTTCATTAGAGAGATTTTGAGGTCAAAAAAGGGCCTCCTAAGAGATGTACTACAAAAATATGAGATATATTAAAATATTATGAATTGGGGGTTTTATGGGGTAGGTATATATGACAAGTCACCTCTCACACTATTTTCTATGCACAATATAAATAACCATGGTTGAGTTGCTTTTCAAAATTCACTAGAAATAAAATTAATAAAATAAGTCTACATTGATGTGACTAAGATTCATTGTAAATTCCCAAAAATTTATTGTCCTTTAACATTTATTTGTCTTGAACTTGCAAATGAAATTAAATAATAAAAAATATTTTTAAGAGCTATTTTTTTAATTTTATGTTGACTTTTTATATTTAGTACTTTTCTCATGAATTTAATATAATGTAATTTAGTTGAGAATTTATTTACATGTAAAAGGTTAATAATATTATTATAATCCACATTGCATTATTATTATTATTTATTAAATCTATTATTATTATTATTTATTAGTTTGACATTATGTTATTAAATAGAATGGAGTGAATATATAATTTAAAATTAAAAACATAAAAATAATAATATATTATTTTATAAAAAAATGTGAAAGGACTTTCTTTATGAATTAAGAGTACTTCACTTGAAAATGACAATAATATTATTTTATGAAAAGACTATCATTGTGAGTACTTTACTTTATGACTTAAAGTTACTTACACCACTACCTTGGTTAACTATGTGTTTTCAACCACCATAGAAAATTTGACAAATAAGCATTCTTAACTCATGCAATGCCACCTCCCCAAGGGGGATGATGTCATCTACTAGAATGTGATTGGTTGTTTTTTATAGTACATTTTCTTTGTTTTGAGGCCTTTTTTTGACCTCAAAATTTCTCTAATGTTTCGTGGGAGTTTAACGAGCCCAAAAAAGCGATAAACTATAACTCGGTGACTTATTCTCATTGTTTCACGAGCACGAGAAAGAACAAAGAGTTAGCTCAGTGTCATTAATAATTGAATTTAATGAGAGAAATAATGACAAAAAGACGCTCTACGAGTTGTTCATACCTGAGAATATGTGCAAAAAGGACCATAACTGCGAAAAACTGGATCAAAGTGGTACTTAACTTCACCTGCAAGCTTCGAAACTAGGTAAAAAATGATTAACCGGATATAAATGAGTCCAACTATAGAAAAATAACCCATATGGGAATAAATTAAAAAGGGAATATGCTCTTTTCAATATAAATAGGGGTAAATAGTAAAAGGAATTACTATTTGTTTTTTACCAAGTTGGAGAGGTGAAAAGTTCCCTTTGGAGCTGTTCTTCGTTTGTTGATTCTGGGAGCTGTGATCCATCATTTCAGGCGTCGTCAGCGACAGGTAATCCTAAACTTGTCTCTTTAAATTTCTAGTGGTTTAGAATTTGCTTTTTCTTGCATTTAGGTAGTTTTTGGGAATGTTGGGTTGGGGGATTTGCTCTCACGGGCCGATGCAGGTCGCCCTTTCGGGATCTGCACCGATGCAGAACCCGAAAGGGAGTTCTGCACCAGTGGCGCAATGTCCGAATGGACATTCTGCGCCGGCGGAAACCGCCAACTCAACCTCAAAATCTAGCCAAACGAAAACTATTTTGAAGGTTGGTCAAAGTTTTAAAGGTGTTAACATGTCTTTCTTGACAGGTTTGGAGTGAGCACAATGGTTCTTTATTGGCGAGAACGCGAGCATGAGATCGATGACGTGCAAGCGGAAAATGATCCGCAATGTGTTACAACGTTGAGAAACTGTGGGATACTCAAGTACTTTCGAGTTCCTGGGATGAGATCCCAAGTACCCTTATTGACACACCTGGTCCAATGTTGGTACCCTATTCAACAACACTTCTATATAGGTGAGAACACGCTTACCATAGATGTCGAGGACATCTACTTTTTGACAGGGTTGTCCCGACGAGGAAACCCTGTGTCCTTGACTGGATCACGAGGTGGTGATTGCTCGGTAGAGGACATGATAGATCAATGGTGTGCTCTGGGTACGCTGATGGTTGGTGAGAAAATCCCCGTCAAGGATGTCAGGGACCGGGCTCTTCGGACGATACTCTTTACTATTGTGCGAGTTGATGGTAGCCGATCTGCTCATCCGGCAAGCAAATCGCAGATGATGTATGTTGAGGAGTGCATGACTCCTACCGTGTTCAACTGGTGCGAGGGGCTTCTCACCAATCTCTGAGATCATTTGACCAAATGCCAGCGCAGGGCGCTGAAGTAGTTTGGGTATGGTTTAGTAGTGGTGTCCTTTATGCTGGAGCAAGTGCCCCACTTGCGCTCGCAAGTAGACCTCAAGGATTGAGATGCACGCGATCCTCACATGACCAGGTGGGAATAGGTGATGGATTTCCATGGTGGCGGGGGTCCCATCATCAGTTTCGGTACATGGTTCTTCACGTGGTTGCAGGGACAAATTCTCATGGTGGAGGATTACCCATACCACGGTACAGAATTTCGAGGAGACCCTGACTTGGTGCTTCCCGAGGGAGCGTAGTGGGATGACATTGGTAAGAACAACTGCTTGTGTTTTTTCATATTTTATGCATTTTATGATTTTTTTGGAGTAGTGTTGATGAATTTTACATGTTTCTTGGAGACATGGGTCCAGAGTGACCACTTGGAGTCTCTAGCCTTGTGCGGAGAGGTGGAGCCCGCGGTCTGTGATGCTCTAGAGGAGGTCGAGGAGAACCTCCAGAGGATGACCTCAGACATCCCAGAGCCGACTGTTCATGACTTATCATGTTGCTATCAGAGGCTGATGGTTGGAGTATTAGTTCATTTTGACATGCTGCTCCTGAAGGTGGCGAGGGCTGTAGTCTATTACCATGCGCAGCCTGGGGCTAAGCGGCCTAGGGCCGTGCAACATAGGTCTTAGGCGCATGCTTTATATATGTATATATTGAAAGCTTATGAGCTTCATATTTTGTAGAGAGGACTCTTACTGAAAGATAGCATGCTTCAGAATTTTGTATCAGTACTACCATTTTTGTATCTTGTACTGATTTATATATAAAGACACTATTGGCGGTTTTATACATCTTGTGTTCTATTGGTGATTTATGAGATCTTGTTTAAATGTTTTCTTATACAATGGAATAATTTACATGTTATGTCTATCTTTTTATTAATATGTTATGTGTGTGCAATGTACCAATCCAAAATTAAGTTAGCCATCGAGCCAACAACTGTATTCATGTCTCGTGGAATGTGCAGTTATTGAATGGACTCAAAGGACCTTTCCAGAAGACGAACTTGTCGGAAGAGACGGAGTAGAGTGGGGTCGCGGATAGCATAGATCCGGTTAAGATGAGAAACCACTAATTGTGAATCCAGGTGGATAACAACATGGTTCATACCCAAGGAAAGAGCATCGGTTAGGGTTCCAATCACCCCCTGATACTTTACGGTGTTATTGGTTGTGTATCCTAGACAATTTCCTCCTAGGCTAATGAGCTTGCCGGTCGGGGAATAAAGTACCCAGGCTGTTGAAGCAAGGTTACAGGTATTCCGGCTAGCGCCGTCTACGAATCCATAGCAATTTTCCATCTGCACATGTAGACAGAACATGGTATAAGTAGCGAAACAAGATCTAGACACCCTAAAACAAAGCATTACACCACACAAAAAACACACGCCATGTACAGTATATACAACATACCTATGCGTGAAAAACTCAGGAATAGTACCTCTTTAAGTAGAGCCCATTGTGGGCTCACCCAAAGTTATCCCATCATAATCCTCTAGTTCGTAGACTCCTTTATCCAGAACACATTTCACTATGTACGGTCCGTGCCACATGGACTCGAACTTACCTGCTCCCAACTTATCGTGCCTTTGGTCATATGTGAGGACTAAATCACCCTCGTTGTAGATGAGGGGTTTTACCGACTTATCATATTGTGCTTTGATGTGTTTCTTATGTGTCTCGTTAACAAGAGCAGCATCGCAGTGGGTCTCATCGAGCTTTTCTAGGTAGAGGAAGCGTTCTTCCTCAGCAATGGTGTTCGGAAGGAGTTTAACTGCGAGTTTGAGAGATGGAATCTCGCACTCTATTGGTAGGACTGCCTCCAAACCATAAACTAATTGGAAAGGTGTAAATCTGGTGGCAGTCTTAACGGAGGTTCGATAAGCCCATAGTGCGGAAAAGAGCATGTCGTGCTAGTTTGATTTATGCATACCCACCATGCGTTGAATCATGGTTTTCAAGACTTTGTTAATGGCCTCTACTTGTCCATTGGATTGTGGGTAGTAAGGGGTTGAGTTTTCGTGACAAAACCCTAGTCTGGCGTTCAATTCATCTACCATATGGTTCTGGAAGTGAGATCCATGGTCGGTGACTATGGCTTGTGGAACTCTGAACTGTGAAATAACATGATTAAACATGAAGAGTGCAACAGTTTTTCCGTCTTCGTTGTACGCAGGCATAACCTCGACCCATTTAGTAAGGTAATCCAAAGCTACTATGACGTAACCATGCCCCCCGACCGAGGTAGTCTTACAGTGCATGAAATCTATGCCCCATTTTGCAAAGGGGCCAACGGCAATAACCGGGTGTAAAGGGGTTGGTTGGGTGCGCTTTTTTGTTTGAAAATGCTGGCATGGGGGACATTTTTTAACGGCCTCGATGCAATCTTTAAAGATGGATGGCTAGTAATATCCCGTGCGTAGTATCTTCTAGGTTGTAGCCATCCCAGAGAGATGCCCGCCACAAGCCCCAACGTGACAGTCATTCAAGATGTGTTCAGCCTCCTCATGTGTCAGACAGTGTCGAAGAACAGAATCAATACCACAACAGTACAAGGTATCACTGATGATCAAGTAAAACTTGGTGTGGTGGCATATACGACGAAGATCGTCATGAGATAGTTGGGGGTTAAACCATTGGGTCTGAAGATATAAGATAATATCTCTATACCATGGGTCAGACGTGTTGATAAGGAACAACGACTCATCTGGAAGAGAATCATTGGACTTAGATCTTGCATTAGCACGGGGAAGATCACAAATGAGCTCGGAAAACACCAAAGACTTCTTGGACTTGGCCTTCTCAAACAGGAGATCGAATTCGTGAAGTATCACAATTCAGCATGAGTACTTGCCCCCAAGTACTTGACGTGTCAAAACGTGGTACATGGGTTTCGAGTCGACGATAATGGTGGTGGTGTGGAGCAGTATGTAATGACGGAACTTTTGGACGGCAATGACTGCTGCAAGAGCGAGCTTCTCGACATGTGAGTAACGAGTTTCGGAGTCAATAAGACCCTTACTTAGGTAATAGATCACATGTTCTTGGGCGTTATGGTCCTCCTGCACCAAGAACATGGCGATTGTGGTTGCAGAAGCGACGAGATAAAGGATGTAATCTCGGTAGTAATTGGGCAGTTGGAGCACAGGGGCGTGGGTAATAGCGTGTTTAAGACTATCAAAGGATTGTTGTGCTTGATTGTCCCATATGAATGGGACGTCCTTCTTGAGTAGTCTCATATAACCCTGTGTCTTCTGAGTGAAATTACAGACAAAATGCCATAGATAAGTTTCCTTCCCTTGTAAACTTTGAAGTTCTGTAACGTCAGTAGGAGGTGGGAGAGCGACAATGGATTCCACCTTCAAGGGATCAATGCGGATCCCGTCTTTCGAAACAATAAAACCTAGGAGGCGTCCATACTCGACACAGAAAATACACTTGTGAGGGTTCAGACGGATGTTATATCGTCTGCATCTGAGGAATATTTATGTCAGATGATCAATATGGAAGTCGCGTTGCTGCGAATGGGCATGGAGATCGTTAAGATAGGGTTCCACAAAGTCCTTCACATCATGAAAAGCGTACGACATAGCCCGCTGGGATGTGGCACCAGCATTTTTAAGACCAAAAGGGAGTTTACGATACGCAAACGTACCCAAAGGACATATGAATGCGGTCTTGTGTTGGTCGGCGGGGTGGATCTCAATTTGGTTGTAACCAGAAAATCCATCCATGAATGAGAAGATGACACTTCTGACACAATTGTCAATGATCTGATCGATGAAGGGAGTCAGGTAATTTTCCTTAGGACAAGCCTTGTTGAGATCCCGATAATCGACATAGATTCGGATGGTGCCTTGCTTTTTAGCAACAGGGACAACATTTGAGACCCATTTTGTTAATGGAACAGGGTAGATAAAGCTAGCCTTCAAGAGCTTTTCAATTTCTGCTTTGATTGACACAGTTTTTCGAGGGTGTACCGGTCGTAACTTTTGGCGAACTGGTTTAGCATCGGGATAGGTTTTAATTTCGTGTGAAACAATAGCAAGGTCTATCCCGGGAATTTCCTCGTAGGTCCAAGCAAACACATCTCGAAATTGCTTGAATAAGGTCGTGAAAGTAGTAATCTCTTCAGGGGAACATTTCTAGCCTAAACGAATATGTTCCACTACACCAGGGGTAACCGAGATGTCAATCGGAATGGTGGGTTCAATGTTCTCCAGGTTTCCCTCAGTATCTATATGACCCGTGAGTATCGGGGACTATGGGCAGGGGTAGACATCCGATGTGAAAATGGTGGTGATGCTATTCTCTACAGAATCCAACGGGGGAAGGAAAGACGATCGACGGTGGAGTTATTCCCACGGAGGGTCATCCGCACTCATGATTTCCATAATGGACTCATCAAAATGAAAATTATGGAGCAGAGGATCGGGGAAGGATGATGTCTGCTGTAGAGAATAGGATGTAGAGGCCACAACCAAGTGGTCCTCGGGCGCTGACTAGATATCCTCATAAGTGAGTTCATCGGGTGAAAGAGGCATGGTATCTCCAATCAGATGCATAGTGGCTTCATCGGGTACAAGCCATTGATCGTTAAAGTTGGGAAAAGATGAAATCGTGGAGGAGATCATATTCACCGTGGCAACATGATTAGGGGGATCCGGGGTTGGAAAGACACCCATAAGAGATGAATCTTTTATGAGGCCGACCCCCACGCTCTCATATAGCTGCGAAGATTGTCCGAGTAATGGGACATTATCGCCAGGATGAGTAGCGGTGTCTGGTGTACATAATTCCAGTTGGTCGATAGTGACAATTCGACCTTGGTGGGGGAATTACACAATGTGGAAGACAGATGACGCGGCCGCAATCATGGCATAAAACCAATTATGACCAAGTAAGATATTATAATCTAAAGGGGCTACAACTACTTCCATGTTAATGGTTGCGGTCTTACCCCCCAACTCGACTGTTAAGGCTTGTAGTAGCCCATGGGGTTGAAAGCCATGACCGTCGAATGCCTTCAAGGTGGTGGGATAATGGTTCAATTCAGGAGAACGAGTGGCTCTCCAACAAGATAGCGACAAGACCGAGGTAGAAGCCCCTTCGTTAGTATAGTACGATGGACTGTCTTCCCAACAACATTCGTAGCAACTTGAAATGCTAGCTGGTGGAAAATATTTGGTTTAAAGTACTCTAGTCGAAACATGATTGTATTCGAGGAATCCGAATCTACCGCGCCAATAGCAACAAGAAGAGTCTTTCGTTGGTTGGGACAATTCTGCAAGACCTCTAGTGTCGACATGGCACAAGGAACTTGCACCAAGTCCTTTACAATATTGTACTTTTGAGCTGCCCGAGCATTGGGATTGAAAACTGCTTTACGAATCGTGCTCTTAGGTGGACGCATGACTGACTCTAAAGAAGGCTTATCAATGGTGAGCGAGGCCTGCGGTACGGTAACATCTGGGATAGAAGTGGAAGCTTTTTCAGTATTACTTCCAACGAGTTCCTTCAGAGGGACTGAGTCATATGAACGCGATCGTGTGTTCAGGTTAACTGTCTCACTACGCATCATGAGAACATGCGCGGTAGAGGATGCCTCTCCGTGTGAAGGAGAGGTTTGAACTATCAATTGTTGGTTCTAAGTGGGGAAGGGATCATTGAGAACTGCGGGAGTGGGGTTTTCCATGAGAAACTTCTATACTTTGTCTCGGTGGGGACATTCCTTGGAGAAATGATCACCACCACACATTAAACAAGGATACTTTAACTTCCTATTTTGTTCGGTGTCTTCAGGGGTTCTCTTGGGCTCCTACTGGTTAGAAGGTTTCTTGGGTTTACCTTTGTCTTTCTTCTTACCACCGAATTTCTGAGGTGAAGTTGATTGAACAGAATTCACTTCTTCGGTGGAGGTAGGAGTGGACGACTTGGTGGCGTTGTTTCCAGCTTGCGTTGGGGATGTGGAAGAACCCTGGGGGTTAGATGGTCCACCAGTTTGAATAGGAGGCTGGGAGTTAAGGGAACCAATAATGTCGTCGGCCTGAGGTGCCTTGGGTGGTTTTGCAGGGTCATATGTAGGGCGGGGTGCATCAAGAACAATTTCATACAATGTTCTAGATTGAGCATAGACCAGGTCTAAGTAATGGGCATGGGAAATAGCTTGTTCCTCGATGACGGCCCCTCCCATGGCCACGTCTCAAGCTACGGTAGGAAAAAGAGACTTCGTAAACCAGTCAGCCAAGAGTTGGTATGGAATGTGAGCCTTAATGAGACGTCGTCTTCGCCGCCACTCATGGATATGATCTGAGATATGAGTTGCGGTATTGTGGAGAAGAGAGGTCAATAAGTTCGTACCAGTCTCATAGAGAATGAGCAATTGGAAATGGGTCAAAAAGGACATAGCAAGAGAACATAAATATGGAAAGGAGTTCGGTGGTAATTCAATATACCACTTGGCAACTGGGCCGGTGAGAGTTCGTTGGAATAACCTAAGACGGATCGAATCGTCCATCAAGGAGTTGGATGAACACCATAAATGGTATGTCATCGCATGATTTTTTGGATCCTCACCAGGTTTGCCATCAAATTTGGGAATATCAGATGGTAGTTTGACTGGAATTGGTGGCCAATTATATCTGTGGAAGATGGGGTCATTAGTCAGACGAGATAGGTCAGGTAGGTCCAAAGTGGCCAAGAATGGCAGTTGTTGATTCGATTGCGGGTACTGATAGTACTGATATGGCATATATGGACCAGTGGGACCTTGCATCGACTAGTTGTAGGGTGTTCCTGGAGGAAATTGGCCGTAAGGGGGTGTGCTGCCCGGACCATATGTAGGTCTGTCGCCATAATAGGGTGGTCCATTACCATAAGGTGGGGATTTGTCGCCACCGCCGAGAGGGGGTGGGCCTCCTCCAAATGGTGGAGGTCTGTCGCCGCCACCGAGAGGGGGTGGGCCTCTTCCAAATGGTGGAGGTCCACCTCCACCATCGGGAGGGGGTGGGCCTCCTCCAAATGCTGGAGGTCCGCCGCCACCACCGGAATAAGGTGGTCCTCCACCGCCTCCACCACGAGGGGGTGGTGCTCCACCTCCTCCGTCGGAAGGGTGGGGTCCTCCACCACCTCTTCCGGAAGGGTGGGGGCCTCCACCACCTCCGTCGGAAGGGTGGGGGCCTTGTCTGACACCTCCATCGGAAGGGTGTGGTCCTCCTCCGCCACCTCCACCCAAATAGGGTGGTCCTCCACCATAAGGTGGGGGTCCTCTGCCACCGGGAGGGAGTGGTCCTCCGCTTCCGCCACTAGAGTGGGGTGGGACATTGTTACCAAAATGAGGTGGGCCTCCGCCAGAAGGTATAGGTCTGCCTCCTCCAGAATTGTATGGGGGCCCGCCGCCTCCAGAGGGAGGTGGAGGGGGACCAAACGGGGGTGGCGGTACTTGAGGGACAGTTGGTAGGGGTCCATTTTGTAAAACATTTTGGTGCCCCCATAGAGTGTATGGATTTTTGGGATAAGGTATCCCGTAGACTGCGTTTTTTAGATTGAATTGTCCCGACACAGGGTTAAGATAACCTGGATACGCCTGAATCCATGGTGGTTGAGTTGAATTGGATGGTCCCCTAGCATGGGATAATCCCATGGTGGATCCCACAACGGGTAAGGAAGTTCCAATGGAATGACCAATAGGAAATCCTCCACTCGTATTATGGTTAGGAAACAAGGGTTTCCCCCCAGTAACAACATGCTGACCACTAATCGATGGCTGACCCATAATGGGTTGTTGATTACTTGGTACGGGATTAACATTACTCGTAAGAAAATCAGGGGGTAAAGAGTATCCTCCCCGCAAGTTTTGGGGTGGGGGAGGGGTGGGTAATGTTCCCGTAGTAGTAAGAGGGGTGTTGGACTGTTGTCCTTCAACAGGTTGAGTCATTTGAGGTATAGAACCGGTCTCATATCGAAGGGGTGTACTTGCAGGAAGTGAGGGTTGACCAAGTTCATAAGTGGTCATGTTGTGTATGGATGGTTATAGTGAATCATAAGATAAAGAACGAATTGGGATGTGTCGAAATGTGGGTGCCTCCGTGTCTTCAGCCCTTCGTAAGAGACTTTGTCTTTGAATTTCGTCGCCAATGGTATGTAATCTGTCCAGGCGATTACGAAAGGGTGCCAGAAGCACATCAAGGAAGCCCAACTGGGAGGGGGTGAAATTGAAAAATGAGCCACTTGTTGACCTAGATATGTTTCCCAAAAGGGTGCAGCTGAACCAAATGCAGCGGATACAGGGTCGTCCTGGGATGAATTTAACCATTCTAAAGATCCTGGCTCTCCCGGTAGCACGCGAGGGAGAGATGTGTCTCGTGAAGTGGAAGGTTTCGCCTCTTCTCCCCTTGAGGGGTTGGAGGTTTGTGAGTCTGGAGGAAACATATGTGCTCCCGACTCTATAGTAAGGTTTTCTGCTTCAGGTGACACGACCGTGACGTGTGGGTCCATTCTTACCCGCGAAATTACCTCATGATTAAGGGGATATTCAGGTGGTAAGTTTAAAATTATGCGGGACCTTCTCCAAGGTAATTCAACCAGAGTGATCGAACCAGAATTTCTCCTAAGTGTATTCTAAACAAAAGAAAAGCAATCCAGAAAAAATCTACACGAACTAAGGCCGCAAGCAAACTTATGTGATAGGTGTGGATTCAAAAGTCTGGAACCTCACGGGATTGTCAAGGCTTCACAACTCGCGATATACTCCAGGGTCCAATAGTTATACTCGGCCCAATATTTCAGAGCACTAACCAGGGAGGATTAGGACCGTACCCATGACCATATAACCCGACTACCTAATAGTACGTGCGTAGTAGCTACCGGAGTGTTGTTCTCGGTGTATTTCTCTCCCAAGATAGCCAAATGGTTACCTCAGTTGGTTTCAGGAATCCTAAGGGTGTCTCCCAATATACACAAGGTACGTGGGAGCTCAAATCCGTAGTGGTGTTGTCTAATGCACAACTGTATGACAAGAGCCTTTCGATATACTACCGAGTACGTGAAACACCTTTCGATATACGCCGAGTACGTGAAGTGCCTTTCGATATACCCTAAGGTACATGAAAGAGCCTTCGATATATCGGTTCGTACGTGAAAGTGCTTTGATATACCGGTTGGTATGTGAAATAACAACAGTGCCCCCAAAATGCAGTGCAGGAAAATAACGACAACTGCCATGTTTTACGACGCCTAAACACATCTCTAACTTAACACACAAGTTACTAAAAATTTTAAACTAGTTCTACCGTTAATTTTATCTAGACGATTAGGTGAGTGCATGAGGTGAGTACATAAATGTAAGCATAATGCAAGCCCTAACTACATGAAAAAATGCACTCTTTCTTTTGATGAAATCTATGTACAAGAGGGAGAAATCTTTTTCGAAATGGTTTCACCAAAACAACAAATCTCAAATCTACCAAAAATGATAATGAAAGTACTATTTTCCATTTTTCATGTAAAATATGAAAATCAACAACACATCAAATCCAAATCAAAGCATTTTCTTTTTTTATTTTTCAATTAGAATGGAACTAAGTAATGAAAAAGGGAGAATTTCTACTTAGAGCACACTAACTCTATTAGTTTTGTACCTTGGGATGTGTTCCCCTAGTGATTCCTAGCCTAAGTCACTAAGGAAGGGGAAAAGTGACCCTCACATTAATGAGACTTTATGTTTTTAAAGTCACTTTTTGCTAAAGCTAAAGTGGGTGAGCAAATAAATTATTTAAGTGATTTAATTAATGTGATTTTTGCTGTCATCTTATCCTAGCCATTAAATTGAGTGAATATCCACCGTTGGATTAGATGCCCATCTAGGGATTAGACAAAAAGGGAGGGAGGTCAAAAACCTAGTTCACTTGTTGAGTTTTCACAAGAGAGAAATCGTGAGAGAGAGACCAAGAGAACCCTAGCAAGCACTTCGAGGAGTTACAACCATCACTTGGGACAATATTCGAGGCACAATTCTGGGCATTTATTATCAACATAGATTCCAAGGTGAATGAGATCATATTCAGCACGAATCCCGAGGAGAACACCGTACAGCAATCATCTTTCTCTTGCACGCAGTTTGAGGTATTCTTGGGCACTATTTTCGAGACAATCCTGACGCTTCTCAGACAGAAAATTGTGGCACGGGTTTCAAAACAAACTGGTACAGAAATTGAGGAATGTGACTACATGGTTTTCTAGAAACTGACAGGTACTTTCTGGTCCGTACAGACCGTACAGGAGTCACTTCATTGCACGATTTTCGAGGGTGATTAAAGCACTGATTTCGAGTTACAGTCAGCACAGATTTTAGGGTGTTTTGGCACTAAAATCGAGGAGGATACAGCACAGAAACCAAGCCATTATTTGCACAGAAACCGAGAAGATTCTGCACACATTTCTAGGCAGTTGTTGTGCACAAAAATCGAGGCAGTCTGGGGTGCATTTAATGTGGAGATAAGTTGTATTTGTTTTTGTACTGCTGTTATATTACCTTGTTGAAGAAATAATAAATATCTCTCTCTCTCAACTGGTTTTCCCCGTGGGGGTTTTTCCAGGGCTCGATTTGGCCAAAAATCTCTGAGTCAATTTTCTTGTGTGATTGTTAAATGTGTTTACAGCCTGTTAGTAGCATTATTTTGTGTGTTTGACTGTTACAGAGAAATTTATAAGTAACCTACAGCCAATGCAAAACCGGCTGTAGGTGAAATCCACAAATTGTTAACACAAACCGGCAGACAATTTAGTGCAGAAAATTCTACATGGTATCAGAGCAAAGGGGGCAGAAAACAAGATAGTTTGCAGACACACATAAAATTGCAGATCTCAGAAATTTCAGTATTCTTACCTTCTGTTAGTGGGCATCGTTCTATTGGGTTGATTTTCATATGGCTACAGGTTTGAGGATTGAAGACAGGTTGAATGGGACAGAAAATTTTGTGCCTTGGAATGCCAGAATTTTGTTGCTTTTGGAGGAGAATGAGCTATGGGTGGAGGTGGTGAGGAACACCACTACCAACCCCATTACCATTCCAGATGGCTCGGATGCTACAACTCTTTCAACCTTCAAGAAGAAAGACTGTAAGTCCAAGAGGATCATCCTAGATGCAGTAAAAGACCACATAATACCTCATATTTCCGGGAAGACCAAGGCACATGAGATGTGGAGTGCCTTGATCAGCTTGTATGAGAGCTCCAACGAGAACAGGAAGATGGTTCTCAAGGAGAAGCTCAAGAGCATCAAGATGAATGGAGGAGAGGGAGTCACAGCTTATCTCACTAGGATTTTTACAGTTCGGGATGAACTAGCAGCGGTTGGTGAGGTGGTATCTCCGACTGAGCTAGCACACACAGCTGTGAACGGGGCATCAAAGTCTTGGAGTGCATTTGTGCAGGCCATTGTGGGCAGGGAGAACCTACCATCTTGGGAGAGGTTGTGGGATGACTTTATGCAGGAGGAGACCAGGAGGGGTCTCGTACAGGGTAGTTCATCAGGTGGTGTGGCAGATGAGGAGAACGTGGCACTGACAGCAAAGGGGAAGAAGAAGAAGGGTCCCAAGAAGAATGGGGCCAAGGGGCAGCAGCAGTAGCAGCATCCACAGGGTGGACAGAAGAAGGACTTGAGTAAAATCAAGTGCTACTGTTGTCAGGCGTTTGGGCACTATGCATCTCAGTGTCCAAACAAGAAGAAGAAGAAGGGACAGGGACAGCAGACAGCAGCCTCAACAGAGATTGATGAGTTTGGTGACAGGTTTCAGAGGGAGTTTTCCCTATATGCTGGACAGAGTGAGAGAGAGAGAGTCTCCTTAGCCATCAGCATTGACATGGATATGGAGATTGAGCACTCATTGTTGACAGGGCATCATATAGGTCCATCCACCACTGGTACGTGGTACATTGACAGCGGTGCCTCGAGACACATGACAGGTACTCGGGAGTTCTTCTCCGAGTTATCATGGACAGAGAGAGAGGTGGAGGTGGTACTTGGTGACAACACCATTATTAGAGAAGTGGGTCAGGGGACTGTTATATTTGAGAGGGAGTCCATGAGTCCCATGACTTTGAGGGATGTGTTGTACGTCCCTGGGCTGAAAAAGAACCTTGTTTCAGTTTCCACGATTGAGGACAGGGGTCTTGGGGTGTGCTTCTCAGATGGGAGAGTGCAGGTGTTCCCCAAGACCACAGGTGTATCTACTCCCATGGATATTGGAGTTAGATGTGGACGACTGTACAAGTTATTGTTTCAGCCACAGCATGCTCTAGCACACAGCAGCAGCAACAGTAGCAGCAGCAGCAGTGAGCTATGTGAGTTATGGCACAGGAGGATGGCCCATTTACATCACCCCGCTCTGAGAGTGTTGAGGAGCATGGTCACAGGTTTACCTGAGTTTGACACTGAGCAGAGTGATGTGTGCAGAGGGTGTGCTTTGGGAAAGTACACCAAGACCGTGTTTCCTAGCAGTGACACGAGAGCAGCAGGAGTGCTTGACCTGATTCATTCTAACATTTGCGGTCCTATGTCCACAGTATCTTTGACTGGTCATGAGTATTATATCAGCTTCATTGATGACTACTCCAGGAAGACCTGGATCTACTTCTTGAGGAGCAAGAATTCCCCACTTGTATTGAGTGTCTTCCAAGGGTTCAAAGCCCTTGTGGAGAAGCAGACGGGGAGGAAGATCAGGATGTTGAGATCAGATAACGGGGGTGAGTATACCTCCAAGGAGTTCAACGCTTTCTGCAGGCAAGAGGGTATACGGTGACAGTTGACAGTTCCCTACACTCCTGAGCAGAATGGAGTAGCAGAGAGAAAGAACAGGTCGATCGTTGGAGCAGCGAGAGCCATGCTTCATGATCATGGGTTGCCGTTCTTTCTATGGGAAGAGGCTTGCAACACTGCAGTGTATCTGCAAAACAGGAGTCCCCACCGTGCCTTGGGGAGGATGACTCCAGAGGAGATGTATTCAGGCAAGAAGCCTGAGGTGAGCCATTTTCGGATATTTGGATCTCTGAATTACTCTCACGTCCCTTCCGAGCAGAGGACGAAGTTCGAGCCCACCGTAGAGAGAGGTATCTTTGTGGGTTACGATGAGACTTCAAAGGCATATCGGCTTTACATTCTTGGCCAGAGGAGAGTTGTAGTTAGGCGGGAGGTGAAGTTTGATGAGGAGAGGGCCTTCAGGAAGTCGAGAGAGATGGAGCAGGGGGAGCCACCAGCTCCCACACCTCAGTTGAGTCAGGCTTCTTCCATACAGGTTTCAGGTCCGCAGGTCTCTGGGGTGACTGGATCACAGGGTACAGGCACGGCTTCTTCAGGATCAGTGGTTTAGATTACAGGTACTTCAGGGACAGGTTCAGGGGTTGGCACAGGTTTCAGGCTCACAGATTGCAGGGTCTTCAGGGACTAGTTCATCAGCTACAGGTCCTCGGGGTGTTAGACCTCATGCTTCTGGCACTTCCTCAGATGAGGATACACCAGTTTGGGAGGAGCCTTCAAGGAAGAGGAAGCCTAAGTGGCTTCAGGACACCTTGAAGGAAGCAGAGGCATTTGGCAGACCTCAGGATCCGATCAGGACGATTGTTGAGCCAGACAGATATGGGATGGCCCTTATTGTGAGTCTTCGTGACTCTGCGCCTTCTACATTTGAGGAGGCTTCTCGACATCAGGTATGGAGAGATGCCATGATGGAAGAGTACCATTCCATCATGAAGAATGATGCTTGGGATATTGTGCCGAGACCTGAGGGGAAGTCAGTTGTGACTTCCAAGTGGCTATACAAGATCAAGCATGCTGCAGATGGCAGTGTGGAAAAATTCAAGGCTCAGTTTGTGGCTAGGGGGTTCTCACAGATTGAGGGAGTTGACTATGATGAGACCTTTTCTCCAGTGGCTCGGTATTCCTCTATCAGGGAAATGATATCGATTGCAGCAGAGATGGGTTGGAAGATCCACCAGATGGATGTGAAGACCGCATTTCTCAATGGTCTTTTGCAGGAGGAGGTGTATTTGGAGCAGCCACAGGGATTCGAGATACATGGGAGAGATTCTCATGTGTGCAGGCTTAGGAAAGCCTTATACGGTCTGAAGCAAGCTCCTAGATCTTGGTACTCCAGGATAGATGCATATCTGACTTCGAAGGGATTCCAGAAGAGTGAGGCTGATCCCAACCTATACTACATTGTGGTTGGTGGAGATCCACTCATTCTTCTGCTATATGTTGATGATTTTTTTATCACTGGAGATGAGCATCTTATTGCACAGTGCAAGAGAGATCTTGCAGCTGAGTATGAGATGATGGATATTGGGCTGATGCATTACTATTTGGGGATGGAGGTATGGCAGGAGCCAGGACATATTTTCCTAGAACAGGGGAAGTGTGCAGCAGAGATTCTGAAGAATTTTCAGATCGACGACTGCAGGCCTATGTCTACACCTATGATCACCAACTTGAAGCAACTTCATGCTTCAGAGGGTAAGTTGGTGGATCCCACACTATATCGTCAGCTCATCGGATCGTTGATGTATCTGGTCAACACCAGGCCAGACTTGTGCTTTGCAGTCAACACTCTTAGCCAGTTCATGGTGCAGCCTAGGAGTGTACACTGGAGTGCTGCAAATCACATCTTGAGATACCTAGAAGGGACAGTGGATTATGGTCTGGACTACAGGGGTTCAGGTGGAGTCAGCTTGGTTGGGTTCATAGATTCAGACTGGGCAGGTTGTGTGAGGGACCGGAAGAGCACTTTCGGTTGTTGTTTCAGCTTGGGCTCGGCAGCAATGTCGTGGTTCAGCAGGAAACAGAAGTCCGTTGCATTGAGTTCTGCTGAGGCTGAGTATATGGCAGCCAGTTAGGCGACTTGCGAAGCACTATGGCTTTGTAAGTTATTGGTAGATTTATTTGATCAGCAGCTGAGACCTACGTTGATTTACTGCGACAATCAGAGTTGCATTCAGCTCTCTGAGAATCCGGTTTTCCATGACAGGTCAAAGCATATTGAGATCAGTTACCACTTCATTCGGGACTACGTTCAGAGAGGGGCAGTTGAGCTACAGTATATATCCACTGATCAGCAGGTTGCAGATGTCCTGACGAAGTCTTTGGGGAGGGGGAAGTTTGTCTTCTTCGGAGATAAGTTGGGAGTGGTGTGGAACACCTTCCTCGGTAAGAGGGAGTGTTAGTTTTGTAGCTTGGGATGTGTTCCCCTAGTGATTCCTAGCCTAAGTCACTAAGGAAGGGGAAAAGTGACCCTCACATTAATTACACATTAATGAGACTTTATGTTTTTAAAGTCACTTTTTGCTAAAGTTAAAGTGGGTGAGCAAATAAATTATTTAAGTGATTTAATTAATGTGATTTTTGCTCTCATCTTATCCTAGCCATTGGATTGAGTGAATATCCACCGTTGGATTAGATGCCCATCCAGGGATTAGACAAAAAGGGAGGGAGGCCAAAAACCTAGTTCACTTGTTGAGTTTTCACAAGAGAGAAATCGTGAGAGAGAGACCAAGAGAACCCTAGCACGCACTTCGAGGAGTTACAGCCATCACTTGGCACAGTATTCGAGGCACAGTTCTGGGCATTTATTATCAGCATAGATTCCAAGGTGAATGAGATCATCTTCAGCATGAATCCCGAGGAGAACACCGTACATCAATCATCTTTCTCTTGCACACAGTTCGAGGTATTCCTGGGCACTATTTTCGAGACAGTCCTCACGCTTCTCAGACAGAAAATTGTGGCATGGGTTTCAAAGCAAACTGGTACAGAAATTGAGGAATGTGACTGCACGGGTTTCTAGAAACTGACAGGTACTTTCTGGTCCGTACAGACCGCACAGGAGTCACTTCATTGCACGATTTTCGAGGGTGATTAAAGCATTGATTTCGAGTTACAGTTAGCACATATTTTAGGGTGTTTTGGCACTAAAATCGAGGAGGATACAGCACAGAAACCAAGCCATTATTTGCACAGAAACCGAGAAGATTCTACACACATTTCTAGGCAGCTGTTGTGCACAGAAATCGAGGCAGTCTGGGGTGCATTTAATGTTGAGATAAGTTGTATTTGTTTTTGTACTGCTGTTACATTACCTTGCTGAAGAAATAATAAATATCTCTCTCTCTCAACTGGTTTTCCCCGTGGGGGTTTTTCCAGGGCTCGATTTGGCCAAAAATCTCTGAGTCAATTTTCTTGTGTGATTGTTAAATGTGTTTACAGCCTGTTAGTAGCATTATTTTGTGTGTTTGACTGTTACAGAGAAATTTATAAGTAACCTACAACCAATGCAAAACCGGCTGTAGGTGAAATCCACAAATTGTTAACACAAACCAGCAAACAATTTAGTGCAGAAAATTCTACAAACTCTTCAATTTTCACTATGATAGCCTAAAAGCATGAAAACCAAAAATGCATATAACTTCTTCAAACATGGAATCACTTTTGCAAAAATTTGATTTCACTTGGATTTTCAAGAAAATGAATGGCTCATAATTCGTGAAAAACACAAACAATTAACTTCTTTTTCAAACTTTCCAAAAGATAAAATGAATGATGAATTCCAATGCATGAAACAACTTTACAGCAATTCTCAAAATGAACTTGAAAATGGTAAAAATGAAGCACTTTTAATTTTCCAATGAATGTACCAAAACAAAAAATTAATAATAATAATGCTTTTAAATGTAAATGGCTGAAAAGGAGAGATTACTTGCAACACTCTAAACACTCAGAAAATATTAAAGAGAAAATGACAAGCACTCCAATGGCCTAAAGACACAGATCACTCAAAAAATGATCGAATGCAATCCAACAAATGATGACTAAACTCAAAAAAGGTTTGTAAGCGGTTCTAGCGTGCTGGATACATCCAGTGAGGTGATCAGGAAGAATCAAGGTGGAGTGGATGACCGTGGGGGATTGGAATTTCCCACCACTTCGATCAAACTCTCACTTGACAAAAATGACCCAAAAACCAACACAAACAAACCAAATGAAACACTGCTGAATAAAAAGACCTCTGCCTGGAAAGTATAGTGCAGAGATGTTTGTTGATCAACCCAAAAATCAAAAGGTTTGGAGCAAGAAACCCTAACATCAAGTTTGAAAACTCGGCGCAAGTTACAATTAGGCACAGAGCGCTCGGCGCAGTCTGCACACAGAGGATAAGCAGTGGCGGCGCAGGATGTCAAATCTGCAAAAGCGTCGGCGGCGCAGTCTGCTCAAAGCAAAAATGCGCTTTGGATGGACATGCGCACAGGGTACAAAACGCAGGTGCGTCAGGTGAAAATATCAATGTAAACAAAGAACAAACTCCAAGGAATGATCACGGAAATGGACTGAAAATAGCTCAACAGACCCAGAGAAAGTCAACAAACTCTTTAAAGAAAGAATTTGATGGTGAAAATAGGCTCAATAGGCAAGGCAATGGCTCATCAAGAAATCAAAAGGTAACACATCCAAACTTGAAATCAAAACAATGTAAAGTCCCCAGTATGGTCGCCAAATTTGTTATTAGACAATCTACTCGGGAGGACGCAAGCCAAATATCCCTAGTTCAATGAGAATCTAGAACAAATAGAGACATAATACAAAGCTACTTTCCTAGATCTAGTTAGAGATCAAGTACTTAGATATCTTACCTTCATATCGTAGATCTTCTTTCCTCGTTGTTTCTCCAAGTCTCGCGGTCATCATATCTTTAGCTGCAAGACCTGTTAAGACATGTGGAGACAATACAAGCAGTAAAACATATCTAAACAATAATTGATCTAAGTAAACAGTTAAGGAAGTAAACTACAAACATTATCAACACAACAACATTTGTGGAAAGACTTTATATTACTGTATAAAAGAGGCAAATACAAAGTAGAGTGACGATCACAACCCAAGCCTTAACGCTGCAATCCTCCTCCAACAAGTTAAGCCAATGCCTCCAAAGGAAGTGAGATTCTACCAATAACTGGATAGGGATCTCTAAGCTAATTTCACCAGCATGCATGTGTTATAGACTTCCTCCTTTTGGAATGGAGAGGGGCCTTTTATTTATAAGACCAAGTGGATAGAGTAGGTTGAAAATCATGGGGAGAGGGCTAAGGGATCCTTCCTCAAGGTTAGGGAATCGAAGGCCAGCTCACCTAAGAGTTAGGGATAGAGATCCACCTCATCCAACTTCTATAATTCGCTCGAAAGATACCTTTATCCCATTAAACTAACTCCAGCACAAGCTACATGAAGGCAACCTGCGCCGACACTTCTTGCTCAAAGACAACATGCGCCATCCCAATTAGAAATGTGGACAAAGGATATCAACTTTCTCTAACTGACTTACTTGATCAAGGGAACTTCAGGGATGTAGGCACTAAGTTAACATGGGACTCATGATGATGAGATTTAGGTGTAACAAATATCCTTGAATTCATTGGTTATTGTTAATATTATTGTGCAAAAGAAATTTATGAAGCTTCGGTACAAAAAAAAAAAAGTGGCATAGTGGGATATTTCTTTTACTAAACAACAAATCCCCAAAGCAATGCATGAATAAGTCATTATAAAAAAACTAATCACAATAAATACAGACATATCACATGAAAAGTATGAAGTTGAATCAAAAGCAAAACCCATAGAAGCTCCCAAATGAAAGCCTATTAAATATACAAAACACCATTCCTCAAAGAAACCTACATGTTGAAGACTCGAAGAAAGAACCAATGGCTAAGGTTGTTGAATATCGCCACCTACACTAAGAAAAACAACATTTATCAAGGAAAGGTTGTGAGCATCAACAAACCTATTATGGACAAACATGGAACCAGAAAAGCACCCAATATAGAGGTATACAAAGAAATAAAAGCAATGTGGAAATATCATAATAGCACACCAACAACAAGGATCTAAAGAAGCAACTATAGTCAATATCGATGTGGCAAGGAAGAAGATGGAACCCATGTACAAATATCACTAGGATGGATCGATGCTCATGCTTGGTACAAGTGAACTACAGTACTTAATAGATCTTATTATATGAATTACACTCATCTTTCAACAATGAAACATGTCCATGGGAATGGAATGTAATGTACCTAGTGATGATAATTAAAGTATTGTTAGGTACGTATGGAGTATAATTAACTTAATGTGTTCATGGTGCATTGCTTAATAGATCATAGTATATGGCTTATATTCATGTTTCAAGAACAAAACATGTAGGGGTGTGAACTGTATTGTACCTAGGGAGGGTAATTAATGTAACATTAGCTACCTAGAGAGGGTAATTAATTTAATGTGGCCATACTCATGGAATAAGACCCACTAAGTAGTTGGTATGAACTCATTAATTAATATAATGTGGCCATAATTGTTGAAAAAGACCCAATAGGTACTTGGTGGTTAATGGATGTAATAATGAATAGTTGGCATAGACCCCCTAAGACCACTTATGAGAGGGTATACACATGCATATCATTGTATCATACATGTTTGATATTGTATTTTAACAAACATGACTTGTGGACTAATTCCTACCCCATAAATAACAATTGATGGTGTTTCCCTTGTGTATTGATTCAATTATTATTCTAATGTTCACCTCTAATTCTACAAGAGACCATAGCAAGGGGCCTCCAGTGATGAATTCACCCTATATCAATACACACTACCTTAAAGTAGTCAAGAAATAGAGTGAAGGAATAAAAATACCATACATCAAGTGATTGGAACCATCAACTATTTTTAAGCCACGAGATGCAAAACTTCACCCCACTAAAGCACTAAATCAAATCCAATTAAATCTACCTATTGTAGAACTCATTAAGGATTGGAATGCTTATGAAAAAATAATCATTCACTTATGCACTAAGGATGAGAATGAGAAGAGCATCCATGCAGTGGGAATAGTGTTGAATTTTATGATTGAGTTTCCACAGAAGTCGTAAGGTTTCCTAATTGTGGAGATCTTGGAAGCTAGAAGTAGATGTTGCGAGAAAGGAAGATTGATAAGAGGTTGATTGATGGACCATGGAGCAACCACAGATATCATTACAACCCATAGTCCAACTTATCGACGCCACCAAGGTTTATGTACCTTAATTTGAAAGGTTGATTTCTCTTTTTCTCGATCACAAGGATATATAGTATGGAACAAGGTTGTTTCATTGGATGATTAAATATACTTGGAAATTTGCTTATCATTCAAACTTGTGCAAGTCAAAGGAACATATCTAAACATCTTAAGTAGATCCTCTTGTTCCACTGCAAATGCTTTCAAAAACACCTACAATTATCCTGACAACTCGACTTATAAAGTATATCTAGTTAAATCCCAATATGGCACTACTTGATGAAGAAGAGAGAAATTTAATGATGGCAAATATCAATCCCTTTGATTTGCGCTTTAGAATTAGGAACATCAAAACATAAGGAACGATGATTACAGTGGATAAGATAGAACATGTGCATTGCCTAGAAGAAAATTAGGAGGATAGTGCAGAAGGGGCAAGGCTAAGAGGAATGAGAGGCATGTGGTTGGAATCTACCAAGTCACATGTCCAAATTTCCAAAGTTACATCAAAGGTGTCCTTTGACATAAACAAATCACCTAACCTTGTAAGGATAGGAGATCCTAAATTTACATAGGACAAAACCAAAGCGCACATGGAAAACTATTGGTCCCTCCTTCAAGGGGCATTAAGGTAGTGCATTGAGTTAAATGATATCTCCATGCCAAAGAAATGTGATTTGATCATTCTTGAGGGATACATTTCGGAAGTAATTGTCAAGGACCCTATTAAGATGTGTATTGGGATCAAAGAATTATTATCAAGTTCATTGGGGGTGAGCAAAACATGGCCCTCGAGATTGTGAAGGAAAAAAGGGTTGTTCACCAAATTGTGTAAGATCTACCAACATGGAAACCTTCTAATACACATAGATGTTGTGGAGTGCAATATTGGGGAGGGACCCATTGAAGGTGGTGCCCTCCACACATTAGCATTGATCAAGTATTAAAAAATAAAAGTAAATAAAAATTATATATGATTCCTTGGACAAGTCTCAATCCCACTTCTTCACCTTGTGAACATCACATGATGCAATGTGTGTTAAGTGGACTATTCAAATTCATGAGAAATTTCCCATTCTTATTAGTTCTCATGGAACATCGTTGACTTTATGCATCCCCAAAAATGATATTTTATATGTTGGAATATGGAAGCCCCCAAAGCATTAAAAATGTTGTGGTATATCAGCATCTCGTTGGCTTTAAATATAAGGCTCCCTGTGCAACCCAAAATCATTATTTAACATCATTATACATCACTTCCGAAGATACGCCATCTAATTTCCCCTCTTACCCAAGTTGAAAAAACTTCTCCAATAAAAGTCATGCAACTATTCCATCACATTGTTTAACCCTCACCTCCTTGTGTTTATTCCACAACCCCTCTCAACAACCACCGACCACATCTCATACTTCCAACCTTTTAGCATTGTTTCAATTGGCTTATACTTTATGGACATTCATTTTTACCTATACAGTTCGTTGTAATGGTCCACTAAGACACATTTGTTGAAGGAAACAACAATGAAGTTCCTAGCCTAGAATGAGTTCGAGATGGAAAGCATCTTGAAAAGACAAGGGGTGCAATGAGAAATGACATCCTACCATCCTACAAAGCAGCATTAAGTGCCATCCTACCATTTGGGTAATGACCGAGGAAACTTTCTTGGACATACCTTGAGAAAAAACAATAATCGTGGCTTGGCAATGCATGAAAAATGGCATTCTTTTTTTCAAAGCATGCCCTAAGTTGGCATTGTGATCATTGACCATAAATTTGTTGCCACAAAATTTAAAATAGTATTATAACCCTGATTTTCCGCAGCATGCTTGTCAAGATATACTAGAGTGAAGGTGTCCTTTGCTATTGTAAAAGGCCAAGTATAGACTTGTTTATGTAAAATTGGTGGTCTAGTGGGGCTCAAGACCCATGGTCTAGTCAAGTCAAGTCCTCTTGGTTTTCATTCCATGAAATGTTGGCTTAGTCGCATTGTTGACTACCTCTTGATGGGCAGAAGTCCCCTGTCTTATTGGGGCATTTGGGCTCTAGGTTGGTGTCCAATGTTTCTTGGGATGGGTCCATTAGGACACATGTCTTAGGGGCTCCTAGCCACACTTATGTTTGGCTATGTATGAGGTGATTTCGCATGTAAGGATTGTCATACTTTATTTACCACACCTCCGTTATTCCCACTTGACCTTATTTTCTATTGTATGACCCCTCCTCTTGGTTCATATGTGCTCACATCATGATGATGTATTCTTCAAAAGAGTTTTACCTTGCTAAAGGGGAGGGCATTGAGGGATCTTCTACATTGTTGGGGTTAATTGGGATGAATCCAATTGCATCATTTTTATCATTATTTTTAGTCTTTTGTGGCTTAGTCCCGGGCTTGTGGGTGAGAATAACTAGTTTTAAGTTATTTTTACTTTTTAGTAAGGGAAGCTCTAAAGTTAAGTTAAGTGAAGGAAGCCTCATATAAATAAGGATTCTAACTTTCATTTGTAAACATGGATAAGGGTTCAAATATGTACTTTTTTTCTTTTTATCTTGGTCTAGTGAAGTTTTTGAGTGATGCACGTTGGATTTTAGTGGTATAGCAGAGTAATTTTCATCTCTTTCAACTTTAACTACACATAATCATGCACGGAAACACAAGAGACACAATAGTTTACCCTGGGAAAACCCAAACTGAGGAAAAAACCAGCAAAGCTTTCTTACTCGGAGAATCAATACATAATACAAATACACCAAATATATCAGATACAAGAGCAATCTCAAAAAAAAAAGATAGACTCCTTCTAATGTTGCTTTTTCTCTCTCCTGTGCACTAGATCATATGCTTGAGCAAACTTTCTGGGTGTGCAAATGAGGTAGACGCCACCTTCTATCCATACATGAATTTTGGGGTGATTTTTCCCAACTAGGTCGACCTGCTTTTTTTACTGCGCTAACCTGCTTCTTTCACTGGGCCAACCTGTACCTTTACTGCCCCTTTTACTGGGTCGATCTGCCCCTTTACTTGGCTGACATGAGTGAGGATACCTCAGGCAGCTACGACAACAATGCACACCTCTCTTTGGCTTGTGATGAAGTTTCTAAGGTTTCTATTATCTTGCAAGGTTGATCCTAAGAATGGTGTTAATAACTCATTGCCAAGGAAGGATCTAAGAAGTATCTCTTGCTCTCTTTCTTGCTTAATCTTGGTAAGATCTCTTCATTTTCTTGTTTGATGTTGCTTGTGCACCTTGGGAAAGGTAAATTAGGGTGTTTTTACCGACATCTTGTCAATTTTGCTCAAGGAGACCTTCCTCTTGAAGGAGCTCTCCATTGTGGGTCTTAGAGTTCATCGTTTTCCCTGTTGATGTTTTGAGTAGCATCGGGAGATATTCTACAAGAAAGAATAAAAACAAAGCTAAGAACAAGTCCTCCCAATCAAATTGACCAAGTCAAATGGTCAAGTTGGCCCAGTTAAAAGGTAAAATGACCCAATTAAGAAGACAAGTCGGCCCAGTAAGAAAAGTGTTAATTTTTCGATAATTTCATTTAATATTATATAGGATCACTAAGAGAATAACATGTACAACATATCAATCATAAACACAAAAGACAATAGACACAGAGTTTCCTCGGGGAAAAACAAGAAGGTGAAAAACCCCGCAACTTCATCAGAGAGAGAATAAGCAACAATACAAGATCACAATGATCAAACCCAAAGAGATGTCTCTAGCAGATACTCCTCCTCCTCCACTTGTGTGCAACTCTCTCTCTCTCAACTATGCGAGTTGGAGAAGTGAGTGAATGAATAGAATGAGAGACACAACCTCTCTATTTATACACTGACTTGACCTACCAATAAACTAACTGGGCCGACTTCCTAAGGAAGTCTAATAACCCATTCACATAATATAATCAGGGCCGACCCCACACTAGTGGTCGAATAACCCATCAAATGTATGTTGCGACACTTACAAATACAAATGATGACACTTCTGATTGGAGGAATAATACATCTCCATTATGCATATAACAAAGTACAAGTGTAATACATAGAAGAATATCTTCCGAAGTTACAAATACATCAACACTCCCTCTTAACTAGGAAGGTATTTTCTGGAAACAGGTCATCAATACATATTGGCACAAGTCTTCAATTCTGGAGTTGGATCATCGTCACTGGATCACGAAGAATCATCATCATCATTATTGTTGTACCCAACATCTCGATCACTGGGCTATCTCATAATTCTTCTTGTCATAGGAAGTTCTACAGAGCCAACCCTTTTTCATGGTGGATGTAGGCCAAGCCTCCTGTACGTCTTCATCATCTTTGCGAGTGGTATGATAGAGGTGGTATCTCAGGACTGATTATGTGCATATGCAAAACCTGACAAGAGTATCCCAAGAACGGTTTACGTGCCTAAGCATGACCGGCAAGATCTCCCAGGACTAATTACATGCATCCCTTCACAAAACCTTTAAAGAGTATCCCAGGATCAGTTTACGTGCCTCGGCACGACTGGAAAGATTCTCTAAAGAGAATCCCAGTACTTATTACGAGCACACAGCTCAACCTAACGGATCTCCAGGACTGATTACATGTGATTAGGAAAAGCCTTAAAAGAATAACCCAAGATCAGTTTACGTGCCTAAGCACAACCGGAAAGGTATCTAAAGAGCATCCCAGGACTTATTACGAGCATACATCTCAACCTATTGGATCTCCAGGACTGATTACATGCCTCCCTAGAAAAACCTCGAAAGAGCATCCTAGCACAGACTATAGGATCTCCCAGGATCTTTTCTATGTTATCTGCACAACCTGCCACATATCCTCGACCTCTGAGTATCATCCTAAAACTTATGATTCACCTGATCATCCTCGCACGGAGCATCATCCTGATGCTAATGATCAACCTGATCATCATCATACCGTACATCATCCTAATGTACATCATTATCACATGATCGTCTTGATCATCATACAGTACATCACCCTAATGTACATCATCATCACGCGATCATCCTGATCATTGTCACAGCATCGTCATGATGCATATCATCACATATGATCATCCTGGTCATCATCGTAGCGTCGTCCTGATACATATCATCTGGAGCATCGTCCTGATACTCATCACACAGCGCTTACATCCACAGCCATGGGAAGGATCCTCCTACCACCATGCTTGGAATGGCTCCAGTAAATGTGTCCCATCACTTTTTCCTCGAAGTATCTTCTATCTGAAGAACACCAAGCCTCTCTCTGAAGTACTCAAAATTCACTCTGGCTAGTGGTTTAGTCAACACATCTGCAACCTACTCATCCGTCGCAACATACAGGAGCTTCATTGCTCCTCTCTGCACCATATCCCTGATATAGTGATATTTGATCTCGATGTGCTTCGACCTGTCATGGAACACCGAGTTCTCAGACAAATTCACACAACTCTGGTTGTCACAAAAGATACAGGTAGCATCCAACGGGAGATCAAATAAATCAGACAATAGCTTCCTAAGCCATACTGCCTCACAACTGGCCGAACAAGATGTGACATACTCTGCTTCGGCTATCCTCAGTGCTATGCAGGACTGCTTCTTGCTAAACCAAGAGATCACACCTGATCCCATACTGAAGCAACACCCAGAAGTGCTCTTCCTATCTGCAGCACTGCCTGCCCAATCTGAATCAACAGAACCCTCCAGGTTAAACCGTTGATTCGCATCATACTTGAGCCCATAGTCAACCGTACCCTTCAGGTACCTCAGAATATGCTTTACAACAATCAGGTGAACATGTCTAGGATCCGTCAGGAACTGGCTCAAAGTGTTCACCACAAAACAAATATCTGGTCTCGTGTTCGTCAGGTACATCAAGGACCCAATCATCTGACGATACACTGTGACATCAACCGACTCAGATGAAGCATCACACAATAGCTTCAGGTTCGATGCCATAGGTGTGGCCATGGCCTTGCAGTCCATCATCCCAAACCGCTTCAGGATCTCTACTGCATACTTCCCTTGTCCAAGGAATATTCCATCTGCACTCTGCCACACCTCCATACCTAGAAAGTAATGCATCATCTCCAAGTCCTTCATCTCGAACTCGACAGCAAGCTTCCTCTTCGTGTCGGCAATCAACCCATCCTCACCTGTAACAAACAGGTCATCCACATATAGTAGTAGTATCACAGGATTGCCTTCCTCAACCTTGTAGTAAAGGTTGGAATCCGCTTTACTTTTAGTAAATCCCAAACTGGACAGGAAACTGTCTATCCTACCATACCAAGCCCTAGGAGCTTGCTTTAAGCCATACAAGGCTTTCTTCAACCTGCACACATATGACTCCATGTCATGTGTCTCAAAATCGAGTGGTTGCTCCACATACACTTCCTCTTCGACTACACCATTCAAGAAAGTTGTCTTGACATCCATCTGGTGTATCTTCCACTTCATCACTGCAGCCAGAGCAAGTACTGTTCTGATGGAAGTGTATCTGGTTACAGGTGCAAAAGTCTCTTCATAATCTATCCCCTCTTTCTAGGAGAAGCCAGGAGCTACAAACCTTGCCTTGTATTTCTCTATGCTACCATCTACAGCATGCTTGATCTTATAGATCCACTTGGAAGTCACAACAGACTTCCCTTCAGGTCTTGGGACTACATCCCAAACATCATTCTTCATGATCGACTGGTATTCCTCGACCATGGCATCCTTCCATTCTTTCTTTTCCATTGCTTCTTCATAACTGGAAGGTTCTTTGTTCATAATGTCACAAATCAAGGGAACATAACTGGTGTGTGACCTTGTCCTCTTTCTTTCTCTGTGTTCCTCTTCTGGAATACCATACCTTTCTACATCTTGGATGAGCTCTCTAGCCCATGTAGGTTTCCTCTTGTGAGAGTTTTTCTCATGGGGTGGATCTACAGGTTCTTGTGGATCTTCCATTTCACGATCTTCTTCTGGAATTGCTTCATTCATAGTGGTGTCTTGAATTCTGGTTACCCTTGGTTCTTCATTGTCTTCAACAGGTGTCTTCCTGGATTTGATGTATGAGGAGTCCTCATCAAATGTTACATCCCTGCTGATGTCAATTTTTTTGAACCCTGGAAAGTAGATTTTGTAAGCCTTCGAGCTTTCACTGTAACCCACAAAGATGCCCTTATTTCCTAAAGGATCTAGCTTTGTCCTCTTTTCCTTTGGAATGTGTGTGTATACTAGACAGCCAAATATTCTGAGATGGCTAACTTCTGGTTTCTTACCAGAGAAAATTTCTTCGGGTGTTTTGTTGTCAAGTATCTTGTGAGGTGTTCTGTTTTGCACATATACAGTTGTCCTAGCTGTTTCTGCCCATAGGTGCATAGGCAGATCCTGGTCATGAAGCATTGCCTATGTTGCTTCCATGATTGTTCTATTCTTCCTTTATGTAACTCCATTCTGTTGTGGATTGTAAGGAGTAGTCAACTCCCTCTTAATCCCTGCATAACTTTTTGAAGTCTCTTGAAGTGAATTATCTACCATTGTCGGATCTGAAGGTCTTGATCTTCTTATCAGTTTGATTTTCTATCAAGGCTTTTAATTCCTTGAACTTATCAAACACTTCATCTTTATTTTTCAAGAAATAAACCCCAAGTCTTCCTGTAGAAATCATCAATGAAGAAAACATAGTATACATACCCACTCAAAGAACTGGATGACATTGGACCGCATACATCGGAGTGGATAATCTCCAAGATTCCTTTTGCTTTGCTTTCACTGCTTGGAAATGCCTTCTTTGTGTTCTTTCCTTTTGCACACCCTTTGCAAATACCTTCATGCTTTGACTGGATTTCAGGAAGACCCTCTACTGCTTTGCTTGAAATTGGAAGTGCTCTATAGTGCATGTGTGAAAGCCTTGTATGCCAAAGTTCACTTGGCTCCATGGATTCATGTACCATGGCATGTTTAGTTTGTCCCTTCAACTTGTACAATCCTCCCTCTTGCTCTCCAATCACCACTGCATCATCTATTGTCTTACCCTTTGGCCACATGAGTACTTGGCCATCTATAAATGCAACTCCCATTCCCTTTGCATCCAAAGATGATATGGAGAGAAGATTCTTCTTGAGTCCAGGTACATATAGAACATCTTTCATGTTCAAAGACTTCCCAGAGTCTAACTTGTAGGAGGCTTCACCACTTCCTTTTATAGGATATTGATAGTCATCCCCAAGTTTCACCTCGTGAGGTGACTCATGTTCAGATAGGTCTACAAAGGATTCTTTAAATCCTCTCATGTGTTTGGAAGCCCCACTATCAATAAGCCAATCATCACATCCATGTGAGATAGTACCTGTGAGAGCAGAGATCAGCACATATTCTTCCTCACTTGAAGAGTCTTCACTTTCTGCACTATTCTTCTTCTTGGGAGGTTCATCATCCTCAGCAGCATGAGCATGATACCTCTTATTGATGTTGTTGTTGGAGTCTTTCCTTCTCTTGGGACATTCAAAAGCAAAGTGTCATTTCTCATTGGATGAGAAGCATCTTATATCTTTCTTATCTTTTTTATGGTAGTGAGAAGATTTCTTGTGATGAGGTGGTTCTCTCTTGAACTTGCTTTTTCTTGGTGTGTGCTGTGAGAGCTTGATCTTCACTTCCCATCTTTTCTTCTCGGGCCACAAGCCTAGCTTCTTCTTGTGAACATTCCTCCCATAGTCTACTGAAAGAGATCAATTTCTTTCTTGCACAGATTCATTGGATGAAGGAGTCCCATGACCTAGGTAGGCCATTCAGTGTGGTCATGACAATTTCTCCATTCTCCACCACTTCATCCACAACTTCAAGTTGTTCCTTGATTTGAGAGACCTTAGAAAAGTAGGATTGGATGCTCTCCATTCTGGATCTTTACCCCTTTCAATTGGTTTCGCATAGTCATCTTCCGATTTATGTTCTTTCCTTCAAACAACTTAGTCAAAGAGTCAAACATCTCCTTAGGTGTCTTTAGGGAAGACACATGGGGTATGAGATGGTCCTTAATAGAATCAACAATGATTCTCTTGGCTTTGACCAAGTTCTTCTTGTGTAAGGCCTTAGCCTCTTCTCCCTCTAGGACTGGAACCTCTTCACTTATGTAAGTGTCCAACTCATTCTCTTCTAGGATTAACCCAATCCTATACTTCCAAGCTCAGAAGTTATCAGCTCCTTCAAGTTTATCCACAAGCTTGGTGTGGTGAGACATCTTAAAGAGTGCTTCAAATGGAAATAGAAAGTTTTAGGTCTTACCACTTGATTTGCTTAAAACTGGATTTGGAGCTGGATTAGGGTTTGTCAGAGAAACCTTAAAAATTCAAACTTTGAATTTCAAACTTCTGAAAGGATAGAAAGATGCGCCTTGCTGAGATGGTCAAGCTGGTATACTTCGATTTTGAGATCTGCAAAATTTGACCCCTCAAAATTGTCTTTCAAACTTCCGGATCTACTAGAAAAGATCCCGAATTAGGGTTTGATCAAACCCGATCTTCTGCCCAACCAAAAAGTTCGATCCAATGCTCTAAACTTCGATTTTCTTGAGGAGTATCCAGTCATGGATTCATATTCCAAAAATTCCAACTTTTTTCGAAACCCTAATTTCCCGCAGCAGTGACGAGCCAAAAACTGAAAATGCTCAAAATTGAATTCTGTCTCGACAGACAGATGTGCCCTTGCTAGGAGAGTCAATCTAGCCTCTTGCCTTTGATGATCTGTGGAGAGAAACCCAAAATTTAAGAAGCCCTAGATTTCGCAGCTGCAAAGTGCCTTCTTCTTAGGTCAACTCCGATACCATGTTAATTTTTCAATAATTTCATTCAATATTATCTAGGATCATTAAGAGAATAACATGTGCAGCATATCAATCATAAACACAAAAGACAACAGACACAGAGTTTCCTCGGGGAAAACAAGAAGGTGAAAAACCCCGCAACTTCCTCAAAGATAGAATAAGCCACAATACAAGATCACAATGATCAAACCCAAATAGATGTCTCTAGCATATAATCCTCCTCCTCCACTTGTGTGCAACTCTCTCTCTCAACTATGCGAGTTGGAGAAGTGAGTGAATGAATAGAATGAGAGACACAACCTCTATATTTATACACTGACTTGACCTGCCAATAAACTAACTGCGCCGACTTCCTAAGGAAGTCTAATAACCCACTCACATAATATAATCAGGGTCGACCCCACACTAGTGGTCTAATAACCCATCAAATGTAAGTTGCGACACTTACAAATACAAATGCCGACACTTCTGATTGGAGGAATAATACATCTCCATTATACATATAACAAAGTACAAGTGTAATACATAGAAGAATATCTTCCGAAGTTACAAATACATCAGCAAAAAGTGACCTTTTCTAGTATAAATATAAGCCTAAGGTGGCTCATTTGCAACACACCAATTCGCTCAAGCAAGAGGAAAAGTGCACAGATCCAAGGAAGACTAGTCAAGGGTTCAAGAGACACCAAGAAGACAATCTTTTGGGGTTTTATCTTTATCTCTCTCTTCTTCGGGCTCAGAGGTGATTATGTATCTTTCTTGTATCATTATTCTGTAACTAGTGCTGAGCACTAGAGTTGGCATTGTATCCTGTTGAAGAATCTTATCTAGAGAAGTTTGTTGGGTTTTTCCTGTGAGAGGGTTTTCCCAAGGTAAAATTGTGTCTACTATGAATGTGTTTCTTTCAGTGATCCTTTTTATGCATGCAGTTTATGTTTATGTGAATTATAAGTGATAATAAGTTAATAACATCTAAATGCTAAGAAAAACCAACATGCCCTAATTAGGGTTTTTGGCTACTTCGACCTAGTATCGGGTTATTGTGTATTTCCCTCGTTGGTAAATCTTCAATAGCCAAATTTATGAACATTGACATCGATCTCTACTTGCTCTAGGGTTGAAAAGACTAAGGTCATAACCCCTTCCCATCACTCTTTTATCAAACTTCTCTTGTATATTTTATTACAAAAATCCAAAAAATATATAATATTAGAAATGCATTAAAAATTAGAAAATACAAATCTCAAAAAATATTTGGAAATTGGAAATTCTGCGCCCAAAGAAAAATGCACCCTAGGAGATTTAATGGTCGATCTTGAAGGGCGTCTTCATCCCGTGGTTGATTTTTGTGATATATTGATATTTGTGTCAATTAAGGTTTTGTATTGCATATCTGTTATCACAGGTACAACATGTACATTGATCATTTCAGGCAAGTTCGTAGGGCCAAACAGTAAGTTTTTGGTCCTAGATTGACCCGTGAGGGGTTGGAGTTTCATTGGAGAACGTGTTAAACAAGACCACGCTCTATTTGAGGGTTATTATAAGCCTCATATCAGATTTGATATCCCACTTTCAAAACTGTTTTGAGGCCTTTCAGGCACACTATTGTTCATCCCCCCTACCCTACTATACAAGGTACACTTTATACGATAAAGGTGACATTATCATAATTGATTTTCATCAAGTTTTCCTGAGATATATTCATTGTTGCAATCCTGTAAGAGCAGTAACAATTTAATGGTGTATTTCTTGGGATCCACGATAAAGCTCTTTAACTCCACCATCTTGTTCAATGATAGTTATACTTCATTGTTTTGACTCCATAAGGCACTCATCTTTGTCGAAAGGCTTCTTGCAAAACATGTTTGTGTATTGTCTAGAGAATCGCAAATATTGTTGACCTAGTTCTAGGGACTCCCCCTTGGTCTTAGGAATTGACCTAAAGTATTCAAGAAGCTAGGTTATGGTGACATTGGGCTCTAGCTTCTTTCGTGCTTGCCACTCATTGCATTGTGATCTGCGACTCTATTGTGGGTGCTATTTTGAGCTGTAACATTTTTTGGCGGCATTGTCGAGGACTGAAGAAAAAGTAATAACACTCCATTCGAGGTGTTCTCGAGGTTTAGTTCATTCATTTCTGACAAGCTTAATCTTTTGGCACTGGAAAAACTCAAGTAAGTTCTTATTTTACATTTTGATAAAATCATTGTTAAGGACTAAATTTGTAAATCTTATCTTGAGACTTCTCTGAAAAAGTTTGTGAGAATTTTATTTCCGAGAAAATAAGGTACGTTCTTGTTTTGTAATTTCATAAGATTATTGTTAAGGACTAACCTTACAGGGCTTATTTGGTGACTCCACTAAAGAAAATATAAACAAAGAAGTACACTTCAAGACAGAAACCTCAGTTATTGGCAACATTACCAAGTGTAGGGGTGAGGACATCCATCAATCAAGAAGAAAAGCTCATCTTGGCAACTCCACACATATTGATATATTCAGGTTGATATTTGGTGATCTCTTAGAATAAGCTGTGAGTAATGAAAAATGGCATCACCTACAGGGTTGAATGAGTGTTTTTGCTCTCCTTGATTTCTCAAACATCCCCGGTTTTTCAAATGAGTTACCAGAACCTTTCTGTCAGTATTTTTGTGATCATGATGATTATGTGATGGACCATGTTGAAGATTTCTTGGTATTGACTTTAGAATTTCATATTAAGGATGAAGATGTTTTTATGAGGTCATTTGTGCTTACCTTGAAAGGAAAAGCACATGCTTGGTTTGAAGGTCGTGGAAAGGGGCAATCTCCTCTCTGGAAAAATTGATCAAAGTATTTTGCACATATAGGTGCCCAAAGAACAAGAAAGATGGGTGCCCTATGTTGAACACATGAAGAGTATGTTCAAGGAAGAACTTAAAGAATCCCACGATGAAGATAGTCAAATCGAGCAAAATGAACATGCCCAAGAGGAAACATTTGGGATTTCCAACCGAAGATTGTTCCCGACTTGGAAGAACATGAAAAAGATTGTGTCAAACACGTACATAAAGATAAAGAAGAATGTGAGGCAGCTTTTGTCGACGAACCATCGCCAATTGAAGAGGGTTCCAAAGATATGGTTGATGGAAGATTATGTGTTGGTTCTAAGGGTCATTTGGGGCCTCAAACAGAAATCAACAAGCAAGGTTATGATGACAACAGTTTGTACTTGAGCCCTATCCAAGCTTGGATTGTGGAGGCTTGTGGAAGGGTCCCTTCCCCTTGGCGGGAATTTAAAGGCATACGAGTTCGTCATCTTTTAAATTGTGTTAGCCCCATTCTAATAAAGATAATGTCATTTTCTCAATCTGTCATTGACGTGATTTTGCCTTAGACTATTGCCAAAGACAAAAGAAGAAGCCCTAGCACAGATGATATGCTAAGGTGGCTTTACTGGTGGTATGATTTCACTTGACTTATCTCTCTCATCATGCTTAGAGTAGGTAGGTATGTTGCATAATTTCCTACATTAGTTTCATTTAATTTCAGCATTTACTTTTACCCATGCATTACACTTGTTTATTGCATTTCATTTTGATTTGAACAAAGAGTGAAGTGTCTACCTCCAATGCATTTGACATATTTGTTGTTAAATGTGTGTGTAGGTCTACAAGTCACAGATGATTCAAAGCTTCTCATGCACTCCTGGGAGAAGCACATGTCACACATTTGGATCTAAATGTTACAACCCTGATCGTTTGCAATATGCTTACCAACATATAACAGAGTGAAGGGATCCTTTGATATTGTAAAAGGCCAACTATGGGCTTGTTTATGTACATTAGAGAGATTTTGAGGTCAAAAAATGGCCTCCTAAGAGATGTACAACAAAAATATGAGATATATTAAAATATTATGAATTGGGGGTTTTATGGGGTAGGTATATATGACAAGTCACCTCCCACACTATTTTCTATGCACAATATAACTAACCATGGTTGAGTTGCTTTTCAAAATTCACTAAAAATAAAATTAATAAAATAAGTCTACATTGATATGACTAAGATTCATTGTAAATTCCCAAAAATTTATTGTCCTTTAGCATTTATTTGTCTTGAACTTGCAAATGAAATTAAATAATAAAGAATATTTTTAAGAGCTATTTTTTTAATTTTATGTTGACTTTTTATATTTAGTACTTTTCTCATGAATTTAATTGAGAATTTATTTACATGTAAAATGTTAATAATATTATTATAATCCACATTGCATTATTATTATTATTATTATTTATTAAATCTATTATTATTCTTTATTAGTTTGACATTATGTTATTAAATAGAATGGAGTGAATATATAATTTAAAATTAAAAACATAAAAATGATAATATATTATTTTATAAAAAAATGTGAAAGGACTTTCTTTATGAATTAAGAGTACTTCACTTGAAAATGACAATAATATTATTTTATGAGAAAGTGTGAAAATACATTCATTATGAGTATTTTACTTGAAAATGACAATAATATTATTTTATGAAAAGACTATCATTATGAGTACTTTACTTTATGACTTAAAAGTACTTACACCACTACCTTGGTTAACTATGTGTTTTCATCCACCATAGAAAATTTGACAAATAAACATTCTTAACTCATGCAATGCCACTTCACCAAGGGGGATGATGTCATCTACTAGAATGTGATTGGTTGTTTTTTATAGTACATTTTCTTTGTTTTGAGGCCATTTTTTGACCTCAAAATTTCTCTAATGAAGCAATGGTCTAATGGGCCTCAAGACCCATGGTCTGGTCATGGTAGGTCCTCTTGGTTTTCATCCCAGGAAGTGTTGGCTTATTGGCATTGTTGAATGCCTCTTGATGGGCAGAAGTCCCCTGTATCGTTGGGCCATTTGGGCCCTGGGTTGATGCTTAGTGCTTCTTGGGATGGGTCCATTAGGACACATGACTTAAGGCCTCCTAGCCACACTTATGTTTTGCTATGTATGAGACGATTGCACGTGTAAAGGTTGTCATACTCGATTTAGTACACCTCCTTTACGCCCACTTGGACCTTATTTTCTATTGTATAACCCCTCCTCTTGTTTCATATGTGCTCACATCATCATAACGTCTTCTTCAAGAGAGCTTTACCTTGCTAAAGGGGAGTGTGTTGAGGGATCTTCTACATTGTCGGGTTTAGTTGGAGAGTGGCATCCTTACTTGGCTCATCACTTCATTCCGATGAAGTCAATTACATCATTTTTATCATTTTTTAGCCTTTTGTGGCTTAATCTCCGGCTTGTGGGTGGCAAGCCATAGTTTTAAGTTATTTTTACTTTATAATATTGTAAGCTCTATAATTAAGTTAAGTCGATGAAGCCTCAAATAAATAAGGCTTCTAACTTTTATTTGTAAACATGTACAAGGGTTCAAATATGTACTTTCTTCTTTTTATTTTGGTCTATTGGACCTTTTGAGTGATGCACACCTCTCTTTGGCTTGTGATTAATGGTGAATGGTGAATTTTCTAGGGTTTCTACTATCTTGCAAGGTTGAATCTAAGAATGGTTGTAATAACTAGTGGATAAGGAAGGACCTAAGAAGTATCTCTCACTCTCTTTGTTGGTTGATGTTGGTAAGATCTTTCCAATTTCTTGTTTGACGTTATTTTTGCACCTTGCGCAAGGTAAATTAAGGTTTCTTAATGGCATCTTGTCAATTTTCCCTGATTAGATCTTCCTCTTGAAGGAGCTCTCCACTGTGGGCCTTGGAGTTCATCTTTTGCCCTAATTAGGTTTTTTGGCAATTTCAACCTAGTATTGAGTTACTAACCTCTTGCCCTAGTTGGTCAATCTTGAATAGCCAAATTGAGTAGGGACGTTAACCTCAATCTCCAATTGCCCTAGGGTTGAAAAGCCCAAGGTCATAACCCCTTCCCATCACTCTTTTTTATCAAAATTCTCTTGTATATTTTATTACAAAAATCCCAAAAATATATAATATTAGGAAAGAACTAAAAATTAGAAAATACATATATCAAAAAATATTTGGAATTGGAAATTCTGCTCCTAGAGGAAAATGTGCCCTAGGTGATTTAATGGTGGATCTTGAAGCCTGTTTTCATCATGTGGTTATCTTTGTGATTGATTGATATTTGTGACAGCTAGGGTTTTGTTTTGTAGATCTATTATTGTAGGTACAACAGGTATATTGGTCATTTTAGGCAAGTTTGAAGGGGCAAAAAGTGAGTTTTTGGGCTAGATTGACCCCTAGGATGTCGAAGGTTCATTGGAGAGCGTGTTAAGCGAGACCACACTCTATTTGAGAGTTGTTACAAGGCTTATATCAGATCTGATATCCTACTTTCGAAACTGTTTTGAGGCATTTCATGCACCATATTGCTCATACCCCCTACACTACTATACAAGGGACACTTCATATGGTAAGGGTGACATTGTCATAACTAATTTTTATCAAGTTTTCTGAGATATATTCACTGTTGCAATCCTATTACAACAGTAGCAATTTAATGTTGTATTTCATGGAATCCATGATAGATCTCTTTAACTCCTCCCTTTTTAAATGATATTTATACTTCACTATTTTGACTCCACAAGGCATTGATTTTTGCCAAGAGGTTTCTTGGGAAATGTGTTTGTATATTGTCTAGGGAATCACAAAAATTGTTCACCAAGTTATGGGGACTCCCCCTTAGTCTTAAGAGTTGACCTAAAGTGTTCAAGAAGCTAAGTTGTGGTGACATTGGGCTTTAGCTTCTCCCATGCTTGCCACTCACTGCACCATGATCCGCGACTCTATCATGGGTGCTATTTTTGGGTGCTATTTTGAGCAGTAACAAACAGCATTGAAAGACAAACTTTATATGAGATGGTGATGGCATTGTGGCTTGGGTTTTACAATTTGTTGGACGAGAATGGTATTGTTGATCAACAAAAAACTAAAAATAAGGAGTTGCCCTATCCAAGTTCCTATTATATAGCATAAACCAGTTCAAACGTTTTCACTGCATACATCTCTAATTTTAGTTGCACAGTGGAATCAGACAAGTATAAAACCAAGGATGAACCAAGTAGGCAAGTTTAAATAAATGAGGGTGCTGCTAAGTAGTATTAAGAGAGGTGATCTACAAGGAACATATAATCTATCAAAGATCATTAAGTATAAGCATACTTACTAAAAGATTCATTATGGTGACAATTCTTACTTTCAATAGCTGCTTGTACACGTTTCTTGTCACCAATTGTTTCTGGATTTTGAACTATTGTATGGCTCATAAAACATGTGCAGGAAGCTTGCAAAAGACGTATGAGAAATTCATATTACATGGTAAGTCAGCACTTGTCTAAGAAATACATATTTTAATCACTTCTGCGTATAGAATTTAGTATCTGCGGGTATCTAAAGGTCAATAAATATCATTGAAAATAGAAGAGAAGAGTGTTGCTGGAACCTTAGAGTCACCAAATTCATACATCTAACCTTGAAAAAACACCTTACCTTTTTAAAAAGTTGGCCTAAATGTTATTGGCAGTGATGGTTTGAGAGAAAAACATTGGATATTGACAACAGATTTTAAAACTCCTTTTTATTTTTTTAAATATATAATTTTAAAATTGAATACATCCATGTTTCCTGGTTTCCTGAATGTCTAATGTTTTCGTTTAAAAAATGCAAATGAATAACTCCACCTGAACTGCTTATTGAAATGTGAGACTCGTCTTCTTGTGATTATTGTTCTGAAAACTTTAGTGAAGGATATTCCAAGAACAAGTTCCTGTTATTTAAGGATTTTGGAGTCATTGGATTTGTGATTGGACTCGCACTGAATTAGTGAACTCATCCTGAATCCTACTTTTGAAAAAAAAAGTTCACAAACTATGATACCAGATTGAATCCAAGCAATTCACCACTTTCTAAAGAAAAGGCATAGAATGACAGAACCTTTCTTTTTGGTGTATCCAGTGGTTCTTTCAAGTTGACGTAATTAAACAAAGTTCATTCCATACCAATGTTATAACTACAGAAAAACATTCTATAGTAAATAACATCTGTAATAACAATGCTTGGATCAAAGAGCAAAATAAAACTCCTTTTTATTTTTTTAAATATATATTTTTAAATTTGAATACATCCATGTTTCCTGGTTTCCTGAATGTCTAATGTTTTCGTTTAACAAATGCAAATGAATAACTCCACCGGGACTGCTTATTGAAATGTGAGACTCGTCTTCTTGTGATTATTGTTCTGAAAACTTTAGTGAAGGATATTCCAAGAACAAGTTCCTGTTATTTAAGGATTTTGGAGTCATTGGATTTGTGATTGGACTCGCACTGAATTAGTGGACTCATCCTGAATCCTACTTTTGAAAAAAAAGGTTCACAAACTATGATACCAGATCGAATTGAATCCAAGCAATTTGCCATTTTCTAAAGAAAAGGCATAGAATGACAGAACCTTTCTTTTTGGTGTATCCAGTGGTTCTTTCAAGTTGACGTAATTAAACAAAGTTCATTCCATACCAATGTTATAACTACAGAAAAACATTCTATAGTAAATAACATCTGTAATAACAATGCTTGGATCGAAAAGCAAAATAATTAGTAAAACTCATGTATAAGGCTTCCTTGAAAGAAAATTTTAACTATTAGCTTCTTGTCTTTAGGGCAAAGGATCAAATAAGGTTTGTATGCTTCTAGAAATAATCTATATCAAATAGAAAAAAATTAACAAGGCATGCCATGACAACTGAAACAAACAACATAGAATATTGTACACAGGATATTCATTGTAAATAGATATTGCTGGCAGTTCTGCCATACTCAGAGTTAGAGTGTACTTCTGCACATAATGATCAGAAAAGATAAACAAGGGGAGAATACAGGCCAGAATAACATGCAAGGCTTTTCAAAGTATAGAAATACAGTTGTATTTACCATGTGCTTATCACAACATGATATGTATATGGATACCTTTCAGTCATCTGAATAAGGTTCTCTGGAAAAACAATGACTTCTAGAAACAACTCAATGTGGCTGTCAACTATATAATGTGAATAGGCCATGTTCGTGAAAATTCTGTTGTCATTTCCCACTTTAAAACAAGACGATATGCACTACCTGTTTTGAAGACATGTATTAAAGCTGGCAGTGATGATGTCCCACTGATGTCCGAGAAGATTCCATTCCCTCTATTCAGATGATAATAACTGGCAGTGACTGAAGGGATCTTTATGAACATAAGGCCCTGGGGCGCATGCTAATTTCGTATGACCAGTAAAGTGCAGCTTATAAAAATGGGCATGCTGTATTCTTGCATCCAGAAAGCTCTGTTAACTTTTCTGACAAAATAATAATTTGGCTAAACCCAGGATTTTCCAAAACATTAACCTGAAGCTAATAACAATCATGGCCATTGATGTGCAGGTGTAAATCCCTGAAAGGTATGCAAATGCACATTCAGCCAGGAAAATGCTGAGTTTACTGAACCACGTCCCAGCGCCACATACTACCATCGTCACAACAGCAGAGGATGGTACTGTGCTTGCAAAAGGAAAAAAACAATAATTGGTGAGCAAGTGCATTAGCAAGGCCAACTCTCATTCATAGATATAAAATGACAATTTAGACACACCTATGCAAGAAAGAGAAAATCAAAACAATTGCAGCAAGCAATAGGGAGGGGAAGCAACAAAAGCTGTCTTCTCCTTGTGAAATTAGGAAAGCAGCAAACCTTCCATCATGAGATATAGCCGTCTGTCTAATAGGAACTTTGCATTGTGCATGTGATAACCTGTTTAAAGCAATCAGGACGCCACCACAAATATTCATAACGAATTGAACATTAAATAATCTACAAACTTACAAAAATGTTGGAACTTCAATCTCGCTAGGAATATGAATATGGATCAGATATAAAGAATATTCTGAGATTTATGAACTCCACCTAGCAATTAAATTAGGAGGGCTTGACTGTAATTCCCAAACGTAAACCTTTCCTTCCCTGTTGCCTGATACAAAGAAGCCTGTTACGTCAGCTGGTCTAAATCTTTTGTATTGCCACTGAAACAACTTTATCTAGCACTAGCATGGCTGCACAATCATTCATCCAAGAATTAAACAAGTGAACAAGGACAAACAGTTCAGTATGCAAGCAAAATGGTTTAAAAAGAAAGAAATAAGAGTGGTTCATTGGCCAACCATAAATAGTAATCCCACTTTTCAAACTATGAAATCCTAACTTCATTGTCAAATTCCCAAATTGAAGCTTCTAATTTCACAACCATTTTCAGATGCTAAACACAATCCCAAGCTTCCTCAGACATAGTATCTACTATCTACTATCAAATGAAATTTATCCAAGCATTGAACTAACTACAACAGAGGTCTAGCATACATTGATAGAGAACATTTAGTCATACTTTACTCTGAACTTGTTAGTGTGAATTACTCAAATGAAATTTATCCAAGCATTGAACTAACTACAACAGAGGTCTAGCATACATTGATAGAGAACATTTAGTCATACTTTACTCTGAACTTGTTAGTGTGAATTATGATCAACCAATTTTGAGCAGCAAGACAAGGAAGATGATTATTGCTCATTTTTCAAGCAAAAATGAGTATCAAAGAGACCTTTAATGTGTGCTTAAATATTTGAATATTCCATAGATTGGACTGTCTTACCAACTGCCATAGAATTATAGTGGAAATCGCATGAAAACTTGATAAACCAAATGTCACATTCTGGCACTGGATACTTCTGCAGGATGTCCACAACTCCCTACCATCACCATTCAATATCAGTACATCTTGCAGGCAATGAATATCAAAAATTCAATTAGACCTTTTAAATTTGACTAAAATTATTACAATCAGGCTGCAGCAAAGGGAAAAAAAAAGGTGACGTCTCAGTTGAGAAATAACTTCATGTGAAAGAACACAGCATTGCCAAAGAGGCACACCAAAAGTGGCATTTATTATTTTAATACCATAAAAAGGTAGCGGGAACATCTGTGGAGAATGATTCCGGCAATATGAGTTAATAATCAATAGATCAAATGTACCTTGTCAGGAATTGATATGGCAATTATAATTCATTTCACAAAACTCATGCACTGGGGTTTCATTGCCAAAAATTTCCAAAACAATTTTCATATAAATATTTATTTCTGAAATAAAACAAGATGAAAAATTTGATGCACCTCAGAGTGCATGTGTATGTCAAAAGCATCTGCCAGTGATCTGGAAACATGGAAAATCAGAAACTACTATGTGGGACTGTTATTTCTTGGTAAATTTTGATATATTTGGCTTTCTGCAACAACTTTCCCAGTACTGATCTTATTTTTAAATTATAAAGTGAATCAGATCAAATCAGAACACTGCTTGAAACTTTTCAGTGGCTCCTTCTTAACATTTTGCCATCTTATAAAGTGTAGTGGAAAGAACGCATGATGAAAGAAAGTTCCTTTGAAAACATTGTTATCATGACAACAAGCAAATGGAGAATACAGTTTTGTGGATGTACTGAAGTTCTGAACACTGAATGCAGATGTGTTGGACAAAAATATTCATTTTGTTAGGTCACATGTAAGGGTTTTATATTCTTTTGAAAAACACAAGTTTAAGAGCAAGGGTGAGTTGGAAATGCTTGACGATAGACATAAGTACAGGCAATAATAAGACATCAGAAGAAACTTAAGTGTATCAGTACTTTACCTTGAGAGGTGCATTCTGATGAAATTGAGGCAATATCAGTTCTGCAGTTCTACAATCACTTCTCTTGCCTTATCTCTTCATTTGATTATAATATGGCATGTGCTATCCTAAGGACATCTGCATAACAATGATATATATATATATATATATATATATATATATATATGTATGTATGTATGTATGGGTGTGTGTGACCGACCCAATGTCAGATCTAAATCGAATATATTTATTATTTATTCCTTAGTATTATCATATTTATCAAGAGAGGAGCATTACAATATACCCTCTGGGCCTGCTGTCTTTAAAAGGCTGTCCTCAAATCCTCAATAGATTTGGATAGCGTTTTAAGAATTGCTCATTTAACCAAGTAGTTTCTTCAAACAGTAAAACTTTCATTTGAATAAGATCTTTATCTCTTTAATGTTCCTCAATCTTAAAATTTAGTGCGAGAATCAATCCTGCCTTAATTTTTCATCTGAACCTGTCCTCCACTAAGTGTTGGAAGTTGGTAAGCTACTTCTCCAACCCTAATTACTATCTTATAGGGTCCATAAAATCTTGGTAATAGTTTATTATTATCTAAATTTAAGAAAAGTTTGTTTACACAGTTGTAACTTGTAATCCTTTGTTACAGGAAACACAGCTGTAATCCATCTTGGGAGGGGGTCATGCTGTCAGGTGTTCCTATTTCGTAAACCTGTACATATTTCCACGTTTCATGCAGGTTAGTTATAAACTTAAGCACACCCAATCTCCTTGTTTGAATTCTTGGTCAGTTTTACTTTTTATCTATTATATGTTTACTGTCTAGTTCTGTTTTGTGTTGTATGTAAGTTATCTTTAAGGAATCTGAAAGTTTCTTGGGTTTTTTTAATATGTTCTTCAAGTGCTTGTACTTTTGTACGACACATATTATAAATTTTGATACTAGGGGGAGTCACATCCATATATAAATTTCGATACTAGGGGGTGTTGGATTATCCAGCAAAACTGAGACGGGGGGTGAATCAGTATTGCCTTCTTTTTCTTTTATTAAAACAATTAGTACAAGACACACAAAGAATCAAACAAGTTAGGACACAGGATTTTATCGTGGAAACCTCAAAGAGCAAACCACAAATTCCAACTCATTAACAAGATGAACTTTTACAAAATTGTTTATCTGCTGCTACAGAAGGGATGCAACCACACCCCAGTTTTTTTCTGCTGCTACAGACAAGGATGCCACAACACCCCAGATCTTATGCCTGCTGCTACATGCAAGGATGCAACGACACCCTGTTCTCCAGCTCCTACTGGATGGAGGCTACGACCCCCTGCAGACTTCCTGCCTGCCCTAGCACCACCCTTCCACCCTTGTCTGACTTTTTCAGATCTTCCAGAACATCTTTTCTTCAATCCTGGAACTTCATTGGTCAAACAGATGTCAACAGATGTCAACAGATGTTCTTCAACACCTTCATGTAGCAGGCACCTTGGGCTTTTAAGCTTATAGTTACAAGATGGTTGTGTCGCATGCCTTCTCAAGCAAACATAGGCTAGCCATACTAGGTCTCACCAGCAGTTGAGTGAAATGTGGAAGAAAGGAAGTTTTGAAGCATATCTTTGGGGAATGGCTTTTGCCAAACCGATTTGAAGGAATTGGATATCTTATCATCACACTTCTTTGTTTTGTTTTTTACGCTCCCCACCCTCGCCAAATTCCACATTAGACCAAATTCTACATTAGATGAACATGAGGTATGAGATGAATTTCCAACATTAGAAAAAAAATTAGTGTTATATAAAATATATATATATAATAACAATTAACATTAATATTAATATTAATATTAACTAATTAAACTCGAAGGATGTGTCTTTATATCTAAAAGCACGATGGGTTTATATTTAAGTCCACACTTTGTAATCATTTATCATCATATCTCTTGTCAATATGCATTTTACTATTCATTATACATTTATCGATTATTTATATCATTTACATTGGGTGTTCCTGTAGGAAACAAATTATATCGTTTCATTGGCATCAAAGCGAAATCTAATCCTGGCCCTTGGCCACTAGACCATTGGTCAAATTTGGTTTCCCTTGGAAACAGAACATTCCAAATTTACAGAGACAAAGTTTCTCTGGATTTCGAGGGCGTCGACCAAATCAGGCTTGTGGCCATTTAAATTCAGAAATTCCGCTGCAAAGTGATGTCTCGTTGCACTTACGCCTCTCCCTCATCCATACCCCTCTTCTCTAGCTCTTCACAAGCCCTCCAACTCCACACTCATTTCCACACCTGCGCCCTTCCATTGTTGTGCCTTTCCTCATCCTGCACACTCTCCTCACTACTCCTTCACGCCTCCACACCACCGTCCGTAGCCTGCAACCAGCATGCCTCACTCTTTCCTTTCATCAACACTACCTCGCTTCCCATTTCATTCCTCACACATTCCCCCCATCTTTGACGCTCCATGCTTCCTCATCCCTTATTCTCCATTGCCCCACATGTTGCAGCAGCGTCCCATCCCTCCTCAACTCCTCATTCTCCTACGTCGTTCTCCACACCCTCCCGTCAGGTATCCAAAAACCCTACGCCCCACACTTGCATACACCCCCGAACCCTCAGATCTCTCCTACAACCTGTGCACAACCCACGTCACGTGTTCACTATCCTCACACACTCTTACGACGCCCCTGCCATCTACACCATCTACCTCCACATCGCATTGCTCCACATCGCATTGCTCCCATCGTTCTGCACACTGCACCAGCACCATATCTCCATTTCCACCCTCGATGCTCCACTCTACACCCCCTGTCCTTGCCTTTCGTTGCTCACCCTTCCATACACCTTTCCACAGCGTCGTCCCTCCCTTAAAACACAACTCTCCAATGACCTCAACTCTCATCGCCTTCTCCATTCCTCCTCCAATTCCTATTCACACTCCATCTTCGCGCTCTATCTACTCGCGCTAGCTCTCTCCTCAACCCCATGCTCCTCATTCCTCCATCACTAGGGTCTAAAACCCTAATCCTTAGCCGATAAAAAAATAGAATAATAAATTATTAAATAGAATAATTATTATCATAATTGTTTTAAATATTTAATATTTATTATAGTAAATATTAATAAGAATTATTATTTGTAGTAATAATATTATTATTAGAATAAAAATTATTATTAAATATAATATTATTTATTATTATATTTTAAAAAATTAGCCTTCTACAGCCAAAAAAAGGAAAAGGTTATTTAACCCAATGTTGCACGACTCGGACTCTACAAAGACTCGGCTGGCATATGACTTGTAGACTCGGGAAAGACTCGGGACAAACTCGGAAAAATAGGAAAAAACTTAAAATATTGTACATTTTGGGCACAAAAAAGTGGTTAAAAGCATTTCCAATACATATAAGCTATAAAACTACAATTTATGCGATAATTCATAACATTGTCTCAAACTATGATAATACGACATAACACAATCAACTTTGAATGCAAAAATTTAAATAGTGATCATAAACCATAGTATTCATAAACCATAAACATAAACCATACTGAATTAAAAATTAGATTGGTGCAAGTTCAAAATTCAGTCTCATAACAGAAATAGAAAACCAAAATAGACAATGTCTCCATGTACTTGAGTCTCACACCTAACCACGAGTATGCCTACAATAAGCCCTCAAGGAGCTAGTGCCAACATCGACAGACTGAAGCAACTATGAAGCTGGTGTATTTGGAGTTTCCATTTAAGATGGCAGAATAGAGGGATCCTGAGTCTCTTCATCAAGCCAACTCAAATCGTCAGGGAACTCCTCCTCCACAACCCACTCAGACTCTAAATCAATATCATCCAATATAATTGGATCTAGGTCCTTCGACTACATTTGTTTTGTGAGCATCCGAAGGTTGTAGTAGATGAAAACCAACTTCTCCTCCACAACCCACTCAGACTCTAAATCAATATCATCCAATATAATTAGATCTAGGTCCTTCGACTGCATTTGTTTTGTGAGCATCTGAAGGTTGTAGTAGACGAAAACCAACTTCTCCAACCTCTCATGCTCCAACCTGTTTTGCTTTTTGTTGTGGATGTGCTCAAATACCGACCAATTGCGCTCACAACCTGAAGCATTATAGGGTTGACTCACAAATCTGATGGTGAATTCTTGTAATTGTGGTGCCTCAGAGCCACAACCTATCCACCAATGCATTGTAAAAATTAAAAACAACAAAGATTAAAGTTTTGCAATGCCAAAATTGAAAAAGAGAACTAGCAAATTTACAAGCTAAGTTCTAACAATTTATTTTTTTACAAATTGAATCTATTTTTTCCAAATTGAATCTTACATGTCATTTTCTTGTCCTTGCGACGCTAGGTTGAGCTGAATCCAAACATGCTAGATGCTTCTTTGTACATATCACGTTGCAAGTTGATTTTGTCCTGAATTTCTGGACCCGGGAACATATTCTCAATGCATATCATGACACCTCTCATCACCTCCCAATCTCTTTGAATGTTAGAATCTGAATGATAGAATAAGCTAGGATTGAGATATGCTCCTACTGCATGCAATGGTGAATGTAGCTACTTGTCCCACCTGGAATCAATAATTTTCCATATAGGGAGATATTTTGATGAATCCCCCTTGTAGAAAGTCTTGATGGCCCCTCTTTAGCCCTATCCATGCCCTCATAGATGTATCCCATTGCAGGTTTCTCTTCATCTTGTAAATTTCCTTAAAATCCACTCTAGGGCTATAGTATGCCGAATTAATTAATTAAACTCAAATTAATACTTTTAACCACACATGGATTTCTTCACTATGCAGCGGAAAATAAATACTGAAAGAAATACCAATCAATCACACCAATAGAGACAACACAATCTTTTTGGGTATAAACCCTCAGACAAAACCCAAGATGGGAAAACTAGTGCAGCAATCTAAGAATATATTTTATTTGAGAAAATATGAAGCTAATACAATATCAGAAAATCAATTTATGCCCAACCTGGCAAAATCGAACCACAACAAAAACTCACTGAGAAAACCTGGAATGGCACAGTCCCCAACGCAGTTGTACGGCTAGCTGCCTTACGGCTTGTAAGGAATCTGTGCGGCCTATTGTCGTACGGCTTATACGAAATCCGTACGGCCTGTACAGCCGCCGGTTGTACGGCTGTACGACCTGCAGCGATACGGTACACCTCTGCCCTCGACTCTCTCCTCTGCAAATCTGTTTTGTCACTTTTGCCTGGAAGCTCTGTCGATCTCGTTGAATTTCAACCTCTCCGTCTTCTCTGCAAAAAAATCTCTCCTCAAACTTTTCTCTCCGTCTCTGTCGGAATGAAAATGTGTCCTCTCCAACAATTGACCTTTCTTATAACTCATTAGCTAAGCGAAAAACTTAATCTCACTATAGATCTATGGATGAGATCCCCCGGTGAGATCAATGGCCAAAATTAAATTAGCCATCACTTTATTATATTTTCACTTTCACTTAATAAAAAGTGTTCCAATAAGTCAATTAATAATTAGATCACTTTAATTAATTTTTCCAAAGTAAACTTAGGAAAAATATATTAAATACAATTAGCTTCCTTATTTAAGTCTTATGCATGCAAGGATGCATGCAATGCAGTAAGACCTTCCTTGTTGTCACTTTCTAACACATCCATGATCCCCAAGACTTTTACAAGTGGCTCGGTGAAGCTAACAATCTTAGCGACTTTCTCCCACAAACCATCTCCTAAGAGAGAGAGCTTCACAACAACTGCATTTGCCTTTGTGCTATCTTTCCAAAATATCCATTCCTGGCTACAAAACATCCATCTCAAAGCTTGGTACTCATTCAAAAGGCTTTGGAGGGAAAGAAAGGTTGTGGTAGACCGTGTGATAGCAGGGCGACTGAGTTCACCCTCTGTGTATTCCCTCATAAGGCTCTACACCCAAGCATGGTTATTTGTTTGCACTCTCGCACAACTACTTGCACCCATTCCATCTTCCCGATGTCCTGCAGCATCAAGTCTATGCAATGGGCAGCACATGGAGTCAAAAAAATGGTGGGGTACTTTGCAGAAAGCAACTTTATGGCTGCCACATAATTTGCAGCGTTGTCTATGATTACTTGGACAACATTTGTTACCCCAACTTCCTCCACAACATCGACCGACAATGAAAAAATCAGATGTGCATCCTTTACATGCGAGGATGAATCAATGGATCATAGGAACATGGTTCCTTTAGGACAAGCTATAACAAAATTAATGATTGTTCTTCCCCTTTGATGTGTCCACCCATCAGACAAAACTATGCAACCTATAAATTTCCATGGCTTTTTAATGGTCTCCAATTGTTCCTTAACACACTCGAGCTCCTCATCTAGCTCTTTCCCCCCAAGTGCATTATAGGAGGGGGCTTTGTATCTGGGGCCAACACCTACAATGGCATCTACCATGGGATAATAAAAATAAGACTTTGCATAGTTAAATGAAAGGCTTTTATGGTACCAAAACCTCCTCATTGCCATATCTACCTCTTTCCTCTTCTTTTCATTGAAGCTCTCCAAGGATGGATGAGATCCTGGAGTTGTACGTGGAAGGAAGAAAGAAGAAGTTACGTTTTTGTTAACTGCAGTAGCTGATGTGGACCCTCCTATGCTTGGAGTTGCATTCGGTGGTCTCATCGAAGATCTACCTATCATGGAAGTTTCAAACTTGTATCTTGCCCTCTTTTCACTCTATTCTCTAATGGCATCCAAAGAAGCTACCATTTCTATTTGGACTTCATCGAGGCATTTGTCACAAACCACAACATCTTTGCAAACAATTCTTGCTAGGTGGTACTTCAACCTGTTTATGCCCTAGACATTTGGGTGGAGCAGAAATTACAAATGCCTTATGGTCATCATTGGGATTCGCCCGAACACAATATTTCCAAGTCGGATCAAGAGGCCTTCTAGCCTTCTAGCCTTAGGTGCAATGGAATCTGGATTGCAAAAGGAAAATACGTTATGTATTAATGTTTCAAATTTAGATTTTAAATTGAATTAAAAAAAAATGTGGCCCTGTGGGTTGAGTAGAGAACACTCTACTTTGGGTTGAGTAGAGAACACTCTAATTAGCCCACAGGCCCTGTGGGTTGAGATACTCAGCCACAGGGCCCGTGGGCTGAGTAAAGCATAGGGGTATACCCCTATGTGGCTGAGATACTCAGCCACAGGGCATTTGCCTATAAAAATAAATCATAAATTTAAGATTTAAAAACAATAAAATATTAAAATCATATTATAATTTATAAGAAAAAAAAAATGAAAAAACAAAGCAATATTCTTAATCTTCTTACAAATTTTAAATACATCGGATCTCTATAATATGAAATTTTACTAAATACTTTTTTTTATATTGTTTTTTAATTTTAAATTTATGAATTGCTTTTATTGGGCAAATGCCCTGTGGCTAAGTATCTCAGCCACAGAGGGACTATGGGCTAAGGCCCTGTGGCTGAGTATCTTAGTCCCTATGTGGTTGAGATAATTAGCCACAGGGCAACCACGACCCACAGGGAATTTGCCCATAAAAAAATGATAAATTTAAAATTAAAAAACAGTCAAATATTATTATGATTTACAACAAAAAAATAAAAAATAAAATGAAAAAAACATTACTAACCTGAAAATTCTAGACAGACGGCCAATAATGATCATGGTCCATGAATGAGCAATCAGCCAACCACGAATGAGCAAAGAAAGGCACGAGCAGAGTGTAGACCTCCTCCATGACTCAACGACCTCCTGCACGACTCCACGACTCAACGAACTCCTCCTCAGCAATCAAAGGCAAGCGAACTCCTCCTTCTCAACAACCAACGACAAGCAACTATAGCACTCAGCAGTAGGCTGTTTGGTTGACGAATGAAAGCTTGAGACTCAGACTGGTTTATAGCTTCCTGCATTGTGCATTTTCCCTCCAAAATCATCGTCCGCGGGCCCCAAAACTAAACCAACGAGCATAAAACAGTGGCGTCCGCCCTCATTTTCACGGGAGTGTTTTTCCTTTCACGGCGAGTCTGCACGAATTCACCCTGAGTTTTCCCCGAGTCTGGCCGAGTCGCCGAGTGAGGACGAGTTTGCGACCAAGGGCGAGTTTTGGGTGAGTCCCTGGTGGTTACCCGACACGGGAGTCGATCATGTAGCATTGCCTTTGCTGCTTCCATTATTGTTTTGTTCTTTCGTTCTGCAACGCCATTCTGTTGAGGATTGTAAGGAGTGCTCAACTCCCTCTTAATCCCAAATTCTTTGCAAAGGTCCTTGAATTCTTCCGAAGTGAATTATCCGCCATTATCTGATCGTAGGGTCTTGATCTTCTTCTCAGTGTGATTTTCAACCAAGGCTTTGAATTCCTTGAACTTGTTGAATACCTCATCTTTTCCTTTTAAGAAATAAATTCATGTCTTACGGGATAAATCATCTATAAAAGAAACATAGTATACATATCCGCCTAATGAGTTGGATGACATGGGACCGCATACATCTGAGTGGACTATCTCCAATATTCCTTTTGCCTTGCTTTCACTGTTGGGAAATGCCTTCTTTACATTCTTTCCTTGCGCACATCCCTTGCAAATGCCTTGATGTTTTGTTTGGATTTCTGGTAGTCCTGAAACTGCTTTGCTTGCAATAGTTAGTGCTCTATAGTGCACATGTGCAAGCCTTCTATGCCATAGTTCACTTGGTTCCATGGAATCATGAATCAATGCTTGTTCAGGTTGTCCCTTCAACTTGTACAAGCCTCCCTCTTGCTCTTCGATTACTGTTGCATCATCTATTGTCTTTCCTATTGGCCACAATAGAACTTGGCCATCAACAAATGCAACCCTCATTCCCTTAGCATCTAGTGTTGAGATGGGAGAGAAGATTCTTCTTCAATCCTGGAACATAGAGAATATCTTTCATCTTCAAAGATTTGTCGGAGTCTAGGTTAAAGGAAGCTTCTCCACTTCCTTTGATGGGATATTGATAATTATCCCCAAGTTTCACCTTGTGAGGTGATTCATGTTCAGATAGATTGACGAAGGATTCTTTGTATCCCGTCATATGCTTGGATGCCCCACTATCTACAAGCTAATCATTGCTCCCATGTGTGATAGTGCCCATGAGTGTTGAGATTAAGACATATTCTTCATCACTTGAAGAGTCATCGCTTTCTTCTCTGGTTTTTTTCCTTGTTGGCTCATCACCTTCACCAGTGTGAGCATGATGCCTCTTCTTGTTGGTCTTCTTGGAGGATCCTTGGTTTCTAGGAAAGTTTCTTGAGTAATGTCCCTTCTCATCACATGTGTAACATCTAGCATTGGAGAGATCTCTTTTGGATCCATGATGCCTTGTGAATCTTCGGTGATGGTGGTCCTCCCTCTTGTTGTGATTTCTCTTAGTGTGAGCTGTTAGAGCTTGATCATGATTTGCTCCCATCTTCTCTTCTCTTGCTACTAGCCAAGCTTCTTCTTGGGTACATTCTTCCCATAGTCTGCTGAAGGGGATCAACTTCTTCCTAGAACATATTCCTTGAATGAATGAGTCCCATGATCTTGGGAGACCATTCAAGGTGGTCATAACAATCTCTCCTTCTTCTAATTTGTCTTCAATTGCTTCAAGTTGCTCCTTGATTTGAGAGACCCTTGTGAAGTAGGATTGCACGGTCTTTGGGTGTTGGATCTTCACATTCTTGAGTTGGTTCCTTAGTGTCATCTTCCGATTGATGTTCTTCCCTTCGAATATCTTCGTCAAGGCATCGAACATCTCCTTGGGAGTCTTCAGGGATGACACATGAGGGATGAGATGATCTTTAATGGAGTCTGCAATAATCCTCTTTGCCTTGACCAAGTTCTTCTTGTGGATTGCCTTTGCCTCTTCTCCCTCTGGTTCTGGAACCTCTGCATTGGCATACTTGTCCAAATCATTTTCTTCTAGGATAAGAGAGATTCTATACTTCCATGCTCGGAAGTTGTCAGCTCCTTAAAGCTTATCCTCAATCTTGGTGTGATTTGTCATTTTGAAATGAGAACCTCAAATGGAAATAGCAAAGATTTAGATCTTACCAATTTGAGATGCCCAACCTGGTTCTGGAGCTCGCTGGCCTAGGGTTTGTTAGAGAAACCCTATTTTTTCAAACTTGGAATTTTGAACTTCTGATTGGACAGGAAGATGCGCCTCCTCAAGGCGAGTTGTCCAGTGTACTCCTTTGTCCGAATTGATGGAGTAAAACCCCAAAAGCTTGATGCCCTGGTTTTCTCCTAACACTAATGTCTAGGTCAAAAATGAAAAATCTTCAAATTGAAGACTGCTTCCTCCAAAAGATGCGCCCTCCTAGGGCGAGTTAGCCTTAGTTTCCTGTTGTTGCACAATGCCTTTTTTTTAGGTTGGATCTGATACTATGTTAGAGTTTGCACTTTAATTCAATTTAGTTAGATCTTTACACTGAAAGATAGACAAGCACAGCAAAACACAAAAGACACAAGAATTTTCATCGGGGAAACCATAAAGGAGAAAACACCGCAACTTCCTCAAAGATAGATTCGTCACTAGTACAATATCAAGCAAAATGGAAAACCCAAAATATAAGATGTCTTCTGCAACTCTCTCTCTTTCTCCTCCAACGAACTTGCCTGAGTGAGTGGTGTGTCCAAATGAGAGAGCAAAGGTAGATAATGAGGTCAAGTCAATCCACTTTATCAATGTGCAATAGACCAATAAAAGCAATAAAGCAACTTAAGCATAAAAATCTAAAATAAACAAAAGTCATAGAGTGACTTTATTAAAGCCTAAGTTTAATATTTAATTGACCATTACACAAAGTAAGTTTTCACTTTAACACAAAGAACAAAGAAACCTCCAGTTCCATGATCTAGCTCAAGCAATCTTTTGCTCTTTACATTTCATCTTATACATCTCTTTTGCCCATGGTCAAAAGAAGATGATTGTAAAAAATGCATGACATCCTATTATATGTGTAAGAGGGCTAGCCCGAATGAGTCACTTGTATTAGTATTGTTGGGAGTGTTTTTTCACTTAGATGAACTTGGCAATCTGAGTTTGTCTAGGTTTTTCACTCACTCCTCCAATGCCAGAGTATGTAATAATGCATCTCCCTCAAGCCAGTGTTTGATTCCTTAGGTTTGATGTTAGTTGCAAAGTGTCTCACCATGTTTTTATTATAAAAAATGAAATTTTTGGGTCCCTTGGGTGGGGTAAATTTGTCATAGTATTGTAACAAGTGGTCAAGGGGGTGTCAAACATATTAACAAACACTCTTAACCACTTTAGAGCCACTCATTTAGCCTACCACACCTCTTGGAAACAAAATCCCATGATTTTTGCATGCTAGAGACAAAATTGAGTGATTTTAGGAGGTTGGTAAATGGGAATATTCCCCAATTCACCCCCCTCGAGTGAGGTATCATTTCTAATTTGATTTGATCACAATCAATCCCTATCTGTCCCCTCTGTGTCTCCTAGGTGACTCATGAGGAGCTTAATCTCTAGTTAACTTCATGAGGTGTCAAATTACACTCCAATACACTCCATGAGGTGTCATATGACACTCTCGTTCACTACACTTCATGAAAATCGCCCCCCTCTTCTATTTAAGCAAGCTCTCCCCTCTCTTTTATATGTTGGTTCTTATTGGAGTTTGTGCTCAAGATTCGTATACTTGTATTATTTTGGAATAAAGCAAGAAGACTTTGGAGGTCAAAGACATGTTCTACAACAATTGTGTGGATGCCATTGTCTCATTCTTCATATAAGAGGTAACTGTTTTTGTTTATATGCATGCTTTTACTTGCTTCCCTAGGCCTTTGAAGGGGTATTACCACCTATTAGGATAAACTTTCATTTAGATAGTTTTCTACTTGAAACTTATTGTAGATTGCTTGAGAGATTTTCGATCTAGATATCTTTATGGTTGCACAGGTATTTGTTCTAATCCTCTCTTGTGGCTATACCCAAGAGCAATAAAGAGGAAGAGTTCCTCTTTTACTATGTATGTAAACTAATTTGCAGGTCTTCATCCATCAAGAAGTGGGATATAAGACAAGCACAACCCCCTCATGCATGGTGGCTTCAACGGACTAATCCCTCAGCACACCATATTGGATCTCCATTAATAAAATTATCTTATCTTATCTCCATTGAATCTTCTCTCAAATTAAAATCGCAATTGCTTACAGCACGTAGATCTAATTTGTATTTAAAGTTATATTTTCAAGTAGATCTACTAAATTATTAGTTTCTAAGTGTATATCTAACAAGACATATCATTAGCACTTAGTACTAGTATTTTATTAAGGCTTAGACAGGGTTTTATTTCAAGATAAGACTAATATAGTTCGGTGTTCGTTGTCCGAATAGCATGTAAATTTATTTTTAAACTTCATTTACATCTTATTTTCGTGTGCAATTAACCCCCTTAACCACCAGTTTAAGTGGTTGTTTCTTCATGGCAAGATAGATACCTCATTTAAGGTCTATACGGCAGCTAGGTGGGAGCCTTGCATGAGTAAATTGTTCGCTGTCCTAACTTTATTTCTTGCAGGTTTTTAGCATCCCCAAGGGGCTAGCCAATTTCCAAAGAAGTCAAGGCTCATCCGACAACCTTTTCTTGGTCATTTTGACCAATTCTTTCCACTAATTGTAACCTAGATTATTCCTAAGTTATAAAGAATCATCATGACCTCTAGAGGTCCTTAGGCACAATTGTAAGAGCAACGGAGTAGTGGCCTAGGCCACCATCCCTTGCATCCCCTTTCCACCAGTGTCAATTTGTGTACTTAGTTGGTAACTTGGTAGTTTACTTTCTTGTTTTTCTTTTCATGCAATTAGATTAGATTTGCTTCATTTTACTTCAAGGCGCTGGCCTTATTATGTATATTCTATTTACGTTTTGAAGTACTAATTTGTAGCTTAGACTCGCCTTCTAGTTTAGTAGAACACTAATTTCTAGAATAGTTTGCTTTCGCAATTATATCTTGTATCTTGTATTTATTTTCATTATCTCCTACGTTATATTTCTTGCTTTCAACACTTAGATTATTTTATTAGGTACTACTTGCCTTGGCTTTGTTTAGGAGTTGGCCTAAATGGAGGAGTTGAGTGTCGAGGTGATAGTAACCTTACTCGAGGCTTACCCCCAAGGCTGCACCCACTGAGTTGAGGTTTTTCTTACTTAGAGGAGTGAATTAGGTAGCAACATCTCCCTTCCTTAAAGGGCACCAAGAGGACAACAAAGGACAGCATTGCTTATGATCACATAAAAGTAAAGGGGCAGAGGACCACCTGCACTTCAACCCGACACCAGCAGCATGGCCTGTAGCGACCCCATCCCAACAACCAGACGACTTCATCCAAATCATAGTAGCAAGCTCCAAGTCACAGCAGCAGGACCCCAATTCCATGCGACAGAACACTACCCATTATAGTTCCTCATCCAGTTCTTCCTCCAATCAAAATACTATTTTGAGATTCTTTCCTTCAGCTTCAGATGTTACGAGAGATGCTTCCAATGCTTCCAATGCACCATGAGATACTCACTATTTTGGTACCCCGTAGAGTCCAGATCCGCTCCCCTTGTACATTTTTTTTCTATATCGGATCTTTATGGTCATCTCTCTTCTAGATCAACTCTTCATGTTTATAGTTAGTTCTTCTTGGTTTTTAGTTTTTACGTTAGAGACCTATGCTTTTATAGGAGTCGCCTTAGCGCTCCCACTTTGTATTGACATTGTTACCACTAAAAATAGCACCCCGACCAAGGTCACGGATCATGGTGCGATGAGTGTCAAGCACGAGAGAAGCTACAGCCCACTGTCACCACAATCTGGCTTCTTGAACACTTTAGGTCAACTCCTAAGACCAAGGGGGAGTCCCTAGAACTTGGAGAATGATACTTGCGATTCCCTAGACAATACACAAACACGTTTCCCAAGAAACCTCTCGACTAAGATTACTGCCTTATGGAGTCAAAACAATGAAGTGTAAATATCACTAAAAGAGAGGAAGGACTTAAAGAGATTTATCACAAATCCCAAGAAATATAACATCAAATTGCTACTGCTGTTATAGGATCGCAGCAGTGAATATACTTCAAAAAAACGTGATACAAACCAGTCAAGACAATATCAACCTTACCATGTGAAGTGTATCTTGTGTAGTAGGGTAAGGGGGATGAGCAAGAGGGTGAAAAAGAGGCCTCAAAACCGAAATGAAAATAGGACATCAGATCTGATATGCGCTTTATAACAGCCCTTAAATAGAGTGTGGGGTCGCTCAACACGTTCTCCAATGAACCTCCAACCCTCCAGGGGTTAATATAGGCCATGAAACACACTTTTCAGGCCTTCAAACTTAGCAAAAGTGCTTTATATACCTGCTGTACCTGCAATTACAGATCTGCAATACAAAACCGTAGCTGACACAAATATCAAGATATCACACAAATCAACCACAGGATTAAAACACCCTCAAAGATCTACCATTAATTCAACTAGGGCACATTTTTCTATCCAAACAACACTTCCATATTGCAAGTATTTTTGAGATATAAATTTTTCTAACTTTTAGGGTTTTGCAATATTATATTTTTTTGGATTTTTGAAATAAATGCACTACAGAATATTGATAAAAAGAGTGGAAAAGGGGTTATGACCTTAGTCTTTTCAACCCTTGGGCAGTTAGAGATCGAGGTCAACGTTGCTACTCAATTTGGCTATTCAAGATTTAGTATTTACCAACTAGGACAAGAGGCTAGTAACTCGATACTAGGTCAAAGTAGCCAAAAAACCTAAATAGGGCAAAAGGTGAACTCCAAGGCCCGCAGTGGAGATCTCCTTCAAGAGGAAGATTTCCTCGAACAAAGTTGACAAGATGCCGATAAAAAATCCTAATTTACCTTGCCCAAGGTGCAAAAGTAACATCAAACAAGAAAATATTGAGATCTTACCAACATCAACCAAGAAAGAGAGCAAGAGATACTTCCTAAATCCTTCCTTAGCCACGAGTTATTACAACCATTATTAGTATCAACCTTGCAAGATAGCATAAACCCTAAAAAATTCACCATTCACCATCCACCATTCATCACAAGCCAAAGAGGTGTGCATCACTCAAAAGCTCCAATAGACCAAGATAAAAAGAAAAAAGTGCATATTAGAACCCTTGTCCATCTTTACAAATGAAAGTTAGAAGCCTTTTTTATATGAGGCTCCCTTGACTTAACTTAACTTTAGAGTTTACATTACTAAAAAGTAAAATAATTTAATTTTAGGGTTTGTCACCCACAAGTTGGGGACTAAACGACAAAAAGACTAAAACCAATGATAAAATGGTGCAATTGGCTTCATCCAGGTGAAGTGATGACTCGTGGGAGGACATCATGCCCCAACTAACCCCAACAATGTAGAAGATCCCTCAATGCCCTCCCCTTTAACAAGGTAAATCTCTCTCGATGAGGATGACATCATGGTGATGTGAGCACATATGTACCAAGAGGAGGGGTCATACAATGTAGAAGAAGGCCTAAGTGGGCATAAAGGAGGTTTGTTAAACAGGGTATGAGAACCCTTACACGTGCAATCACCTCAAACATAACAAAACATAAGCATGGCTAGGAGCCCCTAATTTATGTCTCATGATGGACCCATCCCAAGAAGCACCAGATACCAACACAGGGCCCAAATGACCTATCAAGACAAGGGACATCCGCCCATCAAGAGGTAGTTAGCAATGCCACTAAGCCAACACTTCCTGGAATCAAAAACAAGAAGACCTGCCATGACCAGACCATGGGTTTTGAACCCTGCTATACCACCACTTTTACATAACCAAGACCGGACTTGGATTTTTACAATGGAAAAAGACCCCTTCACTTTAGTATATCCTAGAAAAAATGTTGCAGGCGATATGGGCTGTAACAGGTGGCTCCAAGTGCAGGACATGCACTTGTCCCAGGAGTGCATGAGAACCTTTGAATTCTATGGGACCTGTAGACCTACACACACATCTAACAACTGTTAATTTTTTATAGAGTTAGGGTTTTATTCAGAAGAATAACAATTCAATATACTTTAATGCAAAAATAGATTTAATAAACAAGTACTGAAACTAAATATGAAATAGTACAGCAGTAACTTCTAACAAAATTTTCATCTCTTTCAACTTCACACCTTTAACACTACCAATTTGGTCACTGTGTTAAAGTAATCTTCAGTAACATGTAAATAATAGAAGATAATCAACTTGTTTAATTAACAATAAAAGAGATGAGTTAGAATACTTGCCTGGGTGTGGAACCTTCCTGTTTTAAACTCAGAAATATTACTTTCAGAAAAGAACTGTGCCTCTCAGAGGCTAGTCAAACACTAGAAACCAAATTACTCTAATGAAGGGTTAGTACAAACCTGAGAGAGAGAGATGACTGGGATGAGGTACAGTCAACCAGGAGTGGTCAAAGACAGTCAAAAAACACAGTTACAACATCAAGACTCAATATAAGAAATCTGATCTAAAAACTCAGCACAAGATGTAATCCAACAAATTCACAACATAGAAGATCTTGTCTTAAAACAAGTCTCAGCGGACTGAAACAGATTTAGGGCACCTCATAAAAACAAAGAACATACCCCAACAAGTTATGGCCTCCAAAGAAGCATTCAGATCAATTCTAGAACAAATTGGATAATCGTTATAAAAGGTAGATCAGATTCCAAGGCTCACGGCCTCCACCAAAGATACAACCAACAGACTGAGTATGAACTTAAAGCATTACGGCCTCCACAAAAGAAAGATCTAGAGCTTAAGACTAAGTCAAAGAATCACGGACTTAAGGTCTAAAGGAGATCCGAGCTCAAAAACAATAGATCAAACTAACAACTAACAGATCGGATTCTCACAGAAACAGATCGGGTCTATACAATACCAGATCGGACTTTCACAAAATCCCAGGTGAACAAAAAACATAAGTTAACAGGTTCACAACTGTCACAGCCTCCTTCAGTCAGGTTACCAATCAATGTCTTAACATAGAACAACCGTGAATGCTTACTAGCATCACAACATTAGAATTGAACTTGAATCAGCAGGTGAGCGGCATTCAAATCTCAGAAGGAGCAACTGTAAAACCCTTGACGTCAAGCACAGTAAGGAGAAGAGTTGAGATAAAGTTGATGGTTAATTAAATGAGGAACCAAGATCTATAAATATGATAAAAGGCCTTCTAGAAAAATTAATAAAATAATCTTTTAATTAAGTTAGGGTTCCACATATTAAGAAGGGTCCAACTTTATTTAAGTTAGGGAGTTACCACTTAATAATAAAAATAAAAAATAAAAAATAAAAATACAATAAAATAAAATAAAAAAGTCACATAAAACATAAGTAGGGTACTAGGGTCATAAAATAGATGAGGGTACAAGTACCAATATATGGTACAAGTCAAATCATGACCCAATATAACATAGGTAAACCTTAAATGTGACCCCTAAGACCAAGGGTAAACCTTAAATGTGATCAAACAACCATAGTACCCATAAGACCAAAAACATCAAAAGTGGTAAAAATCAAAAGATAACTCAAAGTGGGTAATTGACCCTATTAACCACAAGGTACCACAAGACAAAAAATCAACAAGGTGTAAGGACCAAAAGTCAATCAATCAAGGTGGAGCACAACCAATCATCTCTCTCACAAATGTACAAATGTTCCAAATAACCTGAAAGTTCATCATCATTGTAAAAGGAAGGGTCCACACGGATCATGTGATCATGTGGCCCTCTAGACTGCTCCTAAGGTCAAATGCTAGTGACTCCATCAAGGGGTGGCCAGTCCCTTTAGAAGACCACCTAGCTCAACCATCTTGAAGGCCTAGGAGAATAGGACATCACACATCATCATCCTGGTAACTGACCAAGAACCTCCATTCTCAAGGAATGGCTCTCATCCCAAGGCTGAGCTTCAGTCCTAGACTAAGTCAAGTTGATCAACCACCTAGTCCTTGACCAGGTTCTTCAGCCCCAGGCTGAAGATTGACCGAAGTCAACATCTTGGTAACTGACCAAGTGCCTCCATTCATAAAGAATGGCTCTCAGCCCCAGGCTGAGCTTTCAGTCCTAGACTGAGTGTAGGTCAACCACCTGCAGGACCTACTTGGTCCTTGACCAAGAATCTGCCTAGTCCTAGACCAGGATGTCTCTGTCTCAACTTGCAGGATCTGCTTGGTCCTCATGACCGAGAAACTGTATGGTCCTAGAGCAGAATACCCTAGAGACAAATAGGGGCCCTAGCCACGTGCTAGGGACTTTGCCATGGCATCAACCTGCTTGGTCCCCTGACCAAGAACCCCAGGAGACAGCTGTGGGCCCTAGGGTACCTTCTAGGGTCTTACTCTTTACTCTGTCTGGTTAACATAACCAAGAACCCTAGTTAACTGACTAGGGTACCATTCTCTCTAAGAGTAGGTCTCGCAGCTGCACTAAAAATTAACAACAACAAATAAGTCAAATGCATCAAAGGCAGACACTTTCGTCTTGCCTTGTTCAAATCAAAGTGAAATATAATAAAGAACAAGTGCAATGCATGGATAAAAGTAAATGTTGAAATGAAACTAATGCAAGAAATTATGCAACCTACCTACCTACTCTAAGCATGATGAGAGAGATAAGTCAAGTGAAATCATACCACCAGTGAAGCCACCTTGGCATATCATTCATGCTAGGGCTTCTTCATTTGTCTTTGGCAATAGTCCAAGACAAAATCACATCAATAATGAATTGAGTAGATGTCATTACCTTTATCGACATGTGGCTGGAATTATAGAAAAGATCATGAACCTAGATGCCTTTAAATTATTGCCAAGAAGTAGGGCCTCTTTCACAAGCTCTCTCTATCAAAGCTTGGATAGGGCTCAAGTACAAACTACCGTCAACACAAGCCTCCCCACTGATCTCTGTTTGATGCCCCAAATGATCCTCTAAATGAGCAAGGAACCCTACATAATGAGGCTGAAACAATTCTACAATGTTGTTCATAAACTTGTGCCTTTGTTGGTCATTATAAAAAATCTGCCAATCCTTAAGTTTATCAAGGACTGAAGGTCTGGAAACTACTTGCACATTCCCTTATTCTAGGAAGGCCTCGCAAAGGTAAAGAACAGAAGCAGATGCTGCTAGGGAATCGGCCAATTGATTCTGAGCTCTGGACATGTAAAGATAAGGCATGGGAATTCTCCATGACCAATCGTACTATATCCCTTTACCTTTCCAACCTTTGATTTTTACAAGTAAACTTTCCTTCGAATTCCATCACAAGTAGATTAGAGTTGCCAATAATATCTAAAAAATTAAAAACATAATACCATAATCCAATGTGAAATTCTGGAACACAGCAGATCATTGAGCTTGGGAATACCTCACAGTGACAGAATTAGCAAAGAAGAAGAATTATAGTGAAAATTAGCAAGAATTGAACAGTAAATTCATGCATGCAAAGAAACTCAGATGTGCACATAAATTAGTGTCATATTCCATTAATTTGTATACTAAAAAAATCTAGTACAATTGAGGAAATTCGATTATCCAGGAGGAATTTGAATTCATCACAGTCTAGAATTGGTATTATCCTTACTACAGTGCTCCGATAGTTGCAAACTCAACTGAACGTCAGTTCACTGAAGCTAGTGTCAGTTAATTGAGCATGCAAGGCGCATCAGTGAGTTTTCCAGCAAAATAGGCAAGAGAGGGCGCATTAGTTGACAGTCAGTGGCAACCGAATCTCAAACCCCCCACTATCGTCACGAACTCACGTGGACTGAACTAGATCACTGAGTTAACTCCTAAAATCTAGGGAACTGACTCTGCGTGGCCTAAATTCATGCATGAGGGTGCATCAAGTGGCTAATGAGGCCTAGATGACAATTGCACACCACTAGGGGGTCAACAACATCATCCAATACTAAGAAAAAGGAAAAAATACTAAGGTGGACAAAGGTTCGATTATTAATTATCCTAACAGCCAGGCCATGCAACAAAGCTTCATATTCAACCACATTGTTAGTAATTTAAAATTTTAGGCAGAAAGAGAAACAACAACTATCATCATAAGGAGAAATTAATGCAATCCCTACACCCAAACCTAGTTTGTCCTCCAAAACTTATCATCAAGATTAGTGGTGAAAATTGTATAGGACCCGACATCATTTTGAAAGAAAATTATTTCATTCCCTGGAACTTCTAGGTCTTCTTCATGGTGTCTTCTCATGGGCATTGCCTCTTCCACAAGAGGCTCTCCATCTTCTTGTCGTCCAAAACTTGCATCAATTTTTGAGAAGCATGGTTGAGAGTGTTGGTTGAGATCCACCATAGGAGAGGGTAAACCTAGTTCCTCGAGATCTGTAATAGAATCCTCCATATGCAACCCTATATGATAATTAGGGATTGCAACCCTATATGATGATCCCTATACAATGTAAAATCAATAAGTGTGTTTAATTTGCAAGAAAGAACTCACACTAGGAAACATTACAAGGTTGTCCATATTCATTGAAACAAGTGTTGTCTGCCAAACTGCACACCAGCAGCGGAAATCTTTCGAAAGCTGTCTCCCTCACTGGAAAGTGGGGAGAGGTGTGGCCTTGGGGGCAAGCAATGAGCTAGGTACTGTCACCTGAATCCCAGCTCCTCCGTTTAGGCTAACTCCTAACAAAGTGAAGGGGGGTAGTCCCTACAAGGAGTTTCACTAAGGCTCTTGTGTTTTTTAAGTGTTTTTGGTGAAATGATGCGGATGGGTGTTGTTTAGGAGTTTATTATGATGAGACCAATTAAAAAATGAGATAAGCACAAGATAACAAAGCAATCCACGTTGCTAAAATGAAATAACAATACTAACAATATACCTCAAGACTTACGATTAAAATAAAGCATTCACAACATGAAAAATAGCACAAGGACAAATGGTCCTGCTTAAGATATAAAATGTAAATACCAATGCCTTATGGAGTCACAGAAAAGATGATTATGATGTTGAATGTGTGGGTCCTGAAAGAATAATGTTTGTGAGATCGTTTTGAAAATTATCTTGGTAAATTGAATATTTTAATGGTCTTGATTATTAGGCTAAAACCAAGGATATCAAAAGAGTGTCTGGAAAAGACATTTTAAGCGGCTCCTTTAAGAGACATGACGGACCTGCCTGGATCACAGCGAAGCGCGCAATGCTAACCAGCCACTGTGTCACAGAATGGGCAACCCGGCGCCTCCCCTGAGAACCACTTTGAATACCTTTTGAACAACGCTGGTTCACTGGTTATGGGGGTGAAAGTTTTAATTATGTTATCACTTGTAAGTTTAGCAAGTCCTTCACCTTTCTGAGTACTAACCCAACCTTTGCAAGTTGGCAGAACATACGGGTGTTGGACGAATAACCAAAATAAATTAATTAGGGGGAAAATGGGTTGAAGTATTTTAATTATTAAGAGCACTTGTTCAACCCTCCGATAGAGAGCGCTCTTGACTTAGTCTTAAGACCACAGTTCAAGAGACTTTCTACTCTAAAATGCCTAATGCAAGGAAAAAATGCAAATCTATAATGCTCTCCGACAGAGAGTGCTCTTGACTTGGATTTGGCCAAGTTCAAGAAGCTTTGTTTATTTTATTGCAAGAAATAAAGTAGTTGTGAAGAAACAAAAATGAAGCTTTATAAAATTAAAACATGTGATAGCTCAAATGATGCAAAATACAACTAACATGCTACTTGCGAAATAAAAGAAAAGACTTAGTATTCTACCAACAAATTTAATCTAAGGTGGCGTTTTCCTCCGAACAAGGTCAACCACTAAGAACCGCTAGCACTTGAGAACTTCCCAGCTACCTAAGATTTTGACCAAGGCAACTAACGGGGAGAGAGGAGTAACCACAAAGTTATGTGGTCCTGCCCTTGAGATTTCATCTCAAGGATACTACCTCAAGTCAAAACTTGAAAGAGAGTATGAAAAATAATGATTATTCTAAAACAGAAAATGAAAGATCTAATCTAACCAATCACAACACTCTTCCCCAAATGGGGAAGAAAGCCCAAAAAGTGGAGGCCTCCTCCACTTGAAAATTTTTATTAATCTTGTTACAACCTGCCTTGGGAATTTACCCTTTAAGGACTTTGAAGCGAATAACTAGAAGAATAATATGGAGCTTCTTAAGAACTTTTTACAAAAAGGAGAGTGAGCTTTGAGTCTTCATGGTTGACATCTTCTTGGTTTTACAATCTTAGCTTTGTCTTCCCCTTGGTCTTAGATCTTCCTTTTGGTTTATTTCTCCTCTTCTTCTTGGTTTTTTTTTTTTTTTCTTTTAAGAACCTACACAAAAATCAACTTCAAGCACCTACAACAAAAAACAGCGTCAAGCACCCCTGAGCATTAGCAGGAAATCAAATAAAAATGAAAATCACTAAGTCTAGTATTAAAAATGAGATCTAAGACATGGAAAACAAGATCTTTTAATGTGAAAAAACCTAAGATAGTAAAATGGACCAGCGAACAAACTTAGTCTAAAAAATACTAGGAATGAAACTTAGATCATGAAACTTTTGAAATATTTTATATAAAAAAAATTCTATCGACTAGTTGTAAACTAAATGCAAAACTTTACTACCCTATATGCTCAAGACTTTTTCCAATGCAAGCTTTTCAATTTAAAAGAGATTAAAAAAAACGGAAATTACAAGCTTTAAAATAGATTTAAGACTAAGGAATGAAATACAAGCTAACTAGGAAGATGAGATCTAAACTAAGTGTGAACTAGAAAAATCCCCAAAAGATAATGCAAGTCTAACTACTATGAGATCCAAGATGCAAGAATACTAGCAATGACTTAAATGCAAGATTTAACTATTGAAATGCAAGGCATGATAAAATAGAAATAAAATAAATCTTGATAAAACAAAAGCAAAAGTGAGATCTAGAATGCCTAACTAACAAATGCAAAGCGTGAAAACGAATGTCCAAAACCAACTAAGATCTAACAATGCATGAAGTAGAAAGCATAAACATTAACACTAACCTTCACAAGCTTAACGTTTTTTTACTGTTTGTTATGATTTTCTTTTTAGGGCTTTGGAGGATGGACAAACGGGACAATGGACAGTGCTGCAAGGTGTTAACAATGGACTGCTAACAGTGGTGAGAAAGGCAAATGGACAATCAACAAAGATGCTGCAAAAAAGCAGTAGTAAAGGGCAGCCAAAGATGGGTAATGGGCAGCCAACAAGAAGGGTGATGGACAGTCCACTGTTTGGACAGTGGGCAGCCAAGAAGAAGTGAAAAAGGGCAGCAGTAGGAAGTGAACAGTTATGACAATGATGGGACAGTCGAAAAGGCAAGAGAATGGGATGGAGAAGAGAGAAGTAGGACGAGACTGGGATGAAAAATGGGGAGCTATGGATTGGAGGAAAAGACTAGTGATTCAAGGCAAAAGAAACAAGGAGCAAACAAGAGAGGGGGAGCTAGAAGAGGACAGCTCTTAGGACCAAGTAACCAAGATGTTTCTTTAAAATTGAGAGATGAATTAAAGTGCGATACTTAGCTCCTTTTTTGGAAATTTTGAAAGAAAGTTGGAGTCCACTTGATGCTTGATTTGGATCTTTTGTCTAGCTTCGAGAAGAGGGGATGCAAACTAGTTCCACAAGCTTACTCGAAATGGATGAGAAGATCTGCAACATAAACAATCAAATGCTAACAAGATAGAAAATTAGTCATGTATTATCCATCAATGGAGATCAAAAGACATGAAATACAAACTAGTAACATGCATGTACTCTTAGATCTCTAAAGAGAATGAATATTCAAATAAATTGAAGCTACAATATTTGACTTATGTGCTTGAATAAAGCCCTCCCAAACATGAACCAATTTATCAATATTGAAATAGACAAAGTGAAAGTATGAAACAATATCACCTCATTCCATAAGCATTAATCCAAATAACACAAGATGAGCCTCCAAAACCTTAAATCTTATTCCACATGAGAAGTATTACAATAATTTGCTAGAGTTTTTGTGCACAAAAATCCATCTTATGAGAGCCAAAAAGCCTCTTATTTATACAAAAGCTAAGTGCCAATACCCTAATCGAACTTGGCAAAGGGAGGAGCCGATTCCAATCAAAGAGAAGTCGAGTTTCAATCAATCCAAGGACTTGGAGTGTAGACTCGAGTTGTGGTAGGTATGATTGGTGATGTGGCCTTCCAACTAAGCAAAGGCGCCCATCTTCCTTTGATTTCAACGCCCTCAACTTGGAATACAACACCCACTACACCCGTGAAATATACCAATCCGTGAGTTATGGAATGCAACCCACGTGAAGGGAGGAGGGTGCATTAATTTTAAGAATCCAACTTTTGACCTTTGATTTAATAAGAAATGAGTCTTGATATATGTATTCGCCCACCATATTAGAGTTGGAGCACTCGCCCATGCACGAGCTCTCACGCGTGAAGGTTACCCACGTGGGGGATGCCACGCTTTTCCTTTAATTAAAATCCACCTTTGATTTTGTAACATGGGATTTATCACATAAATGTATTCGTATACCTTTCTAAACCACATAGCCACCCTTTCCAATTCGAATCTTAAGCATGGCAAGGATTCCCACTCGTGAAGGAGGCCCACGTGAAACAAATTCGACCTTATCAAAAAATCAAACTTTGACTTTTGAAATTATGTGACACATCAATTAATGTGATCGTACACTATACAAAAATGTACTCCATGCTTTTCCATATAGTTTATTTAGTCACTTTTTTTATTTTTTTTATTTTTTGTCCTTTGTGCTTTTGTCATTTTTTTAGCCAAAATGATGCATTTTTGGCCAAAACTGCTCCTGGGGTGACGTAACTGCTCGGAAACTGACAAACGAGGGTGCTAGGTTAAAGAGGACGCTCTGAGCGTCAAAACGAACCTCCCCACGCTCAATTTTACCTCCGGGTGAGACTTTTATCACTTTTTGAAAATTTTTAATTAAACCATTAAAAAATGGTCTAATTTATGAAAAAAATTATTCTTCTTGGAATCCAACGAAACTCCTAGGGGACCTAGTGCATGTTCATACGACTCAATCGAGATGGCTAACACGTAAAAAATCCTAGACACAAGACTCTAATAACTACCTTAGGTTTTGACTATCATGGGAAATACTCCAGCTTTGGAGGTTTGAGTGAAAAACTCAGGGATTATACACCACTGATGAGTAGCGCATAATTCCTAAGGAAAAAACACTCTAGAGTACCCCCCAAATGGCTAAACCTATGGATAGCTGAGTCTTTTATAAAAGGACCCCGTTTAGACCAACTTTTTACAAATTCTCCATGGGGGTATGAACATGTAGTTATTACAAATGGGGCAAAATTGCCCTGAAATTGACTTCTGAACTTCTGAATGTTGATGATGAACATGAATTATGTTCAATAAACTGGCGGCTCTTCAGATAATCCAACTATGGTACAAATAAGTTGGTAACAACAAGTACTGGTACCTTAAGCAAAAATGTCTCCAAGTAGATTATAACACGCTTACCAAAATTTACGTTGAAACAATAACTCAACCAATATCCAAAAAACAAAAATTGCTATGTCATTAAGAACTTTTATCACCTTATTGCCATCTTATCAAAGTCAAAATGGAATATATTTGACTTCATTGTTTGGGGAATTCTTTGTAGTTTTACCCTCACATTAACTTCACTGTCCAAAAGGAATAGCCCAATATAACATGAATAATGAAAATTAAATGCAAAAGAACATATTTTAGCCCTTGAAAGAATTCCCAAATGCTAAGTGAAGAAACCCTTTACTGTTCTAATTTTTGCCAAGTTTACGATAGCTAAACATTCAATGGTATCATTAAATAATAACCAAAGGATAAGATAAACTCACATCACTAGTACTTTGCTCCTTGCTGTAAGGCTCCCACAAAACTACTTCATTGTCCACACTCTGAAAGAGGGAAAAGTCAATTTTAATGAGAATTTACAACAATAGAGTAACATTAAGAAAAATAGGTTCTCTTTTTGCTTTAGCCTTCTCTATTGAACAATTAAGATCAAGTATGTAATTCAAGAATTGATACAATTTATTTGTGTTATAATGTGAGTACGTATTACTAAAAAATGCAAAAGAATATTGTTTTGATAACTTTGCAGGAGTTGAATCGTCAGTGAAAGTAAAGTAATTCAAACCAGTTAGGGATATCACCTAAGATAGATGACAATGAAATGGAAAATTATCCAACCAGGTCAAATTATCTGTTATTTATGCATCCCCTTTGGTGTTGATGTCTCAAACACTGAACAATGCAGATGGATATTAAACAGGTTTAGAAGCCAATTACAAAATTTGATTCAACAGGATCAACCTTGGGCAGGTAAACTTACCATCCTCGGTAGAACCTTATTACATAGTCAAGATTATTACTCTTGTTGCACCTTCCCTTTAGCAACATGATACGAAAAAATCGGAAATGACTTTGCAAGGGTGTTGATGTCTCCAGGTCAAATAATCTGTTATTTATGCATCCCCTATGGTGTTGATGTCTCAAAGACTGAACAATGCAGATGGATATTAAACAGGTTTAGAAGCCAATTACAAAATTTAATTCAACAGGATCAACCTTGGGCAGGTAAACTTACCATCCTTGGTAGAACCTTATTACATAGCAACATGATACGAAAAAATTGGAAATGACTTTGCAAGGTTACCTTGGGGAAAATGAGGATGAAAAAATGTCTACTGCTATGTGAGTGGGAAATGTGTACAATTCCCAAAGACAAAGGAGGTTTGGGGTATGACTGATTTGTCATCAATCAATGGTCTTGACAAGAAAATGAATTGAAAGAGCCATAATATATAGATCATTCTTAGTAGATATTAAATACCAATTAGATAGAGCTTCTTGAAACCACAAAATTAAAGGATCCTTTTGAATTTGAACCTCTTATGTGATTGTGGGTTCGTACCTTTCAAGATAGTTGGTTTGTAAATATTCAAGAGGCTCTAGTTTGCACATGGATCTGAAGTGGCAGATTTAGGCATAGTTGCCAATGACCATATTTTGCAAGTATACCAAGCATGGCTTCTGGCCAAGTACTATCCTTTCTATCGACCATACTAGTATTTCCCGACTATTGGGGGCAATCCAATCTCTTTGTACTTGCAATTGGAAAGTACTTGCAAAGTATGGAAAATGTCCTAATCAATACTCATCGTACTCGCGAGTGCTTTCTCCTACATTATAAATTATTTTGTGTTCTTTCTTGCTAAATAATACGCTGATTACAACTATGACAAGTGAATCAAATACCCCTAGTCACCTACCTTAGGAGTACGAGTCGAATATGAGTCTGGTAATTACAGCTTCAAGACCCTAGAAGAGGATGGGATACTGCAGCTTGGTAAATTTGGACATTCACTACATAAAGAGACCAAGTCAGCCTTATCCCAAATTGTCCCGATAAAAAGGCTTCTAAGAAAGGATTTCATGAATGGGACAACTAATAGGATCCTTGCTCCCAGACATGTTAAGACCGGAGAACAGTTCAATAGATCCCAACAACCCAAACTATTGCAAAAATGTCTTTGGTGATGCAACCCAATTGTATAGGAGATATATAGAAACCCAGGTTCTTGTGCTATAAATATGATAAATCATAGGTATTATGATATAATAAATCAAGAGTCCATCAAACCAAACCTTTTAATTTCAAAGATTAAGTAAGAAATGGGGGCTTCCTAACATAGAAGGATAATGGACTCAAGGATGGTAGTGCATTTAAAATACTATAAAGTATAATGGTGTATAATTCTCATGTTTGGGTTGCTTTACCCTTCATTTGTGACTAGCATCTAAGATAGGCTCTATTCATGATCAGTCAAATGGAATGCATATAGTTTCCCAGGAGAGAATGATACATGCTTTTCTAAGTTGCTATATGCCCTATATGTTTTTTTAAGAAATAGAATACAGAGTATTGACTAGGACCCTTTACAATAAAAAAGATAAAACTTAGTACATAATCAGATGATTGGGTTGCATGGTAAAGACGTCTAGAACACTATCATCATGGACATTTCTCTCTTATAGATAAGAAGATGCACAACAGTATTCCATGAAGAACCTACAAGATTCAATTCAAGATAGCTCCCTTTCGTAAGGCCCACTTATCAGATTAGATTGCACATCGGATCAATATATCAAGAAAGACATAGACTCCAAGGAGCTAGCAGATAAAGATGACATGTTGACTTTCATAATGAAAAAGAAAGGCATTACCATCAGTCCCAGAATCCCAAATGTAGCACTTAAAGCAAGATAAACAATCTTTTAATGGAATATTGTGGAAAAACAAAAACAATCCTTTGAGAAAATTATGTGTACAACATGGATGAAGTGTTCTCGAGCTTTACGATTTTTCAACCTGACTGTTAACACCAGATTTGGCTCCATGACTTTTGTGTTAAGTTCCAGCATATGTCTGTGATATATTCTTCTCATGTGGTTCACAGCCCCAGAAGATGGATGGCTCACTACATCCACAGTAATAATTCTCTGGGGGCCCACCCGAAGGGGCCTCACCCTGTAGGCTCCAGGTTCGGGAGCCTAACCCTGAAGGACTCAGAGATTTGAACCTCATATGTCCGTGATATTACAAGGTAAGCTCAACATTACAAAGTTCACCATTTGGCATTTGTGGGAAATAGTCTTTATTTCTACGATTGACATAACATATTTCTGCAAATATATATAAGAACTTCAACACATCTCGTAGGAATGTGGCATCTTCTTTATATGCAAAGTTTGATCGAGTTGCAGACTTGGCACCCAATTCACAGGAAGAGTGGCCTTCATTGGCCTCTAGTAATTTACCAGATTCTGGAGCTACAAAGAAGGAATTGCTGGTGTTTGGGCACAGATACAAAGTCCCAAATGGCTGAACCAACCCAGGAAACCAAAATTAATGGTTTTTCTAAAGAACTATTGGTTGTATTAAGTGATCCGATGTTGGTTTCTGACAATATGAGCAGAGTTGAGTATATTGAAGCCTTAACTGCAGGTATTCATATCAATGAAAAGGTTTTACTTGAGAATAATGGAGCTGCTACAGAGAACTCTGTACCTTCTTCTCAATTGCCCTCAGTTCCAAAAAGCAGTGACTTTAAACCTTAAACCAGCCATGACCTGGAGAAAGGAAACTTTAATTTTTTTTTTTTACACCAACAAGGAGTATTTTGAAGGGCAACAAAATCTTGAGCGCATGGGAGTGATCCTGCACTTTCTTCGTCGAATGTCATGTTGGAACCTAATCCATCAGGTTAGGTGGAAATGAATAGTTTTAAGTAGACCAAGGGACAGCTTCGTGTAGATTTTTCTGAGTTTTCAGCTTGCTGGTTTTAGTGTCAATGTTTTTCTGTTTACTGTTTCAGCTCAAGTTTATATGGCTGGAAAATTTCACAACATTTTTCTAACAACATAAAACACTGCTGTAACTCATTTCAGCAGAAAATAAAAATAAAAAATGCACACACAGTAAAAATTTCAGACACAATATTTTTGGCCAATAGCCCTGGAAAAACCCCCACGGGAAAAACCAGTCAGAGAGAGAGATTTATTATTTCTTCAGCAAAATATAGAACAGCATTACAATGAAAAATTCAACTTATCTCCACCAGTAAATACACCCAGAATTTCCTTGATTTATGTGCCCAGCTTTCTCCTCGATTTCTGTGCCAAAAGACCCTCGAAATTTGTGCCTGCTGTCTCAAAATGCGTGCAGACAGAACCTCATTTTCTGTGCTGAAAAAATACAGTCCGTACAGACTGTACGGTCCTCGGCTTTCGTGCCTGAAATCTTTCTTGAAAACTGTGCAAAATCTTCCTCGAAATTCGTGCTGAGTTTGATCTCGGTTTCTGTGCTGATTCTCTCGGGATTCGTGCCCAGACTGTCACTCAAAATCCGTGCCCAGAATCTCTGCTGTACGGTCACCTTGGTTTTCGTGCTGTACTAAATCCCTTTGCCTCGAAATTTGTGCTGCTGCTGAAAACTTGCTGCTGCTGTCTCGATTTCCGTGCCCTCCTCTCTTGCTCTCCACTTCCTTCTCTTCTCAAGAATGAAATCACTTTGCCTCCCTTTTCCTTTTTGGTGAAAACCCTAGGTGAGTGTGGGCCCATCAATCCAATGGTTGAGATTAGCCAAGATGAATGGGTGAGATTAAATGCTCACATTTAATATTTAAAAAGAATTAAATTCACTCACTTACATTTTTCCAAAAGTGACTTTAGGTTATAAAGTCACATTAAATGCTTTTCACAAGTCATTTAATGCAAGAGTCACTTTTTTCCCCCCTTTTAAGTGACTTAGGCAAAAGTCACTTAGGGAACACTTCCTAGGTACAAAAATCAACACTCCCTAGGTACAAAAATCAACACTCCCTCTTACCGAGGAAGGTGTTCTACACCACTCCCAACTTGTCTCTGAAGAAGACAAACTTGCCCCTCCCCAAAGATTTCGTCAGAATATCTGCTACCTACTCATCAATGGATATGTACTACAACTCTACTGCTCCTCTCTGAACATAGTCACGGATGAAATGGTATCTGATCTCTATGTGCTTGGACCTGTCATGGAAAACTGGATTCTCAGAGAGTTGGATGCAACTCTGATTGTCACAGTAAATCACCGTAGGTCTAAGCTCTTGATCAAACAAATCTACCAATAACTTACGAAGAGACAGTGCCTCGCTAGTAGCCTGGCTGGCGGCCATATAATCAACCTCAACAGAACTCAACCCAACGGACTTTTGTTTCCGATTGAACCACGACACTGCTGCCGAGCCCAAACTGAAACAGCAACTGGAAGTGCTCTTCTGATCCCTCACACTGCCTGCCCAGTCTGAATCTGTGAAACCAACCAAACTGAATCCACCTGAACCCTGTAGTCCAAACCATAGCTCACTGTACCTGCAAGGTATCTCAGCACATGTTTTGCGGCAGTCCAGTGTACACTCCTAGGGTCCACCATGAACTGGCTAAGAGTGTTCACCGCAAAACACAAGTCTGGCCTGGTGTTGACCAGATACATCAACGACCCAATGAGCTGACGGTAAAGTGTAGGATCCACCAACTTACCCTCAGAAGCATGAAGTTGCTTCCAGTTGGTGATCATAGGTGTGGACATCGGCCTGCAATCCTCCATCCGAAATCTCCTCAAAATATCAACTGCATACTTCCCCTGTCCCACGAAAATATGACCAGGCTCCTGCCAAACCTCCATCCCCAAATAATAATGCATCAACCCAATATCAGTCATCTCGTACTCTGTAGAAAGGTCTCTCTTGCAATGTGCAATGAGACGCTCCACTCCAGTGATAAACAAGTCATCAACATATAACAAAAGAATGAGAGGATCTCCACCAACCACAATGTAGTAAAGATTGGGATCAAACTCACTCTTCTGAAAACCCATCGATGTCAAATACGCATCAATCCTGGACTACCAAGCTCTGGGAGCTTGCTTCAGTCCATACAAGGCTTTCCTCAACCTGCACACATGAGAATCTCTCCCATGAATCTCAAATCCCTATGGCTGCTTTAAGTAAACCTCCTCCTGCAGAAGACCATAGAGAAAAGCGGTCTTCACATCCATTTGGTGGATCTTCCAACCCATCTCTGCTGCTATAGACATCACTGCTCTGATGGAAGAATAACAAGCAACCGACGCAAAGGTCTCATCATAATCAACTCCCTCAACCTATGAAAACTCCCATGCCACAAACCGAGCCTTGTACTTCTCCACACTGCCATCCGCAGCATGCTTCACCTTGTAGATCCACTTGGAAGTCACAACAAACTTCCCCTCTAGTCTCGGTACTATCTCCCATGCATCATTCTTCATGATGGAATGGTACTCTTCCATCATGGCATCTCTCCAAACCTGATGCTAAGAGGCCTCCTCAAATGTGGAAGGCTCTGAATCACGAAGACTTGCAACAAGAGCCATACCCAATCTATCCAGCATCACTACTGTCCTGACCTCCTCCTAGGGCCTACCAAATGTCTCTGCCTCCTCCAAGGTATCACGAAGCCATTTAGGCTTCCTCTTCCTTGAAGGCTCCTCCCATACTAGTCTATCCTCATCTGAAGAACTCCCAGAAGCAGATGGTCCAACTGCCCGAGGACCAATGACTAATGAACTAGACCCTGAAGAAACTGTAACCTGAGAACCAGAACCTGAAACTGTCCCTAAAGTACCTGTCACCTGAACCACTAAACCTGTAGAACCTGTACTTGTAGCCTATGATCCAGTCACTCCGGAAACCTGTGGACCTGAGATCTGTACTGAAGAAGCCTGAGACACCTGAGGTGTGGAAGTCGGTGGCTCCCCATGCTCCAACTCTCTGGACTTCCTGAAGGCTCTCTCCTCATCAAGCTTCACTTCCCGCCTCACAACAACCTTCTTCTAGCCAGGAAGGTAAATGCGGTAAGCCTTCAAAGTCTCATCATATCCCACAAAGATGCCTCTCTCTGCAGTGGGATAAAGCTTTGTCCTCTTCTCAAAAGGGACATGAGAGTAAGTCAAGATGCCAAATATGCGAAAATGGCCAACCTCAAGCTTCTTGCCTGTGAACATCTCCTCAGGAGTCTTCCTCCCCAAGGCACGATGGGGACTCATGTTCTGCAAATAAACTGCAGTACTGCATGCCTCTACCCAAAGAAAGAATGGTAAACTCTGATCATGAAGCAATGCTTTCGTTGCTCCCACAATCGACCTGTTCTTCCTCTCTGCAACTCCATCCTGCTCAGGAGTGTATGGAACTGTCAACTGTCTTTGAATGCCCTCTTGAATGCAAAACCCATCGAACTCCTTGGAGGTATACTAACCCCCATTGTCCAATCTCAATACCCGAATCCTCCCCTGTCTGATTCTCCACAAGGGCTTTGAACCCTTGGAAGACTCTCAATACTAAGGGTGACTTCTTGCTTCTCAAGAAGTAGATCCAAGTCTTCCTGGAGTAGTCATCAATGAAAGAGATATAATACTCAAATCCAGTCAAAGAAACTGATGACATAGGACCACATATATCAGTATGGATCAAATCAAGTACTCCTGCTGCTCTACTATCAGTGCTTGGAAAAGTAGTCTTGGTGTACTTTCCCAAAGCACACCCCCTGCAAACATCACTCTGCTCTGTGCTAAACTCTAGTAACCCTGTAACCATGCTCCTCAACAATCTTAAGGTTGGGTGATGCAAGTGGGCCATCCTCCGATGCCATAGCTCACAAAACTCACTGCTAATGCTGTGTGCCAGAGCGTGTTGCGACTGAAACAGGAGCTTGTATAGTTTTCCACATCTAACCCCAATGTCCATGGAGGTAGATAATCCTGTAGTCTTGGGGAATACCTGCACTCACCCATCCAAGAAACAAACCCCAAGACCCCTGTCCTCAATGGTGGAAACTAATACAAGGTTCTTCTTCAGCCCAGGGACAAATAGCACATCCCTCAGAGTCATAGGACTCATAGACTCCCTCTGAAAGGTAATGGTCCCACGACCAACTGCTCTGACAATGGTGTCGTCGCCTAGTACAACCTCCACATCTGTACCTATCTGTGAAAGCTCGGAGAACATCTCTTGAGCACCTGTCATGTGGCTCGAAGCTCCGCTGTCAATATACCAAGTACCAGTGGTGGATGCACTCATCTGATGGCCTATCAATAAGGAATACACCATCTCTATATCCACATCAGTGTTGCTAACTATAGAGACTCTCTCTCTCTCAATCTGTCCAGCACACAGAGAAAACTCTCTCTAAAATCTATCTCCGAAGTCATCAACCTCCGCTGAAGCTGCAGTCTGTTGTCTCTTCTTCTTCTTGTTTGGACAATGTGAAGCATAGTGCCCAAATGTGTGACAACCATAGCACTTGATTTTACTCAAGTCTTTCTTATGCCCACCCTGCTGTTGCTGCTGCTGCTTGGCACCCTTCTTCTTCTTCTTCCCCTTTGTTGTCAAAGCCACATTCTCCTCATCTTCCCTACCCTGTGAAGAACTGCCCTATACAAGAGCTCTCTTAGTCTCCTCCTGCACAAAATTATCCCATAGTCTCTCCCATGAAGGTAAGTTCTCTCTGCCCACTATAGCCTGCACAAATGCACCCCAGGGCTTGGAAGCCCCATTCACTGCTGTATGCACAAGCTCTGTAGCAGTGACCACCTCCCCAACTGCTGCTAGCTCATCTCTAACTGCAGATATCCTGGTAAGGTAAGATGTAACTCCCTCTCCACCATTCATCTTTATAATTTTCAGTTTCTCCTTGAGAACCATCTTTCGGTTCTCATTAGTACTCTCATATAAACTGGTTAAAGCACTCCACATCAAATGTGCCCTAGCTTTACATGAAATGTGAGGAATGATATGGTCTTTAACTGCATCAAGAATTATTCTTCTAGCTTTACAGTCCTTCTTGATTAAGGCTGATAGTGCTGCTGCATTCGTAGCAGCGGGAATCTGAACAGGGTTAGCTGTAGTGTTTCTTACCACCTCCTCCAACAGTTCATTCTCTAAAATCAGCAAAATCCTAGCCTTCCATGGCACAAAGCTTCCTGTCCCATCTAGCCTATCCTCCAACCTAAGTCCTATAGCCATCTTTGTCAACCCAACAAGGTGTTGTTCACTAACAGAAGAAAATACTCAAATGTGGAAATTTCTGACTGTCTGCAAATTTTAATGTTTTATGCCCCCAAGCTCTGATACCATGTAGATTTTTCTGAGTTTTAGCTTGCTAGTTTTAGTGTCAATGTTTTTTTGTTTACTGTTTCAACTCAAGTTTATATGGCTGGAAAATTTCACAACATTTTTCTAACAACATAAAACATTGTTGTAACTCATTTCAACAGAAAATAAAAAAATAAATGCACGACACAGTCAAAATTTCAGACAATATTTTTGGCCAATAGCCCTGGAAAAACCCCCACGGGGAAAACCAGTCAGAGAGAGAGATTTATTATTTCTTCAGCAAAATATAGAACAGCATTACAGTGAAAAATTCAACTTATCTCCACCTGTAAATACACCCAGAATTTCCTTGATTTTTGTGCCCAGCTTTCTCCTCGATTTTTGTGCCAAAACAGACCCTTGAAATTTGTGCCTGTTGTCTCGAAATGTTTGCAGAGAGAACCTCGTTTTCTGTGCTGAAAAAAAATACGGACTGTACTATCCTCAATTTTCGTGCCTGAAATCTTTCTAAAAAATTGTGCAAAATCTTCCTCGAAATTCGTGGAGTTTGACCTCGATTTCTGTGCTGATTCTCTCAGGATTCGTGCCTAGAATGTCCCTCAAAATTCGTGCCCAGAATCGCTGTTGTACGATCACCTCGGTTTTCGTGTTGTACTAAATCCCTTTTCCTTGAAATGTGTGCCTCCTCGAAATTCGTGATGCTGCTACTGTCTCGATTTTTGTGCCCTCCTTCTCTCTTGCTCTCCACTTCCTTCTCTTCTCAAGAATGAAATCACTTTGCCTCCCTTTTCCTTTTTGGTGAAAACCCTAGGTGAGTGTGGGCCCATCAATCCAATGGCTGAGATTAGCCAAGATGAATGGGTGAGATTAAATGCTCACATTTAATATTTAAAAAGAATTAAATTCACTCACTTAAATTTTTCCAAAAGTGAATTTAGGTTATAAAGACACATTAAATGCTTTTCACAAGTCATTTAATGCAAGGGTCACTTTTTCCCCCTTTTAAGTGACTTAGGCAAAAGTCACTTAGGGAACACTTCCTAGGTACAAAAATCAACACTTCGAAGATGAAACCCAAGCATCACATTCATCACATATTTATGTGTATATTCTATCAATGAAAAAGTGTGCGTAAGGCCTAATATTCTGTCTTGTTCATCATTTGATTGCCTGCTTAGTGTTGGCAGCCTTACAGTCGTATCAGAGCCCATTATGAACCTATGGCCTGTGCAGAAATTCCTCCAATTATGCTCTGTGTGTTTCGTTTTCCTGCCATATCTCTTGTCAGATCTGCCATCTTCCTTCTCAGCTCTACCATTCTGACAGCGTTTTTCTGGAGTCCAACACTCTCACCTGTCCGCCAAGAACCTTTGAAGACTTACATTCTGTCCTCTTCCAGCCTACTCCCTGACACACTGCAATCTGCATTTTCTTCTATCTCATTTATGCTCAGATTTTTCGCCCGTCTGTTGCTCCCAGACCTGCCAATACTTTCAAACCATCAACTGCATCCTCTTGGCAGTTGTATTCTGTATGTAACCTCCATAACGTTTTTTTCTGCAAACCCTAACCCTAAATCACACTAGAGCGTGGGCAATATTACTGGAGTTTATTGTGCATGAAAGAAATGAGAGAGTTTTGAGTATTTTTTTAAGAAGGCGACCTGTTCATAGCACTAGCGCAAGAAGAAGAGGTCCACGAGGGTAAAAATCTAAAAGATAATCATACTGCATGCCTAGCTCTCATCACAGGTGTTTTGCCCATGACACCTTGCATCTGTGGGCGTAACTGTAATATTCTTTAAAATCCAATCTTGAGTTAAAGTATGCCAGTTTATTTTGATTAAACCCCAATTATTACTTTTAACCACAAATGGATTTCTTCACAATGCAGCGGAAAATAAAATACTGAGAGAAATATAACATCAATCACATCAATAGAGACACCAATATTTTTGGGTATAAACCCCCGGAAAAACCCAAGATGGGAAAACCGGTGCAGCAGTCTGAGAAGATATTTTATTATGAGGATATAGAACAATACAATCCAGAAAATCAATTTTACCAACCTGGCAAAAACCTAAGTCACCTGACACGGGGACACGAGACACGTAGGACACGAAAATACAAGAGTCCGACACAGAAACGGTGACCCCCGAAATCAGGACATGTAGGATACGTTTTATATACATATATATATTTTTTTTTAAATATATTAAAATTTAAAAATATAGACATATAGATCCAAAAATATTTAGAAACTAGAACATTTACAAATATTCAATAGAAATTAGAATAAAAACACATTAATGATTACACATTTGTCATTCACAAATCATGATTCACAACACATTTGTCATTCACAAATCACAATGAGACACAGATGCATGTCGGAACCATATTTCTCATTAAGTCATCAAAATCAAAATGTATACATATATGTCGGAATGCCACTGGGCACTGGGCCACTGGAAAATGCCAAATAGACTAATAGTAAATACAAAAAGGGGTGGATCAAGATGGGAGAATCCCATATGTCAGTAGTCCTCCTCCATGCCTGAATCAACATACTCATCACTGCCACTGCCACTGCCCTGATCCTCATCCTCCTCCCCCTCCTCCTCTCTGCCCATCTGACGATCTGCATCTGCTGCTGTGGAGGATGACCCCTCTATACAATCACTATCATCAAAAGTGACCGGCTCTAGCACTGGATCATTAAGATCCATGTTGGCTAATGCCAACTCAGTACTGCTGTCCAAACCCATATCATCAGGAAAGACATCCCACATCTTTGTCTTTCCCTTCACCCACTCCTCCCTCTTCCTGTAAATAAGACGAAGGTTGGAATGCACATACACCATCGACTCTGCCCTGGACTGCTCAAGCCTGCTCTTCTTCACACTGTACAAGTTCCGATATGTGCTCCAATTCCTCTCACAACAAGAGGATGATGTAACTTGAGAGATGATCCTCAAGGCTAACTTCTGTAGAATAAGGGATGCTGCCCCATGAATTGCCCACCAAGCATAGGGTTTCTTACCCCCCTATCTCTAAGCACATCATAGCCTCCAAATCTCCCAGTGCCAGTGGAAAAATCAACAAAGCTGTCCTCCACCTCCTCAAGCATGTCATTATCCTGAAATAGCCGTCTAAGTGCTATCTTCCTCCCATTTGCAATCTCTACATCCATGTGAGGAGGGAGTCTCTGTGAGGCCCCCGATCCACCAGTGAGCCACTCCTGAGTGTAGAACTTGGGGTTCAAGGAGTGGGCCAAGCAATGCAAAGGTGTGCAATTCTTATCCCACCTGGAGATAAGAATATCCTGAATAATGGTCCATAAGCTCTCTGCCGATGTCCCATACTCGGGACACTCATTCTCCATGACAATGGACCTCGTGGACTCAATCATGGAATCCCACCCCTCATAAACCTCTGCTAGGATGGGTTGGTCCGTGTCTGCAAACCGCAACAAAGAAATGATTGGCTCCATGATCTTAATGCTAAGATCTACCGTGTCCCACCAACCATCATTTAACACCGTGTCCTTCACCTTTTGTGAAGCAGCCTGATCCGTCTTTCTCCAAAAAGCCCAAAACTCTGAAATCACCATGGACCCAAGAGCGGTTTTGACCTCCCTCAACCTCTTGAGCATGATGAATGAGGAAGCAAACCGAGTATCTGCAACCTTCAACAATGAAAGATGTGTGTACTGTTTGTAGATGGTGAGGGCATTTCTGTGGTTTTGTACAAAGTTACGGATATGGCGTGCATCCTCAATAAGGTTTCCAATCCATGTCACATCCGAAGCAATGGCTTTCAGTGCTAAATTCAAGGAATGGACAATGCAAGGTGTCCAAAAAACCTGTAAGAGCAATAAAAGCATGTATCAATGACTCTACAACACTAACATTGCAATGACCAAATTCAAACAATGAGCAAATTAGAAATGAAAGGTGTCCAAAATGAACATACCTGTGGATATTTAGCTTCCACAATCATGCCAGCAGCCTTGCAAACAGGTGCATTGTCCGTGATGATTTGTACACACGAATCAACACCTACTTCTTCAATGGTTTTGATGAATAAATCACCCATAAATTGTGCATCCTGGTATTTCCCAAGAGCATCCACCGCTTTCAAGAACAACGGTCCATTTTGGGAAGATACCATGAAATTGATGAGTGGATGGCATGCGGGATCTGTCCATCCATCAGAAACAACACTCACACCGCATGAGGGCCATGTTGTTCTAATTGGCTCAAGGATTTTATCTACCTCCTTTGCTTTAACCAACAATGTGGTTCTAAGCTTCTCTGAACTAGGAGGCACATAACCACTTGGAGCTCGATCCAAGATAGTTTTAACCGTCTCAAAATACAATGGTGACCGTGCAACATTGAATGAGATGAAGTTGAGGTAGAAGAAAAATGCAATGGTAAGGTCTACCTCTTCTCGCGCCTCTTGTTGGAAAATCCTATCCATTGGACCACCGGTAGATTGCCTCTTTCTTGTTTGACGAGTATCCCCACGCCCATGACTTCTAGAGCTAGGTGGAAATGGAGGCTTGGTGCTAGAGGGCTTTCTCAAAAATGGAAGAGGATCATCCTCTTTTTTCTTGCTTGCTGCTGCCACCTTCCCTAACCCAACATGATCCTCTTTTTCCATATTCCTCCTTTGGTTAACACTCACCACTTTGCATGAAGAAATCCCACAAGAAGGAAGGGCCAACAAATGGCCCTTAACCCGGAAATATGTGCTCATGAACTCATGCTTGCAAAAATTGCATCTCCAAGACACATTACCTCCCCCACCAAGCTTTGCCCCGAGCCCATCTTTTCTTGTCACATACTTCCACAAAGGGTATTTTTTTTCTTGGGCTTGTTGTCTTGCTAAAACAGGGTTAAATGGAGCATGAGCTTGAGCTCCACTAGCAATCGATGGAGCACTTGACAGAGGAGGAGAACCGCTTGTGCTTGGTGGAATAGGAGGGGAGGCACTAGATGGTGCATTTCTCCCTCTCCTTTGCCCCCTACCTCCTGCCCTAGCTGATTGAGACATTCCTTTTGTTGTGTGATGGTTGAGCTTGTAATCCTCTCCACAAATCCACCGGAATGCACTTGGAATTGCTTGGATAGCCTTCAAATCGCCTTCAAATCTCCTTCACCTGCACATACAATCACTCTTAGCCAACTCCTTCCTTGCAAATGACAAAAAGAAACTCAAATTTTGGTTTTATAACATACCCGGCCGCACTTTTCCTGTTTTTAGCACACTTTACGTGTCCTGTTTTAGGGACGCGTGTCCGACAGTCGGGACACGTTAAGAATTCGTGGTCGATTCGTTTCAAATGCATGTCCGAAAACCGGATTCGATGAAAGTTCGAATCGGACACGACCTCAGGTCGAATCGTGTCCGATTCGATAGGGACACGACACGTAGACTGTTTTGAACGAATCCTGTTTCATAGGCAAAAACGAACCACTAAGAATCACTGAGACAATCCCACAAACCTGTACGGCCTCCCTATGCAGTTGTACGGCCCCTGCATCACTCGTACGGAATCCGTACAGCCCTGCATCAGTTGTACAGACTGATCCGTGCGGCACCCTCTACGAGTTGTTGTACGACCGACCTACGTACGGCCTCTGCAAATCAATACGGCCTCTCTGCAAATCCATACAGCCTCTTTCTCCTTTGCCAAATCGCCCTGTCAACTCTCAGGATGAATGCTCCTTTGTCTTCTTCTCTATAAAATTCTTCTGCAAACCTGTCTTTCTCACTCTCCGACTGAAAGCTATGAGTAAGAAATCTCTTTGTATATCTGTGTGTCCTCTCCACCAAATCAATCCTCCTTTTAACTCAATGGCCAAGCGAAAACCCTAACTTCTCACTATAGATCAATGGATGAGATCCTCCGGTGAGATCAATGGCCAAGATTAGATTAGCCATCACTTAAATTATTTTCACTTGAACTTTATAAAAGTGACTCCATTAAGTCAATTAATAATTAGATCACTTAATGCACTTTTCCTAAGTCTAAACTTTGGAAAATACATTAATACATTTGGCTTCTTGTTTCACGTCTTCTAGCATGCAAGGGCACATGCAATGATAGAAGACCTTCCTTGTTGCCACTTTCTAACAGTAACATCTAAAATCATATGCTTGCGTGCTTGTTAGAGATGGTTTGGAGATGATCTTGCTGCGTGGAGGCAGAAATGTGTTGCAGGCTTCTATGGAGGGATTTGTACAAAACTTTAAGAGATATCACATATGATCGAAGGCTCAATGACGAGCAACCTTGCTTTTTCGTTGGTGCCTATCCATTTTTGAGTCCATGCGTCAAAGTGAAGGGGCATCGATATGTGTCTTTTCACTTTGGATTTTCGCCAACATAAGCTTCTATTTCGAATGTGGATACCCGCTACGTAGGAAAAAGGTAAGTCTAGGAGTATGAGCAAAGTTAGGAGTCCATTCACATGATTAACAGAATGCCTCTCTGCTATGCTAAAGGGACAAGAACCTTTTTGTTAAGAGTATGAAGAAAGCGTGCCTATAAAGAATAAAGGGTTGCGTGAGCTCACTCTCTGCAATTGGAGTTGTATGTGATTTCTGCATGTTTTGATCTCTCTCTATTGTGTGTAGAGAACATGAAAACCCTAATCATTGCAAGACGTTGCATGTACTCTCTCTTGTGAACACTTTGTTCTCCATTGTTGCCTTCGACTTGGAGTTTGAAGAGCTGTGAAGATCAGTCTCTCTATTGTGAGTGGAGACCCTATGTTGAGCTATAGTGGAGTTGTTGCACCTACACCCGGTCTTTGCGTGGAGTGATTTCTGCATGCAATGATCTCTATTGAATGCACCATGGAACTTGGACGTGAAGACTTGCTTGGGCGTTGAATATGACCTCTCCTCTCTTGCCGGTGAACGTGATGGAAGATTGCGTTGGTATCCTTATCACATTTGAAGATCGGTGGGGTTTGCATAGCTCAAGGAAAACTTATTTTCTCTAAAAGAGGGTGTGAGCTCAAGAGACTGGAGCTGCAACTTGGAATTTGGAGGTGTTGGATTTTGTGCAACTTCGAAAGATATTCTTATTATATTTTATTGTAATTATTTGTACCTCCTATGGGAGTTGATCTTGATGTAATTAATCATGTAAACCCTAGAAAGAAAAATGTAAACCTTGGGGAGAATATTAAGTAAAGAAAATAATTATTAAATGTAATTTTATATTCCCCCAAGACAAGTCGGCCCAGTTAGGGAAAATGCCAATTTGGCACTTGTATAAATAGAGGGAAAGTTCACCTCATTTGTACACTCACTCAACCAAACAAGTTCGCACAACTTGGAGAGAGATTCGCATCTGCAGCTAGGAGAAGATATTTTCGGGTTTCTACATGGAAGGTTCTTCCATCTTTTCTCTCTCATCATTGTACTTTGTTCTCAGAATTGTTCATCTCTATATGAAGTTTGTTGGGTTTTCTCTCGATTGGGTTTCCCAAGTTAAATTCTCGTGTTCTTTGTTTTTGTGCTTTGTATTTCTTCTAGTGATCCTATTGATATTATGCAATTCAATTATAATGCTATAATTGTATGAAAATCTAGCATGGTTTCAGAGCAGTACTAAAAGAAGCCATTGTCAGAACTAGGGCTTCATCTTTCAAGGCCTTCACTCATCATTTTAGCAGAAAAAGCGCCTTGGGATTTTCACTCTAGGAAGGGCGCATCTTTTGGTATAGGCAGAATCCAATTCTGAGAATTTTCATTTGTGACCTAATTCTACAGCTGCAGCAGAAATTAGGGTTTCAAGTTCTGACCTGCTCCCTCTACAGAATTGGCTCAACCCTACCTTTTCTCAACTCGGCTTGCTAGGGCGCATCTCCCTATGGAGTCAATTTTCCAAGAATCCAACTTTCATTTTTGACCTAGCTCCTACTAGGGTTTCTACTTCAGATCTGCAGTAAGGATGATTGGAATGAAGGTTGAAGATTGTCTGGAAGGGGCTTCCAACTTCATCTCTTGGAAGTCAAAGGTTCTTCTCTTACTAGAAGAAAATGATCTCTTGCAGTTTGTCAATGAGAAGCTCCCGAAACCAAAAGTCGAAGAAGACAAATCTCGCTGGAGGAAGAATGATGCTAGAGCAAGAAGGATTTTGGTAAACTCAGTTAGAGATCATTTGGTACCTCAAATCTCAGGAAAGAAGACTGCTAGAAAGATGTTCAAAACCATAAAGAAGCTATTTGAACATAGTAGTATCAATGTGACACTCACATTGAGGAACCAGCTATCAAATATGAAGATGACCAAGTCAGAATCCATTTCCTCATATTTCAGGAGGATCACAAAACTAAGGGACAAGCTTAGTACCAGTGGAGATCCCATTGATGATAAGGAGCTTGTCATTACTACTCTAAATGGTCTCCCTTCATCTTGGGAGTCATTCATTCAAAGTAAAGTGGTCGATCCAAGCTACCCAAATTTGACAAGCTATGGGCAGATTGCACTCAGGAAGAGACAAGAATAGCAGCAAGGCAGAGACTTCATGGCACTCAACCTGAGGACAATCAAGCATTCATGTCCCATGCCAAGAAAGGCAAGGGAAGGAAAAGAAAGTTTCACAATCACAAGCACCAAGGTAGGAGATCAAGTCCTCCTCCAGATCAGAAGAAGAAGGAGAAGGATTTATCTCAGTTACAATGCTACAGGTGCAAGGCATATGGTCATTACACCAGTAATTGTCGAAGTTCAATCAAAAGGAAGCATGAAGCCTGAACTGCTAATGTTGATGAAGACACTCCTCACAAGAAGTCAAGGAATGATGATCGTTCGGAGTTCTTCTTCTAGTTCTCCCTATGTTGAGGTGATATCAAGATCCAAAATGCCAAGACAGAGGTCTCTCATGGTTCCCACAAGAAGGTAGTGGAAGCCCACACACAAAAACAATAAAAGATAAGTATTTGGATTTATTGCTCACATAGATCTGTTTTGTCTTATACATATCAAATTATATGTAGATCTATCAGGAAGTGTGTTGAGCATTTGATATAGTTTACTTATTGATGTACCATAGGCTCTTGTTGTATTTGTTATGCATATGAGTTGCACAACATTCCATGAACACGTGATGGAACTAGTCTAGATGATATCTCCTTCCTGCATGCTTAGAGTAGTGCACACTCTTGATGGCATGTTCTAGAGGAGATAGCAGGCATCTAGATAGTTACGATGTGTTTGGGAGACATGTTAATGATTGTTGTGCTGAAGCATTAGCCAAGATGCCTAATGTAAACTATTGTCATTGCATAGAAATAGAAATTGGTTAAATTTGATTATGCAATGTCACTGATCATCAGACGAGATTTGACTTATAGGGAAAAGACCATATGATATGGCCTACAAGAGAAGGATGATGAGACTTGTTCCAGTGATGGACACATGAATCTCGTTGATGTTCAGCAGGAAGCTTCTAGGAGTATGACTCTCAGCCTAGAAGGATGACTCATAGGAGTGCAATTAGATGGAAGCCATGCAAACAAATGATAACCTTCATGCAAGAAGGGAACCTTCGTGGGATACAGTAAGTCTTCAAAGGCGTACAGAACCTACATCTTAGGATCAAGACGGATTGAAGTCAGCAAGGATGTGTCCTTTGAAGAAAAGATGGTTGTCAAGAAAGGCAGAGGATCAGACATGGAGATCGATGATGAGAAAATGCTATAGCCAAAGGAGATGAGATCATCTCCCCCCTCCTCCAGTTCAGAGGGAGTTAGCAGAGAAGGATGAACCCAACGATCCCATTGATCCAGTTAAGACAATTGATGTTCCCAGAGATATTGCAGTAGGCCGAAAGAGGCCTATATGGGCACATCAGGCTTTGCAGGATGCAGAGGGGCATGAAGCTCCACATGGTACTTTCCGAGAAAGTAAAAGACCTCGGAGATTCTCTAGTTATGTAGCATTGATGAGTCACATCATTGACTAAGAACCTACCACTTGTGAAGAAGCATCCAGACACCATGTTTGGAAGGATGCCATGGTGGAAGAATACCAATCCATCAGAATGATGTGTGGGAGGTTGTGCCAAGACCTGAGGGGAAGTCAATAGTGACTTCCAAGTGGTTATAGAAAATCACGCATGGAGCAGATGGCAATGTTGAAAAACACAAGGCTAGATTTGTGGCCAGAGGATTCTCTCAGAAAGAGGGAGTTGATTATGATGAGACATTTGCTCCAGTGGCTCGATATACTTCCATCAAATCGATCATTGCTATTGCTTCAGCTATTGGATGGAAGTTGCATCAGATGGATGGCAAGACAGCCTTTCTCAATGGTATTATTGAGGAAGAAGTATATATTGAACCACCAAAATGGTTTATTGTCCATGCAATGGAGTCTCAAGTATGCAGGCTGAAAAAGGCCTTGTATGGACTCAAGCAAGCACCTCGTGCTTGGTATGGACGGATAGACGAACTCCTAATGAGTTTGGGATTCACCAAGAGCGATGCAGACCCCAACCTTTACTACAAGGTTGTGGATGATGAGCCACCGATTTTGGTACTATATGTTGATGACCTATTTCTCACTGGAAATGAGAAACTTATCGTATGGTGTAAGAAGAAACTTGCCTCTCAGTTCGAAATGAAGGATCTTGGATTGATGCATTACTTCTTGGGATTAGAAGTATGGCAGAGGCAGAAGGAGATTTTCCTAGGTCAAGGAAAATACACCATAGATATTCTGAAGAGATTTGAAATGTTGGACTGCAAGTCCATGGCTACTCCAATGGATGCAAATTTGAAGAAGCTGAGGGATTCTGCGTCAAATTCAAATTTGATTGATCCCACTATGTATCGCCAGTTGATTGGATCCTTGATGTATTTGACGAACACCAGATCAGACATATGTTTTTCTATGAATGCTCTCAGCCAGTTCATGTGCGAGTTGAGGTAGATTCACTAGATTGCTGCAAAACATGTGCTCATATACTTGCGTGGCACTGTGGGATATGGCCTAAGATATGCTTCAGAATGTGACTTGAGATTGCAGGGGTTTTCAGACTTATATTGGGCCGGATGTGCTGCAGATAGAAAGAGTACTTCCGGATGTTGCTTTAGTTTGGGTTTTGTAGTGATTTCCTGGTGCAGCAGGAAGCAGAACTCATTAGCACTCAGTACTCCACAAGCTGAGTATATGGCTGCTAGTACAGCAGCCCGAGAAGCAGTATAGCTTCGGAAACTCCTTGCAGGATTGTTTGGCCAGATTCCAGAGCCAACCGTGATTCACTATGATAACCAGAGTTGTGTGCAAATGTGAGTGAATCTTGTATTCCATGACAAGTCGAAGCATATAGAGATTCGGTATCACTTCATTTGTGATATGGTATAGAAAGGTGCAGTCGAGTTACAATATGTTCCGACAGATGACCAGACTGCAGATGTTTTCACCAAGCCTCTTCCCAGGATAAAGTTTGAATACTTTCGTGGAAGTCTTGGGGTAGAAGAGAACATGTCCCTCCTTGAGAGGGATAGATGACATAGAGATGTTTACCCTGCTTTCACCCAGGTGCCTCTACTTGTCTAGGTTCTTAGCCAGGTATGGGAGCAATCCCATTGACAGATGAGACGGACAAGTAGTAGATGGCTGGGTTAAACACAGGTGCCTCTGCTCGTCCAGGTTCTCAACCAGGTATGGGAGAAATCCCATCCGCAGATGAGACGAACAGGTAGTAGATGGTCATGTGATGCTTGCACAGGTACCTCTACTCGTTCAGGTTCTCAGCCAGGTATGGGAGTATCCCATCGACAGATGAGACAAACAAGTAAAAGATGGTAGTGCACCTCTGCTCGTCCAAGTTCTCAACCAGGTATGGGAGGATCCCATCGGCAGATGAGACGGACAGGTAGCAAATAGTAAAGCAAATGGTAAAACCTATCTCTCGGACATCCAGGTAGGAGGGAGAGACTACTCTTGGACTCACCGAAGGACTAGATGACACCTCTCGAAGGACTAAGACTGTGTTGACAACCTTTTGTATGTATAGAGATGATCGAGACAGCATAGATGTACAGATGAAACCCAGATGATCATGATGTTGATGATGACCGAGGAATATCTTCCTTCATGAGAGGGAGTGTTATATTTTATGAAACTCCGGATGATATTCTTATTATATTTTATTGTAATTATTTGTACCTCCTACGGGAGTTGATCTTGATGTAATTAATCATGTAAACCCTAGAAAGAACAATGTAAACCTTGGGGAGAAAATTAACTAAAGAAAATAATTATTAAATGTATTTTTATATTCCCCCAAGACAAGTCGGCCCAGTCAAGTTAGACAAGTTAGTCCAGTTAGGGAAAAGGCCAGTTTGGCACTTGTATAAATAGAGGGAAAGCTAACTTCATTTGTACACTCACTCAACCAAGCAAGTTCGCACCACTTGGAGAGAGATTCGCATCTGCAACTAGGAGAAGATATTTTGGGGTTTCTACTTGGAAAGTTCTTCCACCTTTTCTCTCTCATCATTGTACTTTGTTCTCATAATTGTTCATCTCTATACGAAGGTTGTTGGGTTTTCTCCCAATTGGGTTTCCCAGGATAAATTCTCGTGTTCTTTGTTTCTGTGCTTTGTCTTTCTTCTAGTGATCCTATTGATCTTATGCAATTGAATTATAATGCTATAATTGTATGAAAATCTAACAGGAGGAGCTACAGAGTCATCTTGAAGGCTGCGTTGCGTGACTCCATCAAAGCCTGAGCTCTATCTCTGCGTGAGCTATATATTTGCACGAGACATATCCTCGATTGGATTTTGAACACTTCCACAGCTGAAATCAGTGCATTTAACAATACTCATGGTAAAAGATGAATGTGTGGCTACCTCTCTATGACCTAAATTCCACGTAGTTTTTGAGACCTCGTTGTGTGAAGAATATCTTTGCATGGGGCACGTGTTGTATTTTTGTGCAAACTCTTTTGGAGCAAGTAAACTGTGCATTGGAGTTGTTGATGCATTCATGTATCATTGAATGCCATCGTTGCTGCAGCGTTGAAGAGATCGTTGGAGTGACTGCATTCTTGTATCCTCATTGGTGCGTTAGAGTGATACCTGCCTTCTATTGTGCTGGCTGCTTGGAGCTGAGACAATCCTAGCATTGGATAGTCGGAGCTACTGCTGCGTTAGTGCATGCTTTCTCCACAAACCCTTACTGCGTGGAGCTCTCTATGTGTTGCTGCTGCGACAGAATTCTTGCTACTATGTTTGAGATTATTACATCTGTTGAGGTCGTGGATTTAAGGACATTGTACCGTTTTTGTTGGTTCACATTTTTGTCTAACGCATCAACATAGAGACTGTTTTTTTAGCAGCAGCCATCACAGATCTTTGTGGAAAGATTCAACTTGCAGTAATCGGCACATATATGACTGCACTGTAAAATACATGCGTGTTTATGTGGCCTAGTATGATAAGTTGGACACTACACAACATTTTATTAGTGAAGCACTATATTATTAAAAAATTTGGATGTCTCTTTTTATATACTCTAGAGTGTAAAGCACATTTAACATAGATTGTAGAAGAGTGTGTTCAATGTAGTGGAGCTTGCAGAGACCACATTATAAAGGATTGTTAACCTGCACATTGCATTCAGAAAGACTGTGTTAAGCATTGCAGAAACTGTTGCAGATTATTGCAGAGATTGAATTCACTCTAGTGAAGCTTGCAGAATTCATAGTGTAAGACTAGATTGCAAACTGTTGAAGATATTAGGAGAAAAGAAATTGTTTATTTCTGTTTTGTGTACAGAGGCTTAACATCGCATCAAAGTTGAGCATCATCAAAGAAACCAGGGTGCTCAAATCTAGAGACATATTTGCATTTGTAGAGGTAGAGTCTTCTTTTAAAGACCAACTCAGTTTCAAATTCTACATTGAAACTTGTAAACCTAAGTTGCACGAAACAGGGAAATGGGAACGAAACGGGGAAACGAGGAAAAGTTGGAAACATGACACCCCCAAATTTTGAGAATGGGAAACACGATATATATATATATATATCTTCCAAATGGAAAATATCCATCACTCTAAATACAGAGTGACATTATGATTATCATTATCATTCAAAAAACTTTGCATCATAAACTTCCAGTCTTCTGCCTTAAAGGCTTAAATGGATCATAATAATGTTTTTACAATCTACCAATTGCTCATAGCCGAGCATTACCTTCCTTTTCAATCTGCCTTTGCAGAAAAATTCTTTTAAATTTTGCTCAGCGCGAACTCAATCATCCAACATATAGCAGCTGCGCGGACTATATCTATATCTATCACTTTTCCAGACGTCCATCCTTCTTGCCGCTTAGTTTGTGTCCCAAAAGTCCTTACAGGCATACCTATTGAAATACAATTTGGTTGTTGACAATTTCCTTCACCTCCATTATGCCTGGAGGGAGAGCAAGGGCCCTTTTAGAGAGCTTGTCAGCTTCAGAATTTAGCTCTCTCTATATATATGAGCAAGGACAAAATTATTATAAAACATAAACCATAAATTATTAATTACATTTAGTTGCAAGCAACATTGCCAAGTGATAAATGTTAAATGATATAGATAAAATTTAAATCATACATGTAACATCACATTTTACTCATTAACCCAAGTCTATATCATTTCATTCATGCAAGTAGTAATATCGAAAAACAACCTTTATAAACGAGGCTATATACTATATATCCAAAATTAGCCTTTATGTACGAGGCTGCAAGTACAATGTATCAAACTGTGAACAATGAACATACTAACATAGAAATAAAAGTAAAACATGATCTCAACCTCATACTGATAGTCACCCTCATCTTCATAGTCTTCCTCAAAAATAGAACATGAAGCATGCTCAGCAGCAGAATGTAGAGTGGAAGAAGTATTTCCAATTCCACTTCTAGGTTCCTCAATATTTAGTGCAACAAGAGAGAGGTCCAAGTCAATAAATTATGACTCGACGTCCCAATCTACACAAGGCACATTGCAATATTCTGGGCCATGAGTGCTCAAGTCGCTTGTGCGAGGAGAGAATGAAGTAATGTTCTCTCTATAACTTTCTTCAACCCAATTAGAAGCATATAGAATGAAATTTTATTTTAAAATTTAATGTATTAACCCTTAATTATTGAAATCCATGGGCGGAAAGAGACATTATGGGCTGGTTATTTAACTAACGGACTTTTATTTGACAGGAAACTCATCGTACAAGAGAGGAAACGTGGCAAAAACGCGTTTCCGTCTGTATGGATGTGTTTCCCATACATGAAACGTATTTTGTATGGACAGAAACGAGTTTCCGAGTTTCAACAAGTTTCGAAGGGTGAAATGGGTGCCAGACCTGAGTTTCCTGCAACTTAGTTGTAAACTGTGATTTTTTGTAAGTTCACTTTTTATTTTCTGAGTTGAGTTGTTTGTAAATGGGCGCATTCTCGACAAAGACCGACACCCTTTTCACTTTCCAATTTGATGAGTGTTTGTAAAAGGGTGGAGTTGCAACAATCCCACAGCTTGTTGATTGAGTCAATTTTGGACCTACCTGCACAAGGAGGCCTCACACAGTCCTCATAATGTCTCAAACTGATAAAATATTAGAGTTACTGAACACTCTAATACTTACTACTGTATACGACTCAATCACAATTAACAACGAAGCTCTCCAAACTATTATCACCCAACTGCAATATTCAAAAGCCAAAGAGGACGATGTACAGCAAATGAATCAGCATCCTAAACTAGTGTTTGTTCAGAACAACCCTCTCATTGAATTCCTATCAGCTGCCAACGCACAACCAAAAAAGTGAAATAATGTCAGAATATGTACATGTTTAGAGTTCGAGATGCCAACATTGTGATCAAGTTGGCCATATGAAAGATCAGTGTGTTGATCTTCATCCTTATCAACATTGCGGGAAGCATAACCATTCTTCAAATAGATGTTCAACACAAACGAAACCTACAAGATTGAATCGAGTTCTGACAACTTGCAGCAGAAAATTTTATTGCTTCTCATCTTGTACCTAACATGGGGGGAACATCATGATTTGATAGTCAGGCTTCAAGTTTTAAAGCCCTACGAATCTGATAGAAAGCAGTCACGACCTGCTACAAGCAAGCTGGAACAAGCGAGCCTGAGCCACAACCAGATTCGGATGCCAGATTCAGATTTGTAGCTAGAAGATAGAAAGAGAGCCATGCCCCAAAGCAGTCATGAGTTCGTGGTATTCGTCTAGTTTTGACACTCATAACCACCATGAGACTTTCCACTCCTCACTTTGTTCCTGTCAGGGGTGAATGATAGACCGTAAGAAACAAGCGAGCCGAAACAAGCAAGCCTGAACCAAGTCAATGCCATGTTCGTCTGAGCTCTAGAGTTTTGGGTCAGCCTTAAACCACTCACTTAGTAGAAGACTTCAGCTTTTGCTAGAAATCAGATGGTGGTCCCCAAACCACCCTTTTCTCGAGGAATTGTTGAGCCTTCGTTCCAAGCTCCAAACAGAACCTTTGAGCGAGAACCAGAGTTGTCACCAAGTTCGAGAGTTTTTGGTCAGCCTTGAACCACCCACTTAGTAGAAGACATTAGCTAGAAGATAGAAAGAGAGCCATGCCCCAAAGCAATCATGAGTTCGTGGTATTCGTCTAGTTTTGACACTCATAACCACCATGAGACTTTCCACTCCTCACTTTGTTCTTGTCAGGGGCGAATGATAGACCGTAAGAAATAAGCGAGCAAGAACAAGCGAGCCGAAACAAGCAAGCCAGAACAAGCGAGCCTGAACCAAGTCAATGCCATGTTCGTCTGAGCTCTAGAGTTTTTGGTCAGCCTTAAACCACTCACTTAGTAGAAGACTTCAGCTTTTGCTAGAAATCAGATGGTGGTCCCCAAACCACCCTTTTCTCGAGGAATCGTTGAGCCTTCATTCCAAGCTCCAAACAGAACCTTTGAGCGAGAACCAGAGTTGTCGCCAAGTTCGAGAGTTTTTGGTCAGCCTTGAACCACCCACTTAGTAGAAGACATTAGCTTCTATTGCTTCTACTATCCCTTTTGGTTTGTGGTTAGCCAAAACCACCAATTCAGAGAGCACTTATATCTAGCAAAAGATGTCAACTTCTGCAAGCTTACTTGGCAAATTCAGATTGTCAAGTTGGAAAATTGTCCACTTCCAAATTTCAGCTCTCTACTTGGACTCATATATACCCCTTCGGATTAAGGGGAGGGTTGTTAGAACCTAATCCGTCAGGTTAGGTGGAAATGAACAGTTTTGAGGAGTCCAAGGGAGAGCTTGGAAGATGAAACCCAAGCATCATCTTCAACATGTATTTATATGTATATTCTATCAATCAAAAAGTGTGCTTAACGCCTAATATTTTGTCTTGTTCATTATTTGATTGTCTGCCTAATGTTGGCAGCCTTACATGTCGGATGAAGCTGCATGTGATAAACGATGCTTGTTGAATTAGGGATTAGGGGTGTCATTATACTCTTATTGGAAATTAGGGCTTAGATGTGTTTGTTAGTTGTTCAATTTTGAGGCAACAGTAGAGCAGATGTTAGAGCACGGTATGTGGAACATTGTTGATTTTATGGCTTATGTTCAATAATAGAGGCTTATGTTCAATAATAGAGAGCAGACATTAGTCCATAGGATCAAAGACAGGCCCATTTGTTGATTTTATGAGCCCAGATCTTATTTTAGTCTCGAATAAATTTTTAGCAATTATTAACCAAAACACACCGAGTTCACAACAGAACACGCAGCAGAAAATAAACACAAGAGATCACACATTTGACACTTAGATTTACCCTAGAAAACCCCAACTAGGGAAAAACTAGCAAACAATAAATTTTATTAATAGAAAACCCCGGGCTCCCTTCCTGGGATAATGGTCCAAGACTTCTCTGGGGTTTCTTTGCCACAATCCCTAGGTCCTCCTCAAACAAGGACTTTAATCTTAGCGCTCCACGTCTCCTCTAGGTTTTGTCTCACACAAGCCCTAGTACCTTCCTTCCTTGTATCAACAAGTACAAAGACAAGCTCCAAGTCATCCAAGCAAAGCAACAGACCAAGCTCTAGGTTTTCTTCACTGCTCTAGTGCTCATGTCTTACTCTAGGGTTTACATTACTTAAAGCTTAGGCCTTCTTGCATCACACAAGTACAAAGACTCCAAGATAAACCCTAGTGCTAGCCTTCCAAGCTTCCTATCCATCCTAGGGTATGCATCCCAAAAACCCTAGATCTTCTTCTCCTGTCACACAAGCACCAAGACCTTTGGAGAATGTTACAAAGGAATATCAAGATTGCATCAACATAAGTTCTATGTTTTCTTCAAGCTAAGCATCACACCAAGCTCCAAGACACCTCTAGTCCTCCGGTGCTGCATATTCTTGCTCTAGGGTTTGCGTCACACAAAGTCTAGGTCTTCTTCTCTTGCATCAGGCAAGTGCTAAGACTCATGATCAACCCCAGTGATAGCATCCTATCTTCATGTCTCCTCTAGGATTCACATCACAAACCCTAGGTCTTCCTCTCTTGCATCACACAAGCACTAAAATCTCTACGACATATTTACAAAGATATAATAATGAGTACATTTCATGGGCCAGTCTATGGTGTATATCTACAGCCCAACTATAATGAGTAAACGATATAGACTGGCCCATTACCAGTATATTGCTTAGCAGATATATGCAGTATATTAGAATATTGAATAATGATTTATGCATATGAACTGATGATGATACAATAAGCCTCATGACTAAATACTTATATGCTTTGTCCTCAAAGTATAATGAATAGGTTTCTTTAAAATTGAGGATGTTATAGGGGCGTGACATGGTTTCCAGTTTGAGTGCTAACAAGGTTTTGTTATAGTGTGTGCATCATATTCTAAAGTCTTTTGACTTGGTTGTTTAACATGAAAACTCAATGATCATTGTTAAACATTATTACTATTATATCTTGTACATTTTATGAGCCAGTCCAAGCAATCTGCAACTCAGCTCCTTGATGGTGAACATGCAACGAGAACATGGACGAAGCAACCTGGTATACTAACAATCCCTTTTCCCATTCAGGGACTTTTGGACCTGTTATCACATATATAGTAGCCGGGCTACCATACATTATTTTTCTCATTCCAGTACACTATTCAGCCAGTTCCCTTGCATTTGAGATGCCGAGATGAGCATTTATATTGGATCACTATCAGATTGTGGACAGCAGCTATATTCCCCATGCCATGACTGAGTTTCAGGACACTCAGAGAGATGCCCGATATAGCCATTATACCATTGGTACAGAGCAGTTAGTAGTGCCCAGAGTTACAGCAGCAGTTCCAGAGGACAGATGATGGTACAGGTTGATGTGCATTCAGGTATATGACTCAGCAGGTATATTATATGTGTTATGGTTAGATTGCTTTTATACTTATTCTTATAGCATGTCTTAGCACTTAGTGTCATGATCTGGCGATCATATAGATACATGGACCTGGTTGACCTATTATTTATATTATATTGTCCCTACTCAGACTTAGAAGTTCACTATTCATACTCATTGGTACATACCCTCCTAAGGGAGAATAGAGGTGATCATTACACCATACTCTGGCTTGCTAGTGTTGGCTCCATCATTTCACTGTCTTCATCCATCCGTGGCCTACCTTCTAGATTATTACCCTGATTTGCTACTTGACTAGTGACATGGAGGACCTTTCCCCATTGTAGCCTCTGTATTGGATGAGCTTCCCTGTTTATTGTGTCTCGGCTCTGAGTTGGTGACAAAACTTACCTATGGTGAGTTGGAGTTCCTTGAGAATTCCCCCTAGTCACTAAAGTTGTGTTGGCTAAACCTGAAACTTTTAGTGCTGCCATGAATACAAAATCTGGAAAAATCAAATGCTATATCTTGTATATGAGAGAAATGCCAAATGAAAATGGCCATGAAAAATAAAATGTTATATCTTTTGGAAAAATAAATACCTAGGTAAACAAGTTGTCCATGACACACCTAGAAGTGCTCGGGTAAACAAGTGCCTTAAAAACACACCTGCAGCAGAAAGCCTAAAAATAAATGTAAATCTATGCAATGTGTTTGTAAACACACATAGATCAAGGCTATGGAAACCTCAGGCCCAAAAAGCAATGGAACTTAAATGTTATATCTAAACAATTGCTGGCCTTGTTTGTATTATGGATTGTGCGCATCAGTGAAGGTGAATAAACCCTCTTTAAACAACTCATCCATTTGTGAGACACCGCCATTCCCTGTGTTATTGCTCATTCAGTATATACTATGGTGTGTATTCCCTTTCCCTTGCCAAAGTGTCACAAAGTCAAGTCAGTCAAGTCATCCCTTAGCCTAGCCAGTTATTTCAGCCTTCACCCTTCACTAGCAAATTGATCACAACTATGAAGTGAGTATGGTCCTGAAAGTCTAGTCTGAGTAATAATAATAATTAACGACACTATATATTTGGATTTAGATCGCCAGTCATGATTACTCTGTGTTATAGAAGCTATTTGAATAAATTGTAAAGCATGTATTAACCTTGACACCTTGCAGCAGCTATGGATGATAGTCTGAGTTGTATTTGGTTAGTTTGACCATGGAGGACCATGGGACATGAGATGTTGGACCTTATGATGATATGGATAGATGATATATGGTCCATGTACACATACAGGATGATTCTATGCAGCAGCTACAAGGTTATGATGATGATTCTTGGGATACAGCAGTGTTTGGTCATTTACAGATCATTATTATTGGCCTTGTTCCGGTATATTGGATATTTATTTTGATCAGGCAGAGATTCATATGGTGTATGAGTACACATCTTGGATGGATTTGGACCTTCTGAGTCCAATGGGACAGTTTGTTTTCAGTTCCGGGCACTTACAGTGATGATTTAGCCTCAGTAGGCTGTCCTAGTGCAGTTTTGGTCTGTTGGAGGCCCTGTCGGAGCAGAGATGACTTTTATCCGGTTGACCTAGGGCGCTGATGATGGAGGGGGTGGTCCAGCCACTTGTTTTTACCATATTACCCCCCTCCCGGACACATCGGTGCCCTCACCTTGACAGCGCCATCACTCCAGGAGGCAGTTTGGGCAGTTTCACGTTTCCCGAGGCATTTCAGGATTGGTAGAAATGGCTATTGAGGAAATCGATTTGGGCTACTGAGGCAAAGTTATGGCATGGGATGATCAGTGATGATAGATCGGGACCTTCCACACCTCCTGCAGTTTCAGCTTCATCGGGGCCCGCATCCATCACTTATGGCACTTTCTGTGGATTTTTGAGGTCTTTTGAGGACCACGACTTCACCTTGGAGGCACGATTTGGTACATTCATGATTATTTATTGGTTATTGTGCCATGGGGATTGACCAAGGAGGGATAAAATTACCCCTTGGACCCACCATGAGCCTCTTATGATATTTTGTCATCATGATTCGGTGGGATTCCCCTCTCCTAGGGCGACTTTGTCCACTTATGTTATATTTTATGTGTGATCCATGTATTATGTTGTTGAGCTCATCTCAACCATTGATTAGATATTTGTATCTTTTAATCTTAGCCACTCACTCAAAAAGTGGTTAGGGTTTTGGTGCCTCTCCTTCCTATTTAAAGGAGAGAGCCTCTCATTGTAAAGTGACTTTTGGCTCTGGATTATTGGAATAGAAAATTATTATTGCATCTATCTCCAATGTTGTGGTGAATGTTTTTGGTGTTCGTTCGTTGGTTCTTCCTTTGCACTGAGTTATTGGAGATCTTGTTTGCCATATCTATTGTACCACGATTTTGCATCTACAGGTGGAGGCCGATTTGCTTGGAGGAGGAGGTATTGGTAGGGGAAGACTCTCCCTACTTCTTCTTTGGAGCTCTTCGTTGGTAACAGGGAGTATTACTGTCCCAGGACCTTCTATTTCATGTTACTATTTGCATTTCTCTTGTATTTCTTCCATGCTTGATCTTACTGATTGAATTTTATTCCTTGGTTTGACAGGTAGAGGAGGGCGCACTTGTGGACTAGGGCATCAAATTGGCAAGCAAATCAACAATCTCTCATTTGATCTCTGCGGGAATCTTCCTCAACATCAAGGCATCTCAACCACATCATTCAGGTATGATCTCAAGGTAAGTTCTATCTCCATAGTCTATCCAATTGTCAAAAAAACACTTAAAACCCTAATTAATCAAAACCCCAATTTTGCATTTTCTTAGATCTACTGAGATCTAGTGGGTTGTTGGGCATGATATTGAAAACCCACCTCTATAGCATCCACGGCATCCCGGATCTATAGTTTGGTGAGGATTGGCTTCCATTTGACCCCTCTCCCAAGCCAACCTAGCTTCTCCCAAGGAAGGCGCACTTCACCATTTGAGCAGGTTGACATAGATCTAAGCGATGGGTGTTTGAGATTCCACTTGATTTGACATCTACACATCAAATAACATACACCCAGGTTGTCCCTTTCTTGAAATTCACCTTGTGGGCCCCATTCCACATTTTAAGGGATTTAATCCCCATTTTGGACCACTTGGAACACTTAAACTCAGATCTACAAAGATCTAACCGGTGGATTGCCACGAAATTATAGATCCATACCCCTACTTGACTGATCTACCCGGATCTAAAGTTTGGATGCCATCCGACATGATTTGACCCACCTAAACCCTGATTGAAGCCTCCTTAGGGAAAGTCGCACCACCTTGGAGAAGTGAGTTCACTCACTTCGAGGAACTGGGTACTTGAGATTTTTGGAGATCTAAAACCGGAATAATTCAAAACCTAGGTCTAGACTGTCACTTTGTCAAATCTTGCCTTGGGGACTGCATTCCTTATTTTAAGGGATTGTGGTCCACTTGGGTCAAACCTAGATCTAGGCACATTTAACCATCAAGACCAATACTGTCCACTTATCTCATGTTGTAGGAGTCCTAAACCATAAGTCAACCCTACTTTGACTCCACTTCCCAATTCCCAAGGCACTGGTTTATCTCCGAGACAACCCAACTCTCCTAGATTGTTGGATTGACTTGTGGTTTGACTTTTGCATGGTGAACTATACCCCTAAAGCTATCATGAATCATGGTCAAGCTTGTCTTATGTACTAGTTAGCCCCAATACATCCCTTAAAACCATCCTGCATTGGACACAGTTCCCAAGGCGGTGGATCTTTTGACATTGACCTAGTACATTCATCCTAGATCTATCTTCAAACATTATAAGTCACTCTTACATCAACTATGAACCAAAGCTATACCTATTGAACCCCTCACTTGGCTTGTGACTTTACCCTTAGGTCTAGGATAAACCATACACCTAACTTCACTTAGAAATACCTTGATTTGGTGTCTTGGTTTTGATCTCTCCTGTCGGGAGTAGATCGGGTCTCCCCCTTTGTTGTCTGGGCTAGATAACATAAAGAGAAGGTTGCCTCGACTGGCGTGACAACCAATATTGGAGGTCGAGGTGATCGTGGTTGCACCTTTTGAGTTGCCCTTCCCTATTGCCATCCATGACTGGATCCATCCATAGGGGTAACTACATCTTAGGTGATAACATTTTGGCGCCGTTGCCGGGGAGGCAATAGCTTGCCCTAGTCCTTCCCGCATATATAAACGACACATATCTTGGTAGAAGAGTTAAATCTACCTGGCGACTCCCAATCGTGACTCCGCTGAGGAGCGAGCTCATTTACATCCTTACAACACAAGAAGTAAAGTAAACTTAGATCAGGTTGAAGGAACTCCAATCACCTATCGTAAAAGAGATCCTAAAGCACAACCATCAAACTTCCTTTGGAAATTGGTTAACGATTCTCCAAACAGAACTTTAGGATCCCCTTTGATCAAGTCGGTTCCTCCCTCATCACCTAGTTCAAACTTAAACACAAACTTACCAAATCCAATGGCCGGAACAAACCCGGGAAACCAGAATGTTCCTCCACCACAAGCCCCTAGGATTTTTGGAAGAAAGGCAAAACCATCTCCTTTAGACTTTTCCCAAATCCAAGGTGCACCCCACGACATGCCTGAAAAGTATTTTGAAAAAGTTCCCAGATTTGATGGAGTATCTGCTATATCAATTGAAGACCATATTGATAAAGTATGGGAACACATGGAAGCATATGGAGCATCTGAGGAAGATGTGTTCATGAGGGGTCTCCTGGCATCCTTGGAAGGGGATGTTAGAAAGTGGTTTGATAGGTTGCCTGCCTCATCCATTGATGGGTATGATAACTTTGTCAACAAGCTAAACAGTGAGTGGTCCCGAAAGTTAGATGGGAAATTTCTCTTACACCAACTTTTTGACATCAAGAAAAGAGAAAATGAAACAGTCCATGAGTTTAACATAAGATTTGATAAGACTGTAGCTGTTATCCCCGAAGAAATTAGACCAAAAGATCAAGCAGTTGTCATTCACTACTTGAATGCTTTCGAGGGATGGGTTGGTTATCAACTAAAGGATAAAAACCCAAACGACTTAAAGACCGCTCAATCAAATGCTAAGATGGCTGAGCAAAATGTAGCATCCATGGGGAAACAAAACTTCTTTGATCAATTTGCCCCATCCACTTCCAGATCTGACCCTAGACTTCGAAAACCAAAGGAACCTGTGAGTGTGCCAAAGGAATCCAAGGACACATTAGAGGTCATGCAAGAAATGATGAAACAATTAACGGTCCTGACTAAGAATGTGGCAAGTTTGAATGACCCTGAGAGACATAGAAATCCTTACGGCCCTAAACCTTACTGGAATAATAATAGGAGGCCTGATGGGGATAGGGATAGGCGACGACCTGAGTATCCAGAAAACTCTGAAAAGAAGGAAGTCAATTGGTGTGATGAAGAAGAAGAGATACCCTCTGACACCATTGACCATGATCACCAACCAGAAAACATCAACTTTATAAATGACTTATCTTATGATGAAGACTTTGGAAGAATCCTTTTAGAAGAAGAGCCATGGGAGCAAGAAGATGATATTATTGAAGAACCTAGCTCCACATGTTGTGCCTTAGAACTCTCAAAACCTAAAGAGCAACCAAAGTATCAAATCTACAAACGAGGAACTACCTCCCAACCTTCTTTCCTTGATAAACATAAAAAGATTGATGAAGATAAAAAGGAAGAAGAAGATCTTGCCATAAATGATTATGATCTTAAGATTGATATGAAGAAAGAGCTAAGCAAGATAATGTGTAATATCCCTGTCACTGAATTAATGAAAGTGCCCTCTGTTAGATGCCAGGTAGAGGAATTTTTCAATGGTATTGGCCAAGAGAAAACTCCTGAACCGGTCCTAGAGTCATGCCATATCCAAAAGCTTAGTGGAACACAACCTAGTGAAACAGAGAAGGATCCACCAATAAACATCCATTCAGCCATTTATGAAAGAAAAAGCGGTGGTCACTCCCCCTTTTACCTCACCTTGCACATTCAAAACATGCTCCTTCATAATTGTATGTTGGATTCTGGAGCAGCGATGAATGTTATGCCTTTACAAGTTATGAAGGAAATGGGACTTGAAGTAACTAGACCTTATGGAAATGTCTGTGGTATAGATTCCCGACGAGTACCGTCTTATGGTTTGATTAAAAACCTTAGGGCTGACCTTTTCGCATGTTCAGACATTTCTACTATGATGGATGTAGTTGTCATTGATTTACCCCCAGCATATGGAATGCTTTTATCTAGAAAATGGGCAGCTGGCCTAGGTGGATACCTTATGATGGATTTATCATTTATTTGTGTTCCCAACCCTGATGGAGCTTTGATTCGGGTTAACAGAGAACCTTGCTACAATGAGCATGTTGAGTCTTTTGATGAAGGGTTAAAAAACACATACGGGGATGAATTGTTAAATAATGCCAAAACTAACCTTGTTGAAAATGAGGATGAATTATATGAAGTTGATCAAAATATGTGTATGGTCATGGAAGATTCTGATTCTTTTTGGGAAGACAAGCAAATGATTGAAATAATTAGAAATGATGTTGTTGAGGAAATAGATGAATTGGGAGGACATGAAAATCAACCCCAAGATCACGAACAAAACAATGAAACCATTCAAGAACCTGCTATACAAAATCACACACTTGAAGGGGTTGAGGATGGCATAAGAAATCTAGGAAGAAATGAGAGTCTGCTTGATGATCAAAGCATGGAACAAATTCCCCCAATAGAAAACCTCCATGAGGAGAACATTGAAAACCCAATACATGAAGATGAGTTTGATGATATTAGGAGGGGAGAAAGAATTCCTTTCACTGTTAGGGAGTGGTTTGCCTTGACCGATCACAATAGAGAGAGAGAAAGACAAGGGCTTGCACCTATTTACCCATGGGAAAACAATCTCGCAAACTCTACTAGGGTTGGAACAAATGAAGAACCTGAAGCCATTTATTATTCCGATACAGAAGATTCTTTATCTCATTTATCTCTAGAAGACGGTAGCTTTATTCAAGTCCATGATAACTCTCTAGGTTGGGAAGAGGATGCCCTAATTAATGATGCTCCTGAAGGGGACTATAATTTAAATAACCTTGCTATTTTCCAAACTCCTTCAGAGCCTCAAAGCCATGCTTTATCTACATATCCGCATATCCCTAGTTTCCTCCTACCATATGAGTCATCTAGTCAGCATACTCATGATCTTTCTCACATTCCTACTTCCTCCACATTTCATCCTGAGTCATGTTCTCCCAAACTGGAAAACATGGTCATTCCTGTTCCTTCAGGGGAAGGTTCTAGTCATAACACTGTCATATTTAGAGAGCCACCTCCCTTGGAAGAACATAGAGATTTCTTGACCGTAGGTGAAATTGTTAAAAAAGTTGTGTCTCCCCATGGGGAAAATCCAGATGAGGTAATCCAAGAAACAAGAAGGGAAGTTAGGGAAATCCTTATTGGCACAATTGCTATTTCCTTAGATGGTGGTCCATCCAGAACTGATGCAGTTTCTTCTAGGAGAAACTCTAGGATTGTCACACCTCAACCGCAAAACCCTGCCGAAATCCACCCCATGCCTATTCGTAACATTGGAGTTATCCCTGAGTCAGTCAATAGAAATAGGTTTCCTACAGGAAGCCAAGTCATTATCCCCAACCATTTACTGCATGTAAGATCAGGACAAGCTAATGACTTATGGGTTGGACCTTTCACAGTAGAGCGATGCATTGATGGCATGTGCTTTCTGACCACTGGTAGTGGACGACGTATTTTATATCCTGTCCATCAGAGGGACTTGAGGGATCACATCCCTGATCCCACATAGTTGGGATCTCTCCGCTTGCATTGCCTGGTAGAGTAGGGTAGGTAGGAAACCAAATAAGCCTACTTGGGCAGTAGTTAGTCTTTTCAGCCATTGAGTCTGGCACCTTTTTAGTCTCTAAGCTCTTTTGAAAGCTCCTAGTTTAACTGAGTACCTGTCACTTTTTCTTTTCCTGCACAATAAAACTCAAATTTTGCAAATTATGTTAGTAATTTAATTTACTTTCTGCATTTATATTTTATGCATTTATAGAGTAGATTTTATTTCAGTTGATTTTATATTTTTCCCACACATGCGGCATGAGGTATTTTGTTAGATGTTTGTGAATGCAGAGAATAGGTTGCAAAAATAAAAGCTGGAAATAAAATGGTAGAGTGCTGGATCGTGGATTCGAGTAGCAGAGTTCGAGGACCAGAGATTCTGAGGTTCTCAAGCGCTCATTTCAGCAGAGCACTTGTCCCAGCCGGAGCCAGATGTTATCACATATATAGTAGCCGGGCTACCATACATTATTTTTCTCATTCCAGTACACTATTCAGCCAGTTCCCTTGCATTTGAGATGCCGAGATGAGCATTTATATTGGATCACTATCAGATTGTGGACAGCAGCTATATTCCCCATGCCATGACTGAGTTTCAGGACACTCAGAGAGATGCCCGATATAGCCATTATACCATTGGTACAGAGCAGTTAGTAGTGCCCAGAGTTACAGCAGCAGTTCCAGAGGACAGATGATGGTACAGGTTGATGTGCATTCAGGTATATGACTCAGCAGGTATACTATATGTGTTATGGTTAGATTGCTTTTATACTTATTCTTATAGCATGTCTTAGCACTTAGTGTCATGATCTGGCGATCATATAGATACATGGACCTGGTTGACCTATTATTTATATTATATTGTCCCTACTCAGACTTAGAAGTTCACTATTCATACTCATTGGTACATACCCTCCTAAGGGAGAATAGAGGTGATCATTACACCATACTCTGGCTTGCTAGTGTTGGCTCCATCATTTCACTGTCTTCATCCATCCGTGGCCTACCTTCTAGATTATTACCCTGATTTGCTACTTGACTAGTGACATGGAGGACCTTTCCCCATTGTAGCCTCTGTATTGGATGAGCTTCCCTGTTTATTGTGTCTCGGCTCTGAGTTGGTGACAAAACTTACCTATGGTGAGTTGGAGTTCCTTGAGAATTCCCCCTAGTCACTAAAGTTGTGTTGGCTAAACCTGAAACTTTTAGTGCTGCCATGAATACAAAATCTGGAAAAATCAAATGCTATATCTTGTATATGAGAGAAATGCCAAATGAAAATGGCCATGAAAAATAAAATGTTATATCTTTTGGAAAAATAAATACCTAGGTAAACAAGTTGTCCATGACACACCTAGAAGTGCTCGGGTAAACAAGTGCCTTAAAAACACACCTGCAGCAGAAAGCCTAAAAATAAATGTAAATCTATGCAATGTGTTTGTAAACACACATAGATCAAGGCTATGGAAACCTCAGGCCCAAAAAGCAATGGAACTTAAATGTTATATCTAAACAATTGCTGGCCTTGTTTGTATTATGGATTGTGCGCATCTGTGAAGGTGAATAAACCCTCTTTAAACAACTCATCCATTTGTGAGACACCGCCATTCCCTGTGTTATTGCTCATTCAGTATATACTATGGTGTGTATTCCCTTTCCCTTGCCAAAGTGTCACAAAGTCAAGTCAGTCAAGTCATCCCTTAGCCTAGCCAGTTATTTCAGCCTTCACCCTTCACTAGCAAATTGATCACAACTATGAAGTGAGTATGGTCCTGAAAGTCTAGTCTGAGTAATAATAATAATTAACGACACTATATATTTGGATTTAGATCGCCAGTCATGATTACTCTGTGTTATAGAAGCTATTTGAATAAATTGTAAAGCATGTATTAACCTTGACACCTTGCAGCAGCTATGGATGATAGTCTGAGTTGTATTTGGTTAGTTTGACCATGGAGGACCATGGGACATGAGATGTTGGACCTTATGATGATATGGATAGATGATATATGGTCCATGTACACATACAGGATGATTCTATGCAGCAGCTACAGGGTTATGATGATGATTCTTGGGATACAGCAGTGTTTGGTCATTTACAGATCATTATTATTGGCCTTGTTCCGGTATATTGGATATTTATTTTGATCAGGCAGAGATTCATATGGTGTATGAGTACACATCTTGGATGGATTTGGACCTTCTGAGTCCAATGGGACAGTTTGTTTTCAGTTCCGGGCACTTACAGTGATGATTTAGCCTCAGTAGGCTGTCCTAGTGCAGTTTTGGTCTGTTGGAGGCCCTGTCGGAGCAGAGATGACTTTTATCCGGTTGACCTAGGGCGCTGATGATGGAGGGGGTGGTCCAGCCACTTGTTTTTACCATATTACCCCCCTCCCGGACACATCGGTGCCCTCACCTTGACAGCGCCATCATTCCAGGAGGCAGTTTGGGCAGTTTCACGTTTCCCGAGGCATTTCAGGATTGGTAGAAATGGCTATTGAGGAAATCGATTTGGGCTACTGAGGCAAAGTTATGGCATGGGATGATCAGTGATGATAGATCGGGACCTTCCACACCTCCTCCTGCAGTTTCAGCTTCATCGGGGCCCGCATCCATCACTTATGGCACTTTCTGTGGATTTTTGAGGTCTTTTGAGGACCACGACTTCACCTTGGAGGCACGATTTGGTACATTCATGATTATTTATTGGTTATTGTGCCATGGGGATTGACCAAGGAGGGATAAAATTACCCCTTGGACCCACCATGAGCCTCTTATGATATTTTGTCATCATGATTCGGTGGGATTCCCCTCTCCTAGGGCGACTTTGTCCACTTATGTTATATTTTATGTGTGATCCATGTATTATGTTGTTGAGCTCATCTCAACCATTGATTAGATATTTGTATCTTTTAATCTTAGCCACTCACTCAAAAAGTGGTTAGGGTTTTGGTGCCTCTCCTTCCTATTTAAAGGAGAGAGCCTCTCATTGTAAAGTGACTTTTGGCTCTGGATTATTGGAATAGAAAATTATTATTGCATCTATCTCCAATGTTGTGGTGAATGTTTTTGGTGTTCGTTCGTTGGTTCTTCCTTTGCACTGAGTTATTGGAGATCTTGTTTGCCATATCTATTGTACCACGATTTTGCATCTACAGGTGGAGGCCGATTTGCTTGGAGGAGGAGGTATTGGTAGGGGAAGACTCTCCCTACTTCTTCTTTGGAGCTCTTCGTTGGTAACAGGGAGTATTACTGTCCCAGGACCTTCTATTTCATGTTACTATTTGCATTTCTCTTGTATTTCTTCCATGCTTGATCTTACTGATTGAATTTTATTCCTTGGTTTGACAGGTAGAGGAGGGCGCACTTGTGGACTAGGGCATCAAATTGGCAAGCAAATCAACAATCTCTCATTTGATCTCTGCGGGAATCTTCCTCAACATCAAGGCATCTCAACCACATCATTCAGGTATGATCTCAAGGTAAGTTCTATCTCCATAGTCTATCCAATTGTCAAAAAAACACTTAAAACCCTAATTAATCAAAACCCCAATTTTGCATTTTCTTAGATCTACTGAGATCTAGTGGGTTGTTGGGCATGATATTGAAAACCCACCTCTATAGCATCCACGGCATCCCGGATCTATAGTTTGGTGAGGATTGGCTTCCATTTGACCCCTCTCCCAAGCCAACCTAGCTTCTCCCAAGGAAGGCGCACTTCACCATTTGAGCAGGTTGACATAGATCTAAGCGATGGGTGTTTGAGATTCCACTTGATTTGACATCTACACATCAAATAACATACACCCAGGTTGTCCCTTTCTTGAAATTCACCTTGTGGGCCCCATTCCACATTTTAAGGGATTTAATCCCCATTTTGGACCACTTGGAACACTTAAACTCAGATCTACAAAGATCTAACCGGTGGATTGCCACGAAATTATAGATCCATACCCCTACTTGACTGATCTACCCGGATCTAAAGTTTGGATGCCATCCGACATGATTTGACCCACCTAAACCCTGATTGAAGCCTCCTTAGGGAAAGTCGCACCACCTTGGAGAAGTGAGTTCACTCACTTCGAGGAACTGGGTACTTGAGATTTTTGGAGATCTAAAACCGGAATAATTCAAAACCTAGGTCTAGACTGTCACTTTGTCAAATCTTGCCTTGGGGACTGCATTCCTTATTTTAAGGGATTGTGGTCCACTTGGGTCAAACCTAGATCTAGGCACATTTAACCATCAAGACCAATACTGTCCACTTATCTCATGTTGTAGGAGTCCTAAACCATAAGTCAACCCTACTTTGACTCCACTTCCCAATTCCCAAGGCACTGGTTTATCTCCGAGACAACCCAACTCTCCTAGATTGTTGGATTGACTTGTGGTTTGACTTTTGCATGGTGAACTATACCCCTAAAGCTATCATGAATCATGGTCAAGCTTGTCTTATGTACTAGTTAGCCCCAATACATCCCTTAAAACCATCCTGCATTGGACACAGTTCCCAAGGCGGTGGATCTTTTGACATTGACCTAGTACATTCATCCTAGATCTATCTTCAAACATTATAAGTCACTCTTACATCAACTATGAACCAAAGCTATACCTATTGAACCCCTCACTTGGCTTGTGACTTTACCCTTAGGTCTAGGATAAACCATACACCTAACTTCACTTAGAAATACCTTGATTTGGTGTCTTGGTTTTGATCTCTCCTGTCGGGAGTAGATCGGGTCTCCCCCTTTGTTGTCTGGGCTAGATAACATAAAGAGAAGGTTGCCTCGACTGGCGTGACAACCAATATTGGAGGTCGAGGTGATCGTGGTTGCACCTTTTGAGTTGCCCTTCCCTATTGCCATCCATGACTGGATCCATCCATAGGGGTAACTACATCTTAGGTGATAACAGGACCCTTAAAACGACTTTGAAAACCTAAAAAATGCAGACTTCAGTGTTTGACCTGAAACTGGATAATCCAAGATCTACCAAACCTAGTCCCAAGCAATCATCTGGATCAGAAACTTTTTCAAAATTGCATTTTTAGTTGATGCTATCCAGTAGAACTACAAGACTACCCATTTTATGTCCACTACCATTGATTTAGATATAACCAAACCCTATGTAAATTCATGGTAGCTAACCAAACAAGCGCTAATAGAAGATGACAAAAACAAAACAGAACAAGTGGAAAAGAAAATAATAAAATATGAATAGTCCAATGAAGCTCAATTTAACAAATTAACAAAGACAATAGTGCTTGCCTTTGATAGGATGAAGTTGCCAAGCCATCTAGTGCAATCCACATAGTTTGAATGTACTGCAGCAATAAAAACCTGAAAGCAACTTGTTAAAATGAGGAAGAGAGAACAACAACAAAAACTAGAAAATCTAAAATCATCCACCAGAAGAAGCAAAGCCAATATGAGCAAAACATAGATACGGTGTCAAGATGTTGAAGATGTACTCACAGGAAACTGCACATACTTTGTCGGGAATTTTGATGGCAAATCAGTCCAAGTAAATGACTTCTCAACATAGGTCCAGAATTCTACACAAATTTGCCAGAAAAAATATCGATTGATAGTAGGACAAATTGGGTAGGCATAACATTCCATTTGAAAATAATAGTTAATCTCTATGAAATAAATTAACAATTTCAAATATCATAATATGCAATCTTTAAGTTGCGTAAAGTTTGAATTTAAGGTACATATGGCTAAAATGATATAAGCCCCAAATTTATTATCAAAATATATGTCAGTGAAATGTGACTTTTATGTCCATTGGGCTAGTCAAGTGGTAAGTGGAGTGATGAACATGTTCCCAAGGTTCAAATCCTACACCAAATGCACCACAAGGAACCTTGTGAACTATCAATCTCTGGATGTAAGCTTCAAGCACAGCATCCAATACATCTCTCTTCAAAAGAATGGGGTAGGACTATCTTTTGGTCTTTTCTGTGTTTAAGTAGTTCTCAAGGAAAATAATTCTTTTTTTAAATGCTGCTAACAGTTGTCCTTTCACTAAGTGGCTGCACTATGAGGAGCATTTTTGTGTCATCAAAATTACCCATAACATGCACCTGGCCACATCTGCACCCACTCTAAGGGTTTTGAACCCAGGTCATAGGGTTAATGTAAAAAAATCCCTATTCATTACTGAGATTGTTAGATTATTTCTGCAATTGTATATTGGAATATTGAATACTGACTGTATGCATGCTCTTCCAATACTTCTCAGGCAGCTTCCCATTAGTTCTCATCATGTTCGTGTAGAAAATGATCACCATATCACCTTTAGAGGATAGGGTCTGCCAATTCTGCCCTCTTCACGAGATCAAGGACAATTTTTGTATCTTTAAGGAGTCTTAAAACTTTCTATCCATTTTCTTCAGCTTCCCAAACAAGGAATGCTTGGCACTATATTTGAGGGAGGCCTTTGGACTTAGATCTCACTCACTCCACCCATCCCATCCCAAACCGGACCCTATCCAACCAATTTCAGCTTTCTTTCCAGTTTTCAGCAAATGAAAGTACCAAGAGACAATCAAACAACAGCACTACATCATCCATCAGATCCATGAGACCCCAGGAGGCCCTCCATGCTCGACCAGTGAGGCCCTTACGAACTTGTCGCCTCAAATCTCGAGACAGCTCTTAGCACACCAACAGTCAAGACATATCCTCCAGATATAGGCAACGGGTTGCAGCAACCCAACATCAAGACATATTTCAGACCAGATCTTTTGGTTCCTCTGACTAGTCATCTATTAAGAGTTTTTTTATTGAGGCCTAAAATTTTATGACCGATAGCATCAGGGGAAGTTGATCACCCCATAGGCAAGCCATCTCCCTTAACAGTATTTGGGTTTTCCTTCATCTGTCTCCAGTACTTGCAAGTAGCTGCACTATTTTTTTGTTTCCCCACTCCATGCTCTTTGGCTTTATACTTTATAACTTTTACAACATAGACCAGTTTTGTTTATATCATACCTTTTCTAGGAGCGGCCTTTGTGCTTCCACTTTGTACAACACACTATTGTACCTATTACCAGCTAAGTTGCACTTAGATGGTTTCAAGTGACCCTGTGAAGATGGAACAAGTTTACTTGTTCGTATTCAAAAGATCAGAAGTCCTAGCAGGACACCTTGGCCCTTTTTTTAATAAAATCACATGTCCATGCCCTGCGGGGAAATTGTAAAGAATGTTTTAGCATGATGGTTTTGTAACGGACTCGACTTTCCTGGGACTTAGATATCAGTCTGACTAGCCCAAAGCGTTTTTCCCCTTGTCAATTATATGTTGTTGAATAAACGACTTATAATTTTCAAGTTTTTCACTCATACCTCCAAAGTTGGGGTGGTCGGCATGATTTCTTGGCCCTAGGAGGTTATTAGAGCCCAAGTGTCAATGTATATTACCATGCTAGACATTAGAATTGAGTCGTATGGACATGTGCTAGGCCCCCCTAAGTTTTTTTTAAATTATGAGAAATAATTTTTCCCAAAACATTAGACTATTTTTTAATAGTTTAATTTGAAAAATTAAAAATGTAATAAAATTATAAAACTTTGGTTTGTGGGCAAAATTTGTCAAGTGGATGCTCGTTGTCCAAGCCAGAGCATCCACTAAACTCATAAACCCACTTATCCTAAGTTTTGAGTAAGTATTTATCTCAGAAAAATAATATTTACTCAAGAAACCCAAAAAGACCAATTTAATTGGCAAAAAAGACATAATAAAAGCAAAATCACAATCCCACAGATCAAGGAAATGTGTTGGAATCAAATCTCCTTTGATTGGCAATCAAATCAAGGAGAATATTGAGCAAATAAATGATGATTTGATTGAAGAATGGAGATCCACCAAAAGGTGGGGCGAATTTGGGGTTCGAGAGGTGTCAAGTGGAGGTTGAAAAGTGTCAAATGGTTGGAGAAAGGTGTCATTAACCTCCCCAAACCTCTCACAAATGTCAACAAGCCATTTCCAAGTGTATCAACTTATTTCTCCAAGTGTCAAAGAGGATTTCTCTTGGTTTTGCTATATAATGAGGCTTCATTCTCTCATTTAAACTAGTTCGAGTTGTGGAGAAGAAGAGTCTCCCCCTGTAGTTTGGGGTACGGGGGGAGAAATTTCTCAATTAGAAGAAAAACTGGCTAAGATGAAAAAAGAGGAACAGACTCGAGGACACATCGTGAATGATACCCCAAACTACGCAAATCCAGGCAATGACAAGACATGTCTTAAAGTGGAAATGGAAAACAAATTCAATAAAAGCACATCAATCTTGGACAAGATATTGAACGATCAGAGATCACCAGCAGACAAATCAGGACTTGGCTATGATAGGATAGCTGATAAAATCTGACACAACAAGTACAGTTCAAATCAAATGAAGCCATTTCAATTCAGGTATGATAGTTCCTTCTATGATTACAAGTTTCTCTGTTACACTGATAGAAGAAAGTTTAGTACATTGAATTGCACGAGGTGCAAATACAATGGACATATTGCAAAATATCGTCATACTATAAGATGTTATACTTGTGATGGTTTTGGACACGAGGCTCAATATTGTCGAAAAACAGTAAATTGTCCAGAAAGAAATACTTTATATGACATCAACAGTAAGACATGGACCGAGAAGGGAAGTAGTCAGGCACAGTATCAAAATGGTTGTGCGCACATGGAAAAGTGGGTAAAGTAAATTCATCGAGCATGTACTGCCGATGAAAATAATCCAAGTACGTCTCAAGCAACAAATGATTGTTGCCTATCTTGCTAATTTCCAAAAGGTTAAGTAAGATCCTTGAATTCAACGCATTATTCATTAGGAATTCAAGGAAAGTATTAGTATGGATTGCAGTCAAAAAACATCTAAAGTTTGTTGTATAAAGTCGCACTGATGTAAAGGTTCAAAGGAAATGTGCATATATCCGTAAAAGAAAGTAGCAAACACTGCCATAGTGAATTATTTGTGAAGATGTGTTTAAGTAAAATTGTCGCACAAAGAATTCATACATGTGATTGTTGAAAGAAGGGTACAAATAAGTATTGTTGATGACAAACAGAAATTCTGCGTAGATACAACATTCTTACATAATCGGAGTTTGTATTTACTATTATATTCAAAAATTGTTATTACAGGAATCAAATTACATGAGACCTTTGTCACGGAAATCAGAGTCGAAGTATCAAGAGGAAGCATGCTAAGGCCTAACAACGACTAAAATACAACGATAGAAGCTGTGTTTAACAAAAAATTGACAATTACAAAATCGACTTAAAGCCGAAGCTCAAGGTCCAACTATGCGACATGTTTGGACGGTTGTTGAGACAAGCAAAGTTCAAGATCCAGTGGAGTCTGCTCAACGAATTCAGAAGCTTGCAAGGTGGACAAAGTTGCAAGATCGAAAAAAGACGTGTTTGCGATACATTGCTCCATCAGAATCGAATTCAACAAGTCAAGCATTCGATTCTCTTCTTCAGAATTGACAATTCCTCTAAATTACTCTAGTTGACTTGAGATTGCATAAACCGGTGCATGAAGTCAGATTCCTTCATCTGGGATTGCCAAATCCCCATATCTACTTTCACCCTCGTAGATTCAACCTATTGCGACTAAACCAATGAACGAAGATTGTCAAACAAATTGCTAAATCTCTTAAAGTAAAAAGACATGGCAAATGAAGTCGAGATACTCAAAAGTGGACACTCAAAATAAGCTCGATAAGGAATGAACCAGGATGAAGAACCAAGCCATACACAGCTCATATATAGAGATGAAAGTTGTCCACCGTGCGCGACAAAATAAATTAAAGAGACGTTGAGGCTAACTGCATTCAAGACCACACGATTCGAGGCTGGTTGGAAGACGTCAAAATTAATTGCATGAATTAATAAGATTGGGCTAAAGGACAAAAAGCAAAAATCGAAAGTCTAAAAGGCTCGAGTACGACAATAGGACGTCAATTATTTCACACGAGTTATTAATCATGTCGAAATTGTTGTCAAGTTGGTTGACTGATGGAAATGTGTGCGACATCAAGGATGAATCTTTAGACGTTGTGACAAAATGTGTGAAGTAAGGAAGATGCGTGTCATTAATATCAATATTAATGAAGATGTGTTCAATTAATGACAAAAATTCTTCAATGTAGTAGATGCAACAGAAGGAAAAAATGAATGCAAAAAGAGGTCAGCATAAAAGCTAATGCAAAGCCGGAAGCACAAGGAACTTGCAGTTGCGCAAGAGCACTATGCTGCGACAAGAAGATGAGTAAAGAAGCATAAAGACAGAAAGAGTAATATGTGAGTGAAACAAAAGATCAAGTTAAAAGGAAATTGGCAATTGTACAAGGGGAGCATGTCTTTAACTGAGACAACGATAGAGACAGTGACAAATGTATAGGTTGCAGGGTGACTGAGCACTGCACACCAGCAACAACAAAAGGAAAGAGAATAGAGCGCAAAGACAGGGGGAGTAATCAAAGCAAGCAACTACATGAAGGCCATCACAAAGCCAAAGTATGAGTGCAGAGAAGAACCTAAAAGTGTGGATGGAAAGCACCTCTTTGCCATTGATGTCAAAGGGGGAGATATATCATGAAGGATGCATCAGTGACAGCGAACAAATACCATGAAGCATGCATCAGTAATAGCAAACTGCGCAGAAATGAAAAACAGCAGAAAAGTACCGATCGAAGGTTGCGCAAAAGAACAGAAGTTCAAACCAGTAAGAACAAAGGGGGAGTACACATAGGGGGAGCACTGTACTGTATGCAAACATAACAGAGGTATTCAGGATCAGGAAGAGCATAGCAAGGTGATGACATCAATGCCAAATAGGGAGATTATTGAACATTGGTTGTCATTGATGTCAAATGATGTCAAAGAGGACTTGGTATCCTTTTGTCAGTTTGAAGAAATATATGAAATCCAATTTTAAGTACATAAAAGCAAGTTTGATGAAGTATATGGAATCCAGGTTGAAGAAGTACATCTAGTTTGAAGAAGTATATGAAATCCAGTATGAAGAATATAAGGTACATGCGCAAGTCCCTAATCCATCTAGTCGTGGTACATCAAAGGTAATGTCAAAGAGATGGTTGGACTAGTCTCGGGAGTGCACAAGAGTATTGGGAGTAAAAGGTAGTTGAACATGTCTGCATGTCTCGAAAGTGCGCAATACCCACCAAGCGGAAGATGTATGCAAGTCTCGGAAGTACGCGAGACCCACAAAGTGATACAAGTCTCGAAAGTGTGCAAGACCCATCAAACAGAAGAGGTATACAAGTTTCGGGAGATGGTTGGACTAGTCTCGGGAGTGCACAAGAGTATTGGGAGTAAAAGGTGGTTGGACATGTGTGCAAGTCTCGAAAGTGCGCAAGACCCACCAAGCGAAAGATGTATGCAAGCCCTAGAAGTACGCAAGACCCACAAAGCAATACAAGTCTCAGAAGTGCGCAAGACCCATCAAACGGAAGAAGTATACAAGTCTCGAAAGCGCGCAAGAGTCTTGGAAGCAAGAGGTGGTTGGACAAGTCAAGTGCGCAAGACCCACCATGCGATGGTACTTCAAGCGCGCAAGACCCAACTAGTAGTGGTTCCCAAGTGCGCAAGCCCCACTATGCTAAGGACCACGTGTGCTCAAGACCCACAAGGCATGATACCTCAGTTGTGCAGATCAAGACAAGTAGCAGATGTGTAAGTGAACTTGACCGTGAAGAAAGGAAGAAGGGATGCTACAACCAACTTGTGGACACATGGTCTGCACAAAACAAGTATAAATAAGAAGCCAAGTTGGAAAGTGGAAAGTAAGCTTGAAGATGAACAAGTAGTATTCTGATTTGGCAAGCTTAGAATTATTGGGGTACCAATGGCTCGTTGAACCGGAACAGCTTAATCTAGCAAGAGAGCCAGATGCGCAACGACAGAATAGCAACACATCAGATGATGCACAGGATGATATAGTATATGGGCCAAGTGCATGAAAACAAAAAAGGCAATATTGCAAATGGTATGCATGAGGTCCCAATTTATAGGAGACAGATGCGCGAGAACAGAACAGTAACACAACAGAAGATGCGCAAGATGATGATGTTTATCTAATACAAATGTGCAAAAACAGAACAACGGAACAGAGTAAGATGCGCAGTGTCAATTGATTATGCAGAGCAGCAGATGCGCAAAACCAGAACAATATGTTGAACAGCGCGCAGTTTGTGGAAGTATATGAAAACTAGTATACAATATTAATGCAGTGATGTGAAGTGTGAGTGATGAACTGTTGATAAAGCACAAAAGAACAGAGTATTTAACAAGTGCACACAAAGGAATATATTGCAGTAAATATGAAGAGTGCGCAGATCAATAATAAGCAAAGAAGAATCTTCTACAATCATATCAGGGCACCAAGCCGAGGCAAGGAATAGGGAGTCGATGCTTCCTTCAAGTCAGAGCTTGTAAATCCAGGGGTTCGGTGCCTCCTTCCAGTTGGTGTTGGTAAATCAGGGAATTGGTGCTTCCTTCAGGTTGTAGCCTGTAAATCAGGGGGTTGGAGAGTCCTTCCAGTCAATGCTGGAGAATCTTGGAAGTTGGTGATTCCCATGAATGTAATCATTATTATATAAGAAAGCATTCCGTGGTTTTGGGCTTCCATGTCAAATCTCTGTTCTATGTTTTATGCATGTGTTGATGAATGACATTGTTTATGGTGAATGCAAAATATAATACAGTTTAAAATTGGTAAAAGTGAAATTTGTTCATAACTGCGTTTAATACTGATTCACCCCCCCTCTCGGTATTAATAAGTTTCCAACAAGTTCCATACACTCCACAGTAGAATGAGGCTGCGGAGAGAAAGAACCAGGCCATTGTTGGAGCAGTGAGAGCAATGCTTCATGATCAGAGTTTGTCTTTCTTTCTTTGGGCCGAGGCTTACAATACAGTTGTGTACATTCAGAACAGGAGTCCCCACAGGCCTTTGGGGTGTAAAACTCCTGAGGAGGCTTTTACAAGGAAGAAGCCTGAGGTTGGTCATTTTAGGATTTTTGGATGCCTTACTCACATGTCCCTCTAAGGAAGAGGACAAAGTTGGAGCCCACAGCAGAAAAGGGCATTTTTATTGGGTATGATGAGAATTCAAAGGCCTTTCACATATACATTTATGCCCAGAGGAGAGTTGTTGTGAGGCGAGAGGTGAGATTTGAGGAGAAGAGGGCCTTCAAGAAGTCTCGTGAGCTAGAGCAGGGATAGTAGTAATCTCCCACACCTCAAGGGAGCACTTCACAGAGTTTAGCTTCACAAATTACAGGGTCACGGGTATCTGGTGTGACAAGTCCACAGCTTTCAGGTGCTTTAGGTTCAGAGATACAGGTCAGAGGTTCCCCAGGTACTTATTCGGGGTCACAAGTTACTAGTTCACCAATTTCTAATTCACGAGGTTCAGGTTCACCAATCACAGTCTCACAGACCACAAGTGCTATTTCTTCTGGAGGATCGTCGATAGATGAGGATGAGCAGGAGTAGCCCCCCCACTTGAGACTACTTCAGGGAAGAGGAAGCCAAAATGGCTTCAAGACACCTTGAGGGAGGCTCAGGAGTTTGTGGGGAATCCCAAGAGACAGGTCCAGGAGAGTAGAGTTCCAAAGAGATTTTGCAGTAACATGGCTATGGTGAGTAGTCTATCTGAGTCTAATCCTGCTTCTTTTGAGGAGGCGACAGAGCATCGGGTATGGCGAGATGCCATGATGGAAGAGTAGTAATACAATTCCATCATGAAGAATGATGTGTGGGAGTTGGTACCGAGATCGAAAGGGAAGTTAGTGGTGACTTCTAGGTGGCTCTACAAGTTCAAGCATGTTATGGATGGCAACATCGAGAAGTACAAAGCTCAATTTGTGGCATGGGGGTTCTCTCAGATAGAGGGAGTTGATTATGATAAGACCTTTGCACTAGTTGCTAGATACTCTTCGATCAGAGCAGTGATCTCCCTTGCAACGGAGATGGGTTGGAAGATCCACCAGTTGGATGCAAAGACCGCATTTCTAAGTGGACTGATACAAGAGGAGGTGTATGTAGAACAACCACAAGGCTTTGAGATATATGGGAGAGATTCTCATGTCTACAGGTTGAAGAAAGCACTTTATGGACTAAAGCAAGCTTTCAGAGCATTGTACTCTAGAATTGATCCTTACTTGCTGCAGATGGGATTTCAGAAAAGTGAGGCAGATCCCAACCTATACTTTATTGAGGTGGGTGAAGATCCTCTTATTGTTCTACTCTATGTTGATGATTTGTTCATTACATGTTCAGAGAGACTCACTTCAGAGTGCAAGAGAGATCTTGCTTCAAAATATGAGATGAAAGCTATTGCGTTGATCTATTATTTTTTGGGATTGGAGGTTATTGAACTTTGGTGTTGTCATTGATGTCAAACAAGAAGCATAACGATGTCAAGCAAGAAGCATGAAGCCTTGATGCCAGTTTGAAGAAATATATACAAAACAAGGCTACCTAGCCGCGCAATATGGATGGGTACATGTCGCACATATACTGGGCTTTTGTGCAATAAGCAAGAATATCAAAGCGCGAAGAAGAGACCTAGTCGGCTCAAGTGCAATGTGTTGGGTAAACTTGACTAGGAAGAAAGAAGTAGCCGACATAAAGAAGGCCCTACTTGTGGAAACTTGACCAAGAAGAAAGAAGTAGTTGACATAAAGAAGTCCCTACTTGTGGACAAATCAATCTAATTGAGGAAACAAGTAATGATATAAATAAACCAAAAGATCGAAGTAAGGGGAGGTGTGTGCAATGGTAATGCAAAAGTATATCGTATTTTGGAAGCTTCGGTTTATTGGGGTATCAATGGCTCATTGATCCAGAAGAAAGAAACAGTAGAGAGCCAAGTGCATAGAGCAAAAAAGCAAAGCAACAGACAATGCGCAGAACCATAGCAGTGTACAAATTGAAGAGGTGCGTAGGATCAGAGCAGTAGGAGAATATACAGCAAGAGAACAAGAGCGCAGAACCGAAGCAGAGAACACAGTAAGTGGAGTAGTGTGCAGAACAAATAGAGAAGCATAGCGGTTGCGCTGAATTGAAGTAGAGCACACAAGTGCGCACAAAATAAAGTGAAACAGTGAACAAGACAACTGTGAAGCTGTGTGCGCAGATCAGAAAGTAATGTGCCTTTGGGACTTTTACTTCTATATCTCAGTGTGGAAGGACGAGGCAAGGAAAGGAGATTGCAGTCTCCTCTCAAATTGATGACAGAACACGGCAAGTTGGTGCTTGCGTAGAGGATTGGTATGCTCACAGGTTGGTTGGAGCCTGTAGTCAGCGAGTTGGTGCTTACATAGAGGAATGGTGTCCTCAAAGGTTGGTGCCTATAATCAACGAGTTGGTGCTTGCATGTGGGATTTGTGTCCCAATCAGATTGGTGTCAAAGTGAGTTGGTGCCCATATCATTGAAGATTGGTGTCTCCCATCTATCTATGTAATCCAATTTTGCATACATATATATAAAGTTACTTTTCAAATACTCTACGCACAGTTGTTTTTTATTGTTGTGATTTAAGTAGGAATTGGTGCATAATTTTTAAAGTGAAAATTTGTTTAATCTACGCATGATACTGATTCACACCCCCTCTCAATATCATTAAGAATTCCAACAAAGGTTTGGCATGAGCCTGGTCACATTTTCCTAGCGAAAGGAAAGTATGAAGTAGACATCTTGAGGAGATTTTAGATGGAGGATTGCAGGTCGATGTTCACACCTATAATAACCAACTAGAAGAAGCTTCATGCTTATGAGGGTGAGTTGGTGGATCCTACTTTGTATCGTCCGCTCATTGGCTCCTTGATTTATCTGGTAACTCTTAGTCAGTATATGGTTGAGTCAAGGAGAGTGCACTAGGTAGCTACAAAACATGTGCTCAGGTATCTTTATGGTACGGTGGATTATGGGCTGGACTATAGGAGAGGGAATGGAATTAGTTTGGTTGGCCACACGGACTCTGAATGGGCAGGTAGTGTCCCAGACCGTAAGCGCACTTTTGGGTGTTGTTTCAGTTTAGGGTCGATAGTTGTGTCGTGGTTCAGTCGGAAGCAAAACTCAGTTGCAAAGAGTTCTGCTGAGGCGGAGTATATGGCAACTAGTCAGGATAGTTGTGAGGCCTTGTGGCCTCACAAGTTATTGGTGGGATTGTTTGGTCAACAGCTGAGGCCTACAGTGATATACTGTGACAATTAGAGTTGCATCAAGATCTCTAAGAATCCAGTTTTCCATGACGGGTCGAAGCATATTGAGATCATATACCATTTCATTCGGGACCATGTTCAAAGAGAAGTTGTTGAGTTGTAGTACATATCCACTGATGAGCAGGTAGCAGATCTCCTTACGAAATCTTTGGGGAAGGGCAAGTTTGTTTTCTTCAAAGACAAGTTGGGAGTTGTGAAGAACACTTTCTCAGTAAAAGGGAATGTTGAAATTTGTAACTTAGTGCCTAGTCCAAAAGGGGAAATATTTGACATGACCCATGGCATTAATTTCATGTGATGTGAAGTTAATTTTCATTTTATGAGATATAAAGTGACTTTTTAAACATTTAATGAGAAGGGACTTAAATTAATTTTTTTAGTTGAGAAAAAGTGATTTTTTCTCAACCATGGATTAAATGACTCAAGATTCAATCTAGGTCCTTAGATCATTGAGTTGGTTCATCTACCCTCATTGAATGAATATAAAGGGCAAAGCAAGGGAAAAGGCACATTATTCTTCATGAGCATTTGGTGAAGAGAAACGAGAGAGAAAGGGAAGAGAAGGGAGAATGGGAGTGATTCCATACATCAGAGGCGGAAAAGAGCAGGCATACATTCCAAGGACGCAGGTACAAATTCCTAGGCAGTTGTAACTGCATTTAATTCAGTCCATACAGGCATTTTATGCAGACAGTCTGTACAACAAGTGAAAGACTAAGTAGCAACAGTGAGACACAAAAATTGTTAAGATTCAATATGCTAAGACAGAAAATATCAGCATTACATTCCATTTCACAACAATAGCATATACAAGATCACTGAAAGAACAACAAGCACAGCATGAACACAAGAGACACAGATTTATCCTGGGAAACTCTCATGGGGTAGAAAACCCAGCAAAGCTTCCTCAATATAGATGACCAGGAAATACAAAGATGTAAACCATAGACATGAGCTCCTTCTTCTCCATAGCAGATCTCTCCCTCACCTATACGCCAATCACAAGTGAGTGTAATGTGTGTTAAATGAGGAACACACCTCCTCTATTTATACACAACTTCGACTTGTCTTTTACATTAACTAGGTCGGCCCCAACTTAACTACTTAATATAATGTGGCAGGGCCGACCCCACTAGGGTGGTCTAATAACCCTTTAACCCACATGACTCATACAGTGTCGACCCCCACTAGGGAAGTCTAATAACCCAAGTTACCACATTCTCCACGGAGGAATAAACATCTCCGGATATACAACAAAGTCCCATCGGAGGAATGAAACATCTCCGGAATAACAAAGTACACAACATAATATTCTTAGAAGTTCAATATTTCAACACTTCCCCTTAACGAGAAGGATATTATAACAACATCTGCAGGAGCAAGGAGTCATCAACATCATACATGATACATCTATAAATCATTGGAAGCTTTCTTTATACATCATCAGTAACTCAAGCAGTTACTGGAACATCTTCAATATCTTCAATACTGGAACATCAAAATCTTCAATACTGAGTCTTCATCTTTTGCAGCACTCGAACAGCTACAGCAACATCATCAACATCTGGATCATCTCGATCAATAGTATCTGGATCATCACGTTCTACAACATCTAGATCATCACGATCTACAGCATCTGGATCATCTCAATCGACAGTATTTGGATCATCTCGATCAACAGTATCTGGATCATCACGATCTACAGCATCTGGATCATCACGATCTACAGCATCTCTCTCTATCAACAGTGTCATCTGGATCTCTCTATCAACAATGTCATCTGGATCTTTAGATCAACAACATCATAGCAACATACCCTACAATACACATGATCCAATTACGGGATGATCAATCCCTCTCACTTTAAGACATCTCTCATGTCTATGGACGATACAATCCAGATCAAGTTCCCAAGATGATCAATCCTTATCAATTTAAGACAAGTTCCATGTATATGGACGATGCAATCCAGATCAAGTTCCCAGGATGATCAATCCTTATCAATTTAAGACAAGTTCCATGTCTATGGACGATGCAATCCAGATCAAGTTCCCAGAATGATCAATCCTTATCAATTTAAGACAAGTTCCATGTATATGGACGATGCAATCCAGATCAAGTTCCCAGGATGATCAATCCTTATCAATTTAAGACAAGTTCCATGTCTATGGACGATGCAATCCAGGTCAAGTTCCCAGGATGATCAATCCTTATCAATTTAAGACAAGTTCCATGTCTATGGACGATGCAATCCAGATCAAGTTCCCAGGATGATCAATCCTTATCAATTTAAGACAAGTTCCATGTCTATGGACGATGCAATCCAAATCAAGTTCCCAGGATGATCAATCCTTATCAATTTAAGACAAGTTCCATGTCTATGGACGATGCAATCCAGACACATGCATTTTGAACTAAAAGCTCAGGGATGATGCATTCCTATCATCAATTCTCGGAGACAGATGTCTACAGATCAATTCAGGGGACCGAATTCCAGGGATGATGCAATCCCTCTCGTCTACTAGGGACTTCTTTCTCGGAGACATATGTCTACGGATCAATTCAGGGGACCGAAGTCCAGGGATGATGCAATCCCTCTCGTCCACTAGGGACTTCTTTCTCGGAGACATATGTCTACGGATCAATTCAGGGGACCGAAGTCCAGGGATGATGCAATCCCTCTCGTCCACTAAGGACTTCTTTCTCGGAGACATATGTCTACGGATCAATTCAGGGGACCGAAGTCTGGGGATGATGCAATCCCTCTCGTCCACTAGGGACTTCTTTCTCGGAGACATATGTCTACGGATCTCTTTTAGGACATGTGTCCAAGGATGATACAATCCACTTGTCAACTTGGAACCAATCTAAGGACCATTCATCGACCTCATCGTCGGTTTCACCAATACAGGTATCCACATCATCGACCTCACTGTCGTTGCAGGAAATCTCATCATCAGCGACCACATCACTCCCCCTTTCGAGGAGGGTCCTTCTAAACTACACCAAGCTTGTCTCGGAAATACTCAAACTTTACTCGAGACAGAGGTTTGGTCAATATATCAGCAACTTGTTCGTTAGTGCTCACATACTCGAGCTTTATAGCTCCTTTCTGCACCACATCCCGTATATAAAAAATATCGGATCTCTATGTGCTTTGACTTATCATGGAACACTGGATTCTCTATCATCTTGATACAACTCTGGTTGTCACATACGATCACAATGGGGTCCATCTCTAAGTCAAACAATCCCGATAACAGCTTCTGAAGCCATATCGCTTCACATCTAGCAGAGCAAGCAGCTATATATATATTCCGCTTCAGGTGTGCTGAGAGCCACACTAGACTATTTCCTGCTAAACCACAAGATCATGGCAGATCCCAGACAATAACATCTTCCCGATGTGCTCTTCCTGTCTGACACACTTCCTGCCCAATCAGCATTTGTGTAGTCATATAATCTGAAGTCATAATCTCCAAGATAACATAGATCAAAGTCTATCGTGCCCTTTAGGTACCTTATCACATGCTTTGCGGCTATCAGGTGAACATGCCTAGGTTCCACTAGATATTGACTCAAGGTGTTCACAGCAAAGCATATATCTGGTCTGGTATTCGTCAGATACATCAATGACCCAATAATCTGTCTGTATAGAGTCACATCCACTAACTCTGATGAGTCATCAGCTAACAGCTTCAAGTTGGAATCCATAGGAGTGGCCATGACTTTGCATTCCAACATATCAAATACTTTTCCTGGTTGAGAAAGATTCCTTCTGGGCCTTGCCATACTTCCAGAACTAGGAAGTAACACATCAATCCGAGATCTTTCATCTCAAATTTTGTAGCTAGCTTCTTCTTGCTTTCCATGATCTGTTTCTCATTCCCTGTCAGAAATAGATCATCCACATATAGTAATAGTATGACAGGTCCATCATCCATAACCTTAAGGTAAAGGTTAAGATCAGCTTGTCAAGAAGCTATCAATTCTCCCTCTGTGACTAAACATCATTCACACTCTGCATTGAGTGATCTTCTGCATATCTATCCATGCCATCTCCCGTCATATGGGTCTACTGATATGAGCCTCAAGATCATTCGAACTCTGTGGTGAGTTCCTTCTTGCATCCATATAAGAGAAGAATGTCATCTACATATAGATACCATCTTCAACCCTGTAGCAAAGGTTGAAATCCGCATCACCCATGGTGATCATTAAGCTCATCAAATGATTATTGATCCTGGGTACCCGTACAGAGCTTTCTTCAATTGAATCCTGGGAGTTTTCTCGATTTGCACTTCTTCTTCAATTACACCATTAAGAGAATGGTCTAGTCACTTGGAGCAAACATCTCGTCATGATCCTCTTCCTCTTTCTAAGAGAATCTTCTAGCCACGAGCCTTCTATAGTATGTTTGATTTGTAAGTCTTTTTGTTGAACATCCATCACTTGTTCGATGTTCATCATCTTTTTGTAGATCATATCACATGATCTTTCCTACAAATCAAAGTTAATTACATGATTAGTAATACTTCATAATCATCAAATCATGTTGACATGATAATCTACTATGCATACTGATATGATTCACATAGTCATGCAACTATTTTGACCAATACTTTGGCACAACACATTTCTATATCCTGTATGCATACAGTGGTTATCTAGATGCCTTCCATCTCTACCAGAACATACTATCAAGAGTGTGCACAGCTCTCAGCATGTCAGCAAAGAGGTTTCATTCTAGACAAGCAACAATGGAATGTTTGTCCAACTTACCCATCATATGCATATTAGTAGTATACTGTTTAATGCTATATGAATGCTCACACTATGCATGATATATTCTAGGAATCCAAATATGCATACAACTATTACGAACAATATCATTGACTATTCAGAGATTCAAATAACAACTCAAATACTTATCTTTTATGTTGAGTGGTTGCCTCCCGCTTGATCTCTATATGTCTTTGAACTTCTATTCATTCTGTACCACTATGCATGCTTAAGTGTGCACTAGTGTCATCCTCATGATCTCATACATAATCATACATTCATTAGTATAATCTCAATACTATCAAAACATTATGTATGGTCATGATCATTTCATACACAGGTATACTTACATAAGATCCTAACACAAAGTAGGATTCTAACTAATATAGGAAAACATACTTGGTTATCATGTTAGCTAGTTATGTCTAACATACCCGCATAATGTCTTCTTGTTCTCTTCAATGACTTGTGCTAGTAACCTGCATATCTCATAGGTTAAGCATTGTAGAACCAAATTACACATACCTCGTAAGCAGAGCTTCATGAGTCTTTGTCTTCATGTCACCATGGTCATATGTTCTTGATCTAGAACTTGGTTTGTCTTTCTTGATGTACCTTTCATGTTAGCAGACAACACCATCCTCATACAACACCACAAGTGCATTAGTACAATCATAAATGCCATAACCCTAATCAAATGAATGTATTCTATCATTCACATGCATTCATACTTTTACTAGGGTGATAAGACAAGTCTAACATTAATCAAGATTGTACTAACTTCAATAATATGAAGACAAACATATCATGAACTTAATCATGAACATATTTCAAAACATACCTGTATCTCCTCAAGTCATACCTGTCGAGATAGCATTCTTATGTAAGGCCTTTAGCCTCAACTCCTTCTGGAACTGGAACTTCTTCACTTATGCATGTGTCCAATTCAATCTCTTCTAGGATTAACCCAATCCACTTTGATTTGTTGAAACTGGATCTGGAGCTGGATTAGGGTTTGTCAGAGAAACCCTAAAAATTCAAATTTTGAATTTCAAACTTCTGAATGGATGGAAAGATGTGCCTTGCTGAGCTGATCAAGCTAGTATACTTCAATTTTGAAATCTCCAAAATTTGACCCCTAAAATTGCCTTTGAAACTTCTGGATCTTCTAGACAGGATCCCGAACTAGGGTTTGATGAAGCCCAATCTTTTGCCCATCCAAAAGGTTCGATCTTGTGTTCTAGGCTTCGATTTTTCTGAGGAGCTTCCAGCTGTGGTGACAGATTTCAAAAACTCCAACTTTTGCAGAAGCCCTAATTTTCCATCTTTTGATCAAAATCCCAAACTAGGGTTTGATCAAGCCCAGCCTTCTGCCCAACCAAAAAATTCGATCTTGGTCTCTAAATTTCAATTTTGATGAGGAGTATTCAGCCGTGGTCTCCGACACCAAAAATTCCAACTTTCTCCGAAGCCCTAAATTCCCGCAGCAGTGACAAGCCAAGAATGAAGGTGCTCAAAATCCAATTCTGTTTTGACATAAATATGCACCTGATTGTTTCTGGTGCATCTCTGAAATTACGAATCCATAGGGTTTGAAACTTCTGCCTGTGGTATCCTGACCTGTCATCTTTCCAACCCCACAGGTCTGACCTCAATTGGATTCTCTGAGAGAGCGTTATGCCAAGTGTCGCAACGTGACCTATTTATGGGATAAAACAGGAGAGCGAACTTGTACGAAGCGCCACGTGTCACTGGTTCAGCTTCGGCCTTTGAAAAACTTACCTGAGAAACTATAGTCTATGCTCTACCTGTCACTTTTTACGAAATTTCATTTGGAGCTTCCTAGCCCAAGTTGTGACATTTTTCCCTAGGTCACATGTTTATGACTGAGATCTGGAAGAGGCAGAAACCCTAACTTGTATTGATCATAACTCACAAAGTACAAAGAATCTGAGGTTTTCCTTTGGACACAAGGTACGGGGGGGATGTTATCTACGACCTGTAAAGGTTTCAGATCCTGAACCTTCGCCAAAATGGATTTATAGTGAAAGTTCCACGATGACTGGTTTTTGCTATATAAAACCCTAACCTTCAAATTGTAGCAAGTGAAGCAAGTGTTGTAAGTGCCATACATTGCCTTCCTTCAGGTTAGCTCTGATACCATGTTAAGATTCAATATGCCAAGACAAAAAATATCAGCATTACATTCCATTTCACAACAATAGCATATACAAGATCACTGAAAGAACAACAAGCACAGCATAAACACAAGAGACACAGATTTATCCTAGGAAACCCTCATGGGGTAGAAAACCCAGCAAAGCTTCCTCAATATAGATGACCAGGAAATACAAAGATGTAAACCATAGACATGAGCTCCTTCTCCTCCATAGCAGATCTCTCCCTCACCTATGCGCCAATCACAAGTGAGTGTAATGTGTGTTAAATGAGGAACACACCTCTATTTATACACAACTCCGACTTGTCTTTTACATTAACTAGGTCGGCCCCAACTTAACTACTTAATATAATGTGGCAGGGCCGACCCCACTAGGGTGGTCTAATAACCCTTTAACCCACATGACTCATACAGGGCCGACCCCCACTAGGGAAGTCTAATAACCCAAATTACCACATTCTCCACGGAGGAATAAACATCTCCGGATATACAACAAGGTCCCATCGGAGGAATGAAACATCTCCGGAATAATAAAGTACACAATATAATATTCTTAGAAGTTACAATATTTCAACAAAAATCGAGGCAGTGAACTGGCATGATTTTCAAGGCATTAAAGTGACAAAGTTCCGTACAGGCACAAAAAACGAGGTGGTGTTTTTTGGGCAGACTGAGCCGTACTGTAACATATGGACCTCTAGAAATTTGAGCAATGAATTCTGGGTTTGCTGGACATGTTTTTCGAGGAAGATAACTTGGCACATAACTCGAGATAAGTCTGTAATTAATGCTGTAAATTTATCTGCTGTAGCACTGTCATGTGCATTTGACAAATAATAAAAATTTCTCTCTCTCACAGGGTGTCCCCATCGAGGTTTTTCCTGAGGCATTTGCCAAAAAATCACTGTGTTTAATTTCCTGTGTGTGGCATTTTATTTCTGCTCGGTAGCTGGTAGATACTCCATGTGTTTCAAGTTATGAATTGTTGTTTACGAGAAAAGAAAAATCATTTTTGGCAGTCAAATGTAAAATGGGTTTGGGCATTAAACAATGAAATTCAGTGAGACTTGAAATCAGGTTGGATGAAATTTTTTACTGGGAAGACAAATTAGCTTTCGCGTTGTGGATTGCTCAGGTTGTTGAGGTTTTCCACTCGTTTTTACCTAAATCACTTCTTCTAAGCTTTTGGATGGTTCTCAAGTCCACTAGGGTCATCCTGAGTTTTTGATGGCAAGCTATGGAAGATAGTAGTCATCTTACAGGTTTTGGTGTTCATAGGATACTTCAGGCAATAGTTGACTTGGTTGGCATGTTGTCACAAGTGCTCCAAACATTTTTCAAAGTTGCCTTTCTTTCAAAGGAAGCATTGCAGATCTGAATTGGATATACAGTGACGCACAAAACATGGGAGGAACTTCAGCAATGCTTCACCTGTTTCATCACCTTTCTCGAACAATTTTGGGATCCAAAAAGGGTTTTAGGACTTTAGAGTTATGTTTTGTAAATACTTACGAAATAAACTGTTATTTAATTAACACTAAATTAGGAGTTAACTTGTTTTTGGTTAGGCTTTTCGAGGTTATTGAACAAACCTCTCATTATTTATGAGGTCTAATTCTTTTGTATTTTGAGTAGTCCATTTGAACCACCTCCCAAGGTTTATGAGGGTATTATTTGTTGAATAAAACTTTTTCCATCTTCAACCTTGTATTCATGGACAAGATTTACTCCACAATCCATTTACTAACAACTACATCATAAGGATGTGAAGACAATATTTCTAAATGGTTCAAGGAGGTTTATAAGGAACGTCTCGTAGGGTTTGAAGTAAAATCCCAAAATAGGAAGAAGGCTCCAATGGTATATGTTCCATATTAAAGTGCAACCAAATGCTTGATGTATGCCATGGTTTGCATAAGGCCAGACACTGCCCATGCATTGTGAGGCAAGTCCATTAATGGCAAATTTTGGACAATGCCATTGGATTGAAGTGAAGGGGATCTTCAAGTATCTTGAAGGGGATAACCAAGGACCTTGAAATTTGCTACAGTTGTCATGGAGACTCAAAGCTCGGTATAGGGTATTGTAGTGATGTTGATAATGATGTTGACAAGAGCAAATTGACAACGAGATAGTAATCAACATATCAATAAGACCGCATTACCCACATTTAGCATTGTTCTGAGATCAACCTGTACGCATCCACGGGGCCCTACAAGAATCTCTTCATCAACAAGACCATCAACATCAGATTGATTAGACTCGTAAGAGCATGAACCTGTGCATCCAGCATGGGTTGTGTTACCCCCCATTTTGCATGGGTGTCCACATGTTATTTTCATCACATTTTAACAAGGGGTTACATGTTGATTTGGATGGCCTTTTAACGAAGTGATGATGCCTTGGGCTCTTGATGTGATATGGTTGATGGCATATTCGTTGGAGTGTTCTCGTTTTTCTTGGCATGAGGATGGTATCTTAGCACTATTATATATCATTATTGGTTGAACACTCTTTCTTATTTGGACCTACATAAACATCTTGGCATGGTTGACTGCCATTTTCCCTCTTTGATTTCACTTTAATAAAAGCAGGAAATTAAAAACTTATGGGGACCTTCATCATTCCCTTTCTAAGCAGCAAAGAGGCAGACGAGAATTTACTTGTTTTAGCACAGTAAATGATTGAAGTCAGGCCAGATTGATGACATGTAGTTGCAGATTTCTGAAGGATTTCAAATTTGAAGTGTTTATGATAACTCAGAGTTCTATATCAGAATGCAAAGTATGCTCTATTGCCAGGGTACGCGTACCCAAGGGTAGGGTACACATCCCTACCGTAGCTACAGGTCCATGTGTACCCAAAACAAGGTCGGGGACTTTTGGGGCATCCCTTGGAAGTACCCAAAAGGTAGCCCAATTTGGGGACATCGTACCCTTGAATTCAGGGACATGTCATCCAATGGGGACACCATACCCCATGGTTGGGGATGCCTAAGGGTATGTCCACATGAGTTGCTATCTCAGTTGGGTGAAAACCAAGGAGTAAAGGTGGGGCCCCTTCCAAAATCCCTAACCTCATTTTTACATGCAAAACCACTCACATTGAACTCATTTCTATCATCTAGCAATGAAGAAGGAGAGCAGTCCAACAAACAGTTAAGGGAAATAGTCCATAACAACAGTGAAGGGTTTGGCTCTTAACAGTCCAACAATGAAGGCAGAGAAGGGAGGAGCAATCCAACAATGAGGGAGAAAAAGTCCAGCATTAGAGTGAGGTATGTGTCTTGTTTCATTTTTCAAATTTAACATTTCTCCATTCTCCTTATTTCTCCAACCAAGATGGCATCATCAAATCCTTAACATTCAATGTTCCCCCAAGTTTCCAAGACGTGGGAGCACGAGAGCGGGAAAACACACATTGGGGACGTGTGAAGACCACCCCCAAATTTTAGGGAAATTCGAGGGAACGAGGGGATGTCGAGATCATAAAAATTATAAATCCCAACAATAACAATTCATCCCATGTAAATACAATTTAAATTGTTCCCTGTAAAGCCTCACTTGTTGAGGATTAGGCGAAGTGATCACAACATAAGATATGTCCATCTCTATGCATCCACCAACCATAGCAGCTCATTCACGTGACAACAATATGCTCCAAACCTCTAGTACATTAGCAACCATAATATCCATAACCATGGATGTTTTTAGAAAAGCAGCAAAACCTAATTCTAATTCTTCAATGATTCCACACACTTCAACATTGTGTGAATCCATGGCACAGTTGTTCTAATGGGGAAATGTGACCGGAGGACACTATTTCTTCATGATTCCAGAGGGCATCACATTATTTGAGGCTTTGAATTCCAACATACAATTATGCAAGAGTGAACTATTAATCCTCATATAGTAATATAAAAGGGGTGAACGCTATTAGGCGAAGTGATCACAACATAAGATATGTCCATCTCTATGGATCCACCAACCATAGCAGCTCATTCACGTGACAACAATATGCTCCAAACCTCTAGTACATTAGCAACCATAATATCCATAACCATGGATGTTTTTAGAAAAGCAGCAAAACCTAATTCTAATTCTTCAATGATTCCACACACTTCAACATTGTGTGAATCCATGGCACAATTGTTCTAATGGGGAAATGTGACCGGAGGACACTGTTTCTTCATGATTCCAGAGGGCATCACATTATTTGAGGCTTTGAATTCCAACATACAATTATGCAAGAGTGAACTATTAATCCTCATATAGTAATATAAAAGGGGCGAACACCCTTTTTAACATGTTCAAAATAAATGCGTAAATATATTTGAGGGTTATCCTCTATTAAACCAACTACATCATTCACATCTAAAGCTTATAAAAAACCCTCTCCTAGTACTCTAGAACTTTAATCAATTATGTTAAGTGCACCAATATTTTAACCTTAAAAAATGTGTTCAAAGCCGATCAAAGGAGTACGAGAACTACTCTAGGACAACATTCCATGATTCATGCTTCTTTTGAGCTCTATCTAGTATCTACGTGCCCCCCATTTTCAAGAAGGAGCACCATTTTCAGGAAGGAGCACCTAGGCGTCCCCCCTTCACCGGTGCATGCTTCAAATCAAGGGGACGAACTCCCCTCTGTGTTTCCTCGAGTTTCACCAAATTGGGGACGAGGAGAAATGTTTCGCCAAGAGCCCCCAAGTCCCTAGGGCATGGGGAGCGAGGCGGGCACACCCCCAACCTTGGGGAATGCATCCTCATGTAACACTGTTAATATCCACTATGGAAATATGTGGAGAGGACAAAAGAAACAAAGGGTGGAGGGGGGATAGCATTGATAAAATGCAACCTATGTCATGTTGAACAAAAAGGCGGCTATACTCAAGTTAAAGCCCATTTCATGAATATCCCAAAGAAGGGCGTTGAAATTTGTACTAGAGATCCGGAGGATCCCACTAGACTCCCTAGTGCACAAAGGGAACAACAAAGGGTTGATGGTAAGGCAGGCAAGTCAATCTCATAGCCATGTTGTGATGTTAATGACAATGATGAGTGTAATGAAGAAATTCCATCTGATGATGAAGTTAGCTTTGGTGATGAGAATGTGCCATCAAAACAATCAAAAAACAATACAACTTCATCACACAAGAGGCCTACAATTGATGGAATTTATGACATGTTTGATGTGAAGGGAAGGGAAGGTGTTGATCTTGCAATAGCAAGATTGTTTCTTACATGTGGCATCCCTTCCAATGCAGCCCGCTCACCCTATTTAGAGCAAATGGTCTATGCCATTAATGATGGACCTGCGGGGTATAAGACACCTGGTTATGAGAAGCTCTGAACTATGTCGGTGAACAAGTAAAAAGCACGTCTTGAGAAAGAAATAGCACCATTGAAGGCACCTTATAGTGTAGATGGATGCTCCATTGTCATGGATGGCTGGACTGATTGTCGAAATCGTCCATTGATAAACATCATTGTCTCTTCCAAATCCAAATCCATATTTTCTAAAATCCATTGATTGTTTCAATCAAGAAAAAAACACAATGTTCTTGAAAGACCAATTATGTGATTCCTTTGCGGAGGTGGGGCCATCCAATGTCGTTCAAGTTGTTATCAATGTAGCCCCAGTGTGCAAAGCAACGGGGATGATGGTCCAAAAGGAGTACAAGTTAGTGACAAGTCTGGTTTTTTTTAATTTAAATTCAAATGAATTACAATTCTAATTTTTAATTACACGTCTTATTTTGTTTTCTAACTTCAAATTTTTAATATTTATTCAACGTTCATAAATCAGAAATCTTTTTTTTCATTTGTGAATTCTTGAGGTAACATACGCATATTTTTTGGATGACATGCACAGTGCATTTTTTGAATGATGCATTGAAAGACATCAATAAAATTGAGTTGATTTGGGTGCTAATTGAAAATGGGTGCAAAATACATATGTTCATATGCAACCACCACCATTCACAAACCATCTACCACAGGCATGCCAAAATGGAGCTTCTTAAACCAGCTGATACCAAATTTGTTGCTGGAAGAGACAATGATGTTTATCAATGGACGATTTCGACAATCAGTCCAGGCATGCTCCATTGTCATGGATGGTTGGACTGATTGTCGAAATCGTCCATTGATAAAAACATCATTGTCTCTTCCACATCCAAATCCATATTTTCTAAAATCCATTGATTGTTTCAATCAAGAAAAGAACACAATGTTCTTGAAAGACCAATTATGTGACGCCTTTGCGGAGGTGGGGCCATCCAATGTCGTTCAAGTTGTTATCAATGTAGCCCCAGTGTGCAAAGCAACGGGGATGATGGTCCAAAAGGAGTACAAGTTAGTGACAAGTCTGGTTTTTTTTAATTTAAATTCAAATGAATTACAATTCTAATTTTTAATTACACGTCCTATTTTGTTTTCTAACTTCAAATTTTTAATATTTATTCAACGTTCATAAATCAGAAATCTTTTTTTTCATTTGTGAATTCTTGAGGTAACATACGCATATTTTTTGGATGACATGCACAGTGCATTCTTTGAATGGTGCATTGAAAGACATCAATAAAATTGAGTTGATTTGGGTGCTAATTGAAAATGGGTGCAAAATACATATGTTCATATGCAACCACCACCATTCACAAACCATCTACCGCAGGCATGCCAAAATGGAGCTTCTTAAACCAGCTGATACTAAATTTGCAACTTACTACATTCTGCTTAGGTGGCTTGTGGAGTTGAAGGTGGCTTTAGCTGCCACAGTTACTACTGATATGTGGGACCAGTGGAAGTTGATTTTGGACGATCACTTTTGGTTTGATGTCAAATTTGTTGTGGAATTTTTCGAGCCAATATGTGATATGCTTCGCTATGTAGACATAGATTGTCCATGTTTAGGTGAAGTTTATGAGAACATGGATCTATGTGTGAGAGGATAAGATCCATCACGAAGAAGAAAGATCCAAATTTATGTCCACAATTGAAAATATTCATACATGGGCGATGCAATAAATCTGTGCTACAGGATCCATCTACCCTAGACAATGGATGCGTGGATCCCAGGATCTAGTACGGATCCGAATCCGGATCCGCCCAAGATTCGCTCAAACTCGAGATTTGAGAGATTTCTTAAATAAGTTTGGTGGACCGCTTTGTTTTAGAAGCAGTAGGCTATATGGGAAACCACACCAAAAAATGTCAGCGCCATCAAGCTCTAATACACGAACCAACGACTAAAACCACACTAGAAAATCTCAGTGTCGTTTGCCTCAAACACAAGACCATGACCATATTAACGCGGCTATGTTCACAGTCTTGAACCCACGATATTGGCCGACTAGAATTTGTGTATGTTCACATTGGCCTCGAACCCACAACCGAAACGACACAAGAAAATGACAGTTTCGTCAGCCTCAAACACACAACCATCACCATATTGGCGTGACTATAATTTATTCATGCTCAGTCTTGAACCCACAACCGACCGAAAGAATGATCCGTAATTAGAATTAATTCTACCTGAAATTAGAAGGATTTGTATTAAAAATTTCAAGGTATTTATGTATTAACAATATACTTGGCTTGAGATTGGAAAAACAACAAGATCACCAATCGCGGATCTGGCTTCTGCGCCTCCTACTTCTTCGCGGGCATGGATTGTTGTCACAGCTGATGAGCTGATGCGCTGGTTTGGTGTCGGTGGAGGCGTCTGGGGCGTCAGGGAAGCACATGTCGGTGCTCATAATCGCGGGCTCCTGGAGGACTGCTTTTCGCTGGTATAGGAGGCCGCCGAGGCTGCTGCGTAGTCCACAGCTGCGGCTCTCCTGCACCGCTGAGGGTCGGCTCTGATGGAGCTAAGGGCACTGTGCAATGTGGTGGCTGGTCTCAGGCGGCGGTCACCGAGGGTCGGTTTCTTGGAGGCCGGCGGTTCGTTCTTGAAGAACTATTCCGGATCTGTGAAGTTCCGAGCGTAGTGAAATCTTCCAAGGAGGGTCCTCGGCGTGTTTAAGGGTATGCAGAACGAACTGCAGGTTAAAACTCCAAGCCCGGCTAGGGTTCTCGGCAGAAGCCTGCGGAGAAGCAGAAGATGAACCGGCAAGCTAGCTAGACTGACGATTCACCCTGTACAAATCCGTGCACGGCTTTGCTCGACAATCGCATCTGGCTTGGAAGTAGGGCCTCCTCGTCCAAGAACTTGCAGCAAAAGACTGCTCAACGGCGGCCAATGAACTTGGAACAGAGTTTTCTTGTTAAAGAACTCCCGAAAAAGCCGCAGGCCGCAGAGAATGTACTCTTCCGGAGTTTCTTGGCACCTGGTGCCGTCGGCACCTATATTTCGGTTTTCTTGATCCATCTTTCAAATCGCCAAGAAGCTTCAGGGCTCTCGGCAGGCTAATGGCGGTTCTATGCGGCTGGATGCAAAGATCACTGGCGGAGCAATGCTGATGCGTTGGGTCACTGGTGGTCGGTGTCGGTGGAGGCGTCTGGCTCTTGGTCCGGGGCGCACATCTACGGCGGTGCTCTGGTTTTTGGTTTTTGTCTGGCCGTTTTCTTCATCAGGAGATGCTGGCTGATTTCGCCGGTTTGGGAGATCCATTGAGTTTGCTGCTCATCCACAGACTTGGATCTACTATTTCTTCTGTAGAGGGTTTCGGTTGATGGAAGCTGAAGACGTCTTCTCCATCTTCTTGTGGCGAAGTTTTTCTTTGGGTTTCTCTTTTTTGGTTCAGCTCTTAATAAGCTGTTGTTTTTGCTTATATGGGACAGAAATATGTGAAAATGTAGGGATCCTTGTTGATTCTACTACATGTGCAATATGTAATTTTGATCATCTTTTTGAAATAAAATTACGGACTTTTTCCAAGGAAAAAAAAAAAAAAAACAATATACTTGGCTTATGGCCTAAAAATTAAATACTTGAAATCGGCTTATTTAATGGCTTATTTAATTAATAAGGATCAATATACTATGCAATTATAAGGATTTGTATTTACAATTTCAATTAATTTATATATAAGTAACAACAAGCCATATAAATAAATAAGTATATCATAAATAATAATTAGAATTATAATATACATAGTAACTCTATAATTATGACTTAGATTAGTTATTATTTATAAACATTAGTGATGTTGATGAGAATGATGATGCAGATGTAGCTGGCCTAGCAAACATGGCTTGAGGAAGCCAAATCAGCTATGTTGTTCAATGTTTTTTAAATTTTCTATTTCATGTTTAGAGATGCCCTTAGGCAAATTTTGGATGTATTATGACAATGGACATATATCATGATTCATAATTCGTGTAAATTTCAATATCAATATGTTTTAGTTTTCACAATTTACTTTCTCAATGAAGTAATGTGCATGTTTTAGTATGTTAGTGAGTGCTGAAAATGGTTTCATACATATATATATATACCTGTTGCACGGGAACCGTCCCCGGAGTTCAAGGAACTTGTTCCAGAAGTTCCCATGTTCCAGGGAGCTTAGGAACGAGAATGAAACGTTCCAAAATCAGTCGGAATGGTTCAAGGAGCTTTGGAACTTTTCGAGAACTTCCAGCATGAAAATTCAAAAACTTGGGAACCTGCTTTTTGGTGTTTCGTTGGTTGGGAGCTTGCAGCCGCTCCCACATGTTCCTCAAAACTCCCACACATTCCTCGTTGACCAAGCACGTGGCCCCACATTTAATCTCTCCCACCAAACTGTAATCGCGATATGTGGGAGCTAAACCGTGAAAAAAATTATAAATTGAGACCCCTGCCTACTCAATTCGCACTAGTGTTTGAGAGTGTTCGTCATGAGAGTGACTTTGTTTCTTTGTTGCATGTGTTAACTGTTGTAATGTTGAGTTTTCCCTTTTGGTGTGAGAGCAGCCAAACTCTGTCCTATGCCCCCCTCGTCGGCAATTGTGTAGAGGCTACAAGCTTTTCACATCCCAAGGCCCTGCGAGCCGCAAGCTGACACCCCGAGGCTGAGCTGGTTCATAGAGCCGAGCTCATATAGTTGCACAAAGGTTGAGCTTGTTCAACCAAGCTGCGCAGAGGCTAAGCGGCTTCATTCGTGGCCTTGGCAGAGCCTGGGTAACAGTGACGGCGTTAGTGGCACGTTCGTTGTTGATAGAGGCAGAGCGGCTCATTCGTTGTTGACAGAGGTGGAGGCCGAGGCAGCTAGTTCGTTGCTAACAGAGGCATAGGTAGCTTCCTACGTGCTCGACTTGTTGCAAGGTAATGTTAAATTGTTAAAACTTTAATGTAGTATAAATTTAAATTATAATAGTATTTTAATTTACTATTTAGTTTTAAATTATTTGTTAAATGTTTTTTTTTAAATTATGAATTGTTTTAAAATTTTAATTGTTAAATGTTTTAATTTATTATTAATAAATAATATTTATATTTATAATTTTATGATTTTAAATTTTATTGTTTTAAAAATTATATATTTTAATTTTTTATATTTATTTCTAATTTCAATTTATTAACTTTTTTAAATTTTAAATTTATTTATTAGTTATAATTTTAATTTTTTTATCAACTACATATTGTTTTTAAATTTTAAGTTATTGAATTAGTTAAAAGTTTTGAAATTAGTTTATTTTTTAAATTATTTATTTATTTATTATTTATAATTTTCATTTTTTTATCAATTATATGTTGTAACTTGTAATTATTGCAATTAATTTTTTAATTTTTTTTACATCAATGCTAACATTAGTAAATCAAAATTACTAATTTTATTTTACAATTTTACAATTATTTAATTTTTTGCCCTATAATTATTGTATCAATTGAATATTTTTTTACATCAATGCTCGTTGCTTACATTAATAAATTAAAATTACTAATTTGATTTAATTTAATACAATTACTCATTGCTCATTTTTTTCCCGAGAAAAAAAGCGTACCATTGATATTCATTAGTTGAATCAAAGAGTACAACGATAGAACAGTCAAATGCTGTCAATGTCTAGATCATTTTCAGATCCATTACAATATAAACTATGCTTCCCTTGTCTTTTCAGAACCAAAAAGCAAAAAAAATTACATATCAAAATATATTTCTGATGAAGAAACCATTCTAGTCCAGAAAATATAGTGTACCATAATCCTGGATTATGCTGCCAAAATATTCTTCCCAATATAAGTATCCATCTTCACCCTCGAAAGCCTGTTTTGACATCTTATCAGCAAGGGAATTATATTCCCTATATATATGTTCAAGGGTGATACTGCTGAAAGTTTTAATCAGCAAGGGAATTATATTCCCTATATATATGTTCGAGGGTGATACTGCTAAAAGTTTTAAGTTCAAACTTAATTCTTTTGCACCAATGTGATAATGTAGCCACATTTAAATTGTATTCACCCTTTGCCCACTTAATGGTAACTCTGGAAGTTTAATTATATTCCCTATATATATGTTCGAGGGTGATACTGCTGAAAGTTTTAAGTTCAAACTTAATTATTTTGCACCAATGTGATAATGTAGCCACATTTAAATTATATTCACCCTTTGCCCCTCATTGCTCATTGCTCATACAATAGAAGTTTAATATTTTTTTTAATTATATTATTTTTATATTTTTTTAATATATATTATTGCCGCTCCCAACCCGCCGTTTCCTGCAAATTTAGGGGAAACTTCTAGCCCTATCGGACACCCGTACCCGAGTTCCCAACATTCCCGTGTTCTGGAAACTCATGCAACATATATATATATATATAGTACCCCCCACGTACACAAGTCCCCTGTTTCAACAAGTGTTGTCCCAATCCCTGTGCCCGTCCCTAAACCCAAGTACCCTGGCAACTTAAAAAATATGTAATCATGGCCTATTGTAGAATGTTTCCAGCAGTAAATGAGGATGCCATCAATATTTTGCAGCCATGAAAGATCTCAGGTTTATTTCATGCTGTTCTGGAGAGTTACTAAGGTGGATCCTCAGCAGCTTGACTCCCAGCATTCTTGCAAACATATAGCAGATCCCAGCCAGCATTGCTGTGTCGTATTTCCAGCCAAGAGATTGACGTATCCAGTCAGCATTTGAAAGATAAAGAGGGCCGACTTGTCCCTAAAGGAATTCCTAGGGCTGACCTGTGATGATTTTGATCATAAACTCATATTTACAGACAGTTTGGGAGTATTTTTGTTTTTCATTATGACAGATCTGCACTTTTGTGGTGAGGAAGTGGCTAAGCCTGTTTTCATTTCCAGCTTTAAGACAGTGGTAGCGGAGATATGGTCTGTCTTGTCCCTTTCTTTATGTTCCCAGTCTGCAGGGCAGCATAGGAGCAGACTTTGAGACTCGGTACACAGGAAAAGATTTTGAAGTTACTGCCGGCTTGCTAACAGTCACCTAAGAGAAAACATACAGCTGTAACAAGCTCTCTTCATAATATTGCCAGACTGGGAATGATCAAAATCAAATTGCAAATATATTAAGTATGAAGGAAATGGATTTAGAGCCACAGTGACGTGTTGTATTTACATGCCTAGACATAATGAAGATCACATGAGATCTAAATGATAGCAGACCTCTCATTTTCTGTTAACAATCACCAGATTTATGCGATTCCTTGTACAGAACCTCATGTTTGATAGCCTTTCATTACTTATAGCAAAGCTGGTCCTGTAGCAATCTGAATGAAGTCAGGGGATAAACTGTTATGTTGAAGCAAAGAAGATGCCTACAACAGTTCAAGGAAGAAATGCCCATCCCATTGGTGCAATTTTAAGGTTGACATCGCAGATGCAAAAGATAAATTCAACAAAAAAGAGTGCCCTCGAAAATGTTGCCTCGTTTAAGGAATGGTCTTGGAGGATATATGCCCAAAGAAAGGAAGGTTCCATCTACAATGACTCCAGCATTCATTAAAAGTTGAAAACAACTTGGTCAAGGGGCATCACTTGAGGAAGCGTCCAGCTTATGAAGCATAGTCAAAAGGGCCAAGGCAGCTATATTGAGGGATGAGCTGATTTTACTTAGAATGGGGCCAACCCCTTAGCTTATGGTCCCTTGACACACTTGTGGAGTTTTTTTGGATAGTGTTCAGCTTTTGAGGAGATCTATTGATGAGGTCGTTCCTTTGAGGTGTTTTCCATGCATATTTTGGAGGGCGATTTCGCATTGGGTGGATTTGAGGTTGGTCAAACCCTAGGGTCTAGCCACCCACATTCAATGTTGCTGGCCCATTTCTGGTTGAGCACTTGCCTTGGAAAGCCTTTGGGGGATAGGACGTGGGCATTTCTTGATGTATGCACTCTCCTTCTTGGACCTTTTTCTCTTGGATATTATACTTGTGGTTTTGACCACCATTTATCATAAATATTGTTAGAGTTTGTTAGGGTTTAGAGGAGAACAACATTGTTTACTCAACCCTAGGCTAGATCTAGGATTTATGATTATTTTGTTGTAAAGGAAGTTGAGTTAACTCTTTATATAAAGAGTAGCCCTTTCTCATTTTTCATCATGGTTTTATTTTTGGAGCTCTCTCTCCCTCTTGAGCTTAATTGATACATCTTTTCTTGGAGCAAATCTTGTTGTAACTGTAAGGGTTCCCTTCTTGTTAGAGTTTGTTAGGGTTTAGAGGAGAACAACATTGTTTACTCAACCCTAGGCTAGATCTAGGATTTATGATTATTTTGTTGTAAAGGAAGTTGAGTTAACTCTTTATATAAAGAGTAGCCCTTTCTCATTTTTCATCATGGTTTTATTTTTGGAGCTCTCTCTCCCTCTTGAGCTTAATTGATACATCTTTTCTTGGAGCAAATCTTGTTGTAACTGTAAGGGTTCCCTTCTTGTTCATGTGTGGCACTTTGATCTTGCATGGAGATTCATAGTTGTAAGTTGTATTGGGTGTTTACATTGTCATTTCTATGTTTTTGCTTGGGCCATTGAAAGGATACTACTACCTCGTTGGAGAAAGGGGTTTTAAGTTAATATTTATTTCATCCTTTCTTTGCACGCTTATTTATACAAGAGTTGTGTTGTAACTTTACCTTGATTCGAATTGCGCAACCATATGCCTTTATTTATAGAGTGCAACCCCAAGACATTGAAAGGAAGGGATTCTTCATTTGACTCCTTCCCTTGTAAACCATAGTTCACATCCATCTCCGCTAAGTAGGGTTTGCGTTAGCTCATGCAATTCTACTCTCTCGGTAACATATCAAGCAAGGCCCTCTTAGTCAGTAATTCTTTGACTCTATTTGCCCTTGATTGGATTGGCACTAGTCCTTGGGGTGATATCTTTTGTCCTCCCATGACCTCTTTTATTTCCTATACTACAAAAAGACAATGGATTTGCTAGAGCTACTCTTCACATCACCTTGTACTTCATTGTTTATAGCCCTAGTAATTCTATCTTAGGGAAGGCCCTCCTTGAGTTGGAGAAGAGCCAACCAAAAGTGTCAAAAGGGTTGGTGTGGTGACATTGGCATCCCTCTTGAGTTCCCATAGAGTGCAACCCCAAGACATTGAAAGGAAGGGATTCTTCATTTGACTCCTTCCCTTGTAAACCATAGTTCACATCCATCTCCGCTGAGTAGGGTTTGCGTTAGCTCATGCAATTCTACTCTCTCGGTAACATATCAAGCAAGGCCCTCTTAGTCGGTAATTCTTTGACTCTATTTGCCCTTGATTGGATTGGCACTAGTCCTTGGGGTGATATCTTTTGTCCTCCCATCACCTCTTTTATTTCCTATACTACAAAAAGACAATGGATTTGCTAGAGCTACTCTTCACATCACCTTGTACTTCATTGTTTATAGCCCTAGTAATTCTATCTTAGGGAAGGCCCTCCTTGAGTTGGAGAAGAGCCAACCAAAAGTGTCAAAAGGGTTGGTGTGGTGACATTGGCATCCCTCTTGAGTTCCCCTTGGGCTAGCATTGCTTCTTTTGGACTTTAAACGTTTAATCATACATGCTAGTTTGGGAGGTAACAGGTTGAACGAATCTTGAGAAATGTTAAACAACCAGCCCTTTCTTGTTCCATCTGTGCTTCTGCAAATTTATTTGTTGGACCTTTTCAGGGTCCAACGTCTTTGCCTACAACGTGTATAATTGCCTTTCCAAATCAGAGGACAATGCATACAATGAGTTTTTGAAGCTCCCCTTAACCTCACACAATATTTCCACAAGGGAGCGAGAGGATTGGCTGCTCTGATGTGAATATTGAAATGAAAAATTTAAGAACTCCAAAAATCTGTACCTGGAATTTCGTTTTGGCACACTGGAAAAAATGTTTGAATTCGTGCTGTTTATGCCACAGTCAAAAATTAGGAAAGTTGAAAAAACACTTGGATTGGAGCGTTTTTTTACTTTTAATGCAGCTGCAGACCACTTCAAATGAAATTGCAAAAAAACAGCTTAGAAAACCCCTTTCTGCATCCTTGTCTGCTGCTTTTGGAGGGCAAGTAAATAAACAGAAAATTAAAACATTTTAGGGCTTTCTCTGCACTAGTCATGCGCCCAGCCATAGGGTTTGCATCTGGCACCCATTTGTCATTTTAGAAATCAGTGTCTTTTTTGCTGTTTTGTTTTTTCCACTAAGAGGACTGGGGAGATCATTGTGCACCGAGGTGCGTGACAGCTAGCCCCATTCCTATCCCTAGTATGGGAGATGCATCCCCCAGCAACACAGATTTTTTTTCAAATTGATTTCGATTAACTTATACAGGCTTGTTAGGAAGTAATAAAAATAGACAGCAGCTAAATTCAATGTTGCAACCAATACTGGTTCACATTTATTTTATATTCATTTTCTTTAAAGTATTTCTAAATTAATTATCAAAATATTCTTACACAATTGTCCCATATGAAACCAAGGAAGATAATATGTTTATCTTGAGATCTCTTGGCCTTTCATATTGAACAGTGGCATATGTTTAGTAAGAAAAAAAATCTCGTTATGAGTTGTAAGGATGTCCCCATTACCATCCAGAGTATGGCAGATGCGTTCCCTTGCAACACAAAAAAATTTAAACTTGATTCCAATTAACTCATGCATGCTCCTCTTGGGAAGTAATTTGAAGACTATAAAAAACAATAGCTAAATTCAATGTCACAACCAATATCTCTTTTTGACATTTGTTTTATATTCTTATTCTTTAAAGTATTTCTAAATTAATCATCAAAAAGTGTTACAAAATTGTCCCACGTGAAGGCTAAGAAGATAATATGTTTACGCTGAGAACTTCTGGCCTTTCATATTGGACAGTGCCATATGTTCAGTAAGAAAAGGGTTATCTTATGAAATTTCACAATATATTTTCCTTTTCATTCAATACCAAATTTGTTTAATTGCCCACATTTGACCTTTGACATCTAGCAATTTATTCACCAAAACAACTGATCAAAAAATATGCTCTTATTTACAATTCCCATGTCAAAAGAAAACGGGATATAAAACTCCATCTACATGATTGTCCACACATACATGATTGAACTACTCTTAAGATAAATGTTAAAAATTAGTCTGTTGATAAAACCTTGAGTCATATAAAACTTATGTTGTGTTTCTTTATCTTTAATAGACAGATTAGGAGCGAGAAATTCCTGTTGCATATCCAAATACTATAGTAGGCACCCATAGAGATGAGTAATTAAGACTGCATTCATTGGTTCAATGTACAGTACCAAACCTTTCATGGACCAGATCTTGACAGTGTTGTCCATGCCACAGCTTGCAATACGATATAAATCTGAAGGATGAAAATCCTAATGCAACAGATGTTTGCATTTTGTCAGAAAACTCTTGTTATCATTATAAATCCCCATGAACATTACATTTAAATATAGGATTGGTCCCTTCAAAAAGCAAGACCATATGCCATTGATAATAAAAATGTATGCCAGCCAGCCATACTTACTACACTGAGAACTTCATTGCGATGTCCCCCAGCTCCAGCAAATATCAAAATGCATATGCCAGTTTGAACATTCCACAGTCGTACAGATTCATCCTAGCAAAACATCTATATCTTAGCTTTTGCAAATATAACCTGTCCTCCAAGATTAAACTATGACCAAAATCTCCGAAAATCACCAGAGATGAGAAACATTTACTTACTTTGCTAGCAGATAATATAAGGGAAGGTTTCAGTGCTTGGGTCCTTATTTCATTCACCGAATCTCCATGGCCAACGAAACTCTGTAAGAACAAACCTCCCAAGTCCCACCCAAGCCATAACAGTCACCGCCAAGGTTTAAATAACAGAGCAAAAGTCACAACCACAAGCTAAGAACAAGCACCTACCTTATGGACCTTTTCATTTGCAACATCAAGCACTCGAATTATACCATTGTTACCACCTGCAACTAATAAGGGCGAACCATTCACATCGCATGCCCAACTTAAAGTGTAAAATGATTCTTCCTTCTGCTCACATGCAAATAGCAGAAAATAAGTAACAGTATAAAAAATTAATGCCTAATCATTTGTGATCACATTGACTTGTCAATCCCATTTTTCATGTAAATCAACATCAGAAGAGGAGAATGTATGTCAAAGAGCTTTGCGTACATCTTCGTCAACATATGCCTGCAAAACAGAGATAACACCTCCTTCCAAACATTGGTAAATGGTCACCTGAAAAAGAAACCCCATACTTCAGCTATAAACAAAAAAACAATTTTGATAAATACATTTCCCACCAACAATATATTATAGCAAGATAAAAACACAACGGACACAACCATTATTGTGCAGGATAGATACTGAGATGGGCACAAACATTTAAGCAGATTCCTACAAAGCTTGCTATTAAATTCATGGCTGACAAGACCTAATAAGTATAAGTAAATTTCTAGAAGAGAACTCCATAAAACATGAGAATATACCAACATAATCTGGACCTTCGACTGCCATATCCTTCAGTCCCTTTCAATTTCTCCAATAGCGTATTCAAAAATCAAACTGCCAAGCAATCCTATGCCCATAGTTTGCAAAGCCACTCAAGCAGAAGGATGAAAGTAAAGAGCTATCCATCCTGCCTGAAGACCTCATTTTCAAGATTAGGAGATAAGATAATACGATGATTTTATTAATGTTCAGCAAATGACCACAAAAGTAGGTCAATGAGACTAAAAGGTACCCACTGCAAATACAGAGTGGGAGTGACAAAACAACTCCTATATCAATGCTGAAAGAAAAATAGGAAGCATAACTAAGTGTCTCAATAAGCTATTCACTATCAGTCTAACAAAGATACAATGGTATAAGTGTAGTGATACGATAGAAAGGGCAGAAATTGAAGATCCCGGTATCAAGCAAAAGAGAGAAAGAGAGAGAGAGAGAACTGGAAAACCTCTTGCAAGTCATGTTTTGTCAGCTTGGCATATAAACATAGAAAAATGTTTTAAGCTCCATGATTTCTCCAAAAACATGACAGCAAAGATTATCATCTTGAATTTCTTATCTAGCACTTTACTGCGTGCAGAGTAAATGTAAGCAGGATATAAAACTGCGTTGTAAAATATCTGGCCTCATAAAGACTAGAAGATTTGGTGATCAGAAAGTGATCATAAAGTGATTCGGTGATCGTTTTAAAGTTTAGCATACATCTCTTGTTGCATATTTTTGTTAGATCAAAAAACGCATTTAAATTCATATTTTAAGCTTGAATCTAGCATTAAAACTTAATACTTGTGCTTCATAATTTTTTTTAATCTTCAAGGAGTATTAAGTATTTGTATTTTTTTTATCTATTATTTAACTAATATACTAATATTTCTGCCATTTTAGCTTGCTGATTTTGCAAAATTGAAGAAAAAAGAGAAGGAAATTCTGGCCAAATTTTGAAGATTTTAGCCATCCAAAGCCTAGAGATCCCCTCTTTCTTCTAAGTTTATCTTCTTAACTATTTGTAAGCCTTCCTGATTCAGATTTATAAGAATCAAAGGCATTCTTGAAGCTAAAAGCATTTTGTAACAAATTGTAATAAGAAGCAGGTGGGCTACACAGCGCCCATATTCCATCCCCCTTGGGGGGATTCGCATTTTTCCTTTTCGTGGTGTGATTTTTTCTAACATTTTTCATGCAGGTTCTATACTTTGATTAAGTAGTTTAATTTGGTTTTCTTTCATTTTCACAAGTAGTTAAATAAAGCCAATCTCGTTGCCACGAAGTATGCTCTCACCACCACACAAAGGCATTGTCGATTAATGGTGGTTGATTAGAAAGTGACACATAGATTCAGTGAGCATGTCTTTTCTTTTCCAGGTTAAATTTTTCTATTTTAGCATTTGATTTTGAAGCATCCAAAATTTGAACGAACATTTTGTTGTTTCTCAGAGCATGCTCTTTCCCTTTGCGGGCATTGGCTTGGTCCTGGGGAAATCAGAAAAGAGTGCAACAACTCATTAATTCTTAAACATTTAACAAAAAACTCGCATAAGTAAAATCAACACCCCCAAACATAGTGAAAATCCAGCACTCGTCACTGGGTATTGCGTGGGAAAATTTCTCAGAAGCAGGAACCACTGGAGAGCGACCTCAGGGCACCTAGAGAGAGACCTCCAAGCACCGTTAGACTACATCCTTGTTGGTGTAGTGTTGAAAACGCCCTCGAGACTCCGCTCCAGCCCACACATCTTTGTGAGGAGCCATCTTTGCCTAGTTTTCGAACATTACTCCCCGTACCCCACGGTATATCTGGAGCTCCCATTTTCCCCTTATTTAACTCATCCTTTAACAATTCCTAAAATTGACCAAGAACACAATTGCAAAACCTTTACTTTTACAGCAGCACTTATTTTGACTCCATGGCACTGTTAATTTTTTGTTTTTTTAGTGCAGCTGCAAGACCCATTCTTAGAGAGGATGGTTCCCTAGTCAGTTAACTAGGGGGCTCTTAGTCATGTTAACCAGGCAGAGTATAGAGTAAGACCCTAGAAGGTACCCTAGGGCCCCCAGCTGTCTCCTAGGGTTCTTGGTCAAGGACCAATCAGGTTGATGCCATGGCAAAGTCCCTAGCATGTGGCTAGGGCCCCTACTTGTCTCTAGGGTATTCTGGTCTAGGACCAAACAATCTCTTGGTCACGAAGACCAAGCAAATCCTGCAAGTTGAGACAGAGATGTCCTGGTCTAGGACCAGGCAAATTCTTGGTAAAGGACCAAGTAGGTCCTGCATGTGGTTGATCAACATTCAATCTAGGACTGAAAGCTCAGCCTAGGGCTGAGAGCCATTCTTTACGAATGGAAGCAATTGGTCAATTACCAAGATGTTGACTTCGGTCAACCTTCATCCTATGGCTGAAGAACCTGGTCAAAGACCAGGTGGTTGATCAACTTAACTCAGTCTAGGACTAAAGCTCAACTTTGGGATGAGAGCCATTCCTTGAGAATGGAGGTTCTTGGTCAATTACCAAGATGATGATGTGTAATGTCCTCTTCTCCTAGGTTTTCGAGATGGTTGAGATTGGTGGTATTCTCAAGGGATTGACCACCCCTTGATGGAGTCACTAGCACTTGACCCAAGGAGCAGTTTGGAGGACCACATGATCACATCATCCAGTGTGGGAGCAGTTTGGAGGACCACGTGATCACATCATCCAATGTGGACCCTCCTTTATACAGTGATGATGAACTTCCAGGTTATATGGAACACTTGTACATTTGAGAGAGATGACTGGTTGTACCTTCCCACCTTGGTTGATTTACTTTTGGTCCTTACACCATGTTGATTATTGGACTTGTGGTACCTTGTCTTTGACTTGTGGTTAATAGGGTCTTTTACCCACCTTGAGTTATTTTTTATTTATAGCACCTTTGATGTTTTGGTCTTACGGATGTGACTTTTTTTTAAGTGGTAACTTCCTATCTTCTTAAGGTTGGGCCCTTCTTAATTTGTGGAACCCTAAGATTATTTTATTAATCCTTCTAAAAGACTATTTATCCTGTATATACTAAAGACATATCATTATCGTCAACAATTACATCTCAGCTCTGATTTTTTATGCATGACGTCAAGGGTTCGAGGACTGATCTGAAGTTTGTTTAGGCCGCTTACCTGGTGAGAGTACCACTCATTTCAGATCTGATATTTTTCGATTGAAGGTCTTTCATGCTTGCTCTTTCTGCTGGAAATTTCCATTATCTCAGATCTGATCTTTGTTGCCTAAATTTCTGCTTGTTGTTACATTAGTGACCTAACCATCACCTGTTGAGAAATTGATCTGCTGAGATGTGATTCGATCTACTTGACTGGGATTTATTTGAGGTCCGATCTGATCAACTGGAGTCTGATTGAAGCTCGATCTGCTTGACTAAGATCCGATCTGCTTGGTTAGGGTCTGGTTGAGCCCCGATATATTTTCTAAGGTCTAATTGGAGTGCAATCTTCCTGCTGTGGGTTTGATTGTGCACCGATATGCTTTCTGCTATCTTGGTTGACTGAGCTGTGACCTTGCTAAGGGTTCTTCTGTCCACAGTAAGCTTATTTGTGAAGGCCATGAGGCCCTAGGGTCTGCTCTATCCTACTATGTGCATGCCTGAGGAGGCCGTGAGTTATGATGATTAGGTCTTTGGTCAGATCAGATCAAATCTAATAAGATCAAACCCTGTATTATGTTGAGTCTTGCCTTGATCAGATCTATTTCATTGATTCGTGACCAATTCACCTACTAATATCCTTTTAGGGACAGATCTATTATGTTGAGGCCTTATTAGGGCATGATCTATACTGCTGAGACTTAACCTATGTGTTGAGTTTTTTTATATGTGGTCTAAACCCTATGCTAAGACTTTATTTGTGGTCAAACCTTTGTGTTGAGTCTTACTGATATCTGTTCTACTGTACTGATTTTTTTTGGGGGGGGGGACTACCACTGTGTTCTGAGTATCATTGACCTTCATTGCTGCAACCTTTCATCTCTCTCTCATGTTTGTACTTACCCTCTAGCAGGGTCAGCTTATTCCTAGTGATTGGTTGGCCTCTAAGAGGCACAGTCTTTCCTGAAAGTAAATTCTTCTGAGTATAAAATAGGAAGGGTTTCATACACAGCTAAGTTTCTTCACCTATCTCTTTTATTGCTAAATAAACAAATTGTTTATTTTATTTTTTATTGCATGTTACTAAAGATTACTTTAACACAGTGACCTAACTGGTAGTGTTAAAGGACTGAAGATTTCTTTAACACAGTGACCTAACTGGTAGTGTTAAAGGTGAAAAGTTGAAAGAGATGAAAATTATGTTTTGTTAGAGCTACTGCTGTACTATTTCATTTTACAGTACTAGTTGTTAAATGTTAAAAGTAATTTTGCATTAAAGTACATTGATCTTTATTATTCTGCATCAAACCCTAACCCTAACCAAAATTTTAACAGGCACTGGTCTTTGATATTTATTATTTGCGTCATTCAGCTAAGCTATATTTTGTCGTGATTATTCTATTCATATATGCTATATAGTTGTTTTCATTTTGCAATCATCTTCATCATTATTTTAATTCCAAATTCCTAAATAACAATTTTCATCCCAAAGAACTAAGTACCTAAATCCTTAGTAACTTTAATAGGGTCTACCCCCCTTGGCTTCGTTAGGAGTTAAACCTAAATGGAGTCGTCAAGATAAAGTGACAGTACTTGACTCAAGACTTGCCCCCAAGGACGAACTGAGCAGCTTGAAGTTTTTTATTGCGTTAACCCTAGGTGCGTAAGAGGCGGCAACAAATAGTACATCAAGATCAACGGCTAAACAAGTGTCGAATAACATGCATATACATAAGATCAATGTTGCAAACATCGGGGCGACGAAAAAATCGACAGGGTCCAGGAAACATCATTTCAAGATATCTCGGCAACACATCGACAAACATCGGCAATAAATCGGTAAACTTAAAAAAATACAAAAATATTCTTTTTTTTCAATTTTTTAAATATCTAAAGCAACAATAACATCAAATAAACACTTGAGCTTGGGCTGCCATCGATGGTCCAACGAGAATTGAAGGGGGTTAAAAAGCGGCTCTGGCAAGAACTGGATGAGGACACCCTACACTATAAAAGTTGAAAGTTGGAAGATTGGGTGGGTCATGGACCCCGGGGCAACAACGTCGCTCGTCTAAGCCTCTACAAGAGAACTGTTGCTCTCTTTTGGGTGATGAAAAATCTGATGGGTCATGTTCTGTGGGAATGCATGAAGAAGGAAGAAGGGGACGACATCCCAGTCCAGTGCTGGAAAGACCACCAATGCGGAATCTAGTATGATGTAATAGAAAATTGATGTTATTATGGCTTTGTTAGGCATTCGCCAACCTGTAGCTCCTTCGTCTACAACGGGTGTCCCTACGACTGCAATAGGAACCTCTTTCGGCAGAGCTCAGGGACGTTTTCCCGATCTCCCGTATTTCATACTGTCAAGAATGGAATGTAAGGGTCTGGTTCTGTCCTAGTTTGAATTATGTAATGGGTTCTGGGGGTATAGAATAGTAAGAATGCAGTTTATTTGTAGTATTGTTGTTAATTTGGATAGTGTTAGCAATGATAGTTCAAAGGAAAGCTGGTTCGGAGGGTATACTCGAGAAATCCTTTATGTAAGAAAATCAAGGTATAGGCAAGTCTGGTTTGAGACTCTTTTTGGTCAGACAAAAGGCAGTAGGACAGAAGGATTTTGGGTTATAAAGGCCAAGTTGTGCAAGGCCATTTTTGCTGTGATGTAACTTATATTTTATATATGATATAAAACTTCTTACTTACAAAAAAAAACTTCAAATAAACACATTGACACATGAATATGGAAAGAAAACCGATATATAAGATATATAAGATGTCTAGAGATACATCACACATCAAAAATGGATTGTGCCCGAATCCTAACTCCCAAGTCATCAAAAAATATATCAAATGTATATCATGATCATCACCTCAATAATAATAATAAATTAAATTAATTAGTTCGACTAGGATACTGAATGCTCTGCAATGACAAATTAATTAATGTTGTAAGAATGCTCTGAAATTAATTAATTAGTGTCATAAGAATGCACTAAAATTAATTAATTAGTGCTGTAAGAATGCTCTGAAATTAATTAATTAGTGCTATAAGAATGCTCTACAAGGGCGAATTTCATAACAAGCTCCTCACACTCCACCCTCCACGAAGTCAAAATCACCTTTAGAAAAAATTGGGAAAAATTGACAATATCTCGAGATAAATCGGGAAAAAATCGGCAATATCTCAAGATAAATTGAGAAAAATCGAGAATATCTCAGGAAAAAATCGACCGAATTTTTAAGCGACGAGCAGCAAAAATCACGATTTCTCGGACATCGACAATTTCTTGGCCGATATTGCTAACACTGCATAAGATCACTCTAGAAAGGGGGGACGCACTCCCTCAATGACACCCTAAGGGGGACGTATGACATAACATGACACTAGGTACATCAATATAACATCATGAAGGGGGGCTAGGAGGTGCAACATAGCTCCACTAACAACCCCATATACATCAACATAAGATATAACATATAGTGACCAAGGAACACTAGGACGTGTGCCCCCAATGATGAAGATGACATCCCCAAATGATGAAGATGAGGACATGTGGACCCCACATGTGATGAAGACCATGCTGGAAGCTGAATGAAGCATCAATAACAAGTCTCGACCCAATATCATGCCATTTCCTTGCCCCATTAAGCCAAGTCGATTTCCTTGTAATCCACTCTTCTATGAAATTTTCTGCTGGAACATCACCCCGGAAAGATAAAAATGCTCATAACTCATTGTCAAGTGTCCTGGAGCCCCAACTAAGTGCAAAAATGAATCTGCAGACATAGGAATATGGTAATGATGAGTACCCATACCCCACATCTCTCATGTAGCGCCCTAGGAGAACATAAGACATCTATGTGAGCCATCTTCATTCAAATTTTTAATGGCACTCTGCTGCCGGAAGATAAACTGGCCATATCATCAAGTACCTATGCCCAGAACTGTAATCTAAGTGTACCAATGGACTCATAATGTCCAAATCTACTAGGAATGAATACTCATACACCATGTGTCCATCAAGAAATGCATCTGTAAGTCCATCCATGCCCAAATAATAAAAATTATGGCCTGTAACTGCTGATAATAATAAAAATAATGCAAGCCATCATATAAATCATTGCCTGAAGCATGGAACAATCTAATGGACAACAAATGGCCATGAATAACCAAAATCGAACACTATCGGCCAAACTCATCCCGGAACATGTTGTTGACTTGGTCAAACTGGGTTGACCAGGTCAAGAATGATCAAAAAAATGACCCAAACTTAAAATCACTAATGTTGTATGTACAAGTGGATGAAATATGCTCCCTTATTTATATCAATAGCAAGACTGAAGCATTAAGTGGCATTTAACTGGCGATCATGAATATAAAACATCAATAGTAAGTCTAGATCAAAGCAACCAGTCACTTCAAAGTTCAAACAAAATCCTAAAGTGTATACTCATTTACAGACTTGACCATTTTGCTAGTTATGGGTGAATGTGGGAGAAACAAGGCTAGGCTGAAGGATTTGACTTGACAACCTCAACACTATGGCTTCTCGGACAAAGGGGAAAGGGGAAACCACCTATACATATGCTGGATAGAAAACACTAGGGGATGGCAGTGCCTCACGAATGGGTAGAGTGGTGAGAGTGTTTCCAATAGACTCTAGACAAGCAACCTTTATTGCATTTCATTTACTGTCACCTTTGCACACTTTAAAGATTTACATTTAATTTAACCTTTTGATCAACTTTCACTAGCCATCCTCCAAGAGCAAGTTCCTTGAATAACCTTGCAAACCTTTGATAATGACTAAGTCTGACCACCATTGCCTGCCACCGTCCATAGGTGCGATGGAGTTACCACCTTGTTGCCCTGTAGGGGAAAATGGCCTTACATCATACAAAGGATGAGTGCTCGTCCCTTGGCAACTAACTAGCTACAGAAGACATCTTATTTATTTGCAGTAGTATTTAGCAACACTGTTTTTGTTGACTTTTGCATCCATTTAGATATGACATTTAGTTCTGATGCTTTAGTGTCTAAAGACACTTTTGTTAGGATTACTTGGTTTCGAGGACTAAAAGAGAATCTCCCTGTGACAAAAATCACACACTCCAGAGTTGAGGCACAAGGTAAACATGGAGTCTATCCAACATAGAGACATAAGTGGGGGGAAGTCCTCGATATCACTAGTTAAGGTGTAAGTAGGGATCATGTCAAGAATGGAAGATAACGGATGGATGAGGAGAATGACAAGGTGATGCCATGACTAGCAAAGACCCTATGGGGAATGACCAAGTCCATACTATGATAAGGGCATGACCAATGAGTATACACAAGAACCTCTCACTTCAAGCAACGGAGTCACTTCTACTCTAAACCATCAAATAAAAGCAAGATAGAATATCGCCAATACATAACCACCATATACGCAGTCCAGCTACTAAGATAAGTAAACAAGCAAGACAAACATCTAAGTACATAAACCATATACCTGCTGGATCATATACCTGCAGCTGCAACCTATAACATCTAGAGAACAGTGGAACACTGCTACTATGTACATCATGGGTACCATCATCATCTCTGCTCTGTAAAGTGAAGAATGGCTAACTCAGTCATCGACCTAAGGTCATGAGGCTCAGTCTTGACATGAAATTGAAAAATGTACATGCTCTGGGCCAACTGAGTATAAGAGTGATCATCATCAAATTGCTCATCAACTACTAATCTCGTGCATAGCATAGCAAAGGACTGGCTCAAGAATATGCTCAAAACTGGTCTGCAATCATGGTAGCCCCTGCTACTATGGATGTGACAACAGGGCCTACACACATATCTAACACACAAGGGCATTAAATGCATCTAGGGCAGACACTTTTGTCCTACCTTGTTTGAAATGAAATGCATATAACTGAAAATGAAAGAACAACAAATGCAATGCAAGGGTAACAGTATATGTTGAACTAAAATGAAACTAACTCTTCCTACCCTAAACATGATAACAAAACGGGTCAGTTGAAATCATATCACCAATGTAGCCATCTAAGCATATCATTTATACCTGACCTTTTTCCTTTGTCTTTAGAGATAATCCAAGGCAAGATCTCGTCAAAAATAAGCTAAGTACATACCAAGATCTTCATTGAATAGAAGACTAAATGATGTAAGAGCTTGGGGATTTGGAAGCCTTGAAATTCATGCCATGGAGAATGATCACTTTCGCAAGCTTTATCTATACAGGCATGTACTGGGCTCAAGTATACATTGTCTTCATCATATATTTGTGTTGAAAAAAAAATTCGCATAGAATGGGTTGTCTGATTATGGACTTGGGGGATCATTCGCAAGGGTGAACCCTGGAAATCTTCATGAGTATTTTTGAAGGCTAGTTGTAACATATCCCTACACCTACTCAAGTATACTTTTGGACATCCAAACATGTTATTCATCATTGTGATAATCATGTTAGTATCCCCAATAACCTTTAAAAACTTGAAATCGTCAACCACAAAATTCATACCTTCACATTTCAAGCGAAAAGATAAACAACAAATATCATGGAAATGAGAAGTGAATATTATACCTGTCCACATACATGTCTTGGTTCTGTTGAAATGCATCATTGAGAACTTACCAGTGCTGGATAAAAAGGGAGAGAACTTACCAGTGCTGGATAAAAAGGGAGAGAACTTACCAGTGCTGGATAAAAAGAGAGAGAACTTACCAGTGCTCGATAAAAAGGGATACTCAACTTCTGTATTAGTTCTTGAGAAACACTGTTGGGAATGATAATTTGGGCTCATCATCAGCTGAATAACTTGAAAAGAACTCTCTGTATAGCATACTTCACTATTCCCGATGTTGGATAGGTATGACTGAGGTGAGCCCAAGGAGATATCATCGGAGATGTAGAGTCCCAAATTTTCAAACCCTTTATCATATTGAGACATCTGCATATGGCAATCATCAATAGGAGTAACAGGATCCACATACTTAGGTGCTTCATTAAATATAACTGCAAAAGGATTGATCCAATCTTCATCATTGATGCCACGAGGAGAAGGAATAATCATATCTTTGTCAATTGATTGCTTCAAATCATTAGAGGGATCAAAAATAATGATACTGGCAGGTCTTGAAGAATCATATAGCGAAGGAACAAGCAACTTCTAGTAATCATCATCTTCAAGGATCATGTTATTTTCTTCCAAGGAGCCCAAGACATCATAAGAGACTGTAACAAGAGAACTCACTACTTCTTTATGCTCTTCAATTTCTTCAATGAAGGCTTCTTGGTCTCCTCTTCTTTGAGCGACATCATCCTCACCTTCATGAGTAACTTCATCTTCGAACATAAGGCTTTTCTGGGACCTCTTCGATAGGATCAACTGGAACAAGCACCTCTTGGACTTCCTCCTTCCTTGGAAGAGAGTTTAGGGCTTCACTAATTTCTTCACACATCTAGGAACCCAAGTTGTTGCAGATCACCTCGACTAATTGAAAAAATGAAGATATCCCCTTGGGAGGAAGATTCTTATACCATTTCTCTTCATAGTGATTATTTTGCAAGTCAAGGGATATTACCAATAATCTCATTATGGCGTCCTCAGCCACGATATCCCATGCCTTAAGATATTCTATGAATGCGAACACATGATCTGTAGCCCAGTCTTCAAGTGGCTTAAACTTTGGAACAGCCTGGAAGGCATCTTTATCCACAATTTTCAAATACCATGGAATGCGTGAAAAATCCAGTGCATCAAACCGAGGATGTTGCAACCATGCTTCATCAAAGGATGCCATATCATCTTCCTTCTTGAGTTGGCCTGGTCCTTATAGGGTACTTCTTTTTTATTTTCTTTAGTGGGAGTCGCCAGGAGAGACCTATCAAGTTTGACTCAAACAAATATCACCAAAGTACTAAACAAGAACGTACCTGAGATGATGGCATAAGATATTGCCAATGGAGTAGCCATATAAGATCTGCAGGGTTAGTCCTTTCAAAACAATACACTTCAAAATGTAAAGAGGAGGACTGACCTTGGGTTCTTACCAAATTATCGTTTTTGGCAAGGGTGTGAATGACTCTGAATAATCCACTTCAATCTTTGAAATTTCCCTGGCAACGGCGCCAAAACTGTTACCATTCAAAATTTCAAACTAGCAGTCAAGGTTCTTGTAGCAGAATTGGAGAACCTGCTAATGAATGGCATTCATTGGAGAGACTTGGATTACTATCACCTTTGTCCAACCTCTCAACTTCTTGGGGATCCATTGTTGTCCCAAGGGGAGAGCCCTTTAATGTACCTGCCAATAATTCACCCAAATACCTTCCACTACCTTATGGTGTAGATTAGTGCCTTCAATGGGGTCAAGAAAATAGGAAAGTCTACTAGATATACCAGAGAATCAATATAGTTGGTCACCTGTGGATGTTACATAAAGTCTTGAATAGTGAACACAATAGCACAATGATGAATAGACCACTAATTCATAGGAAATAGATAATGATGAGCATTCATAAGTATCCAATGTTGTCCGTATGCATCAAGTTCAGCACTTATGATAAGAAGCAACACATATCGTATATGCCACCAGTTATGAACAGCAGTTGAGAAAGGCAACCAATTAGTAGACAGTAGCCTCAACAATGGCCATGTATCAGGACCATGTATTAGGAAGTAAAAGAGTCCACAAAATCAACATTTGCCAATACATAAAGTTAGCAACCAAGAACAGTATATCTCAGCTATACTTCAATAATTAGTAGCTGCATTTGGTACTAGACATTAGCAGTATATACCAGCAGTAATCAACAATGATTCACAGGAGTAATAATCAACACCAATTTACATAGTATTCTAGCATTTAAGAATAGTAAATCAACAAGCATAAGCATCAATCATTAGCAACTATCAATAGTGTGTAACAGTCTGTAACAGCAGTGAGCACCAGCCCTAAAGAGACTTCAAAAGACATTTAAAGGTTCATTTTGAGGGTAAAGATGCTTACTCAATCACGGTGGATTACTTCATCCCAAGGTTGCGGGGAAGCATCCTCCCCCCCTGGCCCCCGCTCCGGAAGCTCGCTCCTAGCCAGAGCGCTATAGGAGCTATGGGAGAGCGCGCTCCCTGTTTCGTTCCCTGGCCAGAGCGAATTGTAAAGCGCGCTTCGGGGGGTGCAAAAAATGCTCCCTGCCTCTGTCAGGGAGCAATGGTTAGCTCCTGATAGCTCCCTAATTCGCTCTCAGGCACTCTACGCATCGCTCTCCCCCACTTAAAAACGCTCCCGTGATCGCTCTGCGTAGCTGCCGGGATAGCTCTTGCTGTAGGTTCACGCCCGCGCAAAGGAAAGATGAGGAAGATGGATGGGGTCCACGTGTGGGCTTTTGGAGGGAAGGAATAGGGCTTTGGGGGATAAACCCCTCTCCTCCATATTCATTTTCACTTTCATTTGCTTGAGAAGAGAATAGAAGAGAAAAGAAGAGAAGAGGAGAGGAGAGGAGAGGAGAGGAGAAGAGAAGCGAAGAGAAGAGGAGAGGAGAAGGCTGCCATCCTTGGAGATTGAAGAAGGTTGAACTTGTCACTACCATTGGAGAGACAAAGAGGTAGAGTCTAAAACCTTCCTTGTTGATTTTTTTTGTGTTTGAACTTTGATCTATGTATTTAATTATGAATGCTTGGAATCTAGTCACTAGAATGTGCATTGTAGATGTTCCTCTCCTACTCTTTCCCATGCTTCCTTCCTCAATCTATTGCAGGCAACAGGTTAAATCTCTAGTTCCATCAAACATGATGATGGGTATGTGGTTTATTTTATTGGTTCCATTTGTTATTTTGATGATGGTGCTTGGAAACCGGAGGAGGAATGAGGGAGAGGATGAAGAAGTGGGGAGTGGCACATACTGTGGAGAGGAGGAGGAGGAGGAAGAGGAACACCGAAAGAAAACCAAAGAGGAACCCACACCCTTATCGAAACATGTCACAAAGCAGGGAGGAGGTAGAGGGGGTGGACCCACCAAACTTGGTTGCCCCCATTGTAAAAAGACGTACACAGGTTCATATACCCGTGTGAGAAGACATCTATGTTGGCACATGCCATGTGATGACAAAAAAACAAGAGGAGTTTGTGTTTGCCCAAATGTGACATCAACACAAAGAGCCATCTATAAGAAGGAAGAACTTGAAGCACAAAACAAATCAAAAGATTTTAAACGATCAATGGATGACCATGACCACTCTTTCTCACCGAGAACCGTAAGCCCATCCACCCAAGGCAATGGATTCTCTCCCATGGGGCAGTGATGTGGCAGGACAATCTCAAATTTCCTTGACCAAGGTGGTAGGGATGACGTGGATTCAAATGTGTTTCAGTTTCTCTATGCATGTGGCATACCATTCAATGTTCTTCGCTCACCCTATTGGCATGAAATGGTAGAGGCCATCCACACCGCCCCAGCAGGATACAAGAGCCTCGAGTATGACAAAGCTAGAACCGTGGGGCTTGACAAGGAAAAAGCCAAGATCCAAAATGCTTTGGGGCAATTCACAAATGCTTGGAATGAATATGAGGTATCAATTGTATCAGATGGTTGGACAAATGTAAAAGGCAAGCCATTGATAAATGTGCTTGGTGTGTATGTTACTGGTGCAGTCTTCCTTTCGGCCCATGACAAATCAGATAAATTCAAGACCGGCATAAACATTGCAGAACTCCTACTCAAAAACATTGAAGATATTGGTCCATACAATGTCATCCAAGTCATTACCGATAATGCTGCTAATTGTAAGGCAGCGGGAGCAATCATTGAAGATAAATACCCCAACATATTTTGGTCTAGGTGTTTGGTTCACACACTGAACCTTTTGATGCACGACATTATTAAGTTGAAGGAAAATCAATACAAATGTATTGGTGAACTGTACAAAAAGGGCAAGCACATGATAAGATTTATTACCAACCATAGTAATGCCCATGGAATTTTTCCGCACTCACTCAAAGTTAAAGCTATTAAAGATAGCAAAGACTAGATTTGCTAGTTATTACCTCACCTTCAGGCGCCTTTTGAAGGTAAGAGAGGCATTGGCTAGCATGGTATCAAGTGAATCATGGCAAATCTTGAAAGATAGGGCTACATCTACATCTGACAGGGTTGATTTTCAGGAGGTGGAGACCACCGTTCTTGATGGTCAATTTTGGGCAAGTGTCAAGTTTGTTTTGCAATTCACAAAGCCCATTTATTACATGATTTGGTTTGCAGATACAGATAAGTCGGTGATTGGGGAGGTGTATGAGCAAATGGATAGCATGTTGGACCAAATTAAAGATATTGTTGAATCAAAAGATCCCATCCTGTATGACCATATTCACAAACATGTGGTCAAAAGGTGGGAACATATCAACATTCCACTGCATGCCTTAGCATATGTATTAACACCAAAATATTATTCTCCATCTTGGTTGGCCAAACCCAGCACCTGGGGGTGGGGCTAGGAGAAATCCCCACACAGATCCAGAGGTACAGGTTGGGTATTGTTATCACCTAAACTGTAGTTACCCCTATGGATGTATCCACTCATGGATGGCAATAGGGAAGGGCAACTCAAAAGGTGCAACCACGATCACCTCGACCTCCAATAGATGGTTGTCACGCCAGTCGAGGCAACCTTCACTTTATGTTATCTAACCCAGACAACAAAGGGGGAGACCCGATCTAATCCCGACAGGAGAGATCAAAACCAAGACACCAAATCAAATTAATTCTAAGTGAAGTAAGGTGTATGGTTTATCCTAGACCTTAGGATGAAGTCACAAGACAAGTGAGGGGTTTAATGAGTATAACTTTGGTTCATTATTGATGTGAGAGTGACTTATGATTTGTGAAATAAGATCCAGGATTAAAGTACTAGTTCAATGTGAGAAAATCCACTGCCTTGGGAACCGTATCCAATGCAGGGTAGTTTAGGGTTGAATTGGGGCTAACTAGTACAAGTGACAAGCTTGATCATAAAGTATGATGGCATCAAAGGGTTTAGTTTACCACACAAGGGTCAAACCACAAGTTAATCCAACAATCTAGGAAAGAAGAATTGACTTGGAGAGAGACCAATGCCTTGGGAATTGGGATAATGGAGTCAAAGTAAAGTTAACTTGTGGTTAAGGACTCCTATTGCATGAGACAAGTGGGCAATTAAAGTCTTGATGGATGAATAGGTCTAGATCTAGAGATTTAATGTTTTACCCTAAGTGGACCACAATCCCTTAAAACAAGGAATGCTATCCCCAAGGCAAGATTTGACAAGGTGACCTACTAGACCTAGGTTTTGAATTATGCCCGTTCCAAATCCACAAAGATCTCATGTACCCATGTCCCAGAAGTGGACTAACTCACTTCTCCAAGGTGGTGCGACTTTACCCAAGGAGGCTAAAAAATGGGATAAGTGGGGTCAAGACAAGTCCGATGATATCCAAACTTTAGATCCAAGTGATTTAAGCAAGTGAGAGTGTGGATCTATAATTTCATGGCAATCCAATGGCTAGATCTTACTAGATCTGAGTTTGAAGATACCAAGTGGTCCAAAATGGGGATTAAATCCCTTAAAATGTGGAATAGGGCCCACAAGGTAGAAATCAGAAAAGTGACAATCTGGGGATAGGTTATTGGATGTGTAGATCATGAATCAAGCGGGATCTCAACTACCCACATACTAGATCTAGGTCAGCCCACCAAACTAGGAAGTGCGCCCTTGCTTGGAGAGGCTAAATGCCTTGGGAAGAGGGTCAAATGGAGGCCAATCCTCACCAAACTATAGATCCGGGATGCCGTGGATACTATAGAGGTGGGTTTTAAATATCTTACCCAAGAAGCCACTAGATCTTAGTAGATCTGAAAAATGTAAAAATGAGGGTTTGAAGAAATAAGGGTTTTATCAATTTATGAGCTATGTCAATGGATTGGATCAAGATAAGAGAAACAAACCTGTGGATCTTACCTGGGTAACCTTGTAGATGCCTTGATGATGATGATCTATACAAGCCCGATCAATTTGAGAAGCTTTGAGGTAGTTTTCTATGCAATCGATTTAGTCCAAGAATCCAATGCGCCCTCTCTCCTGCACAACAAACGTCAACAATATCAGATTTGATGTAATCAAGAGATAAGACTAATGCCACAAGAGAAGTAACTGAAAGATAGCATAGATCACAATGATACTAATGATAACCCCTTGATACAAGCAAATGCCAAGAAAGTCGATTTGAAGAAGCCTTGCAAAATCGCCCTTGTTGAAGTCGCCCTCCTGTAGACAAGACAATGATTTCCAAAATAGATAGATCTTACCACAAATTCCAAATGCTAGGTTGCAATAGACTTTCCAATCACCATCTAAGAACACCAGATGCAAAGGAGACCACAAGAAAGTTTTTCTATACCAATAATCCAAGAGCCAAAGACCCTTTACAAATGAGAAGCTCTCTCATTTAAATAGGAAGGAGAGGCATCAAAATCCTAACCACTTTTTGAATGAGTGGCTAAGATTAAAAGATACAAATGTCTAATCAATGGTTGAGATGAGCTCAACAATAAAATACATGGATCACTAATAAAATATAATATAAGTGGACAAAATCGCCCTAAAAGAGAGGAATCCCACCAAATCATGATGACAAAATATAATAGGAAGCTTATGGTGGGTCCAAGGGGTAATTTTAGCCACCCTCGGTCAATCCCCATTGCACAATAATAATAATATAGTCATCAATATACCAAATTGTGCCTCTATGGTCAAATCGTAGGCCTCAAAAGACCTCAGAAATCATCAGAAAGTGCCATAAGTGATGGATGCGGGCCCCGATGAAGCTGAAACTGCTGGAGGAGGTGTGGAAGACATCAATCCATCATCACTGATCATCCCATGCCAAGACATTGCCTCAGTATCCCAAATCGAATTCCTCAATAGCCATTTCTACCAATCCTGAAATGCCTCGAGAAGCGTGAAACTACCCCAAACTGCCTCCTGGAGTGCCTGCGTTGTCAAGGTGAGGGCACCAATGTGTCCGGGAGGGGGGTAATATGGTAAAAACAAGTGGTTGGACCACCCCCTCCAAGCACAACGCCCTAGGTCAACCGGATAAAAATCACATCTGCTCTGACAGGGCCTCCGACAGACCAAAACTGCACTGGGATAGCCTACTGAGGCTCAATCATCACTGTAAGTGCCCGGAACTGAAACAAACTGTCTCATTGGACTCAGAAGGTCCAAATCCATCCAAGATGTGTACTCATACACCATATGAGTTTCTGCATGATCAATATATATATCCAACATACCGGAACAGGGCAAATAATAATAATCTGTAAATGACCAAATACTGCTGTAAACCAAGAATCATCATCATAACCCTGTAGCTGTTGCATAGAATCATCATATACATGTCCATAGACCATATATCATCTATCCATATCATCACAAGGTCCAACCATCTCATGTCCTATGGTTGACCTTGGTCAAACTAGGTCTAACCAAGTCAACATGACCAAATATAACTCAGACCATCATCGGAAGCTGCTGCAAAGTGTCAAAGGTTAATGCATGCTCTACAACTTATTCAAATAACAATTATAACACAAAGTAATCATTACCGGCGATCTAAATCCAAATATATAATGTCATTAATTATTATTATTACTCAGACTAGACTTTCAAGATCATACTCACTTCATAGTTGTGATCAATTTGCTAGTGAAGGGTGAACGCTAAAATAACTGGCTAGGCTAAGGGATGACTTGACTGACTTAACTTTGTGACACTTTGGCAAAGGGAAAGGGAATACACACTAGTATATACTGAATGAGCAACAACACAGGGAATGGCGGTGTCTCACAAATGGATAAGTTGTTTAGAGAGTGCTTATTCAACTTAGGCATCATGTCTATATCAAGTTGATCCAGGTTCATTAGGATCATTCAATTTCATTTCATGGTCTTTTTGGCCTACATAACCCTTCGGATCTCAGGTGTTTTGATAAGCACAACTAGTTGCAGCTTGCATCCAGGGCATGTTTTTATACATGTATAAGGACAGCAATTATTTAGATATAGCATTTAAGAATCATTGCTTTTTGGACCTTTCTTATACTCTTCGAGGAGTATTTTTCAGCAGTTCATCGCTCTTGCCCTTTTTAATTTCCATGGGCGAATTTATCAGTTTCCATAAATAGTACATGAGCTTTCAGTTTTAGCCAACAACATCTCAAGTGACTAGGGGGAGTTCGAGCCAATGCCAAACATCGAGACAACCGACCAGAATGATTTAGGCCTACAATCCAACTCACCAAAGGTAAGTTTTGTCACCAACTCAGAGCCGAGACACAGTAAAAAGGGAAGCTCATCCAATATAGAGGCTACAATGGGGAAAAGATCCTCCATGTCACTAGTCAAGTAGCAAGTCAGGGTGATAAACTAAAAGGTAGGCAATGGATGGATGAAGACAATGAATAATGGAGCCAACACTAACAAGCCAAGGTATGGTGGAATGATCACCTCTATTCTCCCTAAGGAGGGTAAAACCAATGAGTATGAATAGTGAACTTCTAAGTCTGAGTAGGGACAATATAATATATATAATAAGATCAACCAGGTCCACATATCTATATGATCGCTAGATCATGACACTAAGTGCTAAGACATGCTATAAGAATAAGTATAAAAGCAATATAACCATAACACAATGATATACCCGCTGAGTCATATACCTGAATGCTCATCAACCTGTACCATCATCTGTCCTCTGAAACTGCTACTGTAACTCTGGGCACGACTGACTGCTCTGTACAAATGGTATAATGGCTACATCGGTCATCTCTCTAAGTGTCCTGAGACTCAGTCATGGCATGGGGAATACATATGCTATCCAAAATCTGATAGTGATCCAATATAGATGCTCATCTCAGCATCTCAAATGTAAGGGAACTGGCTGAATAGTGTACTGGCATTAGAAAAATAATGTATGGTAGCCCGGCTACTATATATGTGATAACAGGTACATGGCTGCTATAGACAAGTTGGTCCCTGATGAAGAAGATTGTGCCTTACTGCGTAGTGAATTAAGCAAATACCTCAATGAAATTGGTCTGTTTGGTACTTTGCATGCTAGAAAAGATCGAGATAGTGCGCCTCCTATTGAATGGTGGAACATGTATGGCTCATTATGCCCATGCTTGCATAAATGGGCAACCAAAGTTCTTTCACAGGTGGTTAACAGTTCCTCTACAGAAAGGTATTGGAGCACCTATAGCTTCATCCACTCAGTGAAAAGAAACCATTTAAATGAAAATCAACCAGAAAGCTTGGTTTTTGTACATTACAACTTGAGGTTGTTGACTCATTACTGTGAGCGGGCCAAAACTGATAAATCATATGTCACTTGGGACAACAATCCGGAGGAGCATAACTTGGAGGATGGAGCCTTAGCTTTAGAGCGCTTGGAGGAAGAGCTTTTGGGCGATGAGGATGACCATCACCATGGCCATGCAGTAGCAACAACAGCAACAACAACGATGCCACGACCATCTCCTCCCTTGTTTCTAGATGCACCATCTTTGCCTAGAGGTTCAACTTCAACTTCATGACCCTCATCTACATCAGTGAGGGGGGGTCGTGTAGGACCAAGTCTTGGACGTGGCTCAACATTGGTGGCTACTGGGGATGATAGTCCCACTCCCATTGTTCCTAAACCACAGGAAAATAAATTAGAAATTTCCCGTGGCAAGAGGAAACATCCATAAAATCTACTTTTGCACTCTTTTCTTGTTTACAATACTTTCAAAGTTTCAAGTTTCAAATTTTCAAGTTTCTGCACTATTGACTCTTTTATATTTATTATGGTATATTTTGTGAACATTACATGGCAATTCAAGTTTGAAGTTTGAAGTTGAACATACCTTTGAAGTTCACTATTTGCAACTTCGCATTATTGAGTCATTGACTGCATAAAAGCATATTATGATAAGTTATAACTCTTTGGTAATGAATATGATGCGTTGTGAATTGTTTCAGTTCAACTTTCATTTCATGGTTAGACTCTAGTTGTAAGGTTGATGTTATAGATACTGGTAACTAGACCTATGGTTGACGAATTCACTACTATATGATTGATGCTTGATGAATGATGTTATATGGTATTATGGTTTATTTCATGTTTTTATGCTTTCAAATGAGTTTCCATAACTAATTCAATATTCTACAAGCATTTGTTAACATATATGCATCGTGTTACCAACTTTTTTGTACCATAGTTGGATTTTCTGGAGAGCCGCCATTTGACAAACATGATAAGTGTTTGACTCCAGTGTATCAGATGATTCAACATTTGTGGCTAGCCAGTTATGGTTAGCCTGTTTTGTTTTTTGAGTCGACATGACCATGGCCCCATGGGGGTCTGTAATAAAGTGTGCTAGTAGGGTATGAGTGGCTCGGTTCCCCATGACTGGATTAAACGACTAAGGTATTCCGAGGAGTTTTTTCAACGTCATATTATACTTTGCTTCAGACGAGATATAATCTCTTGGTTTTTCTCCCGCTTCCTCCAAAGCTACAATGCCCGATTTTGGAAATTTTTGCCATGGGGGGTTATTAGAGTCCAACTATAATGTATAAACCTACTAGACACTATTAGAATAGGTTTTGGTCATGTCCTAGGTCTCTAGGACCCCCAGAAAAAATTTCGAAAAAATTTTACCGGGTCCATCGAGTTTGGGTTTTTTAAATTATTTTTAAATTTAATAAATTTCTCTATAGTTTAAATAGAGAAATAATAATTTGTAATATGTCAATCGTCCGGGGTCCGAATTTAGTGTTTGATGGCTCGTTTCATGAGCCAAAAATCACACATGACCCATGGAGCAGCTAAACCCAACTTTCGGATGTCAATTTAGCCTCATAATTAATATTTTCTCTAAAAAGTCATTTACAGAGAAATTATTAATTAAAATAATAAAATTGAATATTTTGGAGATAATCCAAATCTCTCCAAAATTAATCAATTTGATTAAAATAAAAGGCTAAATGACATGGCAATGGACATTTATGAAGATTCCAATCAACTCCAAGTGATTCTAGTCAACTATCCAGTCACCAGAAGATTATCCACTTGAGCCAATTCGCCCTTCTTCATGCAAAAGTCGAGTTAGTGAGTTGTCACATGGTAGTTGGGTTGGTTGGTTTGCATTTAAAGCTAGGGTAGGCGCGCCCTTCTTCATGCAAAAGTCGAGTTAGTGAGTTGTCACATGGTAGTTGGGTTGGTTGGTTTGCATTTAAAGCTAGGGTAGGCGCCCTCATGACTCATCCATCACCATTAGGCTTGGCTCTCCTTGCAAGTCGAGTTATTACCTACCCACACTCCACATGTCTTCCTACCAACTAGCTCGCACTCTCCTCCAATCCTCACGTCAATCCTCATCAACCTCACGTTTATCCTAGTTGGAGTTTGTTTATTGGGTGGTGATACTTCCTATGCCTCAAACAAAGTCGAGTCTTGCCACCTCTTCCTTCAACCTACCACAAACTCGAGTTTAGCCCTCCAAGCCTTGCCTTGATTGGAATTCGAACTACTTGTCCTTGCCAAATCGACCTAGGGTTTTAGCTAGTGTCTTTTACTATAAAGAGAGGCCCTTTGGGGTTATTATCTCATGGATCTTTTATGCATCGAAACTCTGATGAAATTGTAAGCACTTTTTATTGTTAATAAAGTTAAGACTTTGGAGGTCAAAAACGTGGAGGCTCTTGATGTGCATTGCTTCACTTGAGATCAAGGTGATATTGTTTTACATTTTATTTGAGGCTCTTAAGTTGTAGATCATGTTCAAGATGGCTAACAATCTAGCACAAGTAGCATGTATCTAGTTCTTTTCACTTGAATATTTTGTTTCATATATATTATCTATGCTTAAGGTTCTTGCAGGTATATCTTCACTCTACATAAGGCCAACGGAGTTCTAGCTTTATAGATCTAAGAAACAAGGGAGTTTGGATCTTCTCCATCAAACACTCAAAATACTTTCTTGGTTACTAGTCACTTTGACCTACCTTCATCTTGTGGAAACCCTTTCTAGATTTTGATCCAAAGTTGAAGTTTCTTGTCTTTTCAAGCCATAGATTAGTTAGCCATAAGGTTGAAGTTCCTTCAACCTTGGGGAATAGCTTGGGATTTATTCCCTTGTGCTCTCTTCAACACTTGTTGTCGGCGTATCACCGGTTAACCGGAGGATTTCCAAGACAGTGTTTTTACCCTCTCAAGTGTTCCACTTGAACTCTTTTGCTTTTGTTTTGCTAGCCCTCTCCTCCTTGCCCTAGTTTTTTCCCTTCTCCCATTCGTTTTTACCATCTCCTCTCGTTTTTGTCTTTTAGCCTCTCCTCTCCATCCCATTCGCTTTTCCCTTCTCTTTGCTCTCGTCCTATTTCTTTTCTCTACCCTTTCATTGCATTTGTCTTACCTCTTCCTTCCCGTCCCATCTCCATTTAGTGCCACATTCCTCTTCTTTTAGGTCTCTACCCTTCATCCTATTCGTCCTACCTATTCCATCTAGCTCTCGTCCCATCTCCATTGGCCCTACATCCTCCCTCTTGTCTTACCACTTGCTAGCTTCCCTACACTCTCGTTTTTCCCTTTAGGTTGCTCCTTCTCCCCTTCTCGTCCATCCCCATTTGCCCTAAAAACATAACAAAAGAAAACACAAAGGATTGTTAGTAGTATCCTGTAGCATTTACATAGTTAAGATCTAAGTTCTTGTTAGTCATTAGCTAGTTTCATCTTCAAAGTATTAGATCTAGTTTCAAATTCTCAAGGCTTGTTTTGTTTTCCTAACATCTAATGGGTATTGGAGTTATGTGCTTTTGATAGATCTTTCCTTGAGAAAGAGGGATTTTGATAAACAAGAAGAAGCATCTATTACAAGAAGCCATGAAGACAAGAGGACAAGTCAAAACCAAGAGATTAGTATTATCCCTTGTAATAGATCTTAGAATTTTGTTTCAAGTTTTTACAAGTAGTTCTTTCAAAGTCCCTACAAGGGTTCCATTCCCAAGGGCAATTGTACTCTCTTAATAGAGTTGCAGGTGGGGTTTTTAAGCCCCCACATTCACTTCCCCCATTTGGGGAAGTCTTGTAGTCTCTTAAGTGGTTTGATTTTCTAGTTTAGATCCATGATATGCTCTTAGATTAGTTTTCATTTCAATTAGTTATTGTTGTTATATTTTCCATTTTTTCTTACCCCCATGCTCTCCCGAGTACGGTCTTTGACCTGAAAGAGATTCTTGGGTAGATTAGAGTTTATTTATTGTTTAGTACTTTACTTTCATCTTGTATTTTCTCTTCCAAACCTTGACTAGAGAATAGCTAACTTTGGGATCGTATCCCAAAGGCCACATAACTTTGTGGTAGCTACTCGTTCCCCCACCAGCTTCTTGTGGACATCCAGCTAGCTGGAAGGTTTCCAGGACTGGTGGCTTCTAGTGGTTGATCTTGTTCGGAGATCAATCCCACCTATTAGATTAGAATTTGTGTGGTAGAACACTAGATTTACTCAAAGTTTCATTTTATCTTGCAAATAGTATTGTTAGTAATATTCCATGTCTTGCTGATCTATCATTTTGTTTAAATCTTTTCAAGTTGAGATATCTTGCTTTACAAGTACTACCTGCTTCTTAAAATGAACCAAAGTCTCTTGAACCTGCCCAAATCCAAGTCAAGAGCACCCTCTATCGGAGGGCATTTTTTAGTCTTGCATCTTTCCCTGCATTAGGCATTGGTTAATTAGCAAGTCTCTTGAACTGTGGTCATAAGATCAAGTCAATAGCGCTCTCTGTCGGAAAGTTGAACAGGGTGCTTTTAAATAAAACTTTTCAACCCACACACCCCTTTAATTAATTTACCTTGGTTTCTGTCCTACACCCGTATGCTCTGCCAGCCGGAAATGGTTGGGCTAGTACTCAGAAAGGTGGAAGACTTGCTAATTCACAAGTGATAACGTTAATTAAAATTTTTACCCAAAACCCCAACCAAGACAAATTACTGAGTTCTTCCTACAAGAGGTGGTGCAGGGAATCCACTGTCAGACTCGAGGGCGGTCAAGCCGCAAGCACACTTGCCCTCTTTGCAATCTGGGTGCTTCCAACCTATCACCTAAGGTTGCCAGTATTTTTCTTGAATAAGGTTCCACTCCTTTTGATATCCTTGGTCTTATCCTAATAATCAAGAACATCTAAAACATTTAAAATTTACCAAGAACAATTTCAAAACGTTCTCACAAACAGCTACTTTCGACTTACACTTTTTAGCATCACAAGTATTTTATTTGACTCTATTTGGCACTGGTCTTTAATATTTCTTACATATCTTTTGAATCTGGACCATATGTCCTCGTCACTTGTTTAATCTCTATCTTGTGGATGCTTTGCTTTAAATTTTAAGTCAAAGTATATTGTTAGCTTCTGAATTTGTATCTTGTGAAATTTGCAACGTGGATTGCATGTTTAATTCTGTTCTAGTCACTATACAAAAAACTCCTAAACAACACCCATCCGCATCTCAACACCAAAAAACATATAAAACATAAGAGCCTTAGACAACTCTTTGTAGGGACTACCCCCCTTGACTTCGTTAGGAGTTAGCCTAAACGGAGGAGCTGGGATTCAGGTGACAGTACCCGGCTCATTGCTTGCCCCCAAGGCCACACCTCTCCCCACTTTCCAGTGAGGGAGACAACTTTCAAAAGATTTCTGCTGCTGGTGTGCAGTTTGGCGGACAACACATCGAAATATATAAAAAATACATATTATATAAAAAACGCTCCCGCAACGCTCCCAAACCAGAAGCTTTTGAAAATTTCGCTTTTCGCTCCCGCTCCCAAGTAACCTTGCTTCATCCATCAGATTTACACTTTTTTGTCACCCTAATTATTGTTTGACTTTATGCAGCAGGTTCGTATGAGTAATTAAGACATCCAGGCAAGTTCAATTATGACACCCTCCTAGATCCTTGCGCAAGTTGGGTAGGGCGAATAGAACTGTCGGAATAGAATTTCAAATTTTGGAATATTTTTAAGGATGTGAATTTTTGTAAAAAAAATTAGGGTTTCTGATTTTCTGAGGTTTTTCAAGGTTTTTAGGTTAAAATACTATCCTAATGGAGACGCCCTTGAGGTTCTAGGGCTAAAATGGTAGGCCGAATTTTTAGGAAGGGATGCCGAAATTTTAGGGAGAGCTGAAAAATTGAAAAAATATATATTTTGGGGATTTTTTGGAAATTTTCAGTTTTTAGGGTTTTCTAAAACATAAGATTGCAGACCTAAATTAACCATGCAAATGCAATATTTACAAAGAAAATACTGAATTTTGATAAAAGATGACAAAATTGGGGTTTTGAATAATTCTACTTCAAACCCTAGTGCAAGAGGGATGGTGATTAGCCTCCCTCTTGGATAATTTATCTTCCCTTCAAAACTAGGGCATCCAACAACAATCTCTAGGGTTCGTTGAAGGAGCCTAATTTAGAAAAAATTAGAGATCCAAGGCCCAAACAGGAGAAAACACCATCAAGGGGACGTTTTCTACCATGCAAAAGTTGACTAAAGGCTGGTAAGAAGCCCTAAATCAGAAAAAATGCAGCCTAACTATAACACATTAAATGCTGAAATTTTGAGTCAAAAAAAGTTGACAAGAGAAGGGGATTATGATGTCATCTCAATCCCTGGGGCTTTGAGAGATCATGGCTAGTGTCCCTCTCTTAGAATGTCCCTCTAGTATTTGGTAGCTAGGACATCATCTATCAACCTCTAGGGTTCGGTAGGTGAGCCTAACCAAGGCAAATGGAGAAGTCCAAGGCCCTCAAAGCAAAAGGAAACCCTAATACAAGGCGTTTCCTTCACACAAAGTTGATAGAATATTGATAAAAAAACCCTAATTCATAAGAAGAAAAAAATGCAGCAATACACCACCATTCAATCCACATAGAAGCATTGACTTGCCAATATTCACCAAGACATGAGCAAAGAAAGAGCTTTAGGTCATTCTTGAGCATGTGTTTTAGCAAACAATTCTAGCACCAACCATAGCATGTGCAAAAAGAAGTCTTAGATTCATCCACCATTCACCATTCAAGCAAGAGAAGTCATCCAAGAGAAGTGCACATCACCAAGAAAACTCATAAAATAAGAGAAAAAGAAGAATAATCATTGGATCCCAAGTCTTGTGAGTTTACAATGAGTGAGATAGGTTATATTTATAGTCTTCTCGCATGAATGTTTTAATTTTGAGCCTACATGTCCTTAAAATAAAATAATAATATTTTTTAGGGTAATTCAAAATTACAAAGGAATTTTATCCCCAAAATACAAAAATACTAAAAATGTGCTAAAATAATCAGAAAGTTGGCTTCACTTGATGAAATAGTGAGACGGGGTGCATCATGCCCCATCTAACCCCAAAGTGTTGTGAAACCCTCAACGCCCCCCTCCAAGACCTTGTAGGCTCAGTGGTGCGCAATAGCAGCAAGAAGCGCACACTGGGTTGGAGGCATCAGAGGAGGGGTCTTTGGAAGCTGGAAAAGGTCCAAGTGGGTGCAAGAAGGTGTGCTAGGAGGCGATAACAGTCATTTACATAGCGCAATCACCTCTGCAAGTCAAATAACCAGGATGGGCATGTGCCCCAGTGGGTCACCCACAAAAGCCCCGGAGCACCAACCCATGGGCATAAAGCCCTGCATGGTCAAGATAATCATCACACCGAAGGGGCAGTCAGCAGAGCCATAAACCCAAGTACTTCTGAGAGTGAAACCAAGGGGGCAGGCCGTGCCCAATCCAAAGCTGTAAAGAGCCCCCAAACCAAATATCAATGCAATATATCCCACTTTGGCATGTACAATAAAAAATTTGGACCCCTTGCTCTAGCCTCAACCTTGCTAGAACTCTGTAGTAGCTCTGGCACATAACACTCATGACATAGTATGTACTCATTAGATTATAGTTTGATGATTTTAGACTCTTGGAGGCCATTTAGAGCCTCAATGTTTATGTATTATGTCTTAAGTCTTTAATTTTATGTATCTCAACGTAATTTATCCTACTTGCATCCTTGCAATATAAATCCACAAACACGAATATTTGGAGTTTAATATATACATTGATGTACATTAATATAGTTTTTAAATTAAGTTTTCAGTATTTTATTCAACCAAATCATCTGTCAAGTATGAGTCGTCAAATCCTCGCCAAGTCAAAGTCTAGTAACTTTGTTCTTGTGTGATCTAAAATAGTCCTGCTATCTAGATAATATAAAATCTCCTCAATGAATTCTGACCTAATATTTTGAAGGTATTGACATTTAATCCTTTTTTAAGTCTTATGCAACAATATTACCTTCATTCCAATGATTCTTTTTATACATTCTGTGAAACATCATTAAAATAATAGTCATAATCCTCACCTCTTAACTTCAAAGTCTATTTGGAGACTGCTTTTTTTGCTTTTCTGACTAAAGAAACAAAATTTCCAAACTTGGACAAGACAGTTTCTGTAAAGTTGGCAAAGCCCAATTTCTTGTCTTACATTGGATTCATAAAAGACAATAGACTAGGCTAGCTTTCACTTAAACCCAATTTTTATTTGTAAATTTGTTAATATGTCAAATAAAGAATATTGAATCTACCCTTTCCAAAAAAAGAAAAAATATGTTTGGAGCCTAGTTTTTAGGTCAAGAAACAAAATGTAGCAAGTATAACTCCTAAAGCTTCAACAATTAACAACACACAATTCATCCTCTTGTGAATGATCTATCGCCAACTATCATTCATCCATTGCAATTAAGCATTGCAACATGTGTTACTAGCCTCACTTTGTTTTCTTCCACTTTCGAGATTATTACTATGCACAACCTGTCCTCTCATTTTGATGTTGAAAAATATTTAGAGTAAAATAAACTCAAAATAGTACATATTCATGCTTGACAGCTTGTGGTTTCTTGGGCAGTGTAGCTGCTGACTTTTTTATGAAGCCAATTCTAATGTTTAGGCACCAATAACACTTTCATTGCCGCTGTTACTGAAAGTGCAAATCAGCCTCGTCATTGAATAGCAGGAAAGCACTATTAAGAGTAGATATCTCCAACAATAATCCAAATTGTGGGAATGATAAAAGCAGTCCACAGTCCATCCAATAAAAGTGCTATGAGCAAAAAGATGATCAAAATTTCATAAGCAGCAGTCGCTGAGGTGTTCCCCAGCAACAGTCAGAACAAGGGAGTCTAGTAACTTTGTAAGCATAGAGTTACATTTAAGCCACCAGCTCAAAATCCAAAAAAGAAAAAAAGATCTAAGTATTTACTAGTTCACAAATTTCTTTACAGCTAGTTCATGAATGACACTGATAAGCCACAGTCATTAATCGGGTGTCTAAAAAAAATGGAGTTACATCCGAGCCCTGACCTTTGCCAACTCATAATCCCAAAAAAAAAGAAAGAAGAGGAAGCAGTATTTACAAGTTCGCAATCTTTTTTACAGATAGTTCCTGAATGGCATTCGTAACCAATAAAATCTGAAATTTAATAAGAGAAAAACCAATGCCATGAATGCAACATCCCAGAAAAGTTTAATGCAAAAAAAAATGGGATACAGTGGCAGTAATTAATAGGCGCTCTGTATAGAGTTTTAGCAGTTTGAATACCAGTTTTTGAGACATTTGGAACTATTCTTGACAACTTTACGCAAGAAATTGGCTATTGTTAACGGAAAACCAATAGATTATAAATTGTCATATTTAAGTTCCGCTGAAATGGGTCTAATTATTTTCTTCAGAAGATCACAAACCATGAAAATCATAAAACCCTAAAGCCTAAACCCAAACAAAAATCCTGCATTAAAGGACAAAATCATAGAATTTTAAGACTACTTGGAATTTATAACGAACAGAAAAGACTTTCAAAAATAGTAAATGAAATAAATCAATGATGGTGCACCCACCCGGTTTCCTCCTGCCGTTGCAAAAATGTTATGATAACGAGCATCGATAAAATTGAAAGCAATGGCATAAAGAGGGCGCTTGCCCTCTTGAAACCTGTTGGTGACTCTGTACTCTTTCCTCTTCTTCGTAGACATTAACGAACCTATCGCCGCATCTGTACCCAAACCCTTCCTCGCCATCTTCAACACCTTTTACTGAAATACCGCTTATCAAACTAGCTGAACTCGTTTAGAGGGGAAGAAAGTCGAGCCCAGGGGACCTTGTTTTTCAAAACTAAGCCGAGGGAACCGTTTTGTTACGTTTAGAGTGTCAAGTTTTCGAGCTGGCCAGGTTCATGTAAATAGCCTTCGCTCGGCCAATGGCATTGTGTCGTGTCATGTAATTTACCGTTTATGGAGTATTGTTTTCTATCATTTATCGAGTATGTTTTTCATCTAAGTGAAAGGGTAACGAGTATAGATCCATCTTAACCTTGTATCTATCAAGTATTGAGAGGGATCCAATTTTTTTTTGTGTATTTTTCTTTTTAAATTTAAATTCAAGAAATTTGATTCGGGTTTAAGTTTCAAGTTTTTATTTTATAAACAAACATCTATTTTTTAATTATTTTTCATATTATTTTATTTTATGAATCAACATGAATTTTTTTTAAATACGTGCCATAATTTTTTATTTTATGGACCAACATGAATTTTTTTAATTATTTTGTTAGCAACAAATACAAACGTTACAACATCTCGTTTCTCTCGGTGCAATAAAGGTAATGTTTTTAATGGTGATAACGTAAATTTTGGCACTCTTTTCAAAGTCTATAGTAATGGATGCGTGGTCAAACAAATTTGACTTTTGGTTAATTCCAAAAATTTATATTGTTTTGTTAAGTTTTTTAAAAATATAAATTTAACTAAATTTTTTTTATTTTTAAAAATTGAATTCCTATTTTATAATTGATTGATATGTATGACAAAAATGGCTATGTTTTTATTAACAAAATATGTTGCCCCCCGTGATGGGTGCCATCAACATGACGACACAAACCGAGATGATGAACACTTGGAATAAGATTGATCATGTGGAGGCATGTGCGCCGACAAGTGGCCACTTCTACTTAATGCCCATCTATAACATGGATCGTGCCATTATCAATCATTTATGTGAATGGTATGCTATCCTACTCAACCACTGGTTGATTGTACAAACTACTAAGATTTCCCTTATGTGAGTCTTCATGGCTCTTAGTGGCGGCTTACATCACGACGGAAAGGAAGTTCGAGAAGTTATGAAGCTTCTAGGTGGGCAGGGCATTCTATTCAAGCAGACATTCTATTCCTTGGACTGGAACTTCCCCTAAGCAATTGTTTTCTCGGCTCGTCTTCTGCGGTCGGGTATCTTTAGCATGGCTGCTGAGTGCTAAGGGTTTCAGGATGGTTCGAACCAAGGCCACAAGACATAAGACTGCAAATGGCCCGAAGCACTCCCATATGCCATGGGCCCTAAAAGAAATGGAGAATGCAAAAGGTTTTTTCGAAACTTAGCTCAGTCGGGTGTGTGCTCGCACTGAACATTTGGAGAGGCGTCTGCGGAATGAGAGGCAATGCCCTAGAGCCTAGAAGCTCAAGGACGATTTCAAGGGACTGGTGGAGGACTCTGGTTCCACCATAACCCAAGAGACAAGACACGCAAAAACCTTGGGAATGTATTGTTGTATGAAGTCATTGTTCAGTCTATCTGTGGAAAACTACATGAAGGGGAAATTTCAGGAGGACATACGTGACGCCTGAGTGATGGTTCGTCTCGAGAGGCTAGAGGAGGGTATGAGATGATTGGCACACAACCAAGTCATCACAGATGAGCACATTAATGGGAAACTGGATGCACTCGCCCGTGAACTCACTAGAAAGAGATTCAACAAGCCAAATCCAACTTGTCCCTCTACCCTGCAATTGTTGTTCCATCGATGTCCAAAAGTTGTCAAGCGTGCTGCCAAGATGGATTGTGGTCATTTTTAATGATGATTAATCTAAGTTTTATTATGTTTAGTTTACTAGTTAATGCAAAGTTGGTATGCTCTCCTTCATTCATAATTTTGTTGGTCATAACCCCCAACCTGTGGGGAAATTATGTCATGAACCAGTTGTCCTTCTTAGTCTTTGTTCTTAGATTCAATTAGAATTTACAGACTTAGATATGACTTTAAACCAACCCAAGATTTGGAACTATTGTTCATCATATGGCATTTGGTATCTCTCTGTAGAGAGGAGCTCTGATTTTAACATGTATAGCTTTTCTTTTTAGTTTAATAAAAATCTGAACTTTATATATAGGTGTGTGAGTGTGTGTGTGTTTGTGTGTTGCAAGGCAGAGTCTTCAATTTTTTACATTCAGTGAATAAAAGACAATCCTTTGTTGTGCATAAATTGCAAGTTCTATTAGTATATAGCCGATAAAAAAGACATAAAACCAAAATGTATTTGCAAAACATAGACTAATTACTTGTTAATTTGATTATTGATTGGCTCTGGATGGTTGAGAAATTTTATCAGTTTCCATATTTTCTTGGGACTATTGCACGGTTTCATCCTCCCGAAACTGGCCAGTTTCTGCCTCCATTGCACTACCTTGAATCAAGGCCGGTGAAGTGGAGTTTTGGTTCCAGATGTTGATGGAGTTTCTGAGAATGACTACCTCTTCTTCCAAGGCTGTCAAGTGTTGTTGATGTGTATCCAAAGTTTCAACAGTGGAGGAATTTTGCATGGAGATTTGAATTCCCGTGTTGTGCAGCTATGAGGAGATGGAGAGGATCGTTGAACTCTTGCCTTAAATATATTCTTCATGTCTTCTTAGGGACTTCTTAAATTCAATAATCTCTTTTTGCATATTATTGTTGCAGGTTGGACACTCCATATTTGAGGTATTGAAGACAACACAACGGGTGTTAGCCAAATTCCCCACCAAATCTTCCATTTCAGTATCTTGTGTCCTCCAGAGAGTAGTGCTAGCATGAGTATCCAACATCAGTGGCTTTCCAAACTGGTCGAGGATGAGTTCCTTACAATATAACTTGAAACCGTAGATAAATAAAGGACAAGGAGGCCCAAAAGAACAGATGAAATGGCTCACAATGAGTTGAGAGGAACTAACAAACCCAGTGGCACTAGCGAACCCAGAAGCACGATGGAAATTGCTTTCCCTCAACTCATTTCCTCATTAGAAACAATTGAGACTACAATATCGAAAGTTCGCCACCCAACAACTGTAGTGAAACCTCGTGTTAACTAGAGAGTCCTACAACTTTAGAATGGGATAAATATTTTGAAAAGAACTTGAGTTAAGCTTGGAGTCCCTCAAATCGTGAAGGCATGCCCAAAATCCTAGAGGCGAAGCTTTCTCGTTGATAGACAAAGGTTGGATCCCACATTCCCATCACATATTATGGTAAGAAATTTTAAGAACAGAGGTGGAGTAAATTCCCCCTAAGCTCGCACTTGTGTGTAGGGGATTCTAATCACTGCAAATGACCTTGTTTGTACTTGAGGAAGTATGAAATTTAAATGTTGTCACATATACATTTCATGCATTGGTAACCTTAGGGGATGTGATTAATAGTTGTTGCCCCACTTTTTTAAGAATTCCCTCATTGCTCCTAGCAACATTATTTGCCATTTTATCCACCCTTTGGTTGTGTTGACGAAGAACATGAAAGAATTTTATTTTGATGAAATGCTTTGTCTCATTTTTTATCATGGTTCTCCATCAAGCAAGAACAATGTCCTTGATAGGTGTGATGTCCCCGACCCCAAAACCAAGGCCAAGGTCACCAGGAAACCCAAGGGAAGGTTGAATCAAGGTAAACGCACAGTGGAATAAAGATATCTAAGGCTAGGCCATCTTGCCAACAATCCAATTTAGTAAAACAGCCATCCTTCTTAAAGACAATGCAAACTTGCGATACATATCATTTTCCATATACACATATTAAGCAAGCTAAATGCAAGCATGAAAGTAAACATATATGAGCAAGCTATTAACATGTAATCTAACATGAAATAATCAGATCTTCTACAGCCATATAACCATTAACAAAATTAGATTTTCAAACTAACTTCAACAATATAAATAAAAAGATATACAAGCTGCCACAATCAACCATATTGACAGTGCTAGAAACTAGATCCACTGACTGACACCTACAGCCATGTTAATCATAAAAAGTATCCATATGAGGGTTTCCATCTACATTCATATAAATGACAATAACCTTCGATCTCATGGTTGTCACCTACAACCATACAAACCATAAGCAAAACCAAATCCAAGAGCACGCATGCATCAGAATGTAGTAAATAAACACATAATAGAATACTCATCACTGACTATCAACCATAGCCATATCAACATGAATACATTCAGATATGAAAGATGTCATCTACAAAAATATAAAATCATATCGCATGGTTGTCACCTACAACCATACAAATCATAAGCAAAACAAATCTATAAGCACGTATGTTTTTGAAATGCAATAAACAAACATATAAAGAAATACTCATCTCAGTCATGGGCAACTAGTTTCAATAGGACAATTTTCCACCCTGCCATAGACATGTCATGCTCATGCATCTTTCAACATAACAGTCACCACTGAGCTGAGGCCATATATCCACAAGAGAGGTACTCTCAAACCAAAAGGTATGGTGCCCTTATCTCAATACCGGAAACACTGCCACACAAAAACAACTATATCTCATTCCTACAGAAAGATTTTTCAATGAAAAAAAGGTTTTACTTACTATAAACATTGCTCTGGATACAATGGAATAGGTCTAACAACCCAAAAATGCTCAAAAACATCTAAACCAGAAGGTAAGGTTGTGCCCTTCTCAACACTGTGAGAAAACACTGCCACGCCAAAATGACCATATCTTAGTCATACATAAAGCTTTTTCAGTGAAACAAAAAGTATTCCTTAATGGAAAAATCACTCCAAATGCAATGGAATAGGTTTCACAACAAAAAATGATCAAAAATAGGCGAACCATAACATATGGTTGTGCCCTTTCCACACTGTTAGAAACCACAACTACACCTTTCTCCGTATAAAATTTATCTTCCATCTACACTACCTAGTGCAATGGGATTCCCTTCACCACATAGGTCCCTCTAGACATCACCATCCACCATCAGGTTTCACGTGCATATATTCGGATAGGGACAAGCAATGGGATAAGGACTTATGTTGTGTTCTACATAGTCAATCTTCAATCCCCAATATAGGGTCTTCAAACCTCGTTACATAGCCTTCAATCTCCTGCAATAAAATGCATCTCATCCTCGAGAACATATATTTCCCAACACAAGAGAGCATTCCACTACACTAGAGATCTTTGAGAGAGAAGAAGAAGAAGAATGAAAGAGATCCCCTTTCCAACCCTTCTATAGCCATTTGTATTCCCAAGGGAATAACTCCAATTCCAAGAGAGGTAACTCAAATTTACTAGGGGTTATTTAATTCATGCAATTCCATTCCCATAATAGAAAAAAGGTGAAATAGAGATGGGAGTTACACTTTTTCAAGGAGTGTAGGCTAAAAATAGCCAATGAGAGTGTATGAATGGATGAAGAGCATCACAAGAGGCTAAGGAGGGCACACTAGCCAAGTAAGTCCCACTAAACATCAAAGAGGGATCAATAGTACCTACATAAAACAAAATAATAAAAAATAGGGTCCGACAAGTAATGTTAGGAGAGCAACAACTCCTAGTCCCCAACCCCCTCACAAGTGGAATCCATTGCCCCCCATTCTCATTACTTGTCCACGTTGAATCTAGTTATTTAATTAAACAATAATTAATAATTAATAATAATAATGATGATGATGATGATGTCCAAATTCCACAGGCCCGACACCTAGCGCCCAATAATAAACAAAAAAATAACATATGTTTGGGGCTTAACAATTGGGGTATTACATCCCCCTCCCCCTTAAAACAATGCATTGTCCTCGATGCATACTTATTCATGCATCCCTTCACACATGCCTTTTTTCGTACATGCATCCACACATTTTCGAAAAGATGAGGGTATTCCTCCCTCATAGCATCTTCCAGCTGCTAAGTAGCATCAACGGGACTGTAATGGGTCCATACTTATTCATGCATCTCTTCACACATGCCTTTTTTTGTACATGCATCCACGCATTTTCGAAAAGATGAGTGTATTCCTCCCTCATAGCATCTTCTAGCTCCCAAGTAGCATCAATGAGACTGTAATGGGTCCATTGGACCTTTACCTACCTAATCTCTCAATTCCGGAGCACCTGGGTTTTTCTGCCCAATATGGAAACTGGTTGTTCCAGAAAATCCCCTTCCGGTTCCACCTGAATCACATTCCAATCAATCACTTGATTAGCATTAGGTATATACTTTTTCAACAAGGATACATGAAATACATTATGCCCTTTTATGCAAGCAAGCAATGCAAGCTTATATGCAATGGGACCTATCCACGGTATCTCGCACAATGTACAAATAGTCTATAGCCCCATAGATATATCACACATTCCACATGAGCATTAGTAATTTTTGGTGATGACTAGCTACAACGTAGATACTAGTCATTAACATAGTAATTACAAGCATTAAGCTATAAAAGCATATTCCAACCATTAACATTGACTCTTTATGATCATCAAGAAATATGCACTGCTATTATAGATGTTAACATCCAAAAATTGTTCACCTAGCTCATCCCCCTAGTCACATAACCCATTTATCCCTTTTTCCTACATTTTTGGCCTCCAAAAACCCAAAAATCCCTAAATCGGTAACCAAATGGGCAAAAAATCATTATTTCCCTCGTCAATTAATGAAAATCCTTCAAAAAAGGTTAAAATCCCACAAAAAATGGTCCAAATCCCCTCCAAAAAAATGGGAAATTATTCAAAATAAAGAAAAAATGAGGGAAAACTAAAAATACCACAATCAATACTAGTGGTTTCCCAATACCATGGGTCAATACTCCACCACCCAAAATTACTATAAAAAGGTGGTGGAGGCCCCCCATTAAACAACGAAACACAACAGACATTCTTCCTACCCTTATGCTGTCGAAATTCCCATTGAAACCCCAGCTTCCCATTAAGCTTGTGTTTCCCCATTTTGGTTGAGCTTCGGCCATCATTTGAGCATTTGGAGAAGAGAAAGGAACCTTAGAGACCCGGAGCACCACTCTTTGTACGGCTGCAGGGGCCCCCAACCTACTCACCTTCTGAGGTAAATTTCTACTGTAAACCATCTTTTACAGCATAATACAAAATTCATATTTGAATCATGGGTTCCTGTTTGTTTGGTATGTTACTACAGTAATTATTTAGATTAGTTTTTTTCTACTTTTATTTGCATTCACACACTATCCATTCTCGAGTTGCTACTAAGGGTTCCATAACCCTTAGCAGGTGTCGTTTTGCACTAGCTGGTGTGAAAACACTAGCTACAATAGAGGCTAAGCCTCACCCAATGATAACACACAAGACTATCATGTCCTTGTTAACCAAGTCAAGATGAGCCACATAACACCATTCATTTATCAATCGTACCTTTACACAAGAAGGATGACCATCAAGCATTAACCTCTTTATTCTCTAATGCAAGTAATCCACTAGGATCCATGGGGGTTCAAATGGGCCTAGTGGTAAACCATGGTGCATCCAACATGGGGACATTACAAAGGAAATGTTACATACATAAATAAATAATAATAATGATAATAATATGATAAACAAATATAATGTAATAATTAATTAAAATGTCTAAGTGACATGACCCTTAGTGAAAAGGAACGATAAGAATTATATAAAACCCCACCTATTGTAATGTATTATCATCATCTTATTATCAATACATATTTACTTAATCAGTGATGGAGTATCTTTGGTTGACTTATTCATCTGGATAGTCTTGTGTGTATGTGAATCGGGCTGGTTCACTACATCTACTCATGTATGGAAGCATTTGGGCTCACTAGAACTAGTTCCCTCATCTATTGCTCTCCATTCTTATGATGGGAGACCATCAAAACCATTGGGTTTGTACCAAAACATCCCCATCAAGCAAGGGGGAAAAATGGTACTCTTGGTTATCAAAGTGGTCGACACTTAACTCGACTACAACATTATTTTGGGATGTAGTTACATGTATGCCATGAAGGAGGTAGCTTCGTCAGTTTTCTACATCATGATGTTTCCCCACAATGGGAAAATCATCACCCTTGACTAGCTGAATTACTATGACCCTCACACCAACTCAAATCCTGACAACATCCTACCCACCATACGATCAGCCACGTCTCCCTCGTATGTTGATATAGGTACAGGAATTTACAAAGATTCCACTTTGTCGAGGGCATATTTTGTCCCTCCACTAATTATCCCTACATCCAAAGATGATCTTATGTGCACTATCTTCACCTCTGAAGACAAGTCACAAGCCCCTTTCGCACCTATATATATATATATATATATATAACCACAACCCATAAGCTATGTCAAGGACATATACGGAAAGAGGCTCATTTCCCATGCAAAATTGAAACATATATATATAAGGGGCTAATTTCCCATGCAAAACTGAAACCCATGCGTACTACTAAATCATGGGGAATCACCTGGCAATGGAGCACGAGGACCGAATATGGCCAGTGGGGGCATGACCTACACTAGCAGTGCCACTCGATCTGGGACTCGTCCAGGCCTTAGGACTGGAACCGACCCTATCGGTGGGTGACTTTCTCCTATCTGTACTCCTCATGCATGGTGACCAACCACAACAATCCAATACACTAGCTAGCGCTAACTAGGTTCACAAACAACTGGAAGCCTCGCACAATGCGCTAAATGCTCCTCACCTAAATCAACTAGTGAATTCTCATCCACATCCACAACCAGGATGGTGAGCCACTACTCCAAGTCGGCTAACTCTGTAGCAGTTAGGACTCCTGGAGCAACACCACCTATGGGCACTGCTCCGCTTACTACTATTACTACTGCTCCAACTACTCCTTCAGCTCCAGTTGGCCCCTCGTCACGTCATTGACGACAAAGAGGCCCTGGAGGAGGAGGTACATCGGCAACTGCAAGCACTCGAACTGGTCTCACTTTCCCGACATCTACATCGAACATCACTAGGTGTTAGTACTCGATCTAGATACATAAAAAAACATGTGCACGTAGAAATGGACAAAACAGTTATAACAATATCATACTCACCTTAGGAATCCCACCTGTGTACAGGAACCAACAGTTGTGGATCCTTGCGCAAATCCATCCCACTCCAAGGATGTCGCTCCATAGGACTAATCCTCTACCTCCAGACCTACATATAATTATTAGAGAAAATTGTGGCCTACCTCCCTGCCACTTGTCCTAGGCATCAATCGCCCCCAGAATGCCATCCATGGCTCCCTCGAAGCTCTCAGTGGTACTATCATCGATGACCTAAGTGACAAAAACCGCTCAAAAAATTAGGAGCACAATATGCCCCCATAAGTAAATTGACTGTCACCCAACTCGACCATCTCGACCATCATCTCATGCAAGTGTTGCAATAGCATGCGCCCCCAATCTATCTGATGCACAATCGTCACTTGTTCCACCAGTAGGAGTTAACCCTTGGTAATCACATTAGTGCTCGTCACCTCGAGCACTCAAACCACTGTCACTGCCACTGCTCAGAAAGGTAGTCCCTGAATATGGAATTTCCCAATATGCCCAGAGACCTTGGATGCAAGGTCCTTTCCACAGTACAGAGAAACTAGCTGGTCAATGATCTGATAACCGACCAATAATAGATTCATAGATGCAACAACTCCCAAATCCCATGAATGGGGATCCCAGTCAGGAAGTAAATATTGTGACTCTTGATAGTCATGTCCTCCTCACCCACATGGAAGCAATTTCATTACACATCCCACATGCTCAAAAGTGCCCATAGTAGATCCTCCAATGATCTCATATATGGGCATAGGAAAAACGTGAGAATCCCTACATCACGCAAGGCCTACTCAACAATGGGGTTCTCTATGACATGCCATGTCAAATACTCACGACGGTCCTCATTCTACTTAACCAATGGAATCATTGTAGATGAGGGGGCACATGCAATCACAAAAACCCAAATATAAAGTCAATTTTCAGTACCACACAATCTAAAAACTTGACAACAAATAACGTGACTTTCCCTTCAAAAAACTACGGGACCCATGCAACTACCCCCCCCGTGACCACACTGTATAACCATGCACACAACCAATCACTTTGGCCATGCTTAGCAAAGTTGTACCTTGTACAACTGCGTGGTATGTTAGCGCGGAAGATGGCCAATTTGCCTGCACGATCACGTGACTTTTCATCAAATAGTCATGTGAGCATAATGCATAGATGAGCTTGCCATGTCCCACATGAGGTTCAACTATCGAGGGAACTCGTACATAGGGTGGTGTAGGAACTCCCTTGATACTTGCACAATCAGCTGAAAACCCTTGCGAATGGCTATATGGTCCAAATAACTCTCTAAGCAAAAAATTGACTAGATAAAAATGAGGAAAATGAGATAGAGGCATACCCGAAACTCACAGAATCGAAATCCTTCAGTCAGATATCCCCAAAACAACAAAAACATCTCTATGGAATCAACATGACAAACAATACAAATGATTTCGAAAAGTAGGCCCACCCCTATTTATAGATAATTGGTCCAATTTTCAAATGCCCCATATAGACAAACCATAGCTCTATTTGAAAAACCGTTAGTACAACTGTGATCTATGTCACAAGATCTTCAACATGGTATCATCAATTCAATTTCCCATGAAACTCCATCCGACACCTAAATTTATGGTCATGACTCTAGGTGCGTTATGTTCCTTGTCCATTTTTCTGCATTGTCAATAATGTCATCATAATCATTATTATGCTTGGGTACTTGCATAAGGTGTGTAGTACTATCATTAAGAAACATGCCTTCCACCATACAACAATGATGCACAGACCCCATCACAAGTATTTCATCTTGACCTGACATATAGGCAATATTGTATTCCCTCTGTCTACATTGAAATTACCCACTACTCCCACTGATAACCTTAAGGTCCTAATTCTCGGTAATGGCACACCATCAAGGACATTACCTAGAAGAGCATGTTCCCCCATGGTTGTGTGCACCATTACAACCCATTCATATTTTGGCACCCATGATGTCAACCCCTCCTAAGTCCGAGGAATCTAATCACCCAATAAGTTTGTCAAGATGAAACCACATGTAATCACCTTGCGTTCTTCCCATTTCATCCCTTAGATTCCCCCGACACATGTTACGAGTATGATTCATAGATATCCTCTCATCCCTCCATGAGCAATATACCATCTTCATTCCCCTTCGTATCATCAACCCTTCAGAAGACCACAATGGGGCCCCACCCTATGAAAATACCCCACCCTAGGAAAATACCAATTCCATTTAGTCATTCACGAAGGAAGGTTCTGCATGGAATTTATTCACAAGGAACCCATCTTCTTATCTATGCAAATCCATCACATCATCGTCAAAATGATTCCCCGACTCACACAAGACCATGAGACTCCCATCCATATAATTCTTTGGTTCCCCATCCCACTCAAAATCGTGGGAACCGCATCCATATTCTTTTTTATATAATTTGTTCCCATGTACACTCAAAACTGTGGGAATCCCATTACATTATTTGCTTGGCAACACCCCCTTCTCACCCTTTATCAATGTACTTGAGTTTAGAGAACCCTGTCATTGTCAGTTTTGTCAATCACCTTACCCCATTAGCATTGCGCCTATAATAAAATCCTTCATCTGCAGTTGATGTCCCTCCATTACACCCTATATCACCATTTGAAGAATGTTGTCATCATCCACTCACCGAGTTTACATCGATTAATGGATTTCATGATCCCCATGCTTATCAACCAGCCTTGTGTCAGGTATGTCAGTGTCCCAGTTGGTTACAAAATGATCTTTGTTCTTGATATAAGGGCCTCATCTTATTAGTTTCTTTATATCTCATTGACATCATATCACCTCTTTCTTATATCTGCAGTAGTTACAGTTGTACCTTGAGGTCCCTTCTCATCAATATAAGGGATCACCTAGAACTAAGCAGGGAGAGTCATTAGTACTCCCTAATTCAATGGTCTCCCCTATGCTCAATGCCAACAAGTCTATCGCATCAGGGTGAGTCGTACATTCTGATGGTATCAATGTTCACATTTATGATTCATGGCAGTAGCACATATGATATACCAAAGTTCCTCATCTAGCAACTCATCATCATTCAAGTCCCCCACCCTAGTGGGATGTTCATCATCATCAATAGTTCCACTCATTCGGCATCAGTAACATCATTTCTAAGGCTAATTTACTCATACAGATATTCCAGACACATTCATCCTTGTAGCAATAGTATCCAGAGATCACCCCTCGGTCTCCTCTTATTGTAATCTATTTTGACATATTTTCACGAGCATAGGGATTCCTGTCTCATTTGTATAAAACACCATTCATGCTTTAAAGCTCCAACGACCATTACCAACAACCTTCCCCCATGGGCATGTATTTTAACCCATAATTACTTGATAACTTATTAGAACATGGAAATAAATAAATGATGGTGCATTCCAACCCTAGAGTATCTTCCAAACCTCATACATCACAGGGGAATTTATTAATGCTTAAATTTCACACACATGTGGCATTTTGGCTAATCTTTCAAAAAGGCATCATCAACATACATCATGCATCTCACCGAAGACATCCTCATAAAATCCACAAGAGAAACTGATCTCTAGAATAACAAAGGCAGTCTATATGAAAAATCTTGAAGCTGGACCCTTGCGCTACTAGCGCAACACTCTGTTTAGTGACCTATGTGTACCCACACTACTTTTCCTTCGAAAGTTGTGTGACTATCAAAATAGCGGGACCACATACTTTCCGCTGTGCATTCAAGGTTCATAACATCTCCCTTGGCTCCAAAATTCAAACTAGACTTCTCACATGCTTGGGAGCATTCAATAGCCCCCTTCATGTACTTGAAGAACCAGTTCACTAGCAACTGTATTCACATTTGGATCTAGATGTTTTTTGGCCTCCATTTAGCCTATAAAAGGAAACATCGGGCATGGATTCTATAAGAGAAAATTCAAAGAAAATTTATGCTACAAGAATTGCATTGAGAGCTCATCTTTCAATCCACTTCTTACCTCAAGTTGGCATGCAAAATCTCCCTTGCTCTATTCCTCTAAGAAGCAAGTGTTTCTCCATTGTTCTATGCTAGTTATCTTGAAATTGTGTGGAATAAAAGGACCTCCCTACGGGATATTGTTGGCTTCCCTTTGAAACTATAATGTCCCTTGTTAGGAATTTTATTAAAGTGACCATTTTTCACCTTTTCCCCTAGTTAGACCTTTGAATAGTTTTGAGCTCTAGGTCCCCAAATTGCTCCAATTGCTCCCAAATATTCTGAGAAGGTATATGGATGATGTTAGAACATAAATATCTGTTTCAGGGATGCTTTTGGACCTTTAAAATACTTCTGCAAATCCTCTTTCAATTCTGGCCAATGTAGGGAACTTTATTAGTAATTTCCCTTTGACTAATATTGGTCTCTAGGTCTCAAATTGACTCCAAATGCCTTCAAATCTTAAAGGAAGGTGTATGAATGATATTAGGACCTGAATATGATGTTCAGGGATGAGATATTCCCACCAAAAGACCTCTGCAAACTCTCTTAAGCTTTTGGACCAAGTATGCAATTTTACTAGTAATTTGGGGTTCAAATCCCCCTGGGGTAAGTGCTGAAAATGGCTTCCCAAATGCCTCTGTAATGTCCCCATCTTGACCCTATTGCATTAATATTGTAAATGATGTAAATATTGTTATTTAGTCATGGTGAGGAGCTCAAGGCCAAGGCCCCGCCATTGATTTATCGTTCTATGGATCGGCAATTAGAATAGATGCATATGGTTCTTGTGCTAACCGTGCACAATGTAAATTCGGACATCATGTAAATATGAAATTTTAATGAAAAACCAACAACCAACTATGCAATGCAACAAAGAGATGGGGCATGATCTTACAAGGAATAGGGAGGAAAAATAACCAAACCCTTGAGCCAATGGAGTCAATCCATGTGTCAATGAGAAAACCCATGAAATCCCAACTACCCATTTTGGCTTATGCCCCAATCATTAAATTCTTCCAAGAGTTGGTTGAGGCAGTTAATGCCTTGGGAATGATGAGGTATGGCAGCCAATTTCAGGTATGGGCAAGCCATCAATCTAGGAATTCGATTTTTTGCTTGCAAGGCAAGAAATCACCCACGTTTTGCCTTCCCAAGCCATTCTAAACCACGGTCTTTCCTCTCTCACGCAGCCTGGGGCGAAATGGGGTTTTTCCTTCACGTTTTCACCATTTCTCTGCATTCTCCCATGCCTGGGAACTCATTTTTGGTTAGCACAATGGCTGGGAGAAGAGAACCACGATTTTCTGGGGTTATAGAGGCCGTTTCTACCCACGAAATGCCCATGGACATTTTTCTGAAAACGATTATGCTTTTGGGGTTGTTTTCCCCATTTTCCAATTTTCGTTTTGGGCTTTCCCATGTTTTTCTGAACTGGTTGAAATCCCATCGTTGGGCATCCTACTGCAAAAACTCCCAGCACTTGCATTTCTGGCTGTTATGTCCCTCCTTGTTTAGTTTGAACCTGTGAGTAAGATATTCAGGAGTGGAAGAGGACAGATTTGGCTTGATGAGCCCAATGAAGTATCCATAGCTCAATGGTTGAGCCACTAGCCTAGTAATTCACCTCTATCCATCTCTTAGCAGCCTGAGAAACCCAACTGCTGATTGGCTTAGCTGATTCTGGTGTATCTTTGGCTATGAGAGAGCTTGCTTTCCCCTTTTCCTTGTGGAGATCATGCCCAACTCGGGGGTGGCAGTGGTGCTGAGAGATTAAGGAGCACACTGGCCTACGGTTGGGTGGAACGTTGCAAAAGTGTAGCTGGTTGCTCAGGGACTACTTGGTTTAAGATAAGTATTCTCATTTGCTAATTTGATATTGTTTAATTGATGAATGACATGAAAATCTGGAATGTATGATGGATGTGTAATGGAATTAAATTCTGCTGTGTTTTCAAATGTTTATGCATTTGCATTTCTCCATCTACAATTTATATGAATGCTTATTTGATTAAGTATGGGACTAGATGTCCAGTATTATTGTTAGTGTCATCTCCATAGCCTTGTAGGATAGGAGGGACATTACATTTTGGTATCAGAGCTGCTGGTTGCAGCATTTGGCCTTCATGGGATACCTATCACAGCTTGCAGGGGTAAGTATGCTTCCTACTCATTATAGACCATTCAGAAGAATTTCAAACTTTCAAATTTTCGAAAAATTGTTTTAAGTGTTTTTGAAATTTTTTGTTTAAGTTTGTTTCGGGAAGAACTTGGAAGTTCTCGCCGCAACGGCGGAAGAACTCGCCAAGTTGACCTGAAACAGCGGAAAATTTTCTAAGTGTTCGGTGTCCAAGGGAAATTTTCGGAAGGACTCAACGAGTTGGTCCGCAACGGTGGAAGAACTTGCCGAGTTGACCCGAAACAGCGAAATTTTTTTCTAAGTGTTCGGCGTCCAAGGGAAAGTTTCGAAAGGACTCAGCGAGTTGGTCCGCAATGGCGGAAGAACTCGCGAGTTGACCCAAAACAACGGAAAAGTTTTCTAAGAGTTTTCGGCATCCAAGGAGAAGTTTCAGAAGAAACTTGGAAGTTCTCGCCGCAACGGTGGGAAGAACTTGGAAGTTCTTGCTGCAACGGCGGGAAGAACTTGGAAGTTCTCGCCGCAACGTCGGAAAGACTCACCAAGTTCGTCTGCAACGTTGCAAAGACTCGCCAAGTTCGTCCGCAACGTCGGAAAGACTTGCCAAGTTCGTCCGCAACGTCGGAAAGACTCGCCAAGTTCGTCCGCAATGGGTTGGAAGAGAATGATAAATTCCGCCGAAACAGAGGATTTCTGCAGTTTTCCAGTGACATTTTCAAGTGCCTAAAATGGGAAAATCACCATAAAACTTATGCGCCAGATTGCGCAAAATCAAAGGATTTACAAAAAAAACAAAAAAAAAACGAGGGCGCTGCCCTCGACCCGCCCTGCAGTGGCGGAAGCCACAAGGGGGCAAGCCCCCTTGACCCCCGTCGTCCCCCGGAGACAGTCATTGAAAGTGTGAAATGCACTCTTGGGATGAGGAGCACGGATTGCATAAAGGGTGGTGGAATTCTCAGTAAAATAAATTGGTTGTGATATCCATTATGGAAGATGAAAGGGGAAATTCCTCACCTTAAAACTAATTCTGTTTATAACATAAGAATTGCATATTGGGAAACAACAAGAATGAATGATTGCACATATGTATATGTTGAATTGCTAATTCATGATAATATCATAGCTAATGATTGCTTGTATGCTTGGTAGGGAAGCCAAGGAAAGGATTAGCTATGATGTGGATGAGGAACTCCATGACAGAATGAGGAATTGGGAAGAATTCGTTAACTCCTCTCTCGCTATCGTATTTATATACTGGAAAATTATGGCATAAGGATGCTGGAAATGCAAGAGAGTAATAGATTAAAAATAAATATTGCATGGTGCATGTGAAAATGTTTGTGCATGTATATGATATTACATCTTGGTGAAATAGTGAGGTTTTACATATGCAATGAGCCACTTAAGATAGTCATTGTGGCTGCTAATAAGCAGTTATGTTCGCATTGGTCGTAGGAACAAATACAACCGAAGCATGGCTGAAGATGTGGATGATGATTGTTGCATACAACCAACAACCGTATGAGGAAGGGATGGTGCAACAAATCTATGATCATGAGGTTGGCAAAAGGACTGTGTAGCCTTGGTAAGAGGTCAACTGATCAGGTAACATCAAGTGATGTAAATGACAACCATGCAGGTAATGGTTATTGGTGCATAAATTGCATGAATGTTGAAAGAGGATTTGGTAAGATCCCTTCAACTATGTTTGAATTATGTTGAACGCATAGTACTCATAACTTAATGCAAGGTAGCATTGAGGAAATGTGCATTAAGATAATATGCACAATCTTGTGGTTATGCATTGAGTGAATGCACATTAAAAGATTATGTGAGTGATGTAAATGTGCATGCATAGGTATAGGTGCACATGATGAGATGCATTGTGAGAATGCATGATTGTGATGTATGTTTCATTGCAATTAGATAATAGATGGAACGGTGAACTATTATCAATCTTAAGAGCAAGAGAATAATTGCATAAAATGATGAAATCGAACCATGCAACTCTAGTATGGTAATAATTCACAGGAAGTAGATGGTTTTGGTGATATTAAAATGCTTCAGTGACTGTGGCAGCAATGAAATATTATATGCATAGAAACTTACAAAGCATTTGGCTGATTGAAGTTTCAGATTTCAGGTAGATTGTTTTGGGCATGGAAACTATGGATAAGTCCATGATGAAGATTGGAATCTACTGTGAACAAGAGCCAAACGATATAAGAACAGGCTCATGGCTAAGCGAATCAATTTCTGAAGACACATTGCAGGAAGACCAGGAGTGTTGGTCTGCCAAATCCAAACCAGATGGGAAAGACCCCATGCTTTGGAAATGGGTTTCGGGTGAAACGCCATTGATAATGTCTCAGCCAAATCGCATGTCGGTAAACCATGAAAGTGAGATGGTAAAGCTATGCCCAGAAGGCATGTGAGACACATTTGCAAAATGAATGAGTATTCTGTGACCCTAGACAAGAACATGCATGTATAAATTATTAGGGTTAATATGCAGAGCATGCTCTATCTTATTTATATCATTGTAGACTGCTTGAGTATGATTAGGGCCTACATGGTGCACATCATAAAGCGGGTGCACACCTTTTCTGGTGCTGGGTCATGATAGGGTTTTCAATATTGACAACACCCTAAGGGAATGGACGCATTCCTGGTGTTTCAATACTTGGTAGTGAATTATATGGAATGTGGTCAAGAATTGAACAACAATACTGATGAGCTTGCTTATCCTTCTTGTGTTGTCAGCCTACACAGACGCAGATTGATACTGCACATTAAAGGGCAAAGTGAAGAAGGGTACGCAAAGGGACTGTATGGGAATTGGCAACCTTTCTATGCTCACGTGAAATATTACCAGAAGGGATGGACAGGCCCGAAGAGCTATGTAATAAGAGAAGGTATCATCCTTGTGTGAGTAGGGGTCATGTTAACCTGTAGTCAAGAAAGTCACCTATAAAGTTTCTAAAAGGAACCACCAATTTGCACAAGAGAAGGAGTGGCGTCCTTGTCTGAATGAAGAGTTGATGTGTGTGAAGGGTTACGGTGCAAGAAGGTGTGGTGACATTGTTAAAGGCATAAAATATCTACTGGGACAGTAGCGGGAGGGCAGGCGCCGAGGACTGACTGAAAACCCTGAGATGCCTATGGCTCCATAGTAGATCCTTGACCTATAATGGTCGGTGGCACAGTTTCCTTCCATTGGTTGATGACCTAGACGAATGTGCTGGCTCGGCACTAGAGAGGGCCAACCAGGTATGGGACTGGTTGGGCACCACCAAATGCTTGGTAAATCTAGCCGATGGGGAGGCGTACTGGTTAAGCATTAACTATATCCAAGTCCATAGGCGATCCCAAGGCTTACAAAGCGAAGTAGGATCCTATGGACCAGAGGGGAAACGCACAATACATATAAGTATTCGTTTTCATTTATGTCTTGTTTGGAATAATGAAGATTTCAGGTATAAGTCTTCTAACAGCCAAGCTGATACACTATTGTTTCTTTGTTGGAAACCTTGGTCATTGCAGGAAGGCAAGACCCTGAAAGACTATAAATTGCTGGTAAATCCAGAGAGTAAATGAGTGGGTGATATAAATTATTAAGAAATCCAGGGAGTAGCTGGTTGAATGCTATAAAGTTCTTGATAAGTCCAGAGAGTGACTAGTTGGGCATTAACTACTTGATATGGTAAAGTAGCGTGTACGCTGGCCCAACACCCCTTAAACAATTGATAAAATCAGTCAGAGCACTGGCCTAGCATATTGCTAAAGGAATTGATTGATAAACCTAGTCGGCGTACTGGCCTGGAATTTCCTATTCGAATGATTATGGAGTAGCCTACGTGTTGGCCCAACATTCGTCATTGTGTTCACGGGAAATCCAAGGCTCGTAAAGCAAAGAAGGATCCCGTGGAATAAAGTGAAGACATCCCATACAGATAAGTATTCAGTTACCTTGCAGCTTCTTGCTTATGAATATACATGTGTATATGATTTGATTATGATTTCCTAAACTCTTGTTTAGAGATAAACCCTATGAAAATGAACTAAACATGTGAATTGATTCAATGTTTGAGTGTAGGTATTGCTGGAAGCAAGGATTATGAAGGCATCCTAGAGATGCATGTGGACATGTGACCGTCCTAAAGAGATCAGTATGAGCAGTAATGAAAGATGGTGCTAGTGGATACGAGTGGATCCTAGCAGCCAAAGGTTCTGTAGGCAATAATGGGAAGGGTGCCCTAGCTGAAAATCCATATACAGACCTTAGACACTAAGTGTCATAGCTAAGAAAGGAAAGTCAAAGCATTCACATTGAAGTGAAAGAGACTAACGAGCATGAAACCACGGTGATGGTGTGGCTCCATAATAGAACAAGACTAAGAGGGAGAAACCCCTACTCTTCTCTTTCCTTTTGATTGATGCATTTATAAAACAAAAGATTGTTGAGTGCATATCATGGCTGAAAATAGATTGTGTTTAATTGCTTGAGATGAATTGTGAATGCTGAAATAGTAAATTTCCTGTGAAAGGATGAACATGAATGAGTTCATGTGTATGTTGGGAAAGCATGAAAAGTGTGGAAGTCCCATGAATAAAGCATGGACATTCCATGTCAATTAGGAAAATAATTGACTAATCTTAATGTATGTTATGCTTGTCCTAACAAAGAATTCCCATGATGAATTTCACAGGTAAGAAAGTGAAACAATTGGTTGCAGCTGACACAAGAAAGTGTTGCTAGTAAGTAAAGTGTGTTCAGTTGTGCCCATTGACTGTGGCAGCAGACTGGGGGCTATTAGAGTTGGCTGAAAGTCTTCTTCAAACAATTGCCAGGACCCAAGAAAATCTTGGGGAGATGCTCAAGCTACAGAGGCAACAGAATGAGATAAACCATGAGGCTTTGCAGGACTCTATTCGTCTGCAAAAAGAGGTAAAAAGCATTCTGGGAGCAATCAACAAGGGAAAGGAAAGTGGATCAATGAAGAAGCATTCATCCAATCGTCCGATTAAGAAACGTTCCAAGTGGGAAGACTCAAAGGAAATGGACCAGGAAAAGGTAAAGCCTCCAATGAAATGTTGGGGATGTGGAGGAAATCATTGCCTCCGTGACTGCCCAACAAGAGAATATCAAGAGGGTAGCAACCGTAAATTCCCCAGGTTCATGGACCAGTTGGAAGGAAAAGAAAAGGAAGGAATTGTTTTGGAACGATGTCCTCATGCAGAGCTAGAAGGTCCCAGCCAGCAAGAGCAGTTTGTAAAGACTAAAGGACTTAGTCCTGAAAAACCCAAGTAGAGGGTGAAATGCAGGACAAACCTACCACATTTTGTGAATTTTGGACATATGTAAAGTGGGTATTTATTTCCGAAGTGTTGGAACACCAAGGACGGTGTTATTCCAAGAGGAGGGGAATGTAATGTCCCCATCTTGACCCTATTGCATTAATATTGTAAATGATGTAAATATTGTTATTTAGTCATGGTGAGGAGCTCAAGGCCAAGGCCCCGCCATTGATTTATCATTCTATGGATCGGCAATTAGTATAGATGCATATGGTTCTTGTGCTAGCCGTGCACAATGTAAATTCGAACATCATGTAAATATGCAATTTTAATGAAAAACCCACAACCAACTATGCAATGCAACAAAGAGATGGGGAATGATCTTACAAGGAAAAGGGAGGAAAAATAACCAAACCCTTGAGCCAATGGAGTCAATCCATGTGTCAATGAGAAAACCCATGAAATCCCAATTACCCATTTTGGCTTATGCCCCAATCATTAAATTCTTCCAAGAGTTGGTTGAGGCAGTTAATGCCTTGGGAATGATGAGGTATGGCAGCCAATTTCGGGTATGGGCAAGCCATCAATCTGGGAATTCGATTTTTTGCTTGAAAGGCAAGAAATCACCCACGTTTTGCCTTCCCAAGCCATTCTGAACCACGGTCTTTCCTCTCTCACGCAGCCTGGGGCAAACTAGGGTTTTTCCTTCACGTTTTCACCATTTCTCTGCATTCTCCCATGCCTGGGAACTCGTTTTCGGTTAGCACAGTGGCTAGGAGAAGAGAACCACGATTTTCTGGGGTTATAGAGGTCGTTTATGCCCATGGACGTTTTTATGAAAACGATTATGCTCTTGGGGTTGTTTTCCCATTTTCCAATTTTCGTTTTGGGCTTTCCCACGTGTTTCTGAACTGGTTGAAATCCCATTGTTGGGCATCCTACTGCAAAAACGCCCAGCACTTGCATTTCTGGCTGTTATGTCCCTCCCTGTTTAGTTTGAACCTGTGAGCAAGATATTCAGGAGTGGAAGAGGACAGATTTGGCGTGATGAGCCCAATGAAGTATCCATAGCTCAATGGTTGAGCCACTAGCTTAGTAATTCACCTCTGTCCATCTCTTAGCAGCCTGAGAAACCCAACTGTTGATTGGCTTGGCTGATTCTGGTGTATCTTTGGCTATGAGAGAGCTTGCTTTCCCCTTTTCCTTGTGGAGATCATGCCCAACTCGGGGGTGGCAGTGGTGCCGAGATATTAAGGAGCACACTGGCCTACGGTTGGGTGGAACATTGCAGAAGCGTAACTAGTTTCTCAGGTACTACTTGGTTTAAGATAAGTATTCTCATTTGCTAATTTGATATTGCTGAATTGATGAATGACATGAAAATCCGGAATGTATGATGGATGTGTAATGGAATTCAATTCTGCCATGTTTTCAAATGTTTATGCATTTGCATATCTCCATCTACAATTTATATGAATGCTTATTTGATTAAGTATGGGACTAGATGTCCAGTATTATTGTTAGTGTCCTCTCCATAGCCTTGTAGGATAGGAGGGACATTACAGCCTCCAAACCCACTCAAATTTCTGAACAGAGGTAGGGGATGTCTCAAGGATGTTAGTAAGGTCCAAAATGCACCATTCATTAGTTATTAAGTCTGTTCCAAACCTCTCCCAAACAACAACAAAAATCACTAGTTCGACCCTTGGGGAAATGGCACCAAATCTCTTCCAAATGCAAATAAACTGAGCAAGGTGGCTTCAAATGCTTAAGTGATGAACATTAAACTTGTAAAACTCATCAATGGAAGTCCATACATCATAAATATATTAGATAAACATTCTTCCATTCGAAATCATCATCAATACATTGGCATACATCAAGGTAGTTGGGAAATGACATTGTTCTTTCTTTCATTAAAAATGATATTTATACATTTCTACTTGGAATTTCGACCTGAAACTTTCTGGAGATGAAGAACAAAGTATTTAATTTATATTACAAAATAAATGGGGCATGAGAATCTCCCCCAAAGAGTACAATAGCTCACCCAAAACGCACCCTCCCTCAAGGATCAAGAATATGCCATCAAAATTGGAAATGGTTGAGAGAATGTGCTGCAATAGAGGAAACCATGAGCTGCCCTGTAGCTTACACCTGCAAATAAATACTCCATTAAAGTTCCAAATGAAAGGTTTGAATGGCCTTTCCAATTACCAACTTGGATGGGAATCTTTCACCCTCGAAATTGGCCAAGGCAAGAAACTAGTCATCCACTAGCTCTCCCTCTACACAAATGCAATTGCAAATTCTACAAATGATCAAAAGCTGGTTTCATTCTTTATTATTGACATTTATAAATTTCTAATGTCCTCCATGGGTCGAATTCCTTCCAAGAGACTCATGCCAACTCAAGTTGGGAAGAGATTCCAAAGAACGACACTTGTACAACAATTCCTAGTCTCCCACTTCCACCAAATCACATGTGGAAGCATATTAGCTTCCCTAACACCCTTGAGAGCCCTCTTGGAGTCTATTTTTATCCCTGACATGTCATATATGTCATATGTCAGCCTTCAGGTCTGATTTGTGTCATAGGTGTCATAGCATCTTCATCATTGTTGTCATAGAGCTAGGGAATCTAGCCCAAGTGTCTCACTAGCTCCAAATTGCCTCTTCCTCTTCCATGGGAGTTACTCTTCCTCTATATTTCAACCTCATTGACTCATGCCAAGTATTATTGACCTTATAAATCATCCCAAGAACATTAGGCTTCCCATGGATTCGAAATTGCAAGAAGAGGATGCCATGTGGCACATAAATTCTAGCTTGTGTGGGTCCCACTTCCTCCATGTGTCTTCATGATCAAATGCCACTTTGATTTTCACTTGTATATATTTATTTATCTCCTTTATTAAATATTTATGCTATCCTAATGTTCCAACATCATTTATTATCCCCATTATTCCAAATCCCAAAGCTTCCACCCCAAATCTAGGAAACTAGTAATTTTCCTCTTTGGCAATTATTTGACCTTTAGCATCAATTTGACAACCTCCAATGAATATGGTCAATTTGCTTCGGCCATTGTGACCCAATGCCAAATTTGGGACATGACAGAAATCCTCACCCCCTAGGTGTCACCACTGTATTTAGCTTGACTATTGGAAAATCAACATTTGGTTTTGCATACTCTTGTTATTTTGTTTTTCTTAACACTTGTCCATTTTATTTCATTTTAGTTCTTGTTTAGAGTTTGCTTTGCTATTTGGAGTTTGAGATACTAACTTACTATTTACAATATTGTGTCCTTGTTGCAATCTCAAGGATTAACCCAAACTGGGAAGACTGGTCACCCTTGTGGCTATTTTTCCCTCTACACTACCCCTTGAGATTATACAACCCCATGGAACTGGCAACCCCCAAGAAACCCTTGGTTACCTAGGATATTACTTCCCCCCTACATATTGTTCCTAGGTGTATTATAAAATTGGAAATTTATAGTATTTAGTGGAGGGGAAGAATTAGGAGGAATACTCCATTATAAGGGAATAATAGATTTGTAACTATCGATCGTCTTATAGGTATTCCAGATATGGGAAAAAACACACTTCCTGCTTGAGATACATAAATATTACCTCCCATAAAGGAGAAGCTCGAACTAGGCACTAGAGTGCCTGTCGTGAGTATTCCAACACTAGGATGGTCTTGTGTTGCAATATGGGAACTAAAAAATAGAATCCCAAAAGAAGAGGCTAATGGGAACATGTGTCATTTTGGTGGAAGGATTTGTTCCGCGCACTAGAGATATGAAAGGAGTGTTAATTCTCCCTCCAATGACAGTAAGTGTAGTGGGAATGCGTCCTCCCTACTGAGATGAACCACTAGTTCTAGAGCTGGAGTGTTATATGTTTCAAATAAATTCAAAGGGATATAGAGGCACATGTATGCCTAGATATATAAATATAGGAATGTTAGGTTGTGTTATTGGAGGATTATAATGGGCGGTGTTTAACTATCAATAACTTGAATTTCAAGTGGTCCTAAATCTTCTGATCAGTTTTGTGTTGTCAAGATAGGTACTTATATTTTAAGCATCTCCCAATCAATATGTGAATTTATTTCAACCAAGCAGGTGTTATGTTTATTTAACTTTCTACATGTCACATTTGGTTCGACACTTGTAGCAGGAGACCCTGTTAACCGTTGAAACTAGCAGATTGAATGGTCAACCACTTTTGCTTATTTTAATTTCAACCAAATTTATTGTTAGGATAATTAATACTCCATCACTGTCCTACTTAGCATTATTTACCTTTTGCTAGTAGTTGATGATGTTATTTCCCCCCTAGTGGTGTGCAAATGTCATCTAGGACCCATTAGCCACCTAATGTGCCCTGCATGCATTATTTTAGGCCCACCAGAGTCAGTTCCCTACATTTTAGGAGCCAACACTGTGTTCTAGTTTAGTCCACCCGAGTCCCTAAACTTTAGTGGGGGTTTGAGCTCCGATCACCACTGATTGTGATCTAATGCGCCCTTTTCTAATTGATTTGCATGACAAAGTGACAATTGCGCCCTCCTTGGTCAGTTAACTAACAGTAGCTTCAGTTAACTGAGTTTTGGTTGAGTTGAGTTGAGTTTGGGACTTATGGAGCACTCCAGTGGTGACAATTCCCATGCTAGACTGACAAGGATTTGAATTCTCCTAGGATAATTGAATTCTCTCCATTGTAACATATCTATTGACTGTATTGATTAATGGATCATAACACACATTTATTGTTTCCATCTGAGTTTCAATGCATGATTAATTTTACTGCTCATTTTACTACAATTTTCACTGTAATTCATCTTTTTTGCTCATTATTTCAGTGTGAGGTATTCTTAGCTCTATGATCTACTGTGATATAGAATTTCACATGGTATCAAAGCTCAGAGAGCGTAGGTTGAGCAGCTGCTTTCATTAGATCACCAAAAGCCTTTGTATTTCCACAACAAATCTTGGTGCCATTGCATTGAATTCATTGGAGAAATCCTTTGAGGTCTAGCCAGGTGTGAAGGATCCAGATAAAAGTGCCTATTGTCCTAAAGCAGTGCTCAGTAGAAGTTTATCTCCAAAATCGAGAGTTTTTTGCAGGATTTTGAAGGTTTTTCAGTGCAGCAATAGCAACAGTTTCAGTTTGTATTCGCTCCAGCAGTTTCACATGGAGAATTCAAATGTTCCTTCGTATCCAAGGATCCTGACACCCTTTAATTATCTTGATTGGAGGGCTGATATGCAGATGGTATTGCGCAACACGATTCTGTACAGGGTCACAATGGGCAAGGAGGTCGAACCTCAGGTAGTTGTTGAGAAATCCAAGTACTTGAACAGATTAGATGAAGCGTTTGGTTTCATGTGTATTCATATTTCCATAGATTTGCTCTTCCACCTTGATGGATTGAAGACTCCAAAAGAGGTTTGATTGAAGCTTGAGACTCTCTTCGGCAAGCAATATAAGCTGATAGGCCATATTCTCGAGAATGAATTAATTGCTCTTCAACCCAACAATTTCAAAACCATACAACAGTTCTTTTCTAAATTCAGATCCTTGGTCATGTAGCACAACCAATGTGGCATTGAGAATAAGGATGAGAAGCTGGTGCTATCCATCCTAAGCAAGCTTGGTCCGGAATTTTCAATATTTGTTTCTACCTTCCATTCAGGGAGATTGCCAATCCTCAACTAGAAAATGCCTTCCTTAGATGCATTCACCGAATCTCTCATCCAAGAACAAGACAAAATGATTCAGATGGGCGCCTTAAAGGCCTCCAAAAATCAAGCTCTTATGGCTGGAGATTAAAAAAGTGCGAATGCTAAAGGGAAGCATAAAAAGAAAGAAAAGAAGTAGTTTGAATCCAAGAAGAAGGAGAAGTCTAATCCATCAAAAGGAGCCTCCAGCTCTAAGAAGGATAAGCAAAAGGGGTTTGAGAAGACCAAGTGTTCCTATTGCAAGAAAGGAAACCATACAGAGAGATATTGCATGAAGAAAAAGATAGATCAAATGACCAAACTTCTTGAACAACACAACATTTACCTCCCAGAAGGTGCAAGGAAGACTTATTTTGGAAGTGAGACAGATGATCATGAGATATGACATCCATTGAAGGTTGGCTTCTCACAATCACAATCCTTCCTCATTGATTCTGGAGCCTCCAACCACATGGTTGCCTCCAAAGAATCATTTTATTCTCTAGATCTTATCGATGGTCCTAGTATTCACATGGGAGATGATTCTCAGATCTCTGCTGTAGGTAAGGGCACAATACAACTAGAGCATGGAAAGTTATAAAATGTTCTGTATGTTCCTTCCTTGACAACAAATTTGTTATCTGTTTATCAGATGACACACACAGGTTGACCAAAGAAAGTTGTCTTTGGTCATGACACAATTGAGATTGCAGAGATCTCATCTGGGAAGCTGATAGCGAAAGGTGTTGCAAACCATGCCTTAAAGGCATATGAATTCTCACATTTTCTGCCATATTTTCTTCCTACTCCACTTGCACATGATAAATATCAGAATGATGTATCTCCTGATGATCCAAATTCAGATTCTGAAGATGAGGACCAAGTTGAACCAGATCTTGATATTGAGTATAAATTTCAAGAAGATCCAGATCCAGCTTAGCATCGATATGCAAACCTTGCACTATGTCATACAGATCCACTTATCCCTGAGAGGTGCTATATGATGGTAGGGCCTGATCCACAGTCTTTCAGATAGGCTTTCCATGATCTAAGATGAAATGCATCCATGGATGAAGAATATGAGTCACTGCATAACAATGAGACATCGAATCTTGTCTCTCTCCCCCTAGGGAGACAGTTAGTTCAGTGAAAATGGATTTACAAAAGAAAGATTGCATTTGATGGATCTACAACCAAGTACAAGGCTCGATTGGTTGCAAAGGGGTACTCACAAGTTCAGGTTTTGGACTACAATTTTTGGGAGCATCCTAAGTAGAAGAAGTTTTGATGGCGAAAGTACAAGTTAGGGGAGGCCTAACATCGACTAGTTTTGGGAGAACCAACTTCGCAATTCTCGGGAGCAGGGTATGGAGCGAAGCGAAATGGCAGAAAATGATCTGCCCCCTTAGTAAAGGTAAAGTACTAAGGACCATCGAGGTAGTTGGAGTAGTTATGAATGAAGCGGCGGACTGTCAGCTACAAAAGCGAAGAGTAAAGAAGTGGAATGGTGCAAAGGATGCACCACTGTAGCGTCAGAGCCACACGGTCAAAACTTCAACTGTCAGATAAGCATCAAAGCTAGAGGAAGCGACACAAAAGGACAACAGAGCTCCAGCGAAGTAAAGATAAAGCATGGTCAACAGAGAACCATGCCATTTTGGGTTTAAGGGTACTATAGGGGTTGGCCCATAGTTATTGTAAAGACGCGACCTTCGGGAAAAATCTATATAAAGGGAAATTTTTGTATAAGGAAGGGTTAAATCTTAGGAGACTTATGTTGGTTTTATTTTGGATATTGTTAGATCTAGGCTAAGAGAGATCTAAGAGAGGAAAAAGACTCTGCAACTATGTGCGGAGAGATCTATTGTAGAGAAGAGTCTGCAGCTGAGTGCGCAGACTGGAACTATTAACCCTTCCAATAAATATAAGAACAGTTCCCGTGGACGTCGCTCCCATCTGGGGGGTGAACCACGTAAATATCTGTGTTGTGTGTTTGAATCTATAGTATGGTTTGTATTCTTGTATGTTTATGCTTATATATGTATTTTCATATGAATGTGAATGAGAATAATATGTTAAGTAGTGGAACACACATGTATGAACATTACGAAGTTATGTTGAGAATGGAAAATGCGTAGTTAGTCGAGTAAAGATAGCAACGATTCAACGAAGTCTATAGGTTGTCGGCAACTGCAAAGTGCGCAGTTACCTATTGATAATAACTTGTTAAGTAATGTTGAGTAAGTTGTGTATATCAAGTTCGCATAACATAGCTGCGCGTCACCAGGTTGCATAAACCTGATTCTGTAACCACCCATCTTTGCTTCGGGTGGGACTTCATCCTGCTCGCAGGTTGATGCCAAAAGGGTCAGTGAAGGGGATTTTGTTGGGTCTAAAGTAAGGGAACTACGCAGAACCCAGGGTGAAAGAACAAGTTAGGCGAGGCCTAACATCAACCATTTTTGGGAGAAGCAACTCCGTAATTCCTGGGAGCCGGGTATGGAGTGAAGCGAAGTGTCAGAAAAGGATCTATCCCCTTAGTAAAAGCGAAGTACTAAGGACCATCGAGGTAGTTGGAGCAGTTATGAATGAAGCGGTGGACTATCAACTACAAAAGCGAAGAGTAAAGAAGCGGAATGGTGTAAAGGACGCACCACTGTAGCGTAAGAGCCGCGTGGTCAGAACTGCGACTGTCAGAGAAGCGTCAAAGCTAGAGGAAGCGACGCAAAAGGACAACATAGCTCGAGCGAAGTAAAGATAAAGCATGGTCAACAGGAGAACCGTGCCATTTTGGGTTTAAGGGTACTATGGGGGTTGACCCATAGTTATTGTAAAGATGTGACCTTCGGGCACAATCTATATAAAGGGCAATTTTGTATAAGGAAGGGTTAGATCTCAGGAGACTTATGTTGGTTTTGTTTTGGATATTGTTAGATCTATGCTAAGAGATATCTAAGAGAAGAAAAAGAATCTGCAACTATGTGCACAGAGATCTATTGTAGAGAAGGGTCTGCAGCTGAGTGCGTAGACTGGAACTGTTAACCCTTCCAAGAAATATAAGAACAGTTCTAGTGGACGTAGCGCCTATCTGGGGGGTGAACCACGTAAATATCTGTGTTGTGTGTTTGAATCTATAGTATGTTTTGTATTCTTGTATGTTTATGCTTATATATGTATTTTCATATGAATGTGAATGAGAATAATATGTTAAGTAGTGGAACACACATGTATGAACATTACGAAGTTATGTTGAGAATGGCAAATGTGTAGTTAGTCGAGTAAAGATAACAACGATTCAATGAAGTCTGTAGGTTGTCGCCAACTGCGAAGTGCGTAGTTACCTATTGATAATAGCTTGTTAAGTAATGTTGAGTAAGCTGTGTATATCAAGTTCGTATATCATAGCCGTGCGTCACCAGGTTGCAGAAACCTGATTCTGTAACCACCCATCTTCGCTTCGAGTGGGACTTCGCCCTGCTCGCAAGTTGATGCCGAAAGGGCCAGTGAAGGGGATTTTGTTGGGTCTAAAGTAATGCAACTACACAGAACCTGGTTAAGCCTCATAGAAAGAGGAGGACAACCAACAACAATGAGACATTCACTCCTGTAGCAAGAATGGATTCAATGAGACTTATTTTGGCCATTGCAGATTCGAAACTGTGGGAGGTACATCACATGGATGTAAAGAGTGCCTTCCTGCATGGTGACTTAGAAGAAGAGATCTATATGAAATATCCTAAGGGGTACACTGATGATCCATCCTTGGTATGCAGACTGAGGAGATCATTATATGGGATCAAGCAAGCCCCAAGGGCATGGTATTCCAAGATGGATTATTTCTTACTGTCACAGAAGTTCGAGAGATGCAAATATGACTTCAATGTCTACATGCAGCAGAAGGGAGGTTTCCTACTGTTGATTGTTTTGTATGTGGATGACTTGCTCATCACTGATGGTTCATTTACTGGGTTGAAGAACATCAAGTTTCCTTTGAGTAAATCCTTCTCCATGATAGATCTAGGGCCGTTGAAATAGTTTATTGGCCTTGAAGTAACTCAAAATGCTTTAGGGATCATGATTTCATAGTCTAGGTATGCATCTGACTTACTCCAAAAGTTCCACATGACTGATTGCAAAGTTGCAACCTTTCCTTTCATATCTGGCATCAAATTGGATGAAGGTGGCTCTACTCCTTTGGTTGATAGCACTTTGTACATACAACTGATTGGTAGCTTGTTGTACTTGACACATTCGATACTATATATATCATATGTTGTCGGTGTTGTGTTTAGGTACATGTAGGATCCACATGAGTTACATTGGAAGGCAACAAAGAGGATCTTGCACTATGTGCAGGGTACGAGAGAGTTTGGGTATACATTATTTTGCTAGTGCTCAGTTAGATCTGATTGGTTTTACTAACTCAAACTAGGATGGAGACAACACTGACAAGAAATCTACTTCAGGATATGTGTTCATGTTGGGATCAAGACCAATCTGCTAGTCAAGCAATAAGCAAGCAACACTCACACTTTCTTCAGCAGAAACAGAGTACAAAGGCGTTGTGAATGTATCTATTCATGTAGTTTGGTTACATGGGATCTTGACAGAGTTTGGCATTCGCACTTCTCCTTTAATAGACCTTTTCTGTGATAATCAAAGTGCCATAAGGATCTTCAGTGATTCAGTTCAGAAGCAAACGACCAAACATATTGAGATTCACATGCACTACATCGGGGAGCTAGTGCACAACAGGACCATCTCATCGCATTATTGTCCTACAAAGGAGATGATTTCAAACATTTTCACAATGTTTTTCACTGAGAAGAGATTTTCCTATCTTAGATATCTACTTGGTGTGAACGCTGCTTGAGTTCCCTACTATTCATTTTTAGGGGGGGTATTTTTCCCATGAGGTTTTCCGCATTTCTTTAGTTTTCATGAACAATTATTTTTTATCATCTATTTGATTGTATGGGTGACCTTTGGTCTCAGTAACTAGGGCCCAGTATGTCCAAGTTTGGATTAAGGGGAGGGTGTTAGGATAATTAATACTCCATCCTTGTCCTACTTAGCATTATTTATCTTTTCCTAGTAGTTGATGATGTTATTTCCCCCCTAGCGGTGTGAAGATGTCATCTAGGACCCATTATCCACCTAATGCGCCTTGCATGCATGATTTGAGGCCCACCAAAGTCAATTCCCTACATTTTAGGAGCCAACTTTGTGTTCTAGTTCAGTCCACCCGAGTCCCTGAACTCTAGTGGGGGTTTGAGCTTCGATCACCACTAATTGTGATCTAATGCGCCCTTTTCTGATTGATTTGCATGAAAAACTAACAATTGCTCCTTCCTTGGTAATTTAACTGACAGTATCTTCAGTTAACTAAGTTTAGGTTGAGTTGACTTGAGTTTGGAGCTTTCGGAGCACTCCAATGGTGACAATTCCTATGCTAGACTGACAGGGATTCAAATTCTCCTAGGATAATCGAATTTTCTCTATTGTAACATATCCATTGACTATACTGATTAATGGATCATAAAACACATTTCTGTTTCCATCTGAGTTCCAATGCATGATTAATTTTACTACTCATTTCACTGCAATTTTCACTGTAATTCATCTTTTCTACTCATTCTTTCACTGTGAGGTATTCTCAGCTCTATGATTTGCCGTGATCTAGAATTTCACATTTATATCTTAAACAATATCAAACATACCTAAGGATATCGAAAACACAAATTAGTAAGAATAAATCATCTAACAATTATAAAGTCAACAACAAGCAATCATAGCTTGGAACCTTCTGTCAATTTATCCAAGTGATATGAAGTCCTAGAAAAAATAGGTGAAGGTAAGAATGAGATAGTTATGGTAAATTTTACACAAGAATCACCCAAGGTGCAAATACTGTAATGGAGACTAGTACCCTCCAGGGTAGATGAAATGAGTGTTATTAATTTTTCTTCGGTACCGCAAGCACTTCCCTCTCTCACTCACCTATGTGGAATCTAGGAACAACCGCTAAGGTTACCACTTTGCAAAACAACAATTGGGTGAAATAGAAATGGGATAGGTTTATGTGTATGGATAGGGAATGTAAGACATATTTCCTAGACTTGAATCTCTTAGATAATTGGTGTCACCTAGAGGACTTGCCAATTTTATCAAATATCTTGTACATGCATATCCCACTAGACAGGTAAAAGGGGATAATCTCTCCACTTGTCTAGATTGACCTAGTGCTTGGCATGCATGTGAGGCGTGCTTTTATGACAAATGTTATTTGTTATTAATGGATTTTAGTACTTTTTAGTAAAGCTAGTTTTTAGTTTCCACAACCTTGGAGAAATAATTCTCCACCCTTCAACAAATCTTTACAACATATGCTTGTTTGTTTGCTATAAGAACACATATGGTTGGTTTTAAATATTTTGCTTTTAGTGTCTATTATTAATTGAGGTATTGCGTGCAACATTTTTTTGTTTGAGATGATTTAAAACTATGCTAAAATGATAAAGAAAATTAAAATGAAAGAATGCAATGCACTTTACTCTTGCTTCAATGAAATAGAGCTAAAGTTTTCAATGATCATGAAAAGAGAATATTATTTCAAAGAGATTTTTTAATAAATGATCAAGAATATGAGAAATCCAAATGTGCATCAAACTAGTTTCAAATCCTTTTCAATCTAACTAATCTACTCTAACAAAGAAAACTAAAAAATGACTATGAAAGCATAAAATGACATATTCGCTCTTAAAATACACACTAAGAAGCCATGCATATAAATTTTTAATTCCAAAATGAAGAAAATGGGATTTTTAAGCCTCAAGGCATCACATGCACTCAGTTTTAGGATAAAAAATGCACAAAATTCAGTTTTTAACATTGTGCTCGGCGTTGTTCCGTGGAAGAACTGCAATTGGTTGTGGATGTCATTTATAAGAACTGCGGATGGAAACATTTATTTGTTATAATAGGTGGGATAAGTGATAAGATAAGTTTTAACCTCTTAGACCCATGAAGTTATTGAATTTTGGTTAATTATTCCATTTTCCAAACTAAATGAAAGGGTTACTACATGTTTTAAAATGACAAGCAAAGATAAAGCAAACCCAATATCCAAGGATGATTTGGATGAATCATCCCTAGTATGGTCATCAATCTCCTCATGACTATAATCCCCCCTAAGTTTGATTCTCTGGAGGGTGGGTAAATCCCTTCAATAGTTGAGCATGTAAATTATTGTGTTAATTCCCTTAAATATACATGCAAATTTATATGTTCAAATAAGAGAGAGGGGGATAAAGAAGAGGAACCTGTTTCTCCTAGTTGTTTGATGTTCCTTATCATGTTGATCATTTTCCTTAACAAGTATTTGTACTTGCACACATATCAAAAACAACCTTTCTCAAATGCAATTGTCTATTAAAGAAAAGCAAGTATATAAATTCAAAAAGTTTTAGGTAAAACAAACCACTTTCCAAATAACTCCATTAAATATAAAAAAATGACAAGATTTTTTTTTTTTTTGGGGGGGAGAACATCGATCTTATTTATCTAGAAAGGAAACTTTACAACAGCAATGATACCAAATTTTGATATGTTGTGTCTACTTCACTAGAGATCTTGATCCTCCTCCCTTAGACACACACTTCGATAATTTGTTGATGTAGATATACGATCTCTTGTGTTGCATGGAGGAACCAATCATGATTCTTGAATCTATACTAAATATCCCTATGCATCTGAGGAAGTGATCTGAAAATTCCTCTCAATAATAAAGATGTGAGATTTAAGATTCTTTCACTTTCTTTGTATTCTCTTAGCACTTAGCTTCTTGATATCACTTTTATTTTTATCCATCTCTTACCCATGGATCTTCCATTCATAGGATAGGGAGGTGACAAGGTTGAGGCCCATAATGCATCAATGTCACACACATGTTTAGAAGGTTACATAAATTTTCACCTTGGGGATTCTACCCCTAAACCCCTATAGCTAGTAGTGTTCATTTGTTTCACTAATTCTAAGTAAGAGTATGAAGTGTAAAAACTTCTTAACGTTCATAAATGTTCTAGAATTCCCACAGATACTTCGAATCCCACATTTTGATAAGAATAGTATATTGATAAATGATTGGTAAAATGATGATTAGATATTACAATGAGGCTCGCCTTTATAGGCTTGAGCATGCATAGTGAAGGGTTACACCCTTTGACTTTAGTGATTAATAAATTATTGTTTATAATTAATATATTATTTTATATTTGTTACATTGCCTTCCCCTTAAGGGAATATTTGTCCTCAAAGCTTATTGAAGACAAAGGTTATGTTTGATTTTTTGCTTGAACCGTCATCTCTAGATCCCTTCTTTTAATATTTGCGACACTTGATGAAATGAGGCGATACAAGTTACGAATTCCAAGGAAGAACTGTCGCATCGTCTCTGATGTGGTCCATCTGAGATCTATTTTTATCGGAGCTATTTGATCGTTTTGTGGGATGGGTTTTTTCGTTTGTTGCTTAGTATGTTGATTTGATGCTCTTTCTTGTCTGACATCGTAATTCCTCTGTGTATGTTCATTTTGACCCTGTTGCTGATTAAAATGGCGTTTATAATTGGGGGTGTCGATAGGGAGTTCTTGTTGTTTGTTTTTCTGTTGGATCAAATTCCCTTTGAATTGTGACGAGGATTGGATTTGTATTTATTTCTTCTTCCTTAACTTGAATTTGTTTTTCGGAGAGTCTAGATGCTTGGATTTGCGCTAATTTGTTCTCTAATAGATTGTTATTACTTTGACTCTTCTCGAACCTTTCGTCTTACGACTTTTTGTCCTCTTTTAACTTCTTGATTTGTTCCTCTAGTTCTTGATTAAAATTTCTCAGGCACTGGTTTTCTTCTTGCTTTTCTAGTATTCTTCCTTCTAGGTCTTCATTGGAATGTTCTGTCTTCTGACTATGTTTCAACTTCTTGATTTTCGTAAGTAATGTCTTGTTATGAATTCTTAGTTGAAATAGTTCTTCGGTATTGCTTGCTAATTTGTCATTGATTTTCTTAATTTCCAGCTTGTGTGCCTTTTTAGTGTCGTCATACTTTTGCTGGAGCTCTTCCTTTTGTTGTTGATGTTGACACATTTCTGATTCTCGCTTTTTTAACTTGCTCTGGACTTGCGCCAATTCACTATCTTTATCCATGATGAGCTTGTTTAAACGCTTTATATCTTCTTCGAAGTCATTATCGCTTCTATAAGGTGATTCTTTGACATTTTTGAAGTTTCTGATTTTGTCTTCCAAGTTTTGATTGTGGCTTCTTAGATGTGAAATTTCCTTATCCTTATCTAATAAACTATTCTGGAGCTCTCGCTTTTGATCTTTTAATGTATGATTCTCCTATTCTGCTAAACGATTTCACATTTCTTGCTTTATAATTTCGAATTAAAGATCGCTATTGGTTGCTTTAGATTTCTCTAACTCGTCCAATGCTACTTGTAATCGCGACTTCATTTCTGAATATGTAGGTGCCATCATTTGCGATTATGTCTTTTGCTTCTTTGACAAGACTTCTTTTGATCTTGACTTCTTCTTCGAGTCTTCCTTTAACTGAATTCTTCGGCGATAGATAATCTTCATTGGTTCTTGACTTCTTGTCTTCTTTGATTTTGTCTCCTTCCCTTCGATAACTGAGGACTACACAAAATGTGTAGTAATCTCTTGATGTGTTCCCTTTTTTTTGAAGTCTTTCTTTGACTTGATGATTATTTTTGTATTAATTAATAATTGTAATGACAATTATTAAATAATTATTAAGTAATTTTTATTATTATTAATAAAAATAAAAATAATTGTTTTTCAAATAATCAAAATTAACTATTATAATAATAATATATATATAGTTTGTTTATTTTTTCCTGACTTAAGGATAAAAGTCTTTAAATATAATAACTAATTATTATATTTAATAATTCAAATTTTATTTCTAATAATGATATTAATATTATTAATAAAGTTTTATTAATAATATATCTTCCCTTTTATTGTTATATCACTTCTATTATAAATGTGAAAACAAAACATATATTGGTTTTATAAAACTATTTTCATTTTCTTTAACTTTTCTTTTCTTACTTTCCTTTTTTTTATTTTTTTACTTTCCTCTTTTGTAATCTTTCTTTCTTCTTTTTACTTCTTCCTTTTTTTTTTTTCTTTCTTCTTTTTACTTCTTCCTTTTTTTGTTTTTACTTTTTTGGGCCAAGGGCCTAATTTTTGGACAAGGTCCTAGATTTTAGGGAAACCCAAAAATGATGGCTACAAGCCTGGATCAGCAACGCAGCTTTGATACCACTTGAAGTGTAAAATCTTCTTAACGTCCGTAAATGTTCTAGAATGCCCACAGATACTTCGAATCCCACATTTTGATAAGAATAGTATATTGATAAATGATTGGTAAGATGATGATAAGATATTACAATGAGGCTCACCTTTATAGGCTTGAGCATGCATAGTGAAGGGTTACGCCCTTTCACTTTAGTAATTAATAAATTATTGTTTATAATTAATATATTATTTTATATTTCTTACATAGTACTTTATATTCATGTTCCTCTCATCAAGGGTGTAAAATATCCATATAACAAACATGTTGAACATAATGTTCGGCTATTTTTCAAAAAAATCCTTATTTGGACATTGGTAGAGGATACAAATTACCCATTCCCTTTCCCACCCGCAATCCACACATAACCCACAAGGATTTCTATAGTAACAAACATGTTGAACATAATGTTGGGTTCATTCTCAAAACAATTCTTATTTGGGCATTGGTAGAGGAGAAAAAAATCCATTCCCTTTCCCACCTACAATACACACATAACCCATGAGGATTTCAATAGTTCTTTGATTGATATCATATATGGATGCAATATAACTTCTATTTATGGAAAATCCATAGTTCAATTTGAAAGAATGTATTCCCTTTAAGTAAACAATATTGACATGAGACATCACCAATGCTATCATTTTACTTTCTTTCCCACCATCTAGTTTGTAAGTAACATATTTGATTCTCTGTGTGTCAACCACCACCCTCCTAAATTTGTGCTCCTCAATTTCATGAATGTAATGGCTCAATGATGAAAATACACTACACTTGGGGAATGCCCCATCTAAATAATATTTTGCATAATATTTTTGTCCATTTTTCCTTGGATGCACGATGATAAGAACAAAGTCTCTTGATGAAATTCGTGGTATTATAGATGAACATTCCAACAAATGGTTAGTATGAAAAACATTATATATGTGTATACATGTATAATAATAATAACCAAATTCTATGTGGTATCTACATCAACATGTGTTATGGTTTGTGCATATTCTAACATACCAAGGTTTGCATTTCTTAAAAGGTCTTTGGCCTAGGTTCAATCCATTATGCTCTTTCTTGAATCTCTCATAGGGTTCTATTTATATTATGTTAGGAGAGTGTTTAATGTTGGGTTCATCGTCCCCATAATCTATTTTCAACTCTATCACATCCTCTAACCTCTATGGTTCCAAATATTCCCAAATCATGGAACACATGTGGTAGCCATAAGAGCTGATAAGTGGCATTCTCATTTAAAATCATGGCTTGATGGGAGTGGATGACAAATATTTTTATGGACATTGAACTTGATTCGTATGAGATATTATTGAGTATCATTCCAAACTATTTCAATGGATTAGTAATATGGGATTTGTGCAAGGATTTAGCCATGGTGTAAGACTCCAAAGAACCTTGACAAGAAGAAAAAATGATGGGTAGAAAGAAGACTAAATATTTATTAGGAGAAAATGTAAACACAATGGATCGAGAACATAAGGATTTCCATTGCATAACAATGTATCAATGGTATTTCGGTATACCATAGGAAGAAAGGAGGAGGATTAAATATTGAACTAGAGGGATTACTTATGTGGGTTGCATGTCGAAGGATGGTGATTTTAGAGAATTGGTGTAATAGTGCTCTATGAGGTTTGATGCCATACATAGAATGATATAGATGGAAGAAAAAGGAAGAACTTCAATTCCTCTTACTCCTGCTACATTTAGGATAATGTTGCATCTCCCAGAACCAAACCAAGACCTTAAGTGCCCCAAGTCCTATGTGTTTCTAGAATCTCAAGGTGGTGGCATGAACTTGCTAAAGGAATATCTTGCACAACCATTGGTGGGTCCTTCCCTTATTGGATCGAGGCCAATCATATGGTGAACACATATTGTGAGTTATCTTGGTTTTTTTCCAGGGTGGTTGGTAAAGAGACTATGACCTATGTTGCCAATAATGTGCTATATGTGTTATATTTCATTGTTCCCAAGAATGCAGTGTTTGTCTAGGCATAGATTATCTCGAATGAGATGGCTCTTGAAATTTCAAAATTGACCAAAACCAGAAGGTTTTTTAGGACAACCCATTTGGTATTCATTGGGGTTTTGCAATACTTTCAAAATGATGAGACCAAGGGCAAATATTTGTTATGAAATTGACCTAGTTCAATGTTGGTACCCAATTATGTTGAAATACAAACCACCCTTTTATTTTTATTATGTCCAAGGGGAAAATATGCAGGCATATGTTGTTTTATTATGTCCAAGGGGAAAATATGCAGGCATATGTTGATAGGAAAAGAACTTGATATGTTGATCATGGAAGCAAAGACCTTTCTTGTAGAACAATAAGAGTTTGTTTTGGAAGAAAATCATACATATATTAGTCTATATGGTTTAAGTCTAAACCCTACCTAATCCCTCAAATAATTTGTGATGGGTTTGCCTTGATTGGGGTTTGTAGACAATACAAACACTGCTTTATATTTTTTTTCATGCGGTTCACAACCCCGAAAGATGGAGGGCTCGCTACATCCACGGTAATAATTCTTAGGGGGCCCACCTAAAAGGGCCCTCACCTTGTCCGCTCCAAGATTGGGAGCCTAACCTCGAAGGACCTAGATATTTTAACCTCTGAACTCGACTACTTCGGTCTCTGACTTGGAAGATCCAACCAACTGAGCTACCCCTCGGGGCTAACAATGGTTTGTATTATTTGATAAGAAGAATAAAAATAATTTATTTTTTTGCCCTTTAAGCTTGCTAGATTTTGGGTTAGGAGTATAACAAGTATGGGATAGATTTCCTAATTTTTTTTTATATATTTGATTTAAATGAAGCTAAAGACTTTAGTGGTTTTGACTTTGCGTGGGTTTTTACAAATCATGTGGTTTTGATTGGATACATTAATTTTTTTCTAGAAGTTGAGGAATTTGAACAAGGAACATGGGAGAATGGGGATGGTGATATGAACATGAATAAAGACACTTTAGAACATGGTCCAAATATCATAATGAAGAAGCCTGACCTCATTTATGGAATTGACACCTTGGTGCTCGTTTGAACACTCGGTCTAGGAGAAAATTGTTGCAAGAGAAGAAGAAAGAAATTGTCAATGAGGGTATATAGAGAGAGGTAATTCCAACATTAATGAAAGAGGGGGATCAATTTCCCATTCCCCAATGTTGTGTCCACCACCCCTAAAATAATATACTCTTCATGAAGTAGGGTTAGTGGTAAAAAAAGTGAAGATGGAGCTAGTGTAGGTGATAATGGTGGGGCAAACACTCATAGGTTCAAAATTTCAATTAAAGATACCATGCCCCCCATTCGAAAAATAAAAATATATACAAGAAATGGTAATGAAGGGGAATATGAGACACATGCTAATTTGGTTAAGGATATGAAGGTTGATGATTCAAATAAGTTTCTATCTTGGTTCTTAGTCCATATGACTGAAAGTTGATTCAAAGCTAATGAAGTATATTCCTTAGGGTAGCTTATTGCATTTAAGGACCACTCTATGAATTTGCATCATGTGAAATATGATAAGGATTCTTGAAAGATACACTTGGGAAAGATAAAATGTTTATGGAAAATAAGGGCACTAAGGTGGATGCTCAAGAATTGAATCCTTCTGGAATTTTTAGAATGTAACTAGCTATTGGGGATGGATTATCTCATTATGTGATTGAACAAGAATCAAATAGCATTAGAATTAGAAAAAATATTCATAAACTGGAGGCTACTTTGAATCCAAATCTATTATTTAGACAACCATTGGGTATCAGAGGACTTCATGACTGCCTTGATGAAGCAATTGAAGGTCCCTCAAAGGTAGGACGGTCCCCAAAATTATTGATTGGAGTAAGAAAAATGTTGCTAATATTAACGAGTAGAGGATGACTTTGTTGTTTGGGTTGTGGGAGATCAATCACACGGCTTCTATAAGTACAAGAAGAACTCACTCATTAAGGGAATTCTTTAATATGAAGCTACAAAAAGGCATTATCTTCAATGATAATTTCATGTGTACATTCATGTAGAAGCTTTTAGAGAAAGTGGGCATAAGAGGAAAAAGGTAAACTTGCTACATGAATCTAGGTTAAAGTAGGTTCAAGGAGGATAGGACATCAACATTGAGATATTACAACAACTAATTGCTACTTGTGATACACAAGAGGAAGGAAAAGTTCATTATTTTTAAGGTAATCTATGTTGTTAAAAATTTGGGGGTTCGTCATTCATGAAGACAAAGAAATTGATTTCAAAAGAATAGGTAGAAGCAAAGCCGAGGAAATACAAATCAACCCTTGGTTTAGAGTTTAATAGTCTCATGATTTTTTCCAAAGTAGAGATAAGGAAATGGTTGGTGGAGTTTGTTACTAACAATGTGGAGCATTTGTTTTTTTCATGCAAAAAAAACCATAATTAGGAGAAATTGAGAATGATTTATTGTAACTCATGTTATAAAAGAAGAAATTATTGTGGGTCCATTGTAATAATGTATTGAGATATGGGTTTAAAAATTAGTGGAGTCAATATTCGTGATCTCTTTGAGCTCATCAATTAAGATACATGCAGTTTCTAAATACAATTATGACAATTAGATCTTTTGAATGCCTAGAAGATTCTATTTAATGAAGTTTCTTCAAAGGATAAAGGGTCAAGAACATGATCTGCCTCTAATTTGTTAGTATAGGTTATCGAATTCTCCATCCATTTTCCTTGCTTCCCAATTAATTTATCATATAGCCCTTGTGCTCCAGAAGATCTAACATTAAGGATGAGTTATGATAGTCATCCTTTTTTCTTCCAAGTTTTCATTTATAGTATGCAAGAGCCCCTTCCCACCTTGAAGAAGGTGAATCATTTTTCTTCAGTTATCTAATTAGGTCATAGGAGTTTTTATTTACATTAGAAAAATTTATTTCTTAAACTGGACAATTTTTATTTCAATATTTAATTTGACTCCATAGAATATTATCCATGGACATTTTGTATTTTATGATTTCATACTTTATTTGGTGAAGTATAAATATTGAGGACATGATTTCTTATACATCTTTATGATATTTATGGTTGAAATCATCTAAATTTTTCTGCAAGGATCCTTTTATATCTATGTGTTTTCTTCTCATCTGATATCTAGTGTTATCTTCTACTTACATGTGTTATAGAAGCATGGCATGATAAACTAAAGAATTCATTTTCTCGTTTTTATAATAATTTCTCTATTTTATTTATTTGTTGAGTTTCTTGGTCCATTCTCTGATGAACCTATGCTTGAATGAGAAAAATTATTGTTATAGAGACATTCTTTATTAAATAAATCTGATATAAGATTCAAGGGTTTGTTGCCTAGCATTCTCCCTTGCTATTAACCTAGAAAATTATGAAAAAATCTTCAAACATAAAATAATAGTACCACCTCTATAAAAGCTAAGTAGGGTCTCTTTGTTTCCCACAGAGAATACCCTTAGCGTTGACACTTTACCCTTGTAGGAAAAGGTGATCAATAATTTCCAATCAATAGTTTGTTTAAGTAACTTACCTTCAAGGATCGTGAGGGAAATTTCATCCACATGAATATGTATACGTGTTACTCATTGTGCACTAGATATATGCGGTAAAGAGGTGTATCTGAATTTTGGAACCCATCACCATGACATTGTGGAAATTCACTAGGAGATTATAACACTTCATTCACCTAATGGTGAATATTGGGAGTGCAATAAACATGCTAGTGACTAGTATGATGAACATCTAATTATTAGAAAACAAATTGCACCACAAGAGACTCTTCACCAAAGGGTTATACAAATCTAAATATATAGCTTCTCCCTTTGTATATTGAATGATGTGTAAAAGTTCCTTGTCTTCTTAAACTTGATTATTATCTATTGATGGAACATTAATAAGAGGTTAACTTGATGCAAAATTAGAATGGCCTCCATTGGACAAATACACTTCACCTATGGCAACAAAGTAGAGATCATTTTGGCATCATTTACAAAAAAAAATTATGTCATGGACCAATTTTCCATGTGATAAATAAATAAATGAAAAAGAAAAGAGATTTGAAAATAAAATAATACAAATGAAAAATATGTAAAAGATTTAAAGGAAATTAGTTTTCTTATATTTGTTACCAAATAATGAGTTACTAATGTAAATGTGAAAAGTCGTTACTTTTCAGTATTGGACCTTATGCTATAAAGATGATTTGTTGGATTGGAGGGGAATGTGAGGAAGTTGCCACGAGGAAGAGAGTGGGGATTGGGAGAGGCCATGTATGTGAGGAGTTTTTGTCCATGTTGAGCACATGTGGGGGTTACCACATACATGAGGTCAAGGTGAGCTCAAGACCTTACATGCCGTGAGTGAGTCATTTCCCTCCAAGAGACTAATGCTTTCCTGTGTATCAAATAAGTATTGGGTGCATGCATTATTCTTAAAATAAATATTGAGAATGTAAATATGATTGGAATAAAATAAATAATAAGTGAATATGCATGTTTATATTTAGGAAAAATATTATTTATCTCTTTTTCTTCCTACAAATGATTATAATTATGAAATAAGTGAGAAATACTTAAATAGGGAAAATAGAGCTTGACATTTTCCATGTGATAAATAAAAAAATTAAAAAGAAGAGTTTTGAAAATAAAAGAATAAAAATGAAAAATATGTAAAATATTTAAAGAAAATGAATTTTCTTATATTTGTTAACAAATAATGAGTTACTAATGTAATTGTGAAAAGTCATTACTTTTAGGTATTGGACATCATACACTATATAAAGATGATTTATTGGATTGGAGAGGCATAGGGGGGAGTTTCCATGAGGAATAGAGTGGCGCTAAGGGATAGGCCATGTACGTGAGGGTTTTTTCCATGTGTGGGCACATGTAGGGTTTTACCACATACATGAGGTTAGGGTGAGATCAAGACTTGACTTGTAGTGGTGAGGATCCACAAGATTTGCCTCGCTATCCAAGTGCACTAGTGTTCCCTCCAAGAGGCCAACCATCTCCTGTCTAAAAGATAAGTTTCATGTCTATAAATTCACATTGTTGCTATGCATATATGTTATATATTTAATTAAATATCGTGAATTAAATAATGACTTAAATCTTTTTAAAATATTTATCGTATGGTATTGGAATTATAATTATTTGCTTCTACATTTCTTGATTACTTTATATATATATATATTAAAGGAAAGAAATGGTTGTTAAAATAATAAAAACACTTCTTACATCAATTTATAGAAAGAAAATTGAATGCAAAAAATAGCTTCTGATAATTTAGGTGGTGAGTGGTGGATGCCTATGTTTCCTTATACACAACTTTGTTTTTTCTCTTAGTTCATTCAAGTTTGCAAGGGACTTCTCCTTCCTATCAAACTTTCTTTCTTGAGTGTGTATGTTTCCCATATTCACATAGATCAATGACAATAAGAAATTGAAAAAAAAATTCTTCCCTACCACATTAAACAACACAAATCATTGAAACAATAGTATTTCATGGGAAAATGTTATGTTTCTGTAGAAGAGGCCTTTTTTTTTAGAGACAATAAGGTCGTGCTTTGTGCCTTTTTTATTTATAAGGGAAAAATGTGTTCACATCAATAGCATGCACACATTATTGGCATATACTTGTTAATAACATGCATTGTTAACCCTCATGTGATGTTGTTTAAATGGGTCCAAAATCTACAGTAAAACCATTAGTAATCCATTTGTAACTTCCAAGGTTCTCCCATGTCGATATCTAAGAGAGTATGATAGCAATAAAGATAGTACAGATGATTGAACAAATCAATCTATCCAATTATGTTAGTTATCAATCACCTCAAAGGGTATTTTATGGGTACCATGACTAGGTAATTAGAGTCTCAAGCCCACACTAGGAATCATTCTTAAGGCCATGGTTTGGGTTCTTTAGCATCTAAGTGGGATATAGGTGTAATGATTAGGTTTTGTGCATTGGAAATGGGAATCGATATCTAAACATGGTCGTGAGGGGAAACCATATAGTGCTTAAGAACTATGGTTCAAGAAGGAAAATGCTTGGGCTTTAAGGCTTAAATGTCACTTTTTAGATTCAATCACCACAAACAACACCTGCAAACCACAATACCAGTCCTTTGTAGGGGGTATTTTCCATTAGAGATAATATGGATGCCATTAGGAGGTTATGCACACAAAGGATGGGTTACAGGGCTTTGACCTTTGTCCAAGAAGGAAAACAAGTAACTTAGGATATTGTTGATTCTTTTTAGGCTCAAGAACCTTGAATGAGTCCTTGAACCAACACATGAGTCCTTTGTAGGGGTTCTTTACAGGCCTTCATGTGGAGTACAACTTGCATGAGCATGTTTTGTGCATTGAGGATGGATTGTGGGGCCTTGAACATGGTTGAGGAAGGAAAAAAAACAACTTACGATATTGAATGAGTCCTCAAACCAAAAAACGAGTCCTTTATAGTAGTTCTTTGCAGGCCTTCAAGTAGGATATGGGTGCCATGGGTACGCTTTTGCAGTAGAAATGGATCTTGATTCCTAAACATTGTCAAAGGAGGAAACAAGAACCCTAAGCCCCAATTGAACCTTCTCAAGCTCAAGTGCCACTAACATGAGCACTCACTTTGGGGGTCTTTGGCCTAGGAGTTGGATATAGGTTCCATTAATATGTGTTACTCATGACATATGGGTATTAAGGAAATAACCATGGTCATGGTAGTAAAACAATAGTTGCGGGTCCTTGACCATGGTTGGGGGAGGGAAACACCAACCTCATGCACTAAACATATCTTCTTGGGATCAATACCATGGATGTATCATTGGACCTTCTCAAGCTCAACCACCATGGACAATGCCTAGAAACCACGACATGATCCCTCTCTAGGGATTCTTTGGAATCTAAGTTGAATATGGGTATCTTAGGCATCATGGATGGGTATCATTATCTATGACCATAGTTGGGGGAGTTAAAAAAGAGCGTTTGACTCTCAACCTCAAGAACCATGGATGATTCCTCAAACCACAACATTTAATTCTGTTGGTAATGAATCACCTCAAAGGGTGCTATGGGTGCCATGGCTAGGTTAGCTATGCACATAGTGTGTCTAGATGTCTAACCAAGGTCATGGGAAGAGAATAATGGGTCTTGTGCCATAAATGATGCTTGTCAGAATTACACCATTAACAACGCCTGCAATCCATAGAACTTCTAAGGATATAGGGTTGTACATATTCTCAAATGACCATACGAGACCCTTGTATGCCATCTTTGGCTTGTTAAAGGGATACATGTGTCATTCTTAAACCACAAGACATGCCTTGAACAAGAATATGTCTGGGCCCCACATCAAGATTCATTCTCTGGGACATGGTTGGGTTTCTTTATCATTTAATTAGGATATATGTACCATGAGTAGGTTTTTCGCACTAGAAATGGGCCTCGAGGTATACACATGGTTAGGCAGGGAATATGGGGCTTAAGCCTAGGAGTTAGTTATGGGTGCCCTTAAGATGTTTTATGTGCCATGGATGTGTTTTGAGGCCTTAACCATGGTCATGGTAGGGAAAGAACAACCTTAGTCCCTTAACCATGGTCAAGAGAGGGAAGCAATGACCTTATGCCCTAAAGATAGCTTTTGAGGCTTAAACACCATGAACATGTCCTTAGACAACCACATGGGACCATGGATGATTCGTGGGGATAATAACCATCATAAAAGACTAAAAAAAGTGTGCCTTAGGATCTCATTGAAGCTTCTCAAGGTCAATATCCTTAAACAAATACTCAAACCATCACATAATAATTTTTTTGTGGGGTATGGGATCTTCAAGTGGGATATAGGAATCATGAGTAGGTTTTATGCATTAGAAATGTGTGTCAAGGAATAAACATGGTTATGAGGGAAATAAAAACCTTAATCCCTAATTGAATCTTATCGAGCTCAAGCACCATGAAAAACACTTAGAAGCCACAACACGAGCACTCTTTAGGGAGTATTTGACATTTGAGTTGAATATGGGAACCATTATGAGTTCTTAGGAATCATGGATGGGTCTCAGGTTTATGAACATAGTTTGGGGAGGGAAATAAGAACCTATGGTCCTAAACCTTTCTTATGAGGCTTGAGAACTATGGATGAGACATTGGACCACCACATTATACCTCCATTGGTTATCAATTGCCTCAAAAGGTGTTATGAGCACCATGACTAGATTAGTTGTCCACTAAGAATGCATGTAGAGGTATAACTAAGGTCACTAGATGAAAAAAAGTATATTGTGCCCTAAATGATGCTTCTCGGTCTCAATTGCCATGAAAAAGTTTTACAAACCACACAATATTGGATCTTGTAGTCATCTTTCGATAATGATTGGTTTATAGTAACACTGGCAGGTATTTGCATATTAACAATGGTTAAGGAAGTATAACAAGGTTCTTGGGCATAAAACATAGATTCTCATGCTCAAGCATGGTGAAAGATGCATTGAAACACAACATAGGACCTTTCTATGGGATCTTTGCCCTCTAAACGAGATATTCCTGCCATTTATTAGTTTTGGGAAATAGTGATGGATCTAGGGGCCTAGACCATGGTTGAAAAGGATGTGTTCAAGATTTATGAAAAAAATCTCCAACTATGACACATGTCCTTTCTATGCGGTCTTTGAGCCCTGAGTGGTATTTAGGGTGCCATTAGGTGGTTTTGTGCAAAGGGGATGGGCCTATGGCCCATACTATTCTTGGGGAAGGAAAGTATGTTCTTTTCGCTTAAAATAAGGTTTTAATGCTAAATATTTCCTTTTGAAACATGCCATGGTGAGAGAGTTGACCTTTCTATGGGATCTTTGCCCTCTAAACGGGATATTCTTGCCATTTATTAGTTTTGGGAAATAATGATGGATCTAGGGGCCTAGACCATGGTTGAAAAGGATGTGCTGAAGATTTATGAAAAAAGCCTCCAACTATGACACATGTCCTTTCTATGCGGTCTTTGAGCCCCAAGTGGTATTTAGGGTGCCATTAGGTGGTTTTGTGCAAAGGGGATGGGCCTATGGACCATACTATTCTTGGGGAAGGAAAATATGTTCTTTTCACTTAAAATAAGGTTTTAATGCTAAATATTTCCTTTTGAAACATGCCATGGTGAGAGAGTTGACCTTTCTATGGGATCTTTGCCCTCTAAACGGGATATTCTTGCCATTTATTAGTTTTGGGAAATATTGATGGATCTAGGGGCCTAGACCATGGTTGAAAAGGATGTGCTCAAGATTTATGAAAAAAACCTCCAACTATGACACATGTCCTTTCTATGCGGTCTTTGAGCCTCGAGTGGTATTTAGGGTGCCATTAGGTGGTTTTGTGCAAAGGGGATGGGCCTATGGCCCAGACTATTATTGGGGAAGGAAAATATGTTATTTTCCCTTAAAATAAGGTTTTAATGCTAAATATTTCCTTTTGAAACATGCCATGGTGAGAGAGTTTTGCATAGTTATTGTTTTATGTTAAAAAATACATGTGTGTTACTAATAATGTGTCACGTTCTTGTAAATTAAAAAAAAATGGTCGGGATTGTCTCTTTTCCTCTATATGTTGGATGAGTACTTTAGTTAGATTTGGATTGACAAACATAGTGGTTTAGGTTGCATAGGAAAAAATGCATTCTTTCAATGCTATCTGGGAGATTAAGCTAGCTAATGGGTCCATGGAAAATTCTTTCTGAGCAATATTGATAGGGCAAGCAAAAGTCATTTTAAAAACCTGTTGCAAGATCTAGATATGACAAACATTGGGGACTCAATGAAGGCAATAATAATTTCTCTGAGGTTTTTTGACCAAAGGATGAATGCATATTTAGAAGTTTAAATCACCAAGGAAGAGTTGAAGTCAGTTCTACAAAAATTAAAAAATGCAAAGAGACGAGGCCACGCTGGTTGCAATGTGCAATTATATCTTGGCTTTTACGACTTCTAGGGGATGAGCTTCTTACATTGGTGGAGGAGTCAATGATTTTAATAAAAGTCCATAGAGCTTTAAATTCAACTTGTATTTCCCTTATCCTCAGAAAGAATGACCCTTTCTCTTTTGAGGATTTTAGGCCCATATCGAGCTATGCAATATTATCTACAAAGTGATAGCAAAGATTATAGAAAATAGGTTGAAAGGTATGTTGTCTAGTTTTATTTCGTAAGTACAATGTGTTCTTATTCAATAGATAGATCCATGATGTAATGGGGATAACTCAAAAGGGGTTGCACTCTATAGAAATGACAAACAACCTACAACTATGCTAGAAATAGATCTTACAAAAGGTTGGTGGGTTGTTTCTTAGATTAGTGCTTCTACAATGGGAATGAATCTTCAATTAGTTAACTAGATTTTGGGTTGTGTTTGTTTAGCCTCATTTGTTGTGTTAATTATAAACAAATCACATTCTATTTTTTTCAAGGCTTCAAGGGGCTTAAGACAAGGATTCCCTCTGTCTCCTTGGTGTTCTACCTACTTGCAGAAGGCCTAAGTTAGTTGATTGCATAGGAAAAAAGTGATGGCTCCATTAAGGGTATAAGGGTGGGAGATATTATTCATATTATTCATTAGCCACACTATGTTTGTAGATGACATCTTGTTGTTTGATCAAGTTTCTTTAGGGGAAATGAAAAAATAAAAAAGATTTTTCGGACATCTATTATGGAGCATTTGGTATGGAAATCAATATGAGAAAATCCTTCATGTTGTTTACTGAGTTGGGGATTGACCTTGAAAGATAGAATTGCCAATTTTGTTGCTCTAACATCAGTTCCATTAAGGTTTAAAATACTTGGGTTTTAACCTCAAACCAAATGATTACAAAATTGTTGATCGACTTTGGCTGTTCAAAAAAAATGAAACAAGGTTTTCTTGTTGGTGCCACATATGGTTGTCTCAAGGAGGAAGGATAGTCTTGGTTAAGTCTATGATGTAGAGTATTCCTATTTATTGTATGTCAATTGCCCATGTCCCTAAAGGAATTATGGATTTAAGGTTAAAAAAAGCGACTCTAGTTTTCTTTGGTTAGGTAAGAAAGGCATGGAATCCATACACATAGTCAAATGGTCAAAAGTAACTAAACCAAAAGAGGCTAGGGGGTGGGCCTAAAAATATATATGTCTTTAGCCAGGCTTTGGAAACAAAAATATTATGGAGATTGTTCTTCATTGAGCGACTATGGGCTAAGGTCATGAAGACTAAATATCTTAGTGGTTTGTCTATTGAAGATTGGGTATGAAAGGAGAGAAAATATACCAATGGAGCTTTCATATTCTAGAAAGGATTAGTAAAGGATTCCGCAATCATAGGCTATTGGGTAGCTTGAAATATTGGAAGAGGAGAGGAAGTAAGGTTGGGTGAAGAGCCTTGGCTTGGTTGTAGTGGAAACTTCAAACCTTCTACTCTTTTGTGGATATTTCAACTCATGAGGTTCTTGGAGGATGGGTTTGGGGATGGAAATCAACTGATGATCTGAATTTGCAAGGATTTTTGGAAATTGAATTTACTGAGTATGTTTCCCTCCTTGAGTGTAATGCTAATGCCATGTAGGGTCAAGAGGATGAGTTGAAGTGGTCCAGAAACAAAGCAACTAGAATGCTAACTCCAAAGTTAGCATATGAAGCCAATATCAAAGAAGTCATAAGGATAGATTTTGGTGGTGGAAGTTGGTTTGGAAGTTAAGACAACCAATTAAAAACAAGTTGTTTTCAAATTTTTACTGATTTTTATATGTACATATATCATAATTTTAAAATACATAGTTTTTTAAATTTGTGGACAACTTTTTATTGCCGCACACAAGTAATGAGGTGAACACTAAAAAAATAATCGATTGATGATGAGATTGTTATGGAGTAGTCTATTTATTCTAGGTTTTCGACTTTACGGTAGGTTTTAGTTGGAATCCCGTAATTTTTTTTGTTGGTAAAATCCAAATTTCTACATGTTTAAATTGTATTTTTGAATCCATAAATAGATTTAACACCCTCCAATATCCCCATGGTACCGAAATTATGCAATTTCCATAGCTAATATATGTAATTCTAGGATTTTTTAAAGATTTCCAACCGAGGAAAAATATTAGACGAAAAATATGCTTGGAAAAGGTTGAAGGTTGAAAACGTAGAATAGTTAGACTACACTGATTGTTATTCCCTATGTAGGCAAAGACTATATGTTTCACTTTATCCTATTAGTTTGGATAGTGATACAAAGAAACTAAAGGTATTTTTTAAGTTTGTCAAAAATAGTATTAATCTATTTTTGTTTATTCAATTTATTTTCATATGTGATGAATTTTGATTGGCCTATAAGCCTCCACAAGACTAGTTTTATCATTGACCAGATTGGATAAAAATAAGAAAAAAATAAATACTACATTATGAAAATTTTACAAAATTCATGAAATATTTTACTATTTTATTATTGTACTATTTTATATATTACAATAATAAATTATATGTTAGTTTGAATTATGAAATAGTAAATTATTATTATATTATTTAAATTGCAAGCCAATAAAAATAATTTCATTTTATTTTAAAATAATAATATAAATAATTCACTAATATTAAATAATGATAATGTAAACACATTATATATATTCCTTTTAGCCCAATGGTAGCTCAAGTGGCTGAGAGAAGGTTTAGGGATCAAATCTGCGGATGGCTATGCATAGATAGATAAGAGCCTCACTTATATATATATATATATATGTTCCTTTTAAAAAATATAGAGTTTTGGATTATGGATTATTATTTATAGAAGAAGATAAGTTGTTTCATTAATATTTGTACTTATGATTTAATTGACTTTTATTTGTAATTTAAGTTTCAAATTTAAATTTGAATTTTTTATAATAAGAAATTGTTAATTGTATTTTGAATTTGATATTTTAAATTAATTTATTATTTTAAAAAATGGTTCATATATTAATAATATTAGATATAGATGTCAAAACAATATAAACAATTCAACAAACTCACATTTATTTATTTATATTATTTTTTTTCAAAAATAAATATATTTAACTTATTTAGGTTTACCTACTTTATACTATTCTTTTTAAAAGTTTGCAATTCATAGTTTTTAAAAAAATTTAAATATTAATATTTTATATACAATTTCACAATTTTTAATATTTTTAAATATAAAATATTAAACATTTAATATTTATTAATATCGATATGATTCACTTTATATTAATATAATAATTTTTACTTATTTATATAAAACTTCTATTTTTATTTTTAAAAGAATTTCTAATCATTTATTTGTTTTTTTCAAATTAAATGATAAAAACTAGTTGTTGTTGTTTTCCAAATTTCCATTTCAACTAATTTTTTTTCACCCAAAAAAACAAAACAACTAATATATCACTAAAGCAATCATTAAACTGCACCAACACATTACTTGTGGAGATTAGATGCACATCTGCCATTCTAATACCTCGTGCTTTCCTTTCACCTGCCCGCTTATTCTTATGACTTATGTCCTCTCCTACGTCGTTGTCAAACACAAAATGGCCGTAACCATCACTGATAAATACTGTAGGGTGCTGTAGTTTTCTTGGTGTCTGCTCAAGCGCTTACTCCACAAGGGTTTGTGTGCAATTGAGATAATCTTTTTATATTTTTTTAAGAGAATTAAGAAATCCGGTCCAGGCTAACTTAAATGTTGGATGAGCTAATAGTGACAACTTCTTATCCTTAACTTTTCTTTCAATATTTGAACCAATAACCTAATAGAAACCAAACCTCATATACATTAACTGATCTACATCTATGTATCACTTTTAAATTTTATTTATAAAAAAATATAAATTACAACGTTGAAAATTTTGTATTTTAATTATTTTAATTTCTCAACTTAATTGTTTTCTTATTTCTTAAGAAATTCAGTATATTTAATATAATTTTAAATTTTCAAAACCATATCCATCTTTCTCCATTTTCATGTTACTCAAAAATTGCTTTTTGTATCTTGTATATGGAGAGTTGTTATTATCTTTCTCCATTTTCATGTTACTCAAAAATTGCTTTTTGTTTCTTGTATCTTGAGAGTTGTTATTGAACATTGAATCCAAATTCCATAAAAGTCTTGTTTTTTTATCCTTAATCTCTTTCTACTTTTACATTTCATATGTTTGCTTTTGATTTTCAATGAATTTAATATGGAAATGAAAAGAACACTATAAGCTACTTCTAATCAAAATTTAAATATATTTATTAGCCATGTGTAATAAATATTGTCCAAAAAAATGGGGTGAGAGACATGTTTGCTTTTGATTTCCAATGAATTTAATTTGGAAATGAAAAGAACACTATAAGCTACTTCTAATCAAAATTTAAATATATTTATTAGCCATGTATAATAAATATTGTCCAAAAAAATGGGGTGAGAGACATGTTACTAATAATTAGGTAGATTGGTATATTTTGTTCATGGATTAAAGTTTATTATTTTTTTCAAGATTAATAAAATCTTAATTTTAGGGTACTTTATATTGGTGATCAATCAAGTAAAGAAAGGGATTTTTAAGGAAGAAACAATCATTAAAATATTTCAAAAAAGAATTGTTGTTGTAGAGACTAACTTTATGCACATCAAAAATAAAAATAATCTCATCGTCGATAAGTTGACAAATAATGTTGTTTTCAATGGATAAGGAAGTTTGTGTCGAAAATGGGGGCCACGCTCATCATTGATGGCTTCTCTAAGTTTTAATTTTCCATTTTATGAAACACATATTGGTCACATCGATGGTCTTGATGGCAGGTCATCTCAGCATGTGCACAACTTGGTGCTTTTTAATTATCTTGGGTACAAGCCCATGGTTGAAATTAATTCAAAGTAAGGGAGCTCCATCCCCTCAAGGGTCCTCCTTTCTCATTGCAATCTCAAAATGGGTTCTTTGTTTAATGGGATTGTATTTGTGTTTGATGTTTGCTTGTGGGATATGGGGATCTATGAGTTTCATGTCATTCTCAATACTGGAGGGGTCTCTCTGTGTTATGGGCAGTCTATTGGTTTCAACTCGTAGAAGCTTTGGCATATATTGAAAGGTAAGGGCTCCTCTCCAAGGAACATTTCCAGTTTGAAATTAGTTCAAGATGTTAGAAAGATTAGCGAACCATCTTGTTGTTGGATTGTTCTCACTCATGTGCTTTCGATTTGGGGATTAGCTAACGACCTAGGGACCTAGAAGCTACATGCTAAGCAAATCACGCCATGTTCCTCAAGCTGGGGTTCAGGGATAGGTAAAGTGCATAGTGATATCGGGGAGCTCAAAATCATGATGATGAGGTTAAATTCCTAAATGGAGGGTGTTAAATTAGTAATCGATCAAATCTCATCACACGTGGCTCATCGGGATGCAACGTTTAATGAATTGAAGAGTAAATTTGGGGGAAGGGGGGTCAGATAGAAAAATTGGTTAATGATTCTAAAGTCCGCCATGAAATATTGTTAGCTATTATATGGGGGGGCATTTGTAAAATACACCACTAGTTTTCACCAGGATAAACAAGGAGGATTATGTTCAACACAATGCAACAACGAAGGTGGAAATTCCAAGCTCTTAATGTGTGATGAAATATCAATAGGGAATAGATGAAGCACTCAATGTCCATTTCTTTCATTAACACTTTGTTAAATGCACATTTTTTGCATAGGCTTGATAGGAAACTCATCTGAATATATAGTTTGAAATTTTCTATAAAGAATGTAATACCTGTTATAGTTTTACGGTTGAGGGAACATTTTGTGACACAACTCTATCGGGACTAGCGAAAATTTGTAAAAATGGGATAGTATGTAATTTCTCAGTTGTTATCCTCATCCCTTTAATATAAATCTTTTACCCATTTTGGTTAAAAAAATATTGTCAAAAAATTGGGTACTTGAAAATAAAAACACAATAGAAAAGTGAAGTCAACAGTTGGAAAAAAAAAATTGTATAACTAGTAAAGATTGTCAACTAGTATATTTTGAGGTGAAAACAATATATTTGAAGATCATTTGTTTAGCCTGCAAAAGGAAGCAATAATATTTACGAACAACCTAATTTTAATCAAACAAATTAATAGTAGTCATATCATCTAGCAACAAAATGAGCATACCACTTTCTCATGATTTAGCTATTGCCTATATGTATTGAAAAAAAAGCAAATCTAAGTATTAGGGTGAGTTGTTTAATATGTTGTTACAAATGCAATGTTCACCATTTCAGTGATTGTTATTTCAGCACAACCATCCTTCATAAAAAATGATAATGTTAAAAGGTTTTCCATAACATTAGAAAATTACGAGCTCTAAAAAAGAAGCTTGTCCAATAGAGACTTTCAACTTCTTCTTTTTCCATGATACAATCCTCAGTTGCATCATTAGATGTTCTTGCCTTGCCATCCATTCAACGAAATCAATAATCCTAAATCCTAAATTTTAAAGAACTTGATTATGCTAAAAAGATTAACAAACTTCCAAATCCAAGGAGTAAATTAGATACTTATAGGAGGCCAAGATTTCTCCAACAATAGATGCTTGCACGCATAAATTTCTTTGTCTAGAGTTCACTTTCATTTAGAAGGAGATAGTTATGTCACATATAAATAAAGATGTTTCATTTCATACTATAAGAAATTAAAAAAATACATAGGCATTCATCACTTATTTCAATTTGACTAATGAGGGAAAGTATCATACAATGTACATCAACTGCAATTCACATCCCCAAATATTTGAGTGGTCTTCCCTCCAACAACAGACCAACAAATATTTAGCTCTTTATTTGTGTTTCTTAACCTTCTTTTTTAGTTCTAAGTCTAATAATGTTCATGTCCAATCCTCGGGGTATCCCCTTCACGGACTTTTTAGGGATTATTCTCTCATAATCCATAGCCTCTTTAAGATATGCCAACAATGACGATGTATAACAAAAATTTTCTTTGCAGATGGAATTTTCTCTTGGATATGTAACACTACAAACCAGATATAGCTAGGACTTTTCCAGTATGGATAGGAATTTTAGCTTTCAAAATCTCATCCATACGTTACTTGAAATTATGATTTTTTGTATTGTTTGTAAAATTGCATGACAGGTTCAATACAAGTATTGTGGTGAATGGAATATTTTTCAAGGTATGAAAGAACCACTAGAAACAAAAGTATTTTAAACCCAAATAAGTCTAGACCGAGTTATTATTTAGTAGATATTTAATGCTACTATAGGTTAGTAAGACAAGTTTGAAGTAATTAACAAGTCATATTAATATTATTCACTTGGTGTATGCAAATTCCATCTTGGTGAATGCCAACTACATGTGCCCAGACGTTGAGGGGGGCCCTTGGGCCCCATAAATATCATCATGTTTATGTAATCTAATATAGTCTAAAGTGGATAAAGGCATAACTATATGTGTAAAACCCTAATATGTGATTAGTTTGAGCGGATGTAACTGCTCCAACCATTCCCACACTGTATAAGTATTAGATTCAAGAATGAATACAAATCCATTCTATGTCCTTTGCAATACTTCATATTGACGAATGTTTCTATTTTGGGGAAAATCCCCTAATGATTTTGGGTTACAATAATCACTAAGTGATGCCCTTAAAGAGACTATTCAATTCCAAAGCAAAGCAATTCAAAATAAAGCTTTACAACCAATATCTAACTAAAACAAGGAAACAAGAAGCCTACCCATAGTCCAATGTTCGACGTAGATATCTTTCTTGAATCTTTAGTCATGCTGCTCTCTTGAATGCCTACAACCAAGAAGGAAATAGAAACACAATGGAGGATGGATGCAAATATAGAAAGATTTGACTGCAATTAAATGTATCAAATAATTAAAATATCATAAACATGAACTTAACACATAAATTGGATGGAAAAGAAAATTCTTTATATACATGCAACAATAATACATAAGAGTGGTTTCACATGTTCTTCTGCTATGACACTGTCTAGTATGAATGCCTCCACCCGGGTCACACACTTGCAATACTTCTTTGTGATCCACTCAAGGAAAGTCCAAGAAAGTAGAATGATAGATTTTTTACTAGATCAAAGGTGAATAGTGTTGGAAACACAAATTTCTATAAAAGGGAAAAACTTGCAAGTCATGGGGCTATAGTTGTGGATTCTATGCATAAAATGACAACATTATGATGCTATAGGTATTCTCTCCTCCTTCTCAACTTCTTTCTTGTCTCTTTTATACTTTCGGGGAGGAAATTAAGGAAGTTAGGGATAGTTATTTACAGCAACAAGGAGGTTAGTATTGGTAAAACCTATACACTTTTCCTGAAAATGGAAATTATATATTTTTGACCTCAAAATAGGTGCATATGCGAGCTAGACACTACAAAGGCATGTATACGTGGGCTAGCCATTGACAAAGCCTGTATGAGCAGAAAAAGGGATTTTTTAAGGTTTTTTACTAAGAAGGGATATCATAAATGATCCATAATAGGACAATGATGTCTGCAAGGGGGAAGATCATAAATAAGGCCAAAATGGGAATCTCTGCAAATGATGTGGAAAAAGATGCTATATCAGTTTCTATGTGTGCATTGTAATCTCTAATTGAATGTAGTTGGGACCCATACTTCCAACATTTTGGCACCATTTCCTCCTCCATTTGGTTCGGGTGATTGCAACAAAAATGAATGGGGGTGGTCTGAACCTGAATGAAATCGTGAGATGAAGAAAGCCTGCAAGATGGGAAAAGCTCTATTTTGAAAAAAATTGTTGTTCATGGATGGTAAAACAATGATGTTGTTCATGGGTTGATGCACACTCATTGAAAGCCTTTATGCACATGTAAATAATATGAAGCCGATGCTACTGGAGATGTGTTGTCAAAGACGCTCCTGAAAAGAATTATTGAAGACTGCGATATTGTAGGGGATAGCTCTACAACTATACCTCTGTAAGGCACCCCAACACCTCACCAGATTGACCTCTCTAATTGGGATGAATGTATAGGAACTTGGATTCTTACGGATCGTAATGAATTGTTGTGCTCGTGGAGCCTCTGATTGATGTACCAAAGAATCCAATCAATTTGTTTCTCCCAATTCGTGTTTCTATAGAAAATATTTTTGTAAGCAAGCTTTTTCATAAATTATTTACGTATCAACAATTATGATGGCTCTACTATAAGTGTAACATGCTTCTTCCCTTATTGGAAAAGGTCTTCATGTTTCTATCAATTCTCCTACTTCAACATCAAGTCCATTATTAACGTTCAAACATCTCGTTAATAAAGGATTCAACCACGCAGAATTGATAACAACAAGAGGAAGTGTTTGTCCACTAACAAAAGTCTGTCCATCGACCATTGTTAGATCTCCAGGAGTCTTTCTAGGTTGCAATCGAAAGAGCCTGGTAACTTAAATAAATGATACTTGATACTTGAATGGCTAATCACAATAAATAAATGATACTTGATATCCAATGCCTCAATACAAAGATAGGATGACAGCTATCTGGCATAAGACAAATGGAACAAACATGACATAAACATTCCACTGCAAGTATAGAAAGGTAGAAAAGGAAATCTAAACATAAATGGAAAAAGAAGCTTATATAACTGAGATGCAACGAGAAGTCTGAGAGTATAAGTATAGAAAAGTCTCCAAAATCCCTCCTTTACTTGCTCTCAAGTTCTAGGCTTTATAGCCTTTACAACATCTTTCCAGATCCTAAGAAGCTGGATCGAATTTACTAAAGATAGAAGATCAAAACCGTTTTCAATAAACTAGGAAAAGATCCTTTTTAATTTGGCCAAATTGCTGAAAAATGGGGCTCAGAGATGGGTTCAGTTCTCCAAATCTGTGACACCTGTGTATAAACCGAAAGAGGTTATTGTATACTGGCTTGTTGTGAGAAAAAACCTCTCTCAGATCATTGAAATTCGTTTCCATTTTCCTGAGATCTGCATTTCAAAAACATGTGTCAAACAGGAAAATTCTGAGATCCAAAAATTAGGGCTCAGCGATGGATTCTATTCTCCCAATATGTGATACCCATAGGAAAAATGAGAGAGGTTATTGTTCTCTGACGTGTTAGGCACAAAAACCTCTGCCTGTTTCGCAAAATGATTCTCCAGTCGCTCAGAATCATCATTTTAAAATGATGACTCTGCACAGTAAAAACACCATTTTTGCAGCAAATATCCTCGCCTCCATCTTGATAGTCTTCATGTCTTCGACAGCTGCATCAATCTTTGATAGTTGTAAGAAGCCTTCAAAGGCTTATGAGTAAGGTTGAAACTGCCACTTGGAGGATTGACAGACCATCTTTTGCCCAAAATAGTCAAGAAGATTCCTCCTCTCACCTTGCTGGCGCCTTTCAATCTGGAACAGAATTTTGATCATGATGCCTTTAACATTTATCTATCATTAGAAAACGTCCTCGAAGTGTTTGGATCAGCAAAAGTCAGGCCTTGTGCAAAAAAGCAGCCTTCTGCACTATTTTGTAGTTTCGGTAGCTAGAAAGGTTGGATTTTAATTTTGTTAGCTACCGAAAGCTCTGCTTTTGGTGGCTAATGAACAATTCAGCATGTTCGCCTAAACCACCGAGACCTTCTCTGAAGTGGTGAAAATGCCTCTCCTTTCGGTAGATTTGAGTAATTTTGTCTTTACGCTGTAAGCTGCCGAAAGCTGGGTTTTCGGTAGCTAATAAACAATGGACATGTCCGCCTAAGCTACCGAAACCCGAAAATTCTGAAATAATAAAATTTGAAAAAAAAAATTTGAGGAGATAACATCTGGCTCCTACTCGGGGATGAAAGTCTCCATGTGAGGTTTCAAGAACCACAGATCCAACGCCTTTCCTGTAAAACAAAAATTCAAACCTATTCTCTAGTGTTCCATTGGGCTATGGAGTCTCAAATGTTGCTTTCAAAACCTGATCCAAATGCTGCAACCCTACTCATCATTTGAAGCTAAACTACCCTTGCCAATAGTGTCTTATATCCATTGGGCATGGAGTCTTTATTTCAAAAACTGAAACCACAACACTAAATGCAAGCCTCACGCATTACGCAAATTTGAAATGCTCAGCCATGAGCTTATTCATCTATGCTACCCTAATCTAGCTAACTGCACTGCTTCTTATCAAGTGACATCATGCTTCCAATGAAGTCATGTCAGAAATTGATCTACTAATAACATCCTTGATCTTGACCCCAAAAATAAATGAAACCATAGCATGCAGAAATGTAGTTTGAAAGGGTGATAGAAACAACTATCATCTGACAAAAATATTTTGATATTTGTGCTGCTCATGGATTTCAGAAAATCAACAAAAGGGTCATGAAAGACACAAAGAAATACCTCTTCATGATACTTTTTCAACTGAAAGAAATGTTGCTGCTCTTTTCCTTCACCAATCTCAATGTTGAATGCAGACTGTTCAACCTCTGTCAGAGAAACATATAGGATGAACTGCTGATCTGAACTTTTCAGCTCATCATCGTCCTCTCCATATCTGCTGCACTCTTCCTTTGTCTGCAAATCTAAAAGCTGAGGGCTGCCTTTAGTATTTGCTGCAGATCCAAATTTGTTACATGTTGTTCCTTCAATCTGCTCATAATCTTTCGAGTTTCCAAAGGGGACAATTTCAACTTCATGACACCCTAAGTTAGTAGATGCATTTGATGCAATGTCAAGAACATCTGTAACATGGTTATCATCCTGAAGTTCATTGATATTTTGATCACAATAAGAGGTGTCCCCTATTTCAGTATGTCCTTCATGACAATCTGAATCTTTATTCAACAAACTAAATTCGTGACAACATTCAGGATATAAAAGATAGGCTGAAAAGTTTTCTTTACAAACTAAATGAAATGCAGCATGAAAGCTTGCCAGAGAATTGATACTTGCAATAGGAAAAGATCGGAACCAATCATGCGCAATCCCCTCTAATGAATACCATAAGAGCTTAATCCTAACATCTTCATGTACAATTTGCAACCGATGAATGCAATCATGAAAGTCAAGCAAATGTTCGGCTGGCACTTCCCATTCTTCTCCTCGAAATCTGGGAAGGCTGCCATCCCATTCATCTTTGCTAGGCACTGGATTAGGGAAACCAACAATCTTTGAAAAATCGCAGAAAACATACCTCTTTGCTAAGATTTTGTTCATGTCATACCAATGCAGTCGCCAACAGATTTATGAGCAATGGAGTCGCCACTGAATCCGTCCTTCATGGAGTCGCCAGATAGATGATTACAACCAAGAATATGTCCAGGCTTTGTCTATCATCAAAGCTGGATCTATGTCGTTCTCCCAAGGAAGCTGAGCTTCAATCTCCTCTCCCCGGCTGTGGCGCCATTTTGTTAGCTCTCTAGGAGTCTTTCTAGGTTGCAATCAAAAGAGCCTGGTAACTTAATCTTATTTTGAATGATGGGGTATAATTGGATCAGGTTGGATGACTTAATCGAAGCTCACTCACTCAAAACATGCATAGACACACTCAGCTAGACAAGGCTTTTAACCACTGTTGTTCAGAGAGTTTATAAAAGGTAAATGTATGTAGAATCCTTACTATGCTAGCAGACTCATACACAAAACATATATGAATGGCTAATCACAATAAATAAATGATACTTGATATCCAATGCCTCAATACAAAGATAGGATGACAGCTATCTGGCATAAGACAAATGGAACAAACATGAAATAAACATTCCACTGCAAGTACAGAAAGGTAGAAAAGGAAATCTGAACATAAATGGCAAAAGAAGCTTATATAACTAAGATGCAACGAGAAGTCTGAGAGTATAAGTATAGAAAAGTCTCCAAAATCCCTCCTTTACTTGCTCTCAAGTTCTAGGATTTATAGCCTTTACAACATCTTTCTAGATCCTAAGAAGCTGGATCGAATTTACTAAAGATAGAAGATCAAAACCGTTTTCAATAAACTAGGAAAAGATCCTTTTTAATTTGGCCAAACTGTTGAAAAATGGGGCTCAGAGATGGGTTCAGTTCTCCAAATATGTGACACTTGTGTATAAAACGAAAGAGGTTATTGTATACTGGCTTGTTGTGAGCAAAAACCTCTCTCAGATCATTGAAATTCATTTTCATTTGCCCGAGATCTGCATTTCAAAAATATGTGTCAAACAGGAAAATTCTGAGATACGAAAATTAGGGCTCAGAGATGGATTTGGTTCTCCCAATTTGTGACACCTGTAGGAAAATTGAGAGAGGTTATTGTTCTCTGACGTGTTAGGCACAAAAACCTCCGCCTGTTTCGTAAAATGATTCTCCAGTCGCTCAAAAGCATCATTTTAAAATGATGACTCTGCATAGTAAAAACACCATTTTTGCAGCAAATATCCTCACCTCCATCTTGATAGTCTTCATGTCTTCGAAAGCTACAACAATCTTTGACAATTGTAACAAGCCTTCAAAGGCTTATGAGTAAGGTTGAAACTGCCACCTGGAGGATTGACAGGCCATCTTTTGCCCAAAATAGACAAGAAGATTCCTCCTCTCACCTTGCTGGCGGCTTTCAATCTGGAACATAATTTTGATCATGATGCCTTTAACGTTTATCTATCATTAGAAAATGTCCTCGAAGTGTTTGGATCAACAAAAGTCAGGCCTTGTGCCAAAAAGCAGCCTTCTGCACTATTTTGTAGTTTCGGTAGCTAGAAAGGCTGGATTTTAATTTTGTTAGCTACTGAAAGCTCTGCTTTCGGTGGCTAATGAACAATTTAGCATGTTTGCCTAAACCACCGAGACCTTCTCTGAAGTGGTGAAAATGCCTCTCCTTTCGGTAGCTTTGAGTAATTTTGCCTTTACCCTGTAAGCTGCCAAAAGTTGGGTTTTCGGTAGCTAATGAACAATGACCATGTCCGCCTAAGCTACTGAAACTCGAAAATTCTGAAATAATAAAATTTGAAAAAAAAAATATTTGAGGAGATAACAACCATAAACTAGCAAACTATACTGCTCGAGTGTTCATACAAAAGGAAGTTAGTTTATTAAGGTATGTCAAACCCACTTTTGCAATTGTTCCACTAGAAAATGTTAGACATTTTAAATTTTGTTTGACTTGGTGGATGGGTTGAAGAGGTGTCTAACACTTCTAACCAACATAGATTCATCTTAACTCTGGCTTTATCAAAGGTCAATAGGGATCAAATCTCTTGAGGAAGTTTAGGAATCTAAAAAGGTGTTTGCACCTCAAGGGATTTGATAGAGTGTTAAGATGGATTTATGTTGGTTTATTAATATGCAATTATTACCAAACTAATTTTTAACTCATTTTTATATTATCAACTTAAAAATACATTTAATCTAATATATTTTAGGTTATAATAATTCAAGTACCAACTATTCCAATTTAAATATCTTACAAATAGGCCAAAGTTGCATTAATTTTAAATTAATTATTTAGAAAAATAAATATTCACCCAAAACTAATATAAAACCTCCAACTATTCTAATTTGGAATTATGTTGTAAATGTTGTAAATGCTAACACATAAATACTATGAATAAGCAAAAAGTTCAATAATTAATTAATTAATTAATTATGAAGTAAAATAGTTATTTACCTAAATTTAATGGTCGAAGTGTCAACTATTACATGTTCTAAAGTATAACACATTAATTGTACAAATAGGCAAAAAATGCATTCATTCATTGGTTATGAAGTAAAATAGTTATTTACCTAAATTTAATCGTCCAAGTGCAAACTATTTCATGTTGTAAATTATAACTTATAAATCCTACAAATACACAAAAGTTGTATTCATTGATTAATTGTGAAGTAAAATGCTTTCAATTTACCCAATTACTGGTTAATTTGCCATTATCACAAAACTAATATCTTACATATATTCCGATATATTCATCCACGTGCCAACTGTTCCAATTTGGGATCCTAAACAATAACACATAAACCCTACAAATATGCAGAAATTGTGTTCATTCATTGACTATGAAGTAAAATAGTTATTCTCATAACTATTTATGAAAAAATTGATTTAAAATGTGATTATGCATGAATGGAAATTGAAATTGAAATTCAATTTATATTTATATAAATGTATTTTACAATCTAGCTAATTTAAATTTGGAGCCGACATGTGACAGCCATGATACATCTCATCCACGTTGGGCTGTAGAAAGGGCCTCTCGGCCCAATCATGAAATTTGTTCAACATATAGGGAGGAAGTAGTAGGATTTTTATATCATTGTAATACCTAAAATGATGGTTGTATTTAGTTGGAAAATCGATGGATGTCCTCTAGATATTTAGTAGTCGACTCGGCTTGGCTAGTTGAAAAAAGTAAAATAACAAATAGAGTTATTTTTTTTGTCAAGTCTGTTATGTATATACGTTCGACACTCCAATGCATTGTGGACTTTAAAGCAATTGACGTCGAAAGGCAGATAAATCACATGATCATTGAATAGGTAGAATAATTCATTTGCGGAAATTATAAATCCTAACCACAACGATAAAAGAAGACGAAATTCAAACAAGATACATCAAATACCACATAGAAAATAGCTTAATGAGAAGTTGATGACACAAAACAAATAAATTTTAGCCCCATGGTTCGTGAATTAAAGAATAGTCCCTAGGTTGCGACCTCATAGGCCATAAGATAGAGAAATGGTAGGGAATTTTGTGTAGGTGCGAAGTTGGAGCCTCAAGAAGAGCCCCTCATCACCCCGGAGGCACTAAAGAGAGGTGTAACAAGAGAGTCAAGAGGACCATTGTTGGGTGGGAGTAAAGCACTACGAGATTCATTAACTATGCACGCACCTACTAGATTGCAGATAGAGGCTGAAGATGAATAGGTCATGGTAGAACCTTGTATGTACAAGTATCTTCCTATCAAGCTGGTAGCTGTTATGGATTAGTAACCTATGCAATCCAATATGCATGGTCAATGCACAATCAGCATTTCTTCGGTAGGAGCAGAGTCTTGGGCTGTTGTTGCACAACTTCTTCAAGGTGAAGAAGAGTTTAAGGGGGGGAGATGTTGAGGGGACATCTTGAGACCCATAAATGTCATCATGTTTATGTAATCTAATATAATCTAAAGTGGATAAATGCATAAATATATTGTAAATCCCTAATACATGATTAGTTGGAGTGGCTATAACCACTCCAACCATTCCTACAATGTATAAATATCTATTCAAGAATAAATACAAATAAGTTGGACATCCTTCCCAATACTTTTTCTTGAGGGATGTTTCTGTGCGTGCATTATAATCTCTACTTGAATGCATTTGGTACGTAGGCTTCCAACACTACACATATCAAATGATCATATATATTACAATATAATATAAGAGTAGAAGAGTTTACAAAGTTGAGAGATTGGAAGTGAAGGAACCCTACATATTTGTGTTATGTTGGAAAAGCATTAGTAAAGGAAATCACTAGATAGCACATACCAAATCTCTACTCCAATAGGGAAAAACTACTATGGAAGATTATTTGCAATAATAAGTTGAATACGTGTGTTTTAATTAGGGATATTAAATCAAATCCTCATATTTTATCATGCTATAAATTGCTTGCAACATATCATCTATTTATCGTGGAATATGACTATTGAACTAAAATCCTTACATTTAGTCATGTGATGGGATTTATTGTAATAAAATGTCATATGTATATTATGGACCCGGTCTTAATTATTTCCCCACATTTTGCATTAGACATTATGTTAGTTATCAAATATCATGTCATATCATGTCAGATGTAACCATGCTTGTTATCACTTCTAACTAGCTTTAGACCCAATGAATTCATTGTGTGCCTTTAAGAGTGACTCCTGTTATATATGCATCATGTCAGGTAATGAAAATCTATTAGTGTCTTAAGCTATTTCTGTTAGATGGTGTATCTTTTGGCATATTTTGTCTAGTGTTCAATTTCTACATTATTGCATTGCATCTAATAATGCAAAACTTGAATAGTTGAAATTTTCACTCTATCTCTTTAGTCAATTGGGACTATCTCAGTGAATATTATAATTTTTGTTTTCTTTTCAACTTATGTTATCTATGATATGTTATTATATTTTGTTAAAATAAAATGATTAAGGTTGTTACTAGAAAGTTAGTGGATTCATTGTGGTTGAATGATTAATCTAATTTGTATTTATTGTTCATGGTATGTAATTAAAACATGAATAAGAAGTGAGCTCACTTGAAGTACTAAATGAATTATAATATTATATTATGAGTTAGAATGAAACATAGGAAATAAGAAATCATTGTGATATAAACGCTATTACAAGTTACTAAGACAAGCTTGAAATAACTACGAAGCCATATTAATGTAGCCGAGTTTGCAAATTTACATGCCATCTTAGTGGTTGTAGGTTGCAAGTTCTATGATCTATTAGATGGTCATATTCATTACAACATAATATAGAAGTTTATGTTATTGAAGGAGTGAGAGATTGGAAGCTATGGAACCCTACGTATACATTTTATTTCTTTGCATTTTATATTAGAGATTAGTGTCAAATGCCAAATACCATATCAGTTGCAACCATGCAACAAAAATCACAAAATTCTCTTAGAAAAGACATGTTATATTTTTTAACTAGCTTAGCAATCTGGTCATGTGCCTTTAAGAGTCAATTGCATTGTATTGCATTGTAAATAAAGCATGCCAAATTTCTCAAAGCTACCAATTTCTTAGGTTATTTTTGTTAGACGATGCAACGTTTTTGCATAAAAAGGATTGAATAAGTAATAACATATACCTAATTGTAATTTTTAATGCAACAATGATAAATTGAAATAGGGTACTACCATGTATATCTACCAAACTATCAATATTACTTTTCTCTGACTAATAAGGATTAAAGATTTGATCAATTCATATCATATATGTGATTAGGGTTGGTGGTTTGAGGAACTACATGTATATAGATAAAATCAAAGGTTTGAATGAGATCACGTCATTGCAACTATGGAGCTAAAATGTATGAACAATGATTTTATGGTTGGAATTTTGTAATAATCCATGGTGATTATATACAAATAGTGGAGCTATGACAAATATTGCACCAAAGAAAAACAACATGACCTTGAGGCCTATAGTTCCATGTCCAATCACATGCATCTAATGCTTGTACATGTGTGGGTAACTTGAGGAAGTTCATTGCCCCATCCTAAAATTTCTAATTGCAAAAGGATGGTGAAGGGACTATTCGATATGAATTATTCAAAGACCATGTTTTTTTTAAAGAGGGATGTGCTCAAATTTTTAATGATAACAAGGGAAATTAACAAATGTTGCATTTATTATGCATGTTAAAAAAACTAAAAACAAAGAACTCCAACCATATAAATTTTTGCTTTTAATTATGAAATGTTGAGTAGATATCAAACATAGAAACATTTACATTGGAAAATAGAATTTTCATTTACATGAACCAGCAATAAAATAAATATCTCATATTCTAAAGAAGCATAAATGTAAGTACAATATAGCTCAAGAAAGCTTCTTATTCTCCTTAATTGGCGCCATAATGTGTTAGCCTTGGCTTTCTCAACTCTATAACATGTTACTAGTGCATATATATAAGTATTGTATTGATAGAATATCTCAAACACGTATCTTAACTTTCTCCAAATAACCAATAAACAATTGATATTTTTGCATCCTCTCCACCTTGTCAAATTAGTTTGGGATATCTAAACAATTTCTAGATCCCGGTGGCACAACTACATCAACATGTTTAGATGTTATGGGTGTGAATTCCAACTTATAAATATATGTCATGGTAAATGGTGCACTAAGAGAGGGTATGTAACCAATTCAAAATACCTCAAAAGTTGCAATTGAAGATCAGTTAGCAGATCAAAACAAAATTAAAGGGGGATCTTATCCATTGTTAGAATCCTAAATTATTGCAACCACATAAGTAACATGTACGAATAATGATTCTAGGGTTGTGATTTTGTAATAATCATCTCATGCTTTTATAACCATGTTGGGGATATGAAATATATGGAACCAAAGAAACAACAACAACCTTGACATTTATAGGCCCATGCACAAATACATTCATTTGACGCTTCTTCATTAAGTAACTTCTTACACCTCAATACTCCATCATAAAATTAATGATTGTAGAAGAATGGTGAAGGGACTATGATTTTTTTTCAAATGAGGGATTTGATCAAATTTTTAATACTAACAAGGCAAATAATTGAATGATTTGTTTATTGTGCATGTAAAATAACTAACAAAAAAATAAACCTATACATAAAAAATGGTTATGATTATGAAATGTTGAGCATATTTCAAGCATAGAAACATTTAGACCTACAAATAGAAGATACAATTACATGAACAAGCAATACAATAGAGATCTAGGATTCTAAAGATGCATAACTGGAATTACAATATAGCTCAAGTTGACTTGAGTCCGTGACTTAATTCACCCACTAGCATCTTAGCCTTGACTTTATCAACTCCATAATATGTTAGCAATGGAAAAAATAAGTATTCATAAAATGTCCCAAATATGTATCTTGTCCTTCACTAAAGAAGCATAAAATATTTGATATTTGTGTAGCCTCTCCACTAGTTCAAATTAGTCTAGAATATCTAAACAATTTCTAGATGGATGGTGACATGCATGATTCAATTTGTTTAGATTCTATGGATGTCAATTCTAAGCTAAAAATAGAGATGCAATCAATTCAAACGAACCTAGAAGCTACAACTCAGGATGACTCAATAGATTGAAACAAAATTAAAGGGGGATATTATCCACCCTTTGAATCCTAAATTATTGCATTGTATCTCATACTATCAATGGAGCAAATAATTACTTGCTTCACACAAATAACTTCACCAGAAGATCTGGTATATACGATAAGCCATAAATATGGAGTAAAATAGATAATATATTTGATAATGGATGATTAATAATTTACAATGAGGCTCGCTTTTATAGGCTTGAGCGTGTATAGTGAAGGGTTACACCCTTTCACTTAATAATTAATAACTTTAATTAACATACATATAATATTCATAGCATTGCCACTCTCTTAGAAAGGCTTTGTCCTCAAAGCCTTATAATTTTGTCGCATTGTTCTTTGTGATGTCATGGCTGATGAAACATGTCGATACGAACTGCTAAGTGTAGAGCATAACTTCCGATACGTCGACGAATCAATCCATCCCAAATTGATTTGTTGTGGACTGATGGGATTCCCTACTGACGTGTCGTCAGGAGATTTGATCACATTAGTACCATTATCTTTCGACATTTCCCACTTTTTCAAATATCGGTTTTTATGGTTGGGGTGTCGATAAGGAACTTTCACGATGTCATTTTCGTTTACAAATGTCACCTTTAGAGCATTGATCTGAGTTGGAAGTTGTATTTTCGTCTCTTGAGGATTTAAGTTTTTGTTCTGTATCTTTTCCAACTTGTTTTCTAACTACCTATTATCATTTTGAAACTTCTTAATCAATTCGACTTGCGATTTTCTGTCATCTTCAGATGTCTTAAGTTGTTCCTTAAGATCTTCATTATGACTTATGATACAACTATTTTCTTCCTGCTTGTCTAGAAGTTTCCCTTCAATGTCGTCCATAGATTGTTCTATCTTTCGGCTATTTTTCAACTTCTTAATTTTTGTGACTAGTATCTTGTTATGATTTCTTAGTCTAAAAATTTCTTCAGCATTGTTAGATAATGCTTTATTACTCTTCGCGATCTCTGACTTATGTGTCTTTTTAGAGTCGTCATTTTGTTGTTGAAGAACTTTTATCTGTTGTCGACACTGGCTGACCTTTGATTCTTGACTTTCTAATTTATGTCGTAACTGCATTAGTTCTTCATCTTTGTCGCTAACGATTTTTTTCAAGCGTATTATTTCTGCTTCGTAATTATTTATTTCCTTCTTTATATCTTGATTTTTCAACCTCTGATTGAAATCACTTTCATCTTTTAATTCCTTGATTTGCGCACATAATTTTTCTATGTGATTTTTCTGGTTGGACATTGTTTGTTCATTGAACCGTTCTTGTATCTTATGTAGTTCAATCCTTACTTCTAATTGTGTATTAATGTCTCGTAATTCTTCATTGTCTTTTCGATAGTGCTTTAACTTGGCTTCTAATTTCTCTATTTGTAGTCGCAACCCAACTTCCATGGTCTTCGACTTTTTTTTTTCAAGTTTGTCTTCCTTTGACTATTTTTTCAACGATAATCAGTTTTCTTTTGATTTTGATTTTTCTGATGATAGCGCGTCTCGACTTCTTGATGATTGCTTTGAACTCTTCTTGATTTGTTCTTCTCTTTTCTTCGATAATTATCACAAAATCTTGACTTCTTTCTTATTAGGTCAAATAACTTTTTTTTTTCAAAAATAATTATTATTTCTTTTGAATAATAATAATTATTAATTAGTTAATTAATAATATTATTATTTATGTTTTATATAAAATATATATAGTTTAATACATATATATTTTTTTAAAAATTAAAATATTTAAACAAATATAATAATATATTATAATGTTTAATATTTTTTTTTTGTTTTTTTTGTTTTAGGTTAGGGTTTCAATGGCCTGTGGAGGAGGAGCGGCCGGAGCAGATGGGTGGGAGGAGGAGGAGCGGAAGTTGGAAGGGGAGGCGGAGACGGCGTGGAGGGAAAGGTGGACGCGCAGTAAGGAGGTAGTGTGACGGGAGGTGGCGGAAGGTGACAACGGCTAGTGGGAGGTGATGGAGGGAGGTATGGCGTGAAGGATGAGAGAGGAGTAGTGAGTGAAGACGGAGGTAGGTGCAGCAAGAGGAGAGGGTGAGCAAGTGAGAGAGATGGGACGCAACAGAGATGGCGGGTGGAGAAATGGGAGGAGTAGCAGCTGACCGTGATTAGCATGGGAAGGGGAGCAAGCCCTGTGCAGGCGAGGGTGAGGGGAAGTGGGGAGGGAAACGAGGGAGTCGCGCGGTGGAGGCAGGCACGATGGAGGAGGGAGGATGTGCGGGAAGGAAACTGATGAGCGATGGTGGTGGCGACGGCAGTGGAGCGGAGGAGGGAAGGGCGATCAAGTGGAAGGAGATTGGGGCGTGGTTTGAGAGTGTGCGGAGGTGGAGAAGGAAGGGAGCGAGGCAGCGAGAAGATGTGGCAGAGGAGCAAAGGTAGAAGATGGGACGTGGAAGAGCGTGGAGAGGTGGGTGCTGGAAGGTGATGGAGGTGGTGGCTGGAGCTTGGACGCGGCGGAAGGTGCAGCTAGAGCTGTAGGAGGACGGAGCAGGCGGGTGGAAGCGGGCGTGGAACCGGTGGAGGCAAAGCGGAAGAGGAGAGAGGGTCGAGAGGGCGGTCTGCGACGGGGAGGTAGGGGATAGATGAGAACACGTGGGTGGGGAGGAGTGGATGGGAAATATGGTGGAAGGAGGTGGACGAGGGGCCAAGGGCCTGACTTCTTGGTCAAAGACCAATATTGTTGAGAAACTCAACTAGATGGCTAAAAGCTGGAATCGGAGGCCAAGAAAGGCATGCTCTGATACCAAATGGAGCAAATAATTATTTTCTTCACACAAATAACTTCACCAGAAGATCTGGTATATACGATAAGCCATAAATATGGAGTAAAATAGATAATATATTTGATGATGGATGATTAATAATTTACAATGAGGCTCGCTTTTATAGGCTTGAGTGTGTATAGTGAAGGGTTACACCCTTTCACTTAATAATTAATAACTTTAATTAACATACATATAATATTCATAGCAATCAAACTTGAATTTATGAAATGATCACACTATCTCCTTAATTGATTGAAACCATCTCAACAAATATTACAATTTATGTTTTCCTTTCAACATAGGCTATTTGTTTAATGCTATTATTTTTTTCCAAAATGGAATGATATGATTAAAAGGCTATCATTGAACAGCTAGACCACTAGCATATATCCACATATATGCCCCATTTGGGGTCATGTTAAATACATTTAACCCCATTTATGCCCCCCTTGGGTCATATCATAATACCTTCCTTCAAAAATATTTGTCCTCGAATTTTTGTAGTTAATCGATTAACATTTGATGAAACCAAATAATAGGATTTCCTTATATTCCTACTTTCTTGTTGTCATTGATGATGATCCATCCATCCAAATTCGGTTATTTTTTTTATCTCAATCCTTGATAGTTGGTTGGTGCATAATTTTGATTCCATGTGTTGTGAATGTGAGTTCTCCAATTTGTTGTAGTTTATGGTCTCTAATAATATCTTGTTGAGTAATAGTTTTTTGATGCCATGTTCCATGAATATTGTTGAGTATTCCATCTTCTCCCTTTATAGTGTCAATGTAGATCTTGGAAACTTTCTTGGTAATGAGGATGTATATATGGTTTCACATCTCACGGTTTCTCTTCCTTCTGCACACTCTTGCCATCCATCTTCTTTTCATGTATAATGATGTCCTCTATTCTTTGTGCTTGGTCTTTGATCACTCTCGCCTTTGAGATAATACCCTCATATTTAACATGTACATATTCAAGCTAGAGCTCAACTTCTTCAAGTATTTTATGGTTCCCTTCTAGAATCTTGTCTTCCTTATCCTTTTGAAGCTGCAATGTGATGCCATTCATCAATTTATTATGTTCTTCTTCAATTCTATATTGCACTTCCAATTTTTCCTCATACTTATTTAGAACTTCTTCAACCTTCTTGCAAATTTCATTTTCAATTCTTTTGGTAGTCTCTTCATTCAAGATCCTTGTTCTTTTATTGATTTTGACCATGCTTATTTTCTTCATTCAATATCTTGACCTCATTAAGTATTTTTCTTATTATGGTTTCATAATCTACATATTTCTTCATCCTTGTTTTTCAATTCTTCCCTTGACTCATCATTTTCCCACTTCTCTTTGCTATTATTTTCTTGCTTTAATTTATGCAACTCCTTAGTGCGTGCTTCATTAAGGAATTATATATTGGACAAATCCTGACCTTTCTTCTTGAGTTCCTATTTTTATTCTTTTAATTCATCTTGAATTGTATGCAATTCCTCCAAGTCGATATCCCTGATCCATTTATTTGAGAATATTTTTTCAATTTCTTCCCACTTGGAATATAATCTATTATCTTCATCAAAACTCTTCCACCACTTAGAACATTCACTGCCAAATATAATAACCTACCGCAAAAGTACCCATACTTTTTTCCTTGATCTTTTTCAACCATTCCATAAGCCTAATTCCATCTTTATCTCCATCTCCAATAAATATAGGCATTTTCATTTTTTCCATTTTCTTAACTGAGGTCCAACCAAAACCCTCAAATTACAACCCCAATATATTGGAAATAATATCAAAATTTGATAATGTGATTCTTTTGATATCCTATGCTTACTCTTTTCAATGGATTTTGAATCACCTAAATCAGACCTTCTAGTCAAAATTTATGTTGATTTCAAAATAACATACCTTTTAAATCCCTAATTTGGAGACTATTTTGTCGGCCGACCTTTAAACCAACATAACTTTGTAATTTCATCATCTCTGAGTCTGAATTTTATCATGTAGTATTCCAATATGTATTTTCTGCAATTCCATAGGTTTGACCTAATTTTTATGTGCCAAGAAAAAGTTTTGGTAACTCTCCCAAAACTTGTTATTTTTCTCCCTTTTATTAGAGAGAATGTGTACGGATTGCCACGTGTCCAATTTTAGAACCAATTCTAAAATTGCTACCACAAATACTAAGGTTTGTGATCCACTCAGGGCCAGGAAGTCGAAGGGGACAATAGTTCGACTGAATGAGTCAGCTCTGTTATGACGGAAGCATAAGAAGTAGAATAAGCATGCAGGAATTACACTACGTAGATAAACACAAATACATGCAGACAAATATGTAGGAATGTGAACTGATCTCTATTACTGATAACCAGATAGATAAGTTAAGATGTGTTTACAATAGTTGAAATGCTTATATAGTACGTGCTGAGACATTTGGGTGCCTGTCCGTTATGTTCAGTTACAAAAGAAGTTATAACGGTTCGGCAATTCAACCGTTACAGTCGACTGAAAGACAGAGAGATAGTCTGTCGAATTTTGACAGTCGCTGGTCGCATGTCGACGCTGCATGTCAATGTCGCGAAATCGCGCGGTTGTTGAATATGTCAAAGGTGTGGAGCGTATCGCAGTATGTCGAAGTCGAGACTCGTCGGAGTTGTGTCGATGTCGAAAACCTATCGTAGTGGAAAGTTAGCATTCAACACAAATGCCAACTATGATGCGGATCATACCTCATTCCTTAAGAAACAATGGTCCCCATTGTTTGCTCGTGAAGGTGAGGAAAATTGTTGGTTAGTTCAGTAGCAGAGTACCACTTTCCTTGTGATGGGATCTGGCCTACCTTAGCTACCTGAAACAAGGGAATTGTGTTTGTCCTTATATGGCGTACTCGTCGTCCCACAATGGTGTCACAAGGAAGAGGCTCCTGAACATCTGGGTGGATGTCATCGGGTTCTGCTGTCTGCAAGTCGTTATGTTCCAAAAGTGGTGCATGGTATGGTCGAAGTAGATCCACATTGAAGACTGGATGTAGACCAAGGCACGCAGGAATGTCGAGCTGGAAAGCATTGTCGCCAATCTACTGAAGAATGTTGTATGGACCATATCGCAAAGGTTTAAGCTTCTTGAATGGGACAGTGAAGCGTTCCTTCTTGAGATGTAGCCAAACCTTATCCCCAATTTGGAATGAATGAGGGATACGATGCTTATCATGTCGGGCCTTAGCTTTCACGTTTTCTCTGTGTAACATGTCCTGTGCTTGTTGCTGGATGTCACAAATCTGTTCTCGAAACTTGACTGCTTTGTCAACATCTTGTTGGTTGTGGTCGGTGTCGAAGTTCAGTTGTGTCGAGAAGCTGATCAAGTCGATAGGCGCCGAGGGTTGAAATCTGTAACAGATATCAAATGGAATCTTGCATGTAGAGTTGTGCTGAGCACGATTGTAACTGTGTTGTATGTATCGAATACTTTCATCCCATGTGTGTTGATGTTTGTGGTTATACATGCGAAGCAGTTGTACGACCAAGCGATTAACAACTTCCGTCTATCCGTCGGTTTGCGGATGGAAACCCTTCGACAATGAGAGTTGTGTGTCTAGCTGTTGCCAAAGGGTCTTCCAAAAGATGCTGACGAATCTGGAATCTTGGTCGGAAATGATGGTTGTCGGTAAACCAAAGTATTTCCAAACATGTGTGAAGAAAAGCTAAGCAGTCTACTGCACTGTCATTGTCTTCTTGCATGGTATGAGAATGGCCATCTTGGAAAATATGTCCACTACTACTAAGATTGCTTCATGCTGATGTTTGGTAGTAGGGTAACTCACCAAGTAGTCCATAGAAATAGATTCCCATGGTCGACTAGGAACTGGCAGCAGTGTGTACAATCCCTGTCGTCGATTAGGCGGTTTAGCAATGGCACAAACCACGCATGATCGAATGTACTTGTTGACGTCGGTTCTAAGTGTAGGCCAAAAGAAATACTTCTGCAGAATAGCAAGTATCTTTGCTACTCCAAAGTGTCCTGCAATCTTGCTATAGTGCGTGTCCCAAATGAGCTGCAGTCGATGCTCACCTATCGGTACACAAAGCTGTCCAAGCTTGTATAGCAAGGTATCTTTTAGGACATAGTCGACGGTCGACGACTTGTTAGTCTATAGCTGTCGATAGACTGGTGAAAAGTCGATGTCTTCCTGATACAACTGAGGCCAAGTAGTGGTGTCACATCCCTGCATACTCATCACTATAAAAAGGAGAGTAATTGGCAGTCTGCTTAGACAATCGGCAACGGCATTAGCTTTACCTTTCCAAACTTAATTACCAAATGGAATTGTTGCAGGTAATTAATACACTTAAGCTGTCGAGTTGTTTGAAGTTTTGATTGCGTCGAAGCGAACTGAAGGGGCTTATGGTCAGTGAGAATGACTGTTTCCTTTCCAAGGATGTAATGCGTCCATTGCTTGAGAGATTGCACAATGGTGTACAGTTCTTTTTCGTATGTAGAATATCTTCTAACAGTGTCGTTAAAAGTTTCGGAATGAAAAGTGACTCGGTGACCAGACTGAGTGATTACTATGCCCAAGACATAGTCCGATGCGTCCGTCTCAATCTCAAAGGGCTGATGCAAATCATGTAGCACAAGTACTGGTGTAGTGCAGAGCTTGTGTTTGAGCTGTTCAAAAGCCGCTTGATGTGTTGCTGTCCATCGGAATTTATTTTTCCCACTTCCCTTCGTCAACTGATTCAAGGGCCAGGCTATGTGACGGAAGCCGGGTATGAACCATCGATATAAATTTGCGAAACCAAGAAAACTTCTTAGTTCTTGAATGCTTTTAGGAATGGGCCAATCTTTGAGAATTTGTACTTTTTCTGGGTCGACATGATTGCATGCAGAGTCAATTGCAAACCCCAAATATTTGATATTGTTCATCGCAAAGGTACACTTGTCCATGTTCAAGTAAAGTCGATGTTTTTGGAGAGTGTTGAGGACTTATTGAAGTTGTCCGACATATTCTTCCCATGACTGACTAAAATCAATATGTCGTCAAGGTAGACAATGACACATTTTTCGATGAAAGGTCGAAGAGTGTCATCCATGTATCGCATGAAGGTCACAGGTGCATTGGTTAAGCCGAAGGGAATGACTAACCATTCAAACAATCCTTCCTTGGTCTTGAAAGCATTTTTCCATACATCTAAGGGCTCGATTGGAATTTGATGATATCCCAACTTGAGGTCGAGCTTAGTAAAGAACTTAGCACCTTTGATACAGTCGATGAGCTCTTCTATTCACGACAGAGGGTATTGATTCTTCACCGATATTTTCTTGAGTGCCCTGTAGTCGATGCACATGCACCAAGTCCCGTCTTTATTCGGAACGAGGAGGAATGGACTTCCACAAGGGGAGGAGCTGGGTCGAATATGGCCTTTGTCGATTAATTCTTGGATTTGCCTGTGAATATCTTCATTTTTGAGAATGGATCTTCTGTAAACAGATGCATTAGGCAAAGAAGAACCAGGAGCAAGTTCAATTGAGTTTTTACCTGACAATGTAGAGGTAATCCTTCGGGAACTTGCAGAAATAGGTTCTGGTACTCATCAAGAATATTGTCGATCTGCTGCGTCTGTCGGGAGCTGCATTGGTCGGTGACTCGACTAGTTGCTGCAGTCATCCTAGAATGATGTGGTTTTATCATAATCAATGCGAACTTATGAGCATGATTGATGAGCTTCTTTGTCTGTTTCACAGATACCAAGGCAACCATTGGTGTAGGTCGTCATTCTGGTATGCTGTATCACTGATTTTTTATTCTGATAATCACCTTCTGTGATCGTGACTGATAAATTCCATGGCGATCCCATAGGTAAGGTTTCCCAAATAGGGCGTCGGCTATGGAGAGAGGTGCTACGTCGCAAAGTACTTCATCTTCAAAAGGCTTTATGAAGTATGCGAGCTTGCATTGTCGGGTGATACTTAGCCCTTGTCCATACTTCATCCAAATTCATTTGCACTTTGAAGGGGCTGATTTTGTCGGAGTTGGTTCTCGTCGGAAATACTCCTGATGTCGAAGCAAATATGTGTGAGAATCTCGTTGAACTGGGTGAACATCTCAGTTTGTTGTCGATCCAGTGCTTGCTCTATGAGCTGCTGTGTCTCGTTGATTGCATGTCTTTGGCCTATTTATTCTGCCATCTCTGGAGGTAGTGTCCGCTTAGATTGCTCAGATTGAGAGCGAGTTTGAACCGGCATAAGTCAGGTAACTTCGAGAGAAGTGTATACGCAGAAATTAAGCACGAAAACTGAATGCTCTAATACCAATGATCCACTCGGGTCTAGGAAGCCGAGGGGGACAACAGTTCGACTGAATGAGTCGGCTCTATTATGACGGAAGCATAAGAAGTAGAATAAGCAAGCAGGAATTACACTACGCAGATAAACACAAATACATGCAGACAAATATGCAGGAATGCAAACTGATCTCTATTACTGATAACCAGATAGATAAGATAAGATGTATTTTACAATAGTTTACATGCTTATATAGTAAGTGATGAGATGTTTGGGTGCCTTCCCGTTACGTTTAGTTACAAAAGAAGTTATAACGGTTTGGCAATTCAATCGTTACAGTCAACTAGAAGACAGAGAGACAGTTTGTCGAATTTCGATAGGCGCTAGTCACATGTCGACGCTACATGTCGATGTCACGAAATTGCGCGGTTGCTAAATATGTCGAAGGTGCGGAGTGTGTCGCGGTATGTCGAAGTCGAGACTCGTCGGAGTTGTGTCGATGTTGACAACCTGTCGTAGTGGAAAGTTAGCATTCGACACAAATGCCAACTACGATGCGGATCAATCTGTCTTCTTTCTGATGCACTAGGTATTACTAAATTTGGATCTCTCAAGCTCCATATATTACAATTTTACCCAAAACACTTGTTTGAGACTAGTTTTTGGACTAGTAAAAAACCCTAGCATCCATAAGGTATAACTATGAACATGTAATGAATCACAACCTGAAATTCATAGAAAAAATACTACAGTATATCTCCTTGTTTTTTCAACAAGTCTCACTCAATTTGGATATTTCAAGCTTCAAATCTAATGGTTTTACCCAAAACACATGTTTGAGATTTGTTTTTGTATTTGTAAAAAAACCTAAATTCCACAGGGTATAACTTTGAACCTGTGGTGAATAACCATCTAAAATCCATACCATGGATAATTAAATATGTCCTTTGACCCCCCTCCAAGCTTCACTATCTAAAACTGTAATACCCCTAGTTTTGACTTGGAATGTATTTATCCAAACTTATGTAAATGATGTAAATATGCTAGTGTGAATTCCTAGTGTGGAGCTCAAGGCCAAGGCCCGACTAGTGAATGTCTAGGCATGTATGATGTACATATTTTATTTGGACTGTTTGGTTGGAGTTTATGCTGATTTAGAATATATGTAAATATTATGTGCAAAAATAATAAAATTGTTCAACAATGGTTGTGTAAAGAGCACCAAAGGGGCTATGATTCCACCAGAGGGGAAGAGGAAATGGGGGGCATGAGTGACTAAATCCTTGCTGCCAAGTGTCAACCTTAGAACTGACACCTAAATTCTTTCATGTGCCTTCAATAAGCCAAATATCTCCTTTTTTGACCATTTTTCCAATCATTAATGCATGTGTGTGGTTGGTGCGAAAAGTCACCTCATGTAGTTATTGAGGCATGGGACTGACTGCACTTTTGTGATAGTTATGTCATGACAAAAGTCAGTTTGCAGCTGCCAGGAGTCCTTTCTTATACTGATAGAAGTTATGTCGGTTTTCTTTTTCATTATTTCTCATATCCTTTGGAGTGAACCCTCATTTTCTCTCATTATTATTCTTTCACATACATGGAGAGAGGAAGAGCTCTCCATTGTTGTCCATGAACTTACCATGTTGTTTGGAACCTAGAAATTCGACTTTGGAGACCATGCTGCAGATTTGGAAGGGAATATTTTTGTCTATAGGTGAGCAGAGAGGTTGGGCAAGATAGGAACCCTTACCCTTGAGTTTTGTTGCTCGTAGGTGCTTGAGAAGCCACAAATTGAGGCTACAGGTGGTTCTATAGTATCAAGTATCAGGTTGAACTTCTTCTATGCACACATTGGAAGAACCCAACAAGATGGATCACCCAAGAGAACCATGAATCAGTGAAGGGGATACTTGAGCTAGAAGGGTGTTGTGTGGGGCAGGTATTGTGGAATCCAAGGCTATGAGGGCTAAGTGAGACCCCTGTAGAGCTCTATATGAGAATTTGGTTAAGCATACAGAGCAGAATGGGTTGTGGTCTTAGAGAGAGAAGCCTGTAGGTGTTTCCTTTGCCCTAGTGGCCTCATAGCCCAGCTTGGGGGTGGCCTCCTAGCAGAAAGAGTATATGTTGGATGGAGTGCCCATGGTTGGGCAGAAAAGATCTCTTACACATCCAGTTGCTTGGATCTGTGTTGGACAAAGATAAGTATTCTTATGCATTTGATTCTGAAGGGTTTTTGTTTCATGCCTGTAATGTTTATGCTTATGTATTTGCATGCTAGATGTGCGTGGATAGATTTTAATTCTGCTATGCATGTTTATTTACATTTCTGCACACATTTTAATTGTTGAAAAACGTATTATGGACTTGGGGCGAAATTTGAGAGCCCAGATTTGTCTAGCGTCTCCTCCCGATGGTTGGATTGGGTGATGGGGACGTTACAAAAACTTCCTTGAAAAGGGAAAATTCTAATATGACACGTTTTGGAAGAGTCCAAGCTCTGATACCAAATCTTATTAACCAAATGCTTAAAATTATCATAAGATACAATAGTACACACCATGTACAAAAATGTAAACGTATAAAAAAAAAAACTCTAATATAGATAAGAAATATGAGTTACACAATAAATCCTTAAAGAATAGGATATTCTTCTCCAATCATACCAAGACATTCATATAATCATTTCACATGTCTCTCAACAAGGACGACATTACCTTTATATATACATATTCACTCCTTGCACATGAGGCCCCTTCATTAGGTCGACCCTATTACATATACATTTAGCCCATATATGGCCCATTTATATACATTTAACCCCATATATGCCCCCCTTTTGGGTCATATCAACTTACCTCAAAAACTATAAGTGAGGCAATATAAAACCACCAAAACTTGCATTCTTGTTGTCAATATCCAAAAAAAGCACTTTGAAATCCTCACTTTGGTACTTCCAATAGAAAAAAATCCATCATAACTAACCAAATTCATGTATATCCAGAAGTTTTATCAAATAATCCCCAATAGTTGAATAAAAACCCACAAATATCCACCTCAAATTTCACCATAAGTGTTTACACCTACCTTAGACTCCCCCCTTCAATAATTCAAGTAATGAAAACAAAGAATAATGCATCAAAAACCCATAAAGAACAAGTTCTAGAAATCAAATTCCAATATCAACATCAAAACCAAATTGCAAGAAAACCCTACTGAGAACAATACCTATAGCTCTAGCCTAATTGTACTCGAAAATCATAATAAAATTTTTGCACTTATAACTACAATAAGAACCACAAACATGGACATAAAACATCCAAGTAGGGGAAATCAAGTTTTTGAAGTTACCCAAAATAATTGTTGCTGTAAATGCCATTTTTTTCAAGGCACCCAAGAACAAAAGTATGGTTCAAATGCTTTTTTTTAAAGCACCCAGGAAGTAGAAGGAAGATGCATGTAAAAAATATTGATGATTTTGGTCATTGGTATTATTACAGTAGATATATTGAATTGCTATATGAATTCGTTAAGACTATCCATATCTTGAGGGGTGCTAACCACAAAGTAATTGAAGGGAAAGTCCATATTTTATGAGGGAAAATTTCAATCTCTATCCATAAAAAAGACTAAATTGTTACTAGAAATCAACCTTTAATACAATAGTGCAAGAAAACATGGACATCCATATTCAAAAGAACAATAGTATTGGAAGGATGATTTCTATGCTTATTTAACACACGTATTGTTTCAGACGCCACATTTTTTAAGGCAACAAAGAATCACTAGAAAAAAGGGTTCTAAAACCCTACGGATTTTAGCAAGAGATACTATTGTGGCACACATCTAATCACTGTAATTTATCAAATCTACCTACATTTTGACAAACACTAATTAGAAATTATTGTACGGAAACTCCCTTTTTTTAATAGGTAAATGCAAATCTTCGAGAAAATACCAATAAACACTTCACTAAAATAACAAGGAAACCAATGGAGGTATTGGGGTTCTTCAAAACAAAGTTAATTTATCAAAGCATCAAAGATATTATAATCTTGTATTCTAAGTATAAACAACAATTGCTAGGAACTAGTCATCTAATTGTCATTCCAATTCATCAAGGCTAACTAGATCTAAAGTACGCTAGCCACAAAATAATTGAAGGACAATTCCATATCTTTAGTAGGGAAAATGTTAATCTCAATCCATAGAAAGGAATAAATTGCCACTGCAAACTAATCTTTAATACAATAATAGAAGCAAACATGAAAATCCAAATTCCTAAAAGCAATAGTACTAGAAGAATTATTTTAACTCTTAATCAACACAAATATTGCTCTAAAAACCATATTTTTGAAGGCATCAAAGAATTGCCAACATCAGAAGTTTCTAAAACCCTAAGTATTTTCACCAAACTTGGTATTGTAGAAGACATCTAATTTCTATAAATGGTCAAGACTACGTACATTTTCACAAATCATAAATAGAAACTATTGTACAACAACACCACTTTTTTCAAAGGGATATGTTAATGTAAATATAGATTTTTAGTAACATATGAATACTCAAAGGTCAAAGAAATCAAAGCAAATATTGCAAAAATTCAAAGTAGAACTATTTAATGAAATTACTAAAGGCATTATAATTCAATATTTTGAGCAAAAAAGAAGGATAATATGATTAAAGTAAGCCCTTAAAAGATCAACAAAATAATTGAAGGAGAAGTCCATATTTTTAATAGTGAAAATGGTGTTGGCCAGGATTTTGGGACCAGTTTTTGGCTACATGTAGGGAGTGGACCATGGGACAAGTCGGCCAAGGGACGACCACGTACAAAAGAAGGAAGTTAGTTAGAAGCCGTTAGGCAGTTTGGTCCATTAGTTAGGCTAAGGCCATATTTTGAAATGTATAAATATGTAAAGGGGGGAATGTGAGAGAAGTAGGAGAGGAAGGTGCTTTTGGGGTCAATATATGGTAAATGTATGAGAGGAATGAGAGCATAGTTGGGGTATTTCAGGGATTAGAGACAGAGAACTAATATAAGAGTGCAATGCGTCTATTTTGTAAGGAACTGTTTGGATGATAATAAATAAGTGAGCTTGTTGTGGATGAAATGGATACATGGGTTATGATATGATGAATGATTTGTTTACTGCAAACATATGTTGTACTTTGCTTTATGTTTATTAATACGAATTTGTTATCTATTGCTATGAACATGTGATCTATTTCCATGAATGCGATATCTGATTCTATGAATGTATTATTTGTTTATGCGTGCATGTTATAAGGATAAGTATAATGGTTAGTGGATTTGCCTCCCTTCTCTTCATCACGACAGAAACTTGGTTCTCACAATCCCCATAGATTCCTTGGGTGAGACTTTATCTGCTTGCAGGTGATGCCGAAAGGGTCGGTATCTAAGGGTTTTGTTAGTAAATTAATGTTGAACCTTGGGTCTTTCCATTGTGCACCAACAAATGGTAATCTATATCCACAAAAGGGATTAAAATCTTATTGCAAAGCACCTATCAATAAAGTGGAAAAAACAAATATGGATCCAAATTCCAAGTGCTTATTATATTGTCTCTGAATTTTTTGAAGGAAACTATTGTTCTAATTACTATATTTTTTAAGCACAAAAAAAATGCTAGAAAGTAAAGTCTTGTAAAACCTAAGCATTTTGGATACATGTATTATCACAACAAAGATCCTTTTGTTTCTATAAATCATTATGGCTATCCAAATCTGCATGGATGCTAGCCACGATTCTTTTTTGAAGGAGTCCATTCTTTTAACAATGAAATTGGTAATATAAATCCACAAAGAAGGACTAAATTCTCATTACAAAGAAAACATTAATAAAATAGTAAAATCAATCATCGCCATCCAAAGTATAAAGAGTGATAGTGTTGAAAGGAATATTTTAATGCTTATTTAACATATATACTAATTTGAAGGCCATGTTTCTTAATATATAAGATTATTACTATCAAAAAAAAGTTTCTAAAAGCCTAAATATTTTGGCTAGGCATATTATTATAACAACAAAAGATTCATTTTAAGACGTTCAACATAATTGTTGTTCCAAATGCTATATTTTCGAAAGTGTCAAAGATCAATTAGCAAGAAATTTGTTTAAAACCCAAAGGATTTTCACCAAAGATGTTATTGTAGCAAGCATATAATTGCATATGATATCAATACTACCTACATTTGCACAAATATTAACTGGATATTATTGAACGACTTCCGTTTTCCCATAGGAATATGTAAATCTAAATTTCCATGAAAAGATGAATAAGTAGTTGAGGGAAGGAGAAAAGAAGTCTGAGTGAGTATTAGGGAACTTCACAGCAAAACATTAATTGAAATCACTAAGGGCATTACAATATAAGATTTTAAACAAAATGGATAACTAAGAGGAAGGGAGTCCAAAAAAATCTATAAACAATGTATAAAGGGTTTACTTCCCCTCTACGAACAATGTTGACCAATAATTAGTTCTCATTTCATTATATATCAACAAAACCACTGCATATGTGTTTGAAAAAATAAAATGGACAATGTTATAAGCATTTTTTTCAATTCCACCTATCTAGTGGTTAGGTCAATTATAACATCTTTAATAGTTCAACACAGAGTAGAGGCTACCAACACTTTGAATTTTCCTATGTTCAAGGAGGAAAAAGGGAAAGAAGGATAAGTGTGAGACTTGTGTGAAATTTCCCTAAGGAACTTCTAGTTTAGGTATTTCCCTCCCTTAGTTCCCTTCAGGGATAAAAAGGTCGATAAATGTAAATCCTAGTGTTAGATATGAAAGATTAGGTTGCGATTTTTTTTATCAGCAAGCTAATAAGAGTGAACAACAAGTTGTTTTCTCCATTTAGCTTATAAATTGTACTAGATTGGTTCCCGAGGTCCATCAAGATCTCGAAAAAACTACTTCAAGAATCGATTATGTAATTGTCTTATGAAAACTGATCTGGAGGGACACCGAATAGTTACAACCATGTTTTTAATGTGGATGGAAAATCTAGACAATGAATAAAAGGTAGGAACAACAAACTATCAAGACTAAAATCAAGTTGAAAAAGAGTCTAGACTCACCCAGAAAGTGCATGGGACACGCATGGGACAAGTTATAAGAGAAGTGGTTGATTTTGCTTGGGTTTGGAGATGAAACAAACCTATTAATAAGCTGCTACAACCTTACTAAGCAAGTTAATAAGGCCATAAATTAAACCATAACTAAAAACTTTTGATCTCCCAATGATTCCTACAAGACTTCCCGATCCATTTTAGGGCTAGAAATAAAAAAATCTAAAAAAGATAGGCTTAAGACAACCATTGATTTTGATATTTTTAATTGGTCTAATTGATGCTGGACAACTAATAAAATAATGACTCGTTAATTGTGTATATTTATGGGATTTCATATTTCTCAATCAATAATCAGGGCTACCAAACCATTCTAAAGTTCCTTCCATTCAGGCTCACCATCTCATAGTATAATCCACTTGGCATTCATAGAGTAAGTCATAACTAAGAGGGCCATATGTAGCTCAAAGAACAAGGGTTAACCTGATACTATCACTAGCATTTTCAGGCCCCTAAATCTATTTGGAGAGAAGAATGATACCTGTGAAAAGGAAGAGGCTTGGGACCTCCTCAAGTGAGTATAACTAACCTTACCCAAGCATAGTAGTCTTCCAACTAGAGTTAGCTAATCAGGGTTCAAACTATTAAATTCAAATAAGAGACCAATCAACAAAAGACTTACCCACTAGATACCGTGAAGAAAAATATTATGAGGGGCCCCTAAGGGTGATTCCCTGTTAGGAACCTATGTCAACCCTTCTCTTTACTATGTTAGTATATTGTTGTTGGACGCATATGCTTTGTAAGTCGTCCCATAGTATTTGTTGATCTGTAGTTTATATTAGCCCATAGTATTGACCCATAGTATTGGACGCATATGCTTTGTAAGTCGTCCTGTAGTATTATATGTCCCATGGTTTTGACTCATAGTATTGGGCATAGACTTACTATATAAGTGTGTGTTGAGGTCATTGAAGGCACCGTGAAGTTAATTGTATTGAGCTTGCTCAAAGGAGGTTGCCCCCTCAAAGTGGCCCGTGATCAATATAAAAGTGATTCTGTTCTATTATTTTTGATATCTCGTGTATTTGCATTAATTAATTATTGCAGGTACATCACATCTAGTATCAGAGCACTTTCCTTGGCACAAGTGGAATTTTTTTTTCTTTTTTTGGGCGGCGAATTTCAGATCAATTCCTGAAATTTTCTGCACAAAATCAGAAGAAATCGATTTCATATCTGAATTCCTCTTTCAAAAATACGCAGTTTAAAAAAAAAAATCATCTCATTTGGAGTTCTAAAAGTGGAGATATCGCGGATTTAAAATCAGCAATTTTTCAAAATTTCGGTGACGGCTGCGGAAATTGCGGTGAGAAAATCTTTTGACCGAGTGCCCAGATTTCTATTCCACTTTCATTGGTAGAAGCAGAGTGGTTGTTCCAGTTCCGGAAACATGCTATAATAGCGATTCTGAGCAATATAGATCCAGTTTTTGAACATTGGGTGGAATTTCTGCCCAAATTTTTTCTGTTGCAGGTTCGGATTTGGGAATAATCCCTATCCGCTTAACTGTGGGAAGTACTTGGGCATAAGCCCTAAAAATCATTGTGAGGAGTACCACAAGAACCCCGAAGTAGCTGGCCCATTGAGAGGACCTGCCAGCGAAAAGGGCAACGACCCCTACCTGATTGACTAGTTCCCACCCGTGAGGTAAACCAAGAGCTGTCGTTTGTGGCAAAGCGGTTATCAGTTTTACCTGAGCCGTGGAGTGAGGGGTACTGCCCCAATACGCAAGCCATCAGACAGCATTGGTGGCCGAGTGAAAACCCTGAACTGTTAGGAAGCCGCACATACCTGGGGTCCATATCTACTTTCAGCTGAACTATTGTCGATCACTGCTGCGCCATTTCAGATCCATTTTGCAAGCCGTTCCAGATCTAGCCGTTCGACGTTGTTCCAAATTCCTTCTGAGCCGTAGCCGCTCCAGTCTGTTAAAAAAAAAAAAACCTGGTTATTGTTGTCACCTGTGCAGGAGCACACACCATGGAGGAAGCACTGGCAGCCATCCAAACCAAACTCCAAGATCTGGATGAAAAATTTCTCAGCCTCCATCTGCAGCATTCAGCCATGAACAATACTAGACAGCCAGAATCTTTTGCAGCCACCGGGTTCTCTGCTTCTAGCAATTTTCGTGGGCCGAAGCTTGATTTTCCTCGCTTCAATGGTACTGATCCGACTGGATGGATATACCGAGTAGAACAATATTTCAGTCTGCATAATACTTTTGATGTTCAGAAAGTTCCACTTGCATCCTTTCATTTGGAACAGGAAGCCCTTCAATGGTACCGTTGGTACATCAAAGCTCATCTCGAGCTAAACTGGACAGATTTTTGCCAACTCATTTTGCCACGTTTTGGCCCTAGTGCTTTTGATGATTTCACAGGAGCACTCACTAAACTTCACCAAATTGGCACAGTGCGAGAGTATCAGACAGAATTTGAGAAATTGGCCAATCACACAGAAGGATTGTCTGATGAATTCTATTGGAGTTGTTTTATAAGTGGTCTCAAGGATGACATTCACTCAGAGGTCAAAATGTTTTGTCCCAACACAATGATGGAAGTCCTAGGGTTGGCTAAGCTGGCTGGGGACAAGATTGCAGCTCAACAACGCTCCAACACCACCCTTGTTCCCTTCCGAAATATGGGTTCCCAACAACCTCCCATCACGCCTTCTCCTCAACCAACTCCTATCAAGCATTTGTCTGAAATAGAAATGCAAGCACGCCGAGAAAAAAGGCTTTGCTATAATTGTGATGAGAAATTCACTCGGGGACATAGATGTGTTCAACAAAAGCTCTATCTCTTAGATGTGGATTCCCCGCCTACCTTAGAACTTGGTGAAGCAGCTACATATACAGTGGATGATCAGATCGACATTCAACACCCGCCTATTGACACCCCATTTCAGGACGACCCACCTGAGATCTCTCTCTATGCTGTAACCGGCGTCACCACCCCACAAACAATGCGGGTCAGGGGATACTTCAAGAAGCTCCCTCTTACCATACTCATTGATTCTGGTAGCACTCATAACTTCATTGACCCTCGGATTGCCAAACAGGCTGATTGTTTTGTCCATCCTTGCTCCAGCTTTGAAGTCATGGTTGCTAATGGGGGCACCTTACCTTGCAAGGGGAAGTGTCACAATGTGCTTATCTCTATGGAAGATTATAACCTACGCTCTGACATGTTTTCCTTGCCCTTAGGCGGATGTGATGTGGTTTTGGGCGTTCAATGGTTACACACACTTGGCCCCATCTTATGGGATTTTGCTGAACTCTGGATGCAGTTTAACGTCAATGGGGCACAACACAAATTTTGGGGCTTACAACCAGGGTCTCTCTGCATCATCAGTTCACATCGCCTGGCAAAAATCCTTAAGAAGAATTCACATGGTGTCATCGCTCAGCTCAATTCCATTCAGATGCACCCATCAACAGTCTCCACTACTTCCTTGGATAGATATGCAGGTATCTTTGCTGAACCAATGAGCTTGCTGCCTTCAAGAGACCTTTCCGGTAAGAATGTAACCACATCTACCTCTCAACAGGAAATGATGGCTATTTTGCATGCAGTACAGAAGTGGCAGCCATACCTATTAGGCAATTATTTCTGCATCAAGACTGATCTCCCGAGTCTGGAAAATTTTCTGGAACAATGGGTCTCCTCCCCAACACACCTGCAATGGGTTATCCAACTCATGGGTTATCCCTATGTGATCACTTACAAGAAGGGTAAGGACAATATGGTGGAAGATGATCCTTTTCGCACAATTGATGACCCAGTTTCTCTTACAGCTCTTTCTCTGCTTGTTCCAAATTGGTTGCCATATGTTCAACAGGGCTATCTCTTCTATGATCTCCATGCTTCTTCATCAACAGGGCACTCTGGGTTCTGCAAAATGTATGACCAGGAACAATGTAACTTCTTTTGGCCGGGACTAAAAATGACAATTCAACAGCTGGTGACTAACGATGATACTTTCCAAGTCAACAAGGGGGAACCGACACTCCTTTCGGGATTGATCAAACCCTTGCCCATCACTACACAGCTTTGGCCAACTATTTCTATGGATTTCCTAGCAGCACTCTGGTGGTACAATACCACATCTCAAAGGACACCATATGAAGTAGTCTATGGACAAACACCGCCAGTTCTTCTTCCATACACCCTTAGCAGCTCCCCAGTTCAGGAAATTGACTCGGTTCTTCGAAACCGCGATCAGATTCTTCTCATTCTGCAGGACAATCTTCACATGGCCAGAATTCGCCTGAAACAACAAGCCGATCAGCACCGTTCTGAGCGCATTTTCCACGCAGCTGACAGGGTTCTTCTTCATCTACAGCCTTCCAAGCAATCCTCCTTGACACTCCAAAGGCGTCAGTGGCCCGAAATGCAAACCAAGGATGCTACCGGGGAACCACTCCTTCAGATTCTGTAGCAATTTCTCCAACCAAAGCTTTGAGGACAAAGCTTTTTCTAAGGGAGAGGGGATGTTAGGAACCTATGTCAACCCTTCTATTTACTATGTTAGTATATTGTTGTTGGACGCATATGCTTTGTAAGTCGTCCCGTAGTATTTGTTGATCTGTAGTTTATATTAGCCCATAGTATTGGACGCATATGCTTTGTAAGTCGTCCTGTAGTATTATATGTCCCATGGTTTTGACTCATAGTATTGGGCATAGACTTAGTATATAAGTGTGTGTTGAGGTCATTGAAGGCATCGTGAAGTTAATTGTATTGAGCTTGCTCAAAGGAGGTTGCCCCCTCGAAGTGGCCTGTGATCAATATAAAAGTGATTCTGTTCTATTATTTCTGATATCTCGTGTATTTGCATTAATTAATTATTGCAGGTACATCACATTCCCTAGCTTTGGTTCTTATTGTTATAGAAATGGACAATGCAAAACTTTAAATGAAATACTAAGCCATCCACATGCTGATATCACAACTTGCTTTCAAAAGTGTGTGTGCGTGTGTATTCAATTTTACCTATTACAGTGATAGTTTTGTTTGGGTGGGATAGATCCTTGCTTTGTATTTTGTGTGTTAATAACATGTTTTTTTAGACTTTTGCATGGATTGCTTTAGATGTAGCCACCTGCAAATGGAATATTAATACAAAATCTACAACTAAACATGGTCCTTGTGTGTGTGTGCATTCAATTTTCCCTATTACAATGATAGTTTTGTTTTGGCGAGATAGATCCTTGCTTTGTATTTTGTGTGTTAATAACATGTTTTTTTAGACTTTTGCATGGATTGCTTTAGATGTAGCCACCTGCAAATGGAATATTAATACAAAATATACAACTAAACATGGACCTTGTGTGTGTGTGTATTCAATTTTACCTATTACAATGATAGTTTTGTTTGGGTGGGATAGATCCTTGCTTTTGTATTTTATGTGTGTTTGGTATGTTAATAGCATGTTTTTTTAGACTTTTGCAAGGATTGCTTTAGATTTAACCACCTGCAAATGGAATATTAATACAAAATATACAACTAAACATGGTCAATTCACCCTCCTCATTGAACTTGATGTTAATCATAATAGGTATGATGGCAAGGAAGCCTGTTTCCCAACCATCACCCCAACACTAGGTTATGCACCTTTAGCCTTCGACTCAAGTATTGTGGCAAGTGTAAAATGCAAAAACACAAAATAACTTGAATCTCCACTGTTCACAATAACCCAAGGAATCGAGTTGAATTCCTTTGTGGATTGGCAAAGTTGACAAGTGCAAAGGAGGTTTCAACTGGTTCCTAGATTAGTGGGATATAAATTTAATCTATTTGCAAAGAAAAAAAACTTAAATGATATAAACAATGAATTAATCTTAAACAAATGCACTAAATTGAAAGTAGAAAAATAAGTTTTGTATTTTCCATTTTTAAAAGATAAGATTACTATGAAGTGAGTTGGTGATTTTCCAAACTTAATTAAATGCAAAAGAAGCTAAAAAATTGAAAAGATGGGGGTTTTTACAAGGTTGTTTTTTGTTTCCTTGTCGACGCCTTTGCCTCAAACAAGTCTTTATGTGGTTCCATGTCACTTAGGGGAAGCAATTGGGGAAAGTGGGTACTTCCCTAATAGGTGAACACAATTTTTAGTGCATATATCTCTCATAAACTTGGACAAAATTGAAGCAGAACTATCAATTTATAGGTCACAACAACCACCAAAGAAGGTTTTCCTAGAAGGGTAAACTAACTAGAAATGGCCAGTTTGCATATTCAAGGTAGCAATAAATGGATAATCCAAAGAATGTCAAGACATAAATAGAAAGAAAATGAAGAGAGAAGGAGCAAGGAAAATCCAAGTAGCAAGGGAAAAAATTCCTTGAGGAATGTCTTCGAAGGGTCCCTAGCCTTCCTAGATATTAGTTAAGGATGGTATGTTTGTTCCTTAAAGAAAATTATACAAAGATCACCCAAAAGATAAACATAAGGCTGTTAGAAAAAAAAACAACACATCAAATCCAAGGAGACAACAAAGTAGCCTAGCAAACCAATCCTTCCAAAGGGATAACTAAGATAATAACTACTAAATGAGAATAGGTAAACACAAACACTAAGAACCTCATAGATAAACTAGTAGAGCTTAGTTTTCTTTATTCAACAAATCCTTCATTATACAAAGGTCTTCCTCTTTTTTATAAAGGGATAACTAAGATAATAACTACTAAATGAGAATAGGTAAACACAAACACTAAGAACCTCATAGATAAACTAGTAGAGCTTAGTTTTCTTTATTCAACAAATCCTTCATTATACAAAGGTCTTCCTCTTTTTTATAAGAAGGGAAGAAGGCTAGTGTTAGGTCACAAAACATTTGTCATTTTTGGAAAAGTGAAAAGTGGAACACCACCCTAAAAACGTTTTTGTCTTTTTAAAGAAAATACTATATTTAAATAAAAAAATCAAATATGAAATTGCACTATTTAATTAACTAAAGCAATATTCTTATAAGAGAAAAAGGACCAAGACAATTTTTTTTTTTGGAAATGATAGAAAAATTGCCATCTCATCCACTTTGATTTGGGATTGGATATCCCAAGTGGCATTATTGTTGGTTGGTACTTAAATTTTTGCTGCAAACAAGGCTGAAAGTGGTGTCAAGAGGCCATTAATGGTTGTGTGCTTAAGGATTTGGTTTTCTTTAGAGGACAAGGGGCCTTGACATTGGTAGCCAGAAATAGGAAATGTGCATTGTTATAGAAATTTCAAAATTGATTTTGAGCCCCCCTTAGCTTCCTATATGGATGTCCCAACCATGGACAAAGTTTGGCTTCGATCCAGGACCAGTTTGAGCAAAAGAGGCCATGGGATTGAAAATTGAGTTGTTGGACTACACAACCTAATAGCCCCAAAACTAAAATATTATGCCCCCATAACATTCATAAATCTACAAGATTTTGAATGCCTTTCATTTGGTGCAAATGGGGCTCAAAATGAGTGAGATTCAACCCCGAAAAGGCCTCAAGGAGGTACTAGTTTGGGTGTTGTTCTAATGAAAATTTGATCTAAAAACATAATTTCTAGGTTGAAAAATAAAATTGACACTCAAATCAGAACTACGACATTAGATATGAAATGAGTTGCTTTTCAATTCGTTAAATTTGGCCTAAAAGGCCTCCAATTAAGCCTCCTTCTTACAATAGCTTCTAGGTTACTCAGACTCTTGAAAACCCCACTGAAAATATGGGTTGAAATTCCGAGTGACATAGTTGTAACTATATTTTGTTCTTTAATCTAGTCATATAAACTCTTCTCAAATAAAATTCCACCTCCAGATGAAAAAGATATAATATTAATCCTGATAAAAATTAAATTTTAAAATATATACCAACTATTATTTTTATAAAATATATGAATATATTTTATAAAATATATAAATAAAGGTTATATAACCTATAAAATCACATACATAAAATAAAAAAACCTATACAATTCAAATAATATTCCAAAGGCATACATACAAAAAAAATAATAAAATTATAATGTATGCCACCCATTCGTGTACCACCTAAAATACCACAAAGAAACCTTGATTTTTACGCCATAGGCGTTTCACCATGGAGGTCCATAACCTTCATGTCGGCTAGATTCCTTGCTCATGGAGCGAATGGAATCCTGCCACGTGAATGGTTATGCTTCGCCGCCCCGACCACCTGCACTAACGTTACCTGCAAATAGTCCGAAAATGCTTCATTACCCTGATTACCCCGATGTGTATCTGTAAATTCTCAGCATGCATGTAAATTCTGTCTCAGGCTTCCCGTCGACACTTGATCTGTCAGTTAATAACATTAGATTTTAAGGCAAGAGGGATATAAGTTACAAGCTTGCGATTGTTGGATTGGTTGGTGGAGTTGACAAAGCAATGTAAAAAGAAATTCAATCATGCCTTGAGAGGATATAAACATACATTCTTCCGAGCTCAACCTAATAAGTCAAAATTCATTTCTATCCTTCTGGGCTCAACATAAATTCTATGTTTTGATGTGTGATGGTGTCAACGCTGGTTACTGGCCATGAAATCAATGATCTTTATTCTGTCAGCATAATTGTTCGTCCCCACACAGGTATCTGCTGAATACATTTATTACTTTCAACGCGGTGCAAATAGGAATGTGACTTGGTTCATCGTTGAATTCCATGGCCGTAGCAGAAATTAATTGTTCTATGCTAAAATAATTTATACACAACAGATTTCAAGGCGTGCTAATCGAGCGAGACTGGCAGTGTCTAATATAGAAATCCAGTCCAACGTAGAGATTACACTATTTGTTTGTCATGTGCATGTTCCTTCTCATATAATTATAGATATAAATTGGAATTTCCTGACTGGAAATATCAGAGTTACATGCAAAGTACTTAGCAACTCGGTCCAAACAGTGTGTAAAGTTCAGTTAACTACTCTCTGAGAGATAAAGGAGTTGTGCTGTAGGCGAATACCAGTGATATTCGGCAGGCTTAACCTAATTCAGCCGAAGGCTAGTGGAAGCCTGCAAAACATATTGACTAGGAATGTGCTTAATATGTCTCGAGTTGTGAGTAATTCTTTGGCTCTTGCCAAGAATACTTTTGTCGTTGGCAAAGGTTCCAAGAGGCCTGCTCTGCACAACCGACGCCTGTTTTCAGATCCGATGAGAGATGAGAGTCACGATCAAGTTGATGCAGATGATGATAAAACTCTTTCACATTATGGAATCGTCAATGATGGGTTCCCTTCATGGTTGTCTACTTCAGACCGAAGGAGGCTTCTTAAACGGTAGAAGGTTTAAGACATTATGTCCGCTTTGTCAGAGGAAATAGATTAAATGTCTCTGAAATCGGGGAAGGTTTTAATTAAATTCATCCGCAACAGCGGAGAAACTCGCGTAATTCTATCGCAACAACCTTTTTGATGAACAAGTATGGCCTGACGGAAGAGTTAAGGTTCTTTTTCCGAAACGGCAGAGGAACTCGCATATTTTTTCCGCAACGGCGGACATTTCCGATCAACTCTTCCGCAAAAGGGCAGATGAACCTTTCCTTCTTCTCCGATGAATTGTTTCGCTTAAGACAATGAGGACTCGAAGGGCGGCTCAGCTACCTGGACCGGCTGTTTGAAGAACTTTCGAGAATAAACGGAGTAGTTTCGACAAAATTTTCATGAAATTATGGTTTTCATGAACTGTACCACTGCAACTACCCCTTGAGACATATTCAGAGAGCCAACCGCCTTCTGTGCAATGGATTTGCTTGCGAGTTGTGACCATTTCCCTTCTTGCTATCATCAACCAGCAAGGGATCCCTCTTGCTTGAATTGAATGGTTCCTTCATATAGCATCTCATCATCAGGATTTGGTCAAATTATATTCTGCTCTAGAACACCAACCTACGCCACAGGGCGCCCTTGCCAATATATATATTCACTCGTCGATCTATCTATCCATAATCCATCTGGATGATAAGATTGAGCTTATTCTCAGCGAACAATTGTTTGTTTGGCTATTACCTGCATTCCGTGGAAGTGGAAAGTTATTGATCTGTACATCGGCAATCAGTCCCATTGCTATTCCTCCTAAATTAGGGTGTCATTAAATCACTGGATCATATGCTGCTGAAGCAAATTAATTCCATTTATCCAGATGGAATATCGATCAATTTATCGTCGCTGTTTATTTAATTTAGTAGTAGCAATCGTAATACTAGCAGTGGTATATCCTCCTGTAATTGTAGCAAATGCGAAAGGGTTAACGGTGGGTTACTACAGTCACAGTTGCCCTGAGGCAGATAAAATTGTAAGTGTAGCTGTGGCTAAAGCCGTGAGAGCAAATCCTGGCGTTGTAGCTTCTCTCATCAGGATGCATTTCCATGACTGCTTTGTCAGAGTAAGTATATATATCAACTCTCAAAACAATTAGTGGTATATATCAATTTCATCATGAATACTATGCTTAGCCGGCAGCTGGGCCTCGACGACGGTGACTTGTACTCTAATAGAATTGTACTCTATACTAGCTATGCAAATCGCTAGACCATTATGACTTGCCTTTTTTCCAATATTTGTACAATATATTGTCCGCGCACACATCTCACGCTCATCCTCAGACTGCGAGTAGAAATAAAAGTAATAAATATACTAAAACACAAACAAACTTCATACACAATTATTCAGATTAGGTAGAACTCGATGCTACAAATAGTTGCATCCAACAAGAGATACCACCCACCCTCACCCCTGCTATGTAATCCTAGCTTGGAGATCAACAAAAGAAATGGATTATGACATTGCTCACCCTCGGAAGAAATGCTAGATTCACTGGAAGAATTGCGGTTTTGGAAGGGAGGACCCTGACTGGATAATATCCCAACATGGTCCCAGCGAGGCTCAAAGCTGCTCTTGCACCATCTACAGATAAAAAATATTTGACCATTTAAATTCCAATCAGAATGAAGAGACATTTTTTGTAATGCACACTACTAATCAAATTAAACAGCAACAATGATCAAAGGTAGGACTTACGCTCATCAGCAAATTCTATAAATGCAAAACGAAGAACTGAATTAGGATCACCACATATGTGACAGTCGATAACCTTTAGTAAAAAAGGAGGAACCAATTTAGAAAAGTTTATTCTATACAACACTCATGTAAATGAGTAATAAGCTTTAACTGAAACAAATATTAAAATACATAAACATATACAACGCTGCATTTCTACTTATTCATTTACACCTACCAATGATAATTTTGTAGTGTCCACACAAGCATTTACACAAAAAAAGTACTCAACTCTATTTATTTTTATTTGAATGAATGCTACATATGCAACACTATCGAACTCTATTTTTTGCAGGCCCTTACAAATACAAAATGCACAAAAACACTGAAACTTTGCATAGTAAATTTTTCTATTCTTTATCTGGCCAAAACTGCTAGGTATAATTTTTGCCAGCACACAGGGCATTAGAATCAGAGTTTGAGGAAAATTAGCATTCACCAATTGCAACACAATTTTGCATCAATACAAGTCATTCTTATGAAACCCATGTCCCTCGCCACAAGTGTGACAAATAACACTGATGCGGAAAGATAAGGCCAAATGGTTCCGCCGTTGCGGAAAAGGTAGGTGGACTTGCCCGCCTTTGCAAAAACAGAACCCAAGTTTGCCCGCCGTGGAAAGGCGCGAAAGCGTAAGGCGGGAGATTTAGCCGAGTTTTATCTGATGTTGCGGAAAAGATAAGCGAATTTATCCGGCTAAATCTCCCACCTTACGCTTTCGCGCCTTTCCACAGCGGGCAAACTTGGGTTCTCTTTCCGCAAAGGCAGGCAAGTCCGCCTACCTTTTCCGTAACGGCGAAACCATTTGGCCTTATCTTTTTGCTTTGACGGTCGCATTTAGCCTTATCTTTTGCATCAACCTCGACTTGCTACCATTTCCAAACAAACTTTCACCCAATCCTCGTCCAGATGCCAATATAGATTTACACCGTTCTTCTCCTTCGTGGGTTCGAAGTGATTGACGAAGCAAAGTCGACATTGGAAGCTAAATGTTCGAGTGTCGTCTCATGTGCAGACATCCTTGCTTTCGCTGCAAGAGATAACGCCTACCAGGTGGCTGATTAATTCTCAATACTGTTATTGTTAATATTCGAGTGCGTAACTATATATTTGTATATATTGGTGATATTCTATATTGGCGCAGGCTGGAAGATTAATTTGGGAGGTGGAAGCAGGACAAAGAGACGGAAGGATCTCCCGAGCATCAGACATCTCAAGGAATATGCCTAATCCACAATTCAATGTAAACCAATTCACGCAAAATTTTGCAGCAAAAGATATGTCTCAGGAAGATACTAACTAAATACTATAAGCATCCAAATAGATGTTTGATTCAGTTTAACCATTGCATCCCTCATCATAATCATGCTTTAATTAAAAAACCTTTTATTTATAATTTGCAGGGGCGCACTCTATCGTTGTTTCACATTGCTCTTCATTCAGTGCAAATAGGATTTATAATTTTAGTGGAACAGGTCAATAGGATCCCAGTATCGACCCTCGATTTGCTCTGGCTCTCAAGGCCAAATGCCCAATGGCTAGGTCTAATTCAAACTATGATCCCACGGTGGCTTTGGATTCATTGACACCCAAACGTTTAGATGAGAAGTATTACGTGAATCTTCAAATAAAGTGTGGAGTGCTGACCTCTGATCAAACGTTGATGTCGAATCCATGGACATCTAGTATGGTGAAGATGAACTCTCAGTATCCATCCTTCTGGAGAGAGAAGTTTGGGAGAGCAATGGTGAAGATGGGCGCGATAGATGTGTTGACAAGGTTGCAAGGGGAGATCAGGAAAGTTTGCGGCATCATCAACTGATTTGACTTAACCAAAGAGACCTATGATTTATTCTTATTATTTAACCTATATTCCGGGTGCAATTTCAAATGTAGGTTCTATTGAAAATACTACTACAATAGCATAATTGAATCAGCATCAACAAAGCTCAAAGAGGAACATTAGTATGTTGGGATCCCACTTCTCATTACAGATTTGAAATAAACATTCTCTCCATATTACTCATCATTTCTGTTTGGAACAATATTTTGTTTTTCATTTTTATTAATGTAGAATGTTTACCCAATGAGATTCCAATGGTTTTTTTTTAAATATTTATTATATTTAAAATAAAATTATTTTCAATAAAGAAGAAACAATCTTATAATATAAGATGATTTTTATAAAGGTAATTACATTTTGGTATTTAAAAAACAAAAAATAAATAAAATGCATAAAAGCATTTACATCTTGTTTCTAAAAAGAAAAAATTGCAATCAATCCCTTAGCTTCTTTTAATAATAGTAAATCTTTGGCTAATAAGTGTCGCACTTACCAGGGCTGGTGCAAGGTAATGATACCCAATTATGACACGTTAATTGCAAAGACATTGTCAGCCACTCTAAGGTTCCTGGCTTAGGTTCAACCACCCTCTTATCATCCTTAAGACTAAACACTAATTGTTACAACTACGATACAATTTTAGTCGAGGGATCAACAAATTGATTGGTAGGGAGATAAGTTTTGCACTCTTCCCACTAGGGTTCAAACCCCCAATGAGACATTGTCTGGTTGTGATAATGCTAGAAGAGTAGAAACCCTGTGGCATAGAGGTCTCCATGATGTTCCTTAGGAGGTATTGGTCCCTTCTAAGTCACGAGTTATTGGTATTTTGGCTTGTAGTTTGTTGCATATACTCTTAGGTTATAGTGGTAACCAATTGTATTTAAACTTGGGCCCCTCACTTAGGTAATCTTGACCAGTTATCAATTCCCAAGGTTAAAAAAAAACACATGTTTATGGAGTTGGTCTAGATATATAGTGATGTTTATTTCATTAGGATCAAATTGCCCTCAACAACGCTTGGGTATGCTTTATTGTACCAAAATGCTCTATCTTTTAATAGTTGGTGGTTGTTTGACACTTAAGTTTAAGGAACCATCTTACGATATTTTAGAACAAAATCTTGCCACTCTATCTAAAAGGAACTTAATACTCAAACAAGTTACAATGTCCAATAGATAAGGGAAATGGTCCACCCGTTTTCATTAATCAAAGTAGGAATTGTGAGCTACATTCTTGATGCTCTACACATTGGCTCCAAAACTATTCTTTATGTAACACTACTAATTTTGATATTGTGATTGACAAATTCTACAATTTGATTGCTTATGGAGTGGTTAAGTTGTTGCATATTGTTAGACACAAATTGAGAAGGAGGTTGATGTCTTGGACTTGCCATGTCTCTGATTGTGCCATTTGTTATCAAAATTCTTATATGTTCATAATTCCCCGCTACTAGATACTTCAATCTTTAATTCTCTCTTATTCTTTAATTACCTTATGAACTTGTAGTTAAACACATTTACAATTTAAAACGAAATGAACCAAACTCAACCATGCCACACGTAAACAAAACAACCAAACACATATGAGGGGGGAATCAAAAGGTGGTTGGGGATGCTAGGTCAAGGCATGACCAAGAACTCAATGGAAAACTCAAACTACGCCTTAACTGAACCAAGCATTAGGAACTCATATTAAAACACAAAAGCAACATAAGACAGCAAATAAACTTGACCATGCCATCCCACACAAGAGGCAAGCATATATTTTAAGGCAAAAATTTCAAAGGCAATAAGGAAAGTTAAGATATTTTTTTCCCGCTATATAGGTAATATTTGTATTTGAAAAAAGGCTTGTGACCAATTGGACAACCTTATAATACAAATTGATAAAAAGTTGGCAACAACTCATAAGCAAAATGACAAAGGCCTTGTTTCAAAAAAACTTATAGCTATGTACCCAACAACTATATTGACTGGCTTGATACGTATACTACCTAACAAGTTGTCCTAGTAACAAAGCAACCTAACCAAACATTCTAAACAAAGAAGTATCTAAAAATGTTAGCTCATGCAGGGCATCTTCTAGCACCTGCTTTTCCTTACTGTCATCATCATAACACACACAAATATTTATGTTGTTGTAGGGAGTAGACCAACTATTGGAAATTATAGTTTCAAATTGGGATTGCACTAAGCGCCTACACTCTGTTTCTTTGAGCTAGATGAATTAGAATCAAGAAGAGTAGGGGATGGGAGAATATCTAGAGGGATATTAATAAAACTAAGAATACAAGCCACCAAATATAGATTCCAAACAAAGGTCCAATTCTAAATACTTGTTTCTTTGCACCTATTTAAATCCCTTAAACTCATGTTTCGGTTCTCGCTTTAATTTTCCTTAATTGAGCATTCACCTGAACAACATGCCTATCTTGTTCTTGATTCTTCACCAACGAATTTTTCTTCCATGTCTCCTATTGCCAACATTTCCATTGCAGAGTCAAGGTTACCATAGGCTATTAGGCTTATGCTACCCCACTTTCACATCATTTCTCCCTTCTATTAACCTCCACCAACTCACACATCACACACTCGTTCTATTTGCATGAGTCATTACTCATACATTGTTTGGATGCCCAAACTGAATGTGTGTTTTCTACAGCACTAAGACCCACAAGGGAAATTTTAGAGTGTTCACTCACCACATTCTTCGGATTGAGGTGATTGGAGCTAGCTCCCAAGGCCAAGCCACAAAAACCAGATGCATGGGGGAGGGAAGACATTGCTCTCCCAACCCACCCTTCAATCCACCAAATAAAACCATATGCAAAGAGTAGTTAAACTGACATGTTTTTATTAATAAGAGGCATCACCAACTCGTTGCATTTTGGAATGCAGCATATTAATGGCTATAACAGTCCCCACATATTGAGCAGACCTCTTGCCATGAAGGGCATTCTGAGATCTGTAGAACAATTGTCGCACTTCAAAGGCCTTGCCGATCACTCTGCGAGAAGCCATTGATCCAATCGTCACTGAAGAATAAATTTGAACAGAATCAGGTGCAAAAAATAAGTCTAGCATACGAACTCGTGGTTGTGGCAAGTGCACTACATGCGGTGGTCGTGGCAAGTGCACCGCATGCTGCGGTCGTGGCAAGCTCAGGTGTAGGCGAGTGAATGATGTGCATGCTCCATGAGTGACTTAGTTATTCAATATAAACCACCTGCTTACTTATTGGTCATTAGGAAATATAGTTGTTAAATAAGGTGAAAACAAATATAATTTATAATCATTACCAAATTTAACAGTTGATTTTATATTTTTATAATATATTTGGTTAGTATTAAATGTTTTTATAATTTATAATACTTTTTATTTGGATATTTAATAATAAATTTCTATTTATTAAATTTAAAATTTAATATAAATTTTGAATACAAATTTTATAAAAAAAAATAATTATAAATAATAAAACAATTATTATAAATAAATTGAAGAAAATTATTTAAAAAAATCAATTGTACAAAATGTAAATAAAAAATGAAAAATATATCATATAATATGTGTGAGAATCCACCTAGGAGTCAACTTAATATTTAATATTCATGTGTTATCCACGAAACATCATATTTTACCTTTTTTATGAAAATATTGTAGATCCATTTTTAAAATTCTAGTACAACATAATATCAAAAATATTACCACATACTTGAGGTAAATATATATATAATACACTTCTTGAATTGTCTTTGTCACTTCATTGTATATATTTTTGGTATCATGGTGTAAGATTATTCAAATTTTCAAAATGAACTCACAACATTTTCCTTTGCCACTGTATAATGTAAATTTTATTTTAATAAATTTCTAATATATATATATATATATAATGTAAATTTTATTTTAATAAATTTCTAATATATATATATATATATTAAAGTTTATATTATTTAATCTTATTATATTAATTTTTAATATATATTTTAAATTTTAAATTTTATATGTTTTTAATTTATTAAAAATACATTTATATTATTTCTTTATATTCGACTAGACACTTACGCACACAATTCATGATGGGTTTAATGTTGATTAATGTCACAAGAGAGAAGTATAATAAAGAGCCACCTCCCACTTTTCTCAATTGAAACTTCATTCATGGTCACCTTCATTTTCAGAAGAAGATTAATATCTTTATTACTTGCTCGCAACACTTGAAATGATTGAATAGAATAATTCTAACATTCTTTGAACCTTAAAATGTTACAACACTTAAATTCTATCATTATTTGGACCTTAAAATGTTGCAAAAAGAACCTTATAATAAGGAATACAATGTTGCAAGAAAGACCTTATAATGATTGAGGAGTCTTCAACTATAGTTGCAAAAAGCACACCTTGCTTCTTAAATAAAGAGACCATGAAAAGTTGACAATACTTCAATTTCATTATTGAAAGCCATACTTAAATCTTACACAAACTTTGCTTCTAATTTTAGAAAAAAGCTAAATTAAAATAAAAAATACAAATAACTTTAATTAAAAAATATTTTAAACTATCATTTAACTTAAACAGGAGTTTGCAACTTTATTGAAATTGTTACTTTCTATGTTATTTGAAAAATTACTTATCAAGTATATTTAGTTATTGAATACTTTGGTTGAAAATTTTGTATTCATATTTTAAATTAATAACACGTTCTTTTTCAAAAATATACATAAATATTTTTGACATCATTATTTATTTATATTTAAATAATTAAGCATATTTATCATCACATTTATTATTGATTTATATAAATAATATTTAAACATCAATAAATAATTAAAATCATTATTAATTCTATGTAATATATATAAACATTCAAAACTAATTAGGTATAAGATCATTAATATGATTATTAGTATTATTCTTATTATTATATAAAACAAACATGGTAGTTGGTAGATCAATTGTGGAAAGAGTCATGATTTTCAAAACATTGGATAATATAACTAAGTGTTTTAGTTTATAAAAGAATTAGTAGTACCAAAGCAATTATTAAGTGGTATATATATCCCTATATGCATTCACATTCAAAGGATAACTTACACCACGAAGGTATTGATGCTTCCTTAAATATAATATAAAAAAAAATTCGAGATATATCAGTTTTTTTTAGGGTCACTATGGTTGCTACTTATTTTAAGCATGTGTCCTTCCCTAATGAAGGGTAAGGTTCTTTGTTTATTGATTTTATTGTCGATTATACCATGTACTTTTGTTTTTTATGCACCGCGACCTAATATGAGAATAAAGTTAGTGTTCTATGATTCATACAGATTTATGGTGAGAGGTCATTTCAAATCTAAATCTATGGAGCGGTTGTTAATTATAATACATATATAATAATAAAACTTGGAAGTTTCATAAGTTTGAAATATGCTTAAATTGTAAATAAATGATAAAACATATTTTATGCAATGATGGTTGTTGTTTGTGATCAAGCGGAAGATTCTAGGATGTTCATTTAGTGATTACTCTTGTTAAAAGTGAATTAAAAGTGTCAATCCCTCTTGATGTATAACAATTAAAGTGTCCATCGTTTTGATGTAGGCAATAGAAATGTCATTCTCATCTTTTGCCCGAATAGTTACAATAACTGTATTATAATATAATACCGTAGTTACCTTTCTGCTTTGCATAAAGCCTTCCTTTCTACTTTGCATAGAGGGTTCTATCTATGCAAATAGCCCTAGATTGTTATGGCTATAGTAGGATTCCGGCTTTTGCATTAGCCTTTATAGCGATAGTTTCTGATACCGAAAGGAATCATACTTCACAACATTACGAGGTTCACAAAAAACACATTCATTCTACATACCCATCCCAGATCCATTTTAGAGACAAATTTATTTAGGGTATGTTTCCCAATTGATTGTTATCTGAACTTAGATCTAACACAGCTATAGGTCATTCCAATATTCAAATGTGTTCCAAAAACTAGTGTTACATATCTCCTATTTGTATTTGATTCTCAGTTGCCTCACCTTGTTAGCTTTCAGGGTTACTTTGAAATTGTTTACATCATGTTTGAAGGTGCTTCTATTAGTTAACCTAAGATTCATACTTAAATTGTGATTTTGTTTTCTGTTTCAATGACGCCAGTATGAACTTTATTTCCTTATGTTCTTTTCCTCTCGGTGTTCCTTTTGCCCCTCCTGGGGCAAATGCTAGTTTAAGCCAACCATCACCATGTGTAAAGTTGACTTTGATTAAAAAAACATATTGTAATGCTATCAACCCTGCCATTATGTCTGAAAGACTTTGTTTAAAATAATTTTTTTTGGCACATAACCATACCATTTCATGTGTTGGACGACATCTATTAGTATAACCCCACCAACCATATGAAACTATTTGAATTGTCGGAAGGCCAACACCATAAAATATTATTTGAACTTTGGCGTTATTCCATACCTTTGTAAATCTTTTTAAGTTGATGTTGTTTGGTGGAGAAACAAGAGCCTTCCACCCTTTGGGTTGGGCGTAGTGGGCAAGGAGCTTTTTAAGTCAATGAATCCTCCTTCCATTTGCAGACTTCAACAATTAGAATTTCTTGGTATTTCACTTTGTAGGTATTTGAAGGACATTCCCATGGAATTTGATTAGTTATCAAAGTTAAATAGGTTAGACAGGAGGGAGTTCTTTGGACTGAAGATGTTTCCTCAAGCATTCACTACCTAAGGTGTTTAAACCATGCAAACTATGATGAGCACATAGAAGAACAATGAAAGAACAATGGTTGGCTATCAAAATCTCTTCCATGCCTAATCTCACAGTGGATATGGTTGAGTAATGCTTTAATTTAGACTAGATTGATAATTGAAATGAATCATGATACATCCTCTTTTCCCATGCAACACCTTCAATCCAATACCTTATGTTGATATGTTGATAAATTGTGTACAATCTAAAAATAAGCTTCTATGATTCGAGTTATTTAGAGGTATCAGGTCTTTAGAATTTGGGGTTGTTGATTGATAGGTCATTTATATAGTTTTTAAATAAAAAATGAGAAAGAAATTGTATGTATTAATACTTGTATATTTTTTATACATTGTTGTAATTAGTGATTTAAAACTATGATGTGTCTAAAAGAGTTAATCATATAAAATTGTGATTGAATTCGCACAATCATATGAAAAATTAACATATCAAACCTGTTAAATTACACATTAAGACATTTATCTCCTCTAAGGCCTATGTTTGATTGTGACAGGGAAATCACCCACCATTGTCAAAATTGGTTTAAAGATTACCATCGATGTATTCTATTCATCCACCCTCTCGTTGCTAATGACAAGAATTTTCTAGTAAGGTTTGCACATTGCATTGTTGAACTTCAAAATTGCCCAAAATATAGCAACTTATTTTTATATTGTTGGAATGCACTGAAATCCATCATGTCCTTCATACTAACATGTCCTACTTCTTCAACTTGTAGTATGCCATCATTTGCTTTGACATACAATCCCAATCACCACAAAACAAACACCTCAACCAATTGTTCCATGAATCACAATTTCATAAAAATCTTTGCGATGTTGCAACCTCTCCTCCATTAATTTAACTGATGCATTCTAAATATTTTTCATATATGACAAGCCACAACATGGGATTATGATGCAAGGGAATATACCAAATTCCATAGACTTGGCATAGGCCACAACTAAGAATTTCCAATCTCAACAAAAATTGAGTTAAATGTGAAAAACATGGAAGGGTTCAAATGGTTTGGAATTTCAGTGGGGTTTTTATTCCATAATTTTTGTTTTGTGCTAGGGCCAAAAAGGACAACTAGCTGACGCGTTTTGATGATGGGAAATCTTCTACATTGGAGTCTAACGATTTGAAGCCTCCTTTTGTGCCAAGTCTGGCATGTGGCACTAGTATTGTCCTTCCATTGATTTGTCTCATAATTCCTTATGCCCTTATGGAGAAGTGATCTAGCACATCTTAAATTGGATTTTGATGGTTATCTTAAATGGGGATACCTTACATAGGGTTGTGTTTTCTTTCTTGCATCACTCATGAATCAAATTTAGAACTTATAGGAGAAATGGGGCTTGTTGTAGCCAAGTTGGGGTAATATATAAACTTCTGAAGGAGTGGTTATTTCTCAACTAAACTATCCCTTTCTCCAGATCTAATTCCACGTACTAGCAATGATAGTATGGAAGATCAAAATTGGTCATATTGTTTCTTTGACTTGTTCATTTACATTTTCCTTCATTAGTTTTATGGTTCCATGATATTGTTGTGGATATATACATGGTTCTATGTTGACGTTGTGTAATCTTCTTCATATCCTCAAGGTATATGTGATGCTTGGAAGTATGAGCATTCTCCATAACCACTAATTTCTTAGTTTGGTCATGTATTATAGTGCATTGTATTCATTAAGCCTCATTTGGATGAAGTGACTTGTCTCATCGATGTATATTTTTCCAATGGAAAATTGGATGTCATAAATGCCATCATGAGATCTAGGATTTGTGTATTTTTCGTTGAGTCTAACATGATTATTAGAGAATTTGGTGAGGATAAAGAAACATTCATACACCTCTTTCTTAAAATATTAAGAATTTTGTTGGTTATGCTTCATTTATAACAGTGTTGAATTTGTGCAATCTCTTTCATATCCTCTAGGAATATGTGATGCTTGAAAGTATGGGCACTCTCTAGCAACACATATATCTTAGTTTGGTCATGTATTATATCTACATCGTGTTCATTAAGCCCCATTTTGATCGATTGTTGCAACTTCTCCAATATTTTTTATGCCATGATTATCATAAGAGATTTTCATTATCAATCACTTCCATCACATCAAAATCTAAAGAGGTTGTAATTTTGACACCATGAGTTGCATTTAAGGGTTGCATTAAAGGAGGGCTAACATCATAGAGGTTTAATGTGGCCCTTTATGTTGACCAATGAAAAAAATTAAAAAATGGTTATCTATACCAAATCTTTGCAATGTGGAATATATATACATTAGATCTTTTCATACAATAATTTCTTGCATTTTTTTGTACATTTTCCATTTTCTACACTTGGACTTCCTATTCTTATTTATAATTGTTATATTCACTTCCCACCAGAGTTCTCAAATACATCACTTTCTCGTCACCACCTTATAACAATGTACTTTTTGCACTTGACCCATGGTTGTCTCATCTTTCTTGCATCACTTGAGAACCAATTTGGAACTTATAGGAAAAATGAGGGTCACTGCAGCGATGTTGGGGTGATATATAACCTTTTGAAGTAGTGGGGCTTTCCCAATTGCACTACCCGCCTCCTTGAATACGAGTCCATGTAGTGGAAATCGTAGTATGAAAGACTAGTATTGGTCATATTCTTTCTTTGACTTGTTCGTTTAAAATTTCCCTCATTGGTTTTATGGTTCTATTATATTGCCATGGATATATAGATGGTCCTATGTTGAATTTGTGCAATCTCCTTCAAATCCTGCAAGCACATGTGATGCTTGGAAGTATGAGCATTCTCCACAACCAATGATCTCTTAGTTTGGTCATGTATTATATTGCATTGTGTTTATTAAGCTTCATTTGGATCAAGTGTCTTGTGTTCTCAATGTACATTTTTCCATAGGAATATTGAATATCATAAGTGGCTTTCTGTGATCTTGGATTTGTTTGTGAGTCTAGCCAAGGAAAATTTTAGGGGCGAAATTTAGCCCATGGGATATTTTTCGACCATTTTTTCCAAAAAACGATTTGCCAATTTGCGTTTTTTTCAAAGATGATTCACCCAAATTCCATGGGATAATGTTTTTTAATCTAAAAATCACCAAAATTATCCCAAAACTATATAATTCCTTAGATAGTTGATTTTTTTTTAATAAATTTGCTAAACATTTTATGGTTGCAAATTTAAGAATTAGTAAGATTCGGCAATCTTTCTACACTTTGAGAAAATTATGGATCCTTAAAATTTTCCTCGAGTCTAGCATGATTCTTATATAAATTAAAGAGAAAAAAAAATATATAAACCTCTTTCCTAAAATCTTAACCATTTTGTTGATTGTACTTTATTTATAATAATATTGAATTTGTACAATCTCCTTCATATATATGATGCTTGAAAGTATAGGCTTTCTCTAACAAAATATATTTCTTTAGTTTGGTTATAATATATATTATATATGCAATATGTTCATTAAGCCTCATTTTAATGAATTGTTATAACTTCTCAAAAATTTTGATATCATGATTATCATTATCAATCACTTCCATCACAACACACTCACAACAAAAGCTATAGAGATTATGATTTTGACACCATGAGTTGCATTGAAGAAGGTCTAACAATAGAGAGATTCAATGCAGCTCTTTCAGAACGTTTAAAAAAACAAGTCAAATTAGCACGAAAGGTGCTTATACCTGCCATTTAGAAATGTTGTAATGTATTAGTTATTTATTATCCAAAGTTAAAAAGTTGAAATAGTAATGAAAATTAATCTAAAAGTAGGAAAGAAGTGACACCTACTACAAATATGAATTGTATATTAAATCAGCCTTTATCATTTACAAAAGTAATTAAAACTTTATATATAGAAGTTAAATAAATTGTATTTTTAAAAGCTACTTGAAGTAACACCTAGCTCTTTAAACAATCCTAGCTCTTTAAACAATCACTATGTATTGAATATATTTTTTTTGAATTTAATAATTTTTTCTTTTTTGGTGGAAGAATCTGGAGTACATTTAAGATAGATCTAGGTTCCATAAATACGAATAAAAATAGAAAGAAGAAAGTCATAATAGATGGAAATGAACATAACAATCTAACCATTAAATTTAAGAATCTGAGATTTTAGAATTAGCTCCTGTATATAACTTCTGTATATAATATTTCAAATAGACACTCCAACAATCTTAAAAAAACACATATGAAAGCTCATATCTAAAAATTAACAACAAGATTTAGTAATATAATAGAAGTGTGATATGTAGAATCTTCAAACAAGATTTAGTAGTAGAGTAGAAGTGTGGTTTTGTAATTTATGTTAATACAATTTATAATTAATATGGTATCTATAGCTATGTTGTAATGGCTTAGTATTCAAATTATTTTATTTTTAAATAATAAATATTAATGATGAATGCATCATATCAAAATATAACATTGAATATATAAACTTTTGAATTATCAAATTTTGTAATTTTTACATAAATTAAAAAATATATAATTATGAATTATGTCTTTAATAATAAGATTAAGAAATAAGATAAATTTTTTTTCTATATTAAAATCTATGTAAAATATATAATTATGAATTATGTCTTTAATAATAATAATAAGAGATAAGAGGAATTATGTCCATTAATCTTTTGAAGATCACTTTGAGCAATTGTTTAAGTGTTGAAGGAGAAAGGCGGACTGGGGCTCGTGCTAGGGTTTCTGTGGTGCTACAGTTTTGGATTCTCTGCTGATAGAGAAGTGCCCTACAATGCTGGGTCCCCAGTAGCTTGCTGGTGGAATGCCCCAGGACAGATCCCCTGACGGGATGACTACCCATGAGCAGGAGAAGACCGTGTCTGGTGATGCCAACAAGGAGATCAGGGGAGTGCGGCGGCTGGCTCAGGGTGGCTACATGCCTAAATCACTTTTGATCCCGCCTATAACGGTTCGTGCAGAAAAGGTGAGAGAACGAGTAGAGAAGTGGAAGGAAACAACCCTAACTGGTAAGTTCATAGGTATATGGCCCAAGGAACGGGATCTGATTCGGTGGATCAAGCAAACCTGGAATCCAAAAGGTCAATATGGTCTCTATCTGGGTGCAAAGGGTTTTTTCACCATTATTTTTTTCAATGTAGAAGATTGGGATAGAGTGCTTGAAGGAGGGCCTTATTTCTTCTTTTCTGTGGGCTTATATCTCAAACCATGGAGAGAAAGATTTAACCCAGATACTGAGGCAGTCAAGATGGCACCAGTATGGATCAGGCTCTATGCATTACCATGTGAATTTTGGGATCTGGAAATCCTCCAAGATATTGGTAATGCCCTTGGGGAATTTGTCAAATTGGCAGATCGAACCCGACAGCTAAGATATACTGACTGTGCCAGGATCTGTGTCTATATGGACCTTTCTAAGGAGTTACCGGAGGCAATTACTTTGAACTATGAGGATGAGGAATGGGTCCAGACGCTGGACTATGAGCAGCTCCCATTTAGGTGTAGAACCTGTCATGAATATGGGCATTTCAACAGGAATTGTCCTCATAGCACATTAACGGCTTCACCCCCAGTTTCGTATCCTAAGGGTAGCAAAGATAAGGATGGCTTTACACAGGTAAAGAGCAGATGAAGACCTAAACCAGGAGAAGCTCAGAAGAAGGGTGGAAAAATAAAATGGAAAATGGTAAGACCACCCTAAATCCTTTCCAGATTTTGGAAGAGGTGGATGAGAATGGTGAAGAAAAGAAGAAAACGAAGGAGAACATGGGGGTGACCTCGAGTGAGGGAGAAAGTAGCAATATGGATGAGCTGGTTGCAAAACAACCGGAAGAGATGCATATTTCTCCACTGCCCCCCCCTACAGAGGATCTGTCGGTGATCATGGAAGACGATGGGGAGGAGGAAGTTGATCTGGGGGATCTGGATCTCGATGCGATTGAGAAGGAATGTGAGAAGAAGGAAAGAGGGTATGTCCCCAGACGACAGCTCGAACTTCTCCAAGAGGCCATCATCAAAACTAAAGTTTCTCAGAAATTGGGTATCAAGGTTGACCCCCAATCGGGGTTTAAACCTAAATCCTCCACTGAGGACCCAAAGAAAGGCAGGAAGTCAAACAAGCAACGAATTGCCGAGGTTGGGGTGAAGCTTATCGAATCTGGGTTGTATCCTACGATTAGGGCAGCTCTATCTGAAACCCCCAAAGTTTCCCAATGAAGATTGTGACATGGAATATCAGAGGGTGTAATCACCCTAGGAAAATCAGGACGTTATCTAGAAAAGTGAAGCTGGAGAGACCGGATGTTTTATTTCTACAGGAAACCAAATGCTCTCTGGAAGTAATGGAGAAAAATGTCCAAAAGATTTGGAAAGGTGTCGGCGTCATGGAAACAGATGCCATTGGCATGGCAGGAGGTATAGCAATCTTGTGGAACCCTAGATCTATCTTATTATCCAACTGGTGGGCCAATCGCTTTTCTCTTAGCCGTGATTTCCATATCATGGATTCTACTGTTAAGGGTTCCCTTGTCAATATCTATGGCCCTAGCATTGCCCCATTAAAAGATTCTTTCCTTCAGTTTCTGTCTCGTTTATCCCTTCAAGCTTCTGCGGGCTCTTGGATTTTGGGGGGAGACTTTAATTTGATTTCTTCTCTAGAGGAAAAAAAAGGCGGCCGTAGAACCTTGGACAGATTTCAAGAGAATTTTCAGGACATTCTTTCCCGGAATCAGTTGGTTGACATTGAAATTGGGAATGGTCGATTTACGTGGAACAACAAGCATGGGGGGTCCCATCTTGTTGCTTCCAGGCTAGACAAATTCCTGACATCAAAGGACATTGCACGCGTGATGGGGGAAGTCAACTCCTGTGTTCTTCCCAATGTTGGATCTGATCATTGGCCTGTGTCCCTTTCTTGGGATCTCTCCTCCAATAACTGCCCTAAGCCCTTTTGGTTTGAACAGTTCTGGTTGGATCACAAGGATTTTAAAGATTTGGTGGGGAAATGGTGGGAGGAATGCATCCCGCAGGATGGCTAAAAAATGTACCAGTTTCAGCAGAAACTCAAAATGCTCAAATCCAAGATTCGCTCTTGGAATAAGGAATATTTTGGGAACATTTTTTAGGATAAAAAGAAGCTAATTCTGGAGCTAGAAGTGATCCAGAAACAAGGGATGGAAGGTGGATGGAATGATGAGTTGAGGGAACGTGAACACACCTTGTTAGGGGCACTTGATGCGCGGGAAAGGCAAGAAGAAACTTACTGGAAACAAAAATCCAAAATTCAGTGGCTGCAAGAAGGAGACAGAAACACCAAGTTTTTCCATAACTCAGTAATTCAGAATAGACACAGATCCAAAATATTTAAACTTCTGAAGTCTGATGGAGGCATTGCTGAAACCAGGGAAGATATCGAAGGTGAACTCATCCAGCATTTTGAGACTGTTCTAAAGGAAGACAAACTTGATAGAAGCCCGGAAATTGCCCAGATCACTTCCCTTATCCCTTGCATTATCTCTCCTGAGCAGAATGAGATGCTAAATAAAGCCATCTCTCTTCAAGAGGTGGAGGAAGTTGTGCACCAAATGGATTTGGGTAAGGCCCCTGGCCCGGATGGTTTCACCACCAATTTCTTCTCCCACTTCTGGGACTTGATTAAGGTGGATGTGCACCAGCTGGTGGAAGAATCTTGAAGTTGTGGCGGAGTCCTGCGTGCTTTCAACGCTACCTTTTTGTCCCTTATCCCTAAGGAAGAAGGGGCAGATTCTCCTGGCAATTTTAGACCTATTGCCTTATGCAATGTTATCTACAAAATCATTTCGAAAGTCATAGCTAATAGATTGAAACCATTGCTCCCATCCCTTATCTCCCCCGAACAATCTGGCTTTCTTGAGGGGAGGCAAATTGTGGATGGGATCATTCTGGTTCATGAGACTCTGCACTCTCTCAAAGTTCTGAAGAAACCTGGGATGATGGTAAAACTTGATATTGCAAAAGCTTATGATAAACTAAGCTGGCAATACATGAGGGAAATGTTGCTTGCGTTTGCCTTTGACTTGGTCTGGGTTCATTGGATCATGAATCTTGTCTCTACTCCTTTCTTCTCTATTCTTCTCAATGGCTCCCCTTCTAAGCTACTGCAAGCCTCGTGTGGTATTAGACAAGGTGACTCTTTGTCTCCTTTCCTGTTTATCATAATGGTTGAGGGTCTCAGCAGACTTCTGAATCACAAAGTGGCCACTGGTGTTATCAAAGGGCTCAGACTTCATGATGGGGTGGATAGATTTCATGTCCCAAAGTTGGAATTGGGTCACAATGGCCTAATCACATTATCCATATTCATTAGAGTTTGTAAAATTGATGTTAAGGGTCAAATAATTACCAAGAAGGAAAATTACTAGTTTCCTAGGTTTGTGGTGGAAGCTTTGGGATTTGGAATAAGGGGGATAATAAATGATGTTTAGACATTAGAAGGGTTCAAGTATTTAATAAATAGAGTGAATAAAGAAATTCAAGAGAAATCCTAGGTGACAAATGGTTTTGGGGACATATGGAGGATGTGGGACCCACACTAGCTTGATTTTTCATAATACATGGTATCTCTCTTTTGCAAATTCGAATTAATGGGAATGTGAACACTCTTGGGTGAGTTGGTAAGTCATAGCACATGTCATTGAGCATATTAGGTCGAATTGGGAAGGATCGGTAACCTCCATGGAAGATAAAGAGTCAAAGTGGAAGTTTGTGGACACTTGGGTTAGATTCCCTAGCCCCTATGACACCAATGATGGAGCATCTATGACAACTATGACAAATTGCAGACCTGACCTCTGACATCTGACCACTATGACATGTCAACCCCAAAATAGGCTCAAGGAAGGCGAATTTGGGATTTGGAGAAGCCAAAGAGACTCAAAATCGAATTTGGGAGAAGATGGAAGGTTGGAACTAGGAGACAAGTGGCAAATGTGGAATATTTCCTAAATGGAAATCTATTGAATCTATTGAGAGGATTTCGACCCTTAGAAGGCTAATGTTGGTTATAAAATGTAGAAATGAAGTATGAGAATAGCTTTTGATCATATGTATAATTTGCAATTGCATTTGTGAAGAGGGAGAGCTAGTGGATGACTAGTTTCTTGCCTTAGCCAATTTCGAGGGTGAAAGATTCCCATCCAAGTTGGTAATTGGAAAGGCCATTCAGACCTTTTATTTGGAGCTTTAATGGAGTCTTTATTTTCAGGTGTAAGCTATAGGGAAGCTCATGGTTTCTTCTATTGCAGCTCACTCCTTCAACCATTTCCAGTTTTGATGGCATATTCTTGATCCTTGAGGGAGGGCGTTTTTGGTGAGCTATTGTACTCTTTGGGGAAGATTTTAATGCCCCATTTATTTTGTAATATGAATTAAATACTCTGTTCTTCATATCCAAAAAATTTCAGGTCGAAATTCCAAGTAGAAATGTATAAATCTCATTTTTAATGGAAGAACAATGCCATTTCCCCACTACCTTGTTGTGAGCCAATGTATTGATGATGATTTCGAATGAATGGATGATTCTCTGATATATTTGTGATCAATATACTGCCATGGATGTCTTCTACAAGTTTCATGTACTGTACTTGAGCATTTGATGCATTTTTACTCAGTTTAGTTGTATTGGGAGGTGAAATAGTGCCATTTCCCCCAAGGGTCGAATTGGGGATTTTTGCAGTTGAATGGGAGAGGGTGAGAACCGTTGTAATAATCAATTAATGGTGCATATGAGACTTTAATAAAATAATTAACAGATTACATACCTCTGTTCATAATTTTGAGTGGGTTTGGAGGCATTTGGGAAGCCATTTTCAGTACTTACCCCAGGGGGATTTGAACCCCAAATTACTAGTAAAATTGCATAATTGGTCCAGAATCTTAAGAGAGTTTGCAGAGGTCTTTTGGTGGACATATGTCATCCATAAACATCATATTCAAGTTCTAACATCATTCATACACATTCCTTGAAGATTTGAAGGCATTTGGAGTCAATTTGAGACCTAGAGACCAATACTAGTCAAAGGAAAATCACTAGTAAAGTTACCTACATTGATCAAAATTGAAAGAGGATTTGCAGAAGTATTTTAAAGGTCCAAAGGCATCCATGAAACACATATTTATGTTCTAATATCATTCATATACCTTCTCAAAAGATTTGGGATCATTTGGGGCAAATTTGGGACCTAGAGATCAAAACTAGTCAAAGGTCGAACTAGGGAAAAAAAGTGGAAAATTGCCATTTTAATAAAATTCCTAACAAGGGACATTACAATAGACAAACTCGTCAAAAATTTGTAGATGACACCATGTTAATGGGGAACCCTTCAGTCTAAGAAGCCAGAGGTTTTAAGAAGTGTCTGGATTTATTTGCTAAAGCATTCGGTTTGGAAGTTAACCCTCGAAAGTCTCAGGTGTTCTTTTTAAATACCCCAAGGGTTACTCAACTCAATATCATCAGGATCCTAGGATTTTCGATGGGATCCTTCCCCTCAAAGTACCTAGGGGCTCCTCTGACAGTGGGCTTAATTCGCTTGGCCTCCTGGCAAGCGCTGCTGGATAGAATGAAAAAGAGGCTAGCGAGTTGGACTGTGCGTCCCTTGAATTTTCCCTGCAGACTAACTCTTGTCAAGGCGGTTCTCCAATCCATGCCGGTTTATTTGTTTTCCATGCTCTCAGCTCCTAAGTCCGTGTTGAAGGCTATCCGAAGTATCTAAATATCATTCCTTTGGGGTTGTAAGGAATCAAAGGGGAAGTTTTCTCTGGTTGGCTGGGACAATATCTATAAACCAAAGGCAAATGGAGTTTTAGGCCTCAGAGATCCAGAGGCCCTAAGTGAAGTTTATGGTGCCAAAATCTGGTGGCGCTGGTGCACCCAACAGGGGGAACCTTGGGCTAAGTTGTGGCACATCAAATATGCTAAGGACAGGGAGATTGGGCAATTAGTTCGGTTTAATGAGGTTCATCAGGGTTCTCACATATGGGCAAAAGCTTTTGCAGCTCGAAGTCTGGTGCAGGACCACTGTTTTTGGGAAGTTCAAAATGGGAGGGAAGCAAATTTTTGGGATGACTACTGAAATCAGTTTCCAATTTTGGGCCTTGACCCATGCTGGCAGCTTACGAAGGAAACAGGTCTTGCTCTTGGAAAATCGAAAGTCTTCCATTACTGGGATATTTCTGTTATGGAAGGGCCTAGGGTTTGGCTAAAGGCAGAAGAATGGGATGATGCTTCGGAGGGGGCCTCTTTAGAAGAGTTTGACCAAATGATGAGGGACAGATTTATCCGACACAATGACTCAAGTGACAGACTTCGGTGGGGGCATTCACCTAAGGGTGCCTTTAATATTCGTGAAGCCTATAACTTACAAATTCGGGAGGAGGAGGAACCAAGGAAAGTTTGGTCAAAAGTCTGGCAAATGAACAAGTGGCCCAAAGTGGCGGTTTTATGCTGGATTGTGGTTTGGAAATGCATACTCACTAGTGAAAATTTGAGGAAAAAGGGTATCTGTGGTCCTTATAGGTGCCCTCTCTGCCTTCAAGCTGAGGAAAGCAGTGGTCATCTACTCGATTCCTGCCCTTTTGCTTCTACTTTCTGGGATCGTGGAAGTTCAATTTTCCGCAGATGTTATCGGGTGAGAGGCAATCCTGATATGTCTCTAGATTCCTGGGACCTTATAGCCTTCTCTAATCCCATCATTGGGATGTTATGGCACATCTTCCCGGGCATGGTCTTATGGGATCTATGGAAGGAACGCAATAACCGCATTTTTAGGAACAACATCAACAAGGAGGAAATTGTATGGGCCAACCTTCTCAGAAATATGGCGGAGACCATTCGCAGCCAGCAATGGACGGATAAAGATAAAGAAATTTCCATTGAAGATAAGCGAAATGCCGAAGGGTGGGGTCTAAAGAGTGCAGATTTGGAGGGTCTTTGCAGGAAATGTCTGGCACCTACGCCAATTGTACAGTCTCGATGGTCTCCTCCACCTCTTCGATGTTTCAAGATAAATTTCGACGGGGCGTCTCGTGGCAACCCAAGAGCAGCAGGGTTTGGGGGTGTTTGCAGGGATTGGACTGGTAAGATTATGAAAGTCTACTATGGTGCCATTGGCCATGATTCAAATAATTCTGCCGAGCTGGATGGGCTTATCCATGGGCTCAGTCTGGCTCTATCCGAATCGTGGCTACCACTGGTTCTGGAGGGAGATTCTCTTATCATCGTAAATATGGCAAGGAAAATATCCTTTGGCAAAACCCCGGAACATGTCTCGTCTAGCTGGCGATTATTGGCCAAGCTGGAACATCTTAGATCTCTTATGGTCAATCAACCTGCCATTTCTTTTTCCCATGTAAAAAGAGCGGCCCATAAGGTGGCGAACCACCTAGCTAATCATGGAATTGACACTGGATTGCCGTTTAGGTTCTGTAAACCGGATGATTTCACCGAGGATGAATGGGGCCAGATGTGCTGCCATTTGGCATTGAATGACTCTGCAGGAGCGAGTGTGGTGATGTCTGATGACAGGACCTCAACCCACCGCGGAGCTGACGACGTGGCAGGTTTTGTTCGGGATTCTCGTGCCGGGCTACATCAGCACCAATTGCACTTGGAGTATTAATTGTTTCATCAATGAACGATATGAATTGGTACGCCCGAGATAGGGATTTGTACGATGATATGATCAATAAGACCCGCGGTACTCCTCATTCTTGTCCTTTCCTCAGCTCTGAGATTTTGACGGTCCTCTGGATGATGTCGTTCTGGTATTGCCTCGAGATTTGCCATCTTTTTTTGGGTGTTGTCTTCTTTTGCCTTTTCCCTATTAAAATCCATGCCAGGTCCTGTTCCTCCCCTATTCCTTTTCTTTGTTGGCGGTTTAGTTGGTGTGGTGTCTACGGGGTTGAGTTCTGCGGAAGTTTTCATAATTTCTTTCCCAGCTGCAAGTTTGGTTTCCCCTGCTTCCTTTCTCTTATGGCTCCAAAGCGGAAATTCCCTGTGGAAGAGATGGGGGGATCGTTGGGGACCCTGGGTTCTCAGTCTGGCAGAACAACCCGTGCTTCTGCCCGGACGCACCTGCGTGAGGAGGCGGAATTCCATCGAAAACACATCCCTCGGTCGATTCAGGAGGAGCTTGGGGGGATGGAAAAGGACCTATGGACCGAGGTTAAGGAGTTGTCGATGGACAAAATCCGTAGGGACACCGAGGACTGGATCCTCGACCTGGGAACGACCACTGGCAGAGCTTTGCTCTATGAGAGGTTGCTTATGAACTACTGGGTTACCAAAAATTTGATGGCTAACATCCTCATGGACGCGTTCAATAAGCGGCGCGGGGATGAAGAACCAGTCCGCTCTTGGAAAATGCATAACCTTGACTGTAGAGTCATGCATTCGAAAGTGGATGCTATGGCCAAAAAGATGGGTATCACCTTTGTTGTTCAAGGTGACAGCAGTGGAGATGGGGGTGGTTGCAGCCAAGTTGATACCCCGCGGCGACAGGAGGAGTTCTCGGAAGCTGGTCAGTCTCAGCCCATCACTTCCAGTCCGAGCCCGGTTGCTGCTGATCGCTGCCTGAAAATTATCACCCTAGACTAAGGTGCATTTCGTCAATTTTTGGTTTTATGGCAAGGCAGCCATGGAAGCTGTGACGGTGTTTAGTTTTTATATGCATGTTGCTTTTTATGGTAGCATAGGTAGTGAACTTGAGTCAAAACTGTGTTTTCCTGTTATCTCGGACATGGTTATCTCCTGTTTGGCATCTAAGCTGGGAGTTTTTGATTTCCCAAGACCTTTTAAGGAACTGGAAGGGGGGACCCTGTTTGACCTCTGTTGGTCGGGGTCACCTCTGTCAAGGCTGAATAGTTCTGTATCTTTCATGAACTCGTAATATATATAGTTTTTTATTTACAAAAAAAAAGAAAAAAAAGAAAAGAAAAGAGATAAGATAATGTTTTTTTCTAACCACCACCCTACCACCCATATTTGATTTTCAAAACATCAATATCTTCTATGGAATTTGCTTTTGGTCTTCACTTGTTTTCTTTGGCCTCTGTACTGCTTCATATCTTCATTTTAAAACTTCAGAGACAGTCCTCTTCGAACACAAGATTTTTTTTATATAATCAGTGAAGAGGTGTAAAAATAAATCATCGTGACTCTTCGGATTTTGGAGGGATGGAGTACAGAATACTAGGGTTTTTCAGCTTTTTTGCAGGATTTCCTGATCTTGATGGTTGATAGAAGGAGTGGGTGGCCTACGACGACTTGGAGTACAGCCGATTTTCATAATCGGTCTAGTACCAACCAAGGTTAAAAAAAGTGGGAATAATCTTTAAAAGTCGTAGGTTAACTATCCAACTATCAACTTGATTTTTTGGGTTTCCTGCAGTTAGCATTAGTTCTGGTGTTTTCTCCATCTTCTGGCCAGATTTGGCATTTCTAGTACCATTCTCGGGTTCTTCATCACTATATTTGGTTTTTTCCTTTAGATCGGAGTTGGGTCCCTTCTATCTTTAGGGCCCTCCATCTTTTTTGGCGTTTTTTTGACAAATAGTGGCCCGGGAGCCAATACCCCTTGCACTGGCATCTGTCCACTTTTTCTTGACTTTCTACCGGCAGCTGGGGGTCCCATTACTATTCTGGCAGGTGTATTCATTATGGGGGAGTCCTCCATGTCCCCAAACCCTCCCGTTAATCATTCATCGACTACGCTGGGAGATTTTCATGACAGAGATGGGGTTTCTGGTCCTTCATACGACAAGCTGCGTGGTTCGAAAGCCAGATCCAGGAGGCTTTTGAAGACCTTTAAAGCCAGAGCTGATGTCGCTCGCTATGACATTGATGAGAATTACAACCTAGATAAAATCGGCATCCTGGCTGAGCGGGCATTGGTGGGTAGGCTGGAGTTTACCTCAGGCAATAAGGCTGAAATCACGGATTGGGTTTCCAAGCATTGGTTGCCTATTACTGGGATGGCCCCTCGGATAAATCTACTCTTGAATAGGTGGATACTGTTCACCTTTTCTGATGCTTCTCACGTCGACAATATTTTGTTTGGTAATTGGATATTTAAGCAGGGTTCTCTATACATCAAGAGATGGCACCTAAATTTTGATCCTCTACATGAGTATCAACCTATCAGGCACCTCTGGATGATTATTCCAGGCTTACCTATCGTGCTTTGGACAGAAGACATCCTCATGGGTATTGCTAATGCCATCGGGAGATTTGTTCGTCTGGATAAACAAAATCTTCATGGCATTGACCGCCGATACACCAAAGTCATGGTAGAATTGGATACGCGGAGAGGTCTACCGGCCGAGATTGAAATTGCCTAGGGACCTAAAGTATGGAAGCAGACCCTCGATTACTACAAAATCCCTTTTCGTTGCTATTCTTGCAAGCAACTTGGCAATGTACGTGTTGCTTGTCCCTCCAGTTATAAGCATAGAATCTCACCACCTTTGGAGAATTTCTCGCCTAGGGTTTGTCACCGGCTGCCTTCTTTGGATCATTCGGGTAAGTTACTTTTCAATAACCCTCTTAATTTTCCAGAACTTACTCCAGACGACCTTGTTTTTATTGAAAGTTCTGAAAAAATCCTTGATAGTCGAATTTCCAAGGGCGAAATCCAGATGAGACATGACTTGATTACGGGGTTACCTATTGCTAACTCATTGAACAAGATCCCCTATCCAAAAGCTAGCCGTAAACTTTTTGATGATTCTATAGCTGAAGTACCTGGCTTAGGGCTCCCCTCGCCTCGATCTGCTGAGGATGTTACAAACCCTCTACTTGACAAATCTCCACCATTTAACTCTATGATACAACAACCTTCACAACCTGATTGCTTGAAACCGATTTCAGTTTCTTCCACTACTTTTTTCGGGAATTTGGGGTGTGATGAGTCTCATAAAAATATTAATTGCTCAGTAGACACTTCCTCTTTGGGTGATAATGCTATTTTAGCTGAATCTGGCTATCTACTTTTGGCTGCTGGTGAGGAATTTCCTCCTTTACCATCCTTCTCTAAAAATCCGGGGAGTGGGTCAACGGCTAGACCAGTACATTCTCTACAATTTCATAATGTTACAATTAGATAGGGTAATAAGAAAAAACACATAGATAAGAATGCATCGATATCAGCCTCATACATTCCGATTTCTCAAAGACTAGAGGAGGTTGATAATTCTGTTCCTATTTCAGCTGTGCGGCTTAGAGCTTCGTCCCCCATTTCGTCTGGTATCTAATGTCTTTGTTGTCTCTGAATGTGCGAGGACTGGCTAAGGTGTCTAGGGCACAGGCTTTAGCCAACCTCATCAGTTCTACTGTCCCTGCTCTTATTTTATTACAAGAAACCATGTGTGATAAAACCCTAGCTATTCACAAGCTTTGTAAGTTGTTACCTAATTGGGAGGTGTTTGCTGTTAGCTCCTGTGGCTTATCTGGGGGATTAGTCGTGGCATGGGATCCTAATATATTTGATTTTAAGGCCTTTCTGACACCTTGGGGAATTTTTCTAAAAGGATCTTGCTGCGGCAATAAGCATACCCTGTCTATTCTCAATTGCTATGCTCCCTATAGGGAGAGACAGACTTTTTGGTCATCCCTCTAGGATTCTGGTCTTATGAATTTGGACGACTTGATTATTGCAGGTGATCTCAATTTTACTTGTCATGCCTCTGAAATTTGGGGAGCTTCTGCTAGATTGGATGAATTAGCTGATTTTTTTACTCAGTTATTAGAGCACTCTGATTTGGTGGATGTCAAACCACATAAATTGTCCCCTACCTGGACTAATGGAAGGTTTGGTAATGACGGGGTTCATAAACGCCTGGATCGATTCCTCGTCAGCTCTGAGTTGTTGAAAATCTTCCAGAATTACAAATCTTGGGTATTTGATCATAAGTTTTCGGACCATTGGCCCATTATCCTCCAGCTTGATATTTTGGGTCAAAAAATGGCTTCGCCTTTCAAGTTCAATTCCAGTTGGCTGGAAGATAACTCCTTTTGCAACATGGTTAGGAATTTTTGGATCAACTGGGATGTTTCAGGTACTAATCCGATTGTGATATTCTGTCATAAGCTAAAGGATTTAAAAGAGGCGGTGACCAAATGGATAAAAGAAAAGAAAATGGCAGATAGAAAGGAATTATGATATCTGGAACAGAAACTACAGGAAGCTATCTCAACAAATATTCATAGCTCTTTATCAGTTGTTGGTTTTGAGATCATGAGACAGACTGAAAAGAAGAAAGAAGAGTTACTTATTCAAGCTGAAAAAGAATGGAGACTGAAAAGTCGAGCCACTTGGATGTCCTTTGGTGACAAGAATACTAAATTCTTCCACTCTTTTGCTTCGGCCAGAAGGAACTCGAAACATATCTGGGAAATTGAAGATGATAGAGGAAATCTTTTTTCTGGACTTGAAAATATAAAATCTGAAGCTGCATCCTTCTTTGGGCATATCTATAGTGATTCTCGGGATTGCTGTCTAGCAGAGCAGATCAAAATTGCCTCCCTATTCCCTCGTTTTTTCAATGAGCATGAGGCTGAAAGCATACAATCTGAGGTCACTTTGGAAGAAATTGAACAAACGCTGAAAATCTTTGCTAAGGAAAAAAGCCCCGGGCCTGATGGGTGGCCGATGGAGCTGTATCTTCATTTTTTTTATCTAATGGGGAATGAGCTTAAAGAATTGGTGAACTTTTCTAGACTTCAATGGATACATCCCTGGTGGTTTAAATTCTACCTTTGTTACGCTCATTCCCAAAAAGGATAAGCCAAAACATTTTGGTGATTATCGTCCGATTGCTCTTTGTAACTTGCTATACAAACTCATCTCTAAAATTATTGCAGATCGATTAAAGTCTATTCTATCACAACATGTTTCTTTAGAGCAATTTGGATTTCTGGCTGGGAGGCAGATTCATGATGCTATAGGCATCTCACAGGAGTTGATTCATAGTATTAAGATATATAAGAAGAAAGCTCTGCTTCTCAAGATGGATCTGGAAAAAGCATATGACAGGGTTAACTGGTCTTTCCTCAGACTGATTCTCATCAAAATCGGTGTGCCTCCTTTGATCATTAAGTGGATAATGGCATGTATAACCTCCATGAACATCTCTGTGCTTGTAAATGGGAGTCCATCTGAATTTTTTAGATGCACCAGGGGAATTCGAAAAGGGTGTCCACTTTCTCCCCTGCTATTTATTCTTGTCATGGATGGTTTCAACAGAATGATCAATCAAGCATTATTGGGTGGTCAGATTAAAGGAATTAAGATAAAAAGAGACTGTGTGATTACTCATATATTATTTGCTGATGATGTTCTAGTGGCAGGTGTTGACACTATTGAGGAATGGGTTATTTATAAAGAAATCTTACAGGCTTTCTGCAGTGCTTCAGGTATGAAGGTCATCACAGGAAAATCTAATTTTTATCATTTATCTTCTGATGATGGGCATCTTAGTGACATTACAGCGATTCTTCCATATAAGTGCTGTCTTTTGGATCATGGCTTTAAATATCTAGGATATTATCTTAAGCCAAACAACTATCAAACTAAGGACTGGTATTGGCTGCTGAGAAAATTTGAGGCCCGAATTGCCCATTGGTCTTTCAGGTATTTGTCCAAAGGGGGCAAGCTCATTCTTCTGAAGTTTGTTCTTTGTAGTATACCAGTCTACTGGTTCTCTTTGCTGGAAGTACCAGCATCCATAATTAAGACCATAAATAGATATTGCTACAATTTCCTCTGGTTTGGGATGGAAAACAGTGAAAAAATCTCCATGGTTGCTGCTGATGCTATTGCTAGACCTATTAGATTCGGTGGTTGGGGTATAAAAGATTTACGCACTTTCAATAATGCCCTGAGACTCAAAAGTCTTTGGAGAAGCCTGTTTGGAAGTACTCTTTGGTCTAGACTCATTCATTGCAAGTACATTGATATGGATGTCTTCTGCTGGATCAGAAACCCAAAATTAATTAGCTGGAACTTCTCACCTTTGTGGTGGGGTTTCATGAAGATTTTCCATTGGATCAAAGTTGACCTTGCGTGGCAGGTGGGAACAGGTGCTCTGATTCATGTCAGGATTGACCCTATCTTAGGTATGGAAGATAACTACACCCTTCCAGATGCTATCACACAATATCTTCATATCCTTGGTATGACTACATTGAATAAAATTCATCTGCACAGCTTAAGTCTTGATTATAATTCTAAGTGGATGTCTTCAAGGGATCTGGGTCTTTCTGGATATTTAGCCCGATCTTGGGATGCTTACACCACAAATTTAAATTCTGCGGTTGTTTGCCTGAATCATGAGCCTGATCATCTAGTTTGGGGAGGAAACCCTGCTACTGGGCACGTTACTGCTAAATCTGCATATTCCAGAATTATACAAGAAAAATACATTTATCCTCAGGATTGGTGGTATAAGAGGCTTTGGCATTGGCCTCTTCCTGCAAAGCTTAAATGTTTCTGTTGGTTATTGATTCAAGATAGATTGAAGACATGGGAAAATTTGTGTAAACGGGGTTGGAGTGGTCCAAGCATATGTATTCTGTGTTAAAAAAAAGCTGAAACTAAGCAACATCTATTTGTCCAGTGTGAGTTCACTTGCAAAATCTGGGATGTGATCTCGTCTTCTTTGAACATTACACAGTGCTGGGATGCTGGATATTTTAACCAGTCCTTACTGAATTGGTATAGACATTGCAGACAACATTTCTATGTTGCTATCTGTATTCCTTGGGCAATTTGGTACTCACGAAACTGCGCTATCTTTCAGAATCAAGCTCCTGATGTTCTTCAATGTAGTATGGCTGCTTTAAATATGAATGCTTCTTGTAAGGATGATGATCACAGCTTAAAGACAGACAGGATCAGCGTTTTCAGATTTAAAGTGGATCAGCCTATTCTATTTTTTGATGGTGCTTCTCAACATGGTTTAAGTGCTGTGGGAGGTGTTATATATTTAAATGAGACTCATTACTTCTCTTTTAGACTCAACTGTGGTGCTGGATCTAACATGAAAGCAGAGCTAATGGCCCTTTGGTGCGTTCTCAAAGTTGCTAACATCTTTGGATTGGTCAATATCAAGGTATTCGGTGACTCCAGGGTTACCATCAAATGGGCTGCTAGTGAATTCAAGCTCAACGTTCTGAATTTACGTCATTGGGCACTCCAGACACGATTGGAGATGTCAAAGCAGCAGAATATTATTTTTGAACATATATTTAGAGAACATAATTCTCTTGCTGATAAACTCTCTAAACAAGCGATAGCTGGCATTGAAGGGCAGCTGATTTGGGAGGAATGGTTTGATTGTTGTCTACTGGACTGTGGGTCCATCTACTTTTTTGACTGAATCTTGATGTAATCTCCGGAATTTTGTTCTGCTGGGTAGTTGTTTTACTCATTTTGCATATATGTAGAACATCATGATCTGATGAATATTGCAGATAGTGCCAAACTGGTCATATTTTGTGACCATAGAATAGATCTTGAACAGGCTGGCTGTGTAAGAGCTATAATATATGATTCGACTGTAGAATCATGATCTTCATTGTACTATTTGATTCATTTTGAATATCAATAGTAGTTTTTTTTTCGCTGGAAAAAGATAATGTTTTTTTCTATATTAAAATCACAACACTTTTCAAGTTATAGTTTTAACTAACTTTAAAAATATTTTATTTGTTGTTATTATTTAAGTTAGAATCTATTTTAATCATTATTATCATAATTATTATTATAGTTTTATAAATTTATCAATTTTTGAAAATTTTAAAATATTTTTGGTTATCTAAATTAAAATCTATTAAATCATCATTGTAAAATTTGAAACAATTAAAACTCCTCACATTTCAAAAAAATACCATTTAAAAATATTATTCAAGTTTAAAATGATTGAAAATTCAATTAACATGCTTCGAGGCTAATATAGATATTGATGGAACTGAATGCCCACATCTTACACTTTGGAAATATCATATATTACATAAAAGATTCCCACCTTTGTAAATTTTAGAAATATCATATATTACACCCCCCCCTTTCCTTCTCTATCTGCAAATTAGCAATGTAAAGGGAGGATTGGAGCTTTAATTCCTTTCCTCTTATATGCACAAGTACGTAATTAATTTTCAGGACATGGGAGGTTTCATAATCCACACTGTCTTCACTAGTCGTATTTATAGATGAACAAAATCCAAGTGGATATAATCTGCTAATCCATTGTACTGTTCACATGCCATAATCGTAATAACAATAACTACGGCTATCTACTATCACTCTCGTATCATATTCGATAATTTAATTAATCCACTGAAACGACAGATATTTTTAAAACAAATACCGACTAAAGTAGTGGTGTCTCGAGATACATGTGAACGATCCTCACATGATATGACCGGACGAAGGACAAGACAGATGTCAAATAATTTTTTTATTTTTTTTGACAATTTCACATTCCACCAGGGATAAATTGTCAATTCATTAGTTTTAGCCAATAATAAAATAAGAATTTTGATTTCAAATATTAAAAAAATAATTTTTAATTTCAAAATATTAAATTTAATATAAAATTATTTCCAAACATTTGAAAATAGTATAGTTCTTTTTGCAAAAAGTAAAAATAATTGAAAATAAAAAATCCTAACCGATTGCTATATACCTGCCTTAGCAGATATAATAAAATAAGTTATTTAAGTATATCAAATCTCTACAATGTGGATTATATATACATTATATCTTTTCTTAATGGGGATATGGAGTCCTTTATTCTGACAACTATATAAATGTTATTTTTACAACGTGGAATAGATATACATTATATTTATAACATAATTGTCTATATTTTTTCACATTTTTCATTTTATATATTTGACCTTTAATTTTTTGTGTATTCACTTCCCACCTAAATTTTAATATACATCATTTCATAAGTACTTTTTGTACTTTTAAGAACAATTGTTGGTATTAGATATATTAAAAAACCACATTCAAACAAATCTAACAACATCATTAAGATAGGTAGTGTAATGCACTTCTTTACTCAATTTATAAATCATTTTATTAATTTTAATGTTAGGTACTGTACAACATACATAACTAGGGAGAAGACAGTACTATAATGTACTTGTTTACTCAATTTATAAAGGTGACAAATGTCACACGAAACCATTCATCGCCAGTCTCCGTTTTCTACTTTGGCAAAGCCTGTCAATAATTCTCTTTGTGATTTCAATCGTTTAGGCGTAGCTGGGAATTTGGCTTGGCCCACGATCTGTAATTTGGTAGTTGAGAATTTGTATGGGTTGTCTCTGATCTGTTTTAAGTAAAAACTCCTAAGTTTAGATAAAAATCGTATTGCCTAATCTTAATCTTAGGAATATAAATACTAGTTACTATAAGTGATTCAAAAAAGTACTTTATGTATAATTTTCATGTTTTTAAAATTATTTATAAAAAAAATTTCTTCTACATTTTGAAATAAAATTATTCACATCCAATTTTAAGTTACATCAATGGTCACTCATTGGTCCCAATAAAAAATACGCTAAAACACATCAAGACTAGATAATTTGGAACTTTGTGGTTGACATGGCATCATGGTTAGATAGAGAACACGCCAAAGTATATGTGATAAAAGTTTGGAGGAAAAAAAGCTTGGAGAATTAAGTTACACAAAATGGGTAAAAAAGATGCACCACTATTGGCTCCTTTCCCATAGCTCAGCCCCCTTCCACTCTTCTTGACATTGTTTCCTTGATATTATGGAATAAGATCTCCGAAGATGTTTTTTTTCAAATTAAACTAATATGCTGGTAGTAAAAATTTATTCTTCTAGCTCCCATTGTTGAGGATCATGCACACTATTCAAGTCTATTTTCCCTATTCTTTTTTCTAAATTGCATTCCAACGAGCATACTAGTTGAATATTGTTGGAGATTTTGACAAAGTGAATTATTTGATGTTGAAGGGATCGGTACCCTTTGTTCCAAATCCTTCTTCTTAGTCCCCTTCCAAAAAGAGAAATGAAGTAAGGTCCAAAGTAGTGGTAGAGGGGTTGACACCATAGTCATCACTATATTAATATTTATGGCATACCCCTAAGAGGGCATGAAGAGTTAACTGCTAATTGATCTTATTAACAAGCCTTGATCCCAATGAAATCTTTTTTAGTTCCACCCAATTATATCTTTGATAGTGATTCTTTGGTTGATACTAGAGTCATCACTATATTAATATTTATGACATACCCCTAAGAGGGAATGAAGAGGTAACTGTTATGATATGATCTACCAGCCTTGGTCCCATTCAAACCTTTTTGTAGTTCCACCCAATTATATCTTGATAGTGATTCCTTTCACTAGGATAGTTTGATATTCTTCCATTTTTTAATCCTATTGTGCCTACTTTCCAACACATTTTATCATAATTTTTTTTTGTCTATTCAACATAAATACTTAATTGGGTAAATGTTGTAAATCCAACATCTTACCTATCCCTAAAACTAGGCCAATAACTTACCCAAGTCATTTCTAATCTTTGAAAGAGACTTATGGCTCCAATATTCAAGAGCAAGGTTGGTCATTCTTACACAAAGTATGACCTCTAATAATGACTATAAAGTTGGGTTAAAACCTAATTAACATTGTAAAAGAGACCAACTTTGCCCATAATCTAACAAATCTTACTGCATACTTATTAGATATCCATGCATGGAGATTTTTTTATCAGCAACCCTAAGCCATTAAATTTGTATATCATTTTGTGTTTCAAATATAAACCACTTTCACCTTGACTAATGTAGGACAAATCTTCAATATTGGCACCAAGGTTGCCTCATCCCTGGAGAAGGACATGATGAGAGTTGTTGTAGAGGGACGTGATAACATATTTGATCTTTAACCAACATTGTTAACATTATTCAAGGATAATTTATAGCTCATAAGAGTATCTTTAAAATTTATTCTTCTAGCTCCCATTGTTGAGGATCATGCACACTAATCAATTCTATTTTTCTCCATTCTTTTTCTAAATTTCATTCCAACTAACACAGTGGTTGAAGATTGTTGGAGATTTTGACAATGTGAATTATTTTGCATCATCTATTCATGTTGAAGGGACCGGTCCCCTTTGTTCCAAATTACACCTCTTAGTCCTCTTCCCAAAATAGAAATTAAGTAAGGTCCAAAGTAGTGGTAGATGGGTTGACACTAAAGTCATCACTATATTAATATTTATGACATACCCCTAAGAGGGCACGGAGAGGTAACTGCTATGATTTGATCTACAAGCCTTGGTCTCATTCAAACCTTTGTTGGTTCCACCCAATTATATCTTGATAAGTAAGGTCCAAAGCAGCGGTAGAGGAGTTGACACCATAGTCATCACTACATTACTATTTATGGCATGCTCCTAATTAAAGGGCATGAAGAAGTGACTGATATGATCTGATCTACAAGCATTGGTCACATTAAGTTCTACTTAACTATATCTTGATAGTGATTATTTTCACTAGGATAGTTTAATATTCTTCCACCCTAAGCCATTAAATTTGTATATCATTTTTTCTTCCAAATATAAACCTTTTTCACCTTGACTAATGTAGGACCAATCTTCAATATTGGCACCAAGGTTGCCTCATCCATGGAGAAGGACGTGCTGAGAGTTATTGTAGAGGGACGTGGGGTGCATGGTGTATGGATGATCCATGGTTAACAATGTTAACATCATCCGAGGACAATTTATAGCTTAGAAGAGTATCTTCAAAATGCATTGGTTTACGTTGGAAAACCTTGTCAAACAAGGAACCCTTTGATGATGTAGAGGATGAGGCCAACCCTCCTTTTTGAGAGACAACACCATTTTGTGAGGAGACTACTTCATACCCATTTATGAAAATCGAGATGTGGACTTGTGTGGGAATGAAGCCCTCACCACTTGATATGGGAAACCCTTATAGAGCATGAATCGTGCATCCTAAGAGAAACCCATTTCCCGTGTCTACTAAAACAATGATTTTTAATGATTTCATGAAGATATTTTTGGGGTCTGTTTAGAACTTGGAGAAAGGAAGCCAGAGAGAAAGATAAGAGAGATGATGATGAGATGGTGGTGCATTTTGAAAACTTTGCAAAGCAGGTTAAGTTGTAATTAAATTTCTATATTTGCACAAGTTCAAACCTATAGTTGATGATAAACTTTTTATAATTGCAATCATTACTTAATTATAGATAATAATTGTTTCGTCTCTTAAACTTCAATAACAAACCCATTACACCATTTATACATTTAGAATGGATTTCTTATATCTGTGTATTCATCATTTACACTTCTAGATTGGACACAATTACCATTCAAAGCCAGTTACACCACTTTTTTAACATCTTTAGAACAATTATATATTAATATAATCTTTGTATTTGGCATTTACACTTCAACATTGATCAGAGAATCACCATTCAGGGTTATACAAACCTTGTCCCTCTAACGTTTTACTTTGACATTGTCCAAATAACATGGTAAAAGTGTATATGACATTGTAAGATAACGAACTTGACAATGTAGAGAAACATTGAATTACCGTGTTTTCTTTTAAAAGGAACTTTCTTTTATTTTATTCTACAGATAAATTTGTATTTTTTTAATTGTAGTTAAATTTCTTTCAATAAAAACTCATTTAAATTATTTTTAGGTCTAGTTTAAAGGGGTCTAATAAAAATATAATTCAAAAATTACTTTTTAAAAGACATATAAAATTTTAAATTTTAAATTTGCATCTTAAAAGGTTTTTTAACTTGTAATATACTTAACTTTTATGATGTTCTAAAACATCTTTAATATGATGCATAGATTTTTGTCAGCAAATTCAACAAGTTATTGTCACCAAACTCAACAAGTTATATTTTGGAAACTTTTGGAAACTCTTTTGATGTATTTTTTAAGTATATCAGTTAGTCTTTACCGGCTGTATTTTTATTTTTCTTATATACATTCTACTATTATTCTCTTTGAACTATTGGTTTTGTTCTTATACTTCTTTGGAGGATGGTCATATCTTGGTTTCCCTTTGATTTCGCCACTGTCGTTGGAATCTTGGAATAGATTCGGAATTGGGTATCAAGTAATTCCACTATTGTATGTATTTGCTGGTCATATGCACCTTCTGTACTTCTTATACTTTATTAATAAAGTATAGCTTTTTTCTTGTGAAAAAAAAACTCAACAAATTATATGAGCTATTCAAATGTTTACGCTAAACTGAGATTGTACTTACACTTTATCTTTTTATATGTAGAACAACATGTCATTATGTGCACCTTATCCTCAATTTCTCCTTCTTTACAAAGTAAGTATGAAGGACAAATAATATTATAAATTTTCCATCACATTTTCAACAATGCATATGTATCACAATACCTAAGTCAGAGTACTCCATTGTTATTATTTCTTCAATATTAAATGAAATAATATCTAGATTCTCTTTAGCTCTTATTTATTTAGTAGTATAATGTACTATTTCATGACAATAAATAAATGAAATAATATCTAGATTCTCTTTAGCTCTTATTTATTCAGTAGTATAATGTACTATTCCATGACAATAAATACATCATATAGCTCATGTCAATATAATCCTACCATAGTGTTCAATGTATCTATGATTTTAAGTTTCACTTAATGAAAAATGGAAAAAATATTTTCTTGAATCTCCACTTAAAATCATGTGTTATGAACATTGTTGATCCTTGTCAATCCATTGAAAGTGTTTACACCATGCTTGGGGTGTTTCATGTGATATGGGGTGCATGGTGTATGGATGATCCATGGTTGTTTTGTGATGGACATGCACACATGGAGGCAACTTGCTTGTTCGCTTCTAGACCTTGCATGGTTTCTTATGTTGTCACGTCCCCTCCCATTATACCAGTGCAATCGAGAGGATCATGATGCTAAACCGGGCATCTAGCCCCATGAACTTACTAAATAAGCATTCACATAATATAAAAGAACATATGGAAATGTATAATTTATAAGAAAAACACAGCGGAAGTAATATCAATTACACATTCATCATACATTCAAGATATTCATCAAATAAATAAATGCAAAGTTAACACAAGAGAGTACTTATCTTATAACAAGTAGTCCCAAGCAACTGGCTATGCAACTGCAACGTTCCACCCAACCATAGGCTAGTTGTGCTTATCAACCTCTTGATAAAACTGCCACCCCCAAGTTGAGCATGATTTCTACAAGGAACCAGGGAACAACAGACTCACACATAGCCAAGCATACACCAAAATGAGCCAAGCCAATCTACAATTGGGTTTATCAGGCTACTAGGAAATGGAAAGGAAGAATTGCTAAGCTAGTGAGCTCAACCACAGAGCTATGGATACCCCTCCCAGATCTATTCAGCTTGGAACTCACAATGCCTACACACCCAACGCAAGGAAGTATTCTCTTCACTGCCACACAGTCCCTCAAGCCATACCTTCCTTTCTAGTGCTCTCACGGTGTGCATAGAAAAGTAGCCAAAGCCCTCTTGATCTTCTGGAGAGTTTACTCCCTTCACTAGGTTTATCAAGCCAATTCTGTCCACTACCACTCCAAGTTTCTTGCTCACAGATTCAAAGCAAAACAGGGATGCATATAACAGCTGAACCACAATTATTGGGCATGATAAAAACGTTTTTACAGTGAGATGCCCAAGGATGGGGTTTCTACCAGTCCAGAAAAACGTGGGAAGACCCAAAAACGAAATGGCAATTGGGGATTCAACCCTGGAGAGCAAAAACCGTTTTCAGGAAAACGCCCATGGGTATTTTGGGGCAAAAACGACCTTTATAAACCCCCAAAATGTGACTCTCTTTCTCCCAGCCACTATGCAACACAAAACCGAACTCCCAGCTATGGAAAATGAAGGAAATTGGTGAAAAGCGTGATGAGGAAAGACCCAGTTGTTCAGACTGCGTGAGAGATGAAAGACTATCTGTTTAGAATGGCTTTGGGCACCATTTTGTGGGTGTTTTCTTGCCCAAGAAGCAAAAATACGAATTCCCAGGTTGATGGCTTGCCCATACACGAAATTCGCTGCCATACCTCTTCATTCCCAAGGCATTAACTGCCTCAACCAATTTCTGGAAGAATTAAATGATTGGGTCCATAACCCAAAATGGGTAGTTGGTGGTTTATGGGTTTTGCTCATTGACACATGGATTAACACTATTGGCTCAAGGGTTTGAATAATTTCCCTCCCTATTCCTTGTAGAATCATGCCCCCATCTCTTTTGTTACATTGCATAGCTAGTTGTGGGTTTTTCATTAAAAATTCGTAATTACATGATGTCTTATTTACATTGTGCCTATCTAGCACAAGAACCATAGGCATCTATTTCTTTAATTGATGATACATAAAACGTTAAATCAATGGTGGGGCCTTGGCCTTGAGCTCCTCATCATGATTAAATAACAATATTTACATCATTTACGATTTAAATGCGAAGGGGGTCAAAATGGGGACATGACATTTTCCTCCCCTTACATTAGCATTGTCCTCAGTGCTCATCAAAATTGAACAAAAATGGATATGCCACCCTCATGGCATCCTCCAGCTCCCATGTAGCCTCATCGGGACTGTAGTGCTTCCATTGCTCCTTTACCTGTCCGATGGCTCGGTTTCGGAGCAATGTTACCTTCTTGTCTAGGATGCGCAATGGATCGGTTTGGAATTCTCCCTCGGGTTCCACCTGGATCACATCCCAATTAATCACATGGTTAGGATCATGTACATATTTCTTTAGTAAAGAGACATGAAAAACATTATGAGCTTTAGTGCTAGCAGGCAATGCAAGTCTATATGCAACTGGCCCTATTCTTTCAAGCACTTCGAATGGCCCACAATATCTAGGTGATAGCTTGGCACAACTCCCAAGCTTCAAGGAACTCTTCCTTGATCTCACTCTAAGATACACATGATCCCCAACATTGAATTCCCTATGCATTCTATGTTTATCTGCATAGTTTTTGTGTCTATCCTGGGCTACTTTTAAATTTTGCCGAATCTTGGAGACCTCTTGTTCCATTTCCTTAAGCAATTCTGGCCCAAGTACAATTATGTTCGCTGGATTGTCCCAAGTCACTGGTGTCCTACACCTTCTGTCGTACAAAGCCTCATATGGACTCATTCCCAATGATTCTTGCTGCCCATTATTATATGCAAACTCTACCAGGTGTAGATAATCCTCCCACTTGGATGGCTTGTCCATTACATACATGCGAAGCATGTCTTCAAGCACCTAATTTACTCTTTCTGTTTGCCCGTCTGTTTGAGGATGGTACGCGGTACTAAAGCTTAGCTGTGTACCCAAATCTCCAAAGAGACCTTTCCAAAAATTGGAAGTGAACTTGGTATCCCTGTCAGAAATTATTGCCTTAGGCAACCCATGTAATCTGAAAATTTCCTTCATGAAAATATTTGCAATGGCATCGGCTTTATGTGTGGACTTAACCGGTATGAAATGTGCTGCCTTTGTTAACTTGTCCACCACAACCATGATGGAATCATGTTATCTCTTAGTCATTGGCAATCCTGTAATAAAATCCATGGAAATTATTTCCCATTTTCATTCTGGAATTGACACTGGGTGCAATAAACCTGCGGGGTGTTGGTGTTCAACCTTCACCTGCTGACATCTCATGCACTTAGAGATGTATTCAGCGACATCCTTCTTCATCCCTGGCCAGAAATAATATTTTCTTGCTATAGCAATTGTTTTCTGATATCCTGAATGACCAGAGTATGGAGCTTTATGGATTTCATCCATAACAATCCTCCTCAAATATGCCACATTGGGAATATAGGCTCTATTTTTATAGGTAAGAAGTTCGTCTTCCTCTAAATGATAACCTTCATACTTCTTGCCAAGGTCTTGCTGTTGCAATTTGTCCTTTATCTGCACATATACTTCATCCTCAACAATATGGTTAACAATTTGCTGCTTCAAATCTGGTTGGCAAGTACTAAGCGCTGCCACATGCATTTCATGTACCTTCCTGCTGAGTACATCGGCCACCTTGTTTTCTTTCCCTTTTATGTGTTTGATTTCAAAATCAAATTCACACAAAAATTCCAACCATCTAGCCTGTCTAGCATTTAAAGTTGGTTGATCAAACAAATATTTCAGACCACAATGGTTTGTCCTTAACTCAAATTTTCTTCCCTTTAAGTAATGCCTTCACATCTTTAAAGCATGTACTATGGCTGCAAGTTCTATATCATGAGTAGCATAGTTCTTCTCATGCTCCTTCAACTTTCTTGACTCATAGCATATCACATGGTTGTCTTGCATAAGAACTCCTCCAAGTCCTTGATTGCATGCATCGGTACATACCACAAAGTCTTTTTCTGGGTCTGCGATTTTTAGAATTGGTGCACTTGTAAGAAGATTCTTCGATCGTTGAAAACTTTCCTCACATCTTTGTGACCATTCAAACTTTATCCCCTTCTTTTGCAAAGAAGTGATCGAGTTTGCAACCTTGGAGAATCCTTCGATAAATCTCTTGTAGTAACCAACAAGGCCCATAAAAGATCTCACATCAGTCACATTCCTTGGAGTTGGCCAATTCATAATGGTTTCAATCTTCTCAGGGTCTACAGATATTCCTTCGTCGGAGATGATGTGACCCAAATAATGAATTCTATCTTTATAAAAGTCACATTTTCTCAACTTTACATACAGCTTATGCTCCCTTAGTAATTGCATTGTCATTCTCAAATGTTTTTCATGCTCTTCTTCATTCTTAGAATAGATGAGAATGTCGTCTAGGAATACAAGAACAAACTTGTCCAAATACTTGCTAAAAACATTATTCATGAGACACATGAATGTAGTTGGTGCATTTGTGAGACCGAATGGTACCACTACAAACTCATAGTGTCCATACCTTGTTCTAAAGGTTGTATTATGAATATCTTCTTCTTTGATTCTTACCTGATGGTAACCAGACCTCAAGTCAATCTTGGAAAATACCTTTGCTCCTCTCATTTGGTCAAAAAGGTCGTCAATTCGGGGCAATGGGTATTTGTTCTTCACAGTGACTTTGTTCAACTGCCTGTAGTCAATACATAACCTGAGTGTTCCATCTTTCTTTTTCACAAATAGAACAGGTGCTCCCCACGGGGACACACTTGGTCTAATATATTTCTTTTCCAGCAACTCTTGTAATTGCATTTTAAATTCTAGCAATTCCGGTGTACTCATCCTGTAGGGTGTCTTAGACACTGGTGCTGCTCCTAGCATAAGTTCAATTGTAAAGTCAATATCTCTCTTTGGAGGGAGTCTTGGAATCTCATCAGGAAAAACATCCCTGAGTTCTTGCAATACATGATAGTCCTCCAATTTAAGAGTTTCATTCTCTGCTGACTCTAAAATGTGGGCTGCATACAATTGACATCCCTTCCTACAGAACTTCTTCAGCTGCATGGTTGTAACCTGCCTAGCAAAAGTCACCTTTGGAATGCCTTTTACAACCCTTGGGTTTTCTTCTTCGTCCATGCATTCAAATGTCTTATTGTAGCAGTCAAGTTTAACCCTGTGTGCTTCTAACCAATCCATTCCAATGAGAATATCATAGGAACCCAGTGGTAAAATATTCAGACTTGCGTAGGTGAATAGCCCATCCATCTCTAATGGGCATTTCTCTACTATTTCACTAACTTTTCTCTTGGTTCCAGTGGCTAGTTGAACTAACCATGATCTACTATGCTTTAATTTATTAAAAGCACAAATCTCAACAATTCTAGGAGTGACATAACTGTGAGTAGATCTAGGATCAATCAAAATAGAAACAGATTGCTTAGCAATCTTACCTTCAACTTCAACCACAGTTGACTGATGATCTGCTTGGCGGTTGTCTAGAGCTGCATAGATTCTAGGGATTGTCCTTGCCACTTGACCCACGGTTTCAGCTCCTTGGATGTTGTGAACTTGATTTGCATTCTCATTCCGATGTGGACAGTTCCTAAGCATGTGGTCTCCTCCACAACCCCAACATTGAAGTGGTTCTCTTGGTTCCTTTGGATCTCTTGGCTTGTCTCCCATCATCCTAGTTGGCTTAGTCACAACCTATGATGGTTGCCTTTGCTGATTCCAGAATTGAGGAGGCTTGAACCCCTTCTTCCTTTGATCAAACTTTTCGTTTTTCCTATCCTTCCATGCATTATGGAATTCTGGCTTGCTTCTGTTTTGATCAAAACAATACTTGGCCTTTCTTATGGCCTCCTCTAGAGTTCGAGGTTCATCGAACTCAATTCTGTCTTTATATGACTGGGGCAGTCCACTCAGGAAACGCTGAATTTTCACCTTATCATCTCGAATGTACTTGACATACCTTAGCAGCTCCAAGAACTTATTTGCATATTCCTCCATGGTCAATTGTCCCAATCTCAGCTCATGGAACTCTTTGATCTTATCATCATAGTACCTATCAGAGAGGTACTTCTGCTTGAAGTATTTCTTGAACTGCTTCCACATGATCTTCCTTTCATTGATCTTCTTCACTTGCCTGATGTGTTCCCACCATATAGATGCTCTTCCATTCAAGTTGAAGATGGCTACCCTTGTCTTCATATTTCCCGAGTAGTCTTGGACTTGGAAATACTTTCTCATCCCAAGAAGCCAAGCTTCAGCTTCTTGACCAGACTTTATCTCTCCATCAAATGTAGGAGGTTTCGCCTTCTTAAATTTCCCATGTGAATTGTTCTTGTAGTGCTTCTTCCTCTTACTCTTGCGAGATAAAGAGCTTGAACCCTCAATGGATTCTTCAGAGTCAGATGATTCATTAGAAGAGATCTCTGGAGTATATGTTCTGTCTGTAGAAACTCTTCTTGAGCTACTGGCCCTCTTACGGGAATTCCTTCTAGAACTACTCCCACCCCTTGCTAGATTTGATGTCTGATGGCCAGATTTTATTTGTCTTTGGTTGTCTGTCAAACTCTGTAGCATGGCTGCATTCAACTGATTTTGTTCTTCCTGAGCTTTAATCTTCCTTTCATTATCTTCCCTATAGCTTTGTAACTCCACCCTTAGGCTTCTCATGGTGGCTGCAATACCTGGAGGAGTCTCTTGATTTCTTCTCCCATTAGATTCTGTTTCAGCATTTTCAACATGTATGTTCTCCCCCATGGCATCTGTCTCAGGCTCATAGGGATCCTGTGCATCATCCATGATGTTCAGTTTCTTGGCCCAACCAAGATCCAAAACTTTCCAACTGTACTATCTAGAGTGCTGCCCTGATGTAACTGTGATTCTGCAAAATGTGTTCATCAACACAATTGTTAGCTGCATTATATTCTCAGAATTCATAACTTACTTTCATGCACGTGGGAAAATGTTATATTGAAAATTTGTCAAATCATCGAATCTTCTCACAATCAACGACATATGAGGGGGGGGTCAAGGGGGCTTGCCCCCTTCTGGCTTCCCTGCGGAGCAATTCGCCGAATGCTTCCGCAGTTGCGGAGGACATTGGGAAATTCTTTCCGCAGTTTCGGAAGAGAATTCCTTCTGCGATTTCGGAAGAGAATTCCTTCCGCAATTTCGGGGCGGTTTGCCAAAGTCTTCCGCAGTTGCTGCGCGATTCGCCGAAGTCTTCCGTAGTTGTGGGACGATTCGCCGAAGTCTTCTGCAGTTGCAGGATGATTCGCCGAACTCTTCCGCAGTTGCGGAACGATTCGTCGAACTCTTCCGCAGTTGCGAAACGATTCGTGGAACTCTTCCGTGATTGCGGGACGACTTTGCGGAATCCTTCCGCAGTTTCGGAAGAGAATTCCTTCCGCAATTTCGGAAGAGAATTCTTTCCTAAAATTTCCTTTTGACGTCGAACACTTAGAAAAAAATTTCCGCTGTTTCGGAGCAGTTCATCGAATTCTTCCGCGTTGCGGAACAACTCGCGGAATCCTTCGCAGTTTCGGAAGAAAATTCCTTCCGCAGTTACGGAAGAGAATTCCTTCCGCAATTTCCGGCAGAACTCATAGAAACTTAGAAAAAATTTGAAAATTTGAAAAAAAACGAATTTGAAATTTTTTTTTTTTTAGAAATTTTTCTTATCTATCAGTGCTGAGCAGGAAGCATACTTACCTCCGCAACAATGATAGGTAGCCCCATAAAGGCCCAATGCTACAACCAGCAGCTCTGATACCATTATGTCACGTCCCCTCCCATTATACCAGTGCAATGGAGAGGATCATGATGCTAAACTGGGCATCTAGCCCCATGAACTTACTAAATAAGCATTCACATAATATAAAAGAACATATGGAAATGTATAATTTATAAGAAAAACACAGCGGAAGTAATATCAATTACACATTCATCATACATTCAAGATATTCATCAAATAAATAAATGCAAAGTTAACACAAGAGAGTACTTATCTTATAACAAGTAGTCCAAAGCAACTGGCTATGCAACTGCAACGTTCCACCCAACCATAGGCCAGTTGTGCTTATCAACCTCTTGATAAAACTGCCACCCCCGAGCTGAGCATGATTTCTACAAGGAACCAGGGAACAACAGACTCACACATAGCCAAGCATACACCAAAATGAGCCAAGCCAATCTACAATTGGGTTTATCAGGCTGCTAGGAAATGGAAAGGAAGAATTGCTAAGCTAGTGAGCTCAACCACAGAGCTATGGATACCCCTCCCAGATCTATTCAGCTTGGCACTCACAATGCCTACACACCCAACGCAAGGAAGTATTCTCTTCACTGCCACATAGTCCCTCAAGCCATACCTTCCTTTCTAGTGCTCTCAGGGTGTGCATAGAAAAGTAGCCAAAGCCCTCTTGATCTTCTGGAGAGTTTACTCCCTTCACTAGGTTTATCAAGCCAATTTTGTCCACTACCACTCCAAGTTTCTTACTCACAGATTCAAAGCAAAACAGGGATGCACATAACAGCTGAACCACAATTACTGGGCATGATAAAAACGTTGTTACAATGAGATGCCCAAGGATGGGGTTTCTACCAGCCCAGAAAAACGTGGGAAGACCCAAAAACGAAATGGCAATTGGGGATTCAACCCTGGAGAGCAAAAACCGTTTTCAGGAAAACGCCCATGGGTATTTTGGGGCAAAAACGACCTTTATAAACCCCCAAAACGTGACTCCCTTTCTCCCAGCCACTGTGCAACACAAAACCGAACTCCCAGCTATGGAAAATGCAGGAAATTGGTGAAAAACGTGATGAGGAAAGACCCAGTTGTTCAGACTGCGTGAGAGATGAAAGACTATCTGTTCAAAATGGCTTTGGGCACCATTTCGTGGGTGTTTTCTTGCCCAAGAAGCAAAAATACAAATTCCCAGGTTGATGGCTTGCCCATACACGAAATTGGCTGCCATACCTCTTCATTCCCAAGGCATTAACTACCTGAACCAATTTCTGGAAGAATTAAATGATTGGGTCCATAACCCAAAATGGGTAGTTGGTGGTTTATGGGTTTTCTCATTGACACATGGATTAACACTATTGGCTCAAGGGTTTGAATAATTTCCCTCCCTATTCCTTGTAGAATCATGCCCCCATCTCTTTTGTTGCATTGCATAGCTAGTTGTGGGTTTTTCATTAAAAATTCGTAATTACATGATGTCTTATTTACATTGTGCCTATCTAGCACAAGAATCATAGGCATCTATTTCTTTAATTGCCGATACATAAAACGCTAAATCAATGGTGGGGCCTTGGCCTTGAGCTCCTCACCATGATTAAATAACAATATTTATATCATTTACGATTTAAATGCGAAGGGGGTCAAAATGGGGACGTGACATGTGGACGTCTATCAGGCATTAAAAAGATTTAGATAACTTAACAACATTATTTATACTTTCCTCATGGAAGTTGGTTGCTCTCTTGAATGATTTCTTGCTTTGGAGAAGGAGCGATGGGAATTTGAAGGAGGACGTCTAGCCCTGACATGTGCAACTTGGATCACTTGCATGGAGGCTTGTACTTGACTTATACTGCTAGCTTGGGTTGAAGGAGTGATCATGTAGGTGGAGTGGACTCAAAGGAGAACACGGCTTAGGAAAAATGTTGCATCTTTGGAGCCTTGTGAAGAAGGAGCATTAGACATATCTCATGTAGCATTCATGACTTGGAGCCTTTCTTGTTGGCGACATCACCTTGGATCTTGGCATGTCTCCTTTTGGAGTGTAGTGCTTCACATGTGTGGGGATACTTGTGTAGAGTAGGTTGATTGTATTTGATCTTGTAGTGGACTAGGTCCATTTGACATTGTTGCCCCCTTACCTCCCAAATAAATAGAGGAAGGATAGTGCCTTTTCTATTGATTCATCCATCACTCACTTGTAAGAGAGATGTGAGGAGTGATGCACAACCCCCCCCCCCCGCCAACTCTCTCTCCCCTTGTACTAGGGTCTTTGGAGAATTCAATGGAAATTCTAAGATTAGGGTTTCTAAGGAGGAAAAGAAGAATATGGTTTGGTAAAACCCTAAGGGAGAATATGCATTGTTAAGGAGGACAAGAGAAAGAGAAACCTTCATTTCTACCATATATATATTCATAAGTTTTTAGTTTTCCAAGATCACTTGTCCTTGTGAGGTGAAATTTTTAGTATGAAGTTTTTAGTTTTCCAAGATCACCATATCTATAGATAATGCTTTAGGAGTGATTTTGCCATGTTTTTCAAATATAAAAGTGAAGAATCTATATATTTAGTAAAAATAATAAATTTGGTGATCTTGATCAACATTTTCCTTTAACTCTTGTTTGTATGTATTTCATGAAACTCGCCCCTGGGGTGTAGACCAATTAGCAACCGCACGTTGTAAAGACTACGAAGGTCATAGGTTCAAACCTCGACTCATCTATGGCCCATGGTTGGGGGCTCTGTGGGTTTATTGGAAGGTTATAGTGGTAGTGGATAAGATTCGGCCCTGAGCACGATATTGTCCCAACATTGCTATACTCATCCAACTTATTTTAAAGTCAATTCTCGCTAGCTTATTTGGTTAAGGGACGAGTATTCACCAAGGGTGACCTAGGTTCAAATCCCCTTTGGGTGTGTTAGTTGGGAGGTGACACCCAAAAAATCCAACACAATTAAAGGTTGGTGTTACCCAGATAGGATTCTGATATGATTTTGACAACTTAGATGCCCCTAGATTGCAGTTTCTTAGTCAATGGTGAAAATGCACTCCCCAAGTGACGGACATTTCTTGCGAACAAAGAAAATGTATTTCATAAAACTCCCAATTATATACATCTTGGTCTAATTAATGAATAATTAATGCAAAGATAGAATCATCTTTGTTAATATATACTCTAACATTAAAAAAATTTACTAACAAAATAAACTATTAGAATGTTAAACTTGGTGTTATTGATCAACCATTTCCTTTCACGAATTATTTATGTGCATTTCAAAAAAAGTCCAAATCATAAAAAAAAAATTAAATATAAAATTGTGGTTAACTTTAAATCTTCAATAAAAAATTGTTGTTAACTTTAAATCTTCAATAAAAAATTGTTGTTAACTTTAAATCTTGAATATAAAATTGTAGTTGAGATTCACGTGAGCTTTAGCTACCAAAAATGAACGTGAGCTTTAGCTACCAAAAATGAACGAGCTTTATTCGCACAATGTAAATACTCATTTGGGTGTTAGTACCGACAACAAACTCTCTTTACTCTTCTTTCCACATTCCAACCCAACACCCACCAAACTTTGATATCTAACTCCCAATGGCTTCTAGTTGCACGTCTGCCTTTCTAACGTCACGTGCTCACCTTCTTTTTCCTGATCATTCTGACTGCCTGTCTATACAAAGGTATTCCGCTGCCCAATTGAACAGTCACAGAACCTCCCTACTCCAAGGAAGAAGCCTTCGACACTTCTTGAAAATGGCCGCAACGATCATGAACGGTAATGGCAATGGAAATGCCTACAAAGCAACCAGCACTGTCTGCGTGACGGGAGCGGCAGGTTTCATGGCCTCGTGGCTCGTCAAGCGCTTACTCGAGAAGGGCTATACTGTTCACGCCACAGTGCGCGACCCAGGTTCGAATCTCCTCCTCTTCTTGTTCAAAAAGCTTTCTTCCTTTCTTAAGTATATTTGAGAATATTGTTGGTGGACTCACAGAGAACGAGGACAAGGTGCGCCATCTCCTGGACATTCCGGGCGCTGCGGAGAGGCTCACGCTCTTCCGAGCGGAGCTGTTGGATGACGGCAGTTTCGATGCCGCCGTTGCAGGCTGCAACGGCGTTTTTCATGTCGCTACTCCGACCGAGTTCGCTCCCAAAGATCCCGAGGTAATGCCATTTGAATCTTCGACAGATTGTTTGCCCTTCACATCTTAAAGTTCAGGTCACAAAATGCATATAATTGTTAAAAGAATGTGACTTACTATGTCCCGAGTCTGTTTAGTTTTTCAAAATTTGCAGATTAAAGTAGTTTTAGAAGGGTAAACATTGTTTAATCATAAGGGTTTGGGCAGATTTTAGTAGTTTTGAAAGGGGTAAAACTTGTTTAGTCATACGGCTTTGAAGATCTGTTTTAAAATGGAGAAAAATCGTCAGACTTTTGATGATCTGAATCGTTTTAAAATCAGTAAAAAATCTTTAAATGGGAAAATTAAATAATCAAGATTCCCAAGATTTTTTTTCCAGAAAGAAGTTGAGCTCGTAGGCTTACTACATTGCTAATATTTGACACAGTAAATTTGTTCTTTGGACAGAATGACATGATCAAGCCAGCAATTGAGGGAACGATCAATGTTCTCAAGGCCTGCTCGAAGGCCAAAACCGTAAAGCGCGTGGTGGTCACATCCTCTGCGGCCACGACTTCCATAAACGAGTCCGCGGAGCAGAATCAGTACATCGACGAATCATGCTGGACAGACGTCCATTTCCTCCGGACAGTACAGCCTCCTGGCTGGGTAAGATCTAATTCCATTTCCATAAAATAGAGAGCATAATAACAAAACTAGGTTTCCAAGCTTTTCTTGATCGACATAATTGTATCTTGATCGACATTCTTGATTTTCTTTACTCAGTCATATCTGGTTTCCAAGACGCTTGCGGAGCAGGCAGCGCTGCAATATGGGAAAGAGCAAGGCCTTGATGTGCTGACTATAATCCCTGTGTTGAATGTGGGGCCTTCCCTTACCCCAAGTGTGCCCTCCAGCGTTCAGTTAGCGCTCTGCCTCCTCACAGGAAACCCGTACATGTTGCCGGGTCTCAAGGGAATGCAATTAATATCAGGCTCCATCTCATTGGTACATGTGGACGATGTCTGCAGTGCCCAGATTTTCTTGATGGAGAACCCCTCTGCACAGGGTCGTTACATCTGTTCCCCCATTAACTCCTCTGTCCCACAGCTCGCAAAATACTTGTCCAAACGATATCCGCAGTACAATGTCCCAACCCAGTGAGTATCTATCAGTATGCTTTTATGTGTTGGTGTGCTTATTTATGTATATACGTCAATTAACTGAATGGTTCTGTGTATTTGCCCAGGTTTGAGGATGTGCCAGAGGCCCCAAAGGTGAATATTTCATCGAAGAAATTGGTGGAGAGCGGTTTCTCGTTCAAGTATGGCATAGACGGAATCTTCGATGACGCTGTGGAATACTTCAAGGCGAAGGAATTGCTTAATTAACTATTTACAAAACTGGGCTGTCTGATCAGCGCAGTAAATAATTTCGCGGTGTGTTTGTCCGGATCTTTAGAAACAAGGCATCGGAGCTGTTAAAATATATTATGAGTTCTGTATTTCTGCTGCTGTATGTTTATATTTATATTACTTACTACTCGTTGGCCGGGTAAGATAGCTATTTGCTTGCTGTCTCATGTGATGGGGATGTTTAAAGATTTTGTGTAAAAATTAGTATGGATCCATCTTTGAGGTGCAAATCTTTTTATAGAGTATAAATGTTGAGGAAGCATTTTAATTTATCTTTATATTATGTTGTTATAAATCTAATTTGAGCCAACATATTATTTTTTATAATATTTTATTATTTTTTTAAAATGACATGCGTCAGCTCAAGAATGAGCATAAAAGGAGTTACACAACCCTCGCTGTAGAATGAGCCTCCTCCGCCCACTAAAAATATATTTTAGAATATTAGCATTTGATATATATATATATGAAAAAAAATTCAACAGAAAAAAACTTAATATTCAAGAAGGAATCAAAGTTATATTCATCTTTACAAATCAAATAAACTTATGCTCCTGGAAATTTAAGATATGGTACTAAACACCCATAAAAATAATTTCTTAATGTATTAGTAAAAAATAAAATGAGATCAAAGTAAAGTTTTTGAACTCTTCATTATTGCATCAAGAATAGCAAGATGCTTACAATCCACTATGGGGGAGATGATTTGATGTAATGTGATGTAAGATTACATATTTTTAATTAAAAAATAATAATAAAATTAAAAAACATGTGGGTTAGAAATTTTTTACATATGTTTTAGTGAAATTAAATATATATTATGTTAATAAATTATCATGACTAATTTTTGAAATTTTTCTATTTTAAATTTTTTACACATCAAGAAATTGGATCCGTCTCAATGCTTCATAGATCTGAGTTTAAGATGGATCTATGCTAATGTGTAATACAATAAAAAAGTGAATAAATTTGAACATAAAAAATACCAAATATGCATGTACTCTATTAACATGGGATATATTTGTACAAGTGTACTTTTTAAATAAATACAATCTTCAAAGTTATGAATAATTTTATGATCCAAATAATTTTTATAGATGAGAAGTTTTAAAAAATGTTATGGATGCGAAGTTTTCAAGATTTTTATAAAGCAAAAAAGATTTTAAAGTTGTAAATTATGAATCACCCACTTAAACATACTTCCATAAAAATAAGAAAAGGAAGGTATATGATTAATGTCATACCCAAGGAAAAAAATCGACCCTGTTACTACATGAGGAAACAATGCGCCTTAATAATTTGAAACAAAATTCCATTACTAACATAAATTTGACATGATTTCTAACATTTTCATAATGGTCAATTTAAAAAAAAACAAAACATATTATTGGTATTCATATGAATCAAATAGTGCAATATGTGTTTAAGTCAGTAAAACTTATGGTCACAAAATATACTCCATCCCCCTTCTTAACAAAACATGCACATAACTAAATCCCTTCCCATACATAAAATCAAAGACATATAAAAGTTACATCATAAGATTAATATTCAAAAAATTTCATTGATCCCATATCTGTAACATGTGTGCCCTGTAATTCCTCCTAAAAGATAACTACTTCCTCGCCATCCAGTGCTTGCTTTGACATTTTATCCGCCATTGAATTGTGCTGACGATATATATGATCAAAAGTTATATCACCGAATAACTGTATCTCAGCTTTAATTTTTTGGCAGCAATGATAAAAGGATATAACATTGAGTTTGTGATCGCCACAAGCCCATTTAATAGTCACTCTAGAGTCTTCAAACACTATGATCTCATAAAGACCAAAAGAGTTTGCCACTTTTAAAACACACCACAGAGCAAGAAATTCAGATTTCATGTTTGTGCCAGTACCACAATTTATCCTCAAATTGAACCAATAATCCTTAATGATCAACTTTCTTTTCATACTAATAACTTCTTTGAATTTTTTATATTTCCCTAAATTCAAATATATAGTGAAAATATGAATTGTTTTTTAATTAAACAAACTTCATAATTCCAATTTGTACTTGCTATCGAATGAAGTGATGATGTACTTCAATATGTTTTTAATTAAACAAGCTTCATAATTCCAATTTGTACTTGCTATCGAATGAAGTGATGATGTACTTCAATATGTTTATTAATTAAGTGATGATGTACTTCAATATGTTTATTAGATTATTCAAAAGTTGAATAGGTAGTGTTCAAATTATGACACAGATATATTATATTATTGTGTCCACCCTTAAAGAAGCAAGAGGAGTTCTTTTAGACCAACATAATCACATTTCAGTATAACTATCACCATATACTTGCCCAAAGAAGATGACAAAGGTATTATCACATGCTTTGATACAAAGGTATTATCATGTACTTCTTACTAATATATGAAATCACCCCATCCAAGAAGATGACAAAGATATTATCACATGCTTTGATGACAAAGGTATTATCACATGCTTCTTACTAATATATGAAGTCATCCCATCCAAGTGTAAATTCATAGTTGATGTACACTTCTTTTCATCGTGATATCCAACCCAATTTTAGTGAATGAAGGCCTAAAGTTTGAATGCATCAATCTTTTAGAATGAAGTCCAAAACCATTGGCACCTTATGCTTGGAGTTCCCCAATAATTCATAGTGGGGAACTCATAAGATTTGTAATAATATTAAAAATAAATTATATCGAGGCTATTAATACTTAAATAAATCTATATTCTTACTCGTTATTTTTACAATGCATCACCAACTTATTCATCACTATGGATTGCACAACATGATTTTAGAGAAGATACCACTAAGTTGCCATAAAAAAATCATTTTTTATTTTTCATTTTCTTTACAATGCATCATCAACTTATTCATCACTATGGATTTCACAACATGGTTTTAGAGAAGATACCACTCAAGTTGCCACAAAAAGTCATTTTTGTATTTTTCATTTTCTTGCACTTTATCATATTTTTGTGGCACCTTGAGTAGCAATTAGGGTGGTATTAATGTAGCATATTTATTTAAAATTAGAAAATGGTCCGCATCCATAAAAAAATAAAATTCTCTAATGTAATTTTCTTGCACTTTATCTCATTTTTATGGCACTTTGGGTGGAGATTAGGGTGGTACTAATGTAGCATATTTATTTATAATTATAAAATTGTCCTATAAATTGTTCACATTTGCCACAAGTGAAACATCTAAGATTCTCCGGTGCATCCTTTAAAAAAATCAAAATTGACATGATGAGAACATTGACAAATGTGATGACATACATCTAAATTTAAGTCAAAATTCGCATTCATTGTAATGTTCACATTTACACTATATAAAGTGACCATAACTCTATCAATAAAAATGTCTTCAATAATGTCTTATTTATTTTCTTACTCGATCACAAATTGTGGCCTTCTTAACATCAAAGTTAGATATGATTACAAGTTTCTTGATACAGGAAAATGTTCCTCATCAACTTCATAGGTTCACTTAGTGAAGTGGCCCAATTAGAGCTTCTTCCATTGAAAATGATGAAACAACTATCATTATTAGTTTTATGATTTATTAGTTCTAACATGAATTCAACCTTATTTGTAACACTTTTGTAGTGTTCAATTCATTTCATTTGATACTAAGGACTTCTTTAAACTTTTCGTATTTCCCTAACTCAAAGACTTAGCAAGGGCATGAATTTCTCTTTATTTGGACAAACTCATCAACTCTAATATGTACTTGTTATAGTGATGATGTACTTTAATGTGTTTCAATCTTAGAATGAAACTTTAGACTCTTCAAAAATTTAACAATGTTCCGCCTGTCACAAAATATAGTCGTGTCACTACAACAAAACATGTGATTAGCGTCCCTTTTTGCTTCCTTTTTTGCATCTAGACCCCCTTTTAATGCATTTTTCTTCATTTTGTTGGCCAAGTCGGTGCAATTTCACGAGTTGGCGCTACTTTAGGAATATTTTTGTGTCCTTTTGTGAAAGCTGGCGCAATTAGCGCCAGGTTGAGTGCCATCTTCAGTGCCGGATTTTGCGTTGAGTTTTGCACCGGGTTTAGCGCCAAGTTTTGCATTGGGTTTTAAACCTAGTTTTCCTGTCTACTCTTGTTGTTCCCCTTTTTGCATCCATGTTTTCCTCCACTTTTGCACCCATGTTTGCATCCACTTTTTCATCATTTTTTACATCCTCTTTTGCATCCACTTATGCTTCTTTTTTTGCATTCCCTATTGTGTCGGGTTTTACATCAGGATTTTTGTCCCGTTTTACGTCTAGTTTTGCATCTACTTTTGTTGCATCCACTTTTGTGTCCACTTTTGCACCCATGTTTGCATCCTTTTTTGCATCCCGTTTTGCACCCATGTTTGTGCCATTTTTTGCATCTACTATTGCATCCACTTTTGTTGCACCCTAATTTGCACCCATTTTTGTGCCTAATTTTGCACCCACATTCGCTTCCACTTTTGAATCCACATTTACATCTTTTTTTTGTGTCCAAGTTTGCATCAACTATTGCATCCCTTTGTATATCCATTTTTGTGCCAGGTTTTTCGTCGGGTGTTTCATCTAGATTCGCATATAGCATTGCATCTACTTGTGTTGCATATACTTTTGCATCCCATTTTGCATCCACTTTTGCACCCATGGTTACACCCACTTTTACGTCCATGTTTGCATCTTGTTTTGCATTCACAATGACGTCCTTTTTTGCATCCACTTTTGTTGCGCCCCATTCTGCACCCACTTTTGTGCCTACTTTTGCACCCACTTATGATTCCACTTTTGCATCCATGTTTTCATCTTCTTTTGCATCCAAGTTTTTGTCCAGTTTTGCATCCAATTTTACGTCCAGTTTTGCACCCAGATGTTGAAGATGATGATGAGGATAACATTCAAAATGATGGTGATGATGATGATGATGATGATGATGACGACGGTGGTGGTGGTGGCGGTGATATTGACAATGAAAATGATGACGTCGACGATGATGATGGTGATGATGGAAATGACAATGATGATAATGCTAATGAGGACATGATGATGATGACAATGACAATGATCATCTTCCAAAATAGATTTTTTATTTCTCATTCGTAGATCATATGTGTCCTCCATGACCCTTTTCCACTAATCACATCTTTTGGGTTGATGATATTTCTTATGCCAAAGGTAATTATGTATAACTGATGACAATGTTGATAATCACGATGATGGCGATGATGAAGACAATCACGACGACGACGATGATGGCATGAATGATGATTATGATGATAATGAAAGGATGATGACGACAATGATGATGGCTATGGTGACAATGCCAATGATGATGATGATGATGACGACGATGACAATGAATATGACAATGATGATGCCAATGACCTTAGAGAATCTTTCCAGTTCTTCAAATGCCATCATTCTCATCACCATAATCATTATCTTTTTCATTGTCATATTGGTTGTCATCATCGTCATCATTGTCATCTAGGTCATAATCATGAACAATGACATGAATGATGACAACAACGATGACGATGCCATTAATGATGATGATGACAAAGATGATGATGATGATGATGCTAACAATGGTGACAATGATGTGATTATTTGGATATGATGAAAACAATGACTATTTTGATGATGATGATAATGATGAAAATTATGATGACAATGATCATTGTGTTGTTGTTGTTGATGATGTTGATGATGATGACCATCATCATCATCATTATCATCATGACCTTGATGATGTTGATCATGATCATCGTCGTCATTGATGATGTTGATCATGATCATCGTCGTCATTGATGATTATGACAATGATTGCAATGGCATGTATTAGGATGGTGATGACAAAAAATGAGGACGACGATGATGACAAAGTCAATGAGGGTGATGATGATGTGATTAAATGGATACGATGATGATAATGGAGATGATGATGATGATGATGATGGGGATGATGAGGAAGATGACAATATATATGCCAATGATGACAATGCCAATGATAATGTTGATGATGATGATGAAAATGATGATGACAATGTGATTATACGACAACAATAATGATAATTATATGATGATGATGATGATGTTGATAATGATAATGATGCAACCCTTAACAATTGTTTCAAGGACTCAAGGTTATGCCCAAGGTTCCCTACTACTACACCGACCATGATGACAATGATGATGATGAGAATGACTATGATGTGATTTTACGATGACAATGAAAATGATGATGATGATGATGATGAGGATGATAATGTTAATAATGGAAATGATGATGATGATGATGAGGATGATAATGTTAATAATGGAAATGATGATGATGATGATGAGGATGATAATGTTAATAATGGAAATGATGATGATGATGATGAGGATGAGGATGATAATGTTAATAATGGAAATGATGATGAAGATGACGATGATAGTGATGATGACAATGACAATGACAATGAGAATCATAATGACATGGATGATGATGATGATGATGATGATTATGATGATGACGGTGATGGCACTGGTGGCACAATGACCACGGTGATAATGATTATATGATGAGGACGACGATGATTATATGATGATGATGATAATGAAAATGACGCAATCCTTAATAATTGCTTCGAAGACTCATGGTTATGCCTGAGGTTTTGAAGAGGAAATTGGTGATTCATATCTTGAAGTAAATGCTCTCAATATTGATATTGCTTCAAAGATTTTGGAAATAATGGTAGAAAAGGATTTCCAACCTATTGTAGATACTTATAGTGCACTAATAGAAGGACTATGCAAATGAGGCATGTAATTGCACGAGGTAGATCAATTGGTAAAAAGAATGTTACTTAGAGGCTTGCTTCCTCATAAAGAAATATACAACTGTCTTACTATGGGGTATTGCAAACATGGAAAATATGAGCATGCCCTAGATCTTTTACATTCAATGAGTGAAAATGGCATTGAACCTACTCTATAAATATATAATGCACTAATTCCTATTCTTTATAGAGAAGGCAACACGTAAGAGGTAAACATATTTTTTGATAATGTCATTTCTAGCTTTTAGTCTGGATACTTGGACCATACTCATTGACGGATTTTTCAAACAACGTGAATTTGATGCATGTCTCAAACTACTCCACAGGATGGAGGAGAAGGGCTGTAAACCTAGTGTAATTCAAACATATTATGTATTAATCAACGAACTTCTTGAAGAAGATAAACCATTTTTTTTGTAAGTTAGGGTAGATCCTTATATTTCCTTTAGAAAAATATACAGGGTTTTGTAGGGCCCTCCCAAGTGTCATGTCCCCCATTTTGACCCTTATAATATTTTGGGCTATAATGTAAATAATGTATGCATATTATGTATGATTCCTAGCGTGGAGCTCAAGGCCAAGGCCTCGCTAGTGAACGCTCGATCTAGAAGAGGCAAGTATTTGAAATTATGCTACCCATGTGTTAGTGAACCATGGGAATTGTAAATATGCATTTTAATATAAAATCCCACAACTAGCTATGCAATGCAACAAGAGATGGGCGCATGATGCTACCCATGTTGACTTTTGTACCCAATCATTGATTTCTCCCAAGAGTTGGTTGAGGTAGTGAATGCCTTGGGGAATGGGAGGTATGGCTGTCCAAATTCGAGTATGGGCAAGCCACCCTTCCTAGATTTTCGTGTTTGGCTTCTTGGGCAAGAAAAGGGCCACAAAATTGCTCCCCAAGCAATTATTCACCTATCATTTTGCTCTCTCACGAGTTGTGACCTTCCTGGGCAGTTCCCTCCATGGTTTTGCTGTGTTTACCTTCATTTTCCTAGCTAGGAAGGGCGTTTTTGCTGTGGCTAATAGTGGGAAGAAGGGGAAAACAATTTGGGGTTTTATTGAGGCCATTTGGCCCACTAAATGCCCATACATCTGTGGGAGAAATCGGTTTTCTTCCCTGGGATTGATTCCCTCTTCCCACAAATCCATTTTTGGTGTGCCTATGTTTTTGGGAAAAACCCCTGTCCATCTAGTTCCTAAGTCCTACTGCTGAAAGTGTGTTCCAGAGCCCATATCTAAGTTTTGTGTTCAAGAGAATTATGGGATTGAGTTGGGTATCCATTGCTTTGGGCTGTACTGTGCTTGAGGGTTCCCTTTTCCTTGTAGATATCATGCCCAGCTCGGGGGTGGTCTCTGAGTGCTGAAAGAATACAGGCTGGGCAGAGACCTATGGTTGGGAGGAATGTTGCAGTGACATAGCTAGTTGTTTGGGACAACATTGCATCAAGATGAGTATTTTATTGTGTATTTACTTCTGCAAATGTGTTAATTTGTTGACTGTGTTAAATTGAATAACAATCATGTAATATGTGTCTGGATGAGTTCATTTCCGCTGTGCATGTTTGTTTGACTTCCATCTGCACACATCTCTTTTATGGCTGTGAATCTAATGAATTGGTTGAGTTTTATGAAAAGCCCCATAGAACGACATCAGGTTCCCTTCCTTGCATTGGTTCCAAGGGTGGGTATGTGACACCAAGACTGGGAAAACAGACCTGAAATCAAAGTTTCAGTAGTCTTCCCTGAAAGGAAACAAGACTGTACTAAAGAGTTTGAGAATTGCTATCAGTCTACAAAGTTAGGTTGCCAAGAAACAAAAAATAACAACATAGACTGTAGTGACAAATCGAAATCGAAATAAATACATAGGATAAATAAAACCGAGCTAAAGGTTCAAATCGGTCGAGTCTTCATGAGAACTTGACTCCTTGGCGAGTTCGATGCCGAGACGGTGGGAAATTTGATGCTGGTTGTGGGGAATATTCCTAAGATACCCAACCATTTCATCTTGCTACAGAAGAATTTCTACATGAGCTTCTCCTTTTTCTGCCAGGGTTTTGCCTAGAACTGATTTATGCATCCAATGATAGTCCAGGGTCCGTTGGTAAAGGGTGGTGCGACCTCTGGTGTTCCCCAGGTCTAGAACCAGAGCTTCAAATTCATTCCTGATTTTTGTGTCCGAGAGACAACCTCGAGACACCTGAGCATCCTCTTCCGCTTCCTGAATTTCCTCCTGAGCATGTTTCATGATTTCTTCCTTAAAACGATTAGCCTTCCCCACAATGCTGTACCTGAACCGCACTAGCGGGCCAAGAGAAGGGCCTGTCGGTTTGGACTTGTGCCTGATATAACTTCTCTTAGCGGGCAGAATTTTTGTAGCGGCTACAAGCGAAACAGATGACAAACTTCCACGAACTGTTACTGTGCTGCGGAGGGAGAGTCACAGGGCTGTAATCCAAGCTCCTTCTAAAGTTCTGCCTCGTCTCCTATCTCCCTGGGATGCATGGACTCACTTCCTCTTTATGCCATCGCTTACCATGAGTGTGGGTGTACCTCCCCACTCAGAGTTCTCCATGGGAGTAATGGCCATTACTCGGAGCCGGACCAGGATGCAGAGACAAGACCTAGCGCATGCAGGAGCGGTTAATAGACGGGATGCCTTGTCCGATTTATGATGCTTTTCGGGGACGCGTGGATGACTTGGGAGAGCATGTGTCCAGACTTGTGGTTAGCACGGGCAGGCATGTGTCTAGCCTCGTGTTTGTCCGCTATTTCACCTTGGTTGGCCCATACTCAACACCCGCTGTGGGGGAGAAGAAGATAAACCATTGGAAGCAAACGAACTTGCCAATAATATTATGGAGAAAGGATATTTTGTTTTGGAAGAAGCTCTTTTGTGTTGATTTTGACACATTTTTAATGATACTTTTGTGAAAGGAGATGGTTTCCAATCTTCTACATTGTATCCATCCACCCCGTCAAATGACGAAAAGTTCATATATATAGTGTTTGATCTACATATGTAATAACTAAATATGAAACTACTTGGTGTAAACATTAAAGAGATTCGAAACTAAACCCTATGATTATGGAAATGACATATGTGGTCATTATAGAGTTCAACACACATTTACACCTCATGAGGGCATTCACAATTACATGGAATCAAAGTTAAATGTCGATAGTTATGGTGCCTATACTCATGGACAAGCATTGGTAGTTTGTATCTAGAATACCATCGATCTTATTCATTACGTGCACCCTGGTACTTTGAATCCAAATTTTTGTTAGATGGAATCAATTCTCTACTGCATTAATTCCATCCTTGGACACTAGGAATTCATTGTTGATTTGTTAAAATCCCTCATACTTCCTTGTTTGATGATGATAATAATTATGCCTTTTAGCTTAAAACATCCAATCTGGGATCTTGTTAACAACACGCTTCATAACTATCAAGCATTCAAGTAATTTCTATACTCAAACCTAAATTCATTATATAAATAAGAAATGACTAAGAAATACAATCCAATATACCTTATGGAGTTTTAGGACTTAGGTCTTTGGTATGGTGAGGGTTTTGCAATATCATAATGGCTTTTAATGAGGATAAAGATAATCAAAATAGATAAGTAATAGGAAAAAATGATATTAATTTGGGAGCCCATCATTCACCCCTGCTAAAATCATTGCATGTCCAGGTATGAAATTATCCTTCCTACTGAGGAACTCCCAAATGCAATGTTGTCCAATTGTAAGAAGGATGACCAAATTCAGTAGTTGCATAAAAACCAAGGTTTTTTCTATCTTCCGCCATTGTGGTGTTTTTTCAATGCCATTCCACTGAAATGTGGCCTTGCATTGTTGAGTAGAGCACCAAATGGGAGGAAAATAGAACTTGAGGCTGATCCATTTGTTGCCATGACATCTCATTGAATTCATATATAGGGCAGCTCGAGACAAGGCAAGTTGAAAATGAGGGTAACCTGTGGAACTTCTATTCCTCAAATAATTTGGAAGTCGGAGCCATATATCATGGGAAGTTAAGAGAGCTGCCAAATTATGATTTTGAATGAGCTCCAGGTAGTTAGAGAAATCTTGTTGATGATGGATTCTGATTTGATAGGAAAATACCTGATCGGAAAGTAACTTCTGATAATCTTGTATGATGATATGAGGGAGACCTTGATAATATGGCACATCTTACCCTAACAAGCTGACGCAATTGGGCTTGGTGCCCATGCTAGAGAGACCTCACCTACAACTTGACACCAATTTGTTATATATGAATTGACACTGTGTTTGTGACCAAATTAATGACACCTCAATATTAAGCTTATGTGGTCAATACAAGCATAAGCTTATGTTTCTTACAAGACCACACTATGGGTCTATATCCAAGATGAAATATATGACCAAAAGTTTAATCCTTGTCATATTCACCTCCAACCAGTCCATATCAATATAACTAACCAACTGGTCCATATTCTCATTGTAATACCTTATACCAAGTTGATATGTACCCTTGATATAACAAACAATTCTCTTTGTAACCTTCAAGTGGCTCTCGTTTGGATCCTAATGAACCTATATATCACACCAACAACAAACACTATAACAAACCATGTGATTAACATCCCTTTTAGCTCCACTTTTTGCGTCTAGAAACTTTTCCAGCGTAAATTTCCTCATCCTCTAGGGAACATAGGCGCTAATTCACATTTTTGGTGCAATTCTAGGCATAATTTGAACCTTGTTCCAACAGTGGATGCTAAAATAGGAGCAAGATTCTCTTGTATTTTCTCTAAATATTAGTGAGAAAATTTATGAATCACCTTGTTACTCATACATTATTTATTATTTACAACATCTTTAGTGTTCCCTACATTTTGAAAAATCACAAGCTAGACATTTAAATCTTAAGGTTGTCAAGTATTGTATTCTTGAAAGTAATATTTATTGGAAGGATCCAATTGGTATTCTAATAAAATGTTTTATGGAAGAAATTGATTCTTTAATAGTAGATATTCATAATGAAACGTGTGGAGGTCATTATGCATGATGAACTATTGCACATAAGATTTTGAGAAGTGGCTTGCATGATGAACTATTGCACATAAGATTTTGAGAAGTGGCTTGCATGATGAACTATTGCACATAAGATTTTGAGAAGTGGTTTGCATGATGAACTATTGCACATAAGATTTTGAGAAGTGGTTTTTACTGGCCAACTCTATTCACCTAAGTGAACAATATGGTCACAACCTATGTTAAATGTCAATTATTTGTAGGAAAACAAAAGTTTTCTTCTTTACCTTTAAAACCTATTAAAGTTCAAGCTCTATTTTATTTGTGAAATGCTTCCTCCTTCAAGTGGGAAACATAAATGCATATTGAAAGCAACTGATTGTTTTACCAAGTAGGTTGAAGTAGTTCTTATAAGAAATGATACTGATGATGTAGTGATAAAGTTTATGCAATAAAACATTTTATCTTGATTTGGCTATCCAAAGAAATTTATCATTGATAATGCAAACATATTTACGTTTACTGCAATAATTGCATTCTGCCAGAGGTATAATATATGTCTTGTGCATTCAACTACTTATTATCCACAAAGAAATGGATTGATTGAATCTTAAAACATTAACTTAATGAATATCATCAGGAAAATCCTATATGAGAAAAAGAGGCCTTGGGATCCACAATTGAGATATGATTTATGGGTAGATAGAGTAAGCACTAAAAGATCTACTAGAACCTCACCTTTCCAATCATTATATGGAGTTGGTATGCTTACCATTCATCTTGGAATCCTAGTAATGAATATGTTATAGGAGAAACAAGAAGAACATAATGATATGAAATGAAGGATTAATGAAGTTAATCATATACAAAAGACACAAAAACAATTTAATGACAAATTACAAGCATACCAAGAGAAATGAAAGCATTATTTGATACAAAGGTAAAATACACGATGTTTTCCCTAGGTGAATTGTCTTAAAATTAGATAAAAGGAAAGAAGAGCGAGGGAAACATGGTAAGTTTGATAATATTTGGCTACAACCATTTGTTGTAGAATTAGTTGAAGGCAATAACTCTTACTATCTCAAGAACTTGCAAGGTTGTGGTTCATCGGTGTCACGGGATACATCCACGGAAAGAACAACACTTGTTATTCATGAAGAATTAAATGCTCCCAACCACCCAATCTATTGACAGATTGAATTATTGGTCATTGTAAATATTCATCCATTTGAATTTTTTTGTTTTATTTTAATTTTTGATTAAGTAGTTAAAGTTGTAGAAATCTAGTTTGATTTTGAATAATAATTTAAATTCTATAAAAAATTATTTTTCATTGATTAGCATAAATAATTAGTGTGAAAATGTAGAAACCCCATTTTCTTTCTTTTTTAATGGCCTATATCACCCACTTCTCTACTCTCTACCATTCAAATATACTTAACTAAGCTTTGCATTTTCAACCTATAATATCTTAACTATAACTAGATAAATTAGGTTTTTAAAGATTACTCTTGATACTTAAAAACATTGGCAAAAATTTAACTTCCCTCTCTCTTTTTAATTAACTCATGTATATATTCTAATCTATTAACCACAAACCGAGGGATAATGAGATCAATATTTTTCTAAACTAACTAAATTTTGTTGGGTTGGTAAGGGCATCAATCTCCTCCACAAGTATACAAATCTAAAAGGGGAATCATAAATTATGTAGGCAATATGCTTCTCCTCTGCAAATAGATATAATCACAAGCATGCTCAAAATAGTTGTCGTTTCCACCATAAACTATTTTTGAAAGACGTACAAAAAAGCGGGAAAAAATGGGAAAAGAAATCCAGCAAATCTGAAAAGATTTGAGTGAGGTTCAAGCCACTGAGTGAGGTGCAAGCGCTGTGGCCATTGGGTAAAATATTATATGATCTAATGTATGGAAGGAGTTGCAAGGTATGAAGTTTCCAGGGAATATGTTTGACAAAATTCCTGAAAGGGATATTGTCTCTTTTGAGTACCATCGTTGGTGCTTCCATGCCAAATGCGCAGTATGGAAACCTTTTATGATAAAATTCTATCATCTCTGGGACTCATCAATAACGGAGTCCAAACCCATCTTCCTTCAATAACCAAGTATCTATTAGAAGACAAGAACTAGCAGGTTATTACAGTCAACTTAAACACATTTACCTATGTATTCCAAGCTGCGCTTCATCGCAGGTTGTGCAAGACGGTAAGCAACTCCATTATCATATGATTTTAATGGGAATATAACAAAATGATAGATTTAAAACAGAGCTTGTCAATTTATATGCCAAATGCGGTATTGTGGAGGATCTATGCCAAGTGTTTGATACAATATCTAAACCAGATGTGTTATGTTGGAATACAATAATTAGGTGTTATTCTCCAGATGTGTTATGGAGGATGTTGATGGTGAGCTTGAAATGGAATGTCTCCCCACCACTAGAATATGATTCAAGCTCTTGTAGAGATCATTATTTGCCTCCGATGATAGCACAAGAGATTCCGCACCGTTCCTTACCTCCAGATCAGAGCAGCCTTTGCCATCAACCCCCATTACCCAATGATCTACCTCCACCCCCTCCACCCTTTCATGCATCCTCCCTCTACCACCACCTAGTTCTCCCCCACCTCCTCCGCCATCCTCTCCTCCCATTGTTTTTCCACCACCCTTACCCCAGTCATATGCTACACCTTTAAATGTAAGTGTTTGTTGTTCCCATGCATGTTTTTCTAAGTTCATGAAATATGAAATTAAGTGTTTTTGTAACTCTTTGAATATATAAAAGTTGCTTGTAGTTGTCAGCAAGACTCTCAACTACATATATTATCTGGAAATACTCAACAGCCTCCTGTTCAAGTTGTTAATACTGCAGCAGTGTTTGACTCTTATAATTCTAGTGGATTTCCAGCATCTCATATACTTCCTGGCCAAAAAAATTTATCTTTCAATTCTAGTAGGCCTTTTGATTTTTTTATAGAGCAGCATGCCTGGGGTCCCTCAGAGTGCACCTCCTGTCCAGTAGTTGCGAATAAGTAATACTAATGTCTCATGTACTTAGCACTCATACTGCCCACCTCCCCCTACTCCGACACCATCTAATCAATTTTCCTATGTAAGGCCTGAAAATCGAAATCCCTTGCAACAAGCTTGGTTATATTCTTTTCCATCTCTGATTCCTGAATGTGAGAAAATATATGCCCAAGACGAACAACAAATGTCTCTGCAGAGTGATAGAAGTGTAAGACTGGAGGATCAGTTGTTGAACCAACATGAAGGAAGGTTGAAAACATTGTGTGAAAGTTCAACGTTTGGGAAAGAAGGTGATTAAGAACATAAAATTTAAATCAAATATTTAGGATTTGTGAAACAAATGACTCGAGAATATTTGAATAGCTTGTGTATTTGCTTCTTAGTTCAATTCTTATTATATATCTTATGGATATTTTCTATAGTCACCCCTGGAATGCCTTGGCCATCTAGAGGAACCCAATATTCTTATGGGTTGCAGTTGCCAGCACAAAACCAGATGAACATAACATTTTGAGTTCCACATCCAAGTATGGATATGGCATTTTAACACTTACTAGGGTCAGGCTGCAGGGTTAACAGGCAGCTTGGTTGCAGGTGCTCTATATTTCTTAGACTCTACAAATTTGTTGTGGGACTCTTCATTTTCATATGTTGGACTAAAGGTATAAACTTGCTTCTCTATGAATGTAGCATCTATGAATCATGTTTTGATCCATATGTCTAGATCTGGAATTTCTTCTGCAAATTCTTGGAGGCATACTTGATGCACCATATGGGAAATGAAGGTGTGAGATCTTTTTAAAATTTGTTATTCTATTTTATGCTTTTTATAGGTTTATGACATATGTCGGGCATGTTTTTTATATGAATTTTTTGCCAATGTTTTTAATTCCCTTATCATGCATTTTTACAGATGTCCTGATTTCAACTGGAAGCAAATAAGCTGTGCAATGGGCAAGTTTAATCCTCAAAAGAACCGGTGAGAGAAGATTCCTTATTCTGGATAAGTCTGTAGATTTGATGTATGTTGTTAACTCTCTTAGACTTTGGATATTTCCGACAAATAGGTTGATGTTGTTAACTGTATATACTGTAACTTGCTTCACTATCTGCATTTTGTATATGCATATAAAATTGTGTTTCTCTCATTCTTTCTGATAGCAAGTTTCCCAAATCTCAATGAATGAGTCATGTGTAACATGAAGTGATTGAATCACAAATGGTAATTTGAGTCTTTTCTTGGTCTTCTGTTGGATTATTTTCTTCTAATCAGAGCATATACTACATATCCCTTTTGGGATACTCAATATACACAGTAAATATAAAATCTCTCTTCCAACGGCTTGCCTTCAATCTCTCTTCCAACGGGTTGCCTTCTGAAGGAAAGCAATTTTGGAATTAATGTCTACTACAATTTTCTTTGTAAAAGATAACAATTTTGAGTTTCATGACTTTGTATAGTCTCAAGAGCTGGTGCATCACACAAGAGGATGAATGAATCACAAAAGGGGATGAATGAATCACAAAAGAGGATGCATGAATATTTAGAATATAGCCTAACATTCAATATTATGTGTGACTTCAGCGTTGATATTTATTGGGGTCTTAAAGGGACCCCATTAATTGCACTCCATTGTGATCTACTACTGTGTGAATCCCCTATGAATGGTCCGATCATATTGCATTTACTATTTTATTTTTTTACTAATGAAAAAGGGGAAAATTGGTATTTCATTCAACTAGTGTAAATGGGGGATAACTACAATAGTATGCTGATACTTCAATGGGATATGGAGGAATAAGTCCATTTTAAACATAAAATAACAAGAAAAAAATAAAACAACTACTGTCTCATGTGACCATTATTTGGTTCCTCTATCTCCCCGGTTTTTGTGTTTCATTTCCACATTGTGTGGTTTCACCCTTTGCATTGTTGAAGTTTCCTCACCAACCATGTTTTATGTGGTTGTGCTAATAGATACTCCCTCCGAATAATTATGGGATTCAGTGCTTAGGAAGAAAATAATTATGGGCTTTAGTGCAAAAATTAACTTGTTAGTTGTTACTTATTGTTTCAAGACTAGACTTCCTATATTATCCTTGTATAATTGGATAATTTACAGGAGTGTTGCCACCCCATTGCTCGATAAATAAAACTCCAGACATAAAGATGTCATAAAATATAACATTCTTCCAGTAAGAGACATAGCAAGAACCAGAAAAGAGCATCAAAGGGAGAGGATTTGTTCTTCAGCATTGCCTGCCTTTGATTCGACCTTGATCAAAACCACCATTTTTCACGTGAATTCTTTCTTTTGAGAGAGCTTCTGCTTGTCTATTTAATTCTATGAAAATATGGTTAATTGTAATGGAATTAAAATAACCAACTTCCTCTTTAAGATGTTCCCTTAGATCCCATAGAGAAGTATTGAGTATCTGGTGTTCACCCTTCGTCCACTTAACAACCAAGGAAGAATCTTCAAAGGCCTTTATATATAAGTTGAATAATTTTGTATTTCAATTATAAGATCATTAAACATTGACTATTTTCAAAGATTAGGTTGGTTAAAAATGTTTCCAACAACAACAAATGAGGAGACAAAAGGGTTTTAGGCTCAAAATCCAAGCAGGAGTTAAGCAAGAGGAATGGTTGCCTTAGTTGTGTTGAGAATAAGGGTGTAATCTTCATTTTCAAGTACGTCTGACCTGAATTGTATCATTATTATATTTTTAAGTTTTTTTAAGGCTGACCTATTACATGTAGGCTCAAAATCCTATGAGGGAAGCCCTACCTTTCAGTTGGGTATTTGTTCACTCATTTTTATTTTTCATTCAAGTGATTCTTTCGTTCTTAATAAAGTGATTTATAATGTGTTGTGCTCTCTTATGGTTGGGTTTCTTTCTTACTAGCGCACTTGTTCTTGGGTTGTTTTCTTTCTCTAGGGCTGCACTTATCTTGTGTGATATCTATTCAAGAATTACCCTGCCCTAGTGTTGGTTATTTTTCTCTTTAATGTAGAATTACAGTTTGTGCTATCAGAGTGGGTATGGATCTCACTTAATTCAGTGGCTGATCTAAAAGATTATTGGCTAATGACATTGCTCTCTCTGCCTCTCTCTCTCTCATGCACTTGTAAAACCGTGCATAACCTGATTCAGATTAGGAACAACCTTCAGTAGTATAATAGTCCTTGACCGAATAGTTGACAAAGTCGCAGCCTTAGCGGTGAGTACTATATTGTTTGCAGTGAATTTTATTGTTTATTTTGGTTCTTTCTAGGTTTAGGTAAATGGCCCTTTATTAAAGAAGTGGGTTACATGCAGCTTTTGTATACACATTATGCAAGATTAAATGCCTTTATTGGAAAGACATACCCTATTTACTAGCAAGGAGTTTTACATTCATATTTATAAAGAAATCCAGATAAGATAGCCTAGGTACCAGGTGGAGTGGAAGTGGGAATGGTGGAAGCATGTAAGCATGTCCAAGACAAAATTCATTGCAATGAAGGTTAGTGAACTAAGCCTAGCATGTGTACCTATAATAGAAGTAGCCCTGAATATGAAAAAATGGGTTTAACTAAAATATTGGTTGATTTCTAGCCTATGAAATCCAATGACTAACAAATACAATAAGTATGCGCTTTACATCCATATTAAGTATTTTTGTCATTGATTGTGTTAGGGACACAACATGCTCTTTCTGCCTAAAATGCTTTGAGTTCAAAGCAAGCAAATGAAGTAGACAACACTGCAAGTAGTACATAAATTCATACTCCTGTAGCCATAGAAGTAAGATATAATCATATACTGCCTACCATTGACTTGGTTCCACACCATTCACTCCCTTCTCAAGGGTTATTATTTGAAAGCTTGTGATAACTGGGGACATACCACATAGATCTTGGGACATGTGTATGTTATTATTACTATAGTGATATTCATGGTTTCTTTCTACTGTAGCTAGTGTCGCCGTGCCAAGCTATATCGGGGGAGGGTCCTCTTTGACAACGTTTTTTTGTAATGCTCACTTGCTCTTCATTAGGTTCAATGATTGCATTCTCTTGTAAATCCCGTTCACAAGAAGATTAATCATTCTACAACATACTGAGATGAAGAGAAAGAGATTCTTCAATGAGAAGTTGGGAGATGTTTCCAACCTCTTATGAATCCTCTTGATATGGAGATGCATCACAGGGAGAAGTATAATCAACAAAGAAAAGATGAAACTAGTCATTTTCAAACAACTGGAAGATATCTCCATGTGGTCCATATGCATATTCCAGATCTAACCATGAATCTATTTTGTTACAATATTCAATATTCATATCAGGTGCAATATTGTTAAAATGAATATAACTAGAAAATATATAATAAATAAGACACATTCCAATGACGTAAATGGTACTGGGGATCAAAATGTAAAAGCAAAAGCTGACTTAATTAGCATCATTACATTGCACTCTTACTGAAGATTAGATTGTATTATGATAACATGAGAGTCCTTCTCAAAGGAATGGTAAGTCTTAATTTCTAGTAGGTTAAATATATATATTGATGGGGGACTATTGGTCTTATCACAATTGCACACCAGTTTATGCCTTTGAGCTCTCTTGTACAATTCTACATTTAATTGGTCATGGTGTTCTCTAGTTTTTATTACATGCACAAGTTAATTTGGACATTTTCAAAACTCTGAATGGTAGCAAAGAGATCCTATGTATCTACTTGGCAGTAAAACAAGGGAAAATGCAATTAGGAAGATACATAACTTCTAGAAAACTTTGGAACTATGAAAAATATTAATACATAATACTGTAAAATCTATGCTACAATAGTGTTGTCACCAGACGGGGAAGGACATATCACTCTTAGAATATTGTCTTTCAAGTATCCATGTCCATGAATGTGCAAATTTTACAGTGAAATATAAAAATACTGGATAAGCCCTTTTACATTTGCAATTTAGCAGAGGCCCTGATAGTAGCTTATAGAGAATCTAGTTGGAGCAATTCATGAGGACACATAAACATTGATCATTGCTAGCCATAAATTTTAGCAGAACTGATAGTGATATCCACCTACGAGCAACCTCTATAATCTTATTTCAATTTTGTGTACCTAATGCCAGGTGCCCCATCTGTTCTGTGATTTGATCCAATGTTTGCTTGTTGCTCCAGCACTTCCCATTCTCAGGCAAACTTTCATCTTGATCCTTAGTTCTACTCTGCTGAATTTTCGACTCAACTTCTTGTGTATATGTTGATGAGACTAGAGTCTCTGTTAGAAATTGTTCCCAAAATAAATCATTAACTCCAGAAGTCACCTTCCCACTAGTAGTGGCTTTCTCTACAACCCTCTCATTGTCTCCCACCTCCATTGCTATTGGATCTGAGTTGACATCTATGCCATTGGTCTTGGATCCCATGTAAGCTTCTCTCTCATCTTTTCCACTATGGTTAAGAGTCTCCACACCTTTAGAAGTTTCACATTGAGAAAGAGAAAGGCCCAAACTCATCTGACAAGGAATTTCACAAGTAATTGATTATGCCAACTGTGGAGAAGCATAGGATGAAGAATGTAGCTCGGATAATGCACATGATCCTTGAATATTTGAAATTCCCAGTGAATTGCATATATATAGAAAACATGTTCCGTGCATCTTTATAAGACATGCTCGAGATGAACTTCCACTATCCATCACTTCACCACATGCCTGACCCACATCCTGGAAAAAGATTTCCAAAGAATTTAAAGATGATTCCATCCTATTGAATGGGTATGTGTTCAAAACCTTCATTGGAACTACATTGCCTTCATCACATGAAGCAGGTTGATACTTCGCAATCTGACTGCTTTTCAACTCAGTTTCCCCAACGTACGAACAATTCTCTTGGTTAGGTGATCTTCTCTTCATGTTAGATGCTTCAAGAAGCTTATTGTTTTCACTTTGTTGCACAAGCTTGCCACAAATCTAGGCTTTTGCACAGCCTTGGCCATAAATGCCATCATTTTTTGTTGGCGGTGTTCCATGGCTTGCAAACGCTCCTCCAAGGTCTACATATGCATCTCGGTAACTTGATGTTGTTGCCTAATTCTAACAAGATCCATCGTGAGCAGACTCTTATCCCACTTGAGCCTCTGAATTCCCTCTAGTTCGTATTTCAGAGCATCATTACATGCACCTTGTCCTTGGGGATTCTGAGAATGATTGTGCATTGGCTTGCATCTGTGAATATTTTTCAACAAATTCCTTTGTCCCTGAAGAAAATATTCATTTGCGAACTCCCATTGATATAGATCAACTTTCGCAAATCCCTGTTAGAAATAAAATACCAAATCAGCCTTCCTAATCCCAATTCAATTTTGACAGGAAAAATATTAAAAGTTCCTTAAACCTCCATTGAAAGGAAATGCCAAATCAACTATACTATAGGCCAACACCTTTTAGCCACTATCATATCTGTTGGAAGAATGTGCTTGATCAATTTTGGTAAGACCCCATAGAAAAAGAGGGTGAATCATAAAACACTGACTTTCCAAAACTTAATAAGAAACAACCAAGCCTGCAAAAAACGATACTAGGTATAATTTGGGGCAGGTGGAGGAATTCTTCACTCTATGCCCACATTATGAAAGAAATTTATTAAATATTACAGTATTCATATTAAAACAAACTTGAAATCTGTTGGAAATAGAAATCTATACTTTAATGTCGAACTAGTAAGGGTTCCCATTATGAAAGGGGCATCTATCTGTTAATGCTTTTACTTATAGCAGCATAATATATATAAGCAATGAAAATGATCATTGAAATAACAACTATGCACATAAACAATAGAGACAATAGACACAACACTTTACCCTGGGAAAACCCAAACTTGGGAAAAACACAACCCTTTCTTACTCTGAGATTTTAGTACAAGGAAGATAAAAAGTACAAATTGAGTCAATGCTCAAGAAATATGCTCCACAAGTCTTCTCCAACCCAGAAAATGCGTCCTACTTTGCTTGAGCGAACTTGTTTAGTGAGAATGATGAAATGAGGGAGGCAACACTTCTATTTATACATGACTTTTCATAAAATCCCCTAACTGGGCCAACTTGTTCTTTTCATAGATAGTGTGTTAAAGCTTTGAAAGAAGTTAAGGAGTTTGTATCAATCAAAATCCCTAGTGAACAAGTTGTTTCTGCAAAAGAAACTGTATCACCTCAGAATGGATGATAACGACATAGTGACAGAGCATCTAAATGTCTACAATACTCTGGTAAGTCAAATAACCCCTGTTGGTGTTACAATGGCTGAAGAAGATAAATGTATTACATTATTGTGTTCTTTTCCATATTCCTGGGATAACCTAATTGTAGCAATAGGTAGTGCTAGTCAAGTGGCCTTAAAATTTGATGAAATAGTAGCATCCATGTTGTCAATAGGATGAGGTGGAAATCCATGGATAATCATGGCATGGATGCCTTATTTATGAGATTTCTCCCCAAGGAGAGAAACAAAAATAAGGGATTTGGGGGAAGATCTAAATCTAAGGGTAGATCTAAATCCCTAGGAAAATTTATAAGGAAGTGTTGGAAATGTGGTAAAGCTGGGCACTATAAAAATGATTGTAAATCTAAGAATGTTGAGAAAGAAAAGGGATCTGAGGATACCCCTTCCATAGAGGTGAATACCTCCTTAGAAGGAGGGGATGTGTACCTAGCTTCCATAGGTAATCGTTCAGATTGTGATGTATGGTTGATTGACTCAAGTGCGTTGTGTCATATGACCCCTCATAGGGAGTGGTTTTGTGAAAATGAAAAGTATGATGGAGGAGATGTGTTCTTGGGAGATGATTCACCAACCAATATCATTGGACGTGGAAGAGTTAAGTTGAAGCTACAGGATGGAAGGATTATAACTCTCCCTAGAGTACTACACATTCTATATCTAGCGAGAAACTTGATATCTGTTGGAAAGATGGATGCTGTAGGTGTATAGACTTTGTGTGGAAATGGAAAATGCAAATGGTTCAAGGATCAATGGTATTGATGAGGGGAGTTTGGAGTGGAAATTTGTTGTTACACCTCAAATTGTCACTTTTGAGAACCATGTCTTATCACCATGAAAGACATAGTTCTTTTGCTTCCTAAGTGTGCTAGGGCTTACCATCATGTGACCCTTTCCCTTCCTAGTCATGTAATCTGGGAAACTTCTATTCCACTTAGAGGTCGACAACCAACCTAACAAACCTCATACTTACCCTTTTTATGAGATTGTTGCTCTCTGCCTAGTGTTAGGGGAGCAAAAATCCTTGTTCTCTAGTGTTAGGGGAGCAAAAATCTCCCTAATTTTCGCTCGGTGGCCTCCTTTAGGGGAGCCAAAATCCTGTTTGGCTAACTTTCCTTGGATTTTGGATCTAGATCTTTGTGATATAATCATGGGATGGCTTCCTCCTTCGAATACTACTTCACATTCTTTTCATGGTAACCTGTATATCTCCTTATCCAACTTATTCTCCATAGATCCAAATCTTCCTCCAAGTTGTTTGGCCTTCCTTAGCCTATAAATTGGACCTCATGCTTTGGCTCATGGGGGGGTGGAGCTTGAAGGCATCACACTTATGATTGTGTGATTCTCACAAAAGTGGAAATCTTGAAGAGGTGGACGTTATGATCCTAGGATTATCAAAGGGAGTTAGAAGGAGAGCTTGAGAGAAACACCGCAACAAAGTTAGGTTTAGCTTTTGTATTTCTTCATAGCTTTCTAATCAATATAAACTTGGCCTATTTCCCAATACTTGTGTTCATGCAATGTATGCTTACTTTGTGATATTCAAAGTAGAGCATATCTTGTTTATGTTTAACATACTTGGAAGAAGGAAGCTTTGTATTGTTGTCTACAGGTTGCATCAAGCTTAGGAGCTTGGAAGATTAAGCTAAAGGCTGGAGCAACAAGGTCAACCGTACCAAACAAGCTATGAAATCTACTTTCTTCTCTACCCTTCTCTCCCCTTGTTTTCATAATAGTTACATCTAAGGGAATGTTAATGTCCATTTGTTTTTTTTTTCTTGGGTTAGGTAACTAGGGGCCTTTCTAATCCCATGAGAGATTCTACCTATCTGTAGGCGGGATTTCTACACACATCTGTACAAACCATTGGGAAGCACCATCATCGATGAATGTAATAGTTTTGTTGTGCCTGAGGGAGGAGATAAAGAAGACAAAACCCTCATTGAATCAGGAGGAAAGATAATGCTATGGCATAAAATATTGCAACATATTGGAGAAAAGGGCCTTCAAGCATTACAAGGTAAAGGTATGGTTGAAGGTATGTCTGATTGCACACTAGATTTTGATTTCTGTGAACATTTCATATATGGAAAATAGAATCAGGTAAGATTTTGATTTGGTGCTAAAAGAGCAAAGAGAATTTTAGAGTTAATATACAGTGTTGTGTTTGGATCTACGCCTGTTCCATCATTAGGTAGATCTGTGTATTATGATTCATTTGTAGATGATTTCTCAAGGAATACATGGATTTATTTCCTTCAAAATAAATCTAAAGTATTTTCCAAATTTAAAGAATTTAGGCCCTTGTAGAGAATCAGACAAAAAAGAAATTAAAGGTGTTGAGGAAAGATAACCGTGGGGAGTTCTGTGGGAATGCATTCAATGAATTCTATAAGAAGTGCGTCATAGCAAGGCATAATACAACTCCATACACACCTCAATAGAATGGGGTTGCAGAAAGGATGAATAGGACACTGATGGAAAATGCAAGGAGCATACTTAGCAGTGCCGGGATATGACAAGAATTCTGGGTAGAGGCAGTGGATACTGCATGTTACTTGATAAATCGATCACCCACATCAGCATTGGTTAACAAAACTCCACATTAGTTATGGAATGGTAAGAAATCCTCTATTAAACATCTGAAAGTTTTTGGCTGTGATGCTTATGTACATGTTCCAAAGGAGAAAAGGAGTAAGTTGGATAATAAAGCTGAAAAATGTATCTTTATCGGTTATAAAGATGCTATGAAAGATTTTAAGCTTTGAAATCCTATAACTAAGAAGGTTGTTTATAGTCGAGATGTTTTTAGAGAGGTCAAATAAGTTCCCAAACATGGAGTGAATCTAATGGAAGAGGAACTAGAGAAAATAGAGTTTGAGTTAGAAAATGAAGAATCTGACTCAATGGAAGAAGCTGAATGAGAAGAAGAAGAACCTCATACCCCATTTTTGAGGAGATCATCTCGAGAAAGAAGGAAACCACAAAGGTATTCCCCTCCCGATTTCTAGTCTAGTTTTGCTTTATCTATTATTGATGATGATCCTAGAAATGTGAAGGAAGTTGTTGATTCATAGGACAGTGATCTTTGGAAGAAGGGCATGGTTGAAGAAATGGATGCCTTGGATAAAAATGAAGCTTGGGGTCTAGTTTAGTTACCATCTAGAAGAAAAGTCATTGATATCAAATGGTTGTTTAAAAAGAAGTTGAATGTAGAAGGTAAAGTGGAGAAGTACAAATCCTGCTTGGTAGAAAAGGGATATTCTCAGGTAGAGGGAATTGATTTTGGTGAAATATTTTCTCCAGTTGCAAAATTAACTTCTATTATATTCCTTCTTTCTACTGTTGCTACTTTTGATCTTGAAGTAAAGCAGATGGATGTGAAGATACCATTCTTCCATGGGGATATTGAAGAGGAAATCTACATGAAAAAACCAAAAGGGTTTACACTAAAGGGAAGGAAGGAGTTGGTATGTAAACTAAAGAAGTCCCTTTATGGTCTAAAGCAATCTCCAAGGATGCGGTACCAAAATTTTGACACATACATACTTGGATTGGGGTTTGTGAGAAGCAAGGTTGATCACTGTGTATACTCCAAACAGGTTGGTGATCACTTCATTATCATAGTATTTTTTTTTGATGACATCTTGCTAATTGGAAAGAACAAAGATGTCATAAAGGAGGTGAAGTCTAAGCTATCCTCCAAATTTGACATGAAGGATCTCGGTGCTGCAAACTTCATACTAGGAATGGAGATTAGAAGAGTTCATGCAAACAAGAAAATTTGGTTGAAACAAAGAAAATATGTTGAGACAATACTATAGATATTTAACATGCAGGAAAGTAAGCCAGTCAAGGTCCTTATTCATGTAGGTGTAAAATTATCTGTAGGACAGTGTCCCAAGGCACAAGAAGAGGACGAAGATATGTCATGAGTTTCATATTCTAGTGTGGTTGTTAGTTTGATGTATGAAATGGTATGTACTAGACCATACATTGATCATGCAGTCGGAGTTTGGGAAATATATGTTAAAACCATGGAAAGAGCATTGGCCAGTTGTAAAGAGGGTCTTCAAATATTTGTATGGAACCAAAGATTATGCAATATGCTACCAAGGAAGACCTGGACCAAACAAAGAAATATATGTGTAAGTATTTGTTGATGAAGGTCGGGCTAGATATCTTGATTGCATAAGATCTACAAGTGGGTATGTGTTTAACCTATTTGGAGGAGCTATCCGTTGGATGAGCAAGAGACAATACGTAGTTTCACTCTCAACTATAGAAGCTGAATACATGGCATCCACTCATGCAAGCAAAGAAGTTGTATGGTTGTAGATATTGTTTTCAGGTGTTGGGTTTATATAAAAAGCTATAAGGTTAGATTGCAACAACCAAATTGCAATATTCCTAGAAAAGAACCATGCTTATCATGCTAATACAAAGCATATTGATGTTCAATATCACTTTGTGAGAGATATGGTTGAAGACAAGAAGGTGTTGCTAGAAAAGGTTGACACATTGAAGAATGTTGTAGACTCATTAATAGAGTCTATTAGTGCTGAGAAGTTATATTTATGTAGAGAATCTATGAGAATTGATGCCCTAAACTTGTGACCTTATGAGTACATGACTCATTTTTATGCAAATAAAACAAGTGGGATAATGTTGGATATGTGTTATATTATTTGCATGTATGTGTGGGGGGGTGCATCTAACGATGACGTGCTTGATGATCCCCACCCATCTAGTGCTATGTTGTTTGCACTAGACACTGCATGTGGCATTGGATTAAGGGGGGTTATAGGGGGGTGTGCCGACGCTCTCCCCCTTTTGCAAAACGAGTTCAAAATATTTTGGGCTATTTTTGGGCTTCTTCTGAAAATATGTAATTTAATCTCGGTTAAGGGATGACTGGGGTCTATTTCTAATTTGAGTTAATGGATTGGGGTTTTGGATCCTACATAATACCTATATTTTGTATTATGAGTGGTTAATAATCATGATGAGAAAATAAGAGGCGTGGCTCTAAGTTTTGCTAGTTTTCCCGGTTAAGGGTTTCTAGGGTAAATCTTTGTGTATTATGTGTGAATGTTGTGGTGTAATATTTATTTTTCTTAAAGGAATCTGTATGCTTTGCTTCTCTGGACAGGTTTAAAACTTACACTTATATATATATATATATATATATATATATATATATATATATATATCACGGCTATATTATTGGGTACAAAGTTTATTGCATAAATTTCCACGTGGAGTTTTAGATAGTGATATAATGCAACATTATGTGATCTGCTCCCTTCACAATCTCGTCAATATCGTTTCTATCCACACTGCCTGTAATTGCAATTCCAGGTAGACACCAAACCTGTTAGCCCATGAACCTGGCCTTTTCTCCAACAAACACATAATTGGAAGCTTGGTATCTGTTCGCTTGACTAGTGCATTGCATCTTCAAGAAGACTAGTGTATCATTGAGCATTGAAGTTATTTAGTTTTCTCTTCATTGTGGAAAGGTATTTCAATTTATGCATGGTACATGTTGGAGTTCATTTACCTTGCCACTGTGGAACACTTGATATTGAGAGTGAAGAGATTATAAATCATTCCCAATACCATTTTGAAGTTGCTACTTGGCATGATAAGTTGTGACTTGGAGCCTGAGACTGAGACCTGCACTGTTTACCTCATGATTTTAATCAATGGGTTGTTGCTATCATATTTCTCTCTATATCGTGGATAGAAGATATTGTATATAACCTCTCTTTGAAGACAATTTTGTTGCAGAATACTATAAATTATCGCAAAGAGCGAGAGAAAACAAATTTGCAAGGATCCCTCTTCTCAAATTATATTGTTGCAACGACTGTAACCTTGTCGAAGAACTTGTTGTTTTACAATAGACTATGTTGTAAAGTTTGAGGATAGTGTTTTCCAACATTAAGTGAAAACATATATTACTATTGCTACTATTGCTATTATTTGCATGTCTAATATTGGCTTCACCCCTAGTTTCATACTTCTGCATATGGGATTTAAACAAATATTGGACACTACCTACTCAACCTGCTTTAGAGCTAGTTTAGATTTGCAAAGATTGCTAATGCAGAGATTGTGAGGAAATAAGTTAGAATAATTTGACAGTGTTATAGAATAAATCGGTGGATATTTTGTCACACAGCCTTCACACCACATCTTTGCACACTCAAGTCCAAAGGCCTATAATTTTCAAATAGGTGTTTTTGTAAGTTCTTGGTACTTGCAATTGTCTTCTTGTAAGCGTCAAATTGAATTTGTAATCAAGTGCATTCTCGGCTAAGATCGACACTCTTCATTCTTCTCAATTTGAGTTTGTCAATTGTTTGTGAAAGGGTAGAGTTGTAAGAAGCCCTTCTTGTTTGAGTGAGTATCCAGTCACATGGATCGAATAAATGGTTTGGTAGAGTTACTTAACACTTTGCTTTTCTCCTCTGTCTACAAAACTGTGATGGTCGTCAAGACTACTCTCACTCACATTCGATATTGTGTACAAGAATCAAAAGAAACATTTGATTTTCTACAACTTGAGTTGCAGCTCCAACATGATGAAAATCAACATTTTGAACTTGTTCATGTTCAGAACAATTCTCTTTGTGATTCATATTAGCAACCTACACATGATATCGCTTTTGAATCACATTATGCCACTTCAAAAGTGAAAGAAAATGAAGATGAAGTTATGCATCCAGAGGTTCCTCTTGCACTTCTCAAGTTGATCATCAGACCATGGGAAGAGATCATCCACAAGAATCACGGTCTTGGATATGACAAGGAAGTGGCAGTTCATATTCCTGATTTCTCCAAGCTTATCTAGTTTCAGAGTGCTAGATTCCTCAATGAGAGTTCATCTTCATCCATTCCAGTTTAGAGTTGGACATGCCAACACTATGATCGAGTTAGCCACATGAAAGATCAGTGGTTTTATCTTCATCCTTGCAAGCATTGTGGAAAGCATACACATTCGTCAAAAAGATGATTCATTTTGAAGAAACCCACAAGAGAGAAGATTCACTATGGGGGGATCTCTTCTTGGCAATGGTCATCAACAACCAAGAATATATATATGTCATACCAGAGAGTTCATTCATGAGTATTGACACATCTTGCAGTTGATATATTCTCTTTTCCTCACATTTTTCTTGATAGGGGGGAATGATAAATAGTTAGAAACAAGCGTGTGATAACAGGCGAGCAGGAACAAGCAAGCCTACATAGCATCCAGAGCCTTGATTTTGCCAAAGTTAGAGATGTAGCTAGATCCATAGCTAGAGCCATGACTATTCATTTAGTAGAATGCATCAGATTCTACTAGCTTTTTGGAATGTTTTAAGAACCTCTGATCCTTCAAGCCACATTCTAGAGTTTGTGGTTAGCTTAAAACAACTCATTGAGTAGAAGACAAACAACTTCTGCTAGCATATTAGAATGTTCCAAGAACCTCTAATCCTTAAAGCCAAGTTCTAGAGTTTGTGGTCATCCTTAAAATACCTTCATGGTTCATGATTTTATAGCTATTGAGATCGAGAGTTTGTGGTCATATTTAAACCACCCACTTAGTAGAAGACTTCAACTTCTGCTATCCCTTTCGGTTTGTGGTAAGCCAAAACCACCACTTCAGAGAGTACTTGTATTTGGTAGAAGATGTTAGTTTCTGCTTGATTGCTTGGCATAGTAAGATTGTCAAGTTGGAAATGTTCGGCAGTTGGCAGCTTTCCACTTCTAGTTATTCAACTTTCTTTTCTTGGACTCATATACACCCCGTCGGATTAAGGGGGAAATTGTTGGAAGCTAATCCTCGATGTTAGGAAAATCATTATATTATTTCCTTCCCATTTATGTGAGAAGAAGACTAAGAGTCACATTTAATGGGAAGAGTCGTGGAGGTGTCCAAGAGACCACTTGGAAGTTGAAACCAAGGGTCACTACTCATTGTATTTATATGTACATTGGATAATGAGAAATATTGTAGGTTGACGTCAATCATCTTTGTCTTTGTGGTCTATCTTGTTTGTATTTGGATTTGTGATGAGCCAATTTGTCCATTTTACCTAGTGGGCAACCTAACAACTTGCATTGTTTCATGGAGCATCACAACATGGAGGCTTTTAATATGATGCATTTGACTTGGTTAAATGAGATAAATGTAAGTTTGGTATGAATGAGAGAACTATATCAAGTAACAAGTTGAGGTAGAACTATGTGCATTTGGATTAGATATTTGGAGATAGTTATATGAAATATTAATATTTTGGACTTTTCATTTTTAATTGTTTTCTTTAAATACAAGAGACTATTTAATACAAGTTATTTATTTTACATATGTATGAATAGTTTAGTTTGTATTCATGGTATATCTAGTATTTTGGATAGATTATTTAATGTTCAAGTTACTTACTACATATAGATATAGAATATAGAATCATTCATATTCAAGTTATATACTTCTTTTGTTCACTCAAATTATGTGATAGATAGTATAGATTATTTAATATTCAATTTATTCAACACCATCTATTTTACAATTTATCACATAGTAATTTTTGTGTGAAAGTTGTGTATTCATGTAAACTTTGGTATAATATATTTAACTATGGGATTTATAATACATGGAACTTGTTTCTCTTCCATGTTTATACATGCATTTCCTTCATTATTGGTCTTCATGCATGTAGTGTGTTTTCTATTGGGAAGATGGTAGAGATTCATGGATGTATTGTTGTTTATTGAGAAGATTGTAGAGATTCATGCATGTTGTGTTTTTTTATTGAGAATATTGCATAAACTTTTAGCATTTTTATCTGCCATGTCCACCTTCAGTAATATGGTAAGGGTATGCTTCATTTCCATTTTCTCCATCTTTTACTTTATCCTATGTTGCACATTCTTGAAATATGAAAGACATTAGGGTAGACCCATATAATTCAGAAGTAGGAATTCCCACCTTTAGTAATATGGTAGGGGTATGCTTCATTTCCATTTTCTTCATCTCTTACTTTATCCTACGGTGCACATTCTTGAAAATTTGAAAGCTATTAGGATGGACCCATATAATTTAGAAGTAGGAATGATCGTTTCATAGGTTCAATGTAAATGAGATTGTAGGTATTCATTATTTGTCTAAATTGAATGAAAGTGTTCCAACTCACCATAAGAAGAAAAGATGGATCATTCTCCATTCACTCCAACAAATTCTTGCATTTCTTTAAATTTAATCTCTCCTCTATCTTCATTGCATTGTGATAGTTGGCAATGTTATTACTTGAGAGGATATTGACATGTATTGATATATTTGTGTGACATTAATGAGTTTATTTCATTAACATTTTAGATTTTTAATTGCAATTTTCCACTTTCATTTCTGTATTTATCATTTTTTTGTGAATAGTGATTATTTATGAATAGTTAGTACATAATGAGTGAGATGATACAAATGTTTTGTGTGTATATATAAACTATATGAAATGAACCTCATTACATCATGTTGATGTAGGTGTAGCTAGTTCACTTAAATGATCAATATATGTCTCATATATTCCTATATCAACACCCTAAAGAAAAGGAAAAATATATGTTGTTCTTACATGACATCACCATTATCAATAGGCTAAAACCCAAAGAATAATATACCAATTGAGTGAGTTTATTAATTAATTTTTAATAAATAGAAACAAAAAACTATGTCTTGCAAAAGTTTAATCATGAAGCAACAAAGTAAAAAATCAGATTTCATAGAAGGTTTGTAACGAGAAATAATTAACATTGTCAATTAAACAAGTTGGATGATAAAGAAGCAATATAGGATGAGGTGGAGTCTCTAACATAAATAATTAAAAATGACAAATTATTATGTAATTATGCAAATACAACATGTATCATGACACAGTTGCAATTGTGGTAATCTACATTGGATGTATACAATTATACACTGTTATAATAAATTCAAAATTGCAAATCAAAGTTAATTCATGATGACATATATCTCTAGTTACATGTCAAATCTTATTACATATACATAATAATTTGTGAATACTATTAAGATAGCATACTAGGAAAAACAAATAAAAGATAAATATAGAGAAAGTATATACATATTTTAGTATAAATTTAACTTGATTTACTTTGTATCATATCTATACACTTATTATACTTTCAAGATTAATATACTATTCATTAGAAATCAATATATTGCAAATATGTGCATAAACATTTACATATTTGTTTTTGAAAAATATTTTTTATATTACTTTAAATATTTACAAAAGAGAAAAATTAATATAATAGGAGAGTATGTATAAAGGCAATCACATCCTCATCTTCAAAGAAACAAAAAATTACAAAGATATTTACATTTTTTTTTAAAGAAACTAAAACAACATTAAACTTAGAGTATGTATCTAAAATATTTACATATTATTTCATTTACATTCAAATTAAAAAATGTTGATTAATATTTCTTATCAACTTTATAAAGATTATATTATTTATTTAATTGTAATATATATATATATTTTTAACATGTAAGCAAAATCTCTCTTGCCATTTCGAATCCATGGGAAGGAAAAAATTATTGGGTGAGTTGGTAAAGCATACACATGGCATGGAGCATCTTAGGTCGAAATGGGATGGAATAGTAACCTCCATGGAAGAGGAAGAGTCAAATTGGAAGCTAGTGGACACTTGGGATAGATTCCCTAGCCTTATGACAACAATGATGGAGCATCTATGACATCTATGACAAAATTCAGATTTGACTTCTGACATATGACCATTATGACATGTCAGCCCAAAAATAGGCTCAAGGAAGGCGCTCATGGGAGTTGGAGAAGCCAAAGATATTCCTACTTGAATTGGAAGAAGATGGAAGGTTGGAAACTAGGAGACAAATGGCAAATGTGGAATATTTCCTAAGTGGAAATATCTAGAATCTAATGGGAGGAATTCAAACCTTAGAAGGCTAATGTTGGTTATAAAATGTATAAATCAAGTATGACAATGGCTTTTGATGATTTGATAAAAATTGCATTTGTGAAGAGAGAGCTAGTGGATGACTAGTTTCTTGCCTTAGCCAATTTCGAGGGTGAAAGATTCCCATCCAAGTTGGTGTTGGAGAGGCCACTCAGGTCTTTCATGGTGCTTTACTGGATTTTGTATTTGTAGGTAGCAGCTACAGGGAATCTCTTGGTTTGGTTTAGTGCATCACTTTCTCTCAACCATTTTTCAATTTTGATGGCATATTCACACTCCTTGAGGGATTGCGCTTTGGGTGAGCTCTTGTACTCATTGGGAGAGCTTAATATGATATATTTCTGATTGTAATATCTTTATATCCTCTATTCTTCATCTCCATAAATTATCAGGTCTAAATATCCATTGGTTGTATGTAAACATGTTGATTAATGAGCAAACAATGACCATTTCCCCACTACATTGATGTATACCATTATGATGCTAATGATTTCGAATGAAAGGATGATTCTATAATACATTTCTGATTAATAGACTTCCATGGATGTATATTATAAGTTTCATACACAGTACGTGAGCATTTGAAGTCTTTCCACTCATTTTATTTGCATTTTGAGAAGAAATAGGGCCATTTCCCCAAGGGTCGAATTGGTGATATTTGCAGCTGAATGGGAGAGGGTTGGAACAGACATAATAATCAATTAATGGTACATTGGGAACCTTATTAACATCCTTAATACAGTCCCTACATCTGTTCAGAAATTCGAGAGAGTTTGGAAGCATTTGGAAGGCCATTTTCAATGTTTACCCAAGGGGGATTTGATGCACAATTTGCTAGTTAATTTCCATACATTGACCAGAATATAAAACAAGTTTGCAGAAGTCTTTGGAGGGTTATAAATCATCCTTGAACCTAATATTCAAGTCTCAATATAAGTCATATACCCTTACAAAATATTTGGGAGCATTTGGGTTAATTTGGAGACCAAAACAACAAAACTAGTCAAAGGTCGAAATTGGGGAAAAAGTGGAAAATTTGGCATTTTAATAAATTTTAAAAAAAAGGGTCATTACAAATTCCAACAAATTATACTACTGTAAACTTCCTCAGTTTACTTAGCCAAATTTTTCTCTTTGGGAGGACACACCAAATACCACTTACGGTTGAAAGTTTCCATGTCCAACAAAGTTCACAATTTGCAAATATCCACACCCAAGAGGATTCTCTATTTGCAAACATGCATGCCCAAGAGGACTTACTAGCTGCAAAAATACATGCCGAACATGGAATACTGCTTGTGAAAACCCATGCCCAATAAGGCATACTTCCTCCCCAGCCTCCAGTTGTAATGGAATCAACCAACATAGCAGCTCAAACTCTACACTACCTTTCCAGAATACAACTTTCCGATCAACATGAAAAAATAAAAAACACGAGCACAAGAAAATCTATCAAATATTCCTACAAAATCAAACTTATTGTTTCTTTGAAATTGCATGAACCCAAAATGTTCATTTTCTATTCTTACCTTTTCTCCATAAGTACTCCTTTGGAAATTTGCACATAAACATTCTTGTTTTAGCACATCCTTGACCTCTTGAATGATTCCTTCTTTATCCTTTTTAGTAGCTTTCTCTTCATGATTGGTCTTCTCATATTTTGCATTATTCTCTATTTTGGTAGCACACGGGTCCTCTTTGGATTTAACCAAACCCAACAACAATATTTGTTTCAATCATTCATCCTCCTGGAGAAATTCGGCCTTCTGTTTCACCACATCCTTTATTGTCTCTACAATTGAACTAGAAAACATGCTATAGAAATTGTCCAATAACACATATTCTATTGCATCTTGATATGACACTTCTGCAACATGCCCATCTTCTTTATGTGGCACAAATTCATCCACATGCTCACACATAGCAACTTTGGGATTTTGTTCCTACATTTTATGAATGTACCCTTCCTCCAAATTAAGTTGGAGACTTTTTCCCTTGATTTCTGCAAGTAAGGATTCCATTACCCACACTTCCCATGCATTAAACCTCATCAATACATTTCCAGAAATGTCCATATGCAGATCCTAAGCTACATTTGTTCCATATTCACCCACACACGCTTCTTCCACACGGTGTTCATGATTCTTCCACACTAGTTTTCATTCTAATGGGACAAATCCCAATAAACACCAATTGAGTTTTCTTTTCCTCAATCGTTCTCATGGAAAACCCACAAAATGTTTCCTTAATCAATGTACCCATAGAAAGACCACTCTTCTCTTCTATCTTCAACATAAATATTTTAATGATTCTCCATGTACTCTTGAGATAAAACGTGCTTATTCTTCCCATAACCAATTATCCATAATGTCGGGATGCTTTACTGGAATTGTCTCTTTCCATGTGTATTATCACATGATTTTGTTTTACCTGCAAACATAACATTAAACATGTTAAGGAAAACAACATCTCCTTTGTACATGGCATGCCACAACCATCCATGATTTGTACTGATGTTGTAATTCCCATCTTTTGAAACTAATTCTTCTTCAACTCTTCCTCTATCATCTGATATCTGCTCTTTCTTATCACACTAGAAACTTCCTCACATTGTGTCCTACTCAACAAGGTGACCACCTGTTCAACAATATGAGATAATGTTACATTCCTTACACTAAACTCAACATTGTTACCCCTATGCATCCCTTGCACGCCTTTTTCCCTTCATAACCTTCCACATTCTCTTTATGTTCCAAGTATTCTGCTCCTTTTCCCCTTGGACATCCAATTTCCACACAAGTTTTTCTTGACAGAATATAGAACTCATCATCAATTCATGAATGTATTCTTATGATCTCAATAGTGTCACAATCCTCTTCAATTTTTCATCTATAGTCCTTATCTCACTTTCAACAATCAATTTTCCTTCACATGCATAATTTTTCCTTCATTCATTGAACATTATCATCAAATCAAACAATGCAACACATGGCATACCTTCGATGACAAGAATCCTTTTGCATCCATTTCCTTGGACAATCTTTCCGAATCTGAACATGATTCTATCTTCATTATCTTCTCTATCCTTCAATTGTTGTACCCTTCCATTCCTCTACTGCAATGGGTATTCTTCCTCTTTATCTAGGGAATTCTTCATAATATTTAATCTAGTCATCACTCCCTTTCCAAGTTGTGGATGGTTATCTATTGCAAGTTCCTGGAGTTCATCTTCCACATGGTTAATCTTCTCATTTCCTTCATGGATAGTAATTCCCTCCTTGCTATAATCAACAAAGGCTTGTGGTCTTCTCCATCAAAATCGTTACCATTTGGGATCCAATCTACATCCTCTTGCCTATGTTATGTTGCAACTTCTTTCTCTATTTATTCTATTGCAACAAATTTGGGCTCAAGTTCTCCACTGGGGAGTTCTAAGACAATCACTAATTCCTAGTCATCAAAATCTTCATGAACTGTAAGGGGGTTTTCTGCAGTACCTTCTTGAGTGTCTTCATCCCTCTTTGGATCTGGAATCTCAGTTGTCCTATTTCCATCTTCCACTCTTATGACATTGGAAACCTTGTGACCCGCAAGGTCATCTTATTCACTACTTTCCTTTTCACCTACAAAAAATAACAAATTCATTGCATGATACATGGGTTTCTTGAGTTTCTAACTGAACCTATGATCTCCATCCCTTTTCATCCAATACGGTCGGCATATCTGGCACAAATTATTTATTTTTACATTCCTCATTTTCTTCTTCTTCAGGACAACATGCTATCACAAGATCTTCATCTCTTGTTATATCACTTTCACCAAGGCTCAAACTGGGGTTTTCGTCATCCTTCTTGACCTCTTCAATCCATGGATATTTTTTGTATCGATTACCCACATTGTCCAATGCAGACTACTATATTTTCTGATTCTGTGACTCTTCTTGACCTTCATAATCCAAATGTATAGGATTTTTCCTTGGATTGGTTTCCAAAGAATCCAATCATCCTTTCAAGAAATCTATCAAATACTTATCCAACCTTCTATCCTTCATTGCCTTATTCTTCTACAAAATTATTGCTAGGCTCTCAACCACGTCCATCAATTCTCTAGTTCCATTCATTTCATCATATTTTCGGTTTCCTTTCTTACCCATTCTTGCCATCATATGCAATATATATTTTTTTCTTCTATGCATCTATCACTTGCAGACCTATACTATTCTCTAATTTTCCCCACAATTGTTCTTGATTGTCTTCATTTTTTTTCGGTTTGTTGATTTTATAATTCCATTGGCTCCTCATGCCTCCTAAGGTTGTTCCTTTGTGTGGTTGTCTCTTCACATGCTCACCTCGTAGTCCTAAAATGATTACCAATTGCAGACCTACCTTACTGGTATTGTCTCCCATGACCTCCACTTCCAACAATTTCACTTGCTGCAACAACCTTCACTTAGGTCTCAACGCAACCACAATCTCTACAAGGAAGAAGTTTCCTTGAACCAATTTCCACAGGATTAACAAAAAAATTCTCTAGTAGCTCTACAATTTTTCTATATCCTTCAAACTCTTGATTTCCTATAACCCCACACGCTACTTCTCCTCTCCTTGGCTACATTCTCACAAGTCTTCCAATATTCCTAAATCTAACTAGCATACATAGGTCTTAACTCCATACTCTGTAACTAACATTGTCTCTCACCACTGGGTTGAATAGCTAACAAAATTAGGGTGTTCTATTACACTTTTTACAAAAGAAAATTTAAGGCACAAGCCTAGAGTGAAACCCACAGTTAATACCACTTGATGCAGCAGCATAAACCCACATCAAGAATAAAAACTACAAAGTTATGCCATGCCTTTAGAGCACACAATAAGATTCATATATTGGACACTTAACAAAGATTCAAATTCTTTGCATTAGTATTGGAATAGAATAATTTGAGTACAATGAAGATTAATAACATACCATAATCCTTTCCCTTTCATTAATTTAAAAATTCCTTTGGCTTACTAGATGGTCTAATTTACATGATACGTCATTTTCCTCTACATCTGACTTGGCCTACGCATCTAATGCAACAACACAGTATTCTCTTTAGCAATTTGTCCCTTCTTCAACTCTTACAACCAACCAACGGCCAGCCACGATCTTCTACAGCCAACCAAAATCATCTCAACCAACCCCTTCATCAACCTTCCTTCTGTCCTTTTAAGCTTTCCTTCCTTATGTCTTTCAGTTTCCAGCCGTTGAGATATGAAAAGTTACGGCGGTTCAACTTCCCACCATTACCCAATATCGCTTCCCTTTCTTCCAATGCACGTTCCACATATTAAACCATCATTACAGACCACGTGGATGAGTTACGGGGTGGGGAAAATATAAAATCACATTCTAATACCTAAAGCGTGGAGTTGCAACAGCACATAAATCCTCTAATATGGAGTTGTAGCAGCAAAACATAAGTGTTGTAACTTAGAGTTGTAGCAGCACAAAAGTAACATAAGTGTTGTAACTCGGAGTTGTAGCAGCACAGAAGTAACAACATATAATTGCTATAACTTGGAGTTGTAGCAGTACAATCATTTGTGACAAGGAGTAATGGTCCATGCCACAAAATGGAATTGCAGCCATCCTTATTAATCCTAATTTGACCTATACAAAATTTAAAATGTTTTTGGGTGATCCATATTTTTTGAGCCCAAAGATGCTCTTGCATCAGGAATTGAGCTCAATAAGCTATTTTTAGGACCTAAGGACAAGTGTTTTCCTTCCCTAACCATGGTGCTTTATCTTTAAAAGTTTCATTTATTCCTTGAACTCCTTGTTTTCCCCCATGACCATGTTTAGGATTTGAGACCCATTTCCACTGCAAAAACCCTACTATTGACACCCATATCCCACTTGAATTCTTGAAGAGTTTGATAAACATGTGTAGGAAAATAAATACCAAGAAAATATACAACTTAAGAAATAACAATGGCACACACACATAGTACATAAATATTTACCATGGAAACATTTAACCAAGAATATCGACATGATTGATAGTTATTCCTCTCTTTATCTTATTTTATTATCTTCATAATTTACAATACAATATTCATAGCATAAAAAATCATAATCCAATAACCTAGATTAGATTACAACCATAATTTCTTAACTAAAACTAGTTTACAACGGATTGAAACCATCATATCAAATGATGCATAATGGACTATAATTATTTTTCCTTAAGGAATTTTCTTGCAAACCCCATGCCTCCCTAACTAAGGGGAACCCCCCAAACCTCCATTTGGATGTGACTAATCTACCCGCAAAGAATATAATACATACCCAACATTATCCTACTTGTTGAATACTTTGAAAAAATAGGGGCCGAGGGGATGAGATTCATATAGTTAACTACCAAGGGTACCATACTCGTAATGATTCCCTAAACTAAGAGAAATTTTTTAGTACTAATAGATTTTGTCAATGAATATACAATATTCTCCATGGAAACAACCTTTTCCAACAACACTTTATTGTTTTCATCCATACCTATAACAAAATGGTATTATGTGCATCAATATTATTTGTCTTGGAATGATAATCATGATTATTTGCCAAAAGAATGCATTTGAGTTGTCACAACTTATCCTCAATACTTTTTGAACAAAACCAATACCTAAACAAAATCTTTGCAACCATAAATTTCTTACTTCCACGAGTTGCTTCCATGTACTCAACTTTTGTTATTGATAGTGCAATTAAAATCTACCTCTTGCTCATCCAATTGATTGCTCCACCAAAGACACTAAATACATAACTATGTATTGGTGAATCCATGAATATGGGTAACACTTTTTGGAAAGGAAGAGAATGCGATTTTTTTTCAATGTACACTCTATCGAGATAATTGTAATCCCTCCATCAAGCTATTAATACCTCATTTGAGTGCTTAAATCAACCCTCGATTGAATATTATTAATGAAGGAAGTAAACTATTGATCAAGATGTGAGATTGGGTTAAATAAACCATTGATCGATCTATATATATTGGTCAATCTATAGAGATTGATTGAGTTCCTTTTTTAAAAATATATTTATGAATGATTTTTTGGACTAAAGAATACTTTTATTTGTATCTTTTCTTGGTAGCAATATATCGATCAAACTACTCCTTTTACCACAAAACCCTTGATTAAGGGTTAGTTATATTTGAAAATTTTCATTTATCCCTCTATCAAGCTTCTTAAAGACCATCGATCTAGGTATATTGCTTGATTGAGGATTTAAAATCATGAAATACAACCACCTTCCTACATGAATTTTTCAAGCTACAAATTCCAGGGTGTGAGACCACTTCATCTCATTCGTCTTAGGTAGCAGAGCTTATTCCATTGGAGTCCTCAGTGAATCCTCTATCCAATGGCATATTTTTTCATACTTACGATTTCATATATGTTAAATTTATTTTTATTTAAAACCTATACTTTAAAATAATTTCTAGTGTTCCAAAGTTGCTCATAGAAAAATCAGTAACATAAAACTATGGGACCAAAAATTTATAAAAAAATATTTTGGATCTCTGTAGATTTTTCCTCTTGAAAATGTATTTTTTTTTTCAATTTATGTAAACAATAGGAAAAAATTGACACAAATGCAAATGCGTATAAAATTTGATTCATATATTAATTGGTTGACTTCTAAAAATAATTAAAAATATCATTAAAAAAAAGTGGGATCTACTAAGTTCTATTTAAATCGTGTTCATATCATTTGTTTCAAAAATTATACTTTGAACATTGAATTAGTTGACAAGAACAAAAGTCACTTTTTTGGAAACTTGTAGGGACAAGTATTTAATTAAATTCAAATTTGACACATTAAATGACGTTAATAAATATTTAAAAAAAATCATTAGAAAGACAACATAATTCCTTGCACATTAAAATTCACAAAGGGTACATGATTTTTGAGGGATTCAATTAAATAAATATTTAGAATGTCAAATTTTAATCTCCACATTCCATTAAAACAAGTTACCCATCTTCATGCATTCACCCTTGTGGATCTTCCACAATCAATATGTCCAAACTAGTCTACATCAACAAGCCCCCCCACCTCTCTCTCTCTCTCTCTCTCTCTCTCTCTCTCTATATATATATATATATATATATATATATATATATAATTTCAAATTTTTATCTCCATATTCCATTAAAACAGGTTACCCATCTTCATGGATTCACCCTTGTGGATCTTCCACAATCAATATGTCCAAGCTAGTCTACATCAACAAGCACCCCCACCTCTCTCTCTCTCTATGTGTGTGTGTGTAATTCCCATCAAACTCGCTATGACTACTGATATTGACGATACTTATTGGTAAGTGACCCAGCTAAAGAAACCAAGATAAATGACCCCATATATGTTGATTGTCGACTAAATAGCAATGTATGTGATAAATGAATATGTTTCTAATGATGGATTTAATGACGATTATGGATACTTGTGATTTTGCTGATTGATTAGCACATGTGAAATCTTATGATGAATGTAGTATTTATGCTGAACTTTCGAAATGAAATTATGAGGGTGATTATGATATGAATCCAATGGAAAAATATATATGTTTTCTTAATGATTAGCGAATGAATGAAGTGAATTATGATATGATGGTTTTGAGCAGTACTATTGATATGTGTGCTCTAAGTATGTGTACAGTGATAGGTAAGACGGATTACTGATTGACTAATGACAGAATGGAGAGGGGGTCGCAGAGGATGGGAAAAACACACACAGGGGTACGACGACGATGTCATCTTCTGATAAGCATCCACGCACGAGTTTGGAAATCCCTTTCAGCTTACTCAGGGAAGTGTGAAGTTGTATGGGGGAGACCATAATTGATTGGTCACGTACGAGGTTGAGGGGCGCGCAATAAGAACGAACTTACTCCTAGGAAGAAGACCAAAAGTGTTTGAGTAAGCCTAGAAGTGGAAGAAGAAGATAAAGAAGAAAATAAGCTTTGTAGAGTTCTAGGTATGGAGCCCAAAGAAGAAAAAGAAATTGAATTATTAAATTTTATGTGAATCATTGTATAAGCTTGGCCAAGACTAAGACTAGTGGGAAAGTTTTGTCAAAGGATTTGATATTTAGTAAGCTTGTAGGAATGCTTGTAATTTTATTTTATATGTTGTAGAATCATAGTTATTTAGTTATCTGTAGGAAGAGCTGAAGTTGAGATGCTTAGTAGCAGTAAATGAGAAAATTTGTAGAAGAAGACGACAAGGTAGATGAAGTTGTTGTTGAAATAATTAAGGGGGAGAATGTTGGGAATAACTATTTCTCCAACCTGTGTACCACTTAAATTAATTCATTCGACATAGATTTGGAAGTAATAGGGGTCGATATATGCTTAGTAAAACCAAGGTTTAGTTTGGATTAGTGCAAGGATTAGTTTGGATTAGAGAAGATAAGATTTTCCTGTAGAAGCAGTAATGTTGATCATGATCGGTTTAGATCATGTCAAGTACAAATCACATGGGTATCTTCATTTGTATTCAAAAATATTTGCAGGTAATATTAATGGCATCATATTTTGTCATGTTAGGAAGTAATTATTCATATACTATATTAATTGCCACTGTGTGAAGTTAGATCAGAGCTGCTCACCAAAAGCTTCGAGTGAAGAAGAAAATTGGCTAAGTGTCAAGAAGTTTGTGGCAAGGTTTGAAACAATGATAGAGTAATCCTGAGAGAGAATCAAAAGTTGAATTGTGGCAACATGAGAATGACCATCGGAGGTTAGTCGACAAAGTTGGAAAAAAAACTATTCATTTGGATTACTGACATAGAAATCTGACATGGCGATAAGTGGAAGAAGCTGAGTGGTCATTGGAGTGTGATATCGAAGGTGTCAATATGGATGTTCTGGAGAAGCCATGGAATATTTGGTTTGACAAGGTATTAGATCTTAACACATGGAAGAATCCTAGGGTGCTTGGGGGAAGTTTTGACAACTGAAGTCTGATAGTATATCAGACCTAGTGCATCAGAGATAGATAAGAGTACCAGTTAGGAGAGGACTGATGAACGAACCAAAACAGATCATTGCATAGATATATAAGAGTTTCTAAGGAGCGCAACAAAGATGAAGGTTGATGGTGGAGTCCCGATGGGACACGCACCAATAATCATAGTTTTATATTAGTGTTAATAGTTGGTGATCGAATTGGAAAGGCAGAAAGATAAAGTTCGACAACCATCCACAATGTGACACGTGGCACAAATTGAGATGTTTGTATCAGCAGATAAAATGTAGGCATGAAAGGAAAATCCAATGTTGGAGCCCAATGGTTAATTGGAGAATGGTTTTGCTGGCTCTTATGCCGCTGTGTTTGTAATTGTTTCTGTCTTGGGTAAAAAAATGGTTTCCGTGAAAAGTCTTATGAGTCTGTATGCAATGTAGTTTTTTTTTTTGTAAATGTGGAGAGAGAGAAACTGAGTTGGAAAGTTTTTCACTATGTGCTATGTGTGTTTGTGTGTTTTGTTAATAGGGATTTTTTCACTCACCTTTATCAATCAGTTTGGTAGTAGAGCTAGTTTAAGCTTTGCCTCGAACTTCAATTGGTATCAGAGCAGATTTAGCTTTATGTTCGTATATTTAATCCAAGAAGTGATCTAAGTATAGAAAGCTCATTTGCAAATTAACATCCTAAAGAAAGAGATATGAGGTTAACGAGGCTAACGAGGTTGTGTGAGTCAATATTTATAGCAAGTACATGTAACATATAGGAAAAACGAAGTGAAAACCAAAATTGCAAAACCCATACACTTTCTTCTTTTCTCTGATTCCATGGCCATTGACCCTCCTACTAAAAACCTTACATCTAATTCAATCCGATGATTAATAGTTTGGCATTGTGTGAATTCAAATCTAAATTTTCCTTCTAAATTAATTTTCCTAGTGAAATTCAAATATACAATCGGGATTTAATCCGTATGGCATGGACTTTCTCTTATTACCATGAATCCTTATAGCATGAGTGTATTGATAAACTGATTTTATATATATATATATATATATATATATAATTTTATGGTAATTTGCAAGCATCCAGTGATAGCATGTTACAGAAGAAATATATAATATGATAAAAAAAGGTTAATTGTGGTAAGAATTTGATTTTTTAAAATTTTTGTTAAAAATATATATTTTTTAATTAATAAATCTATTATTTTTTATACATAATATTTTTGTGAAAAATATAATTTTTAATTAATAAAATTGTTATTTTTAATACATAAATAGATTAAGCATTTTCCACCTAAATTAGTGAAAAAGATATCAGTTATATTGCTTTAAAGTGGTCATAAAAATTCAAAAACATAAATATTATTTTAAAATAATATATAATATATGAATATTTATACATTATGAGTAATTTATTTAATTGTTGATGATGATAATATATTTTAAAATCTAAATTATGTAAATTAATAATAAAAATTTTAAATTTTAATTGAGTTTGACTATATACAATTCAACGCACAAAATAAAAATATTTTATGGAATATATATATATATATATATATATATATGGGAGTGGAAATGGATATATATATCTACATTCATATTTGTTAATATTTTAGAATTTGGGGTGTATTAGTGTACATATTTTTTAAAATTGCATAAGGATGAGACAAGTGTATTGTCCAAATTGATTTGATGGCAGTGGTTCCAAATTCAAAATAAACAATCATACAAAAAAATATAAAAAATAACTAGTGCCTATGCATGGATAACTGGTAGCTAATGTATGAATAACTGGTAGCTAATGTAATAATAACTGGTAGTTGATGCATGTGGAGAACAACTAACTTGTTAGTGGTACTTAACTTATGACATACCAATATTCACCAACCACAAGTTAAGTAGTTGTGCTAATAAACTACTTTTTATATTTTTTAAACCATGAATTACATCTACGAAGTACAAAAAACCATTAAAATATTTATGTCATCAAGTATGTATATTTAGAAACATGAAAGTGCCAGTATTGTTTTATCGAAAAGGGCGTGTGAGGAATAACATGGAAAGTGCAGCTACCACCGATGTAGGGGAGAGACTCCTATTGTTGTGCGGGGACCAATAGTGGTCATGGTTCCCATCACATCAACCACCCAATGAATGAACATTCCCAACTCAAAAGAAAATCATTAAACTTTATATTTGTGCATAAATATATATTATATTAAGTCCAAAGAGCATTCAATAGCTGACTAGAACCCCAATTGACACTGGACAGTCCATTTAATGCCAACTTTACAAACCATCAAGTCCAATTGAGAACAAACTCTGTCCTGCCATAAATACCAAATCTAACATCAAAACAACCTATCATGCTTAATCTACTAAGTACACCCTGGGCATCACATCATCCCTCATGAACCACATTTGGAGAAGCAACATTCAAACAGCAGGATGCACTGTTCCATCACCCATTACCACCTGCAGACTACGAGTAAAATTAGGGTCAACATCTGGTCCAGAATTCATCAACAAATCACACATGCAACCTCAATAAATGACACCCACCCAGTGAAAAATGATCAAATCATTCATTAAACTCTATGAAATCAAAAGGATCAGCGAATACGGATGCCAAAAATCAAATCATCCATTAAACTCAACAAAAGCACATGGATCAACAAAACATCCATTAATCAAATTCCTGGTGCTTCCCAAAATCAAATCATGCATTAAACTCAACGAAAGCACATGGATCAACAAAACAGAATTCGCTGCCCAAAATCAAATCATGCATTAAACTCAACAAAAGCACATGGATCAGCAAAATAGAATTCACTGCCCAAAATCAAATCAGGCATTAAACTCAATGAAAGAACATGGATCAACAAAACATCCATTAATCGAATTTCCAGCGCTGCCCAAAATCAAATCATCCATTAAACACACTAAGAGCATATGGATCATGCAAATACAAATTTCCAGCCATTGGATCAGGGAGAATTTTAAGATTCCCCTTAACTTTCTATTTATAATAAATGGGTGAATCCCCATGATATATAAGAAAATATGAAGGCTATTTTATCAATGTTATATTATGTATATATAATTTTTTTGTGAATCTCTCATTGATTTATATAATTTTGTAAATTCTTGGCAAATATTTCACTAAATTATAAAACCTTGTGAAGTCTTGGCGAATATTTCAACAAATTTCTCCTTAATAAGTGTAACGTCCCCTCCCGTGGACCCAATTCAAGGAAGGGAACATGATACCAATCTCTAGGGCTTTTCATAAAACTCAGCCTGATTCATTAGATTCATAAAAAACAAATGTGTGTAGATGTGAATCAAGCAAACATGCACAGTGGAATAAAGAAATCATCCACACACATTTCATATGCATACAGCAGATCAATACATTCATCAAATTAAACCATTGCAGAATTAAATACACATAAGAATATACTCATCTTCATTGTGCAATTGTTCCAAGCAACTAGCTATGTCACTGCAACGTTCCACCCAACCACAGGTCTTTGCTTAGCCTGTATTATTTCAGCACTCAGAGACCACCCCCGAGTTGGGCATGATTTCTACAAGGAAAAGGGGACATTCAAGCTCATACATAACCAAATAATCATTTCATCTAAGCCAAGCTAGTCCACAGCTGGGTTTATTAGGCTAATTTTGAACCCTCTTCATTTTCGGATGCTTACACTCAAGCTCAAGGAAAATCAATGGATACCCATAACCCATACCTCAGCATACACTACTTACACACAGCAAGCACAATCATTGGGCATGGATACACATTTTTAACAATGGGATTTACCAACAAGATGGCCATGGGTTTTCCCCAAATCGTTTCTAGCCAAAAACGGATTTTGGGATGGGGAAAAACATTCACAGGGAGGGAAATGGTTTCTCCCCCAACTATCTAAACATTCAGCAGCCAAAACGATCTCTATGGAACCCCAATTTGATTCCCCTTCTTCCCCACTAGTATACAACACAAAAACGCCCTTCTTCCAGCTAAGAATGAAGGAAAACATAGGATTTCGATGGACAAAAACGCCCAGCCAGCTTCCAAATCATGAGAGAGCAAAACTGGTTGATGGGTAATGGCTTGGGGAGCAATTCATGGCTCTTTTCTTTCCAAGGAAGCCAAACACGATTTTCCATGCAGGGTGGCTTGCCCATACCCGAATTTGGACAACCATACCTCCCATTCTCCAAGACATTAACTATTTCAACCAACTCTTGGGAGAAATGAATGATTGGGTACAAAAGTCAACATGAGTAGTTGACGGTTTTATGGGTTCTCTCATTGACACTTGGCTTGACTTGATTGGTTCAAGGGTTTGAATGTTTCCCTCCCAGTTTCTTGTAAAATCATGCCCCCATCTCTTGTTGCATTGCATAGCTAGTTGTGGGTATTTTATAAAAATGCATATTTACAATTCCCATGGCTCACTAGCACATGGGTAGCATAATATCAACTACTTGCCTTTTCAAGGTCAAGCGTTCACTAGCGGGGCCTTGGTCTTGAGCTCCATGCTAGGAATCATACATAATATGCATACAATATTTACATTATAGCCCAAAATATCCTAAGGGTCAAAATGGGGACATTACAATAAGTCATGGCCCCCTACATGCCCAATTACACGACTATAAATGAAGTCCCATCCCCCAAGCATGATTCCCCAAACACCCTCAAAAATGTTATTGCCACTTCGCTAATCACAAGCTTCACAATCCCCATGTATCTTAAGGAAACTTTGGATTTGAGGTGATGGGATTTATAACTCTCCTAGAAGCAAGTGGGTCACTATAATACCTTATAGTAAATATCAAATGCCCTTCTCATGGAGACATTAAACAACTTGAAAAACGAGATTCAACCAATAAGATATGGACGAATGTAACTTTGACTTCGATTTCCATGATTGATAGAAGGTTAAAGAACCCCTAACAACTGCCATTTCTAGAAATGAGGGGTGCATGATGTTGAATATGGTTTTCATTGATGTCAAAGGAGTTCAGTAATGACAAAGGAATAACCAAGGACATGATGGAAAGGTGAACTTAGTGAAAGACAGAAGCAGTGATGACATGGCATGGATGATGATATGGCATGTAAAATATACATGGTGGCGACCCTGTTTTAGTGCTATTATGAAGCGAACCTGTTTGTATCAGGTTCCTGTGTGAATAAATAAAGATAATTAAGTTGTCTATGTACGCATGAATCTATGTCTGAAGTGTTAACAATTGAATATTTGTGTATCTCTGTATCAATGAATCAGGTGATAGTTTGGGATATCTATGTAAATGCTAGATTAATCACTGTGTGTATGCGTAGCCTGAAGTAAGGGTTTTTGAGGATTGAATCTTGTAGTGGATGTATGAATGATATCTATGTGTGTAAAACCATGGATTCAATGTGCATATCCAGCAAGGGAATCAAGTCCAGTGATGATCAATTGAGTGATTGATTGATTCTCTAATCAATTGATGTAGAATCCTAGAGTTGCAAAGATTGAAGTTTGCAGAGATTTGGACGATCCAGATTAAAGGAGAAAAGATGGATCAACGATGGGAAAGAGATCACGAGGTGAACGTGAACGGAAGATAAGAAATTTGTAAGATTAAGTGAAGTTCCGCTGGAGACAACATATCGATGGACGAGGTCAAAGCCGTAAGTGATCTAACACCCCAAAGAAATTCCGCAAGAGAAAGGTGTAAGGAATATAACGAATCCACAAAGATAAGGTGAGATCCGCATCTGATCTCAAATCGGCGGTTAGGAAAGAACCCACAATAAATCGACGGTTGTAAAGAGTTGCAGAAAAGGAATTGTGGGAGGGAAACTGCAGAAGCCCATTCCGAGAAAAGTTGAAGGCACATCCGCAATCCACAACCCACTGTGGAAAGAACCTTGTGGAAAGAGACTTGCGGAAGAAGTCTTGCGGGAGACAAATTGTGGAAGTTAGTTTGTAAAATTTGAAATACAGTTATGCAATCCGTAATCCGCAAGCTATGGAAAGAGAATCCACCGTTGATCAAGATCAGATGGTCCACAATCACTGCGGAACAGAGATTGCGGAAAAGTCATTCCGGAAAGGAAATTGTGGAAAGGTCACTATGGAAAGGTAATTGCGGGAAGATCGTTGCGGAAAGGCAATTGCAGAATGATTTTTGTTGCAGAAATATCATTGCGGAAAAAGGAAAATTTGGAAGGAATCTTGGTGCATAATTATCATTGCGGAGAGGCAATTTTGGAAAGATTTTTGTTGCGGAAATTCATGACTGATAAACATAAACAGAGTTATGAATTACAAGTTTATTAAAACAAAGATTTGAAGGGGCGTGAGGGAGAAAGGTATGAGCCTATTTTGAAAAGGAGTGTTTATGAGATGTGTCTGTCCAGTTTGAAGAGGTACGAGTTGAGAGGGTATGAAGCTTTGAAGAGGCATGAATAATGTATTTAAAAGAAGATTTGAATTAGAAGGTAAGGGTTTCTTCGGTGTCTTAGTTGAAGCAGCATCAAGAACAGGCTGAGACCAATGAACTTACGGACTGAAGAAAGGATGTTCTGGATGATCTGAAGAAGTCAGATTAGGGAGGTAGGGTGGTGCTAGGGCAGGCAGAAAGCCTGCAGGGGGTCGTAGCCTCCTTCCAGTAGGAGCTGGAAAACAGGGTGTCGTTGCATCCTTATTTGTAGCAGCTAGCAGAAGGTTTGGGGTATTGTTGCATCTTTTTCAGTATCAGCAGGCAGAAGATCCATGGTGTAGTAGCATCCTTGTGTGTAGCAATAGGCAAAATATGGGGTTTAGTTGCATCCTTTCTGTAGTAGCAGATAAACAATTTTGTAAAATTCATCTTATTAATGAGTATGAGTTGGTGGTTTTCTCTATGAGGTTTCCACGATAAAATATTGTGTCCTAACTTGTTTGATTATTTGTGTGTCTTGTACTAATTGTTTTAATAAAAAGAAAAAGAAGACAATAATGATTCACCCCCCCTCTCAGTATTGTTGGATATTTCAAACAATTGGTATCAGAGCGAGGTTCCTCCATTGCAGTTTAACCACTGGAAGGAAGATCCTCATTAAAGACCACAATGGATCAACAGGAAGGATTAGCTACCAACAGACCTCCACTGTTCACCGGGAATTAACTATGCATATTGGAGTGCAAGAATGAAGTGTCACCTAATGTCTCTTGGATGGAAGGTTTGGAGAGTAGTTGAAAAGAAGTATAACATAGCAGACAACCTACCTACAGACCAAGAAGAACTTGACCAATATGAGGCCAATGCAAAAGCCCTAAATGCAATCTTGAATGGGTTAACAAACATAGTGTTTGTGAAAGTCATGCAATGCAAGACAGCCAAGGAGGCTTGGGATAAATTAAAAATTGTCTATGAAGGAGCATCCAAAGTCAAACAATCAAAACTTCAAACATACAAAGGATAGTTTGAAAGCCTGAAAATGAAGGAGGAAGAAAATATTACAGAATATCTTCTAAGAGTAGATGAAATTGTCAATGCTATCTGAGGCCTTGTAGGGGAATTAGAGCAAAAAGAAGTAGTGGACAAAGTACTAAGAACCTTGCCATTGAAGTATGACTCAAAAGTATATGCTCTATAAGAATGAGATGATCTTAAAGACATGACAGTAGATGAACTACATGGAATCTTCACTTCCTATGAGATGAGAAAAGGAGAAGATGGTCAATCAAAGAAAGAAGAAGCTTTTAAAGCCTTATCCAAGAATCAATCAGAAAACTCAGATGATGAAGAAGCCTTGTTCACCAAGAAGCTCGAGAGAGGTATTGGAAAGTACAAGGGAAATATACCTCTAAAGTGCTTTAACTATGGAAGAATTGGACACTTTTCTTCAAAATGTCCTCATCCTAAGCAAGATAGAAGTGATGAGAAAGAAGCCTCAAAGAAGTTCAGAAATGACCGAACAGGAAACAAAAAGAAGTTCAATGAAAAGAACAAGTTCCTTTACAACATAGAATATGGTGAATATGAAGACACAAGTGAAGATGAGGAGACATAAATTATATTCATGGGAATAGAATACCAAGCTCAAGATGATGAACCAATGGAATAAGGAGTAGTAGATCGAAGAGATGAATTAATCGATGCTCTTGAAGAACTTGAAAAAAGCAAGAAAAAGAACAAACAATCAAACCAAATCATTAGTGACTTGAAAGCTCAGCTTAAAGAAGCCAAGAAGATTGAAAGAGACCTAGATTTACAGCTCAAAGAGAAAATACAAGAATCAAAGAAGCTTGAAGAAGAAATTATGCAGCTTAGGAAAAAGTTCAATGAAGAATCTATTAAATCAAAATATGAAAACAGTTCAAATACTTTAGATGACATCTTGAGTAGCCAAAGACCATCAACAGATAAATCTGGTTTGAGATATAACAATAAAAAGAAGCCAGAATGTTCCTCCTTCACAAACCAAGGAAAAAGAAGTTATGTTGATGCACTAAAAAGTTCCTTTACAAAGGAAGAAAATAAGAAATTTGCTCCATCTTCTCTTGACAAAAACATAATTAATGTAATTCCTATAAGACCAAAGACAAATAGATATCGACATATTTTCTTTGGACATTGTTACTCATGTAATAATTTTGTATATAAGTCCCTAAATTGCAGAGCATATGGAAAGCCTTGTGACTACAAGGAAAGAGCATCCAGTAACAAACCAAAAAGAAGGGATCATAATTTCTTTACACCTCTTCAAAACTATGACATAGAGTGTTACAAATGCAATAACCATGGGCATATAGCAAGAAACTATAAACTAATGACTCCTACAAAAAGGATTGATGCAAAAGAATTCCAAGACAAAAAACAAAGAAAAGGATTGGAAGAAAAAGAACGAAGAGGAGAAATCCAAGATTGCTCTATGTGTGACAGAAAAGCAGAATCTATGGCATATTGACAGTGGGTGTTCAAAACATATGACAGGAGACCCAAGTAAATTCATAAGCCTAAAAAGAGATAATAAAGGTAGGGTCACTTTTGGAGATAATATGTCTTCCAAAATAATTGGCAAAGGTACAACCACTATCAATAACAAGATCAAAGCTGAAAATGTGTTGCTAGTAGAAGACCTAAAGCCTAATCTCATCAGTGTAAGTCAAACTTGTGACAAAGGGTACATCTGCACCTTTGACTCTAAGAAATGTGAAATCAGAAAAAAAGGACTCAGGGATACTTGTTGGAAATGCTGTAAGAAATTCGAGTAATGTGTACATCCTAGAAAATGAATACCAATGCTACGTGAGTATGATTGATGAAAGTTGGTTATGGCATAGAAGGATGGCACATTTAAACTTTGATAATCTTGTCAAGGTAAGTAATAAGGAGGCTGTGAGAGATTTTCCAAAAATTGTGAAACCTATGAATGCAGTTTGTAAACATTGTCAGCATGGGAAACAAACTAAAGCTAGCTTCAAATCAAAGGAACATGTGACCTCACATCCCTTGGAAATAGTTCACACTGATCTTTGTGGACCAACAAGGACTAAAAGCTTGCAGGGAGAGTATTATTTTATGTTACTCATTGATGATTACACAAGGATGACTTGGGTAACATTTCTCAAAGAAAAATTCGAATCCTTTGAAAAGTTCAAAATTTTCAAAGCTATGGTGGAAAATGAGACAAACCAAAAAATCAAATGTCTTAGGTCATATAATGGAGGTGAATTCACTTCAAATGAATTCAATGAATTTTGTGAAACCCATGGAATTAAAAGACAATTTTCATCCCCAGGCACACCTCAACAAAATGGCGTGGTGGAAAGAAAAAACATGACAGTTCAAGAAGCTGCCAGAACCATGCTAAATGAAGCAAAACTTCCTGATATATATTGGAAAGAAGCATTATAGATAGTTGTCTACATAATTAATAGATGACAACTCAGAGTGAATAATGACAAGACTCCCTATGAACTATGGTATGGAAGGCCTGCATCAATCAAGTACTTCAGAGGGTTTGGAAGGAAGTGCTACATAAAGAGGAATGAATATGAGCTTGGCAAGTTTGATTCTAGAATTGATGAAGGAATATTCTTGGGATATTCCTCCACCAAAAAGGCTTACAGATGTTACAATCAAAGATTACACAAAATCATAGAGAGTGCAGATGTAGAGTGGATGACATGAAGCCAAGAAGGATAAGAAACACAGATGAAGATGCAAGAACAAACAATGATGAAGATGCAAGAACAAACAATGAAGAAGCAGTTTTGCAAAAGAATGAAGATATGGTTGGAAAATAAGAATAAGAAGAGGAAGAAGAAAGAGAATAATCACAAGAAAATGAAGATGAAGATTCTCCAAGAGCTAATACAAAGGCACCATCAAGAAGAATACAAAAGAACCATCCTGAATAAAAAATTATAGGTGACAAAGATGCAAGAGTGAGTACAATAAAGAGATTATTTATTGAACAAGCTCTACTTTCAGTAGTGGAACCTAAGAACTTTACAAAGGCAAGCAAAAATGATGATTGGATCAAAGCCATGAATGAAGAACTAGATCAGATTAAGAAGAACGGAAATTGGGAACTTGTTCCAAGACCTACAAACAAAAATGTTATAGGGACCAAATGGGTTTTCAAGAATAAGTTCAATGACGATGGTAAAGTGATCAGAAATAAAGCGAGGCTACTGTGTAAGGGATATGCTCAAGTGGAAGGAATTGAATTTGAAAAGACTTTTGCACCTGTAGCAAGACTTGAAGCAATCAGAATGTTCTTCGAATTCTCATGTTATAGAAATTTCAAAGTATATCAAATGGATGTCAAGGCTGCACTTCTAAATGGGAAACTAGAAGAGGAAGTATACATTGAACAACCTGAAGGTTTTCTCCTGTCAGAGAATAAAGACTATGTTTGCAAACTAAAAAGGGCACTCTATGGTCTCAAGCAAGCCCCAAGAGCGTGGTTTTCAAGGCTAGATAACTACTTGAAACAACAAGGATATAAGAGAGGAGCCACCGATAGTAATCTCTACATAAAGATCGAAGATAAGGATATGACCATTGTTGTTGTTTATGTAGATGATATCATTTTTGGAAGCAATTTACAAATATTGAGTGTAAACTTTGCTTCTGAAATGAAAAAATAATTTGAGATGTCAATGTTGGGTGAATTAACATTCTTCTTGGGACTACAAGTTTATCAATCAGATAAAGAGATTCTCATTTATCAAAACAAGTACATCAAAGATATGTTGAAGAAGTTCAAGATGGAAGAATCCAAACCTGTTAGCACTCTCATGATCACTGGTTGTAAGCTAAGCAAATATGATGAGTCATTAGAAGTGGATCATACCATGTATAAATCCATGATTGGCAGCCTACTGTATGTGACAACTACAAGACCAGATGTGATGCAAGCTATAGGGTTGGTTGCTAGATTTCAATTAGCTCCCAAGAAAACACATGTGGCAGCAGTAAATTTTTTTTTCATATATTTAAAAGGCACTATCGAGTATGGTTTATGGTACCCAAAATGCCAAGATTTCACCTTAAAAGCATTTACTGATGCAGATTGGGTAGGAAGTGTTGATGATCGAAAAAGTACCAGTGGAGCAACATTCTTTTTAGGAAATTGTTTGGTATCATGGTTTAGCAAGAAACAATCATCCATATCACTATATACAGTAGAGGTTGAATACATTGTTGATGCATCATGTTGTACTCAAGTCATTTGAATGAAGTAGATTTTGGAACACTTGCTTGTGAAGTATGAGAATCCAATAATAATCAATTGTGACAACACTAGTGCTATAAACATGTCAAAAAATCCTATTATGCACTCTAAAACAAAGCACATTCCAATAAAATATCATTTTCTAAGAGATCAAGTGTCACAAAAGGTTGTCAAATTGGAATATGTAGACACAAAAGAACAGATAGCTGACATTTTCACTAAGCCACTACCCAAAGAAGCATTTAAGCATCTTAGACAAGAGATGGGAGTAATTTCTTTGCAATGAATAAAAAGGAGAAAAATTCATCATGTCAGGGGGAGATATGTTTACAGGGGGAGCTGTCAAAAGGAATCCTTTGTCATTAATGTCAAAGTTGGAGTAAATAAGGGAGTGGTTTCCATCAATGCCAAAGGGGGAGAATGTTGGATATGGTTGTCATTGATGTCAAAGGAGTTCAGTAATGACAAAGGAATAACCAAGGACATGATGGTAAGGTGAACTCAGTGAAAGACAGAATCAATGATGACATGTCATGGATGATGATATGGCATGCAAAAGACACATGGTGGCGACCCTGTTTTAGTTCTATTATGAAGCGACCATGTTTGTATCAAGTTACTGTTTGAATAAAGAAAGCTAATTAAGCTGTCTCTATGTGTACGCATGAATCTATGTTTGAAGTGTTAACAGTTGAATATTTTTGTATATCTGTATCAATGAATCAATTGATAGTTTGGGATATCTGTGTAAATGCTTGATTGATCACTGTGTGTATGCGTAGCATGAAGTAAGGGTCTTTGAGGATTGAATGTTGCAGCGGGTGTATGAATGATATCTGTGTGTGTAAAACCACAAAGTCAATGTGTAGATCCAGCAAGGGAATCAAGTCCAGTGATGATCGATTGAGTGATTGATTGATTCTCTAATCAATCAATGTAGAATCGTAGAGTTGCAAATATTGAAGTTTGCAGAGATTTGGACGATCCAACTTAAAGGAGAAAAGATGTATCAACGATGGGAAAGATATCACGAGGTAAATGTGAACGAAATATAAGAAATCCACAAGATTAAGTGAATTTTCACCAGAGACAACAGATCGACAGACAAGATTAAAACCACAAGAGATTTGACACCCCCGAGAAATTCCGCAAGAGAAAGGTGTAAGGAAGATAATGGATCCATAAAGATAAGGTAAGATCTGCATCTGATCTCAGATCCACAGTCAGGAAAGAACCTGCAAGAAATCGATGGTTGTAAAGAGTTTCAGAAAAGGAATTGTGGGAGGGAAATTGCGGAAGCCCATTCCGGGAAAAGTTGAAGGAACATCCGCAATCTGAAATCCGCAACCCACTGCAGAAAGAACCTTGCAGAAAGAGACTTGCGGAAGAAGTCTTGCGGAAGAAAAATTGGGGAAGCTAGTTTGTAAAAATTCGAAATACAGTTCCGCAATCCGCAAGCTTTAGAATGAGAATCCACCGTTGATAAAGATCAGATGGTCCATGACAATTGCGGAAAAGTTGTTGCGGAAAGGAAATTGTGGAAAAAAAACTGCGGAAAGGAAATTCCGGAAAGGTCACTGTGGAAAGGTAATTGCGGAAAGGCAATTGCAGAATGATTTTTGTTGCAGAAATATCATTGCGGAAAAAGGAAAATTCGGAAGGAATTTTGGTGCATAATTATCATTGTGGAGAGGCAATTTTGGAAATATTTTTGTTGCTGAAAGTCATGATTGATAAACATAAATAGAGTTATGAATTACAAGTTTAATAAAACAGATATTTGAAAGGGTGTGAAGGAGAAAGCTATGATCCTGTTTTGAAAAGGTGTGTTTATGAGATGTGTTTGTCCAGTTTGAAGAGGTACAAGTTGAGAGGGTATGAATATTTGAAGAGGCATGAATAATGTATTTAAAAGAATATTTGAATTAGAAGGTAAGGGTGTCTTCGGTGTCTTAGTTGAAGCAGCAACAAGAACAGGCCGAGACCAATGAACTTCCAGGACTAAAGAAAGGATGTTATGGTTGATCTGAAGAAGTCAGATTAGGGAGGTAGGGTGGTGCTAGGGTAGGCAGAAATCCTGAAGGGGGTCGTAGCCTCCTTCCAGTAGGAGTTGGAAAACAGGGTGTTGTTGCATCCTTGTCTACAGCAATAGGAAGAAGGTCTGGGGTGTCGTTGCATCCTTTTCTGTAGCAGGAGGAAAAAGATCTACGGTGTAGTAGCATCCTTGTTTGTAGTAGTAGGAAAAATCTGGTGTGTAGTTGCATCCTTTATGTAGTAGCAGATAAACAATTTTTTAAACTTCATCTTATTAATGAGTATGAGTTGGTGGTTTTCTCTTTGAGGTTTCCACAATAAATAATTGTGTCCTAAATTGTTTGATTATTTTTGTGTCTTGTACTAATTGTTTTAATAAAAGGAAAAAGAAGACAATACTGATTCACTCCCCCCCGCCTCTTAGCATTGCTGGATATTTCACCACATGGGAGTTGCCTAGCAATTTTTGTGGGCTAACAGAGGTTTAAATCCATTTTTAGAAGGGCTAAATTGTTTTATATTGGATCCCCTTTTTAAATCCAATGGGGATAACCTCCTATTCATTAAAAATAAATAAATAAAATGTGGGCTAATCATACCTAACCAATGCTTAATAAAAAATTAGTTCATTAAAAATTTAAAACCCCTAAATTTAGCCCATGGGCTAAGATTTGCCATTAAAATTTTCCATGCATTGGATCGATGCTAAATCAATTTTGGCCTCCCATTCCCATAATTAACCTTGCAATCCATGTCAATTCCAACCAACAATCATTTTTAGCATAAAAAACTATAAACCAACCTTTTTGCATACAATTGAATCCATTTGCATTCCTTGGATTCAAGCTGCGCATCTATCAAACTGTTCATCTATCAACCAGGACTCAACCATTCAAGAAGTGCGTTTATCATCCATTTGCATTCCTTGGATTCCTGCAAACTGTTCATCTATCAACCATGACTCAACCATTCATCAACAGCCCATTAGTGTGTGGATAGTGGTTCAGGTATTAACATTCACTTATTTCATGTATCCATTCAATTAACTATCTAGGTTTTCACGTATCCATTAACTATCCATTAAGATGTATCCATTAACTATCCATTTCGCATATCCATTCAATTAACTAGTTTAGCATATAATACTCACAGGTTAACCATTGCAGAAGGATACCCTATTAAATGTTACATCTATGGATTATGCAGATTCTCGTATCCATGGCAAGAGTCAATATTGCACCTCGTACAAGGGGCGCAAGGAAGCGGGGTACCCTGCTACAATGCACAGCATCGGATGAGGAAACATACCATGTTTCAAATGACAACATTGATACAACAAATTCTGAGAATGGTCCTATGGAAGAGGTAGATGGTGTGGTTCCACCATCAATGACAGTTCCATCACCACCCACAGTGCCAGCATTTTCCATATTGCCACCATCTTCCATAGTGCAAGGTGCCATTTCAACGAAGAAAATTAGTGCTATAAGAGGATGGACGAAAGAATACATGCTGGATACAATTGACGATGTCGAATTCAAGGGGTTTTCAGATAGAGCAGCGTCCAAAAAATATGGGATTGCACCCACGTCAATCCATTACTGGATAAATGTCCTGACCCATACCAAGAGGAGAGGTCCTCTTACAGTCATGACTGAATAGGAGGAGGAGGTGGTGGTGTGGTGTAAGGAGATGGCCTAATTGGGACATAGGATAGAGTTGATAGAACTGAAATCAACTGTTACTCAAATCTGTCAGGGGAGGCCAACCCCATTCAAAGATGGGCTTCCAGGTAAGTCATGGTGAGTTGGTTTCAAAAAAAGGCATCCAGATCTAGTGCTACAAACTACAGAGGGCCTGGATAGAGACATGGCATTGAATCTACACCCCACAGTTGTGTCCAAGTTCTATGACACTCTTTCTTCTGCATATGAGAAACACTCGTACGCTCCAGACCATATTTGGAACTGTGATGAGACAGGGTTACAGGCAGGAAGGAATTGTGTCATGCGGGTAATTGAAAAGAGAGGGAGCTGGAATGTGCCAAATATTCTGCCCAAGAGTAGGGAGTGGATAACCATTCTATGTTGTGTGCATGCAATTGGTATGGCAATCCCAGGATTTTATTTGTTCAAGGGAAAAACTCGCCTGCAAAACTATATCCAAAATTGTGAACCTGGGGCGTTCATGGCTGCAAATCCCCATGTATGGATGACTAAATAAATTTTCTTGAATTGGATTTGTCACTTTGCAACATCCGTACTAGGCGATCTCTCCCCTGAAAACAGACACCTCTTAGTTTTAGATGGTCATGGCAGCCACATTGTTGTGCAAACCATCGAGGAGGAAAACAGGTTGGGCATTGAATTGTTAACACTTCCTACTCACACCACTCACAGGTTGTAGCCCTTGGATGTGAGTGTGTTTGGGCCTTTCAAGGATTTTTTCAGGTCGGAATGTGCTGCATGGATGGCGAAGAACCCAGGGGTAGAGGAAAATAGGTTTGAGTTAGTGTAGCTTGCAAGCAAGGCTTTCAAAAGGGCTCTCACATCCTCGAATATCAAGGATGGCTTTAGTTGAACAGGTATCTAGCCATTGAATTATGATGCTCTTATGCATGACACCGGTTGTAGCTAAGCATTTGATGTGGATGGCCAAGAATATGTGGCTGGAGAAGATCTTGAGGACATCGAAGAGCATTTGGATGGGCAGTAAGAGGAAGATGCTATGGACAACATCATGTCCCTTTCACAAGGAAACTACCAAGGAGTTGGTGCTGCTGATGATGATGAACAGGTTGGTGCTACACAATTTGATGATGAAGTAGCAGAAGATAACATGGGGCTAGGTGGTCCAGCTGGCACACATGAGGATTCTGTGGCACATAGAAATGTGGTCGATGGTTGTCACAGTCCAGGAAACAACAATGACACATTGAAATTTCCAACCCAAGTATCCCAACCATCATGGATGGCAGAGGCCATGATGAAATTGAACAGACACATTGGCGGTTCCACCAACGATGAAAGCATGAACATGCCTTCACACCGGGCAGTCATACAAGATGAGATTGTCCATGTTTATGTTGATGGTGGGTTGATAGAAGAACCCAACATAGACAACGAGGATGCAGGCGAAGAATATACTGCAACAGAAGAACCTCTCATAGCAAAAAAACCACTACCATGGAACACACCAAGGCTTGGCCAATTCCTAATGTTTCCAGTGGAGAGAGTGTCAATGCAAGGAAGAAAAGGAAAGATGATGCAAAGCAGGTCGGTCGGACCCTCTTGCTTAACAATTACACACAACACACATGCTCACATGAACTAGTTGTAAATAGGATGCCAGAAGTTGGCTTCTATTACTTCAATCGAATATGGTTACAATGCAAAATGCAAGGAATGTAAACAACAAACTATGCCGGCCTTAGCCTATTACAGTATATAGAAGTAACTGTGTGCTCTTTGTGTGTGTCGATCTTCACCCTCCCATGTTTCTCTACGGAACTCTGAGCTATAGTTCTAATCTCCTCTGCGAGGGGTAGATGTGTGACTGTTCTCTCCAATCTACAAATCCACTTCTCCGTGATTGATCCAACTGATCCGCTGCCTTCTTCTTCTGTGCCTCGAACTGGTATTCAACCCATTTTTTATCTTCCCGAGACACGCTTCCTCTGTCTGTCGATCTCCCTGATCCTGCAGACTACAATTTTCAACGCCCCTGTCGTGCTGCACAACCTACACCTATGGCGACATCTGGCATGTCTTCAACCACCTTCATAACTGCTCATAACTTCCTTAGCAACATCAAACGACTACCAAGTACTTTGTTTGAGTTTCTGTGTGTCCTTTTGACACTGCTACAGTATTTGGTTCTGTCACCGCCTCAACCATACTGTCTTCTGTCAACCTTCGACTTATCCGTTGGATTTACTCTACTTGTGCGACTGCTAGTCCGCCCCTTCCTCCACGTTCGGATTTTGCCTCAACCTGTTAGTGTCGCTATTCAACAACCCGTCGACACTCGACCTCTTCGCTGCAAATCTGTCTTCGATCGACCTTGAACTCGTCAAATATCGACCTTCTCCTCCTGTCGACATACCTCAAAATTTTATGCACAACTTATTGAATTCGATAGCCAATCTTCACTTTTGCACCAGTGGTCGTCGGCAGTCACTCTGGTTGGCCTTCTGTCGATCATCTTCGACTATCCTGCCTAGGCCCCAATGCCCCTACATCAGACTCCCTAGGTGAAAAAGAACTCGATTGCTCCATCAGTCTCCTGAACACTTCTTCGAAAATCCATGTCGCCTCCTGCAAGTCATCATATTTCCATCGTACTAAGTATTCCTTCTTTCGTGAACTGCGCATATGCCCGAATTCGCATTTCTCTATTACTTCTGTGATTTCCTCTTTGTGTCGATCTAGAATCTCAACTGTCTAGTCGATGTTAGACACTTCCATGCTTTCGCTGCTTGAACCTTCTTCACTTGTACAGATAAGAGACATTGAATGTTGATGAAATTCCCAAGTCCTTCGGCAGTTCCAACATATAAGCATTGTCTGAAATCTTCTTCAAGATCTTACATGGCCCAATCTTCTTCAACTTTAGCTTGTTATATGTTCATGTCGGAAATATCTCCTTCTGCAAATGTGCATAGACTAAGTCTCCTTCGTTGAATGACTGTAGCCTCTTCTTCCTGTCGGATCTCAACTTGAACGACTGTTCCTCTTTTCTATGAGTTTTCGCACATCTTCATGCACTCCTTTCATGTGCTCTGCGAATGATTCTACATCCACAATTTTCCTGGTTTATGTCGGTATCTTGACCAAATCTACCACTCCATGTGGGCTTCATCCTTGAACAATCTGGAATGGGCTCAAACCTGTCGACCGATTCACAGAATTGTTGTACGCAAACTCTGCTTGCTCCAACACGTTCTTCCACTGTTTGGGTCTGTCAACTTTCAAACACCTCAGAAGGTTTTCCAAACTTCTATTTACCACCTTGGTCTATCAGTTTGTCTACGGATTATATTCTGAGCTAAACTGCAACCTCATGTCCAGTTTCTTCCATAGGGTTCTAAAAAAAAGCCCCATAAACTTGGTATCTCTGTCCGATGTTATACTCTTCGGCAACCCATGTAATTTGACTACCTCCTTGAAGAATAGTATAGGAATGCATGTGGCGTCACTTGTCTTTCGACACGGAATAAAGTGTTCCATCTTTGAAAATATGTCGACTACAACAAATATTGAGTCGTTACCTTGCCGTGTCTTCAGAAATCCTAGCACAAAATTCATGCTCAGGTGCTCCCATGGGGTATTCGACACTGGTAATGGTGTATACAACCCTGTGTTCTAACTTCTTCATTTTTCCAACTGGAAAACGCGACATTGTCGTACCCACTTCCTGACATCTGTCGTCATTCCTGGCCAATAATACTTTTCTTCGACCAATGCCTTGGTCTTGTAAATGCCAAAATGACCTGCTAATACGCTGCTATGCAATTCTCGGATTAGGTTCTCTCTCACGGATCCTCTGGGAATACACAATTGTTGTCCCTTGAATAGGTATCCCTCTTGGATGAAATAATCCATGTATGGGGTCCTGTCGACACTCCACGGTTCACTACTCGCCTTCCATGCTTTCGCAAAATCCTTGCCAGCCACATACTCTGTCTTCACCAATTCTATTCCTGTTGCCTGAACTGTCGTCGTGTTCAGCAATGCAACTCTTCGACTCAGCGCGTCGACAACCTTATTCGACTTGCCCCACTTATGTCGCAACATGAAGGTATATCCCTGCAGGAATTCAACCCACTTCATGTGCCGTTGATTCAACTTCGATTGAGTGTTCAAATACCTCAGCGCTCGGTGATCTGTGTATAACAAAAATTCCTTGGGCAACAAATAATGCCTCCACTTCTTCAATGTATCATGTTCCCAAATTTTCCTATGGTCCATGGGGATGATTTTAGCCTAAGTCACCTAGGCATTAATTAAATAATTAATGGATGGATGAAGTAAGATTCTTAAGGGTGAATTTGAGGAATTAAATGGATAAGGAAGGGCCCCCATGAAGTTATTAACCCCCAATTCAAGTGCTAAGGTGATTTATTAAGTAATTGAGAAATTAATTAATTGGGGAAATTTTGAGGCATTACACCTTATTAATTAATTAATTATTGGATAATTAATTAATTGCTAAGTTAAATTATTTCTGAGTGGTATTATTTTCATTTAAATAATTATTGCTAATAAATGTGCCAAGTGGTTGATGACTTGGCCAGGAAATTTGAATTGGTAAGTGAGCCAAACTTGCCTAAGTAATGAAACTCAGAAAATCAAGGAATTACTTGGAGTAGAAGTCAAGTAAGCACTAGAGTCCAAAAATGTTGCCAAAAATGAGAAAAGAGGAATATTTCAGGAAAAGCAGCATAAATCCAAAAAGCAGGAAAGTTTAGAAAAGAAAGTAAGTCAGAAAAGAGGAAAAAAGAAGGAAAGCCAAAGCAAAGCAAGGAAAGTATGTCCACTCATGGGTGAACTATTCTCAATGGTCACCAAGCTAATTAACTTGCTCAACAGGTCAACAGGAATTCTATTTAAGAAGGTTTCCAACTTTATTCAAGAACTTTTGATCATTTGCAATTTTGGTTTGAGAGCTTTGAGCCGCTCTAGTTGAGTGATGTGCCTCAACAAGTTTGCTTGGGAGATGTGCCCCAAGGCCATGTGAGTTTCTTATGAGTGTTATGCAGGTCCATAACATGATGCTATAGCCAATAACATTCATATCAGTTCAGCTTTGAAGTCACACAGTTAGTTCGAAGAGAAGATCTTTCATTCAGTGAAATTCTAGCTAGTTTTGGTGAAGTTTCTCAAGTTGAAGATGAATGCTCCAGTGAATGTGCCCAAGAATTAATGGAGGGCTGGTTCAGACATATGTCCAGCCAACAGTGATGTCTAGTATCAGAAATCTTTCTCAGAACTGATCCATTCTCTTCTTTTCATTCATTCTCACAACCACAGCTAGATTTGGAGGTGTTTTCCCTATAAGGAAGAGAATATTTGGAGGTAGCTTTCCATACTTTTTCCAAAGACGCAGTTGCAACCATATCCTCTGTTTCAGACCTGTTGAAGATCATATTACACCTTTAGAATAGATATTGGATCATTACTTCTCTTTTTCCAGTCATTCTATGGCTCTATGAGGGGGTTTCCTAGCCCATAATACATTGTATTAAGAAGGAGCTATTAAATGAGTGCAAACTCAGTTCAGTGAGTAACATTTAGACCTGATGCTGCTAATTACATTATATCAGAGCACTCTAATATTTCAGAACAGAGTTTTATATTTAAATAAAGTCAATACTTAATTCAGAATAGAAGACTAGCTCATTGAGCATTGTTTAATGACTAGTTTCACTAAAATGACTATCAAATTTGTTCTAAATGTCAGATTTACTTTCTATAAGTTGTAGGAGGTCAATAGCACATCATATTAGCTATATCAATCCCTAATTAAAGGATTTGGGAGGATTCAATCCCTATTGTAAAGATTGCATTTTGACTAGCTCTGTCATCCCGGCAGGGCCTAAAATTTCCAAACCACTCCTACTCTTCCCAAATCATTTTGAATGCTGGTCATTGTTTCCATTGAACCTATTTTACTCTCATAAATCATTTTTTCACCCACCCAGTCTAGTAAGCATATGCTGGTGCGCCCAGGAAGCTTTGCGGTAGGCTTCAGCGGTAGCTGTTGTCCGAAACATAAATGGCCCTAGTGTTTTGTGCTTAGGACTCCCCCTCTGATATTAATATTTGTTGCTGCACATTTTCCCATACAAATTCCAGAACTGAAATTTCATCCCACCATCCTCAGATTTAGTCTCCATCCCCCTCACTAACGTCCTGCCCGGTTTAAAAGAATTATTAAGAAATTTATCCAGTGAATTTTGTTAAAATTTCTGAAGTTGAGTTAATATCTTGGTTAAATATTTCCAAGGATATTACACAATGCTTGGACAATAGCATAGAACTCCTGGTCATAGACCGAATATTTTCGCTTTGCATCATCCAAATTCTCACTGAATAATGCAATTGATCAGCCCTCCTGGATCAACACTGCTCCAATTTCCATTCCACTCGCATCGCAATCGACTTGGAAAACTTTGTCAAAATATGGGAGCGCTAACACTGGGGTCTCAGTGACCTTTTCCTTCAACTTGTTGAAATATCGATGGGCAACTTCCGTCCACTTAAACTCCCCTTTTCTCATGCACTCTGTCAAAGGTGCACATATCTGACTGAATCCCCGAATGAACTTCTCGTAGAAACTGGCAAGTCCATGGAAACTCCTCACTCCAGTCGCACTTGTCGGTTTCGACCAATCCAATATTGCCTTCACCTTCTTTGGGTCCATCACTAACCCTTTACCCAAGATTACAAATCCCAAGTACACTATTTCTTCCTTCATGAAGAAACATTTTTGCAGGTTCACCATCAGTTTCTCTTCTTGCAACTTCCGCAATAGTTGCCGAATGTGCCCCAAGTGTTTTGTCTTGGTTCGACTAAATATCAGGATGTCGTCTAAGTACACTACGACGAACTTACCCAAGAATGGCTCCAATACCTCATTCATCAATCGCATGAATGTACTGGGTGGATTAGTCAATCCGAATGGCATGACTAACCACTCATACAACCCTTCATTCGTCTTGAATGTTGTCTTCCATTCATCTCCTTCTATAACCCGAATCTGGTGATAACCGCTCTTTAGGTCGATCTTTGTGAAGTACTTCACTCCACTCAAGCAATCCATCAAGTTGTCCATCCTCGGCAATGGAAACTGGTAATTGAACGTGATTTGTTGATGGCTCTGGAGTCTATACACATCGTCCATTCTCCACCCTTCTTTGGCGCTAATACCGCTATTACCGCACATGGACTCAGAATTTCCTTGATCAATCCTCTTTCCAACAACTCTTAGACCTGTCGATTGAGTTCTTGACCCTCTGCCGGAGTCATTCTATGCAGTGCCTTGTTTGGAAAACTCGACCTTGGAATCAAGAAGATCTGATGGGTAATGTTTCTCATCAATGGCAATGCCGTCGGTGCTCTGTCGACTACTACGCCCCTGAACTCGTTGAGCATCCTTTCAAATTCCACCGGAATTCTCTCCATTATCGTCCTTTTGACACATGGCCCTTTCAGAATGATGGCAAAAAATACCAATTGCTTTTCCTCATCTGGGAGGAATTCCTTGGTTGAACACATTAGCACTTGCTTCTCCCAAAAGTTTCTCTCATCTTGCTTGCAGTCGGCTCGATCCTCCTGCTTTGGATTCAGAGTCCTTCACGTGCCATTTTTCCACACTGTGACTGTGTTGGCTCGACCATCATAGATCATCTTCCGATCATATTTCCATGGTCTCCCTAACAACAGATGACATGCGTCCATTAGGATTACGTTGCATAGTACGTTGTCTTCAAGCTTCCCGACCTTGAAGTTAATCAGGCACTGTCTAGTCACCTTCACATGGTGTCCTTTCTACAACCACGAGATCTTGTAGGGGTGTGGGTGTTCTCGACATTTCAAACCTGCTTTGTCAATGACCTCTGTCGACACAAGATTCTTTGTACTTCCACGATCAACTATGGTATTGCAACACCACTCATCGATCCGCACTTTGGTTCGAAAGATAGCCTTCGACTTTTCTTCTTCCCATCCTCACTGATGTCGAATGCCGACTCTGCTCTCTCGTTGGCTTGCTCATCCCTTCGACCTCTGGGTTTTGACTCCTCTACAACATGTAGGTTCTCTGGGCATTCATATGCCTTGTGTCTGACTCCTCAACACTTGTAACAAACCACAGTTGGTCTGTCAGATGGACCACTTCGACCATACGCACCTCGACCGCGTGTCTCTTGACCATCGCGTCGATTTTCTTGCGCTTTCTCCCTAGTTGATGTCCCTTCCGTACGTCGGTTGTCTTCAATGGCTTCTCTCCTAGTTCTGCTACTTTGGCCTTTCACCGAAACAGTCTTCGCACCTCAACCAGTCATCCTACCTCTGGTCGATGCAGATTTCCTCGACAACTTCTCTTCCTCCTTCAGAGCTACTTGGTAGGCTTCACTGACCGCTTTGAATATTGACATGCTTAACTTGTCCTGTATGGAATATTTCCATCCATTTACATATCCCACGATAGCTTCTTCGCCTTCATCCGTCTGTCTGCATCGACCTTATCGACAGTCTGTAGAACTCTTCTGTGTATTCCTTCATGGTCATCTCTTTTTGTCAAAATTTCTGTAACTTCTGGAACAAGGAAATCACATAGTCACCTGGCAAGAACTTCCCTTTCATCTTGGCAACCATCCTGTCCCAATATTTTCTTAACTCTGTCAACCTTCACATTGTCCCACCACAATGAGGCATGACCCTTCAACCTCATACATGCAGTCTTAACCTGTCTGGGATCCTCAATTTGCTCTATGTCGAACTATTTCTCCATTTCCCTGAACCAGTTGATCAAGTCTTCTAGATCCAGACTTCCTGAGTAGGTACGCACATCTATCTTGGTTTGAACTCTCATCTCTGATAGTAGCTTGATCATTTTTTCTTCTGGTTCTTCTCCTGCTGCTTCCCGTGCTTCCACCTCTTCGACCTCCTTGTCGATGTGGTCTAACACATTAGTAACACAACCATGCCTTTGGCTTTCTTTGATTGCTGCGAATTCACTAGTTAAGCTTCGTATTGTTCGCACGCATTCATCGAACATCTCACGATCAACTATGACTTTTGCGCCACGCGCTCTTCGTCTAATTCCTCGGACATTAACGCCTCTATGAGCCATTTTCAACCTTAGCTGAAACTCCCACTCATCCAATCGTAACCAGACTTTCACTAACTGTGCACAACTCTACCCAACCGCAGTTGGAGCTTTTAACACTCTCAACATCGGGTTCACCTTCCAAACTCTAATACCAATTGATGTAAGATAGGTCGGTCAGACCCTCTTGCTTAACAATTACACACAACACACACGTTCACATGAACTAGCTGTAAACAAGATGCCAGAAGTTGGCTTCTATTACTTCAATCGAATACAGTTACAATGTGAAATGCAAGGAATGTAAACAACTAACTATGTCGGAATTAGCCTATTGCAATATACAGAAGTAACTGTGTGCTCTGTGTGTGTGTCAATCTTCACCCTCCCCTGGTTCACTGAAGAACTCTGAGCTATGGTTCTGATGTCCTCTGCTAGGGGTAGATGTGTGACTTTTCTCGCCAATATACAAATCCACTTCTCTGTGATTGATCCAATTGATCCGCTGATTTATTCTTCTGTGCCTCGAACTGGTCTTCAACCCACAGTTTCTCTTCCTGAGACACGCTTCCTCTGTCCATCGATCTCCTTGATCCTGCAATTGTCAGTGCCACTGTCGTGATACAAAACCTCCACCTGTGGTGACATTTGGAATGTCTTCAACCACCTTGAAAACTGCTCATAACTTCCTTAGCAACCCCAAACGACTACCAAGTACTCTGCTTGAGTTTCAATGCATCCTTCTGACACTGCTACAGTAGTCAGTTCTGTCACCCGCCTCGACCATACTGTCTTCTGTTAGCCTTCAAATTATCCATTGGCTTTACTCTTCTTGTGCGACTTCCAATCCGCCCCTTCCTCCATGCTTGGCTTTCACCTCAACCTGTAGGTGTGGCGGTTCGACAACCCGTTGACACTCGACCTCTTCGCTACAACTCTGTCGTTGGTTAACCTTGAACATGTCGACTCTCGAACTTCTCCTCTTGTCGACATACCTCGACATTTTCTGCACGACTTATTGACTTTGACAGCCAATTTGCACTTCTGCACCAGTGGTCGTCGGCACTCCCTCTGGTCAGCCTTCTGTTGATCATCTTCGACTGTCCTGCCTAGGCCCGGATGCCCCTGCATCAAAAGACATACATTCTCCAATTGGGCCGGAGTTCACAACTACTCACTTCATAAGAGTACATAATCCTTTTGGTTGAATCTGAACAAAAGAAACATGCTTCGTAGGAATTAAAACAAAGGAAGAAAGATATTGCAAAGGAAAAGAAGGAAGCAAGGATGATTGCAGTTGAACATCGGGCAGAGGAAAGGATTGCAAGAGAGGCTAATCGACAAGAAAAATAGCACCATAAGTAGTTTGAAAGGCAATCAAAGAATGCAAGGAAGGTGCAACAGATGAACCAAAATTATGCAAGAGAAATGGAGGAAAGGAATGTGATGGTTGATACTACAAGAACAACTGAGGAAAGGAACATGATGGAAGGATCATTAGAAACATTTGCAAATAGTGCACGATTCTACCAGGATATTATTAACATTCAGATACCCCGCTATCATTAGGCAGGTTTACACCCCCCTCTATTCCTATTAGTGCAAGGGCCCATTCTATGTTATCTTATCCAACACCTGCAATTATTCCAGGGGTCTTAAGGACAAGTTAGGCCTATGGCTATTCAATTTCTCCTTGGTTGCAAGGAGTAAATTGGCCTCAATCTGTTTCCACCAACCCCACCCATCCTAATCAAACATCCTCAGTAAGGTTACCCTACTTGGCTCAAACTGGAAACCCGACAAGAAATGATGGGGAAGGTGATGAACCTCGTGAAGAATAGGATATCTGGTGTATAGGCTAACCAAATGCTATTTTGTTCTCAAGGAATTTTCTTTTTTTTCAACCTCAATCAAGCATGATGAGAGCTTGACATAACCTAAAACCTAGGTGATAGTTTTCATACAAACTACAAATCCCAGGCATTGACATCTACTACAAATAGAGGCATTGTATTGACATCTACTACAAATGGAGGCATTGTATTTGTATTTCAGTACTATTAATGTAAAGTGCAGTTGTTTTATTATAAATGAGCAGGTTTTATTTATTTTTGTTTATTTCCATTCTATGAATGTTGACCATTCCTTCGTGCCTACAAAACACAATAGCTAAAAAATCCATCTATTAATGTGTTTTCCAAACTCCTACAACACTCCTTTCATAAGCTCATTCAAGGAGGCTTATAATGTAAAAGGAATACCAACAAATTTGAACCTATGTCAAAGTTGCAATCAAGTTGATTATTGCATTAATAGCAAATCCATCATATCCCTCTAACTCTATGGATAACAATATGTTTTTGCCATTTGCAACTTTGATCTTACAGCTGCTTTGTTGAGATTGTGATACGATGTTTTAAACAAATGAACATGCACAAACTAGCCAAACAACACTCTTAAGTACCATCTCTAATTTCCACTTAAACTCAAATCCATAAACAAATGAACATGCACAAACTAGCCAAACAACACTCTTAAGTACCATCTCTAATTTCCACTTAAAATCAAATCCATAATTAATATTGAGAAAAAATCACTCCATTAAATGTATTTGAATTTTTGACCATTAACTTATTCACAATAAATCTTCTTACTAGCTTACTTACTGTTTTACTGATGCTATGAACAAGAAAAGATATTGTATGAACAAGAAAAGGAATTTAGTATACCAACAAGAAAATACATTCAGTATACCATCAAATGCTTAAACCGTGTCAAATTTTCTGCATCAGTTCACTACATAAGATTGCAAAGCCATCAGGAAAAGAAAGACAAACATTCACACTAAATGAGGGGCCATGCCAAATTTCAAAATTGTCATCAAACACCATGACACTATATCACAACATTTTCTTCTTTTGCAGCTTCAAACAAGAACAACGAGGGCTTGACAGAATCTAAATCAAGTTCAAAGGTTTGAAACCTGATGCAAATAATGAGGCTTTATATCCACTACAATATGAATATGAAGATGAATATAAAGTTCAAACACCTACTGCTGCAAATTTTGCAACAATATGAATATAAACTACAGTAATCATAACCAAATTGTATAACAATATTGCTCCCAATAATCCATGCTACAACAATCTATGCTACAATAATCATAGCCAAAATGCATAACAATATTTCTACCAACACTAAAAGCAACCGTCATTCATCCACACAATAAGACATACCATGCCAAATTCCAAAAATTTTCAACCACCACATTTACAATCTATTGACTGCATTTGCCTAAAAAATATTCACGAACAGAAGCCAAAAGCCAAATCTAAGCTGCAGCAAATTTTTTTTGGAGATTAGTGTATCGCTCTGTGTAATCTTTTGAGCTATCTTGAATAAAGTTGATAGAGCTGAGCAAGTGTTTTAACAGGGATTCCTGTGTTATTGGTCTTGCAATCTGTTCCTTCTCTTCTCCCATGTGAATTTTGTTTCTTTCTTTGTTAGTTCATTTTGTAATTGCTTACTCATGTTTGGTTCAATGTAGTATTTGAATGGAATTCATAGAGATTATGCTATGTTCAGATCATTCCAAACATTCCACAATTATTTTCTGCTAAAGTCAATATAGAATTCATGTTTCCATGCTCTATATTGATGGACTGTTCATTTCTCTTCTAAATCACCAACTAAAGGCTTTTTTACTGTGAGCTAGTGGCTACCTTGCCCCTGTATGAATGTATCTGCAAAGTATTTGTCAATGATGTTCATGTTTTGTTTAATTTGACTCCATTGGCCCAATATAGATCCATGTTGTTTTCCAACCACAATTTATGAAAAGAAATCTGTCCTAACAGAAGTCCGGCCTTCTAGATATGCTTGATTGAATATCTTGAGTGATGAATGCTAGTGTGCATTTTCATTGTTGACGGTTTTGACTATTTCCATTATTTCATATGTTTGTAGAGAGAGCCCTCTCTGACTATGCTGGGTCATTAGCATTAGTCTAAAGTTGGTTAGTGGTTACCCCGACTTGCCCTCTCCTGCAACCTAGAGGGTACGATTTGGGTGTTAACAAATTACAATCACGCATATCAACCAGATCCATAACAGTATGCAATAACCACACAGGGTTTGAAATATATTCAAGAGACCCATATCCATCCACGGTCCGCAAAAACCCTTGTTTCTCCAAACGTTTAGACCAAAGGTGTCAAGCATACACACTGCCCTTAGAACCAGAGACACCCAACATATTTCAACAAGTTGAACTGTTTCATAATTACCCAAAAAATGGTGTGCAGTAACCATAAGCACATTATAAAATTGTAAACTGAGTTCAACACGCCATTTTGTTGGGGCTACTCCACCATAAAAAACCAGTAACCAGTTAGGGTCCGAAAAACATAACAAAACTCACCCATAATTGTAGTTGCAGATATCAAGCAAAACGACAAATCGCAGTGGCCGAGAAATCCACCATAATTTTGTGCAAACATACCCTGCAAATCTCCTCACAACCAGAGAAACCCTAAAAACAAAATAGCCAGACAAACCCACTTACGAGATGCAATTACAATACAGCCAGACAAACCCACTGAGGAGATACCCAAACAAGCCCGCTGCCAGAGACACACAAGCAACCACAGAGAAATTGTTCCAAAGGTTTAACGAAATCATCCATGAGGATGTGTGGAGTGTTGGAAAACACTGTCAAGATGCTGGTAAGGATTAAACCCTACTAGTTGTAGGATGGCCAAAGCCGAGGTCCGTCGAATGCACGAACCCGCCGTCGTCAACCTCCTCGAACCCGTAGCTGGCACCAGAGCTTGCAGGGACTAATCCAGTCAAGACCTCCAACAGGGAGAGCAACGCACATTCGAAATCCATTGCCGAGCAAAGCCACCAGAAGAACAATGCCACAAATCATATCCCACCGAACCGAAAGACAAGGATGGTCACCCAAAACGTAGATTAGGGCACGCAATAGAGTGTTCTGCGGGTCTCCATGTATCCTCCCACCATGTACCACCATTCACACCAAGCTACACGGGCAATGGAACCCTGACGGACCAGTACCGGGGTGGCGGAATGGCCACACACCGGCCCCAAACAAGAATGCACGGGGTGGTGGAGTAGCCTCGGAAAAATGGTGAATTGAACCCCCAAAACCCTAGCATTCAATGAGGCCACCTACCTGACACGCGACGCTAGGTGGTCAACACTTGTCGTACAGAAAACGATCACTGCCAGGTGTCCTCCGACATGGCGCAGTGGACCCCGCACAACTATTGGCATCCCTCCCCTATGTCTTAAAATCTGAGAACATGAAGAGACAAATGTACATCAATTCAAAGCAGTCGCAACCAATGTGTCTGAATTTCTTCTAGTGCATCTAGTTTCTTCAACAAGAGTACCCCACAACAAAAGAGGAGGAACATGGTGGAGAAGCGAGATTGTTATTTTAAGACTGACACGGAACCCGTTGAATGCGGAGATGACATGTCGACAACCCGTCACTTTAAATGCCATAAGAATTGTCTTTTTGGTTATTATTATTGGAATTACGTTAAACCAGCTTTAATCAAATTGCAAATTTTAACTATTAAAATTTATTTTTAATATAGAATTAGATTTAGTTATCTAAAATAATTCTTATTTTTAATATATAAATGGATTTAGTTATCTAAAATAATTCTATTGTAAGAGGTTATAAAATTTGAAAAACTATTCATTTATGGTTGGTCAACACAGATAAGCCACAAATAAGTTATTTGTTTGTTTATTTTGAATTTGGAACTGCCATAAAATCAATCTCGATAGTACACTTGTCTCATCCTTATGCAATTTAAGAAAAAAATACATATAATAAAAATAATAATAATATTGAAAAAACACTAAAGACAATAAAAATAATTTAACATAGTAAGATTTGGATTTTTTTATCACATGTATGATGAACTACGTATATCAAACTCCGTTTTTGGCCAGGAAAAAAATATGAACCCTCATTTCTGAAAATATGACAGTAAAAACATGAAAAATGATGAACCACCATTTCTTCCTTCAACATTGTAGTATACACATAAAAACGTATCTAATATACCATAATGGTTAAGGAAAATGGTTTAGGAAGAATTATTTTTGGATGTTTCAAAGTCTTAGGTTATTTCATAGCTTCTTAACATAATTCATAGCTTCCTAATCTACCTCGATTATCAAAATTACAATTTAAATAATAGAGCGTTAAGGGACATTTGTACTCCGGCCAAAGATAAATGGGACGTTTTTATTGTTACATAGCCTTCTGGGATTAAACTAAATTGTGCATGGAAACATTTGACCTGTACACTGGACGCCTGCCTGGTGCCCGGTGGTATTTGTTTAAGTAGACACAAACTTCCACGTCTTAAAAACAAAAAGGAGGTTGACTGTTGATTATGGAAGAAAATTAAACAAAAGTTAAAAACCAATGAAAAGCCAATGTATAGAAAGTTAAACTGTGTTTTAAGATACCAATTTAGGGTTGAGTTAATCGTAGTTCCACTCTATGGGGAACTATGCACTCTAAAACAAAGCACATTCCAATAAAATATCATTTTCTAAGAGATCAAGTGTCACAAAAGGTTGTCAAATTGGAATATGTAGAAACAAAATAACAAATAGTTGACATTTTCACTAAGCCACTACCCAAAGAAGCATTTGAGCATCTTAGACAAGAGATGGGAGTAATTTCTTTGCAATGAATAAAAAGGAGAAAATTCATCATGTCAGGAGGAGATATGTTGACAGGTGAAGCTGTCAAAAGGAATCCTTTGTCATTAATGTCAAAGGGGGAGTAAATAAGGGAGTGGTTTCCATCAATGCCAAAGGAGGAGAATGTTGGATATGGTTGTCATTGATGTCAAAAGAGTTCAGTAATGACAAAGGAATAACCAAGGAAATGATGGCAAGGTGAACTCAATGAAAGACAGAAGCAATGATGACATGGCATCGATGATGATATGGCATGTAAAATACACATGGTGGCGACCCTGTTTGTATCAGGTTCTTGTGTGAATAAAGAAAGCTAATTAATTTGTCTCTATGTGTACGCATGAATCTATGTTTGAAGTGTTAACAGTTGAATATGTGTGTATCTCTGTATCAATGAATCAATTGACAGTTTGGGATATCTGTGTAAATGCTTGATTGATCACTGTGTGTATGTGTAGCCTGAAGTAAGGGTTTTTGAGGATTGAATGTTGCAGCGGATGTATGAATGATATCTATGTGTGTAAAGCCATGGATTCAATGTGCAGATCCAGCAAGGGAATCAAGTTCGGTGATGATCGATTGAGTGATTGATTGACTCTCTGATCAATCAATGTAGAATCATAGAGTTTCAAATATTGAAGTTTGCAGAGATTTGGATGATCCAGATTAAAGGAGAAAAGATGGATCAACGATGGAAAGAGATCACGAGGTGAACGTGAATGGAAGATAAGAAATCCACAATATTAAGTGAATTTCCATCGGAGATAGCAGATCGACAGATGAGATTAAAACCGCAAGAGATCTGACACCCCCGAGAAATTTCGCAAGAGAAAGGTGTAAGGAAGATAACAGATCCACAAAGATAAGGTGAGATCCACATCTAATCTTAGATCGACGGTCAGGAAAGAACCCGCAAGAAATCAACGGTTGTAAAGAGTTTCGGAAAAGGAATTGCGGGAGGGAAATTGTGGAAGCCGATTCTGGGAAAAGTTGAAGGCACGTCCGCAATCTGCAATCTGCAACCCACTACAGAAAGAACCTTGTAGAAAGAGACTTGCGAAAGAAGTCTTTCGTGAGACAAATTGGGGAAGCTAGTTTGTAAAAATTCGAAATATTATTCGGCAATCCGCAATCCACAAGCTTCGGAAAGAGAATCCACCGTTGATCAAGATCAGATGGTCCATGATCACTACAGAAAGGAGATTGTGGAAAATTCGTTGCGGAAAGGAAATTGCGGAAAGGTCACTGTGGAAAGGTAATTAGGGAAAGATTGTTGTAGAAAGACAATTGTGGAATGATTTTTGTTGTAGAAATATCATTGCGGAAAAAGGAAAATTCGAAAGGAATTCTGGTGCAAAATTATCATTGCAGAGAGGCAATTTTGGAAATATTTTTGTTGCGAAAAGTCATGACTGATAAACATAAACAGATTTATGAATTACAAGTTTAATAAAACAGATATTTGAAGGGGTGTGAAGGAGAAAGGTATGATCCTGTTTGAAAATGCATGTTTATGAGATGTGTCTGTCCAGTTTGAAGAAGTACGAGTTGAGAGGGTATGAATATTTGAAGAGGCATGAATAATGTATTTAAAAGAATATTTGAATTAGAAGGTAAGGGTGTCTTCGGTGTCTTAGTTGAAGCAGCAACAAGAACAGGATGAGATCAATGAACTTCCGGGACCGAAGAAAGGATGTTATGGATGATCTGAAGAAGTCATATTAGGGAGGTAGGGTGGTGCTAGGGTAGGCACAACCTCCACCTATGGAGACATATGGAATGTCTTCAACCACCTTCATAACTTTTCATAACTTCCTTAGCAACCCCGAATGGCTACCAAGTACTCTGCTTGAGTTTCTGTGCATCCTTCTTACACTGCTACAGCAGTCGGTTCTGTCACCACCTCGACCATACTGTCTTCCGTCAGCCTTCGACTTATCCATCGGCTTTACTCTTCTTGTGCGACTTCCAGTCTGCCCCTTCCTCCATGCTTGGATTTCTCCTCAACCGGTGTCGCGGTTCAACAACCGGTCGACACTCAACCTCTTCGCTGCAACTCTATCGTCGGTCAACCTTGAATATGTCAAATTTTGACCTTCTCCTCCTGTCGACGTACCTCGACATTTTCTGCACAACTTATTGACTTTGACAGCCAATCTGCACTTCAGCGCCAGTGGTCATCGGGACTCCCTCTGGTCGGCCTTCTGTTGATCATCTTCGACTATCCTGCCTAGGTCCTGATGCCCCTACATCAAAAGACAGACATTCTCCGATTGGGCCGGAGTTCACAACTACTCACTTCATAAGAGTACATAATCCTTTTGGTTGAATCTGAACAAAAGAAACATACTTTGCAGGAATTAAAACAAAGGAAGAAAGATCTTGCAAAGGAAAAGAAGGAAGCAAGGATGATTGCAGTTGAACATCAAGCACAGAAAAGGATTGCAATAGAGGCTAATCAACAAGAAAAAGAGCACCATAAGCAGTTGGAAAGGCAAGCAAAGGATGCAAGGAAGGTCCAACAGATGAACCAAAATTATGCAAGAGAAATGGAGGAAAGGAATGTGATGGCTAATACTACAAGAACAACTGAGGAAAGGAACATTATGGAAGGATCGTTAGAAACATTCGCAAAATAGTGCACGATTCTACCAGGATCTTATTAACATTCAAATACCCCGCTATCATCAGGCAGGTTTACACCCCCCTCTATTCCTACTAGTGCAGGGGCCCATTCTATGTTATCTTATCCAACACCTGCAATTATTCCAGGGGTCTCAAGGACAAGTCAGGCCTATGGCTATTCAATTCCTCCTTGGTTGCAAGGAGTAAATTGGCCTCAATCCGTTTCCACCAACCCCATCCATCCTAATCAAACATCCTCAGTAAGGTCACCCTACTTGGCTCAAACTGGAAACCCGACAAGAAATGATGGGGAAGGTAATGAACCTCGTGAAGAATAGGATATCTGGTGTATAGGCTAACCAAATGCTATTTTGTTCTCAAGGAATTTTATTTTTTTGCAGCCTCATTCAAGCATGATGAGGGCTTGACATAACCTAAAACCTAGGTGATAGTTTTCATAGAAACTACAAATCCCAGGCATTGACATCTACAAATAGAGGCATTGTATTGACATCTACTACAAATAGAGGCATTGTATTTGTATTTTAGTACTATTAATATAAAGTGTAGTTGTTTTATTATAAATGAGCAGGTTTTATCTCTTTTTGTTTATTCCCATTCTATGAATCTTGACCATTCCTTCATACCTACAAAACACAACAGCTAAAAATTCCATCTATTAATTTGTTTTCCAAACTCCTAGCAACATTCCTTTCACAAGATCATTCAAGGAGGCTTATAAGGTAAAAGGAATACCAAAAAATTTGAACCTATGTCAAAGTTGTAATTAAGTTGATTATTGCATTAATAGCAAATCCATCATATCCCTCTAACTCTATGGATAGCAATAGGTTTTTGCCATTTGCAACTTTGATCTTACAGCTTCTTTGTTGAGATTGTGATACGATGTTTTAAACAAATGAACATGCACAAACTAGCTAAACAACACTCTTAAGAACCATCTCTAATTTCCACTTAAACTCAAATCCATAAACAAATGAACATGCACAAACTAGCCAAACAACACTCTTAAGTACCATCTCTAATTTCCACTTAAACTCAAATCCATAATTAATATTGAGAAAAAATCACTCCATTAAATGTATTTGAATTTTTGACCATTAACTTATTCACAATAAATCTTCTTACTAGCTTATTTACTGTTTTACTGATGCTATGAACAAAAAAAGATACTGTATGAACAAGAAAAGGAATTCAGTATACCAACAAGAAAATACATTCAGTATACCATCAAATGCTTAAACCGTGTTAAATTTTCTGCATCAGCTCACTACATAAGATTTCAAATCCATCAGGAAAAGAAAGAAAAACATTCACACTAAATGAAGGGCCATGCCAAATTTCAGAATTGTCATCAAACACCATGACATTGTATCCACAACATTTTATTCTTTTACAGCTTCAAACAAGAACGATGAGAGCTTGACAGAATCTAAAACCAAGTTCAAAGTTTTGAAACCTGATGCAAATAACGGGGCTTTATATCTACTACAAAATGAATATAAAGTTCAAACACCTACTGTTGCAAATTTTGCAACAATATGAATATAAACTGTAGTAATCATAACCAAAATGTATAACAATATTGCTCCCAATAATACATGCTACAACAATCTATGCTACAATAATCATAGCCAGAATGCATAACAATATTTCTGCCAACACTTAAAGCAACCATCATTCATCCACACAATAAGACATACCATGCCAAATTCCAAAAATTGTCAACCACCACATTTACAATCTATTGACTACATATGCCTAAAAAATATTCACGAACAGAAGCCAAAAGCCAAATCTAAGCTGCAGTAAAAACAAAGAATCTCCTACGAAACCCTCCACCACCAACCCTAAACAAAAAATATTTTAACAACTGTATAATTAGCCAAAAACAAACAGGTGGAAGCATCACCAAATTAACCAAAGTCCCAAATTACAATCACGCATATCAACCAGAGCCATAACAGTATGCAATAACCACACAAGGTTTGAAATATATTCAAGAGACACCCATATCCATCAACGGTCCGCAAAAACCCTTGTTTCTCCAAACGTTTAGACCAAAGGTGTCAAGCATACACACTACCCTTAGAACCAGAGACACCCAACATATTTCAACAAGTTGAACTGTTGCATAATTACCCAAAAAATGGTGTGTAGTAACCATAACCGCATTATAAAATTGTAGACCATGTTCAACACGCCATTTTGTCGGGGCTACTCCACCATAAAATACTAGTAACTAGACAGGGTCTGAAAAACATAACAAAAATCACCCATAATCGTAGTTGCAGATATCAAGTAAAAAGACAAATTGCAGTGGTCGAGAAATCCACTATAATTTTATGCAAACATACCCTGCAAATCACCTCACAACCAGAGAAACCCTAAAAACGAAACAGCCAGAAAAACCCATGCCTGAAACAGCTAGACAAACCCACTTATGAGATACAATTACAATACAGCCAGACAAACCCACTAAGGAGATACCCAAACAAGCCTGCTACCATAGACACACAAGCAACCACAGAGAAATTGTTCCAAAGGTTTAACGAAATCATCCATGAAGATGTGTGGAGTGTTGAAAAACACTGTCAAGAGGTTGGTAAGGATTAAACCCTACCAGTTGCAGGATGGCCAAAGCTGAGGCCCATTGAACGCATGAACCTGTCGTCGCCAACCTCCTCAAACCCGTAGCTGGCACTAGATCTTGCAGGGACTGAGCTAGTCAAGACCGCAACACACATTTGAAATCCGTTACCGAGAAAAGCCACCAAAAGAACAATGCCACAAATCGTATCCTACCGAACCGAAAGACAAGGAAGGCCGCCCAAAACGCAGATCAGGGTGTGCAACGGAGTGTTCTGCGGGTCTCTGTGTAGCCTCCCACCATGTGCCATCATTCACACCAAGCTATACGGGCAATGGAACCCTGACGGACCAGTACCGGGGTGGTAGAATGGCCACACATCAACCCCAAACAAGAATGCACGGGGTGGTGGAGTAGCCTCGGCAAAATGGCGAATTGAACCCCCAAATCCCCGTCAAAACCCTACCATTCAATAAGGCCACCTGCCTGACATGGGGTGCTAGGTGGTCAACACTTGTCGTATAGAAAACGGTCATTGCTAGGTGTCCTTCGACGTGGCGCAGTGGACCCTGCATAGCTATTGGTGTCCTTCCCCTATGTCTGAAAATCTAAGAACACGAAGAGACAAATTTACGTCAATTCAAAGCAGTCACAACCAATGTGTCTAAATTTATTCTAGTGCGTCTAGTTTCTTCAACAAGAGTTACCCACAACAAAAGGGGAGGAACATGGTGGAGAAGCGAGATTGTTATTTTAAGACTGACACGGGACCCGTTGCATGCGGAGATGATAGGTCGACAACCCGTCACTTTAAATGCCATAAGAATTGTCTTTTTGGTTATTATTATTGGAATTACGTTAAACCAGCTTTAATCAAATTGCAAATTTTAACTATTAAAATTTATTTTTAATATATAATTGGATTTAGTTATCTAAAATAATTCTTATTTTTAATATATAAATGGATTTAGTTATCTAAAATAATTCTATTGTAAGAGGTTATAAAATTTGAAAAACTATTCATTTATGGTTGGTCAACACAGATAAGTCACAAATAAGTTATTTGTTTGTTTATTTTGAATTTGGAACTGCCATAAAATCAATCTCGATAGTACACTTGTCTCATCCTTATGCAATTTAGGAAAAAAATACATATAATAAAAATAATAATAATATTGAAAAAACACTAAAGACAATAAAAATAATTTAACATAGTAAGATTTGGATTTTTTTATCATATGTATGATGAACTACGTATATCAAACTCCGTTTTTGGTCAGAAAAAAAATTATGAACCCTCATTTCTGAAAATATGAAAGTAAAAACATGAAAAATGATGAACCACCATTTCTTTCTTCAGCATTGTAGTATACACATAAAAACGTATCTAATATACCATAATGGTTAAGGAAAATGGTTTAGGAAGAATTATTTTTGGATGTTTCAAAGTCTTAGGTTATTTCATAGCTTCTTAACATAATTCATAGCTTCCTAATCTACCTCAATTATCAAAATTACAATTTAAATAATAGAGTGTTAAGGGACATTTGTACTCCGGCCAAAGATAAGTGGGACGTTTTGATTGTTACATAGCCTTCTGGGATTAAACTAAATTGTGCATGGAAACATTTGACCTATACACTGGACGCCTGCCTGGTGCCCGGTGGTAGACACAAACTTCCACGTCTTAAAAACAAAAAGGAGGTTGACTGTTGATTATGGAAGAAAATTAAACAAAAGTTAAAAACCAATGAAAAGTCAATGTATAGAAAGTTAAACTGTGTTTTAAGATACCGATTTAGGGTTGAGTTAATTGTAGTTCCACTCTATGGGGAACTATGTTATTAGGTTATTAGGTTTTGGCATAGTTTAAGATAGATCGTTGAAATTCCAAAAAAATAATGAGAAAAGGTGGAACTGTGTTTCGTTGGAAAATAATAATTTCTCATGTTTCTCAGCTTTTGTTGCGGAATACTCTTTTTAAAAAAATTCAAACACATTAGCTATAAATACTTTAAATTGACGTACATTTGTCTCTTCTTGTTCTTAAATTTTCAGACATACGTCCAAAAGAAATTCAGACACATTGGCTGCGAGTGCATTAAATTGACGTACATTTGTCTCTTCTCGTTCTCAGATTTTCAGACATACAGTGTTAGTTGCACTTGCCATGTTATTCCTCACACTCCCTTTTCGATAAAACAATATGGGCACTTTCGTGTTTCTGAATATACATATTTGATGGCATAAATATTTTAATGTGTTTTTATTTTGTAGATGTAATTTATGGCTTCAAAAATATAAAAAGTAGTTTATTAGCACAACTACTTATCGGTGAATATTGATAGGTCATAAGTTAAGTATTATTAGTTATTCTCCGCATGCATTAAGTACTAGTTATTATTACATTAGTTACCAGCTATTCATACATTAGCTACTAGTTATCCATGCATGGGTACGCGTTATTTTTTATATTCTTTTTTTATATGATTGTTTATTTTGAATTTGGAAGCATTGCCATCAAATTAATTTGGACAATACACTTGTCTCATCCTTATGCAATCTAAAAAATATGGACACTAATCCACCCCAAATTCTAAGATATAAACAACTATAAATATAGATATATATATATGCATTTTCACTCCCATATATATATTTCATAAAATATTTATATAGTCAAATTCAATTAAATTTAAAAAATTTATTAATAATTTAAATTTTAAAATATATTATCATCATTACCAATTAAATAAATTATTCATAACTTATAAATATTCATATATTATTTTAAAATAGTATAACAATTAAATAAATTATTCATAACTTATAAATATTCATATATTATTTTAAAATAGTATTTATGTTTTTGAAATAGTATTCATGTATAACTGTTACGTTTTTCACTCATTTAGGTAGAAAATTCTTAATCAATTTATGTATTAAACATAACAATTTTATTAATTAAAAATTATATTTTTCAAAAAATACTATATATCAAAAATAATAAATTTCTTAATTAAAAATTATATTTTTAACAAAAATTAGAAAAAAATCAAAATCTTATGATAATTAACTTTTTTTTATCATATTATATATTTCTTATGTCAAATTAAATGTACTATCACCGGATGCTTGTAAATAATCGGTTTATCGGTACACTCATGCTATAAGGATCCATGATAATAAGAGAAAGTCCATGCCATATGGATTAAATCCCTATTGTATATTTGAATTTCACTACGAAAATTGCCTTTATAAATAAGAGAAAGTCCATGCCATATGGATTAAATCCCTATTGTATATTTGAATTTCAGCGGCATAAGAGCCAGCAAAACAATTCTCCACTGAAGATTTTGTTGAACAACTATGATCTGAATTCACATGGTGGCAATTAATATAGCAGATGAACAATTACTTCCTAACACGACAGAATATGATGCCATTAATCTTACTTGCAAATATTTTTGAATACAATTGAAGATACCCATGTGATTTGTACTTGACATGATCTAAACTGATCATGATCAACATTATTGCTTCTATAGGAAAATATTATCTTCTCTAATCCAAACTAAACCTTGCACTAATCCAAACTAAACCTTGGTTTGATTAAGCAGATATCGACCCCTATTACTTCCAAATCTATGTCGAATGAATTCATTTAAGTGGTACGCGGGTTGGAAAAATAGTTACTCCCAACATTCTCCCCCTTAATTATTTCAACAATGGCTTCATCTACCTTGTCGGCTTCTTCTACAAATTTTCTCATTCGCTGCTACTAAGCATCTCAACTTCGGCTCTTTCTACAGATAACTAAATAACTATGATTATACAACATATAAAATAAAATTACAAACATGCCTACAAGCTTACTAATGATCAGATACTTTGACAAAACTTTCCCACTAGTCTTAGTCTCCGCCAAGCTTATACAATGATTCACATAAAATTTAAAAATTCAACCTATTTTTCTTCTTTGGGATCCATACCTGGAACTCCACAAACCTTATCTTCTTCTTTATATTCTTCTTCCACTTCTAGGCTTGCTTGAACAATTTTGGTCTTCTTCCTAGATTATCTTATGTTTTCATTACACGACTTCTTTTCTTTCTTTGCATGCTTTCATGATGCCATCTCTAAAATTTCTTCATCTTTGTTGCTCTCCTGCTAGTAGCTTCATTATTTTTCATCTCCATTCTTGACATGTTCTCAACATCATGCTCTTTATACATATACTTGGTGGCCCTTACAGTTTCAGTATTATGATTTTCCTCATACATAGTCATATTGGTGTAGTCTATACCTACACAATAAAAAACAAACAAATCATAAGGAAAATCATGGATCTTTGTATAGTCCTTCTCCTCCTCTTTCTCTTGAATGACACATGCAAATATTCTTTCTCCATTATGCAAAATGATTGCTGCATTCTTCAACTCATCAATAAATTTATCATCATTAAAACCTTGTATATCTATTTCTACAAGTCAATGAATGAATTGCATTCCTTTATGCTCTTGTGGACTATGCCACTCGTCCATGCTCCTAAATACCTCAACTACAATATCTATGGCAGTTTTCCCATTTCCTTTTGTACCTTTACATAGGAACTCAACCATCCCATTGGTGACTCACTGGCCTCTTCAAGGCCCTCGAGCATATATGCAAACGTTTCCCTTTACACTCCTTCTAATAGCCTCGATTGTTGTCTTCTCTACTACTTCTCCTATGGAAATATGGTCTACAATCGACCTGGGCTGATAAATACACTCCTCAAGAGAACTTAGCTGCATCTCCCATTTGCACCTGCCTTCTTTTGTATCTTCATTCTCTATTGTAGTTTCTACTACTACAATAAGATCATTGGCCTTAAGACAATCTTGTCTTTCAATGGGCATGCTATATTTCTTCTAAAAAACAAAATGATTAATCCCCAGAAATTCCTCTAGTATTTTTAATTCTCCATTCTCAAATATGATTTCAACTTCAAATTTTGATGTTGAAGTACTTACCTCTGTCACGCTGATGGGATCTTGTTTTCTCTCTTTTGCAACAACTTCTTCATTTTTTTCTACAGTGACTGCTCCACTTATTTCTTCTTCTTCTATGTCGGCTCTACCACAATCATCTTCAATTCTCAAATCTTCCTTAGGAATATCCTCAAGGGTTTTAGAATTCACTTCCTTCACTAGGAATTTCTCTGCATGTTTATGTTCTTGCTACTCTGGCACCTCTACACAGTGCAGATCCTCAACAAAAATCATATCATTAAATACCTCCATTGTTGGATTCCCTTCATCAACATATATTGGATTTTCAAGCCATTCTTTAAAAAAATTCGTATCTTCATTTAAAATATTATATTTTTCTTCATTTTTATCATCCACATGTGCATTTTCATAGTGGGATACTCTAGTTGCATATTTAATATCTTGTCCCTCCTCTCCTACTACATGCACTCCAACAATTTCTTTGAGTATTTCGGCAACAACTTTAGTGTTACACTAAGCATCAACATTTCTTCTTGCAACATCATCATCTTTACTAGGATCTTCATTATTAACATGTGAAAGGTTAAACAAATCAATAATAAAATCATCTATGTCCATAGACACATCATCCATGATCATTTATTCTTCGTCCACCAACACAGTGGGATTTACAATGTCTTCATCAAAACATACTTCTTCAAGAGCAATTTATTCATCATCTTCATCAATAATCAACATTTTTGGTTCAAAAAAATATAAAGTTACTTCAACGATAGCTCTATCATAAAAATCATCAACAATAAACATTGTTGGCTTCATTGAGACACATACTACTATATTGGAAGTAATGCAACCATCTTCCACACGTGATTGACCACTATGGGATTCACCTTCTACATTCTGCACATGCTTTATTTTGTTGAAAACATCAAAGTCCATGACTTCTTCAATTTTCTCTTCCTCAATAGAGTCTATCTCATCTTCTTCAAGTTATATTGTTGCTACAAGTGATATATCAGTCTAAAATTCCTCATTTGCTTCAACATCATCCATTGCAATATACAAACAATGGGATTAACAATCCTCTTATGTATGATTTGATTCACACACAAGGGCTTCTACCTTCTCGTCTGATAGCATTACTTCTATAGGGGATTCTTCAACCTTATCCATAGCTTCTACAAGGAGGTCTACCTCATCAACATCCAATGATGTATATACACAGTGGGATTCACCATGGGATTCACGATCTTCAACTAAATCTACCAAATTTTTTGTTGATTCCACAACAAGATTATCACTCCCCCTTACACCGAACTCACTCTTTAGATTTTCCCACACTTCTCTAGTATTGGTTGCTTCAACAAATACATTAAAAATACTATGATCTAGAGCTTGCAGGATGAAAGATATGCTGAGGAATCCCTAGCCTCATCATGAGGGTAATCTAAACTATTCAAAACAAACTCCCTAAATATTCATAATGAAGGAACCTTTCCATCTTAATAGGCCAAACCTCAAAAAAAAATTCCAGTGAAAAGTGGGGGTGATCCAAGATAAATTATGCACCCATCATCTTCATTGTCACCATTACATCTTCATGGTGTCTGGGATCCTCTGCTACAGCTAGAACCATCCCATATGATTCTTCAAAATACTCTTCTTCCGCTCTTTTATTTCTTCTCTTAATTTGTTTGAGCCTTCTCTGCTGACCCATATCTTCTTATAGCTCTTTGTTGCTCAACAAGTTACACCTTAACTAGGTAGTTGGAACTCAACAATTCAACCTCTTTAGGACTAAATCACACAACCCTTATAGTTGGGTTCTCTTACTCATACACAACTATCAAATATATTGATCATATGCTCGACTTCACATGACACAACACAAGCTATGGCTTATACAAACTTCATCCATGGCTTCACTCACAAACAAAGTTGTGCCACACGGCTAAGCCATGAGGAGTTCTAGAAACCACATGTAGGATAAATACCTCTGCTAGACTCAACTAACTCTTCTTACGAACAACAAGATCACGAACAGACCTACAAACTATCTCTTACATGCATTGGAGACATGCACAAACAAAACCCAAAAACAAGACTCTCGAAACACTAACAATGCTCACAACTTTTGCTGCACTAAGGACTTTCTTCCCATATAAAAACATGTAGATGTGCCAATATGCCTTGCTCACTACTTGAGCAATCTTCACACAAACTACATCGGGCTGACACAAATTATCGACAACTAAACAAATAGTTGGAGGATAAACGAGCTCAACATGCTAAAAAATAACAAACCAAGGATTACAACCCAAAAACCTATCACACAAGACACCTATTGGGGAACATGGCTCTCCCTTCGACCTTGTTGGTTGTTTAATCACTCTATGTGGAAGAACAATGTTCAACACTATTAACCGACTCTGTCTTCATCTCTACTAGATGGGGAAACATTCACCACAAAATATCTTTTGTGGAGACTAGATCGACACCATTAGACATGCTCTTATACCAATTGAAAGGCATAGGCATTGAGCTAAATCCGCTTTGATATCAATTAAAGGATAGGTTAGAGCTTAAAATAGCTCTACCACCAAACTGATTGACACAAGTGAGTTTACAAATGCCTTGTTCACCAAACACACAAACACACATAGCACACAATGGAAAATTTTCCAACTCAATTTATCTCTCTCTCCACACTAACAAAACAAAATAAAATTACATATTTATATAGACTCATAAGCGTTTTCATGGAAACCAAATTTTTTCTCACGTTGGAAACAACTATAAACGTGACGACATAAACACTAACAAAACCATGCTTCGATTAAACCATCAAGCTCGAACATTGGATTTTCCTCTCATGCCTACTTTTTATCTGCCAATACAAACCTACAAATTTGTGCCATGCATCACATTGTGACTAGATGCCAGACTCAGCCTTTCAACCTTTCCAATCTAATCATCAATTGTGCACAATGATACAAAACTCAGATGTGTTGATGCGTGCCCCATTGGAATTCCACCATTAGCCCCTAAATCTATTGCACTTCTTGGAAACTCTAATATACCCCCCCAATGATCTGTTGAGGTTCCTTCACCGATCCTTGATTAACTAGCACTCTTATCTAGATTTGATGTGCTATGTCCAATATACTATCAAACTTCATCGATTGGAACTTCCCTTGAACACCCTAGGAATATTCCATGTGTCAACATCCGACATGATGTTAGACCAAATCTTTCAAGGATTCTCTTGATAATTCTTGTTAACACCTCCAATTTCACGCTCCAATGACCAATTGACTTATGCCACTTGTCTCCATGTTGGGGTTCTATGTTGGGACTTCAAATGAACTGTTTGTTTTCCAACTTTTTTGACTGACCTCTGATTCCCATTCTACTGCTACCACAAGTCAACTCCCAATTCACTCTCTAGCTTACTCTATCGGGGTTTCGGACCTTTCCACGAACTTCTTGACACTTAGCCAATTTTCTTCTTCACTCGAAGCTTATGTTGGGTAGCTTTGATCCAAATTCACACAATGGCAATTAATATTTTATATGAACAATTACTTCCTAACAAGAGAGAATGCGTCACCGTTAATCTTACCTGCAAAACTTCTTCAATACAATTGAAGACACCCATGCGGTTTGTACTTGACTCGCTCTAAAACGATCATGATCTATGTTATTGCTTCTACAGGAAAATCTTATCTTCTCAATCTTTCATGCTTCAAACGTTAATTGTGTTATCCTACATTGATCCAAACTAAACCTTGATCTGACTAAGTAGATCTCAACCCCTACAACTATCGAATCTGTATCTACTAAATTGATTTCTCTACTACAAGTGTCAGAGAAAGAATTACTCCCAACATTAGAAGTATATATTGTTGGACAAGGTGATTCCATTGTGGACATGAGGAATGCATGCAAGAAAGAAGCTATAAGATCAAAATGGCCATGACCAATACCACATGGATAGAATTTATGTCCACCTTTTAGGACATCATCGCCATGGCCAATTATTCATGGAAGGAATTTATGTCCACATATTACTAGATAGTTTTTTGATTGAATCAATTGGAAGAGATGTTTTCCTACATGATTTGGGAGTGCAAATTAAACAAGAAGAAAACCTTGGTATTTTTTATTCATCATTATTATTTTTAATTTTTTTTAACTTGTAAATAACTAACATAATTTAAATAATTTATATTTTAAAATATATTATTATCATATCAATTAAATAAATAGCTCGTAATTCACAAGTTTACACATAACAATGTAAAATACCATTTATGTTTTGAATTTTTATGGTAAAATACATGCATATTTGTCAACTCAGTGTATCCTAGGTTATTGTGAGAAGGTATCTTCCTCACCTAAATTAAATTTCTTCAAGTAACATGTTTAGCTCTTAATGAGTATGCTATGGATCATATGTCCTAGTTGTGTGTTCTAGACATTGATTTTCAAAACAACCTTGGAGGAATTTCTAACCTTTAATACAACACAACTGACCTCTGCTTTGCTAGAAAAACTAGACTAATCGTCTCTGCATAGGATGCCATGATCCTTCTTATCCAAATCCAACAATTGTAAAATCCCAATCCACCATTATGTCTTCGAAAAGGCCTATTCTTATGTTCATGAGGAAGATGAGCACAATTTTGACAAAGAAATTATTCAATGGAATGTTGAATGCATGCACAAACTTGTGAGGATTTTGGTTATCATTCACTCTATTAGAGTACTAAGAAGTCATGCATGAATTTCTATCTAGACTCAATATCCCCATCTTTCCCATGATCAAATCTTTTATGCCCTTGCTTATTTTCCTTGCGAATGTCATGCCTTGTTTGTTGACTTCATTATTATTTTGTAAATTAACCTCACACGTATATTCTATTAAAAATCACATTATATCTATTGAATTGTAACACACTGGTACTTTTAAGGTGTTCCTTTGCACTAAGGGGTAAATTACTAATTAAGCCGTAGGCGTTTCACCACGGAGAAGTATGAGCTCCACGTCGACTAGATTCCTCGTTCATAGAGCGAATGAAATCTTGCCACTTGGACGCTCATCTCCCACTGCAGCCGCGAGCTTGTCGCCGCGGCCACCTCCTCCTCCCACAGCCTGCCTCTTCGACCTCCTCCGCCTGCCTCTTCGACCTCCTCCGCCGGTTGGTTTTAATGGGATCGCTCCATCCAAACCATCTGTTGTTCCAATAGAAAATGAATGCAATTGATAAATGAATGATTGAATGGAAAATCTAATAACCAAAAGACAGAATATAAGGGTTATATGAATACCTTTGTTCGCAGAGACGAAAGTAGAGTTCTCTCTTTGAAGAGAATGCGATAGGGGAGACAGACTTGGAAATTATCTGCTCCTCGCATTGTTTGGGGAGGAATTTGCTCCACACTATCGGATTCGGCGGCAGATGAGAAGAGTTTGGAGAGGGTTGAAAGTCTGCAAACTTGGCGTGGAGTAGTGAAGCAGAGGATCTCACATATAAGGTCTTCTGGAAACTCCTGTAGATCAATATTCTCAGGCTCAGGCTCAGGCTCAGTTTCCCACTAAGGCTGTGGTAATACTGCAGCTGAATTCTCTATGACCACTTCGGCTCGGAAATTAGGACACCAGTTGCAACACTTCCTGCGATGCAAATGAAAAACTAAGAAAAACTAAGACGCAGATTTTTTTCCGGTCGAATTTAATGGGAACCTTCAGCCGAACAACTGAATTCTCCATGACCACTTTGGCTCAGAAATTAGGAAATTAAGACACCAGTTACAACACTGCCTGCGATGCAAATGAACGACTAAGACGCAGATTTTTTCCGGCCGAGTTTAATGGGAACCTTCAGCCGAAGAGACGGGCCAGTGATTTGCTCTTAGAGTCCCTTGCTCTTGTTTCCTCGTCGGACGAGCTGTCGTCCGAGGCCAAAAAAGATGCTCAGAAAATTGTTGCCGCAAGGAAACCTAAGCTCAACCTCGGCACTCCATCCAGGAACGGTGCTCATTCTCTGTAGGCACACGTGTTCCTGCAGCTCTTAGCTTCTTACAGACAGTCGACAGCTGGCAACATAACCACTGAATTCACCTGCAAGTGTAAATATTATCAAATACAAATGGATGGTTGATTGTTAATGGTAGATGAATGGCATGACTTTGTTACAGGAAAGAAAATGGCTGAAAGAGAATTGTTATAGGTGATTTTTTGACGGTTATACGGAGGAAACTATTCATCAGCTGAAGTTCAATTCATTCGCAAGTGATAATAAAAGCAACAATATACACAGAAGATTTATAAGGCAAACAATCAATACTAACCCTCTGCCCTTTACATAGCTAAGCTAGATCTTCAAAGGAATATTGAGTACTCTTTGTGTGCTGGAAAAGTACAAGCCTTCCATCCTAGACTGGTCATTCTCTAATCTGAAAATTGAGGTATTGACAATTTAACTTAATCTATGATCAAAACACAACTGCACAAATCCTCACACATCAGTTTACAAATACAGCAAACATTTTCCTTGGTAAACATGATATTGTATACATTACAACTCATGAATGCTCAACATTCATTATCGCCTTAAGTAAACCAGGCACAACATTTATTATGGCCTTAAGTAAACCACGCATCGACAGTTGTATTATTCCATGGATTCAACGCCAGTCACATTAGATCTACTCTTAACCGTCTGATCATACAAATTTAAGAGGATTAACATCACATTTTCCCCCCTCCATAAGGTTGAACTACCACATAATAAAAAAAATAGCAATCAATAGAGAGCTTTAAATCAATGCAAAGTAAGTATAGATAATAGTTACGTCAATCTATACTCAACGATTACGAACAATCAACCAAAAAGGGAGACAACCCTTGGCGGATCTTGAGAGATAAGTAGTGTAATTACCTAGTCTGGAACATTAATTGATCGAAAAGAGAACAACAAATAGATTCAGTGTTCTCTCCAATTTCTACAGAGGGAAAAATTTACATTACCCAATTAAATTTTAGTAATATTTAGACAAGTTAATCAACAATCAACCAGGTTAAGTGCAGTTCGATAACTCTGGGAAATCAACAGATAGGATCACATTCGGTCGGGTTGGATGAAAGGAAGAACTACCAATGTAGAGTCTAAATTAACAGAGTCCAATCCATCATTTCATAGGAATCATATAAGAGATTCCAACACTTTAAAAAAATGATTCGTTCTAAGAATCTAAATGATGTACCGACTTCAACCAATTTTTTTAAATGAATTTCGACTTTACCTTTCATCGCTATTATAAACAAAATTTTAACAATTTGTTGCTAGAATTTTGATCTGGCATTCAAGCATTTATAATGTAAAACATTCATCCATTTGCTACACAAAAATCGATGTGACATTCACTTGTTACAATATACAAAGGTTTCAACAATTTCAATAGAAATTTTGGTCTTGCATTCAATACAGAGTGTTCAACGATTTCAAAAGAAATTTCGATCTGGAGTATTCAATAAATAAAAAAAGAATTTCCATCCGATATATTACACAAAGTTCAATTATTGTAAGAAAATCCCATCCTCTCTATGTGCATCCTGTGTAAGATATACATAATTTATTAGCACAACTTTTTGTATATTAAAAACTTATTTTTAAAAAATGAGAAAAATATAAAAATAAATAAGATAAAAATTAATAGTGGAGGGATGATTACTATAATGATACAAAATCAAATAAATATTAGGTTAAATAAAGAAATACATTGGATGTATGAATGGAAGAACTTATGTAGTAAGACTTAGTAACACTCTCATATAGATAAATGAAAAACATGTTATAGTATATGTTGGTGGATTTATGAGAGAAACATTCAATATTTGAACTTATTAAAAAAATAAAAGTTGTTTTTAAAGAAGATATAGAGGCTACGATAGGATGCAATTAAACATTTTGTGAAAGGAAATGGTTTTGATTTTTATAATGTAACTATGATAATAGTCAAATTTGGAGGCCCACCCTTGCATGTACTTCTCAAGGGCTACAAAAGTGATACTTATTGGCCTTTGATGCACTGCCTTAATAAAAGTGTTGTATAGAATGGAAAAAATAGATAAACAATTATTTTTTATCATTAGAAAGATTTGAGGCTCATGTGGTAGGCGGGGTGGTTGGGACACTCTGTTATGGCAGTCCCCACCCCGGATCGACCCCACGCCTTGTGCTCTTGAGGCATTTTCTCCTACGGGCCTATGCTAGTTCATCTACCTGTATGAAAAAAAAAAGAGTTGTCAATACCCATAATAATAAAAATAGATGCAAGAAAGTAAAATCAATAATAATATTAATGTGAAACAAGTTTTCCTCTATGTCTAGCATTATTTGGCTTATTGAATTGTGACATGACATCTTAATGCTTTAAAGAAATTTTAAAGATGCTTTAAAATAATATTTGATATAGAAAAAAACAAAGGTTTGCTTGAGATAGTTGAGATAGGAATATTAACATCACATTAAATGGTGACAAATTAGAGGTAGCTGCTTCTTACATTTCAATTATAATTGAAACACTTGTGTGGAAAAACCTTGAAATAAGAGGCATGAAGCCCTTTATTCTATGAAAAATAAGTGTATACAAATACAACTCTGTAGTTGAAATTTGATTGAGTTAATAATTCTAAGAGAGCCACTTGAGGCTCTAGAAAAAGCACTTCTTAGAGCGAATTGGAGTAAAAATGCAAACCCTTTAGTCTACATTGTTGGAATAAACAAGTATGTAATCATTATGTCAATTTATGACATGTATATTCAAAATAAGGGATGATGTAATTCAAAAGCTTAGTTACATGCCAACTTCCAATTGGAGATATACTTTCTAGAGCTAGGGTAAGGATTTAAAAAAATATATTCATGTAGAGACTATCAAAAAAGTTATTTCATAAGAATTTTTTTTTACAAATTTTGATAATAAGCATATCCAATCTAACCATGAATATCCCAGCATATATTACTCTCTACTGAGTGTATATTGTTTTCCAATTGTATTGGCATTCTCCAAATACTTCATCATCACCACTCCAAGGAACCAATTATCTTATTTAATTTGATCATGTTTCTACACCACTCGATTGCTTGAGAGTTTGAATTTATGTTGTTTTCTTTGAATTTGTAATATTTGTGCTGCTTTTGGGGTTGAGTCATGAATCTTAGACTTCAATGTTTTGCTTCATTTCACCTCGTTCATTTAGATGTGTTATGTTCTAGGAGAGTTGTGACTTGTGACATGCAACACTGGAGTCAAAACCCATTGCTCATAATAATATATGTTTTCTTTAATCTCTTTTTCCATGGATGATATGTGTTGTATCAGTAATCACATGATCGTTGATGTATCAACTATTGCATATTAATTTTTTCTCATGGATTATGTAACATTTGCATAGGAATCAAATATGACACTGGTCATTCGAGGTTGAAGCAAAAAGAAAAGTTGAGCATCAAAATTGGTTGAATATCACCATTTGATGCTTAAATAATGATAAGTATTAGTTCTCAAGGCCACAAAAAAATGAAACACAATTGAAAATATGAGAAAAGTAGCATCTGTAGAATGAGTAGGTCCATAACAAAGGATCTTAGAAATTTCTTATTGCATGAGACAACATCTTTTAGTTCCACAAACTAACAATAATGAATTTCTTTTCTAGTCTCATTTTGTGTGTGGTTTGTGTGACTGTATGTAGCAATTCTAAGCTTCAATTTCAACTGCACTATGCATTTCACTTGGTAGGCTCATTCCTCTAGACTCCAAATAAATAATTTAGGACCAAGTATGTTAACAAAATGGTTAAATATAATTACATTCATCTAGAATGAAAATAAATACTTTAGGAGAAGGTATGTTAACAAAATGGTTAAAAACCTAAATATATTTATGATTTCAAATTTTTAAAATCGATGCATCTTCATCTATTTTCTATTCAACATGGAAACCTTCTTTTGCTTCTGTTGATTTCAAATTCAATTTATAGTGTTCATTTTCCATTCATTGCTTTGCTTTGTTGCAAAGTTCTTTCTCCGAGTCTTCTTATGTCTTTTCCTTTGTCTTCCACTACTCTCTAGACAAGATTATATTAGCATTAAATGAACATTGTTGTGTCCCTTTGGTGGACACGTCTTACCACTCTTCACTTTCATACACCAATTCCTTTACCTTTCTCTTTTGTTGAGAAACTTCAAGGTCTTTAATTGTGCAAGCAACAATTGCACTTTTCTTCTAACTTCATCCTTTGCTCTACAAGGCATTCTCTTCATTCCTCTTGGTATCATATTTGGAAACTCACCATGCAATGTTATTCACAAATCTACGAATCTTTATTTTTAATATTTATTTCTTGCTCCAATTTTTTTAATGCTCCTTACCAATAGCTTCGCTACATTTTTCCTACCCTTGTTTTGACAACTCTACCCAACACTCATTTTGTGGAGATTCCTTTTCAAAACAAAGAGATTATAGAGACACCTTCAATTTCCCACTTCTCTCTACTTCCCCTTCACCTTCACTTTGTGCAATTTAACCTCTTCATTGTGCTTCCTATTCACTTTATGGATTTTAACCTTGCATTAGTCTCTATGCAACTTCCTATGGGAGCTATTATTCTTCCTTCCCTTTACAATTCAACCCAACCAGTCATTGGAGTTATTTCTTAAAAGAAATGTCTACCTAATGCTTCTTCTTACTGGAGTTTTTATTACTACATAAACTTGTCCTGTGCCGATACCAAATGGTGCAAGGTGAAATTCAAGCTAGCTTGAAAATTGCTCAACAAATCACTATGTATCTACCAACATTCACACCATCAGGTGGTACAATTTGTTTGTCCTATTCAAAGGACATTCAAGCGTTCTAGAGCATTAAACAAAATGAGTCTGTGATAACAATAATGGATTCAGAATTAAAGGAGTATTTATTCATCAAACCCTATTTGTTGTATCCAACGCTTGCAGTGGAGAGACTCAAAAGGAAAAATGCTCACAAAAAAGAAAAATGCAAGAGCAACAACCAGCTCACGAAGTTTAACGTGAAACTGGTGAATTTGTTTACTGTTGATATCAGAAATCAATGTGACTAGAGCTGCATATATTTCATGCACAATTTAATCTGAAGATGTAAATGTTCCTCTCATCTCACTATGTCCTAGAAATTGCATCGAAGACTTTGGGTGTGCTATGATACCGAATTAAAATTATGCAAATGCACAGTGCAATGGGTATGATGGCCATACGTTGTATTCACTTATGCAATTTTGAAGATTCTAGCTTTAAATTCGTGTTTTCCAAGGAACCCTTGGAAAGTTGATTGTAGCATAGCCCGAACACGTTATTAACTCATAGTAGACTGGGCTATTGCAGACTATCGACAATGCATTTTACGAGAATGGAGGAAGATCACTATCCTGAACTTCTCAATGCTCATCCATAAAATCTCTCATTTCTACAAGCAGCATTTGTCTCTGTCCGAGAAACATATCACGATGAGGAACACGTTCAAGCCATGCAAAACACCAATGTGAACATGTATTTAGTGGCACAAAATTTTATAATAAAGCAAATAATTATAATAAATAAACAAAAATTAAAAACTGACACATTGAAGCCATGCATGGTCATGCATTAGCAATGCAACTTAGAGTAGTCTCGAAATAACCATCACCGCCACGTTTTGGCCATGCACCCTGGTCAAGTGACTAATCCATTTCAAACAAGGACAAGCATAGCCATGGAGCCCCAATTGCTTCCTCCTGGCCTACGTGAGCCCCTTCCTACACGTGAGGGCACATGATGGAAAGGTTGTGTGCTGCGAATGAAGGAGATGGTATACAACAAGCGAACCCTCACAAATGCATTGGTCTTCACTTTAAACCCTTATTTGTTGATTGTCCTACCACTGGAAAATTTATACTCATCTTCTCCAAAGAATCTTTCATGGATACCATAGCGACCTCGACCGTGCAATGCCCAATGAATTTGTCTTTGATCGCTCACAAACCGGCTCAGAAATGGCGGAATTCTTGCAATTTAGCCTTCTAAACAAACTTTGATCATTTGATTTCTCGAGATTTGCAGTCAGAAGTTTAGTGATGGCGGTTTTGAGTAGATGTGGAGTATAGAATTCTGTTTTAGAATCTTGATTGCCCTATTTTCCTGTGAAAGGATAGATTTGTTAAAACTGGAGTAGTTTGATCTGTGATTTACTGAGGAAAGGGTTGTAGAGGATTAATTCATCTATGATGGTTGTTTGATTGCATTAAAAATGGGAAAATCAAATCCTAAGCAATTGCTGTGCACAATGGTTAAATTTGAGTTTAATTGTCTTGATGATAGGGTTGAAACCAGTGTGTTTAATCCGAAAATTAATTTTGTATTCTAGCCATTATCTACATTTAGTTATAGGGTATATAATTTTACGATGGTCTCTTTTATATTAACTTCCCTCCAATGTATTCACCTAAAACAATTTCTATTTTTTATCTCTATGTTTTGAGCTTTTCATCAGCTTATTAAAATTTGCAAATTTAAAATTCGTAATTAATATATTTATTTGTAAGGTGCTAATGTTTAATGGGCCCTTTCACCGAATGCATTGCCTGAAATTTGTCGACTAAATCTATATAATGTAATGTTTGAATGGGGTTTTTGGATGAATTTAATATTTAATTTACACTACCAGTAATCTAATGTATGAGAGTGGTCTTTACCTTCTTGTTTGCCCTATTTTCCTGTGAAAGGATAGATTCGTTAAAACTGGAGCAATGTGATCCAGAAATGTTGAATTCGGGGAATTGGGAGGTTTGCTTTGCAGTTTTGTGTCGCCTTGTGCATTCTTTAACGAAATTATGAGTGATCCGGAACTTGGGGGCTAAGACCCGGAAGACTTGAATGCCAAGAGAGGAGGAGAAGAGATAGCTTCAAAACTAAAGTGAACAATGAACCAGCTGTGAGAAAGACAAAGTAGTGAGATATGGGCTATGAATAGCATAGATGGACAAACATAGAATAAATATGCCACATGGAGGGGTGAGGCTCAGAACCAATACCCCAATAATAAAGACACTCAGAACCAATACCCCAATAATAACTCAATAAAATAAGAGAAATGTAGGATAGAAACCGAATGAGTAACTTGTTATCATGATAAGGCTTGCTAGGCCTTTATATAGCATTATTACAATGTGTCTTGAGGCCATGCCATGGGCCAAAACCATGTGCTACCAAATACCATGGATATGAGAGGGCGGCCTATCCATTTAATGCTTTTATGATAAATGGGAGAGGGTGCCTCTCCATTTAATGCTTTTATGGCTTATACATCCGAATTTAGACCATATGCCCCTAAAATTCGGATCATTCCTCCCCCCTTAGAAAATGATGGTCCCCATCATTTCATTCTAAAAAGAGACCCATGATTACAATGTGCTAGTTACCAATGAAGAGAAGAGTTTTGTGTGGTTGACCCATAACCATGGGTTTTGCGAGGTTGACCCATAACCGTGGGTTTTTTAAGGGTGACCCATAACCATGATGGCAATGGCAAGCTTGATTCCAATGAAGAGAAGAGTTTTGTGTGGTTGACTCAGAACCATGGGTTTTGTGTGGTTGACCCATAACCGTGGGTTTTATGTGGTTGACCCATAACCATGGTGGCAATGACAAGCTTGTTTCCACTGAAGAGAAGGGTTTTGTGTGGTTAACCCATAACCATGGGTTTTGTGTGGTTGACCCACAACCATGATTACAATATATAACTATGGGTTTTGTGAAATTTGAACTCCGTGCCTTTCGTGAAATGTCCCTAAAATGATTCCAGGCTGCCTTCTTTTTGGTGTTTGCACTTCTCAGACCACAGTGGACTATAGGAATCAATAATGATAGAGATGGAATTCAACCCTCTCGCTCGGAGTTCCGCATTCGGGTCGCCAGGTACCGATTTGGTCACCGCGTCTCCAGCATTTAGGCTGACCATTTCGTAGAGGATAGGCTAGAGTCACCGAAACCATTTTTTTGCTTTCTTTGTGGTTGCAAGTTTTTGTTCATTTTTCATTGCCCTGTTTCGCAACATTTTGACTATTTCGGCCAAAGCTGGTTGCGCGATGTTGTTTAATTCTCACTGAAACGGCCGCAGTTTTTTATCCATCTATCGCTAACTTTTTCTCCAACTTATACTTATCTGTCGCCGATCAGCCTCGCGGTTTGTGGTTTATCTTGGTTGCTCGTATCGCATCATTTTTTGCTATCTTCCACCGAAGGAGTCGTGAATTTTAGCCCATCCATCGCCGACACGACCTTTTCATACCGAGGTCAATATGTTCTTTGTCGTTTCTGCCCAACTCTATCGCTTGTCCATCGCGGCGTTCATTTTTGCCCCTCAAGGGGCAAATGCTAGTATACACACTTCACTCATTTAAATGCATGATGGGTCATATTAAATATAAACCTATCCACAATACAAATTCACCTTTGTGAGACATGGACAATTCCCTTAACATTTTATAAATTTGTTTTTTTGCTACTCAAAATAACTTTAAGGGATATTGATTATTTTAATGTAAATATTTCAATTGATGGGATTGCACACATTAAATTTTAATATTTCTTAATCACATTATAACAAAGGTATATAAGACTAATGATTCTATTAGAAAAGAGGCTAATAGAATATAAAAACAAAGGAAAAGGTTTTGAAATATTAAGAATGGATTAGAAAAGATGCTAGAAAAACTAAGAAAAAGGTTTTGAAATATTAAGAATGGATAGTAACACATTTGTAGATATCAAGAAAAGAACATAAATAATTATTGAACAATTCACCCATGTCTTTCAATGTTTCCTTTTACCTCTGTTAAGGCATGTGTAAAGGGGATTTACAAATTTTCATTTTGCCTCTATTAAGGCATGTGTAAAGGGCATTTAAAAAGTTTCCTTTTACCTATATTAAGGTGTGTGGAAAGGGTATTTACATTAACAGTCTTGTATATATAAGGGAAAGCACATAGACATAATTATTGAACAATCCAACTAGGATTCATATTTAATTTTTTTTCTTGCCTCTACAAGGCATGTGGAGAGAGAATTTACCTCTCAAATGCAAATAGGGTGATCACCTTGGAAATTCATTAGAATTAGTCTTACTAGTAATAGTCAAGTAAAAAATGACAAAGTTAACATACAAAACCCTATGTTATGTTTCAAACCACATCTTAGGCTTGAAATATTTGAATCATAGTAGGACTTAAACATTCTATCATATAAAATATTTCTTTAGAATTATATGGACTTCAGTGAAATTCATCTTTGAAAAAAAGCAGACAAAGTAAAATAATTAACATGCTTGACACTATTTAAAACCACAAAGAAAGATTATATTAATTACAAAACCTAAATTACAAACATAATACATAATATAAATCATAGGAAAGAAAAAAATAAGGATTAAATTAGTGTCCGCTAGTAGGAAAACGTAGTTAATGCGATTGTGAAGATGTTAATATCACCCCTTTGTACAATCCCACAATGCTAGAATCTATTTTAGTATCGATGATATTCCTATATGTGGATAAGAATAGTGTGTTGTTGTTCACTCAAAACTATCAAATTAAGTGTTAGATCTCCACCTTGATCATTAGAAAAGAAAATAAAAAGAAACCTAGTTTGCTCCCAATTATCTACAACTTTACATATCCCTACCACATTTCATCCCTAACTTTATCATCTTAGGTGGGTCCAAGACACAATAACATATATGTTTATCACCTCACACTATGCCATTATAATTACCATTTGTTCCCTTTGCGAGATCCTTGATTGCAATGTTACTCAACTTGATCATGCATATTTACTATGTATCTTGTTGGCTTAAAAATAGGGCTCAATTTTATATATTGGATAATATTCTTGGCTTGTACTTGTGGTCCATGTATAGTGGTCTCGAGCATTCGCTATCCTACATTGAGATGTTTGTATTATGAATAAGGATGTGGGAGGTGTAGGGTTGGTTGATATTGTTACTTAGCATAGAATATTGGTTACCAAAATGGGTGGTCTGGTGTCGAAGGAGATGATCTCCTTTCTAGATATCATTTATGCATCTTCTTCTCATATCAAACATATTAGTAGGATAAGGGGATATTTCAATTTGCATGACATAATTTTTTATCCTCGTAGATTTCGAGTTTCAAGATCCTTTATTATATGAATTATGGGATACTTTATTATCATAAGTGGAAGTTTCCCACCTCATTTCTAAGCATATTAGAAAAGGATTTTACAAATAATTCAAAAGGAAATGGTTAGGAAAAAATAAAATAAATAATAGCAAGTATATACACCCGTTTCACACAAAAACCCTTGGAATCAAAGAGTTGGTTTTCTCAAACATTCAAATGGTGATCCTTATTAGAAATTCAAGATAAATTTTAGTAAAGTGATGACAGCATAAGGCTCTAATCATACCGTTAGATTATTTTCTATGATACTCTCCTTGTGGGAAATATTCCTCTAAAAACCAATCCCTAACCAATGAATATCTCTCTTGGAATGATCAACGACGTAATGCTTGATGTATGGGTCATTTGTTATAACAAAATTGTTGATGGAGAAACCATACATATGCTTTATTCAAGAACAAAATAGTTCTTTAGGGGTTCTAGAACATCATGTACCCTTTATTTGGCTAGGGCCTATATTTGTAGCTAATAGATCAAGAGGACTTAATGACCATTTATGAAACTTGATCGTAAAATCTAGAATCTATGCTTCAAAAGTATGAATCTAGTTTTTTAAAGTGTGAATATCAGTGTTTCCATAGTCAAAATTGAAAAAGAAAAGTCTGAATATTGGTTTTTCCAAACTATAAAATTAGTTTTGGAAATGTGAACTTTGATTCTCAAAGTGTGAATTTTGATTTTAAAAATGTCAATTTCATTTCTAAAATAGTGAATTTCAATTATGGAAACTTCAATATTAAATTATGACTGTGTGTATTTGGATTTTAATATTGAAAATTTATATATGACTATGACATGCATGTTAAATATATCAGGATTAAAGAGAAACAAAATAGAAACAACAACAAATACATGGAAATGTGTTCCCTTTTTTGTTTGAAGACAATCTGTTAATGTGGGAAAAAATTGATCTCTCTAGCCTAAATGATTTAGATCTAGAACAAAAGAGTACATAACATAACTATCTATCCTAGTTAGATTAAATTGCAAGGTAGATCAGAGAATGAGTTACCTTATGATCGCAATTCCTTTCTCCTCTTTTGATCTGCTTCCAGTTCCTCGATCTCCGGATGCAAAACAAGATGGAGAAAGTGGAAACAAACAAACAATATGAAAGCATATGATTATGAATCTAACTGGATTAACGGTCAAAGAAGCCAATCATAAACAATATTATAAGACACAACAAGTTTATGGAAATATATTTATATTAAATGTAATTTGCAGCAAATACAAAGTAGAGAGAGTTACAATCGATGCCTTGATGTTATGACTCCAAATCAAATGATCTTGCCTCAAAGATCAAAGCCTCCTAGCCTCCTATGGATGAAGAAGATAGTCCTTACCAGATTTCACCAGCATATGGGTGATTTAACCTCCCTCCCTTAACAATGGAGAGGGGGTTCATATATCTAGGGATAAAGGGATATGATAGGTTGAGGATTTAGGGGATAGGCTTAAGGGATCATCCCACTAGGTTAGGGGATTGAGAGCCACATTTCCAAGCATCTAGGGATAAGCCTCCACATCACCAAGCTTCGATAAGTCACTCGAAGCTTCCTTTTATCCATTTTAACCAACTCCGATGCACCTTGCATGAAGGTAACATGCATCATAAGTAGATCAAGGAACCTTGTACAAAGGCACACTACATCCCCGACACACTCTGCTAAGGTGCAAAATGTGTCACCTTGTGTTCGACGCTCCTTGCTAGAAGGTAGGGCGTGTCAGGGATGACTACAAAAGGTAGAGGGAAAGGACAAAAACCTTTCTTCCAATGTTTTTAGCCAAGAAACTTCAGGGATTAAGGCATAGAGATGACACATGACTCATGAAGCTGGTAAAATAGAACGGGTGAAATGCTTTGCAAAATGAAGGATTGAGACAAGAATCATCGGTTGTAGTGGAATTCTGTAGTACAAGTAAATCCAAGATATATGTCTCACGTGACTCATAACATGGATGTCAACCAATACATTGCAGATCCATGATAGTAAAGACCGACTGAACACAATCATGGCTACTAGACACAAGCGTATATCCATGATGAGATGATAACATAGCCACGACCAATACAAAGTGGATCCATGTGATATGAATCAAAATAATCTCCATCGCAACCTTGGTGAGATTTATGAATTAACCTAGGGTCTTCAAGCCGAACCCACAATGATACAACTGACCATGTGATTACAATGTCTTGAAGTTGAACATGGTAGAAACCACTTGATTATCGGTCATTGATGTATACCTTTAATAAGCGCGAGGGAAATCACCATTGATGTCAATGATTCCCAAGGTATCAGAGTACATACCATCAAATGTGAATCAATGAGTTGAGGTAGAACACTCGATGGAATATTTCAATCAAGAGACAATGATGTGAACTCATGTTGAAAGTGAGGTAACCTGCCATTAAGGCATGCAGGCCCAAGGTACTTGATTGGTTTCTAGATTCAATCCTTGGATGATGTGTTGAATTCGTCAAGGATAAATTCGTCGAAGGAGGGCCATGATGTATCCCCGATCATTGACACGAAACATGATCAAAGATGTTTTGGAGTAAATCAGACAGTAGAGCAATGTATGAGACTGACTTAGGGAAGATCGACATGATAGAAGGTAGAATGACTGCAGATAGTGAATCGATGAACAGACCTCTCTTGAACATGGGCATGGTATGACTTGACAGTATTTACATGACGAGAATAACACAAACCCCTAATGCAACTGATGGTGGGAGCATTCTTTGGATGACCCAAAGGACTAAAAAGACTCATGGAATAGTAGGAATCGAAGACAAAATGATTACCCAAGTGTTTGAATGCAATGCAAATGAGTGCCATGTTAAAGAGTGACTAAGTACCTCCATAATTAAAATGAAATACAAACTCTTTCCTTATCCCCATCATGATTGATGAGTACCTATTTTTTTTTAACAAGTTTGAGGAGGGTAACAGATGCTTGGTATAGCTCATCCTTTAGATGAGTCCAATCCAAAATTTTTTACGAGCTCGGGATAGGAGGGGTTTGTCCCAAAATGGGCCCTTCAATGTCAGATTTTAACAAGTCCAGAGAAGGTAAACTCGACGTCATTTCATGTTTAGAGAGTTTGAAAAAAACTAAAGAAGACTCCAAAGGTTATTTTTCATAAAAGTTAGTCTCCTCATCCGAAAAAGGATAAAAAATATGAGAGAGAACTCTTCCAGTCATGATTAACTAGAGCACTCCTTTTTCGTAAATAGTACATCCTGGTCCGAAAAATGGGTAAACTATCACTAGAAACACGATCATTCAAATACTTTTACAAGCGTGAAAGCATCAAGTTCTCTTGGCGATCTTTTCGTATTTAGGGATTCTGAAAAGAGCTTAAAGAGGAACTCCGAGGGGTTCCTTTTTTGTGGGAGTTTTACGATCCCAAAAAAATGATAAAATGTAACTCAGTGACTTAATCTCATCGTTTTACGAGCACGAGAAAGAACAAAAAGTAAGCTCAATGTCGTCAATAATTAATTTTAACGAGTGCGACGATAAAATGACAAACGCTTGAAGATTTGTTCATACCTAAGAACAAGCATGAAACGACTACGATAGTCGCCGAACAATCAAAACACAACTTTACTTGACCTGCGAACTCCAAAAATGGAATTAGAATCGAAAATGAGGTGTTTCAACATAAATAATTACCAAACTATAGTAAAAAACCCAAAAGAAAAGTATTAACAATGGAATATTCCTTTCTTTATATATAAAAAGTGAAATAGTAAAGAAATTTTCACCATTGCTTTTTTCCCATTTGGAATAGTGCAAATCACCCTTTGGATCTCAATCTTCAAGCGTCGATTGCGGGAGCTATAGTCAGCCATTTTCGACCTTGTCAACGTCAGGTAGGCCTAAACTCTATCCTTTACATTTCCAATGGATTAGTTTGGGGCTTTTGAAAAGGGGGATTGCGCGCCCTATGGCTGACGCGCTTTCCCCTTGCATGGAAAAAAGTGCATCCCTGACGCATTGTGTGTAAATCCCGGGTGCGTTGGTGCAAACCCACATGTCAAAATAAAAAATGGGGCCCAAAAAACCCAAACCAAAGGCATGGAAATGTTCTAATGTTTGTCTAATTGATGTTTGGATAGGTTTGGACTTGAAAAATGGTTCTATGGAAGGAACACGAACATGAAATGGAGGATGCCTAAGCGGCCGACGATCCACATTCAATGAATGCGCTACAACAATGCAGGATGCTTAAGTTCTTTCACGTCCAAGGCATGAGAAAGGATAATTTTAGGGGCGAAATTTAGCCCATGGGCTATTTTTCCATGTTTTTTTCCAAAAAAAGATTCGCCAATTTGCATTTTTTGAAGCCCTGTTTTGCCCAATTTTGATGAGGTAAACTTTTTTCACTCTAAAAATCGCCAAATTATTATATAAACTATATAAAATCCTTAGAAATTGAAATAATTTTAAAAAAATATCGCCAAATATTTTATCCTTGACATTTTAATAATTGGTAAAATTCGCCAAGGTTTATACACTTTTAAATAAGTATGGGTCCTTAAAATTATCCCTGGGCATGAGGGCCCACGTACCATTATTAGATCACTTGATCAGGCTATGGGACCCTGATCAACATCATTTCCAGGTTGGTGTCCACACTCTGACTCTAGATGTGGAAGACATCTATTTTCTGATGGGTTGTCCAGGAGGGGATCCCCTGTCTCATTATCAGGGCCACGAGGCAGTGACCAATCCACAGAGAGCTTGGTAGCTCGATGTTGTACTCCAGGGACGCAAATGCTTGCTGGGAATATTCCCATCAAGAATGTGCGTGATAGACCACTGCAGACAGTTCTGTTTACCATAGAGAGGGTGGCGGTGAGCAAAGCTCCCCATCAGGCCACCAAGGCACACATGGTATATGAGATAGAGTGCATGGCTTCGACAGTGTTTAACTGGTGCGAAGGGGTTCCTCGCAAGACTAGAGGAACAACTCACCAAGTGTCGTAGGGGTCAGCTAAAACAGTTTGGTTATGGATCTATCGTAGTCTTGTTCTTCCTAGAACGAGTTCCATTGTTGTAGCCTCAGGTAGAATCTTGATCCGCGATATCCTCACATGGTACGGTGGTCTGAGGTCATGGCTTACCATGGAGGTGGAGGTCCCATAATTGGTTATAGTCCCACCTTCTTTAGGTGGTTATGTGGACAACTCCTCATGGTTGAGGACTATCCATATGCAGGTACCGATTTCAAGGGTGACCTAGACTTGGTTCTTATCGAGGGAGAGCAGTGGGGGAACATGGGTATGAACGAAACTCTATTGTGTTTTTGTATTTTATAGTTTTTTGATGTTTTTGGAGTAGTAGTGATCGTTCACATTTATTTTGATGCAGATGTTGTTCCATATCAACTTGTAGGGTCTTCTCCTATTGAGAGGAGAGGAGCAGTACGAGACATAGGGGCTGCACATCAGGATGCAGTGAAGGAGTTGGATGATATGGAGTAGAACCTCCAAATACTGGCGGTGGACATACCAGATATATCCATCGATGATATTCCTCGTGGGTACTAGCATCGTACAGCTGGAGTGTCAGGGTGCATCGATCGCTTGCTCCGTAGAGTGGCCCGAGCCATTATCTGTTATCATGAGCATCCTTAGGGATAGCTCATGTGTGATGTATATGTACTTAAAGATATATGATTCAGATTTTGTAGCTAGTACTAACTGAAAGCCAATGTGCTTCATATTTTGTATCAATACCACATTTTTGTACATGATGATTATATATATAAAAACATTATTTTGTGGATTTATACATTATGTGTTCTATGATGATTGAGGATCTTATGGATGTTTTCTTATATACTATGAGCATTTTACATGTTGTGTCATTATATGGATCTTTGATGGAAATGCTTATGAATGTGCATTGTACCAATCTAATATAAAATTGGCCAGGGAGTTAGCAACAGTTTTCATGTGACTTGGAATGTGCAGGTATTGAATTGATTCAAAGGACCTTTCCAAGAGACATACTCGTCGGAATAGGAAAAGTAGCATGGGATTGCGGATAACGTAGACTCGATTAATATGGGAGACCACTAGTTGTGAATCAAAATAGATAACAAGATGGCCCACACCCAAGAAAAATCGTCGTTTAATAATCCAATTACTGTGTGATACTAGGAGACATTGTTGGTCGCAAACCCTAAGCAAGTTCCTCCTGATCTAATCAGTTCGTTGGTAGGGGAATAAAGTACCCAAGCTATCGAAGCAAGGTTATGGGTGTGCTGTCTAGTGCTGTCCGCGAATCCAAAACACGTTTCCATCTACACCTCCAGGAAAAACATGGTATAAGCAGGATGATAAGATCCTAACACACTAAACCTAAAGTGTCACACCAATAAAAACACATGTCATGTACAATATATACAAAGTACTAATGCGTAAATGAATCAAGCATAGTACCGCTTTAGGTATATCCCATTGTGAGGCTCCCCCAAATATATTCCGTCATAATCCTCAAGTTCATATGCTCCTTTTTCCAACACACACTTAACTACATGTGGACCGTGCCACATGGACTCAAGTTTGCCTGCCCCCAATTTATCATGTTTTTTGTTGTAAGTGAGGACCGAATCTCCCTCGTTGAAGATACAAGGTTTTACTGACTTGTCATACTGGGCCTTGATGCACTCCTTATGAGCTTAGTTAGCCAGAGATGCATCACGGTGGGTTTCGTCGAGTTTTTCCAAGTATAGAAAATGTTCTTCCTCATCGGTGGCGTTGGGTAACAGTTCAATAGCGAGTTTCAATGATGAAATATCACACTCTATAGGTAGGAATGCCTTGTTATACCCCAATTTTGACCCTTATGAAATATTGTCTTTTAATGTAAATATTGTATACATGCAATGTATGTTTTCCTAGCGTGGAGCTCAAGGCCAAGGTCCCGCTAGTGTATGTTCAGATTTTATTTAAAATGGACAAGCATTTGATATTTTGTTACCCATGTGCTATTAAGCCATGGAATATTGTAAAGGATGTAAATATTTGATATTGCAATAAAATACTAAAGCTGGCTATGGAAGCAATGAATGAGAAGGGGCCATGTGTATCCACTAGGGAGTGGTGAGGGGGTTGTGGGGATGAACCATATGTTGGAAAATGTCATTGTGAGAACCCATTTGACTTTCCTTGATGACATTTATTTCTATTGTAAGGAAGTTGTTGAAGAATTCAGTCCATGGCTTCAATGGAGCATGGACAGCCCAAAAATTCGTATGGAAGAATATGGGATTTGTTTTCTTGTACCACAAGTCACTCTACCTCATGGGAATTGGTTAGTCCTCATTCTCATTCCATTGTTGAACAACCCAGTATCATTTTGTATCCATTATGAATTGCCAGCAGTGAGAAAAATCAGAAATCGCAACTTTGCAAGAACCCACATTTTGAAGAGCCATAAATGCCCAGATTTGGCATTTGACAGTGAAATCCAATGGGGTATCCATAGATATGAACCTTGGGGAAAATTGAGAGTATTAGATACCCCGAAATCCATTGGAAATCCCAGTTTTTATAGCTCAGAAAACCAGTGACGGGATTGAGTTATTTGATGACAGAATTGTGAGAAATCCAAGTGTGAATGATTGAGCAGAGATTGGGTTTGCTTGATAAACCCAGTGAAGGCTGAAATCTCAAGGAATTAGTAGTTGGACCTTTCTATGCCCACCCTGAATAGCACTGGAGGGAAGGGACGCCTAAGGGACTGTGTAGCAGAGAAGGGGACCTTCCTTGTGTTGGGTGAGGTAGGTATTGTGGGTGCCATACTGTTGAATTCATTTGAGATGCCTGTAGCTCTGTGGTTGAGCTCGCTAGCTTAGCATTGCCCTCCTTTCTCTTTTGTATACTTGATAAACCCAACTGTGTGTTGGCTTAGCATAGCTGTTGAGTGAAACCATGGCTGTGAGTGAGCCTGTCTAGTTCCTCCTTAGTGGATACACAACCTAGGTCGGGGGTGATCTCTCAGTTGAAAGAATACAAGCTGGACAGAGATCTATGGTTGGGTAGAACATTGCTCTCACATAGCCAGTTGTGTAGACAGCTTCATCTTCAAGATAAATATTTTTTGTGATTTACATTATATGCATTATGTATTTTGCAATGTGTTAATTCTGAATGTTAATTGTCCATGTTAATGAAACGAAATGATTATCTTAATGAAATCGACATGAAGTCTATGCATAGCATGAGAATGAGACTGAATTCTCTGCATGATGAACCATCATATGCCTATGGTAGATATGATGATGCATTACTGTTTGTGTGCTTCCAAATATGTTTATTTCCGCTGTGTTTATATTGAATATGAGTCTGCACACACAAGTTTTTAATTGTTATGAATTTATGAGTAATGTATGGTGGCTGAGATTGTCAAATAAGCCCAGTAAGTTGTTCATGTTTTCTTCCTTGCACCAGATTGATGGAAGGGGACATTACAGAGTGGTATCAGAGCCCATGTTGCAACACTGGGGCTACTTGGGCCAAAATGTGAGTTACAGGCATATAACATAAGGTTTTAATGCAGTGTTGATGAAGTTTGGGCGGCATTTTTTATTGGAAAAATGTCATGATCATATCTACTATGTGTGGAAGAGGATCACACAGGTGCATAGAGCTCTACAAGAGCTTTCCAATGGTACCAGACTCGTCCCATTTGGCTAAGGGACGAAGGAGATATGGACCCGGGAAGTTGCAGGGCCGGAAGCGTTCCAGGGTTGCAGATTTCGTGTTTCGGGAACGCAATTTTCCAAAAAAATAGTGTATTGGAATTTCAAAATCTTGCACCCACAATTTCGGGTTGTGTGGTGCGGGTTGCAGGATGGTCACATTCTTGTGACCCCGCGACTTGACTTTCTGCACCCGCAATTTCAGGTTACAGGGTGTGGGTTGCAGGATGGTCACATTCCCGTGAGCGCGACTTGAATTTCCGCACCCGCAATTTCGGATTGCGGGGTGCAGGTTGCGGGTTACGGGATGGTCACATTCCTGTGACCGCGACTTGAATTTCTGCACCTGCAATTTCGGGTTGTGGGTTGCGGGATGGTCACATTCCTGTCACCGTGACTTGACTTTTCGAGCCCACAATTTCGGGTTGTGGGGTGCGGCTTGCGGCTTGCGGGATGGTCACATTTCCGTGACCACGAATTGACTTTTCGCACCTGCAATTTTGGGTTGCAGGGTGGCAACGAAAAAAAAAATGAGTATAAAGCCCAAAAATTGATTTTTGGATTGCAGGAGCATGCGGATTCAGAATTGGATGAGTTCGGTGGTATTCTGAGGCCATTGACGAAGGCCATGGAAGGTCGAGTGAGGATCCCGAGCCCATTATGCTCCGATTTGGCATAAAATTGGAATTAATTGCTTTTATAAATCAGTGTCTCGACGCTTGACCGAAGATCGGATTGAGCTGAAACTGATATGGACCAGTCATTGAGCAGGCACGGTATTAATTTTGGAGTTTTGGAGCCAAAATCCAAAGGATGTGGAGTCGGGGTGTGCAAGAAGGCCAAAAAGCACTATTTCGGGCCACGTTTTTGGAATTTTTAAAAGCTTGCAGTGGTTGAAAGTGACCCTATAATTCGAATTCAAGAAAACTACTAAACTCAGCATTACACATTCTGAGTAAACCAGAAAATTCACGTTAAACAAAGATTTCCCAGAAATGCACCGTTTGGGAAATGGCCATTTTTGGGCCAAAATTTAAAATTTTGGAAAAATGTGAAAAGTGGAAAGTAGTCAAACTCAGAATTTTATAGAAGATGAATGGAGCATCGGGACAGAGATCCGCGAGTTGCTGAGTGTTCCTTGTTATATGGACTAACTTCGTCCGATAGAAAAGTTTTTCTGAATCTTCATAGATTTTTTCCCACGGGTGGCTGAAGTTGGCATCCCAGACCAAAATACAACTGTGTAAAAATGTGCAGAATTGTGGTGAAAGTTGTCGTTTTTGAAGTAACGTAGTTTCCACACCCGAAGTCGGAATGGAGCACGAGGATAGGAATTGGAAAGCTTGCCTAGCAGGGAATAAAGTTGTATGATTAGAATTTGAATGGGGTTATCATACACCATAGATAATTAGAGCATAAAAGTGTCAGTGATTGTTTTGTCAAATTGTTGGCAATATGGGCAATTTCCAGAATTGCATGAATGGGCAAAAGAAATGAATGCATAACAACTATGTGAATTATTCCATGAATTGATTATGTTAATATTTATTGTTGTATATATCTATATGCATTTTTATGATGTCTAACGAATATTTTCATAATGCATAGTGCTTGCAGCTCATAAGATTTAATAATTGTAGCAGAGGCAGCCTATAGGAAAATGGTGACCATAAATGATGCTTAGGATCCTTATGATAATGAAGAAGATGTGCTAGGAGAAAATGTGCATGAAGAGAATGCTGAGACTGAATCTAATGGGAGAAGGGAGCATATAACTCCTCAGAATTTGGTTGAAACCATGGTGAGCTTCACTGAAAGGTTGATGAAGGCTCAAGAAGAACAAAACCAACTCAATGCTATTATTTTACAAAGCCTCACTGATATTCAATAGAAGATAAACCTTGGGTCCAACCCAAGTCATGTAGGTGAAGAAGGAAGAGATGCAGAGAGTCGTTCTAGAGGTCGTTCAAAGAAGAGGACTCCAAGCCCAAGGAAGAGTTCGATGAACAAGAAGCATAGAACACCTTCCTCTAGATCTTCTTCCAGCAGATCATACGAATCCAGAGATTCTCAAAGAATTCCAAGGCATATGCCCAGGAGAATTGATGCAAGAAAGAAGTTTAAGGGCATCCCACAGGGAGAATTCAAGAAGGCAAGACCTCCCACGATGGCGAAGGTAAGACTGGCCAAGAGGCAGAAGCATGGCTTCTTGGAATGAAGAAATATTTTAGAATTCAAGATTACTCAGGAAATGACAAAGCCAGAATTGCCATTTACAATCTAAATGTCAGAGCTTCAATTTGGTGAGACAATCTCTTGCAAGTGAAAGGGATTAGTGAAAGGAAGGTCAGTTGGTAAATATTTAAGAAGTACTTCAAGGAAAAATAACTTTCTGCTAGGTATTATGACAGTAAGAGAAAATAGTTCAATGAACTCGGGTTGGGACCAAAATCTATGGAAGAGCATGTCCATAAATTTTTAGAATTGTTGAGGTATGTGGACTATATCAAAGATGAGAGGATAAAAATCCAATGCTTCATTGGAAGTCTACCCCAAAGTTTCAAAGATAGAATTGAGTTTGTTAATCCACCAAGTCTTGATGAGGCCATTAGGATAGCAATGCATTGCTATGAGCAAAGTAAGGGAAAATCGAAGGTTAACCCAGCATGGAAAGGAAATCCAAGAGGGAGGTTTGACAAAAAGAAGAGTGGCTTCAAGCCACCATTCAAAAGTCAGCCTAGAACCTTTCCACAGGGGCAGCAAGCAAGGAGTGGATTCAAGCCAGCAGTAGCAGCAGATAAAGCATCAAAATGACCACTTCAGTGTTGGGGATGTGGAGAAAACCACATGCTAAAGGATTGTCCACATCGAAAGGATAATCCCCGAAGGTTGCACAACTTAAAGGGAGCAGCAACAGTGGAGGACATGGCAAGGGCAACGCCTCGAATTTATGCAGCGTTGGATAATCATTAGGCAGATCATCTCTATTTCTGTTTTGATTGATCCAGGATCTACTTATAGTTATGTTTCTCCAAAAGTGGTTGAAGGTTGTTCTCTTAGAAAAGTGAAGCATAATAAGTTTTGGTTAGTTCAATTAGCCACAAGGACCAAAAGAAAAGTTGGTGAAGTAGTGGTGGAGTGCGCTATAGAATTGAATGGACTCCACACACATGCATATTTAAATATACTAGTATTAGGTTCTTATGATGCCTTAATTGGAATGGATTGGTTGGAAAAACATAGAGCCAAGTTGGACTGTTATGAAAAATCACTTGAGTGCATTGATGAAGAGGGGAAACCAAGATTGGTAAGAGGAATTCCCAAGCAAGTTTCAGTAAGACAAATTTCAGCCTTACAGTTGAAAAACTTCTATAAGAAAGGTTGTCAATTATATGCAGTCCATATATCAGATTCATCAGAGGAGAAAGGTCCAATGATAGAATACTTTCCATTGTTGCAAGAATTCCAAGATGTATTTTCGGATGAAGTGCCAGGACTACCACCAAAGAGAGGTATTGATTTTACCATCGATCTTGTTCCAGGGGAAGCGTCGAATTCCAAAGCTCCTTATAGAATGAGCATATCGGAATTGGTAGAGTTGAAGATGCAGCTACAAGAATTAATGGACAAGAGGTATATCAGGCCTAGTGTGTCTCCTTGGGAAGCACCGATGTTATTTGTCAAGAAGAAGGATGGGACTTTAAGGCTGTGTATTGATTACATGCAGCTAAATAAAGTGACAGTCAAGAACAAGTATCCATTGCCAAGAATTTATTACTTGTTTGATCAAATGAAGGAAGCCAAGGTGTTTTCAAAGATTGACTTGAGGTCTGGGTACCATCAAGTGAGAATTAAAGAAGAAGACATTTACAAGATGACTTTCAGAACTAGATATGGTCTTTATGAGTTCACTGTGGTGCCATTTGGTCTTACCAATGCACCTGCTACATTCATGTGTCTCATGAATAGTGTGTTCAGAAAATATTTGGATAACTTTGTGATTGTGTTCTTGGATGACATTCTTATCTATTCAAGGAATGAAGAAGAACATGAGGAGCATCTAAGAATGGTGTTGCAAGTCCTTTGAGAACATCAATTGTATGCCAAGTTAAGCAAGTGTGAGTTTTACCAAAAGAATGTGCAATACTTGGGTCATATCATTTCTGAAGAAGGAATTGCAGTGGATCCAGAAAAGATTAATACCATCATGGATTGGTCTACTCCAAAGAATATTTCAGATGTTAGATCTTTTATGGGTATTGCTGGTTACTACAGAAGGTTCATTGAAGGATTCTCCAAGATAGCTCACCCAATCACTTCATTGCAGAAGAAGAATATCAAGTTTACATGGTCTAAAAAGTGTGAGAAAATCTTTCAGCAGTTAAAGGAGTTGCTTACCAACACTCCTGTTTTGAAGATAGCAGATCCAAAGAAGGATTTTGTAGTGTGCATAGATGCTTGCATTGAAGGGCTAGGTGGAGTGCTCATGCAAGAAGGATATGTGATTTGCTATGAGTCAAGGAAATTAAAAGAGCATGAAAAGAATTATGCCACACATGATTTAGAACTAGCAGCCATAGTACATGCTTTCAAGATGTGGAGGCATTATTTGATGGGAAGAAGATTCGAGCTTAGAACATACCACATGAGCTTGAAGTATTTGTTTGACCAACCAAACTTGAATGCTAGGCAAGCTAGATGGATGGAGTTTCTTTGTGAATTTGAATTTGAAATTAAGCATGTAAAAGGAAAGGAGAATAAGGTTGCAGATGTTCTTAGCAGAAGATTCCACGTTGCAGCATTAAGTGTGTGTAAATCAAATTTGAAGACAAGAGTTTTTGAAGCCCAAAATAGTGATGCAACTTGCCTTCAAATTAAAGAAAAGTTGCAGCAAGGTAATGTGGATGAAAAGTATGCGGGATATCGGCTTGGTGAAGATGATATCCTCATCTATAAAGATAAACTGTACATTCCAAATAATGCAGATTTGAAGAAGCTAGTGATAGATGAAATACTTCAAATGCCATATTCTGGACACCCAGGATATCAAAAAACTATAACAATAGCAAGAAAGCAATACTTTTGGCATGGTATGAAGAAAAATATAGCTGAATACATTGCTAGGTGTCAAAAGTGCCAACAAGTCAAGGCAGAGCACCAACATCCAGCAGGACTGTTGTAGCCCTTACCCATTCCGGAATGGAAGTGGGAAGTGATCTCTATGGATTTTATAACAGGTTTGCCTATGACAGTGAAGAAGCATGATTCAATCATGGTTGTGGTGTACAAGCTATTAACTGGTCCTATACAAAGTTCACTTCCAATTTTTGGAAGGGATTGTTTCAGGAATTGGGAACTAGATTGAATTTCAGTACAGCATATCATCCTCAAACAGATGGCCAAACGGAGAGGGTGAACTAGGTTCTTGAAGACATGTTGAGAATGTATGTGATGGATAAACCATCCAAGTGGGAAGATTACCTACACTTGGTAGAATTTGCATACAATAATGGGCATCATGCATCATTGGGAATGAGTCCATTTGAGGCACTGTATGGAAAAGGATGCAGGACTCCAGTGAATTGGGATAGCCTAGTGAACAGGGTAGTGCTTAGGCCAGAGATGATCGAGGAAATAGAACAGAAAGTTGTTAAGATCAGGAAGAATTTAAAGGCAGCACAGGACAAGCAAAAGAGTTATGCAGATTTGAAAAGAGTGCATAAGGAATTTCAAATTGGGGATCATGTCTATTTGAGAGTGAAACCAAGGAAAAGTTCTCTCAAGTTGGGGAGTTGTGCCAAGTTGTCACCAAGATATTGTGGGCCATTTGAATTCCTTGATAGGATAGGGCCAGTTGCATATAGAATTGCATTGCCTGCTAACATAAGAGCTCATAATGTTTTCCATGCATCTTTGCTTAAGAAGTATGTACATGATCCTAATTATATGATTGATTGGAATGTGATACAAGTGGAACCCGAGGGAGAGTTCCAAGTAGAGCCTATGCACATCCTCGACAAGAAGGTCACTTTGCTCTGGAACATAGCCATCGAGCAGGTAAAGGTCCAATGGGAGTACCTTAGCCCCGATGAGGCTACATGGGAGTTGAAGGATGCCATGAGAGAGGCATTCCCATTTTTGTTCAGTTTTGAGAACACCGAGGACGATGTTGTTCTAAGGGGGAGGGGAATGTAATACCCCAATTTTGACCTTTATGAAATATTGGCTTTTAATGTAAACATTGTATACATGCGATGTATGTTTCCCTAGCATGGAGCTCAAGTCCAAGGCCTTGCTAGTGTATGTTCAAATTTTATTTAAAATGGACAAGCATTTGATATTTTGTTATCCATGTGCTATTAAGCCATGAAATATTGTAAATGATGTAAATATTTGATATTGCAATAAAATACCAAAACTGGCTATGGAAGCAACGAATGAGAATAGACCATGTGTATCCACTAGGGATTGGTGAGGGGGTTGTGGGGATGAACCATATGCTGCCAAATGTCATTGTGAGAACCCATTTGACTTTCCTTAATGATATTTATTTATGTTGTAAGGAAGTTGTTGAAGAATTCAGTCCATGGCTTCAATGGAGCATGGGCAGCCCAAAAATTCGTAGGAAGAGTATGGGCTTTGTTTTCTTGTACCACAAGTCACTCTACCTCATGGGAATTGGTTCTTCTTCATTCCTATTCCATTGTTGAACAACCGAGCATCATTTTGCATCCATTACGAATTGCCAGCAGTGAGAAAAGCCAGAAATCGTAGCTTTGCAAGAACCCACGTTTTGAAGAGCCATAAACGCCTAGATTTGATATTTGACAGTGAAATCCAATGGGGGATCCATAGATATGAACCTTGGGGCAAAATTGAGAGTATTAGATACCCCGAAATCCATTGGAAATCCTAGTTTTTATAGCCCAAAAAACCAGTGACGGGATTGAGTTATTTGATGACAGAATTGTGAGAAATCCAAGTGTGAATGACTGAGCAGAGGTTGGGTTTGCTTGATAAACCCAGTGAAGGCTGAAATCTCAAGGAATTAGCAGCTGGACCTTTCTATGCCCACCTTGAATAGCACTGGAGGGAAGGGACGCCTAAGGGACTGTGTAGCAGGGAAGGGGACCTTCCTTGTGTTGGGTGAGGTAGGTATTGTGGGTTCCTTACTATTGAATTCATTTGAGATGCTTGTAGCTATGTGGTGGAGCTCACTGTCTTAGCATTTTCCTCCTTTCTCTTTTGTATGCTTGATAAACCCAACCGTGTGTTGGCTTAGCATAGTTATTGAGTGAAACCATGGCTGTGAGTGAGCCTGTCTAGTTCCTCCTTAGTGGATACACAACCCAGCTCAGGGGTGATCTCTAACCTGAAAGAATACAAGCTGGACAGAGATCTGTGGTTGGGTGGAACGTTGCTCTCACATAGCCAGTTGTGTGAACAAATTCATCTTCAAGATAAGTGTTTTCTGTGATTTACATTATATGCATTATGTGTTTTGCAATGTGTTAATTCTGAATGTTAATTTCCCATGTTAATGAAACAAATGATTGTCTTAATGAAATCGACATGAAGTCTGTGCATAGCATGAGAACGAGACTGAATTCTCTGCATGATGAACCATCATATGCCTGTGGTAGATATGATGATGCATTACTGTTTGTGTGCTTGCAAATATGTTTATTTCTGTTGTGTTTATATTGAATATGAGTCTACACACAGAAGCTTTTAATTGTTATGAATTTATGAGTAATTTATGGGGGCTGAGATTGTCAAATAAGCCCAGTAAGTTGGTCACGTTTCCTTCCTTGCACCGGATTGATGGAAGGGGACGTTACATGCCTCTAGTCCGTAAAACAATTGAAAAGGCGTGAATCCAGTGGCAGTTTTGACAGAAGTCCTTTATGCTTATAGGGCCGAAAAAAGAATGGTATGCTAGTTGGACTTATGTGTCCCTACCATACGTTGAATAATGGTTTTCAAGACCTTATCGATGGCCTCTACTTGTCCATTTGATTCAAGGTATTAAGGAGTGGAGTTCTCATGTCGAAAACCCATCATGGCGCTTAATTCATCCACCATCTTGTTCTGGAAATGTGATCCATGGTCAATGACAATGGATTTAGGGATTCTGAATCATGTAATGATGTGATTGAACATAAAGAGTGCGGAATTTGCGTCGTCTTCCTTGTACGTAGGCATAGCCTCGGCCCATTTGGTAAAGTAGTCGACTGCGACAATAACATAACCATGCCCCCCGATCGAGGCAGGCTTACAATGCATGAATTCGATTCCCCATTTGGAAAAGGGATCGACGACAATAACTAGATGTAATGGGGTGGGGTGTGTGCGCTTTGTGTGATGAAAAATCTGGTAGGGAGGACACTTCTTGACTACTTCAATACAATCTTTGAATATGGAAGGCCAATAGTATCCAGCATGTAGTATTTTTTGAGTTGTATCCATCCTAGAAAGATGGCAGCCACATGCCCCTTAGTGACAATAATTCAATACATGTTCAGCCTCCTCATGAGTTAAGCAGCGTTGGAGGATAGAATCGACACCACAACGATACAATGTGTCACCAATGATTAGGTAATACTTTGTGTGGTGACGCACACGGTGGCGCTCGTCATGAGATAGTTGAGGACTGAAATGTTGGGTCTGGAGATACAATGTGATATCTCCATACCATGGGTCAAAAGTACTAATAAGAAAGAAGGAATTTTCGGGGACAGATTCTATGGACTTAGTTTTCGTATCAGTACGAGGAAGATCGCATATCAATTCCACGAAAACCAAAGACTTCTTTTATTTAGCCTTCTCAAACTGGAGGTCGAATTCCTGAAGAATCACGATCTAGCGTGAATATTTTCCCCATGGTACCTGGTGCATAAGAATGTGATACATGGGGTTAGAGTCGGCAATGATAGTGGTAGTGCGTAGGAGGATGTAATGACAGAAATTTTGAAAACAATGACTACTGTGAGAGATAGCTTCTCGACATGTGAATGTTGGGTTTCAGAGTCAATGAGACCCTTACTGAGGTAGTATATCACGTGCTCCTAGGCTTTACTATCTTCTTGAACCAAAACCATAGCAATGGTGGTAGTGGAAGCAGCAAGATAAATGATATAATCCTTGGTGTAATTGAGCGGTTGTAACACAGGTGCATGGGTGATAGCATGTTTTAGGTTGTTGAAGGACTGTTGAGCATAATCATACCAAATGAAAGGGACTTCCTTCTTGAGTAACCGTATGTATCCCTATGTCTTTTCAACGAAATTGCACACGAAACGCCTTAAGTAGTTTTCCTTCTCTTACAAACATTGAAGTTCTGGTATATCCGCCGGGGGTGGTAGAGCAACAATGGCTTCCACCTTTAGGGGATAGATGTGGATCCCATCTTTCGAAATGATGAATCCTAACAAGCATCCGGACTCAACAAAAAAATTGCACTTGTGAGGATTGAGACAGATATTATACCATCTACATATGAGGAATATAGTCGTCAGATGATCAATGCGGAAATCTCGACGATTCGAATGAGAAGGGAGATCGTCTAAGTAAGTTTACACAAAGTCCTTCACGTCGTGGAAAGCATATGACATAGCCCGCTGGAATGTAGCACTAGAATTTTTAAGGCCAAAGGAGAGTTTGCGATACGCAAACGTACCCCACGGGAAGATGAAAGTAGTCTTGTGTTGATCGACATGGTGGATCTCTATCTAATTATAGCCAAAAAATCCATACATGAATGAGAAGATAATGCTTCCGGCATAGTTGTCGATGATCTGGTCGATAAACAGGGTCAGGTAATTGTCCTTCGTACAAGCCTTATTCAAATCCCTGTAATCGACACAGACTCTAATGGTGACATGTTTTTTCATAATGAGGACGGCATTAGAGACCCAATATGTTAAGGGAACATGATATATGAACCCATCCTTCAAGAGATTTTCAATTTCTTCCTTTATAGTTGTAGTTTTCCAAGGGTGCACAGGGTGTAGTTTTTTCTGAACATATTTTGTGTCGGGATATGTTTGAATCTCATGCATAACAATAGTAGGATCAATCCTGAGCATTTCCTCATAGCTCCATGCAAAGACGTTGCAGAATTGTTTAAACAAGGCCGTAAAAGTGGTGACTTATTTCGGAGAACAAGTTTGGCCTAAGTGAACTTGTTCCACGACTATAGGTTTTACTAAGATGTCGATCACAATGGTAGACGTGATGTTATACAGGTTTCCCTCGGTTACCGTATCCATAGTGAAGATAGGATATTGAGGGTAAGGAAAGACATCCGATGAAAGAATTGTTTCAATAACGTTCTTTAATGAATGTAACGGAGGAAGGAAAGATGATCTATGGTGGAGATATTCCATGGGGGTTCATCCGTGCTCATAATATCCATGATTGGCTTGTCAGAATGAAAAGTTTGGAGTAGAGAATCAGGTTGGGATGAGCTCCACTGTAATGGAAGAGAACATGAAGTAGATTCCACGACAGAGTGGACATCGGGTAAATCAGGTGTTGATTGGATGGCCTCGCATGTAGCTTATGTGCGGCTGAGAGGAATCACATCTCCAATCGTATCCAAATGGTCTGGATCGGGCACAATCCATTGATCATTTGAGCAATGCGAGGATGAAATCATGTTCATCATGGAAATATGGGAAGGGGGATCTGATGTTGGAAAGACTCCCACGAGGGATGAATATTTAAGGAGTCCTACCCCCACACTCTCATATATCTATGTCGAGTGTCCTAAAAGAGGAACATTGTCCACTGGATGAGTAATGGCGTCAGTTTTATAGAATATAATTGGTCGATGGTGACAATATTCCCTTGGTGGGGAAATTGCACAATGCAGAAGAAAGATGATGCAGCCGCAGTCATGGCATAGAACCAGTTGCGACCAAGTAGTAAGTTGTAATCCAATGGGGAAACAACGACTTCTACATTAATGGAAATGTTTTTCCTGCCTAACTCAACGGTCAAATACTGTAACAGCCCGTGTGGTTGAAAGCCATGTTCATCAAAGACTTTCAATGTAGTTGGGGAACAGTTCAAACCAGGAGAGCCAATGGCTCTCCAACAAGATAACGACATAACCGAGGTAGATGCTCCTTCCTCTAAAAGAATGCGATGGATGCTTTTCCCATCCACGTTAGTAACGGTTTGGAATGCGAGCTGGTGGGAAATCCTCAACTTGAAATACTCTAACTTGAACATGATTGTATTGGAGGAATCTGGGTCTACAGCTCCAATTGCGGATAACAAGGTCTTACCCTAAATGGGATATTTTTGTAATACTTCTAACGTCGACATAGAACAAGGAGCTTGTGCTAAATCCTCTACTATATTTTAGTTTTGAGCAGCCCGAGCATTTGGATTGATAGTGTCTTTTCGAATCGTGCTCTTGGGTGGATGCAATACTGAATCCAGTAAAGGTTTCTCTATGACCACAGGACCTTGAGGTGATGGAATGTTAAATGTAGATGCGGGGGATTTTTCAAGATTACTCCCGTCAGATTCCTTTGTAGAAGGAGAGTCATATGAACGTGATCGAGTAATTAAGTTGACTGTTTCACTTCCAGCATGAGAACATGAGCGGTGGAGGACATTTCTTCTTGAGAAGGAGAAAGTTGTTGCGCGATCATCTGTTTTTGTTGTGTGGGGAAGGGATAAGTTAAGACTGCGGGCATGGGGTTTCCCTTGAGAAACTTTTGCACTTCGTCCTGATATGGGCACTCTTTGGTGAAGTGGTCACCACCACACATTAAACAAGGATACTTGACCTTCTGCTTTTTTTTGGTGTCGGCGGGATTGTTCTATCTGGGATCCTGTTGATTAGAAGACTTTTTGTTTTTACCTTTGTTCTTCTTTTTACCACTAGATTTTTTAGGCAAAGCAAATTGAAATGAGTTCACTTCTTCAGTGGCAGCAGGGTTGGGTGATTTGTTGGTGTTGTTCCCAGCTTGGGATGAGGGTATATTCGAGCCATGATGGCTTTGTGACCCACCAGATTTTTTAGCAGGTTGGGTGTGAGCAGAACCAATGATGCCATCGGCATGAGGTCCCGTGGGTGGTTTTGTTGGATCATACGTAGGGAGGGGGGCATCAAGAACAATATCGTATAAGGTGCCAGATTGAGCATAGACAAGGTCTAAGTACTAAGCATAAGCTATACCTTGTTCCTCTATGATGACCCGACCCATAGCTACATCTTTAGCTATGATAAGAATTAGTGACTTCGTGAACCAATCTGCAAGGAGTTGGTCCGGAATGGGATCTTTAATTAGACGTCGTCTCATCCTCCACTCATGCATATGATAAAAAATGTGAGTGGCATTAGTTTGAAGGAGAGAAGTCAAAATATTTGTGTCGGTTTCGCAGTGGATCAGTAATTGAAAATGAGTAAAAAATGACATAGACAAAGATCAAAAATCAAGAAAGGAATGTGGTGGTAACTCAATGTACCACTTTGCGGCGGGTGTCAGTAAGATTCCATTGGAATAACCTCAAATGGATGGAATCATCCATTAAGGAATTGGATGAACACCATAAATGATAAGTCATTACATGGTTCTTAGGATCCTCTCCGAGTTTTCCTCAAACTTCGAGATGTTTGATGGTAACTTCACAGGATCATAGGCCAATTGGTGCCATGATAAATGAGATAGTTAGTCAAACGTGACAAATCTGGTAGATCAAGTGTATCCAAAAATGGTAATTGTTGGTTCGGATGTGGATACTGGTAATACTGATAAGGCATATGTGTACCAGTAGGACCATGGAACGATTGGTCATACAGTCCTCCTGTAAAAAATTGTCCATATGGGGGTGGGCCTCCTGGGTTGGGAGGTGGACTTGAAGGGGGTCCTCCTTCGCCAGAATAAGGTGGTCCTCCACTGGAAGGTGGGGGTCCGCCTCCTCTAGCTTAAGGTGGTCCTCCGCCAGAAGGTGTGGGTCCTCCTCCTATAGAATAAGGTGCTCCTCCGCTGGAAGGTGGGGATCCGCCTCCTCTAGAGTAAGGTGGTCCTCCGCCAAAAGGTGGGGGTCCTCCTCCTCCAGAATAAGGTGTTCCTCTGCCAAAAGGTGGGGTTCATCCTCCTCCAGAATAAGGTGGTGGTGGTGGTGGTGGTGTAACAGAAGGTGGGGGAGGTGGCAGGACAGCTGGTGGAGGTGGTGGGGGTGGTCTACCGGTTGGAGGTCTAGTCGGTGGGACGTTATGGCGCCCCTATGGGGTGTTTGGGTTTCCAGGATAGGGTAATCCATGGAAAAGGTTTCTTGGATAATTGGGTCCTATAATAGGATTATGATGTCTCGGAAAAATCCCCCCCCATGGGGATTGGGTCCAAATAGATGGCCCCCCCATGTGATGTGTCCACATAGGTTGTCCCATGGTTGGAAGAGAACTACCAACCATACTATAGTTTGGATATGAAGTACGTCCTCCACTCACGTTATGTCTGCTAACTGGGTGATGTCCCCTAGTTATATTAGGTCCATTGGCTAGGGGTTTCCCCTCAGTTGAAATTTTTTCGCTTATTGGAGTGTGCCCAGTACCCGAATGTTGACCACTAATGGTGGGTTGACCCGTAACAACTAGTTGACTACTAACAAAGGGATTACTTCCACTTGACTATAGACTAACAGGTATATTATATCCTCCCCTTGAATTTTTAGGTGGAGGTGGTGGAGGTAATGTCCCAGTGACATAGTTAATAGTGGTTAAAGGTTTCCCTCCAGAGGTTGGGGTCAAATAAGGTGTTGATTCGGTCTCCTGACTTTGAGGTGTACTCATCGAGAATGATGGTTGACCTGGTTCATAAGTGTTCACGGTTGGTGTAGATGTTCCTCGTGAATAAAATGATAAAGAATGAATAAGGGAATGTTGTTTAATACCTGACACTTCCGGGTTAGGTCCATGTGGGAAACTTTGTCATCTAATTTGTTCACTGAATGTTCCTAAATGGTCAATAGTCATGTAAACAGGTGCAAAATAGACATCATTAGGTATCCATGGAGGAAATTGAATTGTAGTTTCCGCAGTCGGAAGTGACTCAAAATTAGAAACATGTCGTCCTAAAGATGTTTCCCAAAATGATGTAGTTGGACCAAAGGATGTTGATACAGTCTCATCCTGGGGTTAACTGAAAATCCAGTCTGTAGCTCCAAAATGTCCTTCCATCGAATGATGAAAATATGTGTCATGTGAAGAAGGTTGTGCCACAATCACGGGACCCATAGGATCAGTGATATGTGGGTGTGTGGGAGGTGAATAGTTCATCCCCGACTCCATGGTAGAAGTGTCTTCTTCATGTGGCACATATGATCTAGGTTGATCCATGTTTGCTCCCAAGTTCTCATCCTAATTAAGGGGATATTCAGGTGGCAATTTCAAAATCCTGCGGGATCTTCTTAAAGGTTCATCATCTAGAATGACTGAACCAAAATTTATAGAAAAATACACTAAAAAATATACACAAGCTAAAGCCGCAAGAAAAATTATGTGGTAGGTGTGGATTCAATGGTATGAAACCTCACGGGATTATCAAGGTGGTGCAACTCACCATCCATAGGTTCCAACAGCTATACTCGGCCCAATCTTTCAGAGCACTAAACAGGGAGGATTAGGACCATACCCTTGACCATATAACCCGACTACCTGAATCACATGCGCAGTAGTTCTTTGAGTGTTGTTCTCGGTTTATTTACACACCAAGACAGCCAATAGGTTAACTCGGATGGTTACAAGAATCCTAGAAGGGTCTCCCAATATACACAAGGTACGTGGGAGTTCAAGTCTGCAGTGGTGTTGTCTAATGCACAACCATACGACAAGAGCCTTACGATATACTATCGAGTATGTGAAGTACCTTTCTATATACCCAAAGGGTATGTGAAAGGCCATTCGATATACTGAATTATACATGGAAGAACTACAAGCCCCCGAGGTGTAGTGTAGGAAAATAACGACAACTTCTATGCTTAAAGATGCCGGAACACGTCTCTAACTTAACACACAAGTTTCTATACAGTTTTAACCTAGTGCTACCGTTAAATTTTATCTTTGATGGTTAGGTGAATGCATGAGGTGTAAAAATGAATTTAAAAAGAATACAAATCTAAGCTACATGGAAATGCAAATCCTTTCTTTTATTTTCGATGAAAACTAACTAAGGTAAGGAGAAATTTTCTTTGTTTCTGAAAATGAAAATGAACAAGTACCTCTAACCTTTCAAAATCAACCAAAAGAATCAAAAGAACTCTTTCACTAATCCAACAAAACATGAATAACACCAAATCTAAATGTTTTTCTTTTTCTCTTTTCAAGTTTAAACGAATCTACGAAAAAGTGAAAAGGAGAATTTCCTTTTAATGCAGTCACTTTAATTTTCCAAAATAAAGATAAAAAAAAGTGGAAGAAAATAAAAAAATGCAAGAATCTTTCAATCTTTGGAAATGCTTTATAAAAGTTCAAAATGTACTTGGAATCTTCAAAAAGATGTTAGATAAGTTTTCATAACAAAGAAAATGCAAGATAATAATTATCCTTTCAAACTTTTCAAATATCTCTTAATGATAAGTTCCAAAGTATGAAACAATCGTTACAACACTTTGAAGAAAGAAACTTGAAATGAAGATAATGAACAATTTTTTTATTTCTTACTCAGATGCACTCAACAGATCTGAGAATGATGCCACTTTCCCGATCTATATTCAGAAAATAAAAGAATATACTACTGCAAACTCTAATTAGTTGGAAATTCCGAAAGAAATGTTAAGTTTAGCCTAATTTCACAAGCAAGATCACTGAAAGAAACACAATCACAAGATAGACAAAGATTTACCCTGGGAAACCCTCATGGGGTAGAAAACCCAGCAAAGCTTTCCTCAATATAGATAATCAACCCAATACAAGATGTAGTCCTCAACAAGAGCTCCTTCTCCTCCTATGCAGACCTCTCTCTCTCCTATGCGCCAATCACAAGTGAGTGAATGAATGAGATAAATGAGGAACACACCTCCTCTATTTATACCATGTTCTAACTGACTTTTCACCCTAATGGGGCTGACCTCTCCTAGGAGAGTCTAATAACCCCTAAATAGTAAACTCAGGGCTGACCTCACATGGGAGATCTAATAACCCTAGTTACCACACTCTCTCGGAGGAATAAACATCTTCGGATATACAATAGGGTCACCACGGAGGAATGTACCATCTCCGAAATAATAAAATACAAATATAATATTCGTAGAAGTTACAATATTTCAACACTCCCCCTTAACGAGAAGGATATTATAACAACATCTGCAGGAGTAAGGAGTCATCAACTACATGATACATGATACATCTATAAATCATCAGAAGCTTTCTTCATACATCATCATCAATAACTCAAACAGTTACTGGAACATAATCAATACTGGAACATCTTCAGTACTAAGTCTTCATCTTCTGCAGCACTCGAACAGCTACAGTAACATCATAATTATCTGGATCACTTGATCAACAACATCGTCATCTAGATCATCACGATCAGCAACATCGTCATCTAGATCATCACGATCAGCAGTATCTGGATCTATATCATCACAATCAACAACATCTAGATCATCTCGATCTACAACATCTGGATCATCTCAATCTACAACATCTGGATCATCTGCAACACACATGATCCAATTACGGGATGATCAATCCCTCTCACTTTAAGACACCTCTCATGTCTATGGACGATGCAATCCAGATCTACTTACAGGATGATCAATCTTGATCCTTTTAAGACAAATCCATGTCTAGGGACGATGCAGTCCTTGATCCATTTAAGACAAATCCATGTCTAGGGATGATGCAGTCCTTGATCCATTTAAGACAAATCCATGTCTAGGGATGATGCAGACCTTGATCCATTTTAGACAAATCCATGTCTAGGGACGATGCAGTCCTTGATCCATTTAAGACAAATCCATGTCTAGGGACGATGCAGTCCTTGATCCATTTAAGACAAATCCATGTCTAGGGACGATGCAGTCCTTGATCCATTTAAGACAAATCCATGTCTAGGTACTATGCAGACCTTGATCCATTTTAGACAAATCCATGTCTAGGGACGATGCAATCCTTGATCCATTTAAGACAAATCCATGTCTAGGGACGATGCAGTCCCAACCATAGTGCCAGTCCTTTTTCATACTGGATGTGACCTAGATTAGATCTAGGATTTACCACCACAGAGCCAGTCCTTTTTCATACTGGATGTGACCTAGATCAGATCTAGGATTTATCACGTACATTTTGAACTAAAAGCTCAGGGACGATGCAGTCCTATCATCAATTTTCGGAGACAGATGTCTACGGGTCAATTCAGGGGACCAAAGTCTAGGGATGATGTAATCCCTCTCGTCCACTAGGGACTTCTTTCTTGGAGACATATGTTTATGGATCAATTCAGGGGACCGAAGTCCAGGGATGATGCAATCCCTCTCGTCCACTAGGGACTTCTTTCCCAGAGACATATGTCTACGGATCTCTTTTAGAACATGAGTCCAAGGATGATACAATCCACTTGTCAACTTAGACCTAGTTTAAGGACCATTCACCAACCTCACTGTCGGTATCACCAATATAGGTATCCACATCATCGACCTCACTGTCGATGCAGGAAATCTCATCATTAGTAACCACATCACTCCCCCTTTCGAGGAGGGTCCTTCTGAAATACACCAAGCTGGTTTTGAAAATACTCAAACTTTACTCAAGACAGAGGTTTGGTTAATATATCAACAACTTGTTCGTTAGTGCTTACATATTCGAGCTTGATAGCTCCTTTCTGCACCATATCTCGTATATAGAAATATCAGATCTCTATGTGCTTTGACTTATCATGGAACACTGGATTCTCTATCATCTTGATACAACTCTGGTTGTCACACAGGATCATAGTGGGGTCCATCTCTAAGTCAAATAATCCTGATAGCAGTTTTCGAAGCCATATCGCTTCACAACTAGCAGAGCAAGCATCAATATATTTTGCTTCAGCTGTGCTGAGAGCCACACTAGACTGCTTCCTGCTAAACCACGAGATCATAACAGATCCCAGACAATAACATCCTCCCGATGTGCTTTTCTTGTCTGATACACTTCTTTCCCAATTAGCATTTGTGTAGCCATGCAGTATGAAGTCATGATCTCCAAGATAACATAGACCAAAGTCTATCATACCCTTTAGGTACCTCATCACATGCTTTGCAGCTATCAAGTGAACTCGTCTAGGTTCCACTAGATACTGACTCAAGGTATTCACAGCAAAGCATATATCTGGTCTGGTATTTGTCAAATACATCAATGACCCAATAATCTGTCTGTACAGAGTCATATCCAGTAACTCTGATGAGTCATCAGCTAACAGATTCAGGTTGGAATCCATGGGAGTGGCCATGGCTTTACATTCCAACATGTCAAATATCTTCAAGATTTCCACAACATACTTTCCCTGGTTGAGAAATATTCCTCTTGGGCCTTGCCATACTTCCAGACCTAGGAAGTAGTGCATCAATCCAAGATCTTTCATCTCAAATTCTGAAGAGAGCTTCTTCTTGCACTCAATAATTTGTTTCTTATTTCCAGTCAGAAATAGATCATCCACATATAGCAACAATATGACAGGTTCATCATCCATAACTTTGAGTAAATATTCGGATCAACTTTACTCTTGGTAAAGCCCAAGCTTGTCAGGAAACTGTTAATTCTTCCATACCAAGCTCTGGGAGCTTGCTTTAACCCATACAAATCCTTCTTCAGTTTGCATACATGAGTTCTTCTATCTTCAACCTCAAATCCTTGTGGTTGTTCTATGTACACTTCCTCCTCAATCACACCATTCAGGAAGGCTGTATTCACATCCATCTGGTGTAATTCCCACTTCATCATGGATGCAAGTGCCATGATGGTTCTAATGGAAGTGTACCTTGCAAATGGTGCAAATGTTTCTTCATAGTCAATTCCCTCTTTCTGAGAGAACCCTCTGGCCACAAACCTTGCCTTATACTTTTCAATGCTGCCATCTGTAGCATGCTTTATCTTGTATATCCATTTGGAGGATACCACACTCTTATCCTTTGGCTTGGGAACTATATCCCAAACATCATTCTTCATTATTGATTGGTATTACTCCGTCATTGCCTCCACTCACTCTTTCTTATGAGATGCTTCTTCATAAATGGTGGGTTCTTGATCTACAAGATCACACATCAGGGCCACATAGTTGGAGAATGTCTTTGGTTTCTTGCTCACCCTAGTGGAGCCTTCAGGAGCTCCATACTTTGCTGCTCCTAGTATAATGTCTCTTGCCCATGCTGGTTTTCTCTTCCTTGAAATGTTCATGAAAGGGGGGTTCTTATGGTTCCAACATGTCATGGTCTTCAGGTGTTGTCTCTTCAGGAGTGGGTGCAGATTCTGTAATTCTGGAAGGTGCCTCTTCCTCATATACTTCTTCATGTTGGCACTTCCTAGATCTCTTGAGGGTTGCCTCTTCATCAAATGTTACATCCCTACTTATTTCCATATGATGGAATCCTGGGATGTATATTCTGAATGCTTTGAATGCATCACAATATCCAACAAATATTCCTTTCTTCCCAGAAGGATCTAGCTTGGTCCTCTTTTCTTTTGGAATGTGAATGTATACTGGGCATCCAAATATCTTGAGGTGACTTACCTCAGGCTTCTTCCCTGTGAACACTTCTTCTGGGGTCTTGAAATCAAGAGCACTATGAGATAGTCTATTCTGCACATAGACTGTTGTCCTGGATGCTTCAGCCCATAGATACATAGGTAGGTCTTGATAATGTATCATTGTTTTTACTGCTTCCATAATAGTTCTATTCTTTCTTTTCACAACACAATTATGTTGGGGATTGTAGGGAGTGGTTAGTTCCCTCTTGATTCCAGCTTCTTTACAAAAGACTTCAAAATATTTTTAAGTATATTCTCCACCATTATCTGTCCTGAGTATCTTAATCTTCTTTTCTGAATGGTTTTCTATCAAGGCTTTGAATTCCTTGAAATTTCCAAAGACTTCATCTTTTCCCTTCAGAAAATATATCCAAGTCTTCCTTGAGTAGTCATTAATGAAAGTAAGATAGTATTCATATCCACTCAAGGATGTGGATGGCATTGGTCCACATACATCTGAATGAATCAATTCCAATGTACTCTTAGTCTTTGTATCACTCTTTGGAAATGGGTTCTTGACATTCTTTCCTTTTGCACACCCTTTGCAAGTGCCATCATGATCAATCTTTAATTCTGGTAATCCTATGACTACCTTGCTCACACGAGGTAGTGCTTTGTAGTTAATGTGAGCAAGCCTTCTATGCCATAGCTCACTTGGGCTAGTGGCTTCATGAACAAGGGCAGCTTCTGGATGGCCCTTGAGTTTGTATAGACCTCCTTCCTCTTCAAACAATTGCATCCTCAATTGATTTTCCTTTGGACCACATGAGCACTTGTCCATCTATGAATGCAATCCTATAACCTTTCTTATCTAATGCTGAGATAGAAAGTAAGTTCTTCTTCAAACCTGGTACATATAAGATTTCCTTCATCTTCAGTGGGGTTCCAGAATCAAGCTTGTAGCTTGCTTCACCAATTCCCTTGATGGGATATTGATAGTCATCTCCTAGAGATACCTTCTGTGGAAATATCTTCTCTTCAAGTCTTGAGAGAGTCTCCTTTTGTCCTGTCATGTGCTTTGAAGCACCACTATCAATGAGCCATGTATCTTCTCTAGGTGTTACAGACCCATAGAGTGCAGAGAATAGAACATATTCTTCCGCATCTTCTTTTTCTATTTTAGTTCTTTTCTTTTGAGGCCTTTCCTCTTCCTCTTCTTCACTATCATCTTTTGCCAAATGTGCTTGATGTCTTTTGTGAAGATTCTTCTTCTTCTTTGAAGGACAATTTCTAGCAATGTGTCCTAGTTTGTGACAACTATAACATTGAACCGAGGAGAGATCTCTTTCTGAGTTTACTCCCCCTTTCCTTTTAAATCTATGAGGAGGTTGAGACTCCTTGTGACCATTCTTCTTGGAGTTGAAATGACTCCTTCTTCTTCCTCTGGTGTGAGTGGCCAAAGCTTGGTCATCCTCTTTGAGAAGGGCTTCTCTATTGGATACCCTAGCTTCTTCTTGAATGCAATCCTCCCATACCACATCAAACTTCATACTTTCTTTTCTAGCACACATAATTTGGATAAATGACTCCCAAGGTCTAGTGATACCATTTAGAGCAGTCATGATTAGTTCATCTTCATTAAGGGTATCTCCAATGGCATCTAGTTGTTCCTTAAACTTGGAAACCCTTGAGAAATAGTCTTGAATAGATTCTCCTTTATTCATCTTGGTGCTCTTCAATTGAGCTCTCAAATTCATCTTCCTATTGATGTTCTTTCCCTCATACATTCTGGAAAGGGCATCATACATTTCCTTTGGGGTCTTCTTGAATGCCACTTGGGGAATCAAGTGGTCTTTGATGGAATCAGCAATGATTCTCTTTACCCTAATCAGGTCCTTCCTATACTTCTCTTTGGCTTCATCTTCTTCATAATCTGCAACCTTATCCTTGATATATTGGACAAGATCATTCTCTTCAAGAATGAGACCAATTCTGTATTTCCATGCTCGAAAATTTTCTATACCCTCTAGCTTGTCTTCAAGCTTAGTGCTTGGAGCCATCTTATCCGGGGGTCAAAGAGATTGAAGTTTCTCAAGAGATAGAATAACACTTACCAGGAGATGAGCTTGATTGAATTGAGAAAATTGGTGTGTTCTTCTTCTGGAAACTTCAACTTTTCTCCTTCTGGATCTGCAACAGAATTTTTTGTTTTCTGGTCTTCTCTTTTCTGGTTTTCTGGTGCACAGGTTCGCAGCTTTTCTGGTTCACTGGTGCATAGGTGCGCAGTTTTTCTGGTTATCTGGTTTTCTGCACTTTTGGTCAAACTAGGGTTTGACTTTCCCAGAGTTCTACCCACTCAAAAAGTTCGATCTAGGTCTCAAAACTTTGATTTTGAGGAGGGCTATCCAGCCATGCAATCAGATTCCAAAAATTCCAACTTTTGCAGAAACCCTAATTTTCACCGGAGGAGGAGAGATAGGTATTTTCACCTTGTGAAAGATGTCCTATTCAGGCTAGATCTGATACCATGTTAAGTTTAGCCTAATTTCACAAGCAAGATCATTGAAAGAAACACAATCACAAGATAGACAAATATTTACCCTGGGAAACCCTCATGGGGTAGAAAACCCAGCAAAGCTTTCCTCAATATAGATAATCAACGCAATACAAGATGTAGTCCTCAACAAGAGCTCCTTCTCCTCCTATGCGGACCTCTCTCTCTCCTATGCACCAATCACAAGTGAGTGAATGAATGAGATAAATGAGGAACACACCTCCTCTATTTATACTCATGTTCTAACTGACTTTTCACCCTAATGGGGCCGACCTCTCCCAGGAGAGTCTAATAACCCCTAAATAGTAAACTCAGGGCCGACCTCACATGGGAGATCTAATAACCCTAGTTCCCACACTCTCTCGGAGGAATAAACATCTCCGGATATACAATAGGGTCACCACGGAGGAATGTACCATCTCCGAAATAATAAAATACAAATATAATATTCTTAGAAGTTACAATATTTCAACAAGAAATGTGGTCACCCAAAAATATCAATAAGACTCGAAATACACAAAATCAAGCAAAAAATCACAATAACAAAAAATGGGAAGGCTCGGAAGTTAGATCGAACAAATTGAACAGATCAGTTGAAACGATCGGAAGTCACAAGACTGAATACATCGATGTAGGATTGAAATTTTCCACAACGATTGAATCACCCAATTGACTAGCTAGGAGCCTAATTGACACTTAAAATTTACAATCAAGCCAAGGATAGCATATGTTGTGCCTAGGGGTTCTGTGGCTGTAAGGGAAAACACACAGAACTCAGAAAATCAGACCAAAAACCAACTTGAGAAATTTTTATACCAAGTGCCAATCAATGGAGGGTGACGTGCCCTACAAGTGTGAACCAGGGAATTGGGAGATCTAACAATGCACTCTAGAAACGGGTAAACAACGTCAGCGATGTAGGTTGCAAACAACCAAAGAGTGTCAATGATGCAAGTTGATAACTGGTAAACATCGTCATAATTACAGTGACGCGAGGGTTACACGGCCCAGGTGCGTTGGGCGAGATCTGAGCAACAAAAAACAAAAATACTCCAGGAATCAAAAGGTAACAGGTCTAATGATGAACCTAAGAAGAGTCTAGATACCCATAGAATCTATGATGGTCAGATCCAATGGAGGGAAAGGCAATTAGAAGATCAGTCAAGAAAAATCAAGAAGTGAAAACAAATCAAAACTATGATCTATAACTTCCCAGTATGGTCACCATTTTTTTTTGAAGACAATATGTTAATGCGGACAAAAACTGGTCTCTCTAGCCTAAATGATTTAGATCTAGAACAAAAGAGTACATAACATAATTATCTTTCCTAGTTAGATTAAATTGCAAGGTAGATCAGAGAATGAGTTACCTTATGATCGCAATTCCTTTCTCTTCGTTTGATCTACTTCCAGTTCCTCGATCTCCAACTACAAAACAAGATGGAGCAAGTGGAAACAAATGAACAATATGAAAGCATATTATTATGAATCTAACTAGATCAACGGTCAAAGAATCCAATCATAAACAATATTATAAGACACAACAAGTTTATGGAAATATATTTATATTAAATGTAATTTGCAGCAAATATAAAGGAGAGAGAGTTGCAACTGTTGTCTTGACGTTATGACTCCAACTCAAATGATCTTGCCTCAAAGATCAAAGCCTCCTAGCCTCCTATGGATGAAGAAGATAGTCCTGACCATATTTCACCAGCATGTGGGTGCTTTATCCTTCCTCCCTTAACAATGGAGAGGGGGTTCATATATATAGGGATAAAGGGATAGGATAGGTTGAGGATTTAGGGGAGAGGCTTAAGGGATCATCCCACTAGGTTAGGGGATCGAGATCCACCTTTCCAAGCATCTAGGAATAAGCCTCCACATCACCAAGCTTTGAGAAGTCGCTAGAAGCTTCCTTTTATTCATTTTAACCAACTCTGATGCACCTTGCATGAAGGAAACATGCGTCAGAAGTAGATCATCGCACCTTGTACAAAGGAACACTACGTCGCCAACGGACTCTACTAAGGTGCAAAACGCATCACCTTGGGTTCAATGCTCCTTGGTAGAAGGCAGGGCGCGTTGGGGTGACTTCAAAAGGTAAAGGTAAAGGACAACAACCTTTCTTCCAATTTTTTTATCTAGGGAACTTCAGGGATTAAGGCATAGAGATAACACATGACTCATGATGACGATATTTTGGTGTAACATAATACCATTAGATTATTTTCTATTATTCTCTCCTTGTGGGAAATATTCCTCTAAAAACCAATCCCTAACCAATGAATATCTCTCTTGGAATGATCAAGGATATAATGCATGATGTATGGTTCATTTGTTATAACAAAATTTTCGATTGAGAAACCATAAATATTCTTTATTCAGGAAAAAAATAGTTGTTTGGGGGTTCTAGAAGATCATATACCCTTTATTCGGCTAGGGCCTATATTTGTAGCTAATAGATCGGACTTAATGACCATTTTATGAAACTTGATAGTAAAATCTAGAATCTAGGATTCAAAAGTATGAATCTAGTTTTTGAAAGTGTGAATATCAGTGTTACAGTCAAAATTGAAAAAGAAAAGTGTGAATATTGGTTTTTCCAAACTATAAAATTGGTTTTGGAAATGTGGAATTTCTTTCTCAAAGTGTGAATTTTGATTTAAAAAATGTCAATTTCATTTCTAAAATAGTGAATTTCAATTATGGAAGCTTCAATATTGAATTATGACCATGTGTATTTGGATTTTAATATTGAAAATTTATATATGACTGTGACATACATGTTAAATATATCAGGATTAAAGAGAAACAAAATAGAAACAACAAGAAATCCATGGAAATGTGTTCCCTTTTTTAGTGAAATGTATTCATGAAAATATGAATTTTTACAATTTTTTTATATTGAATACCTCGAAACTCATACATGCCTTGTGAGTGACTATTGTTCCCCAACTAATTCAGTTTTCAATGTATAACCCCCCCCAAAAAAAAAAATTAATAACACATCAGGGGATTTTACATCCTTCCCACCCTTAAATAATAACTCAAATTGGACATATTACATCCTTTCCCTGTTATAATTAAAACCATCCTTGTTGTTCCTCTTGATCATTTAAGATATGTAATAGAGGGATATGTGTTCCCCATCACATTCTCCATCTCCCAAGTAGACTCCTCAGGGATAAAGTGCACCCATTACACTTTTATGTGTGCGATAACTTGGCTCTGATGTTTGATTTCCCTCCTGTCGAGCACGCAAAGTGGTTCCTCTTAGAGATTTCCTTTTCATTCCACTTTTATAACATTCCAATCAATCACGTGAGTATAGTCATGAATATTTATTTAATAGTGAAACATGAAAGAAATTATGAATTTCCACACTAGCAAGTAATGCCAGTTGATAGGTCACTGGACCAATCCTAGCTAACACCTCAAATGGACTACAAAACATGGGTTCCCTCTTGGCATAACTTCCCCATTTTAAGGTGCTCTTTTTTTGTATGACTTTCAAGTAGACATGATCTCCCACATTGAATTCCCTATGCATCCTTTTTAGATCAGCATAGTTCTTTTGTCGGTCTTGAGCAATATTTAAGTTCTGTCGTACTTATGTAACAATCTACTCCATTTCCTAAAGTATATTAGGTCCTAACACTCTATCTATTGGGTTGTCCTATCTAACCAAAGTGTTACATTTTATGCCGTACAAGATCTCAAAATGACTCATTTTTGCCTAGGTTTGATAGCCATTATTGTATGCAAACTCAACTAGGTACAAATAGTCTTCTCACTTAGTGGTTCTTTCCATGACATACATGCCCAACATGTCTTCCAGTACTTGATTTGTGCGTTCTGTTTGTCCATATATATGTGGGTGGTAAGCAATGATGACATTCAATTGACTGTCTAGTACTTCAAATAGTGACTTAAAGAAATTGGAAGTAAATTTCACATCTCAATAAGAGATTACCACCTTTGGGATTCCATGCAACCTAACAATTTATTTCATAAAAATATTAGCAATTTTAATAGCATTGAAAGTAGATTTTATAAGAATAAAAGAGCTACTTTACTGAGTTTATCTTCCTTCTTATACTAGGAAAACCTATAATTAAATCAAGTGAAATGTTTTCCCATTTCCCTTCTGGAATGGGTAATGGCAATATGGGTCCTATACGATGTCGATGTTCCTCTTTTACCTATTGGCATTCTAAACACTTAGCTAAATACTCTATTGTTTCTCTTTTCATACTAGGCCAATTAGACAATTTCTGTACTGTTGTTAGCATCTTTTGATATCCAAGATGACCCAAGAAGGGATTTTTATGAATCTCATCAAGTATTAACAACTTCAATTCAGCTGAATATGGTACATAAATATTTCTTTTAAACATTAGTATTCCTTCCAGGTCCATGCTGCAATCTATTTCTCTTATTTTCTGCATTGTTGTTCTGCAATTTCTTCTTGATTTTATTGTACTAGTTTTCATCAAATATGAGTGCATATTTGATTTAGATTTTAAATCAGAACTTGATTTACTAGCTATTGTAGTATATATTGTATTAAGTTTTCTGCTAAGTGCATCAACAACTTTGTTTTCCTTACCCTTGATGTGTTTAATTTTGAAATAGTACTCACTTAGAAATGCAAGCCACCGAGCTTGATGTGCATTAAGGTCATGTTTATTAAACATGTATTTCAAATTGATATTGTCACTTAACAATAGAAATATCCTTCCTATTAGATAATGATGCCACATTTTTAAAGCATGAATAATAGAAGTTAATTCTATGTCACGACTAGAATAATTTTTCTCATGTCTTTCAACTTCCTAGATTCATAACAAATCACATGGTTATGATGCGTCAACACTCCATCAAGTACTTCCTTGCTTGTATCTATACACATCACAATGTGTTTATCTCGATTTGCAATTTTTAATATAGGAATTGTAGTTAGTAGCTCCTTTAACTTTTGAAAACTTTCTTGACATTTATGTGACCAAAGAAATTTGGTTCCTTTCTTTTGTAGTGAAGTGATCGGATATGCTAACTTCGAGAATCCCTTAATGAATCTTCAATAATAACCTGCGAGGACCATAAAATATCTTACATCAAATACATATTTTGTTATTGACCAATCCATAATTTCCTTTACCTTTTCCGGGTCCATTTGTATCCCATCCTTTGAGATTATGTGCTTGAAGTATTGTTCTTGCTTTTGATATAATTCACGTTTGCTAAATTTTATGTATAGATGATGTTCTCTAAGTGTTTGTAATACAAAACTGTGATGTTCTTCATGTTGTTTCTCATCCTTATAATATATCAGTATATTGTTAATAAAAATTAGCACAAATTTCTCTAAGTATTTTCTAAACACACTATTCATTAGGCACATAAAGGTTGTAGGTGCAATTGTAAGAGAAAATTTGGAATGTCGACAAATTCGTAGTGTCCATAATGAGTTTGAAATTCCATTTTGTATATGTCTTCAACCTCTATTCTAATATGATGATACCCCCATCTCATATCTATTTTCAAAAATACTGTAGCTCCTCCTACTTGATCAAATAAGTTGTTAATCCTAGGTAGGGGATACTTATTTTTTATGGTCATCTTGTTTAGCTGACGGTAGTCGATGCACAATCTAAAATTCCCATCCTTCTTCTTAACGAATAGTACCAATTCTCCCCAAGGGGCCATGCATGGTCAAATGTATTGTTATACCCAATAGCTCCTATAGATGCATCTTCAATTATGTTAGTTCTAGTACACTCATCCGATATGGAGCTTTTGACATGGGTTTGGGTCTAAGAACCAAATCAATCGAGAAATCTATATGTCATTTAGGAAGTAAATCGAGAATTTCTACAAGAAATAAATTTTGAAATTCCTTAAGAACTTGGTAGTCCTCTATTGATGGTTTAACCTTATCACTTGATGTGTCTAGCAGTTGTATTGTAAATAGTTGAAAACCCTTTCTACTACACTTGTTCATTTGTATGATTAAAATCTATTGTGGAGCTATAAGATACTGGAAATTAGCTACTATTAATCGCCGACTAAAAAATAGTCGTTTATATGTGAATTTTAGTCCTTTTTTTAGTCACTAATTTTTCATTTTGTACTAGTAACTTAAACCACTCTCTATGAAAAACACTATGGAAAAAATAGTTGCAAATAGAAACTTAGGAAGGTGAAATGTAATCTCACATCCCTCTCCCCCACATTAATATATAATGTTTAAGTCTACGAACAACATTCACCACTTTGTGTTTTAGCCCATGAGAAGTGGATCTAAGTGTAAAACCCTTTGATTGCCACTTTTTTGCCCATGAATGATTGGCATAAAGGGTATTATACACCACTAGTTTCATGATGACATGAGGTTGGACCACCTTACCTTTTTAATGATTCGTATGTGTTAAAATTCTCTTTTGAATATCTCTTTCATGATCTAAATGTCTGACATTCTCCTCCACATAATATTAAGTCTACGTGCAACATTCATCACTTTGTGACTTCTTAGCCTATGTGCTTTACTTGTGTTGAAATTCTCCTTTAAATATCATTTATGACATTTTCCTCTACACCACAGAATATTTATGGTTTTTACTGGGAAAGTTGTAGGCAATCAGTTCCTCATTTAAAAGTATTTATGGTTCGTACTGGGAATATCGTTGGCGATTTCAGCTACTTTTTTCAACATGTGGTTAGAGTCGTGCCACGCGTTTAGTTTGGACTTTAGTGCACTGCCGTCCTTCGTTCAGCAGTCTACGTTATGTGTCATTTTTTAGTTTTGTGGGACATGGGACATGTGCAAGAAACAGCTTTACAAGAAAACAATGTTTGGATTTTTTTGTTTAAAATTGGACGGCAGTCTACATTATCCACTTAGGATGTGTCATTTTTAGTTTTGTGGGACATGGGGCACGTGCAAGAAACAGATTTACAAGAAAACAATGCAACAGCTTCATAGATTAAAATGTTAGGGATATAGTTTTTACATCTACAAAAGAGTTTTGGGAATTTTTAAAAAGTCTATTTTTATATCAGATTTAAATTATTATATTGATGGGTGTTTACTACTATGATTTAAATCTATAATTTAGTATGGGAGAGATCTTGTAACGTGATGTAATGTTAGTAATATGGCCAAAAATAATAGTGATAGTGAATATTAGGAAGAGATCTTGTAATGTGATATAATATTAGTAACATTGGTAACATTAAAGTTAAAAAAAGTAAAGTAATAATAACTTGTGATCTATTAGTATTCGCCATATTCCTCCAAATTTTTATGATATATACTTTGGTGTGTTCTCTATCTATCCATATTGGTGTTGAGGTGTGACGAATCCAAATGGATGCCATGTAAGCCACAAAGTTCAAAGTTGTCTAGTCTTAATGTCACCATAGTGTATTTTTGCTTAGGACCAATGGGTGAACATTGATGTGACTTAAAGTAGATGGGACTTAAAATGAAATTTCCCATTTCAAATATTCATTTTATGTCAAAATGTGGAAGAAAGTTTTTTCTTGAGTAATTTTAAAAACATGAAAATATTGACATTTACAACTTGTACATAAAGTATTTTTATGAATAACAAATGGTACCAAGTATTTCTAAAATTGACGTCAGCCAACACCACTTCTATCTCCACTACTACTCTGCCTTACTACTCCCAAAACAACACTCTCTGTAAATAATTATGTTAACGTGTAGTTTTACTCTTTCTTTCTATAATTAAGTAATTATGTTAATGCGTGGTTTTAACTTCCTTCAATAGGCGTTAATCATGATGCTATTGTTTGTGTATATGGGGATTGTTAAATATGGAGCCTGCTACTCCAAAAGGATAGACAATCCTGCAGACGAGAAGAGATGAGACGAGAAGAGATGAGTGAAACCATGCATTCACATTCTTTCTGGAGGCGAGAAGATGGCCCTTCCCAACAGCATTCACCACATAATGGAGATATGGTAGATCTACCAGGTTGAAGGAAGTTCCAGCCAAGTACTTGCTCTTTGGAGAGCCGCAAGTACTTCCTCATACACATCCAAGAATTTGCCCATCGTTTCAACGTTACTATCCACCACTGCCTCATCTGTGATTCCATCCTTCATCATGGGAATGACGACCAGCTGCTGCAGATCGCATAAAGGGGAAGATTGAATTGCTGGGATTCCACCTGACATCACTGTTCAACAACAGCTTGCTCCTCCACTTGTTCTCTCCAACAATGAGGACAGCCTTAATGAATGAAAGGAGCGGAGGAGCGAATATTTGAGGCTACCTTCAACACCTTTCAGGTGAAATGAGTATGGCTATGCCATTGTTTTTATTTATAGACACTTCAGTTAATATAAATGTTAAGATGAAGATTTATTTTTCAATCCCCAAGATTTTTCAGTTTCACTCCGGCATTTTCAGTTTATTTTGCGCAAGCTAACATTAAGATATTCACCTTCTTTAGGAAATAGTAGAATCGCCAGCTTGTAATGTGTGCAATACCGTTGAGAGGGTGAAGATATATTGCTCGTCCTGCTCAATCTCAAGACTAAAGATTCTGCATGGAGCACCTCACAGCCTACAGGTATGCTTCACCGTTCCTCTTCTTTAGTCTTCATCAATTTAGTTTTCTTGAATGCTTGGGAAGTAATTATCAGAGTAGGGCATTGGTTTGTTTTTGTTTTTGCAATTTTTGATTTTGCTCCATGTTTGTTGGATAGAGTGAATTAGCAATTGATATAAGGATCATGTCGCCATATGATGCCATGATATCATCTTTTATCTCCTCCCTAGTTTCTGATTCAAATCTCCTCTCTAGTTTCTGATTCAGTTTCTGATTCAACAGTTTTAGTGCTTCCATTTTCTGTCTGAACTTTGCTTCCTTTGATGCTCATGGCGGGACTGGCTTTCGTTTTTCTCCCTTGTCCTTTCACTCGCCGTAAGGTTTTAACCTCATTGCTCAGCGTGGAGTCTTCTCTCTGGGAAAACCGCTCTAGCATTCAGAGTTGCAGAAATACGCACCTCCCCTCAAGTTTGCTCCGGTCCCCATCTTTTGTTTTAGGGAAGACAACAATGAAGAAGCAAGCTCAATGGAGCTCTTGAGATCTTCTAATCTACAAGAGCAATCTCCAACCAGAGTCCCACTAACCTACATATAATCGCAGGGTCTTTCGGAAAAAAATATGGGATGTTTCGGAAAAAAATATGCAGTTGTGGATTCACCATTGGTTTTTCCAGGCATCTCCGTACTTTTCTTTCCCCAGAGTTTGATACTCGACGGGATCCACGTGATTTTTTTTTGTCATTACCTTCAGGCTTCAACTACAACCTTGAAGGATGTCGGGGGAAACTAATGGCTGCCCCCCTCCTCTCAGCCAATTACAGGGTTTTTCGATCCCCCGAAACGTAAACCTTGAGAGTTTCTCCCTACTGCAGAGAATCCTCATCTTTTGACGTACACTGCAAAAAAATTGTATGTCTATTACGGCATATGTATATATTTTTTGAACGAGGTAATATTTGTTACTCTAGCAGTGCTCCATGGTGACGGGCCTTAATAATCAAGGATAGTATCTGCTGCTTATTGTCAAATATGATCCGAACGCCACATTATTTGATTTGCTTACGAAGGTAAAGTATTACTGCATAATAATCCTTTTTTTTTTTTGAAACGAGCCACCGAAATCTTGCTACAGGAAAGTTTCAATCAAATATAAAAATCTTCATATAGAGGGACTATATGCTTCTTCATATTAGTATTAAATAAATCTTAACTTTAACTATTATTGAACTATAATTAATGAGAAAAATGATTACATTTATTGAATAACTAAAGTTAAGGTACTCAAAATTATTTAATAAATCATACCTTTAGTTATTATTGACTTGTACATTAAGAAATGATTCAACTTATTGCATAATATTAGTTGAAGTTGAGGTATTCATAATTATTAAATAAATTTTAATCTTAACTATTATTAATTGGTACATTAAGGAATGATTATATCCATTGCATAATAATTATTTAATTGATAAAATTGAGCTGAAATGGAGGAGGAAACTAGGGATTCTACATTAACCCTAGCCACCAAGGATGAAGTGGAAATTCAACTTTTGCAATGTAGTGAAGATACTTTATGTCAAATTGACATCCTCATGTATTCATGTGCAACACATCGTGAAAAGGAGTTCGAGGGATCTTTTAGGTTATTTGAGTTGGACCCAGCGGTATTACCCATTACACACAAAACCTTGGGTTTTGACTTGCTGGTGGATGAGACAGACACCTCTGTACAACAATTAGTTCAAACTTCAATTTTCGAAAGGATAAGAATTGATCATGGTGCTCTCGTGCATGTTAAGGTTAACACTCTTCCATCTATGATTGAAAGTACAAGAGATCATAATGAAACTTGGATCTCAAGTTCCGCACTCATTGTTTCTTTCGTATGTGACCTTATGATCTCCAAATTTGTACATCCAGATGGTACCACAATTGGAAAGTAGACAAGAGAAGGGGTTTTGAACATTGTCTCAAGGTGCTTGGAGAAAAAAGGGTTGGGATTTGTTGGTCAAGTCCTAAATCTTGAGAATCTTGTGGGGGGTGCATTATAAGGATATCAGTGGATACAAATTGCACATAGATGATGTCATCATCATAAGGTGATTTGGAAGAGAGGGGATCCAATGAGAATGGTGGTCGATGATGAAATCAAAGTAGGCTAGATCTTGGATATTCTAAAAAAACCGTAGTTGGACGCTTCTTTGGCAATAGATTTTTGTAGGAGAATATGAATACTTCGCTACAACAATAGAATCCCTACATTAGATATGGGCCCACTTTTAACATACTAACCAAGGGGTGGTATAGATTCAATTTAGGATTGTTGAAGATGCAATAAAGATCCTAGGATGGGTGTCATCCAAGGGGTCTTTGTACTTATTCTTTAAACCTTGTCATCCTCTATTTGACTTGTGGTGGGATAAAACTACTAATGTCCTAATGTGGGTGAAATTTTTGGGTCTTCCACTTTAGTTTTAGACTATGGATTTTCCTACAATGTTGGGTAACTATTTAGGGAAAAAAATAAGGGTTCATTACCCCTTCATTTATAATCATGGTTACTCCGTAGCGCATTTTTGTTGATATTGACACCAGGGAGGGACTCTTTGATAGTGTGGATTTGGTGGTTGTTTGTGATGTACATTACCAACTCTTGGATGATCAAAACTTGCCATTCCAATGTGTTTAGTTCCTTAAACACAAACATGTAGCATTGGAGTGTAAAAATCCATTTACTTATTAAATATGGAGAAAAAATGAGACATCTACCTAGATAATAAGTCAACCCCTTATTCACAACCTATTGGGTCATTGACTTGTGGTGTTGTGGCTCATATGACTACTTAGGATGCTTCTCAGATTGGGTTGGAAACTTCCTTGGAGATAAAGACAATGGCCTCGAGTGAAGAAAAGGTGAATATTGTTTGCGAAGAACTAGGTCTGAGGGTCATGGGGTCTAATGAAACACCACTAGACCTTGTCATGGTGTTAGAAAGTTTGTGATTGAATCTGAAGTGCCTTTGGACATGGCATAACTAGAGCGCAAGAGCATTACTAATGAAAAAGAGCTTCACAATCTGACATTTACAACAACTACCGATGGTAAGCTAGTTACACATTTTGGATACTTTGATGAACATAGTTTTGATTATTCCTGAATGTTGGCCTACTCCCATAGTGGGGGCAAAAAAACAAAAAAAAACAATAGGGGTAAAAGCAAATCTCGGACATAATTCACAAGTCTTGACTTCGAAAAAGATCACTTTGCACTACTCCTCCTCAAACTTAGACTCTGGTCAGTCGGAGGAGTTGTTGAGGGAAAAAAATGAAACTATTAGCGGGGATATCAAGGCCACTACTATGGGTAGACGGAGAGGTCCTTATCATATGAGAACTTTGAAGCTTGATATTATCCTAGATAAGTATTCATTGGGAGGGTTAGGGATGATCAAGGCCATGGATATTACCACTATTATGGGTCGAAAGTATTATAAAACATCCATAGGAATGGATTTCTTAGAAGTACTACAAGGAAAGAAGTCATTGATTTCTATGCCACTTAGAGAAATTATCGCCATGAAAGAGGTTACATAATGATTATATTATCCCACAACATTAGGGGGGTGGACGGTTTAAAAAATTCCTAGCCCTACGCAGATTAGTAGAAAGAGAGAATCCTAACATTTAATACTATCACAAGAGATAATGAGTGGAAGTGGTTTACTCATTGATGGCTTGAATAAGTTATTTCAGGGATGGGATTTTGTTTATGTTGATTGTTTTGTCTTTTCTAGAGGGCTCATCACATATGGACCTCTTCTATAACACTTTTAAATTTTCTTTTTTTTTCTTTTAGGACTCTGCACATAACTCACAAGTAAAGGAACTAGTCAATGTGACTTATGATGATGAATGTGTCTAGTTTATATGATGGTAAACAATAGTTTTGGGATTGGCTATTTTCACTAAAGTTACATGATTCCAAGAAGGTTATTATTGTTGGGGATTTAAATTTCATGATAAGAAGTGATTAAGTCTAGGGTGCCACTATAAGGGTGGATATATTGACAAACTACTTTATACATTAAATTAAGGATAAAGGTTTTGTTGATGTGGAGCTTGTCTCACTTGGGCCCATGTGGAGGAACAATATATTGGGGAATGTTAGTGTCTCAAAGAGACTTGATCAATTCCTAGTCTCTAAATAGTTTATACACTTGGTTGATATGTTTAGATCTTGGGTAGTTCAGGGTTGCATTATTAGTTCAATGTCTTATCCTTTTACAATTGGACCATCAATATTCCAAGATTTCCGCCCCATTTCAATTCAATTTAGATTGGATTGCAAAGGGTGAGTTTCAATAGTTGGTAAGGTGTACTTGGATAGTTTTTCACGCTACTCTCCATCTGTCCACCAGTGAGCAGCTCATGGACTCCCTAAAAAATGTAAAGCAAAGGTTGTGTTTTTGGCGGCTAAATGACACCAAAATCGAGATAAACTATTATGTGAAGTTGAGGAGGAGATTGCACTTCTCTACTTAAACAATGTTGCGAGTACATTTACTATTGAGGAGGTGGGTAGGTTGAAATTATGTGAATATCATAAAAAGAAGTTAGTGTTGGATAGAGAAGAGAATGGAACTTAAAAGGTAAGGTGATTTGGCTTGAATTAGGCAAAAAAAATACAATATTTTTTCATAGAGACATAATGTAAATACAGTCTAAGATCTAAGAAGCCTCAAAGGGAAAATATTCTCTTGAAGTGGATCACTCTATAAGAAGCCTCAAAGGGAAAATATTGCTGAAGTAATTAAACTGTGTGCTTACATTCAACAACTTGCCACTAAAGAGGATAACCAAGATCTAATGGAAGAAATCATCAATGTCCACCTTTCAAAAAGATAAGAATCTAGGTCCGGATGGCTTGAATATCGAGTTCTATTTGGGTTTTTTATTTACTGGGTGACAACCTGCTTCGAGTGGCTAAACAAGCTAGACAAAATGGAAGGGTTCTAGGGTCTTTGAATACAACACTCATTGCAATGAATCCTAAATTTGATAAACTGAGCTCATTTGATGATTTCCATCTAATATCACTATGTAATTGCATTTACAAGATACTCTCAAAGGTGATTACTGTTCATTTGAAAAAATTCTTGTCAAAGATTATTTCTGCAAAACAATTTGGGTTCCTCGAAGATTAATACATACATGAGGCCATGGAATCTGCTTAAGAATACTTACACTCCATTAGACAAAAGAAAGAAGATGCATGGTGATGAAAATTGACCTCTAGAATGCTTATGATCATGCATGCTTGTTGTATCTAGGATTATTGTTGATTCATATAAGACTAATCCTATAGGTAGTTGATCGAGTCATGGGATGCATCATGCTTGTTTGTTTTGTAGTATTGATCGACTGAGCAACCTCTTCCTTATTTAAGCCAACTTGGTGCTTACATCAATGGTGCCCTTTGTCCCCTTACTTATTTCTTTTAGTGGTTGTGGGCTTGAGCAAGGCTTTATTAGTAGCTAAGAGGGGGGGAATCATCGGTATGAAGGTTAGAAACCTAGAGTATTTATATCACTCATCCTTTTTTGGTAGGTGATCTTGTTTGATTCAACCATGAGTCTATTAGGGAGGAAATTTTTTGGAATTATTTTGTAAAGGAACAAACATGGATGTAGACTTACATTAATCCTCCATTAGTTTTCATGGATTGCCAGGTGAAGTAATAGAGAGGGCCCTACATATCTTACATTTTATATTGGTTCAATTACATGATGGTTTAAAATGTTTAGGTTTTATTCTAGATCCTTGTGGATATGGTATTAAGGAATTGGAGATGGCTACATGGTAAGATTGAAGAAAATATGCACTTATGATGTCATAGATGATTTTCATGGGGAAAACATTTTACCTTGGTAAAATAAATATTAAAAGCAATCCTTGTTTATTAGTTGTTACTTTCCCATCCCTAAGGAGGTACTAGAAAAAAAATTGGAGACATTGTTTTGAGTTCTTGTGGAGAGGCATAAGGACAAAGTGGGTTATCATTTAGCCCAATGGAGATTACTTGCTAGGACAAAACACTAAGGAGGATGGGACAAAACACTAAGGAGGATGGGGTTTGAAGAAGTTATTACCCTATGGGAAAGAACTTACTACCCAGGGACTTTGAAACCTCATTACCAACGATGCTTTATGGAAACTAATGGCTGACCCCATCCACGTGATTTATTTTTGTCATTACCTTCAACTACAACCTTGAAGGATGTCGGGGGAAACTAATGGCTGACCCCCTCCTCTCAGCCAAGGACAGGGTTTTTCGATCCCCGAAACCTAAACCTTGAGAGTTTCTCCCGTCACTGCAGAGAATCTCCCATCTTTTGACGTACACTGCAAAAAAAAATTGTAAGTCTATTGCGGCATATGCATGATTTTTTAGAACGAGGTAATATTTGTTATTGTAACAGTGCTCCATTATGATGGGCCTTAATAATCAAGGATAGTATCTGCTGCTTAATGTCAAATATGATCCGATCGCCACATTATTTGATTTGCTTACGAAGGTAAAGTATTACTGCATAATAATACTTTTTTTTGAGGGGGAAACGATGGATAAACTCTTCTTTGCTTCGGCTTGAAAAAAACTCTTCTTTGCTTGCAATTTTTTGTGGGGAATTCTAAAGAGGAAAGTTTCAATCAAATATAAAAATACTTGATATCGAGGGACTATATCCTTCTTCATATTAGTATTAAATAAATCCTAACTTTAACTATTATTAATAGTTCAATAATAGTTAACGAGAAAAATGATTACATTTATTGAATAACTAAGGTTATGGTACTCAAAATTATTTAATAAATCATACCTTTAGTTATTATTAACTTGTATATTAAGAAATGATTTAACTTATTGCATAATATTAGTTGATGAAGTTGAGGTATTCATAATTATTAAATAAATTTTAATCTTAACTATTATTAATTGGTATATTAAGGAATGATTGTATGCATTGCATAATAATTATTTAATTGATAAAGTTGAGCGGAAATGGAGGAGGAAACTAGGGATTCTACATTAACCCTAGCCACCAAGGATGAAGTGGACATTCAACTTTTAGACTATAGTGAAGATATTTATGTCAAATTGACATCTTCATGTATTCATGTGCAACACATCGTGAAAAGGAGTTCGAGGGATCTTCTATGTTATTTGAGTTGGGCCCAGCAGTATTACCCATTACACACAAAACCTTGGGTTTTGACTTGCTGGTGGATGAGACAGACGTCTCTCTGTAAAACAATTAGTTCAAACTTCAATTTTCGAAAGGATAAGAATCGATCATGGTGCTCTCGTGTTGTGTCGTGCATGCTAAGGTTAACACTCTTCCATCTATGATTGAGAGTACAAGAGATCATAATAAAACTTGGATCTTGAGTTCTGCACTCATTGTTTCTTTCGTATGTGACCTTATGATCCCCAAATTTGTACATTGAGATGGTACCACAATTGGAAAGCAGACAAGAGAAGGGGTTTTGAACATTGTCTCAAGGTGCCTAGAGAAAAAAGGGTTGGGATTTGTTGGTCAAGCCCTAAATCTTGAGAATCTTGTGGGGGTGCATTAGAAGGATATCAGTCGATATAAATTGCACATAGATGATGCCATCATCATAAGGTGATTTGGAAGAGAGGGGCTCCAATGAGAATGGTGGTCGATGATGAAATCAAAGTAGCCCAGATCTTGGATATTCTAAAAAAAACCCTAGTTGGATGCTTCTTTAGCAATAGATTTTTGTAGGAGAATATGAATACTTTGCTACAACAATGGAATCCCTACATTACATATGGGCACACTTTTAACATACTAACCAAGGGGTGTTATAGATTCAATTTAGGATTGTTGAAGATGCAATAAAGATCCTAGGATGGGTGTCATCCAAGGGGTATTTGTACTTATTCTTTAAACCTTGGCATCCTCTATTTGACTTGTGGTGGGATAAAACTACTAATGTCCTAATGTGGGTGAAATTTTTGGGTCTTCCACTTTAGTTTTAGAGTATGGATTTTCCTACAATGTTGGGTAACTATTTAGGGAAAAAAATAAGGGTTCATTACCCCTTCATTTATAATCATGGTTACTTCGTAGCATGCATTTTTGTTTATATTGACACTAGGGAGGGACTCTTTGACAGTGTGGATTTGGTGGTTGTTAGGGATGTACATTCCCAAATCTTGGATTATCAAAACTTGCCATTCCAATGTGTTTAGTTCCTTAAACACAAACATGTATCATTGGAGTGTAAAAATCCATTTACTTGTCAAATATGGAGAAACAATGAGACATATACCTCTAAGAAGTCAACCCCTTATTCACAACCCCTATTGGATCATTGACTTGTGGTGTTGTGGCCCATATGACTACTTAGGATGCTTCTCAGATTAGGTTGGGAACTTCCTTGGAGATAAAGACAATGGCCTCTAGTGAAGAAAATATTAATATTGTTTGAAAAGAACTAGGTTTGAGGGTCATGGCGTTTAATGAAACACGACTAGACCTTGTCATGGTGTTGGTATGTGTGATTGTATCCGAAGTTCCTTTGGACATGGTGGAACTAGAGCACGGGAGTATTACTATTGAACAAGAGCTTCACACTCTGACATTTACAATTACAACTGTCGAAGTTAAGCTACTCACACATTTTTTGGATACTTTGATGAAACATAGTTTTGATTATTCCTGAATGTTGGCCTACTTCCATAGAGGGTGCAAATAACTCAAAAAATAATAGAGGGTAAAAACAAATCTGGGTCAGAATTCACAAGTCTTGACTTCGAAAAAGACCATGTTGGATTACTTCTCCTCAAATTCAGACTCTGGTCAGTCGGAGGAGTTGTTGGGGGACAAAAATGAAACTGTTAATGGAGATATCAAGGCCACTACTATGGGTAGAGGGAGAGGTCCTTATCATATGAGAACTTTGAAGCTTAATATTATCTTGGATAAGTATTCATTGGGAGGGTTATGGATGATCAAGAGTATGGATATTACCACTATTGTGGGTCGAAAGTATTATAAAAAATCCATAGGAAATGGATTTCTTAGAAGTACTACAATGAAAGCAGTCATTGATTTCTAGGACACTTAGAGAAATTGTCTCCATGAAAGAGGTTACATCATGATTATATTATCCCACAACATTAGGGGTGTGGGCGGTCTAAAACATGCCTAGCCCTACGCAGATTAGTAGAAAAAGAGAATCCTGACATTTAATACTATCACAAGAGATAATGAGTGGAAGTGGTTTACTCATTGATGGCTTGAATAAGTTATTTCAGGGATGGGCTTTTGTTTATGTTGATTGTTTTGTCTTTTCTAGAGGGCCCATCACATATTGACCTCTTCTATAACACTTTTAAATTATTTTTCTTTTTGTTTAGGACTCTGCACATAAATCACAAGTACATGAACTAGTCAATCACTTATGATGATGAATGGGTTTGGTTTATATGATGGTAAACAATAGTTTTGGGATTGGCTATTTTCACTAAAGTTACATGATTCCAAGAAGGTTATTATTGCTCGGGATTTAAATTGCATAATAAGAAGTGATTAAGTCTAGGGTGTCAATACAAGGGTGGATATAATGACAAACTACTTTATACACTAAATTAAGGATAAAGGTTTTGTTGATGTGGAGCTTGTCTCACTTGGGCCCATGTGGAGGAACAATATACTCGGGATTGTTAGTGTCTCAAAGAGACTTGATAAATTCCTAGTCTCTAAATAGTTTATACAGTTGGTTGATATGTTTAGATCTTGGGTAGTTCAGGGTTACATTATTAGTTCAATGTCCTATCCTTTTACAATTGGGCCATCAATATGCCAAGATTTCTACCCCATTTCAATTCAATTTAGATTGGATTGCAAAGGGCGAGTTTCAATAGTTGGTAAGGAGTACTTGGATAATTTTTCACGCTACTCTCCATCTGTCTGCCAGCGAGTAGCTCATTGAATCCCTAAAAAATGTAAGGAAAAGGTTGTGTTTTTGGGGGCCGAATGACACAAGAACCAAGATAAACTATCATGTGAAGTTGAGGAGGAGATTGCACTTCTCTACCTAAACAATGTTGCGAGTACATTTACTATTGAGGAGGTGGGTAGGTTGAAATTATGTGAATATTATAAAAAGAAGTTAGTGTTGGATAGAGAAGAAGAATGGAACTTAAAAAGTAGGCGATTTGGCTTGAATTAGGCAAAAACAAATACAAGATTTTTTCATAGAGACATAATGTAAATACAATCTAGGATCTAAAAAATGAGGAGGGTGAAAATGTGAGGGGGTTAAATAGGTTATATTCTCTTGAAGTGGATCACTCTATAAGAATCCTCAAAGGGAAAATATTGCTAAAGTAATTAAATTGTGTACCTTTCAACAACTTGCCACTAAAGAGGATAACCAAGATCTAATGGAAGAAATCATGAATGTCCACCTTTCAAAAATATAAGAGTCTATGTCCGGATGGCTTGAACATCGAGTTCTATTTGGGTTTTTTATTTATTGGGTGACAACCTACTTCGAATTGATAAACAAGTTAGACAAAATGGAAGGGTTCTAGGGTCTTTGAATAAAACACTCATTGCATTGACTCCTAAATTTGATAAACTGAGCTCATTTGATGATTTCCATCTAATCTCACTATATAACTGCATTTACAAGATACTCTCAAAGGTGATTGCTGTTCATTTGAAAAAATTATTGTCAAAGGTTATTTCCGCAGAACAATTTGGGTTCCTTGAATGTCAATACATACATGAGGCCATGGAATATGCTTAAGAATACTTACACTCCATTAGACAAAAGAAAGAAGATGCATGGTGATGAAAATTGACCTTTCCAAGGCCTATGATCATGCATGCTTGTTGTATCTAGGATTATTGTTGATACATATAGGATTGAGCCTATAGGTAGTTGATCGAGTCATGGGATGTGTCATGCTTGTTTGGTTTGTAGTATTGATCAATTGAGCAACCTCTTCCTTACTTAAGCCAACTTGGTGCTTACATCAATGGTTCCCTTTGTCCCCTTACTTATTTCTTTTAGTGGTTGTGGGCTTGAGCAAGGCTATATTAGTAGCTAAGAGAGGGAAAAATCATCATTATGAAGGTTAGAAACCTAGATTTTATCACTCATCTTTTTTTTTTGTAGGTGATCTTCTTTGATTCAACCATGAATCTATTAGGGAGGAAATTTTTTGGAATTATTTTGTAAGGAAACAAACATGGATGTAGACTTACATAAATCCTCTATTAGTTTTCATGGATTTCCAGGTGAAGTAATAGAGAGGGCCCTACATCTCTTACATTTTATATTGGTTCAATTACATGATGGTTTAAAATGTTTAGGTTTTATTCTAGATCCTTGTGGATATGGTATTAAGGAATTGGAGATGGCTACTTGGTAAGATTGAAGAAAGGATGCACTTATGGTGTCATAGATGATTTTCATGGGGAAAACATTTTACCTTGGTAAAATAAATATTAAAATCAATCCTTGTTTATTGGTTGTTACTTTCCCATCCCTAAGGGGGTACTAGAAAAAAATTGGAGACATTGTTTTGAGTTCTTGTGGAGAGGCATCAAGGATAAAGTGGGTTATCATTTATTCCAATGGAGATTACTTGCTAGGACAAAACACTAAGGAGGATGGGGTTTGAAGAAGTTATTATCCTCTAGGAAATAAATTACTACCACGGGCCCTTGTAACCTCATTACCAAGGATGGTTTATGGAAGTGCATAATCAAATATATGTCCCCAAAGACAATTACTGAGTGGATTAGGACACCAGTCAAATGGTTCAATAATGATTCCAATTAATGGAAAGCATTTTTTTCGTGCTTTCCAGTAATTTGTGAACATTTGGTGTAAAAATAAGGTGATAGGATGTGGATTTGGATTGGGGAGGACGCCAATACGGGCTATGACAATAATATTTTTTTCCAACTGACTTGGTACGGGATGTGGACTTAATACACTAAATTAGATAGGACTTAAATCATGCTCAACTAAGGGATGGTTCTAATGAGTTAGTTTGGAACATAAGTAAGGTTGGAGGGTATTACGAAAAAAAAAATAGGCTATGAGCTAACTGTAACATTTGATGAAGGGGAGGCGCACTAGTGCTGGTGCAAGATTTGGAAACTCTGATCTCTAGAAAAAAAAGACTTTTATGCACTCTTAACATTGATGGATATAACCCCTACTTAGGACTATTTACAGAAGAAAAATGAGCATGGCCTAAGTATCTACTACCTTTGTAGAAATGTAAAGGAAACCACCTCACACATTTTTACTTGTTGTCCTTATTTAGTAAAAATCTAAGTTGACTTGTATTTGTGGATGGCACTAACAATGTGTGGTGTTTCCCTACTATCGAGTAGGGATTATCAATATGGTTTAAAAAGCTTGAGCTATAAAAAAATCATGTAGTCCTCTTCCTCACACTATGGGGTATTTGGTTGGCCTGGAATACTAGCCTCTTTCAGAATAGGCTTCTATTAACAGTTCAAGTCTCCATACATATCATAGGAGTGGCACAACAGTATTATGCAAAAGGTACAATTACAAATATTTAAGTCATTGGAGAGCTAGTATGGGACACAGAATTTACCCTTGGGGTTTTTCTGATGATGTGTATCATGGATAAGACTCATAGTGTGGCATTGGAGGATTAATTCACCTACAAGTACATCATCATTTAGATTTATGTTCCTGTGGGGTAGGTAATTCAGTAACCAAGCAGACCCACTTGCATTGTGATCCTTGTAAAAGTTTGTGCTCATAAAGAATATCACTAATTTACAAGTAATTAGTGATTCTACATTATTGTCAAATGGATGAAGGGTGAATAAGAGGTTTGGGATATTACACTACAAGCATTAGCTTGTCAACTCAAGGTAGTTTCTAAATATTTCACACATCACGTTTTCACATAGATATATAGAACTAAATAGGGAGGCATATGCATTGTCAAAGGAAGGATTCACTTGGGCACCCTTTTGTTTATACATTAAGGAATATAGGGTTGTAATGTTACTCAATTCACACTTGATTTAAGACAACATTCATTATATCCATTTTGGTCTAAGCCAAGGAAAATTTTAGGGGTGAAATTTATCCCATGGGATATTTTTCCATGTTCTTTTCCAAAAAAAGATTCACCAATTTGCATTTTTTGAATCCTTGTCTTGCCCAATTTTGATGGGGTAAAATTTTTTCACTCTAAAAATCGCCAAATTATTATATAAACTATATAAAATCCTTAGAAATTGAAATATTTTTTAAAAAATATTACCAAATATTTTATAGTTGACATTTTAAAAATTGATAAGATTCGCCAATGTTTGTACACTTTTAAATAAGTATGGATCCTTAAAATTTTCCTTGATCTTAGTTGATATATTACTTCCATAAATAATAACTAAAAGTATTGAAGATGACTATAATATTACAAATTTATGGATTATTTATTAAAATTACTTTTTGAAAAGACAAGATATGATTTAGACTCAACATTCTTTATCAAGAGAGGAAACATCAATGAGTTTTTTGTACAGAACTTGGAAGCTCATATGAGAGTCCAACTAAGAACTATATAAATTTTGAGGAAACATCAATGAGATTTTTGTACAGAACTTGGAAGCTCATATGAGAGTCCAACTAAGAACTATATAAATTTTCACCATTTTTCATGTTGCATGGTTTTAAAACCTTCTTACCATGTAATGTTCTAATGCACATGAAGAATGTACTTTTTACTCTATTGTGAATATGAAGTATGTTAAAAAATTACTTAGTTGATATTATTGCATCAAGGATAGGCGCAAGATGCATTCAAAGATACTGCCATGTTAGTCACATGGGTAATTCTTATATGTTGACTTCAAAAAATATATATTACTTATAACATAGAATAGTAATAGATATGGTATTCAAATTATATACAAAAAATAATGATAATACTAGATCCATTTTAAGTGATAAATAACTTTACACCTCGAGAGATTTGATCCATCTAGGTGGTTAATATATTTGGTGTTAATATGGATCTATGATCCTTAAATAATAACATAATGGATGCAAAATACCATATATATAATATTATTTACTCTAATAAGTCCTACAATGCCCATTACATCAGTAAGGAGGATCTCACCACTCCTTCATTTGAGAAGTGTTACCCTCAATACGTATACCTATGATGTACATCCATAAGATAGACTCCCACATAAAAATATTTCCCTCACTGTTGAGCACGAAGTGTTAAACTTTGCTATAGAGAAATATGCAAGAGACAAGAGGGATATTGAATGAGAGATGTATTATCAATAATTTTCACCAAGTTACATAAAGTGGTTATATATATATATATATAGAGAGAGAGAGAGAGAGAGAGAGAGAGAGAGAGAGAGAGAGAGAGAGAGAGAGAGTTTGTTATCTATGTTATTGAATGAGAGATCTATGTATTATCAATAATATTCACCAAGTTACATAAACTGGTGTTGTGTGTACACAAAAATATAATTGTAATAGATATGGTATTCAATATATATATATATATTTATATATACTATATCTATTACAATTTTTTTTGTGTACACACACAATACCATTTTATGTAACTTGGTGAATATTATATATATATATATACAATGATAATACTAGATCCATTTTAAGTGATAAATAACTTTACACCTCGAGAGATTTGATCCATCTAGGTGGTTAATATGTTTGGTGTTAATATGGATCTATGCTCCTTAAATAATGACATAATGGATGTAACCTACCATATATATTCTATTATTTACTCTAATAGGTCCTACAATGCCATTACATCAGTAGGGAGGATCCCACCACTCCTTCATTTGAGAAGTGTTACCCTCAATACTTATACCTATGATGTACATCCATAAGATAGACTCCCACATAAAAATATTTCCCTCATTGTTGAACATGAAGTGTTAAACTATGCTATAGAGAAATATGCAAGAGATAAGAGAGATATCGAATGAGAGATGTATTATCAATAATTTCACCAAGTTACATGAAGTGGTTATATCTATCTATCTATCTATCTATATATATATATAGATATAATCTTGTTATCCATGTTAGGAACTACTCACCTAACTTAACAAACTTCATAATTACAATAACATAAGTGTCATTTATTTTGTGTGGTTTATTTTCACTTTATGACATTATTACTTTAGCACATATATTTAATATCGTTAGATAAAGTAAACATCACATAAACATTTTAATATGTAACAACAACTCTTAGTGTTTATGTAATTTTCCACAACTCTTAACATCTCTAAAAAAATCCAACCTTATCCCTGATAAGTGTTGTGGTGAGGATGTTTTCCACTTGATCTTAGGTCCTGCAATAAATAGTTTCTATATCTTTGTTCTAAAAATTTTCTCTGATATAGTGATGTTGAATTTTGACATGTTTTTTTTTTTCGAATGAAAAATTGGATTCTTCATCATCTTGATCGCACTTTGGTTGTCACAATGTAAATTTATTAGTTGCATTTGTGGAAGATTCAAATCACATAAAATTCTATGTAATCGTAATGCTTCACATCTTGCTCTAATGTCTACATTGTATTTTTCTTTTTTCTTGAAAGATCTATTGAAAGTTGTTGTTTACTTTCCCATGAAATTACTCCACTACTAAGAGTAAAAGAATAAGTTGTTGTAAATTTCCTTTCATTTGTATCACCTACCCAATGTACATCTGAAAAAATTTAAACATGAAGTTATCGTTCTTTTCAAGTATGATACCAAACTATAAGGTACCCTTGATATGCCTAAGTACTCACTTTTCTACATTCTAATGTGTCTCCTTGTGACAATATACAAACCTCAATAACACACCAACTACAAAAGTTATGTCTTGTTTATTTTTGGTAAGATAAATCAATCCTCCTACAAGTTGATGATCAAGCAATTCATTAGCCACATCATATTTATCATCTTTTGAAAGCTTGAAGTTTACCTCCATTTGTGTTTTGCTAGGATTACACTCTTCCATTATGAACTTGTTGAACAATTGTGAAGAATATTTTTTCCTTGAGATGGAAATTTCTATCTAGTTGATGTCAAACTTCAATACCCAAACAATAATGTAATTATAATCCCAAGTTAGTCATATTAAATGATTTGCAAAGACTATCATGTTCTTCCCAAATCAAGTTATTACTGCTACCTGTAAAGATTAAGTCATTTGTAAATATACCACCATAATGATAATTTCTTCACCTTTTTATTTGATATAAAAGTTAGGATTAGAATCACTTCTATTGAAACCTCTTGATTTAATACACATATTAATATTTCAGTACCATGCTTGATGGGCTTATTTTTATCCAAAAAAAAACCTTCACTAGCTTACTACTAACTAGTTTTTCTTCACCTTCAACTATAAATCGTTCAGGTTGTTCCATATGCACTTCTTGCAAATCCCTATTTAAGAATGAATTTTTGACATCCATCTAGTGTATGCGCCATCCAAACTATGATGCAAGTACAAACATTATGAATGTGATTAATTTTGTAGTGGCAGCAAATGTTTCCTCATGGTTTTTACCTTCTTATTGTGCATATAATTTTGCAACTAGCCTAGTTTTGTATTTATCAATAGGTCCATTTGACTTAAACATAGTTTGATATACCCATTTGCAACCCGTTAGTTTATTACCGAGTGTTGTTTTTCATTAAATAATCATATTGTGCTTGCATTGCATCTCTCTATTCTTGTTTTTTATTCTCTTCATTAAAAGAAACTAGATCATAAGAGTGCAAACATTCATTCATCAAATAAATATTTACCTATTTTGAAGGCTTTGACCTTGTTCTCCTGTTACCTTTCTACATCTCATCTATCTTCACATCTTGAAGAGTTCAATATAAACATTTTGGACTTTCTGAGACTAAATTCCATCTTTTTGAGATTATCTTCCATCTTGTCCTTTCAAGTCCAACTACTTTTTCTTCATCATCTTCTTTGTCTTATTCTCTTCTATTCTACCTATATGTAACATAATCTTTTATTCAAACTCTACATTGTCACCTTACAAAACTTTGCCTTTCAATTTCGATGTATGAACATGTGGAGATATTTTATATAAAAATACATCTCTACTTATAACAACCTTTCTATTTATGGGATCATATAACTTGTATGCATTTGATTCAGCTCTATGCCCAATAAATATGCATTTTATGCTTAGGTACTAACTTATGTCTATATGTATCTGGAACATGTGCATAGGTGAAACAACCAAAAAAATTGAAATTGGTTACCTATGGTTATCTTCCTAGCCAAGCTTCATAAGAGGGCCTTACCATGAACTTCCATTTTTGGAGTGAAATTTAATAAAAGCATTGCATTGATTCTTCCTCTCAAGTACACCATTTTGTTGTGGTGTTTTGTCAACTTATGTTTTTCTTTGAATACCATTCTAATAGAAAAAAAAAACACTTGAAATGCATTGAATTCATACTCACCTCCTCTATCATTTCTTAACACCTCAATTCATTGACCACTTTTATTTTTAACCATAGCCATGAATTGGTTAAAGACTGCAAAGATTTAAACTTCAAATATATACCCATATCTTTCTAAAAAAATCATTAGTAATTGTTACAAAGTACATAACACCTCCAAGAGATTCAGTTCTCATTGGACCACAAACATCACTGTCAATTAATTCCAATACTTGAGTTCATTTAGTTTTCGAGTTGTTAAATTAGAAATTGTGTTGCTTCCCTTCTAGACATACTTCATAGAAACCTTTGTCTTCCTCAATGTTAGGGAATCCATTCACAAAATTAGGCCTATAAAGAAAATCAAATAGAAATAATTTTAAGATGACCATATAGTTCATGCCATAATTGATTCTATGAAGTAGAACATGCCAAAAAATCTTATTGTTGCTTGGGAATACCATCAAACCTATACATATCATTAAATCACAATCCTCTAGCCATGATGTTCATGTTTTTAAAATTTTTAATTAAGAACATTTTCTTATAAAATACAACAGTATAATTTTCATTAGTAATTTTGTCTTTAAACTTGGAACACACTAGACATTCTAGATATTTTTGATGTAATCTCTTGAAACACTCATATGTATTTCACCTCTTCTTTGTCTCTGATGAATTCTATTATCACTAAGAATAATGATCTCATTATCATAGGAGCAAGTTCAGAAAAAACTTATTGCGTACCAGTCATAGGTTTTGTGGCCTCTGAATCAATATACCGAACACATTCAGAAACAAAGATATTAGTCTAAGAAGTAATAAACAAATAATCAATGGTGGGTTCATTCTATGGAGCCACTGTACTACCCTCTACAAAATGAATTTGATGTACTCCCCCTTTATGTCTTCATTTATGATAGCCTCTACCTCCAGTTTAGTCAAATTCATGTCTTTGCCTAAGATAACACTCTTCTTTATTATGATTATTCTTATTACAATAATTGCAATGCTTAGAAATTTGAGAAGAACTTATCTAATTTAAAGAATTTTGACTATAACGAGGATGCCAACTATATTGTCCTCCTCTACAACCTATAACACAACCTCTTCCGCTAAGCCTTCCTGTAAAATCTCTATCTAGTTCTACAAGACCAATTTTCTAAGTCACTACTTTTCCGGGAGTAGTAGCCCTACAACTTCTTCAAATATAGGAACTTCATTTTTAGAAGACATGCAGAATAACGTCACAAAATTTTGATACACATCATATAGGCTATTCAATAGAATGGTGATGACTTATTTATCTTTAATGTCTATGTCAATCATAGTAATAATTCATCGGTTAGTTTCTGCAACCTTTGAACATCATCTTTAATTGAATCTGATGCTACCATTTTTTGAAGTTCATTGGAAGTTTCATATAAATTCTATAACTTCTTCCAAACATCAAAAAAATTATCGAGACTACAAATGTGGGGGAGAATATCATATTCCAAAGAAAATGAAAGTAGTAATGAATTTTTATTTTCTCTCTTATTGTCATTAGTCATGAGATCAGGTTTTGGAATTATCCTAGTAATGAGGTCCCGAAGGTCATGATAAGATAAAATCTATTCCATTTTTGGTTTTTGGACATGATCATTTTTCCATTTAATTTATGAGACTCAAACATCATAAAATTAGTAATTGGCCAAAAAATTTATTCTTGTAACTCTTAAAACTTAAAAACCCTTATAACAGCTTTCAAAAAAACTTATAACCCCTCTAAAAAATCTGATTTCTACAAGGCCGGAAAATTTCAAATTACGTCTTTTGCTAACTGTGAGACTTTTTGAATTAATATGAAATTTCAAATTACGTCTTCTTCTAACTCTGAGACTTTTTGAATTAATATGCCACCCATACCCTAATTGTTGTGATGTCCGTACGATTTAATTAAAGATGTCATTCGTACCCTAATTGTTGTGCCATTTCTACAAGTCTCATGTCATATGCCAATCTACAAAAGAAATAGTCAATCATTGTGGTTTTCCTTATATCACAATCATTGTATCATGATACAATGTTAAACTAATTTTGGAGAAATATGCAAAAGACTAGAGAGATTGAATAATATATGTATTATCAAAAGTATTCACCAAGTTATATAAAATGGTGTTGTAAGTATATCTGTCAAGTTTTCTTATTTTTTTTTAGGAATTTTAAACATTATGATATCTAACATGAAGCAATCTAAACATTGTGTCCATAAGAGACTCATTCATAAGACAAGGTCCCATGTTTGGGTGCTCATGTTGACACCTAGCTCTTAACACATGAAATTGGCAAATAGTGTTGTGAAAAAAAATTTAATCATAGTCATGTGAATCCACAAAATAGCTGCTAAAATTGGTTATGGATCTAGAAGGAACATTGCCATTAAAAAACATTCAAGCTAAAATATTGTAATGAGTGGGTGCACAAGTTGCTTCTTGAAATTCTTGCAATGTGGAAGATTGCTCATTGAAAATTACAAGGATGCGCATGCACTCTATAAACTTGCATAAACTTAGAAATGTGCATGTGCTCTAGAAACATGCATGCATTCGTACATGAGTTGTGTTGACCTTTATTGGACCTCCACGGATGTATGATGCATGCCTCTATGCTTGGACTCCATTTAGATTTTAATCTATGTTTAAAAAGCACATGTGTGTTTCCATTTGTATTTTAAAAATCTATTAGGATGTTTTTCTCACTAGGGATGGGTCATAGGGCCTTAACCATGATCAAGGAAGGGAAAAAATGTCCTAGGATATTTTTGAATCTTCTTAGGCTTCAACAAGTCCTTGAACCAACACAAGAGTCCTTTACAGAGGTCATTTGCATGTCTTCGAGTGAGATGTGTGCACCATGAGTAATTTGTGTGCATTGAAAGTCAGTGTTAACTATCAAACATGGTTAAGGGGATAAACAACAACCTTAAGCCATAATTGAACGTTTTCAAGCTCAAGTGTCATGAACAACACATAGAAACCAATACATGAGCTCTCTCTAGAAATCATGTGGCATCTAAATTGAACATCTGTGCCATTACAAGATTTTAGGAGTCATGGATGGGTCTTGGGTCCTTGACAATAATTGGGGGAAGGGAAATAAGAACTTCCAACCCTAAAACTTGCTTCTCAAGCTCAAATGCCATGGAAAAGTTCTCAATCCACCATCTATGAGTTGTGTAGGGTATCATTCACCTCCAAGTGGGGTGTTGGTTTTGTGACTAGGTTAGTCGTGAACTAAGAAGGGGTCTCAAGGTATAACCAAGGTTAGTGTAGGACAATAAGGTACGTATTCCCTACATGAATATTCTTGAGCTTGAGTTCCATGAAAAATATCTACAACCCATGAAGTTTCCCATGCTATAGTGCCATGTGTGCATAATCGAACCACCAGATGGGACCCTTATAGGGTGTCCCTCGACTACTACAATGGTACACAAATTGTGATTAAACCAAAATACATGCCCTAAATAAGAATGTGCATTAGGCCCATGCCTTGAATGGCTTTTATGACCATGCTTAAGGTTCTTTATCATTGTTGGACATGTGTTGTATTCTTTGCAGATAAAGTTAGTCACATCCCAATAAAGATTCCAGGGCTAGGATTTAAATGAAAGGCATCAAGGTGGGATACCCCTCTAGTTTTAGAGGCATGGGGATATAGTGGTACAGTGGGATCACCATTCAATACCCTGAGGAATTTTTTTCCTGTTGGTTGTGTATTATTTTGGCCAATAGTTTTGTTCCATTGTAAATTGATTCCAATTAAGGAATTAGGGTTGTAATCTAATACAAGTTAAAAAATAAGGGTTTTGGATGCCATGAATAGTGTACCATAAATGGTGAAGATAATACAATGACATAGAGAGTGGAAAAAAATTTAGGAGGAGAATTTAGCCCATGGACTATTTTTGACCTTTTTTCCAAAAAAATATTCACCAATTTTCATTTTTTTTTTCTAAATTGATTCTCCCAAATTCCATGTGATAACATTTTTTAACTCTAGAAACTATATAAAATCCTTACAGATTTAAATATTTTTACAAAAATATCGCCCAACATTTTATGGTTGGAAATTTAAGACTTGGTAATATTCACTAAGGTTTCTACACTTTAAGAAAATTACAGATGCTTAAAATTTTCCCTGATAGAGAGAAGAGTGACTCTCAATGACGTTGGTTTTCTCAATTAAGGGATTCCAGGGTAAATCTTTATGCATTATGTGTGTGTGTGTGTGTGTGATTGTTATTTCTTGTGTTTTAGATTCTATTAGGGTTGCTTTTATTGCATAGATTTATCAAACTATTCATTGAATATCATAGTGAGGTTATTCTCTTCAAGGGGATGCCTTTGTTGCGAGATGTTTTGTCATTATGTGAAGAGAAAGAGTTTCTAGGATCTATGATGAACCTGTCTTTGAGTGGGAGCATTGCATAGTGAATCTTGTGTAAAGAAAATGGCGAGAAATTCAAGAATAGAAATAGATAAGTTTAACAATTATAGATCTTCAAGTTATTGAAGTTGAATGTGGAATATCTTCTTGTAAATAGAGAAGAGTGGGCTGCAATGGACATAGTTACAAAACCTATTGGTTTGTCGAAAGATGATTGGGAAAATCTAGGAAGAAGAGTGAGAAGTATGATTTGACTTTGTGTCTCAGATTCGATGTTGTTGAATGTCTTTGGAGAAGATAAGACAAACACATTGTGAGCTAAGTTGGGGAATATGTATCAATCAAAGTCCCTAATTTATAAGTTATTTATTCGAAAGAATATGTATCATCTTAGGATGGAGGACGGTGACTCTATGAGGAATAATCTAAATGCATTTAATTTTCTAGTAGGTTGACTTGTCTATGTTAATATTAAGATGGAGGAAGAAGTTAAGTATATTTCCTTATTATGTTCTTTGCCACACTCTTTGGATAATTTGGTTCTAGCAATTGATAGTACCACTCAATCCACACTAAAGCTGAGGATGTAGGAGGAAACGAGGACGAAATCCATGGAAGGTGTGATCAATGATGTTTTATAGGTGAGATATTTTCCCTAAGAGATGAAAATAAGTATATAGGAGGAAGATTTAAATCTATAGGTAGATCTAGACCTCTAGGACAACATACAAGGAAATGTTGGAAATGTGATAAAGCCATACATTATAAGAAATATTATAGATCGGTAAAAATAACTCTGCAACTCTAAAAGTTAATTATTAGAATTGTTGGGTCCTACGTAGCTATTGCGGATATGGAGCCATCAGAACCAAATCAAGGGGAACTTAGCTTGGATGAGGCCTTCCGTTGTCTGGAAGATGCAACTCCTACAACATCTGGTATTGTGCCCTCTTCCTATTTTGTGAAACATACCTCAATTTTGGAAGTAAGAATTGAATTTTCTTCTACCAAGATGACAGATTTGGGCCTTACGAAGAGGGGTTTGGTAAGCGTCTTCGTAGGCCTTTGGCCCTCTCCAAGAGTCATGGAAATTTTGTTAAACAAAAATTGGAGGTCGTTGTTGATAGGAAGGATGCAACATCATTTTTTTGGAAGTGGTTATTATGCTTTCCTTTTCAAAAACAAGGGGGATCAAGATTTGATATTTCAAAATGGTTCATATTTCATGGAACCAAGAGGTATGTACTTAAATAGTTGGAACATGTCCTTTCACCCTCCATGTGATTACCCTTGAACTTTTCTTGTCCAGTCCTTCCTTTGGCTACAACTGGACTACGATGTTGCTAAAAAATGTCATTTAGGGACTCAAAATGGCCCTGGAAGTTTTGGAGATGAAAATTCATAAAAAATACCAAACTGGAAAAATTGTCTTGAGCTCATGGAATAGGTGGGTGGCCACCGATATCCATATAGATCAGCCCTTTGAACCATAAAACTACCAATCTATAATAATTGTTTTGATCCAGTGGAATAGGTGGGTGGTCATTGATATCCATATGGATAAGTCCTCCCCCCTTAAGAAGCAATGGTCTCCATTGTGTCAAGTCCCTCATCATATTGCAAAATGTGTGTTGATTTGAGCTCCTGGTGAGACATTTGCTAAGGTGAAGAAGCTACCTTGATTTGATAGCTTGGTAGAGTTGTAATTATTGTTGATAGATGTTCTGGACTTGTTCAACAATTTTGGTTTCCTTATTAGCCTTGGTTTGAACTGGCGTGGATGGTTCCTTTTTGGGGGAGAACCTTGAATGCGTGGCCTTGCCCTGTAGAGGTACCTAGATAGCCGAGGCAACAATGCCTTTTATTTCTTCTTGTTTCTGTTGAGTAGAGGGACCCTACGCAGAGGTTGTGGAGGTCTCGGTGATATGGTATTCACCTTTAGTGGAAATTGTGAAGAGGGAAAATGTCCCAATGTGGGAGATTATATTTCCTCCATGCTTGGTTGAGATCAAAGAGACTGTGGTAGGTGCAGCTATCTCTAGTATCCAATAGACTTGTCATCCCAAAGTGACAATGACGCTACGAGGCCATGATTCATACACAACATGGTGCTTCCACATATATGGATTCCCTAAAATAACATCACAGACTTCCAGTGGGGAACATCACATAGTACCTCATATTTGAAAGGATTGATGCTGTATGGTAGACGACACTGATGACTGATACAGATATCTTGTACTTGGATTATATAAAAGATAGCATATGGTTATTGGTGTGGTGTTGTCGATATCTCTAATCTCCTGATGAATTTTACTGAGAAGAGGTTCTTTTGGCTGCCATTGTCGACAAAAAAATGTATGGGTATTCCCTTCACCTACGTGTGTGAGAGGAAGAGGCTCTCTTCTACCTCTAACCCTTCTATTTCCTTTGGTTGTAGTTGTATGGTAGTTATGGTGACACTGGGTTCTGCATAAATGATCTGCTTCCTCGTATTTGCAATTGTGACATTGGGTTCTGAATCATAGTTGGAACCTAGATCTAATTTTGAAGATTTGATCTTGACCACCAATGACTGCTTTGAGTGACATTCATCATTGTTGGGGCAAGTTGTCTTGGGGTTGGTTGCCCTTTGTTCTGTGAGCTAGGGTTTACCTTGCCTTGATTTTGTAGTGGATTCGCATGTCCAAATTCTCACTTGTTCTTTTGATAAAATTTATGCTCGATTTTGATAGCATACTGATAAGCGGCCCCTAGTAAAGAGATTTCTAGGAATTCCTTCTCTATTCAGATGTACCGATGTAGGCCACTACGATATTTTAGAATTAGGTTTCACTCGGAGTATTTGATACCCATCTTTGTGCACAAGGTATGGAAGTTATTCATGTACTCTAGCATCGTTTGGTCCCTCACTTGACACAGTGTGGTCCATATCGTGTATTGGTAGTCAAAGTTTTCCACTAGGTAATATTGCTCTTTAACGACATTGAGAAAAGAGGCCCAAGTGGGGTTGGCCTCAAACATTTTCGATTCCTCTGTTAAGGTTTTCTCACAATCAGTTTCCCACCAATTTTTGACATGAGGGATATCCTTAAGGAGTGCGAAGGTGATATTTTCCCTGTCTGAGAAATTGTGGATAGAGAAATACCTTTCTAGCAGACTCAATCACTTATCTAGGGCATCAACATCGATCTAGTCTTCAAATATGGGAATCTAAAAGTAATTTCTACCTTCAAGGGTGTGGATCCTCTGAAGTGACTGCTTGATGATCCCTCCATTGCTGTTGGCTTCCATCGAAGGATCTAGGTGAAATTTTCTATCATCTCATCCCTATATAGCATGAGGGATTCCTCAAGCAACAACTTGAGAGGATATCATATTCTGTCATCTCTCTTTTCCTTGGCCATTGGAGGTATTTTGGACCAACAAGAATAGTTTTCCCCAAGCTCGAATAGTTCAAGACACAACTCTCGATATCCAGATCTTGTTGGGCACATGCACTAAGAGACAACAGAGAGAAAATTTCTTTGATACCATTAATCTGTATTTTTTTGAGAAACTAAATGAAAGAGTATATATAGCACCACATACATAGATATATTGCAAGGAACACAGTGATACAACAAACTCAAATGATTTTAATTAAATGAAATAGAACAAACTGTAAAATAAAAGCAGCTAGAATGGTGGTAGCTTTATCTCTGAGAAGAGATGTGGTGGATACGCTCATTCATCACAATCTGATTACAAAGGAGGATGAAGGATCTTTTTATCATAAAAATGAGGGAGAAAAAACTAACATCCAAAAACCTAACCCTAGGAGATGATCCATAAAAACGTTTGTAGGTCCCGAGGTGGTTAGTTGAGGTGTCAACTTCTCAGGGGCATAACTTTTGCATACAATATCCGTTTAGGGCGTTCAGTATCTCATTGGAAAGGTATATCTAGTACACATATTTACCATCCAGAACAATGTTTAGTGCTTTAAAATAATGATGGAAGTTTTGTACATGAAAATACATATAATTTTCCAAACTGGAAAATTGTCTTGAGCTTGTGGAATAGGTGGGTGGCCACCAATATCCATCTGTAGCAGTCCACTAACCCGTAAAAATTCCAAACTGGAAAAACTATTTTGAACCATTGGAATAGGTGTGTGGCCATAGATATCCATTTGGATTACAAACTCTCGGGAAAAAATTGGTCAGGAAAAGGGAATAAGGAAATCTTTATGGAATTATAATTGCTAGAGGATTTAAAGTTGTAAACAATGCACAATTTGCAAATGACATTGTTCTCCTTAGAGGTTCCTTAGGTTTCAATGCTATAAAATTTAAAACAACTCTAGACCTTTTATTTTTGCTTCAGGAGGAAAAATATACAGTGGTAATAACAACATTTATGGCTAGAATATCTCTCCAATTCTCTTACAGAAAATTTCGAGAGTACTTGGTTTCGTTGGCATATGCAGTTGGACTTTTTTCAGATACCTCGACATTCCCATCTCGATTACGAGATTAAAATTAATTGAATGGGATAAAATATCATAGAAAAATAAAGACAGAGTTTAGAGTTAGGGCATGCGATGGCTCAATTCAGTTGGAAAAATAGTGTTGACCAAGTCAGTCCTATCCTCTCTCCCATTATTCCAATGTTCTTCTCTTTTGTCCCCAATTAGGATTAAGGAAACATTTAATACATATATTAGGAATTTCCTTTGGAAAGGAGGAAAATCAAATCATAGAAAATTCAATTTGGTAAATTGGGACATAGTAAAAGACCCTAAAATGAATGGAGGTATTGGTATCAAAGACGCCAATCTTATGAATATGGCTATGTGATCCAGGTTCGTTTGGTGTCTGGATTCTAGTGAAAAAGCATGATGGAAAGAAATACTAAGGACAAATACTTTCCCAAACCTAGACTGCAATGTTTGGATTCCTATAAATGGGAAGGGGATGGATCAGAAATATGGAAATTATGCAAATCCGTGGGTAAAATTATACAAGAAGAGCTATATTGGCTCCCCAAAAATGGAAAAAAGATAAACTTGTGGCATGATAGTATACTTGGGAAAGGTCCTCTCATCCAAAATGCAGATTACACTGAATTAAAATACTTGTTACATGATCGAGGAGTTTAAACAATCTTTAATTTATTTGAATGGGATGAGGAAGGCAAGTGGATGAAGTGGAGAACTATGGAATTACTAGAGGCACTAAATGAAAAGTTCATTCTTCTGGTTCAAGATTTGCACGGGTCCACCCCTATCATTCTGGATAATAAAGATAGTAGGGGGTGGGGCAAGAAAGGATATTACACAGTTAAAGAAGGATATGATTGACAGTATTCAAAGAAACCCCATCCTCCCTTCTCACGAATCTGGTCTATAGTTTGGTAGCAAGATGGACCTCCTAAAGTAAATTCATTTTTTTGGGTCCTTATCCATGAAAAAATTTTAACAACAAAAAATATTAAAAAAAGGAAAATGCAAAGGCCATCTATGTGTGTTCTATGTAAAGGTGTTGGGGAAATAATCCACCATCTCTTTTTTCAATGTGATTATATCAGGTAGGTTTGGGAACACAATTTAAAAGATCTTATAAGCTTATTAGGCTCTCATAAAATTGGAGTGGTTTTTTTATAAATTGGAAGAAAAAGTATGTAGGAGATTTAGAAAATAAGGCTATGTTAACATGAATTTGGTCTGCCCTTCCAAAATACATTTTCTAGAAAGTTTGGATTGCGAGAAATAAAGAAACATTTGAATCCAAATCCACCCTTCTGAAAACTATAGCCTCTTGAGAAAAGGATTATGTTTTGAAGCAATTTAGGCTCACAACAAAATTCAGTGTGATGATATCTTGGACTTAGAAGAAAAACTATGGATGCATGACATTAAACCTAGTAATTCTTGAGGGAAGACTTCTCAGACACCACTTCTTACTAAAAATTGCAAATGAATCAAGAAGAATTTCATAATTGGTTATTGGATCTTCACTATCATGTTCTATTCTTTTATGGATCATCAAAGGGTAATCGTGGGGAGGCAAGTGTGGGCGACATTCTATGTGATCCTTGAGGAACTATAGTAGCAACCTTTGAATGGGGTTTAGGAAAAGCCACTAATAATCAAGGAAATATATAGAATATAAAGTAACATGATGATTGCAGCATCGTATCAACAATCTACTCAATCAATTTCCCAAAGCTCAACTCTTCCATGTTCGATGGAGTAACAATACCACAACTGACATGCATGCAAACAAAGTTATTTTACTAGCCCAAGGTGATATGTATGTTAATTGAATCCAACACGATACATGCTGGCTCCCCTAGTCTCCCATTAATATCTATGTTTCCCTCGATTAGTAATTACATGGGAAGTGCAATAATTTTATTGATGTTTTCAAAATTGTGTGTTAATTCATCCTTAATGGTTCACCACCATCATTCCTTGATTGTACCTCAATATTTGATGGTCACGTGAGTGAACAGGCCTACAAGTGGTATGTACATCTTAGGGCCTTGGGATATGTATTACCCTCCTTCCCATTCAAGCTTCAGTAGCATCTATAATAGTTTGGAGAGAAGGGACATACATATCTACAATGCTTTTAGGTGATGTTTTTGTGGGTTTCTAAAACTGAGGAAGCCTTCCCCTATGCCATAAGGGAGTGGCTTTTGGATATGTTGACATTTGGGTGCTCGAACAACATAATTCAAGAGGTTTATTTTCATTCTTTTTTAGTATCCTCTCTTTTGTTCATTTGGCAAGTTTGGGATACAAGAGATTCAATTGGGATATACTCATCGATGATGAAGTCTATTGCAAAATTAGAGCTAAGGATTCGAGAACTGTATGAGGAATCAGAGACACTCGAGATGAAATGGTGGATATTTGTAGTCATATGCATCATGTGAATTATAAAATGGAGGGATTTATAGAGAAAATGCACCATGTCAAGTCTCACACTCCAAGCATAGACAATCGGTTGCACAACTTAGAGCAAGTTGTGCATAAGCTCTCATCACAATTCTCATGTTTGGAAGCCTATTTGGATGATGCTAAAGATAATATTTTTATTAATACAATTGGCATCCATACTATTAAGGCTACTTCAACATGTCATGGTTAGCTACTTGTGGATAAACAATCCCAAACCAGAGACTATCTTTCCAGTAGGGGATCTAAGGGATCTTTCCGTCAGCCTCCTCATTTTGCTATGGAAATTTTGAGTTTAGAGGACTAGGGGGGGGAGTTTGTGGAAGAAAATCCTGTAGAAAATGTTGAATAATGGGTCATGCAAAATTACCATAGATCAAGTTAGTTAGTTTGCTTATGAATTGTTTTTGTTTGTTACTACATGGGTAGTTTATAAAGGTCTATAGTAGTATAGTATATTGTAGTTATATGGTTTTATATTTGGCATTAAGGAAGACTGTATATGGAAGATATGTGTCTTTCATAATATCTTCAAAGCTCAATTTTGGACTGATGTTTTGCATTCCCCCTTTTTTGTAATCTTCTTTTTCTAATTTCATTTAACCCTTTATAAATACAAAATACCTACTTTTGTTAAAAAAAAGATTGTAGATTGGAGAATATTGATGAAAGGTAATGGATTTGATGATGTAAAACCCACATAAATTAAAAATGTCCATCGAATAAAGTAGTGTTTAATTTGTATTTGTAGGTACACATGCATACCATGATGGATGGTTAATCGAACTAGGTTCATGATTTCATATTACTTCTCGCAAAGAGTGGTTTTGCAAATATGAAAAGTACAATGGAGGTAATTTTTTATTGAGAGATGACTTGACAACCAAAATAACAAGACTTGGAAGGGTCAAGGTGCAACTTAATGATGGAAGGACTGGAATATTCCCTAGGGTTTAATACATTCCAAATCTAGAAAGGAACTTTATTTCTATAAGTAATATGGGTGTGCATACCATATTTTAAAAAGAAATGTGCAAGATGTTTCAAGGAGAAATGGTGTTGATGAAGGGAGTTTGGATTAAAATTCTATACAAGTTGTTGGGAAGTAACTTTAATGATGGATACAACAACTCTATTGTTCCTCAGGATATAACTGAAGGTGATAGTACCCCTACTATCCCTGGAGAAAATACAATATTACCTCATCAAAGACTAGGAAATATTGGAGAGAAGGGCCTTCAAGCGTTGGATGGTAAAGGTATGGTTGAACGTATGTATTATTTCTCATTAGATTTTTATTTCTATGAACATTATATATATGGTAAAAAAAAATAGGGTAAGATTTCCATTTGGTGCTACATGAGAACAAATAATCTTAAAGTTACTAGACAATGATGTGTTGAGACCAGTTCATATTCCATCACTAGGTAAATCTATATATTATGTTTCATTTAGTAATGGCTTATCAAGGAACACATGGGTTTATTTTCTCTGTAATAAATATAAGTTTTTCAGTAAATTTAAAGAGTTTAAGAATCTTGTAGAAAACTAGATAGAGAAAGAAATAAAGTTGTTGAGGATAGATAATGGTGGAGAATTCTATGGAAATGAGTTCGAGGAACTTTAAAGTGTGGAAGAGAAAGACAAAATTCTACTCCATACACACCATAATATAATAGATTTGTAGAAAAAATGAACAAGACGTTGATGGAAAATGCATGAAGTTTGCTCAGTGGTGCAATGCTGTCACAATAATGATGGGTAGAGGTGGTGGATATTGCATGTTACATGGTAAATCGATCACCTAAATAAACACTAGTTGAAAAAAATTTGCATGAGGCATAATGGTAAAATCCCTTCTCATAAACATCTCAAAGTTTTTCCTTGTGATGATTATGTGAGTGTTCCAAAGGAAAATGGGAGTAAGTTAGGTAATAAAGATGAAAAATGTATCTTTATTGGTTGCAAAGAATGTAAAAATACTATAAAATTTGGAATATTCTAACTAAATATATTGTTTACAGTTTATATGTTGTGTTTAGAGAGTTTAAATATTTTCCCAAAGAGGAAGTCCGACTAGGGGAAGAGGAACAAAAAATAATGGAGTTTGAGTTGGAGGGTGAAGAATTTGACTCAACAAAAGAAGATGAACTAAAAGAGGAAGAACCTCATACTTCGGCCCTGAAGATCTATATATTTGAGAAGAATTCAAACACAAAGGTATTACTCCATCTGTTTTTTGTTCTAGTTTTGTTCTATCTATTAATGATGATGATCCTAGAATTATTAAGGGGATATTATATTCATAGGATATTAAACTCTAGAAGAGGGCCATGGTTGAAGGAATGGATGCCTTGGATAAAAATGAGACTTGGGATCTAGTTGAATTATCCAGTAGAAGAAATTATAAATTGGTAGAAAATGGGTGTTGAAGAAGAATTCCAATGCAGAAGGTAAGGCAGAGAAGTATAAATTTCATCGACTAGCAAAGGTATATTCCCAAGTGGAGGAAATTGATTTTGGTAATATTTTTTACGATGGTACTAAATTAAATTCTATTATATTTTTTTGTCTATTGCTACTGCTTTTGATCCCGAAGTAGAGAAGATGGAAGTGAAGACAACATTCTTACATAGTGATATTGAAGAAGAAATCTACATGAAACAACCAATTTTTTTGCATTGAAGGGAAAGAATGAGTTGGGTTGTAAGATAAAAAAGTTCATGCATGGATTAGAAAAATTACTAAGAATGTGGTATCAAAAGTTTGATACTTATACATTGGGACTTGGTTTCTTAAGAAGCAAAGTTGATCACTATGTGTATTACAAGTAGGTCATTTACCATTTCATTTATACGGTCTTTTATGTTGATGATATGTTGTTGATTGAAACCAACAAGGAAATCATCGAGGATGTCAAAGCTTAGATCTGTTATTATAAGTTTGATATGAAATATATTGGTGTTGAAAATTTTATTTTAGACATGGAAATTAAAAGAGATCGATAAAATATGTTTAGAATCAAAGGAAATACGTTTAGTATGTGGGAATATAAATAAAGAAATATCTACATTCTTGTAGGTGCAAATTTATTTCTAGATCAGTGTCCCAAGACTTAGGAAGAGGTTGAATAATTGTTTCATGTTCCCTATGATAGTGATATTAGAACTTTTATGTATGTTATGGTTCATATAACTAGGCCATAAATTACACATGGATTGGGAATTTTGAGCAAGTATATGTCAAAACTAGGGAACGAATATTGGACAATTGTAAAGAGGTCCTTTACATATTTGCATTACACTTCCGATTATCCAATATACTACCAATATTTGGGACATGAAAGGGACACACACACACACACATTTGATGTGGACTAGGATAGACATAGTGATTGCATCGAGTGAAACGAGGTGCTCTACAACTCAGTATGGGGGAGATGTTGTAACGTGTGTGATGTAACAAAATAATTAAAAATAATTACAAAAATTCATGTTGGCTCATAAAATAAAAAATTATGGAAAGTATTTAAAAAAAAATAAAAAAACTTAAAACTTAAACCCGGATCTATCAATCAAGAGAGATCAAATTTCTCGAGTTTAAATTTAAAAAAAGAAATACACCTCAAGAAATTGGATCCCTCTTGATGCTTGATAGATACAGGTTTAAGATGGATCTATGCTAGTTGTAGAAGATCTACAAGGGTGAATCCATGAATATGGGTGACACTTTTTAGTGAAACATGGAGATGAAAATTTAGCATTTTACATATCTTTTAAATTGATCTTTTTCCAAGTTCGAATAATTTTATTTAAGGTGTCAAATCTACATTTATATCAATGTTTGTCCCCATGGATTTTTGAAAATGTTGACAAAATACTTTTGTTCCTATCAACTAATTTATTTAATATATAATTTTCAAAAACAAATTATATGGGAATGATCTACATAGAACGTAGTAGATCCCACTTTTTTTTAATTATATTATTTATTATTTTTAGAAGCCAACAAATTAATATTTGAATCATATTTTGTAGATATTTTTTTTCCTATAATTGTTTTTCCTATTGTTTATATAAATTCAAAAACCAAAAATATATTTTTGAAGATGAAACACCTATAGAGATCCCATATATTTTTATAATCTTTTGGTTGTGTGATTAGTTATATTATTGAGTTTTCTTCGAACACCTTTGGAATATAATTTTTTTAAAGTATAAGTTTAAAATAAAATAAAATAAGCATATATTATGAAATCGAAAGTGTGAAAATAATATGCCATTGGATAGAGGAATCAATACAAAATCTAATGGCATCAACTTTGCTTCATAATATAAATTAGATGAACATGTTTCACACCTTGGATCTTTTATCTTCAAAATGTCAAGTAGTAAGTGGGATAGATTTCATGATTTTAAATCATCAATCAAGCTATCTTACTAAATCAACATTTTTAAAGCAAATTGATACAGGGATAAATGAAATATTTCAAATATAATTAACCCTTGATTGTTGTAGATGGGTATCAGTGGCCACCCACCTATTCCACTGGATCAAAGCAAAGTTTTTAGTTGATATTTTTTCGGGTTGAAGGAATTCTGTAGATGGATATCGATGGCCACCCACCTATTCCATGTGCTCAAGGAATTTTTTTTATCTTGATAGTTTTTATGCATTTTTGTGTCCAAAACTTCCAAGGTCGTTTTGAGTCCCTAAACGATGTTTTTTGGTGACACTACAGTCCTTTCATTTCCAAAGGTAGGATTGGACAAGTGAAATGTGTATTTCTTGGCTAGACCTTTCCAACGAGCTACGAACACCCTAAACGAAGATCATGTGCAAAAGTTATGCCCTCGAGAAGCTGGCACCTCAACTAACCACCTCAGGACCCATAAACCTTTTTACGAATCATCTCATACGGTTAGGTTTTTGGATGTTAGGGTTTTTTCCCTCACTCTTATGATAAAAATGCCCTTCGACCTCCTTTTGTAGTCAAAATGCGGCGAATAAACATAGCTGCCACATCTCTTATGTATGATAAAGCTACCGCTATTGTAGTTTCTTTATTTTATAGTCTGTTATATTTTATTCAGTGAATAGAATTTGAGTTTACTGTATCACCGTGTTTCTTGCATTATATATGTGTATGTGGTTCTATATATGCTCTTTCATTTCGTTCTAACATAAATATGGATCATCGGTCAATGTTCTTGTGGGTTAAAAAATGATTTCAATCGGGATATAGCTTCAAAAAACAAAAATGCAAATAAAAGTATTCAATAAGTGTATTCTTCAATCCAAAAAATGATGCATAAATATATTTTAAAAAGGGACCTCAATCAAGCTCTATGTTTGGACCAAGATGTACGAATCAATCAAGGATTTACTTAACCCAGTATCAAACCTCAATCGAGGGTTTAATGCTTTCATAAAAAAACCTTGATCAAGGGTTCATGTAAGTGCTCTATCAAGATCTTAGTATCCCAAAGGAGGGATTAAAATGACTTGAATAGATTGTATGAACAAAAATCAAGTTGTTTGTTGACAAAAAGTGTTACTCAAATTCATGGATTCACCAACAAGTGGTTAAGTATTTAACCTATTTGGTGGAGCAATCAATTGGATAGGTAAGAGGAATATTATAGTTGCATTCTCAATTACAAAATTTGAGTACATGGAAGCAACTCGTGGAAGTAAGGAAGTTGTATGGATGAAAATATTATGTTTAGGTATTGTTGTTTTTAGAAAGTAGTGACCGATAGGTTGTGGAAACTCAAATGCACTTTTCTTTTACAAAGAATTGTGATTACCATTAAAAAAAATCATATTGATGAACATAATACCATTTTGTTAGAGACATGGTTGAAAATAATAAAGTGTTTCTAGAAAAGGTTGGTACCTTGAAGGATGTTAGTTGCAGATTCATTGACAAAGTCTATTAGTATTAAAAAATTCCCTTGGTGTAGAGAATCAATAGGAATGGTGCCCCTAGATCCAACTATATGAATTCCTCACCTTCCTCAATGTTTTTGCAAAGTATTCAAATCCCTCTAGAAATTTTTTTATGGTCTGTATTATATATTATTTCATCCAATGGTTTCAACTCATCATAAACTAATTTTAATTAAGGAATTATGGTTGTAATCTAATTTGGGTTAACGGATCAAGGTTTTGGATCCTATTAATATTATATTGTGTATGATGGAGATGTTATAATGAGATATAGAGTGGAGCACCTCTCAGTTATGACAATTTTCTTGGTTAAGGGTCTCCAATGTAAATATTAATGTATTCTATGTGTGCCATGTTGTTAATTCTTATGTTTTAAATTTTGTTGGTATTTCTTTGCTTGCACAAGTTTATCAAAATCTTCAAGCATCCAAATGGGATATGGGTGTTTGAAGAAACTCTTACAAATATCAACATTGTTAAAATAAGAACAAACTCTCACTAGCTCCATAGTCACATATAACATATGGGACACTACGAGCATTAAAAATGAAATTTTTTAGAATGTCATCCATACACCCACATTAGGTTGCAATTTCAAAATATTTGTTACAATATCAACCTTCCAAACCTTTTTTTGATAAAACTAGGTAGTTTTTTCTATTAAAAGAGGGGTAAGCTCTGTGATTACATATCAAAACTGACCTTCCGAGCATTTGTCCAAAATTTAACTAGTTGACATATAATTACTAGAAATTCATTCTTACAACTTATTATCTGCATATTCTTCTTCCTAATCCTATATATCTATTGCTATAATTTCTGATAAATTGGAACAAATGTAGCTTGCATTTGAAACACATAGGTAATCTACCAATCAGTGTCCATCTAGGTTGGAAGTTTTGCTTGCAGTTCAGGTGGTATCCATATGAGTTCTCCTATTGCAGCTTCATTTGGTCCAATTGAGCTTTCATCTAGGCGATGCAATTCTCCATCTCCTCTCATTATTTTCTCGACTAGATCAGTTCATTTTTCAAATTCTCCAATTGGAAGTCTAATTCTCCTCCATCCACCAGCCGCTCCTCCTATTCCTCAATTTTCCATCTTTCAACTTTGAGTCTCCCAGAATTAGAACCTCCTCGATCCCCTTTCTGTGAAGAATTTTTATTCCTTGATAGAGGAATAGAGATTCTGCTATGTTGTTGGTCATTTTCCCAATGCCCCATTCAAATTTGTCCTATGAGTTTCCATCAGGGTTAATGATCTCCCCTCTTTCTCCCAGTTCCCCTAGCCTTCCTAACCGATTAAATCATCAAACTATGGTGATTTAAGAACGCTTCTCTTAAATCTTTTTAGCATTTAAACAAATTTAAAAAAAAACAAGTAATAACTGTTGGTTGTGGAACTTGATCTTCCAGATTTAGAGATGTTGTTGTTTAGCCGTGTTTGTACCCCAGTTTTATATGATATGCAAGTGGACTGTACACACCCCAGTGGGGGGGTGTAGGGGGGCATTGCCCCCCCACGGGGTTCCAGCGTTGGATGGTTTTGGGTAACCTGTGGTATTTTCCCATGGTATTTCCCCTATAAAAGAAAGACATTGTAATACGGCTAGGGTTGATGCATTAGGTATTGTGTTTTGTAAAGATCTTTGAGATCGTGTAAGAGAGACTGAGAGAGTGTGAAGAGGAAGTTGCAGCGGCTGTGTTGCGGGTTGTATTCCTTCACTTTGTTGGATGGTATAATAATAAGGACTAGCAATTTCTGTGTGGACGTAACCCATCTTGGGTGAACCACGGTATATTGGTGTCTTTCTTGTAATGTGTTTGTGTGATTATATTTGCATATTGTTTATTATTATTGCTCTGTAATCCTATTTTTCTAACAATTACCAAAGTTGGTTTCACTAGACATTAATAACCATAATTATTATAATAATTTAAGTATTAAAAAATAAATTATTAATAATAATAATTATTTTATTAAAATAAAACTAACTTTATGATATTCTTTAACATAAAATGTAGCAACTCCTTCACAATTTACCAATAAAACACACACACACACACACACACACACACACATATTATGCTAAGACTGAATTTGGTCTATTGGACCTTAAGAAGAAAGAAGGGAATTATTTGGTTTTCCTTAGAATTTTATTCCTATGCTCAAAAAGCTTGAAGACAAGCTTTCCTAGATTACCATAGTTTTGGCAAGTTAGGAGGTTAAAAAGGTTTGTATTGTAGCAAATACTGTGAATTTGAGATTTAATGTGGGTGTAAGCAGGGCATTTTAAGAGAAAGTGATTTTCATCCTCAATGCTCATAGACTTACAAAGATGGAAAATCCTTTCTGCCTACGGTGTTTTAGGAGTTGACCAATGTCCTGTTTCGCTATGAAGCTCATAAGATTTCATTCTTATCTTGGCTATATTAATTTTCTTCTTTGAACTAGTTAAAACCGAGAGATATTTCTGATCTTGCAGGTTAGGGTTAATGACCTCCTTATAGTATCTTAATTTTCTTTTAGCCTCTAAATATTTCTCGCACCACATTTTATCTTTAAACATAAGTGTAATAATATTTTCAACATTATTGATATTCTGCAAAGTGTCATTTTTTGTTAATGCCCCAATGGTTTAACCAAGCCATGGTAACTTACACCAACCCCTCTTGAGGCCTGAGTGGTTTTGACTTGATTTTAAAGCAATTTTAGGAAGTCTCTCATCTCCCATGTTATTTATTTTGTGCTTGTATATCCGGGACCTAGTCATAGCCATGCTCTCAATGGTGGAAAGACCGACTTCTATGAGGAAAATACCAAATACTGAATAATTTGTGTATGTTTGAATACCGAATTTATTATAGTTTTATTTACTATATTATATATTATTTAGTTAAAGTGGATGATTTTGGATATTCATATTATTTTGGCTATAATTTTAATTTGGATTATGAATGCATGTACATTGATTTCAATCCATACAATTTTGTTTGGTGGTTACTTTTTATTTAGTTTTTTTTAAGCTAGTACCCAAGGAGTTTCAAATTGGTGACCTAACACAAGGGGTGCCTTAACAATATTGTACACCCATCTACTGTCTATTTTGTGCCTATTGGGCTTGTTACTTTTTATTTAGTTATAATAATTTAATAATCTATTTTAACCTATGATTTCTTTGGAGGAAACACATATTCTTAATTGCTAGGCTCACTCACACTATACTATAATAATAATCTATATAATCTACTTTTTTAGGTCACCACAACAATTTGATGTTTGAGACCCTCTTATTTGTGGGACAAAAAAACCACTAAATACTAAAATCTATACAATCTAGAATACTTTTTTATTTTTTATTTATTTTTAAATAAGTATTAATTTTTTTTTTTTTTTTTTTGAATTTTTCAAAACCATCATCAAAATTTTATTTAATATATATCAAAACTAAAATTAAGAGAACTAACATAAATTAGTTAAGAAACAATACAAATATCATAATTTAATACAAATAACATAAGCATAGTAGCATAATTCAGCTATATTGGTAGTTGGTGTACAGAAATTTGGAACAAATTTGAATTCGTCAAATATTCAATATAGGTGTAATACAAATACAGATTTTTACTAGTGGATGATTAAAATTTTAAAACCAATTTAAAAAAAAAACTTTAATTATTTAAACAATATAAAATAAAAAAAATATCATTCAATTTAATACGATTTTATTAAAATAATTATTAATAACTACTAGTCGTCTCTCATACACTTGTTGATTTTTGTATATTTTTAAAATAAATGATTGATTTTATTATATAATTGTCTATGCACAATTATGGTGTATTTGTGAATATTTGATTAAAAGTATTATATGTAAATAGTCTACTTCCGTATTTTATTTGTACTAGATTTTTTCATTACATATTTTTTCCGTAACAAATTGTACTTGTATCTGTATTTGTAATCAAATTATGCTACTATGGTTTATAATCAACTTAATTTGACTTCTTATTAGTTGATAAAATTAAAAAACTTTGTTGTAATGTTTTATTTTATAAATTGTAAAATAATTATTTTAAAATATATTAAATATATATTTATTTATTTTCTAATTGGTTGAAAATCTGATATGATTGCGATAGAACTATTTTTAAGTGTTTTTTTCCTCAAAATAAAAATCATTGTCTATTTTTATTAGATATAAACCATATTTTATAGATATACGAGGATCTTTCTAGCAACCAAGGGACTCTATGAGAATACAATCATTACATGAAGTGTTTTTTCACATTGAATCCTAACAGAAATAGAAACAAGTGTCCATATATCCAAAAAGTATCCACATAATATATAAAGATTCTCACAACAAAAACTTATAGCATTGGATCCATAAATCCAAGTAACCCATGAAGGGACCTGGATCTAAAGCAATCTCTTGGTCATTGATCCTTTCCCACATGTGCCAAAAACCTTCCTCAAATAGTAAGCCTCTTTTGGAGAGGATATTTTCCGCATAATTCCTTTCTCTGTATATGTGTTGAAAGGAGACAAACTGAAATAGATCTAGCATCTTGATGATTTCATCATATAATGGAATAAGGAGAATATTTTTTGTCTTCCTTCTATTTTTCATCCACTCAATGACAAGATCAGAGTCGCAAAAAACCTGTAACTACTGCACCCCTTTCACAACTACTAAAGAGATAGAAAGCTTTAGTGCCATTAATTCAGCCTTGTTATTGGTATTGGGACCCAGGCTTGCAACAAAGATAATATGATGTGAATCATATAAATGAAGAGTGCCAGCTGCACCACCCACAATAGGATTATGTTGAGCAGCTCCATCGAAATAAATCCAAGTAAAAGTATGATCAATAGATTCAACCACGATTATCTTGACTCGTTGAATGGGAGACTCATGTGGGAATAAGGTAAAGATAGAAAGGCCTTTGGTAGTGCATACACTGGGAGAAATATGCAAATCCTCAAAGATGTATGTATTCCTGGAAATCCATACTCCCCATAATAAGATCATAAGAAAATCCCTATAATTCCTAAAGATAGGATTTGAGAGCTAGATCTTTGAGGCCCGACCCAAGGATCTACCATCCCAGAGAAACTAAATACCTTTGACATGAGAGTTATAGTCCCACACTTGTCTAATATAGTTGTAATGAATCATTAGATGTTCTAAAATTTCACCACTAAAATTGCAAAGTGGGCATCTTCCAGGACCAATCCAAAATTTCCTCACCAACAAATCCCAAACATGTATTTTGTTAGAAAGAGAAAGCCAAAGGAAAGTTCTACTTTTCAAAGGGAAATTAAATTTCCAAATAGCAGATAACCACTGACATCGAAGGGGGTGTATCTTGTTCAGTCCTTAATACTAAGTAACCAATGTTGGGGATTATGTCCACGTGTTAAATTCTGAGCCCAAAGAAGCTCATATTCTCTATCTACAAGTCTAACTTGGGAAAATTTGAGAGATTTATTGTAACTTTCCTAGGCATTCCCATGATCCACCCCTATAATGACCAGCTGGTCAACATTAAGCCACTCTTGAGAAAGAAAAGTGTTGTTTAAGGGGTCATTTCTATTCTCCAAAAAAATAAAGGCATGATCTCTTAAATCTTCCACCATCTGAATTGGAAGTCTATGAAGCTTTCCACCTCCTATCCAAGGAGTCTTGACCAATTCTAACCTTCCTGCCATTTCTAATATGCCACTCCAACCAATCACCTATGAGATCAAAGGCATTTAACATAACTTTCCACATTATGGATATGTTCATGTTGGTCTTATCCCTGGAACTTAACCTTTCCTCCATAGTTAAAGGAGCAATATACTTATTGATAACAACATATACCCACAAGCCTTTTCCTCTGGGGGTTCTCCACGCCCCTTTAGCAGCAAGGGATTTAGAAAAACAATGTGTATTCTTTTACCCCCAACCTCTCATTGTTTTTGGCCAAGCTATAGAAGCCCAAGCAACCCAATGAAAAGAGCCACCTTCCTGATTACCTTCCCAAATGAAATTGAAACAAATATTCCTGATCTACTCTAAAATGCCACTACGGACATATGCCAAAGACACCCAATACATTGGAATTGATTCCAAAAAATACTTTACTAGCATAAGACACCCTCCTCTACTTAACCATTTGTTGCACCAAAGAAGAAGTCCTTTTTCAATCTTGGCCAGTAGCTAAGCCTAGTCCCTTTTTAGATAAGCATTAGATTTAAAGACAAACCCCAAATATTGAATCCCATACTCAACATCAACCATAGGGTAATTCGGCTGGGAGAAAATCCAATTAGATTCCTCCTGGTTAATATTCAAGAGAGAAATAGAGGATTTTGTAACATTTAAAACCATACTTGCGGAAGCAGCAAAAAGATCCCAAAAAACATGCATGAGGATGACTTATCTCCTACATCCATTTGAAAATATGAGTATATCATCAACAACAAAAAATGTGAAACATAGATTTGTCCTCCAATGTGAATGCCTTTGAAAGTACCATTATGTCTAGCATCAACATTTAGCATTCCCAACCCTTCCACCACTAAGAGGAATAGGAAGGGTGCCAAAGGATATCCTTGCCTGAGGCCCCTCCCTGGACGGAAAAAAAGGAGAAGTTGATCCATTGATTAACACATCAAAAGAGACTGTTCTTACACATGACACGATCTAAATAACAATATGAAGTTGAAAACCTATTTGGAGCAAAACTAGCCTCAGATAGATCCAATTAACTCTGTCATAAACCTTTGACAAATCAACCTTAACAATTACAATAGACAGATGTTTCACCTTGGCAGACTGCATAACTTATTGTGAAGTGCCCACTGCATCATGAATTCGTCTACCAACCAAATTGACAAATTGTTCTTGGGAGATAGAATTAGACAATATACCTTTGATTCTAGAGGCTGTGATCTTTGCAATAATCTTATATATGCCGTTACAAAAGGATATGGGTTTATAATTCTCTATATTTTCAGATCTGTCATATTTTGGAATAATGAAATGAAGGTAGAATTGAATGCATCAAGAAAATTACTTGTCATCCTAGAATATTCCACAACTTTGACCATATCATATTCAAATAGGTCCAAGTAAGTAGAAAATAATTCCACTGGCCACCCTTTAGGGCCAAGGCTCTTATCCTTTTGCAAATATTTGAGAGCTTCTTTAAGCTCCTCTAAAGAGACCCATTTCATCAACTCATTGTTATGATCATAATTGACATAGGAAGGGAAGAGAGTAACAATTTTCATCATCTATTGAATCAATGCTTTGACATCTTCCTTGAAAAGGCCTCTAAAGTGGCTAACCCCAGTATTTTCCAAATTACCAAAACTAGTTGTTGTGTCTCCCTCCTCATTCTCAACCATCCAAAGAGAATTTAAATTCTTCCTATGGTTGATGAAATTGTGGAAGAATTTTGTATTATCATCACCATTTTTCACCCAAATGGCTCTACTCTTTAATCTCCACATAGCCTCATAATCTGCTAAGATCTTCTTCCTCTTCAATTATAATTCCACTATTTCCAACTTCTAAGCCTAATATCTGAAACCATAGAGATTAGAAGCATAGAATGCTTCTAAATATCTCTCCATTGTTAACAGTTCAACATTTCTTTCTTTCATTTTTTCAGCAAACCACTTCAATGATTATGCTTTGATTCACTTTAGGTTAATAATGAAGAAAATGTAAAGCAATAGATTCTCTTCTTGAAGCATCAAATAGAACCCATGGAATCTTAACCATATTCTTATATCATTCATCCTCCAGCTACTACTAGAAAAACTTAGAAGGAATATCGGTATTTGGAAATCCCATAGGTATCTCCAAGGATATTGGAAAATGGTCAGAGTCACCACCACCGATGATCCATTTCCCAATACATGAGGCTAAATGGAGGACACCTTCATTTATTAAAAATTAATCCAATATTTTAGCAATAGAGTCCTGACCAACTCTCATGTTCCTCCAAGTGGGGTTAATTTTAGTATGTACAATGTACAATAACAAATTTTCCTCCAACCTCATGATAAGGTAATATGAAAGAGGATCTCTATGAGCATTAACATACCATATTTCTGCATCCCCCAAAGTAAAATTTAAATTCCCACCAAGAATAAACCCTTCCTGGGAAATAAGATTCAGATTGAAAATATTCTCCAAGAAATATAATTTGTGCTGATACATCCTGTAGACATTAAGAAAAGAAAAATCTTGACCAATATCCCTTGAGAAAGGAGTAGCACCCAAACTTGAGGCCACATACCAAGTGTTAGTGTGGAGAAAACACTTTTCAACCAACCAGTAACCAATCCACCAGACCTTCCCATAGCATCTAGGTAGGAAAAATCCTAACCCAACAAAAAATAATTAAGATCCTCAACAATATCATTTCCACAGGTAATGGTTTCCTATAGAAACAAAACCTCAGTTTTCTGCAACATCACTAAGTGTTTCAAGGTTAATCTTTTAAAGAGCAACCCAACCTGCATCAATTCTAAGAAAACACAAACATTAATAACACTAGTGCAATGGATTTCTTACTCCAAGAGTCATCTTGAGGGTTTTTTGTTTTCCAGAACCGATATCATGCAAAGCTTGTTCATGTGCCAAGGATAAGGTAGATCTACATCCTCTGATCCTGGGAGAGGTGCACAAAGAAGTTGTACAGGGGCCACGATACAAGCCTGAACTCAAAAAATAAGACTTTCATTTGAGCCATAAATCATAACGAGAACCTACTGGAGTAAAATAAGAACTTTGAACCAATCCAATAGAGGCAACCTTCTGTGGAGAGGAGATATCAAGACCAGAGACTATGGAAGGGACCAAAAGAGATATAACTACTTCCTCCTTCCACATTGAGGGATAAAACCCTACAACCTTCAGATAGTCTCTAGTTGAAGATAGATTGCTAGAAATATCCACATCAAAAAGATTCTGAGCCAAGAGAAGGCTCGTATAGATAGAGGAAACCTCAACCCCTTCCAAGGAGGAACCAACTGGAAAGGAGAGCAAAGGGGATATGCATATACTTTTCCAAATAAGGAGAGAGAACCTTCTCTTCGCAGGAATCCATAACACTCAGGTATTTAACCCAACGATATCCAAAACAACAAAAGACCTAGACAACATTTGAAGAGAAGAAGATAACTCTAGATCCCACCCTACCTTACCCAAAGAGGAAAAATCACGACTAGCCGAGAAGTTAATAAGCTAAACAAGCGAATCCCCCAAAATACACCCATCCATGGGCTGAGCAAACTCATTAAAGGGGGATTCGATAAGATAACATATGGGAACATCGGATGGGACAGAGGAACCCCTTCTAACATAGAGAGATTATAAGGGCCTAAGGAGTGAAGGAAAGGATACTTAAAACCTACAAAAAAAGACCATGTGGAGAGATATGCAACATACCTTGTAAAAGGGAATAAGGAGCCAAATATTAAATATGAAAAGGTGTTGTATGAACAACAACCTTTTCTAAAAATTCAATAGAAACCCCAACATGATTTGTAGTTGTCACCTGGTCCAAAGGGATTTCCATGACCTCTGGAAGACCACTGAGAGAGAATGTATCAAGAAATACCTTCGGTCGGGAAGGATCCAAATTGTCACCAGGTAATTGGGAGCCATCTGTCTGAGACACCACTCTACTGGTAGCCGCTAAAGTGGATTCCTTTGTGACATAAGAAAGATCCCTAGCCATGGAAGTGCTTGAAAAATTCCAAGGAAATTTATAATCCTTCTTCACTGGCTCTAAAAATGGTCGCCTTGAGAAAGAATGGGAGCAATCCCGAGCAATATGTCCATACACATGACATATGTTGTAGTGAAAGGGTATGCCTGAATAATCAATGGATTGGGAGAATCATACTAACCCATTGTAATGTTTAACTTCGAGAAGATACCCTCCTGAAGGTCAACATCCATAAGAATGCATCCCACATACATGATGCCAGACTCTTGAAAACTTAAATCCGCTAATACAAAATCCTCCAAAGCCTTACCAATGTGTTTAAAAACTTCATATGTCAACAAATCTAGAGGAAAACCTAGAAGCTTAACCCATAGACACCTCTTAAAGGATTTCTTGTGTTTATCATCAAATAAAGGAGAGCAAAACCAGACTTTGAAGGGGGTGAAACCCCACATCCAAATATTGTTCAAAATGACTCGGGATTCCTCCTTTGAATTAAAAATAACATCAAACCAACATCTTTCCAGTAAAATGAGTCGGGGATGAAAACCCAAAGGAATGGTCCAACTATCAGACACCCACTGATAAAAAGGGAAAACCATGTTCCTCTCTGAAAATATACCAACAACAACTCTTTCTGTCATATCTACAGCTTTCTACATGTCGACATCCTCACCAAGCATAAGAGATTTAGGTTCATGCTTGTGTCTAACATAGTTCTTCACTTTCAAAGTTCAAATAGGGTTCACAACAATATGACAGTGGGTATCCATAGGACCGTGTTCCTTATCCACAAATAAAGTCTCTCTCATAGGAAGAACATGTAATGTACCAAAATCAAAGATTTGTCACACTAGCTCCAAAGACTCAAAACTAGGCCAAAGAGGGTTAGGTTCAAGGATAAAGGCAGATTGGGGGCACACTTGGGATTGTTACTGACCTATGTTTTGCAGGTTTTTTTAGACTTATGCAGGTTTGTGCAGACTTCAGCAAGTTTGGGAAGGTTTGGAGTGAGTTTGGGAGATCGGGACAACATAGGGAGATGATTTACAAACATCCCAAAATGGTGCTTAAGAGATCCAATTTTCTGTAAAAACACTTGGGATGGACCTCCAGAGAAGAAGTTATGGCCAAAACAATGGAAGCTAGTCGAATTTGGCTAGTGAAAGAGCAAGGGTGAGAAAGATGGTAATGGAGGGTAGGGTTTTATGAAAGTAGGAAATAATTTCTGAAGTAAATGGTTGTAGTTGGTCTGCAAAAATATGCATAGATGTAAGGTACATTAATTTTACACGTGTGGCATTGGTGAGCGGTAGATGGTCTATCACATTGACATTTGGCACATTCGAGAGTGGATCACGCCTAAGAAGCCTCCATTGGTTAGACCAATGGCTACAAGGTGTCAACCCCAAGATTTGTGTGGAACCTCCTCTACTCCTTGTGTTCAATGGGGTTCTCCTTGTGTAGGAATTAATGGAAGCAAGTTTGGGAAGCAAGATTGAAGAGTTGGAAATTTTGGCTCAGTGAGGAAACTAGTTTCCAAGGGCTTACAAATGGAGTACGACCTTTACTAAATTATTCAAGGAGGGTATGGGAATGACCAAAAACGTGTTGTATAACCATATATAAATTCATACTGACAAATATATGCGAATTAGTCAGTCAATTGGGTTAATTCCATAGATATGTCAAAATATATGCACATTGGAGACAATAGGAAAAATAGAGACACATTGTAGGAACAACTGGAGATTTTTATTAATAGTCTCTTCAATATGGAGCATGTACATCATAATGGATGTTAAGACTATAAATGATAGAATCATAGAGAATATGGAGAGGAGAAGAAATACTAATGATCAATAGGCTCAATCCCTTGCATAAACATTGATCCACTGTAGAAACCCCAAATACACCTTCATGAGATAAAAAGAGAAAATGCATGACACTAGCCCAGGAATGAAAGCATATGGATGTAGCTTGATTATGGAAGCTCAATATCACAAGAAGCAACTGATATGACCACTGGAGAGATGGAGAAGACCTGCAGAAATTGTGATCATGTAGCACAATCAAACCCAACATCAGTACTATATCAATACAACAACATGAGAAGAGCATGATGTTCAAATCCATTTCACCAATTTGAGAAAATCCAATTAGCTATTGAGATACAAAAGGGGAACATCACCCAAGTCTAGGTAGCACTAAGATTCCCCTCAAAACCAACAATATCCAAATGCATGCCTTTTTACCTTCGCCTTTGCCTTCTTTAATAAGCCAAAACTTGATTGGTTTCCCATACTAGAGAGTAATACCATGGGCCAATGAAAACCAATATAAAAATTAGTTTTCCCACTTAGTCAATAGTAGCGACAAATACCATGGGCATCCCAAAACCATCAACCATGTAGCAAGTGGTTTCCAACTTCCTTCCTTAACGCGCGAGTCTCCTTGGGGAAATGTGAACAAGGTTATTTCCCACTTATCTTGGGTCATAGATGTCCATCAAGTGGTCTTAAGCGCTCCCCAACTCATTCCCTAGATTTAAGGAACCTCTCCAAGTCAAAAGTAGAATTTACTTTCTTATCCTTTCCTAAGAATTATGATCCAAGTTTGTCCACTTTTCTCCACCATCATTACTCCATCCTAACCAACTTCCTTATCCATTCCTTGAGCTCCCTTTTAGCCAATTTAGTCATTAATTGCCAACTTAAATTCATAATTACAATTTGATTTGGGAAAATATTCTCCAATTAATTCCCAAAATATTAATTTTGCTCCATAATTCGAATTGGGAATTATTTGTGTCTTAATTATCCTTTTAATAATTATTTTTGGACCTTAGGATAATTTACTTAGGAAATTTTAATTATTTTAGCCACCATGTTAATTTTTTATGAATTTTTCCTAGGTGACCTTGGCCATTTTTCCTTAGGCCAAAATTGGGAACATGAGAGTCCTCCCCTCCTAAGATTGGAGTGTACTCAAGCAAGTTGGGTGAAGTAAATCATCCCAATCAACCTACCTCAATAATGTAGCCACACTTAATCTCATCACGAGTCTCTAACAAACAACTGCATGGAAGTGAACATGTACATGCAACCAATGCATGCTCCTACAAACAAACTGATATGAAGACATCACCATCAATCCTCCAAGGAAACAACCATTCACAATCTTTCACATGAAAGACTATGAACACAACTAGAATGTGCATCAACTGTACCTGGAAATCCCCAACTACACCTTGAGAGAAATCATGGATTATCCCAAAGAATAGCTCCATTTGAAACCACCATCCAACCTTGTAATTAGTTTGAAAACTAAGTACAAATGATACCAGGATCCCAAATGATCCACAAAAACACAAAATGCAAGATACATCCTCCAATGCACCAGGGAAGAAAACTACAAGTACATCCAAAGAGTTGTTCCCCATGTAGGAAACTGGAACATGATACAACATAGTTGAACTCATGTGAAGAAAGGTTGACTTGATCCATCAAGCCAACATTAAAATACTTGCTCCAAAGACAAGCAATGCCAGGGTCCCATTGCTTGCATTGCATTCCCACTAGTGAGAATGCCATCCAACAAAAATCCTCAGGAAAAAGTATGCTTGGATCCCACTGCCTCCACTGTAAGTATCCATGTGGCAGTGTCAAAGGTGGAAAATTGACATCCCAAGGAATGTGAGGGTCCCATTGTCTAGAATGTATCCTCCCAAACATCATCAAAGCTGTGTAGAGGATAACACCGTGAAGAGTACTAGGAAGGATAGCAAGAACATCATGAAGAATGACTATGTGATGCAAACTGAATGGCAGCATGACATCCTCCAAGCTAGGCCGAAACATAGAGATTCTATCCATAATGAAATATGCATCCTCAAGGTAGGTCTGAATGAAAAGGAGGCCATCCATCATGAAATACATCTCCAAAGGGTGAGGCCGAACCTCATCAAGTCTCTTCAAACTCATAGGAAGGTTCTTATATGCCCAATGAACACAAGAATCAAAGATGAAATCGATAAAGCTCAATTGACAAGGGTGAGAATCCCATGTCCAACCACAAGAAAAGTAGGCATCATCCATCAAACACGGATGTCCATGTTTCTCACAAGAAAATGATACATCAAAGAGAGCTCCAAGAATGCAAGTTGGAAATACAAACACGTGTCTCCTCATCCAATAAGGGAATTGTAGGACACTCCAATCAACTGATCCAAGTATAAAGCAAAGTGCTTCCCTATGTGAACTCATCCAGTCCTCAACTCTCTGCCACTGATCCAAGGGTGCAAGCCTCCATCATATATTCCACTCAATGAAGATATGTGGAAATCCAATGCACCTCTATACATGGAGGCACCAAAGATAGGCATATGATGCCTCAACTACTGCTGGGAAGGGGATGGTGCAATCAAATCAACTGGAGTGAATGTAGGACCCTCTTGCTCCTCCTCAGGAACCAACAAGAAGAAACCCTTCACCTAATGCTCACCCTCAAATGTGTAGTATGAGGAATGATGAACCAACTCTTCACAACAAGTATCCACTAAAGATGTGGATGCATCAACTCCATTAGGGGCTGGCCCAACACTAAGGAGTTCTTTTGACTCTTCAATGGAGAGAGGAACCGCTCCATGAGAGAGCTCAGTTTCGATCTGGAAAGTGACATGTTCTTGGAACTCATCATCTGCATCCCAAAAATCCTCAAGCACATGCATGCCATCATGCACCTCATCAACCACCATCTTATGAGGTTCCTCCATGGAAATCTGAATGTCATCAACCAAAGGAGAATGGATGATTGGAATGTAGGAGGGAATATGTGATCTCTGCAACTCTTGGTTAAGTTGCTCTATCTGCTTCTAAGACTCTAAGAGGGCACTTTGAGAGCATCTCAAAGAATCTTGGGTGGCCATCAACTCGTCCTTGAGCTTGTAGATCTCCTCTTCCTCCTTCAAGGAGGCTCCATACAACACCTATGCAAACTCAAACAAATAATATTTGTCAGAAAGCATTTGTAGAAATTTGCTTTGAATGATGGACAATGCTTTCTGATACTTCTCCATGGCTTCAAGAGAAGTTTGATCTTCCATTGAAGCAACTCTCTAACAATGATGTGACACATAAGCATGCGTGTCATGGAGAATATATAAGGCCTCTTTGATCTTCCTTTTGCTCATCCTTAATGACATTACACGACAAGAAGGTTGGGAGAAAACCTCCTCCTCATCAAATAATGGATCAACCTCATGAAGCTCATGTGGTGATGGTGAGATTGATCCTGGTACCTCTACTTCTATTGCAATATCTTCATCTTCTTCAAGCACATGGGAACTTGCATTTGCAGTAGTCTCCTCAATAGATATCTCTATGTCACCAACATAGATGGGTGGAAATCCATTAGTAGATATCTCCATGCAATCTTGGTACCCATCAGTAGGCACCACATCAACCCTTAGGCACCCATCAGCAGGCACCTGGCCATGATACCCATCAGTAGGTATCTCATCACAACATCCATTAGTAGATGATCCTCCAAAGCTTGGGCACTCATCCGTAAGTACCTCATCATGACACCCATCAGTAAGTGTCTCAGAAGTGCATGAACAACCATTAGTAGTTTCTCCATGATCCAGATTCACAATAGGAGTTTCCCGATGGATGATCATCATCAAGAACACAGGTGGTGGATTCTTCTTCCTCATTTCTACAATCCTCGTCAGTAAGGATTGGATCTCCAACTTTTTCAAAATCACCTTGGAGTGACTTATGCTCCTCCTTATGGAACTCTTCTGCTGCTTGACCACTTGAAGAACTAAGTGGCTCATGTTCCTCTTCAATGATTGAGAATTCCTTTAGGGGATCATCCTCATCCTCCTTACGTTTGCTAGAACCAAAATACCTTTGGATCTCTTATGGCAGTAGCACAAGTTTCACCTCTTTGCACACCTCATCAACCATATGTGCAACCTTCTCTTTTTGGATCTATTGTAGGGGTCTTTGAATAGACCTGCAATATGAAGTTCACAATACTCTCTGGAGGATAGGAGCTTCCAAAGCTCTTCACTCAATCTCCAGTACTCAGAGAGATATTGAGAGGATTCTTTTGGCCTTACTTGCTCTATTTTAGAACTTGAAGAGTAAGGCCTAATGTCTTCTCCATACATATGGTTATAAGAATAACCATCATTTCTTCTTCCAAATGTGATATGATGGGAGACACTTGTAGAGGGAGCCTCCTAGACATTTTCTTCCTCATACTACCTACAGTACTCTTCATAATGGTCATCATAGTCATCATCATACTGCTCATAATCCTCATACAGCTCATAGCAATCATCATCAAAGTAGGACATGGCTGCAATTTTCTTCTTCAATAGATGATCCATTACACAGGTGCAAGGACCATGCTATGATACCACTGTAGTGTGCCAGAATCAGAGATTTGGCACACTAGCTCCAAAGACTCAAAACTATTCGAAAGAGGGTTAGGTTCAAGGGTGAAGGAATATTGGGGGCACACTTGGGATGGTTACTAACCTTTGTTTTCAAGTTTTGCAGGTTTATGCAGACTTATGCAAGTTTGTGCGAACTTCAAAATGTTTGGAAAGGTTTGGAGTAAGTTAGGGAGTGTACAACTAAGCGACCAAGAAACTTCCACCCCGATCCCATCATTAGAAATGACCAAACAAATGAACCCTGCATCACCCCCATGAAACTACTCAATATATATATATATATATATATATATATATTTGTACACGAATTTATTGCTAATATGGCTTCATTGATGTTGGATTTCCTACATAATAGATGGGCTCTAGTTAACACTAAGACAAAGTGTGAGGCCCATGGCTACATGTATGTATGCCACCTCATCTACATGGGAATCGGGATATAATGATGATGTGAAAAGAAGAACACATTTAGCTTTTTTTCTGTGTACAAACTATGGCATTTCATGGTAATATTTTTTATCTTTAAATTAAAATGACAATTTTTTTTTGCGTTTATTAGAGATTTAATATTTTTTTATTAAATACATACATGCTTAAAAATATACGAATCAAAAGGTAATAATTATGTGTATTAAAAATGTTTTTTTTTTTTTAAATAACATTTCCTAATAGAGTACAAACAATATTTTTGTTCTATTTTATAAATTGTAATTAATTAAAATTAATGTTTTGTTTTATTTTTTAATTTTCATTAACGTTTCACTTTTACTTTAATATTTAATTTATATTTTAAAATTTAAAAAAAAAATTCACATATTAAATTATAATACTTTATTGTTTAAATTAAATTATATAATTTTATTGAAATGAAAATTAAATATAAAAAAGATTTAAATTTATTTACTATAATATAAATATTATTTTAACATGTTTTATTATATATATATATATATATATATATATATATATAAATATTTATATAAGTTATTTTTAATAAAAATATAAATTTTGGTCCGGAAAGTTTTTTTAAAATATTTGAATAATAAAATTCAAATATAATTTTTCGTTTGGAATTTTTTTCTAAAAGATTTGAATAATATGATTTTTAAAATTAATATAATTAAAACTTAATGTAATTTTCAAAACATGAATTTTTAAATCAATACTATGGTTAGAATTGTAATTAGTTTGGTTAAATAAACCTTCTTCCAAATATTAAATTATATTATTGTTCTTAAACTATATTAAATATCAAAATACATGTTATTAACTACAATTTTTTTTTAAATTTAATATAATAATTATAAATTATGTTATTAATTTTGTATATATATTTTTTAAATTGTTAATATTACCTGTTATAATATTTATTGTTAATAGTTTTTAATATTATTTCATGTGTTGATGTTTTATTAAGATTACAAGATGTGTTAGTTAAACATTATTGATTCATATTTTTGTATAAATATATTTTATATAAAATTAAGATATATTTTTGTAAACATTGACTAATGCATTTTTATTTGAGGTCAATTGTTACATATTGTTTTTGTATGGTTTTTAGTTGGTAGTTCAATTTTTTTTAAAGTTTGAATAATTATTATATATTTATATTTTTAATTTCAGATATTTATTATACAATCAATATTTTCAAATAAAAATATCGTTTTCTTATTTATTTAGTTATTTTTATTCAATTATTTTTTTAATTTTTAAAACTTTTTTGTAAAAAAGGATATGATGTAAAACTTTGTTGCTAATTTTACTTGTTATAAATATTCATCATTTCTATATAACTTCTATGTACACACTTACTAATATTATTGTTGTTTATGTAGAGTATATAGCGAAAACAATAAAAAAACAAATACCAAGAACAAAGTGTTAAGAGGACAATGGAGGAGCAAGCTGGGATTGAATAGTGGTGCAAGGTGGAGATTCCTCCATCATCTGCCGTATCTTCATTATTTCATGAATGCTGTTGGGAAGTGGCAGCTACTTACCTCCAGAAAATGTGGATGCATGGTTTCAACACATTGGGAAAGTATCTGGTGCAACCTCAAATTCACTCCATCAACCTCATTGACATACAATACCCAGGTAGGGGCAATTTTCATAATAAACACTAAATTGTGTACCCTTAAACGTTTATATATATATATATATATATATGAATATAAAATTATTATTTAATTGAAAAATAAATGTTAATATAAATCTTAATAAGTATAAGAAATAGTTTAATTCATTGTAAACAATATTGTTAGATTTATAATTAGTTCCTTATGATGGTTACTTAAATAAAACTTATTAATCCACCTTTACTACCCCAAAAAATTCTTTTCAAAATTTTCTTTGATAATAACATTTTACTCTGAACAGGTTCTTTCAAAATGCACTCTCAAACCGAATAACACTATGAAAATTAATATTGACAATAAATATAAACCTATAAAAAAAATGTGCCATGGGGTGGCAGCAGGATCCAGTTTTGACATGACAATAATTAATATTATTCAAAGTTATATCTTGTCCTGTGGTAGTAACAACACCCACATTTATCAATGCCATTAGAATACCATGACAGAATCACAAATAGTGTAGAAACCGATATAACAGAATTACAAATAGTGTTGTTTTCCTGTGACGTTATTTTTTTGAGCAAACAGCTTAATATTGTTCTTTGTTTAAGATAATCAAAGTAATATATTTTTAGAGTTAAACATCTTATTGTGTCATTATTATGCTAAGAAGCGGTATATTCTGAATTAATTTTTGCATGAGTAATGAATGTTTTAATCACATATGTGTGGGATTTTTATTTTATTATTCTTGTCAAAGCTGAGATATACTTTTATATGAGAAATCAAATTGTTTTGATTTTGCATTAGTTTTTTTTTTTTCACATTTTTATAAAATTGATTTATGTTTTTCAAAACACTTATAAATTATAGCATGATTAATAAAATAGAACTATTTAGAACCCGTTTGTATTTCTTTATTCAAAACCCGCTGGGTCAATACCCTTAATAGTGGACGATATCTTAAATCTATACCAAGTTGTAGACAAGCCTTTATTTCTCAATAAGGATCTATACCGGTCAAGAAATAAGCAAGCTCAGAAGTAAAGCTTCTATCCGTCCAACCTCCAGCAAGCTCATACTGCCTCCCACCAATACTTATTTAATCTTAAAGGAGGCTGCTTAATCGTATATATGACTGATATCTTCGGATCGTTAAGGAACTTCAGTCCTACTCCTTTAACACCCACCATTGAAGACTTTTTATTAATAAAAAGGTTGGTTCCATTTCATCGTCTATCAAAGGACAAACTATCCCTTTGTGAGCCAAAGCGGGCAGATCAAACTGCCATGTCCTTTGGCTTAATTTTATATATATATTCATTCACAACCAATTTTAAGATATCCAAATGTGACATAATGTTCTTTACTTGTGGAGCAAAAACAGAGAAGCAAAATTATGTAAGAATCCAATTATCAAAATCGAGGATCCAATGATAAGGTTGTTCAAACCGACCATATCCGTGGCACAAACTATCCAATGAGAGCATTTTAGAAAAAGTGCTCAAAACAAGTCTGCATTGAAATTCAAGAAAGTATGAAAGGCAAGCAAAGAGAAATATTCAACAATTATATTTACATGGATAACAACAAGAAGCAAAAGCCAAAGACAACCCACATAATACGGAAATTGAGAAGATTTGAAAAATTACCTAAACCTAACGATTTGGGCCAAGAAGAAAGGGTATTTCTTCAAAGGAATCAATATCAAGAAACTCCAAACTTTGGAGTCAAGCCAAGGATATTGGAAGCTTCTTTATGTCCCCACTATAGATTTAGAAACTTTAAATGTTCTAACTTCACTATAGATGTAGGCAATGACTTGATGGAAGTTCTACTTAAATCTAACACACATATATCTCATATTGTTAAAAAAACTCGTAGAAATTGACCTGAGTCAGGTCTCTTCTACGCCATTTTTTGTTGTTGTTGTTAAAGGTGCTATTGGCTAGAAATATTCTCAAAAACGTGCAATCTATGTTTTCACTATGACCTGCTAGCTTTTAAATACGTGAGTACTATGCTTAACTATTACTTAGGTTGATTTTAACCTAAGTGTCAACATATTAATATCTCCTATGGTCATCCTTGTGTAACTCATACTCAAACATGTTTAACATATATAACCAGTTCATATGCAACCACAATGTATATCAACTATATGCTAAAATCTTATGCGACCATATAGTATATATTGCAAGCATCATTTGAGGCATTTTAGTGAACATAAACTATATTGGAATTCTAACACAATAATACTATGTATTATAAACATTCCTATTATATTAACAACATTCATAATTTTATGTGATTACAAACCAATTATCATATAGTTATATGTTATAATACTATTACTAACATATGAACTATATGTTATTATGAACTCCTAACACTATAACACACCCTAGATTCATCCTTATACAAACTAGGCTCATATAGTGTATCGTATGCATAGTTTCTTCACCAAGTTTATACAAACGTTTTGGCATGCAATATAATGTCACATTATTAAAATAAATCATGTGCAAATATTATTTCTACATAATATTGAACATTAGTTAAAATGAAATCTTAATACATGACCAACGAATAAGTGCACCAAAACTGATTCTTATTTCACCATCGTTATGATCGTGGGTTAATATATGTAATATATAATATGACTATGCACTAAGGTAATGCATATAACACGTTAATGTTATGCAACCGTGCTAGACCTACAATGATGCCATGCAGACACATCTACGCATAAACCAATGTTTTAAACTCGTATTGGGCTACCACCCGGGCAGGTGACTACACACTTGGCACTCGCCGATGTTTCAAACTCGAACGTGGAAGTTGCACTCGTATTCCAGCTCGCAACTCTAGCTACCACACAAGTTTGCCAAAATCGATGCCACTATGTTTAAACTCGCTTGCTGGTTAATTAAGTTCGATGGAAAGCTCGACCGTTGATCATGATCCGGGTCATGCTAGTTGGGAAATGTGATCACTCTTGCACCATTGATCTAGGTCTTGTTCTTTGCGCCCAACAACCTCATGGTACTTCGCATTAATGGATACCTGTCAACCGGTCTCAGAGGTAAACCCTCCCTCCAACCAGTTGCTACAACATTGGATAAAACCCTCGTTGCGACCAGACTTCTCATTCTCACTACGACCGGTGCTTCGCAGAGCACCTCTGCTCTATGCAAGTGCTTCACGCCTGGAACCACTGCTATGAGCTCCATCCTGTTCTCAGCCAGCTCGTAGAGTACCACAGAAGCTCGCTGGTGCATCGACATAGTTGTAGGTAAGAAATAGTTGTTTAACGTATTCGTGAAATTTTTACCATGTTAATTCAAAGTGTGAATCTTACTGCTCAGCTTAACTTCTCCTTCGTTCATGTGAAGGTGTGATACATCCACGATCCTGGTCCTCGCGTGTGCTCTATGCATGTGTAAGTTTTCGTAACCAACATTGATTTCACACACAAGTTTTTACGTTAATTTATTTAACTTTTCTCAAGTTAAATTCTAGTTACAAAATCGTGTGTAGGTAAAACAGGACGCTGGAGGCGTTAAGGGACCAACCACAATGAAAATACTTGGAATTGAACGGATTTTATTCGCTGGCCAGGTAACCGTCATCTCCATGAGTCTCGGGTGTAACCTACCCCGACAGTTAGAGATGGGTTACTTAGAACATTCAGTTTCTTTGCTGTCTACGTCATGAAACAGATGGTTGTCGGCCTTGTTCTTATTATGTGACTGTGCTTAACGCGCTAAGAGAGGGCTTCACTACCTGTAGGTGAATGAATTTATTATGATGCAAACATGTATGTAAAATACTCATTTAACCTATGAGAGGTTGTCTCGACAATGTATGTATGTCGTTGGTTATTAAAACTTTGTTTTAGTTATGTTCTCAAAGTAGTGGCTCCAACTTTGGAATAAACACATAATGGTCTTATGATTTTGTTTTTATACAATAACATATGTGAAAATGTAATAGCGTCAATAACATAAATTATGATGCAGGACTCACAAATTTTTGGGTCTATATAACTTTTACATGTGCCAGAATCAACCAAGATAGACACAGGTGTCCCAGAAATCATACCTTCTACCTTGATGATGGAGGCTTTATGTTCTGCTTGTTGATTGTTTAATGCAGCATAAATTTTCAGACTCCTTGCCATATCTTGAACTATAGATGCCTCTTGAAGATTATGCACTAATTTAGTTTTCTCCTTCTGATGAGGACATTCATACCATATATGATTTTCTCCAAAACCCCAACATTTGATTGGTGGTTTAGATGGTGTGTCTTCCAGTTTTCTTGTACTTTCAATGTTCATCTTCTTACTTGGTGGAACAAAGTTTGATTGTGATTTACTGCCATCGAACTTGTTGCTCAAAGGTGCACGCATAACTTGGTTTTTAAAATTATTGGGCTTATGACCTTTCTTCCTACTTTCAGACTTTGTCTTTTTCTTTTCATTCCACCTCTTAGATACTCCAGCCTTATTCTAACTCTGTTCAAAACACAATCTATCCTTTCTGAAAGCATCTTCCAAGGTCTTTCAAGAAATTTGCTGATTAATTCCTCCATAGTTTGTTGTCCCAGTTTTAGGTCGTAAAAATATTTTACTTTTTTGTCATAGTACCTTTTAGAAAGATATTTCTATTTAAATAATGTCACAAAAGCTTTCCATTTCATCTTTTTCTCATTCATAGCTTTTGTCAGTTTAAGATCATCCCACCATGCTGAATCTTTCCCTTGCAGATTGAAAATAGCAATTCTTGCTTTTATGATAACAGAAAGTCAAACATTTGTAAATACTTCTCCATGTCCCTAAGCCACAAATCAGCTTCTTCTCCAGTCTTAATTTCCCCATTGAAAGTAAAGTTAATCTTCCTCAATTCTGAGCGTAGCTGATTCATTTTTCCAGTTCTCTTTTTCTTTTTAGGAACAAACTATTCGGAATCTTCGACAAGTGACTCTTCCGTGCTGATGTCCATATTTTAGCTAACAGAATTTCTTGGATGAGTAGTATTAAACTTGGAATTTCTTTTCGTCACTGAATTTTCTGCATGTTGTTCTTCTGGTGTTGGTAAATGACTATTTTCTTTCTCAGTCATCTTTTGTAGCAGGATTGCATTGATCTCTCGTTGTTCCTCAAAAATTTTAATATTGTATTCCTTAATGCTTAGCAGCTCAACTTTAAGGATTTTGTCAGTTTCCAACATTTCACTAGATGTTGTTGCCCCTTGTGGAGAGTTCGGATTTATTTCTTTCCTACTAGCCATTTCGCATCGTTGAATAGATGTTTCTAGAACCTTCCTTTCGTCTTGTTCCGCATAATTCATTTTCAGCTACTTACTGTTTTCAACCACTCTTCTGTCTATGTGTGATCAACAACTATTTGTTAGACAACATAAACAACAATACATCTGCTCACTGAAATAAGAAATAGTATGCTACAGGAATTTTTTTTTTTTAAACAACATTTAACGTCAATGAGCCTATAGGTCCACTGTAGTAACCGTCGCTCTGATACCAATTTGTCACATCTCTTCTACGCCATTTTTTGTTGTTGTTGTTAAAGGTGCTATTGGCTAGAAACATTCAAAAGTGCGCGATCTAAGTTTTCACTATGACTAAATAGCTTTTAAATACGTGAGTACTATGCTTAACTATTACTTGGTTGATTTTAACCTAAGTGTCAACATATTAATATCTCCTATGGTCATCATTGTGTAACCCATACACAAACATGTTTAACATATATAACCAGTTCATATGCAACCACAATGTATATCAACTATATGCTAAAATCTTATGCGACCATATAGTATATGTTGCAAGCATCATTTGGGGCATTTTAGTGAACATAAACTATATTGGAATTCTAACACAATAATACTATGTATTATAAACATTCCTATTTTATTGAAAACATTCATAATTTTATGTGATTACAAACCAATTATCATATAGTTATATGTTATAATACTATTACTAACATATGAACTAGATGTTAATATGAACTCCTAACACTATAACACACCCTAGATTCATCCTTATACAAACTAGGCTCATATAGTGTATCGTATGCATAGTTTCTTCACCAAGTTTATACAAACATTTTGGCATGCAATATAATGTCACATTATTAAAATAAATTATGCGCAAATATTATTTCTACATAATATTGAACATTAGTTAAAATTAAATCTTAATACATGACCAACGGATAGTGCACCAAAATCGATTTTATTTCACCATCGTTATGGTCGTAGGTTAATATATTTAATATATATATATAATATTACTATGCACTAAGGTAATGCATATAACACATTAATGTTATGCAACCGTGCTGGACCTACGATGATGCCACGCAGACATATACATGCATAAACCAATGTTTTAAACCCGAATTGGGCTCCCACTCGGGAAGGTGACTACACACTCAACACTCACTGGTGTTTCAAACTCGGACATGGAAGTTGCGCTCGTGTTCCAGCTCGCCACTCCAGCTACCACACGAGTTTTCCAAAATCGATGCCACTTCGTTTAAACTAGCGTGCTGGTTAATTAAGTTCGATGGCAAGCTCGACTGTTGATCACGATCTGGGTCATGCCAATTGGGAAATGTGATCACTCTTGCACCATTGATCTAGGTCTGGTTCTTCGCACCCAACAACCTCACAGTACTTCGCATTAATGGATACCCGTTGCGACCAGACTTCTCATTCTCACTGCAACCAGTGCTTTGCAAAGCACCTCTGCTCTGTGCAGGTGCTTCACGCCCCGAACCATTGGTATGAGCTCCATACTGTTCTGAGCCAGCTCATAGATTACCACAGAAGCTCGCTGGTGCGTCCACGTAGGTGTAGGTAAGAAATAGTTTTTTAACGTATTATCGCAATTTTTACAATGTTAATTCAAAATGTGAATCTTACTGTCGAGCTTAACTTCTCCTTCGTTCATGTGCAGGTGTGATACCTCCACGATCCTGGTCCTCGTGTCTTCCCTATGCATGTGTAAGTTTTCGTAACCAACATTGATTTCACACACAAGTTTTTATGTTAATTTATTTAACTTTTCTCAAGTTAACTTCTAGTTACAAAATCGTGTGCAACTAAAACAGAATGCTGGAGGTGTTAAGGGACCAACCACAGCGAAAAGACTTGGAATTGAACGGATTTTATTCGTTGGCCAGGTAACCCGTCATCTCCATGAGTCTCAGGTGTAACCTACCGCGATGGTTAGAAATGTGCTACTTAGAACATTTGGTTTCTTTGTTGTGTGCTTCATGAAACAGATGGTCATCGGCCTTGTGCTTATTATGTGACTGTGCTTAACCGGTAAGAGAGGGCTTCACTTCCTGTAGGTGAATGTATTTATTATGATGCATATATGTATGTAGAATACACATTTAACCTATGAGAGGTTTTCTCGACAACGTGTGTATGTCGCTGGTTATTAAAACTTTGTTTTAGTTATGTTCTCAAAGTAGTGGCTCCAACTTTGGAATAAACACATAATGGTCTTATGATTTTGTTTTTATACAATAACATATGTGAAAATGTAATAGCGTTAAAAACCCGACGTAGCATTAAAATGCAGAGTTTGTTTATTTCATACTTGCTCTCTGTCTCTGGTTTCCTCTTTAAGCATATATATACAGGGTTACTATCTAGATAGATTCTCCTGCATCTTAAATTTGTAAATATTTTATATAGTTATATTTACTGTGTATTCGTGAAACCATTATACTGAAACTCTCTTTGATTAAACTCTCTATGTATAAAATTTAGTTTCGAATAAGCAACACAGGGTAAGCTTTCTTGAAATCCTGTATTTCGTTTGTGGGTTTAACATTCCATTCTGTATGGTTAAAATATTAGTTTGAACATGTATGGCTATTGGAATGCTATCCTACAAATGTTGATTGAGTTCTCTCTCATTATTTTATAAAACATGCTTGTGTTTTACTCAAATGAAACCTCAGGTTGTTTTCCAACTGTAAAATAAGTAAATAAAAGCGTTACTATGCTCTGCGTGTTTTAAAGCTGCGAAGGCTTCTGCCTGAGCATGATTTAACATTTAAATGAACTATATTAGCAACCTTTTCCTAAAAAAAATTTACAGGGTAAAATTTCCCTGGTCTATGCATAAAACATTAGGGTTATGCATTAACCTTGTCTGCGCTTGTCTTGACAGAATATAACAATAAGAAAATTTTAATAATAAAATATTTATTATTAATTGTTTATACATTGGTGGGGTTCAACCCTAAAGTACCCTTAAAGATATATTTTGATGCTCAGCCTGTTCTATTTCATAAACACTGTTTATAAAATTCCTTATGCGTTGGTCGAATTTCGACCGTGGAGTTTACACTCGCATGCCGACATTAAACATGCATTTGCATATTAATATAAAGAGAAATGGGTTCGCATTTCTCCTTTCGAATGAATGGCGGTACGAACAAAATTGTGAGCAATGTTTATTCATAAACTCTGAGTACATAAATAAATTTTTTTACAGGTAGATAACATACTCTACATACATAAATCATATATATCTGTGAAAATTAGAATAATAACTTCATATACTATAATTACTTGACATGTAAACCTTAAGGTTTACATGTCTGTTTCAATCCCGCCAAGAACATAAACATAAATGCATTCGCTGTATCCTTTTGTTTTACAGAATAGATGCATATGAAAACATAGCAAGATCTGACCTCGATACTCATATAATTTCCAACATTGATATAACATAAATGAATGAGATCCTAATAGCACATATAGGATTCTATTACTTATAAGATCATTACTGTTCATATCTAATGATGAAAATTCTTCCAGAAAACAATATCATAAATTTACAATTAAAACCATATATATATATGCAGTAATGACATCATTTAAATACAATGACATAATAATTATCTGCAATTTTTTATTGAACAATGGAATCACAGCCACAAACCTCCCATCCTTAGACCAGCAAGTCTCCTTTCTCTCTTGGTCACCCCCAAGCTGAGTTCACAGTTCCCTTGGGTTAGAGTTTCTCTTTTATTTTACCTGAACTTGTTACCCAAGTTATTTATAAAAGTCCTTCTGCAATAGACAAACCAACATCCAACTTAGTACTCTTGAGCTCTAGGGACTTTTAACTCTCTACAATTTAAGAGAACAACCAGTCACAACCTATTCAGAGTATTGCAGTACTCCTGCAGACTTGTGGTAGTACTCCTACCTGAACACAGCTAGTGTTCCAAGTTATACTCAACTGCTATGATTTCTCTTTCTCTAGTTCAGTTTGTGCTCCAAACTGCCCCCATTCATTGTCTTCATTAGCTCTGGTTATTTGATCCCCTTCTCTCCTTTCTCTCTTGTGTGATAATGATTATGCTAATGTGTGAATGAATTCCTCTTTTCTCTTTTTATTCTCCCTTGTGTGATAATGATTATGCTCATGTGTGAATGAATTCCTCTTTTCTCTTTTTATTTTCCCTTGTGTGAGTTCTCTTAATTTTTATTTCTTTAATTCCATTATTCTCCCTAAAATTTTATTTAGGGTTTACAATTGTCTCCATAATAATTTCTCATTATTATTTTATTTGGTAATTATCCTCCAAACCATAGGAACTGTGACTTCTATCTCATTAATGTGCTAGTCCACATGGTCATCAGAAATTAACTTCTCAAATTTCTAATGTCACCTAAGTGAAATGAAACAATACTTAACCAAATATAAAAGGGGTTAAAAGTCCAAAATTTAGGGTATTACAGTGTTGTCACACAACAACAAAGTGTGGAGACTTGGACACTGGATGGCCCCATTGATTGTTGGTATATCGTTTTCAACCAAATAAATTTGATGTGAGCCTCGACACTCAGCTAGTAGCAATTCTTTCAATTCTTGTGCATGATTTATCAAACATTGAGCTTCCTTACGAGATTCAGAAAGAGCTAATTCATAAAGAGTTAATTCATGAAACAAATTTTGCATTTTACAATACTTTACCCACCCATCCCCACTAAAGTGTGAAACTTGGATCACACATCGATTAACGAGTTCGTCTATCAAAGAGTATCCTACATCAAATGAGTCGACTAGTCACTACACCATTGTATGTGTACTTGACTACAATAAAAATAAGTTCTATAGAAATCCAAGCATACACTAAACATTATGATTTTATTGGAGAATCCGAATAACTTGGTTGCGTGGTAACTTGATGTGAGAATGGGCATAACTTGGTTGCGTGGTAACTTGATGTGAGAATGGGCATAACTTGGTTGCGTGGTAACTTGACGTGAGAATGGGCATAACTTGGTTGTTGATGATGTCCTCTACTTTTCCCTTATTTAGTCGACACAGTGCCTTTTTCCAGTAGTTAGGAATCCTACGTACTCTTGCAATGGAATTTTTTATTGCTTCCATGACCATGGGTAGCCTCGTACATTTCTCTAAAATATGTGAGCAGAAAGGCTCCAAATCCTTTGTAATTTTCTTGTCTTTACGATCTGGGAAAGAGTGAATGCAAAAAAGGTTGTTCCAACAAATATTTCATGTGATGGATGTATTGATCCCCCACTGCATATGAAAGTCCTCTATCACCAGTAGTCACAATAATCTTACTTTGATTATTTTGCACCTCCACAGACAAGCTAATTTGTTGGAAAATTTCTTTGGAACTGTGTCAGGCATCATCTAGAACAAATAGTGAATGTTTCACATCTTTACTATCTAATTCTTCTTGTAAATGTCTATGAATGCAGTCTATAAGCCCTTCCATGGTTATATCGGTCATCTTGTGATGATTTGACCCTCAGGAAGTTGTATCTTCTGACCACAACTTCCTCGACTCTTTATCTCCAATCTAGAAAGAAAGAGATGAAATGCATCATGTAGGAATAGAGTGTCAGTGCCAAGTATTTTATATGTGGAACAAAGGGCCACTCCGCAAGGGGTATGAAGCTCTCGGAGCTTTCTCCAATAGTCATCGGAGTTTCGTCTAATAGTGCCTTGCCGCTTATCTCTGAAGCTCTGAGATAAATTATAAATTTATTTTAGTACATTATCTTTTTCTTTGGAGGTTTTTTTTAATGGGATAGTGTTGTAGGTACAACAAATCCCATGTTTTAATAGAACATGGGAGCCCCAAATTTTTTCAAAGGTAACGATTAAATTCCACGGTCGTTTTGGGGTTTTCATCATGCTTTCATTGCTTTGCTTTCATTTGATTAAGTTAGTAATTTTCCTTGTGAAAATTCCCTTGATTTTTTGTGCATTTTTGAGAGTTGTGGAAAGCACGGGTTTTTCCTAAAAGTCGGTCCTTCCGCAACCTACAATTGCAGATTGCGGAAGCTTGGCTTTCAGTTTTGTAACTTTTTCATTCTGCAACCCACAACCCGTAATGCGGATTGCGGATGCAGAATCATTTTTAATAATCATACGTTGTTTGCACCCGCAACCCGCAACCCGTAATTGCGGATTGTGGGAAGACCTTCAATTTCAGTTTCGCACTTTGCATTTCCACAACCTGCAACCCACAATTGCGAATTGCGGATTGTAGAAAGAATGTATATAATTGCAAAATAAACCTTCCGCATTTTTTCTACCATAGCTTGCATGTTTAATCTTAATCGTTGATTTGCCTCGATCCTGCGGTTGATATCGGATTGTTTTGTTTTGAATAATCATTTTGGTTCTATTAGGATATCTCATCATTCAGTTATGTACTTTGAATGCACTTTGCATGCATCCGCATGCATCCCAGTCACCAGTTTGACGCCTCCAGCACCTAGTCCCCAGTCTTCCAGCACTCAAGAGCTTCCTTCCACTTAGTTTTAGCCCTCCTAGTGCTTAGTGCGCCCAGCACGCACCTACCACTTGAGAAGGGCACCTTTTCTCACCTACCACTCTAGTTCACTTCAGTTAGTTGAGTTCTTTCCTTGATTTGAGGCTAGACTAACTCTCAACTAATTGTATCACTCCGATGGACCTCCAGTGAGACTAGACTGCCTATTTTGACTCCAGTTAGATCCTCATGTGCCCTCCATTGAGCCTCCTTCATTCAGTTAGTGCCTACATGTGCCAGTTACACCTACCACACTCAGTTAGACTCAGTTTGACACATGCTTGATCGTTACTTGTGCATTGATGACTCCACTAATCTGATGATGAGACTCCTAGTTGGATCCAAGCTATTCCATGCAGTGGATTCGAATGACCTCCTTGGTTAATTCAAATTGCTCATTCATTGTGACAGTATTGTATTGTATTCTCACTATTTTGAGTTATAGAGGATTGATGCATCTCTCTTGCACAGTTTTTACTCCAATTTGTTTTACATCATTGTGATTGATTTACTTGTTCAATAGATATGTTGTGACTAATTTGTTTTACATCATTCTTTCAAAACTTGGAAAAGATGATTTGCTATTTGTCTCTACATTCAATTCTGGAAAGCTCACAATTTCGAATTGGAAAATGCCTACCTTAAGTGCCTTCACTGAATCCGTGATGAAGGAGCATGATAAACTCATTCAAATGGGGACCATATGCTACAAAGACCAAGAATTATTTGTTGGAGGATCCAAAGATACAAATGGCAAAGGGAAGCAAAAGAAAGAGAAGCCAAAGTTTGATCCGTCCAAGAAAAGAGAGAAAAACAAGCAAGTGGATGAGCCATCCGGTTCAAGAAACAAGCAAAAAGGCAAAGAGACCAAAGAGAAGTCAATTTGTTCTTATTGCAGTAGGGGCTGTCATCCTTAAAGCTCATGCATGAAGAATACAATAGATCAAATGACACTTCTCTTGGAGAAAAACAACATAACCCTTCCTGATGGTGCAAGGAAGAAGGACAAAAATGATCATCTCGAAAGAGGTCATGCACTCATGGCAAAAGTTTCGAATTCCTCCACTCTTCTCATTGATTTTGGAGCTTCGAACCACATGGCTGAAAATAAAGATTCTCTATCATATTATGATCTGTCAACCACCATTCCCATCCACATGGGGTATGACTCTAAGATTTCATCAAAGGGAAAAGATACCATTCATTTAGAGCATGGCAGTTTTCACAATGTTCTCTATGTACCTTCCTTAGCTTCGAATCTTCTTTCCGTTTATCAGATGACTCACATTGGTACACCAAAGAAAGTTGTATTCTTCCCTAACAAAGTTTAAATTTCTGATATTCAAAGTGGAAAACTTATTGTGGTTGAAAAAGCAAATCACACTGCAAAAGCTTATGAGTTTTCTCATTTTCTACCACAACACAAGCCCATTGCTCTTCTCACACATGGAAATGAGGTCGGTAGGATTTGACATGAGAGGTTTGGACACCTAAATTATAAATATTTGCAGCTGCTACAGAAAAATTCCATGGTTGATGGCCTTCCGACAATCAAATCCTCGAAGGGAATATGCAAAGGTTGCATCATTGGGAAGCACCTCGAGCACAAATTTGATCGAGGAAAAGCTAGCAGAGCTTCTACTATTTTGGGGCTGATACATTATGATATCAGCGGTCTGCTGCCACATACATCCATGAATGGATCAAGGTATGTTCTGACATTCATCGACAACTTTTCCATATTTACATAGGTTTTCTTCCTAAAAAACAAGTCGGAAGTACTAGAAAATTACAAGTTTTTTAAGGATTTTGTTGAGACTGCTACTGAAAGGAAGATCAAAGCTCTTAGATCTAATAATGGAGGTGAATATATCAAATCATAGCTGCTTCAACTTTGTGCTAAAAGCGGCATTCAGATCCAGCACACAGTTCCCTACACACCACATATGAACGGTGTAGCGGAAAGGAAGAACAGATCACTGAAAGAGATGGCAACCTGTATGATTGAATAAAAAGGTTTGGCTGAAAACCTTTGGGCCGAGGCCATGAATTTTTCTGCATACATTCAAAACAGGGTTCCACATTCATATTTTACTGATGTTACACCTTTCGAAGCTTATAAAGTTCACAAACCCGATGTGTCCAATTTTAGGGTTTCTGGCTCAACCACTTGGGCTAGAATTCCGTCGAAAAAGAGAAGATCTTTGGATCCGAAAAGTGTTGAATGAATCCTATTGGGATATGCTGAAGAATCAAAGGGATACAAACAAATGGATATCATATCCAAAAAGATATTCATTGAGCGAAGTGTCAAGTTTGAAGAACCGCTTCAAAATCTAGAGCTAGTCGAGGAAGAAACTGCCGATTCACCGCCTCCACCAGAAGAAGAATTTGAAGAAGATGATGAAAGTATTGGTTCTGATATTTTATTAGACTTTGATAAAAATGATATATCAGGTTCAGAATCTGATCCAGTTGTGCCTCCACACTTGCCAAAGTGGGCCCAAAATACACTCGATTCTGCTGGTCCAAACATTGGAAATCCTGCTGATCCAAGGAGGACTCGAGAATAATTTCAAAGAGCAGGTATGGCTCTTTCTTTATCTAATCCTTTGCTATATGAGAAATTATTTTTGATGATAGGTTTAGATCCTAAATCATATTATCATGCCCATCGATATCCGAGATGGCAAACCGCCATGGATGAAGAGTACAGTTCTCTTCAAAAGAATGCTACATGGGAGCTAGTTTCTCTTCCACCTAGAAGAAAATTAGTCCAATGTAAATGGGTCTACCGCATGAAGGTTGATGCTGATGGCTCTATGAGAAAATAAAAAGCTAGGCTAGTGGAAAAATGTTTCTCCCAAGTCCAAGGAGTGGACTACACTGAGACTTTTACACCGGTTGTAAAGATGGATTCCATCTGCCTAGTTTTGGCTATTTCCGCATCCAAGCACTGGGAAGTGCACCATATGGATGTGAAGAGTGCTTTTATACATGAAGATCTAAATGAAAAAATATAAATGAAGTATCCAAAAGGATACATATCAGATCCATCATTAGTTTTTAGATTGAAGAAATCTTTGTATGGATTGAAACAAGCCCCGAGAGCTTGGTATGCAAAGATGGACTCCTTCCTTCTTTCTCAGAATTTAAAAAGATGTAAATCTGATCCGAATGTGCATCTACATCAATTTAAAGGTAATTCGCTGATTATTGTTCTTTATGTTGATGATCTTCTCATTACTGGTCGCACTCTCCTTACAATCAACAAGCTAAAAATTGCCTTAAATCTAGCTTTTGACATGAGCGATTTGGGCTTGCTGAACAATTTTTGGGCTTGGAGATAGCTCAAAATTTTGATGGGATCACATTATCTCAGCAAAAGTATGCTTCAAACCTGCTATTAAAATTTAATATGGCAGAATGTAAGGCAGCTCCGTTCCCATTCCTCTTAGGAATCAGTCTTGAGGAGGGAAATTCTACACTGCTTGCAGATTGCATTATGTATCGACAGTTGATTGGTTCACTACTATACTTGACACACTCAAGGCTTGATATTTCTTATGCTGTGAGTGTTGTATCAAGGTATATGCAGCATCCCCATGAGCTTCATTGGTGGGAATCCAAAAGTATCTTGCCATATGTGCAAGGTACGAGACATTTTGGCATACACTATGCTGCAGATTCTGAGCTATATTTCATTGGTTTCACTGATTCATATTGGGCGGGTGATAGCATTGATTGGTAGTCCACTTCCAAATATGTTTTCATTATTGGCCATGGCCCTATTTGCTAGTCAAGTAAAAAGTAGGCAGCCATTGCACTTTCTTCAACAGAGGCAGAGTATCGAGGGGGAGTCAATGCCTACATTCAGGTAGTTTGGTTGCAGGGTATTCTTTCCAAGTTTGGTTTTGGTAGCACTACTTCGACTATCATATTTTGTGACAATAAAAGTGCTATTAAGATATCCACAGATCCAGTTCAGCGACAGAGGAACAAGCACATTGAGATCCACATGCACTACATCCGAGAGATGGTGCATGATTGTAGCATTATTCTACAATATTACCCTACCGATGACAAAATTGCAGACATCTTCACCAAGAGCTTCACTGAGAAAAAGTTCTCTTACCTTCGTTCACTGTTGGGGGTGAGTTCCATCATGGTGGAGACAGATTAGATCCTTCTATGTTCAGTTTGAGGGGGGGGATTTCTTCCCATTGGGTTTTCCCTTCTTTCCTCACTTAGATTTATTTCTAGCATTTTTTGGATTATTGTATTGGGGTGACCTTTGGTCTCAATAACCAGGGCCCTATTCAGTTATTATTTTTTACATCATAGTATAGCTTGAGGGGGGGTGTTAGGATATCTCATCATTCAGTTATGCACTTTGCATGCATGCATCTGCATGTAGCCCAGTCACTAGTTTGATGCCTCCAGCACCTAGTCCCTAGTCTGCCAGCACCCGATAGCTTCCTTCCACTCAGTTTTAGCCCTCCTAGTGCTTAGTGAGCCCAGCATGCACCTACCACTTGAGAAGGGCACGTTTTCTCACCTACCACTCCAGTTCACTTCAGTTAGTTGAGTTCTTTCCTTGATTTGAGGCTAGACTGACTCTCAACTGATTGTATCACTCCGCTGGACCTCCAGTGAGACTAGACTGCCTATTCTGACTCCAGTTAGCTCCTCATGCGCCCTCCACTGAGCCTCCTTCATTCAGTTAGTGCCTACATGTGCCAGTTACAAGTACCACACTCAATTAGACTCAGTTTGACACCTGGTTGACCGTTACTTGTGCATTGATGGCTCCACTGATATGATGATGAGACTCCTAGTTTGAGCCAAGCTATTCCATGTAGTAGATTAAAATGACCTCCTTGGTTAATTCGAATTGCTCATTCAATGTGATAGTATTGTATTGTATTCTCACTATTCTGAGTTATAGAGGACTGATGCATCTCTCTTGCACAGTTTTTACTCCAATTTGTTTTACATCATTGTGATTGATTTACTTGTTCAATAGATATGTTGTGACTAATTTTACAGGTTCTCCGTTTTTCTTCACCATGTTTGATTTGCAATCAGATTTTAAACTATGATTGTCACCTATGGCCACATATGACTGATAATCATTGATTCAACTAATTTGTAATTGATTGAGTGTTAAGACTTGACATTAAATATCATACGTGAATTATTGTAATCTTATCCTATCTTAATCCAATCCCTATCGATGCATGCTTTGCATTATTTCAATACAGACGTGATAAGTGTGAGTTCCAGACCGTAAGGTTTTAATCATGGCAATTCATTACGCTCATTATTCCTAGAATCTTTATTGTTCTCTTTTAAATATAGACGTCAACATGAGCAATTGGTTGGTCGTCATATTGCAATTGAAAGGTCTTGTTAGTTAATTTTCAAAAGTTTTCCTTCTAACTATTCCATATTATGAGCAAGATGCAGGAAATTCATAGATCTTCGGTCAAATTTTGTGAAGAGAAGAACTTCAGCCTCTTCTATATCAAGAACTTGTGTCGCCACCTTTTGATGCAGGTGTTCCTGATGAAAGCAGTGGTGGTGAAGAAGAACCCGAGATTCAATCCACCTGCATACGACTCCCTCAGAAGAAGAGAAGGAAGATCACTGAAAAGCCAGTTGATCGAGACAATACCATTATCCAGGATTTTATAATCAATGAAGTACCTATCGCTCCATTAATTCCTTTGAAGGAAGAAGAAGTGGCCGACTTTTTAGTTTTCAAGGACATTGTTGATCATCATAAATATTCTAAAATTTTTTTTTAGCTCACTTACTATCCATCAAAGACAGCTAGTAGACTGTGGTTAACCTCCACAATTTGTTATGGGACGTTTCCCAAAATTATGTGATGAGCATCTTTTGAAAATTTTGTGAAATATTCGGTATGAACTGCTCTCTATGATGATATGATTAGAATAGTCTGATTTAGTAAATCCCTGTTTTCATGGGAAATTTATCCTTTGTAACTACTTTGTAATTATTATTTAAAGGGATAGAAGGATCTGTAAGAGAGAACCTAATCCGAGAGCTGCATAGTGGTGGATTAGCAGGTCATTTTGGCATCGACAAGACCAAGACGTTGGTTGAAGAAAAGTACCATTGGCTAGGGATGGCGACAGATGTCGATAAGTGGGTATGACAGTGTTGAAATTGCCAGTTGGTGAAGGGATGAAGTCAGAATACGAGGATATATGCACCATTTCCAGTGCCGAATACCCCATGGGAGCACCTGAATATGGATTTTGTGCTAAGATTTCCGAAGATGCATCAAGGAAACGACTTAATCTTTGTGGTAGTCGACATATTTTTTAAGATGACACACTTTATTCCATGTCAGAAGACAAGTGACGCCACAAGAATTGTCGTACTATTCTTCAAGGAAATAGTTAGATTGCATGGGTTACCGAAGAGTATAACATCGGAAAGAGATACCAAGTTTATGGGTCATTTTTGGAGAACCCTGTGGAAGAAACTGGACACAAAGTTACAGTTTAGCTTGACATACCATCCGTAGACTGATGGATAGACCTAGATAGTCAATAGAAGTTTGGGAAACCTTTTGAGATGTTGACGACTGACAGGCCCAAGTAGTCAGAGAACATGTCGGTGCAAGTAGAATTCACATACAACAACTCTGTGAATCGATCGACAAGTATGATCCCATTCCGTATTGTTAAAGGATGAATCCCACATGGCATGGTGGATTTGGTTGTGATACCAACAGAGATCAGAAAGAGGGCGGATGCAGAAACATTCACAGAGCATATGAAATAACTGCATGAAGATGTGTGCAAGTGCATTGAGAAAAGCAACGCGACATACAAACTTAGAGCCGACAGAAAGAAGAGGCTACAATCATTCAATGAGGGAGACTTAGTATATGCGCACTTGAGGAAAGAGAGGTTCTCGAAGGGAACATATAACAAGCTAAAGCTGAAGAAGATTGGACCATGTAAGATTCTGAAGAAGATTTTGAACAATGCTTATGTGTTGGAGCTACCGAAGGAATTGAACATTTCTCCTACGTTCAATGTATAAGATCTATACAAGTATAAAGAAGGTTCAACAAGAAGCAGCACAGAAGTGTCGAATATCAACTGGACAGGGAAAATTCCAGATCAACACAAAGAAGAGATCGTCGAAGTATTGGAGGAGAGCGAAGTCAGATGCACAAGGAGTTCACGGAAGAAAGAATGCTTACTCCGGTGGAGAGATGATGAGTTGAATGAGGCGACATGGATTTCAGAGGAAGAGTATAGAAGAATGACGGAGTAGTCAAGTTCTTTTTCACTTGGGGAAACTAATGCAAGGGCATCGGGGCCTAGGATAAATAGTCGAAGTTGATTGACAGAAGGATGCCAACCAAAGGGATTGTCGACGACCACTGGTACGGAAGAATGGCAGTTGAGTGGAAGATGTCGAAGTATAGTCGACAGGATTCGAGAGGTGAAAGAGTCGAGAGTCGACAAGTTGGTTGAACTGTGACATCGATAGAAAGTGTGGCAGAGGCCAAGTGTGGAGGATGAGGAGGATCTTTAAATGGAAGCCTTAGAGACTAAGTAAGGTCGATGAGTTAATTCGAGTATCAAAAAGTAATATCGTCTACATGGTGGAGTGCATATCAGTTGAGACGACAGTGAGAAGACAAACAACTGTATCAAAGTCAGAGAAGCGCTGCAGAAGAGGTAATAAACCTGCAAGCAGTTGAGGGTTGTTGAGGAAGTTATGGTAGTTAAGGAGGTGTTTGAGACTAGACCAGGTGTCACCAAAGGAGCACGTTGTACAGCATGGTCAGTGGGCGCTGACAACTACAGGATCTGTCAGGTCAGAGGCAAATCGATGGACAAAGAAGAACGTCTCAGGGAATCCAACAAGGTGGACCTCGGGAACAATAGTGGATCAGAGTAGAATACTGGTGCGAAGGCACATAGGAAGGGATCACTCATTCATTCTTCGTTCAACAGAGGATCGGGATAAGGAGAGGATCACACACAGAGGGTAGAAACACACCGACATAATAGATTTTTATTGATGTAGATTGTAACAGGCTAAGGCCGACTTGTTTGATTTTGCTTTATATGTAACACTGAATTTGATTCAAGTGATAGAAGCTAACTTCTTGGCGTTTCTAGTTCACATCTAGTCTTTGTGAGTGCATTGTGTGTTTACTGTGTGTTATTGTTAAGAAAGGCGGTCCGAGAGACTCGCCTTTGCGCCACTTTTTAGTTTGTGTATGCTCTTTGTTGTGTGCTCTATGCGAACTCAAAAAATAACAAACATAACAAAAAGGGTTTTCTTGATTGCATATGCTCTTTTCTGTGTATCTTGTCCAAACTTGATAAACTAGAAACAACAAGAAAACTTTCATTTTTCGGGTAAGATAACCCAGGACCAACCGTAAATCTAAGAAATTTTGGTTTCATAACTTTATTTTTTTATTTTTGTGTGGTTGTGAAAGTGTCTTGCAAGCTAAAGAGAAAGTTTGTTATAGATATTCTCTCCCAACACCAACACCAACATCACAACCACCACCAACAACAATCTGATTACACTCCATAATATTACAAAACAACATCAACAACAACACTGCCATTCTCCTCCATAATATTACTAAATATTTTTCTTAACTCACTTGGTTGAAAACTACTTTAATGTGCAAGAGGTCTTGACTTCAAGTCCTTCTTTTTGTTACTTTTTGAAAAATTTCATGTAAATTTAATTTATAAAGTAACGACATTGTAAAAGTGGTTCCCACTTGTTTTATAAAAGTGGGCCACTTATTTTAAGTAACTTGTTTGTAAAAGTGATCTTATAGTTAAAGTTAGTAAGGGGGGATTCTTTGCTACAATTTGTTTTTCTCCCATCACCACATGGATCAACCCTTTCCTTCCACATGGATCCTCAGTTCCCTTTTATTCCTTTCTTCAAAAGGATATAACTTTGGCATCCAAAGTTTGTTTTAAGTGTTTTTTTAAATAAAATACCTATTTTTTCAATATATTTTCATCTATACCATGAGTTTTTGTGTTTGGATCCTTATTACCTACATATTCTAGTATGGAAACTCCAAGTGATATTCCTCTTAATAGTACCAACTACTTCTCATGGAGAGCTTGTATGGAGGATGTCCTACGAAGTAGGGGATTTTACTAGATTACATTGGGAAAATAAACTACCCCCATTGATGTTGATAAGGAAATAACATTGGATAATAAAAGTGATGAAGCTTGTGGATTAATTAGGATGTCAATCTCTAATGAGTTACTATTCCACCTTGTTGGCGGGAAATACTACCCTGTAGTGAGGAAATAGACACTATCAACTTAAGGGGGTGACAGGTAAACATATTGATTGCATTACAGAAGCGTTTATAAAGGGAAATAGATTAGAGACCTTGAGGACATACCTTATGATCGAAGTTTGATCCTAGATTTTGTCCAACCTTGCGCTTGATCCTCCACTTGATCTCCCGTCCGGTAAACCTGCAACACAAAGACCTTTCTCAGCGTATCTTGGCTAATATAATAATGATGGAATTTAAAAGTAATTAAAAAATAAAGCATTAACCAACATTGATCCAAACAAATACATAGTCCATTAAGCACTTGATTTGGGACGAGAAAGATGTTTCAAACTTTTATTGTCAAAAAATATGAATAATACAAAGTATACCTGACTTTGCAGCATGCTCATGCAACTTGATCCTAGGCTCCTGCTCCTCTCTGACTTCAAATTTTCTCCAACATAACCACCTTCAATACAAGCTTCTCATATAAGAAGAGTTTCTCTATGGCTCTCTTGTCTAACCCCTCTCTTCAAACCTCCTTGTATTTATAGGACAAGGTAGGTAGTTCAGGTCAAGAGGTGGTTGAAGGGGAAGTTGGAGAAGTTGGGAAACCAACTGCAACTAATCCCTATTCATCAAATTAATATTTTTTTGATCATATTTTAAGATGCGCGCGACTATTTCACAGTGGAGTAGTGCCCAACATGCAACTACAGTGTTTAACAACTAGCGTTTGCCACTTTTTTGATGTTGTGCGCTAGTTTACTGAAGTAGAGTAGCGCATACCAGGAGGTGTGCGCTACTATATAGCTTACAGAGTAGGGCATATGTGCTGGTTTTCTTAAGAAGAGTAGTGCCCATGCCAAAATATGATATTTTTTAGGGTTTTGTCAGCTTGCAGGAAGGTGAGTCAGGTCAAAGTCTCATCTGAGGTTATCATGCTCTTCAATCCAAGTTGTCCTTTTGTGTGATCGATAGCTCAAAGTGATCACGGACGGAGAAGTGCAGATTTGACCTATAACAGATGCCCCCTAATGTGTGAGGTCAGAGGGAAACGATGGCCGAAATACATTATAATCCAAAGCCAGAGGAGGAGCAAGAAAATGCAGGACCAAGTCACAAAAACACCTGAAACAAAGATCAAGGTTAGCGAGCAATCACATTCTCGACATCATATAGATGTGCAATGTGATACAACATGATCTTCGATACATAATGAGGAGATGTATATATAGCATGGCCACTTGAAATACAAGCATGGATCCATGTCAAACTAAGAGATCATAGCCATAACAACAAACTGGATCTATGTCTCATGGAGAGCCGATTATAAGTGAGGCTCAGTCTTGCGCAACTTGGGTGAGTAATGTCATCAACATCCCAAGGTATTCATCCAAAACAACCCAAGGTACAAACCCTAATCATGTGAATAAATGAGCTGAAAGTCGAACATGGGGGGTATCGTTTGATTACCGGCCATTGATGTATACCATTAACAAACGTGAGGGCTTCCACTGATAATGATAATGGGGCTCAAGGTACCTAGTACAATCCGATAAGTGTGAATAAGTGGACTTGGAGTCGAACACTTGAGGATCCTGTCGAATAAGAGACATTGATGTATTCTCATAATTCAACAGCGAGGAAAATTGCCACTGGTGACTGCAATCTCCAAGGTACTAACTGAAACTCTAAACTTCATTCCCGAATCAAAATGAGTTGATGTCGATGGGAAGAAGTCCATTGGAAGGGAGGCCTTGAGGCATCCTCCATCATCCAACATGAGGGACACTCAACTGTTATGAGATGATATGGAGTAATATATGTAAGAAGACTGACACTAGGATGGACGACACATGAGGTCAAGGTAAACTACAGAATGGACGACATAGGCTATATCCTTGAACAATGAGCACGACACAAAGTGACTCAGGCAGTTTTCAACATAATAGGGAAAATGAATATAAACCTGTAACGTAGGAGACATTAGCAGGCCCTCTATATGGTTGGAAGAATAACCAACCGGGGGAGTAAACAACTCGGAGATCAGGTTCACCCTAAGGTCAAAAACTAAACCCAATCGACATGATAGACTCAAGTAGGTGATGTGTTCAAGGATAGGACTGATTGAACTGCCTTTGACACTTAAGATATGATACATATTTCTCATCCATTATTCTTTTTAGATAAAACAATATCTTTCTTGTTGTTTTAATGAGTCCAAGAAAGAATGAAAACTCAATAGATCCAACCATGTAAAAAGTTTAATGAGCCCATGGGAGGAAGACTCAGGACCTTCTTCATTGTTTACAGAGTTCGAAGAAGAGATAGAAGATTACTCTATATTACTGATCTCTAGGTTTTAATATCGAGTTGAGATCTGTTCCTGCTCGCCGGTGTTTTCAATTTTAAGGAGTCTGAAAAACTTAAATAATAACTCCATACACCTACTCGTGGATTTTAATATCGAGCCCAAGTAGGTTAATCCTCGTCGGAGTTTTCCTATTTATAGAGTCTGAAAAACTTAAACAATCCTCTTTACACCTATCCGTGGATTTTATATCGAGCCCGGATTGGTCTGTGCTCGGCGGTGTTTTCTTGTTTATAGAGTTGAAAAACTTAAACAGTCCTCTATTTACCATCTCGTGGATTTCACATCGAGCCCGAGTAGGTGAATGCTCGCTTGGTGTTTTCATGTTTAGAGAGCCTGAAAACCCTAAAGAAAGGCTCCGAAAGGTACTTTTTCGTAAAGTTAGTCTCCTCCCCTGAAAAAGTATAAAACAATGGAAGAAGAACTCTTCTAGCGCATACAAACGTATACCTAGAGTATACATTTTCCGTAATTTATCCACCAAGGCCCGGAAAAGGGGTAATTCTATACCTGAGTGGATGAGCCTTCAATTACTTTAACGAGCTTGAAGAGGACAAGTTTGCTTGGCGATCTTGTTTAGGTTTAAATAGTCCAAACAAGATCTTAAAATGACTTAAATGACAGCTTTTAGGATCACGACTCATGATCTGCCAAAACTAGGACTTCAACAAATATGTTAGTAATCACGACAAAAAATATTAAATGATATGTAAATTTTAACTATGAGCTAGTTGAGAAGGTCTATCATCAAGAAAATTAGTCTTAAAGGATTGATCCTACAAAATTTTAGTGAAAAAATGAGAACCATTGGGTGAAATTACCTTAATACCATATGTAGTTATTAATTGATTAAATAAAACAAATTGGTAGAATTTGTAACTATAGAGATTTTACCAGAGTGGGTAAAAATTTAAAAACAAACTCATATATGTAATTTCAAAATTAAAACTCAAATTTCATTTTGGTTTTGTAGGGCAAGAAAATTGGGAGCAAACCCTTGGATTTCAATCCTCCGTGGCGATCAACTCAAGCAACCAATCAACATTTTGCCTCCACCAAGTAAGTTTAAATCATCCTAACTTGCATTTCCATTGTTTATTTGTCAATTTTTGAGCTAAAAACCAATTTTAAGGCCATGTTCACATCGTGAGAAGCGTGTGCGCTACTCTGCAGTAGGAAAAGTGGCGCATACTGGAGGTATGCACTACTATGCTTATACACAGTAGCGCCCATGTGTGACTGTGTGGCTTATACAGTAGCGCACACCCCTGAACATGTTAAAAAAAGTGCCGAGATGCTAAAAATTGACATTTTTGTGGCAAGATGGTACTTAGTTGGAGGGAGAGAGAACACGAGGAGATGGATAGGGTGGCAATGCAAGACCCAGCCACTCTCCATGCACTCCGAAGATGTGGTTTGTTAAAGTTTTACCGAACCGTGAACATGAGGGCACTTAATAGATTGCTTCGAAGACTCATTCAATATTGGGATGTAGATGCCAATGCATTTGATATCCGAGGACAAACCTTGGACCTTACTGTCGACGACATATACTTCATTACCAGACTCTCTAGGAGGGGAGTTGCAGTAAATTTGAAAGGATCTTATCGCAATGTGGGTGCTACATTGGTGTAAGAATATTTGAATGCATACTGTGTGGCGGCAGTCGAGAAATCAGGAAGTCAAATCCTAATTTCTACTATTGAAAGCCTCCCTCTAAAGGTTATTGTGAGTATGCTGAACCACATGGCGGGGAGTGCCACACAACATTTAGCTTCAAGGCATTCCATGCATATTGGTTTTAGATGCTTGCAGGGACATGTGTACGATTGGTACACTAGTTTATTGGCAAATATGAAGCTTCAACTCACGGGTTGCAAATTTGGGAGAACGAAGAACTTTGGATATGGCAGCATTCTATGTACCTTCTTCTTTGAGAGGGTACCTGCTCTTAGCTTGGGGATGCCTCTACCTCCAACTAACCCTCGTGAGCCAATATTGGGCCGTTGGGGTGACATATTTCTCCGCCAGGGTGGTGGTGAAAGTCACTTTTGTTATCATACAGATGATTTATGGGGGTGGTGGGAGAGGCAGGTGCTGGCATTCGAGTAGTTTCTGTATGCTAGATTGGACTTTTGCCATGATCCAAAGCTGGTGCTTCCTCCAGGTGGTGCCTGGGGAGATATTGGTATGTTTTTACTTTGAGAATTATTTAATTTTTTCAAATTTTCAATTATATGATTTTTATGAATGAATTTTGAAGTACTAAACAAGTGTCATATGCAGATATTGGGCATGTTCTTCTCGATAGACATCCTACTATCTTCATGAGGCCAGCAGATGTTGGTGCAACTGATGCTATGTTAGGGACCATAGAGCGTAAAGTGAGTCGGTTGACTCATGATGTTCCTGCATGCCACATGGATCAGATACCTATTGATATGCAAGAAGATGTAGTTGGGGTGCCCCCAGCATGGCTTAGGGTGCTGCAGAAGATAGCTAGGTTGGTCATATGTTATCGGGATGTAGTAGATGATGATGAGGCCCCTCCTTCTCCATAGGAGATGGATACTTATGTATATTTTTTAGGCCACTGAGCCCAGTTTTGTACTTTATGACATGACTTGTGATAGAATTGTGATCCAAAACTCATATATTTTTTTATACAGTATCGGATATATATATAGTATCGGTTATTTACATGTGTATGTGTTTGAACTTTATGTGTGAAATGTTGTTTATGGAAGTGTATCATACAAATGCCAATCTAAAACATAATTTGCAAATGAATCAGCTAATGCATTTAAATTTCTTGGAATGTGTTGATATATAATAGAATCAAACTGTCTTTCCAATAATCTAACTCGCAAAAACTGTCGTAGCAACATAGGATCTCTAATCTGGTAAACACCCGTTAACTGAAATACAACTAGTTGCGAGTCAAGTCTTACCTCCAAATGTGAAATGCCATGAATAAGAGCATCTCAGAGAAGTTCTATAACCACACTGTATTCAGCCATATTGTTTGTAGTGGGGCCCAAACAATCCCCCCTGAAGAGAACTGTTGACCAAACGGTGAGTAAATGACCCAAGCTGCTGAAGCCAATTGTTGGGTGTGGGGACTGGCGCCATCAGAAAATCCTAAGAAATGTTCAGTCGACATCTGATACACGAAATGAAGACACATATAAGGTTAACTAAGCAAACACAAGCAAAAACTAGCTCTACAAAATATACAGCTATGTTACAAGAAAAAGCACAACTGCCTAAGCGTAGTACTTCTTCAGGTAGAGCCCATTTCTAGGCTCAGGCAGATCATTACCCTCGTAGTCTACTAGCTCGTAAGCACCTTTCTTCAGTACTTTCAAAATTATGTAGGGCCCGAGCCACATGGACTTGAACTTGCCAGGTCCTAGAGGTTCCTTGTCCTGATCCCATAGTAGAACAAGATCTCCTTCAAGGAACACCCTAGGTATGACAGACTTGTCATATTGTCCTTTGACTCATTTCTTATGAACTTCATTTGCTGTGAGAGCGTCGCGGCGATGCTCTAAACGCGACAAATGTTCTTCCAATGCTGAAGTATCTGGTAGTAATTGAGCAACCAGTTTTAACGAAGGAATCTCACATTCAATCGGAACAACTACTTCTATCCCATGCACAAGCTGGAAAGGAGAGATCCCAGTAGCAGTCTTTACATTTGCTCGGTAAGCCCAAAGGACAGGGTATAGCATGATGTTCCAGTTATTTCGACTGACATTAACAGTTCTTTGCAATATTACCTTTAAAGTTTTGTTAACTGCTTCGACTTGTCCATTCACCTGTGGATAATATGAAGACGAATGTTCTTGCCAAAAACCTAACATCATGTACAAATCGGTCATCATGCTATTCTGAAAATGACTGCCGTGATCAGTCACAATTTCTTTGGGTATGCCAAACCTTGCAATAATCTGATTAAATACAAAATAAGCGGTAGTTTCTCCATCTGCCTTGACAGTAGGCATTGCCTCGGCCCACTTGGTGAAGTAGTCGACGGCAACGATGATATAATGATGTCCTCCAGCCGAAACTGGATTGCAAGTCATATAATCAACCCCCCATTTTGTGAAGGGACCCGCTGTAATCATAGGATGGAGAGGAGCTGGATGTGCTCTCATTTTCCTGGTGGAAAACTGACACGGATGGCAGCATTTCACAGCTTCCACACAATCTTTAAAGATTGTGGGACAAAAATACCTGGCACACAGTATTTTCTGGGTTGTTGCCAACCCAGAAAGATGACCCCCACAACCTCCACTGTGGGCATCATTCAATACTGATTCTGCTTCTTCCAAAGTCAAACAATGTCGTAAGATGGAATCTATCCCACGTCTATACAAAGTATCAGAGATGATGAGATAGTTTTTCGCATGACTTTTCAGTTTGCGTTGTTCTTCTCTAGAAAAAGTGGTAGGACACCTCAAAGTTTGGAGATATACTAAGATATCCCCGTACCATGGGTCAGAGGAGGCAATAAGGAAGATATGTTCATTCGGGAATGATGATTCTTCCTCAATATGCTCTAAGTCACTCGGAAACTCTGAGATTAACTCAACGAACACTAGTGATTTCTTCAACTTGGCCAATTGAAAGACCAAATCAAACTCTTGTAAGATTACAATCCATTTATTATACTTCCCACCGATGATTCGTCAAGTGAGAACATACTGGAAAGGATTGACTTCTACTATCATAGTAGTTGTTCGTAAAAGTATGTAATGACAAAGCCTCTATATCACATATACCGCAGCAAGTGCTAACTTCTAAACATGCGAATACTTGACCTCAAGAGCTATCAATGCGTGAGAAAGATAGTAAACAACATGCTCTTGGAGCGTGTCGTCCTCCTGAACTAGTACTATGCCAATTGTATTAAGAGACGCCACCAGATATAAAAGAAAATCTTTTGCATAGTCCGGTGGGCTCAACAAGGGGGCTGAAAGTGGTGCCTTTTTCAAGGCCTCAAATGATGCTTGAGTAGTCTCATCCCACAAGAAGTAGGTATCTTGTTTAAGCAGTCTCATAAAACCTTTCGCGATATTAGCATAGTTTATGATAAAGTGTCGCAAGAAATTAGACATGCCTTGCAGACTTTGGCGTTGTCGCAAGGTGCGAGGAGGAGGCAGATTTACAATCGCCTCAACTTTTAATGGGTCGACCATTATACCACAACTGGATACAATAAAACCCAGTAAACATCCCGATTCGACGCAGAATACACACTTATTAGGATTCAAACGAATCTTATATTGTCTGCATCTTTCAAACACAAGTCTTAAATGAGCTGGATGATCCCATCTCTTTCGAGATCGCGCCGGGAGGTCGTCCAAGTAACGTTCAACTATGTGTTTGATATCGTGAAAAGAGAAATTCATAGCTCGCTGGAATGTAGCTCCAGCATTCTTTAAGCCAAATGGAATCTTATGATACGCAAAGGTTCCCCACGGGAAAATGAAAGTTGTTTTGTGTTGATCTTCGGGTTTGATTATATCCCGAAAATCCATCCATGAAAGAAAACATCTCATGTCCCACACATGCATCTATGATCTGGTCGATAAATGGTGTGGGGTAGTTATCTTTCGGACAAGATTTATGTGAAATTGCCCACATAAGATCCAAAGAGATGATGTAAACCTCACAATGAAAGAATTTAGGAATAATAGAAGAAGAGACAAGCAATAGAACTTAGATCCAAAGAAACTCTGATTGAGGCAGAATAATCACACATGTTACATTAAACTGAATAGTAAACAGGTAAATATACAATGCTGAGTATGAGGATTTGAATTCACTAGGAGGAATTCGAATTGGCCTTCATGCACAAATCCATAATCAGTGGAGAGTCATCAGTGCCTAACTAGGAGTCCACCTTCTCATCAGTGAAGTCATCAATGCACAAGTAATGGTCAACCGGGAGTCAAACTGAGTCTAACTGAATGTGGTTGGTGTAACTGGCACATGGAAGCACTAATATAGTGAAGGAGGCTTAGTGGAGGGTGCCATAGGAGTTAAATGGAGTCAGAATGGTCAATCTAGTCTCATTGGAGGTCCAACAGAGTGATAAACTCAGTAAAGAGTCAGTTAATCCTTAAATCAAGGAAATAACTGAAGATAACTCAATATAACTGAATATAACTGGACTGGTAGGTGAAGAAGGAGCCCTTGTCATGCAGTGGAGAAAAGGAGGACGCATTAGTCACTAGGAGGGCTAGAAATGATCTGAAAGAAGCTCCGGGGGCTAGTTTGCTGAGGACTAAGTGCTGGGACTGATGACCTAGAATGCATGCAATCCCTAATTTTGCATGCATGACTGAAAATGAAAATGATTGGAAATCTAGTAGGACTAGGATGGAGTATATGAATATCCTAACACCCCCCCTTAATCCATCCCAGGCCCTGGTAACTATGACCAAAGGTCACCCATACAATAAATGAAATGATAATAAAATACATAACTGTCCATAAACTGAGGAAATGGGGAAAACCTCATGGGAAAAATACCCCCCCTCAAAAGAACAGTAAATAACTCAAAGGACCATCATGCAGAAAAGAAGGAAGCTTTCATCAGTGAAAACTTTTGCAAAAGACTTGGCAAGCTAATCCCATGTAGGAAGGTCTCCCACTGTGTGGAGGATGAAGCAAGTCTTTCAGGAACTTTTTCTGTATCTGGAGCGAATGGAACATGAGTAGTCTTCCCAAAAGATGGAAGAGAGAACCCCATCATCATGCTGCATCTCTCATGGAAATATGGATGGCATAATGCAAGGTTGGCATGATGCTGAAGTCTAGTAGTTCTGTAAGCAAATAAATCATCAACTGTGTTCTCAGTCGTAGCAAGGACTGTGTGAGAACACATTTCTCTTGAATCTGGACTGAGAATAGGTGTTGGTTCTGAATCTTCTTGAACCATGATCTCAACATCAAAATCTTGATCTTCTTCTTCACTAGAAGAGGAGTCACAGGAAGAGGAGTCACTGTGATCTTCATCATAATCTGAAGGAGTAGTTGGAGAGAAAGGCATGAAGTGTGAGAACTCATATGCCTTTGAGGCATGATTAGCAATCCCATTCGCTATAACCTTTCCAGTGGATATTTCTGTAATTTCTATTGTGTTTGGACCAAAAATTACTTGTTTTGGAGATCTTGTATGAGTCATTTGATATACTGAAAACAAATTAGCTGTAAGAGAAGGAACAAATAAGACATTTTTGAACTTACCATGCTCCATATGAACTATACCCAAACCTTTGGCAGAAATCTAAGAGTTATCTCCCATGTGAATGGTAGGCCCATCTTGGAGATCCAAAGAGGAGAAGGATTCTTCTTGTGCAATCATGTGGTTGGAGGCACCAGAATCTATGAGGAGGGCTTTTGTCTTTGAAAAACCATCCATCAATGCATGGCAACCATCAGATCCACTTCCAGAATCAGTCATCTTTGCTTCTTTTGGAACAACAATTTGGTTTTGTTCAAGAAGCTTGGTTAGAAGATCAATCTTCTTGTGCATGCAGGCATGCTCAGGATGGTTTCCTCTCTTGCAGTAGGTGCAATTAGGTCTCTTTTGTTTGTCATTCTTGGATCTTGAAGGTTTCTTTCCTTTTCCTTTTTGTCCCCCTTTTGCATTCGCTCCACTTGATTCACCAGCTAAAAGAGCTAGATCTCTGGAGGTTGTGATGGCACCCATTTGAAACAGTTTGTTCTCTTCTTGAATGAGAGCTTCAATAAAGTCATTTAAAGTGGGAAACTTCCATCTAGGGATGGACATTCGAACAGAATGAAAGGTAGATACAAAGACAGAAAATTGAGATCCAAGTTTTCTCAATATAGAGAGTATCAATTGCTCATCACTTTTAGTGATGCCACATTGCTTGCAATGCAAAACCAAATTCTGAAATTTGGAGAAGAATTCTTGGATGCTCTCGAAATTGCTAGGTTGAAAGGAAACCAATTCATTCTCAAGAATGTAGCCTCTTAGTTCATCTTGTTTGCCCAAAAGACTCTTCAATTTTATCCATAACTCATTTGGAGAATTCAATCCATCAGTATGAAACAATAGATCATCAGATATATGAAGGCATATGCATCCAAAGGCTTCATCCATTTTGTTTAGGTGCTTGACTCTCTTTTCAGCTTGATGTGGTATGGCATCTTTTTCCTCCACTATTCTAGTAAACCCTCTTGACCTCAAGAGTACTATCATCTTCATCTTCCATTCGAAATAATTGAAAGGAGTGAGAAGTATAGGAGAAGAAGGAGCATTCGAATTGCTCATCTTGACTGCTTGAACAAGTGCAAATATAAAGCTGCTGAATCTGCTGCTGCAACTGCTGGAACTTCGAAATACCTGCAAAAAAAATCTCAAGAATGGAGGTAGAATATACTCTCAAGGCTCTGATACCATGTGAAATTTCCCACATAAGATCCAAAGAGATGATGTAAACCTCACAATGAAAGAATTTAGGAATAATAGAAGAAGAGACAAGCAATATAACTTAGATCCAAAGAAACTCTGATTGAGGCAGAATAATTACACATGTTACATTAAACTGAATAGTAAACAGGTAAATATACAATGTTGAGTATGAGGATTTGAATTCACTAGGAGGAATTTGAATTGGCCTTCATGCACAGATCCATAATCAGTGGAGAGTCATTAGTGCCTAACTAGGAGTCCACCTTCTCATCAGTGAAGTCATCAATGCACAAGTAATGGTCAACTGGGAGTCAAACTGAGTCTAACTGAATGTGGTTGGTGTAACTGGCACATGGAAGCACTAATATAGTGAACGAGGCTCAGTGGAGGGTGCCATAGTAGTTAACTAGAGTTAGAATGGTCAATCTAGTCTCACTGGAGGTCCAACAGAGTGATAAACTCAGTAAAGAGTCAGTTAATCCTTAAATCAAGGAAATAACTGAAGATAACTCAATATAACTGAATATAATTGGACTGGTAGGTGAAGAAGGCGCCCTTGTCATGCAGTGGAGCAAAGGAGGGCGCATTAGTCACTGGGAGGGATATAAATGATCTGAAAGAAGCTCCAGGGGCTAGTTTGTTGAGGACTAGGTGCTGGGACTGATGACCTAGAATGCATGCAAACCCTAATTTTGCATGCATGACTGAAAATGAAAATGACTGGAAAGCTAGTAGGACTAGGATGGAGTATAGGAATATCCTAACTCTTTATTCAAGTCCCGAAAATCGGTACAGACTCGTATGGTACCTTGCTTCTTATCAACCGGAATAGGATTTGAAACCCATTCTGTCATATCAATCAGGTAGATAAATCCGTCCTTTAGCAACTTTTCAACCTCTACCTTAATGGCAGCTGCTTTTTGAGGATTCACAAGATGGAGCTTCTGTCTCACAGGTTTTGCATTAGGGTATGTAGTGATGACATGCTCAACGATGGTTGGATCGATACTTGGCATCTCCTCATAAGACCAGGAAAATATGTCGCGGAATTCTTTAAAAACCTTTGTATACAGAGCAATCTTTTCTAGAGAACAATCTGCACCAATAAAAAAAATTTCCACAACCCCGGGTTTGGTGGAAATGTTAATCGGGATTGTTCTCGATATATTAGCCATATTCCCTTCAGCGTAAACAACTCTTGAAGTAGAAGGAAAAGATGACAAATCAACAAATCCACCAGGTCTCATAGAGAATTCTCCTCTCTCTATCCTGTCTAAGTTTGGAAGCAGGTAAGACTTGTGATGCATATCTTCCCATGGTTGGTCTAGGCCCATCATGGCTTCCAAAATAGCTTCATCAGACAGTAAGACCGTATCTAAACAGTCGAAAGAGTGGGTAGAATTTAATGACCATGTAGGAGCATAGTCCATATCCGACTCAGCAGAGACTGGCAGAGTCACGATATGTTCCATTGTAGCATGTTGTGCTTCCATGTATGCTATCTCTGTAATGGTTAAAGGCACTGAAGGTCCTGATGCAGTAGGAAGGATCCACGAATCAGTCCTAAGACCAACCGTGAAAGTTTCAGTAGAAGTACCTACATCAGAACGCATGAAAAGAACAGGAGAGTCGAAAGTGCCTATTAACGACCCATAAAGCCCTGCTCCTAAACTCTCACTTACTGGGGTAGATTGATCAACTAAAGGAATAGTGGTATCCGATGAAGTATGGTTGTTTTGCCGAGAGAACGAAAGTTGATCGATCGTGACAATCTTGCCTTCGTGAGGGAACATAACAACTCGAAAAATTACCGATGCAATGGCTCGCATGGAATATGTCCAGCTCCTACCTAATAACATATTGTAATCAAGCGAAGCGTCCAGAACTTCAATCTCTATAGCAACTGTCTTACCAGCAAGTGTAATTTCAAATGATGGTAGAACTCCATGTGGACGGAAAGTCCTGCCATCGAAGGTAGTAATCAGCATGTTAGAGGGGGCTAGCTCAGGAGAACCCAAAGCTTTCCAGCAAGAAATGGACATCACGCATGTCGACGCGCCCTCATCTACGACAACCCATCTAATGGTCATAGGACCATGGACCACTTCTATCTGTAGGGAAACGTGGTACGACAACCGATATTTGATATCAGACATATCAAAGCACGCAGTCATGTTGGATGATTCCATACTTCCAATTGCTGCCAGAAGTGCATTTCATTGTAAAGGACAACTTTGCAGAACTTCTAAGGTGGACATGGCACAAGGGGTCTAGGATAAATCTTCAACCACATTGTAGTTGGCAGCAGCCCGTGCGTTGGGATTGTGCAATGCCCGTTTCAAGACGTCTTTCGGGATCTTGGGTTGTGGGTCCACAAGTATGTGGAGAGGAGTGGAAGATTCTGGAATCTCTTTATCTTTGTTCTATGCATCCGAGGTATAATTTCTTGCTCGCATTTGCAAAAGTGCATCCATACTAACCATATCAATGAAATTTTCATCAACTGAAGCATGGGTAGTGCCCCCATCTTTGGAGGTGCCAGAAGCTGAACCCTACCCCTTAGGAAATGGATCTTTAAGTACGACAGGTTTCTTTTCTTGAAGCAGCTTCTGGGATTCTTCGAGTAGAGGGCATTGGTGAGTGAGGTGATCCTGCTTGCAAAGATTACAAGGGAACTTAACCTTCTTCTTTTCTTTGTTACCCTCGTCGACATTCTCTTTATTCTTGGGCTTTTGCTGGTTCCCCTCTCCTTTCTTGCCCTTCTTTTTGTTGTTGGGCTGTCGAGGGCCCTTTTGATTGTTCTGAACCTGGTTCACAGATTTAGAAGTAGAAGGAGAGGTTGTGACGGAGGTTACTTATGCAGTCTATTGTTTGACGGATAAGGCATGAACCTGCTTGGTCAATGCTTCGAAAGCTGCAGAATCTACTGAATCCACTATGCCATTAGCATGTGGTCCAGGTTTAGGTCTACCAAGATCAGTGTTTGATCACGATGCATCTGGTATAATCTCATAAAGTAGCCCAGATTGTGCATAAATAAGGTCTAGCTGCTGGGTCCGTAAAATGGCTTCTTCCTCTGAAGACACTCCAGAAGTAGCTACTTCCTTAGAAATGTAAGGAAGGAGTGATTTCAGGTACCATTCTAAAAGGAATTATGGAGGTATATTGGCTTTAATGAACCTCTTCCATCTTCACCACTCCTGAATGTGATCAGATAAGTGAGTGGCCTTATTCTGTCTAAATGTAGACAAAAGATCTGTCCCAGCATCATACTGAACAGGAAGCTGGAAGTGGTTCAGAAAAATAGTTGCGAGATCCTAAAAATTAAAAAATGTAGCTGCAAGTAACTCAATGTACCATTTGGCTGCAGCACCGGTTAAGGTTCTTTGGAAAAGTCTCAACCTAACGGAATATTCGTTCAACGAGTTCGAAGAACACCATAAATGGAAAGTGGTGACATGATCACCAGGGTCTTCACCGGTTTTGCCTTCGAATTTTGGAATGTCTGAAGGTAACTTGGTAGGAACTGGTGGCCATGTAGCGTTATGGTACACCGGATAATTCGTCAACTTGGAAAGGTATTTCAAATTCAGAGTTGCCAAAAATGGTAAACGAGGTCTACAAGATGTCATTTGATAAGCTGGGGTCATAAATGGGGAACCACCTATAGTTTGACCGATAAACTGTTGGTAGGGGTTGCCCCCAACCATCTGCTAGTAGGGGTTTCCCCCAACCATCTGTTGTTGTGTTAAAGTGTTGTTGAAATTCCCCCATCCAAATGAAAGTGGGTTGGTACTCTGAATGTTTGTCCACTGAGGCTGGGCGTTAGCCCCGCCATATTGTTGATTAAGGATGTTACCCCCTCCTCCATAAAACAAAGAAAAAGGGGTGTTTCTTGCAGGTACATTACTTTGATTCATGTTGTAACCTGCAAAGGTGATAAAACCAGGGGTAGTCGAGGTCGACGACGCAGTCATGGTACTCATGACAGGCATAGTTGTAGAAGCATTCGGCCCTACATTGGGTGTGGAAATCCAAGTACTGGGAATATGGTATGGCTCTTGAGTTGCAGGAGGTGGAACAAGATTCACTGTAATATTGGTTCCAAAGGTGGGTGTAGAGGCGGATGCCAAATTTGTTGAACCCGACATGCCTAAGGTACTGGCATTAAAGCTGAAGGATGGAGTCGAAACAGAAATTGGTTGTGCCGAACTCGGTGTAGCAGTGGAAGAAGGATTTACAGTATTTGTATTCATACCTATTGTGGGAGTCTGTGGAACTCCCTGTTTGCCTCCCGGGTTAGTCATAAAATGCTTAGGTTTGAAAAGATATGCACTATAATCAGGTTGCTGGAAACCAACGGGTATCAACAGCGGATTGTTAAGTCCAGTTAGAGGAGGATTAAAAGGATTATTAAACTCACCAGAAGTGAGATCCTCAATCTCAACTGTATTAAAAGCTTGTTGATCTGGAGTCTCGGGTTGTGGTTCCTCAGGAACCTCTATGTCACCAGTAGTTTCAAAAGGACCACTGGAATCTATCCTCTGTCGTCTTGGTGGCGATAGTGGTTCCACTCTAAGTGGGAGAAGGTTTTGCAACCTTCGAGACCTAAGAAGCTGTTGGTCCTCCACAATTATATATAAAAAATAAAACTAAGTAAAAACTTAGTGGCCACGAAGACTAAGGGGAAAACAACACACCACTAAAAAATACTAAGTATACAAAACAGGAAAACAAGATGCCTTCTCGAGAAGAGTCTGGGATCATGAGGGCCCATAACAGATCAACGAAGGATGAAGAATAGTTACCTGGGGTCCACAATACAATGACTAAGGGTGCAAGCGCTGGAATCACCCAACCGCCCTCCCAAAGACCTGCAAGGGATTTCCTCCCACGTATGTCCTAGGTACAATAGATATACCCTCCGTTGTCACCTGTGTATGATCCTATGGTCAGATACTAAGGCTACCATACATATGAAATATCCCGGGGGGACAGTCGTCAGCCTGATCAAAACGTGTGGGCAGGGTAGCAAAGCCCGAAGTCCGGATGGACCCTTGTACGCGAATCGACCTTGGTTTATGGTCAAAAGGAATATGAGGGAGGTATCCTCAATGATTCCGATCTTCCACGGCCTCGTGCTTAGCTCTGGTTTCAGTAGAGTTTCCCATGAATATTTGATATATATGGTTTTACCTATATGACAGTCGCACTACGATTTTTGAGTAATGAAACAAGCTTCGAGCAGTTTAAGGTGTTTTAAGCTCGAAACTCTAGCCTAGACTTGTTGGTGTCATGTATCCCTAGAAAGAAAATCATTTCTAATTGATTTTATTAAGATTCTTTTTAAGGTTACTTTTTACTCAGTGGGGCAGTGCATTGTTGTGTGGTGTGGTTGCAACAGAAAGTAAAGTGCATGAAATAAACAACTTTCAACAACAAAAAGACTTTTTATTTTTAGTTTAATATTCTTTCCAAAATGAAGAGTAAGCAAACCTAAATAAAGCTTTCTTTTTGTTTTCTTTTCAAATTCTAAACAAAGTAAACTATGCTACTCTGCAAAGATTATAAACCTCACTACTCTAAGCTACCAAACTTATTTTGCTTTTTTTGTTATATATGAACGAAAAAGAACTTGAAAGTGAAAGCAAGTAATACCTACAAAAGATGTGCAAGTATGGAAAAATGACTCTAAAGTTCACAACAATCGAATCAATGACCCGACAAAGACTTGTCCTACAAGTTTTTTCAAAGGAAAAAGCTCTTGAACTTGGAAGCAAAGTGTGAAGAAAAAAAGGAGGAAAGATGCTTAAAACTGGAAATCAAACTTAAAAGAATGCTCGAAATCACCAAACCCTAACAAGAACACTAAGCCAAGTAGTAGGTAGCCAAGCGAACTAAAGACGACCTTACTAACACAATGACTCAAAGGTGAAGCAAACTAAAGTACTTCAAACTCACTTGATACTGGAAATGACAACAAGGTCAAGAAATGTTGGGACTCAAAACTTTGGAAGACACCCCAAAGGCTCCAAAAAATGGGTCAAAACCCTAAATCAAAGGATGAGGCACCCAAAGAGCATACAAGTGTCGGAACAAACTACAAATGCTAAACACAAAGGTTTGTAGTTCAGCAACACACTACTAGGGTATGGATAATCAACTGTGTTCACTAAAGAACAATGCACAGTCTCCAAAAAGAGTCACAAATGAACCAAACACTTCAAAAGTAAACAAGTGACCAAAAGATGACCTAAAGGACTCAAAAGAGGCTAATGAGGCCCAACGAAGGATTATAGACCTCAAAGACCAGTCAAGAAGACCAAAAAAAAAGTTAGAAACCCACCCAAATAGGAAAAAAACTCAACCCTACTTCAAACAGAGAGCTACAGGAATATGCCCTACTGTGTAGTAGGCAAACTAATGCATTTGGGGATGTGTGCACTACTGTGCAGAGGCAAACTGGCGCATATGCGCTACTGTATGTATAGTAGAGTAGCGCATAGGTCTTAAAAAGTTAAAAACTAACTTTGCATAGGTGTAAAAAGACTGAGTCAAACAAAGGGAAGCAGGTAGTGGGAACCTACAGGGCTTCTCAGAAGATTAAAAGGTCTAAGAAGTACTGGAAAGACAACAAGAAGGGTTTCCTAGAGCAGAGAAAACAACCTCCCCAGCGGAGTCGCCAGTCTATTGGCGGGAAATACTACCCTATAGTGAGGAAATAGACACTATCAACTTAAGGGGGTGATAGGTAAACATACTGATTGCATTACAGAAGCATTTATAAAGGGAAATAGATTAGAGACCTTGAGAACATACCTTATGAACGAATTTTGATCCTAGCTTTTGTCCAACCTTGTGCTCGATCCTCCACTCGATCTCCCGTTCGATAAACCTGCAACACAAAGACCTTTCTCAGTGTATCTTGGCCAATATAATAATGATGGAATTGAAAAGTAATTTGAACATCAAGCATTAACCAACATTGATCCAAACAAATACATAGTCCATTAAGCATTTGATTTGGGACGAGAAAGATGTTTCAACCTTTTATTGTCAAAAACATATGAATGTTTCAACATATGAATGTTTCTTCCTCTCATTTCTATGGTAGTCTCCCAACACCTAGTCCTTATTTTGCAGCCCCCAGTAGCCTGTTTCTGCTCAGTTCTATCCCTCCTAGACATTGATGCTTCCTTGTTTATATCACTGGAGAATATGTGCACCTTATTCCACCTATTTAGGAGTTACTTCAATTAGTTAGTTGGTTGATGACTCAGTTCCTTGATTCAGGGGATGATTGATCAGTTAACTAATTGAAGCAATTAGATAGGCACCTACTGAGACTAGTTTGAGCTCCACTGACTACTAATAGCTACTCATGCACCCACATTGGAGTCTCCTTCCCTACATCAGTTCCCATGCAATAAGTTAGACTCGGTTAGACTCATTTGATTGACTAGTTGACCTTTATAACAACTGCCACTGGTTTGGATGATGTCTCCAATGCTATCCAAGCAACACTTTGAGTAGAATTTGAATGACCTTAGTGGAATTCAAATCTCATTGATTGTATTCAGTTATTATTCACATTACAGAGTGCCAACTTACAACTGATGTATGGTACAACAATTCTTCTCTGTTTTTCTGTGTAATGAGTGTTAATTGATTCAGCATTTCTTCTTCTTTTTTTTGCACTACATGAGTGAATTATAGTGAGGTATGCTACTGCTGAGTGATCCTAATCCTAAAACATCACACCAAAAAACCAAGGGCATTAATTCAATGTGACATTCGCAATTTGAATATATATGTATAAATTCAACATGTACAGTATGAAAGTATGCAAACTTAGATTACCTCTAACTTCACCAATGCAATTTTTTTTCTTTCCTTCATAATATCTACTTGATATGTTATGTACTTGAAGATATTCATTTCTACTAGCTTCCTCCCAAATTTGTGCTCCTCGATTTCATGGATGCAGCGGCTCAATAATGCAAATACACTACACCTGGAACATGTCCCATATAAGCATGATCTTTTATAATATTTTTGTCCTTCAGGTCTTGGACACATTATGCTATTTATAAATTCTCTGGATGCATTTGGTGGTTCTAACTATGGGAAGTCCTGCACAATGTTATTATGCAAATCATAAAATATATGTCTATATGTATCATAATAGTACTCAAATTCTACATGGTATCTACAGCAACATGTGTTGCGATCAATGCAAATTCTAGCATACCAGGGTTTGCATTTTTCAAAGGACCTTTGGCCCAAGTTCAATTGTATGTGCTCATTCTTGAACCTCTCACAGAGTTCTATTTGTGTCGTTTCAAGGAAGTGCTTGACATGGGATTCACACCCCTTAACAACGTTTCTAAACTTTAATAGATCTCTTTGATTTGATGATAGTCTACTGTTATCATGCCAAAAAATTTGTACTAGTTCTTTAACAACATCAATAAGCTTCATGTCTGAATGAGGTAACCTACCAACAAAGTCCCATAAATATTTTTGTCCTGGGGTCTCAAGTTTTTCTCTAATCGAAGAATACTTTTGAAGAGTCTTTATATCTACTTTAAATATTTTACATTTGTGTGATAATAGGAGACATTGCCTTGTGGATCTGTCTACAATCGATTCTGACAGTACATGGTGGGACGCATAAAAATATTTTGTATGAGAAGTTTTTCCAATCAAATTAAATGTAGACTGTAGATTTCTAACAACATTATTCTTTTCCTCTGAACTTCTAACTACCTTTATGCCCAAAATTCTCTTAACATGAGCTAGACAATGTGATTTTAACAAATCTAGAAACAATTGAAATTTTGCTGCATCGATTTTGGATTCAAAAAATTCTTTGATTATCCTGTTACAATGGAAATCAATAGTGTGTTTGGTAAAATTACCTTCAAGTCCTGAAAATGAACTTTCATCCACATGAATATGTCTTGGATTTCTTCGTCATCCACTTGATAGTCGAGGCAAGGGAGTCAGAAAGGAAGTATGAGTCTCATCACCGATTTGTTGTGGCCCTTCGTTCACAATTTGGTCCTACAAGGGAGTTTTTTCGACATGTGTGTGCTCTTCTTGGGGAGGTTTCCAATTAAAAACTTGTTCAACATACATCCCTTCATTCTTGGCATCAACCAAGATTTGATTAACGTCAACCACTTCGTCATTTCTTGTTGATGGATATAAGGAACTAACATTTTGATGTCTACGGTTTTCCATGTACAACTTGGCATTTTCTCTTATCTCATGGGCGTTTTCAGGGGGCGGCTCCTTCCTTCTAGACTTTCTTTTATTATTATGTCTATTTCCCATCTTTAATATGTTTTTTAACAAAAGAAAAATATCACCCTTGCAAGAATAGTTAACAAATAAGATATTAAAACGCGATGTGCATGATTATTAAAACTTGATGTAGCAATTGATTATGTACAACAATATCTAGTGAGAATGTTTTCATATAATATTAAAATCTATTGAGAATGCCCTAGATATAACATAAACATCACCTTTAGGAACTCAATTTGAGATGTTTTCTTGTCATCTTGAAAAAATGTACAATGAGCCTCTTTTTGGTAGCTTGGCACTTGGAACATGGTTTTTTGACAATAGTTTGTGCTAGTAGATGGTATTGGATGGTGGTGTGGGATGTTAGTAGGAGCACATTTCCTACTAAAGGAGAAGCTCCTACTCAATTCATTTTCATGTTTTGGAAGAGAGAAAATAGCCCCAAAAGATTAAGAGTTTGATTCTTTAGGTGTTTGTGTGAGTTGTTGTAGTGAAATCATGAGGAATTCAACAAATGTTTGTGTACTGGATGGAGTTATGTGAATGTGAAAGGTTATTGGTGGTGATGCAAGTATTTTTTTTTATTATCTTTATGAAAGGTTGAAATAATTTCTTAGTGCATGTTGTAGTTTTTTGTGGTAAGATGTTTTTATTTTCTATGTTCAATATTAAGAAGACTAAAATACATTTATCATACAATTCATGAGGAAAAACTAAAATAGATACAATTCAAACAAAGTGAATGAAGACTAAAATACATTTCACAAGAATAAATTGTCACCATACCTCAAGGATTATGATTGCTATTTGCTTGAAATGTAAAATTCTCTTTTGATGTATCCACTATATCTAATAAGAGTTCAAGTGTGTCCAAGTAGCATGAGAATTAAATCCAAGGAGCCAAATAGAGTCCAACTGTTGTGTATTCAATCCAAGGAGCCAAATAGATCCCAACTGGTGTGTATTCAATCCGAAGAGACAAATATAGTCCAACTGGTGTGTATCCAATACAAATTGTCAAAGAAACAACAAAAGGTGTGTGAATTCAATCCAAAATGCAAGTGATTATCGAACTATGCGTGAAAACAATGAAAAATATGTGATACATGAGAGAAAAAATGCGGGATAAGAGCGCGAGTTATTTTCTAAATTTTATGTTCAGCAGAAGCACGCACGCGCTAGGAGCGCGTGCGCACTAGAAGCGTGTGCGTTCTCCTAGTGCGTGCACGCCCATGCTGAATGTTGCATAGTTCGGTGGGTAATGTTTACTTCATTTATTTCCCAATAAATCTATATGTGTCGGTTTATTCCCAGAGCCCCTCCCCCATAAAGGCCTTAAGGCCCTCTTCTAAACCATAATCCCTAAGTGCATAAGTGCTTCTAGGTGTTTAGGGATTTTGGGGTTAGGGTTATAAGGATTGTAGGTTAAGAGTTAAAGGTTATAGGGATTGTAGGTAAGTTATGGGGTTAAAGGTTATATAAAAATAAAAATCTACCAATATTAAAATGTGAATTATGATTGGTTAAAATTATACGAGATATGAAAAATTGAATGTACAAATTATCATGGAAATTTAACACATAAATAAACCAAGATAACTTGACATACATATTCAAAAGTTGATTTTATATCAAGCACACAACCTAACCAATATGAATCTTTATACCCACATATCTTAGGGTCTTTGCTTCTACTACACCACCCCTATTCATCCAATTACTTATTAATTATAATGTACCATGCCTTGGGTGCCTTCTTTAGGCCATATATAACCTTCTTCAGTGTGCAAACAAGATGCTCCTACCTTGGAACTTGAAAAACTTGTGGTTGATATGTCTAAACTTGTTCCTCCAAATCTACATTGAAGAAGGAATTTTCCATATCCATTTGTTCGACATTCCAACTAAATTATGCTATTGTGGATATAATTAATCAAATTATGCTCATATTTTACATAGGAGAAATTAAGGTCTCTTCATAGTCGATGCCCTCTCACTTAGAGAACCCTTTTGCAACCAATTGTGCCTTATGCTTGTCAAGTGTGCCATTTTATTTTTGCTTGACTTTGTAAACCCATTTGCAACCAATGGGTCTCTTACCTAGTGGAAGCTCTATGAGATTTCGAGTTTGATTTTTCATTTGAATCTCATGTTTGGTTTCCATGGACTTCCATTCATTTTTCCCTATTCCCTCCTCAAACACCTATGGCTCATTAAATCCCTGAACATTGGCCATGAACAACAATTTTTTTTTTTTTTTAAGTTTTCTCTTGCCCCTTGATGATATTCCCTTAATCATTTCTCCCACCCGAATATCCATAATGACTTGTTGAGCCACCACTATGGCCTCTTCTTGGGGCCCTCCTCATCGTAGTCAGTATTGTCACCATGACTTTTTTTACCTCTACCTGTTTCATACGAATGCTAATTTGCATTGTCTGCATCAAAAATTATCGTAGACTTCACATCCTCAAAATATTTCCCCATTTTGGGCGGAGCTTCTTGAATCTTGACACTTGTATCCTTCACCACAACTGGTTTCTCCATGGAAATTTTGAAATCTAAAGAACCTTTGAAAGGTTGAACTTCTTCATCAACTATGGTATATCTATTGAATATCAACTGATTGGTGTTAACATAAACCATCCTAAGATTTATATATGTCGTTGTACCCTATGATCATCAATTTCTCTCTCTTAGGGTCTAACTTGGTTCTTTTCTCATCTAGAATCTAGGCATGGAAAATATAAATAAATACCCTAGGATGAATGACTTTAGGCTTCCTCCTAGACCATGCTTACTTGTGGTGTTCTGCTTCACTACAATCCTTAGAGATCTATTTAATAGATATAATATTGTAAACAATTCCTCATCCCAAAACCTATTTGGAACAGACATGTTCTCTGTCTTACACATGGGAATCTATTTAATAGCATGGTTCCACCTCTCAACCACACCATTCTATTATGGAGTGTAAGGTGTAGTGAACTGTATTTTTGTTTGATGCTTATTGCAAGTGTTATTGAATTATTTGGAACAAAATTCTTTGTTATCATCAGACACGAGTGTTAAGGTGACATCCTAACTCTTTTTTATTGAAACTTTTGAAATTCATTAAACACTTTATCTTTCAATTTCATAAAATACACCCACATTTTCCTATTGTAGTCCTCAACAAAAATAAGGAAATACATGCACATTTTCCTACTATAGTCGTCAATAAAAAGAAAGAAATATTGAACACTAGTGTTGGATTTATGTTCATTGGTCCACAAATGTTTACATAAACCAATTAAATGACTGTGTTTTCTTCCCAGACTTGTCCTTCCTCAAATGGTGCTCTATGTTTCTTTCTCGTCTAACAAGATCCAAAAACACCCTATATTTGTGCTTGGATATACTTGTGCTTACCATTGCATGCTCTGTGACTTGTCCAAAGTTGAATAGTCTAAACAATCCATGATTGTCCACACAAAGAGCTATAGTCTTGTTGGTATCCTTGTCAACTAAGTAGAATTTATGTTTCCTAAAGTTCACATCTAGATGGGGTTGACACCTTATAGTCTGAATTATCAAGGGTAGAATAATCTACATGCCTAATACATAATACACATTGAGGAAAATCAAGTTCCCCGTGACCCACCCTTAGTGCTCATAACCTTCTAATAGTGAGATATCACCACTCATATGCCAAATGTCCTACATATATGTCATTTGTGGTAGTTAAAGGGATTATTAGTTTCCTTTGAGCTTGAAAATTTATATTTTAGGCCTAATTTCAATGTCTCATTCCTTTACATTGGTTTATAGCTCAATACCTATACATAGTTCTCAAGCAAATATGATCATTTGAAGCTTAAGTATCTTCTTGCAATGTCATATGTGTTTATTGCACCGAGAGTAGTGTGGTGGTTACAACTTAGTATGGGGGGGATGTGTAATGTAAAGTAGCGTAACGACATCACATTATGTACCCAAAAGAAAAAGTAATTAAAAAAAGTTATGTCGGCTCATAAAATAAAAATTGAAAACCAATTCAAAAATCCATATCCTCTCATAAAACAAAATTTTAAAACCAGATAAAAACTCGTTAAAAAAATAAGACCTCAAGAAATAGGATGCCTATCAGTGCTTGATAGATACGCGTTTAGGATGGATCTATACTGGTTCAAGAAAATAATCATATGCTAATGATACCATGATGGCATAGTCATCATCAATGGGCTAATGATACCCTCAAAATGGTATATGTTCTTGGTGGAGGAAACCTTGTTATCCCTAAATGGATGTAACATTCCTTTACATCCCTAGCTTCAAGTCTCCTCCCATGACCATGTCCAAACCCCCAATTCCAAAGACTTGGATACATAGTGCCATGGAATCATGGATATCCCTGCAAAGTCATACATGGTGCTTTGAGACATTTTTCATGAATTTGGATGCCTCAATGGTTTCTTTAGGGCCAAATGCATGGTATTTTTCCCTCAAATGTCATTCCCAAGGCCTTGAGACACATACATATTTCTCCAAGCCACCTAATTGCACCAATATCCCTAATCATAAGCCATTGGCACACTCAAGAATCCATGTGTGGTTGGTTGAGGAAACCTTCTTAGTCTTTGATGGCTAGAATACTTCTTCAAGGACCAAGGTTTTGGTATCCTCCACTAAGCATGTCCAAGGCCCCAAGGCCCCATAAATATAGAGCATCATGAATACCATTGACAAAGTCATGTGTGTTTTGCTTTGAAGCATTTTTCATGGATGTAGATGCCTCAATGCTTTCTTTAAGGATAAAGTCAAAGTAGTCTTCCGTAGAGCATCATCCTAAAGGACCCGAAACATGTACATACTACTTAAAATTACCGAATGGAACTAATATCCTCAATCATAGAGTAATGATACCCTCAAGATGTCATGCATGGTTGGTGGATGAAATATTATTATCCTTGGATGGATAGAAGATTCATTTAGGTCCATAGGATCAACTCTCCTCCCTTGACTATGTCCAAGGTCCTAAGGCCCTAAGACATAGATACATATTTCCACATATATCCCTATGAGATAATGCATGGTTCCTCGAGGAATTTCTCATGGCTTTGGATGTCTCAATGGTTTATTTAGGGCCATATGCATGGTATTATTCCCCGGAAAACCATTTCCAAGGCCCTAAGACATGTAGATACTAAGTTCAAAACCATATAATGGCACTTCCATCCTCAATCAAAGGACAATGATACCTCAAGAGGCCATGTGTAGTTGGTGGAGGTAACCTTCTTATCCCTAGATGGATATAAGATTCCTTTAAGGCCAAAGTCTTATCTCTCCTCCCTTGACCATGTCCAATGCCCTAAGTCCCCAAGACTTGGATACATATCACAATGGATACCCCTGTAAAGTCTTTTTTGGTGCTTTTAGACATTGTTCATGGCATTGGATGTCTAAATGGTTTATTTATGGCCAAAGGCACGATATTCTTCCATAAAACATCATTCCAAAAGCCTTGACCAGGCACATACATATTGCTCGAAACCACTTCATGGTATCAACATCCTTAATCATAAGCCAATGATAGCATTAAGATGTCATGTGTGGTTAGTGGAGGAAATCATCATAGCTCTTTCTAGATAGAATATTACTTTAGGGCCCAATTTTCATCTCTCTCTCTCTCTCTCTCTCTCTGACTATCTCTCTAAACTGGCTATGGGTTATAGGTTTTAAGGGTTGGGTGTTTGATGATAGAGTTTAGGGTTGATGAGAATTAGAGGTTATAAGGGTTAGGAGTTAATTTATATTTGACTAGACACTTTAGAGGTTAGAATTACGTGGTTAGGATTATAGGGGTTAAGGGATATATATCATTATGTGTAAATATTTAGGAGTTTTAGGGGCTATACTAGTTTAGGATTATAGTGGGCCAAGAGTTATGGTGGCTAGTTGTACTAGGGACTAGGGATTGCAGTGGCCAGGGACTAATGGTCAAGGGTTTGGGGATTGATATATAGGGGTCATGGATTTATGGTTACAAGGATGAAGATTTATATGTACATGAGGATAATGCGAGTTAGTGATTTTGTGAAATAATATATCTCCTAACCCTTGTGGTGAATGATAGAAGAGAGAGATGAGGGAGGGAGGAGGGATTGGGTAGAGTGGAAGAGAGTGGGGGGATTGGGTGGATAGGAAGAGAGGGGGGTGGGGTTATAGAGAGGGAGGGGGGGTTTAGGGAGAGACAAAAAAATTAAGGTGTGATAAAGAATGCGTGCGCACACAGCGCACCTCTATGTGTGCACAGAAACTATGCGTGCGCGCAACTACACGTGTACGCCTCTACGCATGCACGCAAATACACGTGCATGCCTCTATGCATGCGCGCAACTATGCGTGCGTGCAAATGCACACACGTGCGTTTGGATTCAAATTTTTTTTGGTGCCATTGCAGGTTTGGTATTAGCTTCAGATTGCCAAACCTTGAGGCTTGGTCTGATTTATGGAATAACACACCAATTTTTGTAACTTCATGTTTTTCACACTTAGTTCCGCATATGCTCCACTTGTGCACTACTGATGAAATTGCACACTTGTCGAGCTCTGTGTGCATATTCTAACTATATATTTTTTGAATAGATCTGTTATTGTTTTCTATTTTTAATTCATTTTTAATTACACTCATGTCAAATTTGTAAAAAGCATAGGTCATTTATTTGGACTATAACTATTCATTGACTTACATATTTCGAGAACGGAAAAGAACTCGCACAAGAGTACAAGAATACCTACAAGATAAAAAAAAAAATTTATTATGTTCAGACCATGATATGGTGGACCAACACTCGACCATGTCGTTTTAAGGCTTCACTGACTTTCATAATTTAAAAAATATATATATAATTAACTTTTAAAATTTTGGAAAAATAGCCTTGCACAAGATTCGTCTGTTGCCTACGCCTCTAAATATTTTTTCCTCATAAATTGACAATTTACAAAACAAACCAGTGGACCAACACAAACATATGCATTATGTTTTAAGGAAAAAATAACGTACCATTCTTAAAATAATGACATTTTAGGGTGTTTATACAACTTTTCCATAAATAAAGTTATATATTCCGGAAGGTGATCCGTTTTTCTACGTTTCATCTTTTTACACCTAATTCTAAAAAATTTTGTAGGTACCTCTAATAATTCATTTTAATGATAATATTTTTGTTCTTCTAGCATGCCATTGCAACTAATGTGTCATAAGTGGGTATCATTACCTTGCACCAGCCCCTAAATCACCACTAGTTGACAAAAATATGCATGAGGCATGGAATGCTAGAAACCTTTCTCTTAAAAAGATCAAATTTTTTCCTTGAGATGATTATTTGCATGTTACAAAGGAAAAAGGGAGTAAGTTGGGTAATAAAGATGAAAACTGTATCTTTATTGGTTACAAATATGATATAAAATATTATAAATTTGGAATTTTCTAACTTAGAATATTGTTTAGAGTTGAGATGTTGTATTTAGAGAGGTTAAATCTTTCCCAAAGAGGAATTCCAACCAGGGAAAGAAGAACAAAAAATAATAAAGTTTGAGTTGGAGGGTAAAGACTTTGATTCAACAAAAGAAGATAAACTAGAAGAGGAAGAACCTCATACTCTAGCCTTAACGATATATATTTGAGAGAGAATGCAAAAAAAAAGGTATAATCTACCTAGTCTTTGTTCTATTTTTGTTCTATCTATTAATGATGACGGTCTTGAAATTGTTAGGGAGGTATTATATTTAGAGGATATTAAACTGTAGAAGAGGGCCATGGTTGAAGAAATGGATGTCTTGGATAAAATGAGACTCAAGGGATCTAGTTGAATTGTCGACTAAAAGAAAATATAATCATAACAAATTTCCGTTGAAAAAGAAATCCAATTCATAAGCTAAGGTGTATAAGTATAAATATCCCCAAGTAGAAAAGGAATATTCCAAAGTGGAGGAAATTGATTTTGTTAATATATTTAATGCTACTACTAAATTTTCTATGATATTTTTTTTGCATATTGCTACTACTTTTGATCTTGGAGTAGAGAAGATGGATGTGAAGACAATATTCTTACATCGTGATCTGGAAGAAGAAATCAACATGAAACAACGTTTTTTTTTTGTAGTGAAGGGAAATGATGATTTGGGTTGCAAGTTGTAGATGTTCATTTATGGACTAAAACAATTACCAAAAATGCGGTGTCAAAAGTTTGATACTTATATATTGGGACTTGGTTTCTCGAGAATAAATGTTTTGAAGTGTGCATATTCCAAGTAGGTCATTGACCATTTTATTTATATGGCTTTGTATGTTGATGATATGTTGTTGATTGAAAACAATAAGGAAATCATCTAGAGGATGTCAAAGCTTAGTTCTATTATAAGTTTGATATGAAAGATATTGGTGTTGCAAATTTTATTTTAGGTAGGGAAATTAAAGAGATCTAGCAAATATGTTTAGAATGAAAGGAAATATGTTTAGAAAATATTGTAGAGTTTTAATATGCAAGAATGCAAATCCAAAAAGGTCCATATGCTTGTAGGTACAAAGTTATTTGTATATCATAGTCCCAAGATCCTCAAGAAGAGTTTGAAGAAATGTCTGGTGTTACCTATGATAATGATGTTAGAAATTTTATGCATGATATGGTTTGTATGAGGCCATAAATTACACATGTAGTGGGATTTTTGAGCAAATATATATGTCAAAACTAGGGAAGGAATATTGGACAACTGTAAAGAGGGCCTTTGGATATTTGCATTGCACTTTAGATTATCCAATGATGTTACAAAGACTTGGACATGAAAGCGATATATATATATATATGGATTTGTTGATGCATCCTAAGCTATACATATTGACCGCAAAAGATCCACAAGAGTAAATACATGAATATGGGTAACACTTTTTAGTGAAATATGGAGATTAAAATTTGACATTTTACATATAATGTGCGATAAACAAAAAAAACAATTTGCTGGGAATTGTGTTTCCTTTCCAAAAACATTTTTTTAAGTTTTATTAATGTTATTTAATGTGAAATGTTTGTCCCGACAATTACTTGGAAAAGTTAACAATATTATTGACTTTTGTTGTTGTAAACTAATTTATTGTTCATTGTAAAAATTTAAAAAACAAATTGTATGAGAATGATCTACCTAGAACGTAGTAGATCCCAATAAATTAATATTTGAATCATATTTTATCCACATTTTTGTTCTCATCATTTTTTTTTCTATTGTTTACATGATTTGAAAAACCAAAAATACATTTTTGAAAATAAAACAGCTACAAAGTTTTCATGTATTTTTATAATGGTGTAGTCTAAATATTCTACATTTTCAACCTTTTAGGAGTATATTTTTTTGTCTTGTTTTGTTCATACTCCATTGGAAATCTGTAAAAAATCTTAGAATCACATATATTAGCTATGGAAATTGCATAATCTAGGCCTCATGGGGGTATTTGAGGGTGCTAAATCTATTTATGGATTCAAAAACACAATTTGAACACTTCCAAATTTGGATTTTAACAAAACAATTTACTAGATTTTGACCAAAACCCATTGGAAAGTCCAAAATATAGAATAAATAGACTGCTCCTTTTTATAATTTTATGGTTGGGTAGCTTTTAATATTATTGATTTTTCTATGAGCACCTTTGGAACTATAACTTTTTGAAGTATAATTTTAAAATAAAATAAAGTAAGCATATAATATGAAATCAAAAGTGTGAAAATAATATGTGATTGGATAGAGGATTCACTGAGAAATCCAATGGCATCAACTCTGCCACCTAACATGAATGAGATGGATAGGTGTCACACCCTATATTTTTTAGCTTAAAAAATTCATTTAGTAAGGGGCTAGATTTCAAGATTTTAAATCCTCAATCAAGCAATCTAACAAAATCAACAGTTTTAAGCAGATTGCTAGAGGGATAAACACAAATTTTCAAATATATTTAACCCTTGATGAAGGTTTTTGTGGATTAAAAACTATCTCAACCAATATATTGCTCCAAAACAAAAAAAAACAAATAAAAGTATTCTTTAATCCAAAAAACGATTCATATATATATTTTAAAAAATGACCTCGATCAAGCTGTATATCTTGATTGAGATGTAGAGATCAATCAAGGGTTTACTTAACCCAATCTTGCACCCTCATCAAGGGTTTAATGACTTCATCAATAAACCTCGATTAAGGGTTCATTTAAGCAATTGATCGAGGTCTTAATAGCTCGATGTAGGGATTAAAACTACCTCAATAGATTGTATGATAACAAAATATCTCTCTCCCTTGTCAAAAGGTGTTACCCAAATTCAAGGATTCACCAACAAGTGGTTATGTATTTAAACTATTTGGTGGAGCAATCAATTGGATATGTAAGATGCAGATTATAGTTGCATAGTCAACTCCTAAGTTGAGTATACGGCAACAATTGATGGAAATAAGGGATTTATATGGTTGAAAAGGTTATGTTTATCTATTTTGGCTGTTGTTGTTGTTGTTGTTCTAGAAATTAGTGAGGATAGGTTGTGGAAACTCAAATGCAATTTTCTTTTACAAAGAACTATGATTACCATTCCAAAAAAAATCATATTGATGCACACAATACAATTTTATTAGAGACATGATTGAAAAGAATCAAAGGGTTTCTAGAAAGGTCAATACCTTGAAGAATGTTACAGATTCATTAACAAATTCTATTAGTAATGAAAAGTTCTCTTTGTGTAGAGATTCAATGGGCATGGTTCCCCTAATATCTAACCATAAGAATACCTCCCCTTCCTCAATGATTTCATGCAAAGTATTCAACAAGTTCTAGGAGAATGTTGGGTATGTGTTATATTCTTTGTAGGAATATTTAGTCACATCCCAATGGAGGTTCAACAAGGGATGCAACCCTTAGATAGGGAGGCATGGGGGGGCAAATTTCCATCCATTCATGGGTTTAGGGTGAAATCCCTTAAGGAAAAAATTTATGGTATATTATATAGTAGTTCATCCAATGGTTTCAACCCATTGTAAGCTAATTTCAATTGAGGATATATGGTTGTAATCTAATTTGGGTGAACAAATTAGGGTTTTGGATCATATGAATATAGTAATGTATACAATGAAGACAATATAATGATATAAAGAGGGGAGTGACTCTTTGTTAGGACAATTTTCTAAGTTAAAGGTTTCCAGGGTAAATCTTTATGTACTCTATGTGTATGTGTGCCATGTTGTTATTTCTTATGTTTTAAATTTTGTTGGTATTTATTTTCATGCATAGGTTTATCAAACTCTTCAATAACCCAAGTGGGATATAGGTGCCATTAGTATATTTTGTGCAATGAAAATGGGTCTTAAGGCATAAGCATGGACATGGGGGAAAACAAGGAGTTTAATCCTAAATCAACATTTTCTAGCTTAAGAACCATGCTTAAGGGAAGAAAACACTTGGCCTTAGGATCTAAACATAGCTTATTGGGCTCAATTTCCATGAACAACACCTACAAACGATAAAACAAGTATACTTTAGGGGTGTTTGTCATTAAAGTTGGATATGGACAAGTTAAGAAAGGTTTTCTCTTATCCCTCATCCTTTTTTCCATAAACATGTTCAGAAGAAGCAAGTTGTGTCTGTAGAACTCTAGTTGGTACAATCATCATTCTTCTTCCTTCAATGATGATATTGTACTTATAGTGACAATTCTTTATGATCTCTACATGGAACTAAAATTCTTAAATATTTTTACTCTAGTATAGGTATGATTGTTAAAACTAATAGAAACAAGATTATGATAATCAAATCCAAAAATATCACTTATGCAAATTATGTGTATGATAACAACAACTTGGAGGAAGTGACTTCATACAAATATCACTATCTTCTTCATAAACATAATTTGAACTATAACATTAAAAAAAATATAAATGGAGGGTGGAAAGTTTATTATGGACTTGAAAACAATGATAAATCAATTAACCTTTGGCTCTTATATACGAATAAACTCTTCTATGGGAGTCTCATCATTATTGGTATATTATATGGTGTGAAGTTTGGGGTTGAAACATCTCCAAAGAATCATGGAGAAAGTTAGATAAATTCCAAAAAAGTTTTATAACTTATAATCCCTAAATTAAAGGCAATACACCCTATCATATTATCCTCATAGAAGCAAAACTCGATCAAAATCACTTACGGTTCAAGCAAGTTTGGCATACAAATGTCAAATATTTGCTAAATAGATGGGGAATCAAGGAAGAGGTCACTCTATAGAATAATAACAATCTAAATTTAAGGAAAAATGTGTGGTGCAAAAAAGAATTAGAGGATAACAGAAAATTAAGATACTATAAGGAGATCATTAACCATAATTTAACTAGTGTAAAGTGACACATGTGATATACTAAGAGTATTGATGATGTGAACACTTTCTCTTAGAATGTTATACATACACCCACATTAGTTGCAATTCCAATCCTTCTCTTAAAGTTTTTAGAGGACATAATTCTTTTTAAAGAAAACCATTTAATTACCAAAATTTCTTTAGATACATATTAATAACCATCATTATTCTTAGTCTACATGTTGAGAGATATACAACACCTGCATGCACTATGCCACTCGACACCTGGTAGAACACAACCACTCGTGATGCATGCACTATGCCAATTGCCGAGTCTCCTTACTTTTCTATGTTTGTTTTAAGATCTAATAGCCTTCACCTTCCCCTTATTAATAGCGAGGTTAGTGCAAGTTGAATGAATTGTTGACCTCATTGCTTGCTCATCAGATATGGCTTAAATGCACAATTGATTCCAGATTGTCCACCATTGAACAGTTCTCACACTATGCAACACTCGAAGCCAAAGAAATTTCATTAACTCATGTAGATGGATTCTACCATTATTGTTGGGTTCGTTAAGGCTTGATTACTATCTATGGACTTGTCCACAAGCTGAAGTCACTGTTTCCGCTAGAGCTCAAAAACCCATATCTCAAAAGGCACACATGGTTTCCTCTTTTCTTCATCTGCATTTTCATGACTGCTTTGTTAATGTAAGTAACCAATGTCTGATTCTAGTAACCAATGTCTGAAGAATCGTGTTTCAATTTTGCTTTCTGAATTCACCCTTCTACATATTAAATGTTCAAATTAAAGGTGTTAATAGATGATAACTCCATAGGATTTGATATACACCTCTCCTTCCTAGACATTTTTGAACATGGTGTTGTTGTTATGCTTGTTTCTAGGTTGGCATTTATATACAGTTACCTTTATCATCTATGTAGTGTTTGGTATTTCTCGAGGAAATTTCTTGGTAACCATCATGTCGGGCTTATATATCTCATATTGATATATATTTATATATCAAAGTCACTCCATCAAAATAGAGGTTGCAGGTTCCCTCGTTTTGGGCCAAATTTCTTTGCATCATCACGTTGGGCTTGCTCCTTCACATATGGGTTTTGTTTAATATATACTTTTATGCAACTAACTTCATGGGTCTTGTTAAACTTACGATCCAACAAATGTCCATAGATTTTAGGAGAATCAAGACAACAATAAAATTTGAAACGATATCTCAGTCTATTATGACGTGTTATAGGTCAATTCTGCATTTCTCTGTCCGTGATCACATTGCTCTGTCGATCACACAAAAGGACACAATGGATTGAAGAGCTAGGTTGAGCTAGATGCCTTACTAATGGAAGTATACTCTTCAACTGAGAATATGACTGTTTCTCCTGATTTCACCACATGTGCACTACTCTTGCTATAGTAAACCAATGCACACCTCAAAAGATGCGCTGCTTTGCTCAAGGAAAACCAGTGCATACCTTCAAAAAAGTTGCAAACGCTTGTTGCAAAGCACAAAAGTTGCTCTATGTGCGCTACTCTTGTTGTATGAAACCAGTGCACATCTTAAGACGAAGTCAAAAAATATATTAAGATTACGAATTGGGATTAGTTGAAGTTGGTTTTGCAACTTCCCCAACCTACCAATTCAACCACCTCTCAAATCCAACTGCCTACCTTGTCCCATAAATACAAGGAGGATCCATGAGAGAGGGACCTAGAAGAAAGGCTTTAGGTGCTGTTACGCTGGAAGAATTCCCAAGTCATTGTGAAGAGCAGGAGTCGAGGACTCGGTTGCAGAAGCATCTTGAACGATCAGGTATATTTGTATTGATTCATGTATCTTTGACAATAAAAAGGTGGAAATACCCTTCCTGTCCCAAATCGAATGTCTATTAGATTGTATGTTCATTTGGTGTAGTATCTGATTGTAGTTGATGTTTAACTGCTTTCAATTTCATCATAATTATTGAATTAAAGATACGTTGAGGAAGGTTTCCTTTGTGTTGAAGGTTCATCATAGCGGAAGATCAAGCGAAAGACCAAGCGAAAGACCAAGCAAAAGCTAGGACCAACCGTCGATAAAAGGTACATCTTTCAATATCTTGATCTCTTTCATTTGTAGGAACTAAATGCAATGCAATGAATGTATTTACCTATCACTCAGCCCAAGTTGGTAGTGTCTCTCCTCACTATAAGGTATAAATCCTGCACAACAGACTAGCGACTCCGTTGGGGACTAACTGTGTGTTTTTCTGCTCTAGGAGATCTAGTTAGGTTTTTCTTTCGGTCTTTTTCAATCTATTTGTTCTTTGAGAGGTCTTATAGGTCATTATTACCTGTTCTTTCTTGCTTGACTCATCTCAGTCCACTACTGCAAATCTTTTTTGTGTCCTTCTGAGACATGTGCGTTGTTTTACCCTACTTACAGTGGTGCATTTTACCTGATGAGCACTGGTTTGTACACTGAACAGTAGCACATCTTTCCTAGTGTGCACTGGTTTCTACACTGCACAGTAGTGCATTTTCCTATAGATTCTAGTTTTTTGTTAGGGTTTGATTTCCAGTGGTTTGGTTTCACTTCCAACCTTTTTCTTTGCTTCCCTAACTGACCCCTGAGAGTGTTATGTCTCTTTTGAGTCTTGCTTGCCTCTCTGAAGTCCTTTAGTTTGTCATTGTGTGCTTGAGTACTTGTTTAAAGTGTCTTCACTACTTTCTAACCCTTTTTGAAGTTTGTACACTACTCTCTTTTAGACATAGCTGCACACTTTTTCCCTAGTTGCTTGTTGCAGTCATACAAACCTACGTTCTTAACGTTTGTTGTTTGTGGCAACAATAGCACACTTTCACTGAGTCTTATCCTTTCCATTAGGGTTTGACCCCAAGTTTGAGTCCTTAGGGTGCTTTTGAAAGGTTGCTTGGTTTAGATACTTTCTGATTATCTCTTCAGTTCAGTCCAAGTGAGTCAAAGCTTTCTAGTTAGCCTTCTTTTGAGTTCGTGTGTTAGTAGGGTCACTTTTTGGTTCTCTCGCCTACTCCTTGTTGGGTGGAAATATTGTTGTTTAATTTCGTTGTAGTATTTTCCCAACCATTTAATTTATCAATCCGAGGAGTTCATAGACTTACGAAGCACATGCAAAGTATATGCAGGACTGAAGTGGAATTAAACTAATCTAACCCTCCTTGATAATTGCTAATCTAATCCCCCCTTAAGCTGAAACACACAACTGAAAGTAAATTGCATGGAAATAAACTAACTACGACTGAAAGTAAATTGCATGAAAATAAACTTAACTAAGAAAGAAGGAAATTGGAAAGACAACATGTGAAGAGCAACAAGACAATACGTGTGAACTCACATTAACATCAATATTAAATTACATCACAAGCATCAAATTACAAATAATGAAAGCATCAAAACTAAGACTATGAATCAAAGGTAAGAATCCCCTTCTCCAATCTACAAAGTCAAGACTAACTTCTACAATCTAAAAACTACCTCCCCATATGAAGAGAGAACACTCTCTTTTATACATGAGAGCTTTGAAAATAAGATGAGCATCTCATAATTACAAATCCACTATTCTCTCAACCAATATCCCATTATTACAAAATATGATCCCTTCAAATCCTCCACACATCTCTCACAAATCTTGGATAAGATATGCCATCCAAATCTCCATGATCTTCTCCTTAGAATAATCTTTGAATAATTATCTCCTTGAAATGGTGGAGGAGATATTAGAGAAGTCCTTTGAATTAATCCTTCACATATTCCTACACATTACAAAGCTCATCCATACATGAGATATTAATGAAAAAGCATGTTAATTTCTAATATTTAATCATAATTTCACTTATTAATACTAAAATGAATAAAGTGGAAATAATAAGGTGAAACCCAAATATATGTATGAAAATGGTATAAGAAAGGTTAATGGGACAATGAAATGTGAGGAATAGTGAAAGGTAAAGTGGATGAAAATATGACATTTCTGAGTCCCAACATACTCCCCAACTGAACTTGTTGCATGTCCTTATGCAACCGTGCATGGATATGCTTAAGAACTTTTGGCATCTGAACTTTGGCTTTGATTGATGATGTCTTTTTAATAATGAATGTTTCTAGGATGTGAATCACATGAGTAACAGCTGGAATTTTCTTATGGTTGGTTCTTGTGTGACAACCATGAATGCAAGGAGCACCAGCTGATATTTTCTTATGAATGCAAGAAAAGGAGTAACAACTGACATTTTCTTATGAGTGAAAGAAATGGAGTAACGGATGACATTTTCTTTCTTTTAATTTTACATACCAAAGTAAAATGCAAAAAGAAAATTAAAAATGATACTAAATGAAAAATGGCAAACAAAGCACTCAAAATTAAAATCGACAAATCTTTGTTTTAATTTATTCAAGCAATTTTGAAGTTGTGCGAGAGTATGATCCTCATCAATTTGTTGCAATAACTTCAATTGTTTTTTTGTTTTCTGAGTAATAATCCTCAATTGTTATTGACATCTTTATGCATTCTTAAGCAGTGCAACGGTCGGAGGGAAAGATCATAGACCAAAACTGCAAAGACAATGTTGTGACTTATTGGTTCTCATATAAGAAATTATTATGTGCAATATAGTAATTGAGAGTCCAATTGTACCAATTCAAAACAACATCCTACATCGCATTATTGTGGTCAATGAATTAATACTTATACCATTGCACTGAATCTAGATTTTCAATCCTATAAAAGCAAGCAAAAAGGTGTCTCTTGTTGTTTTTTAGATGACTTCAAATGGAAGCTCAGTCTGCGTGTTTATCGATAGACTTCTTTCTTTCCTCGGAATTTTTAAAATTTTCGATAGAAAAAGACAGGCGGATATTGTCAAAGTGCGCCATGCAAAGTGAAGCAGTAAAAATAACTATCGAAATCATGCAAATCATAGAAAACCGTGCACTTCTTCTTCTTCTTCTTTTCTTTTCAAATCTTCCCATGTTTATAGGTAACAGTTTGTTGATGCTCCTAGCAATTGTGCTTCCTTCTTTCAACCAAGTAACGTCTGAAGGAAGTCATGTAATTCTCTGATAGGCACGGTGCTGATAGGCAGATGATCGCTTCCTGAGTGGATAGATTGATGGCATTTACCTAGATTAGATGGAGAAGACATTTCTTAGATCAGGTTGAAAGCCTTGTGACAGCTTCTATTCCAGACCGGCGGTGGTATTGGGATTTCATCAACAGCTTTCAGACTCCCCGTTGTACTTGGAACTACGAAGCCCCCGGAGTAACTGCTTCATAGAAGTGTTATGCACGAACTGCAAGCTTATAGACAGTTATTTTTCTTTTAATGAAATCATCCTCGTCTTCTTCATTCAATGTTTTCCGTTAATTCAAAGACACTTTGAAGGGGACAGATAAGCAAAATCAAACCTGTGCTTGAACGTTTTCAATGGAAAGCTTTTACCTGTAAGAATCATTGTATCCTTCTGGTCTAAGTTCCTGAGCACAAGACATACCTGTGCGTGATTGCATTGCTACAGCATCCACTAGAAAATACATGTTGGGGAACAATTTCTTGGCCCATTCCAGATATTTTTGGTCCCAATCAGTAAAAGTGGTAGCTCAGTACATGGATATGGCTTCGAACTTGGGTGGTATGTCAAAGTGGTGGACCTGTCTCAACTGGAGATTGATTGGTTCAACTGCACTGGTCCCATCGGTGTCTTTTTGCTGGTAATAGCTCGGTATAAGAAAGTTCCCGAGCCAACCACGTCATTTCATGTCATACTAGGGCTGCGTCACCTTATGCCTTATTCTTATTTCACTATGTGCCATTGTATTGGAACTCATAACTGGGACACTACTTATTATCATCCACCTCTGAAGGACTGCAGCAAGAACCAACGACACAACTAGGGTGGGACGATGGAGCCATTGACATTAGCATTCCTTCACTTCCCATGATCAGTATAGCAACATGTGCTTTTAGCCACTCTTCACATTCAACAAACACATCAAATTCATTACAGGATTTAAATGAAGAATTATCCATAAACCCTAATGTTTGAGCAATAAAACCAACTGGTACTGCTGGCCTGTAAGAACGGGATATACATCTGACAGCTTCAAAGCGAATTTTCTCCATATAAAGGTCCAATATCAGACATGCACTTAAGTTTGAATCCGTTCTATATAAGCAGAAATGCATTATAATTCCCCAAATAAATAGCTTCTCTAAATGCTAATGTGTGCTTTACAACCTCATCCTTTTTGGCGTCTTTTGACAACCTTGCCATTGAAGACAAAAGATGACTAGTGTTGCATGGGTTCAGCCAACTGTATAATAACTTGTAAGCTGCAAATTCATGACGACAGCCCTCAATCCCTTCAGCATATAGCGCTTGAAGTTGTGACTAACACTGGTTGTATTCTAGTATGTCTCCAGCCTCCAGAGCTAATCATGCATGTGTTTCATAGACCTTTACTATAAATTCATTTCTAATACGTTGCACTGTAAGATCTTGGCGAATTTACTTCAACTGGTCACATTTATATAAATAAGTCTTTGGTGAATTCTGCACTATGACCAAAGCTTTCTGCAAGACTTCTTCTAGCCTCATAGTGTTTGGATCAGGAGCAGATGTAAGCCTTAGGTAGCGCTTCTCTATCTCCTAGCATGTTCCTTTGACAAACAGATTCTTCCTATGGCAGAACGTCAGACTTAGAGCGCTTGGGTCCCGGCAGATCCGGAGATGGAGACAACCGCCTTTTGCTAGCTGAGCCATGCCTCGTGGACACCATGGCCATATGATACTCTTCTTACTACAGGATCCAGGAATCCCTGCGTATAAATGGGTTATGCCCAACACCAAAATATTTCTTTCTGCTTATGAAATTATGTAATTTTGTGGCTTAATCAATGTATCTTCAAAATAATTGAGCTTGGCTGCTTCTACATCATCTTGACCACAGGAACAGAAGGATATCTTATTCCCTTTGTCAAATCTCAAGAGCAGTCTTATTTCCGGAATGGAGAGCGGTCACGATGGGGCCCCAACTACCGGTAGGAAAGTTGCATCCTTCCCTGTTTTGAATGAATAATATAATTGATTCTATTTGCCAAATCTCGGAGAGATTAATCATCAAAAGAGTGGAATTGAAGCATATCCGGAGAGGATTATGCCTAGCTTATAATGGGAAGTAGTTGTGATTTAGCCCGAAAGAATTTGGTCAAATGAGGTGGACAATTCACAACCCAATTTTAGCAGATGCGTGAAGAATTGCAAGCAGTTGAAACTGCCAGAAAGGGATTCGCAACAACCAGAATTGTAATTATTTGCGTTGTTTTTATTCGTTTTGGACTGAGGAAAGAGCTTCAGATATGAATGATTTTATTGTTTTGCAGGTTGCGGCGTGTAAGGTGCAAGGATTAATGTTGCAAATTTCATTCAAGGTCAAAAGAGTGAAGGCAGCAGCGGCAATTACATTGGGGGATTTGGTGTGAGTAGGTGTAGGTTTCAGATGAAAGAGAGATATGGCATCGCTGACTCAAGCCAAATAGAATCTTACAAGGGTGACACTGTTGGAGCTATTGTTTCAGCTCAAAGTTGCAGCCACTGTTTTACTGATTTTATTTGCAGATCCAAGGATGGAGGCACAATTTTTTATTTTTTTTTATGTTTTCAGAAAATCAAAAATAGAAGAACTTAAAAATTTATTTCGCAAACGTATAGAAAATTTATGAGTGAATGGAAACAAATTGTAGACGAAAAATAGATTAGGCAGTTTTTGTGTCATCGTCTATAATTGAAATTCTTCCTGAAATCAATTTTAGTCATCCTACTTTCTGATCCTCGCGATCGCACGAAGCGTGGAGGAGAGCATACTTATTCTAAAAAAACTTGAAAACAATGCCCTACCTACACGATGCTAATTGGAATTTAAAAATTAATTACGTGTAAGAAAACTTCCAGTTTAACCATTCACGCAACAGTAATAGAAATATGTTCAATGTTAATTTTGCAAATAGAAGATGAAGATAAACAGAAATGTGTGAAATTAGTTGCGGAAATTATGATTTAACAAAATCAAAACAAAAAATACTGATCTAACCTAATACTTACTTGAAACCATTTTTCGATAAGGCTTTCGTAGGCGCAATTTCTCTCACTCAGATCATGCTGCAACTCCTTGTTGTCCTCCTTGACCTCCTGCTCGCATAATTGTTCTTCATCAAATGTGCAGCATTCCTCAAATGTTGATTCCTCATTTGTTGCTGGAGGAGTAATTAAGCTCTCGGCTGCTATTAGGATCTCATCTTTCCAAGAAGAGGGGATCTCGACTTTTGCAAGGATCTGAGCAAGTTGTTCCAAGCTTACACTCATTGTTAAATCATCTTGAAAAAGGGATTCTTACACCACCCAAATCTAAATGAAAACTTAAATAAAAACACTCTTGCTGAAACGGATGAAAAACACTCTCGCTGAAACAGAAAACAATTACTCTTCACAGTTGCAAAAATCAAACACACTTGGAGAAATTGAAATTCACACTCTAGTGTACGCTTACAAGGATTGAAATTCATACTTTCAGAAATTGAAACACTCTTGCAGAAATTGAAATTCACACTTTAATGTATGCTTCTAGGAAAAATAAAACTAAACTTCAATCCATCGTGCCTCCCCGGCAAGGGCGCCAAAATTTTGGGTGGAAATATTGTTGTTTAATTTCGTTGTAGTATTTGCCCAACCATTTAATTTATCAATCCGAGGAGTTCGTAGACTTATGAAGCACATGCAAAGTATATGCAGGATTGAAGTGGAATTAAACTAATCTAACCCCCCTTGCTAATTGCTAATCTAATCCCCCCTTAAGCTGAAACACACAACTAAAAGTAAATTGCATGGAAATAAACTAACTACGAATGAAAGTAAATTGCATGAAAATAAACTTAACTAAGAAAGTAGGAAATTGGAAAGACAACATGTGAAGAGCAACAAGACAATACATGTGAGCTCACATTAACATCAATCTTAAATTACATCACAAACATCAAATTACAAATAATGAAAGCATCAAAACTAAGACTATGAATCAAAGGTAAGAAACCCCTTCTCCAATCTACAAAGTCAAGACTAAATTCTACAATCTAAAAACTACCTCCCCATATGAAGAGAGAACACTCTCTTTTATACATGAGAGCTTTGAAAATAAGATGAGCATCTCATAATTACAGATCCACTATTCTCTCAACCAATATCCCATTAGTACAAAATATGATCCCTTCAAATCCTCCACACATCTCTCACAAATCTTGGATAAGATATGCCATCCAAATCTCCATGATCTTCTCCTTAGAATAAGCTTTGAATAATTATCTCCTTGAAATGGTGGAGGAGATATTAGAGAAGTCCTTTGAATTAATCCTTCACATATTCCTACACATTACAAAGCTCATCCATACTTGAGATATTAATGAAAAAGCATGTTAATTTCTAATATTTAATCATAAATTCACTTATTAATACTAAAATGAATAAAGTGGAAATAATAAGGTGAACCCCAACTATATGTATGGAAATGGTATAAGAAAGGTTAATGGGACGATGAAATGTGAGGAATAGCGAAAGGTAAAGTGGATGAAAATATGACATTTCTGAGTCCCAACACTCCTTTGCTTGGCTTAGTGTTTTCTTAGGGTTTTGGCACTTAGGAGCAGCGTTTTAGGTTTTCCTTTCCATTACGAGTGTCTCTTTCCCTTGTTTGTTTTACACTTTGTTTTCAAGCCTAAAGTTTTTTCTTTTGAAACAACTTGGTAGTTTGAATCTTTTTCAAGTCTTTGATTTGTTTGTTTGAGCCATTTAAGTTGTTTGTCTTGCTCACACTTTACGTTAGGTCTTACTTGCTCTTTTACAAGTTCTTTTTCTTTTACAATTATAAAAAAAGACAAAATTGTTTTAAGTAGCTTAGTAGTAAGGTCTATCATTGTTTTGAAGTTGCATAGTTTGCGTTGCTTCGAAATTTAAAAGAAAAATACAAAAAAAAATTTGATTTAGGATTTCCTAGTTTCAGTTTTCAAAAGAATATAAACAAAAAGAAAAAGAGTCTTTTGTCAATTTGAAAACATTACTTTACATGCACTTTACTTTTCTGTCGAAACCATTCCACACACCGCACTACAACCTTTGAGTAAAAAGTATCCCTTAAAAAGAAATCTTAATAAAATTAGCTAGCAACATTTTTCTTTTTAGGTATACACATCATCAACTAACTTAGGTTAGGATTTCAGGTTTGAATCACCTTAAACCACCTGAAATCGGCTTCATTACTCAATAATCGTAGTACGACTATATATTAGGTAAATCCACCTCTGTCAAATAGTCCCGGGATGCTCTACTCCAACCATATTTAAGCACAAGTCCATGGGCGATTGGAACTGTTCAGGATACCCCCTCATTTTCCTCTCAACCATAAACCAGATTTGACTCACGCACGGGGGTCCACTAGTGCTTTTTAAAGTGCTTTTGGATTTTGGATTTTGCTACCCTGCCCATGCGTTTCGACTAGGCTGATGACTATCCCCCTGGGCTATTTCGTATTGGTGGTAACCTTAGTATCCAGACTCTAGGGATGTACACAGGTGACGATAGAAGGCTATTTCTGTTGTACCTAGGACCACAGGGGGTTCACTAGCGAGGCAATATCGTATCACGTCCATTCATATTGGGGGTTTGTATAGTCTTAAAAACCTCAAAAATATATTGCCCCGTATTAAGGGGTCAAGGGGGGTTTTTAATTTGACATCGTAAAATAAATATTGGGGGTTCTTTTATTTGGGTGGGATGAGGAATAACCTCCAAATTGTACCCACCTAAAACTTAAGGACCCTCCATTTTTATTTGATGTGGCTTATGATCCTAAGTTTTTGCATAAATCTGATAATAGTGTACCAACGATAATATCGATGGAATTCTCTTTGGATTACTGGGCTTGATCCATACTCATTTAATAGCTTATTTAGGCTTGGTTTGAATTGATGCTATATTATTTTTCATCTTTAATTTAATATATGTAACTAATTGGGAGTTCCAGAGTTGAACAATTTTATTGTATTTTTTGTAGGAATTCAAGTAAAAGATCTAACTCATCATTTTTTAGATTGGGGTTTATGTGGGTATTTAGATTCAATCAAACCTTGCTCCATGAAAACCAATAAAAGTGAGATCAATATTTCTTGGCTCACCGAAACCAAGAAAAGTTAGATCAATCTTTCTTGACCAATTATTTGTTTCAATTTTTGTATTATTCTTTAACATTTTCACATTTCTAGTTAGGAATAGTTGTTAGATTGATTTATATTTGGCACATTCATAATTGTAATTCAATTCTTATATACACGGAATTCATCTTAATATTGTCTTGGAACTAACATGAACATAGGTGAAAATCTAAATCCTTATTTACATACCCTATGTGTTATCATTACCATGAAATGGTATCATATAATTTTGACCATCTATGTATCTTTATAACTATTCCATGCTTGAAACCTAACAATGGAGTTTTTCCCCTCTCCTATAAAGATTAATATATATATATATAACCCAAGAAAAGGTAACTAAATGTTGTTAATTCCCTTGATTGCAAAAAAAATGTAGAGGAAGTGGAGGAAATTCATTGCATCTTGTGAGTGACCCAAATCAAAGATCTGCACATGATCATATGGTGCTAGTGGAAAGTAAGAGGATTTTTTCTATGTTCATTTGGGTTCAAACATCAATGAAGTTTGTTTTGATAGGAAGGTAGGGGAGTCCATCCACGAAAGGGTTTTAATTTTGAATTTTTATGGAGTTTAATTTATTAATCTTATAGAAAAACATGAACTCTCTATGGCTATACTTATATTTACATGATATAAAATTGGTAGATTGGCAGACTGTGGTGTGAAACATATGCAATTCTCATATTTTCTAAGCATGGCACTAACTATTGGACTACCAACCTTTTATATTCTTTGTTATGTTGATCTCTTGTATGGGTTTCCTTTTATTAATTTTTCTTCCCAGGACTATTTCATTGGGTCTTCCACTATCCAACACTACAAATTGATCAGTCACCCCTTTAATCCTGGTGGGATCATTATTAGCATTATACTATTATTTTCTTTAGTATCATATTTGCTTATAATAAGATGTATTAGGGCTAATGTTTGTTACAACTTGATAATATGATATAAAGGGAGTATTAAAAACGGGTTGATAAAAATGGATACATACAATATCTGGTGAAACTAGGGGTTTTCTTAATTGGAAAGCCATATTGGGAGGGGGGTTCAACAATAAAATTTTAAGAGGAATTTTCCAATATTTAGTGAAATTAGGGATATTATTTAATATAATGCGAACGATCGTGCTATGTAACAAGTTCACTGAGTGAACCCCCCGTGCCTAGGACAGACGTGGGAAGAAACCATCTATAGAAATTTGGGAAGGCGGTTTGGTGATTCAAATGCTTGCACCCAAAGGACCTCTATGTGGACCTCGGGTAACTGTTCTTTATCCTTCGTTGGTTAGTTATGGGCCCTAATCATCCCAAACTTCCCTCCGGAAGGCATCTGTTTTCCTGGTTTGGATTACCTAGAACCTTTTTAGTGGTGTGCTCTTTGTGCTGCTTGTTTTAGTTGGCCTTAGAGATTTCTGGCCCATTGAGTCGGAAATGATGGATAGCATCCCGGTGAGCACCAATCAAGATACCCCTGTTCAAGGGGATCCTTGTGCTTTTCCATTTGTTGGGAACATTGGTACTCCATTTTTTGCCACCTTGAATCTTCTGAAATTCACTATAGGGCTACCGGTTTGGTTGTTTTCCACTCTAAATGCCTTGCATGCTCCTGATGCTTCTCAAGTAAGCACCGCACATCAAGAGCATAAAAACCCTATGCCTACTTCACCAATAACATCTTCTCCTCCTCCTTCTACCTCATGTGGTGAAAGTAGTAATACTAGTAACCAGCTGTCTAAAAGGAATAGGCGGAGGAAGAATAGGAAGAAGATGCCAAAGCAAGGGGGTAACCACCCAACCTCTGGAATTCATGCTGGGGGAACCCACCCAGCCTCTGGAAGTCATGCTAGGGGCACCCACCCAACCTCTGGAGGTCATTTTGGGGGAACTCTTTCAGTCACTGTAAATCATACTGAACCTATGCAACCAGCCTCTAGAGGTCATGTTGGGGGAACCTACCCAACCTATAGTGGTCATGTTGGGAGAACTCACTCAGTCACTGTAGATCATACTGAACCTACCCACCCAGCCTCTGAATGTCATGCTGGGAGCAAACTTTCAGTCACTGCAAATCATATTGAAAGCATGTCTTCAACCACTGTTGCTCGTGTTGAGGACACGTCATTGATCACTGCTGGTCATATTAATGACAAGTCACTAGTTACTGTGAGTCATATTGGAGACACTGAATCAGCCACTGCAAGTCATGCTAAGAAAGTTGACATTATCGATAAACCTAATAAACAAAAGCTTAAGTTCCCTTGTAAGTTTTGCGAGGGAGACCACCTAACCTATTTGTTCCCTGCACTTCCAGAAGTGCAAAGAGTGTGGTCCATAGTTCAAAATTATTTTGCTTCTGAGCAACCAGCCACTGCAAGTCATGCTAGGGCAAGCTGTCAACCAATGCTAGTCATGCTGAGAGTACTGTTGTTGTAAAGGAGTCTAAGCTTATAGGACACAATACAAAGTTCCCTTGTAAACTTTGTAAGGGAGATCACGTTACTCACCTGTGCCCTGTTATTCCAGAGGTGTGGAGAGTGTGGTCCATGTCGGAAGGATCCTCTGCTCCTAAATTGTCTATAGATTCCCAATAGGCTGATCAACCTTTGGTTGATAAAGTGCTTGAACCAATGCAATATTTGGTCAACCCCACTCTTTCTTCGGAGAGTGAAGTGATCGAATCGATGCAATCTTCGATCGATCCCATCAGTCCTTCAAAAAATGATGTACCTGTCCTTGAAGTCTTCTGCATTACCAGTTCGGATGTTTCTGAAAATGGGGGCACTTCATCTGTGCCAAGTGAACCCCTACCAAGCTCTGGGATCATTTCCTTTGATTGGAATAGTCTAACTGGGCCTCGCCTTTCTTCTGCTACACCTTTTCAGATAAAGGTTGATATCAGCAACCATGCGGTTCATCGATGTATTGTAGATGAAGGAGCCTCTATTAGTATCTTATCTCCTTATGCTTGGAGAGATTTAGGTTTTTCTAACCTTGTTCCAGCTATTAATTGGCCGTTGAATTTTGATAAAAGACCTAGTGAACCGTTGGTATTCCTCCCTCAAGTACCCATTACTTTGGGTGGAAAAATAGTCTTAGTTTATTTTATGGTTTTAAAGGACCCTATGGACTTTGATATGATCCTAGGGAGTGATTACATATATTCCATGCAGGCTGTGGTGTCTATGCTCTTTCATGTGATGCATTTTCCTCACAACGAAAGCATTGTCATTATCGATCAACTTACATTTTTGTATCCCTCTTATTACCCAACTATAGACCAAGTATATCCCTCACCAGTAGGCACTACCATGTCAAAATCAAATTATGTGGAATATTGTTCCTTGAGTCCAATTGCTACTAAGAAGAAGCCTCTGGATTCATGCTTACCTTCTAGGGACTAGGTCCTGGCAATTGACCAGATGATGATTCCATCTGAATGTTTAGATATGTGTTCCATCTGGGATAATATACTTCCCTCTGATGAAGTTTTCCTAGAGTCTATAATGCAGTCTTCCATTCATTTGTACATTGATCCACTTACGATCATTCTTCCACCTTTTCTTCGAGCTCGTTAAAAATAGTAAGGAGTCTATGAGCATTCTTCAATCTCTCCTTTGAGCTCGTTAAAAACAGTAAGGAGGTCACAAGTTTACTTTTTCGAGCTTGTTAAAACTTTACAAAAAAGATCTTTATAGAGTTCTTTCACGCTCTTGTTTGACTCTTTAAATATAACAAGATTGCCGAGTATAGTTGACTTTTCAGACTCATTAAAGGATTTGAAGCGACATCCTCTTAAGTATAAGTTTAACCCTTTTCAGGACTTTTGTGGATTACTTATGAAAAAGGAATACTCTAGTCATCCGTGGCTAGAAGATTTCTTCTCTCATTGTTTTAGACTTTTTCGGGGGAGGAGACTAACTGTACGAAAAAGGAATTTTCGAGCTTTCTTTAGGGTTTTCAGGCTCTCGAAGCATGAAAACACCAAGCGAGCATTCACCTACTCGGGCTCAATGTGAAATCCGCGAGAGGGTATATAGAGGATTGTTTAAGTTTTTCAGACTCTATAAACAGGAAAACACCGGCGAGCATATACCAACCCGAGATCGATATTAAAATCCATGGGTAGGTGTATGTAGTTATTGTTTAAGTTTTTCATACTCCTTCAAATTGAAAACACAGGCGAGCAAGAACAGATCTCGGATCGATATTAAAATCCAGAGATCAGTATTATAGAGTATTCTTCTATCTCTTCTTCGAACTCTGTAAACAATGAAGAAGGTCTTGAGTCTTCCTCCCATGGGCTCGTTAAAGTTTTACATGGTTGGACTTATTGAGTTTTCTTTATTGGACTCATTAAAACAACAAGAAGGACATTCTTTTACCAAAAAGAATAAGGGATGAGAAGGGTATATCACATCTTTTTTTAGTTTCAAAGGTAGTTAAGTCAGTCATGTCCTTGAACACAACACCTACTTGAGTCTTTCATGTCAGTTGGGTTTTTAGTTTTTGGCCTTAGGGTGAAACTGATCTCTGAGTTTTACTCCCCTGGTTGGTTATTCTTCTAACCATATGGAGGGTATGTCAATGTCTCCTACATTATAGGCTTATATCATTTCCCCTTCATGTTGAAAACTGCTTAAGTCACTTTGTGTCATGCTCACTGTTCAAGGATACAGCTTGTGTCGACCATTCTGCAGTTTACCTTGACTTCATGTGTCGGCCATCCTAGACAGTTTGTTTCATCTTGTTACTTGTCCTACTCCACATCAACTCATACCTTTTGAGTGTTCCTCATGTTGGATGATGGAATATGCATTAAGGCTTCCCTTCCAATGGACTTCTTCCCATCAACTTCATCTCATTATGCTCTGGGAACGAAGTTTAGAGTTTCAGTTAGTGCCTTGGGGATTGCAGTCATTAGTGGCAGTTTCCCTTGATGTTGAATAATGGGAATACATCAATGTCTCTTATTCGACAAGTTCCTCAGGTGTTCGACTTCAAGTCCAGTTATTCACACTTGTTGGATCGTACTAGGTACCTTGGACCCCATTATCATTATCGATGGAAGTCCTCGCGTTTGTTAACGGTATACATCAATGACCAGTAATCAAACGATACCCCCCATGTTCAACCTCAACTCATTTATTTCACATGGTTAGGGTTTGTACCTTGGGTTGTTTGGATGAAGACTTTGGGACTCTGATAGCATCACCATATTTATGTTATCACCCAAGCTGTGCAAGACTGAGCTTCACTCCTTTTGGCTCTTCATGAGACATAGATCCAGTTTGTTGTTATGGCTATGATATCTCATTTTGACATAGATCCACGCTTGTATTTCAGTGGGCATGATATATATACATATCATAGTTATTTATCGGAGATCATGTTGTATTATGCTACACATCTATATGGTGTCAAGATTGTAAATTGCACGCTGACCTTGATCGTTGTTTCAGGTACTTTTGTGACTTGGTTCTGCGGTTTCTTGCTCCTCCTCTGACTTGGAATTATAATGTATTTTGGCTATCGTTTTCCTCTGACCTCACACATTAGGGGGCATCTGTTATAGTTCAAATATGCACTTCTCCGTCCGTGATCACATTGGTCTGTCGATCACACAAAAGGACATTATGGATTGAAGAGTTAGGTTGACCTAGATGACTTACTGATGGAAGTATACTCTTCAGCTAAGAATCTGACTGTTTCTCTTGATTTCACCACATGTACTCTACTCTTGCTATAGTAAACCAGTGCACACCTCAAAAGATGCACTGCTTTGCTCAAGGAAAACCAGTGCATACCTTCAAAAAAGTTGCAAAGCACAAAATTTGCTCTTTGTGCGCTACTCTTGTTGTATGAAACCCGCGCACATCTTAAGATGAAGTCAAAAAATATATTAAGATTACGAATTGGGATTAGTTGAAGTTGGTTCTGCAACTTCCCCAAACTTCCAATTCAACCAACTCTCGAATCCAACTGCCTACCTTTTCCCATAAATACAAGGAGGATCCATGAGAGAGGGACCTAGAAGAAAGGCTTTAGGTTCTATTACGCTGGAAGAATTCCCAAGTCATTGTGAAGAGAAGGATCCCAGGACTCGGTTGCAAATGCATCTTGACCAATCAGGTATATTTGTACTGATTCATGTTTCTTTGACAATAAAAAGGTGGAAATACCCGTCCTGTCCCAAATCGAATGTCTATTAGATTGTATGTTCATTTGGTGTAGTATCATATTGTAGTTAATGTTTAATTTCTTTCAATTTCATCATAATTATTGCAGTCAAGATACGTTGAGGAAGGTTTCCTTTGTGTTCCAAGTTCATCATAGCGGAATATCAAGCGGAAGACCAAGCGAAAGCTAAGACCAGCCGTCGATAAAAGGTACATCTTTCGATATCTTGATCTCTTTCATTTGTATGAACTAAACGCAATGCAATGAATGTATTTACCTATCACCCAACCCAAGTTGGTAGTGTCTCTCCTCACTATAAGGTATAAATCCTGCACAACAACATGCAATTGAAAACCCTAAATGACTCTTGCTTGTAAACTGCTCTTGCTTATTTTGTTACATGCTTATATGTTTGGGGACGATGCACTTGGGTCACTAAACATCATAATGGTAGATGTAGCTCATAGTGTTGGAGTAGCCGCCAAGTTTACTCGAAGTGGACGTGCATTCATTGCATTTTGTCCTGATGGTGCCCCCAAGTTACACAACTTGAGGATGCATGTCGTAAGGTTGGTTTCTGTATTCAACCACCTGATCACATTTATCCTCATTATATATGAAAAAATGTTTAAATACATAAGAAAATTAGGTTATTATGTTAAAATATATATATTTCGAAGAAGAATTACAATTCAATGAATGCAACTTGTTGCACTAATATTATTCCAAGTAGTCTAGCATAGTTGAATGGTAACCCATGCCATGCCATTTGCATAAACTTATCCTCTACACTAGTTTCACCATCCTTGCTATATATGAAAACATATTAAGAAAACATATTTATTTAAAAATAATTTTAAAATATATCTTCAAATGAAAAAAACATTGGAACCCTACCACAGGGAGGGAATGGCATGGAACAACGATATTTTCTCTCATTGCTAACCTCTTAATATTTTGGTCGCCCTAGTTTAATTTTTAAATTTTTTTCTGAAACATTAAACATTGCATCTTTTACCTTCCTAAAGCTTTCAGTTAATGTAGTTTTAAGATTATCAGTTTTTTAAGACATTAAACATTGCAACTTTTGTGAAAGAGAATATTTGGGAATGTTCAAGACTTGCTTTTAAAAAAAATAGTAATCTTATAATTTGAGTCATGAAATTAAAAAACCTCTGCTTTAAAAAATATCAATTAAAGTGAATGCTTATGCTCCAAAATAGTGCAAAATTATATATTTCAAAATTCCAAATTTTACAAATCGCAACTTCATTGCATGGTAGAATAACCTAACCCTTGTGTTTTCTGCTAAATTTGCCCCGCTACAACTTTTATTAAATTAAACCCTCCCGTCCTTCTTTATAATTTCAAGTATGGGCTGAGTATAATAGTCTAAGGAACTTACAGTAAACTATGCTCATAACTGTCATGCTTCAGTTTTCTAATAACTTTATTCGGGTTAAGAAGGTGGTTGCAGAATGGGCAAAGGCAAAAGCAAAAGAATTCCAAAAATACTTGAAGGTTGTGGAGGCAGTGATTCAGGAGCTCTATGACCAAAATAACAGTGGGATTTTCAATGATGAGGAGGATGTTCAGTGAAAATGACTTGAAGGTAAAAATAAATTCCTTCCGAAACGGGAAGAAACCAAGTGGAGGCTAAAACGCCAGACTATCTTGTTGGCCGAGGGAGACAATAATACAAAGTAAAAAATAATACATTGCACACATAAGGAACGTTAACCATATTTGGGAGCTGACAGGTCCAGATGGTTAACATGTCTCATCCGTCAAGGATCTTGTCCATGCAGGAATACAACATTTACAATCTTTGTTTCAGGAGAGTGAATGGGATATTATGAAAGTAGTCAGATTGTTTCCTAGATTATTTAATGAATATATGAATGAAATATAGCTTTGAAATTACTATGATATAACCCTAACCATGGAAAACAAGAGTAATCGCCACAATATTATTAGTACAGTGTAGAGTTCCTTACCTAGAATCGAAGTTGGATGCCTTACAATAACTATGGAGTAAATAACTATCAATAATCAACACCCCTGCAGCAGAATAGCATGAAAAAGTAACTACTATGAACAAAGAGCAGTTTGGGTGCAAATTATACCTCATGAGTGTAGTCCAAGGTCCTTGGTGCACATAAACAATGACCTAAGAGTTACCATCAAACCACTACTGCACACCAAAAAGGGATGACCTTCGCAGGTCAAATCCCCTCCACTGAATAAATATTACCTTAGTAACTTCTCACTAACTAGCCTTCAAGTTTATTATAACCAATATCATACCAGAGGTGCCTAAGGGATCCCTCTCAGGCATCAAATGACAAGTGCCTTGGACGTAAATACAAGGGCGAGGCATGGAAGATAAGGGTTAATTAGAGCTGTAGTTAACTAGCAACAACCACATTTTTAAATGTGGTTGATATTCGTCAATATGTGTATATCAACCATGACCACACATTTAAAAGTGGTTGATATTTGTCGATCGACGAATATCAACGACATTTAAAAATGTAGTTGTTGCTAGTAGGCAGTCGACTCACATAAGAAATAACGAAATTAAAATTTTAATAAAAATGTTATTTCGAAATAAAAATGAAAAGAAATGCATATTAAGTTAAAAAAAAACATATTAAAATAAAACTAAAGTAGGCAGTCGACTCAGCGAAGATATAACGAAATTAAAATTTTAATAAAAATGTTATTTCGAAATAAAAATGAAAAGAAATGCACATTAAGTTTTAAAAAAAATATTAAAATAAACTAAAGTAAATTAAAAAAAAAAAGAAATTAAGTAATATTAAAAGAAATTAAATTAAAATAAATTAAATTATAAAAATAAATTAAATAAATAAATAAAAGTAAAGTAAAAAAAAATATATATATATATATATAATTGAAAAAAAATTAAATAAATAAATAAAATTAAAATAGTAAAATATATTAAATAAAAATAAAAAATAAATTAAATAAATGTAAAAAATTTAAAGATAAGTAAAATAATTGATATTAAAGGTAAATTCAGAATAAAATAATTAATTGATATTAAAGAAAAGTAAAATAGAACCACATTTTTAAATAGTTGGCTATGATTGGCCGTAGTCGACTATGGCTAAATTTGGTTGGGCATAATCGATTTTAGTTGGCTATGATTGACCATGGGTGATTATGCTTGAGCATGGTTGTTCATGTTTGATAATGGCTGACCATAGTTGACTATGTTTCAACATTGGTGTTGAATATTGACTATTTGTTGAATATTGGTTTATTATAGAATATTTGTTTACTATTGACTCTTGGGTGATTAGTAGTTGACTAATGTCCACTGAATATTGATTGACTGTTGACTATGGTTGACCATTATTGTTGATGGTTGATTGTAGTCTATTGACTAGTTGTTGATTATTGACTCCTTCTTGATTATCATTATTATTTTATAGGCTCGTACCCACGGAGTTTCGAACTGATGATGTTACGAAAGGAGTGTATTTTATGCCCCATGCGCTATTATTATTATTTTCAATTTAAATTTTAAAATTATTATTATTATAAACAAAAAAATTAAGAATTACTTATTAATGAAAACATAGAAAATAAATCATATAAGTAAATAGATAATAAATAAAAATTAAATAATTAATAATAATAAAAATTCAATTATTTATACTGTGTTTCATAATGGTTAACCTTAATCCATAGTTGACACTCAACCAATGTAGACTTTGAACCATGGTTGATCATTGTTTAAGCATTGTTGAATTTAGTGCTTCATGGCTAACATAACCAGGAGAACATTGGTGTTGACCATGGTTGACAGAACTAGGAGAACATGGCCAACCATTGTTTGACCATATTAAGAATTCAATCCACAATTAACTTTGAAGTAAGGCTAACATCAATCCAAGGTTGAATTCTATCCAAGCTTGAAATCAAACCATGGATGAAATCAATCAAATGTAGACTCCAAACCATGGTTGAATTCATTCCATAGTTGACTTCAATCCAAGTTTGAATTCCATGGTTCACTTCAATCCATATTGACTTCAATCAATGGTTGACTTCAATATAAGGTTCATCTTGAACGATGGTTGACTTCAATCCCCAACCACATTTTTAAAAGTGGACGCTTGAATTTGAACCATGGTTGAATTCAATTGATAGGTTACTTGAATCAATAATTGACTTTTAAGAAATTTTGACCTCATGCTAATGGTGACTTCAATTCATGGTTGACTTCAATCCATAGTTGAATTTTAAGAAATGTTGACCTCAAACCAATGTTGACTTCAATCCATGGTTACCTTGAATCCTTTGTTGAATTCAATCTAAGGTTTGATTTAATCCAAAGATGAATTCAATCCAAAGGTGACTTCAATCCATGGTTGACTTCAGTACTTGGTTGGCTTCAATCCATAGTTGACTTCAACCCATAGTTTTCATTTAAACATAGTTGAATTCAATCTATGGTTGAATTCACTCCAAAGTTGCCTTCAATCCAAGGTTGACTTTTAAGAATGGCTGACTTCAATCCAATGGGTGACTTCAATCATTCCCAAACAATCAAAGTTGTTTTGGTTGACTTTGGTTGTTTGGGAATCGTTGACTTTGCTTGAATTGTTTACATCATTTACATTGTTTTGTTGACCATGTTTACATCGTATGCTTGTCTATTGTTGACTTTAGTTTACATTATTTCGACATGGTTGACTTTTTTTATTCGACACGGTTGACCTTAGTTATTTGGATAACTTTAGTTGTTGTGGTTGAATTTGATTAACTTTGGTTCTTTGGGCATGGTTGACTATGTTGACTTTGGTTGACTTTAGTTGTTTTGGCATGGTTGAATTTGGTTGTTTTAGTTGACTTTGGTTGTTTGGGCATGGTTTCCTTTGGATGACTTTGGTTGTTTAGGCATGGCTAACTTTGGATGACTTTAATTTACATTATTTGTATGAATTTGGTTTACATTGTTTAGTTGGTCATAGTTTATTATCTTTAACTATGGTTTACATTGTTTGGGCCTGGTTGACTTTGGTTTAGTTTGAACGAATTTGGTTGTTTGGTTGACTTTGGCTATGTAGGCATGGTTTTATTTGTTTGAATTTGGTTGTTTTGGTTGACTTTGGTTGCCTAGGCATGGTTGGCTTTGTTGACTTAGGTTGTTTGGGCATGGTTGGCTTTGTTTGACTTTGTTTGGGCATGGTTGAGTTTGTTTGACTAAGATAGACTATGTTAATCCATTATTGACCATTGTTTAGGCTCAAACCAATGTCGACTTCAATCCATGGTTACCTTGAATCCTTTGTTGAATTCAATCTAAGGTTGGGTTTAATCCAAAGTTGACTTCACTCTAAAGGTGACTTCAATCCATGGTTGAATTCAACTTGAAACCATGGTTGACTTTAGTACTTGGTTGGCTTCAACCCATAGTTTTCGTTTAAACATAGTTGAATTCAATCCATGGTTGAATTCACTCCAAAGTTGCCTTCAATACAAGGTTGACTTTTAAGAAAGGTTGACTTCAATCCAATGGATGACTTCAATCCAAGTTTGACTTCAATCCAAGTTTGACTTCAATCCATATTTGAATTCAATTCAAAGTTGACTTCAATATGTGGGTGATTTGAATCGAAAGTTGACTTCAATTGAAGGCTATCTGAAAGGTTGACCATGTTCCAATGGTTGATTTTAGGTCATTAATAATACCAACATTAATTATTTCAATCTGTGGTTGACTTCAATCCATGTTTGACTTCAATTCATAGTTTACTGTTAGTAAGGTTGAATCCAATCCATGGTTGAATTTTAAGCAAGGTTGACTTCAAGACAAGATTGAACTCAATCTATAGTTGACATAAATATAATGGTTGACTTCAACCAAGTTTGACTACAATCCTTGGTTGAATTCAATCGATGGTGGACACTGTATCATGGTTAACTATGAGTGGTTGTGTTTGAATTTGGTTGACTTTCATTTACAATGTTTGATTGACCATGTTTACATTATTTACTTTGGCTGACTTTGGACCTTGCATTGTTTGGTTGACCATGGTTGACCTTGGTCTACATTATTTGGTTGACGATGTTAACATTGTTTGATTTGTTTGGTTAACCATGGTTGACTTTGGTTTACATTGTTTGGTTTTCCATGGTTCACTTTGGTCGACCTTGGTTGTTTTGGTTTACTTTGATTAACTTTGGTTGTTTGGACATGGTTGACTGTGGTTGAATTTGGTTGTCTTTGATTGTTTGGGCATGATTGAATTTGGTTGTTTTGGTTGACTTTGGTTGTTTGGGAATGGTTGACTTTGCTTTACTTCGCTTGAATTGTTTACATAATTTACATTGTTTTGTCAACCATGTTTACATCATATGCTTGTCTATTGTTGACTTTGGTTTACATTATTTCAGCATGGTTGAATTTTTTTTATTCGACAGGGTCGACCTTGGTTATTTGGATAATATTTGGTTGTTGTGGTTGACTTTGATTAACTTTGGTTCCTTGGGCATGGTTGACTGTGTTGACTTTGGTTGACTTTAGTTGTTTTGGCATGGTTGAATTTGGTTGTTTTAGTTGACTTTGATTGTTTAGGCATGGCTGAATTTGGCTGACTTTAATTTACATTATTTGTATGAATTTGGTTTACATTATTTAGCTGGCCATAGTTTATTATCTTTAACTATGGTTTACATTGTTTGGTCATGGTTGACTTTGGTTTAGGTTGAACGACTGGTTGTTTGGTTGACTTTGGCTATCTAGGGATGGTTGCCTTTGTTGACTTTGGTTGTTTGTGCATGGTTGGTTTTGTTTGACTTTGTTTGGGCATGGTTGGCTTTGTTTGACTTTGTTTGGGCATGGTTGAGTTTGTTTGACTAAGATAGACTATATTAATCCATTGTTGACCATTGTTTACGCATGGTTGACTTTAGTTGGTTGACTTTGGTTTTCATTGTTGGGCTGACCATGTTTACATTGTTTACTTTATTTGGTTAACCATGGTTGACTTTGGTTTACATTGTTTGGTTAACCATGCTTTATTTTGGTCAACCTTATTTGTTTGGTTGACTCTACTTCTTTTGGTTGACTTTGATTAAATTTTGTTGTTTGGGCATGGTTGAATGTGGTTGACTTTAGTTGATTATGGGCATAGTTGAGTTTGGTTTTTTGGGCATTTGAGCAAGGTTGACTTCAATTTAAGGGTGACTTCAAGCCATAGTTGACTTTAAAGCAAGGTTGAGTTAATCAAATGGTGACTTAAATCCATTGTTGACTTCAATTCAAGGATGACTTCAATCCATGGTTGAATTCAAACAATGTTTGACTTCAATCCAAGGTTGAATTCAAACAATGTTTGACTTCAATCCAAGGTTGACTTCAATCCACAGTTGAATTTTATGAAAGGTAGACTTCAATCGAAGGTTGATTTCAATTCGTGGTTGATTTCATTCCATAATTGACCAATCCAAGGTTGACTTCAATCCATATTTGACTTCAATCTATAGTTGACTTTTAAGAAAGGTAGACTTCAATCCATGGTTGATTTCAATCTGTGGTTGACTTCATTCCATGGTTGACTTCAATCCATAGTGATATCCAAGATTGACTTCAATCCAATGTTGACCTCAATCCATAGTTGGCTTTTATCCATGGTTGGCTTCAATCCATAGTTGGCTTCAATCCAAGGTTGACTACAATCCAAGGTAGACATTTGAGTAAGGTTGACTTCAATCTAAGGGTGACTTCAAGCCATAGTTTCAACTTTTAAGCATGGTTGACTTCATTCCATAGTTGAATTTTACGCAAGCTTGACTTCAAACCAAGGTTGACATTAATCCATAGTTGACTTTTGAGTAAGGTAACTTCAATAAAAGGTTGACCTCAATCCATCATTGGATTCAGTCCAAGGTTGACTTGAATCCATAGTTGACTTTCAAGCAAGGTTGATTTCAAACCAAAGGTGACTTCATTCCAAGGTTGACTTCAATCCATGGTTAACTTAAACCCAAGGGTTCCTTCGATCCATAGTTGAGACTTTTAAGTAGGGTTTACGTCAATCCATACTCGACTTTTAAGCAAGGTTGAATTCAATCTAAGGTTGGGTTCAATCCAAGGTTGAATTTTATTAATGTTGATTTATTTTTAAAAACTAAATATTTGGATTTGCAAGGTTGACTATGAACATCTCATGGTTGAGTACACCGTATCAATGACCATGTTTAAATTTGGTCAACACTGGTTGAATATGTTAATGTTGGTCAACCATGGTTGACTTTAAACAATTATTGGCCCATTTTAACATGGTTTAATTAAACCAAAGTTAACATGTTTTTGTTTAAATGTTAAAAAAAAAATGATTATTAATAAAAATGTGTGTTTATTAATGTTAAAATTATTGAAAATTATATGATTATTATTGATAATGTAAGTTTTTATTAATGTTAAAAGTATTGATATGAATATTATTAATGTTAAAATTATTAATAATAAAAATATTTTTATTAATTTTTTATATCAATATTAATGTTTTTTATTATTGTTAATGTTTATGTTTTTTAATAATGTTAATATTATGTATATTAACTATGTTAATGTTGGTCAACCATGGTTGACTTTAAACAATTATTGACATTTTAACATGGTTTACATTAAATCAAAGTTAACATGTTTTTTTATAAATGTTAAAAAAAAATTATATGATTATTATTAATAATGTGAGATTTTATTAATGTTAAAATTATTAAAAATTATATGATTATTATTAATAATGTGAGTTTTGAGGTGAACAGGGATTGAGGAGGCTCGACTAACAGCAATGTGGATGGACCTGCTCCTCGACGATTGAAGCTGTATGGCCCTGATATTGCCTAACTCCATGATCTTGTAAATGGTGGCTAAGAGTGCTCCGCTCTGGCGTTCTTCAGGTTCTTGGTAATAGTTTACTCTGAAACGGAGTGATATATGGAGAGGAGGGCAGGTGATGCCTGAAATCTGCGGCTGAGTGAAAGGACCCGCGGAAGTGTGGGGTTTCGTCGTTCGCGGAGGATTGCTGCACATTCAAAGGTGGATAGGGGCTTGGATCATAACTGGGTTTGCTTACGATAACTTGGCTGTCTGCATGGTCGGGGCTCGGTCTTGTCTGCCGTGGGGGAACCGCTGGGGAGGTATGGGGAGCGGCGACGAGCAGGAGGTGGACTATACCTCGGATGGGGACTGTGGCATTGGGATCTTTGATCTTGGTGCGATCAATCCTGTGAATTTTGGGTCGGGGGCTTTGTCTGGCCCTTTCACGACAGGCGGGGGTCTACCTGGGCCTGCGGGAGTGATGGATTTGGACGGGCACCCACAGTCATCTGCCCGAGTTACATCGCCAGCCTTCTCTATTGGGATGGAGGGTTTAGAGGCGGATCTGGAGACCTTTCGGTCTTCTGCTGGCATTAGGGACAGGCCAGACTTGGCGGGTCTTCTGGGGCGGACGCTGCAACCCCAACAGGGGTCATTTACAAATTTTCCATTACCTTCGGAAGCTCGGCGAGAAGATTGGCTCGAAACACTGGCTGGGTGTGAAGACAAGCGGTCGGGTGGCGGACCGGCTTCTCTCTCTGTCGGAAATCTACTTCTGTCGGTGGAACCCCGTGACGTCGAGGAACGGGGACAGGCCAGTGGAGGCCAGGGACACTCAACTAGTGCATCTGCAGCGGCGGCACCTGGGGTTGGAGAACTACTCCCTGACGATGAACCTCTGATTTTTCCTCGTGCAAAGGTTTCTGCACAGGCGGCTTCACATAAAAATTTTGTCAATAAGGTCAAGGAACGGCGTAGGAAGGACAAATTGGTGATGGGAGTAGATGTCTCGATGGAGGAGGCGGAGGATTTCTCCCACATAGTGGTGGTTGGACATGTCCGCGGTAAGAGGCTCGGGCGGGGTTTCCTACAGCGATGGGCGGCCAAGCATTGGAAGGACCTGGTAGCCACTGCACCTGAGATTAGGGTTTTGTCAAAGGGTTGGTTCTCATTTATCTTGGCGAATTATGGAGAGGTAGAAGCTGTTTTAGGCTGTCATTGGACAATGTTGGGCGTTCCCATTGTGCTGAAAAGATGGTCGCCCTTCTTTGATTCCAAAACTGAAAGAATTGACAGAGAACCTATATGGGTGAAGCTACCGGGGCTTCCCATGCATCTCTGGAATGAAGCAAGATTTGCAGCCATAGGGAATTTCCTTAGTGAATACATTTGTGCTGATTATTCCCATACTGCAACTGGTATCTATTCGGTGGCAAAGATTTTGGTCAAGATCGATCTTAGGCTGGGGCTATCGGCTGAGATCAAGGTTCAGACGAAGGATGGGGAATTCACACAGATTTTGGACTATGTGGGGGTGCCGTTTCGATGCCACCGCTGCCACGCCCATGGACACCTGGTAGCAGGGTGCATGCTACCATTTCAGGGTAGCAGACCGTCGATTGTTCCTGAAGCAGCTGTTAGCACTGATCCTGCGCAGAAGGGGAGTCCACAGATGGCAGGGGATAGGGATTTTGTGACTGCTATTGACACGGGGGCTGCCCAGGTATCGACACTACCAGTGGCATCGTGTGGATTACGGGGACCCGGGATACCTTTGACAACCCTGAAGAATGCGGGTTTGGATAACTTTGGGAGAAAGGAGACGGTTGTAGTAGGGACTTCATTGGGCACCACGACACCTTTGACTCGGGCTGCATCCAGGAAGCTACAAGCGCAGGCTATCTCTCGGCGGGGTTCTTCCACTTATTCCCCGGGTATGTCTCATCATTTCTCTACTGATGTCTCTTTATTTTCTGTCTCGCCTGAATTGGGGGGGGTATGCTTAAAGTCTCATCCTCCTGACAGTCCTATATCACTTAGCACTGTAGCTCCTTGTTTAATACCTGTCACGGATTGTGTTTACACGCCTCCTCTTGTATCCACTCTACCCTCTCCCAATTCTGTGGGACGTAGTATCCGATATGCACTTAGGAATAGGGTGATCTCTGCTGATGATTCGGGGGGCAGGGGTCTTCCTGAATTGGCTGTTAGCACTTTGGGGAAAGGCCGGGGACGAAAATCACATCTGTCAAAAGCACAAGATCGGGCAAAAGTTGATTTGGTTATGGGCACACAATCCTCTATTGAATGGGCACTTAGAGCAGCGAAAACCCTGGAAGGGGGTTTCATATGAAATTACTGTCATTCAACTATCGTGGGTTGGCGAGCCCCATTAAAAAATTGTCACTCCGGAGGTTGGTGGATTTAAATCAACCTGATATTTTACTACTTCAAGAAACATTGGGCAGCAGTGTGGAGGTGGTTAGGGTTTTGGAAACATTGCTACCTGGCTGGAAGTTCGTGGGGGTGGATGCACGTGGTCGATCTGGAGGGCTGGCTACGGGGTGGAAGGTGAAGAACTGCAGATATGATAGCTCTTGGGGTATCTCTTCTGGTATTGGGTTGGAAGTATGGGATGCTGAGATTGGTAGGATGATAACGATTCTCAATATCTATGGACCCTATTTAAATAGGGCTGGCTTCTGGGACTCCTTGCTTAGCATGGATCTCTTTGACGGAAGGGATGTGATTTTGGGTGGAGACCTCAACCTTTCTCTGGGGTCATCTGAAGTTTGGGGGCCTCGAGCTGCTCCGGATCCATTAGCTAACTTTTTCATTCAAGCTTTCGCCGGGAAGGATCTTCTTGACATACAGCCAACCAGGTTAACTCCGACGTGGAGGAATAAGAGAACAGGGGAACAAAGGGTGGCCAAAAGACTGGGTAGGTTTCTGGTGGCGGATGTGTTGGCACTAGGGGTTGATGTTGTTAAGCAATGGGTTGGGTCAGGGGGGGTCTCTGACCACTGTCCCATCTTACTGGAATTAAGAGGCAGTAGAAACAAACCCCCTAGTCCTTTCAAGTTCAATCCTAGCTGGTTGAAGGAGGAGGATTATCTTAAATTAGTTCAGCAACAATGGATTCATCGACCTATGGAGTCACAGGAACATGCGGGCGCACACTTTCAACACAATCTCAAGCATATTAAAGAGGCCACTATTCACTGGGCCACTGCTAAAAGGGTTAAAGATGATCAGACCCTGAGGGATGCTGAGATGAATATTGATCGACTTCTACATTCTCAGGGTTTGGGTTATCTGGATGAACAGCAGAAAGGTGAGCTACTGGGCTGGGAAAGTAGCAGGAATGTGTTACTGAGTGAGCAAGAAGAGCTGTGGAGAATGAAAAGTAGGGCGATCTGGTTACAATGTGGGGATGAGAACACAAAATTTTTTCAAGCATATGCTAAGGGGCGAAAATTCACTAACTCAATCTGGGAATTATCTTCAACTGAAGGGGAACGGGTCTCCAGCTTTGATGGTTTGGCTGAGATGGGTGTTCGACATTACGAAGACTTATTCACTGCTCCACCTGGGGCCTCCATAGCTGAGGTTATCAGGATGGCTCAGCTTTTCCCACGTTTTGTGGGGGAAGAAGAGAACAAACTTTTGATGGAGGAGGTGCTTCCAAGTGAACTCTTGCAGGTTATGCAATCCTGCCAGAAGGATAAAAGCCCAGGGCCTGATGGCTGGCCTATTGAATTTTTCTTGGGATTCTTTGACTGTTTTGGGGAGGAATTATTGGCTGTGGTGGAAGAATCAAGAAAGGCTGGCTTTGTACATGGTCCCTTCAACTCGACATTTATTGCTCTCATCCCTAAAACCGACAAGCCTGATCATTTTGAGGAATTCAGACCTATCTCACTCTGCAATTGCATATATAAGATCATAGCCAAGATTATGGCGAGGAGATTAAAAAATATCCTGTCACAGCATATTTCATGTGAACAATTTGGATTCTTGGAAGGTCGTCAAATTCACGAGGCCATTGGAGTTGCACAAGAAGGTATACACACACTGAAGGTTCAGAAGCAGAAGGGAGCAGTGATTAAGATTGACCTCTCTAAAGCATTCGACCGGGTTAGCTGGCTCTATATTCGGATGCTTCTCACACATCTGGGCTTCTGCTATGAATTTGTTCGATGGATTATGGCCTGCATCACCACGGTTAGTTTTGTTGTTCTGATAAATGGTTCGGCTAGCCCTTTCTTCCATGCAGGCCGGGGGCTACGACAAGGTTGCCCACTTTCACCGCTGCTATTTCTCGTAGTTGCTGAAGGCCTCAGTCGTTTTATCCTGAAAGCAAGAGCTGAAGGATCCTTTCGTGGCATCTCCATTACTCAGGTACTGTATATCACACATCTCCTATTTGTTGACGATATTCTTCTATTTTGTGATGGCTCGAGACAAGATATTGACAAGGTGGTCAAAGGACTCAATTTACTGCAAGTTGCCACGGGCATGCTAGTGAATATTGATAAATCAACTATCTCATGCTCGCACTTAAATGAGCAGGAGAAGAACAGATTGGCCAACAGACTCCCCTATAGGATTATGGATATTGATGATGGCTTAAAGTACCTTGGATTTCACTTAAAACCTAATGCATATCTTAAGGTGGATTGGCACTGGTTAATTGCCAAATTGGAGCGGAGACTGCATGGTTGGAGTCAAAAATGGCTCTCGCGGGCTGGGAGACTGGTTCTGGTTAAATCTGTATTGGAAGCAATACCAGTTTACTGGATGTCACTTGCTTGGATTCCCAGAGGTATCTTGGAGCAGATCCGCCGGTTGGTTTTTGCCTTCCTTTGGAAGGGTAAGGGTGCGAATCGAGCCTTGGTGTGGGTTAGATGGGATTTGATTGCAATCCCCAAAGCACTGGGAGGCTGGGGCTTAAAAAATATCTTTCTCTTTGCCAAAGCGTTGGGGGCAAAGGTGGTATGGCGTATTATCCATACACGGAGCCTCTGGACCAGGGTGGTATACCACAAATACATTGCTCCTTTAACCTTACTTGAATGGATTAGGCAAGGCAACAAGTCGAGGGCAAATTGCTCTGTGGTTTGGAAAGCGGTGGTTCAGCATTTTCAGCTAGTGGGATCGGGTCTTGTGTGGCGAATAGGAAATGGGCAATCACTTCGTATTGGACTGGATCCATGGGTAGGATGTAGGGGGGGACATGTACTACCTGTGGACTTAAGGACCTTTCTGGCAACTAGGGGATATCACTTCTTAGCTGATATCGCACAACCGGGATTATCCACTCTAATGCACCAGGGGTGGTACTCTGCCCAGCGTCTAGTAGTTCCGGAGGACTTGATCGGAGAATGGGAGGACTATATTCGGATATTAAGATTCTCTAATATTCGTCTGACAGACAGGCCTGATGAACTTATCTGGGATCACCATCCCTCTGGGAAATACACACCAAAACTTGGATATACACAGTTAAATGTGGAGGTGCAAAACAGGGCTTTGGTGTGGTGGTGGAAATCTCTGTGGAAGCTTAAATGTCCAGGTAAAGCCAAACTTCTCTTCTGGGCGATATTGGAACAAAAGGCACCCACCTGGGATGTTCTGAAGCGACGATTCCTACAGGGCCCGGGTTTTTGTCCACTCTGTAGGGAGGCGGACGAGACTATTTCACACATATTTGTACACTGTCGTTTCTCCCAAGAGGTTTGGACACGTATCTGCCATTATATAGATCTCAATACGCATTGGAGGGGTGAGAATGTTATTGAGGCATTCCAACATTGGTGGTCGGAACAACAGTCATCAACCATCTGTGCGGCCCCATGCATTTTTGCCTAGGGGATATGGATCACGCGTAACAGGCTGATCTTCCAGGACTGTAGAGTCCCGATTGAGCAAGTAGTGGCACAAGCTGTGGCTATTATTGCTCATTACAAGACTGCTCCCACATCGATTAGAACACGTCCTGTGATCGCTGAAACGATCGATAAAACAATACCGTGGCCTTTTTTCGATGGTGCATCAATGGATCAATTGGTGTGCGGTGGGGGGATCGTGCTACATAAATCTGATTCACATTATTTTCACATAGCAGCTGGACTGGGGAGCGGTACAAACAACTATGCAGAAATCATGTCTCTTAGACTGTTGCTGTTATTTGCTCTAGAACAGGGTTGTTTTTCACTACAGATTTTTGGTGATTCACTGATTGTTATTGATTGGTCCAATGAGCATACACAATGCAATGTGATGGTTCTCTCACCTATACTGGAAGATGTTTTACGGTTAAAGCAGAATTTTAATCTTTTAACATTTACACATGTTTACAGGGAGAGAAATGGCATGGCCGACTTTCTTTCCAAAGAAGCGTCGCAGCAACGTCTAAATTACGACACATGGCGAATCACATTACATACTACTGCTACATCCTACAGTTATTACCATAGGCCTTTCAGTGAGGCATTGGAGGACAGGGCGGGCGAATGATTGGTATCTGTTTGCTCAGATTACACTACAGTTCTGGTTCGATTTACTTTATGGTTTTTGTTTTTTGCATATTGAGATTAACATAGGCCTATATGAGGCGTTTGGTGGATCTTAAATGGAGCATTTGGCAGTTTAAATCTGTTCTGTTAGGTGCTTTCGGGCAGCTAAGACATAGTATCGTTTGATAGGAATTATTACATTTTGAGACTATTTTGGTATATGTAACCGGTTATAAGTGTGATGTATGGTCAGCATTATTTTGGGGTATGTAAGGGTCTCTAGACCAGTCAGAAACATGAACAGCAAATATGTGATAATGTAGGGATCTCTATGATTCTATTACATGTGCAGAATGTAATTTTGTTCAATACACTTGAAATAAAATTACGACTTTTTCTTTGGAAAAAAAAAAAAATTTAATAATGTGAGTTTTTATTAATGTTAAAATTATTGAAAATTATATGATTATTATTAATAATGTGAGTTTTTATTAATGTTAAAATTATTTATATGAATATTATTAATAATTTTTTTTATTAATGTTAAAATTATTGATAGGAATAATATTATTATTAATGTTTTATATCAATATTAATGTTTTATATTATCGTTAATGTTTATGATTTTTAATAATGTTAATATTATGTATATGAATATCATTAATAATGTTTTTCTTTAATGTTAATATAATTGATTTGAATAACATTATTGTTAATGTTAATATTAATAATTTTTATGAATGTTTTTTAATTAATGTTATTGTTTAATGTTATTTTTTTATTAATGTTAATGTTTTTTATTAATATTATTGATATAAATAATAATATTTTTAATGTTAATATTATGAATATTAATGTTTTTATTAATGTTAATATATTATTAATGTTTTATTTATTTATTTATGTTAATAGTATTGATATAAATAATAATATTAATGTTAATATTAATGTTTATTATTATTATTATTATTATTAGTAATAGTAATAATTATATTAATAATAATATTAATATGCACATTATTAATAATATTATTAATTTCACTTTTAATAATATGCATTAGTAAAATAGGCTTATCATCTAGAGACATTATCAAAACTCGGATCCAATAATGAACGAACGATGGATTTTGTGAACAATAACCAATTCTGTGTTCGGTTTTGGTGAAAATCTATTTGTTGATGAATGCAAACCTGTGCTTCGAAAACACAAGACCTACATAATTTTTAATTTCCTGCAACTCGGCTCCGTTTGATATGACGGTTAAAGTATTCAAAAGTGAAAGGAGATCGTGAATTTCCAATACATCGGAAAGTCTGTACTCTAAAGCTTAACTGTTATAAAAGTGATCAATTCATCAGTAGAGACAGAATTAGCATAACTCAAAAGACTTTTCAATAGAATAATAATTGTATTTGTGTATATAAAACAACGAAAGATAAAACAGATTTAGTCTAGTGCGATGCTCGTTAATCTCTCATTTGAGCCCCACACCATAGAGCAATCCCATTTGATAGCTCGTTAATCTCTCATTTGCACCACACACCATAGAGAAATCCCATTTGCTAGTGCAATGCTGGTTATCAGTAGGCTATTGTTTCATTTACATTCCATTTCTCCAATTTGCATTACTGGTTCCCATATTATGTTAAAAAGAAAAAATTTGTTTTAATTTCGATACTAAGCAAGGGAAATTGCCCGATATGTACTCATCACTATAGTTTTGGACCAAAGGACACATTTAGTGGTTTCCCAGACAATAGAGAGGCATCCATTGTTTTGAATTCAAAACCATGCATTTTAGGAAGACTATTAAGCAGCTATCCTTTTTCCCACACTTTCAACTATCAAATTTCAATATACAGGTTGGATGAAATGTATTTTTCCAAATATGGATTCCAATTAACTTGATGAAGCTGAAAAGCTTGAGATTACGGTCACCAAAATATTTTGAACATTTTTCAAATCGACCATATTTCTCAAGAAGAAACAACCTATGTATCCCAAAAAGCTAAATGATGTTTGGAAAATTGGCTAAATTTTAACCCAGCGTGTTAAAATAGCCAATCCTTGATTCAGAAATTGCCTGAAAATTGATCTGCTGAAAAAATTGCCGAGATTTTCAAACAAAGCCCGAGTCTGCCTAGTTTTTGCCAAATGTATAGAAATAAATCAAAAGAAAAAAAACAGAATCGACAGGTTGGCATCGGCGTCATTTTAGAAGCAAATTCTTTGCTCATTTCTAGATTTTTGCTTGCTGATTTATGTGTAAATAATGCATTTTTCACTAAACTAAAGAAATTTCTTAGGATGGGAAGGAGTAAGAAATCCTTCTCCCATAGAATCCATCAACGCCATGTATGCATATTCACTCCATGCCTCAGTACATCCTTGTTAACGTTAGCATCAACCATTTTGAGAGTAATGGGAAATAAATCATTCCCCCAACAGAGACTGGGAGTCGACTCCATAGACTTCCTTTCCACCCATCAGTAAATTTGGTTCATGAATATTGGACATTTATTTTTTGAATTTCCTTTCCATGCCTGCAGCTACAAGCATTGCACGGAGCACTTATGATATATATCTCATATGGACAATAGGAATCTAGCTCACAGCGCTTATCATTGTACTTTTCACACAAAAATATAACTGTTAGAACTTAATCAGGAAAAACCAGTAAATCTGAAAAAGCCAAGTTTATGTTTTGTTTCAAAACATAAACTTGGCTTTTTCAGATTTACTGGAACTAATCCTGCGACACAGTTAAAATTACCCACTATACATCTATCTTTTTAAAATTACCCAATACAAATGAATGATTTTTACACACTTTACATCGAAATCTTCTTCATGCTAAATGGCTAACTGGATCAAGCAACGCCCAAATTAATACACAGCAATGTCAATGGTTTTCACGCATCATATTCTTGAATCCAGTGTCTTCCATTAACGAATCTCTTGACGAGAAATGTCCTGGCTTCCTCTGGTGTCAGCTCGTGAACCCATGAAACTCCGCCGACAGCAGCAACACCTGGGCCGTAACATTGGTACACGCCAAAGAAGGTCATTCTGCCAAAATCCCAATAGAAAATCAAATCAAGAATCATTATCAGATCCCAAGTATATATCTCAGCCATCAAATCCATATACATTTTCAACACAATTCAAATGAGCCTTACCAATATTTGGTAGTCTGATGACCCCAATCGTCCCAGCCCTCACGAGCAACGATGTCATCGACAATACGTGAGTACTGTACCATGGCGCCCCCAATGTAGAGGGGTCCCGTTCCCGTGACTCTGCAGTGCACAAATGCAAATCTTGTTTTCTCATACGGCTTTCGGCGGCCTTGAGCAACGATAGAGCCGAACTCTTTGGCAAGAATGGAGCTCACATTGCTACAAACAAGAAGTAATCATTTAGTATCCATTGAAAGAGTATGATTGATCATACTCTGGCGTGTAAATTGTAAACATACCTGGCGTGTAAACTATTGAATGATCAAGCATTTTCCCATAGAATGTGCGCGTCGGATGTTCTGTTCGATGCAGATACCTGGCGTGTAAACTGTTGAATGCTTGCGCGTCGGATGTTCTGTTCGGTGCAGATACCTGGCGTGTAAATTGTTTGAATGCTCAAGCATTTTCCCATATAATGTGCGCTAACCTCAATTTTCCACTTGCCCATAGAATGTGCGCCTCATATGACCGATTGATTTCTCTTCCCCAGCGCGTGGCAACAGTCTGATTAGCAAAAAAAACCCGTAACCTAATTTAACAAATGACTGTTCTGTATGCTGTTTGCTGAGAAGGCGCCTCCCACTACAATTCTCATTGGACAAATTAATTACGCCTTAGCCGTTTCCATGTCAGTTAGATTCTTCACTCATAAAGCTAATGGCATTACGCCTTAGCCGTTTCCATGTCAGCTAGATTCCTCATTCATAAAGCGAATGGAATCCTGCCATGTGGATGCTCATAATTAACCTGGTGCTCGCAGCCTCTGCCTGCTGTCTCCTCCCACGGTTGAGCTCGTCCAACTCCTACGCCTCCACTCTACTGAGCTCCTCCGCCTGTCTTCGCAACTTTATTTCTTTATTTCGTTGCTCGGCATAGGCACCCAATGGCATTCTCATTCATGTATTCACATAAAACCTGATGAATTATATCTATAACAGACATTGATACTTGATTGCCAATTGATCTAAATCACATTTTCACTGTCTATATTTAAAGAGTAACATGGGCAGCAAGACTTCTTTCTTCGTTTTTTCTTCTTGGTCTTTTAGTGAACAGCTTTGGGTCTTTGCTTTTGAACTGGTTCCTTTTACTTTTATATTACTTGTTACATTATTATGTACTTTATCAACACCAAAGTGGCCAGGAAGGAAGCTAAATATGAGTTGGAATTGAAGGTCAAGACTGGATGGGTCATTTTTATCTTGCAATTATCAACGGTAAAAACACACTAATTCTACTATTGCTCAAACTCTTACATCTCACGTTTCAGATTTAATGTGCAGTCGTTATATTTCATTTCGCTTTGTTATCCTCGCTCTACATAATTGGTTATTATGATCGTGGAGACCGATTCATTCAATTTTGAAGCTTTAGCTGACATCATAGCAATTATAGCAAGAACATAATTATATTAAAAAAAACAAAGTATGAGGGGTAGGAAACTTTTGGTAAATGGTCAAGCGTAGAGTTGGAAATCTTCACGCAAATGTCGGGAGTCACTTCCCATATATTGGCAGTTTTCTGCTTCATTTCTTCTTCTTTTTTTCACTTTTGCGAATTCATAGATTGAACGTATTTCTTATTCTTGGTTGTCTTTGTCTTGTTCGATCGTATAATTACGAGGATGAGCTGCAATGGTTGCCAGGTTCTGCGAAAGGGTTGCAGCGAATCCTGATGCCCCCAGGCATTTGAGCCCTGGTAATAATACATATCTAAACTTTCGATACCGATCTAAACCCTGTTATGATATTATCGTAGAAGTTGCAAAGAGTGGCGACACGCTGCCGCCATAAACAAACTGCGTCGCCAAAACTAAACCAAAAACCCCGACACAGTCGCCACATACTTTAGACTGCCCATAGGAAAAAATTTCCCCGCGCCAATGGTCGAAGAGAATATCATAAATGGCTTCTGACAAGCGACCGCCAAAGTATATAGTCCACGATGCCATCACTTTTCGTAGAAACAAACTTGCCCGCCTGAAATAAATTAAAAAACACCGAAACTCCCTTACCCCCTGCAGTAGCAAATGCTAAAAACTACACAGTGCCAAGTGTCTACCTCATTGTCATTAATGGCTTCTGGCTGACTCTGCAATCAGATCTACCGTTACTTTTGCAACTCTACACGGCAAAATGTTACTAGATCTAGATTTTCTCTTACAAATTTTAGCATTAATGGCTTCTGACTAACTCTGCAATCAGATCTACCGTTACTTTTGCAACTCTACATGGCAAAACGTTACTAGATCTAGATTTTCTCTTACAAATTTTAGCATTCAATGACGGATTGGACATTGAACAACCTTCCACAGGGTTTCCTACGTGAATATTTATTTCTTTAGGTTTAATCTATCACGTAAATATAAATTTTGGTTCAGTAGTACTGATTTGTGCCTATCTACGTCTATCTGAATTTGACAGATTGGACCTCTTGGACATTCTATCTTCTGTAGATAGGACCCTACTTAACTGTACCCATACACCAATGCACCGCCTTGAATCCTTACCGTTTATAAAGTTCCATGGGTAGAAGCCTGTACCATTATTTTGTTGTTTGCTATTGGTACTGCGACATCATCAAAGTTTTTTCCTCAAATCAATTTGATCCTCTTTTACCAAGCAACGACCCTCTTGAGGAGACAAAAGTTCTTGTTTTCTACTCAAAATCAAGGTTCTCCTCTCGAACCAAACTCATATTTCTTGTTATAGCAAGCAACAAGGTTCTCTTTGTGTTAGTGGACTGTCATTTATTCACTCTTATTGCTTGCATGTTTAACCTGTAAGTTAGTATTTGATCATGTATCTAATTTATTTACTGGTTTCTTTTCTATTTGATCAAGGTTTTTTTATTTATTTATTTGTATTGCTTCTATGTTCAACCTTTAAAGTTTGTATTTGATCATCTATTTGATTTATTTACTGGTTTCAGATGAAACCGTGCTTGATTGGTATATATTCATTTCTGTGTTTACCAATATATGTTTCCTGCTAACTTGACCAAATAATTTGCACCGCAACAAATTTGGTCTCCTATAATTTTCACCCAAAGAGATTTTGTTCTCACTGCTCCTGTTAAATATTTAAACATAAAGTTGTCACAGTAAATTTACCCATGATTGTGCCACCTCTTTTTCTGTTTTTTTTAAAACTAGATTTTGTTTCTCTCAATTTCTAGCAGCACCCGTATCATTAGTGCCCAATTATCAAAATCACAAACAAAACAGAAGTTAGGAGATAATAAATCGCGCATTATTTCCCTTTTCAAGATGATCTGGCGATATGGAACAGAGGGTCCAAGGAGAATTTTGCATGGTATGAAGTTGGGACTCTCACTTGTTCTCGTTTCCCTTTTACCTTTCATGACTCCATTGTTTAATAGCTTAGGGGGTGAAGTTGTGTGGGCGATCATGGCAGTGGTGGTGATCTCCTAGTTCATTGCAGGTATCCATTCGTTATATCTATATATATCCTTCAATATCCATGCGTCCATGCAAATACAATCCTATGTATTAATATGGTATGTTGTACAATACTAGATTCATATTTTAAGTTAGGACACTAAGAGAGGATGATTTGAAGGTATGGTGTGTACTCAACCTTGTACAAGAGCATAAATAGAATGTTAGGAACATTCTTGGGAGAACTGTTGGATGTTGCTTATACAAGGGCATAAATAGAATGTTAGGAATGTTCTTGGGAAAACTGTTGGCTGTTGCGTTAAGTTGCGTTGCAATACTAGCTCGACATGAACTTGAACCGTTTATTATTGCTTTCGAGGTGTTTTAAGTCGCTGAGTACATTGAATTAGAAGGACTTAATTTTTTAGCTGGACAAGAACTCGAACCATTTATTATTGCTTTCGGCGTGCTTTTAGTCGGTGAGTACATTGAATTAGAAGGACTTAAATTTTTAATTTGAATATAGTAAGTTTATTATGGAAAAAATATTTTCAATATTAATATATAAAATAAAAGAATATAAAGGATATATCCCATACTGAAATCAAATTGTATGTTGTTTCAATATCATAATTATAATTAGGAGTTAACGAGATCAATATCCAATACGCAGATTGATTGCTGTTAGATATTAGCAACCTCTATGAATATAATATTGCTGACTGGATCTAAAAAAAACTAATATATCCTACCATATAATATGTACTGTGATTAGGAGTTAACATTAGCTTAATCATTTTAATAATAAATAATACTAATATATAATATTTTTAAACATATATAATTTGTTTATTTTAGTTTTATTTTTTATATATGATATAATCATTTAATTTATTTTTTAATAATGAAATTTTTTCTAAATAATATTATTTATATTAAAACAAATTTTAAATAATATTATTAATATTTTAAAATCTATATTGTCAATATTATTGAATGTTTGAAAAAAAAGAATATTAATATTAATATTACTAAATTATGAGTGAATATAGAACGTATTATTATTTTTTACATATTAAAAACATTAAATCATATTTAAGTTTTAATTAAATTTTTACCATTTAAGTTTTAATTAAATTTTTACCCATGGTTGTGCTACCTTTTTTGCTAGTTTTTTGTTGCAACATAGATTTTGCTCTCTCAGTACACAACAACAAGCTCATGATTAGTGGCCAATTATCAAAATCAAAAAACAACACAGAAGTTAAAAAAGAATATAAAGCCTAAATTGTTGGCTAAGCTATGGTCCAATAGTTAATTGGTCGAAATTTTCCATTACTGATCCAAATTCAATTCCCAGTAAATGGAACCCTTGTATTTTGCTAGGAATCCTCAAAGTCACAAGTCCAAAGATTGATAGTCTATTATGTACAACTTGTATATTCAATACCACTATATATCAATAGAATACAATTTTTTGCTATGGGGGTTTGGGAAGAAATTAATCGCCATTTCCAGAGAAAAAAAGAAGTATTGCTGCAACTTTTTTTGTCCTAAACAACCTCATAGAAAAAATGCAACTATCTAATTGAACCACCTATGCGCTTGTTGGCAAATACACATTTTTAATTTTAAACCATCTTACGTCCATCTTAATCCTGTATTTGTTAATCACAAAAAAAGAGATAAGTAACCCAATTTGCAAATCTCTTAGCAGTTGACAAATTTGAGGTTCAAATGTATCTATGGTGGCTTTTTCCTTCTTCCATTTATGCCATATTATTTCCTTATGTTTAAATATCAAATGTGACCTTGAATTCCATATTAGTTTTATTGATTTACCCACATTACACCTCTTATTTCTGCAGAATTAATCTTGTTTTCTGTTCAATTATGATTTTGTATCAAATTGTAATAAAACAAGTTTGTAACTAACTCATTACATGCTTATGAACCAACAATATTGCAATTGCAAAAGTTATTAGTGCAAAAAAAAACCTAACACTCTATTACTTTGTAGAGCTCAAAAGTCCTTTAAAAAATGTCTCGCTTACACTACATTCTTGAATTAACACAAGCAGCTTCTTCAATGTAAGCATTTCATAAGTGGTTTAATTCAGGACTATCCTAAGTTACTAATTATAAAATTTCCAATATATCTAAACACAGAAACGGGGTTTCAATTTCAAAATGCTCCCTTCCAGTGGTTGATACAACATTATGCCCAAAAGGAAGTAGTTCTTCCTCATGCGATTGGTGTGAATTTGGAGTATTTATTTAAAAGACATCAGAGTACAACAAGCCTTTGGTCATGCAATACACTGCTTCCTTTGGGTTATTACCATATGTAAAAGCTGACTTGCTACAGCATTAATGCTCCCACAGTGACATTATGCCAGCCCAACACCATTTGTCTTTATAATTCACATTCTACAATAGGCAAGCCATTATCTGTATCTATTCTGTTCCTTTCCTATGCTCTTAACATATGTTCAAATCTTGCTAATATTCACCTTCTGAAAGCTTTTTGATTATCAAATGAATCAAAATTGCATATGCAGCTTCCAGATGTTCAAATCTTACTAATATTCACCTTCTGGAGCTTGAGCACCTACCTTAACGCAGACATTCACATTCCTCTTTTATTTTTGGTAGATTTTGGTTGTCATAAAAAGGCTATGTCCAATTATCAAGTCCATCCAAATCTATTTTACAATCACGTTCAAATTTTTTCCTAATACGAGCTGAATTAAAAATATCATATCATAAATTGCAGAGCCCTGTTTCCATACCTCCACTCCAATAAGGAAAAACATGGCACACATGAAAACATATAAGGTCACACCAATCACATATTTCACGTAGCCCATCAGATAGAAAACTCAAAAATGAAACTTATAGCACACAAAATTTGTTTTAGAAACGTTGCACACTCCATGTCTGTCACATTCATAGCTGTTAAATTGACTCGCAAACTCGTGTCCTCCTGCCTACTGCAACACCCATTTTTCTCATATCCATCATTGTGGCAGAAATTGAGAGGAGACTTGGAGATGGAAGGATCTATTCCAGATTATCTAAGGTTGAACAGTCTAAGGTGCATGGTGGAATATTATAAGGTTTATATAACATAGATCCAAACTTTTCCCTCGAGTCATTGTTCAAGTAGTTGACATGTTGTTTTTTGCCATGTATTCCTAGAAACATATGAGATGTATCAACTAAAATTATAATCCTCTTGGTCATTTTCCTTTGTAGCATCTCATTGAATCTAATTATTGGTTGGTGCATGATCTTTTAAACCATAGGCTTTTGGTCTTGCTCCTAAATTTTGTTATCAATAAAAAGGTATTGGTTTTCACTTTATTCCTATCCAGATAGGTTAAGATCAAATAGATTTAGCTTTAAGATGAAATAGATTTGCCTTTAAAATATTAAAGATGTGAAAATTGTATTTAGTTTTATTTTAAAAGTAAAATGGATTTTATCTTTGAAATTGCAACCTTTTGTCACATTTTAACTCTTACAATCATGTACATAAAAAATCATATTGTTTCTACATGTTTCCTTATTACTCTAATAAGCATGTTCATTGCTACAAATAAACTAATTCGAAACCCTTTATTTCTATATTGTTTCTACAAATATGGCTATGTATTTCTTCAGATATGAAATGGTCTTTTTTCATGTTCTCAAACATCTTTTATATTTACACCCAATATTAATATTGTGCCTTCTTCCACCTTTTTTTTGTAGTGCTACAATTATCACTATCACGCTATGGCCAATCTCTTGACTGAAAATGTTGTCTCACTTCTAATGAATGTTGTTGTTGACCTATGCCCACTTGTACAAGTTCTTGCTCTCAATCGAGTAAGCTCTCTAAATTCAGCAACTGCCCGCTTCCGAATATCTATCTCTAATGGAATTCATAGTCATGATACACTGCTTCCAACTACCTATAATAGCATTGTGGAAAACCACCAACTCCAAATAGGTTCAATCATCAAGGTCATCAAATGTACATGCAACACTATACACAATGCAGCATATGCTTTGCTTTCTTCATCTTATTTTTACTTTTTTTACATTGTACTCCGAATAAATGTAACAAATTTTGTACTTACACTTATTTACCTTAAATCTTCTTGCCAGGATTATTGCGTTGGACACATTCGAAATTGTCACATTGGAAACAACAATAGTTGGAGACCCATCACCTTTCAACTTTTCCCCCAGCTTTACTTCCCACAGCAGCACATCTGTTTCAGAAACCAATGCCCTTGATCCCAAAAACCCTTCACTTGGCATACCCTGCTTGCAAAATTCAACCACAAACCTTGCTGCACCTTGTATTCAATTCACATCGCTAATCCCTTCCACTAAAAGTTGGACAATTCAAGGCCGAGTTGCTGCAAAGACAAGTATCACCACCTACACCAATCAAAAAGACCCTGGTCAACTCTTTGGCTTTGACCTTATCAGTGCTACCAAAGATGAGATTCATATATCTTCTTTCAATGAACTAGCCACTTCATTATATGACAAAATAGAAGTTGGCATAGTCTACACTGTCTCAAATGGCGCAATCAAACTGGTCAATCCAACATACAACCATTTGACAAGTTCTTTCGAGTTTTTTCTTAACCCCTCCTCAACCATTCAACCATGTTTTGAAGAGTGCCCATTAATCCCTTTTCACTGCTTCCACTTTAAATCTATCCATGACATCAAAACTACACCCCTCAATTCCATGGTTGACCTTATTGGAATTGTCATTTCTGTTTCCCCTGCATCAACTATACGCAAAATGGATGGCTCTGAAACAATTCGGCGAACAATTGGGTTGAGGGACATGTCCAGGTACAGCATAGATGTGACACTCTAGGGGGAACACTACACAATTGAAGGTTCCCACCTTGGTGGGCTTCGAGATTTGCCTACCCCCCCTACCCTTGCAATAAAAGGTGGGCGTGTTACAAAGTTCAATGGAAAAACCATTGGGACCATATCCAACACCAACCTCCTCATAAACCCAAAAATTGAGGAAGCTCAACTTCTCCAAACATGGTTTGCTGACAATGGATTTCATTCAGCCTCACCATCTTTGAGCAGAAAATCCACCTCGCCTTCTTCTACCTCTTGCAAATGCATTTCCATCTTTGCACTTCAATCTCTCCAACACTCTGAAAAAAGCAACTTGGTATTTAATTATTGCTACAATCACCCGTATCAACATCGATGACTTTCATTTCCTTACATGTCCTCTATTTGTAGATGGAATACAATGCATGAAAAAAAATTCTCACAAAGTTGGTAGTGTATGGCATTGTGCAAAATGTGATGGGGAGTTTACAGAGTGTGCTTATCGATACATACTGAAACTTGACTTGATGGATGCCACTGGACAACTCTACAATATCATAGCTTTTGATGATTCTGCACAGCAACTCATGGGGATATCTGCAAGAGATTTATGCATTCTCTCAAATGATCCAGCATCTCTCTTGGAAATTGTTCAACGTGTTTGTGCCCGAGAATACCTTCTGACTTTATCAGTAAAGACAGAGACTTTCAATTCAAATACTCGCTTGAAGGTGCATTTGGTCATGTCAAAGGAGGTTCCAACATCAGCAACAACTGTCAATTCCCTTGGAGAAAGCGAATACATTGTGCTTAATAAACGTCCAGTTGCTCGCAGGCTTTGAACTCTACCTTTGAAAAGGTTAACCCATAATCATCAAGTTCCTAGCGGGCTTGCTTCTAGATTGTTACAAACTTTACTACTGTTCAATTCTATCTTTTTGTACTTTCTACCTCATACTTTTCCACTGCAAACCTTTTGTATAGCCCCTACTATCTAAGTGCTACTTGTAATTGGCAATGAGCAGTCTTTAATATTATTTGCATTAGTTTTGTTGTAACATTTTGTTAAGTTACATATTCATTCCAACCTATCTTTCTACTTTCCAATTTATACTTGGAATTAATATTGATTTGTCAACGATATACTTCTTCTCTTTATAAACATTTTTTAGGAACAATTATATTTATTTTTTTCAGCACCTTAACATAATTTATACATGATGCATTCATCTTTTATAATGTACATTTTTACTCTTTCAATGATTGCATATATACTATGTTTCTCTTGCAACAAAGCACTGTAAATTTCATAACCACATAACATTTTTTTGTAGCCATGTCAGCTAATGAGGACAATGATCAAATCAATGCACCCAGAAGAGTTCTATATGCACAAAACAAAACAAAAAACAAGAAGCGCCAATGCCTTCTATATAGAGCTGCTCGCCAACTTATTGCTATCCCTTCTCCACTTGCTGCTACCCAACATTCCCTACCAGCCTCCGCTCCATTTGCATCCACAACACCCCATGCAACAAACATTGACCTAGCTCCTATCCAAAAAAAAATCTGTACAAGACTAGACAATCTATCTCCCATTAATATTTGCTCTATATGCATGGAGTCTTATCCTGGAATCAAAACAAAGCACTTTTCTGGTGCATTTGCGTGTTCTCGATGTATTTCAGAAAAAAATGGGCACCGCTATTCAGTTGCAAACAACATGGATCCTGGGACTCAACATTTGTGCTAGCAACCCTTACTCAAGTTGAGGAAATGCTCATTTCATGTGTCAACCCAATTTTGCAAGTCACTCACGCTCGTGGGGGGAAATATACATATTTTGGCCACACTATTAGCTTCCCACAAAACATTAATACCATTTCCACTTCTCTCCCTCGCCTACTCTCAGACATTGACATCCTTATTGTTCGAAAATCCAATTCTACAAATAAGCCTTATGAATTCTTTGTTAGCCACTCACGTGTTCTAGCTGCTCTCCAATACAAGATTTCAAATTACCCCTATTACAAAGATGTTCATGTTAACTCAATTGCATTATCTTCTTTGCCTCTTGAACCAAGCGATGTTTCCTCCCTTCTTTGTCATGTTAGAGCAGAAGAAACCCCCATTGTGGACCATGCCTCAAATGCTACCATTCAATCACCCAACTTCCTTGAAACCCATGCAGAACAATCCTCCTCCTTTATATCAACACAAACAAATTGCAGAACTGAGGTTGATGAAATCAAACGCTTTTTGCAAACAAACAATGCACCAAATCCACCTTGCATTCACTGGCCCCCAATAGATGTTTCCCCTATCAATGAGTACAACACAATAGGCCTTCTCTCAATGGCCTTCCCAACCTTGTTTCCCACTGGAGTTGCAATGCTTGAACAGCCACACATTCAAGAAGTTGGTTTCGACAATTATGCTTTGCATCTCCTTCGATATCACGACAATAGATTTGGCCAACATCCTTGTTTTCATTATTACATATATAACTTCCTGATACGCCACCACAGCCATTCTACTGCTTACATCTTCCTTAAGCGGAACATTGAAGATACATTGCCTCCAACAGTCTCAAAACTTCTACAGCAATTACAAGACTTGCCCAATGCGAAAATTGTTGAGCAAGTCATGTGATTTGGGTCTAGCCTACGTGGAACACGGTCCTACTGGAACAAAAGCAGAGGTGAACTAACTAATATGATCACCCAACACGATACACCAACATTCTTCTTCACACAGCGCAGCTGACACAAAGTGGCCAGATTTGCATTCTTTAATGCCTGGACAAGCTCAGGGAATTCCAAATCAACAACACCAATGGAGAATTTGAAACCTTATCAGTAACCCACACATTGCATCTCAATATATGGACAATAGATTTAAAATATTCCTGGAAGAGGTTCTTCAGAAAGGGATTTCTACAAAATACTGCTGGTGCAGGTTGGTAACATATCATATTACTATCAAATTTAAATGTATTGACAACCTCTATTGTTTATTCCTAATATTTTTACTTTCTATGTATGTATGAATGGCAACATAGGGGATCCGCGCATATACATGGCTTTTTATGGTTGGAAAATGCACCCAATATGGACACATTAGATTGGGGAGATTCCACCAAGGTTGAAGATGCAAAACAATACTTTGACAAGTTTGTTACAGCATGGAATCCTTGATTCAACCATTCCCACACCCCATCCTTCCAAGCATCTGCTAGCAATGATCCATGCACCATTGGATCGAATTCCATACTTGCAACCAATCAATTGGATGACTATGAAAACCTTGTTAATTTTGTCCAAAGGCACACAAAATGTTCAGAATCTTCTTGCCTTCGCAAAAAAGGATCATCTCTTCAATGCCGTTACAACTTTCCCTTTGATCTACAACCTACGTCTTCCTTATTCATTGAGGCAAATGGTCGGAAAACATACAACCCTGCACGATGCCTTGCTAAATATCCACAACCCTACCATGCTGTCAATTTGGCAAGCTAATGTTGACTACCAACCTATTCTCTCTAGACACGCTGTACTTAAGTATATTTCAAAATATGCAGCAAAGGCAGAGAGCAAATCAGAAAGCTACCATGCACTTCTTACTCGACTTGCACATGCAACCCCACAGGATGCCCCCATCCTTCAACCAATAAGATGCTTCTTGTCATCAATAGTTGCAAACCGGGATATTGGTGCACAAGAGACATGCCACATGCTGCAAAAGCTCCCTCTCTGTATATGCAGTCGTTCCTTTGTATCCTTGAAATTTAGCCAAAGTGTTTTTAGACGAGTTTGCAATGACTCACCTGACACCCCACCAACACCGTCCTTCATTGTTGCATACATGCAACACCCCCCTAGCCTCAAACATCTTACCCTTCTTGAAGCTGCACACTCTTGGTCATACTCATGTCGTAGAAAGCACTCCCAATGGAAACCAATATCCCCTTCCAAAATTGTGCATGGGCTTTCCTCGCTTCACTTCCATTCCACCCTTTACTGCAAATTCCTTTGTTTCCTTTTGTTGGAGTGACCTGCTGCTATACAAACCTTTTCGCAACCTTCATGATGACATTGGATCCACAGAATTGGAAATAACTTCTAATTGGATTCACATTAAAGACACATACATCCCATGGCATGTTGACCGTATGCCAGAAGCCCCCAGTACACCTCCCTCTGATGACTCTACTTCTACTTCCAACCAGTTTTCTTTACCCCCTATGATAGATGAGTGGGAACTCATTTCTCAAATCCACCCTGGAAACTACCTCTACATTGACGACCTTGACATGCTTGGCCATCGTGACTTTGATAAAGCGCACAATTGGAACAAAAACCATATCCCTGCACAGATACATGCAATAGCCATATCATTCACTGACCTCATGCAATCATCCTACCCAGTACAGTAAGACACCTTTTCATCTTCATGTTCTCCTGCCTCGTTATCTCCCACACAACGCATCGCCTTCGACCTAATCCTTGCACACTCCACAAATATTACAAGCCCCCCCCTCAAAATGGTCATTCAAGGCACCGCCGGAACAGGAAAATCTTTCTTAATTTCTTGCCTTAGATCCACACTCCAACATGCCTCTGGTGACGACCCTTCTCCCTTACTCCTACTTGCTCCGACTGGTATTGCAGCGTTTAATATAAATGCGCTAACAATACATTCTGCCCTTCGAATACCCATTGTTGATATGCACCCACTTGAAGGTCAATCCCTTTCAACCTTCCAAGAACAATTTCGCCATATCTGATACATCATCATTGATGAAATGAGCTCTGTTGGCCCAAAAATGTTATGCCAAATGGATGACCACTTACGTCGAGCCTTTCCTTCTCAAGCCCATTTGGTGGTTGCTCCATCATTTTTCTTGGTGATTTTGGACAACTACCCCCAGTGAAAGACATCCCCATGTATGTTGGCACATCTCGAGGGAATGCTCTTTGGCGCACATTTGACACTTTTGTCACTCTCTCAACCATATTTTGGCAACAAGGCAATAGTCCTTCTCAGGTTTCCTTTCGTCAAATGTTGCATAATCTATGCAATGGAACACCGACTCTTGAAGACTGGATGCTCCTTATGTCAAGGGCAACCTCGTGCCTTTCACCCAAAGAAAATGATACATTTCACAATTGCACTCATTTGTATGCAACTAATAGCTCTGTTGAATTGCACAACAAGCAAATGCTAAAACACCTTAACATGCCAATTGCACATTGCTTTGCAGAGCAAAAGAAACAACATGTGCAAAGCTCAGTAGATGATGAACAACTTCCATTGAAGGTTCTACTAGCAATTGGTCAACAAGTCATGTTGACAGCCAACTTGTGTGTCTCCGCAGGTCTTGTAAACGGCTCACTTGGGAAAGTTATTGCAATTGTCTACAACTCCAATGATCAACCACCTGCTTTTCCATCTTATGTTGTAATTGACTTTCTCCACTACAAAGGATCCCCATGGGATCCTTCCCATCCAACATATGTCCCCATCTCTACTATCACAAGGGGTACACGGAGGCAAGTACCACTTTGAATGGCATGGGGTTTAACAATCCATAAAGCACAAGGGATGACTTTGCAAAATGCAACTATAGATATTGGCAACATTGACCGACAAGGACTTACATTCACTGCAATATCAAGAGTTAAATCTTTGTCAGGCCTTCCCATAGCTCCACCTTTTTCCTTTTTTAGGTATTCTCGAATGAAAGATAGTCCTTATGTTCAACGTAGAATACAAGAAGAGACCTTGCTTTCTTCAAAGTCTTTGTATCCACATACTACATAAGCTTCATACTCCTTAGCAGCTCTACTTTGTCCTACATTCTCCTTTTTGCAAAATGGATTGCACATTTTGAAAGCTTGTATTCCTATTCGTACTATCATTAAATATTTCACAATACAAGAAAGAAAAAAAAAACTATACGCCATTTGCAAATTTATATATTGATCTTTTTATTATCATGTGTTGACAAAGTATTCTCAACTCATTTCTCTAAGCTCTAAAATCAAAACCAATTTTGGATATATTTCCTTTGCAAAAATATACTAAATCATGGCATAGATAATGGTTTATATCCTTATTTCTTTATGTTCTATGTGCTATCACTAGCATTTATTTATGTATTTCCTATTTCGAATGTACAAGGTTCCAGTTAAGTTATATGAAATATTTGTAATCATGGGAATGGAAATCAATAAAAGACAATAGATACAGTGGCTATCCACATTTATTGATCTATAAGATCTTTGCCTTCAACCATAGTTATGGAAAGCAATTCTAAGCATATCATGCCTTCTGAAAAGCCATGTTTTTCACTTTCTAAGTTGATATGGAAAATTATCTTCCTTGAAACACAAATTCCTTAACATTAGACCATGCTCAAAAAAATTACAACAAACAACAAGTCCAAAGTTGATCTATATTCATGCAATGTCTACATATAGTATATATTCAACTAATTATAATTAGATATTTTATGACAAAGTCTATTTTAATGTTACACTTGAAGTAATCAATATCTCTAAATTTAATAAGCTTACAAGTCACTTGGATTCTTTTTGTACAATGACATTGCCTTATATTTATATATAATCAATAGGCAAATTTACATTCTGAATTAAGAGCCACATTGTCAAACTCAACATTGGGATCATATGCGTCTTTGAAACATATACTCAATGGCATCATGAACATAACACCCATAATACCAAATGGATTCTTTTCGTACAATGACACTGCCTTATATTTATATATAGTCAACAGTCATATTTATATTCTGAATTATTAATCACACTGTCAAACTTAGCATTCAGATCGTATACGTCTTCGAACCATGTACTCAACAACATCATGAACACCTCTAAAGATTACATGCATAGCCATTTAATTCATAAAGAAGCATTTTCAGCAGAAGGTTAAAGATATTAAAGATAGCTTTAATTCACATTAATACATTCTATTACTCATGTTAGGAGAAACATCATTGCACAAAAAAAAATAGTAAGCTCATTCAACACACAGAAATAATTCTGAATAGCAAAGAAAGATCTCACTGCAAGATATGAACGCCACAAGAATAATCCAACAAACATCCAACACTCATTTTAGGCAAAAGACGTCCTCTCCAGGCTCTTAATAGGCGAAGTTCACTTTCTTGGAGCAAGTGCAAAATAGTTCGTACAAGCTTCGAAAATTCCCTTTCCCCTCTAAAAGTCCTTTACTCTTACTTCTAATATTCTATTTATAGCTTTTCAAAGCGCCCCTTGGGATGACAAGTGTACCCTAATTCTAGAACCTCCTTCTTTGGCTTTCATCGTATCCTTACAAAACCTAGGAATACGTGGAAGACTTTACATATACGACAAAAAAATAGGAGCCAGCTGTCCTTTCAAAGCATTTATACAAAAGGTAGAATTTCAGCTTCTCCGTTTAATTAAAACAAAATAAGAATGGTCTATCTATTTTGCTTGGGCTTCTACCTGTTGACTTGAAGACTCGCCTCCACCAACCGGCTCACTTGAAATTAGCGGGCCATCTATACTTTGAATATATGTGGTCCATTGGTTGATATATTTTATGATAAGCTTGCTGCGAGAAGATACTGTCACCTTGGACGCTATTTCATGTTTGCGTAGGTCCGATTTGATCAGCGCTTTTCCCTCTATGGCCTCTTTAGCCATCACTTCTAGGAAGTGAATATGTACTACATGATGGCAAATGAACTGCTGAAATTCGTCCTGGGTCAATACTTCTATCTTCTTGATGGAAGCTAAGCTTTCATCCAGCTCGCATTGTAGCTCGAACAATCGATCTTCTTCCTTTGGGAAATCATAAATGGAGGTAGGAAGAACTAGACGGCACTTGCTATGTGATTCCCTGAGTGTGGAGTAGAACGAACAACACTTGCGCACCGTCTTCCTGATTTCCAAACTTAGCTTGGTACCACAATCTTTGGCAAATTCAAGAATCCCTATATCCACGTCCAATTCATCCCCTGTAGCGGCACGCAAGTGTGAAGGGAGTTGAGATTTTCCCTTTTTCCACTCAGATTGTCGTTTCAGCTCCTCTACATGATTTGCAAACTTTTCTCGATATCTTGGGCTGCAATTTCAATTGTTGTCATTTTCTTAATCATTTCTTTAATGCTCCAAATCTCTTCTGAGATCAGTACTAGCAGCTGGTGGATTTTAATTTGCATATCACCTGCTTGTTTGCGAAATGTGGACAAATTTTGTTGGTCTTCCACTGCCTCTTTGAGCTTTTTTCCCAATCGTTCCTTTTCTTGAATCAGCCCTTCATACTCATGCTAGTGAAGCTGAATTTGCTGAGCCCTGGTTGCTTCGAGTTCCTCCAATTCTGTTATTCGAGCTTTCAAATTCTTCAGTTCATCTTCAGAGATAACCAACTGCATTTCTAAGGATTTCTTCTCATTCTCAAGCTAGTGAAATCCCGAATTTAGCATTAGATGCTCTCCTACCAACTCATTGTATTTCTCCTTCAATTTGTTTTCTTCCAACACCTCCCTCTTTCTATCATCTCTGATCTTAAAGCATTGTTCCCTGTAATGTTTTATCTTATCTTTCAAAAAATCAATATTGGCTTTAGTTGCCTTAGCTGATGCTATAGTGCATTGGGCTTGGAATGTGGGGTCGACATCAGTTCCTTGGACCAATGTTTTCTCTGTTATCCATAATTCATATTCGTCCTCCTCGATTTCCATATTCTTTGTCTTGCCTTCCATTTTCTTTACCCTCCTATCAATGATGGCCCTTTTCCGCTCATTGAAATATACAGTATCCAGGTTTGCTACTTTGTGCTACTTCCTGGGGTTATATGGGGTTAGCGCTAAGCTCCATGAATAGGCACCTTCTTCCTGAGTTCCCCCTGGAGTGTATACCAATGGTGGGTACACCTCCATATCTGTCGGAGTGGATGGCTCTGGCTCGGGAGACTTCTCTGTCCATTCTTTCTCTGTCTCTCCTGCTGACTCTTCTTGCTGTGTCTGTAATCCATCTGCTTCTTCATTCAGGGGCCTCTCTTCTTCCTCATGCTGCTGCTTGGAAGCTTGCTCTTTGGATACCCAATCTTCTTCTTCCTTCTGGATCCTGGCAGCCTCTTCCTGCGGTTTCAACTAAGAGGCTTACTCCTGTTGCTTCCTTGCAATCTCCTCTTGTTGAAGCTTAGCAACTAGCTCACCTTGAATTCTTGCTTCTTCTTGGTCCTGCTGCTGCTTGAGAGCTTGCTCTTGGAGCACTATGTCCTGCTCCAACTTGAGGGTTTTCTCTTGGAGCACTTTATCCTACTCCAATTCGAATGGATCCCCTGATTGTGAGGTCGATGCCTCCCGCTCTCTTTGGATCAAACCGACAGGTTTGGGGCTCAAATCTTTCACAACTTTCTTATTGTAACGCTTTCCTAGCTCAAGTAGGTTGCGAGCGCTTCTGAAGAATTCCTCGTCTCGGTCTACAGCATGAGCATATTCAAAGGAGATCTTGAGGTCAAGACAATGATACCTTACCGCACCATTGGGGTCATGCCTTCTAAAAGGGACCGAGCCAAAATGGAAAACTTCTAAGCCTTGAGCGTAATTTTCCCCATCTCTTGCTCTCGGGAGGCTGTAAGCTTCGATGGTAAATGGCATGGGAAGATACATGCCCTTCCTCCGGTCTATTAAGAACTTACTTATTGCGCCGGTGCCAAAGAGTTGTCTCACAGCCTCCTTGTGAATTACAAAATCTATAACATACCGAAGGAACATAAATGGCTCATGAGTTCCTCCACTCATCCTAATGTATATGCCTTCTGAATTGTGATAATAGTCCCCGAATTGTTCAATGATAGGCATTGCATTCTCCGACATACAATCTAGTTCTTGTACAAAAATAAGCTGGTACAATGGCATGACAAACCTCTCACAAACCATCTTGTAGTGGTTTGTGTATCTACTTGCCCATGCACACTGATAAGCCATGAAGAGAGTTGTTTCATTTGGCTTCCATGAGCAACCCAAGTCCGGGAACGTATGCTTGCTTAACAAGAAGTCAATCAGGTATGAAGACATGAAGAAATCTTCCTTCTTTTGGGTTAGTCCTCCTTGGGCTGCTGTTACCTGTGAGGTCAAGCTATCTGAAATTGTTTCAGGCCAGTTGAAGATGGTGCCTTTTGTGGCTATATGAAACATTACCTACACCCATCTGATCTTAAACATATTTCCATTAGGCATGCCGAAGAGCCAACTCAACATCAAGACAATGAGTCTGTAAGGGGTCTTTAGGAGGTTGCTTTCATATTCATTGTTCTGCCTCCTCCTAATCTGCTTGTCATTTATCGTCATCTTACAGGAAAATTCTAGTGGGTCCATTGGATGTTTTGCTATCCAATCATCGTTTGAACAAGCCCTGGCTGAAGGCAATTTATAGGCAGCAGTGACATGCTCAGGAGTGAAAGATGCCAGGCTCAACCCATTTTTGTCATTCATGAGCCTCGTGTCAGTCCGGATGTTAGGAATTAGCCATCCAATAATTTCGGAACAAGGGAATAGTTCTGGCCGAGTTGTGGCCTTATGCAAACATGACCTTCTGATGTTGGCATACACTAAAGCATTCTCTATGGAGGCTATTGTACTATCTTGAGCCATGATGAATCTGTATAGATCACCCCATTGAAATTCAGGGACAGAGCTCCCAGGGGAAACACCAGTGGTAGCTTGTGTGTCAGCAAACATCGTCACGAGAGAAGTATCTAATAGGATTTCAACCTTTGAGTCTGAGGTTATTTTCTACGCCGCCTTCTTCTTTGCTGACTTCCTATGCATGGTAAGCCTGTGGTGAGCAACGAAATGTCAATAAAGACTTTAGTTAGGCAACTTCTTCAAGCATTAGCAACACTCTATGGCAAAGCCAAAATATAACATTTTCACAATATAGAGGTTGTCCTAAAAATCATACTTATCCTTATTTCAAGTTTAAGCTCAATTCAACAATGCCGTTCCATGCTAAAAGTAAAGACAAGACATCAGGACAACGAGCAAGATCATCTTTGAATCTGCGCCATTCACTTTCAACATGCAAGCATCCCCTAAATAGTCACACAAACTTGCGTGAGTCTAATGAAGATTTCTGCGCTAGCGCCTAAATAGAGCTTTGCACCGTTCTTGGGATCCTATGCACGCTAAGATCAGTAGTCTAATATGCGCCGGGGTACAAACAGGATTTTATCTGTCAGAGTTAGATAAAGAAATAAACTTGAGAGACAAAGGAAAAAAAGCTTGCTACAAAAGCTTTGAAAGTAGGGGCCCCAAATATCTTCAAAATTTTGGGGAGGGGTGTTGTATCAACAACAAGTCTTCTTGGGTTTCAAGATGAAAAAATGATATTTACAAATTTTACTGATTCCAATTTTACGTCTATGCGTGAATATATTAAGTTCTAGAACAATTCTATTTTTTGAAGTTTTTTGGGTTTTGTGAAATGCTTTCTCTAATGAATAGAAATTATGACATTTTCCAAAAAATATATTTTGCAATAAATGAAGAACCCTTCTTGAATAGCCCACTGGGCCCAATATAATCTCCAACAAATGATATTTACTTACATTACAATGAACAATATGTAATCCATGAAAGAACCCATCGGATTTAGTAACAAGTCATATTCACATAATATATAATGGTCATGCTCAACAAGATTATCAAGGGATTTATGCATTTATATTATCTTATTCATGTTTTTAGGAACTGCATTTACAGAGGAAGAAGACATTACTTTACGAACTGCATTTACAGAGGAAGAAGACACTACTTTAGGAACTGCATTTATAGAGGAAGAAGACATTACAGGAAATCAATGGCATTAAATCTTGTCTTTTATTCAAAAGATAACAAGGAGCTACATTGGTGGAAGTTTCCCCAAGGCTAACACCATTTTCAAACTGAAATATTCTGCCTAATCTATAGGCTGAAAGTCAGCAATAGTAAACCACCTACTACCTACTTTTTTGTTGTTCCTTTCATGAATTCTTCTTCCTCTTCTTGGAAATTGCCCTTACATAATGTATTAACTTATTAATCCCTAATTTACTTTTGCAAATTAGTGAAAAATGAAATAAAGATCTCATGGGCACATCATAACTAGTAATGCAATTAATCTTCATAGACAAACACAATGGCTCTCATAGCTCTTATGCAAGGTTCCATTATAGAGGTAACATCGTCACAGAATATACATATTTCGAACCAACAACCATTTCTTAGTGAGCCAAACACACTAGAATCTGGGGCGCTTCGTTTTATTGTTCCTAGTCAAAAGTTGCAATTCACTGGACCATCATGCTTGAGAAAAGTGCGTGATCTTTATAACTTTCTTCTATCATAATGCCAAATAGAGGTCAATGTTACAACAATGAATCTATAAGCATGGATCGCAAAGGTTGGCTGGTCAGAAGCATTTCTTCTCACATATGCTCAAACTCGTCATTCAGACACTCTTGCACAATAAGTAGTGCTCAATTATCACTAGTGAGTTTATTTTATATAGAGAGGGCATCTAGATATTCTTGACCTACTCGTGTGAGGAGGAATAGCGAAAATATTGTTACTTCTGCCACATTGGATCAGTATATGGGTCTTCGACCATTTTGGGATTACTTTTGTGGTTCAATGTCGAGCTATTCTCCTCTTACAATCTTCTGAGCGTAATTAGTGTTACTTTAAGGTCATCTTATTCGTATCATGTCATCACAATACTCGATTATTTCGAAGTAAAGGAACTGCATCGTTGGTGTCAGTTCTATCATTACGATTTGCGCTGAGAGAAATGCGCCAACCTTAACTTTTCTAGGAAGGCGAAGCGCAGCTCCAAAGACAGCAGAGTTAAAGGTAGGACCTGCGCCTTTGGCACAAGTGCTATTCTTAAATGATGCGCTTGAACGTGATCCGCGCCAAGAAGTCGTTTAAAAAGGCTTAAGAGGAAATTTCGTCGAAGCTCAATAAAAGAGTAATTCTTGCTGACAACGGCCGACAAATGGTGGGAAAGTTATGGTTAAAGTATGCGCTAGTGGCAGACAAATGGTGGAAAAGTTATGGTTAAAGTATGCGCCAGTGGCAAACTTACAATCGGGAGATGTACTAAAGAGTGCAAAACTTAAAGTTAGAAACTGCACCAAGCGCAGGTTTCAGCCTTAATTTGATCACTTTTGGGTTAAAGTATGCGCCAGTGACAAACTTACAATCGGGAGATGCGCTAAAGAGCGGAAAACTTAAAGTTAGAAACTGCACCAAGCGTAGGTTTCAGCCTTAATTTGATCACTTTTGGGTTAAAGTATGCGCCAGCGGCAGACTTACAATCGAGAGATGCGCTAAAGAGCGGAAAACTTCAAGTTAGAAACTGTGCCAAGCGCAAGTTTCAGTCTTAATTTGATCACTTTTGGGTTAAAGTATGCGCCGGCGACAGACTTACAATCGGGAGATGCGCTAAAAAGCGAAAAATTTAAAGTTAGAAACTGCGCCAAGCACATGTTTCAGCCTTAATTTGATCACTTTTGGGTTAAAGTATGCGCCAGCGGCAGACTTACAATCGGGAGATGCGCTAAAGAGCAGAAAACTTAAAGTTAGAAACTGCACCAAGTGTAGGTTTCAGCCTTAATTTGATCACTTTTGGGCGCACTTTCTAATGCTAACTGGAAATGCACACTGTTGCTTCAGCTTTGACCATGTGATAAATTAATACATACAAACAAGTTAGAATCCTCTGTAAAATATACTCCATAATACTTCTAGCCCAAGGAAGAAAGAATTTGTTAAAATTATACTCATAGCAACTACCATATTGTCTCTTTTAATTAAAAGAAAGCAAAATCACCCTTGCCTATGTCGACATTTTAGTTGGTATTTGAAATTACTTCTACAAGCATTGTAATGAATCAAATTGGCTTTGCAATGGTGACATTAAAATTCTTAAAGGGGTCTCAGAATTATCAATACAGGTTGCCTCTTCACATAGACACAATGAAAAATCGAACAGAGAAAGAATGGGTGCAACAGTGTCAATAATGCATTAACTCATACCAGCAGCCGGCAAAAGATATTTAACCGTAACTCATACGTATACTGTTTGCAATTGTCAAACACTCATTTTTCCCCCAATATGATTATTGAAAATGTGTTTTCTTTTCAAAGTTTACCCCAATTTGCCCATAAAACTATCATGCACAAATTCAAATTCTCAAATATCAATTCTAGAAAAGCAAATTTTCACAACCTGTTCAAAATTCTATGCAAATGGTTGAAATACACACAATGTAAGCTATTCTACAAATCAGTAAAACACCTATTCAATTTACAAAACCAAATATCTATTCCGAAAAACGCCAAGATTTTTATAACGTTAAAAGAGTTTTTTTGCAGCAATGACTTTAAACGAGTTTCACTAACGAGTTCAAAGGACAATTTTCAAAAGTATTGCTGCTAGAACAATGCATACGTGTCACAAGTAGAAAGGAATGTCTCTACTATGCACTCCACTGGAATGCTGCACTGCACTGGAATGGCCACTGGACTTCAAGCTGCAAGTTGCAAAATCAACGAACCCGTTGGATACATATAGAAAGGGAGAAATTTAATTCCCGCGGATGAGCATTAACTCGACACAAAGCTCGATGTGAAAGCCCATTAATTTCAACACCGTGTAATTTAATTCTTCATGCTTCCCAAAATACCACTAATTCGAGGCTCCACCGTCGTTCAGCGATTTTCACTTGATGTCAGCGCAACAATCGCCATAAAATCACTTGTTCACCGTTAGTCGTCATGTTTAACTTACTGTCAACGCAACGATCGCATCAATTACAATAGTCACATTAATGCGCAATGGTAGGTTACGTTACCTTAATTACTGCGACTACTGCACAAAACGAAACCACGGTTCACTAAGAATAGATTGAAAAAACCACTCGTCGCCGAGAATAGATTACAAATTGCGAAATACTCCATCTGAAAAATTACGTTGCCCAATCTCTTGCAAAAGACAACATTCATCACTGAAAAAACACACAAAATCTGCGAAACGATCGCCGTGAAAATCATAAGTTCTAAGGAAAAAATTGGTTTTTGCTATCGGCATTCCTTTTGCCCCTCCAGGGGCAAATTCTAGTTTAATAATCCCAAGGTAATCTTGTCTGAACGAATACCTAGCACACCTGTCAAGAATCTATCAATTAAAAATTTATTTCCTATTCATCCAACTATATTCCCTTACACATATCACCTCTGGAATAGAATAAGAATAGGAACGGAGTGCATTATTCAATTGATAACAAAATATTTCACTCTTTGAAACACATAAATTACTACCCTATTTTATATTTAATATCGTGCTACTTATAAACCTTTTTTATCATCATACTAATATGTATATGTATTACTACTTGTTCTGTAGCTTATTACGTTAAAAACAAAGGACATACGGATACCACATTTATAGTATTCATGTTTAAAAATAATATCAATACATTTTTAAGTAAGAGATAATATATAGGAATACTTTTAAACTATTCTTCACATAAGATTTCAAAAAATTTAAAACACCTAAACGAATAATTGTTTTGCATAACATAAAAATTACTAAATGTACAACTATATGAAGCATAAGAGAATCTGGAAGTGCAATATCCACACAATCATCAAATAAGTATATGCTCATCAATCTCACGTACACATATACTCATCAATCTCACGTACACATATAGAGTGATTACCTCTGTCATGTTGCAAGGCATATAATTTGAGTTCAATGATTTGCAAGGTATCGAATGGGAACAACAACATAAGAAAAGGTCCAAAATACATATGAATAGTAGGTTCAACAATGGCTAAAACAGACTATATAAATGTAATATTTATTTTATTTAATTTAAATGATTACATAGACAATTAACCAAAAAATATTAAAAAATAGAAAATATGTTAGCAATATTTTTTGTGTGGAATTTCACTTTTATTTATTACCAGTTATTATTTTTTTCTTAAATCACATAGTAACTATAAAAGTAATCAAATTGAGTTACTCTTAAACTAAAGTAGGTGTCCAAATTGAGTTACTCTTAAACAATGAACATGGTATCGTAGTTATCATTTTTTTCTTAATCACATATTAACTGTTAAAGCAACCTAATTGAGTAACTCTCTGATTTATAGCTTGGCTAATTAAATTTTCAATCAACGGAGATCAACCTAGGGGCTTAGCAAAGTCATATTTTTAATCATAATTAAAACCAAGAATTAAATAAAATCGACTTTAAGTCATTTCCCTATTAAACATATTACACAGAGCTAGAAATTTATGAGATGTAACTCTTATTCCATTAATGATAGAACTAGAAACTTTTCCATTACTTATCTAATACATAAAACAACATTAAATGAAAACCAAATAATTATATTCTTTGAGAAATCAAAGAAATTCCCAAACAGTGAATAATGTCGGACCTCCTAGCATTCACTAACATTCAATTCTCTCATTTGTGTAATTTGACCCAATCCTCGGATGCTCTGTAGTTTCTTGCATCCCCCAACACCCAACCTTTCCAAAGAAATCAAATGTTCCACACGTGGACGCTCTTGTATCTCACTACATCCATGAACATCTAGATGTATAAGCTTTGTGAGCTGCCCCAACCATGGAATTCCATGGATCCTTTCGCATCCTCAACATCCAACTTGTCCAAAGAAGTCAAATGTTCCACACCTGACAACTCTTGTATCTCAAGGCATTCACTAATATCTAGTTCTGTAAGCTTTGTGAACTGCCCCAACCCTGGTATGCTTTTGAGCTTCTAAGATCCACTAACATTCAACAACCCCAAAATCGTCATCCAGCATGTAGTTGTGTAAGTTTTGTGAGCTTCCCCAACTTTGGTATGCTCTGGAGCTTCTCACATTTCCAAGAATCTAAGCACTCTAAAGAAGTTAAATGTTCAACACTAGGAAGCTATCGCATCTCACTGCATCCATGAACATCTAGATGTGTAAGCTTTGTGAGTTGCCCCAATCCTGGGATGCTCGGGAGCTTCTCGCAACCCCCAACACCCAACCTTTCCAATGAAATAAAATGTTCCACACCTCGGATGGAGGTCTGTTTAGATGTTTCGACCTCCATCGTGACTTTGCCTGACATGCTTTTACCAAAATCATTTAATTAATTGTAATGTTGAACATGGATGCAAAGAAGTAGAACATGACCAGAGAGAAGAGTGATGCTTATTTAATAAGAGAAAGATTTTGTTGTCGTCTCACGCTCTCATGTTGTTTTCCTTTGATTTACAGGACACCAAAATCTACGAACCTGTAAATTTACAAGTTGTGAGAAAACAAGTAATTGTTTCTCCTATTTTTCCTTTGCATTCGCATGGGCTATAATCAACCTGTTTGTATAGATTCAATTTTTGCACTTGATGTCTGTAATTCTTCTCATGCATTTATCTAATAACCTATCAATTTAATAGGGCATGGCCAGTGGCTAGGAAATATTTATTTTGGCCTTGATTTGGTTATCCATTTCACTTATCACACATGTTTCGTTTTCATTTTCTTCCAAAGTAACTTACAGTTTCAATTTTAATTGAGAAATGGTCGGTTTTGTTCAAGGTTAATGTCAATAATATTTTAAACTAGATATCTAGCTAAGGAATTGGCCCATATATTGAAGGCAATATCGGTATTTAATTGTCGATTGTATATTGCATGATACAGGGAGCGTGGCAGCGTGGGAAGCACGGAGCAAAGCCAAGGCAAGTGGAAAGCTGCATGGTGTTGAATGCATGCGTCAGACAATTGTATTTGTTGTAACACCTGTCTGACCTATGCTATCTCAGACTGTAATTTGTTTGTTTATATGTTTCGACCTGATTTTTGTGGTCCATTAATTGCAATCTAATATATTCTCTCTAATTCTGTTAAGTTTAAAGCTAGAATTGTAATAGGAGCACTTAGTGAAAACAAAGACTTTGGGCACTAAATATAATGACGTGGGTATAGATCAAGCTAAGTGTACTTGTTGCTGTTAATGCAATGACAATGTTTGTTTTATCATATGATCTATATTTCACAAAAACTATTGGAGAGTAAACGAAAAACTTGGTAATTTTGCTTTTAGTTTTGGCAGGGACTAGAAGCTTTGAATGATTTCCAAATTTAAATATTTTATTTCTTAATTTTAATCAATATTATTATATTTATTATTAAGTAAAAGAGAGTCATTTTGGATATTTATATTATTGATTGAATAGATAAAATTATTTAATTTTAATTTGGATTATAAATCTAGATAAAGTGATTTTGATATATACATTTTTGTTTGGTTGCGATTTATTAATAGTATAAAATTTATATAATAATTGAATAATAATTTTTCTATATAATGTCTTTTTAATCAAAACATAATTTGACTTTTGACTTTTTTTTTACATTGTTTTAATTTACCTTTTATTTGCATTTATAGTGAAAATGTATTTTTAATTTTAATATTTTGGAGGTGCAACCTGTGGTTGAATGGTGGTGCAAGGTGGAATCTCAGCAATTCAATGCTCCGATTTATGCGGTCATGCAAGAGCTTCATCATTCCCATGAACCAAAGATGAAGCAACGTGGAGAGTAGCGTTGCAAAGATTAGCAAAGTGTTGGACGTGTCTGAGGAGCAAGTACTTGCTTGGACATTCCTTCACCCTTCCAGATCTCCACCGACTGCCATATCTTCATTATTCCATCTACTTACCTCCAGAAAACTTGTGATAAATTTTCATAATAAACACAAAGACTATGTTTTGATTACAATATATTAAACCCTGCACTTTAAGACTATGTTTTGATTACATATTAATCTTTGTACTTTGAAAAGTTTTTTATGCTTTTACAATTTCATGTTTTATTTATTTATTGATGTGTCATTGAAAATATTTTTTTTGGTATTAATAATTTTTTTAATGTTATGTGTTAATTTATTGAAGAAATTACACAATTTTTTTTATGTGTAAATTTTTCCTTAAATATTTAGACTTTAAAAAAATTAACTTCTAAGAATTTGATTATTTTTTATTCATGATAGAATAAGAATTAGGATAAATATGTATTCATATTCATATTTATTTTTATAAAAACTCTATATATGGTGTTATCTAAAAACATAACACTTTGCACTTCTGGTTCGACAACTTAAAGAAGGTAGAGCTCTGCCACTACATCTTATGAACTTTGTAGCCACCTAGAATTTTAGCGGGATACATAGACTACTGCTCTATATGTGTGTATGTGTGTTTCTTTTTTGTTTTAAATTTTAATCAAAGATGACCTTGCATTATTTTAAGTTAATATTGTATTATTTGTTTAAAGTGACATTGTAGACCACCTTGTTACACTTAGCATCATTGTGGAGGAGTGACATCATAATAAATATTGGCTTTAGAAAAAAAAATGACATTTTACCTAAAACTAATTTTTGTAATTAGAAAAGTTAAAGTTGTCTAGAGTTGGGATTCTTTACAATAAACTTATATACAAATGTTATTGTCAAATTGAGAAACATTAAACACTAGATAACAGAAAAATTAATTATAATATAATAGTTAAACAAAGTCGTCCCAATCTCTTATTATAATGAATGTTCAATATATTAATATTCTAACCTAAAATTTAGCTTACTAACTTAAACTATATAATTATAATATTTATAAATATTAATTAAATTGTATAAATTAATAATAATTAATTATTTTTATTTAATATATATTAAAAGGTAATATATTAACTTAATTAAATACATATTTAATTAGTGAATACCAAACATTTATGTAACTGTATATTATTCTTACTCTTAGTTATTTATAAACTTTTTGAACTTTAAAATTTATATTTTTAATTTTATAATTAATTTTTAATTTTATATAATTAATAAAGTTAGTTATTTATTATTTTGGATTTTTTTATGATAAAAATGGATTTAACATTTTCAAAAAAAATTGAGTATCCAAAATTCTAAAATTTGATAACCGTGACTTGAATTTTGAAAAATTGCAATAATATTTTTTCAAAACTAAACCCTAAAATTCATCACCTCCTTGTAGAATTTTTAGACTACCGGAATGAAAAAAGAGTTATCTAAGACATTGTTATTACTTGAAAAATGGTTGTTTGGGTTATTTTTTAATGTACAAAGTAGTATATCGGAAGGCCAAACAAATAAACATATTCATCTTAGGTCGACTAGTATCTATGCAACAATATATCATTATTTTTTTATATATATATATTAAACACATAACATATTCATCTTAGGTCGGCTAGTCTCTATGCGATCTTATTAGAATAATAATAACAATATATCACTATTTTTTCATATAATGTATAATAATAAATAAATTTGTTATTATAGTTTATTATAATTTAAATTATAATATGAATTATTATAATAAATTTAAAAATAAAGTTTTATAGTGAAAATGGGTTTTTGGAAAATATTTAAAATACCTTGGAATGAAAAAATGTACAAAATATATGAAAAAATAGTGTCGAGGATAATTTTTATGTGGCTGTTGGTTTCACGAAGTTTTGGAGAATCCACAGTATCCATGTTAAGTGGTTGAGGTTTTGAATCCATGACAGGATTCATCCTCAAGTCGAATTGTCAATTTGTGAAGAGCATAAGATCTAGGATATTAATACTTGTTGGTGAGATGTAGAGATAAGCAAGGATCGCCTAAGGGAGTTGGGAAGAAATTAGGGTTTTAGTGAAGTTAATATTGGAATGACAATTAAATAATTAAATTCTAATGTTTAGTAAGGTCTTAAAGCTTAATCATGAAAACATATTTTTAAGGTCCTAATTTAATATTTTTAGCCCTAAATTAATTATGTGCTTAGCATTAGCATTAGTTTATTGTCAAAAAATAAAATAAAACCTAAAATTACTACTATATTATTATTTAACCTTATTTAAAACCTACATTAAATCGTTGACTCTAATAAAATCTAAACTATGATATTATGCTAATAATGGTTTATGGAATTAAGATAAAATAAGACATAAGAATGATAATATTATAAATTTATTAATGTTGTGTTGTTAGTAAAATTAGATTAATACATTAGTGAGGATGTATTAATCTAAATATTAATGTTTTTATTAATCTCAAAGAAAACCTAAAGATGATGGTTAATTTTCCTTATAATTAATATTAAGGTTATTAAATAATTAGCTAATCTTATAGTTCAATATTAAGTAATAATTAATATTATATTACTAGCTAGTATTAGGGGTACTTAGAACAAAGCTATAAAAGGGGGAATTTCTAGGTTATCTTCTTTATCTATGGTTAAGGATAAAGAGAAGCTAGCTACTGCTTACTTCAAGGCCCCCATCCCTATTCAAGTAAGGGTGTTGGTCCTGTGATATTTTCAATTGCTAAGATCTAGATTCATGAGACAATTTCACATGGAATATTTCAGACAATGAGAGAAGAATAATAGAGAAGATAAATTATAGAAATCACTCTGTATTTTATTCATCAATATGATAACAATATATAATGCATATTCCATGGAGAAAATCTAATTCCTTGGAGGCAATTTGGAAAGAGTGAAAAGAAAAGGCTTAGAAAACACAAAAAAAACCCTAGGTGGCAAAAGCAATTTCCAAAACTGTCCTAGAGGCTCACAAATTTGCTAAGTATGGTATGGCAGCTCATGAATGAGGTAAATAGAATGTATTGATGGATTTAGGGGAGGAGATATGATATGGATTTCGAATTGGTCAAGTGGCAAAATTTTCTAAGTCAACTAGCTTTACCTTTTCCACTAGAAAGCAGAAAAAATAGGACAACTAACTAAATCAAGAAAGCACCTTCTAAACCATAAATGGAAAGAAATTAGGCAAAATCCAATGAAATATTATCCAGAATCTTCTCAAGTGCACCCTAGTGACTTAGGATGGCAAGTGGTCCACTAAAATACAAAACTAGCATATTTTACCTAGTCAAAACTCAGGAAATTAATCATAAATGATTAATTATTTTATCCTAAGTCTAAAATGGTATAGGTGGTTTTTTTTAATTCTCCAACACCCCCCCTTAAGCCTAACTTTATGTGATGAAAATCATAAAAATATCATAAATATAGGGCCCAAGCAACAAGGCTTATGGTCACCCCAATACAAAAATAACTAGTCCATGTAAACCGAGGAAATAGGGAAAACCTCATGGGAACAAAACCCTCCCTCAAAAATGGACATGATTGGATGTCTTCATACTGTCTTGTTGCTCATTTGGAGGAGATGAATGAGATGAATGGGTTGATTCTGAGTAACAGACTTGATGAAGAGATTGTGGATGTCATGATCATGCATCAGTGCATCAATGTTGTGTAGGAAAGAATCATGTGTAGAAGCTCCATGAAGCTTATCTTCTGATGATGGAGGAGGATCAAATGAATTTTTCTTGTTGTTGTAACATATATAATTGGATCTTAAAACATAATCAATGATGGAAAGAAGATCTATGCAAATTCATTCCCAAGAAAAATCAATGAACCAAGGATGATTTTAAGAACCCCCCCCAAATTTTTATGTATAAAAAATTGGCGAATCTCCTTGATATATAGGCCCAAATTTGAAGGCGATTTTATCAATAATATAATATGTATATATAATTTTTTTGGCGAATCTTTCATTTTATTATATGATATTGTAAAATCTTGGCGAATCTTTCACTAAATTATAACATATTGTAAAATCTTGGCGAATATTTCACTGAATTATAAAATATTGTAAAAATTTGGCGAATATTTCATTGAATTATAAAATATTGTAAAAATTTGGCGAATTTTTCACTGAATTATAAAATATTGTAAAAATTTGGCGAATCTTTCATTGATCTATAAAACACATTGAATGGCACTCTACTTGTAAATGATGAGTTCAAGGCTTCTTCAAATGTTGAGCTCAATTGCTCTATTTCAAGTTTTGGTCTCAATACCAAATGGTGGTGGCCTTAATGAAGCCTTCATATACAAGCAAAGCCGAGTAGATCTTGGAGACATGTATTCTAAATGTGGGTGTTTGGAGGATGCGCATAAAGTGTTTGGCCAAGTGCCAAAGCGAAATACAGCCTCATTGAATGCAATGTTTTCAGGATGTGCTCAACATGGACATGGCAGGGAGGAACATTATCAGAGGGGTTCTTCGGGTGGAGATTGTCATTCATAGCTCTGATGACGATATCATTTGCATCTTCTTCTTACTTACAGTTTTTTCCTCTACTACTTGAGTTTCTAGAATCTATTTGTAGTTCTCCCTGAAATTATTAGAGTTTTTATTCTTGTTCTTCTTTAGTAGTCTTGGGAGATGAATTTTTTGAATTGATTAGATCAACAAAGGAATTGCACCCACATACTATCCTTCAATAGATTGTGTGGCTACCCTAGACTGTGTTTGATACTTCAAGGCAAGTTTGTACATAGGTTTTAAGCTAGTCATGTTCCTTAAGTATTTTTCTTGGCCCATACTTTGAATAACATTATAGTGATTTTGTTGGCATCATGTAGTGTCGACTATGGGGGGCTATCTTATTGTTGTGTCATACTTTTGGACAATGTAACTTTTTTCCATCTAAATTATTCAACACTAGTACCATATCTAAATGTTATACCATTTGTTGATACCATATCTAAATGTGTCTAGTAGTTGATTTTGATTGTAGATGTTGTATTGTTTGTTGATATTGGTGTGTAGATGTTATTATAACCCATGTTAGAGCTTTTATTACAAATTGTGGTTTTCTATTGATTAGAGTTCCCACGACATGTGGGGACCTGGATCTTGACAAACCGATAAACTAATAGAATCAGACATTATGCATCATTTTGGCCTCCACTAGCCAATTATGCCCGTGGAGGCTAAAACAATTATGAAATGTAACTATGCCAATTGGACTAGAGGAATGTTGGTCTCGTGCCAATAGGTCTCCTACGATCAATCCATAGGAACCTAGTGCATAGACCATTTTTCTCTTCTCTTAGCTATGTAGAGCTCATTTATTTTTCTGAATAACGATAAGTATTTACGAAGAAAATATACAATCAACATAAAAGAATCGAAAAAGTGAAGACAATTAATTCATGCAAATGAAAGGTAATAAAAACTTATTTTCTCAAACCCCAAATCAATGGAAATCAACTAAATCTAATATTGATTCAAGCTACAACAAAGGGTTAAATCAAGCATCAAATGAGAACTAGAAGCATTCAAGGGTCTAACACAATAATTAACCAAAATACGTGCAAACTCCATAAATCGACAAAATGCTTCAAATAAAAGCAATAAACAAACCATAAAAATTTGCACAAAATATTTTAGATAAACACCAACATGGTTTCATGTACTTGAATGAGCTCATTCTTGCTTAGCGAAAGTGTAGTCAAATTAGTTATTTATCCTTTAATGCTAGGACACTATCTATGTGAAGAGATAGCTCCTAGGCCTAGCTTTGTCAAATTCCAACGTCATTTCCTATCACATACAAGAAAGAGACAATGTAAAAGATAAATATAAAAACATCAATCTTAAAATAAACTGCATCAAGGAAATGTATGTCATATCATCAATGTTATAACAAAAAAGTACAGTGTAGAATCTATTTTTAATTAAACCGCTAGCTCAAATTTACATATAGTGATCACCCGCAAGGGTCCATGGAACAACTATACCAAAATAAGACTCAAGAGTCTCTCATGTGTATTGGATCATATACAATCTTAGGTGAAATCCATTTCCCAATTCACATTCTGGGCATGGTCCTCATTTTCGGCACTCTGAACATGGCCTTCTTCGGATGATCCGTCATCACGATCCTCATGAACATTATGTTCCATGTCAAGTTCATTAGATAAATTTGTCATATTGTTTTCTCCCCTCCTTTCACAATTTGATCGCCAAAGAGCTACTGCTGTTTCATATGGAAAATTGTCAACCTCATACTTTGTTACATATAATATTAAGCATGTATCCACATTTTTATCAAGCTTATTCCTCAACTTCGACTTCAAAACTGTCAATGCACTAAACATTCTCTCATCCTCCACTGATCCCAAAATCATGGTTTGACATAAATCTACTAATTTGAAATACTCTGGCATATTTTGCAGTAGAAATTTGCTACCACTGAGTGTAGTCCATAATTTTCTAATTGCGCCATATTCTAGAGCATTATCCAACTTAGAAAATTTCTCCCACATTGTATCAGCAAAGCATCGGGCTTGATCTGTCAATTTTTTTCCATCTAAAATACCTTGAATATGTTCTCCTTGTATCTTGGTCTCTCGACAAAAATGGCTCTGCAAAATCTTGCATTTTGCTATAAAGTCAACCTTTATAGTTTATGTACATTGACGATGGTTCCAATATTGAGGGTATACCATAGACATGGCCTCCAACAATTCATCTCGAGGAAATCGTTCTCTTATCTCTGATGATAGTGATTTTGCAATTTCTATCAAGTTGTGCCTCACTGAAATCACAACATTGTCAAATTGTTCTCTTGACACAGGGCACTCTTTGGTGGTTCTTCCTATTTTATCATTATAATAAAAAGGAACCATATACCCATGCACTACCATACATAGAAACCCTTTTTCATCAAACTTCAATTAATTTTCATCATTTTCAATATTGATTATCTTAGCCCAATTTGTAAATGCTAGACCTGTAAAAGAATCTGCCATCATATACAAATTATCTAATGCAAGGCATGCTAATTTTCTAGCATTTGTGTATTCAGCAATATACATCGTGCGACTCTGAGACATCTTCATGAGGCTATTCATTTCATGAAGTAGAGGAAGAACTACAGCCAATGTTAAATATGTCTCTATATCAGTTAATAGAAAGAGAAGAGTTTGAGCTTTCTCTACACTTAGGCGATGTTCATACATTACCCCTACCAAGGATGCATATTCATCGAATATTATTTGAGCTGGTCCCTTCAGTGAGATCCATCTTGTATCAACATCTTTTAATAGTTTGTTTCCATTTGTAACACCGTCGGCAAATTTTTTAAACTCTGAAAACCGTTTGGGACTTCGACAAAAGTATGCATGAACCTCACGTACAAGATATTCAACTTTTGAAACCAATGGAAAGTTGCTCACTATTTTAAATGCAAGATTCATTCTGTGAGCCATACAATGAATACCAATCATATACGGTGAAGCTGAGAGTTGTAGTCTAGCACAAAGGTCATTCCTTTGTCCCTGCATTCCTGATGCTCCATCTGCTCCAACGCATACCAACTTTTTTACAATCATTGAATGATACATACCACCAGTTTCCTTCAAAGTATTAATAACAAGTTCATAAATGTTTTCTGTTGTAGAACTTTTGCTCATTTTATGAATTCCAAGTAGATAGGAATTCCTGATATGGTCATTGACCGTATAAATGCTCATGCAAATCCATGCAGTATTATCAACAGCTGTAACTTCATCCAAAGACAGTGACAAAAATGTAGCATTCACAATCTTCTCTTTCATATCATCCTTTTCTACTTGAGCTAGATATTTTCCCCATTCCCAACCACTCGTTAAAGACCAATGAGAAGATGGAAATTTTGGCACTTGAATAAAAGATAGATATTTCATCATTTTTGGATAATCTTTCATAGGACGACCATTGGATAGGATGTGGAATACAGTGCTTAATTGTATCAACTTCGATAACAATTTTTTTCCATCATCTTTCCGAATTGAGAAGTGATGGTTCCTCCACTTTCATCTAGTTTTCTCTTATTTATTAAGTATTTATTGTATTCCTCTTCATATTGGAGATGTCAACATTGGCTAATAGATTTCCATCTAGCAGTAGATTTCTTATCATCATTTCCAGTTTTCTTATCATACACCTTCCCAACATGCTTCCCTATTGTGTCTAGCTTCATTTGCAATTTCACTACCTTGCCAAGTTTCCAACTACATGAAATGAATTTAACTTCTCATGAGGTCTCATTCTCATTTTTTGGAGGTATCGGTTCAATAAATGGGAATCTTGATACCCAATCAGATTGGAATTGTCTCCCGAAGTCCCATTGGCCTTTTTTCCTCTTCAGTGAATGGTCTATGTCACCTTGCAAGGAAAAATCTTCAACATTTGAGCTACCAATTTCTGATGAAAATGAATTTGCCTCACTTTGATCACTAGAGGAATGTATTCTACCATCCATTGTATGTTTTACAGATGCATCCTCTAAAGTGTTGACATCTCTCTCACCGATACCTTGTTCAAGTGAGCTTGAAGCATGAATATGATGTGGATTATTGGATTGATGTTTTTGAAAATATGATATTACATCCTTTTGTCTTAATGTTTTATTTTTCTTTCCATGATCCATGTTTGACATCTTACCTAATGTTCCACAATTGATATTCCAAATCAATACCAGAAGGAAGCCTGCATGAGAAAAATGATATAAAATTAGTACAACTGCAATCCCCTACGAGGAGGTTGGTCCTCCACAACTGCAACAAATGTTGATGTATATTTAACTTCAGAATGTATTTCATCCATGTATTTAATTTATATATCATTGTACTCCTATAGAGATGTGTCATTCCTCTATACGGAAGTGTCATCATATGTATTGACAAGTGTCACAAGGGTGTGAACCTGTCGATGGGTTATTAGACCACCATGTGTGGGGTCGACCCTGATTTATATATCATATGGTTGATGTACCTAGCTAGACAAGTTGACCCCATAAGGATATTGGGCAAACAGGTCAAGTATAAATAGAGATTGGGAGATCTCTATTTTGATCATTCGGAAACTCATTATCCTTCACTCAAAAAGTGGCGCACTAGTAAGGAGGAGGATCATCTGCTACTAGGAGACTATATCTGTGTATTTTGGTTGTACTTTGGTTGAGCCATTGCTCTCTCTATCTCTGAGGAAATTGTGGGTTTTTTCACCTTATGGTTTTCCCCACGAAAACTCTGTGTCTCTTGTCTCTCATGCTTTTGCTTCTTGTGATGATTGACATGCTTGTTATGATTGATATGCATTGATATACTGTACATGTTGTTCTCTCAGTAAAGATCCTAGAGTATTGTGAGTTAATGCTCAAAATTTAACATGGTATAAGAGCTAACTTGAGAAGAAGACATTGTGTAGTGACGGAAACCAAGGGCTTCTTGTTTATTGGGCTTCTCTCCACAGATCTTGGAAAAACAGTATAGTAGATTGACTCTACTCATCAAGGAGAATCTATCTGTCCAATCAAAATTCAATTTTGAGCATTTTTAGATTTGGCCCTAAAAATTAGGGTTTCCACAAAAATAGGAATTTTTGGAATCTGAAAACATAGTTGGAAGCTCCTTGCAAAAATCGAAGTTTAGAGCTTTAGATCGAGACTTTTGGCTGGGTATATCTCCGGGAAACTCAAACCCTAATTCAGGGTCCTCCCTAGTGAACCCGAGAAGAAAAAAAGGTAATTCTGAAGGGTGAAGCTTTACAGATATCAAATTCTGAATACACCAGGTTGATCAAATCATCAAGGCACATCTTTCTATCCTTTTAGAAAGTTGAAATTCACATTTTGAATTTTTAGGGTTTTTTCGACAAACCATATTTCGGGACCAAATCCAGTTTTCAGCAAGTCAAGTGTTAAGACCTAAAATATTTTCTATTTCCATTTGAAGTACTCTTTAAGATGTCTCACCACACCAAGCTTGAGGATAAGCTTGAAGGGGCTGATAACTTCCGAGCCTGGAAGTATAGGATTGGGTTAATCCTAGAAGAGAATGAGTTGGACTCGTATGTAAAAGAAGACATCCCTATCCCAGAGGATGAAGAGGCTAAGATATTGCATAAGAAGAACTTGGTCAAATCAAAGAGAATCATTGTTGATTCTATCAAAGACCATCTTATACCACATGTGTCATCTCTGAAGACACCCAAGGAGATGTTTGACTTCCTAACCAAGCTATTTGAAGGGAAGAACATAAATCAGAAGATGACCCTGCAGAATCAATTGAAAGGGGTCAAGATGTCAAATGGAGAGACCATTCAATCCTATTTCTCCAAGGTATCTCAGATCAAGGAACAAGTTGAAGCTATAGATGAAATGGTGGAGAATGGTGAAATTGTTATAACAACCTTGAATGGCCTACCCAGGTCATGGGACTCCTTTATCCAAGGGATCTGTGCAAGAAAGAAATTGATCTCCTTCAATAGACTGTGGGAGGAATTCTCTCAAGAAGAAGCAAGGCTTGTGGCACGAGAAGAAAAGATGGGGAATGAAGATCAAGCTCTCACAGCACACACCAAGAAAGGCAAGTTTAAGAGGGAGCCATCCCATCATAAGAATAAATCTTCTCATCCTTCTCACAAAGAAAAGAAAGATCTAAGGTGCTTCAATTGCAATGAGAAAGGTCACTTTTCTTCAGAATGTCCCAAAAACAAAAGGGATAACAACAACTCCAGCAAAAAGAAGAAGGGTAGTGAAACAAGGTACCATGCTCATGTTGCCGAAGATGATGAACCTCCAAAGAAGAAAGCTAGGGCAAAAAGTGATGATGACTCATCAAGTGAAGAAGAGTATGTTCTAATCTTTGCTCTCACAAGTACTATCTCTCATGGTAGTATTGATTCCAAACACATGTCTAGGTTTAAAGAATCTTTTGTAAATCTATCTAAACATGAATCACCCCATAAAGTGAAACTTGGGGATGATTATCAATACCCTATCAAAGGAAGTGGTGAAGCCTCCTACAATCTAGACTCTGGGAAGTCTTTGAAGATGAAAGATGTTTTGTATGTACTTGGGCTCAAGAAGAACCTACTCTCCACATTCGCATTAGATGCAAAAGGTATGAGGGTTGCATTTGTGGATGGCCAAGTTCTAATATGGCCAAAGGGAAAGACCATAGACGATGCAGTAGTGATTGGAGAGCAAGAGGGAGGATTGTACAAATTAAAGGGACAACCTGAACATGCTATGAAGACAAAGATTCATCCATAGTCATGGATCACATAGAGGTATGTATAATTTGTTTTTGCAAAGGTTAACCAATGAGTTATGCAAGTCATTGAAGAGAACAAGAACACATTGCTAGACATAACTAGCAAATATGATGACCAGGTATGTTTTTGTTATATATATTGTATACTTTTGTATGATTGATAATGATTACTCTTGAAGTTACAAGTTTGAGTAATCTAGGGCTTATGCATATTATGTTTCTTACCTTAATTGATGACATGACTAACCAGAAGAGTCATAGGTTTGAGTAATCACGGGTTTAAGTATATTATGTTTATGACTAACCTTAAGAATGCTTATTATTTCTGTTTGAAATAATCTTGACTATACATGCTTGAGATTATTGTGTTTTGATTATACTAATGAATGTTTGATTATGTATGAGACCTTGAGGATAACATGATGATGATACTAATAAGCATGCATAGTGATCGAGAATAAATATAAGTTCAAGAACAGGTAATCCAGGAAGCAAAGATCAAGAGGGAGCACACTCCAGTGGTTTCTGCAAGGATGCAGATATTCAGAGGGAGTTGACCATCTCTCTACATTCCACAACAGAAAGGTGTAGAAGAAGCTACTTCAGATTAGGACTCCAGCAGCTCCTGCAAGGAAGCAAAGACTCAGAGGGAGTCCACCCAACAAATAAACAAAGATAAGTATTTTAATTGTCATTTCTTGCATATTTGTTTGTTTAAATAATATTGTTCAATGATGTATATGCTAATGTTCCTAGATTTAGGATGTGTATTATGCATATTAGAATGATTGCATTAATGAACAGCTTACTACTAATATGCATTTGATGGATAAGTAGGCCTATGGCACTGTACAACATTCCATTGCTACTTATCTAGAATGAAACCTCTTTGCTGACATGTTGGGAGCTATGCAAACTCTTAACAATGTTCTGGTAGAGACTAGAAGGCATCTAGAAAGTTATGGAACATGGATACATGTTGTATTGAAGCATTGGCTAAGATAATTGCATGACTGTATGACATATTTCTTTATGTGTAAGAATTTGTTCTGAAAATTATGAGATGTTTCTAATCATGCAATTTAACTTGTTTTGTAGGAAAGACCATATACCTTCACCTACAAAAGAAGAACTACAACATATGTTCCAGCAACAAAGATATCTATTGAAGATATTGAAGTTCCCAGGATTTGGGATGAAGAAATAGAAGAATGCCATGATCCGTCGATCATGAAGAATGATGTTTGGGATGCAGTACCAAGACCTGAAGGGAAGTCTGTAGTGACTTCCAAGAGGATCTACAAGATCAAACATGATGTAGATGGCAGCATAGAGAAGTATGAAAGTGATGAAATGGAAGATACACTAGATGGATTTCAAGACAGCTTTCTTGAATGGTGTAGTTGAAGAAGAAGTATATGTGGAGCAACCAATTGGTTCTAAGGCACATGACAGGGAGTCATATATGTGCAGAACTTGGTAGGATAGACAGCTTTCTATCTAGTTTGGGCTTTACCAAGAGTAAAGCGGGTTCCAACCTTTACTACAAGGTTGAGGAAGGCAATCCAGTGATACTACTTTTGTATGTAGATGACCTGTTTGTAACAGGAGATGACAGATTGATTGCCGATACAAAGAGGAAGCTTGCTGCCAAGTTCGATATGAAGGACTTGGGGATGATGCACTATTTCCTAGGTATGGAGGTGTGGCAGAGTACAGATGGGATCTTCCTTGGACAAGGGAAGTATATAGTAGATATCCTGAAGAGGTTCCGGATGATGGATTACAAGGCCATGGCCACACCTATGGCATCGAATCTGAAGCTTCTATGTGATGCTTCATCTGAGCTGGTTGATGTCTCTATGTATCATCAAGTGATTGGGTCCTTGATGTACATGACGAACACGAGACCAGATATTTGCTTTGTGGTGAACACATTGAGCCAGTTCCTGACGGATCTGAGGAGTGTTCACCTGGTTACTATAAAGCATATTCTGAGGTACCTGAAGGGTACAGTTGATTATAGGCTCAGGTATGAAGTGAATCAAAAGTTTAACCTGCAGGGTTATGTTGATTTAGATTGGGCAGGCAGTGTTGCAGATAGGAAGAGCACATTTGGGTGCTGCTTCAATATGGGATCAGGTGTGATCTCTTGGTTTAGCAGGAAGTAGTCCTGCGTAGCACTGAGTACAGCCAAGACTGAGTATGTTGCAGCTTGTTCGGCTAGTTGTGAGGCAGTATGGCTTCGGAAGCTACTGTCTGAGTTATTTGATCTCTCGTTGGATGCTACTGGTATCTTCTGTGATAACTAGAGTTGTGTAAAACTGTCTGAGAACCCAGTGTTTCATGAAAAGTCGAAACACATAGAGATCAAATATCACTATATCAGGGATATGGTGCAGAGAGGAGTAGTGAAGCTCCTGTATGTTGCGATGGATGAGCAGATTGCAAATGTACTAATGAAGCCACTAGCCAGAGTGAAGTTTGAATACTTCAGGGAGAGGCTTGGTGTTCTTCAGATCGACGACACTTCGAGGAGGAAGTGATGGACAGATCTGCTGGATCCATTTCAAGCATGGTGATAGGAGGATCCTTCACATGGTTGTGGATGTAAGCGCTGGATAATGAGCATCAGGACGATGCTCCAGTTACTGCTCTGTATATGCATCAGGATGATGCTGGATAGGATCAGTTGGATCATTTGTATGTATTTTGTATATGCATCATGTTGGATGCTTGGACCATGTATGATGATATGTATCAGGTAGATACTTGGTATGCATCAGGTGGATGCATTGTATGATAAGAATGATCATGATGACGAGCTTCAGGATGTTGCTCTAGATGATATGTACCAGGACGGTACAGTGATGATGATCAGTATGATCATGAGCATCAGGATGATGCTTTGTGCAATGATGATCCGTTGGATCATGAGTATCAGGTTGATACTTGGAGGTCAGAGATGATATGTGGCAGGTTGTGCAAATAGCATGTAATCAATCCTCAAATATCCAATAGGTTGAGCTATGTGCTCTTAATCAATCCTCGGATGAGGTATTGCTATGTAGTATGTAATCAGTCCTCAAAGATCCTATAGGTTGAGTTGTGTGCTCGTAATCAGTCCTGGGATGAGGTATTACTACGGAGACATATAATCAGTCCTGGAGATCCGATAGGTTGAGCTGTGTGCTCGCAATAAGTCCTAGGATGCTCTTTAGAGATCTTTCCAGTCGTGTTGCGGCACATAAATGTTCCTGGGATGCTCTTTAAAGGTATTGTCTATTCACATGTAATCAGTCCTGGAGATCCGAGAGGTTGAGCTGTGTGCTCATAATAAGTCCTGGGATGCTCTTTAGAGATCTTGTCGGTCATGCTGCGGCACATAAATGTTCCTGGGATGCTCTTTAAAGGTATTGTGAAGGAGATGCATGTAATAAGTCCTGAGGAGATCTTGTCGGTCGTGCTTAGGCACATAAATGTTCCTGGGATGCTCTTGTCAAGTATTGCATCTACACATAAAATTAGTCCTAAGAGACCACCTCTATCAGACCGTTCGCACAGATGATGAAGACTGCAGGTGGTGGGCCTACATCCAGTATGAAAAAGGATGGGCTCTGTAGAACTTCCTATGACGAGTAGATTCAGAGATTGGTTGAGATAGCAACAGCAGTGACGATGATGATGATGATGATCCAGAGAAGAAGACTTGTGCTAGCAAATCTGTGTCGATAAATACCTTCCTAGTTAAGAGGGAGTGTTGATTTATATGTAACTTCAGAATGTATTTCATCCATGTATTTAATTTATATATAATTGTACTCCTATAGAGATGTGTCATTCCTCTATACGGAAGTGTCGTCATATGTATTGACAAGTGTCGTAAGTTTGTGAACATGCTGATGGGTTATTAGACCGCCATGTGTGGGGTCGGCCCTGATTTATATATCATATGGTTGATGTACCTAGCTAGACAAGTCGGCCCCATAAGGATATTAGGAAAACAAGTCAAGTATAAATAGAGATCAGGAGATCTCTATTTGGATCATTTGAAAACTCATTCTTCCTTTACTCAGAAAGTGGCACACTAGTGAGGATGAGAATCATCTGCTACTAGGAGACTATCTCTGTGCATTTTGGTTGTAATTTGGTTGAGCCATTGCTCTCTCTATCTCTGAGGAAGTTGTGGGGTTTTTCACCTTAGGGTTTTCCCCACGGAAACTCTATGTCTCTTATCTCTCATGATTTTGCTTCTTGTGATGATTGACATGCTTGTTATGATTGATATGCATTGATATATTGTACATGTTGTTCTCTCAGTAAAGATCTTAGAGTATTGTGAATTAATGCTCAAAATTTAACAACAAAAATATACTAAGTGATTAACCTAGGGGCCACTAGAACAATAGGGAACAGACAACACACCACTATAAAATTTTCCTATGATGATCAAGACCAAGAAAACAGAGATGAACTGTCAAAGGAAATTTTGGGATGATTAGGGCCCAGAATGTATTGCTACCTCCAACAACCGTTTGAGGTTGTGGTGATGGGGTCCCTTATGCTCTTGATGAACTCGCCTCGCTACTGCCGTGACTGGCGGGTCGGGAGAGTATATACTTTGAAGAAATTTTGATAAAAGGATGTGTTTTAAAAATATTTTTGAAAAATAGAATCAAACAATTCTATGGCTTTCTAGACTCGATAAAAATAAAAAGTGTCCACATAGTAAAAAATTCCCTAGATATTTCAAGCAAGCAAACTTACTCTTCCAGAGAACCAAAGCTCAGTGAAAAGCTGGATTGTAGGGCCTTCCAAAACTAGTAGTTGTTGAGGGATGTTATGCCTCAGACAATTGCTAGCAACCAAGGTATGAGAAATAGTTACAATAAACTTTAATCGCCAAGGGTGCAAGCATTGGTTCCTAACCAATCACCCTCCCAAGGAGTAAAATCTCCAAAGTCTATCTCAGGTATTGTAAGTGTGTCCCACTTACAATAGCCTATGTGATGTCCTAAGAAAAGCCACTAAAGTTAACACTTCACAATTCACGATCAAGCGGAACAGTCGCAAGTCAGGAGCAACTCTCATAACCAGGCACTCTAGAAAAGTGATGTCACCCGAGGACTTGTCACTTCACATAGAATTCCTTGATGAGCTCATGTCCCACTAAACAAGCAAGAGGGGGAACCACTCTTTACTTATCCAGATTGACCTAGTGCTTAACGCATGTTTAAGAAGCACTTTCTCGACATGCATTTCATGCTACTAATGAATTTCTCTCTTTAATCAATGCTAGTTTCAAATTTTTGCAGCCCAAGAGTGTTAACTCTCCAACCTAATCCAGGGCACTAACCTAAACTTGTTGGTGATATGAAAATCAAAAGTTTGTCAATTTTAGATTAAGCGCCAATTTTAAATGTAGTTTGCTTAGTTTCAGGAGTGGAAATGAAACTGGTGGTGTTTTGACTCAAAAACGGAAAAATGAACCAAACAATGCAAAATGCTCACTACTCTACCTTTCAATTCGATGAATATTCTAAATTAAGGAAGAGTTAGAGGTTCAAGGAGATCCAAAAGGTGTTTGGAAGGTGTGTATTGAAATTTTTATTATTATTAAAGCACATAGTTCAACTCTCTGACAGAGAGCGCTCTTGACTTAGTCTTAAGACCAAAGTTCAAAAGACTTATTTGATTGAAATGCATAATGCAAGGGGAATGCAGAATCTAGTATGCTATCCGATAGAGAGTGCTCTTGACTTGGGTTATTTCAATTTCAAGAGACTTTGTTCATTGTTAAGATAGAAGCAATTTGTAAGCATGAACGCATGTGATAGCTCAATAAGATGGGAAAATAAAAGACAAAGATATCACTTATAAAAATGAACAACTAGCATTCTACAACAAAATGAAATCAAACTATTCGACCAAGACTTAAACTAATCTAAGAAAAAGAAACAGGTGGGATCAACCTGTGAACAAGGTGACCACTAGAAATGCTAATCCCGAAAACCCTCCAGCGAGCTGGATGTCCGCAAGGATGCTAACTAGGAAAGAGAAGTAACCACAAAACTATGTGGCCCTACCCTTGGGATGAAATCCCAAGGATACTATCTCAAGTCAAAACTTGGAAGAGAACTAATCTAAGTACAGAAAGCAGATTTTAATCTAAGAATTGAAAATAAAACTAATATAAGCATGCATGAACAAAATTCCCCAAATGGGGAAGGAGAAACTAAGTGTGGGAGGCACTATCCCACCTACCCTTTTTATTACTTGGGAGTAAGCAACTTAACATTTAGTGAAACCGACCTTCATTATTGCTGGCCACACCTAGTATTTTCATCTCTTATCCTAACAACAAATTGCAATCTAAAGTAGTTAGATCCCTTGAGCATGAAACATTGTTGAGCAAAAACCATGAAATTTCATATATTCACTTTTGGACCCTAAATAGCAAAGGAAATACTATGTCATCTAGACCCATCAGCAAAATCATGAATCATTGCCTCTTTGGTTTACAAAAATGAAAATACACAACTGAGCCTCTTCCAAAAATAACAATACTATCTCCATCTTTTCTTTATATATTCTAAAGAGGGAAACCTAGAAATCTTGTGGCTTTCCGAATGTTTGAGTCGAAAAAAATTGTAGGCTCAAGAGTGACATGAAGTGCTTGCATTCCTATTGACAATCCCATCCCTCTTCCCTTTCTTTCTTTTAACAAAAAATGTGATTTTTTTTGTCTTTCCCATTATACTGCAAGGAGGCGAGGTATCATGTACATGGTAAGTCACACCACACCAATCTGGAAAATTTCTCACATAAACTTTTACAAAGAATAGAGACACAACCACATCAACATACCTTCTCACCTGATGGGTTGAAGCTCCGAGGATGAGAAAGGAAACCACCAAAGCAATAACTTCGTCAACCAGGCCTTTCTCTACACTACAATGAAGTTATGAACCAACACCTTTACTTCCACTTTAACTTGTCACAATATTCTCCACATTGATTAATTACACCAATTAAAAGCTCCTAAAATAACATCATGACAATCAACATAAAATTGTCGATTTTCCATAGCAAATCCCAATAAAGGTAACCAAAATCTACCTATTATTTAGTAGGAGGATATATATTTAAAAAACATAGAGTTTCGTCCCCTGCACTTGTTACAATGATCTAAAATCATTGGACAAAACCTTGGTATATAAGTTGCAAATCAATGCTAATTCGTGCTAAAATCTTGAAGTGAATGTAACAACTACTATGAACTTGTTCTTGAATTGATTGTAACAACTATTTGTTATTCATGAATTTTGGCACAAACAAATGAAATATGACCCATCGATCCAATTATAAGGGCTTTAATTCTTGGCATGGTGTTAAGATTCTCAAATTCTAAACTTAGTTGGAGTCCACCCTTTCAACAAATGCAATCCATGCACTAAATAAGAGATTTAAAATGCCTTAATTGGTAATCTGTATTTGGCAGAAAATACAGAGCTTAGCTTCAACCCAAAGCTTTCTTATTGTTATGTTGATTTGTACTTATGATGTTCACTTGGGGTTGCATACAATCTTTCTGGGCACACTTTCAACAATTATGGGCATTGTTTGAAGTACTAGTAGCCCTTAATCCTCCAGCGATCTAAGTGCAGTTGCAACAACAAGCTAGTCTGTAGTAGAGGTTTTGGGAACATTTACACAGGTCTGGGCTTGAAAATACTCTCAATCTGCATTCCTGGGCACATTGGGGACCCAAACCAGCAACAAGCAATCATAAAAAATACCTAAGATGTTGGTGGAAATTGTTTGGGTACACAGGGTACTACCAAAGGACCGAACACCAAGAGCAACCACTTCACACAAACAGATCACAGATCAACACACCGATGTTTTGACGTGGTTTAAACCCTCTTGAGGGAAACACTCCACGACCCCGGCCAAATAGCTTCTACGGGACAATTTATTATGCAAAGAAAGAAAGTTACAAATGAACTTCTCATAATCGATCAACTAAACAGTGACCCTCCATGCTCTTTAAATAGAGATCATGGACCAATCGGGTGTTAAGCCACAGATCAAGGTTAGGTTTGATCTAAGAGAAGTTGAGCCGTCGGATCACTCTATGTTGGGAACATATCGTGACCGCCGGATTAAGTATTTACAAATGCATACTAATGCATACTAAAGAAACACACTATCCCTAATGGATATATTACACAAGTTGATCTTAACTAACTCCTAAGTGTTTAAATATCCTAACATGCCCCCTTAAGAACAACTTGGGATAGGATTGAAGGATTTACAAAAGTGACACTATTAGGAGAACGAAGGAGGCATTAGAGCCTATCCCCCCTTAATGACAAGTTCCTGAACTCCTAACATAGATCGAAGTTTAGAAAACTTCGCTTCTGTAAGAGACTTGGTGAAGATGTTTGCAACTTGATCATCTGTAGGGAAAAAGAGCACTTCAAGAACATGATCATGAACAATATTTCTAATGAAGTGCATATGTAGCTCAATGTGTTTGCTGCGTTGATGTAGAACTGGTTCTTTGGCAAGCTTGATGGCACTTTGATTGTCGCACCAAAGTGGAGTAGGCTGCTACTGCTCGAATCCAAACTCTGAAAGGATCTGTCGAAGCCATAAAGCTTCCTGACTGGCATTAACTGCGGCTCGATACTCTGCTTCTGTTGAAGAAAGAGCAAGAGCTTGTTGTTTCTTACAAGCCCAAGTGATAGGTCTAGATCCCAGACTGAAAACATAACCTGCAGTAGACTTTCGATCATCAGGATCGCCGGCCCAATCTAAATCAGTGAAACCAACCAACAAAGGTTTCCCCCCTGTACTGTAATGAATCCCAAACTGAACTGTACCTCGAATATATCGAAGTATTCTTTTAGCTGCTTTCCAGTGACTTTTATGAGGTGTCTGCATATAACGGGCAACAAGACCAACGGCAAAGGAAAGGTGAGGACGGGAATGATTCAAGTATAAGAGACTACCAACAAGTTGACAATACAAGGTGGCATCGACTTCAGGTGAAGTACAAGTGGCAGAAAGTTTGACTCCAGACTGGAAGGGAGAAGGGGCTGGTGTACAATATTCCATGTGAAAGCGATGAAGAAGGTCACAAGCATACTTAGACTGAGAAAGAAAGATTCCTTCTTTCGTTTGCAGGACTTGGAGACCAAGAAAATAATGCAAATGTCCTAAGTCTGACATTTCAAAATTTTGTTTAAGACTGGATTTCACATGGGTTATAAGCTTAGGGTCACTACCAGTAAGAATAAGGTCATCAACATATAGAACAAGTATGATGAGATGGTGTCCTACTTTCTTGGTATAGACATTGGGGTCAGAATGGCATCTAGAAAAACCAGTGTCAAGGAGAAAGTTATCCATTCTGGCATACCAAGCTCTAGGAGCTTGCTTAAGGCCATATAAGGATTTCTTAAGGCGGCAGACAAGGCTAGAGTTATTCTGAACATAGCCAGGAGGTTTTTCCATGTAAATTTCCTCCTGTAAATCACCATGTAAGAAGGAAGACTTGACATCCATTTGATGGGCTTCCTAGTTGTGTAAGGCTACAAGGGAAAGAACAAGGCGGATGGAGTTCATTTTTGCGACGGGAGCAAAGGTTTCATTGTAGTCAATCCCTTCAATTTGGGAAAAACCTTTGGCAACTAACCTTGCCTTAAGTCTTTCCACACTTCCATCTGATGCATACTTAGTTTTGTAGACCCATTTACATCTGACAAGTTTTCTTCCTTTTGGAAGAGGAACAAGATCCCAAGTATCGTTTTCCATTAAGGAACGATATTCTTCATCCATGGTTGCATCCCAATCTGGATTCCCTGAAGCTTCTGCAAAATTTTCTGGATCATGATTCTCGGAAACTTGAGCCAAAAGAGAAGAGGCTCGTTGAAACTGAGAACGTGTTCGACGTTGATCTCTAGGATCACCGGCAAGATCACTAGCTACTTCACATGTTGAACGGACCCATCAAGGAAGCACTTGTGCTGGTGCAACTGGAGGAACATGAGCAGGCGGAGGTGGATTTTCATCCTCACTGTCATCATCAGAAACTGGAGTTGGAAACCTGTCAAGGAAGTTGGAAGAAGAAGAAGAAGGCACAAATGTCGAATTAGGCTCGCAGGCCAAAGATGGCACAATCGTCGAGTTAGGCTCGCAGGCCAAGAGATTTTCATCAAATTTAACATCTCTTCTAATGATTATATCATGAGAATGTGGTTGAACAAGTCTATAACCTTTTACATCTTCAGAATATCCAACAAATATGCACTTTTCACTTTTAGGCTACAATGCTTTCCGTTTTTCATCCAGAATGTGAGCCCATGCTTCACTACCAAACACACAGAAGTGACTTACATCAGGTTTAGTTTTACTCCATGCTTCTTCCAGTGTTATACCTTGTAATGCTTTAGTGGGGGTGTGATTAACTATGTAATTTGCACAATTAATGGCTTCAGCTCAAAATTGAAGACTTAGTCCCTTAGATTGGATCATACAATTATCCATTTCTTTTAAAGTGCGGTTCTTCCGCTCAGCTACACCATTTTGCTGTGGTGTATATGGAACAGTGTGCTGTTGTTGGATGCCTTGTTCAGTGCAGAAAGTAGTGAACTTATTGTTAACATATTCTCCTCCATTGTCAGATCTTAACTTAATAATTTGATGACCAGATTGTTTTTCCACAAGGGCCTTGTAGGCCAAGAACATGTTAAATACTTCGCTCTTAAGTTTGAGGAAATAAACCCAAGTGCGTCTGGTGTAATCATCAATGAAAGTTAAGAAATATTTGAAACCAGAAAAGGAAGCAGATGGAAGAGGACCACACAAGTCACTATGCACAAGCTCCAAGGGAACCGAGGCGTGCCAAGAGGCACGTTTGTCAAAACTGTCCCGATGATGTTTTTCGAGTACACAACCGGAGAAAACACCATCCCTCCAAGATACCATCGGAAGACCTGTCACCATATTTTCTTTACATAATTGTTGCAATGAGCGATAATTTAAGTGACCAAATCACTCATGCCAAAGTCTGCTCAAGTTATCACTATGAGCAACAAAAACTGAAGGGAAAGGTGATGACCCAAAGTTGTTAAACTTGTACAACCTAGTAATATCATCAACAATTCCGGTAGTTAGGACCTATTGAGGATCTTTAAAATCCTTGATTACAACTTGGTGAGGTGTAAAGGTCACAGTTTTACCTTCACCAGAATGAGTGATCTGATAGACTGATAACAAATTGCAGGAAATTCTTGGAACACATAGTACATCACTAAAATGACCATTATCTACTGGAACTGTTCCAGCTCCTACAACACTTAGAGATCTATCATCACCAACAAATATTTGTTTGGTGTTACATTCATGCATAGTAGAAAAGATGGCTTGATCCTTAGCCATATGATAAGATGTTCCAGAATCAATGAGCCATTCATTTGAAGTAGAAGAAGAAGATGCATTATAAGAATAACCAGAAGCACAAAGTGCATGTCCATGAGAAGCAGATTCTGAAGACGAATCTAGGCTGATGTGGTGCTTCTTCATTGCTGCTTCCAAGGCTTCCATCTTCTTGAAACACTTAGATTCATCATGATTATCTTTCCCGCAATAGTTGCAATGACGCTCAATCTTCTTGCCTTTTGGCTTGGATCCTTTGTCATTTTTTTTAAAAGGAGCGGACTGAGAAGGTTTGGGACCCTTGTTTGACTTATTATTGCGAAAATTTTGTTTCTTGGGAGGCTTGGACTTTTCTTTCTGTTGGGACAATAAGGCTTTCCTAGATGTATCTGCATTGTTGATTATTCCAAGATGAATGACTTTATCTTGTTCTCTAATAAAGGAATCACAAAAGGATTCAAGACTAGGCTCTTGATAGCTAGCTGCATTCAAGGATGCTTTCATGGAGTAAAATGTAGATACAAAAACAAAATATGCAGGTCCAAGTTTGGAAAGAATATGATAAATGCATTGTTTGTCTTCCCTCTCAATCTTACATTCTGCACATAAGAGTTTAAGAGTTTTGAACTTAGATAAATAATCTTGAATGCATGAAAAGTCAGTTGGATTTAAAGAAATCAACTCATTTTTGAGTTGGTGACCTCGAATTTCATTGTGTTTACCAAACACAGATTCCAACTTGTCCCAAGCAGCATCAGGTTTATCAATTCCAGATATGTGGAATCGCAAATCAGTAGAGATTGACATCCCAATCAATCCACGAGCTTCATCACATCTATTTGCCCATTTTATTTTATTATCATCATCAGTGGGTTCTGTTTCTTTTCCTGAGGTAATTTTGAAAAGTCCCCTACTCCGTAGAACATCCTCCATATGAGATTTCCATGAGAAATAGTTGAAACTGTTAAGTAGAATATCACAAGGGGCGGCCATATTTGTAAATTAATGGCTATAAAATCAGAAACCAATAGTCTGGATGTGAAGAGCTCGAAAAAATAGGCGGTTTAAAAAAAACGGCACTGAAAACTGACTCTGTATGATGAAGTTATGCTTGAACAAAGAAACTGTTGAAGATTTCCCCAATAGTGACATGGCAGCTAGAGAATGTCCAGCAAAAAAAAGAACCCCCCTCTTCCCAAGATGAACCTTTTGACAATAACTTTACAAGAAAGTTGCTTTAAGTGAACCACTTTTGTAAAATAAGTGATTTCACTTTTACAATGATATTACTTTTAAATAGTGCAACAATAAAAAAACTTAAGTGACTCACTTGTATATTTATTTTTTTATTATTTAAGTGAGATGCACTTTTACAATAAAATAACTTGAAATAGAAATTGCATGCACTTTTTCTTTTAAAAGTAACTTCCTAAGACTTGAATTCAAGACCTATTAAGGAATAAAGCAACTTTGAACCAAGTGAGTTAGATTAAAAGGTATGTAAAATATGGGAATGAGGAAGGGGGCTTTTTTTTTTTTTTAAATTTTTAACTCTTCTTGCTCGGTTTGCGTGCTTACCCTTTTTCCTGCAAAACACACCACAAATCGAAAAAAAAACTTTTCCACACTTGTGGAGTTAGATATTGTTAGCTTTCCCGGAAAGTCTACGTTTTCTCTCTGTTTCTGATTTGCCGAGATCGCGCAAGGTGCACGGCAAAGAGCATATGCAGCCGAGAAAAACCCTTTCCCTTTCTGTTTCTGATTTTCCAAGATCACTCAAGGTGCACGGCAAAGAGCATACGCAAACGGGAAAGCAACAATCCGAACCCAAAAAAAAAAATCTAACAGTAAAAAAAGATGAAATATGAGATTTTTTCTTTTTTTTTAAAAAAAATAATAAAAAAATGCGTCACTGTAACATTATACCTTCAGATCTGATGAAATACGTGTTTCTGGAGCAACCGGGAACTGTTTTCAATCAAACGAAAACTATTTCCCAATGGAAACAACGCTCTGGACGCAATGGAACACCTCCCACAGCCCAGAAATGCACAGAAATACCAGAACTAGAAACCCTTTCGAGTTTCGGCAATAGCGGTTCAAGATCTAGATCATAACTGGAAGCGGCACTTCATAAAAGCTCTGATACCATGTTCAGGTACACAGGGTACTACCAAAGGACCGAACACCAAGAGAAACCACTTCACACAAACAAATCACAGATCAACACACCGATGTTTTGATGTGGTTTAAACCCTCTTGAGGGAAACACTCCACGGCCCCAGCCAAATAGCTTCTACGGGACAATTTATTATGCAAAGAAAGAAAGTTACAAATGAGCTTCTCATAATCAATCAACTAAACAATGACCCTCCATGCCCTTTAAATAGAGATCATGGACCAATCGGGTGTTAAGCCACGGATCAAGGTTAGGTTTGATCTAAGAGAAGTTGAACCGTCGGATCACTCTATGTCGGGAACATATCGTGACCGTCGGATTAAGTATTTACAAATGCATACTAATGCATACTAAAGAAACACATTATCCCTAACGGATATATTACACAAGTTGATCTTAACTAACTCCTAAGTGTCTAAATATCCTAACAGCGGTGCTAGATAGGAACACGGAGCTAATATTAACACTAAGATGGGGGATCTAGAAAGTGGTGTATGCTTGAATTCAAGTCTCACCGGCTCAAATTCAACCCTCTTTACAACCTCTGTAACTCACAACATGCATACAACATCTCCATTGCATCTAAGATGCTAGTGTGCTACTAAACATGGTGGTGGAAGTGGTTTCCATGGAGCACGATGAAGACCGACCTTCATGTTGCAATGTAGTGAATGATGGCCTTGGATATCTTTGCATGGCTCCGCGTATTTTCAATTATGTTATATCTGAAATGAATCTAGGTCATGAAAGTTCCTTTAAATCAAAGCTTGTCTCCCCTGACAACATTGCCACAACTTGTTTCATGGTAGGTCTAGAGTTGGAACTTGGAAGTAGCTTGGGTGCATAAAAGTGCAGCATTGATGACCTTTCAATGTAGACTCATTCATAAAATTGCCTAGATCAGTAGCAAGAACCATTTCTTCTTGAATCCAAGTGGTTGTTCAATGTAGACTCATTCATTTATCCATGCATTCAAGAATGCACTCTTTGCGCATACATCTAGTGCAATGTCCATCCAAACTGCTCTACAAAACTAATATAAATTTAAAAAATGGTCATCTTGGCTACTAGCATGAAGATTCCTAATAGTCGATTCTTCTTTTTGCACGTAGCCTTTGGCTATTTGTGATCCACCCGACCCCCTTACTTGAGAGTTGGGTACCTTAATCGTCAACAACTACCCCATTACATCCAGCTCTCAAAAAAATCACCATACAGCTAAGTTGTTTAACCAGATTGTGCAATCTAACAGAATCTACTATATGCATGTCCATAAAGATGTGCAGATCAAATTTCAACAAAGGAATTGAAAACACATAATTGCATAATATAAAAATTCACACAAAAACACCATAAAGATATTCTGGTGTGAATTAAATTGAAACGTCGACCAGTTATATGGCCAATGTGGATACTCAGGAAGATGTTCACTCTAACCATAAAGGTACTTTACATAATTGTAAACATGTAAAATAGTTCCCAAGGGAGCATTCACTAACCATCCATATGCATCCACCTTAAATGTCACCTGAGTTGCCAATGATAAATGTCACCTTAAATGTCACCGTAAACAGTAGTCCTATGACCTGTCCATTTCACCGACACAGATACTCTGCAGAAGAAGAATTCAAAATATCTGCAATTAAACAATTGATTGACAATTTTAATTTTAAACTGATTTCAAAGCTTCTTGTTCTCTGCAATTTCTATGGCAACTGAAATCCAGCTCTGCTCGCTCTGTCAACGTTGTATTAGTATTGCTCCAACTGACCAAAAACAATGCTCAAAACAACAAATCTGTGGGTGCAAATTTCAAATGCATTCACAATCTAATGCATGCTCTATTTTAATGGCCAGCTCCAATGGAAAATTCAATGAGATAACTCTGTTGTACATGGTGCATTCAACCTCTCAATTCTGTTAATCCAGCACATACATATGCTATGCTTCAATGTTGTTGAAGCTTCAGGTTATGGCCTATGGCTAGCATCCAAACACAGATTTAATTAAAACACATGGTGGGCAGCAATGAGACCCATGGTCTAACCTTAGCACAATCCAAAAGTAATTATCTGGTTGTAAATGATGATTTAGTCAAATGATTTAGAATAGAGATCATTGAGCAGTTGTTGCAAACCAATGATTTGAACCAGGGAAATTTGGAGGTGAACTAAGGAATTGGCACACTCATTATCCAAGCAAAGGGCTAAAGATTAGGGAAAATTGAGCTATTGTAGGATGTGGTTACATAGCCTTCAAACAATTAATTACCCAGCTATCAGTCTAACTCGAAAGAGTGTTGTACCATGTAATTTTCATAGCATTTGGACTACAATTCTTATGCCAGCAAACAAACAAACAAATAATTGAAGTCAACGATTTGTTCAAGCTAAGAATGATGGAGCTACTAAGCCATAAATTGTGGTAGAATGTGGGTTGCACCAGTCTACAGAGCCATCAATAAAGGTGGCTAGATTAGCAGCAAGAACCATTTCAAGAAGAAATGGTTCTTGCTGCTGATCTAGCCCACATAAGTCCTTAGATTTCCTAAAATTGTCTTTTGACACACAGGTATGTCCTCAAATATAACCCAAAATCATATCACTACTAACTAGGGGGGTCAAATAGGGCTGAGAATTGATTTTAGGGCCTAGGATGTTCCCAAAATGGATTTATTTCTCAAATTTCCATTATTTACTACTGCTACTCATTCTCAAAAGTTCCCAGGTCTGATTGTTAGCCACTTTAGCATTGCTATGATGCATAAACTTGTTACCAGCATGTGATAACTATAAACAAGAACATTTAACTCTACAGGACAATAGGATAAGCCCTAACTGCTTCAAACACCACTCAAATTTCTACAAAGTTTCTTTAAACAAAAGGGAATACTCTACATGGGATTGTGTGTCCCAACCAGGTGCCAAGGATCACCATTCCACTAGTTGTTCTTCAAATGCTGATATAGCCTAATACAATGAGTTTTTTAAGGCTGCTTCCATACAGAGTGCTCACAAAACACAAACGAATGATGTTTTGGGGGTTGTATATTGTTGTTTTGACTGACTATAAATGTCTAAAACATGCCTAGATTTCGTATTTAATGTTGGTTGAGGGTATAAAAGTGCCCAAGATTCAAGAAGAAATGGTTCTTGCTACTGATCTAGCCCACAGAAGTCCTTAGATTTCCTAAAATTGTCTTTTGACACACAGGTATTGTAATGTCCCCATTCAAATAAGTGCATAGTAAGACAATCCCATCAATCCTACTAGTTTCCTAGGTTGGATGGGCACATGTGGGATGGTAATAAGGAAGCTAATAAATGATATTTAGACATTAGAGGGGTTCAAGCATTTAATAAATATGGTGAATAAATAAATTCAAGATAAATTCTAAGTGGCAAGTGGTTTTGGAGACATATGGAGGTGGTGGGACCCACACTAGCTTGATTTTTCATAATACATGGTATCTCTCTTTTGCAAATTCGAATTAATGGGAATGTGAACACTCTTGGGTGAGTTGGTAAGTCATAACACATGTCATTGAGCATCTTAGGTCGAATTGGGAAGGATTGGTAACCTCCATGGAAGATAAAGAGTCAGAGTGGAAGTTTGTGGACACTTGGGCTAGATTCCCTAGCCCCTATGACACCAATGATGGAGCATCTATGACAACTATGACAAATTGCAGACCTTACCTCTGACATCTGACCACTATGACATGTGAGCACCAAAAATAGGCTCAAGGAAGGCGAATTTGGGAGTTGGAGAAGCCAAAGAGACTCAAAATCGAATTTGGTAGAAGATGGAAGGTTGGAACTGGGAGACAAGTGGCAAATGTGGAATATTTCCTAAATGGAAATCTATTGAATCTATTGAGAGGATTTCGACCCTTAGAAGGCTAATGTTGGTTATAAAATGTAGAAATGAAGTATGAGAATGGCTTTTGATGATTTGAGAAAAATTGCATTTGTGAAGAGAGAGCTAGTGGATGACTAGTTTCTTGCCTTAGCCAATTTCAAGGGTGAAAGATTCCCATCCAAGTTGGTGTTTGGAGAGGCCACTCAGGTCTTTCATGGTGCTTTAATGGAGTTTGTATTTGCAGGTAGCATCTACAGGAAGTTTCATGGTTTGGTTTATTGCAGCACTTTCTCTCCACCGTTTCCAGTTTTGAAGGCATATTCATGCTCCTTGAGGGAGGGCGTTTTTGGTGAGCACTTGTGCTTCTTGAGAGAGATTCTCATTATATATTTCTGATTGTAATAGCTTCATATCCTATTTTATTCATATTCATAAAGTATCAGGTCGAAATACCCGCTGGTTGTATGCAAAACTATTGATTAATGAGCAAACAATGTCCATTTCCCCAATGCATTGATGTATGACACTATAATGTTGATTATTTCGAATGGATGGATGATTATCTGATATATTTGTGATCAATATACTTCCATGGATGTCTTCTACAAGTTTCATGTACTGTACTTGAGAATTTGAAGCATTTTTACTCAGTTTAGTTGTATTGGGAGGTGAAATAGTGCCATTTCCCCAAGGGTCGAATTGGGGGTTTTTGCTGTTGAATGTGAGAGAGTTAGAACAGTAGTAAAAATAAATTAATGGAGCATATGATACCTTAATAACATACTTAACACATTATATACCTCTTTTCATAAATTTTTGGGAGTTTGGAGACATTTGGAAGGCCATTTGTAGTGTTACCTGGGGGGGATTTGATGCACAAATTACTAGTCAAAATTACATATATTGATCAGAATACAAAACAAGTTTGCAGAAGTATTTGGAGGGACATAAAACATCCCTGAACCTGATATTCAAGTCTAAATGCCATTCATACACTCCTACAGAATATTTGGGAGCATTTGGGTTGATTTGGAGGTCAAAACAGTTAAACTAGTCAAAGGTCGAAATTGGGGAAAAAGTGGAAAAAATGGCATTTTAATAAAATTTTGAAAAAGGGTCATTACAGGTATGTCCTCAAATATAACCCGGAATCATATCACTGCTAACTAGGCGGGGGTCAAATAGGGCTGAGAATCAAGATTGAAAATCTTTTTCCACTTTGAGTGAAATAAGAAGGTTGATTGTGAGCCCATGTTAAACTGATACAAAGGGTTACTTTCTAGTATCTACATGTGGTAGACTACAATTAAGGGAAGATAAAATGGATAATTATGAGCCCATCCTTGTGATTTTTTAAAATATTAAGATAAAATGGGTAATATTATTAATGTCCAACAAATGACACAATAGTAGGTCAATGGAAATGAAGGGTATAATAGTGTAAATATGAAAGAAACTCATAGATAAATCCAAGGAGGTATGTGAAAAGGATTTCCTCTACAAACCAAGAGAATTAATTCCTCTACAAACCAAAATAATTTTTGCAGTCATTACCCAATCGTGATCACTTGGATGGAAAAGTTGGACCTAATAAAACATAGTTATCCAAGATGAAGGAGACCAAAGCATCAAATGCACCAATAGGAAAAGGGGAAAAAGTAGGAACATCATTAAATAACTCCAAGGATGAGTGAAGGACGATAAACATCCATGGTAGCTTCACCAACACCTCCAGTTCAAAATCATAGAGAGAAGTCATTTTTGGGAATAATATTGTGTTTCTATACAAAAAACGTGGTAAGGAATGGATATTAAATCTAATTGGCCTCATCTGTAACCTTTTGGGAATCAAAAGATTCCCAATCAGGGAGTTTTTATCCATTAAGGATAAGGAATCAACACTAATTCCACAGAACACCATGCCCCTCAATATGTAGACCAAACACATAACATGAAGCCACACACGTTGTTAAAATGTTGGAACTGTCCAATCACTAACTTTCAAAAATATTTTCTTGGCCTGGAGAAAGAGGCTTCAAGAAGGCTAAAATAACGATGAATAAAGGACCATTCAAAAATGAAGAGTAAGAGGGGACTCAAAAGGAAAACATAGGACTGTTTCGTGCTATGGGATAAAGAGGGAAGGACAACCCATCTGCAGGGAGAAATACTAGACAGCCTATGTGCACGGAAAAATACTACCCCAAATCTTGAAGTGAGCACACAAATTATCGGCAAGAGAGTGTGACTCAAAGCACTTGAGACATCACTGTAAAATCATCATAGGGATTGGAACACACAACCCTACCACTCTCCCAATTTCAACAACAACAACACACTCTGAAATTAATTATCCTAAAAATCCAGAGAATAAATGTTGATCTTCCCATAAGAAAATCAGTGCTCCAACTACAAACTTGCAAATACTCACAAAAATTCCCTCCCATCAATCATGACAATGTTGAGTGTCAATAGACTTACTTATGTAGCTAAAATCAAGCTTGAAATTGATGTGTCAGCTCTTCATTGTATGAGTCATCTAGCATCCTACAAGCCTACGAGGTTCTTGTTGTATTTCATCCCTAGTCATATTAAATACAACAAATGATGGGACCTAAGAGTAATCTCTTCATAGACATTAGATGCAATTTCTTCAATATGTGGCTCTCACAATGTCATCACAAGTATTTTGTTGAAACCTTTGTATCTACTATCTAGTACTCCTCGCAGCGTCATCGATTCCCATGATAGCTTTGTCAATCCACAAATATACTACTCCTCTTTAATCCTTATCCCTACATAGATGTATTCCCATGCAAGCAACATCATTCACATTATGGATTTATTTCCATGGAGGCACCCGAAGAAAAATACTAAAGAACCAAGTGCCTAGCAATAGGCTATAAACTAATAACCAAGTGCCTAGCAATAGGCTATAGGATTGTATATTGTTGTTTTGATTGACTATAAATGTCTAAAACATGCCTAGATTCCGTATTTAATGTTGATTGTGGGTAGAAAAGTGCCCAAGATTCAAGAAGAAATGGTTCTTGATGCTAATCTAGCCCAAAGAAGTCCTTAGATTTCCTGAAATTGTCTTTTGACACAAAGGTATGTCCTCAAATATAACCCAGAATCATATCACTGCTAACTAGGGGGGGGGTCAAATAGGGCTGAGAATTGATTTTAGGGCCTAGGATGTTCCCAACAACATGGATTTATTTCTCAAATATCCATTGTTTACAACTACTGCTCATTCTCAAAAGTTCCCAGGTTTTATTGTTAGCCACTTTAGCATTGCTATGATGCATAAACCTTTTACCAGCATGTGATAACTATAAACAAGAACATTTAACTCTACAGGACAATAGGATAAGCCCTAACTGCTTCAAACACCACTCAAATTTCTACAAAGCTTCTTTAAACAAAAGGTAATACTCTACAGGGGATTGTGTGTCCCAACCAGGTGCCAAGGATCACGATTCCACTAGTTGTTCTTCAAATGCTGATATATCCTAATACGATGACTTTTTTAAGGCTACTTCCATACAGAGTGCTCACAAAATGCAAACGAATGATGTTTTTGGGGTTGTATATTGTTGTTTTGACTGACTATAAATGTCTAAAACTTGCCTAGATTTCGTATTTAATGTTGATTGCGGGTAGAAAAGTGCCCACGATTCAAGAAGTAATGGTTCTTGATGCTGATCTACCCCCACAGAAGTCCTTAGATTTCCTAAAATTGTCTTTTGACACACAGGTATGTTCTCAAATATAACCCATAATCATATCATTGCTAACTAGGGGGGGTCAAATAGTGCAGAAAATTGATTTTAGGGGCTAGGATGTTCCCAACAACATGGATTTATTTCTCAAATATCCATTGTTTACCACTGCTACACATTCTCAAAAGTTCCCAGGTCTGATTGTTAGCCACTTTAGCATTGCTATGATGCATAAACTTGTTACTATCATGTGATAACTATAAACAAGAACATTTAACTCTACAGGACAATAGGATAAGCCCTAGTTGCTTCAAACACCACTCAAATTTCTACAAAGATACTTTAAACAAAAGGCAATACTCTACAGGGGATTGTGTGTCCCAACCAGGTGCCAAGGATCACCATTCCACTAGTTGTTCTTCAAATGCTGATATAGCCTAATACGATGAGTTTTTTAAGGCTGCTTCCATACAGAGTGCTCACAAAACACAAACGAATGATGTTTTGGGGGTTGTATATTGTTGTTTTGACTGACTATAAATGTCTAAAACATGCCTAGATTTCGTATTTAATGTTGATTGAGGGTATAAAAGTGCCCAAGATTCAAGAAGAAATGGTTCTTGCTGCTGATCTAGCCCACAGAAGTCCTTATATTTCCTAAAATTGTCTTTTGACACACAGGTATTGTAATGTCCCCATTCAAATAAGTGCATAGTAAGACAATCCCATCAATCCTACTAATTTCCTAGGTTGGATGGGCACATGTGGGATGGTAATAAGGAAGCTAATAAATGATATTTAGACATTAGAGGGGTTCAAGCATTTAATAAATATGGTGAATAAATAAATTCAAGATAAATTCTAAGTGGCAAGTGGTTTTGGAGACATATGGAGGTGGTGGGACCCACACTAGCTTGATTTTTCATAATACATGGTATCTCTCTTTTGCAAATTCGAATTAATGGGAATGTGAACACTCTTGGGTGAGTTGGTAAGTCATAACACATGTCATTGAGCATCTTAGGTCGAATTGGGAAGGATTGGTAACCTCCATGGAAGATAAAGAGTCAGAGTGGAAGTTTGTGGACACTTGGGCTAGATTCCCTAGCCCCTATGACACCAATGATGGAGCATCTATGACAACTATGACAAATTGCAGACCTTACCTCTGACATATGACCACTATGACATGTCAGCACCAAAAATAGGCTCAAGGAAGGCGAATTTGGGAGTTGGAGAAGCCAAAGAGACTCAAAATCGAATTTGGGAGAAGATGGAAGGTTGGAACTAGGAGACAAGTGGCAAATGTGGAATATTTCCTAAATGGAAATCTATTGAATGTATTGAGAGGATTTCGACCCTTAGAAGGCTAATGTTGGTTATAAAATGTAGAAATGAAGTATGAGAATGGCTTTTGATGATTTGAGAAAAATTGCATTTGTGAAGAGAGAGCTAGTGGATGACTAGTTTCTTGCCTTAGCCAATTTCGAGGGTGAAAGATTCCCGTCCAAGTTGGTGTTTGGAGAGGTCACTTAGGTCTTTCATGGTGCTTTAATGGAGTTTATATTGTTGTTTTGACTGATTATAAATGTCTAAAACATGCCTAGATTTCGTATTTAATGTTGATTGAGGGTAGAAAATTGCCCAGGATTCAAGAAGAAATGGTTCTTGCTGCTGATCTAGCCCACAGAAGTCCTTAGATTTCGTAAAATTGTCTTTTGACACACAGGTATGTCCTCAAATATAACCCAGAATCATATCACTGCTAACTAGGGGGGGGGGGGTCAAATAGGGCTGAGAATTGATTTTAGGGCCTAGGATGTTCCCAACAACATGGATTTATTTCTCAAATATCCATTGTTTACTATTGCTACTCATTCTCAAAAGTTCCCAGGTCTGATTTTTAGCCACTTTAGCATTGTTATGATGCATAAACTTGTTACCAGCATGTGATAACTATAAACAAGAACATTTAACTCTACAGGACAATAGGATAAGCCCTAACTGCTTCAAACACCACTCAAATTTCTACAAAGATTCTTTAAACAAAAGGTAATACTCTACAGGAGATTGTGTGTCCCAACCAGGTGCCAAGGATCACCATTCCACTAGTTGTTCTTCAAATGCTGAAATAGCCTAATAAGATGAGTTTTTTAAGGCTGCTTCCATACAGAGTGCTCACAAAACGCAAACGAATGATGTTTTGGGGGTTGTATATTGTTGCTTTGACTGACTATAAATGTCTAAAACATGCATAGATTTCATATTTAATGTTGATTGTGGTTAGAAAAGCACCCAGGATTCAAGAAGAAATGGTTCTTGCTGTTGATCTAGCCCACAGAAGTCCTTAGATTTCCTAAAATTGTCTTTTGACACAAAGGTATGTCCTCAAATATAACCCAGAATCATATCAATGCTAACTAGGGGGGGTCAAATAGGGTTGAGAATTGATTTTAGGGCCTAGGATGTTCCCAACAACATGGATTTAATTCTCAAATATCCATTGTTTACTACTGCTACTCATTCTCAAAAGTTCCCAGGTCTGACTATTAGCCACTTTAGCATTACTATGATGCATAAACTTGTTACCAGCATGTGATAACTATAAACAAGAACATTTAACTCTACAGGACAATAGGATAAGCCCTAACTGCTTCAAACACCACTCAAATTTCTACAAAGCTTCTTTAAACAAAAGGTAATACTCCATAGGATATTGTGTGTCCCAACCAGGTGCTAAGGATCACCATTCCCCTAGTTGTTCTTCAAATGTTGATATAGCCTAATACGATGAGTTTTTTAAGGCTGCTTCCATACAGAGTGCTCACAAAACACAAACGAATGATGTTTTGGGGGTTGTATATTGTTGTTTTGACTGATTATAAATGTCTAAAACTTGCCTAGATTTCATATTTAATGTTGGTTTCGGGTAGAAAAGTGCTCAGGATTCAAGAAGAAATGGTTCTTGATGCTGATCTAGCCCACCGAAGTCCATAGATTTCCTAAAATTGTCTTTTGACACTTAGGTATGTCCTCAAATATAACCCAGAATCATATCACTGCTAACTAGGGGGGGTCAAATAGTGCTGAGAATTTATTTTAGGGCCTAGGATGTTCCCAACAACATGGATTTATTTCTCAAATATCCATTGTTTACAACTGCTGCTCATTCTCGAAAGTTCCCAGGTCTGATTGTTAGCCACTTTAGCATTGCTATGATGCATAAACTTGTTACCAGCATGTGATAACTATAAACAAGAACATTTAACTCTACAGGACAATAGGTTAAGCCCTAACTGCTTCAAACACCACTCAAATTTCTACAAAGCTTCTTTAAACAAAAGGTAATACTCTACAGGAGATTGTGTGTCCCAACCAGGTCCCAAGGATCACCATTCCACTAGTTGTTCTTCAAATGCTGATATAGCCTAATACGATGAGTTTTTTAAGACTGCTTCCATACGGAGTGCTCACAAAATGCAAACAAATGATGTTTTGGGGGTTGTATATTGTTGCTTTGACTGACTATAAATGTCTAAAACATGCATAGATTTCGTATTTAATGTTGATTGTGGTTAGAAAAGCACCCAGGATTCACGAAGAAATGGTTCTTGCTGTTGATCTAGCCCACATAAGTCCTTAGATTTCCTAAAATTGTCTTTTGACACAAAGGTGTGTCCTCAAATATAACCCAGAATCATATCACTGCTAACTAGGGGGGGTCAAATAGGGTTGAGAATTGATTTTAGGGCCTAGGATGTTCCCAACAACATGGATTTAATTCTCAAATATCCATTGTTTACTACTGCTACTCATTCTCAAAAGTTCCAGGTTTGACTATTGGCCACTTTAGCATTACTATGATGCATAAACTTGTTACCAGCATGTGATAACTATAAACAAGAACATTTAACTCTACATGACAATAGGATAAGCCCTAACTGCTTCAAACACCACTCAAATTTCTACAAAGCTTCTTTAAACAAAAGGTAATACTCCATAGGATATTGTGTGTCCCAACCAGGTGCCAAGGATCACCATTCCACTAGTTGTTCTTCAAATGTTGATATAGCCTAATACGATGAGTTTTTTAAGGCTGCTTCCATACAGAGTGCTCACAAAACACAAACGAATGATGTTTTGGGGGTTGTATATTGTTGTTTTGACTTATTATAAATGTCTAAAACTTGCCTAGATTTCATATTTAATGTTGGTTGTGGGTAGAAAAGTGCTCAGGATTCAAGAAGAAATGGTTCTTGATGCTGATCTAGCCCACCGAAGTCCATAGATTTCCTAAAATTGTCTTTTGACACTTAGGTATGTCCTCAAATATAACCCAGAATCATATCACTGCTAACTAGGGGGGGTCAAATAGTGCTGAGAATTTATTTTAGGGCCTAGGATGTTCCCAACAACATGGATTTATTTCTCAAATATCCATTGTTTACAACTGCTGCTCATTCTCGAAAGTTCCCAGGTCTGATTGTTAGCCACTTTAGCATTGCTATGATGCATAAACTTGTTACCAGCATGTGATAACTATAAACAAGAACATTTAACTCTATAGGACAATAGGATAAGCCCTAACTGCTTCAAACACCACTCAAATTTCTACAAAGCTTCTTTAAACAAAAGGTAATACTCTACAGGAGATTGTGTGTCCCAACTAGGTCCCAAGGATCACCATTCCACTAGTTGTTCTTCAAATGCTGATATAGCCTAATACGATGAGTTTTTTAAGGCTTCTTCCATACAGAGTGCTCACAAAACGCAAACGAATGATGTTTTTGGGGTTGTATATTGTTGTTTTGACTGACTATAAATGTCTAAAATATGCCTAGATTTCGTATTTAAAATATAGTTATCCAAGATGAAGGAGAGCAAAGCATCAAATGCACCAATAGGAAAAGGGGAAATAGTAGGAACAACATTAAATAACTCCAAGGATGAGTGAAGGAGGATAAACATCCATGGTAGCTTCACCAACACCTCCAATTCAAAATCATAGAGAGAAGTCGTTTCTGGGAATAATATTGTGTTTCTATACAAAAAAACGTGGTAAGGAATGGATATTAAATCTAATTGGCCTCATCTGTAACATTTTGGGAATCAAAAGATTCCCAATTAGGGAGTTTTTATCCATTAAGGATAAGGAATCAACACTAATGCCACAGAACACCATGCCCCTCAATATGTAGACCAAACACATAACATGAAGCCACACACGTTGTTAAAATGTTGGAACTGTCCAATCACTAACTGTCAAAAATATTTTCTTGGCCTGGAGAAAGAGGCTTCAAGAAGGCTAAAATAACGATGAATAAAGGACCATTCAAAAATGAAGAGTAAGAGGGGACTCAAAAGGAAAACATAGGACTATTTCGTGCTATGGGATAAAGAGGGAAGGACAACCTATCTGTAGGGAGAAATACTAGACAACCTATGTGCACGGAAAAATACTACCCCAAATCTTGAAGTAAGCACACAAATTATCGGCAAGAGAGTGAGTCAAAGCACTTGAGACATCACTGTAAAATCATCATCGGGAGTGGAACACACAACCCTGCCACTCTCCCAATTTCAACAACAACAACACACTCTGAAATTAATTATCCTAAAAATCCAAAGAATAAATGTTGATCTTCCCATAAGAAAATCAGTGCTCCAACTACAAACTTGCAAATACTCACAAAAATTCCCTCCCATCAATCATGACAATGTTGAGTGTCAATAGACTTACTTATGTAGCTAAAATCAAGCTTGAAATTGATGTGTCAGCTCTTCATTGTATGATTCAACTAGCATCCTACAAGCCTACGAGGTTCTTGTTGTATTTCATCTCTAGTCATATTAAATACAACAAATGATGGGACCTAAGAGTAATCTCTTCATAGACATTAGATGCAATTTCTTCAATATGTGGCTCTCACAATGTCATCACAGGTATTTTGTTGAAACCTTTGTATCTACTATCTAGTACTCCTCACAACGTCATCGATTCCCATGATAGCTTTGTCAATCCACAAATATGCTACTCCTCTTTAATCCTTATCCCTAGATAGATGTATTCCCATGCAAGCAACATCATTCACATTATGGATTTATTTCCATGGAGGAACCCAAAGAAAAATACTAAAGAACCAAGTGCCTAGCAATAGGCTATAAACTAATAACCAGCAGAAGGATAAGATAGTACACATACAATGATACAATAAGTCATCCAAGTGAGAAAAATAAGAAGTTGTCATTTTCAGCAAGACATGGATACTAAATGAGACAGCATATGATAAGGATGAAAATATCTAGGTGCCTATAAGTGAGAAAACTATCATCTCCTAATAGAAACTTTTTCCAATTGCTAACTTGATTTTCTCCACAGGTGGTAGAATTTGGTCTCCAACCTTGATTTGCATTGACTGAATTGTAGAAACTCACAAATTTCCAACTTTCAATAGGAATAGCAGTAAGCTCGGGAATCAATTCAAGGCAAGCTTTCAGTCATTGTAAATCCCTTACAAAGAGAATATCTGAATACACATTTTTCTTAAGAAAGCTTATGATTTTTCAAAACTTTATGCAAAATAGGCAATTTTACCATATGGAAACAGAGAATGCTTGCAATTTTTTAATACATGGGATTTGAAGCAGGTGTGAAGTACAATGGATGCAGTTTTTCAATCCAGGTACTATACAAGCAAAATAATGCAAAGATAATGCAATCTCATAACATTGACAATAATAAACTACTTTGCAAATTTAATGCTCACATACCTTTTAAATTTTTAATGCTCAAAAACCTCCTGAAATGTACAGCCAATTGCCAAAATAGTTTGCAAACCTCCAGATACACGCTACAAACTGGTAACACAATTATTTGAAACAAATAGTAAAAATGAGCCTCGTATGGGTGAAAATTAAGAATTTTACCAAACGTGATTCAACATTGATTTAGCATGGGCGATGCTAGGGGTTTTATTGCCACTCTAACAGCCAAATCACGGGCGAATTGGACTCCAAAACCAGTATTCCTTGAAATCGAGGGCGAACATTAGCTCCAGCTAAACCCATGCCAGAAATCGAGGGCGAACAATAGCTCCAAAAACCGCCATGCCATAAATCACGGGCAAATGAGTTTACAGGAAACACCATCCCTAAAAATTGGGGGCGACTGGTGCATCCAAGGAAAAATCAAGGAAAAATGAACTGGCGAAAATAAATTTTCTCCTATTTCTCCCACAAAAATCGGGGGCGACTGGTTTCTCTTGTAAATTCCTTCTAAATACGTTTTTGGCTATATAGTGTTTGAATATTTAAAAAATAATAATTAGTGGGCTATTAAAATTAATTCTCAAAAACCTTTTTACATAAAAATTCGCCCTAAAAAAAATTGGAAACCTTCTAAATTCACCATTGGGCTAAATTTCACCCCTAAAATCATCCCTGCAATGAACTCAACAGGATCAATTTCTTCTGTAGCTACAATGTGGTGCACTAGTTCTTGAACCTTCTTCTCAACCTGATGGAGAACCTTTCTGATATTGCAAAGGAGATTATGAAGCTTTGAAATATTAGAATATGAGTCATATGGAGAAACAACCAATAAATAAGTGGAGTCTCCATGATCGAATAGAGTTTCAGTAGAAAAAGTGTGAGATACTAGGTCACCCTGACAGCTGAGTGAGCCTGGAGAGTGTGAGGGATTGACTTTTGAACCATGAGTAATGGGGTCAGGACTAGATGTGTGGAATATCAGTCCAATGATGGCCAAATACATGGTTTTCCAACCACGAAGGATATTAAATACATAAGAGAAATAGAGGCAAGTGACACGGTGTAGGAAAACATGGAATTTTGTAGTTTCCCCATTGGAGAACTTGGGGGTTGTAGGTTCTTTTGTGCATCCAATGGTTGGGAAAATGGTTTGGGAGGTGTCATAACCTACATATAAAGCTGTATATCATCTTAAAAATCAGAATCTAAAATATTTGAATGGAGGTGGAAATACCTTTCAGAAGACAGGTCAGAAGCTAGTAAAATATGACTAGTTTTGAGGGTAGACTTGGATGAACTGACTGAAGATTGTACCAAGGAAAAGGTGGAGGTTTATGATTCTGATATATCAAAATGTGATTCAAAATCAGAGACATAAGAATTATCTTTCACTCTATTACTCAAAGCATAAGCATGATTACCTTTGGGAGAGGCTTGGAAACATTATTCTTGTTCTACAACAAGCTTGCCTTGTTCTTTCTTTGCAAAATATGGAACATCAATGTTATGCTCTTCAAGCATCTTGGCCATGATGTACAATTTATTTTTGAAGAAATATTTCTCAGGATGAGTGACTTTGCAGCAATAATAAAACTTAGGCTTCTCCTTCTTCATATTTTTGGATTTGGAATCTCCATCAGAATCTTCTTCATTTGACAATATCTTTTGTTTGGATTTGTCATTCTTAAAACTCTTTGATCCATGAGAAAAAAGTGAAAATTCCTTCGAGGGTGTTAGATCCCTCATTTGGACCATCTTATCCTTCTCCTTAGTGAATGAATCAATGAATGCATCCAAGCTTGGAATCTTCCAATTGGGAACTGCAAGTCTTGTTGTATGAAAAGTAGACACACATAATGAGTATTCAGAGCTCAGTTTTGACAGAATGGTAAGGATTAACTACTCATCCTTCTTATCTATGCCATATTGCTTGAGTTGAAGCACTAGGTTCTTGAATTTTGAGATGAACTCTTCCATTGAATCGAAATTACTTGGACTGAGTGAGATCAGATCAATCTCCAATAAATGACCTCTGAGCTCGTCCTGTTTTCCAAAGAGAGACTCTAGCTTTGTCCACACTTGATTTGGAGTGGATAGGGAATCAATATGGAATAGAATATCTGGAGATACAGAGAGACAAAGTAACCCATAAGCTTCATCAATCCTATTGAACCATTTGGATTTTAATGCAACATTCCCTGGCTCAGTTTCAAGCCCCATAGTGACTATACAATCCTTTGCTTCGAAGCTGGATGATCATATGCGCCTTCCAGTCAAAGAAATTGAGGGGAGTGAGAATCACAACTTTGGCTTGTTTTTTATCCATATTGATGCGTTCTTGGTGATGGAAATACCTGCAAGAAAAACTCTTGGAAATTGTTTTGAATCAAGCTAGCTCTGATACCATGTGAGATTTTCAATTGCTAAGATCTAGATTCATAAGACAATTTCACATGGAATATTTTAGACAATGATAGAAGAAGAATAGAGAAGATAAATTGTGGAAATCACTCTGTATTTTATTCATCGATATTATAAAAATATATAATACATATTCCATGGAGAAAATCGAATTCCTTGGAGGCAATTTGGAAAGAGCAAAAAGAAAAGGCTTAGAAAAGACAAAAAAAAACCCTAGGTGGCAAAAGCAGTTTCCAAAACTGTCCTAGAGGCTCACGAATTTGCTAAGTATGGTATGGAAGCTCATGAGTAAGGTAAATAGAATGTATTGATGGATTTAGGAGAGGAGATATGATGTGGAGGTCGAATTGGTCAAGTGTAAAAAGTTTCTAAGTCAACTAGCTTTACCTTTTCCACTAGAAAGCAGAAAAAAACATGACAAAGCTAACTAAATCAGGAAAGCACCTTCTAAACCAGAAATGGAAAGAAATCAGACAGAATCCAATGAAATATTATCTTGAATATTCTCAAGTGTGCCCTGGTGACTTAGGATGGCAAGTGGTCCAGTGAAAGACAAAACTAGCCTGTTTTACGTAGTCAAAACTCAGGAAATTAATCATAAATGATTAATTATTTTATCCTAAGTCTAAAATGGTATAGGTGGGTTTTTTTAATTCTCCAACAAGTCTTTGGAAGTTTTAGTATTATCATGGTTCCTATTGTTGGTTTTTTCTAGATCTTTTTTGATATCCTTAGACTTATAACCTATGTTCTTGAAGACATCTTTGAGGTGGTCTTTTTAATTCTTTGGATGTTCTACATCCGAGATTCTTGATGCCCTAAATGCTAAGGTGTTAAGGACTCCTATCTTCTGAGAGGGGTGGTGGTGAGAGTCTGTGTGGAGGTATCTTTCCATACAAGTCTTCTTTCTGAAAAATTTGTGTCCTAATGTACCATATTCTTTTCTAGTTACAAAGACATCAAGAAAGGGGATGCTCCCATTCTCCTCTAGTTCCATTGTGAACTTTATGTCTATAAAAGAATGTTAATATTTTAAAAAAAGTTTTTTGAGTTCAGTCTCACCATGTGGCCAAATCACATTGGTGTCATCTACGTATCTCTTCCATCTTGATGGATTCAATGGGTAGGAGTATAGATCCTCTTTCTCGAACTTCTCCATGAAAATCTTTGCAACTATGGGCAAGAGGGGGGATCCCATGGCCACCCTTGTGGTTTGTTCATAAAATTCTCCTTGGAAACTAAAAAAGGTGGATCTGAGGCATACTTATGCTAACCTCGCTATGTCAGGTTCGGTAACCTCCTTAATGACTTGGATAGCCTCATTCAAAGGTATATTTGTGAAGAGGGAAACCACATCAAAGCTTAAGATCATGTATTTAGGTTCTACCTTCTCCTCTTTGATCAACTTCACAAAATCGTTTGAGTGTTTGATGAATGAGTCTGTATTTCCTACCAAGGGACCTAGAATTTTAGTTACATATTTTGCAAGTTCATAGGTAGGGGAACCTATAGTGTTTACAATAGGTCGAAGAGGAACTCCTTCCTTATGTATTTTTGGAAGACCATAGATTCTAGGTGTAATCTCCCGAGTTGGGATTAAATGCTTCTTCAATCCTTCATCAAGGTTTGAGTTTTTGATAGATTTCTTTACTTCTCTAATTACTTTATAAATAGGGTTGCCACTTCGTTTCCAGTAGCTTCCACTCATAGTGAGATGATCAATCATTTTTGCGTTGTACTCTGCTCTTTCTAAGACTATCGTGGCTCCTCCTTTGTCTGCTTTCAAGATAACTATGTCCTCATTTGCTCTTAGCTTTTTTAAGGACAGTTGTTATTCTTTATTGATATTTCTTTTGGGAGGCTTGGATTTCCTTAAAACTAGAGCACATGCATGTCTAATTATATCCTTGTCTACATCGGTTAAGTTATGGATGCTATCTTCTATGTTGCAAATAATGGTTTCAGTCGGGATGGTTTTGGGCGCTATAGAAAAGTTGATACATTTCTTAAGAATATTGTATTTAGCTTCATTTAGCGTGTGTCTAGAGAGGTTGACGACTTTCTTGCAGTCAATTGCTTTAGGTGCGGGTGTAGCGTTGGAATTCCTCTGGAGCTTCTCTAGCTTGTAAATATTTCTTTGATGTTTATCCCATGTCTTGCATCCCTAGTTTCTCACTTTGAGTGTTGTGTTTGCATCTACAGCCTTCCACAGGTCCATCCTAATTGAGGTTGCGAGTTTGAGGTGGAGGGTAAGTGCTTCTCGGAACAGGAATACCAAGTTTTAGCACGTTCTTCTTATCTCCATTCTTACTAAGGTTTTGCTCATCTTCTCAAATGCCTTATGGTTCCATCTGTTGTGCATTTTGTGTTTAATTGTAGCGAACGTGGGAGTTAGCTTCTTATCTCTGCAATCTTTTAAAAAATTCATATCTTCTACTCTTCTTTTAATCTTTATCCTAAATTTCTCCAAAAGATGTATTTGATTCCATATATCCCTTCTGTACAGGGATGTAATTTCTATTGTAATATCTTTGTGGTTGTTGGTTTCATGAAGTCTCGGAGAATCCACAATATCCATGTTAATTGGTCGACGTTTCGAATCTAGAACAGGATTCATCCTTAGAACCAGCGTAGTTTCGAATCCATAACAGGATTCATCCTCAGGACCAGCATTTTGAATCCATAACAGGATTCATCCTCAAGACCAGCAGTTTGAATCCATAGCAGGATTCATCCTCAGGATGAATTGTCAATTTGTGAAAAGCATAAGATCTAGGATATTAATAGTTGTTGATGAGATGTAGAGATAAGCAAGGGCCGACTATGGGAGTTGGGAAGAAATTAGGGTTTTGGTGAAGTTAATATTGGAATGATAATTAAATAATTAAATTCTAATGTTTATAATTTCTTAAAGCTTAATCATGAAAACATAGTTTTAAGGTCCTAATTTAATATTTTTAGCCCTAAATTAATATTGTGCTTAGCATTAGTTAATTATTCAAAAAATAAAATAAACCCTAAAATTACTACTATATTATTATTTAACCTTATTTAAAACCTATATTAAATTGTTGACTATAATAAAATCTAAACTATGATATTATGCATGAGTTACATATTTTCTGCAACCGGTGTCCTCAAAAGTTGGAGCATGTAATCAGCAAGTTGGTGCTTGCATATGGGATCGGTGTCCCAATCATATTGGTGTTTGAGTGTGTTGGTGCTCACAACATTAGATATTGGTGTCTCTCATCTATCTATGTAATCAAATTTTTCATATATATATATATATATATATATGTATGTATGTATGTATATATGTATATAAAGTTACTTTCCAAATACTCTGTGCACAGTTGTCTTTTATTGTTGTGATTTTAGTAGGAATTGGTGCATAAGTTTTAAAGTGAAAATTGTTTTAATCTGCACATAACACTAATTCACCCCCCTTTTCAATATCATTAAGAATTCCAGCAATTGGTATTAGAGCATGTTTCTTCAAGAATAGTTTAACATTAGGAAGTTAGATCATTGTGCAAATATGGATAGATAGGAAGGACAAGTCTACAAATGGGGCACCAGGTTTGGTGGATCAAATTACACCTTCTATACTATTAGAATGGAAGTGTACTTATTCTCTTGGAGTTTATGTTTGGAAATTTGTCAAAAATGGTTATAAAGTTCCCAAGACCCCACCAGTTGAGGTAGCTGAAAAAAGATAGTATGAATGTAATGCAAAGGCTAGGAATGTAACTGTTGGCTTGGTTTTGCAACCAATCTTAGTGCTATGGGCACCTGCTAACTAGTAGCAGCAGTTTCAAATACTAAAGCAAAAACAATTGTAAATCTAAAACTAAAATCAAACTAGCATGTGCATATCATAATAAACTTTCGAATTGAAAACAATAACAAGAAATAGAAAAAATAACTTTGTCTTTGAAAATGGGGGCAAGCAAGTGCTTGCAATGATAATACCTCCAAGTGATGAAGATTGTTGAGAAGCTCCAAGGATGAGCAGCTCCAAACTCCAAAGGGTCCCTTCTCCAAGGTAGCTACAATGGCCAAAATCTCAAGGGAGATTTTGGCAGCATGAGGATAGGAAGATCGATGGATGTAAAGTGAGGAGCCCCTACCACCTTTTTATAGTTTTTGGTGGTGGGGAATACCATTTATGGTTTTGAGGAAACCAATGGTATTGACCAACATGGTTTAGGTACATTTTCCCTCCTTTTTTCTTTTTTGAATATTTTTAATATTTTTATTCCCTTTTTAATATTTTTGGGAATTTTGGACCCTTTTTTAGGGTTTTTTTTATGTTTTTGGAGGAAAAATAATCATTTTAAGTGGAAAAAAGGGGTGTATTAAGGTCTTTTGGTGACCTTTTGGTGGCTTTAGAGGCTCAAATGGTGGAAAAGTGGACAAATGGGTCATTTGAATCAGGAAATGAGCTAGTGAGCACTTTTTGGGTGTTAACAGATTGCCCCCTGATGTGTGAGGGAAGGAGCTCATCGTATGGCCGATAGACATCATAGTTCTTTTGTCTTTTTTGGGGGGTTTGGGGAGGAGAAGAGACCGATTGGAGACTGGATCCACGGCCCTTGGAAGCTGCAAAAATAAATAATATTACATGGCCTCAATATGAATGAGGAATAATCTCTGATAATGGACGAGGCGGGCATTCCCATGCTCATATCAAGACATATAAAAACAATTAGTCCCAAGAAGGTGGACCTGAAAAATACATAAAAAATCTGCTGGTACATCATAATGGTCCAGAGGGGACATCATTTTGGGATGTACTCATGATCATAACATGACTGATCTCAATAACTGATACACTGGAATAACTGATGAAACTGAAGGTGTCCAACATCTGTAGGGACTCAATGACTATGAGTCATCTCTGAGGAGTACATGAAACTTTATACTCGAGGGAGTATAAAATTGGGGTACATCTGAATATTGTCGCCATGCGCAACCTGGATATCTATAGGAAAAGTGTAACTGGTTGTATCCATAGGTAGACTCTCAAATGTGGAGGAGTCAGATGGTATCCGGGGTCTTCGACCAATAAGTGAACGGACCAATGCCCTATGCGAGCCTCAACGATGTGGTCAAGGTGTTGAAGTCGAGCATGTGAGAAACAACCATTTGGAGAGGCACTGAGGACTCTTCTCGAAATGATTCGTAGGCACTCATCATAAATGGTGATGAGTCCAAGACACAGGGACCTCTAGGTCTATCCTCTGGAATAAATTTGGTTTTCGTCGACAGAGGGAGACCAGCAACTAACAAGGCAATGATGTTTCCTTGATAGGAGCGCGAGGTGTAGAACTAAAGTGTGGTGGTACTGATGGTAGGGCTGACATACTTGTGGGGATGGGAAGTAACTAGGGTCATATAGTGGGTAGACTGAAACTTCATTTGTTCAGAGCATGATGACATGGTTGACCTGGCAGCGTAGGGAACTGACTTGTAGGTGTGGGTATCATTGCTTTTAAGGACTAAAGGGTATGTATTGAATCTGGGGGGTCAAGTTGATGGGTGTTGTCAAGGGATTCTTAGGGTGACATACTGCAGAATACTCTGAACAAAGGCGACCAAAATGGGGAAGCTGCCAGATGAGTAGACGTGATCTATTGTGGCACCAAGAGGCACCATTGGGTCCTTCTTTATAGTGTTAATGAGCTCCAAGAAGGGATAAAAGTGTGCTCTGAAATGGTACTGTCCTGTGGATTTTGTGAGCCCAGGACTGTTCGTGCTCATGGGTGCTTTCATTTTTAAGGAGTCTGAAAACGATAAGAAGACTCTGCAGTGGTTGTGAGTACCGTCCTGTGGGTTTTTGCGAGCCCAGGATGGTGATTACTCGTGGTCGCTTTCATGTTTAGAGAGTCTGAAAGCGGTAAGTGGACTCCATTGGTGTTCTTTTTCGTAAGTTAGTCTCCAAGGCCCGAAAAAGCATAAAATGATGCAAATGGAGAACTCTTCTAGCCGATGTGACTAGAGTATTCCTTTTTCGTAATTAGTCTACAAGGTCTGGAAAAGGGGTAAACTTATACCAGGTAGATGCCCTTTCATATACATTTAGCGAGCATAAGGGAAGCAAGGTTGCTCGGTGATCTTTTCATTGTTTTTAGGAGTCAGAAAAGAGCTTAACAGAAACTCCCTAAGTGCCTTTTTCGTAAAAGGGATTGCTCTGCCCAAAAAAGGGGTAAAACTATACCGAACAAAAAAGGGATTGATGAGAGCGAGAAAAGGTCCCAAGCACCATCATGAGTGCGGAAAACTGGTTCCGGTGACATAAAGATTGTCAAAAGGGGGCCACGGCCAATGTGGCACGCAAATCGAGGTGATGAGAGGGCATTTTGAAAAAGTGTCCGAAAAATATGGGCGTGAGAGCGAGAAATGATCTCAAGCATCATCACGAGCGCGGAAAACTGAATCCGATGATATAAGACTCGTCAAAAATGGGTGACGGCCGGTGTGGCACGCAAACCGAGGCGACGAGGTGGCATAGAAAAAATGCCAAAAAAATCTGGTCATGAGAGTGAGAAATGATCTCAAGCATCATCACGAGTGCGGAAAACTGAATCCGATGGTATAAAAATCGCCAATAAACTGACAACAACCGATGTGGCATGCAAATCGAGGTGATGAGTGGCATTTTGAAAAAATGATCGAAAATTATGGGGTGAGAACGAGAAGTGATCTCAAGCATCATCACGGGCATGGAAATATGAATCCGACGGTGCAAATGGTGCGAAAAATGGAGGTCATAAGGACTCTAAAATGGTCAAAGCAAATAAATAGGTTAAAAAGTGGCTAAAAATAAAGGTGAGCCCACCAAGCCAAGGATGTAGCGGTGGGGAGAAATGATGACCCGCGGGGGGAGAATTCTAGGTGTATCAAATCAAATCGAATATACAAGTGATATGTGACCTCAAAAAATGGTTGAGATCACGCATGTGAAGAAGTCAGCAGGGTTAATAGCATGGGGTTTGTGATTGTGGATCACATATGTGTTGGTTTGAATAATGGGCTCATCGAGGTGTTGAGATAGAGGTGATGGGGTAGGGTCAAAATGATTGATCATGCCCCCTATCCTAGGTTTAGGGTAACTATTATGTCCCCGAACTCAGAGGTGTCAATGTGGTGCAGATGCTGTCTTAGAGAGGGATCAAGAGGGCATTGACCAACCATTGGAGGGGGGGTGTACCATGAGGTTGTGGGTCGTGGTGGCATACTGAAGTGATGATATGATGATGGCGGATTCCCTTTGTGGGGTGGATTCCCCCAGTATCTCCGACAAGAATTACGATGGTGATGAGTAGGAAAGGTTTTGGGCCTGCCCCCATGCTATGGACATGTGGTTTCCTCGTCGATTTGAAAGGGTTGAACATGTGTGTGAAAGGGATCAATGGAATGGGCCGACCGGACAGATGGGTATCCAGTGGAAATCGTGTAAATGGTGTTAATTTCTTCCGAGGAGGAAGATGGTGGTTGAATTTCCTCAATGAGAAGAGGAGATATCTCTAGGTCAACGTTGTTCATCTCGTACAAGGCTGCTCTATAATCTGGGATATCAGGACAGTGGTGTGAGTAATGGCCGTAAATACCGCATATCGCACAAGGGTGGTTGGCATGCAGTGATTTATCACGAGGCTTGGGGTTTTGGTCAAGTTTGACAACCGGGATGTTGGGGTCGTCGTCAAGCATTTGCATGTGTTCTTGTAATGCGGGTCATTGTGGACATTGATGAGTTGGATGGCCTAACTCATCACACAATGAGCATTTAGGAGGAGCACGGAACACGGGGGGAGGTTTAACTGCTTTGGGAGGAGGTACTGCAGTGTATGGTTGTGGGCCTCTGCCCCCAGTGGGCTTGATAAGAGGAGGGGGATTCATAGAAGATGAAGGGGTAGTGACACCGGGAGGTGGTTGAGTAGTAGTGACAATGGGTTGCACCGGTTGCAGGACGACATTTAGTGTCGGCGGGGGAACGGGAGGCGAAATATACCACACGAGTAATCCCAAGGTTAACCCGGGGAGACTAAGGGTAGCCATGACTAGAGCGCTTACTACGCCCAAGGGACGGAATAGAAAGGGGATTGTGTGGATGGGTGTAACCCCAATGTGACTAGGGACCAATGGTGGTTTAGGTAACAAGGATGGTTGAGTGTTGGGAGTTTGTGTATTGTGGAAAAGAGTACAGAGGTCGGCGACGTGGTTTGCGGGTGACGAGGGTGGAATGGATTGGAATGTAGAAGTCATCGGCGCGTCGGAGTAAAGTCCGGGTCCCACGGAGGAAACAAACGAGGTAGTTGCACCACAGACAAGTTGTTCAACCATGGGGAGAACATTTTCAGGTGCAGCGGGCGCCTTGGGATCATAATAGGTGAGTTGGTCAACTGTGACCACGTGTCCCTCATGGGGGAACATCATGGTACAAAAAATGGATGAGGCAACCGCCCGCATGGCATACATGTAGCTGCGGCCAAGTAAGAGGTTATAATCTAATTGGGCGTTGATGACCTCTATGTCAATGAGCACGGTTTTACCAGCTAGTTGGATGGGGACATTAGCTAACAGGCCTTGGGGTTGAGCCAAACAACCGTCGTAGGCTCGTAACGCAGTGGTGGACTGTTGGAGAGTAGGGGATCCCAACTTCTGCCAAACAAATGTGGACATGACGCATGTAGAGGTGCCTTCATCGATAATGCACTGATGGATGACAAGATTCCGAACGAAGACCGAAACTTGGAATGCTAAAGTGGAAGGCAGGCATGGTTCAGACTGGTCCGAATCGAATGCCATTAGTTGTGAATCATTGGGGTCAATAGCACCAATAGCAGAGAGTAAAGTCTTGCGCTGCGAAGGACAGTTTTTTAAGACTTCTAAAGCAAACATGGCTGCTGGAGACTGGGCTAAGTCATCTACAATGCTGTAATTTGACGTAGCGCGAGCATTGGGGTTATTGTTGATGCGACGGAGTGGGAAGCGAGGTGCTTTAGAGGCGCCATCAAGTGTAATCGGGGGTATACATAACGTCTGATTAGTGGGATGGGCATTAGTGTTTTTGTCGGTGGGAGGGGCTTCAAGGGTGGAGCCATATTGGTTCCGACAGGTTTGGATGTTGATATCAGCGGATGACATCATTAACAAATGGTGGGTACCTGAATCGAACATGGGTTGATCAGGAGCGGCATAAGTGATCTGTTGTTGTGGGGGCGCATTGCCTTGAGGGGGAGCCAATGGCTGAGTGTTCACTACGCCTTGATTTGGTAAGGGGTTTTGTAATACCATGGGTTGCTGCTGAGGGGGTGGGGGGTTGGGTGGCGCCTAGGGAGCCGCGTTTCCTTGGCGATGGGCATCATCAGTCCAGAGTTGTCGAGCTCGCTCCAAATGTGGGCAAGCATGTGTGTAGTGGCCATAGACCCCGCATATAGAACAAGGGTGGTTTGTTATGAGGTTGTTGTTTTTAGGCTGCTTGGGATGACGATCTGGATTCTGATTGGGAGGAGCAGCGTTATTATTATGTGGGGGATTGGTAGGTGGTGGACCTTGCTGATGTTGTTGGTTGTTACCGCAGTTACGTCCTCTTCCACGATTTTGTTGCCCACCCTGGTTACGCTGGTTGTTTTGATGTTGGGGCTGATTGTGTTGTGTGTACACTTGCCCTTGAGCAGTAGGAGGATTTTGGTTTGCCACAGGTGCGGTAGCAGGTTGTGGTGGATAATAAGTAGGGGGAGGCTGCGCAGGTGCTGAAACGTGTGGGGGTTGCTGATATATCTGCGGAGTGGGTTGTAGGTTTGCTGCAGGGGCTGCTTGTGGTGGGTAATAAGCAGGTTGGGCTGGAGAAGACATAGGAGCTAGTGCAGCCTGTGGGTGGTAATATGGCTGAGGTGCTGCTGGGGGGGCGTATGCGGGTGTTGTATGACCAAAGCACTGAGGTGGACATGAGGTTCCATGGGTATGGTGATGATGTGCCATGGGAGCATATGAATTGGTTGCTCCAGATTGACATGTAGCCTGCGAAAGGTCGGGGCCATGGCTAGAATGTGCAATGGAAAAGGGTTGGGGATGCGAGGCCATACGACCAATGATGCAATCTGCAGCATGGGATGCCCCCGGCGCATCGTGTTGGGATGAATCGCCCCGAGGGTCGTCTGGTATAATGGTATACAGATAACTCGACTGGGCGTAAATGAGGTCAAATTGTTGGACTTTGAGGATGGCCTCTTCTTCAGACTCGGGTCGTTCGGATGCCACATCCTTAGCAATGAGAGGGAGGAGGGATTTTAGAAACCAATCTAAGAAGATACAGTCGTCTAACTTGACTTTGAGGAGGCTTCGGCGTCGATGCCACTCATGAATGTGGTCAGTGATGTGGGTGGTCGTGTTCTGTTTGCAAGACAGTAGGATCTCAGCTCCCGCATCATAGCGGACAGGTAACTGGAAGAACTGCAGGAAGGTCAAGGCAAGGGAGGTAAAGGTGGCATGGGTCCCATGGGGCTGCTCGATGTACCACTTAGCTGCAGAGCCAGTGAAGGTACGTTGTAACAGACGGAGGCGGACAGAGTCGTCCACTATGGAGTTGGAGGAACACCATAGATGGAAGGACATAATATGGTTCTGGGGGTCCTCACCTGCCTTGCCCTCAAACTTAGGGATGTCGGAGGGGAGTTTGGTGGGCATGTGAGGCCATGCAAGGTCATGTCTGATAGGATCATTAGTTAGCCTGGCTAAGTCTGGTAAGTTCAGACTTGCCATGTAAGGTAAACTGGCCGATGGATGTGGTATAGTGACTGGGACATGACTATTTATGGTGGCATGATGTAATGGTCCAGTAGCTCCTAAGGGTATGCTAGGTATTGAAGGTATGTGTCCTCCAACTGTTGTGGTCTGGTATGGACCAGCGTTTCCAATTGCAACATGGGTTACACTAGGGTTAGGAATAGTACCAGGAATTCTTGGGATATGGTTTGGCGTAATGAAAGGGGGTGTGACCCCTATGTTTGGCATACCCATAACAGGTGGTGGCCCTGTGTTGGGAATTCCTAAAGGTGGGGTGTCCCCCATATTAGGCATACCTAGGGGGGTGGTGGTTGTCGTGGATGGCACCGCAGTAGAAGGGTTTGTGGATGTATCTCCTATGGTACTGGTAAAAAGTGGGTCGAATGGTGTTCCAGCCATAAGGTTGGTTGGGAATAACGCAGTAGGGTTTTCGGATTCTGCCTCAGAATCTTATGTGAAGTGAGGCGTGTCAGAATCGGATGACTGTATGTTTGACCGATGATGTGTCGGGTCAAGGGATAAGGCTCGACGTCGGTGACGTGGAGATCCAAGTAGACTGAACTCTGGGGGTTCACCCTGAAGACGACGAGATCGTCTAAAATTCTCAATGGTGAGAAATATGTTTTTGTGAAAAAATTGTTTAGTGTAAGGTGGTAATGTATAAAAAACTCGAAACCCTAATGCAACCAAGGGTGCAAGAAGGGGAATGAAAATAAAGGCTCTCAGGCCAAAAAATCAACCTCAAAAAGCACTTATTATAGCAGCTGTGCTATAATAAGTGGAGGGATGCAACAAAAATGGTCAGAATACCAACAGTCAAACAGCTTCTAGAAAAAAGAGGTGCTACTAGACCAAAGCTGGATTGTATCATGCAAACACCTAACTAAAAGTATTGTGATTCAATAAACAATATTCTCTGCAAGGTGATGAAATCCAAGTCAGACAATATTGAGTGTTGAAACAACGGCTAGATATCCCCCTACCGGGAGGGATACCGGGTAATCAATCCTAAAGAATGGCAACTAGGATACTCCGTTCATGACACGTCCAGAAAAGGTAAATCTGTCGTTTGGTCCTTTTACCGCAATACCCCCATACAGGGATATCCCGAGAACTGCGAATGGTAGCCTTCGGTTACTGAATGGATTTCGGTATTCCACTCAGGCTTCCGGAACCATCCTCGTGACTTCAACCCTCCTAGGGGAGAGGCCTTCCGATAAACTGGTTGTGACCATGCCAAAAAGTACTAGGAGATTTTGGTTCCCTAATGGACAACAACTATGTCTCAAATGTAATAACTGAGGGGTGTTATTGGAACACCTATCCCCTCAATACTACCTAGCTACAAAGTTCTTTTAAGTGCTCCCCAAGTGGGGTTAAAAGTTGGTTGAAGTTAGGGTAAATTTTAAGGCTAAGTTTAAATTATGTGTTTGATTGGGTGCACGTGTGGTATTTTAAACTGAATTTGAAAATGTAAATGCTTTGCAGAAAATATTCAAAAAGCAAAGGATCTTTTGAAATAGGAAAGCAAATAATATGACTTCTTCAAGAAATAAATGGATTTCTTTTTAAAGATTGCTATGGGCAAAATATCAAGGAAGTAAACATTAAAATTTCTATCTAGATAAAATGCAAATAAATCCTTCTTTCAATTTCTGAAAATTTTTAAAAAGACTCTTTAAATGAGCATTCTAAATAGTAAAAAATTTCTATGGCTGTAAAAAATGCAGGAATTTTTAATACTGTAAAATGTGCTAACTGAGTAGAAAATACAGCAAAAAATTAATTTTTTAAAGGATTGACCGAATGGAAAAAATTGGCATCGCGGGTTTTGACAGAACAGCCGCGATGGACCGCGCAGGTTTCTGTGGCACAGTCACGATGGGCAGCGCGGGATGAAGCCGCGAAGCCGCGATGTGCAGCGTGGGATTTTGTCACACAGTCGCGATGTGCAGCGCGGAAAAAGTCCGCGAAGCCACGATGTGCAGCGCGCAATTAGGCCGCGAAGCCACGGTGAGCCACGCGGAAAAGAGCTGCGCGACTGTTGGGCAAAAAGACGCGAGGCGAAAGCCGTACACGGACGGCGAAAAATGAACCCGAAAATTGAAAATTTTGGGCTGTTAATGGCAATAAAATGGGCCAAGATCTAGAACAGCAATGGATCTGTTGTCTAGGGTGGCAGATCTATGAATTAAACTGATAAAAACTATCAAAAACTAAGAAAAAAGTGAGATCTATGAATTCAAAAGCAGCGGAGTCGCCAAAAGCTGTTGGCTTGGTTTTGCAACCAAGCTTAGTGCTATGGGCACCTGCTAACTAGTAGCAGCAGTTTCAAATACTAAAGCAAAAACAATTGTAAATCTAAAACTAAAATCAAACTAGCATGTGCATATCATAATAAACTTTTGAATTGAAAACAATAACAAGAAATAGAAAAAATAACTTTGTATTGAAAATGGGGGCAAGCAAGTGCTTGCAATGATAATACCTCCAAGTGATGAAGATTGTTGATAAGCTCCAAGGATGAGCAGCTCCAAACTCCAAAGGGTCCCTTCTCCAAGGTAGCTACAATGGCCAAAAGCTCAAGGGAGATTTTGGTAGCATGAGGATAGGAAGATGGATGGATGTAAAGTGAGGAGCCCCTACCACCTTTTTATAGTTTTTGGTGGTGGGGAATACCATTTATGGTTTTGAGGAAACCAATGGTATTGACCAACATGGTTTAGGTACATTTTTCCTCCTTTTTCCTTTTTTTAATATTTTTAATATTTTTATTCCATTTTTAAAATTTTTGGGAATTTTGGACCCTTTTTTAGAGTTTTTTTATGTTTTTTGAGGAAAAATAATCATTTTAAGTGGAAAAAATGGGTGTATTAAGGTCTTTTGGTGGCTTTAGAGGCTCAAATGGTGGAAAAGTGGACAAATGGGTCATGTGAATCAGGAAATGAGCTAGTGAGCACTTTTTGGGTGTTAACAGTAACACTATGTGGTTTAGCAGACTCTGAGTTCACCAAAGTCATGCAATGCACATCAGCTAAAGAACTGTGGGATAAGATTAGAAACATATATGAAGGAGATGGGAAGGTATAGAAGGAAATGTTGCAAACTTATTTATGACAGTTTGAAACTCTATAGATGAGGGAAGAAGAAAATATTGCATCCTATCTTCTCCATGTTGATGAGATTGTTAATGCTATCAGAGGTCTTGGAGTACAAATTGTTTAAGAAGCAGTTGTATAAAAGGTATTGAGATCTCTGCCAACAAGGTTTGGCCCCAAAGTATCAATCCTAGAAGACATAAGCGATTTGGATAAATTAACAATGGACGAACTTCATGGGATTCTTACTGCATATGAGATGAGGACGGAAAAGGAGAATCCTTCTAGAAAAGAAGTATCTATCAAAGCTTCCAAGAAGACAAAAGGTAGCAAGCATGAGCAAAGAAATAATTCCTCTGATGAATTAGACGATGAAGATGCAAACTTTGTAAAGAACCTTGAGAGGGGTCGTGGACAATATAAAGGTAAGCTACCTTTCAAATGTTTTGAATGTGGTAAATTAGGTCACCTTGATTCCAAATGTCCTTACAAGGAAAGTAGAGATAACGATAATGAAGAAGAATGTAATCATAAAGAACGAAGGAAAACATGCCACAAAGCATATTTGAACATAAGAAGAAGAAAAATAGTGTGTATTCCAAAGAGGACACCAGTTCGTTTGAAAAATATGATAGTGATGATAATCCAAGAGAAGTGCTTTTCATGGAAATTGAAGAAGACCTGGAAAATGAAGATGAAGAAGATGAATAAATGGCTAAAGTAGATTTTGAAGCAGAGCTTACAAATGCCTTGGAAGAACTGAAGAAATAAAGAAAGAAGAATAAATGTCTACAGGAATAGCTATTAAAGTGTGAAGAACAAGTCAAGGAGACTAAAAAATTAGAAGCAGACATAACCAGGGAAATTTTTAGGGGCGAAATTTCACCAATTGGATATTTTTTGGGCCTTTTTTCAAAAAATAAATTCGCTATTTGGTCATTTTTAGTCTCTAATATCACCTATAATCACATAAAATATGGTTTTTTATCATAATATTCGCCAAAATTTACAAGTTTCAGTAGTAAATTGTATGTTTCATATTTAATATTCGCCTACCAATCTATATTTGTGTTTTTTTCAATCCAAAATAATCGCCTAGAATACTATACTTAAGTACACTTTTATACTCCTTAAAAAATACCCTGGACATAACAAGATAGCTGAGACAAAAGGAGGATAAGTGTGGAAAGTTAGAAACTGAATTCATTTCTTTAAAAATGGAATTACAAAAAGCTAGCATCCAATTGAGTTTTCAACATAAATTTAGTAGAAGCACTAAAGCTCTAGATAACATTATAGATAATCAGAGACCATAGTCTCACAAGTCATGGCTAGGCTATGAAGTTTCAAAATCAAAGAAATCAACTTATGAGGAAGGAGCAAGAAGTTTTGCAGATGTGCTCAAAGGCTCTATTCCAAGGAAATATTAGAATTTCGGAGAAAAAGAAAAGAACTCATCTCACGTGAAAATTGGCACTCCACAATATGGAAGAAAAAACTTCACAAGGTATCAAACTCTTTTCTTAGGAAATTGTTATTTTTGTAACAATTTTGGTCATAAAGCAGTAAATTGCAAAGTGCTTGCAAAAGAAAATGCTAAGAAGAATAACATTTACCATGAATCCAGAAATAATGATATCATAAGGCTAGTTGAGACTTTAAAAGAAAATTTCAATTCCTTTGGACCCTTGAATTTAGATGTTGAATGCCATAGATGTCGCAATTATGGCCATTAAGTTCAAGACTACAACAATCCGTTACCATCTGTTCACCATGTTAAAACCAAAAGCATTCTTAAAAGGGACTCTACATAATTCTGCCAAAAAAAGAAAGACTAACAAAATCAAGAAATATGTAGCTTGGCTTTACATGCGCAGAGTAAAAGAGGTCATTGATATATTGACAGTGGATGTTCCAGACACATGATAGGGAATACAGACAATTTCTGGAAATTCAAAGAAGAAAAGTGAAGCAGTGTTTGTTTTGGGGATGATGGTTCTACTAAGATTCTTGGAAAGGGCTTAGTAAGTCTTGGGGGATAAGGAATCCAAAGCAGAAAATGTCTTACTTGTTGAAAACATGAAGCACAATCTTCTCACTGTGAGCCAAAAGTGTGATCAAGGACATATTCCCACCTTTGATTCCAAGAAATGTAAAATAAGGAAAAGAGATACAGGAAAATTGGTAACAATGACATCCAGAACCCCAAATAATGTATACATCTTAGATAAAAGAAAAGAATAAATATGTTGTATGAGGCAAATAGATGAAAATTGGCTCTGGCACATAAGAATGGGGCATATAAATTTTGACAATCTGATCAAAATTATCAAAAGACAAGCAGTAAGAGACATTCCAAAAATCACAAAGCCCTTAAATTCTATTTGCAAGCATTTCCTACACGGAAAGCAAACAAGATTAAATTTTAAAACAAAAGAATATTCTACAACAAAACCATTGGAGCTAATGCATATTGATCTTTGTGGCCTAATGAGAACCAAAGTCCTAAATGGTGAATCCTACTTTGTTCTCTTCATTGATGATTTTGTTTTTCGAATGACATGGGTTTTTTTCCTTGAGAAAAAATCAAAGACATTTGAGTACTTCAAATTTTTTAAAGTAGTTGAAAACAAAACTGAATTGATGATTAAGTATCTAAGATCAGATAATGGAGGTGAGTACACCTCAAATGAATTTGAGGACTTATGTGAGAAACATGGAATCAGAAGATATTTCTTAGCCACCAGGACTGCACAACAAAATGGAGTAGTAGTAAAAAAAAATAGGATTGCTCAGGAGATGGCTAGAACAATGTTAAATGAATTTATAGTGTCTGAATTTTTTTGCACTTGTTGGCAGGTGGTTTGATAAGGAAGAATCACAGCATCGTCGATGCTGCGACACGTCAGACGAAGTCGCGGCTCAAGTATTTTATGTATTTTTGGGTCAATTGTACCACGGAATGCGGGTTTTGGGTCATTTGGACCACATACTATGTAATGTTGAGTCAACTATACTGCAGAATGCGGGTTTTTGGTTGTTTTGGGTCATTTGTCCATAGTGTCAGTTAGGAAGTCGGTAGTAAGTGGACAAGAGTTGTAAGGCGAAAGCCTATATATAGATAAGAATTGTAAGTGTTGAGAGAGGGAGAGAGAGAAGAGAAGGAAAAGGGAGATATAATTCAGGAAAGAAGAATGTGAAGTTTTGTTGTATGATTCTCCGCTATGTTTTGATGTCAAGAGTCATTGCGGAGATCTAGTTTTTGTAGAGGCATTGTATCTAGCTTGACAATGATAATATGATAAAGCTATTTTGGTGCAATCTCTGTGTTTAAGTCATTCAGTTATAATAATGTGATATTGCAGTATACAAATAATGTCATGCTTCTTTGATGCGATACTTGCTTTACAATTATTGTTGTTGCAATGATGAATGTTTGGGTTGAATATTGCTTTACTACTATGTTTCATGCTTAAATATCTATGTCGCTATGTTACAATAAGTTTAAGTATCATTTCCGCAACCATCCTCCTTCACTCGGTGGAAACATGATTCCATCTGCTCTTCCTGGACGCCTCGGGTGAGACCTCACCTGCTCTGCGGGTGTTGTTGGGAGGGATAAACCCTATCCGGGCCGGTGCTCTGGAAGACTGCGGTATGTGTTGACAATGAGTGGGACCCCTATCGACCGGCATCCCGCTAACAAATGGTTCCGTTGTCGGGACCGTGTACAGAGTGAAAGGAGGACATGTTGTGGCACCCGACGAAACCGGAGATCCAAGAATGGTTTGATCAGAAGCTGCAGGAATTCACTAAAGAGGAAAGCCGGAACACTCGATTGACTGTAGATCAGTGGGTGGATAGATACATTCATAACGGTCCACATGAATGGTTATTCTGTGAATTTCCGGTCCTATTGTTCAAATGGTTGGAAAAGTTGACCTTCCAAAAGAGGAACTTCCAAGGTGGTGAACCGACAACCTGGACCCCCGAATTGATTCAGGAACTACAAGAAGTTGATAATAAAGCATTGCGGCCTGTCGAAGTGTGGTTTGATAGCATCTTGGAAGGATACATCACATAGTTCGTAGTTGATACTCAGAAGTCCTATAGTGAAGCCGAAAGATATTTTTTTCGCGAACCTCGAGGCAGGTTTTTATTGTCGCTTCAACTATCGATCAAGATGCTTATTTGCGAAAAGGGTATATTAAATATGCATCTTGATCAGTAGATAGCCTGAAGGGTGGAGGTCGTGGGCACCGCGACTGTTGGGGGTGGTACATGGAATGGTAAGGGGTAGATGGGTGTAGCTCATGAAGAGACTGTGAGTGAAGCCGAGGAAGAAATTGGTCTTATGAGGGGAGGAGCAAGGTTCTGACAGGAAAAGATGCAGAGGACGAGAGAAGGTCCTGCTGCGGTCGAACCGCAAGACCGTGAAGGAAGGCCACACAGGAAGAAGCGACCTCACAGTCCTGACAAGGACAACCAGGCTACACCCAGGATAGAGGCAAGACCTAACCCCGGCACCAACGTACCCACACCTCCACTCACTATCTCTCAGATATCAAGAAATACCACTTCAACACCGCCAAGTTCGTTAATTCCACAGAATTTAATTGGTAGTAGTACAACGAAAGCAGGAAGGAAGCCGAGAATGGAGGGCGATGATTCTAAGTTATCGTTGTTCCATGGGAGTGCGACAGACAACCTAGAATAGTATTGGTTTCTATGTGAAGTGGTTTGGACCATGAAACAGATCACTGATGCTGATGTTAAGAAAGGACAGTTAGCCACGACTCTGTGAGTTTGTGCATTAGATTGGTTCATGAAGTTTGTTCTAGTCCCTACGGGATCCCTAGAGAAGTCACTGGATGAGATTCGGGATGGGATGATTGTTGAATTTAGACGGCCAAAGTCCGAGGCTCAATACATCACAGAATTGAAGGAAATTAAGTAGTATCCCAATGAGACGGTATGGGATTTCGACCAGCAATTCAAGACACTGATGGCAAAGGTCAGTTTCCATATGAGTGTCGTCCAACATAAAGACTAGTTCATCACGGCACTGCTACCCCACATTCAGTTTCCGTTGATGCAACAAAACATCTCAACACCTAGTGAAGCTCTAGAGATTGCAATGTGATTGGAGGAGTCGCTGATTGGAGATACTGCAGCTGGGATGTCGCAGATACAGATACAGCTCACTAAATTGACTATACAGCTACAAGATTTGAAGACAAACAAGGACCAACACGATGAAGTATGGTGTACACGATGCCGAGGAGAAGGGCATACGAAGGACAATTTCCTGGACTTCCGTAATTATTTGGTGTCAGGTGCGCCAAACCCGTTGAATGGCGGAAGCATGCCATGGTGTCGCATTTTCTAGGTGTATGGGCACAGTCATGACAATTGCCCTTACATGCAGAAAATGGTCACAACCCCGAGAAATCTTTATTGCACATTTTGCAAGTCGGTGGGTCATGATGACAAGGATTGTCGTGCATATGGGTTGCTACAAGAAAGAATGTATGATGCATTCTATGTCAAGGACAATTAGCGTACCATACAACAATCGCAACCGCAACCACAGGTAGCCCAGCCGCTACCTCAACCTCAGATGCAGTTTGTACCACAGCAACAGCAATCACCGCAATTCATGCCGCAATATGCTTTGATGCAGATGCCTCCACATCAACCACAATATGTACAGCAACCGCAGTATGCACCACAAGGGTAAGGGATGCAACCGGCACCGATGCAGCAACAGTTTAACTAACCACAGTACCAACAACAGGGAGGATTCCGGGAAGGACGTGGTGGAGGATTTGTTCGTGGAGGAGGCTGAGGTGGTCACGGACCTATTCAATGTTATCACTATGCGGTATGGGGACACTATCAGCGAGACTGCCCACTATTGTAGAACCAGTGTACGTTCTATTTTGTTAACGATCATACGGTTGAGAATTGTCCACGGTTGATTGCACGATGGTAGGCAGGGAACACTCCCCAGTTGCAGGCATGGCATCCCGCTCAGAACCAAGTACAGCAACTAGTGCAGAACTAGAATCCGCAACCGAATCAGAACATAAATCAAAATCAACTAGGGAACATACCACCAAATTAGCAATAGGTTGAAAACATCGTGACAATTTCTACAGAGCCACGACCGCAAGATGCTTCCATTGTTGTGGTTACCCGAGGAGGAAAGACAACTGGAGAAGACAACTCAATGATCCGGTTAGCTGGAAAAAAGAAGGTATCATTCGATATTGATGTGGAATGGAAGATGTTTATTCAGGCATGACGGGCCTTGGGGGATGACCAAGGTAAGGCCATCATGTGTGACATGCCCTCTACTTTTGATGTTACTTTGGATGTTAACCCGTCGCGGCGGTCCAGCACACTTCAAGCATTTTTGGAACATTGTTTGTCCCTAGCGAAAGATCCCGATGCTCTTGCTGCGATTGAAGCCTTGTTGCGACGATCGGCCTAGGATCGACAAGAGCTCACAGTTAATTCCTTGCAATGACAGAAGATGGGTAAGGAGATGCGGATGAATATTCAAATTGGTGACTATGATGTTGATTCAGTGATTCTGGATCTTGGTTCGGATGTCAACATATTGACCAAGTAGGCTTGGCAGAAGATGGGGATCCCCCCATTGAGTTGGTCTCCTGTACAACTCCAATTGGCTAACCATGTGAAAGTAACACCCATTGGGCGAGTTCCGCAGCTAGTGGTAGATATCGAGGGAATGAAAACCTATGCCGACTTTGATGTCATAGAAGTTGTCAAAGGCGACAGTTCTTATTCTGCGTTGTTGGGGATTGGATGGGCTAATGATAGTGGAGCTGTCATCAACTTCAAACGACGGATGATGACTTTTGAGAATCGCGATCTCAGATTTATCGCCCTGTTGGATCTGGTTGAAGGATGTCTCTACATAGAGCGAGTAAAGGACGACGATCCCAGCGAATGGGACCATGCATTCAATATTTCAGAAGATTATATACATCCAACTGTCGATGGTGATCTGGGCTGGCACAGTGACAGTTCGACGTCTTCCGACTCTGATGATGCGCTAGAATATTGGCAGAACTGCTTGCACAAAGTGTCGATCCATAAGTGCGGGTTGGTCACACAGTCATTATGCCGTGTCGCGACTAAAACGGTGACACTACCAATATATAAAGGACTACCTGGCTTATCTGACTTTCTGATGGCGTTCGAAGAATGAGTTTCCGAACCACAGCGTTTGCTAACATTGAATGAAGCATTGAAGGCTGCTCCAGCATGCTAGTGGGAAACACACAAGGCATCGATTGATGGATGGTCGAAATTCCGAAGATTGTTGATGGTACATTTTGGTGACACTGAGGTTTACCACACTGGGAAGTATGATGGGCGGACCGATCCTGGTGGTCACTTGTTGGAATGTCAATGGTTATGGGTATCGCGACCAAAAGATGAGTGGGTCCATGCTTTTATCCATACTTTGGATGAGATGCCATGCTCATGGTATACTACCGCTAAGTTGCGAGGGAAAATATGTACTTGGCTGGAGCTCACAGTGTGTTTTACCCATACATTCAGTTTTGCAGATGTCGATTCAAAGGTTAATAATGCATTACAGCTCATCCGTGATGTAATTCTGCAGATTGTCCCGGTAGCAAACCCTGTGGATCCACATACGCACTGCCAGATGCAGTCTCTCATGGAGTGTTTCAATATCAACGGTGGACCAGAATATGGTGCTGATCCACAGATTGTGAATATCCCGAAGTCAGAACGAAGTCGTGCTATGGTACCCCCTGATGCACCAAGCGACCCGATCAGTCAGCCGCTGAAGATCCGCAAGATTAACATTGGGACAGAGGACACTCCGAAGTTTGCCAATGTTGGGGATTAGTGGGATGATGAACTGATAAGCAAGGTCACTGATATGCTCCACAAATTTTAGGATGTATTTCCGACAAAGTTTTCCGACATGAAGGGGATCTTGGGCGACTTAGGAGAAATGAAGATTCCATTAAAACCAGATGCTAAGCCGATCCGGCAGTGACCCTATCGATTGAATCTGCGACATAAGGAGGTGGTCAAGGCTGAGATGGATCGAATGTTGGATGCCGGTATTATTGAACTAGTTGAGGAGTCAGAATGGATTAGTCCTATGGTGGTGCAAGATAAAAAGACTGGTGAAGTGTGCATTTGCATTGACCTCAGGAAGCTAAATGATGCATGTTTGCATGATCTGTTCTCCACTCCGTTTACTCCGCATCGCTAAAGAAGATCACCATAAGACAACTTTCATTACTGAATGGGACTGCTTTCAATACACCATAATGCCGTTTGGTTTGAAGAACGCACTTGCGATATTTTCGCAGGTTGTCGTTGCTGCATTTAAAGACTTCATTCAGAAATTTTTACAGGTATACATGAATGATTGGATGGTCTATGGTTTGGTCCATGATCATTTGGAGAATCTGCGGTTGATGCTTGAGCGCTGTCGACAGCACCAGATATCGCTGAATCTGAAGAAATGCATCTTTTGTGCACCATTTGGGATCTTGCTCAGCCATATTGTGTGTAAGCAAGGGTTGCTGGTCGATTTGGCTAAGATTGTGCTCATTTTGAGTTTGCAACCGCCGACTACTGTTAAGCAGTTGCGGACGACTCTGGGCCATAAGGGGTATTATCGCAAGTTCATCAGGGGTTATGCTGTGATTACTACCCCTATGGAGAAGTTGTTGAAGGGTGTGGCATTCCAGTGGAACTCGGAATGTCAGGATAGCTTTGAAACACTGAAGGCGAAGATGGCGTCAGCCCCGATATTGGTATTTCCGAACTGGAGTAAGGAATTCCATGTCCATGTGGATGCCTCATCGATTGCGTCGGGTGTCGTATTAGCTCAACCAAGAGAAGGCGACCTTGATCATCCTTATTGCTTTTTCCAATCGGAAGTTGTCTTCTGCCAAAAAGAATTACACTACCACTGAACGGGAAGGTTTGGAAATGGTCTACGTGCTGCACAAGTTCAGGCATTATTTGTTGGGTGGGAACTTTAAAATGTTCACCGACCATTCTACGTTAAAATACCTAGTTAAAAAGCCTTCCGTTGGCTACTTCTTTTCCAGGAGTTCGATTTTGAAGTCATTGTGAAGCCAGGCTGATTGAACGCCGGTCCTGATCATCTCTCATGGATTGATACAGGAGAAGAGCTGACCAACATTGAAGATGGTTTACCAGATGCCCCACTGTTTTGGATTGAGGTTTCTGATGGCTACTTTGCGGAAATCATCTAGTTTTTGACAATGGGTACTGCACCAAATGAATTCACCACCAGTCAGAAGAAGCAGTTGGTAGTCAAAGCTTCAAACTTCCATCTAATTGCAGGAGAATTATACAAAATGGGGGTTGATGAGGTATTGCGCAGATGTGTCTTTCCGCATGAGCAATCGCAGATGTTAGCAGAAGTGCATGGAGGAGTAGCAGGAGGACAGTATGGTGGTAGGGCGACTGCAAGGAAAATACTGCGTGCTGGGCTATGGTGGCCCACACTACATAATGATGCGACAGACTATGCATAGTCCTGTGATGTCTGTCAGTGAACTGGAAAACCGTCCCGACGTGATGAGATGCCATTGATACCCCAGTTGACATTACAGTCATTTGAAAAATGGGCGGTGGACTTTGTAGGACCGATCAATCCACCAGGGAAGCGCACGAGTGCACGCTATATTATCACCGTGACAAAGTATTTGACTCGATGGGAAAAAGCTGCACTAGTCATTGATTGCTCCGTGACCATAGCCACGTGGTTTCTCTTTGACCACATTGTCACTCGCTTCGGCTGCCCCAAGATATTATTGAGCGATCAAGGTAGCCACTTTCTTAATCGCACCATCAGCGCATTGACGGAGGAGTTGCAGATACAGCATAAGAAGAGTACACCCTATCATCCATGGGCGAATGGCATGGTGGAGGCTTTCAATAAGGTATTGGAGCATACATTGACAAAGGTGTGTAACGTGAACCGTGATGAATGGGATCTCAAAATCCCAGCAGTATTGTGGGCCTATCGCACCACATGTAAACGGCTGACAGGGCAGACACCATTTAAGTTGGTGTATGGACAAGAAGTAATTATTCCCATGGAGTATATTGTCCCGAGTCTACGCATCGTGGCCGCAACAGGACTGGATGATGCAACGGCACTAAGTGAACGTCTAGAGTAGTTGGTGCAGTTGGAAGAAGATCGTTTCATCATTGGGTTCCACCAGGGGGTTGAGAAGGATCGCTAGAAGGCATGTCATGATTGACACATCAAGAATAAACAGTTTCAGTAGGGCGACTTGGTGCTGTTGTACGACAACAAGTTTATGAAGCATCCAGGGAAGTTGCAGATGCATTAGCTTGGTCCATATCATATCAGTAGTATTACTTCAAGGGGTGCGGTTCAGCTACAATAGATGGACAGGGCGATGCTCCCCAAACTAGTGAATGGTCATCGGTTGAAGCCCTATCAGTCGGGCTTCGGACATCGCGATGCCTGGGTCGCATCGAAAAAAAAAAAGAGAAGTCGATTGATTGGTGGCAGGATAGCACACCAACACGGATGGAATGCGGAAGTAGGAATGCTTCTGCTGCAAGGTTGGAGCTGTAAGCGACACTTAGGCGTGGTACGCTTAGGTCACATCCGAAATCATGACGATGATGGGACTTTTTCCTGTTTAACGGATATGCTCATTAATCGAGTCGATCGTGTCAAATGAACGTTTGGTTGGGCTTAGGGATACACCAAGGCAGTATGGCCGATTGTACCTACCAGGATGGTCCGCATGGTTGGCACAAAGTATCCACCATGCCGGCATGGCCCAAGAAATGCTTCACACATTTCTACATGAAGGGAACCAAGCAAAGCACACCAGGTGCGTTGAGGGCCCAAACAACGAGTGTGCATGAGCGCCTGGAGCAAGCCGCACCTCGGACACCCCGAGGTTACAAGCATGAAGTTTCATTCGAGATGTCTAGTTAGTTGGTGATGGTTTGAAGTCTCGTGGTCCCTGCGACCCCTGTCGACCGGCATCACGCTAAAAAGACTCAAGCTATTCATACTTCTATTCCTATTTTAAACAGAGGATAAGTCATAAATAATAGAAACATGACTCTCTATGAACTATGGAAAGGAAGGCCAGCAATAGTTAAGCATTTCAGAATATTTGAGAGCAAGTGTTATATCAAAATAAATGGTGAAAACCTGGGAAATTTTGATTCCAGATCCGATGAAAACAAGAATCAATAGATACAAATGTTACAACCTAAGACTAAAGAAGATGGTGGAAAGTAAATACATAAGGTAGATGAAGCACTCATGCACATAATACTGGAGGATTATAATGATCATCCAGCATTTGAATAGTCAGAAGAATACCTACTAGAGGAGGAGGATCCAAGAGGACAACAAGAAGAAGTGCATCAAGAAGAACTAGAAGAAGAAAGAAGACCAGATACAAAGACTCCTTGCATATATGTCCAAAATAATCATTCTGAGGATTTTATTATTGGAGATAAAAATGTTGGTGTAGAAACAAGAATGAAGTACTTAAAAAATACTCTTGAAGAAGTACATTTCTCTTCGTTGTCCAAAATAGAACCAAATTGTTTTGATGAATCCAGGATTGATGAACACTGGATTAAATCCATGAAAGAAGAATTAAATCAGATTGATAAAAATCATACTTGGGAACTTGTTCCAAGACCGAAACATAAAAATGTTATTGCTCCCAAATGGGTTTTCAGGAACAAATTAAATGAGGATGGGCAGGTAGTTATAAATAAGGAAAGGTTGCAATGGATATGCACAGGTTGAAGGAATAGATTTTGAATAAACCTTTGCCGCTATAGAAAAAATAGAAGCAATCAGACTTTCAGTTATCTTGTCAAGTCCCTGACTTGCGCAAAATTTTGGATTTTCTCTCTAGGCGTTAAGGTCTTCATGGCCACATTCCAAGTGTCCAACTCTGCATGCTGTTGATGCAAGTCATCCTAAATCTGTTGTAGGGAAAGATCCTCCTACAGCGTAGCCCATACCCTCCTAGCGTCTTCCAGCAAAAATTGACATTTTTCTATTTCGGCAAAGATAGTCTCTGCTGAAGCTTTTAGTGCTACGACTCTTCCTTCTCCCATATCTGGTGGTGTAGCAGGTGGCTGCTGGGTTGCGAGGTTAGCAACCTCTTCCTTGTGGGCGATCTACATGTCCGCCATCTCTACTTTTAGATTGCTTACCACCTTGCCAATCTCTACTATTGTATATTCTAACTCTGGCTGCGCTTCGCATTCAGGTATCTATGCACAGACAGTAGCAACTGTCTCTTCCAACCTTCTTCGCTTTTCCTATGCCTTGGTTAGTTATGTGGTTTTCTGCGCACATTCCTCTGCTAGTTGTTTGTAGCTCTCCTATAGGTGTATGTTCTAGTTGTAAGAGACGAAGTCTCTATCTTTTATCTCCTCGACAACCTACAAATGCAGATCGTGTAACCCCTCAAGAGTTAGCATGCCAATGTTAATGTCAAGGTGCTCTACTTGATTTGCACCTTCGGCCATCTCCTCACTCGGGAAAACGATGTTGAGTGGCTGCATTCTGACTAGGCGGGGTTTCATTGTTTCGGTCGGTAGCCTTCTCCTTCATCGACTAGATTCCCCTGTCTTACCTTCCGAATCAAATTCTCGAACCAAGTCCTGCTGGACTTGTTCTATCTTCGCAACCATAAGCTTGAGCTCTGAGAGGTTCTGGTTCAACTGTGCTTGCACCTCTTCGTTCTTACTATATTTTATAGCGAGCACCTCCTTTAGATGCTCACCTACACGTAGAGCGATGCAGTCGTAGTATTCTTCATGCAACTTCGCTTCTGTGTTGGTCTTGGTTGCCTTACTTTTCTTCCTTGGTCCTTTTTCTCATACCGAACTTTCAGGATCCTTTTGCTTTTCTCCTTTTGGCACTTCAGTAGTTTCTTGGCCTGTTTCCTCTTCAGTGATTGGAACCTCAATGTTGCTTTCATCCAATGTAGAATGGATTTCTAGTGGCATGTCTACCTTCCAATCTAGTGGCCAGTATTATATGGCTAGCTCAATCCTTGGCACATCCAACTGGTAATCCATAGGAACCATACTAGGTTCTTCTTTTCGGTCGTTGGCTGAATTTAAATAGAGTGAAAATCAACCTTAAATAACATCTTCTAAAGAGACATTGTTGTCGTATATTTTGAAATGCACGGAGTGCACAGTATTACATCGCATAATTGGCCATAGTAAGTGTAGAACTGCTCATTATTTACACGTTGTCATTTCGGTCGCGTGTTTTCCCACATATTGGCATACTTCGCAGGTCAACAATCTCCCGTTATTATTGGAAGGTTGTGCTAATACAATGGCTCCTTCCAGCCTATAAAAGTAATCAATATCATCAGCCACATGTAGTGGAATGAACTGCCCATCTCCTGAGTTTCACGGACATCCTCTAAGAATTCATTCAACAGATAACTTGCCCAATTGTATGGGTGCCCATCTTTGGCCTTCATAGCGAGAAGAACTATTATGGCCGACACTTCCATCGGTCTACACTTTCGCAAAATCCTTCCTACGAGCAGCTGGACAGTGAACTTTGTGGCTATGTCTTCAATTCCATCTGTGATAAAGCCTCGTTTCCCCTTTAATATTTTATATTCTTCTTTCATTTTCTCTGCAAGCTCTTTATCCTTCGTTTTTCCCACTAACTCCGCTGCAACATCATCGCCTCACTTACTAAGATGAGTGATGTTGTAGATGAGGTCGACATTGATTTCAATCTTGCAGTCAAGCCATAGGAATCCCTGGGGCGTGCATGATATCAGAGTGCGCACCATCGCAGTACATTCAGGACTTCACTCAAAGTGGGGTATATGCAGCAGATGCAGCAAGCCAGAGGGCGCCAACTGCTTAAGTGAGTCCTGCGGAACAACCAGAGGTTTCCCTGATTTTGCATCCTCCCTTCGGCACATGTACTAGTCAGCTTGAAATTGAGGATATGTTGGCTCTTTCGGGTCTTTTACTTCTAGAAGATTATGGTATGCGAACTTGCATCCTTCTGTTTTACCGAGTAAGTTCCCTTGGATCTCCACATTGTCGGAAATCGACGGTACTAGAATGTCATACTGTGCATTCTTGAACGGGGTAACTGCTAATGCATCAAGCCTTCTTGGTGGGATATATTCGTGTGTCAGGTAAATGGGGTTATCCCCTCGTGGAAATGTCAGTCCAGGATTTGGGTTTCCTGGTGCATTCGGCTTCTCGAGTTCCTTAAGGGGTCCCTTATCCTTTCACTTCATATTGGTTGTGTTGCAGGGTGAGCTTCTTGATGCGGAACCTCTCTCTAAAACAAATTTATTAACAGGCATTTTCATCAACCCCGCTCATTGAATGCATCACAACGGCTAAATTTGCGTTAAATTCACAAGCGGGCTTCGGTAAAAACACTGTATATGGCTAGTTTTCTGACCGACATTTTAACGACTAGTTTCTTCGAACTGCACTCACGGCTCGGACAAAATATTTTTGAGCGGTTCCTCTGCACACTATCCTTCGATGTGTCTATCCTTTTCGACTACAACAAATCATATGAGGATTGGACCTCAAAACTAGTCAAGTACCTTGGGCCCGCATGCCTTAATGGCAGGTTACCTCGCTTTCAACAATAAGTTTACATCATTGACTTATGATTGAAAGATTCCACCAAATTTTCGACATCAAAACTTTGATTCACATTCATTGGGATGTACTATGATACCTTGGCAATCATTGGCACCAATGGTGATTTCCCTCACACTTGTTAACGGTTTGCATCATTGACCGGTAATCAAGTGGTTTCTACCATGTTCAAATTCAACATATTATAATCACATGGTTAGATTTGTATCATTGCGGGTTCAGGGTGAAGACCTTGGGTAATTTTTGCCCACGTTGCAATGGATATTTTTTGAATCACATCAAACAAATCCACTCTTGTATTGGTCGTGGCTATGTAATTATCTCATCATGGATCTACACTTGTATCTTAGTAGCCATGATTGTGTTCGGTCAGTTGCTACCAACATGGATCTATAGTGTATTAGTCGGAAGCCATGTTATGATTTGTTTGGTACATATATCTCAGAGTCTATTGTACTATAAATTCCTTGTTTCGTATTTCGACCGAGGGTTTTTTGCCTCAGTTTCCATCTGTCAAATTATTTCACCTATCCCATTCCTCTAGCTTCATACTTTGGGGGGGAATCTGTTACACCAAAATCTCATCATGACCATGATAATGAGGTGTGTATCCTTGGATTAACCATGATCCCTTAAGTGCCAAGTTCCAAATGACCTGGGAAGAGGCTTTTCCTTTCACTTTCCTAGTTTTGGATCACTGACGCACCTTGTCTATTCACAACATGCATCAAACATTGGGTGATGCACTCTGCACATTGACAATGTGTGTCATTTACCCTTGATTCCTTCATTCAACTTGTTTCATTCCTTAGCGACACAGGTTTCTCTTTGATAGGGTGCTTCGATGCTTGTTGAAAGGAAAAAAAGAGAAATTTTGATATTCTTCTAGGACGAAGCTCTCGTGGAGGCTTATCCCTACAAATATGCATAGGTGGTAGTTGAACCCCTAGACTTTTGGGATGATGCCCTAACATTCTCCATTAGATCCTCAACCTATTATATCCTCTTTGGCCTATAAATGCAAGATTACTTTCATGGGATGAGGGAGGAAGAAGAGAGTATCCAAGTGTTGTTGAAATTTCCTTAGAGCTAAGGTTCCTTTCTTTAATAGAAGTAGGTTTGGATCTTTGAGGAAAAATGCTAGTTGGAAGAAGTTGCGACATCAAGGCATGGTTGTAATCTCTCCCTTTGTACTTTCTTTATTATAGTAATATATACTCTTTCCATAAAGATTGTTTGCATCAGATCTTTAGAATAAGTTTCCTTGACCACTAGTTTAGATTAATCAATATTGCATATTTCTATTGGTTGTGTGTTTCCACTTGTTTGTTGTATATTGTTTTTCATCTTAATATCAAATACTACACCAAGCAAGGAGACATCACTATGGTTGCAAGGTAAGCAATCCCTCTGCATCCTTTGTAATTTGATTAATTTATGAAATTTTGTATGTTCTGTTGTGTTTTGTTCTAGATTTGTAGCATTTAGACTGGAGAGTTGTGTCCTTGTCCTTATAGACAAAGTGTCTTGAAACAAAGAGATATTATGGTGGGTTTAAAATCTACAATCCATGGTTGAGACATAATATAGTAAAATATTAAAGTTTAAATTGGAATTGATTGTGGATGTTGGGTGTTGGTGAAACCACTAGTTGTGGAGTTTTGAAGACCTTTAGATTGATTAGTCAATGTAGATAGAGATCCACCCAAGAATCATTAAGTGTGTGCAAAATATATGTGTTGATCTCTATTATGTGGTAGCGGATTTAAGTGTTTGATGTTATGGAAGGAGATTTGAGTAGTGGGGATTGAATGTCCAATTGATATGTAGATAAATGATAGAGAAGGGAGCTTGAAATTCAATAGACTTGTGTCCATCATTGAATGGAATCTGAAATTGAGGGTTGGCTTACAAAACTCACTTCAATGCATTGCTGACAACACTTATGTTCAATTCCAATTACAAGAAATATAATTATTGTAACAATTACAAGACTACGATATTTTACAGCTTGTGGTTTGTGGAAACATCCATGTAATAGGATTCGTGGAGGGCCCAGAGGGCTTTCAAGATTTCTACTATCAGAAAGTGGTGTGCTTATCATAATTTGTAGCAATAAAAGGATCATAAAAAAAAAGATTCTCCCTTTCAAGTGCTCGTGCCCCACCTTCAATAGATCTCACAATAAAGAAAACATCAATAATTCCTACAACAAAATAGAAAGTAACATTAGAAACTATAAATATTTTTTACAAATATGAGTTGAAAAATATATATTAAAATATACACATGTATTCTCACTACCAATGATTTCAATTGGTAGCAACAAACCTTGTTTGTATAAAAAAAACTCATGTGGATGCAAATTCACACCTTTGGGAATATGGTGACCTCTACCAATAACAGCTACATGATTTTCAAATATTCTTACCCAAAAAAATATTCCACCAGTGGAAACCTCTACTAAATAATCCAACACTTCTAAAAGATATAGAATTTTCAATGAATCATCTTCAGACATACCAAGTAAGTTTTCATCATAAATATGGACATACATTCCTACCTTTACAATAAAATAAATGGATTTGTGTTGCTCACCAAAATCCCATCTATTTGAATGAATTTCTTTCTACCAATCTTCACAAAATCACCATTTCTCATTAAGGGAGTTGCATCTAAAGAAGATCCAATATAAAAAATTCATGAATTAGTGACTACAGTGGAATTTTATTTTATGATATCCATCTTACCCACTTGAAGATAACTATGTGTTTATTTAAGATAGTGAAGGATGGTGCAGCAAAAGCATTCCAATTTCATCTCTATACACCATTTGAATAGATAGAAAATCATCCATAATATGTGTCCATGTGTCATTGGTACCAAAAGTGTAAATAATTGGATCATTACCACAAGGATCCAAGCATGCCAACTCTAGGTTTCCTATATGGGACTCATCTATATCTTTGTAGATAATGATGTTTTCTAAACCATTTTCTCCTTTAAGAAGAGAAATTGTTTCATAGTTATGAGCATTTCCCCTAACACACTGCATAGTTGAATGAAATCAAAGTCGATAAGGTATTCCCTATCATTAGATTGGATCTGAACATCATTACCACTAGATACATCATTGTCACTCCAACAATCAGTTTTTTGGAATTCTAGGTAATTTTCGTGACTTATGTCATTGTATAGATAATTGTTGCTTCATTTGTAGTCTCTTTTTCTCGTTTAACATCATCTTCAAAAATTATTCAAAAATATCCATCCACAACTTCTAGAAGCACTAAAGTTTTTTCTTTATGTGGACATGGATTAGTGTTTATATTGAACATGATTAATTTTATAAAAAAATAAAAAACTGCAATTATGATAGGAGGCTTAAATAGCCTACATAGGTTAGACATGAGAATTCTTAATTGGAAAGCAAGAGTGAAAAGAATAGAGTATTTTTATATCCATAATATAAACACTACATAATCACTAACCTTTGGTAATAACCTTTGATTTATTTTCTCCTTCCAACTAGGGTTTTAGATTTGCATCTAGATGGTCCAAACGGATTTTGCATCAAATAATTAACAACAAAATTGATTACTCTGCATATACAGTATATGATCAACTTTATAGCCTACTTATAGACAAAAAAATGCACAACATAAATTAGAAAAGAAAATTAGCAGGTCTTATAATAATATAACATGAAAAGATAGGGGTTCGCAACACTTAAATCAATTAGAATTTAAGAAATATATCGAGCCCGGAATCATTTTCAAGCTTGTATTGGTTTTCCACAATAGCACAAATCTATGTTCTATGAGAAACTACTTATCTCATGTACTTTCAATGACTGGTGGAACATAAATAGAAATACAATCAAGTTTAAAACAAAATACATCTTGTAAAATATATAGCCTTGGGAACAACAAAAAAAATCTTACTAGTTGATCACCATCACCATAATTTTTGCTTAGAATATTCCCGTGCAATCCAATTGGGTTTGATAATAGATCGCATCCAATATGATTTCATTAAGGATTTTTTTATGTAGCACATACCACCCACAAGTTTTTAAAAATCGTTCTCTCACACTCTTCATTGTAATCGTTCAAGATGGGCACTGGACTTCATTTTTTCACGGGGTGTTCTTGTTAGGTTCACTCAAGAGGGGGATCTAACTTGTTCTGTTGACAAGGTTTTCTTGCAAAGTTTGTTCAAGCAGGGAAAACAACCCTGTTTGAATAGAAATTTTGGGTAAATTGAAGAGGACGAAAAAATGAGGTATTTTTCCATTGTTATCCACTTTCGTGAAAATTTCAAAATTGTGAATTAACCCCATATCATTTCACATGCAAAATAAGTTAACCCAACAAGTTAAATCTGCATTATTTCTCGCTGCAATTGGAAAATGTTTTCGAATAAAATACGGGTTTGACTTATTATGTGATTAGTGATGCTAATTGATTCTTAATTACTTTCTAATCCATTTCTTATTTAGGATACATCTTGGGGATGGAAATTTCTTATGACTTTGTCATGGTGCATACTCACATGAAAAAAATATGATCTGAAGACAATAGAATATATGGTTTGAGATGACATAAAACATGGCTTAGAACATATGTATATTGTTTATGTAGAATTAAACACTACAATTGTAAGTTTAGTTATTCTTGGAATCATCTAAATTATACTATAAATGTAAATATACTCATTACACTTTATTTTTATGTTTGTAGATGGAAGATGAAAAGGACAAACAAAATCAATCTAATAGATGAAACATTGCAAATAACCTCAATACAACATCCCATGTAATTGACAATAAATCAGGAATGCTAGTAGCTTAAGCACAAATCATAGCTCAAGCAATGAATGACTATCAATATAACTTAATGTTACAAGTTTATGTTTTGGAATGTTTGTTTGTAAAAATTAGGCATTTTGTTCAACATGAACCTTCATATTGTGCCATTTTTTCAAATTGTGTTTATCTTGAGTCTTTATCTTGTCCCATTTTGTATGATGAAAGGTTCCTTATTCTTATATAATTAAACATATTTCTTATTCTATTAAAATATACATTGTTGATTAAATATATGAATAATTTACAGCATTACGGTTAATAAATGTGTAGTTAGATGATATATGTGTTTAAATAATACAATCCATTAATGCAACAATTATATCTAAACACATCAATTAAAATATAAAACTCAATATTATTATAAAAACATTTTAATTTCTAATCATTGATTGAATTTTTTTTTTAAAGATACAAGCATCATTTGCACACCCACAAAAATATTAAATAAAACACAAGGAATTTTGGTACTGAAACATATTGGTGTGTTTATTTGTTTGTGTGCATGAATTCATTTGAATCATTTGAATGCATCAATGCATTTTTGATATTTGTACGCACATGTGCATGTTCAATAAATAAGCACTAATATGCATGGATTATAGCATGGACTGGTGCTCCTTACATGCATGTGTCCCCTAGCGTTTTTTTATGTATGAGAGCATGTGTTATATTTATAAATAAAATCACTGATGTGGTGCATGTGTATCATTTCATTTCTAATTGTTGAAGAACTAGTCCTCATAACTATACTAAGTACACTAATGTTCGTCATTACAACAACATTATTATCTTCAATGATATGGTTGTTGTTTTTGTTGTCATTACCATTACTAGAATTTTTCAATGCATATGAAGATATAATGGGCTAGTGCTTAACAATATATAGATCTCCCATTATTTATATTTTAGAGAATTCACCAGTGCATCTTACCTAGTTTTGTATTGGCACACCATACTAATATTTTAAAAAGATTTGTTAAATTCTTTAGTTCCCCAAAAAAATTTAATTATAATAAACCTATCCAAAAACGTTTTCTTTCATTCAAGCAAGGTTAGGTTTTGTAGAGGTTATTTTGGTGATGTTTACAAATCTTGTAACACTAAATCCTCCACTAATTGTTGTTTTCCTAGTAGTGGCCTCAAGACCTACCATTCTAGCTTCTTTTTTGTTAGGGAACTACATAGATGAGAGTCTAGAAATGTGTTATACTCCTTCCCTTTGTCAAATAATTCGAGGGTTCCTATTTGTTATAGGTTAAACTTGCACCTCTCCGTCCGTGATCACCTTGAGTTGTTGATCACACAAAAGGACAATTTGGATGGAGGAGCATGTTGACCTTAGATGATACTTTGAACTCACTCCATTTCCTGACATTAGTGGAAAAACCCAAAAAAAATATCATTTTGAGATATGAGCGCTACTCTACTCAAAGAGACTAGCGCCCATACGCTACTCCAGTGTATAATAGTAGCACCCATATCCAAGTAAACGCTACTCCTTCTCAGCATAATAGCGCTCACCATTTAAAATCGAATGAGCGCTAGTTGATAAGCTTTATAGTAGCGCCCTATACGTTACTCCACTAAACAAGAGTCGCGTACATCTTAAAAGATGATTTAAAAATAAATTAATTTCTCGAGGATGATTAGTTGCTGGTAGTTTCCTAACTCCCCCAAATTCCTCCATAACTATACATCGACCTGAACTACTTCTTTAATCATATAAATACAAAGAAGATTAAAGGAGAAGGGTTAGAAGTTGGAGATAGTGAGATTGATTAATGGAAAAACTTTGAAGAAGCTTGCATTGGAGGAGTTGATGCTGAAGATATCCAAGCCAGAGAAGAGCCAGAGCCCAGAATCTAGTTGCAGGAGCCTGTTTCATGATCAGGTATACTTGTACATCATTCTACTTTTGACAAATAAAGGTTGAAGTGTCTTTCTTGTTCCAATTAAAATGTGTTACGAAATGGCATCTTAATGTGGATCTATTTTGGTCAATTTTGAATGTTAAACATTATTTTTGTTTCTTTCAAACTTTATATATTGCCCAAAATGTTTTGAGAAAGGTATTGTTATTGCAGGTTTACTGGAAAGGAAGTGGATTTGGAAGTTGAGCACAAGATCAAGTTAAGGTTAGGATCAAACTTCGATTGAAAGGTGTGTTCCCAAAATCCACAACTTATTTCTTTTTGTAAATGTCTCTGTAATAGCATCAATACATTTACCTGTCACCCCAACCAAGTTGATAGCATTAGTTTCCTTGCTATAGGGTAGATTTGCTCGCCAATAGACTGGCGACTCCACTGGGGAAAGTTGAGTTTTGGCTCTAGGAAACCTTGTTCTTGTTTGTCTTCTTAGATTGTTTTGACTTCTTTGATGTGTCAAGAAACCCTGTAGGTATCCCCTGACTGTTTCTTGTCTACTTTCATCATTTTTTGGTATCTTCCAAAGTTAGTTTTTAAGCCTTTTAGATATGAGCGCTATCCTACTATATATACAGTAGCGCCCATACGCTACTGTGCTATATATACAGTAGCGCCCGTTTCTGCATGAGCGCGAGTTTCCCTACTGCACAGTAGGGTACACTTTCTGAAGCATTCTTTTTTGGTTTGCTTGAGTTTTAGCCATTCTTGTGGTTTGCTGACTTTGTCTTTGGATCCTTTTGACTGTCATATGAGGTTTTTAACTATTGCTTAAGTCATAGAACTTTCTCTTGAAGTTTTTTCCATCTTTTAAATCGCTTGTTGACCTTTGGGATTTTTGGACTGTTTGTGACTTTTTGGAAGGCTAGGTTGTGTTTTTGTTTGAGCACTCCCACCTTTATAGGCCCTGACTACCTATTGCTAGCTTACAGACCTGCATACTCCTGTATCCGTTGTTTGTGGCGACATTTGTATACTTTTTACTCCTCCTACCCTTTGTTTTAGGGTTTGGTCCATTTTAAAGCTTATAGGGTGTCTTCCGTCTTGGTTCATTTCCATTCTTCCTGGACTTATCGTCTTTTTATGATTACAAGTGCTTTTTAAACAGCTGTAGGCTAATTTCATTTCCCAGTTTCTTTATGTTAGCAGGGCAGCTTGCTTGTCTACTTTTGCTTGGCATAGTGGTCTTACTAGGGCTAGATACCTTAGGTCAGTCCTTTTGTGTCTTTCTCCTTTGTTTTCTCCCACTTTGTTTCCAAGTTTGGAGGCTTTTTCTTTGCAAAAAACCTGTAGATTAAGTCTTTTTCGAGCTAGGGTTTCGACAGCTATAAGCCTAGGAACTTTTTAGCCATACTTACACACATTGCACATAAGTTTTGTTTTGCTTCCCATTTTTATGTAGTTCTTTTTCGTTTATTGAAAAAGCAAAAAAAAAAATTGGTATTTTAAGTTTAAATAGAACTTGTTTTTGCTAGTACAAGATAACTTAGGATATTTTGTATAATTTCAAAAAAGAAAAAAAAAAAAAAAATTTAAGTAGGTTTACTCGATTTTTCAGTTTTGGAAAGAAGTAAATGAAAAAATGAAAAGAGCTTTGTTGTAGAAAGTTTTGAGTTTATTTCACTTTTGTTTTCTTGTTATAACCACGCCACACAAAAGCACTACCCTTTTTGAGTAATAACAACCCTAAAATTTGTTAATAAAATGAACTAGAAACATTTTTTCTTTTTAGGGATACACTACACCAACTAGTTTTGGTTAGGATCTTGGGTTTAAATACCTTAAACCACCCAAGATCACACATTGCGCAAAAATCGTAGTAAGACTATCATAGGTAAACCCACCTCACTCAAAACTTGCCTGGGATCTATGCAGTAGGTCATTGCAAGATCAGATTCTGGGAATACCCCTCCTACTTTCTGTTCGAGCATACGCCAGGATCGGATTGCGTATTGGGGACTCTTTCGAGTTTCGGGCTTAGCTACCCTGCCCACGCTTTCTGATTCGACCGGTGACTGTTCCCCCAGGAGTTTTCGGTGTTGTGGTATCCTTAGTATCTGACTCTAGGTTCATACACAGGTGACAGCAGAGGGTATATCTGCTGTACCTAAGACAGACGTGGGAGGAAACCCCTTGCAGGTCTTTGGGAGGGCGGTTGGGTGATTCCAGTGCTTGCACCCTTAGTCATTGTATTGTGGACCCCAGGTAACTGTCTTTCTTCCTTTGTTGATCTGTTCTGGGCCCTCATCATCCCAGACTCTTCTCCGGAAGGCCTCTTTGTTTGCTTGGTTTGTATACTTAGGACTTTTTTAGTTGGCGTGCTGTTTGCCCCCTAGTTTTAGTGGCCACTAGGTTCTAGTCTGTTATTTTATATTTATAATCATGGAGAATCAACAACTTCGTAGATCAAGAAGGCTTCAAAACCTTCCACCAGTTAGAACATAACCTTTCCAGCCAGCTAGACGACAGCGGGTAAACCCCGGTATTTCTTCAGAAATTACTTCTGAAATAGAATTGCTTGAAGAAATTCTTGTAACAGAAAACCTTGAAATTGAGGTTCCTGAGGAACCACTACCAGGGACCACAGATCAGCAACAATTTAGTACAGTTGAGGTGGAAGATCTTACTTCCACGGAGTATAGCACTCCTTTCAATCCTCCTTTAACTAATACTAGAATTCCGCTTCTATCACCTGTTGGTTTCCAGCAGCCCCTTTTCAGTGCAGATCATTCCTTTCCCGGACATCTGATGTCTAACTTAGGAGGTGAATAGGGGGTTCCCCAAACTCCCACTTTAGGTATGAACACCAACACAGTTAACCCTTCTTTTACTGCTACACCAAGTCAGGCACAAACCACATCTGTGCCTACTCCATCTTTTAGTTTCAACACTAGTACATTAGGTATGCCTAGTTCTACAACGATGGCATCTATTCCTACACCTACTGTTGGACCTAGCAGTACGGCCAATTGTGCAACACCTTCTGCTTCTCAACCGTTATATCAGATTCCTAGTACTTGGATTTCCACACCTGTTGTAGGACAAAGTGCTTCTGCAAACACACCAGTCATGGGCACCATGACTGCACCGTCCACATCAGCTTCTCCTGGTTTCAATACCTTTGTAGGCCCTAACATGAACCAGTGTAGTATGCCTACAAGTAATATCCCTTTTTCCTTATTTTCAAGGGGAGGGGGTAATATCTTTAACCAACAATATGGCGGGGCTAATACCCAACCATAGTGGATGAACCCGCAAAGCACTAATCCACTCTCATATGGGTGGGGAAATTTTAATAACTCTTTTGCACAACAACAACAGTTGGCAGGGGGCAACCCCTACCAACAGATAGCTGGGGGTAACCCCTACCAACAAGTGACTGGGGGCAACCCCTATCAACAGTTAGTAGGTGGAAACTCCTATCAACATATGGCCGGAGGGAACCCTTATCACCAGATGGCTGGGGGAAACCCCTACCAACAATTCATGGGTCAAACGATGGGTGGTTCCATGTATCAAGTACCATCTTACCGGCCTCGTCTACCATTTCTAGCAACTTTAAATTTGCCAAATATTTCTAAACTGACAAAGGATCCTGTGTGTCATAATGCGGCATGGCCATCAGTTCCCACCAAGTTACCTTCGGACATCCCAAAGTTCGAAGGCAAAGCAGGTGAAGACCCTGGTGACCATGTCACTACCTTCCACTTATGGTGTTCTTCAAATTCGTTAAACGAAGATTCCATCAGATTGAGATTGTTTCAAAGAACCTTAACCAGTGCTGCAGCTAAATGGTACATTGAGTTACCTGCAGCAACTTTCTCTAGTTTTGGGGATCTCGCCACAGTCTTTTTGAACCACTTCCAGCTTCATGTTCGGTATGATGCCGGAACAGAACTTTTGTCTACTTTTAGACAAAACAAAGCCACTCACTTATCTGACCACATTCAGGAGTGGCGAAGACGGAAGAGGCTCATTAAGGCCAACATACCTCCGGAGTTCCTTCTTGAGTGGTACTTGAAATCACTCCTTCCTTATATTTCTAAGGAAGTAGCTACATCTGGAGTATCTAATGAAGAGGAAGCCATCCTACGGACTCAACAGTTAGACCTTGTGTATCCACAATCTGGGTTACTGTATGAGATTATAGCCGATCGAACACCGATCCGAGTAGACCGAAACCTGGACCACATGCTGACGGCATAGTGGTTTCAGTTGACTCTACAGCCTTTGAAGCACTGACCAAATAGGTCCACGCCTTAGCTGTCAAACAATCGACTGCAGATATCTCTTCCGTCACAACCTCTCCTTCTACTTTTGAGCCTGTCAACCAGGTACAGAACAATCAAAAGGGCCCTCGGTAGCCCAACAACAAAAAGAAGGGCAAGAAAGGAGAGGGGAACCAACAAAATCCCAAAAAAGACAATGCCGAAGAGGGTAACAAAGAGGAAAAGAAGGTTAAGTTCCCTTGTAAACTTTGCAAGCAGAACCACCTTACTCATCAATGCCCTCTGCTTGAAGAAGCCCAGAAGCTCTTAAGAGAAAAGAAGCCTGCCGTCCTGAAAGATCCATTCCCTAAAGGGCAGGGCTCAACTTCTGGCACCTCAAAAACTGGGGGCACTACACATGCAACGGTTGATCAAACATTTATAAACATGGTTAATTCAGATGCACTTTTGCAAACTAGAGCCAAGAACTATACCCTGGAAACGCAGAAAAAGGATAAGGAGATTCCAGAATCCTCCACCGCACTTCACATACCTGTGGACCCAATGCCCAAGATTCCGAAAGGTGTCTTGAAGAGGGCATCGCACAATCCTAACACGTGGGCTGCTTCCAACTACAATGTGGTTGAAGATTTAGCCCAGACCCCTTATGCCATGTCTACTCTAGAAGTCTTGCAAAGTTGTCCTTTACAACGCAATGCACTTCTGGCAGCTATTGGGAGTATGGAATCTTCTAACATGTCTACGCGATTTGATATGACTGATGTCAAATACCGGTTGCCCTATCACGTTGCCCTTCAAATCGAAATCGTTCATGGTCCAATGACCATTAGACGAGCTGTTGTAGATGAGGGCACGTCGACTTGCGTAATGTCAATTTCATGTTGGAAAGCTCTAGGTTCTCCTGAGTTAGCCCCTTCTAACACACTACTTACTGCATTTGATGGTAGAACTTTTCGTCCACATGGAGTTTTGCCATCATTTGATGTCACTTTGGCTAGTAAGACAGTTGCTGTTGAAGTAGAAGTTCTGGACACTCCGCTTGATTACAATATGTTCTTAGGCAAGAGTTGGACTTATGCCATGCGAGCTATTGCATCGACAGTTTTTCGAGTGGTCATGTTCCCATTTGAAGGTAAGATCGTTACAATCGATCAACTTTCTTTCACTCAGAGAAACAACCAGACTTCTTCGGAAACCACGGTTCCATTGATTGATCAAACCACCCCGGTTGGCGAAAGTTTAGGAGCAGGACTTTACGGATCACTAATTGGCACTTTTGACCTACCGGCTCCTACCTTATTTGTTGGTACTGAGGGATGTTCATCGTCTGAAACTTCTATGGTTAGTTTAACAACTGATTCTGAGTTTCCCTCAACTAATACAAATCCCTCCGAGCCCACCCCTGTTGTAGAAGTTACCCACTTGGATTCTCATCAAACTACAACAGGACATATGTTGAATCCATTGGTGTCTGTCGAGTCAAACATAGATTGTGCCACTACTCAGACACCTGACCCGATCCATTCTCTCAACAATTCAGAAACTACTTTACCTACTGATGAGGAAATTTTAGAAGCCCTGACCGACCCGGACCATCCTCGTGAACCTATAGATCCCGTGTCCTTCTTGTTTCCTTTTCTTAATTTTTTAGAGAGAGGTGAATTTTGTTCACCACCCACTGAAAATACTAATCTCACTCCTTCACAAGTTGTTATTGTTGAAGCAAATAGATTACATACCTCGTTGGTGAACATTTTCACTGGGGTCAACGGAAACATTTTCTTTGAAATGGGATGTTATCTCAATGAGATCATTCTGTATACCAATATTTTCCATGATTTCCATAACACCTTTGCCCAGCCTCACGAGGAGGATCCAGGCACTGACCCTACCTGAAGAAGTATTATGCTTAGGATGAAGTACTTTTTCTTGTAACATAGCTGTATTTTTTTTGTAAAGCTAGTTTGGTTATGCTCGTTAGGTATGCTTATGTGTGTTTCGTTTCATGTACCAGATGTCAACCGAACATTTCTTAGGATTTGCTGATGGCACCAGTCGCCACACCTATCAGTTGGATACAGCGGCTTGGGTCATTTACTCACCTGCTGACCAACTTGTCTCTTCGGGGGGGGTTTGTTTGGGTCCTACCACGAATAATGTGGTTGAATACAGTGCAGTTATAGAACTTCTTCGAGATGCTCTCAGTCATGGCATTTCACATTTGGAGGTAAGGCTTGACTCACAATTAATTGTATTTCAGTTAACAGGTGTTTATCAGGTTAGGGATCCGGGATTGCTACGTCAGTTTCTACGAGTTAGACTATTGGAAAGACAATTTCATTCTATCAGATATGAACACATTCCAAGAAGTTTAGACACATTAGCTGATTCATTAGCAAACTATGTGTTAGACTGGCATTTGCATCATACACCTTCATAAACAACATTGCACACATAAAACTTAAACACACACACATGTAAATAACCGATATTGTATATAATCGATACTGTATCAAAAAATATGAGTTTTGAGTCACAAGTCTATCAAGTCAAGTCATACAAGTACAAAACTGGGCATAGTAGCCTCAAAAATATATACATAGAATGTATCCCTCTCCTATGGAGAAGGAGGGACCTCCTCATCATCCACGGCATTGCGATAGCAAATAACAAGCCTAGCTATCTTCCGCAGCACTCTAATCCATGCTGGGGGCACCCCAACAACATCTTCCTGCATATCAACAGGTATCTGATCCATACGGCATGCAGGAACCTCGTGAGTCAACCGACCTATATTTCTCTCCAGGGTTCCCAACATAGCATCTGCTGCAGTAACATCAGCTGGCCTCACATAGATGGTAGGATGTCCCTCAGGATGAACAGGCCCAACATCTGCATATGACACTTGGTTAGAACTTCAAAACTCATTTCATAAAAATCAAATACTTCAAAAAGTTTGAAAAAATCAAATAATCCTCAAATTTTAAACATACCAATATCTCCCCAGGCTCCACCTGGAGGAAGCACCAGCTCTGGATCATGACGAAAATCCAATCCAGCATAGGGAAACTGCTCGAAAGCGGGTACCTGCCTCTCCCACCACCCCCAGAAATCATCAATATGATAACAATAGTGACTTTCCCCACCACCTTGGCGGAGGAATATGTCACCCCAATGGCCTAATCTGGGCTCACGGGGGTTAACCTGTGGTAGAGGCATCCCCAAACTGATAGCAGGCATCCTCTCAAAGAAGAAGGTACACAAAATACTACTACACCCAAAATTCTTCATTGTGCCGAATTTGCAACCTGTCAATTGAGATTTCATGTTTGCCAACAAACTAGTACACCAATCATAGACATGACCGTGTAAGCATTGCACACCAATATGCATAGAGTGCCTAGAAGCTAAGTGTTGTGAAGCACTACCTGCCACTCGGTTAATCATGCTCACTATCACTTTCAAAGGGAGACCATCAATAGTTGAAATCAAGACTTGGCTTCCCAATTTTTCCGCTCCGGCAACACAATATGTATTCACATATTCTTGCACTGATCTTACACCCACACGAGAAGACCCTTTCAGATTGATTACATCTCCTCTCCTTGAGAGACCAGTAATGAAATATATGTCATCAACAGTAAGCTCCAGAGTTTGCCCACGGATGACAAAAGAATTGGTATCCACATCCCAATACTGAATCAGTCTTCGAAATAGTTTGTTTAAAGCCCTCATGTTTACGATTCAGTAAAACTTCAACAAACCGCATCTTCGAAGAGCGTGGAGGGTGGCCGGATCTTGCATGGTCAACCTATCCATGTCCTCATGCTCCCTCTCCCTCCATTGAAGGACCATCCTGCACAAAAAACCAAAATTTTTGAGTCTCGGCGCTTGTAGGTAGGTTTGCCAAAGTGTATGCTACTGTGTATACTACACAGTAGCGTGTAGGCGCTACTCTGCTTGAACACAGTAGCGCCCATCACGTTTATACGCTACTTCTGTGGTTACACAGTAGCGCCCACACAGAAACACTTATGAGCATCACGTTGCAAGCCATTTTTTGCTCAAAAATTAAAAAATAAACCATGAAAATGCAAGATAGGTGGATTTTAACTTACTTGGTGGAGGAAGATTGACGATTGGATGCTCGGTTCGATCGCAATGGAGATTTGAAATTTGCAAAAGGTTGCCTCAATCTTTGCCCTACAACACAAATTGGAAATTGATTTTTAAACAATGAAATTATATATAAATTGGATTTTGATTTTTACCCATAATTGTTAATTTTCTATAGTTTCAAAATTTTAAAAAATTCCTAATTAATTAATTGAAACACACAATACGGTATAATACTAATCCAAGTTCAATTTTCATTTAATTTTTTGTCGGATTCATCTCCTAAGTTCAAAAATTCTTGATGATAGACCTTGTCAACTAGTTAAATATTTCAAATTCATATATCATTCGAGATTTTTGTCACATCGACTAATCTTTTGTCGAAGACCTAGTTTTGGCAGAATATGAAGATATGATCCTAGAAGCTGACCTTTAAGTCATTTTAAGCTCTTGTTTGGACTATCTAAACCTAAACAAGATTGCCGAGCAAGCTTGTCCTCTTCGAGCTCGTTAAAGTAATCGAAGGCTCATCCACTCAGGTATAGAATTACCCCTTTTCCGGGCCTTGGTGGATTAATTACGGAAAAGGTATACTCTAGGTATACTCCTGTATGCACTAGAAGAGTTCTCCTTTCATTGTTTTATACTTTTTCGGGGGAGGAGACTAACTGTACGAAAAAGGACCTTTTTGGAGTCTCTCTTTATGGTTTTCACACTCTCCAAATATGAAAATACCAAGCGAGCATTCACCTACTCGGGCTCGATGTGAAATCCACGAGAGGGTAAGTAGAGGACTGTTTAAGTTTTTCAACTCTATAAACAAGAAAACACCGCCGAGCACAGACCAATCCGGGCTCGATATAAAATCCACGGATAGGTGAAAAGAGGATTGTTTAAGTTTTTTCAGACTCTATAAATAGGAAAACACCGGCGAGCATTAATCTGTTTGGGCTCGATAATAAAATCCACGAGTAGATATATGGAGTTATTGTTTAAGTTTTTCAAACTCCTTCTTAAAATTGAAAACACCGGCGAGCAAGAACAGATCTTGGCTCGATATTAAAATCCAGAGATCAGTAGATATAGAGTAATCTTCTATCTCTTCTTCGAACTCTATAAATAATGAAGAAGGTCCTGAGTCTTCCTCCCATGGGCTCGTTAAACTTTTTACATGGTTGGATCTATTGAGTTTTCATTCTTTCTTGGACTCATTAAAACAACAAGAAGGGTATTATTTTATCTAAAAAGAATAAGGAACGGGAAAGACATATCATATCTTCATTGTCAAAGGCAGTTCATTCAAGTTCTATCCTTGAACACAGCACCTACTTGAGTCTACCTTGTCGGTTGGGTTTAGTTTTTGGCCTCAGGGTAAACCTTTCCTCCGAGTTATTTACTCCCCCGGTTGGTTATTCTTCCAACCATATGGAGGGTCTGGTAATGTCTCTTACATTTCAGACTTATTTACCCCATTATGTCAGAAACTACCTGATTCACTTTGTGTCGTGCTCAGTGTTCAAGGATATACCACGGGGGGTTCACTCAGTGAACTTGTTACATAGCACGATCGTTCGCATTATATTAAATAATATCCCTAATTTCACTAAATATTGGAAAATTCCTCTTAAAATTTTATTGTTGAACCCCCCTCCCAATATGGCTTTCCAATTAAGAAAACCCCTAGTTTCACCAGATATTGTATGTATCCATTTTTATCAACCCGTTTTTAATACTCCCTTTATATCATATTATCAAGTTGTAACAAACATTAGCCCTAATACATCTTATTATAAGCAAATATGATACTAAAGAAAATAATAGTATAATGCTAATAATGATCCCACCAGGATTAAAGGGGTGACTGATCAATTTGTAGTGTTGGATAGTGGAAGACCCAATGAAATAGTCCTGGGAAGAAAAATTAATAAAAGGAAACCCATACAAGAGATCAACATAACAAAGAATATAAAAGGTTGGTAGTCCAATAGTTAGTGCCATGCTTAGAAAATATGAGAATTGCATATGTTTCACACCACAGTCTGCCAATCTACCAATTTTATATCATGTAAATATAAGTATAGCCATAGAGAGTTCATGTTTTTCTATAAGATTAATAAATTAAACTCCATAAAAATTCAAAATTAAAACCCTTTCGTGGATGGACTCCCCTACCTTCCTATCAAAACAAACTTCATTGATGTTTGAACCCAAATGAACATAGAAAAAATCCTCTTACTTTCCACTAGCACCATATGATCATGTGCATATCTTTGATTTGGGTCACTCACAAGATGCAATGAATTTCCTCCACTTCCTCTACATTTTTTTTGCAATCAAGGGAATTAACAACATTTAGTTACCTTTTCTTGGGTTATATATATATATATTAATCTTTATAGGAGAGGGGAAAAACTCCATTGTTAGGTTTCAAGCATGGAATAGTTATAAAGATACATAGATGGTGAAAATTATATGATACCATTTCATGGTAATGATAACACATAGGGTATGTAAATAAGGATTTAGATTTTCACCTATGTTCATGTTAGTTCCAAGACAATATTAAGATGAATTCCGTGTATATAAGAATTGAATTACAATTATGAATGTGCCAAATATAACTCAATCTAACAACTATTCCTAACTAGAAATGTGAAAATGTTAAAGAATAATACAAAAATTGAAACAAATAATTGGTCAAGAAAGATTGATCTAACTTTTCTTGGTTTCGGTGAGCCAAGAAATATTGATCTCACTTTTATTGGTTTTCATGGAGCAAGGTTTGATTGAATCTAAATACCCACATAAACCCCAATCTAAAAAATGATGAGTTAGATCTTTTACTTGAATTCCTACAAAAAATACAATAAAATTGTTCAACTCTGGAACTCCCAATTAGTTACATATATTAAATTAAAGATGAAAAATAATATAGCATCAATTCAAACCAAGCCTAAATAAGCTATTAAATGAGTATGGATCAAGCCCAGTAATCCAAAGAGAATTCCATCGATATTATCGTTGGTACACTATTATCAGATTTATGCAAAAACTTAGGATCATAAGCCACATCAAATAAAAATGGAGGGTCCTTAAGTTTTAGGTGGGTACAATTTGGAGGTTATTCCTCATCCCACCCAAATAAAAGAACCCCCAATATTTATTTTACGATGTCAAATTAAAAACCCCCCTTGACCCCTTAATACGGGGCAATATATTTTTGAGGTTTTTAAGACTATACAAACCCCCAATATGAATGGACGTGATACGATATTGCCTCGCTAGTGAACCCCCTGTGGGATATACCCTGTGTCGGCCATTCTGCAGTTTACCTTGACCTCATGTGTCGGCCTTCCTAGTGTCAGTCTTGTTACATATTATTCCATATCAGCTCTTACCAATTGAGTGTTTCTCGAGTTGGATGATGGAGGATGCCTTAAGGCCTCCCTTCCAACGGACTTCTTCCCATCGACATCAACTCATTATTCTGGGATTGAAGTTTAGAGTTTCAGTTAGTACCTTGGAGATTGCAGTCACCAGTGGCAATTTTCCTCGCTGTTGAATGATGAGAATACATCAATGTCTCTTCTTCGACAGGATTCCCAAGTGTTCAACTCCAATTCCATCTATTCACATTTGGAAAATCATACTTGGTACCTTGGACCCCATCATCATTATCGGTGGAAGTCCTCGCGTTTGTTAACGGTATACATCAATGACCGGTAATCAAACAATACCCCCCATGTTCGACTATCAGCTCATCTATTCACATGGTTAGGGTTTGTACCTAGGGTTGTTTTGGATGAAGACCTTGGTATTTTGGATGACATTACCTCATTTTGTTGTTCACCCAAGTTGCGCAAGACTGAGCCTCACAGATATTCGGTTCTCCATGAGACATAGATCCAGTTTGTCGTTATGGCTATCATCTCTTAGTTTGACATGGATCCACGCTTGTATTTCAAGTGGCCATGCTTTATATACATCTCTTTGTTATGTATCGGAGATCATTTTGTATCACGCTGCACATCTATATGATGTCAACAATGTACTTTCTCGCTGACCTTGATCTTTGTTGCAGGTTTCTTGTGACTTGTTTTCTATGGTTCTGTGCTCCTCCTCTGGATTTGGATTATAATGTATTTCGGCCATCGTTTCCCTCTGACCTCACACATTAGGGGGCATCTGTTATAAGTTAAACTTGCACCTCTCCGTCCGTGATCACCTTGAGCTGTTGATCACACAAAAGGACAATTTGGATGGAGGAGCATGTTGACCTTAGATGATACTTTGAACTCACTCCATTTCCTGACATTACTGGAAAACCCCCAAAAAAATATCATTTTGAGATATGAGCGCTACTCTACTCAAAGAGACTAGCACCCATACGCTACTCCAGTGTATAATAGTAGCGCCCATATCCAAGTATACGCTACTCCTTCTCAGCATAGTAGCGCTCACCATTTAAAATCGAATGAGCGCTAGTTGATAAGCTTTATAGTAGCACCCTATACGCTACTCCACTGAACAAGAGTCGTGTACATCTTAAAAGATGATTTAAAAATAAATTAATTTCTCGAGGAGGATTAGTTGCTGGTAGTTTCCTAACTCCCCCAGCTTCCTCCATAACTATACATCAACCTGAACTGCTTCTTTAATCCTATAAATACAAAGAAGATTAAAGGAGAAGGGTTAGAAGTTGGAGATAGTGAGATTGATTAATGGAAAAACTTTGAAGAAGCTTGCATTGGAGGAGTTGATGCTGAAGATATCCAAGCCAAAGAAGAGCCAGAGCCCAGAATATAGTTGCAGGAGCCTGTTTCATGATCAGGTATACTTGTACATCATTCTACTTTTGACAAATAAAGGTTGAAGTGTCTTTCTTGTTCCAATTAAAATGTGTTACGAAATGGCATCTTAATGTGGATCTATTTTGGTCAATTTTGAATGTTAAACATTGTTTTTGTTTCTTTCAAACTTTATATATTGCCCAAAATGTTTTGAGAAAGGTATTGTTATTGCAGGTTTACTGGAAAGGAAGTGGATTTGGAAGTTGAGCACAAGATCAAGTTAAGGTTAGGATCAAACTTCGATTGAAAGGTGTGTTCCCAAAATCCACAACTTATTTCTTTTTGTAAATGTCTCTGTAATAGCATCAATACACTTACCTGTCACCCCAACCAAGTTGATAGCATTAGTTTCCTTGCTATAGGGTAGATTTGCCCGCCAACACTATTATGGGTGTATATAAGTCGGAACACCTATGTTCCATAGGTTTGTAGGTAAAACTTCATCTATTCATAGTTAAGACTCAAATTTGTGTGGCTACATGAGATTCTACATGATCATGGTGCCCTAGATATAATTCATCTTTATGTTCTAACTTGATAATGGGCATTGATTCCTTCCAATATGTCAATAAAGATGCTTCACATTCTTTTGCACAAGGATTTCCACAATGTCCTTAATTGTTGTCTTCTATTTTATCACACAAATATATTAATAACCTCTGTGTGTTTCCTTATTCATATTTTGATTCTTAGAGCTTCAATAGTAGGTCATGTGTATGCAAAATGATATTTATGTGTGTCTTCTAACCAAATATCATGAAAAACAATAGCCTCCAAGCAATAATCTTGAGTAAAATCAATAGATCAAAATATAGAATGAAGTCTAAATACATGAGTTCTTAATATGAAAAGAATGTCTCTTTGAGGAAAAACCTCCTTTTACAAATGTCCAAGAGATATATGATCCAATAGTGATGCCTAAGAATGAATATCTATTCTATATATAGACACTATTAAGTAGGAAAACCACATAAACCCTAACTAGGCCAACTTACATAACATATTAAGATAAAAGAAACTACTAGATACTTATAGAGGGATAAGTGCCACATTTCATCTATTCAGAACCCCCTTGGTCCTACTTAGGACTAGGGGAATAAAATTCCCTTCCACAAAAGGATTTTGACCTAAACACTTGCTAACTATGGATGGTTTTGCATAAAATACTCATGTTTCCATTTAATGAGAAACTATGTGATTGTCCTAGTTCATAGTTGTTTTACTCGTCAATCAATCACTATGCCTAGATCTAATATTTTTTTTCTTCTTCATATTGCTTGAGAAACTTTATTTGTATTGGAATACCATAACCAATAACCTTACTCAATCATGATGATGAAACACTAGATGAAATCTTGAAGAGGATGGTAGTTTCAACTTGTAAGCTACACTAACAAGTTTATGAACTACCTTATATGGTTCATAGAAATTAATTGAAACATTATTTTCCTTTTGGTGTTTAAGAGAAACATATTTTGATGGATTAAGCCTTAGAAAGACCCAATCTCCAACCTTGAATTGTCTCTCACTCTTGCATTGATCGGCTTGTTGCTTCATCCCATTTTGGGTTGTAACCAAATATTCCTTGAGTATCTTGATAATCGTTGTTGATGTTGAACATGGTCCTCTATTTCCCATGTACCTTTGAATTCCTGTGCATATATGAAGTGATGGATTAAGGAAGATATCTATAGAGTGCCTTGAATTATGTTAAGGGAATTCATTTGAGTCAATGGGACTATTTAGCATGAGTGAATAAATGAAGAAATCCTTCCAAACATTTTCTCACATCCATAGTGTGATCATCTAACTAAGGACATGGTATGAAAAGTTGTGAGCTAATTTAGTACTTAGAGTAACAAACAATTCCTTCCAAAAATTGCTCATGAAAACAGGGTGTCACTAACTATGCTATTTTTATTGCCATGAAGCTTTTGAATATTCTCCATAAAGGTTGTTTTCATCTTATTGTCTAAGAATGAATAATACAAACCATATTAAAGGATGTCGACATCATGTTGTATAAAAATGAATGGGAATATTTAATGATTCTATCCACCAATATCAAAATAACATCTTTACCCTCTAATTTAGGAAGGCCCATCATAAATTCCATAGATACTTCCTCCCATCATTGACTATGTGCGGCTAAGGATTGTAGTAATCTTGGTGACTTGAATGCCTCTCCCTTATGTTGTTTGCATAACAAGCATTCAACAACAACAAAATTGTGCATCTCTCTTCAAACCCTCCCGTGAGAAGGCATGATTTACATTATGATTGTGTTTTAGGAATCAAAGTGTCCAACAATCAGGGATGCAATGTATTTCCACTAAGATTTGATGTTTCAATTGTGAGTTTCAACATAGGTATGAATGGCATTTATAGCATAAAGAATTATTTCTCAAATACAACTTATCCAATGCATTAGGATCTTATTTTAAACTATTGGATCATGCTAGAGGTTGGAGGGTCTTAGTACCATTCTCAACATGCTTCCACGTAGTCAAGTTTTAGCTTATATAATACATAAATAACATCGTTATCATCTTCTTTCCTTGAAAGTTCAACTTCTAATACATTAACTTTCCCCTTCTTATATAGGATTTCATTATCATAGCCTAACATATTTGTAACCCACTTTTATTGTTCCTTTGTGGACAACCATTACTCCAACAAATAATCCAGGATTTCATTATTTGTGTTAAAATTGCTCCCCATTATATATTGTCACCATTTCTTAAATACCAACATCTCCTTTTCATATGTTGGGTGAGATAGATTCTTTATTTTCAATGGTCTACTATTAAATTATATAATACAGCCAAGTCTTGCATAAACATTTCTTCAATACCTTATCATAAGGCATCACATTCCACTATGAAACTCTTATTAAAGTTTGGGTGGCTATATTTATAGTAGAAATGAAATTCTCCTTGAGTTGTTGGATGCTTCTAAAGTTTTTTGCAATTAACCATGCAAATGAGTTCTTTAATAGCGTTGTAAGAGGTTTCGCAATACAAGCATTGTTGCAAACAAAGTGTTAATAGTGTCTTATTAAGCCAAGGAATCCACAAAGACCTAAGATGTTCTTTGGAAGTGATTAATCTACTACTATTTCTTTCATATTCATTTAAAACATTCCTAATTGTTGGATCCATTGCACATCTAAGATCACATTTGTTCCTTGTGAGATAATGTAATGCATAGAAGAATCCAAAAACTAATCATCCATAAAGAGTTTAATGTTGTGACACTTACATCTACATGAGATGGAATTCTCATTTAGGATCATGACTTGAAAGTTAGAAACATGGTAAGCAAAGTAATCCAGTTGTTCCACCAACTTCTTGTTGATTAAGCTACAAGTAATCCCTGATTCAATCAACAAAACCACCTTAGAATTATAAATTTAACCTTTTTGGGGATAATATTATTCCTTAGAACTTTATTATTAAAAATATATAGTATTAGTATAAATGGGAATTTTGAGTGTTTGAGGAGCATTGACAACTACTATGGCATGTAATGATATGGTGGTTATGGTTTCTTTGGTTGATTGTTCTTGAAGTTTCTATTACACAGGTATATTTTGTTAGAAATAATGATCCTAAAGTTAAACATAGATCATAGGATTTTATTTAAGAATATATATGGTTATTCTACATTAATTGTATATGGACACCTATCATACTCACTTGATTATGTGATTAGTTGTCCATGTTAGGTTTTTGGAAACTACATTATACAGTTGAAAAGGTTGAATTATTTATACTTAACTCCATCAAATGTAAAGTGATTTTGGACCTTATCCCTCACACATGTTTAGACGCAGTTCCCTTTTTATTAATAAAATGTGTGTCCAAGGAGACTTTGTTATCAAAGTGATATCAAAGGTATTGTTTGAATGTGTTGAATATTTTAACTTGGCATCTACCCTTGGAATATGTGAGGGGGAATTGAAGGACAAGAGATTGGAATAGGGAAATTTTATGGTGAGTTACTATTTCATATTCTTATTACTATCTCTTTTGGGGTGAAATCAAGAAGTGTGTGGGAAGGAATTAATTATGTCATTGCAAATGTATGAAACTTATGTATTTCATTTATTTTGTTTCGAAAGAATCCTTTGAAGAAATTTTATTTGGAAAAAAACAAAACATCTAAAATTTGCAACAAAAGAAATGGCTATTTCGATTAAAGAAGTCATCTCTTTATCTATTATGATTTGTAAATGGAATTTGGTAGTTGGGGTTGAAGAAACATTTTATTTATCGAGAATGAGAAATTAAATTTTGGTCTAAATCTTGTTGTTTCATAGGTAAAATATTATCGAAGAAACTTGGTCATTTCGATTCAATAAGTTGTCTCTTTATCTATTCTAATTTGTAAAAAGGAAATTGGTAGTTTGGGTTCAAGAAGCATTTTATTTAACTACAATAATTAGGTAAATTTTGCTCTAACTCTTGTTGTTTCACAAATATTTGCGGCTAACACATTTGAAGAATCCATAAAAAATCTAAATGGGAAGCTGCCATGAAGGTAGAATATGATGTGTTGACGAAAAACAATACTCGACTGTTGTCAACAATGCCTCCAAGGAATAAATCCATTGGTTTTCAATGGATTTATAAAGTCAAATATAAATGAGATGGTTCTTTGCACAAATACAAAGCTCACCATGTCTCCAAAGGATATGCATAGGAGGAAGGGTTAGACTATGAAGAAACCTTTTCCCCTACTCTAAAGACAGTAACCTTTTAGTTGGTTATCTACATTGCTACTCATTTTGGATGGAAGGAATATCAAATGGATGTTAAAAGTGCCTTCTTAAATGGATTCTTGGATGAGGAGGTCTACATGATGCAACCACAAGGGTTTTAGGTTCTTGAAAAAAAACAAGAAGTTTGTGTTGATCCCTCAACAAATCCCCAATTTATGTAATTGGGGGGCCCACTTGAAATTTTGAATCAAATATCATTGGTCCAAATGCACTCTTCCTCAGTTATTCTTCTACAACTACAGCTTTAATATAACATTTTGCATGGTATGTTTTGTTGAATTATTTCTCATATGGCTCCTTCCAACTTGTTTTGTCATTGTGTTGCATACTTGGGAATGATAAAGGGATCCTTTTGTCATATATTCCTCTTATATGAGCAGTCCATCCTAGAAGATTTGAAGAGACATGTGTGAACAAACTAGTCAAAAACTGGTCCTAGTTCCCCAAAATTGAGTTAACCTTAATTTTATCAAGTCACTCAGTTTGATCCACTCCGAAACCATCTAGGCCGTCCTTGAAGACTAAAGGAGAAAAACACTTAGACTTTTGAGAAAACTTCCTTGCAAACAAAAAAATTCAAAAGGGTTTCACTTCACCAAAACATTGGTGCTTTAATCGCTTAACTTGTTGAAAAATCAGCCCTTTAATCACCTAATGCAATGAAACATATTCCCTTTAATCACCTAATGTAGTTAAACATCGACGCTTTAGCTTCTTATAGGGCCAAAACTTCGACAACATAAACACTTAATATCCCAATGAAGCATCGACCAGTTAAGAGTCTAACTCATTGAAACATTGGTAAGTTGAACCCCTTCCCCTGGGAATTTAGTAATTTAAACCCTTAACTTGTGAAACATTGACAACTATAGTCCCTAATCCCCTGAAGTGTTGGATCCTTAGTCTCCTACTTAGTAAAACAATGGCAAGCTAGGACCTATTGCTGCAAACATTTCAATAGGGTATCCCCTAATATAATAATGTGCTTGGTGCCCACACCCTTTTATTCACCACACAATGAGATTTCTCTCCGAAAAAATATTTATGTTGTGTAAATTTCAAAGTGGAAATATTCTACTTCTCCAACACATCGGTGGTGTAGAGGCATGTTACACCGACCATTTCCCCCCCTCACTAGACCATATTTGCTTGCATTGTATCCTTATAATTTATGAAATAGGGAGATACTAGGTTGATGTGTCAAAGCGTTAGGCAACTAGATCCTTGAAATAGCACTAACTCAAGCCATCAAACATAGAAGGAAATAAAATAATAAACGAGAAATGGGGATAAATATAACCCCTCACACATGCCATCATTGGTTAAAAAGTGTGGTCATTGGTTCAATAAGTATTTGGTTTTCACTTGGTCACCTCAATCGACATTCTATCCAAAGTGGTCATGCATATAGGGTGATCTAGCCAAGTAATAAATCCCACCTTATTGTTGACAACTCGATCGCTCAACAGGTAAGCCCAACTTCAACCCACTTGTCAATTCGCACTAGGATAGTCGAAAAATTGTTTTTTTGTCTAAAAACATTTAGTCTCTTACCATCCATCCATCGAAAACCAAACCCCTCACCCTCCCCTCTAAAATGGATACTTTTCACCACCTTTTCAAGAAAAAACCCCCTTTCCCCCGATTATGAATTGACCCCAAGTGTATCTATCAAAAATTTAAAAAAGAAAATTACAACTAGGGTATAAAACCCTAATACCATTGTTTTGGCCCTGAAAATTTGAGTTTTATGAATACCCCCTCCTGTTGGTTCCCATTTCATTTTTTCACACAAGTTATAACCCTATGCTCCCTCTTGTCGAAGGTGACTCCATAGAGGCTCCTCACGGTGTCAATTCCCTTAGGCTAGCAACCTCGATTTTGAGCCCTAGTTCAATCAAATAGATTGACATAGGGAGCTAAAGATTCACCCCATTTGAATTTTTCCTTATTTGGTTTGCTAACCCTTTAATACCATGGTTGCTTTGGACTTTGATGATGATGAATTGCATGAGAATGGGATGGAATATAAGAGGACTAAGGGTGAAAATGCAAAGTTGGGAAACACATTTTGGAGTGTGTTGTTTTAAACTCCCAATGGAGAGTTGTATTCAATTAGTGTCATCTATTTCAAAAGAAAAATCTCAGTAGAGAGTTTAAAACTATCGACCAAGAGTTGGTAGAAAACTCTCAGTTGAGACATTTTCTTGGACTAGACTTTCTGGTAAAATACTTCTAAAAACTCTCCTAAATTTTTCTAGAAACTACAACTTTGGATAGGCCAAACCCCTTCAAATTTTATATATTATTTGTTAGACCAAGTACCAATGGATTCATCTTTGAATATAGTTTCTAATTATATAAGAATTGTTTATGTTCATCAATAATTTATATTTATTAATAAATTTATTGTAAATCCTATCACTTCAAAATTTTACTATCATGAAAACCGCTTGCAATGAAAATTCAATGTCTTCAAAATTACAACACAAAAAATAGGAAAAATCATAGTGCACTTCCTCTCCCTGTCCTCTTCGAAAAGGTACCTTTAGTTTTCTTAGTGATGATGACATCAAAATGCAAATTAACGGATCACAAAATGTGTTGAAACGCCACCATTTTTTGTCTTACTCTATTTCATTAAATAATATCTAGCAAACATACAGAATCAGTAAGTCACTCATTATCCTAATGTAAAATTTTAAATTATATGCAATTAGTAAACACCAAATTTATCCTATTATATGTCTATAGATTTTTTTTCAAAAAATATGAGTATCGAGGTAACAAAATTATCTACAAATTTATTTTTACCTCAAAGTGAAATTCTCAAAGAAATATGAGTTTAGAGGGGTTGAAGTTGAAAAAACATAAAATTTTACAATTTTCTTCGTTAAAAACAAGCAAAAAATGTTTCCCAACTTCATGTTTTTACCCCTAAGTCCAAAGACAAAATGGTCCATACAATATCTTCATCTAAGGATGAGGAGGAAGTGATGGCCTAAACAAATTATGGGGACACTGACAGCGATACCTGTTGGCAGGTGGTTTGGATGAGTCAGCATCGCGGATGCTGTGCAAGCCCAAAGGTACCGTGAAGGGAGGAAAACAGCGCGCAAGCTTAGTAGTTTATGTAGTTTTGGGTCATTTGGACCGCATTATGTGGGTTTTGGGTCATCTTTTTGTAGAGTTTGTTAAGAAGTAGTTAGGCGGTTGCCTAAGTGGACCACAAATGTAAAGGCGCAAGCCTATAAATAGACATAGCATTGTAAGTGTTGATATACCGATGGAGAGATACATGAGCTCATGAAGGATTATCTTGTTGTATCTAGGTTTTTGCGGAGATAAATATGTTGCGACAAAGTTTTGAGCAGAATCATTGTGTCTTTTATGTTTCTATGTGGTAAATGCATTATGCAATATGAATCTGTGAATGATGCGATGTTTCCTTGCTGCAATTAATGCTTTACTGTTATATCTGTTGAGCATTTGTAGTTATGTTAATGATAAGATATGTTGAATGATGTTGCAATTATGCCTAATGCCTGAGTTGAATGGTTAGATCTATTTCTGAATATTGGAATAAGTTGATTAGTTGATGCACAAAATCCTCCTTCATTCAGCGGAAACGTGGTTCCATCAGCTCTCCCTTGAACATCTCGGTTGAGACCTCATCTGCTCTGCAGGTGTTGCTGGATAGGGTAAAACCTGTCTAGGCCGGTGCTCAGGGAGATCGTGGTAGTTTGGGTGTCAACAACATGAGGAACCCCTGTCGACTGGGTTTGTGTCAACAAATGGTTCCGTTGCTATAACCATAACGCGAAGTGAAAGGAGGATATGTTGTGGCATCCGACGAGACCGGAGATTCAAGATTGGTTCGACCTAAAGTTGTGAGAGTTCACTGAAAAGGAAAATCAGAACCCTGGGTTGTCGACAGATTGGTGGTTGGAAAAGTACGTACACGATGGTCCACACGAATATTTTTTCTCCGAGTTCCCAATCATCCTGTATGAATGGTTAGCAATATTGACCTATCAAAAGAGGAACTTCCAAGGTGGTGAGCCGACAGCTTGGACCCTAGAACTAATCCAGGAGCTCCAAGAAGTCTGGTGAGCTCCTAATTTGGATGCCTAATGAGGGCAGCTATACCAAGAGCCTCCTTTAAATGTCAACCTGGGGAACGTACAAACTTGAGAGATGCCTGCACTATCTGTGCTCTTTAAAGGATAATCTCTTGTCACAGTTAAAGGGTGGTATTGATGTTCTAAAGATTGTCTACTAAATGTGAAAACTGATTATGCTATGGAATTGAATACTGGAAAGCAATAAATCTAATTAAAAGAATTAAAGTGCTGAAAGCAGTAAATATGTTCTGAGAAGTAAAACAGTAAATCTATTTGAAATAATTGAAATGCTGAAATGATTGAATGCTGATCTATCCTAAGAAATGAAGATACAAAGACAGTAAATCTATTTGAAATAATTAAATTGCTGAAATAACTAAATGTTGAGAATGAAAATACCATAACAGAGTTATTCTACTATTGGGGAAACGAAGTCTATAACTACTATCTGCGCACAAAATTGGAGTCTTGATCTAACTTATTTTACCAATCTAGAATTGAAATACGATCATTCTATGCTTACCCATCTATTACTAAGAAGTTTAAAAGAAACTAATCACAATGAGAAACTGCAATGAACTCCAGATCTAAACCATGACATTGAAAGCAAAGCTATTACACATGTAATCGTTGATAAGAATATGCGTTGCAAGAAAGAACTTACAGGACTACTGAAATTGTTTTACTGTACTACATAATACATTCTAAACTACTGCAGAAAACAATGAATCATTCAATGCTACCATTTATCATAGAACTGTTCATCAATGTAAAACGCATACTTGGAAAAATACCTGCAAATAGGAATCTCCTGACCTACGTGTTGGAGGGGCCCTCCCCAACCCATACTCAGGAGAGAATAAAAACTCAGAAACGCTTGCTGGAATTAATCATCAATGTTTCATTAATATGTAAAATCCATTTCAAAATAGAAGTCTGTACTTCAGTATCTTAATAGTGCAGAAAACGTTAAAAATAATGTCTTTCTCAAAAATAACAGCAGGGGCCTCTCGCTACCCAAGAGGTCCATATTTATACGATTTAACTCTAATCCTAACTGATTGTCAAAGTGCTGATTAATCTTGAAAGTGGGAGTGTGTTCTCTATAAATCAGGAAACAAGGCGCCGAGCTTGGTGATCCTTTGGTCTTCTACACGTCCATCCTTTAATAAACCTGAACCTGCTCAATGATGCTTGGTTTCCATATAATCAGTTTAATTGATACGCATTCTAACATACAAGATTAATCATAAAAACAATTTCATTAAATCATTAAAGTAAAACACTTTTCCCACAATTGAGTGCGTTTCGTTACCATTGCTTGAGCTAGACTGTGGAAAAAGGGTTATCAAATACCTGAATAATGGACCCATCATTCTATCCCCTACTTGAAGGATTCACCCATCCTTGGGTGACTTATTCCTTTCGTCAATGACCTCCCTGATATCCCATGCTGCCACCTTAGGTGCCCCTGCCTGTCTGAGATACCCGAAATTATGATCTTCCCTGGCCCATGCCTTCCTCTCCTTCTCTTCATTAATCTGTTCTTTGAGGACTGGGGAAAGAAAGAATGGGGGATTCAGTCTCATCCCAATCCACCTTAGTTGGCTTCTTACCAGGGATTCTTTGTAGAGTATGGTTTTGAAGAGAGCATCCTTAATCCTGAGGGGAGAGTGGAGTTCTCTTCATTTTAGATCATTTGCCACCTTGCTCCACCTTTCCCTGATGGACTCATTAACTTTCTTTTGTGTGCTGCGAAGTGTAATGTCGAAGTGACTCACCGTTTCCTGTTGTTTTGCGAGGAGAATGGGTATCAGTTCCTCGTCCTAAGTGAGGATCCTGTGATTATAAATTATTCCCTCAAGGTGAGTTGGCTCAGGTCTGATCATTAATGGAGTTTTCCATTTGGATGCCACATAGAGATGATAGTCCTGGGCTCGCTCAATTTAGTGGTTTATCCATGAACACAATGCCCTTAGCTGGAAATTGCCCACATATGGGTTTGGCGACCAGTTGGGCGAGCCAGAAACTACGAGATTGTGCAAGAAGAACTCACTCAATCGGTCTTTCTCCAGCTCTGTAGAGTTCAATGATGCATCAATAAATTCTTTAGGAGTGCTTACCTCTATAGGGAGATCTTTCTTCAACCTCTAGAGCTAGAATTCGCCCCATTTCTCTTGTAAATAAACTGCATAGACCGCCGACAGTGGTCTGAGGTCATGCATTCTCTCATATATGCTGATAGTAGTGGCAAAAACATCCTTAATTTTGATAATTTCCTGGTCTTTCCTTGCTAATTCGCTCTGTGCTTCTGCCAACTTTTCTTGCAGCGCTAAATTATTCTGTTCGGCCAGCCAGAGTTCTTCTACATGGTGCATCTTTAGGATTTGTGTCTTCTCGGCTGAGAATGGGGGAGGTGTGGCCTGGCTTCTTGGCCGAATTCTTAATGTTGCCAACTCATTTCTGAGCCTTTCTAATTATGCTCATGCTTCAGCGAGCTGGGAAACGACCTCGGGGTCTTCATTACGTTCTGGAGGGTTTTCCTGAATGTTAACTTGCTACTGTAAGCTCTACCTTTCTACTTTATCCATCTCTTCTTTCGTGTCCTGTTTTTCCTCTTCATTCCCTTTCTCTTCTTCATCCTCTTCTTCTTTTTCTTCTTCGTCCTCTTCATCCATATTGGGATCCTTTTGATCTATAAAAGGATCAATGTCATCATCAGACACATTGGTAATCAGGGGGATGGGTTCCCTTTCTTTCTCCTTGGAGACTCGGATTTTAGATACCTGTGTGAATCTCTTGCTGCTCCTCCTCGACCCCTGACTACTGGTAGGAATATCTAGGTATGATTTGGGGGAGTCCTCTTTGGAGTGTTTTATTTTGACCAAGGTGTCGGCCACATTGTCCAAGTCATTTTTTTCTTTTTGCCCCTGATACAGAGGTGGTCTTATTTTTCGATTCGGATGGCAAGGGCGTAGTCCTCATTCTCTAAACATTATCAGCAGACACCACGATGAACTCCTCCCAGGAGAGCTCTGGAATTTGAGCTTTTAGCTCCTCACCAACTATTAGTTTGATCAGCCCATGATGGGCCAAAGCATCGTCTTTTCCCTTACCCACCTTCCTGCTCATCTTTGCTAGGGATTGGAGCAGGAAAAATGGAATGCTAATATTGTTGTTTGATGAAATGTGACTTCTGTGCCTGAGAAGCTCTAAAATACGAAAATGGAAAATGGGAACATAGCTTAATCTTCCAGTGCATGTAATATACCTCAGGACAATTGCAGCCATTTCATCCCATGGTGCTGGCATGGAGGGTCTCTTGACTCCACTTTTATCTTCATCATAAGCTTCTCCACACTCAAAGAATGTTGCTTTTGTTGTGTGGTTTGCCTCCCGGTCGTTGCTGCTTCAATGCAAGCCCATTGGAAGACCAGTGTGTTTGGCTATCATGTCCTCATCCACGTTTATGCGTAACCCCTTCACCCGGGTGACGTACTATTCATCCATTATATGCTTGAAGTTTCTTGCGAACTCCTGGGATACCCCTGTATGGTATCCTCTTAGTCCAAGGATAAATGGCATCCAGGTTGAGATGCAAATGATCTACAAGATTCTCGGGCTTTGATAAATGGCACTGTGATCTTCCGGTTCACTCTTTTTAAAACCCTTCGTCATTTTTTGAATATTCTTTATAACCAGACAAACCAGGTCTTTTGAAATGCAGTTTTATACTTTTAACTTGGTCAAGCTCTACTTACAGGCTCAAGGAATACAATGGTGGCTGCTTCTCAAGAATTCCGGGTGGTTACTTATACGCAAAATCGTGAAATATGGTGCACCCTAATTCACTGCCTTTCTACACCTATTCTTTTCATCATACCTATACTTGCCACTTCTAATCCCCTATTTTTCATGATCGATCTCTGCCTTCTCATGATCGACCTCTGTACTTCATGTGGTGAAGGTTGCGATCATGATTTGCTGAGGGTGACGGGACTTTGGTAGCAATCATGAGTTATGAAGGTTATTCCACCATGCCACCGATTTGAAATGGAAGTTGTCCTCAGCTGACTAGAAACGACTGTATTGTGGGAAAGTGATTTACCGTAAAAATGAAATTAAATCGTTTTAGAGATTACCTTGGTATGTATGCGTACCTGCATTGCTGATCTGGTCCATTTTTCATGCACGGTGGATTCTGTAGTATATCTTGGCGGTGTCTATAGTTGATTTATGCATGTTAGTAGTTACGTGCGTAGGGTGCTTTTTCCATTTTGCGCGTTTTGAATTTGCTGAGTATGTGCTTTTGAAAATTGTGCCAGTTGTTGATATGACTCAGGCAATTGTGCTTTATATTTGGATGATTGCATGGTTGGATTTGATTGGCTCCCTTGAATAACTTGCAGGCTCTCTTGAATATGTTTGAAAAAGGTTGGCGTGGTGTGTCTTGAAGATTTCTGTAGTAGATGAAGACTGATTTCTGCATGTAGACGTGGCTGGCTCGCTTGAATTGATATCAGGCTCACTTGAATAAATGGCAGCCTCGCTTGATATATTTTACAGGCTCTCCTGAATTGATGGCAGCCTCGTTTGAATTATTGGCAGCCTCACTTGATATATTTTGTAGGCTCTCCTGAATTGATGGCAGCCTCGCTTGAATTATTGTGCAGGATCACTTGAATAGGTTGATGCCCTGTATTTCCTGTTATCCCTTTGTTCTTTTTTGTTTTGGTTTTTTTTTCTTTTTCTCTTTTTTTTGTTGTTTTTTTTTGTGTTTTTTTTTCATGAAATGTGTTGAAGCTTACTATTTTGGAGCATGCTCTATCAGCATCAATTGTTGTTGGTAGAGTACTTGTGTAAATTCTTCTTTGGACTTTGGTTGTTTGTAGAGTTTTAGGCGATGCCCATTCACGATCATGGGGAACTCATCATCATCAATTGTAATAATTCTTACAGCCCCATTGTCATAAATTTTCTGTATACTGTAAGGGCCAAGCCATCTAGTGGTTAGTTTCCTTTGAATGTGTGAAATATGGAGTCGTAGAGGAGTGCCCAATCACCCTCTTTGAATTTCTTATCCTTCAAATGTTGGTCATGCCATTTCTTTCTTTGTTGTTGGATGATTTTAGTATGTGTAAGTGCTTGTTGGCGGTGTTCATCCAGTTGATTTAGCTGCAGCATGTGTTCTTTTTTAATGTCTGATAGGTTCATATTTAGATCGGCCGCAATTCTTAATGTTTTTACCTCAAACTCGATTGGTAGCATGACCTTTTTCCCATAGACCAGCTCATAAGGTGTGAATCCTGTTGTTGTTTTCCATGTAGTATTGTAAGCCCAGACTGCTTCACTAAGTCTGTCAGCCCAATCTCTTTTGTGAAGTTGGACAGTTTTTGTCAAGATTCTCTCTAATTCCCTGTTGGTAACCTCAGCTTAACCATTTCCTTGAGGGTGGTAGGAGGATGATTGTCTGTGCTTTACATTGTTTCTTTTCATCAATTCTTCAATTAAATTTGATGTGAATTGTGGTCCTTGATCCGAAACTACTTCTCTTGGCACCCCAAATCTGTGAAAGATCTGCTCAGTAAAGAATTTGGCCATACTGGTTTCATTTGCAGTAGCCAGTGCTGCTACCTATGTCCATTTTGTAAGGTAATCAGTGCATACAAGGATGTAGCTCTTATGATTGGACTGTGGGTTGAATGGGCCAACAAAATCGAATCCCCACTTATCGAATGCCTCTAAAGAGATTTGTGGATGAAGTGGCATTTCTTGTTTTTGTGTTGGCTTTCCCATTCTCTGGCAATCGTCACAATGGGACACATACTCATAAGCATCTCTATGGAGTGTTGGCCAATAATACCCTGTTTGCAAGATCTTGTAGGCTGTCCTTTTTGCAGCGTAGTGTCCTCCACAGGGTTCATTATGGGTGGCATGCATTATGTCATGTACCGCATCTTCCCTAATGCACCTTCTAAGTACTTGATCTGGTCCCTGTTTAAAAAGCATTCCCTCTATCCATGTATATGTGGCACTTTGTCTTATTACTTTTGTCCTTTCTTTATAACTGTAATGTTCTGGAAACTTCCCGGATACCAAATAGTTTGCTATGTCAGCAAACCATGGACTTTTTATTGATATGGCAAAAAGGTGCTCATCAGGGAAGTTATCTTGGACCAATTCATTATCTGTCCCATGTGTTACTCTTGACAAAAAGTCTGCTACGACATTATGCTTTCCTGGTTTATCTATTATAGTGATGTCGAATTCTTGTAGAAGTAGCATCCATCGAATAATTCTTGCACTGGTATTAGTCTTGTTCATAAGATATCTGATCGTTGAGTGGTCAGTATGGATAAAACTTTGGTATCCTGTAATGTAATGCCTGAATTTGTTGATTGCATGTATGACTGCCAGAAATTCCTTCTCTGTGACTGTGTAGTTGAGTTCTGCCTCAGCCAAATTTTTTCTTATATAGTATATGGCATAGGGTTTCTTGTCTTGTTCTTTCCCAAGCACAGACCCGATTGCTTTATCTGATGCATCGGTGTGAATGTGAAATGGAATTTTCCAGTTTGGTCCTTGAAGTATCGGTGCTGTGATGGTTTTCTGTTTAAGACTTTCAAAGGCTGACATGCAGTTGCTCGTCCATATGAACTCATTGTCTTTTGTGAGAAGTGCAAACATGGGGGCAGTAATTCTGCTATAATTCTTAATAAACCTCCTGTAGTACCCTGTCTGTCCAAGGAAGCTTCTTACATCTCTTTGTTTGACAGGTGGGGGTAGTGTCTTGATTACTGATACTTTTTCTTGATCCACCTCTATACCTTTCTGTGATATATGATGTCCTAGAACAATTCCTTCTTCCATTAACATCCTGCATTTGTCATTGCTTAGGCACAAGCTCATCTCAATACATTTTTGTAATATTAATTCAAGATTTTCCAATGCCTGCTCAAAGCTCTGTCCATAAGGTGTGAAATCATCCAAGAATACTTCCATTTTGTTATTCAGAAAATTGGAGAAAATACTCAGTATGGCTCTTTGAAATGTTGCTGGGGCGTTACATAGACAAAAGGGTAGGACCCTATAGGCATAAGTTCCCCATGGGCATGTGAAGGTCATCTTATCTTGATCAGCTGGGTGTATTAAAATTTGGTTGTAACCACTGAAACCGTCTAGGAATGAAAAGTACTTGTTTCCAGATAATGTATCCAGCACCTGGTCTATAAATGGAAGTGGAAAATGATCCTTCTTTTTTGCTTTATTCAACTCCCTGTAGTCCACACAAATTCTCCATTTGCCTCCTTTTTTGGGCACTATGACTAGTGGTGAGACCCACTCACTATCAGATATTGGATAGATGAACACTGCATCTAATAAATTTTGTAATTCCACTTTGACTATGTCTTTTATTGTAGGGTTCAGCCTTCTTTGTGGTTGCCTGATGGGAGTAGAACCTTCTTTGATGTAAACGTAGTGTTTGCAGATATCAGGATGTATTCCTTTCATTTCTATATATGTCCAGGCAAATGCTTTACTTTGTTGTGTTAGTATCTTCATCAATTTCTCTTCTTGCTCTGGTTTTAAATTGGAATTTATGTTGACTGTCTTGCCAAGGTTAATTTCCATGACCTTTACCTTCTCAATCTATTCTGGCAGCACTTCTGTACATAAGTCATCCATGTTCTGTATTGAACTTTCACCTGTTTCTGTAGAAAAAAATTCTTGAATAACATGATTGTTAGGAGATATATTTTGTATAAATCTATCTATATGGCCATCTTCATCTATTGCCTTTCAAGATATTGCAGCATCAATTGTTAGGATAGGTAGGAGGTTTTGATTTGGTGTATTATGGTAATCATCAATCCAATTTTGATATTCTAACTCTGAGGATTTCATTGCTGGTGGGTAGATTGTTATCTTCTTCCTGGTATGTCCACTGGTGATTGTCATATTTCCTGATCGGCAACCTATGTAAGCGTCCGCAGTTGCTAACCAAGGTCTACCCAGGATAATTGGATAGCCACTAAGTTTGCTTTTGATTTCAATTATTATAAAATCATTTGGGTATTCCCAGGACTCGATATTGATCATAATGTCTTCTAGCATTCCTTCGAGCTTCACAATGGACGTGTCTGCGAGTTGGAGTACTGTTGTAGTTGGTCTTACCATTGATTGGAGTCCTAGGTATAACATGGTTTCTTTAGTCATGACATTGATCGCAGCTCCTAGATCGATTAAGCTTTTATTTATTTGCTTGTTATTTATGGTGACGCTTACTACAGGACTACCAGGATCAAGATATTTAGGATTTATTATGACACCTAGCATCAAATTGGCCAATTATCCCACTGCATTAATAGTTGGTGGGTCATGCTTCCTCCTTCCTGGCTTCTTTAGGCAATTCTCTCTAATGAATTTGTTGCAGATGGGCACATCCCTTATGGCTTGTAAGATTGGGATTTGGATGTTTAAGTGTTTGAATTCGTTTAAGATTATATTCTCTTCCTCTTCTTTTGTATTCCAGACAAGTTTTTCTGGAAATGGAGGGTTTCTAGTTCGTGTGAGTGGTATAATTTCTTCCTCAAGAGGTTCTGGTTCATCAGGATGCTGAACATAGGGTTCTGATGTGTGGTCCTGAGCTTCAAGTACAGGTTGTTGGATGTTGTGTGGGGGTGTATTCTGCAACATTTTTCCAGATCGTAGGTTCATTTCATTTATTTCTATGGTGTCTACAACATAAGTTAGGAATTATGTGATATCAGTGTTATAAGCCTGCTGCTGTTGTGGGGGCCTGTTATTATTAGGATTGGAATCGGTTGGGCTAGAATAGGTGGAGGTCTGGGGGGTGGTTGAGGTTGTGGAGGTGGCATAATGAGTGGTTTTTGTAATGGCACCCTCTAATTTGATGGATGGGGGTACTGTTTTGCATAATTTGCGGTGGATGGAAACGATGGGGGGTATTGAGGATAAGACTGTGGATAATATGGCTGTTGATAGGATGGTTGATATGCTTGCTTGTTTTGTTGCCATTGGTTTTGATTTGGCTTTGCTTGCCATGGAGTCGGTGCAGAGTTCCAATTTGGATGTCCTTGATTATAGTAAGTTTGATTGCTCTACTGATATGGCCTAACAAAATTATTGCTCCTCTGATTTATAAAACAGAGCTGTTCTATAGTTCCTTCAGCTGTTGGGTCTTGAATGGCTCCCTTACATGAGGGTAAGAGGGGATATTTATCAGTGGCATGGTCATCGGTGAAAAGTCCACATACTTCTATTTTGTTCAAGGTGCATTGCCCCTTCTCATGCTTCTTCCTACAATGAGGACAAAATACTGCCAAGGCTTGGTTAATTTCATCCTGTTTCTTTTTTATTTGAAGAGCATCAAGTTGCATGGCTAGGGATTGCAGTATGTCAGTTTTCATGTCATCCAGCAGGTTTCCTAAATCAGATTTTGTAAGTGAGGATGATGATCCACTGATGGTTGTATGTGTATCCCTCGTCCCATTCTTAGTTTTCCTAGATCTTGAGTAGTTTTTGAAGATTTGCAGGATCTAGTCAAAAGATTTTTGGAATATGTCTCCATCTCCAAGGATATTTAAGACTTCAAAATTCTCCTCTTTTACACCTCTGAGAAGGACAAGCTTTAGTGATTCAGGATTCAATGTGCAATGGTTGGCTCGTTTGTAGCTGAGTTGAAATATTTGGGAATAATCCTCTAATGACTCCCTATCTCCTTGTTGCATCCTAAAGATTTCATCCCTAGTATCTTTGGCCTTGCAGTAGTCTCTATATTTTTCTAAGAATGACTGTTTCATTTGATCCCAGCTAAAGATACTATTTCCTTCAAGGCTCATGAACCACCGAAGTGATAGGTCTTTCAGTGTGGAAGGAAAAAGCCTAAGATTTTGTGCATCAGTAGTGTAATCAAATGATCTGCAAACTACCTCAAATTCAAACAGGAATGTGTCAGGATCTTCTGAAGTCAACCCATGAAAGTTTGGCAGATTATTAGGATTGATGTTCTTCATTCTAGCATCTCCGAGAGGTACGCTAATGGGAAAAGTGAAAAGCTCCCTAGGTTCTTCCTCTTCATTTGCCATTGAGGTGTTTGAGCTGGAACTGGTAGTGAAGTTGCTTATGTTTGGATCGTATGTGGAGTCAGTCTCGTTTTTAGAGTGTAGAAATTCAAACTGAGAATGGTTAGAACTGTTATTACCTTTGTTGCTCATGGAATGCTTGGGCAGAAAGCGGCCAAACCTATCCCTTTGCCGACGAGGCATTCATTGGTAGAAGATATTTATGTTTTTGTTTTATGTAATTTTTGTTTTCTTTTTTTGGTTCTTAGGTGATGTCTCCTAAAATATTTAGCACCTCCCCGACAACGGTGCCAAAAAGTGGTGAGCTCCTAATGTGGATGCCTAATGAGGGCAGCTATACCAAGAGCCTACTTTAAATGTCAACCCGGGGAACGTACAAACTTGAGAGATGCATGCACTATCTATGCTCTTTATAGGATAATCTCTTGTCACAATTAAAGGGCGGTATCGATGTTCTAAAGATTGTCTACTAAATGTGAAAACTGATTATGCTATGGAATTGAATACTAGAAAGAAATAAATCTAATTAAAAGAATTAAAGTGCTAAAAGCAGTAAATATGTTCTAAGAAGTAAAACAGTAAATCTATTTGAAATAATTGAAATGCTGAAATGATTGAATCCTGATCTATTCTAAGAAATGAAGATACAAAGACAGTAAATCTATTTGAAATAATTAAATTGCTGAAATAACTAAATGTTGAGAATGAAAATACCATAACAGAGTTATTCTACTATTGGGGAAACAAAGTCTATAACTACTATCTACGCACAAAATTGGAGTCTTGATCTAACTTATTTTACCAATCTAGAATTGAAATACGATCATTCTATGCTTACCCATCTATTACTAAGAAGTTTAAAAGAAACTAATCACGATGAGAAACTGCAGTGAACTCCAGATCTAAACCATGACATTGAAAGCAAAGCTATTACACATGTAATCGTTGATAAGAATATGCGTTACAAGAAAGAACCTACAGGACTACTGAAATCATTTTACTGTACTAAGGAATGCATTCTAAACTACTGCAAAAAACAATGAATCATTCAATGCTACCATTTATCATAGAACTGTTCATCAATGTAAAACGCATACTTGGAAAAATACCTGCAAATAGGAATCTCCTGACCTACGTGTTGGAGGGGCCCTCCCCAACCCGTACTCAGGAGAGAATAAAAACTCAGAAACGCTTGCTGGAATTAATCATCAATGTTTCATTAATATGTAAAATCCATGTCAAAATAGAAGTCTGTACTTTAGTATCTTAATAGTGCAGAAAACGTTAAAAATACTGTCTTTCTCAAAAATAACAGCAGGGGCCTCTCGCTACCCGAGAGGTCCATATTTATACGATTTAACTCTAATCCTAACTGATTGTCAAAGTGCCGATTAATCTTGAAATTGGGAGTGTGTCCTCTATAAATCAGGAAACAGGGCGCCGAGCTTGGTGATCCTTTAGTCTTCTACACGTCCATCCTTTAATAAACCTGAACCTACTCAATCACACTTGGTTTCCATATAATTAGTTTAATTGATACGCATTCTAACATACAAGATTAATCATAAAAAAAATTTCATTAAATCATTAAAGTAAAACACTTTTCCCACAATTGAGTGCGTTTCGTTACCATTGCTTGAGCTAGACTATGGAAAAAGGGTTATCAAATACCTGAATAATGGACCCATCAAAGTCGACAACAAAGCATCGCGGGCTGTTGAGGTTTGGGTCGACAGTATACTGGAAGGCTATATCACTGAGTTTGCAGTTGATACGACAAAGTCTTATAGTGAAGCAGAAAGGGAATTCTTCAACGGACCAAGAGGTAGGTTTTTGTTGTCCATTAAGATGCTCATTTGCGAAAAGGGCATACTGAAGATGCACCTAGACCAGTAGAAACCTGGTGGGCGGAGGCTGTGGATACCGCGATAGCAGGGGGTGGTACATGGAATGATACGGGGTAGATGGGTGCAAGTTATGACGATACTGTGAAGGAAGCCAAGGAAAAGAGTGGTCTTACAAGGGGAGGAGCAAGGTTTCGATAGGAAAAGAGGCAGAGGACAGGAGAAGGTCCTGCTGCGATCGAAACGCAAAGCTATGAAGGAAGACCACATGGGACAAAGCAAACTCACAGTGCCAACAAGGATGACCAGGCTACTCCCAGGTTAGAGGCAGGACCAAACCCCAACAGCAATGTTCCCACACCTCCGCTCACTATCTCTCATCCAGGAAGAAATACAACTTTGACACCAGCATGTTCATTGTGTCAAAAGAGCTTGATTGCTAGTATCTCAGCGACTGTAGGGAGGAAGCCCAGGATGGCGGGCGAAGATGCAAAGTTGCCGCTGTTCCATGGAAATGGAACAGATAGTCCCAAACAATATTGGTTCTTATGTGAAGCAATATGGATTGTTAAGCAAATTACTGATGATGATGCCAAGAAAGGACAATTGGCGACAACTCTTCGAGGTCGTGCATTGGACTGGTTTATGAAGTTTGTTCAAGTTCCCACAGGCACCCCAGAGAAGACGCTAGAAGAAGTCAGAAAAGGATTGATTGCAGAGTCCAGAAAACCCAAGTCCGAAGCACAATATATTACAGAACTAAAAGAGATTAAGCATTATCCCAATGAAACTGTGTGGGATTTTAACCAACGGTTCAAAACACTGATGGCAAGGGTCAACTTTTACATGAGCGATGTCCAGCACAAATAATGGTTCATCACTGCATTGCTACCTCACATTTGACTACCGCTGATGCAACAAAACATTACAACGCCAAGTGAGGCCCTGGAGATTGCAATGCGTTTAGAAGCTTTGCCGATTGGTGAGAACACAGTGGGCATGTCGCAGATTCAGACACAGCTGGCCAACTTGAAAATACAGTTGCAAGACCTTAAGAAGGGTAAGTAACATCATGAAGAGGCTTGGTGTACGCGATGTCGTGCAGAAGGGCATACTAAGGATAGCTACCCAGACTTCCGCAGCTATCTGGTATTCAAAGCGCTGCACCCATTTAGCAGTGGGTGTATGCCGTGGTGCCGCATCTGTCAGGTATATGGGCATCGACATGAGGAGTGCCAATACATGTAGAAGATCGTCACAAAGCCGATGAATCTGTATTGTACATTCTGCAAATCTGTGGGACATGAAGATAAGGATTGTCGCGCATATGGCTTACTTCAGGAAAGAATGTACGATGCATTCTATGTGAAGGACGATCAGCGTGTTGTACAACAACCGCAACCGCGGCCACAGGTAGCCCAGCTGCTACCTCAACTGCAGATGTAGTTTGTACCACAACCGCAACCACAACAGTTTATGCCACAATATACTCAGATGTCGATGGCTCCATAGCAGCCACAGTACGTTCATCCAGCACCCTGCGTTCAGCCAGGATAGTGTGTGCAGCTACAACCGAATCCCATGCAGCAGCAGTTTCCTCAACCGCAATATCAACAATAAGGGGGATTCCGTGGAGGATTCCATGGAGGACGCGGTGGAGGCTTTGGTCGAGGACGAGGTCGCGGACATGTTCAATGTTATAATTGCGAAGGGTTGGGACACTACCAAAGGGATTGCCCTCATTGCAGACATAGTGTACATTTTGTTTTGTTAATGATCACATTGTTGAAAACTATCTACAGTTGATTGCGCAGTGGCAGGCATGAAATATACCGCAGTTATCGAATCAGAACCAGTTTCCAAATCAAAATCAGTTGCAGAACCAGAAGTAGCATCTGAATCAGAATGCCATCCAGAATGTGAATCAACCTGCAAACCCGCTGCCTAACCAGAATCAGGGACCAACTGTTACGACAATTTCAGCAGAGCTGAGGACACAAGATGTTGTTGTTGTTTTTATCACTCATGGAGGTGCGACAACAAGCGAAGATGGTTCGCATCCTCTGATTCGGCTGGCTGGGAAGATGAAGGCGCAGTTTGACATCGATGTTGAGCGCGACGCATTCTTTCAAGCGCATAATGTGATGGAAAAAGATCACGGTAAGTCATTTGTTTATGACATGCCCCTGGCTTTTGACTCAACGTCAGAAGCAAGACCATCGCGTCAGCATGGTACTCTGCAAAACTTCTTTGAATGTTGTTTATCGCTGGCACGCGATCCTGATGCACTTGCTGAGATCGAGAGTTTGTTGTATTGCCCGAATAAGGGATGGAGGGAATCCGCGGTGAATTCTTTAGAAAGGAAGAAGATGGGAAAAGAAATGCGCATGAATGTCCAGATTGGGGACTATGAGGTCGATTCAATTATTCTGGATCTAGGCTCTGATGTTAACATATTGACAAACCAAGCATGGAAAAAGATGGGGAGTCCAACGCTGAGCTGGTCTCCTGTAAAAATGGGATTGGATAATCAGGCGAAGGTGACACCAATTGGGAGAGTTTTGTGCCTTATTGTGGACATTGAAGGGATGAAGACATATGCGTATTTTGTTGTCATTAAGGTTGTTGAAAGTGGAAGCTCCTATCCCGCGTTGCTGGGGATTGGATGGGCTAATGCAGCAGTCATTAATTTTAAGAAGCGGATGATGACCTTTGAAAATCAGGATCTCCGTGCCATTGATCTATTGGATCCGGTTGAAGGGCGACGATATGTTGAACCTGTCAAGGATGAAGTTGGAAGAGGATGGGATCATGCATATAACATTTCAGAAGATTACATCCATCCAACTGCTGGTGGAGAACTTGGTTGGCGCAGTTCCAGCTCTGTGTCTTCCGACTCAGATGATGCTTTAGAGACTTGGAAGAATCACCTGCATGAGGTATTGTTCCGAAAGTGTGGGTTGATAACACAGTCGTTGCGGCGTGTTTCGACGGAAACTGTTGAGTTGCCGGTATATGAAGGACTACCTGGATTGTCTGAGTTTCTAGTTGCATTTGAAGCAAAGGTGTCATAACCACAACAGTTGCTAGAATTAGAGGAGGTGTTGAAGGCTACTCCAGCACGGTGGTGGGAGACCCATAAGAATTCAATTATTGGTTGGTCGCAGTGTCGACGATTGATGACGGTTCGCTTTGGCGACACAGAAATATACCACACCGGAAGGTATGATGGGAAGAATGACCCTGGCAATCATCTGATGGAATGTCAGACTTTGTGGTCCTCCCGACCAAGGGATGAATGGGTCCATGCTTTTATCCATACTTTGGATGAAATGTCGCGATCATGGTATGCCACAGCTGAATTGCGAGGGGAGATTACCACTTGGTTAGAGTTGACAGTTTGTTTTACTTACACCTTCAACTTCGCGGATGCCAACCCAGATGTCCATAATGCTTTGTAGCTCATCTGCAATGTTGTTCTAAAGGTAGTTCCAGTAGCATATCCTATGGATCCGCACACGCATTGTAATATGCAATCGATGATGGAATGTTATAATATCATTGGAGGACCGGAAGATGGGGATGACCCGCGGAATGTCAATATTCCGGAATCAAAAGGAAGTCATGATGTTGTAACTCCTGATGCATCGGCAGATCCGATCAATCAGCTGCTGAAGCTCAAAAAATTCAACATTGGGATGGAGGAGAACCCAAATTTTGTGAATATCGGGGACTATTGGGATGAAGAGATGATGGCGAAGGTCACAGACCTGTTGCATGAGTTCCAAGATTTGTTGCCTACAAAGTTTTTTGAGATGAAGGGAATCTTGGGGGATCTAGGGGAGATGAAGATTCCATTAAAACCAGATGCAAAACCAATTAGACAGCGACCCTATTGTCTGAATCTGTGGCATAAGGAATGGGTCAAAGTTGAACTTGATCGCATGCTGGATGTTGGCATCATTGAACCAGTTGAAGAATCAGAATGGATTAGTCCAATGGTGGTACAAGACAAGAAGACAGGTGAGGTCCGGATTTGTGTCGACTGGAGAAAGCTGAATGACGCATGCATGCATGATCCGTTCCTGACACCTTTCACTAATGAAATACTGGAGGGCGTGTGCGTCCAAGAGATGTATTCCTTCACGGATGGTTTCTCTGGGTATCATCAGATCAGGATTGCGAAAGAAGGCCGCCACAAGACAACATTTGTGACTGAGTGGGGTTGTTTCCAGTACACGGTGATGTCGTTTGGGCTGAAGAACGCACCTGCGATATTCTCCCGGGTTATTGTTGGTGCCTTCATGGATATTATTCAGAAGTTTCTACAAGTTTACATGGAAGACTGGACATTTTATGGCTTGATCAACGATCATCTGGAAAATCTACGACTCATGTTGGAGCGTTGTCGGCAGCATCAGATATCGCTAAACTTGAAGAAGTGCATTTTCTGTGCACCATTTGGAATATTGTTGGGTCACATTGTCTACAAGCAGGGATTGTTGGTCGACCCAGCAAAGATTGCTCTCATTCTGAGCTTAACACCACCTACCACAGTCAAGCAGTTGAGAGCGACGTTGGGGCACACTGGATACTGTCGCAAGTTTATCCGAGGTTATGCGACGATCACGATCCCTATGGAGAATTTGTTAAAGAAGGACGCGGTATTTTTGTGGAGTTCTGAATGTCAAGTCACTTTCGAGACACTGAAGGCTAGGATGGCTTCTACACCGATATTGGTATTTCCAGACTGGAGCAAGGAATTCCATGTTCATGTAGATGCATCATCGATTGCGCTGGGAGTAGTGCTCGCACAACTAGGGGAAGGAGATCTGGATCACCCAATTGCTTTTGCAAGTCGGAAGTTGTCATCTGCAGAGAGGAATTATACCACTATAGAGAGGGAAGGCTTGGCAACGGTATATGCGTTGCAAAAGTTTCGGCATTACTTATTGGGAGGTCACTTCAAGATGTTCACCAACCATTCTGCTTTGAAGTACCTGGTCAATAAGCCTGTGTTGGGGGGGAAGATATGTCGCTAGTTACTTCTTTTTTAGGAATTTGATTTTGAGGTGATCGTGAAGCCAGGCCGATTGAATGCGGGGCTAGATCATTTTTCACGGATTGAGACAGGGGAGGAACCAACTAACATTGAAGATGGGTTTCCAGATGCGCAACTATTCAGGGTTGAAGTAGCTGATGAATACTATGAAGAAATCATTCAGTTTCTGGCAACAGGAACCACACCAGAGGGGCTCACCACCAGTCAGAAGAAGCAGCTGGTGGTCAAGGCTGCAGATTTCTAGTTGATTGCAAGGAAATTGTACAAACTGGGATCATACGAGATCTTGAGGCGATGTTTCCTACCTCATGAGCAAGGGCAGATATTGTCAGAAGCACATGCAGGAGTGGCTGGTGGGCGCTATGGTGGTCGTGCAACTGCCAGGAAGGTGCTTCACGTAGGGCTTTGGTGGCCCACTCTTCACAATGATGCGACAGATTATGCGCGAACTTGCGATGTTTGTCAACGGACTGGAAAACCCTTCAGGAGGGATGAGATGCCGCTAATACCTCAAGTAACACTGCAGACATTTGATAAATGGGCAGTGGATTTTGTGGGACCTATCAACCCACCTGGGAAGCGCACGGGTGCACGATACATAATCACAGCGACAGATTATTTGACAAGATGGGCGGAGGTTGCACCAGTTGTAGATTACACCGCTCCAATAGTAGCACGTTTCTTGTCCGACAATATTATCACTCGGTTCGGATGCCCGAAGGTTTTGATGAGTGATCAGGGCAGTCGCTTCATCAATTGCATAGTCAGCGCATTAACAGCAGATCTTCAGATACAACATAAGAAGATTACGTTTATCATCCGCAGGAAAATGGCACGGTGGAGGCATTCAACAAGGTGTTGGAGCATGCGCTTATTAAGGTTTGTAACGCGAACTGTGATGACTGGAATTTGAAGATTCTAGCAGTCTTGCGGGCATACGCACCACTTGTAAAAGGTTGCCGAGACAGACACCCTTCAAATTGGTGTATGGGAAAGAGGCAGTTATGCCTATGGAGTACATTGTTCCGAGTCTGCGCATAGTGGTAGCAATGGGCATGAATGATGAGGCAACGTTGGCAGAGCGATTGGAGTAGCTGGTACAACTTGAGGAAGACCGCTTTAACACTGGTTTTCACTAGTGCGTGGAAAAGGATCGGCAAAAATATTGGCATGATCACCATATAAAAAATAAACAGTTTCAGCAAGGTGAATTGGTGTTGTTGTATGACAACAAGTTCATGAAGCATCCAGGGAAGTTACAGATGCATTGGCTTGGTCCATATCGCATCAGTGGCATAACTTCAGGAGGTGCAGTACAGTTGTAGCAGTTAGATGGAGCGATGCTCCCAAAGATGGTGAATGGTAGTAGGTTGAAGCCCTATAGGACGGGCTTGGAGCAGCGCGATGCCTAAACACATTGTGGAAAAAAAGAGAGAGAGAAGGTGCAGGATGCTCGGTGGCAGGATGGCGCACCAGCAGGCACAGAATGCGCAAGCAGGAGTGCTTGTATCACAATTTGGGGTCTGTGCCGCGACAACTGCAGGATCGCGACGCGGTCCAATCAGCAATAAAGGCAAGGAATTAAAGGCAGTTAATTAGCAGCGCTTGTTGAAATTATCGGCATTAATGACGGATCCGACCATTGGATTGACCGAATCGACAACGGATTTGGGTAATTAAGGCATGATTTGGTCATGATGCATGGGTTGATTTGGTAATGATGATTAAGGAACCGATTCGGCACTATAAGAATAAGATGACCCTGGTATGACAACAAGTCATGAAGCATCCAGGGAAGTTACATATGCATTGGCTCGGTCCATATCGCATCAGTGGCATAACTTCAGGAGGCGCAGTACAGTTGTAGCAGTTAGATGGAGCGATGCTCCCAAAGATGGTGAATGTTAGTAGGTTGAAGCCTTATAGGATGGGCTCGGAGCAGCGCGATGCCTAAACACATTGTGGAAAAAAAAGAGAGAGAAGGTGCAGGATGCTCGGTGGCAAGATGGCGCACCAGCAGGCACAGAATGCGCAAGTAGGAGTGCTTGTATCACAGTTTGGGGTCTATGCCGCGACAGCTACAGGATCGCGACGCAGTCCAATCAGTAATAAAGGCATGGAATTAAAGGCAGTTAATTAGTAGCGCTTGTTGAAATTATCGGCATTAATGACGAATCCAGCCATTGGATTGACCGAATCGATAGCGGATTTGGGTAATTAAGGCATGATTTGGTCATGATGCGTGGGTTGATTTGGTAATGATGATTAAGGAACCGATTCGGCACTATAAGAACAAGCTGACCCTGGTCGGAAGGGATCATTGTGCAGAGCGAGAAGGATAGTTCAGTATTGCATTATTGAGTCAAGTTGTCGAGTTAGGCATAGCGTGTTCACTAGCAGTGAGTTGTGCACGTTGCTCAACGTCAGAGGGTGAGGAACTGTTGAGATAAGAGGGGCCCTGGTGCGGCATGCCGAGTGAACTAGTGGTCGAAGTTTTCAGTGGTGCAGAGTCCCCAACCCGGCCAGTGAGCATCTAAGAAGAAGTCACCAACATGTCAATTGGTTCGTTGTTCATAATCAAGAAGCGGAGGGGGGGGGCAGCAGTCCAAGTACCTGTAGAGAAAACGGCAACTAAGGTCATCCACATCTGTTCTGGAGGAGATTCCACCGGAGGTGGGACAGTTGAGCCACGCAATTGGAGATTCGACTGCTTGGGAAGGGATATCTGTTGCGGATATCCATGGGTATGTTCCCCCATGTCAGCTTGGTATACTGACCCAAAATCCTACTAAAAACCAAAAATACCCAGTGCGGATGCCAGTGCTACCAGCAGGAATGGAGTGCTCTGCAGATATTGTGTTGGCATTGATGCACATGAGATATGACGACCACGACATGGTGGCATACAAGGAAATTACGGTGGACCACTATGTGTCGGGGATGCAAATTGGCGGCAAATTGATTCCGCAAGATTGGGTGAGTGGGTTGGCCAGTGCAAGATTGCTCAGACTCATCAACATGCCACACTTTGGGCAATTGAATGAGTTCAATGCTTGTGTAAAGCAGTTGCTGACCTACTTCCACGGCAGTACATTATGGCTAGACGGGTCAATTACAGACACTATTGATTTAATTATTGAGATCACTGGATTACCGATGTATGGGCCAGACCCTTCACAATACTTCAAAGAGATGGAGAATGATAAAAAGTTGGCAGCGTGGTTGGTACAGCGGTCGTGCCTACCGCACTGATAGTATTAATGATAGGGTGGTCTTCACTGGAACAAAGATACTATGTTGCAAAGTGGTCCGGAAGAATCGACCCAACCAGTGTAATTCAGGGGTCGTGGCATGTGCAGAGCAATGCGTGGAAGGCGTACAGAAGAACTGGTCACTCTTCTTGTTGAACCAGTTGGCAGAGGATGCAGTGGCTATCCAAGATGGGAAGGGAGCATTCACGTACAGCTGGCTCCTGATTTTGATCGCGCTTGTCGCATGGAGGGATCCAGACACCTACCAAGGGATGGAAGTCGATGTCGCAAAATACGGTAAGGGGGCGCGCTATCAGAATCTGTGGTGAGTGCGAGAACCCGAGCACCTTAAGGAATGCACCATGCAGTTTTGGGTCTATTGGGAGACATTACAAGCAGCAGCGATGACAATGCCTCACTTATCTGAAGAAGTCGTGACAAAATACAAACATATTGCTCACTTTACGATTGGGCCTCATGCTATTCATGTGCAAGCATGGAGTGACCCCGTGAAGCAATAGTTGTTGACACACTACAAATTGTTCGATGAGGAGCTGGACGGCATCGTCAATGATTGGCCTGTCGAATGGCGGGAACCAGTTAGTATGGCAGAGATCACAGCAGGACCACCAGCGGCGGGCCTAGTTGATCCACCGCTTGTGCAGGACCAGCAGAGTCGCCATAACTCAGATAAGGAATCAACGCAGATGCCCGCGTATGATGAGATAGACCGCGAGCTTGAGGAGGGAAGAACGAAGGCGTGCTATGAGTATGGTATGATCAGTGGGGAATCCCCAGCGATGAAGGTGTAGTTGGGATGACTTATAGCAGTTGTAACCAATGCAACAAATGTGGCAGCTCGAGCAATGATGAGACAGGCAGAAGCGGGTTTTAAGGAGGTAAATGCTCGCCTTGATTCATTAGCTAATATTGTTTCAAAGAAGGAACTGGAGGAGGCACCTGTGCAAGTAGTTAGCGCACTCAGCACTACGCCACAGGTTCGGAATGTGCAAATTCCCCCAACTGTGGTTGCGACTGACGATGAGGATCTCCAGGCTTTGCTGCAACATCTACACGGCTTATCCCTCAACATCAGCGTGCTGTCTTCATAGATGTCGGTGCAGATATAGGGGGTTTCCAGCCAGGAAATGGCAGACCGAGAGCAGGATGTTGGCGGTCAAGTCTTGCGATCGTAGGAAAGCAAAGCAACGGCTCGAAAAGAGGTAGAAGAGTTGATGGCGAAGGTGCTAGCTGCAAGAGAGGTGGTAGATGAACTAGAAGACAAGCTAGAACATATGATTGCTAAGAAAGATCAGGTGATAGAGGAGTTGAAGAAAGAACAGGATCACTTAATAGTGGAAAAAGCCAACCTACAGGATGGCAGTGTGCAGTTGGAGGCGGCAGTCTCTGAAGCATGTGAGCATGTACTGGAGCCCACTGCGCAGTTGGATCCGGTTGAAAGAGAGGAGTGACTTGGGGTTGTCATCGCCCAATTACAGCATGACAATGTAGATTTAATATCTCTCATAAACCCTGGCCCACCACAAGAGTAGGTAGATGAACGGAAACGCACCATCGAAGAGCTAGCAACACAGATGGGCGAGCTGGAACAAGCAGCGACAAATATCACTGCAAAGACTGTGTATTTTTTGGGTAGCATCGTTTAGGACAAGCAGTTAGAACAGATGACCAAGCAAAGGCAAGAAGCAGAAGGGAAGCTAGCAACACTAAAGGTGTCGCTGAGAATGCTGCCACCAGTTGCTCAGGTCACCAAATCGGTCGAACTGAAAGAATTGCAGCAGCGCATTGCAAAGGCAAAAGAGCATCATAAGTAGCAGAGCACCCATCCGGACGAGTTCCAAGAGGTTGGAGCATAGTTTTTTGCTCAAGGCAAGTTCTGCACTATAGCCGGTGTAGGAGGGTCACTGGTAGGTTGCTGAGAAGATGGGTGAGCATCCATCCGCGCAAGATGTGATAGCGAGTCAAGCGGTGGCTGCGGAAGGGAAGGAGCTGATCAAGGAGGTCGATCAGCAGTACGAGGACTTCAGGCTAAAGACCACTGAGTACACCATGTCCAGTTGACGTGGCTCGAGGGCGAGCCACAAGATTGTGTTGGGGGCCTATTGGCAGACGGTTTGGATGAGCCAGCATCGCGGATGTTTCCCAAGGCCAAAGGTACCGAGAAGGGAGGAAAGCAGTGCGCAAGCTGAGTATTTTATGTATTGTTGGGTCATTTGGACCACATTATGTGGGTTTTGGGTCTTTTGGACCACGTTATGTGGGTTTTGGGTCATCTTTTTATAGAGTTTGTTAAGAAGTAGTTAGGTGGTTGCCTAAGTGGACCACAAATGTAAAGGCGCAAGCCTATAAATAGACATAGCATTGTAAGTGCTGATATACCGATGGAGAGATACATGAGCTGATGAAGGATTATCTTGTTGTATCTGGGTTTTTGCGGAGATAAATATGTTGCAACAGAGTTTTGAGCAAAATCATTGTGTCTTTTATGTTTCTATGTGGTAAATGCATTATGCGATATGAATTTGTGAATGATGTGATGTTTCCTTGCTGAAATTAATGCTTTACTGTTATATTTGTTGCGCTTTTGTAGTTATGTTAATGATAAGATCTGTTGAATGATGTTGCAATTATGCCTAATGCCTGAGTTGAATGGTTAGATCTATTTCTGAATGTCGCAATAAGTTGATTAGTCGATGCACAAAATCCTCCTTCATTCAGCGGAAACGTGGTTCTGTCAACTCTCCCTTGAACATCTCGGGTGAGACCTCATCTGCTCTGCAAGTGTTGCTAGACAAGGTAAGACCTGTCCGGGCCGGTGCTCAGGGAGATCGTGGTGGTTTGGGTGTCGACAACGTGAGGAACCCCTGTCGACTAGGTTTTTGTCAACAATACCAAATGTGAATCCATCACTCCACTGGGGTGAAATTTACCAAATATTCAAACAAGAACACTTCTTAGCAATCCCACCTAACAATGATGACAACCAAGGAGTTTACACAATATCAAAAAGCAGGTCTCCACAAAGTATTGATTAGACTTGTTCTCTTGACATGCACTAAAGTCATTTCTTGGATCCTTCCTAGAGTTGATGTAGACAACAGGTTGATTGTGGATTCAAAAGATAAATCCATTGCCTCTTTCCAACCATTTCTTTGGAGGCCTAATATAAATTCCTACCCTATTTATGTGTTTGAAAAATGAGTGGATCATTGAAATGGACCTTGATTTTCATTCCTTCCAAAGGAAGTGGTGGGTAAGAGTAAAAAGGTTTAGGCCAAGGGAGACATGCTTATACCCTTTAGGATTCCTAAGACTTCCTAACATGATGGAAACCACAATACTTGCCAATCCCTATGAGGAGACAGATGAAACACATTTTAGGGAGTTATGGGTTCCAAACTGCAACAAGTGACTTCATTTGGTACTATTTTCAATTGGGGTGTTATTCTCTCTGTTAACATCAAGCAAGTTGTTATAAATGCAAGAGATGCAACTTCAGGGAAAGATTATAAGTTTTATATGTCAACTTATATTTTGGATGTTGTATGTGCAAGTAACACCTTTCTACGGATGGGATGGCAATGGCTCCCGAAGGACCCTCCAATCCACGTATACTGTAAGATATTGTGGGAGTACAAATACACAAGCTATTATGTCAAGATATGCCAGGAATTTTTTATGTCATTATATACCATCATCCGTGGGGAACCAACCAAGTGCATGTTTAATAGAGCTCTAGATACCTTAGCTACATTAGGAACATTAGGATATTGGTATGTCACCCAAAAGGGGAGTTACTTACAAATCTATGGTGGCACCAAGCCTCCCCATCTTCTCCCTTATTTCGTTAATGAGAAGGTAACCTTGTAAGAAGTGGCATATCATTTTTTTATGAATGGTATTGGTGAAATATTGACAAATGAAAATAAAGTTGTTTGGCCCCCTTGCCTTTGATTGTTGGATGATATTTCTTGAAAGACATCAAAGAGGCCAAAGAGTAGACCTAGGCCATTAGTGTGTTTCAATTTGGAAACGAAGCTTTCAGAAGGAATGATGCCAAGAACATAGTATAACAATATTGTCTTGGCTACAAGTTTACTTGGGAATATGCAAATGAATTTTAGGAAAACAAATAAATGTATAAGAGAGTCGATTCCCTTGATGAGATCTCAGGGCGATTGGGAAAAAAGAAGAAGAAATATGTAGCCCATAAATGACCTCAAGAAGGCACAAGCGAGCAACAACAAGAATAGGCCTCTAGGAAATCTATAGAGGAGAAAAGGAAGAAGGAAGAAGAACTTAAGGAATTTGAAGATAAAATATTACAAGAAGCTGAGGAGAAAAGAAGAGAAGTTGAAGAACAAAGAAAAAAGGAAGAGAAAGAAGAAGTCAGAATCAAAGCACAAATAAAAGAAATGAGTCGGGATGAGCTAGATACACAAGCAATTCTGGAAGAAGGCTCCTCTTCCATGACTCCCATGTCAACTTCAATAACAGGGGGACACTTCCGTCTCATGGAGCTTGGTCTGGGACTTTTCACTCCTTGAAAAGAAGATGGTTTTGCTTCCCTAGACTCCTTTGTTTATGACAAGAAGAAAAAGCAAATTGTTCAACGAATACAAAAAAGGCTCAAGCTTGTTAGGAGACCCCCATTAGTATTCACAACTAAGACTCCCTTGTTTACTAATATAAATCAAGATCTTATGGATACAACTTCAGAAAATATGTTCCTCTCCCTTGGAAACCAAGAAAATTTGCAGGAGATGGCCAATAAAATATAATCTTACAAACAAAGGATAAAGGATTTCAAAGAGGAAATCGCTGAGATGAGGCAAGAAAACAAGAGCCTGGTAGAGTTTAAACCCTGTGTGTTCTCAATGCAGGAAGAACTTCCAGAATCTCATGATCAAATGTATAGCTATTTACATGAATTGCAAGGACAACATGCTCAGTTAGGTGAAATATTTGAACATACCAAAGAACATGAATGCACCCTAGAATGCGTAAGGCTCAGTTTGAATGAACTTGCAGAGTGGCATGGAAGTTCAACACAAACATCAGATGATCCACCAAGGATGAAACCATTATAAATTCACCATAACCATGCCTCCATCACTCAAAGTAAACTATAAAGAACATCATTACAACAAATCATATCCAATTCCCTTAACAAATGCCAAAATTTGTACCAAGCAGACACTAGCATTACATGGAGATGTCACTTGCCTCCTCTCTGCAGCATGGATCAACCTCAACCTATTGAGGATGGGAAGAATGAGATCTGAGAAGTCATTAAATTGAGACATGTTATAGTGGGAGTGTTGATTGAAGTGACTAAAGCACCGCTCATGGAGTATGTATCAGCTCCAACGAGGGACATTAATTTTCTCATGACCTCCACTATGTCCCTTAAGAAGGGACTTGGCATTATTGTTGATGAGGTAGCCGACTATGTTGTCACCTTCGAAGCTCTAAGACACCTGAGGCTCAACTCCATATCAAAACAGTACGGAGCTTGGAGAGCTTACATGGCATGCAAGGCCCAGTCCCTACATAACATGCCTTTCCTTATGTTTGAGACTTCACTTTTGTAAAAGGAACATTTGAAATCATTTTAATTTTAATATTTTGTCATGACAAAGTAAAAGTCTAATGACCCCTCAAATGGGCCCCACTTTTGAACACTCTTAATTTTGTAAATCTAACTTAGATGGGTAACTCAACAGTCATGGAAAATGCCACATTAGAGAAATTTTGAAGTCTAAAATGGGTCTTCAAAGATATATAATAAAATATTATGACTTAGGCATTTTGTGTGGAGATAAATTTATAACTCACCTTTTACACTACAACCAATGTAACTATAGTTAAGTTAAATTGAAAATGTGTCTAAAAAAAATAAAAATTTGATGTGACTAAAAGTAAGAGTATTTTTAGTCCCTGTCGTAGGCAGGAGACTATATGTTCAGCCTTTTGCAATTAATTTGAAAATCAAACTTCACAAGACATTATGTTTTACAAAGTCACTACATATAATATTATTTTGGAATTTTGGTTTTTATGTTTTTTCTCAAAGTTCATTGGATAATAGCTCTAGATTTGACAATTTTTATCATTGCACGGATTACATAAAATTATAAAAGAAATATAATTAGCTACACTATAGCTTAGTTGAAATATTTTACTGATTTTATACTCATCTGCCATTTTATGACATCTGTCAATATCGAGTTAGCTTTTCCTGTATCAATGACTTCTCTTCATACACTTGTATTGGGCTGGCTCTACTATATGGCACATTACATCTAGAAAGATCTAAAGAAAATATCAGTTCTTGTGTATGCATTTTTTGTTTATTGGGTTTATTCGATATTTACTCTAGCTCTGTGTTTTGTTGTTTCAATTTATTATATTCATTTTCCTCCTCCAGTACATTGATCCTCTCAATCATCTATTTCAGTCATAGCTTGCTACCACCTGCTAGCTTAGTGTCAATGTCGTGTTCAAGGGGTATTCAATGGTACAAATGGTTGTTCGGCATTCACTGTTACAGTTTGTCACTCAGTTGCTCTCGTTCTGTCTGCAATTTTCCCGTGTTCCATCTGTAGACTGCTCAGTGTTCCAATCCTCGGAGAGTTTCTTTTTCGTACATTACTAAACTAGTTTTATTTGATAATGAATGCAGCTTTTTGCTTCCGATTGTCAAGGTTCCTTCAGTGTCTTGCTACATGGACCTCCAGGACTTGAATTAATGAATTAATGGAGTTTCCCAAATGTTCGTAAGGAAGCTGTTGTTGTTTGATGAGAGTGGTTTTGAGGATACTGAGTGGAGCTTTGTAGCAATGGCGGAATGCCAGATTTTGTCTTGATTTTTACATGCATACTTGCTTTGAGTAGTTAGTGAGACATCGACCCCAGCCATAGCATTCTCTGTATGAAGTAACTAAAGCCCGTTGCATGCATCAATTCTTGCAAATTTGAAGTGTAGGCAAGCCTTGTGATAGAAGACTATAGCATTTCCTCTGCGGTTTGCCGTTTCTTGTGTCCAAGATGGCAGAATCTTCTACCAGGAGGAAAAGAAGTAATAATGAGGGCTACCTTGGAGTTTTTACTAAGAAGAAACCCAAGCCTAAACCTAAGGAGAACAAATTCATGTTCAGGGTTTTGCTTCCAAATGGAATTAACTCTAGAGTTGGAGGATGCCAATGAAAAGATGTCGAGGCCCGAGTTTGTAAGGACTGTTAGGAGAAAACAACCGAGAAAGAAATAATAAAAAGGGGTCAATAAAGATCCACTGGGGTCCCCAAGTCTATGTGAAAGATGCAATGGGTGAACGAATTGAAGATGGCAACATCATATGCGATGAATCTCGCAACAAGCCCATGATCGTAGCTCTGCAGGTTCATCCCTGAACTTCCTCCCCTAAACGATTTCTTAGGTTTTTTATAAGTCAACAAAAATGCATTTATATGTGTGCTACAACAAAATTCCATGAGCTCCTCAAAGGTGCATTCTATTAGAACAAATATTTCCATATGGAAATATTATTTAGTGGAAAGTCAACATTCATAGATGACAAAGACTTGTTCGGAGTATTTAGTGTCATTTTATTCATATAGTAAGGAGACATGACTCTTTCCTCTGTTTTTTGTTTTATAATGTTGGACAGGATGGTGGTATAAACAGTGTTCACACATTTCAAGTAAAAACCTATATGGCAACAGTATTGTAATATAGCATTTTAATGCGAGTTGGTAATCTGGTGGAAAATGTGTACTGTATATTGATTTCCTTGTCATGTGGAATGTGACTCGAGAACCAAATCCCTTGGTGGAATTACCCCAAGAATACACTTTCCAGACAGCATTGGCTAATTTAATTGTATGCCCATTTTTTATTTCATAGAGTATATTGATATTTTCCCTGCTTAGCAAAATAAACACTTGTGTTTAGGTTCAGGGATGGATTATTTATTTAATTTATAAATTTAATTGCCAACCAACACAGTGGTTTTCCTTTGAATAGGACAACTCTTTACAAGCGGTATGGGCCAATGGGCCTGGTGAAAGGCGATTGATAAGGTAAGGGTTCTTGCATTGCCTACATTCTCCCTAGGTATTATTTTTTTATATGTCTTGCGTGTACTGTCATATAATATAACTATCTATTTTCATTTCTAGCCTCTTCATCGTGCTTCATATCCAATGTTTGTATAGAAACATAAAAATATTAGACTTAACTATCTTTGTTGTGTTCTTGCTGTACCATTATTTTCTTTTATAACTCTTATGTTCTCTATGTGCATTGCCCACTCCTGTTTGTTAACCACTTTCCCTCCATCAGAACTCTATATTTTCAGCTTTTGGCTCCATTTCTTCAGCTTGTTTCTCATGTTATCATTGTCAATTACAACATAATTCTGACACTTCCAGTTTGCCTCATATGCCCCTTCTAGATTCAATGTGCCATTGCACACCGAAACACATATATGAAGAGTTGATACACCTCACTTCCCTTGGTGTAATAATGTTGAGCATTGTACACCGATATCGTGATGGAAGTGAAGCATGCGTTACATTAGGTACAAGGCTTTGTGGTTTATATTGAGTAGCACACAACAACTATAGAAGTCAAGCCACGGTGAAAGCATGGGTTCATAGTAAACACGGAGTTATGTTTTGAGACCTGAGCTTAGCCTGGTCAAAATCGGGAAAAAAAAAAATAAAAATAAAAGGAGGATCAAATAAATGAAGCTATCAACTTGGAATGTTGTTTTTCTAGTATTTGATCAAACTCATTAAATTTTCCTAATTGATAATCCTAGAGACTATCTCATTAGAAAGCTTATTAGCTTATCTCCTTACTCTAGCATGTTTGATATCTAGTTTCATATGTTGAATCTTCTTAGGAAGAAGTTTTTCTTGCTTCTTTCCAGGCTGTCGTTTCTGACGATGTTCTTACCCTTATGTCTAATTGTATTGGTCCTCTCTTGGTTTGATTGTCCATTTTAAAATCTATATGTGTGTGTTTGTGTAAGTACTTATAGCAACTGGATGGTAATTGTTCAAAGTATTGTATGAGAAGCCAAAAATAGATTTTCATGTCTACCAAACAATGAAGTATTAATATTACTGAAATAGTAGCAATGGCTCTGGTATCTTCTGCAGTTCTAATTGTTTATGTTTGTACCTGAAGAATCCACTTAGAAAGTAGTAGAAACTGTGACTTTGTAGCATCACAAGGTTTGATTAGAGAATGGCATGGTAAAGTGGTATTTGTGAGCATTTTTTAAAAGCTATCTATCTTTGTGATCACTGATGACATAATATGTTTTGCAGCCCATCTTGTAATTGTCAAAACTTGCTTTTAATAGATGATAAGGATTCTTGAGATGAGCCTTTTGAATGCTATAAATTTTCTATGAAATTACAGATATATTGTTGTGCAATATTTTAATTTCTTTTATGAATCTTTCAATTTTATTTTGTATTTTGTAAACCTTTGCACCTGAAAGTAAGTCATAGTAGTATATCATAAAACTCAGGGATTTGTGTGAAATCACTAAATACACTACACATAAAATTTGAACATTGCATGATGCTTCAATTGTTATGGTAAAATGTATCCTTGTGAAGATGATCTTCGTGAATGCAAATGTAATTTTTTTGGCTTGAGAAGCCAAAGTCTCTCTAGTTCATCCTGTCATCTCTTTCAACTTTTACCTTATTTGAAAATGGCCTCTTAAGTATCCTTTTTCTCAACCTATCGTAGTTGGTTACATTTTGAATATATCATGGCAAAAGTGCTTAGCGAATACCTATTGATGTAGTAGGTAATTGGTGCAAGAGTTCATGAAATAAAAAAATAAATTAAAACAGAGGTACATTGCTAGCCTTAAGAATCTTCCAGTCTTGACAAGGGAAATAGGAACCCCAAGCTTCAAAAGCTAGTAAGAGCACTTGTCCCTTATCCTTCACCTTTAAAGTTACCATCTGTAGTGACATTACAGCATCAATGAATGATGGCATCCTTTATCCTTCACCTTTAAAGTTACCATATGTAGTGACATTGCAGCAACAATGCATAATGACATTCTAGGGCATTTGATTCAGTCAATAGTTGTTGGCTTTGGCTATTATTTCAACAACACGGAACTTGTAAGCCAAAAGTTAAATAAGACATGCAATAAGTTTTTATAATTATATTAAGATCTTTTTAAAAGAAAACTTGAGGGTTTCTGCTATTTTTTTTATTGAATGAATTCTTTGCATCCTTTCTCCAGATCTCAACTATTGTTGGCTTTGTCAGCACATGGGTTCGAAGCCGGCAAGATGCAAGCATATTAGTTTGTGATGAAACTAATAGTGACAAGATCTTTATGGATTGTATATTGCATATTTGGGTAAGATTTCTAAATAAATCGTTAAAGTTTGAACTTCACCTTAAAGGATTTATAGCAAAAACCAAGTGTTGCAAATTGAATGTATAGATAGAGTTAGTTTGAACAACAAAATAACATTTCAAATTCTAAAATGACAATTTATGCTTTCTAGACTCTTCTTAAATTTGTCCCGCTTTTAAATATTATTGACCATGTTTATGTTCAATGATGCATAGGTTTTGCTGAGGTTTGAAAGCTTCCCAACAAAAAAATTGGAAGTAATTTGTACCACAACAAAACTTTACTCTAAATTAAGTTCCATAGATGGTCATCTTAATGCCTCTCAAGCTATACCTCCATTGTCTTGGAAAGTTGATAAGGTTATGCGCCACTTTGACAAGGTAAATGAACCTCCATTGTCTTGGAAAGTTGATAAGGTTATGCACCACTTTGACAAGGTAAATGAAGTAATCTCTGGTTGTGGCTTTAAGCCTCGACTTCCATTTCTCCTGGCAACAGCTTCAACATTGCAATATTTTTTTCATTGTTAGGTACATATTTGCATTATTCATATTGAGTTTATGATTCAACTGCATTAACAATGTTCGAGGATTTTGAGCTTCTGAGTTCAGTTGTCAGTTTTCAGGTTATTCCCAGATTATTGGAAGTTCTGGTTTGGTATTTTTAATGGCGTGTGAATAAGGGAGTTATGTTGTACACTGAACTTGCTAACGGTGAGCTATAGTTTTCATCCGATTTTCTCAGGAATGAGATTACATCCCTCCCTAAGAATTCCAAATTCTACCATGGTCATCTTGCCTATGATTGGGGTTGGGGTCTGTGGATTAGCAATTTTCCGGTTGATTCTCTGGCAGTGTCCCCTAGCCGGGCTAAGTGAAACCAACGGAGATGACTATATTCCCAGATTAGCCTTACAGGCCGCTTATGCCACGCTGGATGACAATGAAAAATTCCAGCAAGCTATTAATGTGGGCATGGGCATTCAAGCTGCCATGAACTGGGCTTCATCACATAAATGAGTTTTCGTTGACCATAGCAATGTAGAGGTATGCCCATGGTTTTAGTTTTTCTTGCTTTTAGTTTTAGAAAATCCTGGAATGGGCTCATGAGATATTTGGCTCCATTGGACTTTGCTTGTGTCAAATGTCTAGGTCACCACAATCTACATTGAATGACAAGCTAGGGAAGAGTCGTTGTTCACCTGTGAAGGGATCCAGAGTTTTGAGGAACACTGTGGGCGACGATGCTTGGGAATTGTTCCATATGGCCGCAAATCAGGTTGTCAAAAATTAACAGTAACTTCATATTTGAGAAGGTTGTACTCGGTGCATGATGTTTGGAGAGGTAATGTTTGTAAAAAAGGATATCAATTGCATATTAAGTCCACTCATTTGGGAGTTTCTTGGGTTTTAAAACAAGCTTGACTTCAAACATTCAAGGTAATAGAATGGCTACTGCATCACCTTGATATGGATTATCTAAATTATACAAACTATAATTTGAAATACATATATGATATCTAAAAAAAATTTAAATATTAATGTTATTTAAATGTCAATATTAATACCATAATTTTTTTATTATTTAACTTTATAAATTTTTTTTATTTAACTTTCATATGCTAAGCCGAATGCATCAGCTTCTATATACATGAACCAACTATTTTGTAAGTTACAAGTGTCTTTAAAAACATAATAGTGAATCCTGCAATCCAGATTGTAGCATTTCTATTTTGTGAAAAATGGTTAAGCTCTATTATCGTTGTGCTGAAGCTATGACAGAGAGATATGTGTTATAAGGTTTGCTAAAAAGAAAATTTTGCACTGCAATTTTGAATGGATGAAACATTAAATCATGATAGTTTTGATAGTTTTCAATTGTTGACAAAAAGGTTAGTCATAATGAATAAAGGCTAATTGATCATACATGTTAGTACTTATTTTTAGTAAATTGACTTCATCATTTTTTATAAATTATACTATTGATATGATGCAGAAAGCCAGAAGTGTTCGTTTAAAAAGCTAGCACCAGATTTCTGAAATTGTTGTGCATCCTATACACTAATATAGCCATATATAACAACTTTGGTACCCAAAAACTGCAAAGGGGTTGTATGTCTTGCATGTTGGCACTATACTCGTTGGCAGGTGAATTTCTGAGGTCACTATTGCTATCTACAAAAGTGAACTATGGACCTTTCAGCTCTAAGGGATAAATGTCTAGTATTATTCATCCTAGGGTACTCATGGATGAGGAATGAATAGATCGTTGAGAGGGTTCTGGTATGTGATGCCTTAATGAGCACAAAGGTTTTGGGTTATTTGTTGGGATTTTGATTTTTATATAATGGATGAGGAATGAATAGATCGTTGAGAGGGTTCTAGTATGTGATGCCTTAATGAGCACAAAGGTTTTGGGTTATTTGTTGGGATTTTGATTTTTATATAATATTTTGACTTTGTGTTACTTAACAATGCATAGATATTTCAGGCATGGAAAATGGAAACACACTTTTTACAAGTTGAGGACTATGGTGCAGTAGAAAGATTGTTGTATTCTATGTCTAGTTACTCTTTTTGGAGTTTGGATTAGTGTTTATTTAACTGTAGGGAGAGGGTTTTCTATTTTCTAAAGGTCACTTTCTAGAGTTAATTAGTAAATTTATTGACATGAATATGAATATTTGATATAATGGTATTAGATGTCTAATTATTCCTTTTGGAGTTTGTATTTAGTGTTTATTTGACTGTATAGACAAGGTGTCATATTTTCTAAAGATCATTTTCTAAAGTCACATGAAGCCTTTTTAGGATGAAAGTATTTGATTTCATTGTTAATAAAAAATACACTACATGTAGTGAAAAGAGTTGCTCATAATATAATAACCTTTGTTAACATAATTATATGATATGATCATTTATTAATTAGCCACTTTTAAGAAAAGTCTTCACCTGTATTAGATGGAATACCATGACAAGATGAATTATCAATCATCTTTCCATGAGAATATATTGTGTGTCAAATTCATCTTTCATCCTACTGGAGTTGCATATACATTGCATGGCCTTATAGATCCAGGTGATGGACCTTATCATGTTCAAACATTATATGAACCTACTAGAATTGCAGGCCAAATCATTCCTTGGAATTTTCCAAATCATTTCTGGGAAAACATTGTATTAAAGAGTGTTCTAATTAAACACTTCTAACAATTGAAATTATAATAATACTGTGCATTTATTATTAATGAATATCTTTTACTTAACAATTTTTTTAATCTTTTAATATTATAGTCCAACCAGAAAGAGGATGTTTTAAAAGCGAAGTGGATATTTATTTAATTAGTTGTAAAGGGGATTTGCATTTCTCTAGAAATTTACTAAAAGAGATTTATTTTTTTAATAAATTATAATTCTCTTTCCCAATGCAACTTGTTAGTTCTATGAAAAAGAAAGGAGTGCGTCCTGGCGATAAGTTATTTGGTAAATATATATAGATAGATATATTTTCTTTTTAGTATTATTTATAAATATTAGAGGTTTATTTTAATAATATTATAGTTATTTATGACTATGTGAAGTAATTTTCATTATAGATATAAAGAATTTAGATAATTACTGTTATTGAAATATTAAATAAATATGATTCTTATTTTTTAGAACATTTTTTAAAAACAAGACTGTTGTTTATATATAGTTAAATAAAATACAATTTTATTTTAGTTCAGGATAAGTATAATCTTTTCATTAGTTATAGAAATAAAAATGATGTATTTTATTATTTTACATTTTGAATATTCATTTCGTTATTTTCTTATGTAATCATTTTTTATCATTCACTTTGTTTTTTTCTTGTGTAGCCATCTTTATTGAAGATTTCTCTAATCAACATAAAGGATGCATATTGTACTCTACTCTCTTGTTTTTAATAGTGAGTTTTTTTGTTTTTCATTGATTTAGATTAAAATAACATTTATAAAAACCCAAAAGTCATAACATCTAATTAGTTAACTTATGTTTTATATGAAATCTATTTGATTGGTATTTAACTTGAAGATTTTTCTTTTTTTTATCACATAATATTGTTAAAAAAAGGTTAAATTCACTTGTCTATTTGTTAAAAATCATTAATTTCATGACATAAAAGACAGGACTAAGTTACATACAGTTCTTATTTAATACATAAATTGCTTTTGAATATAATATAATGAATATATTATACTCATAAAATAAAAAATAAAATAAAGTATATTAGTTTTAAGTTTTTTAATATGACTTATTATATTTTAACATATTGTAACTGTTTTGCACCTATTAGTCTCTCCGTATTGACCAATTTTTCAAATTTACAATGTTTTTTACAGGTAAAATTTTGTAAAAGCCCCTTAAAAACGGAAGCGGGGTCTTTAGATGGCCTCATGTCCTCCGAAGTACAGCGTCATTTGAATTTTGTATTATTTTTTATGCAATTTTTTTTTCGCTTTCACTTTATTTATTAAATTATACAGGTTTTATATATGCTTAGAAAATATCGATACTATCTTTTCGATCAACATTTTTGGGTAAAAGATTTTCAAAATCTCAATCTCACTTGTTATGGGGTATTTTACGGCCTTGAATTAGTTTATGCATTGGAAAACATATCTGAACTATAATGTTTTTAATGATTTGATTGTTTGTTTTTATTAATATGTTTTAATGATTTGATTGGTTGTTTTTATTAAAATATTAATAAGAAGATTGTAAATGTATTTTTAATCTCTGTCAAGGCAAGGATTATAGTAATCGATTTGCATTTAATTTTTAATTAATTTTCACATTTTCATTTTAAATTTTTATATAGTTACCTATTGTTTTAGAAATTTTAATTATTAAATTGATTTTAAAAAAAATAAAAAATTATATTTTAAATTTTATAAATTATATAATTCTTATTTTTTATTGGTTATTCTTATTTTTGATTGGTTAGTAAGCTTGATTTGACTAATAAGCCCTGTTGAGATGTGACTTTTCTAAAATTAAACAATTAAAATTTCTAAAAAATCTAAATTGGACACTTATATAGTTTTTGATATATGTAATGATTGTCCATGATACAATCTGAGTCATATATTTATCCACACATGTTACTCTTCGTAAATTTTTGGGACCAGCAACAAGTCCTTATCAACTCCGCTCTTTTGGTATGCAATTTTGTTAATGTTACTATCGTGTGATTCCCAATAACCAATAAATATATATAAAAGTCTATAGTCTTGTCAATTGGAATTAAAAAACTAATATTCCTGTTTGGCCTCACTTAATTGGCGGTTGTACTATGTCATGAAGCGACCCCAATGATATGATATGAGGGTCAAACAAATTCTGCTCCATGTGGAATATCTTTTTTGGTTAAACTTAAGCTTATCATTGTTAAGAGGGTGAAATTAGACTAATACTCCTCGAATCTTTGTTATTAAAAAATTTCTCCATGAATTCATTAGGATTAACTATTATGTACTGTTAGTGAAATATTTATGGAATCGTTGATAACAATATGGTTACTTAATTCTCCCACTTAATTATGATAATAAAAGGAACTTACACTTCATGAGATGTTATAAAAAAAAAAATTAATTATATAAGGAAATGTGTAAATTAATTTAATTTTTATGATTTTTTTCTAATTATTAATTTATATTTAATTTAGTTTAGTTTAAATATAATTATAAATTGAATTTTTTACTATTTAATATAATAGAAAAATATTATGTTATTTAATTGAAAAATATTTAATTAAAGATAACAATTTTATTAATTTAAAATTGTAATTATTAAAATTGTAATCAATTGCAAAAGAATATGCCGATAATATTTCTCTTTTAAATTATTATAATAATAATATGCATATTTTATGACAATGTGTTTTAAATTATTATAGTACAAGCGAGGTGATTGCTTATGTGATTTATTTTTTATTGTTAAGTTATTTATTATTAATACATTTTGAATTAAGAATTCCTTGTGTTAGGTTTACTTAAAAATACAATGTACAATATTTCATATTAAACTAAATTTTTTTGACTAAATAAGATATTATGTTCTTGTGTGAAAATGAACTAAAATTCATAGTTATTTGTTATTTTTAATTCTTGGTTTTATTTCTTAAAATAAACAGGCTAATTAAACAAACACACTAAGACTATCAATACGTTTACTAGTTTTTAATTAAGAATAAAGTTATCAATACATATACTATTTTTCAATTGAGAATAAAGTTCAATCTAGACCTAAAGCTTATGTAGTAATTTCTATAATTCAATTGCAAATATAAACTATGTATTTCTTTAATAACATAAATTTGATTGAAATTTAATATTTTATTTAATATATTTTTTTATATGTTTCAAAATTAATATAATTTAAAAAAATTGTATTGAAACAATGTCTTTTGTACATATGAATTATGTTTTTCTTTAATGATATAAATATGATTGAAATTTAATATTCTATTTAATATATTTATAAATCTATTATTGTTAAATATTTTTTTATAGATTTGATTGAAATTTAATATTCTATTTAATACATTTTATAAATTTATTATTAACAAATAATTATAAATCTATTATTGTTAAATAATTTTTTTATAAATTTGATTGAAATTTAATATTCTATTTAATATATTTTATAAATTTATTATTGTCAAATAATTTTTTAAAACTATAATTTTAAAATAGGACTAACTGCTTTGCAGCTATTTTATTTGTTTTTTTGTTTTTTCAAAATTTAATTGGAATTGTTAAAAAAAAATATGATATTGTTTTTTTCACAATTAAATTAAAATTATTAAATTTATAAATATATGTTGTGAGACTTGTTATAGGTGTTGATGTACTTTGCTAAAAAAATATATATATATATTTAAACAATATAAAATAAAATTTATCCAAAACATTTATTCCGATTTCAACAAAAATTACTTAAAAAGATGTTTATGCAACTCAATTTTGATTTTGACGTGTGGTTGCATTATTATATATAAACAAAATTTCATTTCTCGTAAGATTTTCACTTTAAGTCAATTTAGGGTAATTAATTTGTTTTGTTACCTCAATTTTCAACTTTTAAATCATCACATCAAAATATCCACGAACTCTACAGTTAATTTAGGTTTAAATACATTGAAAACTACCATAAAAGAATCCAATAATAATATATGAGCGATCAAAGCAAAATACAAGGAGGAAAATAATCAAGGCCAAGAGGATCATAGTTGACTTTATCAAAGATCACTTGATTCCTCAAGTGTCTTCAAGGAAAACTTCAAAGGAAATGTTTGGTGCATTGTCTAGTCTGTTTGAAAGAAAGAACATTAACAGAAAGATGATCTTGAGAAATCAACTCAAGGGTGTGAAGATTCATAAATCAAAAACCATGTAGTCATACTTCACTAGGGTATCCCAGATTAAAAAACAATTAGAAGCTATTGGTGACATGATAGAAGAAGCAGAAGTCTTGATGACCACCTTGAATGGTCTCCCAAGGGATTGGGAACCTTTCGTTCGTGGCTTATGCTCTAGAAAGAAATTGATCAAGTTCAGAAAACTTTGGGAAGAATGTATACAAGAAGAAGAAAGAATAGCAGTTAGAGAAGAAAAGTTAAATGATAATGAAGACCCAGCTATGGTAGCTCATACCAAAGGAAAGAACAAAAGGAAGGAGCATGAACATTCTCCCAGGAGAACTCAAAGATTTCAAAAGAACAAAAGGACTAAAAGAGACTTCTCATCCTTTGAATGTTTTACTTGTCACAAGATGGGGCACATTTCTAGAAACTGTCCTATCAAAGCTTAACAATTCAAGAAGAAGAATAAAATATTTCATGCTCATGCAGTCAAAGATGGTGAACATGATGATGAAAAGAAGACTAGAGAAGATGAAGATTCCAGTGAAGAATATGTCTTAATTTCAACCCTCACTGGTTCAGTTTCTCATGGAAGTGGCACTTGGCTCATGGATAGTGGAGCCTCTAAACATATGACAGGTTATAAATATTCTCTCTCACAGCTTGTGCAGAAATATTCTCCACACAAAGTGAAGCTTGGATACAATTACCAATATTTGATCAAATGAATGGGAGAAGCCTCTTATAAGTTGGATTCTAGAAAGTCCATGAAGATGAAGGAAGTCCTATATGTCCTAGGTTTGAAAAAGAATCTCCTTTCTATCTCAGCCTTAGATAAGAAAGGTATTAGAGTTTCTTTTGTAGATGGTGAAGTACTCATGTGGCCAAAAGAAAAGACAATAGATGATGCAGTTGTGATTGGAGTTGAAGAAGGAGGACTCTACAAATTGAAGGGACATGCATATTCATCCTTACTACCAAGTACCATGAGTTCTTGTGAGTTGTGGCATAGAAGACTCACTCATGTACATTACAAAGCATTACCAATAGTGAGCAAAGTGGTGACAGGATTACGAGAAATCCAGTTTGATCACGAAGGAGTGTGCAAATGATGTGCACAAGGAAAGAATACAAAGAATCCATTTCCAAGCAATGACAGTAAGGCAAAAGGCATCTTGGATATTATTCATTCAGACATTTGTGGACCAATGTCAACTACTTCTCTAAGAAGGTATGTTTATTATGCTTCTTGTATTGATGATTATTCCCACAAAACGTGGATTTATTTCTTAAAGAATAAAGATGAAGTATTTGGAAAGTTCAAGGGGTTTAAGTCTCTTGTGTAAAATCTCTCTAAAAAGAGAATCAAGACCTTAAGATCGGATAATGGAGGAGAATTCACATCAAGCGAATTCAAATATTTCTGTAAAGAAGCTGGGATTAAGAGGGAGCTCACCATTCCCTATAATCCCCAACAAAATGGTGTGGCTGAAAGAAAGAATAGATCTATTATGGATGCAGTAAAATCCATGATCCATGATCAAGATCTACCTATGCACTTATGGGCCGAAGCAACCACAACCGTAATCTATATGCATAACAGAATCTCTCACAGTGCTCTTGGTAACAAGACTCCATAAGAGATGTTTACTGGTGAGAATCATGAAGTCTCTCACCTAAAAATATTTGGTTGCCCAGTATTTATACACATTCACAAGGAGAAGAGATCAAAGTTGGACCCTTCAGGAAAGAAGGGGATATTTGTGGGATATAGTGAGCAATCAAAGGCTTATCGAATCTACATCCCAGGATTTCATTAGATTGAACTCAGCAGAGACGTTACATTTAATGAGGATGCAGCTTTTAACAAGTCTAAAAAGACTCATGAGAGTGAGGAGGAGCATGAAGCTCCTAGAGTTACAGAAAGTATCATCACACTAGTAAGAAATGTTGAAGAAGAGCATGTACCAGCGGATCATGATATGATTGAACCTCAAAGACCCGAGGAGCCACCTCATGAGATGATTTCATGAAAAAGAAGACCATCTTGGGCACGAGAAATAATTCAGGGTGCAGAAAAGTATGGTGCTCCAGAAGGTACATACGGAGAAAGTAAGAAACCAAGGCCATACTCCAGTTATGTAGCCTTGATGTGTAACCTCGTTGATGAAGAACCTACATGTTTTGAAGAAGTAACAAAGAAAAAGGAATGGTTAGATGTCATGGTTGAAGAATACCAATCCATCATAAAGAATTATGTTTGGGGTGTGGTACCAAGACCAAAACACAAGTCAATAATATCTTCAAAATGGATTTTCAAAACAAAGCATTCAACAAATGGAAGTATTGAAAAATACAAGGCAATATTCGTAGCCTGGGGGTTCTCTCAAAAGGAAAGAATTGATTATGAAGAGACTTTTGCTCCTGTGGCTAGATACACTTCAATCAGAACCGTCATTTCTTTAGCAGCCACGATGAAATGGAAGTTACACTAGATGGATGTAAAGACAACTTTTCTAAATGGTAAGATAGAAGAGGAAGTGTATATCGAACAACTAGAAGGTTTTGAAATAGATGACAAGAATACACATGTGTATAGATTGAAGAAGGAATTGTATGGGTTGAAGCAAGCACCAAGAGCGTGGTATGGAAGAATTGATGGTTTCTTGATGAGCTTGGTATTTACCAAGAGTAAAGCAGATTCCAACCTTTATTATAAGGTTGTAGATGATGAACCCATGATATTATTATTGTATGTGGATGATCTATTCTTGATAGGTGAAGATAATCCCATTAGTGAATGTAAGAAGAAGCTTGCTTCAGAATTTGAGATGAAAGACCTTGGCATGATGCATTACTTTTTAAGTCTTGAGGTGTGGCAGTGTCCAAACAAAATTTTCTTGAATAAAGAGATTTGGGATGATGGATTGTAACACTATGACTATGCCGATGATGACAAACTTGAAGCTCTTAAATGATGCTTCATCAGAGACAGTGGATGTTACATTGTACAGATAGATCATTGGCCCGTTGATGTATTTAACAAATACAAGACCAGATATATGTTTTGCTCATGTGAACACCTTGAGTTAGTATATGGTAGAGCCTATACATGTTCACTTGTTGCAGCAAAACATGTGATGAGGTACCTAAAGGGTACATTGGATTATGGACTCATATATGTATCAGATAGTGGGTTCAGATTGCATGGCTATACAGATTCAGATTGGGCAGGAAATGCTGAAGATAGAAAAAGCACTTCAGGATGTTGTTTTAGTTTGGGATCAGGTATGATCTCATGGCTTAGTAGAAAGCAAACCAGTGTTGCTCTCAATACATAAAAAGTTGAATACATGGAAGCATGTTCATCCTGTAGTGAAGCAGTTTGGATTCGCAAGATTTTGGCAAGACTGTTTGATACCGAGATAGATGTGACTGTTATCTTTTGTGTTAATCAGAGTTGTATAAAGATGTCTGAAAACCCGGTGTTCCATGATAAAACGAAGCATATCGAAATCAAGTATCACTACATCCGGGATATGGTGTAGAAGGGAGTTATAAATCTCAAGTATGTTCCTACAGAGGAACAAGTTGTTGATGTATTGACTAAGCCTCTGTCTCGAGCAAAGTTTGAATACTTTTGAGACAAGCTTGTTATGGTCCGAAAGGATCTCCCTTGAAAGAGGGAGTGATGATGATGATGTGGTTTCCTGGAGCTGTGGTGTGGCAGCTCAGTATAGGATTGGTAAGTCAGTCTGACAAGGCATGTGTGATCCCAAAAGGTATTGGTATGTCATCTTGAGAAGGCCTATTTGATCCTAGGGGGATTGATATGTCTGACTAGGCTTGTTTGGTATGAAAGGATTAGCAAATCAGACAAGGCATGTTTGGTCCCCAGGTAGATCGGTATGTCTAACTAGGCTTGTTTGGTCAGAAAGGATTAGCAAGTTAGACAAGGCATGTTTCATCTACCAGAGTGCCCACTATAGAGTTGTTCCAGATGTACATTGATGTTGTTCCAGTATTCACATGCTGATGATGATGATGTTATTCCAGGATTCACATGCTTATGATGATGTTGTTCCAACATTCACATGTTGATGATGATGATGATGTTGTTCCAGCATTCACATGTTGATGATGATGATGTTGTTCCAGTATTCATATGTTGATGATGATGTTGATGATGTCCCAACAGTTCCGTGCTGCTGATGATGATGGTGTGCTGATAATGATGCTGATGATGATGATCTAGCAGTTCCATATTGATGATGATGATGCTCCAGATATATGATGTTGTTTCAAAACTTCCTATGACATACATAGATTCACCAATCTGTTGTACAGTTGTTGATGATGATGTTAGCAGAATACCTTCCTAGTTAAGAGGGAGTGTTAAAGAAATGTAACTTCGGAAGATATTCTAATTGTATTTGTTTATTATATTATTATTCCTCCTTCGGGAGATGTCATTGATGTAATTGGTCATGTAAGAGTCATTGAAAGAGTCAATGTAAACCCTCCTTTGTAAGTAGGGTCAATAGTGACCCTTAAGACATGTATTAAATATATTATTGAGAATCCCTAAGTGAAGTCGGCCCAATCAGTTAGGTGAAGTCAGCCCTGTTAGGGTAAAAGGTCACCCAACAAAAGAATATAAATAGAGGACTCAAATTCCTCATTTGCAACACACTCACTCACTCATTCACTCAAGCAAGTTCGCATAAGAGAGAGAGAGAGAGAGAAGCTCATTGGTGAAGTGTTGGAGCCGAGGCCGTAGCTACGGTAAAGCTGCGAATTTTGGGAAAAAAGCACAAGTAGGGAAGGAAAGTGCTAATTTTGGGACAAGCACTAAGTTTTGGGCAAGAAGGAGACGGTGTGCAGTACGGTGCCAGATGGACAAGCTCAGCGAAGATCACGGACCGGAAATCACGGAGTTCGCGCGCACGTCATAGAAGAATGAAGGTGGCTCAGCTACCATAATAAATAAGGCGATGGAGTAGAGGGCTCAGCTACCCTCATTTAAAGGCTAAGTACAGAAGTTATGGTTGCTCGGACCAAGGAGGAGCAACGGACCAGAGCATTGAAGGCGAAGGACAAGCGCCCATACCCACAATCTGCGCCGAAAGTCAAGGAGCCTGCAGGAAGCGGCGACATGACTACAAGCGGCGCCTACAGTACACCTAGCCATGTGCGTGGTTAGGGTTTTTGGGAATCACTGTTGGGAAAGGCCCACAGTTTTGTAAAGGTGCGACCGCCATGGCCACCTATATATATGAATAATTGTAATGGGTAAATGTTAGAGAGTAAGAGTTAGATACTTTTGGGATAGTTAGAAGGTTAGACTGTTCGATAGTCAGTCTCAAGGATAGATCATGTGTTGATTATCCTTTTCTATGTTTTCTACCGAGTGTGTAGAACTAGAGTAAGAATCGGATAGCCGAGGAGCTAATCCTTGACTTGCCAGACAGTCTGTGTGACGTCTGCGCCTTTGTAATCTCTGTAGAGAAGAGACTAGATTGAGAGAAGGGCTCCCAGCTGTGTGCGTGGAGTTTCCTGTAAGAATCTAAGGCTGCAGCTGTGTGCGCAGCATGTTGTAGAACTCTATCATTTTCTGGTTAATATAACACTCCCGAGGACGTGGCTTCCCTCGAGGAGGTGAACTTCACATATTTCTTCTTGTTATAATGTTTGTGTGAATGATTAACTGTTTAAGTTCATTACCTGTGTATACAAGACTCTTGCATTATCTTTGTGACTGTGTAAGTGAGTTGGGAAGGTCCATTGATAGCTATAAGTGTTAAGTACTGAAGAAGTGGTGGAACACTGTCGCGGCAACGATCGAGGAAGGCGATACTGTGCTGGGTGCGCAGGGCGAGGAGGTACTTAACGCGTCGACGCAAGGAATACTTGCCTTCTGCGCCAGAGAGGAGACTTGCGCAGCGGGCTTGCGGAGGAAGGAAGCCGCGCAGTTGCGCCGAGGGGCCTGCGGGAAAGTCGGACCTCCGACATCTGAGGAACCAGAAGAGGAAGAACAATCTCCGCGTCACCACGGTTAAGGAAACCTGATTCCTTAGCCCCCCATAGCCACTTCGGGTGAGACCTCGAGCTGCTGCCGAGAGGGCCAATGCGCCAAGGGGTTTGTTGCTGCGCTTCATTAAAACCCGGGTCTGCCCAAGAAAGCAGCCAACATGAAGAAAGAAGTTGTCTTGGGGTTTTACATTGTCTTGGTGATTTCTATATTGAGGAAGTTTTGCGAGGTTTTATCCCTTGTGGTTTCCTCGAGGAAAATCTTGTGTTCTTTGTGTTGATATGCTTGTCTTTATTTCAGTGATCCTATTTTTTTAATGTTATTATGCTAAACAAGTAAAAAATTAACAGTTTCAGTGTATAAATGATCTAACTCATTAGTTGTTCATGATATGTTGTTATGTGAAAATGTGTGTTCTATGTATGACTATTATTCTCATGTTCATTATATTTTCTCATTATTGTATGTCTGAATTTATTTGTCTAGTTGATACTTATTGATTTTGGCTAAATAACGGTGAGACTTATCTTCCTTAATTTATGGTTAATATTATACGTGCATATCTTTGCTTGCTCTAAGAAAACTACTTGTTTGGGATCTTTACAACATTGTGTGTGTATATTTAGTAGCTAACGATCATTTTAGTTGCAGCTCCTAGCTAGGATATGATTTATTTTTCACTACTTTGTATTTAAAATAGAACCATATCGCATTTTGCATAGCATACCCCCAACCTTAAAATCGAATTAGTAACGGTTATCGGGCCAAAATACAAATGGGTTCTCTATTCCCAACAAGGTGAGGTATAAGCATCACATTTTCCTTGAGGAAGCCAAAATCCGTTAAATTTTTTAAGGTTTTAGGCTTCCTGTAGGGTTTCTTCCCTTTATTTAAGTCGGCTTTATTTTTAGGTTTTCTAAGTTTCTTCTATTTATCATCCCTCGAGGATCAGAAATTCCCATATATCTCTCTTTCTCATTTCTTGATGATGGACCACACTAGTTTGGTCTGAAACATCAAATCAAATCAAATGAATGTGATGGATCCATAAGAGTGCCTTCATCAAAATTGTGATCACATAAGCTTGAAAACTGATAAACATGAGGTCTAATTGGGACCTGACATCGGGGTGGACCCCTTGTTGTTGAACTTGGGGATTTCATCCCTGCCAACATTTTGTCATATTATAAAGTCCTTGTATGGACTCAAGTAGGGTCCTCAAGCTTGGTATTTCAAACTTGATCAATATCTTAGAATATATGGATTTAGAAATATCTATTATGAACCCACTCTTTGTGTTAAAAATAGTCATGATGACATATTGATCCTAATTTTCTATGTTGATGATCTTTCCATCACCAGAAGCAGCACTGACATGATTCAACATGTGAAATTTAATAAATGATTGATTTAGGCATACTTCACTATTATTTAGGTCTAGAGTTTTGGTAGTTTGATCATACTATATTTGTATCACAAATCAATTATGCCACAAATCTCTTAGAAAAATTCAAAATATTGCATCTATACCTATGGAAGTTGGGATAAAACTCTCCACATACACAGACTCACCATCAATCAATGACTTATTGTATCAGCAATTGGTAGGTAGTTGATTTATCTAACTACCACTCAATCAAATCTATGTTTTGCAGTAAGTTGCATTTCTCAATTCATGTCTAATCCTTAAGAAGTACATTGGCAAGTTGCAAAATGAGTCCTTCAATATGTCAAAGGGACCCTTGAATTTGGCATTCTATATCAAAGATTCATCGACTTCATGCTAACAATGTATATAGATTTTTATTGGGCCGGATCATTTTATATGAGGAAGTCAATGATAGGTTATGTGTTCACTCTTGGTTCATAGGTTATTTCATGGCAGAGTAAGCTACAACCTATGTTTTCCGTATCCTCACCTAAAGCATAATACAAGGTAGCCATCAATATAGGTTGTGAGGCAATGTGGTTACAGAGACTCATTGGTCGATCTTCAACTTGACCGAATAGTGTCAACCCCACTTTTATGCAACAATCAAAGTTTTCTCAATATGGTGAAGAACCTAGTCTATCATATCAAAACTAAGCATATTTAAGTTCATCATAATTACATCATACAGTGGGTTGATAACGAAGACAGTTGCCTTTAAAATTGTCCTACAATAGAACAAACTATTGACATAATGACAAAACCACTTGTAACAATAAGTTTGTCAAGTTTAGAGATCAACTTGGAATTGTATATGGTTTGGTCATTAAGGGGGGGTATTACACTCCTTAATTAAGATGCATAATAACAACACTAATGAATTTTTGTTGTGTCCAAGTTATTTAGGTTGTAGTTGTTATTATCTATTTGGAATATTGTCCATTTGGGAAGAGATATTTGAGCCTATAATCGATGAGTTGGTGAACATTATTTGCTTTAATATTATTGGATCTTTTATGACTAAGTCCATGACTATAGAAGTCATAGTAATGATATGTCATTTCAAAAATAATTTAAGTATGGTCACATAGTATGGTGAACATTATCTGCACATTAAAAAAGCACAAGTCTCGTAAGTATAGGTGCACATTAAAAAAACACACGAGTCTCACACTTGTCATTTTATTTCTCCCTATCTCTTCATCTTCTATCCCACAACCACTCAAGCTAGACCCAATTGAAAAGACACTCCACTTATCATAAATAACTTCCTAATAATAATAATAATAATACCCCCACAATGGGTGGCTAGTGGATGCAATAGGACCTCACTGATAGGTGGTCAGTCGCTTGGGGAGGGGAAGTACACTTGGGGATCGTGGGAGTATGGACAGAGGCAAAGGGAGATTACATGGATCATAGGAGGCCCTCTCTCACACACGGAGTTGAAAATTGGAGCATGATTAAGGGTAATGGAGGTTGTAGCACCATGCAGTGGAGACCTGGTGGGGGAAGACAAGATTTGATGTCGACAAAGCGGAAAATAATGGCTTCAGTTGCACAACTTATGGGCATTATCAATTGGTTTAATGTGGAGGACAAGATCGAATTTATGGAGGTCCTTTTATCTCAGTGGAAGGTACCCCCTTTAGTGAACTTGCATCAACTGCTCTCGAGAGAGGTAACCTATTTATGGCTTCATCGAGCTCTGCCTAATTATGTGGCCTCTCGGATAATTGGAAAAGGAAATCCAGAACTTGAGGAACTCAAGTTGACTTCACCTCCATGTTTCAGCATGTTTGTACCCGCAGTGATAGACAATCGGTGGTGGGTTATTTTGCATAGTGCGAATTGGAGATCGGGATTCTATAAGATGGTTAAGGGCAAACTCGTGGTAGATTGTATTGGACGAAGGATCCGACGCATGCACATGCCCCATGTGGTTAAGGAAACAAAAATGGAAAAAGAAGCTTGTGGGGATATGATCTCCACGAAGGTTTAAAAAAGAATAGAGGGCATAGAGACATGGGTGGAGAAATTTACTAAGGAGACCGCTCCAAAAGTAATTCAAAAGGACATAGAGAAATTTGTGGAGGACCCCAGTTCTATCCTGGTGGAAATGGCAGCAGAAAAGGAAGAGGCTTGACTTGAGAAGCAGGAAACTCAAGCTAGGCTGAAGAACATGGAAAATACTCTCGGGTTTTTGGTCAAAGCACAGGCTGAATTGGCGGCCAAAATGAATGTACTGACCATAACTACAACAAGCAAGGTGTTCAGGAGTAGCATACCACCTCGTTAGACAAGCAATGCAAAGGAGCACTCTGAGGTGCCCACATTTATCATTACTAATAACTACATAGTTATCATTGCCAATGACTCCACAACCTTATTTACTTTTTGATATTTAACTATCTATTAATCTTTTAAAACTTGTTAGTTTTTAGATATATGAACTTGTCCAAGCCTTAGCTTGTAGCAGTTTAAAATATTGACACATCAATTTTACATACTTTGTTGTGTTGATAATATAAATTTAGATAAACTCATAAAATAATAATAATAATAAATTCATGATTCAACATTTTCATACAATTATTTTCTAAAATAATAACCATAATTTTATATATATGATTTTATAATTTATTTTGCCCGGAAAGTCTAAAGTCCAACCAACGTTCAACTTTTATCTATTGTATGTTATTTTCAGCTTTGACTATAACCTAGGTAGATACCCATGTGATTTCAACTATAGAAGGGCCCATTTCTTAAGAAATACTCAACGGGCGTTCATCATCATCCGCTATACAGAAATGCTTCAGGAACTATAAACTGACAGGTTGGGCGGTGTGAAACCAGGAGATGTTTACCATGCCCAAGCTTTCGGTCAGCGTTTCTGCAATGGGAAAAATAATATTTTCTCCACAGGATTATTTTATTTTGCTACACTAACATAATTTAGTACATCTATATATATATATATTTTAATAGGATTTCTTTATTTGATATTTTAATAAATTAATTGACTTCAGATTAGATGGTGTCATTTTTATTGAACACCATTTTCAGAAGTTAAAATACCCAAGCACATTTCCATTTTTTAATAAAATAGTTTAAATAAATTAAAATGTTACTGGAATCTTTTAAAATGACATAATTTCTAAAAATAAAATTCTATTACTATTTTTTTTTTTTTCCCAAAAGAAAAAAGCGTAAAAATTCTATTACTATTATTCCCATCAGAAAGTTCTTATAAGATTTTTGAAAAAAATTCCAACTAATTTTGGTCACTGAATTATGCATAGAAAGCTGCATTAAATTATTTGGCAGGTGGGACATAAATATTTGCCTCCCACTCTACAACACTTACATTAAAATTCTCTGGTTGAAGCAAATCAATAAGTTCAGGGGCAGTCAGACGTGCGTAGGGTAACATATCTTTCATTTAATGGCAATTACTACTCAATCCTTTCAGGTAACAAGTCAGACCTGCATAGATTATCATATCTTTCCTTTAATGGCAAATAGGTAGCTAGTCAATTCTTGCAGGTAAAATTTTCCTTTAAGGTACAACATTGATCCCTCAGCCGAATGAATGTGGGACAAGGACGACTCAGGAGTCAGGGAGTGATTTTCCTTCGAGGAATGACTTGAATAGAACGAGAGATCTTCCTGGTTGCGAAAAGGGTACTTCGTGCGATGCTCCTCTAACTGTTGCAAATGTCAGCAGATTTCCATAACCCTGTGTCCATCCTGCCACCTGCAACCACACCAACCCCAGATGCAATAATGTTAGTTATTGAAGTAAGGCAATTAATGATCCATCGGGTACTTTATGGGCGAAAATGGTACCTGCTTTTCCTCGAACCAAACCCGGTATGGGGCTGATGACTTTAACTTCAGATCAATGGCGATATTGTATATCAATGTACGTGTACTCATCAGAGGTATGACAGAATCCTGGTCTCCACTGCATAGCTATGACCAACTTTAAGAACAGAAGAAATTATATAAAAGTGTCTGCAGATTGTGTGTAAAAGCCTGCCTTACCTGTAAACAAGAACTCTCACGCCAGCCTTGACCAATTGTCCAAGCAGAGGGACTGTGGATATCTCCAGATTTTGATGGTCATAATGAAGTTTACTGTGATATTGAAACAAGTTTATCTTAGTTCAGAGTTATAAAATTTATAAAATTTGATCCAATAATTTATCATACAGTTAGTATTAGACTAGCACAGCAGCTCAGCCATGTTCAGTGAGTGTTGATTGTTGATAGGCACAGCTAAATACTTAGTTTTGTCCAGATGGTTTGCTGTTATTGAGTGTTGATTGTTGATAGGCATAGCCAAACACTTAGTTTTGTCCAGATGGCTGGCTGTTATTGAGTGTTGATTGTTGATAGGCACAGCCAAACACTTAGTTTTGTCCAGATGACTGGCTATTATTAAATAAAGGCTAAACATTAAACTAATTACCAAATTGTCATAGTTATCTATTTATGATATAACATTAACATTAAACTAGTTAATATAAATATAAAACAAAAAATTCAATCTTGAAACTCTGCCATTATTGTTACCTTTTTTTCAACAATGGCTTAAGTGAAGCTTATTTAGATCTTAACAACAAGATGCACAGCAACTCAGCCATGGTTTAGATCTTAGTTCAGAGTTATAAAATTTGATCCAATAATTTATCATTCAGTTAGTATTATACTAGCACAGCAGCGCAGCCATGGTCAGTGAATGTTGATAGGCACAGCTAGCCACTTAATTTGTTGAGATGGTTGGCTATTAAACAAAAGCTAAACATTAAACTAATTACCAAATTGACATAGTTATCTATTTATGGTATAACATTAACATTAAACTAGTTAATATAAACATAAAACAAAAAATTTACTCCTGAAATTCTGTCATTATTGTTACCCTTTTCTTTAACAACAGCTTAACTGAAGCTTATTAGTTATTTCTAAACATTAAACTAATTACCAAATTGGCATAGTTATCTATTACACATTAAACATTAACTTAACTATCAACATAATCTTACTTAAAAAAATTATTATCCACCCATCAATTCAAATCCATTCAATCCCAAGTTGAATTTGATAACATCCAACATAATTAGTACATAAATTATACAATTTACCAATCTAATACACAATTTCATCCAACAAAATAAATGTTTGCCAAACTTTCAACGATAAATTTGATCTCTTAAGGAGATTTCTTACCTGCTGCAAGTCTCCCAGGATAAAACCCCAGCACTGATATCAATGTTCAGTGCCGTTTGTACATCGCCCCTATTTAGATAAGTTGTAGATTCGTCTTCCACACACACGTCTGGATTCTTCTCCTCTGTCTGAGGCACAAATTAACCATGTTAATTTTGCCTACTCTCTAAACTAAATCCTTTGATATTCTATAGCTTACAGCTTCTGTTATATGAAAAATGAAAAATGCATAAACTTTTTGACATTTTAAAGATGAGATGTGTTATGTTTAAGGAAAAAGATCTTAAAACAAATACGGTCAAATTGAAAAAAAAAAATTATAAATTTCATGTATTTCATAAATCAAATTACATACCTTGGTTGTTAAAAACCTTGACTGCATGTCAATGGATGATCGGCAAACATCCAACGTGACGTCATAGCTACTGATGTAGATGCTAACTTCACCATCAACCATAGCATTCACATTCCAACAGGCTGCTGATACATTCCCATTACCAGCATAGTATTCGTGGACGTAGCGACTATAGTTGCAAATATTAACCATGCTTTTGTAAGTCTTATCTGAAATGAGTCCGTGTGACCATAGGTACTCTGCTCTGGCATTGAAGTCCTTTTCGAAGTTCAGCAATGGATTACCAAGCTGTAAACGATTCAACCAACAGTTCAATGACCTCAATAGATCAAAATATGACCCACATTAAAAAAAAACCAAGGCCAACTTCTATATTTAATTTAAATTCACTCACAGCGACTCCTTTGAGATTGAAGATCTTCTGCTTTTTATTGAATCGTAGCATCAGAACTGCCAACTGCGGAATATAGTGGCCTGTTTCAGTAAACGATATCAAACATAAGTGGATTAATTCTATTTTTTTAAATGAGTCAGCTCCATTCACTCATTTTTCCAAACCAAAATTATGAAAAAAATAAAATTTTAATCAAAATTCCAATCAGAATTTGTCTATAATTAAAATCCCAACCAGAATTTCACACAACTAAGTAAACCTATAACTCAATTATAACCTTAATCAAAGTTTCAACTAGAATTTGTCTTTAGTGAAAGATCCTACCAGAATTTGCCTATAGTCAAAATTCCAACCAGAATTTCAGATGACAAAGTAAAACAATAACTCAATTATAACTTCAGTTCCAACTAAAATTTGTAACCAGAATTTCAGACAACAAAGTAAAACTCTAACTCAATTATAACTTCAATTCCAACTAAAATTTGTATACAGTCAAAAGATCCAAGTAGAATTTGTCTATATTCTAAATTTCAACAACTATAACTTTCAGTAAACGATATCAAAGTAGAATTTGTCTACTTGGATATCAAAAGATCCAAGTAGAATTTGTCTATATAGTGGCCTGTTTCAGTAAACGATATCAAACATAAGTGGATCGATTCTATTTTTTTAAATGAGTCAACTCCATTCACTCATTTTTCCAAACCAAAATTATGAAAAAAATAAAATTTTAATCAAAATTCCAATCAGAATTTGTGCATAATTAAAATCCCAACCAGAATTTCACGCAACTAAGTAAACCTATAACTCAATTATAACCTTAATCAAAGTTTCAACTAGAATTTGTCTTTAGTGAAAGATCCTACCAGAATTTGCCTATAGTCAAAATTCCAACCAGAATTTCAGATGACAAAGTAAAACAATAACTCAATTATAACTTCAGTTCCAACTAAAATTTGTAACCAGAATTTGAGACAAAAAAGTAAAACTCTAACTCAATTATAACTTCAATTCCAACTAAAATTTGTATATAGTCAAAGATCCAACTAGAATTTGTCCATATGCTAAATTTCAACAACTATAACTTTCAACAAAATTGCCAAAAATTTAGCCCACCTAATTGAATTTTCCACATAGCTTACTGCCCATAAAACTAAAACTAATCTGTAATATGTGTTACATTTGGAAAAAAAAAATGATTTATTATAAATCTACCTGCATAACTTTCGCCTGTCAAGTATAGATCTCTGGTTTTATAGGCTGGGAACTTATTCAACCAACGCTGGAGAAAAACCAAATTATCACGGGCTGGAAGAATGATTCAAACACAAACTCTCGTCAAAATTTTGGACATGTTATTATTTACAATCCTTAAATAAACACCGAAACTTGAATGGTACTGCAAGTCATTATTTACAGAAGATCTCACCGGTTATTTTGTCGTTGACACCATTGTAGAATGAGGTTATATTAGAATAAGAGAATCCAACTCCTGCTGGTGTCTCCAGATAAAGAATATTGGCTTCTGCTTGTACATGTTAAGCAATAATTAGTATCGTCAATAAGTTACTCTGCGAAGCTCAATATACTACAAATGTTTCTATATCTCGTTCCAGAAGAAATGAAAATGGCTACCTCTGATCCAGCTGTAGTCATTTCGTACTAGTACATTCCCTCTAGGTTGGAATGGACCATTTTCAGAGAAGGCTCCGACTCCAACTGAGGAACAACCAGGCCCTGCCCCACATATACAATTTCCATGTTAGATACTCGATGAAATGGGTTTGGTAGACTTCAATTGATAATCCAAAATTTCATGAACTAATTGACTTGCTAAGCCTACATACCTCCGTTCAGCCATAACACAAAAGGTTTTGAACTTGGATTCTGTTCTGCTTCTACAAAATAGTAGAACAAAGCACGGTCATTTCTGTTGCCTACTGGTATATATCCAGCATATTGTTTGAAGGAAACTTGAGGCTGTCCAGGTAGCCGGTGAACGAGTTCAGCCTCATATGCATCAGGGAACATACTAATAAACATAAATCCTAGAATGGTTATTGCTAGCTTTGCATATGGTGGCGACATCTTCAATCTTCAAGGCTTGAGCTTAATCCGAAGCAATTGCTCAAATTAAGCTCCCTGAAAAGTGATTCAACTGAAAATTGACTAGATATTTGGGGGTCAAAGATATAATGAGTGAGCAGGCAGGGAATATGATAAAAATGGTTGAGCTGCAATTCAGTTTATAAAAGCCATCTGTTTCAGGTGGGTTCGCCGTGTATCTAAACACGAAGGCAATGAAACCGGGGCCCCGGCTTCCAAGTCGGAGTGAAATGCTTCAGCCGAGACTGCCCAGTGCCCACTACAGTTTGTCAACTGAGTCTTCTGGAAGGGCTATTGGGGACATTAAAAACACGCATAAATTATCTGGAATCGTTGAAAAGCACTCTGACTTTGTCTACTCTTTGAATCTCTTATGGTATTATAATAAATGTAAGTCGTGGTTCATGCGTTGAGTATGGCTGAAGATAAAACCAGCTTTTGAATATGATGGTATTATAATCAATATTTGTCGTGGTTCATGCGTTGAGTATGGCTGAAGGTAAAAGAAGCTTTTAATTCTATTCAAGTCGTCCAAATTATTATGAAAACGCGTGGTACAGCTTAATAAATCTGCATGGTACAGGAATTCCTTATTTCAGGGATTCTGTGGACTCTAAAATCTCAAAATTAATTTCTCCAGTTGTTTTCAAAATTTTAATTTTTTAATGCAGTAAAATACTATTTCATTACCTTCTATTTCAATCAACGACCTTGAAGAACTCAAACGAAACTTTCCAAAACCTTCAAAAATAAGAATTTTAAATAACAACGAAGAAATTTTGCTATAGTATTTAACCAAATTCCAGCGTTACTCGCCCAAAATGAAACGTTTCAAGGGCCTTATCCAGCCGTATGACACCTTGGCCTAATTATAAGTAGACTGTCGCTCCATGGCATTAGCTTTAAGCATAGGGCGGTTGCAGCCTGGCACAGTGCAGGTGCATTAAGCCAAATAAGAATAAAAAAGAAACCAGAGGACGCGAGATAGAGACAAAAACCGCCGGCTTGCAGTCGCAGCTCTGCTGGCCTCGGCTGAACTTATTGCACAATCTCCCATTAAGTTACAGAGAGTTGGGAATTGTCAGAGCTTTAAAGTCTAATTTTGTTTAGGATCTCGTGCCAGGAAGGTGGTTTCTTTGTGGAGGAAGCAACCATTTAGGCGACAAAGCATGGCTTACGGCTTAATTGTCGTCGCATGGAAAAATTGGTATGTAAGGGTTAGTTTTGGAATGACAAACTTTATTTCAGTTCTTTAATCTTGACTAACAGAGTGTATTTAAGTGACTTAATAGAGTGTATTTAAGTGATGTAAAGTTGGATATGGCTTTTGAATAAGATTTAAAATTATTTTTGATTTGACTGGTTAAGAGTTTGTCTTGATTTAAGGAAATAGGTTACTGTCTAAGATCCAGAGTTCTTCTGTAAAAGTGCAAGCATGTCTCCAAAGAAGTTAATGGTCCAAAATCTTTAGATATTTGGTAGGACTGAAACTCTGCCCCCTTAAGTACCATCAATTGGTTATTTCAGATTGCTTGTTTTACTTAAATAACTTTGATGAGTCAACTCACATTAACATATAACAGTTAGGAATGACTGTCCATCACCGAGTAGGATAAAAGACAACCAAAACTCCCCACTTTTCTGGCCAATTTTAGATAAAAACAGGTTAAAATTCTTCCTGGAAATTGCTATTTCTGCAATTTTGCAATTTCAGCAAGCAGGATTGTCTGTACTAGACTAAATGCCCAATTTTAAAACTACCCAGATAGCCTAAATTGAGATTTCAGCACTCCAAATTGTCATTTCCACAAGAATTACTCTGTCGGATTCAGACATGGACCAAATTGTCATTGCCACAAGAATTACTCCGACATGGAGCGTTTTAGTTAACATTTATACTGCTCCGTCTATCACTATTACTATCTACTATTGACAACTAAATTATAATTTGAAACTGTGTTTAATTTAGTTAATCTAATCAGGAACATTATCAATTTTTTTACCAGTAAAATCCCCAGATACAATTTTACATTGTGAAATAAAGGGTATTCAATCCACTTTTCAATGGATTTTCGAGTTTGAAAACAGTCAGAATTCTCTCCTGATAATCCTACCACATCAAACTGTAATCTCAAGTTTCTCAAACTACAATTTCAGAGCAGAATGGAAGTTATGAATCCACCGAAATGGTCAAAGTTGTGATTCTACTATTAGATTATGCAATTTTAACTAAATTCATTTAGCTGGTATCCAGGCCCCACAAGAAATAGAGCGATCTGAATGCCTTACATCATACGTAGAACCCACGAGGGGCCGTGAACAGAATCCCCTTGTCCATGGCTTTTCAGCGGCTTCTCCGTCACGGTTTCTGCCGAGAAACAAGCCAAAGTTTTCTGTTGGAGGATTGCACGCGCATTGCGTACTCACTGACTGGCTCTCTGCTCGCATCCATATGACCACTCTCTTGCTGCTGAAACCGCAAGGCCCACGTGAATGGATGCAGCAATTACGCTATTAAAGCCAGCAAAGAAAGGGGGATTGTCGAGATTCGGAGGCAAATAAAATTAGAATAATGGAACTGAAAGAGTGCTCATAACGATGATGCGGGCTCTAGCATGAGCATGAGCATGTGAGCGTGCTCTGTGCTGTGTCTCTGCACAAATGTATCATCATGACCTTTGTTTCTTTGCACACAGACGCAATGAAAACGAACAGAACAACGCGTGGATCTTTGCTGGTGCATGGCCAAGCTCAGGGATAACTATACTGTTAAATACAAGTTTTTTAATCAATATATTGTTCATGGACAAACTCGACTTTTATGTGAGAAAGTTTGTTTTCTTTTAGGTTATTTTTATCTTAAACAGATATTTTATTCAATAAAAATGATGATTCTAAATGGTTGATCAATGGTTAATCGATTGTTAATCAATAGTGAATAAATGGTCAACCAATAGTCAAAAAATAGCCAACTAATAGCAAACTATTCTCAACCATGGTTGAGCATTGGTTGATATTTGTTGACCATAGTCAGCCAATGGTTGGCTATGGTTAACATTGATTTACCATTGATTAATTATTGGTTGACCATGGTTTGACCAATGGTCAACCATTTAGTTGACCATTGTTTATTATTATTATTAATTGTTATTACTATTAATTAATATGGCTCCCTAATTATTATAATCATACAAACTCAATAATCATTAAGAGATGTCACATGTCACATTTTCAAAACTAATAAAATGTAAAAAGTAATAGTATGGGGGAGATCCTGTAACGGATGTCACATGTAACGTTTGTCATGTTACGTTACAACCCACTATGGGGGAGATCATTGCACCGAGTGTAAACGAGGTGCTTACAACCCAGTATGGGGGAGATCTTGTAACGAATGTCACATGTAACGTTTTCAAAAGTAATAGTATGGAGATCCTGTAACGGATGTCACATGTCACATGTCACATTTATCACGTTTGTAGTATGGGGGAGATCCTGTAACGGAGGTCACATGTCACATGTCACATTTGTCACATTACGTTACAACCCAGTATGGGGGAGATGTTGTAACGTTTGTCACATTTGTCACGTTTGTCACGTTACGTTACAACCGAGTATGCGGGAGATGTTGTAACGTTTGTCACATTTGTCACGTTTGTCACGTTACGTTTCCATGTCAGCTCATAACTTATAAAAAATCAAAAGTAATTAAAAATTTCATGTTCGCTCATAACTTATCAAAAATAAAATTAAAAATTAAAAGAGAGGGATCCAATTTCTTGAGGGGTAATTTTTTTCTTAATGTGTAAAAAATTTAAGATAAAGCAAAAAAAATTACACCTCAAGAAATTGGATCCCTCTCGGTGCTTGATAGATCCGGGTTTGAGATGGATCTACGGTGGTGTAACGGATGTCACATGTAACGTTTGTCACGTTACGTTACAACCTAGTATGGGGGAGATGTTGTCACATTTGTCACATTTGTCACGTTACGTTACAACACAGTATGGGGGAGATGTTGTAACGTTTGTCACATTTGTCACGTTACGTTACAACCCAATATGGGGGAGATGTTGTAACGTGTGTCTCATTTGTCACGTTTGTCACGTTACGTTTCCATGTCGGCTCATAACTTATAAAAAATCAAAAGTAATTAAAAAATTTATGTTCACTCATAACTTTTCAAAAATAAAAATAAAAATTAATTAAAAAAGAGAGGGATCCAATTTCTTGAGGGGTAAATTTTTTCTTAATGTGTAAAAAATTTAAGATAAAACAAAGAAAAATTACACCTCAAAAAATTGGATCCCTCTCGGTGCTTGATAGATCCGGGTTTGAGATGGATCTACGATGGTTATAATAATAAAAATTCAACAATCCTTCTCTAGACGTCAACTGTCAACTAACAAGCCATATTAATGATTAATAATATGGTTTATATACATCCAGATGAAAGTATATAAACCATATTATTATTTATTAATATGACTTGCTAGTATATAAACAATCCACATAACTATAATCAAACAAATATCAAATAACCTTTTTTTTTCTTAGCTTTTTCTTCGATTCCTTGGAAATTATAATTTTAACAATTTTAAATCTCAAATCACATTTTTTGAAATTAAATGTAAAATCATATTTCTATACTAAATGCCAAACCATGAAACTATTTAGATAAGCAAACTGATAATTTAAACGATAGAAATCTTCGTTTGAACACTTATGCTTCTTCTTATATATGATCCCAATGGATACAAGGCAATTTGAGTACCCATATGCCTAAAATTACAACTTCATTCATAATTTTAAAAATTACCATTCAACCAAATTTGTCACTTTCCCTTTCTCGCCATTGATCGAAATACTTTCCTTCTGGATTTGTGCATGGTGCATTGGCTTTTCCGAGGATTACTAATACTAAATGATTATTTTATTATGTAGACTCTTTCGTCTCTCCTTCTCTTATTATTGCCACTGTTATTTGTGCAAGTCTCACAAGTCTTTGTAAAAACATATATAAAGGTCAACAATTGCTTTTGTTTGTGAGGCTTATAAGTAAGAACCTACCACATGGGCTCATGCCATTACATTTGACCTAGCACATGGGCTCATGCTATTACATTTAATATTTGTAACTTTAAGAAGACGAGTTTCATTTCAGTGTTTGTGCATGGTGCATTGGCTTTTCCCAGGATTACTAATACTAAACAATTATTTTATTATGTAGACTCTTTCTTCTCTCCTTCTCTTATTATTGCCACTGTTATTTGTGCAAGTCTCACAAGTCTTTGTAAATACATATATAAAGGTCAACCATTGCTTTTGTTTGTGAGGCTTATAAGTAAGAACCTACCACATGGGATCATGCCATTACATTTGACCTAGCACATGGGCTCATGCCATTACATTTAATATTTGTAACTTTAAGAAGACAGATTTCATTTCAGCGTTTCCATAAACTTCGAAGAATGCTTCCTTGTTTCTGAAAATATTTAAGCTATAACTTTTCTACACAATCTGAAAACTTTGAAATTTGATTTAGCAAGATTAATGGAGTCCTAATTCTTTAGAGTTTATTTAACAAGGATAATTTTAGGGGCCAAATTTAGCTTATGGGCTATTTTTCCATGTTTTCCCCAAAAATAGATTCGCCAATTTGCATTTTTTGAAGCCCCATTTAGCCCAATTTTGATGGGGTAAACTGTTTTCACTCTAAAAATTGTCAAATTATTATATCAACTATATAAAATCATTAGAAATTGAAATAAATTTATAAAAATATGGCCAAATATTTTATAGTTTACATTTTAAAAATTGATAAGATTTGCCAAGGTTTATACACTTTTAAATAAGTATGGGTCCTTAAAATTATCCCTAGTTTAACTCGTGATGTGTATCGAGTCACTATTAGCATATTGTATTCACCTTTTCAAGGTTTAACTTGTGGTGTGTATCGAGTCACTATTAACATATTTTATTCACCTTTTCAATCCACAATAATAAGAATGTAGGCTAGTGGAGCAATTGTTTAATTTTTTATTTAATGTTTAAATTTCATTGCTTCCACCTCTAACTTGAGGAGGTCCTAATAAAGAAGGAAAAGGGAGTATTATATAGAAGGAAGAAAAAATAATTTAGTTACTAGAATTTAGAAAGAAAATTATTATGGGTTGAAGATTTTATGTAATTTTCTAAATGTAGAAGTGTTATAGTTATTATTATATGTTGCATTAGCTTTTGAAGTTGTAATTTTTTATTTCCCTCCTAAGTAATATAAACCATGAATTTTAATGATTGTTTATATGTTTGTGCATATTTTAGCTAGAATTTTGTGTGCATGAAATTATGTGTGGTTGTGTATGAAAATGAAATGTCGTCGACTCAGATGGGCACAAATTATATGAATTATATGAATTTGACAAGCAGATGACAATTTTACATTGATTTATAACTTTCGCAAACACTTTGCATTTTCATCAACATTTCGTCAAACACATTGGGAACATTCAAGAACACACCAAAACGGTGGAATATTGTTGCCACCTTTATTGTGAAAAATAGATGGTAGACAATACAAATAACTATGGTTGCTATAGCAGCTACTAAGACACACCTAACAAGAACCTGGAAGTGATTCCAACCTGAAAGATGATGCCAAACCAAATGATGAAGCTCTAGTGAATCCCCTAAATGGATCATCCTCATTGTCTTGCTAGGGTGGATTTGTCGCACCACTGAAACCAACCAACAATGAAAGTGTTTCGCTAAACCCTAACGAAAACTCTAGGATAACCCCCATACGATCACAAGAAATCAATGCCAAATCAAGATGCCCCTCATGGATGTGCTCTTCCCCTTTTATTTTATCTCCGAGCCCAATACCATGGACAATACCATGGGTCACCAAAAACCATTCACTAAAATATTCCCTTTTTAATTAAATGACACTTTAATATTATAATAATTTAGGTCTAAGTGTCATCCAATAACCCCCTGGAAAGGTCACCTGGAAAGGGACATCACAGTCCTCCCTTCCCAATATTGTTTGTCCTCAAGCAATGCCTCTACAACCTGTTGCTCCTCCAATTGAATTGAAACGATACCAAGGTCCCAAACTAGCCAAGAAGAGGTGAAGCATGCTCCACTCGATACGTGATCCTGCAAGGTACTTCCATAAGCTCTCGCCTCTATGTTAGTTATTGAACTGTCTAATACTGAAATCCCCAGGTCCTAAGCAAATCTCAGAAAGAGACCACCATGTTGACGTTGCGGCACTCTGATCATAACTATATAACCATAATTCCCCATATGCATCCTCCTCTCCTAGGACTCCAAGCTGCAATGCCTGTATGAGCTATCTCGAATCTGTCAGTCAAAGGTAAATTCATGAGGGTCCCACACTATCATGCCAGGTGTGAAATATCCTCTACCCATCATGTTGGTCTACCAAGTGCTAGCACAAGACTCCATCAGACTGCCCCTAATGAGCCCGGCAATCATAAGCTACACAAACTAGGTCAACTCCTCGATCCTAGGTAACGTCAAGTCAATGGTATGCTCAATGACTCTGTCAGGAGGTCTCCCTGAAGGAAACATTCCTAAGCTCAATTGTACACCATCATGTGTCTGTGTACCCTCCTGAATACTTATGTATGCTGATGTAACCTCCCCTGTCATCGATTTCCATGGATGTGCTACTACACCCAACACTTTATTGATGTAAGTTGAACTTGTATCCATGTGTGACTCTAAATTTGTCATATACCTGTCTACCCAATCCATGGATGCCTACACACCCATGTTGGCTGGTCCACCTACAATTTACTCAGCTAACTCCTCCATAGCTAAACCTTTAGCCTTTGGTGGCTCCTCCAACAGAAGTGGCTCAAGATCTCCATAGTGTAAAACAAGTGCATGGTCATAACTCTCTGTGTCCAAAATCTCCCTAAGTACCTGCAAGTTTGTATGCTCTTCATGCATAATCATCATGAAAGGCTCCCCCCTTGTGGTCTCAAGGTGCAGTGGATTTCCCCTGAACGGTTCACCCTCATGTATGCTGAGTGTCTCCTCCTCCCCACTATTCTCATTGTTAGGAAGTACCTCTATATAGTGCATCTTACCCTTTCCCTTGCATGTAATACCCCCAATTTTGACTTGAAATGTATTTAATTCAAATTATGTAAATGATGTAAATATTCTAGTATGGATTCCTAGTGTGAATTTCAAGGCCAAGTGTAATGTCCCTTGTTAGGAATTTTATTAAAATGACAATTTTTCACATTTTTCCCTAGTTAGACCTTTAACTAGTTTTGAGCTCTACGTCCCCAAATTACTCCAATTGATCCCAAATCTTTTGAGATGTATATGGATGATGTTAGAACATAAATATGTATTTCAAGGATGATTTTGGACCTTTAAAACACTTCTTCAAATCATATTTTAGTTATGGCCAATGTAGGGAACTTTACTAGTAATTTCCCTTTGACTAGTATTGGTCTCTAGGTCTCAAATTGACTCCAAATGCCTTCAAATATTTAAGGAAGGTGTATGAATGATATTATGACTTGGATATGATGTTCAGGGATGAGATATGGCCACCAAAATACCTCTGCACACTCTCTTAAGATTCTGGACCAAGTATGCAGTTTTACTAGTAATTTTGGGTTCAAATCCCCCTAGGGTAAGTACTGAAAATGGCTTCCCAGATGCCTCCAAACCCACTCAAATTTATTAACAGAGGTAGGGAATGTATTAAGGATGTTATTAAGGTATCATGTGCACCGTTAATTGATTATTATATATGTTCCAACCCTCTCCTATTCAGCTGCAAAAATCACCCATTCAACCCTTGGGGAAATGACACTATTTCTTCTCCCAATGCAATTAAACTGAGTAAAAATACTTCAAATTCTCAAGTACAGTACATTAAACTTGTAAAATACATCCATGGCATTCTATTAATCACAAATGTATCAAAGAATCATCCATTCATTATAAATCATCAGCAGTACATTGGTTCACAACAAGGTAGTGGGGAAATGGCACTGTTCTTTCATTAAAAATGAGATTTACACATTTCTACTTGAAACTTTTTGGAGATGAAGAACAAAGTATTTAATTCATATTACAAAATAAATGGGGCATTATAAGCTCTCCCAAAGAGTACAATAGCTCACCAAAAATGCCCTCCCTCAAGGATCAAGAATATGCCATCAAAACTGGAAATGGTTGAAGGAGTGAGTTGCAATAGAAGAAACCATGAGCTGCCCTGTAGCTTACACCTGCAAATAAAGACTCCATTAAAGCTCCAAATGAAAGTTCTGAATGGTCTTTCCAATTACCAACTTGGATGGGAATCTTTCACCCTCGAAATTGTCTAAGGCAAGAAACTAGTCATCCACTAGCTCTCTCTCTCTCTTCACAAATGCAATTGCAAATTCTAAAAATGATCAAAAGCTGGTTTAATTCTTTGTTATTGACATTTATAAAGTTCTAATGTCCTCCATGGGTCAAATTCCTTCCAAGAGACTCATGCCAACTCAAGTTGGAAAAAGATTCCAAAGAACGCCACTTGTACAACAATTCATAGTCTCCCACTTCCACCAAATCACATGTGGAAGCATCTTAGTTGCCCTAACACCCTTGAGAACCCTCTTGGAGTCTATTTTTATCCCTGACATGTCATATGTCAGCCTTCAGGTCTGATTTGTTTCATAGGTGTCATAGCATCTTCATCATTGTTGTCATAGAGCTAGGGAATCTAGCCCAAGTGTCTCACTAGCTCCAAATTGCCTCTTCCTCTTCCATGGGAATTACTCTTCCTCTATACTTCGACCTTGGATAATTCATGCCATTAATAATACCTTTTGGACTCCCCCAAGTATGTTACCATTCACCTTGAATTCGAATTGGTGAGAGAATGATGCCAAGTGTAGTGGGGAAATCTAGCCATATGTGGGTCCCACTTCCTCCATGTGTCTTTATGATCAAATGCCACTTTGATTTTCACTTGTATATATTTATTTAGCTCCTTTATTAAATATGTATGCCATTCTAATGTTCAAACATCATTTATTATCCCCCTTATTCCAAATCCCAAAGCTTCCACCCCAAACCTAAGAAACTGGTAATTTTCCTCCTTGGCAATTATTTGACCCTTAACATCAATTTTACAAACTCTAATGAATATGGCCAATGTGATTAGGCAATTGTGACCCAATTCCAAATTTGGGACATGACAAATCCTCCCTTCCCAATATTGCTTGTCCTCGAGCAATTTCAAACATGGGTGTTGAAGAACCTGCTTTTTGTATAATTCTTTGAAGTTGCCATTGAATTGCCCAACCTTGAGTCTTTGAGTTTCCATGAAGATTTTAGAGAGGAACCACCATGCTTGTTGCTGCACTACTTTGATAAAAATCACTTTATTAAGTGGGAAATCCATCTCCCATACTGCTTGTTTCCCCAAAAACTTTGAAACCAATGAGATAAAAATTATTCCAGGGTCCCATTACTTGTATTGCACCCCAACAATTAAGAGTGCTCTCCAACCCATATCATCAGATAAGAGGATTCTGGGATCCCATTTTCTTGTATGCATTCTTCTAAACATCATGAGTGCAAAATATATATCATCAAAGTACATAACAACATAATGAAAATGTACATCAAGGAGATGCTTCATCAAAGAGTCATGAAAGTGCTTATACCTCCAAGCATGTAGACCACCATTTTCCAAGTGCATACAATCTTCAAGTGACCCATCAAATCTACTCCAATGACATAGGTCAGGATCCTATGTCCTATAATGCTGCTCCATAAGGATGTGATATGCATCAAAATATTCAGCCATGTATTCCTTCTTCCAAGAAGTGAATGAAGGATCTCCACTAAAATCTGAACCAAATAATGAGCATAAAAAACAAGGAGACTTCAAAGAACTCAAATAAGTCTCACCCATACATCCATGAATGTGAGGATCATAAAGATGTAACAAAGTATGTGGCTTCCAAAAAAAAAATTTCCCATCATAAATCTATTCACCCAAGTGTTGGATGAAGTTCCTCTAACATCAAATGAACCAAGTGTTGAGCAAGAAAAACCATGAGTATTCAAGTGACTCAAATGCATATCATAGGTGCATCCATGTAGATGTGCATCATCATAAAGTAACAAAGGATGCTGCTGAAAATGTGAATAAGAATGTGCTCCAACCATCTCATCATAAAAAGCAAATCTAGGAGTTCCATACTCCTCATGTGGCACCATAAAAAATAATCCTTTCACCCATACTTCCTTGAGACTAATGCTGCAAAACATGGAATTGTATGATGTAGGAGAATGAACTAACTCACCCAATTGATCAAAAAATGCAGAAGTTTCATCATGGGAGGATCCATGTGGGTAGTATCATGCAACTCCTTCAAAAGTGTGAAACCTTTGTCATAGATTGCTTCCAATGTAGAAGAATCATGCTCTTCTTTAAAAATTGCATAACCTTCATCAAGAGACAATGCAAGTTCCTCTTGCCCCACATCAAGTGTTTGGATCTCTTCAAGTTCATCTTCAAACACATTAAGCACATTCAAATTCCCACATTTCTCATGATCCACCATGTCATGAGAATCCTCCAAACAATCTACCATTTGACAATCTGAAACATAGGAGGAAAAACAAGTATCTTGCAACTTTTCAAGAAGTTGCTCATTTTGAATTGTGAGCTTATGAATATCCTCATTATTCTTCAAGTATGCATCATGTAACAATTCATTAAGCTCAAACAAATGGTTTCTATCAAAAAACAAAGACATGAAATAACCTTTGATGTGACACATTGCTCTTTGAATCTTCTCCATGTCTTCAAGGAAGGATGTTTCATCCAATGAAGTAGCTCTCCAACAAGAATTTGACACCAATGCTTGAGTGTCATGAAGAATGATGAGGGACTCTTGGATCTTATTTTCATTCATCTTTAAGGACCCTTCAAGAAAATGAGGCTCTTGCAAATGAACCTCTTCATCTTCTTCATTTTTGCTTGGACCAACTTCATGAAGCTCAAGTGGTGATGGGGAAGTTGATCTTGGTTCTTCTTCAACTGCTACAAGGTCTTCATTATCATGCTTAATGGAACTTGGGCTTACAGCAACACTTTCAAAAATGATCTCTATGTCACCAACATAGAGGTGTGAGCACCCATCAGTAGGTACTCCTTCATAGTTTAAGCATCCATCAGTAGATGCTCTTTGGTTCATGTCTAAGCTAGAAGGTGTCTCGAAATGATCTTCCATATTTTCAAGTGAATCTTCTTCATGCTCTTGTGATCTCTCTTCATTTTTATCCTTCAAGCAAGATGATGCATTTTTTCCCTTGTTTTCCTTATGATCAATATCTTTGGAATCTCTTTTTGAAGAATTCCCAAAATCTCTCCTCAAGTGGGACATAATTTCATGCACACATATATGATACTCACTCCAAGGTTCTTTACAAGAAGGGCATAAACCTTTCTTTATTAACTCCACGTCCTCATTTTTGGGCCTATTTTCAAAAATATGTTCAGCATAGTGCTCAAAAGACATGGCATTTTGTGTATTTTTGCTCGAAGCAAGATATTCTTGATATTTTTTATATTGTTGGGGCAAGGTTTTATATTTTGCTCTCCATCTTTGAAACTCACTCATAGAATTATCCTTGGTTGGTGTGACACACTCATATTCATCATATTTAAAGTCATAAGAATAATCTTCATTTCTCTTGAAATTGTAAGAAGTGTTGCATGATGGCACCTCTTCCTCGTACCATTCACATTCTACTTCATATTGCTCATAAGCATCTACATATTCCTCATAAGAATTGTACTCATAGGATTCATCATAATAGTAAGACATGGCTGCCAATTATTCTTGAATGTATGTACCTAATCCACAGGTTCAAGGACCATGCTCTGATACCACTGTAATGTCCCTTGTTAGGAATTTTATTAAAATGACAATTTTTCACATTTTTCCCTAGTTAGACCTTTAACTAGTTTTGAGCTCTAAGTCCCCAAATTCCTCCAATTGATCCCAAATATTCTGAGAAGGTATATGGATGATGTTAAAACATAAATATGTATTTCATGGATGCTTTTGGAACTTTAAAACACTTCTGCAAATCATCTTTCAATTCTAGCCAATGTAGGGAACTTTACTAGTAATTTCTCTTTGACTAGTATTGGTCTCTAAGTCTCAAATTGACTCCAAATGCCTTCAAATATTTAAGGAAGGTGTATGAATGATATTAGGAATTGGATATGATGTTCAGGGATGAGATATGGCCACCAAAATACCTCTGCAAACTCTCTTAAGATTCTGGACCAAGTATGCAATTTTACTAGTAATTTTGGGTTCAAATCCCCTTGGGGTAAGTACTGAAAATGGCTTCCCAAATGCCTCCAAACCCACTCAAATTTCTTAACAGAGGTAGGGAATGTATTAAGGATGTTATTAAGGTCTCATGTGCATCATTAATTGATTATTATATATGTTCCAACCCTCTCCCATTCAGCTGCAAAAATCACCCATTCGACCCTTGGGGAAATGACACTATTTCTTCTCCCAATGCAATTAAACTAAGTAAAAATACTTCAAATGCTCAAGTACAGTACATGAAACTTGTAAAATACATCCATGGCAGTTTATTAATCACAAATGTATCAGATAATCATCCATTCATTCAAAATCATCAGCAGTACATTGGTTCACAACAAGGTAGTGGGGAAATGGAACTGTTCTTTCATTAAAAATGAGATTTACACATTTCTACATGGAATTTAAACCTGAAACTTTTTGGAGATGAAGAACAGAGTATTTACTTCATATTAAAAAATAAATGGGGCATTATAAGCTCCCCCAAAGAGTACAATAGCTCACCAAAAACGCCCTCCCTCAAGGATCAAGAATATGCCATCAAAACTGGAAATGGTTGAAGGAGTGAGCTGCAATAGAAGAAACCATGAGATGCCTTGTAGATTGCACCTGGAAATAAAGAATCCATTAAATCTCCAAATGAAAGTTCTGGATGGCCTTTCCAATTACCAACTTGGATGGGAATCTTTCACCCTCGAAATTGTCTAAGGCAAGAAACTAGTCATCCACTAGCTCTCCCTCTTCACAAATGCAATTGCAAATTCTACAAATGATCAAAAGCTGGTTTAATTTTTTGTTATTGACATTTATAAAGTTCTAATGTCCTCCATGGGTCAAATTCCTTCCAAGAGACTCATGCCAACTCAAGTTGGGAAGAGATTCCAAAGAATGCCACTTGTACAACAATTCCTAGTCTCCCACTTCTACCAAATCACATGTGGAAGCATCTTAGCTGCCCTAACACCCTTTAGCGCCCTCTTGGAGTCTATTTTTATCCCTGACATGTCATATATGTCATATGTCAGCCTTCAGGTATGATTTTGTCATAGGTTTCATAGCATCTTCATCATTGTTGTCATAGAGCTAGGGAATCTAGCCCAAGTGTCTCACTAGCTCCAAATTGCCTCTTCCTCTTTCATGGGAGTTACTCTTCCTCTATCTTTCGACCTTGGATGAGTCATGCCATGAATAATACATTTTGGATTCCCCCAAGTATGTTACCATTCACCTTGAATTCGAATTGGTGAGAGAATGATGCCAAGTGTAGTGGGGAAATCTAGCCATATGTGGGTCCCACTTCCTCCATGTGTCTTTATGATCAAATGCCACTTTGATTTTCACTTGTATATATTTATTTAGCTCCTTTATTAAATGGGTATGCCATTCTAATGTTCAAACATCATTTATTATCCCCCTTATTCCAAATCCCAAATCTTCCACCCCAAACCTAGGAAACTAGTAATTTTCCTCCTTGGCAATTATTTGACCCTTAACATCAATTTTACAAACTCTAATGAATATGGCCAATGTGATTAGGCCATTGTGACCCAATTCCAAATTTGGGACATGACACCAAGGCCCGACTAGTGAATAGCTATGCATGTATGATGTATATATTTTTGGACCGTATGATTTGCTATCATGCCAATTTGAAATGTATGTAAATATTTTGTTGGAAATTAATAAAATGGTCCAAGATGGTTGTGTAAAGAGCACTAGAGGGGCTATGATTCCACTAGAGGGGCTATGATTCCACTAGAGGGGAAGAGGAAAGGGGGGCCTATGGGGAAACTAAATCCTATGTTGCAAAGTGTCAACCTTAGAACTCTTCCAAAATTTTCCACATGCCTTAAATAAGCCAATTACTTTCTCTTGACTATCAAACCCAATCATTGAATGCATATGTGAGGTTGGTGGAAAAAGTCACTTCATGTAGTTATTGAACCATGGGGTTTGTGACAGTTATGTCAGCTATCAACATACCTATGTCTTCTATGGTCAGAAGCCATGTCAGTTGTATTTTTTCCCTTACCTCATATCCTTGTAGTCAACACTCTTTTGATCATTCTCTCATGCATGTTTCTCTACTATGTAGAGTTTTCCTATGGTTGTTCATGTCCATTACCAGATTGTGTTTAACCTAGAAATTCAAATTTGGAGACAAATCTACCTTTTTTGGAATGGAAAATAGATGGCTATAGGTGAGCATGGAGGTTGGGCAAGCTAGGAACCTTTACCCATTGATTTATGTTACTTATGGATGCTTGAGAAGCCATGTATTAATGTTACAGGAGGTTCTCCAATAGCATACAACATGTTGGGATCTTAGTGAATTGGCCTTGGTTAACTGAATGACTTAAGATGGAGGAAAAAAGGTTTCCTTGTGGTTTAAACGTACATGCCAGTAGCATTAAACAAATTTTCTATTTAAAGGGAGTGTGTTATGAGATACATTTCCCCTACAGATCTATATTTGTAAAATTCCCAGAGAATGGGAGTCCATCTATGCTACTCTTGGGATCCCCTATGATGTGAATGTGGTTATATTTTATGGATGATCAGAGTAGGATATATTATACGCCATGTTGTGATGATGATGATGTAAAATTTATAAAAGTTTGAACAAGAATGCTCTGTGATTTTATGATGAGTATAGATAGTAGTATCGACCCTTAGGTTGACGAGGGTGAAAGATGTGTGGTTTATATATTAACCAAATCACCAAGTACCCTTGGTATTTTTAAGAGCTCTTCCCCCCTCCCTTGGTTCCAACTTTGGCCTATCATCCATCCCCCATGTCTCATTTCATCTTAAATTGGTATGAAACCTTTGGCAAAAAGTTGATAGATGGATTCTTGACCTTCCCCCTCTACGTTTCTTTCATCGTGAAGGCGTCCCAGTTCTCCCATGGTGTCTCGAGTTTGATAATTTATAACAATGAATGTTGGGTGATTGTGGATGATCTTTATTTTCACTGTGTAAGGCCCTCTCATATAGTAGTATTTTTCAAGTGAGCAATGCTCTTCCCAAGGTCTTATCCAAGTTATCCTATGTTAAAATTAAATAAGGTGGCAGTTGGAAGGGCAGGTAATCCTTGAATGAAGAGGTTAATCCTATTTGATGTAAAAAGGAATTATTGTGGAAAATTCGTCAGGGCTGTGGATGCTCGCTGCCAACGGAGCTAGGCCATGTCATTATCTGGGGTCCACAAGGCTATCCAGGGATGGTACCTTTTAGTTGTCATCCTATGCAAATGACATGATATATCATATGAATAAATCCAATGTGCTATAAATGCAAAATCTAAAGAGAATGGCTAAGTTAAATGCAAAAAATGGTAAAGGTGACTTCATAATGTCCGACCGGGAGAATAAATCACTACTTCTGACTCCCTTTGTGAGACACATCCCTAGTGTTTGTCTGAATGTTGAACAACACATCATTTTCCCTTGTTCCCCTATGTCTGGAATCATTAGTCTTGTTCAAGCCATATAAAAAATCACATGAATAATCTCAGTTGACCATTTAAATTCCACCCCCATTAGAGAAAAGAGCTTTGGTCTCATTTTGATGTTGGTTAATGGATAAACCATTCATCCCAAGAACCCATTTACATATATCTTTGTGGTTCATGTATCATCATGCCATGAATGACCAGTTATGTGATCAATCAACTGTTGATGATTACTATGCATTTTGTATCAGTCCACCATGGACACTCTATGTTGTTGGTCCATCAAGGACATATTATACATGTATACATTATTCAGGCCTATTATTGAAGAATATCAGTCAGATCTCGATCTTTCAATTCTAGTTCTCAGTGCTTCTAGGTGGTCATATGGGTGGTATTTCATAACTTGAATTTGAATTGGTGTATTTATGTTCCGAGGATATTTTTGGATACCCATTTGTCCCTTTATCTAGACAAGTGCCATCAAATTGATCATGGCTACCACAGATCGGTCAGTTTGAAGAAGGTTGAATTAATTGTGGTTTAGACTATGGTTTTTCCTAAGTCTAGCCTAATTAATTTATTAAAACAAGAGAAATGTGATCAAGGGCCACGATTTAAAATTCAATGAGAAAATAAGTCACATCCGTAGATTTGGATCTTAGCACATGGATCAAGGCATTTGAAGAAGTTGTTGGGTCTAAACAGAACAAAAAGGATTGTTTGGTCCATGGTATTTGGTGGTGGATGGTATTTGGTCCATTGTCCCATGGTATTTTGTGATGGATGGTATTTGTTCTTTTGACCCATGGTATTGGGAAATTTATAATATTTTATCCTCCTAAAATTATGGATGTGCCCCACTTGGGCTAACTACTTCAACATATTTTATTATTTTGAGATTTAGATCTAAATCTTAGCCATTGAGTCTAGGGGTTTTCTTGGGATCATCCAATGTAAAAATTATATTTTATTGTAACCACCATTTGACTCTTAATGATCCTAAGGATACCTCCTTATCCTATAAAAGGAGAGGTATTATCCTTAGCATAGGGGGGAAGAAATTTTGGTAATGAAATGTTGGATTAATTTCTTGAGCATCCATTGTGTTGAATTTAGTTGAGGTGGTTGGCTGTTATTTTAAAGTTAATTCCATGTTATTTCTTGTTGTCTTGGAACTATGGTAATAAACTTCTAAACTTTAGCTAATATAGTTTGTTTTGACTACTAGATAATGAAATATTGTGGCTTCTTTCCCATGAAGTTTATGACAAGATCTTCCTAGGCATGGTAGCTTCTTCCTATCCATGATAGATTTTATTTCTCATTGTTAATGTCATGTCCCAAAATGTTTGCTATGGACCACTCCATTCGACTAGGGGGATGCATTTTCCTAAGTCACTTGGAAAAGTCATGAAAAATTATCAAGGTGGCGATGTGGGTCAAATATTTGTATAGTTTGATGTCCAAATTGTGAAATGATGCAACATTAGGAAAAAATGAAGAAGGAGGGCACATAAGGAGGTTGAATTGGGCCCCACTTGAGTTGTAACTCCCCCAAATTCGAATTCTAAGGTGTAAGAAGACATCATGAAATCATAAGTTCGAATTTGTAACTCCCTGGACCAAAAATAGCAAAGGGAAGGAACATTTGAGGAGGATTAACTCCCCAGGAATCTCATGAGTTGGTTTCGGGCTAAAAATAGCCAGTGAGGGCATATTTGTGGATAAGTAACTCCCGATGGTTATTTATGAAACTATGACAATATCTATGACACCTTATAACACCATATGACATGCTGCAGGTCCTATTTCTATCCAATGAGCGAGCTAGAGGTGAAGGTGGGCCCACATGAAGGTGTAACTTCCCCAAAATTGACTATGCATAACTAATTCGAATTTCCAAGTGAGATAAAATACTATTGGGTCAAATAACATTAGGAAAGGATGTAAATGTTTTCTAAGGGACCATTCTCTCATGAAAATAACATTTATTAATATTTTATTAAATATGTTATGGGATAATTCTAGAAGGAAGCGGAAGGGCCCAATGAAATCTATAAGAAGGATGCAGGTCTATTGGGAGGGATATTTTGGACATTTTTATTTTGAATAGGAGATATCTTGTGACTTTTAAATCTTGGGATATGTGCCCCTTGCAATTGTAAACTAGTTTCGATGGTGAAAGATTCCACCCTAGCTGGTAGAGAGGAGGAGATCACCCTAATCTCTTCACCGAGCTTCATTGTAGTTGATTATTGAGAGGAGAAGCCACCTTAATGTTTCTCTATATAGTTTATTGTAGATGTTTATTTCCATTTTTAGTAGATGGTTCGATCTCTAGTTGTTGTTTTTTTAGTTTCAGTCAGTAGAAGTGTGAATTTGTGGTGTTTTCGAGAGTGTAGTGTTGCGGTGGTTTCTGCTTGAGGAGGGCACACCTGTGGCTATCCAAAATTCATGAAGGTTTTTTTCAAATGGCTGAGTATCACTGATATTTGATGGAAGGCGCATTGGAGAATTCATATCTCTGAGTTGGGGTCGAAATCTTTCTTGTGGAGGGTGCAACAGTGAAGCAGATTTCTCATTGGAGCAGTATTTTCCACTCTATTTTCTCTATGGTTCTCTAGCAGCCATTTCTCTCCATTATGTAGAAGATCTATGATGTATTTCAAGTTGTTTTATCAGCCATTGATGTACTCTCTGAAAATGTCCCATTTATAATAAAATCACATTTCTTTTTCTCTTATATTGTTCCATATTCAAGCACGAGGTTGATCTATGAATAAATGGTAATCTATGAGCATATATGTTTTGTAATGTCCCCATCCCTCAATCCGGCCAATAGGGGGGGACATTAACTAAACTAGGGCCTCAAAATTTCTCCCCATAACCATAATTACAAATTTACAACATCTAAAATGCATGTGCATACATGTAAATAAAAACACACAGTGGAATAAACTCAATCCATGCACACATGTTATTTACATGCATAATTATCACATGAATACAAATAAAAATCATTGCACATAAAATACATAAGAATACTTATCTTTAAACAAATAATATCCAAGCAACTGGTTGTGTAAGAGTGATTTTCCACCTAGCCATAGGCACTCTATCCAACATATACTCTTTTTGCTGAGAAGCCACCCCCAAGCTAGGCTATGAGTCCACTAGGGCGAAGGAAATACCTACAGGATTTTCTCTCTCATCCCACTACCCACTCTGCTCTATATGCTTAGACAAAAGCTCCAACAGATCTCTACAGGGGTCTCACTAAGCCTTCATAGCCATGGCACTCCTTCCAACTACCCCACACAACACAAGGAAGGCATTTCCCTTCATTGATACACAGTTCCCTTAGGAAATCCAACCCTTACAGTGCTTATTGTTAGTTGTGGAGCCTGATCTCCAGATTCAGAGATATTATTATTCCTTTGTGTCCCTACCCCAGGTTTGGTTATGATCCCGGCACAACCCTAGGGGGGTCTGGGGGGCATGGGGGCAGCGCCCCCAAGTTACGGGGGTTTGGGGCAGAGCCCCCGAGGAAAATTTTTGGGGTTGTTTTCACCAACAGTTTTCGGGCCCATGGTTTTGGGTAACCCATAGTATTTTCCCATTATATTCCCCTTATAAAATAAAGACATTGTAATACGGCTAGGGTTGATGTATTAGGTTTTATGCATTGCAAAGATCTCTGAGATCAAAAGAGAGATTGTGAGATAGTGAAGAGGAAGTGCAGCAGTTGTGCTGCATGTTGTATCCATTCACTTTGCTGGACGGAATAATAATAAGGACTAGCAACTTTAGTGTGGACGTAGCCAAAGTTGGGTGAACCACGATATATATGTGTCTCTGTTGTAATGTGTATGTGTGATTATATTTGCATTTCTGTTTATTGTTATTGCCCGTGATCCTGTTTTTCTAACACTTACCAGTGTGTGTGCAGTAAGAGTCCAACCTACTATAAGCTATTGAAGAACCTCCTGCAACATTAATCCATGGCTTCTCAAGCATCCAAAAGTAGCATATCTCATTGGGTAAAGGTTCCTAGCTTTCCCAACCTCCATGCTCACCTACAACCATCTATTTTTCCTTCCAAAATGTAGCTTTGTCTCCAATTTTGAATTTATGGGTTAAACATAGTATGGTAATGGTCATGAACAACAATGGAAAAGTCTACGTAGTGTAGGATCATGCATGAGAGAATGATAAAAAGAGTGTTGAATCCAGGGATATGAGGTGAGGGTGAAAATACAACTGGCATAACTTCTGACCATAGAAGAAATAGGACTGCTGACAACTTACATAATTTTCACAACCCCTGTGCTTCAATAACTACATGAAGTGACTTTTCCCACCAAGCTCACATATGCATTCAATGATTGGTTTTAAAATTCAAGAGAAGGTAATTGGATCATTTAAGACACATGGAATATTTTGGATGAGTTCTAAGGTTGACACTTGGAAACATAGGATTCAGTCTCCCCATAGGCCCCCTTCCTCTTCCCCTCTAGTGGAATCATAGCCCCTCTAGTGCTCTTTGCATAGACATCTTGGACCATTTTTAATAATTTTCAACAAAATATTTACATACATTTAGAATTGGCATGATAATCCAATCATATGGTCCAAATAAAAATATATACATCATACATGCCTAGCCATTTACTAGTTGGGCCTTGGCCTTGAGCTCCACACTAGGAATCCATACTAGCATATTTACATTATTCACATAATTTTGATTAAATACATTCCAAGTCAAAATTGGGGGTATTACATGTTTGAATGTGGTTGTGTAAAATTAATTTTCTGATCTAAAACCTTCATATGAGTCTCATGTTCTGTTAGTAAGCCATTAGGATTTATTTAAGTGTGTTTGGAATCATTTGGGTTTGGTTTGGAAACTCTATAGTTGTGGGTGTTCTTAATCTTGTGTCAGTATTAAGTTGGTCGCAATTCATCTTCTCGTTCGACCATTTCTAAGTGTCTCTAGGTTGTGAGACATCTTTTGTTGCGTCGAGAGTGTTGTTTCCAGTAGGAAACACTTTTTATTTAGTAAAACAGGTTTATGTATGCCCGAGTTATGATCATTTTACTGGTCGGATAATTTGTACATTTATGCTTGTGCACCCCAGTTGGAAATGTCAATGTAGTCTTAAGATTTAAGCGTTCAAAGCTTCCATGAAGTCCTATGACATCTGTTAATGGTCATATTAGATGTGTTTGGGTCCCTCGGAATTTTTTTTGGTCAAATTCAAGTGAGTTAGGGGTTGTTTGGGAAGAGTTGGAAACCTAGTGTTTCGTGTGGTCAGATTTGAACTAGTGCTCCTAGTTTTGAATCCAGTGATTCTCTAGGGTTGATGGCTCTGATTTTGGATCATGAATATTATAGTAGTGATATATCAGAATTGATTGGCCATCTTGTAGTGTTTTGATAGTATACATTTGGGCTACAACATATTACTCATATTCTAGTAAACATAATAAAGCCATTGTTTGGATAAATTTAGGGGTCAATTTACTCTCTATTGGAAAATTGGAGTTAATGTGCCTAAATTTTTAATTGGATACATTATAATGGTATCAAAGCATGTTCCTCGATAGCTGTGGGAACTAAATAAAATTTGAATAAGATTTGCAAACATAGATGTACATGGTGATGAGAGGTTGGAATTGGATGCATGGGAGTTTGAGGAGAGCATATCATGGAAAGAGTCATTTTCTGAGGATGGTTTGAATTCTTTGGTGGAAGAAAATGAAAGAGTTGGATCAATAGATGGAGGTTTGCATGATCCACATGAGTGGGATGATTTCTTATATGACAACATATACCTTGTTGATAGTGAAGAGCAAGTTTCTTCAATGGCTAGACTTGTAGAGGGCAGAATGCTACCCAATTACTGTCCTGCCTCAACCATAGAAGAGGAGAAATTTGAAAGGGGAAGGTTAAGGAAGAACCATGAGAGGTCACTAAAGAAACCAGACAAGTTACGACAGGATCTAGATCATAATTTGCAGCAGTATCAAGCCTTACTACTAGAATGCTCTACATCAAAACTTGTAGAGAAGATGTTTGTTTTCTCTAGGAAAGGAGCATCCAAAGGTTCCTATCATAATATTGGTTTATAGGGAAGTAATACTATCTCTTTTCATCCTTCTAATGTAAATGAGGAGAGCTACATTCCATTAAAGGAGGAACCATACTGTTCCATTTGTCCAAACAATGAGACACCTAGTCCTACAAGTGGTGAGGTTCAAGAGGAATCAATCCATGAGGAGCACAAGTCACTTCCTAACAGCTGCAAAATGGAATAAAGATGTGTGGGAGATGAACATGAAGAAAAAGAAACCGATCCTACAAAGAGTGAGGTTGAAGAAGAATGGGAATCAACCTTCCATTCTACATTAGAGCTTCACTATGAAGTTGACGTCAACCACACAAAGGATGGAAACATAACACCAAGGTATGATTCCAATTTTGATTTTTGTAGCAGTCATAATTCTTTGCATTGTCATGAAATAATATGAGGATAATGATATCGTAGAACCTTCTAATGTTGAATTGAATGTTAAAGATGAATTATGTGTTGTGGATTCATGCCACAAGCATTCTGATTTTTTATATCAGCCATTAGAAGTTTATTTTGGGGAGGATGGCAATGGAAACAAATCAGAAAATTTAGTGGATAATTTTCCCCATGAGCCCCATCATTTAAAAGGACAACTGAAGGTAAGCAAAGGAAACATTATGACAGCCTTGAAGCATTGTGATGATACTCAAGCATCAGTGGTATATTGTTGTTGGGAAGCTTCAAGGACATATGTTAGCTTGGGGGAAAAACCTTCCATTGCAGATCTACTAGCAATTAGAGAAGTAGTGGCCGAAATGAAAGATGACTATTTACACTTGATTTTGTGATAGAGATCATATTCTCATGATTGTTGAGATGTACCATGGTGCACTACTAGAAGAAGAAGAAGAATTCAATAGGCTCACTCATGAGCTTGAGATCACACATGATTCTTTGAAGAGCACTCGAAAGGAACTTCAAGAATCAGAGATACAGGTTGGACAACTTTGTAGAGAGTTGGAAAGAATACACTCTTCCTCATACACTTCAGAAAACCAATTGTACATGGCTGATTGCACACATGATGTGATGGAGGAGCCTCATGTGAGGATTGAGCATGAGGAGATTTCATATTTGTAGGTGCTTGAGGAGAAATTTGATATTGAGGATGTTTGTCAAGCACTTGTTTTGCACCAAGAAGAACACAAGCTGCCTCTATGGGAGAAACACATAGTCATGGAGGAGGAAGATGAGAAAATTCTTGATGGATCATCCAACAGAGGAGGATATGCGTCCACATATTTGGCAGATGAACCTTGCAAGGAATTGAGGATGGCCTATTTTCCATCATCCCAGACATCTATGAAAACCATAACACATGGAGATGTAGTTGACACAGGGACATTTTGTGATGATTCTATGTGAGGAGCAGGGTACACACATATATGATTCTTTGTTTGATTGTGATTTTCTAGTCATACCCTTGGGTTTGACAAACACCTCAGTCCCTTTTCAATCTTGTGAGCAATATAGGCATTTACTGACACTATCTGATGCCTTCATCATACATATAAATGCATGGGATTTCCACTTGAGTCAGTTGGGTGGAACAAGTGATGATGATGTGAGCCATAGGACTAGAGTGTAGATTGCACAAGAGGAGCTTCATGTCCTATTGAAGAGGCTCACGAAGTATCCTATCAACAATGGGACTGATGAACTTCCAATTTGGTTGTGGGATCCTAGTATTACTTGGTTCAGGTGTCTTAGACACTCTACATTTTTCATGTTCATTTGGCACCATGGGATTATTTTGGGACTCAGTTGTTTTAGCTGGGTTGTTGGAAGAACAATTGGGGAAGAAGAAGAAGCATTACCGCTCCCAAGTTTAAATTGCTTGAGGACAAGCAAGCTTGGCTGGGGAGGGCTGTCAAGTCCACAATTTTTTTCTATGGACCACTCCATTGGACTAGGGGGGTGCATTGGCCTAAGTCGCTTGGTAAATTCATGAAAAATTATCAAGGTGGTGATGCGGGTCAAATATTTGTATAGTTTGATGTCCAAATTGTGAAATGATGCAACATTAGGAAAAATTGGACAAGGAGGGCACATAAGGAGGTTGAGTTGGGACCCACATGAGTTGTAACTACCCCAAATTCAAATTCTAAGGTGGAAAAAGACATCATGAAGGAATAAGTTCGAATTTGTAACTCCTCGGGCCAAAAATAGCAAAGGGAAGGTGCACTTGAGGAGGATTAACTCCAAAGGAATCTAATGAGTTGGTTCTAGGTTAAAAATGGATAGTGTGACAGCATCTATGACACCTTATGACACCATATGACATGCTGCAGGTCCTATTTTTATCCAAGGAGGGCACTAGAGGTGAAGGTGGGCCCACATGAAGGTGTAACTTCCGCAAAAATGGACTATGCATAGCTCATTCGAATTTCCAAGTGAGATAAAGTACTATTGGGTCAAACAACATTAGGAAATTTTGTAAATGTGTTCTAAGGATCCATTCTCTCGTGAAAATAGCATTTATTAATATTGTATTAAATATGTTATGAGAGAATTCTAGAAGGAAGGGGAAGGGCCCAATGAAGCCTATAAGAAGGATGTAGGTCTATTGGGAGGGAGATTTTTGAAATTTTGATTTTGAATAGGAGATATATTGTGGCTTTTCAATCTTGGGATATGTGCCACTTGCAATTTTAAACTAGTTTCAGTGGTGAAATATTCCACCCTAACTGGTAGAGAGGAGATCACCTTGATCTCTTCACCAAGCTTCATTGTAGTTTATCATTGAGACGAAAAGTGACCTTCAAATTTCTCTACAGATTTTATTGCAGATGTTTATTTCCATGTTCAGTAGCTGGTTTGATCTCTAGTTGGTGTTTTTTATTTCTAGACAGTAGAATTGTGAATTTGTGGTGTTTCTGGGAGTGCAGTGTTGTGGTGGTTTCTACTTGAGGAGGGCACACTTATGGATAGCCAAAATTCATGAAGGTTGTTCAAATGGATGAGTATTACTAATATTTGATGGAAGGTGCACTGGAGAATTCATATCTCTTAGTTGGGGTTGAAATATTTCTTGTGGAGGGTTCGATAGTGAAGCATATTTCTCATTGGAGCAGTGTTTTCCACTCTCTTTTCTCTATGGTTCTCTAGTAGTCGTTTCTCTCCATTCTGTAGAATATCTCTCATGTGTTTCAAGTTTATCTAGAATCCATTTATGTACTCTCTGAAAATGTCCCATTTATAATAAAATCACAATGTTTTTTCCTCTTATGTTGTTCCATATTCAAGCACGACGTTGATCTATGAATAAATGGTTATCTATGAGCATATATGTTTGAATGTGGTTGTGTAAACTTAATGTTATGATCTTAAAGCTTCATATGATTCCCATTTATCTGTTAGTAATCCATTGGGATTGATTCGAGTGTGTTTGGAACCATTTGGGTTTGGTTTGGAATCTCTATAGTTGTGGGTGGTCTTAATCTTGTGTCGGTGTTAAGTGGGTCGAAATTCATCTTCTGGTTCGACCATTTCTGAGTGTATCTGGGTTGTGAGACCTATTCCATTGCGTCGAGAGTGTTGTTTCCAGTAGGAAGCACTTTTTATTTCAGTCAAAAAGGTTTCTGTATGCCCTAGTTATGATCATTTTACTGATCAGTTAATTTGTACATTTATGCTTGTGCACCCGAGTTGGAAATGTTAGTATAGTCTTAAGATTTTAATGTTCAAAACTTCCATAAAGTCCTCTAATGTCTGTTAATGGTCAAGTTAGATGTGTTTGGGTCCCTCAGAATATTTTTGGGTCAAATTCAAGTGATTTAGGAGCTATTTGGGAAGAGTTGGAAACCCAGTGTTCTGTGTGGTCATATTTGAACTGTGTTTGAACTACTGCTCCTAGTTTTGAATCTAGTGATTCTCTAGGGTTGCATGGGGTTGATGGCTCTGATTTTTTATTAGGGATATTACATTAATGATATATCAGACCTGATTGGCCATCTTATAGTGGCTTGACAGTATACATTTAGGCTGCACCATATTATTCATATTCTGGTAAACATAATAAAGCCATTGTTTGGATAAATTTGGGGATCAATTTACTCTCTATTGAAAAGTTGGATTTAATGTGCCTAAATTTTTAATTGGATACATTACACTTAACTAATAATTATTCATCCAATTTTTGTATTTGATCTTAGAAATAGTGGTCATCTTCTTTACTGGGCTTTATTTTGTAGATTTAAGACAAGGAGGGGAGCATACTATAGGAGTCTAGTTATAAATTTCTTAAATAAAATTTAATATATTAAGTAAGCCTCAACTTAAATCCTTGATAAAGTCTAGTGATAATATTATATTGCTTTCTCAAATTTATGGTAATAGTTACTTTATCAATTTGCTCCTCAGAGAATTGAACGCAATACACTTTATGATCAAACTTTAAACTCGACTATGCACAAGCCTCAATACGGTTAACTCTTTTAGGAGATTCAAATGGATTGATTTTTGGTTAAAATAAATAAAAGGTCCATTTGAATGCATTTTTTAATTACTAGCATTTTCCCCTAGAGGGGCAAAAGGAATGCCAAATGGAAAAATCCAACTCTTTCATAGAACTATTGGGTGTAAAACAATATAATATTGACTTTAAATATTTATCAAAAGTCACCATCTATAGTCGATACAGTTTTATGAAGGTATAAACATGTTGAGATAAGGGTGGCAAAGGTGACGTCCCTCTTGAATAGTCACAAAATAAGCTTGATGGTGGTCTGATCTAACACTTCTCTGCTACGCTATCCATGCCTAGAATTAGAAGAGAGTTGTTTACGGAGCTTTTTTTTTCACATGGACTGGATTAAATATTTGTTGATTTATGGTCAAAATAGAACTGAGAATTGATCCTAAACACCCAGAATTAGCCCATAATTGGAATGGACAGCTGTAGGATGTGCCCAAAAATGTGTTTAGGACGTTGAAATATGTCCAGGTTGGGTTTTTTTAATTCTGGTATGGGGTAGTTCATTCTCTGGTTTGAAAAAAATGTACTGAGAACTCTACTCTTCCAAGATGTGCTTTTTGAACATGATCATAAAATCTACTTTTTATGGTACCAAGATCTAAGAACCTCGCTTGTCGATGCCTGGCTGCGCTAGGATTGAAAGAGGACTAACTCTCTTGTTACAACAGTGCCTTGAATGACCATTTTGAGTGGGGGGGGCTTGTAGCATTTGTGGAGTGTGCGAGGATAAGGTCAAAGGCCATGCATTGTGTGGGAGACAAGGAGGCAGGAGAAAATGAAGATGAAAAGGTGTCTTGTTGTACTTGGGAGGAAAATCGAGTGAGGTCAATGAATGATATGTCCATTGCATGCATGTGTGAAGGAATATGGTTTTCGGTCCAATTGTGTTCTTTGTCAAAGTCATGATGGCCAAGCATGTCAAGGTCATCAACGTAGAGGTTGTTTCCAGGGCAGAGTTGAGAAAGGAGTTCCCATTTATCCATGGTAGGGGCTAAGGGAAAGTGGTTGGAAGTAGAAGTAGAGTCATCGGAGGGAGGTGTACTGGGGGCTTCCGAAAAATGATCAACATGCCATGCAGTGTATATGTCTTTAATGCGAAGCCAATTAGAAGTTATGGACAATGCTGTGGATCCAATGTCATCGCGGAGGGTGCGAAAATCTTTGTATAGGAGGAGCTCACTCCAACAAAAGGAAACAAAGGAATCTGCAGTAAAGGGTGGAATGGTAGTGAAGCAAGGAAAGACACGAACAATTTTGGGAGGGTAGTTTGGTTTCCATTGGGAGTGCTTTCTACAAGGTGAGTATGACCAAGAGCTTGCAGCTTCAAGAATAAGGAAGAGGTAGGTTGTATATCAAAGGGGAAGCCGTAACGGCATTGAAGAGATGATCCTTTTTTGTGAAGGCAAGAAGATTCTGAACAGTTTGTGTGCCTTTGGACACAATTAACAAGGTCTTCATTGTCATCCAAGTGATCAATTACAAGTATGGAATGTGATCCAATGGTGCATGGATCATTTATAGTAGAGGCTTGGAAGGATGAGGTTTGAAAATGGTTGACTCAAGGATTCCATGCTATAACAAACTTGTCAAAGTACTGTTTTGCATCTTTGACCTTGGTAGCATCTCTCGAGTCTAACGTGTCCATATTGGGTGCATTGTCCAGCCATATGAAGCCATGTATATGCGCAGATCCCCTGTGTTTCCATTCATACCTACATGGAAAATATAAATATCAGGAATGAACATTTGAGGTTTTGAATACATTGAACTTTGATGGGAATATGATTTGTTACCAACCTGCACCAGTAGTCTTTTGTAGAAAAGCCTTTGTTTTATAATACATAACATGTGAAGAAAAGATTACCACAATATTTGTTGGGTTTCTTAGTTGAACTTGCATCTAGGGATGTTGACCAAATATTAATTTATAAGGTTACAGTTGTTTGTTCCAGATCATAGCAACAATTAGGGTACCTATAACAAATAGTAAGAACACATACAAACATGAGTTTGATTTTAGACAATAACCTTGTTTTTTAATATAATGGCATAACTACAGTAGGAAGCAACATAATAAAAAAAAGAATTGCCATTCATGCAAGTATTTTAGCTGACTAACATGTTAACATGGGATATATTTACCAAAGTTTGGATATAATAAAAAAAAGAATTGTCATTCATGCAAGTAAAGTATTTTAGCTGACTAACATGTTAACATGGGATATATTTACCAAAGTTTGGATAAAATGTTCTTAGAAAAGAGGATGTGCATGAGATTGCATGTTGGTGGTTCAAAGGGATATGAAAATACAAATGCCCTCTCAAAGATAAAATTTCCATGTGGCTTGCCATTAACCAAAAAGTCCTTACATGAGATTTTATACAATGAAATAACAATATGAACTTTTCAAAAATATATATTAAAATTAAAATTAAATTTGGGAAGTTTAATAATCCGTAACGAACATTCATATCTGAATTCTTTTTAGTAATTCATCGTGTTCATCGTTCACGCGTTCCTCTACCAGTGTTGCTTTTGTTGTTGTAATATAGTAGTGCATTCCCCAAACTGCAATGTTGTATCTATGTAGCATGGAGTAAATTCATATTTTTTTTCTTTTGGAGGCCATGCGTTTGTCTTGCTGGACAATAAACTCGGGTAAAAGATGTTTGATGGAGACTATGTGCAAGAAAATTCGCTAGCCAACGTTAGCATTCCGTATGGATATCCTAAGATAAGTATTCTTGGTTGCAGATACAATTATATCTAAATATTGTTTCTTTAATGTTAGCACAATGCAAACAACTGCATGAGCAATTGTGTGCTCAGCTTGATCAGATGAATAAGGAAGTCCTTCTGCTTACCAATCTAATGGAGTAGCAAGCTAAGTACGTCAGGCAGTAGATGATAAGTTGGATGCCCTACACGAGACTTCCCAGACTGCAAAGAATTATTTGGTATTCTCACCAAGTCTCCCTTCTCTAAATCATATGAGCAAATTTTAGCTTATTTTCATAGCATTTTTGTTAGTAATCCCACTGTTGGCAAGATAGTTTGTTTTGAGAGGATACAATTACATTCTTGCGAATGCATTGTTTACAATTGGACCATTGATCATGTGCATAAATTTTGTGTTAGAAATTTGAATAAATGAAACCCGATAAAGCTTTGCTTTCAATTTTGAAAGTGAAAGGCATGTTTAATGAGTGGTTAACCGTTCATTTTAATTGTGCTAGTTTCAGAGAGCATGAATTGTAAGCTCAAGCCACATATGCTCAGCTGCATTAGTTGGACACTTTTGCCCATTAAATTGGCAGGATCTTTCTCAATTGAAACCTATTGAGCCAGATATCGAGAGAGCCCAAAGGTGCATTGTAGCTGCTTCCATACCAGTGTATGTCACTTAACTTGGCAGTAAAATATGTAAATACCATCAATTCTATTATATTGCAAGTATGCCTTAAGCATTTTGTCAGTCAGTTTCATGTTAAATGCCAAAATTAAAAGCACCCAAAACACAATGCGCATTTAGAAATGTGTTCCCAAAAGGCTGACCAACAGAAAGAGAGGCAAAAAGGCAGAAGCCTCCTCAGGAGTGCAGGTGAAGTAGCATGGGAATGCACCGCCACCTAAACCCTTCGACCCTTCGAGAGTGACAAATGTATTATGGAAGAAGCCCAGATTGGGAAAACACTTCCTACTCTTCATAATGGCCAGAAACTTCAATGCCTCGCTCATTTCATCAACACTGACGAGAGTGCTCAAGAAAGCATTATAAGCATATGTGTTGTATGTAGGGGTAAAATGTAGGTCCTGAATAAGAGAAGTAGGTGCTTTTTTTACGTCTGATCTTTGCTCTTAAATCTATTTGTGTGTGCAAGTAGTGGTAGCATGCATGGTTTGTATTGGGTTAATCCAAAGCTTGGCTTTGGGGTTATTCACAGGGTAGTTAACATTCCTCTTGGTGTTGCATTTGCTTCATAATACATGAGATGTATGGAAGGTCCTAGTTCTGGAACCTCATTCCTGTGATAAACTGGTAAGGTTGTGACGCCGACAGAGATTATCAGAAAGGCTACAACGTGGCTTTGATTATCATAAAGGCTATAAGTCTGTGGCTGATTATCAACAAAACCAATCATCTGACAGGAGGAGAAACATGACAAGCTTATGGAGCACGTCGGGAGCTCGGAGCTATGGCTGTCGGAGGCTATGCACTGGTATGCTATGCTCTGCTATATACACAATGAATATATGTTTAAATTTTAATTTGATGTGTTTGAATAAGTGATGACGATATGTTTAGTATGAGAAGCATGAGACAATGGCGGATCCAGAGCATGGTCAGAGGCACGGAATAGAGGAGGAGGTCGCTGCGGCGGGAGTTGTGTCCATTGGTGGGTATGCGCTCCACGAGCAAAACCAGAAGAAACTCCACGGGAAGGAAGCCACTGGTGGGCGCAGGCATCACCGTCGTCTCTTCTAAACTCCATTGGTGGGTATGCGCTCCACGAGCAAAACCAGAAGAAACGCCACGGGAAGGAATCCACTGGTGGGTGCAGGCATCACAGTCGTCTCTTCTAAACTTGGCCATGCATGTTCCTATGCTTCAAAAGAGAAGTGCTTCTCCACATTTCTCCACATGGCAGGATCCCATTCGAGGAATCTAGTCTACGTGGAGCTTATGCTTTTTCGCTGTGAAAATGCCTACGGTCTAATTAAATTGGGTATTGGTTTGCATCTCAAGTTGTCAAGTTGTCCCATTCGAGGAATCTAGCCTACGTGGAGCTTATTGCCCAAGTTGTTCTATTATTCATAGCAAGCATATATGTACTCCTACGGTGAAAATGTCCTATTATTGGTAAATTATTTAGTTATTGGTGTTATTTTGATAAATATTTTCTTAAGTTAAAGAAGGTGAATTTATATGCTAACAATAAGATATTAAATTTCTTTTATCGAACAAAGATTTTAACATTTGTGACATTGGCATTTATTCTATACTTTAAATATTTGGAGGAGAGCCAACGCTTATTGAATGAGAGTCGATGATAGACTAGAGCTGAAACCCAATTCATCCACTAGCTCGAAACCTGGAGTAGCAAATATGCTAGTTGGAGGTAGGGTCATGACTCATTCTCATATTCCTTGTTATAAATGTTATGCCATGGATTGCTATATGAGGATTGAGGACATGAATAGTTCCAAATTGTGTCAAGTGAACACAGTACACACCAAAGTGATTTTTAAGTTCTTAGGGTTTCTTTAATGTTGTTCTAATGTGCCCAAATCTAAATATGAGGTTCTTTCACATATTCTTTCATGCCCAGATTTGTTGGTTTACCTAAATTGATTTTAAATTTATGGGTTGTTTCTTTTTAGCTCATGCCTCTCATTTCCAACCACTGAATTTAATGTTTATGCATGTTATCATTTTGAAATTTTAAAAACAATTACAAATGAAAGTGAAACCCTTGCTGCAGGCTACCAAAACTTAACAAATCAGCGCATAAGACTAAAAATTTGAAAAATCAGCAGCATGAGTAACGCAATGACAACAATTCAGATTATGATTTGGGGTAGCTTCAAACAATCCACACGTGGACACTCATACAAAAGGCGGGGAACACCACTCAAACACTAATACATAAGTTGAGCTTACATAAAAAATAGCTTGTGTATAGATTCTAAGAAAAATAAGGATTAGGTTAAAAAAAGACATGCTGCCCATTTTATGAAAATATTATAATAGGTAAAACATTATGCATAACTCGGTGAGCTAACTCGTGTGGTTAAGTGTTGTGAGATACAAGTAAGAGGTCATGGGGTCAAATCTCGAGGGGGCTATCTATGTGAATGATGAGGCCTCACTTGATATCCTCGTCAGATTAGGTTGTCAAAACTGCAACTGAATAGTTTACATCGGGTACCATCCTCAAAATGAGGAAAAGTGCTCAAAGGGTATTCCATTGAAGAAATTAGACATACATATCCAAATATTTTAGAAAATACAACATTTACAAAATATTTGGAATCCCTTCAAATATTGATTTTCATTTTACCTTTACTCGCACAATGAGAAACCATGACAACTCTTTCCCTACACAATGAAAAATATTTTTTGGAGTGGGACACATCTAGGGAAAACACATGTCCTAACGTGTTTCTTTCCAAAGTGTGAAATATAGACAGGGAGCCCCTAAGGGACATGTTTTGTTTCACAACATACATTTTAGCTAAGTTGCAGGAAACATAGGTCTGACATCTATTTCATCCTGAAAACCCACTGAAGCTCTGAAATGCGTATGGTACTTGACGGAAACGAATTTCCTGTACAGGGAACATGTTTGTACGAATGGAAATGTGTTTCCATCATGTTTCCTCTCCTATGTGGTGCGTTTCCCCTCGAATAAAATCCCATCAGTTAAAATACCAACCTATCACTTAGAAGTGGAATTGGGAATACTTCTTCCACTCTACATTTTGTTGTTGGGCATGCTTCTTATTATATTTTTAAGGAAGACAATATGAGGATGACTATTAGTCTGAGCTCATGTTTTACTTTTATTTTTATGTTAGTATGTTAATTGTTCACAATTTGATACATTGTACTTGTAGCCTCATACATAAAAGCTAATTTTGGATATATACCATATAGCCTCATTTATAAAGGTTGTTTTTGTATATTGCTACTTGCATGAATGAAATGAAATAGACTTCGGTTCATAATTAAAATGTGATGTTACATGTATGATTAAATATTATATGTATCATTTTTCATTTATTACTTGGCAATGTTGCTTGCAGCTAAATGTAATTAATAATTTATGGTTTATGTTTTATAATAATTTTGTCATTGCTCATATATATATATATGTATGTATATGTATGTATGTATGTATGTATGTATGTTTCCTTGCTTCCAAAATTTACGGGGTCGCATTTCCAACCTTTCTTTGTTTCATCCCCATTTTCCTATTTCGTGCAACTTAGCAATGTAGATTTGCTTTTGAAGGACAACACTGCACCATCAAAGATTGCAGACTAGATATTACGAGGACTTTCACTATAGGTTGTTGTTGCATAGATGTGTTATCACATTTATAGTAGCTAGGAGCTACTAACATTTCCAGAGCAGTTATCACAGCCCAAATCTAGTCCTTTACATTGAGATGAGATTTCATGCCACATGATGATCATCGGTTGATACATTCAAAGGAAGCTAGATTACTTGGAGCAGCAGTATCAGTGTTACCTTTATCACTACTAATCCTTGTTCATGATATTTGGAGGAACACTTTTTCATGCCTTGGTTCACTTTAGCAAAGCAATCAGTTTTTGATTATTTATTCCTTGCCATCCAGTTGTCAGAGTGATTCAGATGTAGGTGACTCAGCAAGTATATCGTATGAGGTTTGCATTCATTGTCTTTCTTACTTGTATTAGTAAATGTGAATGGGTATATGTATTGTTGACATTGGTGATATTTTATTTGGTAGACTAATGAGTGAAGAGGTTAAATGGTCTTAGTGTTAAGTCCTTGGTATATTCTCATAACTACGGCTAGCCTTTGTACAACCTAGATCATTTTTCATTAATCTTGGCACCATTATCACCTATCCTTCGTCCATCCATAATTCATGCTTGAAACAAATCCCATTACTTGAATAAGACTTGTGAACTTGAAGACATTCACCCTTTGTGAACTCTAATATGTCTAGATAGGCCCCCATGTTTATTTTTGTATAGGCTCTAAAGTGTGTGACTATGCTCTCACCCCTGTCGATCTCTTTTTGGTTTAGTGCCCCACATATCTGAGTGTTGTTTAGGATTGTATATGTCACTAGAAGTGTCTTTAATGGTCTCAAAGAAAGTATTCCTCATCTTATGAAATCAAAAGCATCGGCTCGCATAAATGCTATATCTAAAAGGATGTAAAGGCCAAAATGTTAGGCCATTAATAGAAAGCCAAAATTCATGCTATGAAATGAAAATAAAAATCAAATGTATTTTTAAATACAAAGTTATGAGATGCATCGGCTCTCTTAAACGTTGTATCTAAAATGATGCAAGGCTATCAAATTAAAAAGCCTAATGAAAGTCAAGACTTGCATTGAACAAGTAGTAAATTATGAAGGCTTGTAATGAAAGGAAAATAGTGTTATAGTCAAAATTTTACCTAGCCAAGCCTTGTTTTATTCCACCTCACCCAATGTAGTGAGGAATGATCTATTTTGTATATTGGAGTGAATGTGAAAATGAGTATATGGTTGAGACTTCACTTATGTTATGCAACCGATTCAGTTAAAAGTCTTGTTTATGTGTTTATTGAGTTGATCACCATTGTTCACATTGTCGGTGCTTTTAGTATTCTATCAATGCATTTAAGTAGTACTATTAATACCTTGTGCATGCGGAGATATTCATTTTGTTCTAAGTTACAGTTTTTTTAATCAATTTTGACCTAGTCAACTCTTTGACTTGGTCAACGGGCAAGGCTTGTATATGGATATGACTACAAATTTTCATTTGATGTATCTTAGTTCCTTTGGAGGATAACCAGATCATTCCATGCTTCAATTTAAAAAAAAAAATCATTATCATCATTTTTATAAAGTCAACGAGCAATTTTTTAATTATTAAAGATGGAAATTATTCACATATGCCATTACAGGTTGCTCCAAGGTCTATGAGTAGTCATCTATAGTGCATTTGATGCTTCTGAGTTAATCTAGATTTTTGTTTTGGGAAAGGGAAGAAACTATTATGAGCATATTGAGTAATTACAGAGTTTTTTGGCAGTTTATTAATTAATTAAAGTGACCTTGGCATGGCAAGTGGAACAAAGGAAAAGTGAATGGAAAAATGGTGATTTGGGTATTGTCAGTTTTGCTCCAAAGAGGTTCCAGGCACACTTTCACATGGTCCCACCATCATCCACCATCATAGCACATGTTCATCTTTAGCATGCAATTCGCATTTCCTAGAGGATGGCACACTTTTGGATCATGTATCTCATGTTTATATTATGTACCATGTAAAACTATTGTAAAAAAAATCTCTACGTGGCATGTATTGGCCCCTAGGTGACTTAAGTTATATTTTATCATTCTATATCATGTATTTGGGTGTTATGAGGCAATTTGTCCCCCGCATTGTCTAGTTGATCCATGTGAGTGAGAGATTATAATATCCACCAATGATTATAATTTTTTCATCTTTTAATCTCAACCATCGACTAAAAAGTTGGTTAGGGATTTGGTCTCTCTCAAAACTATATAAGATAAATGACCCCCTCATTGTAAGGGACTTTGGCTCTTGGAGAAAATAATAGAAAACAATTTTGTGCATTTCTCTTCAGATTTCTCATGTGTTTGATGAGTTTCGCTTTATTTCCCAACTTTTTCTACCACCAGCCTAGATCCAAATCCTAGGCTCTATCAAGCGCCGAGAGGGATCAAATCTCCTGAGGTGTAAACCTCTCATTGAATAGTTTTTTGAGTGCAATACCCGAGCCACCTAATCCTAAGCTCTAAAGTCTCTAGTTTAAGTCTCATATTTACTTTTTACTTTGTATTATTTCTTTTTGTTTATGACTGACATAATATTTATTACCTTTTACTTTGTATTATTATTTTTTGTTTACTTTGTATTATTTTGTTATTGGACAAACACTCTAAAGTCTCATATTTACTTTTTACTTTGTATTAAAAGTAAAAAGTAAAGTCTCTAGTTTAAGTCTCATATTAACTTTTTACTTTGTATTATTCTTTTTTGTTTGTGGTCGACATAATATTTACCACCTAATTCTTGTTGGGTATGTTATATCTCTTCACATGGTCGCTGCGTGTACAACACGATCCCTACGGCACCTTCGATTCGCCTGCGCCGGGCGCGTCCGGAGGGGGGGGGTTTAGAGGGGGGGGGTAGCCCGACAGGGCCCACCCCCTTCGTTTCGGACCGTTAGGTTCCGAAACGACACGGAGGGGGCCGTTAGGCCCCCGGAGTCCGCGCGGAGCGCAAAATTTTTTTGGGTTGCTTTTTGCTTTTTCGCGATTTTCGACCCATTGTACTCTATCTAATTCCGGTAAAAGGAATTAGGGTTGTAACCTAATTCGGGTAAACGAATTAGGGTTTTAGATGCTGCAGAATACCATTTATTGTATTGTACATGTAAAATAAACATATAATGAGAAAGGAGCTATGCGGCTCTAAGTTTTGCTGGTTTTTTTTTCCGGTTAAGGGTTTCCAGGTGAAAATCTCTGTGTAATGTGTGTGCCATTGTGTATTTTCTGTAAATGCTTAAGAATCGATATATGTTTGTACTTCACTGTTAAGGTTTAAAACTTACATTTGGTATCAGAGCAATTTTGGGTTCAGAGGGACGCCTTTGTTTCCAGGGGTTTGGCTCGATCTTGGATTTGTGATAAACCTGGTTTCAGTGGGAGCTTTGCAGCGGTGATTTATTCTTTGTTTAAAGAATGGCGAGCAGTTCTAGATTCGAGATTGAGAAATTTAATGGTCATAGCTTTGAGCTATGGAAGCTCAAGATGGAAGATCTTCTGGTAGATAGAGAACAATGGATCGCAGTAGATCCAGGTACCATGCCCTCTGGTGCGGTAAAAGAAGAATGGGAAAAGCTGGAAAGGAAAGCAAGGAGCACTATTCGTCTTTGCCTTGCAGATTCGGTATTGGTGAACGTATCTGGAGAAGACACTGCAAAGAAGCTATGGGATAAACTGGGAAGTCTGTATCAGTCAAAGTCCCTGGTAAATAAGTTATTTCTGCGAAAGAAATTGTACCTTCTGAGGATGACTGATGGAGACTCTGTTTCAGAGCATCTAAACGCCTTCAATACTCTGGTAAGTCAGTTGACATCTGTTGGTATTAAACTTGATGATGATGAAAAGTGTATTAGTCTGTTGTGCTCTTTGCCAGATTCATGGGATAATCTGGTCATAGCTATTGGGAGTAATGCAACCACACTAAACTTCGATGATGTGGTTGCATCCCTACTATCGGAGGAAATGAGGCGGAAATCCATAGATAGTTCAGCCAAGGATGCCTTATTTGTAAGAGGTCTCCCTGGAGACAGATCAAAAAATAAGTCTTCAGGTGGTAGATCTAAATCTAGAGGGAGATCTAAATCTCCAGGACCTTCTGTAAGAAAATGCTGGAAGTGCGGAAAAGCTGGGCATTACAAGAAGGATTGTAAATCGAAAATTACTGATAAAAGTAGAGGACCTAATGACGCTCCATCCGCAGATGGGAAAGAATCTACAGAGGAAGGAGGAGATGTGTATCTGGCATCTTCAAGTACACATGCAGAGCATGATTCGTGGTTGATTGACTCAGGTGCGTCTTATCATATGACTCCTCACAGGGAGTGGTTTTCTGAATACGAAAAGTATGATGGAGGAGATGTATTTCTGGGAGACAACTCGGTAGCGAAAATCATAGGTCGAGGAAAGGTCAAGCTACTGCTCAAAGATGGAAGGGTTAAAACTCTTCCCGGGGTTCTGCACATTCCAAAGTTGGCTAGAAACCTTATATGTGTAAGTAAAATGGATGATGCAGGTGTGAAAACTCTATTTGAAAAGAACACATGCAAGATGGTTCGAGAGTCATTGGTGCTGATGAGGGGAGTTCGGATTGGAACTCTATACAAGTTGTTGGGAAGCACCTTCAAAAATGGATGTAACAGCACTATTGTTTCTGAGGGTAAAAATGAAGGAGACGGAGTCCTTACTGTCTCTAGTGAGAAGACATCGCTATGGCATCGAAGGCTGGGACATATTGGAGAAAAGGGTCTTCGACTATTACAAGGTAAAAGTATGGCTGAAGGCATGTCTGATTTCACATTAGATTTTGATTTCTGTGAACATTGCTTATATGGTAAACAGAATCGAGTAAGATTCTCATCTGGTGTTGTAAGAGCTAAAGGAATCTTAGAGTTAATACACAGTGATGTTTTTGGACCTGTGCCTGTTCCATCACTTGGTAAATCTGTGTATTATGTTTCATTTATAGATGATTTCTCAAGGAAAACTTGGATTTATTTCCTGCGTAAGAAATCTGAGGTTTTTAATAGATTCAAAGAATTTAAGGCTCTTGTAGAGAATCAAACTGAGAAGAAAATAAAAGTACTCAGAACAGATAATGGTGGAGAATTCTGTGAAAGTGAATTTGAGGAGTTCTGTAAAACGTGTGGAATAGCAAGGCAAAAGACTACTCCATACACACCTCAACAGAATGGGGTTGCAGAAAGGATGAACAGGACATTGATGGAAAAGGCAAGGAGTATGCTCAGTGGTGCAGGGCTAGCACAACAATTCTGGGCAGAAGCTGTTGACACTGCGTGTTACCTAGTGAATAGGACACCCACATCAGCATTGGTTGACAAGACACCTCATGAGGTTTGGACTGGTAAGAAACCCTCTCTCTCTCATCTCAGAGTGTTTGGGTGTGATGCTTTTGTACATGTTCCAAAGGAGAAAAGGAGCAAGTTGGATAATAAAGCAGAAAAATGTATCTTCATTGGTTACAAGGATGGAGTGAAAGGTTACAAGCTGTGGAACCCAGTAAAAAGGCAAACAGTTTACAGTCGAGATGTGATCTTCAGAGAAGTTGAAAGCACTTCCAAGATTGAGGATGTACCAAAGGAAAAGGATTCAGAGAAGCTACACTTTGATATCAAGGATGAAAGAGGTGACTCTTTTGAGGAACCAGATTCGTCTGAATCAGATGAGGAGGCAGAATCGTCTGAATCAGATGAAGAGGCGGATCCACAGACTCCGGTATTGAGGAGATCTGACCGAGAAAGAAGGCAAGTTGAAAGGTACAGTCCCCCTGATTTTCGTTCTAATTTTGTGTTATCTATTACTGATGATGATCCTAGAACTGCTAAAGAGGCAATGGATTCAGAAGATAGTAAACTATGGAAGAAGGCCATGATAGAAGAAATGGATGCCTTGGACAAAAATGAGGCATGGGATCTGGTTGAGTTGCCAGAAGGAAGAAAGCCTATTGGAAGCAAATGGGTATTCAAGAAGAAGTTAAATGCAGCAGGTAAAGTGGAGAAGTACAAGGCTCGACTAGTTGCGAAAGGTTACTCCCAAATTGAGGGCATCGATTTTGGTGAGATTTTTTCACCTGTTGCAAAATTGACTTCTATTAGATTTCTTTTATCTATTTCTGCTGCTTTTGATCTTGAAGTAGAACAGATGGATGTAAAGACGGCTTTCCTACATGGAAATCTTAATGAAGAGATCTATATGAAGCAACCAGAACGGTTTGTGGTGAAAGGAAGAAAGGAGCTTGTCTGTAAGCTGAAAAAGTCTCTCTACGGTTTGAAACAATCTCCCAGAATGTGGTATCAAAAATTTGATACTTATATACTGGGACTTGGTTTCTCAAGAAGCAAAGCTGATCACTGTGTTTATTTTAAGCCAATTGGTGATCATTTTATTTATGTAATATTGTATGTTGATGATATGTTGCTAATTGGAAACAACAAAGAAATCATCAAGGATGTCAAGAATCAGCTGTCATCTGAATTTGACATGAAAGATCTTGGTGCTGCAAATTTCATTTTGGGCATGGAAATAAAAAGAGATCGTGAAAACAGGAAACTCTGGTTAAATCAGAGGAAATATGTTGAAACGATATTGAAGAGATTTAATATGCAGGAAAGCAAACCAGTGAAGGTGCCCATTCCTGTAGGTGTAAGGTTATCTGCAGAACAGTGTCCCACTACACAAGAAGAGGTAGAGGACATGTCTCATGTTCCATATGCTAGTGCAGTTGGCAGTCTGATGTATGCCATGGTCTGTACTAGACCAGATATAGCCCATGCAGTGGGAGTTTTGAGTAGATACATGTCAAAACCAGGAAAGGAACATTGGACTGCAGTAAAAAGGGTCTTCAGGTATTTGCGTGGCACTACAGATTCTGCAATCTGCTACCAAGGAAGACCCGGTCTAAACAGAGAGATAGATATACAAGGATTTGCTGATGCTGACTGGGCTGGAGATCTTGATCACAGAAGATCTACAAGTGGCTACGTTTTTAATCTATTTGGAGGAGCAATCAGTTGGATGAGTAGAAGACAAGCTGTAGTTGCACTCTCAACTACAGAAGCTGAATACATGGCAGCTACCCATGCAAGTAAGGAAGCTGTATGGTTGCAAAGATTGTGTTCAGGTATTGGTTTTGTTCAGAATGCAGTAAAAATTGGTTGTGATAGCTCAAGTGCAATATTTCTGGCAAAGAACCCTGCTTATCACTCGAGGACAAAGCACATTGATGTGCAGTACCATTTCGTCAGAGACATGGTTGAACAGAACAAAGTGTTGCTGGAAAAGGTTGACACTTTGGTAAATGTTGCAGACTCTTTGACAAAGTCTGTGAGTACTCAGAAGTTCTCTTGGTGCAAAGAGAACATGGGCATTGTTGCCCTGAATTGTTGAAGTCATAAATTTCTCCTGTATGTGAAGAGAACAACAAGTGGGAGAATGTTGGGTATGTTATATCTCTTCACATGGTCGCTGCGTGTACAACACGATCCCTACGGCACCTTCGATTCGCCTGCGCCGGGCGCGTCCGGAGGGGGGGGTTTAGAGGGGGGGGTAGCCCGACAGGGCCCACCCCCTTCGTTTCGGACCGTTAGGTTCCGAAACGACACGGAGGGGGCCGTTAGGCCCCCGGAGTCCGCGCGGAGCGCAAAATTTTTTTGGGTTGCTTTTTGCTTTTTCGCGATTTTCGACCCATTGTACTCTATCTAATTCCGGTAAAAGGAATTAGGGTTGTAACCTAATTCGGGTAAACGAATTAGGGTTTTAGATGCTGCAGAATACCATTTATTGTATTGTACATGTAAAATAAACATATAATGAGAAAGGAGCTATGCGGCTCTAAGTTTTGCTGGTTTTTTTTCCGGTTAAGGGTTTCCAGGTGAAAATCTCTGTGTAATGTGTGTGCCATTGTGTATTTTCTGTAAATGCTTAAGAATCGATATATGTTTGTACTTCACTGTTAAGGTTTAAAACTTACAATTCTAAACTCTAAAGTCTCTAGTTTAAGTCTTATATTTACTTTTTACTTTGTATTATTCTTTTTTGTTTATGGCCGACATAATATTTATTACTTTTTACTTTGTATTATTCTTTTTTTGTTTACTTTGTGTTATTTTGTTACTCGACTAACAAGAGGGAGACTTTATTTGGGGCGAATTGGAGAGGGGACTCTCTCTTGGCTTGAGAAAAATCGTTTTGAAGGGAGTCTATTTACAATTGGATATATTTGCTATTGTTGTTTGTTTGTTGTTATCACTCTCGTTATCTTGTCAATTTCAATAGCTTTGTCGTTTTCATTGAGATAATTAATTGTGCAAATGCTAATTAGTTTCTTTTTTTTACGTCTAAGTGCCCCTGGTGAGTCCATTGCTTGCTTTAGGAATAAAAGCTAGGATCTATATGGTGTTGTTGAGTGAAGAGAAAGGACTTGCAACAAGGAGACCTTTTGGTACTCCTGCATTGTATTAACATCATTGTACTCAACAGTCTCATTGACTTACTTTTGTGGTCATTAGTAGGACATTAATAAAATTATCTTATCTTATCTAGCATTTTCTTCATTCCACTGTCAACTAATAAAAATCAAAATAAAAAATTTCTTTTTTTATTCACGCAAATCACATTTCGTGTGTGTGTGGATTTTCATCTAAGGGTAAAGTCGTTTTGGTTGTTGTGGGCATCTTCAAATTAACCCTGGTAACAGTTAGCTCTAAAACCCTTACCATTCCCTTTGAAAGCGATTGTAGTTTCACGGTTTGGGGTCAAGTTTCTGGCATAGAGATCGTTTTCTCCTGAGTCACTTTTCGTATGCCCTAGGGCGTCAATTTTGGTGCTTAGTGCTTAACGAGTGCATTTTAATTGGTTCGTGTGCATTTGTCTCGCAAAAATGAATTTATTTAGGGTGAGGCATTTTTATTATAGAGATTGTATTAGTCATAGACGCCTCCCTTTAAGCAGCAGTGATTTGTTTTCTGGCATAATTTCCCTCATAAAACGAGTTTATCGTCCGTGAATGAGATTGCATTTGTTGTTGGCAAGTCGTATTGATTTTAGTTTCGATTAGATTTACCATTGGTGATCAAAACGAATTAAAACACAAATTAATTCTCCATCGTCCCTTGAGCAATTTTGTTTGGAATCGCATTAAATCTTTGGAGGGTAGCTTGCATAAATGCTTCATAAGTCAAATCCCATTTGACTGGTCGTTTTGGCATAGCATTTTATCTTGCATGAAGCAAGCCACAATCAATTCCAATGATCTTAACTTAGACAAATATTCTCTTGAAATAGAATCGTATGAAGTTTTGTTATGCTCTATAGTTGTATCATTTCGTTTTGGGGTTTCAAGAGGCTGATTTGGTCCCCCTTAGGTATGAGTTTATGGGTTATTTGAGGTTGAAACTTATTATACCTATTAATGCAACAAATTCCCTAAGTAAAATCGCCATAGGGTTTAAAGGTCATTTTTTCATTTGGGTCGTTTGGCCCTAGTTTTATCTGAGACATCAAATCCATTGATTGGCCATATATTGTAATGTCCCCAAATTTGTCCATGGACCACAATTGCCTAAGTCACCTATACTTGTTCATGTTTATTCACCTAGGTGATGATTTGGGTTGATTATTTGCTAAGCCTAATGTCTAAAGTTAGGAATAATGCAGCATGGGAACAAGTTGGACAAGGAATATGCATAAAGGAGATGGTTGGCCTTAGGTGACTCATCAATTGAGCTAAGTCTCCTTGTGGTTTGAAATTATTGAGAAAATACATAGGTTGGCATTCATAAGGATGGGAAAAATCATTAGTGGAAAAGTCTAAGGAACTACAACTCCTAGCAGTGTGAACAAGGGTATTATTGATGCAAGTTCATTAATGGGACAAGGAAGGGTATATGAGCCACATAAATTATTATTTGCCCCAAAATAATATCCATGCACATCCCAATCAAATTGTTGCAAGGCCATGTAATAATTGGGTCAAAACCACTAAGGAAAATCAATAAATGAGCCAAATGACCCACTCTCTCATAATTAATTAATTATTTATAATTTATTTATGATATTATGAGAGGATATTGACTAAATGAGGGCACCCAAGAAGTTAGTTGGAAAAGATAAAGTGGACAAACTTGGTTCCATAAATCAGGGAAAGCTAGTGGACAACATTTAAGGAAGTGGACAAAATCCAAGTTGGTTGCCAAGGCACCCTAAAAAGGGGAAAGAGTTGGTCAAAGAAGATAGATGGTGCGTTGAATGCGGATAAGGATCACTCAACTATCCAATGGATGGTTTTCTATGTTCCATGGTATTTTCCACTAGTATTGAGTAAGTGGAAAAACTAGTTTGGTGGTTTTCTTCATTCCATGGTATTGGAACCTAGTATTGGGGCTAACAAAGGAATTCAAGGATAAAAAGGGAGGCATAACGCATGGGTGAGGAGCTTGAACTGATTATTCTAATTACTATTTATTTTCTTAGGCTACTATATGCTTAGGTGATGCTCCCCTTGGAAACAAGGAGGGTGATGTGCCCCTCATTCTTTGTGTAACCAGTTGGAAAGGTTGGCCAATTCAATTGGTGAGGAGTTGGACACCTAAGTATTCCATGCCAAATTATTCTTACTTTTACTTATGTTCATTCTTCTCCAATTCTATGTAGTTCCAGTCATTCTCTTGCAGGGGTTTTCATAGCCAAATTTCATGTACTTGGAGAATGATGAATGTAATGCTCTATATTATCCATGGTTATTGTTTATGATGTATGCAAACACAATATGTAGACTTGCATATTTTTAATAAAGTGGTGTTCTTCTAAACATTATGCAATTCTTCTTCTTCATTCCTCTTTCTCTCTCTTATGTTTAGATTCAATGCCAAATTGGACCAATTTTAGCATTTCGGGTAATTGATTTACCTAAAATCCACCAGATTGCATTATGTAAGTTGTTACAGGTATCTAACACATAATAGGACCCAACCATACCCTCAGGTTAGAAATTCGTGGGGCTTACGAAGTGTTTGGGACGAGTTGTAAATCACCTAGTTGAATTGTCCTAGTTACCTAGTTTTTCTCCTAGTTATCCTAAAGTGCAAAATCAATTCCCAAAATCTGATCCAAGTGTCTCCTACTATATATTGTGACTATAAATAGGTATAGATACATCCATTGTAGCACCAGAATCCGTTGGATTCCACATAATTCCTAGGAACTGACACTAGCGGGTCCTTGTGACCACCCTAGGTGTGATGCACCCGAAAAATGTGCCACTATCGAATGTATGGAATGCAACCCATTCTAATATTTGGTTTTCATACTTGTAGGTGCATGCTGCATACCCTAGTGATTTTATTATATCCCTGTGTTTGGTTGGGAGGGAATTTGGAAAAGTCTCTAGGTGTTTGAAAACAATTGGGTAAAATATAGTCTTTCTTGTTTGTCCCCGAGCTAGTGTTCCTACTCTCTACCTTATGTACATTATAGTAGTATCAAAGCATGGTCCTCTGCACCTATGAGCTGCAACACTAAAGTTCCACTGTTCGGAGAAGAGAAAAAAATACAACTATGAGACTTCTACCAATTATTGAAGAGATAGAAAGAGTATATGCAACAAGAAAAAATGTGCAAAAGTTGCTTCACTATCACTAGGGATATGTAATGTCCCCAATTTGAAAACTTTCCCTCATTGGTCAATTTTCGAATCTTGGATTAGTGAAGCCCCAAACTGTCCCAAATGATCCCAAATGGTTTCGAACTATGTCTAGAGTGGATTGGGGTGTAATAGGAAACATTGATGCAACTATTATATGCTTGGACACCTTCAAAATACTTCAGCCACTTGCATTTACAATTAGAAAATGAAAGGCATAATTACTAGGAAAATCTATGTTGAAACCCCCAAGGGTAGATGGCTCCAAAAGACTCCTTAGGATTTCGAATTGGGTCTGAAGGTATATGAATGATACTAAGACATAAAAATGAACCTCATGAGTGATTATACCCTATCATAATACTTCTGCAACATCAATTTAACTTCAAGAGAAGTTGGGGAATTTTACTAGTTAATTCGAGGTTCAAACCCCCAAGGGTAGGGGACAAAGATGACTTCCCAAATGCTGTAATACCTTCCCAAATTTCAGAACATGGTACTGATAAAGGACTTCAATAGGATCCCCAATACATCATCAATTAGTTTCTATAGGCTTCTGAAACTCCCATAAATCAGAGGTTTGTATACATGTCTTCACATAGGGGGGAAATGATAGTAAACTCCACCACTTGTTATGAAATTCAAAATTTAGGTTCCAAGGACTTGTGAAATGTTAATGAAACTTCTTCAGAACATTAATTACACTCCGTACATCAATGAAATCACATATATTGACTGATACAAATCGAAATAAAGCCTCTTCAAGCTCCAACAACAAGATATAGGGAAAATGGCACCATTTATGCATTGTTTGGTAATTTTACATAGTTTGAATTGGTATTTCGACTTGAGAGTCTTATGAGAATTAAATAAAGAGTATATATACCAGAATACAAATAAATGGGGCCTCAATAGCTATCCCAAATATATCATCACCTCACCAAGTACGCCTCTCCTCAAGGAGCAAGAATATGACAAGAAATGGAAGAATGGTTGTATAAGCAAGCTGAAAGAGATGTGACCACGAGCTGCCTTGTAGCTTCAAAATATAATAAAGTACTCCATTTTAGCTCCAAATGAATGGTCTTAATGGCCTCTCTAATTTCCAATTAGGATGGGAATCTTTCACCCTCGAAATTGGTACTAAGGCAAGTAGAGTAAACACTCCACTAGCATGGACAAGCTAGAAGCTCTCCAAATTGCAAAGATGCAAATAAAAAATGATCAAAACCTACCTTCATTCTTTGTTCTTGTCTTTTATAAACTTCTCAAGTCCTACATGGGTCGAATTCCTTCCAAAAGACTCATGCCAACTCAAGTTGGGAAGAGATTCCAATCTGTGCCACTTGTCCAACAATTCCTAGTCTCCGTCTTCCCTCATTTTGAATGGGTGTCTCTTTGGCTTCCCTAACTCCCTTGTGCGCGTTCTTGGAGGCTAGTTTTATCCCTAACATGTCATATATGTCATATTTCATCATTCGGGTCTTATTTGTGTCATAGGTGTCATAGCATCTTCATCATTGTTGTCATAGAAGTTAGGGAATCTAGCCCAAGTGTCACAATTCTTCTAATATGCCTCTTCCTCTTCCATGGGAGTTATTATTCCACTCAGATTAGACCTTACATGCCTCATGCCATGAATAATACCTCTTAAACTCCCACAACTATGTTACCCTTCATCTTGAATTCGAATTGAGGAGAGAATCATGCCAAGTGTGTAATGGGGAATCTTGCCACATGGGGATCCCACAACCTCTTATGTGCCCTCATGATCCAATGCCACCTTATTTTCTTTTCATTATTATTTATTTGACCCATTTAATGTAAATTTTTAAGTCTAAGGTCACTTTGGGTCTTGTAGCCCCCTTATCCCAACTTTTAATGCTTCCACCCCCAACCTAGGGAACTAGTAATTTTCCTCAATGACAGTTCATTTGGATGGGTATATTACAAAATTTGAATTGGGAATTTCTATTAATGTGACCAACCTTGTCCATTTGGATCTAATTTCACATTATTACTAACTTGGACATCATTCTTGGCAATTATTTGACCCTTAGCATCAATTTGACAAACTATCATGAGTATGGCCAAGGGGCTTAGGCCACTGTGATCCAATGCAAAATTTCGGGACATGACAAATCCTCCCCTCCCAATATTGCTTGTCCTCAATCAATTTCAACACATGTATGTGGAAGAACCTTCTTTCTTTCCAAAACTTTGCTTCCCAAAACTTCTCTTCTAAAACCTTGAGTAGAGCCACTCCTGCACTACAATTGTGTGTTTCCAAAAACAAGGAGATTTGGGTTTTCTTTTTAATTTTGATATCCCCTGTAACATCAACACTAAACACCAAAATGTTAATTAAATCCATCAAAACCAAGTTTTCACAATTACTCTTTACCTCTTTCATATTTTGGAAACCCTTTCTGATACCACTGCATAATTCTTTGAAGTTGCCACTAAGTTTCCCAACTTTGAGTCTTCGAGATTCCATGAATATTTTAGAGAGGAACCACCATACTTGCTGCTGCACTAATCTTATTAAAATCACTTTATTAAGTGGAGAATCCATCTCCCATACTACTTGTTTACCCAAAAAATTGAAACCAATGAGACTAAAAATTATCCCAGGGTCCCATTGCTTGTATTGCACTCCAACAATTAGGAGTACTCTCCAACCCATACCATTAGGAAAGAGAATTCCTAGGTCCCATTTTCTTGTATGCATTCTTCCAAACATCATGAGTACAAAATATATATCATCAAAGTACATAACAACGTAATAAAATGTACATCAAGGAGGTGCCTCATCAAAGAATCATGAAAGTGCTTATACCTCCAAGTAAGTAGACCACCATTTGCCAAGTGCATACAAGCTTCAAGTGACCAATCAAATCTTCTCCAATGACATAGGTGAGGATCCCATGTCCTATAATGCTTCTCCAAAAGGATGTAAGATGAATCAAAATAATCAACCATGTGTTTTTCATCCAAGAAGTGAATGAAGAACCTCCACTACAATCTGAACCAAGTAAGGAACAAATAAAACAATGAGCCTTCAAGGGGCTCACAGAAGTACCATTTGTGCATCCATGAAAATGTGTATCATCAATAAATAACAAAGGATGTTGTTGCCAATAAGAATTTTCTCCAATCGTATATCTCTTCACCCAAGTAGTGGATGAATTTCCTCAAATATCAATTGAACTAAGCAAGAAGCAAGGAAAATAATAAGTCTTCAAGTGACTCAAGTGAACATCATAAGTGCATCCATGTAGATGTGTTTCATCATAAAGTAACAAAGGATGCTGCTGCAAATTTAAATATGAAATGGATCTAATAATGTCATCATATAAAGGAGAGATAGGAGTTTCATACTCCTCACGTGGAACCATCAAAAACAAACCTTTCACCCATACTTCATTAGGATTAATTCTACAAAATATGGAAGTGTAGGATGTAGGATAATGAACCAACTCACCCAAATGATCATAAAGTGCAGAAGTGTCCTCATGTGAATGCTCCATAAGGGTAGTATCATGCACCTCCCTCAAAAGTGAAAAACTTTCCTCATAGGTTGGTTCCAAGGTATTGGAATCAACTTCTTCAAAAAATGTGTAACCACTTCCAAGAGGAAACTCAAGTTCCTCTTCGACCACATCAAGTTCTTGGATCTCATCAAGTTCATCTTCAAACACATCAAGCACATGTAAATTTCCATGTTTCTCATGATCTACCATGTCATGCGAATCCTCCATGCAATCTACCATATGACAATTTGAAACATAGGAATCTCTTTCAAATGCTTGACACTAATGCAATCCAACAAGAATTTGACACTAATGCTTGAGTGTCATGGAGCATGCTAAGGGTCTCTTGGATCTTATTTTCATTCATCTTTAATTACCCTTCAAGAAAAAGAGGCTCTTGCAAATGGACCTCCTCATCTTCTTCCTTCTTACTTTGACCAACTTCATGAAGCTCAAGTGGTGATGGGGAAGTTGATCTTGTTTCTTCTACAATTGCTACAAGGCCTTCATTTTCATGCTTAATGGAAGTTTTGCTTGAATCAACACTTTCAAAAGTGATCTCTATGTCACCAACATAGATGTGTGAGCACCCATTAGTAGGTACTCCTTCATAGTTCAAGCATCCACCAGTAGATGCTCTTTGAGTCATGTCCAAGGTAGAATGTGTCTCGAAATGATCTTCAATATTTTCAATAGAGTCTTCTTCATGTTCATGTGATGTCTCTTCATATTTGGAATCTTTTTTTAAGGAAAATCCAAAAACTCTCTTCAAGTAGGAAATACATGCATTCCCTGAAGCTTCAGATATTTCATTGCTCTTTTCACTCACACACATATGATTTTCTCTCCAAGGTATTTTACAAGAATTGCATAAACCTTTCTTCACTAACTCCACATCTTCATTTTTGGGCCTATTTTCAAATACCCAATCAGCAAATTCTTCGAAAGGAGGGGTCTTTTTTGTATTTCCCTTATACAAGTCAAGATATGCCTGATATTGTTGGGGCAAGGTTTTGTATGTCGCTCTCCATATTTGTAACTCATTCATAGAATTATCCTTTGGTAGTGTGACAAACTCATCTTTATCATACATAGGGTCATGATAATAATACTCATTCCTCATGAAATTGTAATAGGTGTTGCATGGTGGCACCTCTTCCTCATACCATTCACATTCTCTTTCATATTGCTCACAATCATCTGCATACTGCTCATAAGCATTGTACTCATAGGATTCATCATAATAGTAAGACATGGCTGAAAATTATTATTCAATGTATGATATTAATTCACAGGTGCAAGGACCATGCGCTGATACCACTATGATGTCCCCAATTTGAAAACTTTTCCTCATTGGTCAATTTTTGAATCTTGGACTAGTGAAGCCCCAAATTGTCCCAAATGATCCCAAATGGTTTCGAACTGTGTATAGAGTGGATTGAGGTGTAACAGGAAACATTGATGCATATAATATAGGCTTGTACACCTTCAAAATACTTCAGCCACTTTCATTTAGAATTAGAGAATGAAAGGCAGAATTACTGGGAAAATCTATGTTGAAACCCCCAAGGGTAGATGGCTCCAAAAGACTCCTTAGGATTTCGAATTGGGTTTGAAGGTATATGAATGGTACTAAGACATAAAAATGAACCTCATGGGTGCTTATACCCTATCGTAATACTTCTGCATCATCAACTTAACTTCAGGAGAAGTTGGGACCTTTTACTAGTTAAGTTGAGGTTCAAACCCCCAAGGGCAGGGGACAAAGATGACTTCCAAAATGCTGTAATACCTTCCCAAATCTCAGAATAGAGACATGGTAATGATAAAGGACTTAAATGGGCTCCCCAATACATCATCAGATATTTTCTATAGGATTCTGAAACTCCCATAAATCAAAGGTTTGTATACATGTCTTCACATAGGGGGTAAATGATAGTAAAACTCCACCACTTGTTATGAAATTCGAAATTTAGGTTCCAAGGACTTGTGAAATGTTAATGAAACTTCTTCAGAACATGAATGAAACTCCATACATCAACAAAATCGCACATATTGACTGATACAAATTGAAATAAAGCCTCTTCAAGCTCCAACAACAAGATATAGGGAAAATGGAACCATTTATGCATTGTTTGGTAATTTTACATAGTTTCAGTTGGTATTTCGACCTGAGAGTCTTATGAGAATTAAATACAGAGTATATATATCAGAATACAAATAAATGGGGCTTCAATAGCTATCCCAAATATATCATCACCTCACCAAGTGCACCTCTCCTCAAGGAGCAAGAATATGACAAGAAATGGAATGGTTGTCGAAGCAAGCTGAAAGAGATGTGACCACGAGCTTCCCTGTAGCTTCAACCTATAACAAAATACTCCATTGTAGCTCCAAATTAAAGTTCTGAATGGATTCTTCAATTTCCAGTTAGGATGGGAATCTTTCACCCTCGAAATTGGTACTAAGGCAAGTAGAGTAAACACTCCACTAGCATGGACAAGCTAGAAGCTCTCCAATTTGCAAAGATGAAAACAAAAAATGATCAAAAGCTACATTCATTTTTTGTTCTTGTATTTTATAAACTTCTCAAGTCCTCCATGGGTCGAATTCCTTCCAAAAGACTCATGCAAGTCAAGTTGGGAAGATATTCCAATGTGTGCCACTTGTCCAACAATTCCTAGTCTCCATCTTCCCTCATTTGGAATGGGTGTCTCTTTGGCTCCACTAACTCCCTTGTGCGCCTTATTGGAGGCTATTTTTAGCCCTGACATGTAATATATGTCATATTTCAGCATTCAGGTCTTATTTGTGTCATAGGTGTCATAGCATCTTCATCATTGTTGTCATAGAAGCTAGGGAATCTAGCCCAAGTGTCACAATTCTTCTAAGATGCCTCTTCCTCTTCCATGGGAGTTATTCTTACACTCCAATTAGACCTTACATGAATCATGCCATGAATAATACCTCTTAAAATCCCCCAAGTATTTTACCCTTCATCTTGAATTTGAATTGAGGAGAGAATCATGCCAAGTGTAGTGGGGAATCTTGCCACATGGGGGTCCCACAACCTCTTATGTGCCCTCATGATCCAATGCCACCTTATTTTATTTTCATTATTATTTATTTGACCCATTTAATGCAAATTTATAATTCTAAGGTCACTTTGGGTCTTGTATCTCCCTTATCCCAACTTTTAATGCTTCCACCCCCAACTTAGGGAACTAGTAATTTTCGTCCATGACAGTTCATTTGGATGGGTATATTACAAACTTTGAATTGGTAATTTCTCTTAATGTGATCCACCTTGTCCATTTGGATCTAATTTCACATTATTACTAACTTGGACATCATTCTTGGCAATTATTTGACCCTTAGCATCAATTTGAAAAACTATCATGAGTATGGCCAAGGGGCTTAGGACATTGTGACCCAATGCAAAATTTTGGGACATGACAAATACTCCCCTCCCAATATTGCTTGTCCTCAATCAATTTCAACACATGTATGTGGAAGAACCTTCTTTCTTTCCAAAACTTTGCTTCCCAAAACTTCTCTTCTAAAACCTTGAGTAGGGCCACTCCTGCACTACAATTGTGTGTTTCAAAAAACAAGGAGATTTGAGTTTTCTTTTTAATTTTGATATCCCCTGTAACATCACCACTAAACACCAAAATGTTAATTAAATCCATCAAAACCACGTTTGCACAATTACTCTTTACCTCTTTCATATTTTGGAAACCCTTTCTGATACCACTGCATAATTCTTTGAAGTTGCCACTAAGTTTCCCAACTTTGAGTCTTCGAGATTCCATGAATATTTTAGAGAGGAACCACCATGCTTGCTGCTGCACTACTCTTATTAAAATCACTTTATTAAGTGGAGAATCCATCTCCCATACTACTTGTTTGCCCAAAAAATTGAAACCAATGAGACTAAAAATTATCCGAAGGTCCCATTGCTTGTATTGCACTCCAACAATTAGGAGTGCTCTCCAACCCATACCATTAGGAAAGAGAATTCCTAGATCCCATTTTCTTGTATGCATTCTTCCAAACATCATGAGTACAAAATATATATCATCAAAGTACATAACAACATAATAAAATGTACATCAAGGAGGTGCCTCATCAAAGAATCATGAAAGTGCTTATACCTCCAAGTAAGTAGACCACCATTTGCCAAGTGCATACAAGCTTCAAGTGACCAATCAAATCTTCTCCAATTACATAGGTTAGGATCCCATGTCCTATAATGCTTCTCCAAAAGGATGTAAGATGCATCAAAATAATCAACCATGTGTTCTTTCATCCAAGAAGTGAATGAAGCAAGTAAGGAACAAATAAAACAATCTGAACCAAGTAAGGAACAAATAAAACAATGAGCCTTCAAGGGGCTCACAGAAGTACCATTTGTGCATCCATGAAAATGTGTATCATCAATAAACCAAAGAAAATGTGTAATGAAAATGAGCCAAAGAACATGATCATGATGAGAACAACAAACCATCAAGAGAAGAACCAATTTGTTCCACTTCTCCAAGCAAAAAATAAGAAAAGGGAATCGAATGTGAAGTTTCATTGGATACCATTGTTTCCAGCATGAAAAGACCTTTTGGATCTTCTTCAAAGAGAGACTCCAAGAATCTTGATCCTAAGGAAACCAATGGGAAAGATGCATCAACTCGCTTAAAGGATCAAAATCAAACTACAAATCAGCCATCAAAGGAGAAGAGCAACAATATTCCAAAGGAAGAACCATGTGGTTCCTCTAGCGAATGCATTGAGCAGAAAGAAGAAAAAATCAAGCTAAGGTATGAAGGTAAATCTGATTTTTGTAGCAGCAATGTTTTCTTGAATCAATCTGAAAAATTCCCCATCTCATGTGATGAAAATGATAGCATATAATTGTCTAATGCTAATGTGGATGTTAAGGATGAATGTGATGTTGTGGATGCATGCCACAAGTAATTGGAAAGTGAATTGTAGCCCTTATAAAGCATGCATATATCCATTGATAACGAAGGTTTCTTATCAAATGAGCATGATGGACATTCCATTGAGGCACCTACCAAGCCATAATGTAAGAGGTTTTTGACAATGTGGAGAGCGAATCCATTCATGGACACCCAATCTTCTTTGTTGGTGATTTTGATATCACTACAAAGGAGATGTAAGATGGGATTGATGGAGGTGAGACATATTTTGGATCAGATCCAAAATATGCATATAAATCAGATTTCCTATCAGCACTTGAGATCCATGGTTAAGCAAGAGACATTCATTCATCAGTTGGTTGTGCACCAGCAGGTTTGGTGGAAGAAAATGCCATCACCACTACACCACATGAGTAGGAAGATATGATGTAAAGGTATGAACAAATTTTTTATTTTTGTATTCCTTTGTGTCATCATGAGGTAGAAGCCACTTCTGGGGAGATGTTTGGCATGGGAGAGTCTCCTAGTATTGAGGGTCAAGTTTTTGGTTCCAAGGATGATTACAATGAGAGGGATGTATTATTGAATGGGAGTAAACATGATTCTCATAGGATGGATGATCTCTCATGTGACAACACACATTGTGTTTTCAAGCAGTCATGGAGTGACTTGGAGAGCTTACTCCTAGTCACCGAAGAGAGGATGGTGCAAGTGTTTTCTAGAACTGATGGTGCACATAGATTCATGGAGGATCTCATTGGGAGGGTTCAGATGGAGGAGAGACATAGTGGTATTGTTGACAGAGTCTCTAGCTCTAAACTCTACATCATTAAAAGAGAGTTGGAAGAGATAAAAGATGATTACTTGTAGTTGTTTATGGATAGGGACATGGATCTCAAATGTGTTGAAGACAAAGTAGCATCAGAAGGAAAGAAACTTCATATGGATTTAGGATATTCTCTTTCCTCTCCCAAGACCACTAGTGATGTGATGTGTGTGGATGATTGCACACATGTTGCATTGGAGGATCCTCGTGCGTAGGTTGAGCATGAGGAGTGTATAGTTCTACAATTGCTTGATGGTAGCAGTGATATGGAGATTGGTTACAGTGTACTTGATCCACCCAACAGTTGGCATTTTTGTTGGATGCCAACATCGACTTCGACAAGTGCATTGACTTCGAAAAGTTCATCGACTTCGACAAGTTCAATGACTTCAACAAGTTCATCGACTTCGACATGCATCATCGACATTTGCGATTGATGAATGACGACAGATTGTCTCTCTGTCTTCCAGTCGAACGTAACGGTTGAACTTCTGAAACCGTTCTAAATTCTCTTGTAACTGAACGTAATGGGAAGACAACCCAAGCATTCTCAACACTCTATTTAAGCATGTAAAATATTGTAATATAGGGGGGAGAAGAATCAAGAAGTAACAGAGTTAAAATAAAGAAGAGATTAGTTCGCATTCCTGCATATTGTCTATGTGTGTATGTTTATGTGCGTAGTGTATTTCCTGCTTTGCTTATTATTATGCTTCCGCCATAACAACACCGATTCATTCAGTCAAAATGTTGTCCCCGTCGTGCACCTTGGCGCATACGGATCATTGATATCAAAGCTTCATTCATTCAGATATTTATTCAAATCTTTTTTCATGCTTAAGTTGTGCGTAGACACTTCCATCGAAGTTACCTGACTTATGCCTATTCAAACACACTCGTAAACTCAGCAATCCAAGTAGACACTACCTTCAAAGATGGCAAGATAAACAAACAGTAGACATGCAATTGACGAGAAAGAAATACGCATAGAGAAAGAGTTGGCTCGACAACAAACTGAAATGTTCGCTCAATTCAATGAGATTCTCATGTGATTTGCTTCAACATTGGGAGGCTTTCTGACAAGATCTTCTCAGCCAATTCCGCCAAAGCAAGATCATGGCAAAAATCATTCTCAGAAATACAAAAGGGAACGTAGCAAACAAACCCCTACTGGTAAATGGTGTGATTACCACAATTCATCATGGCATGATACATCTGAATGCAAAGCTCGGAAGACATTTTTGGAAAAAGTGTTGACATATGACTTGTTCGACAAAAATATGGTAGAATCTAACCCAGAAGCAACAACCCTTTTTACATCGACATGGACCACTCCAGAAGCCTTGCCCTATTGTCGACGAGGAGGAACGAGAGCACCTATTCCATACACAGATATGGGTTCAAAAAAATCCATTGCATCTGATTATGGATAATGGTAGCCAGAAGAACTTTGTTTATGAATATCTTGTGAAGAAACTAGGTCTTGTTACCACTCCACATCCTCAGCCTTATAACATCGGTTGGATGAAGGATGGATAGGAACTAAGGATCACCCGACAATGCAAACTCACCTACTTCATTAATCCTTTTGAAGATGAAGTACTCTACAATGTGGCACCACTCTCCGTAGTCGACGCCTTGTTTTGGAAACCTTACTTATGGGATCGACATGGAAGTTACTAGTCACGACCTCAGAAGGTGATTGTCAGAATTTGAAACCAATGGTACGACATACCAAAGCGACAACCTACACCTACGGTTGCAATGATATCTGCTAAACAGACAAAGAAGCTCATCAACCATTCTCAGAAGTTTGCATTGATCATGATTAAGCCGCAACATTCCAGGAAGACTGCAACAACTGGTTGACTCACTGACCACTGCAGCTCCCGACAGAAGCAGCAGATCGACAATATTCTTGATGAGTACCAGAACCTATTCCAAGAGACAGACAAAGTACCTCTACATTGCCAGGTAAAACACTCTATTGAACTTTCTCCTGGTTCTTCATTACCTAACTCATCTGTTTACAGAATATCCATTATTGAAAATGAAGAGATTCGTAGACAAATTCAATATTTGATCAACAAAGTTCATATCTGACCCAGCTCCTCTCCTTGTGGAAGTCCAGTCGTCCTCGTTCCAAAGAAATATGGGACTTGGCGCATGTGCATCGACTACTGGGACCTCAACAAAATTTCGGTAAGAAAATAGATACCCTCTTCCACGGATAGACGAGCTCATCGACTATCTGAATGGTGATAAATTATTTACTAATCTTGACCTCAAGTCGGGATATCATCAGATTCCAATCGAGCCCACAGATGTATGGAAAACTGCTTTCAATACCAAGGAAGGATTGTTTGAATGGTTAGTCATGCATTTCGGCTTAACCAATGCACCTGCTACCTTAATGCGGTATATGGATAACATTCTTCAACCTTTCATCGGAAAATGTGTCATTGTATACCTCGACAATATATTGATTTTCAGTTGATCATGGGAAGAACATGTCAGATAATTTTGACAAGTCCTTGACACTCTCCGACAACATTGACTCTACTTGAACATGGACAAATGTTCCTTTGCGATGAACAACATCAAATATTTTGGGTATGTAATTGACTTTGTAGGCATTCACGTCGATCTAGACAAAGTGCAAATCCTTAAAGAGTGGCCCATTCCTCAAAGCATTCATGAACTAAGAAGTTTCTTGGTTTGGCGAATTTTTATCGACGATTCATACTCGGCTTCAGTCACATAGCCTGGCCTTTGAATCAGTTGACCAAGGGAAATGGGAAAACTATCTTCAAATGGACATCGAAACAATAAGAAACTTTTGAGCAGCTCAAACACAAGCTTTGTACTGCACCAGTACTTGTGTTACCTGATTTGCATCAGCCCTTTGAGATTGAGACAGACGCATCAGAATATGCCTTGGGCACAGTGATCACTCAGTTGGGTCACCCAGTTGCTTTTAATTCTAAAACTTTTAACGACACTATTAGAAGATATTCAACGTATGAAAAATAACTATATGCCATTGTTCAAGCTCTTAAGCAATGGAGACATTGTATTCTTGGCAAGTAGACAATCATTCTCACTGACCACAAGCCTTTATAGTTCACTCCATCCCAGTCAAAGTTACAAACAACTTGACAAATCAAGTGGATTAATTACCTGCAACAATTTCAGTTGGTAATTAAGTATTGGAAAGCTAAAGCCAATGCCGTCGCCAATTGTTTGAGTTGACCACCCATTACTCTCCTTATTACAGTGATGAGTATGCATGGTTATGACACCACCACTTGACCTCAATTGTATCAAGAAGATAACGAATTTTCATCAGTCTATCAACAACTTCAGACCGACAAGTCATCGACCTCCGACTATTTCTTGAAAGACACCTTGCTATACAGGCTTGGACAGCTTTGTGTACCGACAGGTGAGCATCGACAGCAACTCGTTTGGGACACACACTACAACAAGACTGCAAGACACTTTGGAGAAGCAAAGACCCCTGTTATTCTCAAAAAGTATTTCTTTTGGAATTCACTTACAACTGACATCAACAAGTTCATTCAATTATGTGTGGTTTGTGCCATTACTAAACCGCCTAATCAATGACAGGGATTGTACACACCTATGCTAGTTCCTAGTCGACCATGGGAATCTATTTCTATCAACTACTTGACAGGATATCCTACTACCAAACATCAGCATGACGTAATCTTAATAGCATTCGACAGATTTTCCAAGATGGCCATTCTCATTCCATGCAAGAATACTACGACAATGCAGCAGACCACTCAGCTCTTCTTTGAACATGTCTAGAAACATTATGGCTTACCGACAACCATTATTTCCGATAGAGATGCCATATTTGTTAGCATCTTTTGGAAGAATCTCTGGAAATAGCTCGATACAAGACTCTCCTTTTCGACATCTTTCCATCCTCAGATAGACAGATAGACAGAAGTTGTGAATCGCTTGGTAGTACAAATACTTCGTATGTGCAACCACAAGCATCGACGAACATGGGATGAAAGTCTTCCATATATACAGCACAACTACAATCGTGCTTAGCATATCTCTACAGGAAAGAGTCCATTTGAGATCTATTATGGATTTCAACCCTCAACACCTATTGACTTGATTGGTTCCTTGACACAGTCAAATGATACCAACTATAACCGTTGAGATATTGACAAAGCATTGAAGTTTTGAGATCAAATCTGCGACATCCAGAAACAAGCACAGGAAATGTTGCAATGATTTAATGCGAAAGCTAAGTGCCAACACGATAAGCATCGTATCCCTCATTCATTTCAAATTCGAGATCAAGTCTGGTTGCATCTTAAGAAGGAACACTTCACTGGTCCATATAAGAAGTTGAAGCCTTTGCGATATGGTCCATACAGTATTCTTGAACAGATTGGAGAAAATGCTTTCTAGCTCGACATTCCTTCATGCCTGGTTCTACATCTAGTATTTAATGTGGATCTACTTCGACCATACCATGCACCACTGTTGGAACAAAATGACTTGCATACAGTAGAACCCGAAGACATCCATCCATATGTTCAGGAGCCTCTTCCTTGCGATGCCATTGTGGGACGACAAGTACGCCATACAAGGATGAACACAATTCACTTGTTTCAAGTGGCCAAATCCAGACAGATCCCAACACAAGGAAAATGGTACTCTGCTACTGAACTAACCAACAAGTTTCCTCATCTGTATGAGCAAACAATGGGGACCATTGTTTCTTAATGAGGAGGTGTGATCCACCCAACAGCTGGAATTTTTGTCGAATGCCAACATCGACTTCGACAAGTGCATCGAATTCGACAAGTTCATAGACTTCGACAAGTTCAGTGACTTCGACAAGTTCATCAACTTCGACATGCATCGTCGACATTTGCGACTGACGAACGACGACAGATTATCTCTCTATCTTCCAGTCGACCGTAACGGTTGAACTTCTGAAACCATTCTAACTTCTCTTGTAACTGAACATAACGGGTAGACAACCCAAGCATTCTCAGCACTCTATTTAAGCATGTAAAATATTGTACTATAGGGGGGAGAAGAATCAAGAAGTAACAGAGTGAAAATAAAGAAGAGATTAGTTCTCATTCCTGCATATTGTCTGTGTGTGTATGTTTATGTGCGTAGTGTATTTCCTTCTTTGCTTATTATTATGATTCCTCCATAATAGTACCGATTCATTCGATCAAACTGTTGTCCCCGTCGTGCACCTGGGAACGTACGGATCATTACTTGTTTCACACTTGGAGGATCATGAGCTTTATCTATATGAGGAAGACTCATCTATAGAGGAGGTACCTGAGTGCATTCCACCTAGACATGTAGCAGCAATGAGATCTGTCCATTTATGGATAGATGCATTTCAAAGAGGAGGGCTCCTAGAGGTGAGAGCACATATTATGATTCCATTGAAATCTCTCACAGTGACCAGTTAGATGAGCAACAGCCTATGCACATTTGGATGTCATTTGATGCCATTCATCCACATATGGATTGGGTGGAAGATTACATGGCACACATGGAGATACCTTGTAGAAAGAGTTATGCTCGTGATATGTGGAAGGCAATTGCACAAGCAAGTTTCCATGAGGATATTTGCATACAACATGTTGAGGCATTTTCCTTGCACAATGAAGAACTCAGCTTGCCTCTGTAGAGGAAAGTCACAATTTTGGATGAGGCACACATGTACATTCTTTTTGGACCAGCCAACAATGGAGACCATGCATCTACTATTTTAGTGGATGATCTTTATAGAGAGTTTAAGTTGTTTGGAATTCCTTCACTCCTAGTATTGGAGGATGTGAAAGAAAATTTTGGTTTGATGGAGGGACCATTTCTATTGATTCTTAATGAGAAGCAAGAGGCACATGTGTCTACTTCTCTACTTGATTTTCATCACTTGATCATACCCTTTGTCCTGCTTCAGTATGGTGAGTAGTAGTGGCATCTACTTGCACCACTTGATACTTGTCTCATGTACAATAGTGCAAGAGAGTTCCACTTGATCTCTTGGGGTGGAAAATGTGATTGCGGTGTGAGCCATGGGATTGGAGTGTTATTTGTACATGTGGAGTTTCACATCCTATTGGAGAGGCTCACGGAGTTGATGATTTGCATTGGGAGTGGCAAAATTTCAATATGGTGTATGGATCCTTGCATACCATGGAGTGACAGATTGTCACAAGCAGCAATGATGATGGATGGTATGCAGCAGAGACCATAGGTTCTTGGCATTAATGGGTTTTTTTAGACACCATTGATGTTTGGGAGGATGCAGCTGAGATAGTGGGATCCAAGCATGCCATAGCTTGATGGATTGTCTTGGATTTCATTGATGTTTGTTGGAGTGCAATACAAGTAGTGGGACCTTGGCATTGCTTGGTACAAGTACAGTTGCTAGCATTGGTGCCTCAGTTTAGTTGTTGGAATTGGAGAGTGAGCCAACCATGATTTCCGAGAGTGCCTCTATATGGAGGATTGGGACAGTTTCCTCATTAGGAAACCTTATGATGGGTGGACATGTTGTTCACTTGCTAGTTTGTTTGGAAGTATTTAGGAGGTTCCTCATGTGCAGATTGTACAGTACAACGGTGGTTTTCATAGTCACCTTGCATTCATTAGGTTCATTTGGGACCCTCGCATTCTTTTTAGTTGTTTCAACTGGGTGGAGCATGCATTTTCAGTTGCATAGGTGGGGTATATTTTTTGGGGGGGGATGGTTATATTTAGAGTGGCACAACAACAACATGATGGACCCTTGAGCTTATCTTGGAATTGCGAATTCCAATGCTAGACAATTCAACAACAGATATGGATGGTGAGAAGTCATTGATTGGTTTCATGTTTTCTATGGAGTTGATGCATTTCTTAAGGACAAGCAATATTGGGAGGGGAGGACTTGTAATGTCCCAAAATTTGGACATGGACCATAATTTCCTAAGTCACCTAGACTTGTTCATGTTTATTCACCTAGGTGGTGATTTGGGTTGATTATTTGCTAAGCCTAATGTCCAAAGTTAGGAATAATGCAACATGGGAACAAGTTCAACAAGGAATATGCATAAAGGATATGGTGGACCTTAGTTGAATCATCAATTGAGCTAAGTCTCCTTTTGGTTTGAAATTATTGAGAAAATCCTAAGGTTGGCATTCAAAAGGTTGGGAAAATTTATTGGTGGAAAATTCCAAGGAAGTGCAACTCCAAGCAGTGTGAACAAGGATATTATTGATGCAGGTTCATTATTGGGACAAGGAAGTGGATATGAGCCACATAAATTATTTTTTCCCAAAATTAATATTCATGCACATCCAAATCAAATTGTTGCAAGGCCATGTAGTAATTGGGTCAAAACCACTAAGGAAAATCAATAAATGAGCCAAATGACCAACTCTCTCATAAATAATTAATGATTAATATTTTATTTGTGATATTATGAGAGGATATTAACTAAATGGGGGAACCCAGGAAGTTAGTTGGAAAATATAAAGTGGACAAACTTGGTTCCATAAATCAGCGAAAGCTTGTGGACAACATTTAAGGAAGTGGACAAAATCCAGGTTGGTTTCCAAGGCGCCCTAAAAAGGGGTAATATTTACTCAAAGAAGTTAGAGGGTGAATTGAATGAGGATAAGGATCACTCAACTACCCAATAGATGGTTTTTTATGTTCCATGGTATTTGCCACTAGTATTGACTAAGTGGACAAACTAGTTTGGGGGTTTTCTTCATTCGATGGTATTGTAACCTAGTATTGGGGCTAAAGAAGGAATTCAAGGATAAAAAGGGAGGCATAGCACATGGGTAAGGATCCTTTTTATTATTATGATTAATATTTATTTTCTTATCATACTCTATGCTTGGGTGATGCTCCCTTGCAAACAAGGAGGGTGATGGGCCCCTCATTCTTTGTGTAACTGGTTGGAAAGGTTGGCCAATTCAATTTTTGAGGAGTTGGACACCCTGTTCAGCTCATTGTATTACATTCTATAGGAATTCCATGCCAAATTCTTCTTACTTCTACTTATATTCATTCTACTCCAATACTATGTAGTTTCATTCATTCTCTTGCAGGGGTTTTCATAACCAATTTTCATGTACTTGGAGAATGATGAATGTAATGCTCTATATGAGCCATGGTTACTATTTCTAATGTCTACAAATGAAATATTAATACCTTCATATTTTGAATAAAGTTGTGTTCTTCTCATGATTATGCAATTTTGCTTCTTCATTCCTTTTTCTCTCTCCTATGTTTAGATTCAATGCCAAATTGGACCACTTTTAGCATTTCGGGTAATTGACTGACCTAAAATCCACCAAATTGCATTATGTAAGTTGCTATAAGTAAATGACACATAATAGGACCCAAAAATACCTCGATATAAAAAATTCATGGTGCTTAGGAAGTGTTTGGGATGAGTTGGAAATCACCTAGTTGAGTTGTCTTGGTTACCTAGTTTTTCTCCTAGTGATCCTAAAGTGAAAAATAAATTCCCTAACTCTAATCCAAGTGTCTCCTACTATAGAATATGACTGTAAAAAGGTCTAGATACATCCATTGCAGCACCAAAATCCGTTGGGTTCCACATAATTCCTAGGAACTGACACTACCGAGTACTTGTGACCACCCCAGGTGTGATGCACCTAGAAAACGTGCCATTGTCGAATGTATGGACTGCAATCCATTGTGATATTTTTTTCATACCTGTAGGACCACATGCTGTAGACCCTACTGAGTTTATTGCTTCCTTTTGTTTGTTTGGGAGGGAATTTGCAAAAGTCTCTAGGTGTTTGAAAACAACTAGGGAAAATCTAGTCTTTCTTGTTTATCCCCAAGCTAGTGTGCCTACTCTCTACCTTAGGTACTTTACATAGAATCCATTTTCCCACTAAAGGGAACTGATCTCTTTCAAATTTGATTAGCCCTTAGAATTAAAATCCATCTTTGCACAAATTGTTTGTTGTCTTGCTTACGGTAAGTGTTGAATCTTTTGTAGCAAGCCTTCTTAAAATCTAGGGTGTGCTTAAACTTGAAATCATTTTCCCTAGTGTCATATATCCTAGTTTCCTTAACCCTGATTTAAAACCATATTTGGATCTAGGATTTGTCTCAGGTTATCTCACGTTCAATTGTATATCTAGATTTGATATTATGTTTTCAATCTTTCCCACAAGGTTAAACTAGGGTTTCCCCCTTAGTCATTTTTTAAGGCTTAAAGTGACAAGAATCCTGTTTGATGTGACAACCGATCCATCCTCGGGGAGCAGGATCCTTGATTGTCACCTCTTTAGCTACATTAGCCTCTTTTCCATCCTGGATAGGATACCTTTATCAAGTCGCTATAAGTTGTGTGATAAAAAGACTGATTTAGAGACTCTAGATTAGTCAAATTTATAGATTCGACATGAGTTGAATTTAGAAGGAGCTGAGGTGATATTGAGCATGGATATGCTCCCACTTACTCTAGATTGTAGTATTTTGATATGAATCACTCAAACATTATAGCATGCATGGAAATAGAAGATAGAGCCAAGTATAGCATCGATTGCAGACACTATGATTGTATCTCATATAGATGAGGATGTGAGATCTTTCAGTTCATAGGGTTCTCCTTCAGTGATTGAGGAGAATGTGGAAATTGTTTATCCAAAGGCTTAGGAGCATATAGGAGTGAGTGTACCTCTTGGAATATATGCTACTCATATAGAAATGGTTTCTTCCATCCATGAGACTTCCAATTGTACAAAGGAGAGGTGTGATGATGAAATTGAATTCATCCACAAGCCTTCTAGTTGTTCATGGGAGGAGGTGTGATGGCCTGATGGAGGAAGTTGCCAAGATGGATTCCAAAGTTTCATTTGATGAGAGTATGATAGAGTACAAATCCAAGGATCTTGGACACTCTCAAACAAAGGGAGTTTCCCTTGATTTTACTATTACTTCAAGATTCTCTCAAGATGAGGGAGTTGACCTAGTTCAAGTTGGTTCAATTGCTAAAGGATTTGTGGTACATGAGAGGGATTATGATATTAACAAGTTGATGATGACCTTGCATATTTCAATGACTATACCACGAGCTTTGAATTTTAGGATCGGCTTGATATTGTATGGATATGTGATTGTCTTTGTAGGATGTCCTAGAGAGATCATGATGTGGTGTCCTTCGATGTTTTCCCATCATGTTGGAGATGATGGAGGTTGGAAATAAGCTTTCAATATAGAGAGATAATCCTTTATACTCATAGGTGGTCATTAGTCATTGGATGATCAAGATGTTTTGATAGCATGGTTGACAATATTGTTGTAAATTACAGTGGTTGAATTAAAGAACAAAACCAGTATTGAATTGCATATAGAAAAATTGGTAAAGTTGCAGAGGGAGTTTACAGGTGTCGATGTAAACACTTTTATAGTAAAGAGGGAATGTTATATTTTATGGTTACTATTACCCCCAAGAAACATTTGTTCTCTTTTCCATGATTGTGGGTCTATTCATCTCTACTCGAGCCCCCTTCCCATCTGGTGAGCCCCCTCCTTGCGTGATGCTCAAGCCCTCATATCTGCTCGACCCCCTTCCCAGCACTCGTATTTGCTTGAGCCCCTTCTTGTCCACTCCTCTTCCCCTACCCCGGCTTTGTATAGGAACCATGGCCACGACTAGGCTTGTGAATCATTTTACAGCCGCTAATTCACATCGAGATGTCTCAGCGGGTCGATGCACAGCTCGTCGAGGGTCTGAAAACTGCAGAGGTCATCAAGTATACGAGCCTCAATGGTTGCAGGGTCGCAGGCCACTGTCATTCGCAGAGAACCATCATGGTCTCAAGATAGAGGAAGCCTTCGAGCTCCACACAGGGTCACCGAGGCATCAATGTGTTAGGTCGATTTAGCACATGCAAACACCACCACAACTCGGGGATCTTGAGGCTGAAACAGGAATCTCAACTTGGCCTTGTGCAAGAATACACACAACTAAAGTTTTTTGAGAATGATAACAACAGATTCCTTTGGGGATTTCAATGGAGAACTACCCCCCTCAACCCCACTAGCAGGGGAACTTAAAGAAAATCTGGCAGCAACAGCCTTACAGAATGAACACAGGTTCCCCAATACCATTAATAAGAGTCTTGGAAGTTATATCCCCATAGATATAGCCTTGTAAATTATTTTTTCCTACTAGGCATCAAAGGCTAAGAGTTTGTTGTAGAGGGTGCAATCCTAGGAAGATGAAAACAAAAAAATTCACTATGAGATCTCGGAACTCAAACAATTAGTTTTGGAAATAAAAAATAAAGAAAATGTACACGTACATGAACCAACTTCAGTTTCCCCTTTTCTCCAAACAGAACCCTCAACTATCAAGTGTTAAAGTTACAACATCATGATTCATTCTCCACGTCAACCTTGTGTGTTCCCCAATACCAATAATAAGAGTCATGGATGCTATATCCCCATGGATATAGCCTTATAAATCGATTTTTCCTACTGGGCATCAAAGGCTAAGAGTTTGTTGTGGAGGGTGGAATCTCTGGAAGATGAAAACAAACAACTTCACTCTGAGGTCTCGGAACTCAAACAATTAGTTTTGGAAATAAAAAATCAAGAAAATGTACACGTACAGAAACTAATTTTGGTTTCCCCTTTGCTCCAAACAAAACCCTCAACTATCAAGTGTTAAATTTACAGCATCATGATTCATTCTCCAGTTCAATCTTGTGTGTCAATATTGAGCCTCGTGTGTCAGGGTAGTGCCTTATAGGATCCAGAGTTGAACTCAGGAAACTTGGAGAAGAATCTTGAGTTGGACTCAAGAATGGCTAAGCTTCATGTGTTGAGGCAAGTGCTTTGTATGTCAAAGTGATGATGTTGTACAGTATTTCTATTCAAGGCTAAGGTCTTGTGTGTCAAGACAGATCCTCATGTGGTGAGGTGATGCTTTGCATGTATAAGCATGGATCGTGTATAATTTACTACTAACCATGGTTGAGATATTAAGTCTCCCCTAGGGACTAGCCACCCCTAGAGTGAATTACTTTAGCATATAACCACTTGGAAAGATAGTAGGAATATATGATCACATCATCGGGAAAATATCCTTAGTATATTTGATATGATAATTAAGCTAGAACATGTGGACCATGCACATAAGACAAGAGATAAAGATAAGATGTGATAAGATATAAGAGAATTTGAATTGCACATAAAAGAATTAATTAAGAGAGAATTCGAATTGTTAAAATTCAGTGAAGACTTCATAAATCAAAGGAGAACTCAAACTGATCACTACAGTGATGTTAACAAGAAAGAATCAGTTAAGAGAGTTAACTAAGTGATAACAAAGAAGATCTAGTTAACTAAGTGTTATTGCATGATGACACTTATGTTAAACTAAAAGACGACACTTATTGTAAACTAAAATACGACACTTGCATGATGACACTTAAGTTAGCCACCTAACTATGTGCGCAAGCTTTCAGTTAAGTGGCGAATTCATCCTAAGACTCAGTTCAGTGAGTTAATGCACTGCATGAGAAGTGGGGTGCTCTTCTTCATGCAATATTGATACATACATATGGATGGCGAGTTCATCATGAAGTCATAAGATAAAAATAGAAGCCGATGCATGTGAAGAATATATAAATATGTTATACATGATTGATGAATTCAATGTGAAGCGAATTCTCTTCTCCCTTGAAGGAAAGGCACTTCTCTTTGTGCAAGATATTATTTTGAGTCTCTCTTATTTATCTTTCTCTTTATTTTGTAATTGCACCAGGGTGCTTGATGTAAAGACATTCTCTACTATCTATCAATATACTAAGGAAGGTTTTTCTTGGTTTTTCTCCCTCAAGTCATAGAGGGTTTCCCCAGGGTAAATTCATGTGTCGAATGTGATTGCTTATGTGTATTTGATTTTGTAATTGCACCAGGGTGCTTGATGTAAAGACATTCTCTACTATCTATCAATATACTAAGGAAGGTTTTTCTTGGTTTTTCTCCCTCAAGTCATAGAGGGTTTCCCCAGGGTAAATTCATGTGTCGAATGTGATTGCTTATGTGTATCATTGTTATTTTATTTCAAGTACTATTGCACTTCTGAATTAAATATCAAAAATTAAAATGGTATCAGAGCTTAGGGAATGAAAGAGCTAAGTTCAACAATAAATCTTTAGCCTACGTAGATCCTAAGTGTGCATAGTACTTGAATAATTATGCATTCAATCTCAGTAAGACCAGAAGACCATCTTGAAGGAACTTTGAACTTCAATACTTAGAAGGCTAGGATAGGATCAATATCCTGGAAGAGCATGATTTGGATGGCTATGTATCCAGTGTTATTGAAGAACCTAGTACTAATGTAGGGCGCACCAACTTCAAGAAGAATTAATCCAAGGAAAAGAGGATTATTTATGTTTCTGTGAAAGACAACTTGATGCCTGTGATTACTCCATTGAAGACCGCAAAGGAATGCTTTGACACTTTGACAAATATTTATGAGAGGAAGGCACCCAATCAAAAGATGGAATTGAAGAACAAGATTCAAAATATGAAGATGGAAAAGGACGAAGTTGTGGCTTCCTTCTTCACAAATATCTCTCAAGTAAGAGATCAACTCATGAGCATTGGTGTGACGGTCAATGATGATGATCTCATTCAGACCATTGTCGATGATCTTCCATATTCATCGGAGACATTCTTGGCTGCATTAAATGGTCGATAAGTGCAACCTAAATTTGATATATTGTGGCATGATTTCCTACAAGAAGAAGGGTGAATCTAGAGCAAGTATATTTCCTCCAAAGAAGAAGAGAACCTTGCTCTTATGGCAAGGATGAAAAGAGGTAACAAATATCACAAGAAATTATCTCATCAAAAGGAGAATGGTTTCAAGAACTTTGATAATTCTAAATTTAAATGTTTCAATTGCAATAAGAAGGGCCATTATGCAAGAGAATGTCATGCAAATAAAAGAGGAAGTTCAAGGGTAGGTTTCATGCTTTACTGCTACAGAATATGAACCTACAAGAAAGAATGCATCTGATGATCAAGAGACAAAGAAGGAGTACTATCTTGTCTTGAGCCTTTTTGGATCCATTACCACTAGCACTGAGACATGGCTGGTAGACAGTGGTGCATCCAAGCACATGACTGTATATAGGAGCATTATCATAGATCTGAAGGAAAATAAGTTTCCGTGTAAGGTGGATCTTGGAGATAATACCACCTATTCGATCCAAGGAATTGGATCCATTTATTTTCAGTTGGACTCATGAAATGTAATGCATGTGGATGAAATTATACTTGTCCCCAAATTGAAGAAAAACCTTCTATCTATTTTGATTCTAGAAGATGAAGGATTCATGGTTATCTTTATGGACAACAAAGCGCTCATGTGGCCTAAGCATTAAGACTTGAACTTTGCATTAGTGATTGGAGTTAGAGAGGGAGGTCTCTACAAAGTTCCTAGAAAACTCATTCAAGCCATTATCCATGAAACAATCAGTCCTTGTGAGCTATGGCATAAAAGGCTTGGTAATCTCCATTTCAAAGCACTACCTTGAAAGGTATGCCCATGTTTAAATCTGATTTTGATAGTGTTTGTAGAGGTTGCGCTCTTGGAAAAAACATTAAGAAGAGTTTTCCAAGTAGTACCAATTGATCCAAAGGGATTCTTGACTTGATTCATTCTGATCTATGTGGTCCTTGTTAGGATATTCCTATACTCCATCCTAGTCCTACTAGCTTTCCAGTCATTTTCATTTTCAGTCATGCATACAAAATTAGGGTTTGCATGCATTCTAGGTCATCAGTCCCAGCACCTAGTCCTCAGCAAACTAGCCCCCAGAGCTTCCTTCAGATCATTTCTAGGCTTCCCAGTGACTAATGCGCCCTCCTTTGCTTCACTGCATGACAAGGGCGCCTTCTTCACCTACCAGTCCAGTTATATTCAGTTATATTGAGTTATCTTCAGTTATTCCCTTGATTTAAGGCTTAACTGACTCTTTACTGAGTTTATCACTCTGTTGGACCTCCAGTGAGACTAGATTGACCAATCTGACTCTAGTTAACTCCTATGGCGCCCTCCACTGAGCCTCCTTCACTATATTAGTGCTTCCATGTGCCAGTTACACCAACCACATTCAGTTAGACTCAGTTTGACTCCCGGTTGATCATTACTTGTGCATTGATGACTTCACTGATGAGAAGGTGGACTCCTAGTTAGGCATTGATGACTCTCCACTGATTATGGATCTGTGCATGAAGGCTAATTCAAATTCCTCCTAGTGAATTCGAATCCTCATACTCAGCATTGTATATTTACCTGTTTACTATTCAATTTAATGTAACATGTGTAATTATTCTGCCTCAATTAGAGTTTCTTTGGATCTAAGTTCTATTGCTTGTCTCTTCTTCTATTATTCCTAAATTCTTTTATTGTGAGGTTTACATCATCTCTTTGGATCTTATGTGGGCAATTTCACATGGTATCAAAGCCATTTGAGAGTTTATTCTACCTCCATTCTTGAGAGTCTTTTTGCAGGTATTTCGAAGTTCCAACAGTTGCAGCAACAGATTCAACAGTTTCTTTTTGCACTCGTTCTAGCAGTCAAGATGAGCATTTCGAATGCTTCTCCTTCTTCTCCTTTGATCCTCACTCCATTCAACTACTTCAAATGGAAGGATAGGATTATATTTCACTTGTATCACAAGAGTCTAAATCGAATAGTATTTGAAAAAGATGTTATTCCTCATCATGCTGTTGAAAGAACCAAGCATCTAAATAAAATGGATGAGGCTTTGGGATTCATATGCCTCCATATGTCAGAAGATCTATTGTTTCATGTTGAAGGAGTTAAGTCTCCAAACGAGTTATGGACAAAATTGGGGAATCTATTTGGCAAACAAGATGGGATGAGAGGCTACACTCTTGAAAATGAATTGGCTTCTCTGCAACCTAGCAATTTCGAGAGCATCCAAACATTCATCTCAAAATTTCAGAATTTGGTTACTCAATGCAAGCACTGTGGCATCACCAAAAGTGATGAACAATTAGTGCTCTCCATTTTGAGCAGACTTGGATCTCAATTTTCTGTTTTTGTCTCTACTTTCCATTCTGGGTGAATGTCAATCCCTGGATGGAAGGTTCCTACCTTCGAAAAATTTACTACCGCTCTCATTCAAGAAGAGGACAAATTGATTCAAATGGGTGCCATCAAAACCTCCAGAGATCTAGCTCTTTTAGCTGGTGAACCAAGTGGAGCGAATGCAAAAGGAGGACAAAAAGGCAAAAGCAAGAAACCTTCAAGATCCAAGAATGACAAACAAAAGAGACCTAATTGCACCTACTGCAAGAGAGGAAATCATCCTGAGCATGCCTGCATGCACAAGAAGATTGATCTTCTAACCAAGCTTCTTGAACAAAACCAAATTATTGTTCCAAAAGAAGCAAAGATGACTGATTCTGGAAGTGGATCTGATGATTGCCATGCATTGATGGCTGGTTTTTCAAAGACAAAAGCCCTCCTCATAGATTCTGGAGCCTCCAACCACATGATTGCACAAGAAGACTCCTTCTCCTCTTTGGATCTTCAAGATGGGCCTACCATTCACATGGGAGACAACTCTCAAATTTCTGCCAAAGGTTTGGGTACAGTTCATATGGAGCATGGTAAGTTCAAAAATGTATTATTTGTTCCTTCTCTTACAGCTAATTTGTTGTCAGTATATCAAATGACTCATACAAGATCTCCAAAACAAGTAATTTTTGGTCCAAACGCAGTAGAGATCATAGAAAAATCCACTAGAAAGGTTATAGCGAATGGGATTGCTAATCATGCCTCAAAGGCATATGAGTTCTCACACTTCATGCCTTTCTCTCCAACTATTTCTTCAGATTTTGATGAAGATCACAGTGACTCCGCTTCTAGTGAAGAAGAAGATCAAGATTTTGATGTTGAGAGCATGGTTCAAGAAGATTTAGAACCAACACCTATTCTCAATCCAGATTCAAGAGAAATATGCTCTCACATAGTCCTTACTACTGCTGAGAACACAGTTGATGATTTATTTGCTTACAGAACTACTAGACTTCAGCATCATGCCAACCTTGCATTATGCCATCCATCTCTCCATGAGAGATGCAGTATGATGATGGGGTTCTCTCTTCCATCTTTTGGGAAGCCTACTCATGTTCCATTCGCTCCAGATACAGAAAAAGTTCCTGAAAGAATTGCTTCATCCTCCACACAGTGGGAGGCCTTCCTACATGGGATCAGCTTGTCAAGTCTTTTGCAAAAGTTTTCACTGATGAAAGCTTCTTTCTTTTCTGCATGATGGTTCTTTGAGTTACTTACTGTTCTTTTGAGGGGGGGTATTTTTCCCATGAGGTTTTCCCCATTTCCTCAGTTTATGGACAGTTATGTATTTTATTATCATTTCATTTATTGTATGGGTGACCTTTGGTCCTAGTTACCAGGGCCCAGGATGGATTAAGGGGGGTTGTTAGGATATTCCTATACTCCATCCTAGTCCTACTAGCTTTCCAGTCATTTTCATTTTCAGTCATGCATGCAAAATTAGGGTTTGCATGCATTCTAGGTCATCAATCCCAGCACCTAGTCCTCAGCAAACTAGCCCCCGGAGCTTCCTTCAGATCATTTCTAGGCCTCCCAGTGACTAATGCACCCTCCTTTGCTTCACTGCATGACAAGGGCACCTTCTTCACCTACCAGCCCAGTTATATTCAGTTATATTGAGTTATCTTCAGTTATTCCCTTGATTTAATGCTTAACTGACTCTTTACTGAGTTTATCACTCTGTTGGACCTCCAGTGAGACTAGATTGACCATTCTGACTCCAGTTAACTCCTATGGCGCCCTCCACTAAGCCTCCTTCACTATATTAGTGCTTCCATGTTCCAGTTACACCAACCACATTCAGTTAGACTCAGTTTGACTCCCGGTTGATCATTACTTGTGCATTGATGACTTCACTGATGAGAAGGTGGACTCCTAGTTAGGCATTGATGACTCTCCACTGATTATGGATCTGTGCATGAAGGCTAATTCGAATTCCTACTAGTGAATTCGAAGCCTCATACTCAGCATTGTATATTTACCTGTTTACTATTCAGTTTAATGTAACATGTGTAATTATTCTGCCTCAATCAGAGTTTCTTTGGATCTAAGTTCTATTGCTTGTCTCTTCTTCTATTATTCCTAAATTCTTTCATTGTGAGGTTTACATCATCTCTTTGGATCTTATGTGGGAAATTTCACAGTCCTATGTCTGCACCCCCCTTGAGTGGTTATTTGTATTATGTGTTTTTTATAGATGACTTATCTCGCAAGTTATGGGTAAAGTAAAGAGTGAAACTTTCAACAAGTTTCAAGAGTTTAAAGCACTAGTTGAGGATCAATCTGGGAAGAAAATTTGTGCTTTTATATCTTATAATGGAGGAAATCTTGAGTCCCATGACTTCAATGACTTCTATCAATATGCAAAAATAAAAATACAATTGACTATACCCTATAACCCCTAGCAAAATGGGGTTGATGAAAGAAAAAACAGAATAATATGTGAGCCTACAAAAGCCATGATGTGTGATCATGATCTGCCCACATCCTTATGGAAAGAATCCTCCAACACCACTGTTTAGATTTAGAACATAATCTCCCATGCTATCTTGGGAGAAAGAAACCCTGAAGAGGTTTTCACAGGTGAAAATACCAGATATTGGAAACTTGAATATTTTTTATTGTCTTGTTTACATTCACATACCAAAAGAGAAGAGGACAAAGATTGAGCCATCCAGAAAGAAAGGAACATTTGTTCGATATATTGAATCCTCCAAAGCCTACAGAATCTATGTTTTAGCTCAAAGAAACATTGAAGTCAATAAAGATGTAACATTTCATGAAGAGGATGCCTTCAAGCGCTCCAAAGAATTTCAATGTTATTTAGATATGGAAGAGCATGATACTACTATGATGGAGGATCCAGTTTCTGATTCTCCCTTTTCAGATGGTGAGAGGGATAATCCACATGAGTTCGTAGATTCACTTGATCCTAGAAGAGCCAGAAGATATGATATAAATATATCTTGATGAACCTCCTGCTAATAGGAGATCTGCATGGGGTCGAGACATTCTGCAAGAGGCAGAAAAGCATGGAGCACCTCCAGAATCATCCAGAGAGTGAAAGAGACCTGAAATATTTTGGATATGTAGCACATATGAGTCACATCAGTAATTAAGAACCCTCTACCTATGAGGAAGCCTCAAAGCACCAAGTATGGAAAGATGCCATGGTAGAAGAATACAAATCTATCATGAAGAATGATTTGTGGGAAGTGGTTCCTAAACCTGACAAGAAGTCAATAATAACTTCCAATTTGATTTATAATATCAAGCATGCAGTTGATGGACGTATTGAAAATTATAAAGCAATATTTGTGGCCCATGGTTTTTCGCAGAAAGAATTGATAGACTATGATGAGACATTTGCTCATGTGTCCAGGTACACTACTATCCAAACCATAATTTCCCTTTATTCAATTTTGGGTTGGAAACTAAACCATATGGATGTGAAGACTTCCTTCCTCAATGGTGAGGTTGAGGTAGAGGTTTACATGCAGCAACCCGAGGAGTTTGTAATTCATGGGAAGGAGTCCCATGTATGCAAACTTAAGAAAGCCTTGTATGGGATTAAGAAAACCCTGAGGGCTTGGAATTCGAGGATTGATAGCTATCTTATGAGCTTGGGATTCTCCAAAATTGAAGTTGACCCTAACCCGTACTTTAAGGTTGTGAAGAACCATCCATTGATATTGGTTCTCTATGTTGATGACTTGTTCCTTACTGGAGAGGAGCAACAGATAGCTCAGTGCAAGAGGGAGCTCACTTATGAGTTCAAAATGAAAAAGTTAGGTCTTATGCACTATTTTCTTGGTCTAGACATTTGGAAAAGGAAACATGAAATCTTTATTTCACAAGGAAAGTACACAGTTGATGTGTTGCGGAGATTTGGTATGATGGACTGTAAGTCCATGTCTACTCCTATGATGTCTAATTTAAAGAAGCTACATGAATTAGATTCTGGATTGGATCTAGTGGTTCCTACCATGTATAGACAGCTTATTGGTTCCTTGATGTATTTGATACATAGTTGACCAGACATATGTTATGCAGTGAGTATCTCGAGTCAGTTCATGTATGAGCCAAGACGTAGAAATTAGGTTGTTTCCAAGAACGTGCTTAGATATATTTTGGGTACTATTTCTTGTGGACTCATATATGCCTCCAGTGGTGGAGTGATGTTACTTGGATATGCTGACTCCGACTGGGGTGGTAGTATTGTGGACCGAAAGAGTATATCCGTATTTTGTTTTAGCTTGGGATCAACTATGATCTCTTGGTCCAATAGGAAGTAGGGATCCATAGCCCAAATTACTACATAAGCAGAGTATATTGCAGCTAGTACCACCTGCTAAGAATATGTGTGGATTAGGAAGCTACTTGTTGGGTTGTTCGGTGAGGATCTTGAGACTATAGTCATTCGCTCTAACAATCAGAACTGCATTAAGCTCTCAAAAAACCCTGTGTTTCATGATAGATCGAAACACATTGAGATAAAGTATCACTACATCAGAGACATGGTCCAGAGAGGTTCCCTAATACTTTAGTACATTTCTATTGGTGAGCAGATTGTAGATATGTTGACTAAGACTTTGTCCGTGATGAAGTATAGGTACTTCCAAGACAAGCTTGGCGTGGCATAGAATGACTCCCTCGCTGAGAGGGAGTGTTAAAGTTACAACATCATGATTCATTCTCTAGGTTAATCTTGTGTGTCAAGATTGAACCCCGTGTGTCAAGGTAGTGCCTTATAGGAGCTTGAGTTCGACTCAGAACACTTGGAGAAGAATATTGAGTTGGACTCAAGATTGGTTAAGCTTCATGTGTTGAGGCAAGTGCTTTGTATTTCAAAGTGATAATGTTGTACAGTATTGCTAGTCAAGGCTAAGGTATTGTGTGTTAAGCCATATCCTCATGTGTTGAGGTGATGCTTTGCATGTCAAAGCATGTATGGTGTGTGATTTACTACTAACCATGGTTGAGCTATTAAGTCTCCCCTAGGGATTGGCCACTGTTAGAGTGAATTACTTTAGCATATAACCACTTGGAATGATAGTAGGACAATATGATCACATCATTGGGAAAATATCCTTAGTATATTTGATATGATAATTAAGTTAGCACATGTGGACTATGCAGATAAGACAAGAGATAAAGATAAGATGTGATAAGATATGAGAGAAATTGAATTGCACATAAAAAAATTAATTAAGATAGAATTCGAATTGTTAAACTTCAATGAAGACTTCAGTAAATCAAAGGAGAACTCGAATTGATCACTACAGTGATGTTAACAAGAAAGAATCGGTCAAGAGATTTAACTAATTGATAAAAAGGAATATCTAGTTAACTAAGTGCTATTGCATGACGACACTTATGTTAAACTAAAAGACGACACTTGAGTTGCAACAGTTGCATGACAACACTTAAGTTAGCCACCTAACTAAGTGGGGAAGCTTTCAGTTAAGGGGTGAGTTCATCCTAAGAATCAGTTCCGTGAGTTAATGCACGTCATGAGAAGTGGGGCACTCTTCTTCATGCAATATTGATACATCCAAATGGAGGGCAAGTTCATCATGAAGTCAGAAGATGAAAATAGAAGCCAATGCATGTGAAGAATATATAAATATGTTATACAATATTGATGAATTCAATGTGAAATGAATTCTCTTCTAACTTGAAGGAAAGGTGCTTCTCTTTGCTGCAGGATATTATTCTGAGTCTCTTTTCTTTATTTTTCTCTTGCTCTATAATTGCACCAAGGGTGCTTGATGTAAAATACATTCTCTGTTATCTATCAATATACTACGGAAGGTTTTGCTGGGGTTTTCTCCCTCAATTCATAAAGGGTTTCCCTGGGGTAAATTCATGTGTCAAATGTGATTTCTTATGTGTATCATTGTTATTTGATTTCAAGTACTATTTCATTTCCAAATTAAAGATAAAAATTAACATCAAGAACCTGCACGAAGAGATGAGATCACAACAAGCCTTTTTTAAACAAGAGACGAAAACACAACAACATCTTGGGTGGAACTGGTCTAAAAAAGGGAGCATCCTCCCACACTCAATGTGTTTGAAGGGGTGATACAAGCCAACTTTAATTAGGAATGTATCCATCGAACTCAGTATATTAATCTTTGAGTACATGGCTACCACTTTCCACGACCTCGCCAAACCCTTTACAGATTTCCACCTCTTTCCTTCATGACACCCTAGACTTGAAGGACATGTTTATTGATCAGGATTGGATCAGGACCAACTCCATTCTCTTCCTTTTCTTCCATACACTAGAGGATAAAATATGAGCCCTCCGGTCTAAGAAAAGGTTGACTTTTCTCCTACCCACACAAAGATCTTTCTAGATGCCAACCTCACCATATCCCAATAGGAAGAATTTAAGCAATCTAGAGATTAGGTCAAAGCTTCACAGAAAGAAGGAAAGTGGGTTGTTATTCGAGATCTTAAAGAAATATTTTGTAATTTCCCCTCTTAGGGATACTCCCGACCTTGGACCAAATGACGGTCTCACCCCTTTGGGGGGGATTTTAGAGGGATCTCACCCACCATCTCCATTGGATGTTGGAATTGAAATGGCATGTTTTGGTACTCGCCAGGTACACTTTGCGATGCTATCGGGTCCCGTGACCTTCTCTTCCTCACAGAGACACATGCGAGCCCCATGTGGACACCACCCCCCATCCAGGGATACCACTGGATTTGGTCTTGTAGATAGGAGACATGATCCAACAATGTAGAGGGTCTAAGGGAGTCACTTGTCTTGTTGAGGAATCCCTCATGGCTCGGGGTACTGTGTTTTCATCAGATGATCTGGCTTAATATTTGTGGGTTCAGATCCATCAGAGTAGTTCCTTGCTCTAAGACAACTACATTGGTATTTGCTACTTCCCCCCAACCTCATCACACTTTTCACTTCACAGTGATTCCAAGGGGGGGGGCTTTTCTTGATCTTTACGCAGACATCTCATGCTTCTCTACGCTTCTCTACTCTCTGGGAGGTCATTCTTCTAGGTGAATTCAACACCTGTACCAAAAACCTACAGATATCACTCCATAATAGAGCCAAGGATGTACTTTGCCTCCAAGAGCTAGAGCGAGAGTCCGTGGGCCTTCATAGATGTTCACGAGATGGGAATGGGCCTTTCAAATGTTATGGCAGACACCTTCTATAGTTAGGAGAATCCTATGGCTTATTGATTCTTAATGGGATCCCTTGCTTCCCAGGATATAGATATTTTACTTGATTCCCCCATAGTTGGGGGGGAGTGTGGTGGACTATGTTCTATCCAACCAAGATCTCCTCCCACACATTCAACACTTCTCAGTGTCTCAACTTCCTTTAGCAAACCATGCCCTCCTCACTTTCTTCCTTTCCACATCCCCTCCTTCTGCCCCCAGCCTACCCTCCCCTAGGTACCACTTTCCTTTTTGATAGATATTACGTTGTCTCCTATACCACCTACCTTAAAAAGTTTCTCCCCCCCATTTACCACTTCATATAAATGGCCAAAACGATAGACAGGTACGAGAGACTCTTCACATCCCTTGAGGAGGAAGCCCTTGATTCCAAACCCCACTCTACTTGTCAATACACCCATAAGCCTTCCCATCTCTCTTGCCCCATGAACCGTTGGTTCGATGACAAATGCAAATCCCTTCACACGCAGCTCCACTTCGCTCTCACAGATGACCCCCCATCTTCTCCTCACCTCCACACAACCTACCATAAACTCCTTCAACATAAAAACAAACTTTTCTTTCCTAGAGAAGAAGAGAACTTTATGCAACCCTCCGCCACTCCCAAAATCATTCTAGCATGCTCTTTTTCCTAGACATCATACTATCCCACTTGACCTTAACCCCTAGGCCTTTTTTTCTCCTCCCTCCTTATGCCACCTTTTCTTGGAGAGGGATATCAGGAAAGAATTCAAAGCTATGAGTAACAATAGGGCAGCGGATGATGAAGGCCCACAAGCCTAATTCCTGAAGCATGGTATACAGTGCCTTGAGTCATATATTGGATCTATTTAATCATGTGGTTTGTTCTGGATTTCCCCCTATCCTGGGAAAGAAATATTATTCATCTTATCCATAAATCGGGAAGTGGTTTTGACCCGGATAATTATAGGACTATCATGGTGGGCCATACCTTCTCTAATATTTATGCCACAGTCTTACACCAATGGATTTATGTGGAGAAAGAGAGATGACATCTCAGATCTAAAGGACAAGCAAGTTTCTTCCTAGACCACCAGGCGATTGATCATGTCTTCACACTTCGAGCCATCATTGAGGAAGCTCGCCATCTCTCTTCTAAATTCTATTGTTGCTTTGTAGACTTCCAAAAGGCATTTGATATAGTACCAAGAGATGCATTGTTCTAGAGATTTCGTGGCATTGGTACATCTGAGACTCTCATAATATCCATCATGAGATTATATGAGACAATTTTGGGTTTCCTCAAGATGGAAAATGGTCTTTCAGATTTCATTCAGAGTACCGTTGGGGTAAAAAAAAATGGGTGCCCTCTCTCTCCAACCCTCTTCGGTATTTATATCAATGAGTTAGAGTCTTTCCTCCATGAGCACATCCAGGAAGGGGATGGTTTCCTTCTACATCAGGTGTTGATATCCCCATTGCTTTTTGTAGATGACTTGATCTTGTTGGCTTCTACTCTTGAGGGCTTGCAGAGACAGGTTAACGCCCTATCCATTTTTTTTTACCTTCTACAGCTAACGGTCAACCTAGGTGAAACCAAGGTTATGATAATCAATGCATCAAAGAAAAAATTTCCTGAACTTCATTTCTATTACCGAGGGGAAGAGATTGAGATCACCACATCATACATTTATTTGGGAGTACAATTCACGAGACCTCATTTTGGTATGAGACAAGACCTCCAGCCTAAACTTAGCAAAGAGTACGGATCCTTATCCCTCATCAAGAGACAGTGTTTCCAAAGTCAATTTTAGGACATCTCGTCCAAACTCTACCTCATGGAGGTGATTATTAGGCTCGCGTTCCTTTATGGCTCTAATATTTGGGGGCCGATTTTGATACAAACAGAATGGGTCTGAACGGAAAGAGTCCAGACTTTGCTTCTAAGGCGCATCATCCATGCAAATGTACAGTTCTACATTCTGTTATCCAGGAAGAGTTTGGTGTACACCCCTTCTTCCTTGAGGTCATATTCCACTTGGTTTCCTTCCTTCACAGAGTCATATCTTTCATAGATTCAGTAGACGGAAGAGACAAGTACCCTTAGTTGGCACTTTGTTCCTTGGAAAACATTTCTTCAGCTCACCCCATAGGAAGGTCACGATGTTGGTATGCTGAAGCATCCTAGCTTCTCCAATCTATGACCACCTCCCCAAACCACCTTCCCCCATTTAAATTCTCCCTCGATGGGCTGAGCCATCTCTTGCTGCCTATCCAGGTTCTAAACTAGTCCATCATAGGGGATATATACAGATTGTACATCTAGGTCACTTGGACTTCACCTCTAATGAAACTGGGATCAAAGATGTCATTTTATCTTGAGCACTTCTTGGAGTTACATGATGGTATCATTGTTCACCCCACATACAGGAGAAGACATTGGATGCACTCACTCAAGATTCCTTTGGGGCAGCTTCGGGTTGGATCTCATCAACTCCGAGTGGAGATTGACCATCATATACCACAATATGATAGGATCTTCCAATTGTGTCACCTGCAGGAGCCTGAGACAAAATGGAACCTCATTTTTAGATGTCCCTTGTACTATGAGATTAGAGGATGTTACCATTGCATCTATAGAGACTCAAGGGGATCCCTCTCTACTTTCTTCAGATACTAGGATCAACGATTCCTAGCCCTCTTCATCAAGGAGGTATTTATCCACAGAACTCAGTTCTTACACACCCCACCCCGCCTTGAGATGACCATGAAGATCACTTTTTGCTTTCATGTTGATCCACCTAATAAAAGCAACAAGCAGAGGGTTGAGCTCCATAGTAATTCAAACAACAGAGTAGTGAGACCTCAGATCTCCTCTTAGTCCTCCTCTCTTAGAGACTAGAAAAAATCTTTGAGACCAATCCGGAGGGGTTGAGCACATCAATCCACACACACCCAGAGCACTAGGAGGAACAGTTCCTGACATATCCAGAATAGGGAACCCCCTGCATGCAATACCCCTCCTCAACCCCAACGAAACAGTCATAGATCTATCTGAAGTTTATTTCTTTCAACCTTGGATGTTAGGAATATCCCTTGCTCCTACATCCCCCCGAGATCATACAGCTGGACACCTCGGGAGTTCCATGGGAATTTGATAGTTATCCAGTGCCTAGTTCACCCCCATCTCCATCGACCATCAAACTCAAATGTTCTTGACTTCATCGGGTTCATGTTCACTCTTCATCACTGTGCCTTGGATATGGTTATATACATGTTTTGGAGGTTGTCTTACTAGTATTTTTTCTTTTTATTTTATTTGAGTTTGTCATAGATATAGTTCTGGATTTTTCTAGGAGTTGTATTTGCACCCCCACATTGTACTTATATTGATTGTATCCTTTTATTCCCATTGACCTACTTTTGTGGTCATTTGTTGGACATTAATAACATTATTGTATCTTATCTTACTCCAAAAGTGTTTACACATTTGGGGGTGCTTCATAAAATTTGGGGTACATGGTGTATGATTAGCCCTCAAATAGTCTAAGATGGATTGCAGCATGATATATGTCATGTGATGGATTTGCACATTTTAGATTGCTTACTCAGTGGATGATTGACCTCAAGATGGTGTTGGCTTGGTGTTCTTCCCTTATGCGTTGGAGTTCTATTGCTTTATTGGTGGACGCCCTTCATGATGGCCACATGGAGGAACCACTTGCTTGGAGAGAACTCCACATGGATAAGGATAATTTTGCACCATAGATAAGGGCTTCAATACCTAGATGGAATGTGGCAACTTGGATACCTATTCAAAGAATTGGAGATGGCTCAAGGACACCTAGGGCTTCAACAACATTCTTGCAAGGGGTAGTTGACCCAGTGGAGTACATTTCGTAGGAGGATCAATGTAGTCTATGGAGGCTCATGATGAAGTGGTGTGGACTTTCCTTTCATAGTTACATCATCTTGGAGACCTTATTGTGTATGACATCACCTTGAGCATGACACATGTACTTTTGAGTTGACATCTCACTTGTGTTGACCTACAAGGACTCATGCAGGTTGTTTGTAAGGGATTGTGCCCAGAAAGTATTGTTGGCCTCCCTTACCTCTCATATAAATAGAGGAACGAGAGAGTATTTCCATTAATATCATCATTTGTATTATTTTCTTTGTACTTAGCTTCTTAGAGGAAGTGGCTAGGAGATTTGAAATCTAGAGGAGAAATCTTTGTTGGATTTTGATCCTTGTGAGATTCTAGGGTTTACTCTTGTGAAGGATACATTGGTGCTGATCATTCTCCTCTCTCTCTCTCTCTCTTGGATCTTCTTTTGTACTTGATCTATCTTATTTCTTGGATATTCTTAGGGTTAGGGTTTCTATCCTAAGAAGGAAAAACAATTAGGGTTCAATTATAAACCTTAGGGTGGATTTGTGGACAAGAAGAAGAGAAGAGGATGTCTTTCCTTAAGGATGTGTTGTATATATTCCTACACTTTGGATCTTCTTAGTTGAGATAGGGTTGATGATTTACCCTATTTAGGGATTTTTGAATTGTTGGATTTTTTATACTAGCCTTGATAGAAGGCTATGGTATGTACTCTACTTCATGTTGAGCTTATATATGAAGTTTCCAGCTATCTATATCTTTTGCAATTTCCAAATTTGAATTTCAGCTATACATGTTCTTTATGCATTGTTATTAACAATTGTTTATTCTTTGTTGATTTGACATACGTAAATGAGCAAATTGTTAAGCGTATTAACATCTAATAAAGAAGATAGGGGGTTGAATTTACTGCTGTAAAAGTACATTTTTAGATCTGGTTATTGTCTAATAAGTTTCCTTAGAAAGGATTGAATCTCATCTCATTGTTTGGTATCTTTTCTCCTTAAATTACCGTGAAGTGTGGGGTTGTTTGAAGTGAATTATTGTGATCTTTCTTATTTTTCTTTATACTTTAATTTACAGCAGTCCTAGGGCTAAAAATTATAGGACTAATATCTAAGAAACCTTCTAGGAAGAAGGTGAAATTTCAATTTTGCATTAATTGCCTAACTGCAATTTCAACATTTTTCTAAAGAAAGACAATGATGGGTCTTCTTCTATTCTATTTCGTCTTTATAATCTTATGTTTCAGTTGTACATGAATTCGGCTTAGGTGTACATGAAGCAAGCTTGTTTTATTTCAATCTATATAGGTCTTGTGTAGTTGAATAGTTTTGATATTATTTTTTGGTATGTATTGCTTTATAAAAATCCGATTATTAGGAGCAGGGTATAGTTTCTGGATGTCAATTAGGTCTAGCCAAAGTGGTTGTGCGATGCAGTGTTATCCTCCCTACCCAGTTTCTATTTATGTGAGCAACATGTTGAGCTCATAATAAGTATATAGTAATGTGACGACTTCAAGACATGTTGTTAAATTGGCCTTGGGATCGAGGATTTTACCCCAAGATAATTACCTGGAAATAAAAAAGGTTATATTTTTTCGATACATGTATTTTGATCACTAGATGTATATTTGAGACAGTTTATATGGATGTATATTTGAGACAGTTTAGACAGTTTAATCTCTACTTTGATATGGTGGATACATTTTGGTAAATCTGGATATATTTGGGACTTTGGTCTTTTCTGTTTTTAGTGCCTTCATACACATGAAAAATGTAATTTTCATTTTGCTAGAGTAAAAATTACGATATTTCTTTGGAAGAAAAATAATGCTATACAATTGATAAAACCATAAAAAACCATAAACAGAGGACCTAACCAATCCCAAAATTACCAGACACAAGAAACTATTGAAATATACTTCCAGGATTATTTCCTAAACCAAAAACATGGAAACCAATAGACAATACCCCGGGCTAACAAATATAAAGGAACAGAAACAACCAACAAGTCCTTTTGAGGATAAAAGACACTCCATTATTGACCAAATCTAAAGCATAATGACCATCTTGAAATGAGATTAAAGAACACAAGTAGGTCACTTCAATAGAAACACAATACGGACCAAAAATAAAAGAAAAAAAAATTAACTAGTATTCACAAAACAAACAACACAACGAAATCCTTGTCAAAACCCGAAATTTGCCCAGAAAAGGGAGACTTATAAAACCCAAAGGAAGTGACATACTAATACATAACACCACTATCACACAAGTTCCTGAAAAATAGAGACAGACTTAGAATAAGGGCACAATCCACACGCAAATCCTATTAAAGGACAAAAGATTGCACAATATAATCCTAAATAGATATTCCTATCAGATAAACAAAATGACAACAAAAGTTAAGAGAGTAAAAGACCAACCCCACTTTTGCAAATATGCAAAGATCGGTGTTTTAATCTTCTATGAATAAACCATTCACAAACACCAACAACACATAAGAAAGAAAAGGAAAAAAATGAAAACAAGTGGAAAATAAATACCTCAATACAAAGGCACATATACGGGAAAGCAGATGTTGTGCTACAAAATGTCAAAGCGATGTGAAAATCAAAACACAACAAGTAGAATGTTTTCTCCTTCCAATGAATAATAGGGAGAATAGCTGTGACTCGTGATTGAAATTGATGGGGCATTTTCACCCTCGAATACCATTAAAAATTTGCCATTAGAATTATCATTTAAACGTATTTGAAAAATCCAACAAAATTTATAAACGTAATTAATAGTAATATTGATATCTTTATTTTATATAAAACTATACTTTCCAAAAATCAATTTCTAACTATATTTTCATTAAATAAATAGAAAAATCTATTAAATGAGTATTATTTCCGTACCTTTCCATTTTGCAAGTTATATTGATTCTTTCTAAAATCTGAAAAAAGTTGTTTAAGTCAATTATTTTTCCATTATTTTTTGAGTTTTTATTAATGCAATGCGCATCTCAAGTTTGGCATTATATTTAGTGATTTCTTTAGATTAATAGATTTGAATTTTTAATAATTCAATATAAATAAAATCCTATGGCTGGGTGAGGCTAAAAATCATGGTCTTAAGAAATCCTTTACAATTATTTCATTGATTTTCTTTTTAATAAGAAACAAAATTAGAATGTTATTTTCAATATATTTTTTTCATTTTATTTTTATATGCATTAATTTAGCATTGCTATCGAAGGGTAAAAATTTTGGCAAGACTTCAAAGTTACAATTTTAAACAAAAAGTTTTACGACGAAGAATATAAAAATCCAAAATGTAAAAAAAAGATGAGTAAAATGAACACCAAATTCCAACACTGGTCGTGAGCATTCTACTAAAGCAATTTATTTAAAACATGGGTCATAAAGAGGAATTCCTTACAAATATATATGTCCACAAGGTCCAATCTGAGTTTTAGTAGAGTCGTCTCAAAGATCTGAAAGTGTTGGCATCATCTCGGAGTTGGAGGTTTAGTTGGATGTGTTATGAAGCCTTGTTTGTTTGGCTATAGAGGATGCGCTATGCACATGCTTATGTGGATAAACTACCAACCTAGATCCAAATCGTAGGCTCTATCAAGAACCGAGAGGGATCAAATCTCCCGAGGTGCAAACCTCTTCTCAGGTATTGCACTCAAGGAGCTTTTTTAGGAGAGGTTTGCACCTCGGGAGATTTGTTGGATCGGCGCTTGATAGAGCCTAGGATTTAGATCTAGGGTGGTTCCAGTCGTGGGCGGTGACACAAAACTGAAGTTTGATTAGCATTGTAAGGAACAGGTTAAGTTGAAAACACAGATAGAATTATGAGGATTATCATAATGTAAGTATTATCAGGATTATTTCGTCAAAATTTTTAACAATGCAGATGAATACAAATCAAATCAGATGATGTTTAAATATGATATATGTCAACATGTTGGTTGATTTTATCAAAGAATATAAGCCTATATAATGTTTAAATACAACGATATTACAATGTTGTCAACTTTGATATTTATTCTTCCTTTTTTTCTTGATTCCACTCCTGCTCCCTTTGGCATCTTCTCGTATCGATATTATGTGAAAGGAGAAACACCATCAAGACCTTTTACTCATGATATTGTTGTAAATGGGAGTCCCCATCGTTCTTTGTTTTCAATATTTATAGTTTCATTCTCCAATGTTAATCCCCATTTTTTTTTGCACTGTTGATGTAGATATATTAAACGTTGCAACACTAGTTGGGGCCAAAAGAAGTAATGGTGACTTATCTAGTGTTTTTCTAATAGCTCCAATCAAGTAAGATTTTCTTGTACATGCAGTTCCTTGGATAATCATTCGTAGTGGTTCATTGTTCCCACCTCTGTAATGCTCAAGAATAATCTCAAATGATTTTCTTTGCTTCTCTGCTAAGATTTCAGTTGAATAATTTTGAGTACGATTATTATGAACAATGGCATTCAATTGTCGGTTTTCAGATATGAACTGTAGTGCACGATTGGAAGTTTCCATATCAACAAAATTAGAGTTCCAATTATCATTGTTATCACATTCCATGTATCCAAGTATGTCATATTCATTGGTAGTTATATATTTATTCCTATATAACCCTGAAATTATCTCTCATTCATGCTTTTGAGAATCCATTTTCACAAATAACACTTCTTCATGATCTCTTTAGTTCACAGTCGTGTTTTCTATGTTCTGATGATTCTTTTTCTCTTTTTTTTCTATACATTTGTCATGCTATTTTTTTTTTATCATCAATATCTTCATTATTTGCAATATTATCATGAGGATCCACAATATACCCTAAATAAGAGGAAAAAAAAACTTTAATATGTTGAAATCATTGCAAATAGTTTTTCCATTAAATAGATAAATTCAATGTATAAATGTAAATAACAAAAACAATGCATTGTTTAAATCAATGCAATTTTTTTACTTTTTATTAAATTGATAAATTCAATACATACATGTAAAAAACAAAACAAAATATGCATTGCTAAAATCAATGCAACGAATCAAATAAATATGCATCGTATGTTATTTAACAACATTTGTGTGTGGTCTATTGGTAAGCAGTAAGGTTATTGGGCTTGTGTTAACCTAGAGACCAACGTTCAAAACCCTTTTTGCTTGGAGTTATATTTAGTTATAAAATCTAACTATTATTATGGCTGACATTGTTGAAATCAATGCAAAGAATCAAATCAATATGCATCTTGAATCAAATTAATATGCACTTTGTGTTTTTGAAGAACATTTGGCATTGTTGAAATCAATGCAAAGAATCAAATCAATATGCATCTTGAATCAAATTAATATGCACCTTGTGTTTTTGAAGAACATTTGTTTGTGGTTTATTAAACATCGCATTGTTTGTGGTTTTTTATTAAGGTTCAAATCCCTTCTATTTTTTTTTCTATTTCTTATGTCGGTTATAGTAATTTTTTTTATTTATCTTGTTTCTACTTCGTATGTCTACTACAATATATTTTTTACTTCTTTATTTTATTTCTTATATTTCTATTTTTTATGTCAACTATAATATTTTTTACTTTTTTATCTTTTACGCATTGTTGAAATTAATGCAACCATGTTTTTTTATTAAAGTTCAACTCCCTTTTATTTTTTCTATTTCTTATGTTGGCTATATTAATTTTTTTATTTCTTTTGTTTCTACTTCTTATGTCTACTGTAATATATTTTTTACTTCTTTATTTTATTTCTTAGATTTCTACTTTTTATGTCAACTATAATATTTTTTACTTCTTTATCTTTTATGCATTGATTTATGAATTGTTGAAATCAATGCAACCATGTTTTTTTTTTATTAAGGTTCAAATCCCTTCTATTTTTTTCTATTTCTTATGTTGACTATAGTAATTTTTTTTATTTCTCTTGTCTCTACTTCTTATGTCTACTATAATATTTTTTTACTTCTTTATTTTATTTCATATATTTCTACTTTTTATGTCAACTATAATATTTTTTACTTATTTATCTTTTACGCATTGTTGAAATCAATGCAACCATGTTTTTTTATTAAAGTTCAACTCCCTTCTATTTTTCTATTTCTTATGTCGGCTATAGTAATTTTTTTTTTCTTTTGTTTCTGCTTCTTATGTCTACTATAATATATTTTTTACTTCTTTATTTTATTTCTTATATTTCTATTTTTTATGTCAACTATAATATTTTTTACTTCTTTATCTTTTAAGCATTATTGAAATCAATGCAAGCATGGTTTTTTTATTAAGGTTCAAATCCCTTCTATTTTTTCTATTTCTTATGTCTGATATAGTAATTTTTTTTATTTCTTTTGTTTCTACTTCTTATGTCTACTATAATATATTTTTTACTTATTTATTTTATTTTTTATATTTCTACTTTTTATGTCAACTATAATATTTTTTACTTATTTATCTTTTAAGTATTGTTGAAATCAATACAACCATGTTTTTTTATTAAGGTTCAAATCCCTTCTATTTTTTCTATTTCTTATGTTGTCTATAGTCATTTCTTTTTATTTCTTTTGTTTCTACTTTTTATGTCTATTAAAATATATGTTTTACTTATTTATATTATTTCTTATATTTCTACTTTTTATGTCAACTATAATATTTTTTATTTCTTTATCTTTTAGGCATTATTGAAATCAATGCAACCATGTTTTTTTATTAAGGTTCAAATCATTTCTATTTTTTCTATTTCTTATGTCGGCTATCAGAGGAAAACCATCTCTTCCCATCTCTTCTTGTAGACTTGCTGACCTTCTTCAATTGTAGTTTCAACTATGTCACAAACATTCCCCCGGGATTCTAAAGAAATATTTATCCTTTTGAGTTTGATCTTATCCAAAATAGGAACTACTTCAGGTTTATCTTTGATTTATTTTTTCCAATCAATTACATATTCAAAATCTCTAGTGGCATCATTTCTCCTTTGATTATGATCACACAGGACATCTGAAAAATGCTCAAAGGAATTAAAGATATCATGAATTTCATTCAGGCCCTAAAACAATTCAATCAAAGAGTTCCTGAAATCATCATTAATCTTCAAGGTGAATTCTTTAAATTATTCTTTAGAAATTTTTGAAAAGGAAGAAACAGCAGAAATGGACTGTGAAGCTTCCAACTGTTGTTCAAGGGCTTCTAACTTCTCAGCATATTGTGCATTCTCCCCTTGTGCTTTTATAAGTTGTTGTTTAAGATCATCATTCTGAGAATGCAATTTATGAACCTGATCTTCATAATTGTCTTTCAATCCCTGCAACTGAGATTGATGTGTTCATCCAATTGAATTTGTTTATGCTTGAGGTCTTGTAATTCCTCTTCCTTCTTCTCAATTTCTCTGTTGAGTGAGGCAACAAAATCATAGTTAGCACCAGCAAAGGATCCCATGGCAGCAGTTGTTTCTAAGGCTTCATGTTTGACATCTGTGGAAGCTCTCTTCCAAATAAGCTGATTAGGCACAGAATGGCGGGCCCCCATATCATTTTGGAGGGGGTTGATGATGGTATAGATGGAAAACTGGTAGTGATGGTAAGCAGTGGAGAAAAAGTGATAGTAGAAGTGGTGGATTTTTTGAAAAATGAATTTCAAGAAAAGAATCATCAACCAATAGATTTTCAAGTGGATCAGAAGAAGTCTGTGTAACTGAAGTAACCACTATTAGGCTAGTAGGAATAGTAACTGGACATGACAAGTTGGTAAAAGGAAACTCATCTTCCAATTCATTGTCATCAATATGCAACAATGCATCTTTTGTCACTGACACTTCAATTTTTGCATCTTGGCTGGAGGAGTTGAAGCAGTAGTCTTGGTATCGATTGTAGAGCTCATTAATGTTAGGCTCTTTTTCATTTATTTAGTTGATTTGATGAGAGCATTCAGATTAACCAAGGGTTGAGGCTATTGAGGATCCTCAACTAGATATTTACCTTTATCTTCTGAGTGATAGGTCAGCAACAGAGGAGTTTTAACCTGAGTTTTTTGTGCCTCCTTCTCTATCAATTCCTTCTGAGCTCTTTCATCATCTGATAGATTGAGTTTTATGTCTTGCAACACTTTTACCTTGATCTCTTGCTGGTACTGGTGAATAAAACTTTTCTCCTCCTGAGAGGTGACTTTGTTCAATACCTTGTGGAAAAAATTCACACCTTCATAGATGGAATCATCAGGGTCTTTCTGATGCACATGGGTACATTTAATGTGCTCCTTTATGAAGTGATTGGCCAAGAAAGAATTTGGATCGTGCATCCTCTTATGGGCCTCCCCAAGCTTTAAAGTTGTAATTTTCTTCCCAAGCAGAATCGCATGATTGGAGTTCTGAATAACTACATATCCAAGATTAAGAGGAAACTTAGGCCAACCTTTCCTTTTAGCTCCAGTAAACCGAGGGAACACACCATCAATGATAGTTTGGAAGGATATCTCTTCCATTACCATTCTGTCAGGTAAAATCCTGGGTAATAAATGAACTGTGTTGCTTCCCCAAACTCTGATGTAGGAAAAATATTATCCCACATACCAATATCCAATAGTGGCAATCAATGCCTTAGCTTGAGAAGAAAAGGTAGGGGCATCCTCCTTGAAGATCTTGTAATAAATGGAGCCCATAAAATGATCACAAATGTCATAGATGAGGGGTACAAAGTTGGCCTCCCACAATGTTGAACAATAAATGTGGACTGGAGGTCCTTCTCTGGTCCAATTCCATCCCATGGCAGGAAAGGGGAAGGTTGAACAGAACACATCCATAACATAACCAGAAAGAAAAAACATTGGATTTATGGAGGCAGGAGTCTTCTTATACTTATCAATGACTTCCTTCAACACTACTGATAAAATATGTGCCCAATTAAAAGATTCATCGGTGGTGAGAATGTGATATGCCACAGGTGCCCATTCTGCTTTGAAGATTGTAATTGGGTAACCCATACAATCTGCACAACATGGCTGCTAACAAGGAAAAGAGCTCTCTAAACCAGGAAATTGGATACAGCTTATCAACTTTGGGAACAAAGATAGCAGGGGTTTCCATCCAGGATTTGATCATTTTGTTGAAATTGAATCAGGTTTCAGAAGATTCTAGGAATTGCTTGGTAAGAATTTGTTGGGGACTTCTAAGCGCATAAACCCTGGAAAATACCTCAGGTCGGAAAGAAGATAACAGAGTTTGGTTTATGTCATTGAATGACCGGTCTTGAGGGTTGGCATGATCAATAATCCATTTTATTGCAAATGTGTATGGCTTCGGGAATGGTCTGGCTACCATAGCATGGATTTGGGATTTACTGATGTTCACATAAGCCACCTGGTCATGCTGGATCTTGGAGAAATCGTCATTTTCAAAGATGGCATAAATCCGCGACCAATCTAGGTAATAGGTTTTAGAAACTCTCTCGTTGGTGTCGGAGAATATTCCACTATTTGGGTCTTTATTTTTCAATTGGTCCATGACAGTTTTAGATCTAGTGTTCCTCAACATGATTGAAAAGTAGGTTTGCTAATAAAAATTAGGAAAAGAGATTTCAATTAAACTTGAATTTCAATTTCCAATTATGAAGCAGATGATTAGCATAGAACAGGAAACTTACTTGTAAACCAATAGAAAATAAAAGCAAAGCTAGTAGCAGGGTGAAATTCATTTGTAGAAGGTAAAGTTGAAGCGTAAAAAATGGTAAAAAGATAATTTTATTTCACATATTTAACCCCAAAAATTCTATTAGTGAATTTAAAACAGGACCGTATATCTCAAGCGAATCAATGGTCAAGATTAAAATGAAGAAAAAGGGAAAGCGAAATTGCGGATGCGCTTTTTCAAAAAAAATTGATTCAAGCCTCCCACAATCCGCATTACGGGTTGCAGGATTGAGGACGTGCAAATTCAATGTTGGGAAGTTTATTGTTTCCAAAATCTGCAACCCAAAGTCGGAAATGCGAAACGGGAAAATTATGGGAAAATATTTGATCTTCCCACAATCCACATTGCGGGTTGCGGGATTTCGAAATTGCGGGAACGTTTTTAAGAAATTTAGGTATCCGCAATTCGCAATATATTTGCGGGTTCAGAAAAGGAGATGCAATTTATTTTTTAGTTTGGTTTCCGCTTTCTGAAAGTCGTATTGCGGAAATGCGGAACCGAAAATCTGATTTGTATTGATCAAACCCTTTTCAACTTCCACAATCTGCATTGTGGGTTGCATAAATTCGGAAGCAAGAAATTCAAAATCTTTAAAAATTGGGATTCCCACAACCCGCATTGCGGATTGCGGGATTGAGAAAATGATGTATTTCCAAGAAAAACAAGGTTTCCCACAAATCACAAAAATGCATAAAAACAAGCGTCATTTAAAAGTTTTTATTGAGATCAAAGCATGCAAAGGTGAGAATGAAAGACATCAATAATAAAACCCCTCATAATAAATATGAAATAATTCTAGATTACCTCAATCAAATTGTAACTGGGCCTCCCATTTTTACCTCATAAAAATGTGACCTCTTATGCCTACAACAAGAAGAGAGATCAATCGGATGTGTTTTCCAGTGTGCCCAGCACATCAATAACAAGCAAACATGCACAAAGAGAAGCACCTTGCCTTCAATGGAGAATAGAATTCGCTTCACATTGAATTCATCAATCCCATATAACATATTTATAAATTCTTCTCATGCATCTCCTTCTTCTAACTTTAGGATGAACTCACCCTAAGACTGGATGTATCAATCTTGCATGAAGAAGGGTTCCCCACTTCTCATGTAGTTCTTTATCTCATTGAATTGTCTCTTAGGATGAACTCGCCTCTTAACTGAAAGCTTTCCCACTTAGTTAAGTCACTAACTTAACTGTTGTCATTCAATTGTCACAACTCAAGTGTCCTCTTTTAGTTTAACATAAGTGTTGTCATGCAATAACACTTAGTTAACTAGATCTTCTTTAGTGTCACTTAGTCAACTCTCTTTAACTAATTCTTTCTTTATAATATCACTGTAGTGATCAATTCGATTTCTCCTTGATTTACTGAAGTGTCGTATTTTAGTTTAACTAAAGTGAAAACACTTTAGTTAACTAGTCATTCTTATTTAACACTTAGTTAACTATTATTAACTTAAATCATGTTGATGGATTTACTTGTAGAGACCACTCTGAGTTCTTTAGTTAACTGAGGCATACATTGTGGCTTTAACTGAATCTTCACAATTTGAGTTCACTTAGTCATCTCCTAATCAATTCGAATTCTCTTTTTCTCTATGCATTTATCTTTATCTCTTTATCTTTTACTGCATGGTCAATTTGTGCTAACTTTAATTATCCATCACATTACATTATACTAAGAAGAATTATCGGATGTTGTGATCATAGTATATTATTCCGGACCAAATGATCATATTCTAAAGGAATTCACTTTAGAGGTGATCAATCTCTAAAGGGGACTTAATAGAAATATGGTGATCATAGTTAATAATACATCACACAACATTAAATGCTTTTAACAAGTAAATTAGCATGACCTTTATACGGAAGGTCCACCTCTATACAAGAGGTCCATCCCATGGATACCTTTATATGGAAGGTTCACATGAGAATCATGAATTTACACAAAATTCCAGAGCATTGTCCAACAAGACTTTACAACATCATTACTTTGATCAATTACCTCTATGGGAGGAATAACATTTACATGGAAGGAAATAAAAGTGCTCACCTCTATACAGGAGAATCAATCTTGGCTGCACAATATTGGTTTGGAAAATGTCTTTTGATGTTGTAAATTTAACACTCCCTCTCAGCAAGGGAGGCATTCTCTGCCATACCAAGCTTGTCTCAGAAGTATCTGAACTTCGTCACTAACAGAGGTTTTTTTAACACACCTTCAATCTACTCATCAATAGCAATGTACTGAAGTTTCACTGTACCTTTCTATACCATGTCTCGGATGAAGTGATACTTCATTTCAATGTGCTTTGACTCGTCATGAAACACTGGGTTTTTATAAAGCTTGATGCAACTCTAATTTTCACACCTAATATTTGTAGTCTCAAGCTTTTCACCGAACAACCGTGCAAGTATCTTTCTGAGTCACACTACTTCTCGGAAGGCAACACTAGTAGCTATGTATTCTACTTTTGCAGTGCTCTAGGCTACGAAACCCTTCTTCTTGTTGGACCAACATATCATCGCTGATCCTAGTGTATAACAGTATCCATATGCACTCTTATGGTCCATAATTCCTCCTCCCCAGTCTGAGTCTATATAACCAAGTAACGTGACTCCATATCTAAGTCCATATCTAAGTCCATATGAAATTGTACCTCAAACATACTTAAGAACATGCTTAGTATCTATCCAGTGTCTGTGTCTCAGATCAGACATAAATTGACTCAGAATTCTCATGGCATAACATACATCAGGCCTTGAATGTATCAAGTACATTAGCGAGCCTATAAGTTATCTATACAAAGTGGGATCTATTGGATCTGATCTAGATACTGATTCATGAAGTTTCCTCAAATTGGAAACCATCGATGTAGTCATATATTTGAAATCTATCATGCCAAACTTGAGCAATATATCCACAATGTACTTCCCTTGAGATAGAAAAATTTCATCATTTCTTTTCCAAATATCAAGGCCAAGAAAGTAGTGCATCAGACCTAATTATGTCATCTTGAACTCTGAGTTGTGATCCCTCTTGCACCAAGCAATCAGATGTTCCTCTCCAGTGTGAAAAAAATCATCAACATACATAATCAATATATATGGTTGGTTCTTCACTACTTTAAAGTACAAATTTTGATCAGATTCACTCTTACAAAACCCAATTTTTGAAGGTAGATATCAATTTTGGAGTACCAAGCCCTGGGACCTTTCTTAAGCTCATATAGAGCTTTCTTTAGCTTGCAAAAATGGGACTCCTTCCCATGTACCACAAATCGTTCAGGTTGTTGAATATAAACCTTTTCTTCAACCTCACCATTGAGTAAGGTTGTCTTCACATCCATCTAGTGAAGTTTCCATCCTAGAACATATGCAAGTGCAATCATTGATCGGATTGTGGTGCACCTTGCCACAGGGGAAAAGGTCTGATCATAATCCATGCCTTATTTTTGAGAGAAACCTATGGCAATGAATCTAGCTTTATACTTCTCAATGCTACCATCTGCGACATGCTTTATCTTGTAAATCCATCTAGAAGTCACAATGGACTTCCCATCAAGTTTGGAAACAACCTCCCAAACATCATTCTTCATTATAGATTTGTACTCCTCCGTCATTGCATCTTTCCAAACTTGTCGCTTTGCAACTTCTTCATATGAGGATGGTTTTGAATCATTGATGTGACTCATCAATGCAACATACCCTGAATATCTGTCAAGTTTCTTTCACTCTCTGGATGAGCCTATTGGTGCTCCATGTTTCTCTGCATCTTGTAAGATATCTCAACACCAAGCAAATCTTATTTTAGCAGGAGGTTCATAAGGTGACCTATCAATCAATTCTACTATTTCTTCAGGAGATAGCTAATTTGAGGCATCTTTTGGTTTCTGCCTCTCAAACTCTGAAGGGGGAGAATCATACTCGGGATCCTCCATCTTTGAATCACATTGAATCTCTTTCAATATTTTGAAAGCAGATTCCTCATGGAAGGTAACATCTTAGATGACTTCAATGTGTCTCTCACCAGGTACATATGTTTGTTATGCTTTGGATGACTCGTTATAACCCACAAAGGTGCCTTTCTTTCCAGAAGGCTCCATCTTTGTTCTCTTTTCTTTCGGTACATGAATGTATATTGGGATTCCGAAGATCCTCAAGTGTGAGATGTATGGATTCTCACTGGTAAAAAATTCTTCTGGTGTCTTCTAATCTATAATGGCATGTGAGATTATATTATGGATGTACACAACTATACGTGTGCCTTCTTCCCATAATGAGGTAGACATATCTTGATCATGCATCATGAATTTTTTATCCTCACATATGGTTCTATTATTCCTTTCAGCAACCCCATTTTGTTGAGGGTTGTATGGTATTGTTAATTGTCTACATATTCTTGCATCACTACATAGCTCATTAAATGCATGTGAATCAAATTCACCTCCATTATCATACCTTAATGCATGGATGTGCTTTTCTTTCAGATTTTCAACTAAGTCTTTAAACTCTTTAAATTTGCTAAGAGTTTCACTTTTATCCTTCATGAAATAAATCCATGACTTCCTAGAAAAATCATCTATGAACATTACATAATATAAGAAGCCACTTAGGGAGGGGGATTACATGGGACCACATACATCAGAATGTATTAAATCTAAAATCCCTTTAGATCTAGTAGAACTGCTGGAAAAACTTTTTTTAACATTCTTCCCAAGTGCACAACCCCGACATGCACTATCATGCTCAAAATCAAATACGGGCATAAATTTTACCATCTTTTGAAGTCCTGGTAGCATTTTGTAGTGTAGGTGTCCAATCCTTTGGTTCCTTAGGTCGCATGGACTGGTAGTGTGGTGAACCATAGCTTGAATGTACTTCTCGGGTACCTTGTAGAGTCATCCCTCTCGAACTCCAATCACAGCAGCAGATTCTAGGCTTTTGTTCTTCAGCCATAAAAGTGCTTTGTTGTCCATGAATATAACTCGGAAGCCTTTGTCTTCAAGAACAAAAATTGAAAGGAGTTTCTTCTTCAATATCAGAACATATAGAATGTCCTCCACATGTAAAATATAACCGGCGCTCAACTAGAATGAGGTGGATCCAACACCTTGGATCTAATATGTTGAGTTGTCCCCCAACTCTACCATGCATGTGAATTTTTTCTCTTTTAGGTCACTGATGGCACTCTTGTAAGCATTCATATGTTTGGATGCGCCACTATCAATCAACCATGTGTCTGCACTTGTGATGACAGATCTAGAAAGGGATGAGACAAGGTAATACTCCCTTCTTGTCTCCTTTTCTTTGGATGCATTCTTTTGAGTGGTTTCATCTTCTATGGCAGTGGAAGCATGAAACCTTCCTTTTCGCTTTTCTTTGCACTCTCTTGAGAAATGGCCTTTCTTGTTGCAATTGTAGCATATAGCTTTTGACTTGTCAAAGCCTTTGTTGAACTCCTTCTTCTTTGGATAAGAGAACTTCTTTTGGAAGAAGGGTTTCTTTCCTTTCTTCATTCTTAGCATGAGGGAAATATTTTCTTATTTAGTGCACATAGCTTTGATTTGGATTCTCCCCTCCTCTTGGATATAGTCATGCCAAAATATTTCGAACCTAGTTTGCACTTCTCAGCCATTGATAGTAGTCAAGAATGTCTCCCATAAAGATGGGATACCATCAACAGTGGTTTGGATGAGATCATCTTTATCCACTACAACTCCAATGTTAACAAGTTGATCTCTTACCTCAGATATCTTAGTGAATAAGGAGGCTATTGTCTTTTCCTTCTCCATCGTTTCGTAACTTATTCTTCAATGCCTTATCTTGAGTTGGGGCCTTCTTCTCATATAGATTAGTCAATGTATCATAAAATTATTTTGCGGTCTTCAGCGGTATGATCATGGGCATCAAGTTATCTTTTACTGGATCATAGATGATTTATTTGTCTTTAGCTTGATTCTTCTTGAAGTTGATGCCCCCTGCATTAGTTGTATGCTCCTCCAACACAGTATATACGTATCTATCCAAGTCATGTTCCTCTAGGATGTTGAGAATCCTATCCTTCCAAGTGTTGAAGTTTGAGGTGCCCTCAAGATGATCTTCCGGTCGTACAAATATTGATGCCATAGTCTCCAAATATTGTACTCAACTTCTCAGGATCTGCGTAGGCTCTAGCTGGCATGCAAAACTGAGCTACTTCACACCCTGAGCTCTGATACCATGTTAATATTTGGTTGAGATTTGATCTTTAATACTTTTACATGTTGAAACTTGAAACAATGAGACAATTCAATCACATGAAATTCATACATCCATAACACAAGATATACCCTGGGGAAAATCCTCAAAACTATGAGAACAAAAAACCCCAGCAATTCCTCTTGCTAGAATATAATGGATAGCAGAGAATGCTTTATTTTACAACATAGCAGATTGCTTTCGGAAGATAAGAGATCACCAAACACTCTTAGTGAAGATACAAAAGCAATAGATAAGAGAGATCAATCAGATGTGTTTTCCAGTGTGACCAACACATCAATAACAAGCAAACCTGCACAAATAGAAGCACCTTTCCTTCAATGGAGAAGAGAATTCGCTTCACATTGAATTCATCAATCCCGTGTAACATATTTATACATTCTTCTCAAGCATCTCCTTATTCTAACTTCAGGATGAACTCACCCTCAGACTGGATGTATCAATCTTGCATAAAGAAGTGTGCCCCACTTCTCATGCAATGCTTTATCTCACTGAACTGTCTCTTAGGATGAACTTGCCTCTTAAATGAAATCTTGCCCACTTAGTTATATGGCTAGCATATGTGTAGGCATGCAAGTGTCGCAACTCAAGTGTCGTCTTTTAGTTTAACATAAGTGTTGTCATGCAATAACATTTAGTTAACTAGATATTCTTTGGTGTCACTTAGTTAACTCTCTTTAACTGATTCTTTCTTGATAACATCACTGTTGTGATCAATTCGAGTTCTCCTTGATTTACTGAAGTGTTGTCTTTTAGTTTAACTAAAGTAAAAACACTTTAGTTAACTAGTCCTTCTTATTTAACACTTAGTTAACTATTATTAACTGAAATCGTAATGATTGATTTACTTGTGGTGACCACTGTGAGTTCTTTAGTTAACTGAGGCATACATTTTGGCTTTAATTGAAGCTTGACAATTCGAGTTCACTTAGTCATCTCCTGATCAATTCGAATTCTCTTTTTCTCTATGAATTTATCTTTATCTCTTTATATTTTATTGCATAGTCAATATATGCTAACTTTAATTATCCATCACATTACATTATACTAAGAAGAATTATTGGATGTTATGATCATAGTATATTATTCCGAACCAAATGATCATATGTTAAAGTAATTCACTTTAGAGGTGATCAATCTCTAAAGGAGACTTAATAGCGATTTGGTGATCATGGTTAATAATACATCACACAACATTAAATGCTTTTAACAAGTAAAGCATGACCTTTATATAGAAGGTCCATCTCTATACGAGAGGTCCATCCCATGGATACCTTTATATGAAAGGTTCACATGAGAATCATGGCTTTACACAAAAGTCCAGATCATTGTCCAACCAGACTTTACAACATCATTACTTTGATCAATTACCTCTATACGAGACGAATAACCTTTACACGGAAGGCAATCAAAGTGCTCACCTCTATATGGGAGGATCAATCTTGGCTGCACAAGATTGGTTTGGAGAATGTCTCCTGATGTACATTTAAAACTTCCAACCTTAACATTGATAGGTACACACTTTCCATCCACTAACTATGACTATTAACCTAAATTCTAACTTTTAACCTATTAACCTAAACTTTAACTCTGACTATTAACCTAAACTATAACTCTAAGCATGTTGTGTGGACTAGGAAATCAGCTACCCATTCATTTATGTATACATTCACATCGTTTATGATATGATACATTGGCAAGTACTAAAAGGTAGGAGGCTTTATGAAAATATAGGTTAGACTGCAATCTATGGTCCATGGATGGATTTTGAGGACACCAATATCATTTATTTTGATGAGAAATATTTTTTATAATGGCATAATATGATGGTGTTCACCTCAATGAATGTTATTTTATTTCCTACTTATTTGTTATATTCATATTCTAAGGTCTTGTGGTATAGCATGGATAGAGATAACACATGTGTGACCCCACTTGACAAACAATAACAACCTAAGGGTAATTTATACCCATGCTCACTAAATAATATATGGATGTCTAAGTTAATGCATAGTCAGGCATGCAATGTAACACAACCCACAAAAACACAATAAATATACTTATATATGCATTTGCTTAACCTTTAACATAGGCCACGAGAAAGTAGTCGGTTAAGTTGGAAATTCCTAGTAAAAGTATGAGAACACATGATCAAGACTCTAGCTATAAGTCTAGCTAAGGACTTCGATGTTGGAATAATGTTGTTCCATGAACCTCTATAAAAGTACGCATGAGGCATTGTAATCATTTCAATCAGTTAAGTTACTATAAATACTTTGAATATAACAACATATAACTATTGTTCAAAATTGGAACGATGAAGAACCCTCAAACTTGGCTATTGACACCACTATTTAAAACAAGGAAAATGAGGCTATTTAGGATACTTAATCTCATTAGGAGGCACAAATAGGGAAACGCATAGTTGTAGAGTAGTCACAAGAAAAAAATAAAATTTATGATGGTGACATAGTTAATATATTAGTCACTAATAGTGGCTTTGATGATGTCATAAGAGAGGGAGATAATCTATAAGATTGCCTACCTACTAGTAATTACATGCAATGGTGTATCATGAATATGATAATGCTTGACAATATGAAATTATGGTGGAGGCAAAAGAGGACTCTAATAACATGTTTGCAGACAAGGGAAAGCAATCAATGTAGCATGAAGAAACATAAACTCTAATGATAACCCTAGTTCCTCAACATTTCAACACTAATGGGTAATTCATCATATCCACTTGATCATTTTGCCTACAATTGTGATTATTAATTAATTCACCAAAAACAAGGAATACTATTATGAGATGGTGAAATTATTCCAAGAATATTTTGATGTCGTGCAATAAATTACTATTAACACTCAAGAATGCATCATAAATATGACACTCAACCTTAATCCCATTGCAAAATCTAATTCCAATGCCATAGTTTAGTTTGAGGCATCCATTTCTAGTGGACAACCACTTTCTCCCAAAGTTCCTCTCCCTACAAAATAAGATGAACAAACAAACATTAGCAATTAGCCCACACCAGAATTGTTGTGGATCACCTAGATCATGACAAAATAATTCACTCACATACCAGATGACTGAGAAACTTTTTTACATCTTAGATCATATGTATGCTTTGATCATGAGGTTGTATATTTATAATCTCAACTTACAAATAGAATTGGACTTTGAGAGAAGATTTAGCAACTGAAAGATGAAGGATTTTATGTCATAAGTAAATCCCTTACTTGAAGAAGGTAAATAAATGAGAACCAAACTTTTGCACATCTACTACAAGGAGATACACCTTTTACACAGCTATATAATATTGGATGGTGATATATGGTATAATAGTATGATATGGTTTAATAGTATATAGGGGTATAGGGTATTGTTAGTTTTTCATCATTTAATTCAATATGATATAGGATCTTAACTGAGAGAACAACATGTACAGCATATCAAACATAAGAGACAAGAGACACAAAGCATTTCACCGAGGAAAACCAAGAAGGTGAAAAACCCCGCAACTTCCTCAAAGATAGAATAAGCACCAATACAAAGATCAGCAAGATGAAACCCCAAAAGATAGATGTCTTCAGCAGCTACTCCTCCTGCCCTTGTGCGTACTCCTCTCTCTCAACTATGCGAGTTGGATGAATGAGTGAATGAGCAAATAGAGTGGTGCAACCACTCTATTTATACTTTCCCTTGACCTACCTTTTACCCTAACTGGGCCGACCCTTTATGGGAGTCTGAGGACCCCTCTACTTAACTCATACTAGGTGATCCCTTCAAGACATCTCCGTCGGGGATACAATAAAGTACAAATGTAATGCATACAATATACAAGTGAATATATTCCAAAGTTACAAATACATCAACACTCCCTCTTAACTAGGAAGGTATTCTCTTGACACAGGTCATCAATACATATAGGAACAAGTCTTCAATACTAGAGCTGGATCATCGTCATTGGATCACTGGAGCATCATCGTCACTGTTGTTGTACTCGTCATCTCAATCACTGGTGCTATCTCTCAATTCTTCTCGTCATAGGAAGTTCTATAGAGCCATCCCTTTTTCATGCTGGATGTAGGCCTAGCGTCCATGTAGGTCTTCATCATCTCTGCGAATGGGCCATCCGATGGAATCTCAGGGCTGATTATGTGCATCTTGCAAAACCTCGAAAGAGCATCCCAATACTGATTAGAATCACAACCTGCAAGATCTCCCAGGGTGTTATTATATGCAAGCAGGCAAAACCTCGAAAGAGCATCCCAGGACTGATTATGTGCTAAGTGTAAGTTTAAAACCTTAACAGTGAAGTACAAACATATATCGATTCTTAAGCATTAACAGAAAATACACAATGGCACACACATTACACAGAGATTTTCACCTGGAAACCCTTAACCGGGAAAAAACCAGCAAAACTTAGAGCCGCATAGCTCCTTTTTCATTATATGTTTATTTTACATGTACAATACAATAAATGGTATTCTGCAGCATCTAAAACCCTAATTCGTTTACCCGAATTAGGTTACAACCCTAATTCCTTTTACCGGAATTAGATAGAGTACAATGGGTCGAAAATCGCGAAAAAGCAAAAAAGCAACCCAAAAAATTTTGCGCTCCGCGCGGACTCCGGGGGCCTAACGGTCCGAAACGAAGGGGGTGGGCCCTGTCAGGCTACCCCCCCCTCTAAACCCCCCCCCTCCGGACGCACCCGGCGCAGGCGAATCACTAGTGCCGTAGGGATCGTGTTGTACACGCAGCGACCATGTGAAGAGATATAACATACCCAACACTAAGCACAACCTGCAAGATCTCCCAAGGCGCTATTATATGCCACTGACAAAACCTCGAAAGAGCATCCCAGGACTGATTACGTGCAAATCACAACCTGCAAGATCTCCCAGGGATCTATATATGTCCCTCCAAGCAAAACCTCGAAAGAGAATCTGCCAGATCTCCCGGGGAGCTATTATATGCCATAGGCAAAACCTCGAAAGAGTATCTGCAAATCTCCCAGGGAGCTATTATATGTTATCGCACAACCTGACAAGATATCCATGGCCACGACCTCGGAGCATCACCTGAATGCTCATCATCACACACGGTGCATCACCTAGATGCACATGATCATACGGATCATCATCATACGGAACATCTCTCGAATGCTCATCACACAGCACTTATATCCACAGCCATGGTAGAACCCGCCTGCCACCATGCTTGGAAAGGCTCCTGCATCTGTGTCCCATCACTTCCTCTTGGAAGTATATTCGATCCAAAGAACACCAAGCCTCTCTCTGAAGTACTCGAACTCCACCCTGGCTAATGGTTTGGTCAACACATCTGCTATCGGCTCGTCCGTCACAACATACAGGAGCTTCACTACTCCTCTCTGCACCATATCCCTGATATAGTGATACTTGATCTCAATATGCTTCAACTTGTCATGGAACACCGAGTTCTTAGACAACTTCACACAAATTTGGTTGTCACAGAAGATACAAGTAGCATCCAATTGGAGATCAAATAAATCATACAGTAGCTTCCTAAGCCATACTACATCACAACTGGCCAAACAAGCTACTTCATACTCTGCTTTGGCTATACTCAGTGCTACGCAGGACTGATTCCTGCTAAACCAAGTGATCACCCCTGATCCCATACTGAAGTAGCACCCCAAAGTGCTCTTCCTATCTGTAGCACTTCCTGCCCAATCTGAATCAACATAACCCTCCAAGTTAAAATTTTGATTCGCATCATACTTGAGCCCATAATCAACTGTACCCTTCAGGTACCTTAGAATATGCTTTACAAAAATCAAGTGAACATGTTTAGGATCTGTCAGGAACTAGCTCAAAGTGCTCACAACAAAGCAAATATCCGGTTTCGTGTTCGTCAGGTACATCAAGGACCCAATCATCTGACGATACATCGTGGCATCAACCAACTTTGATGAAGCATCACTCAATAGCTTCAGGTTCGATTCCATAGGTGTGGCCATGTCCTTGTAGTCCATCATCCCGAACCGCTTCAGGATCTCTACTGCATACTTCCCTTGTCCAAGGAAGATTCCATCCACACTCTGCCACACCTCTATGCCTAGAAAATAGAGCATCATTCCCAAGTCCTTCATCTCGAATTCGGTAGCAAGCTTCCTCTTTGTATCAGCAATCAATCCATTCTCACCTGTCACAAACAGGTCATCTACATATAGTAGGAGTATCACTGGATTTCCTTCCTCAACCTTGTAGTAAAGGTTGGAATCCGCTTTACTCTTGGTAAAGCCCAAACTAGTCAGGAAGCTGTCAATCCTGTTGTACCATGTTCTGGGTGTTTGTTTCAAACCGTACAAGGATTTCTTTAATTTGCACACATGTGACTCCCTGTCATGTGTCTCAAATCCGAGTGGTTGCTCCACATACACTTCCTCTTCGACTACACCATTCAAGAAAGTTGTCTTGACATCCATCTGGTGTATCTTCCACTTCATCACTACAGCAAGAGCAAGTACTATTCTGATGGAAGTGTATCTGGCTACAGGTGCAAAATTGTCTTCATAATCTATCCCTTATTCCTGGGAGAAGCCACGAGCCACAAACCTTTCCTTGTATTTCTCTATGCTACCATCTGCAGCATGCTTGATCTTGTAGATCCACTTGGAAGTCACAACAGACTTCCCTACTGGTCTCAGGACCAGATCCCAAACATCATTCTTCATGATCGACTAGTACTCCTCGATCATGGCATCCTTCCATTACTGCATCCTGGATCCTAGGAACTTCAAATTCTTCAATATCTTCAATAGGTAGTTTTCTTGAACTTCATTGTTGGAACAAATGTCGTTGTCCTTCTTTTGTAGGTGATTGTACACAATCTTTCCTACAAGTCAAATTCAATTGCATGATTAGAAACTTCTCATAGTTTTCAGAACAAATTCTTACGCATAAAAACATAAGTCATACAGTCATGCAATTATTTTAGCCAATGCTTCAATACAACATTCATCTATATCCCGTATTCATACGATAACTTTCTAGATGCCTTCCATCTCTACTAGAACATTGTTAAGAGTGTGCACTACTCCCAACATGTCAGCAAAGAGTTTCATTCTAGATAAGTAGCAATGGAATGTTGTACAATACCATAGGCCACTTACCTATTACTATATTAGTTGTATCTTGTTCATTAATGCAACTTTTCTAAAATGCATAATATACATCCTAAATCTAGGAACATAAGTATGTACATGACTAAACAACATCATTTAAGTAATCATATATACAGGAAATAACAATTCAAATACTTATCTTTGTTTGGTTGTTGGGTGGACTCCCTCTCAATCTTTGCTTCCTTGCAGGAACTACTGGATTCTCTGATAGTGTGCACCTTAACCAATGCTGAAAATGGATGAGAGGTTCTTCCATAGATTATTTGTCTTCTGGAGTCCAACTCTGTAGTAGCTTCTTCTTCATTACAATACATATTCTTCATCACTTGAAGAATCTTCATTGTCTTCTTTGGTTATCTTCCTTGGGGGTTCATCATCCTCTGTAGTGTGAGCACGATGTATTTTCTTGTTGTTCTTCTTCTTGTGGGAGCTGCTTTTGTTCCTGGGACTGTCTCTGGAATAGTGTCCCTTTTCATCACAAGTATAACATCTAATGTGAGAAGGATCTTTCTTGGATCCTCCAAGGTTCTCCCTCTGATTCTGGTGGTGGTGTTTACCCTTCTTGTGATGAGGATGCTCCCTCTTGTTGTTATTCTTCCTGGTGTGCATTATGAGAGCCTGGTCTTCCTTATCCATATTTTCTTCTTGAGCTACAAGTCTAGCTTCTTCTTGTGAGCATTCCTCCCATAGTCTACTGAAAGAAATCAATTTCTTTCTTGCACAAATTCCTTGGATGAAGGAGTCCCATGACCTAGGTAGGCCATTCAAAGTGGTCATCGCAATTTCTCCATTCTCCACCACTTCATCCACAACTTCAAATTGTTCTTTGATTTGAGAGACCCTAGTAAAATAGGATTGGATGGTCTCTCCATTTTGGATTTTCACACTCTTCAATTGGTTCCGCAATGTCATCTTCTGATTTATATTCTTTCCTTCAAACAGCTTGGTTAAGGAATCAAACATCTCCTTGGGTATCTTTAGAGAAGACACATGAGGTATGAGATGGTCTTTGATAGAATTTGCAATGATTCTCTTGGCCTTGACCAAGTTCTTCTTATGTAAGTCCTTAGCCTCATCTCCCTCTGGAACTGGAACCTCTTCACTTATGTAGGTGTCTAATTCTTTCTCTTATAGGATTAACCCAATCATATACTTCCATGCGCAGAAGTTATCAACCCTTCAATCTTATCCTCAAGCTTGGTGTGGTGAGACATCTTAAAGAGAAACTCAAATGGAAATAGAAAAGTTCATAGGTCTTACCCCTTGACTTGTTGAAACTAGATCTGGAGTTAGCTAGGGTTTGACAGAGAAACCCTAAAAATCCAAACTTGGAATTTCAAACTTCCGTCTGGACAAGGAGGTGCAATTAACTGAGGCGAGCAAGCTGTTTCACTCAAAATTTGAAAACTCCAAAAATTGACCCTCCAAAAATGACCTACGAATTTCGGATCTGCAACTTCTTTCAAATTCTGGTTTTCTGGTTTTCTGGTTTTTCTGGTCCAAAACCCGAACTAGGGTTTGATAGATCCCGGGGTTCTACCCAACCAAAAACTTTGATCTTGGTATCTAAATTTTGATTTTTCTGAGGAGATAAATCCTGTGCTGAGAGCAATCCAAATTTCCACTTCTGTCAAAAACCCTAATTTCCCACAGCAGTGACAAGCCAAAAATGAAAATGCTCAGAATCTAATTCTGTTTTGACAGAAATATATGCCATATTGTTTCTGGTGCATCTCTGAAATTTCGGATCCTCAGGGTATGAAACTTCGGCTTGTGGTAGAATGACCTATCATCTTTCCAACTCCATAGATATGAGCTTCAATGGATTCTTCATGAGAGAGATATGCTAAGTGTCGCAACATGACCTATCTATGGGATGAAACAACATAGCGAACTTATACGGAGTGCCATGTGTCACTGTTTCAACTTCGGCCTTTGAAACTCAGACCTGTGAAACTACAGTCCATGCCCTAACTTTCACGCTTTACAGAATTCCATTTGTATGTTCCTAGCCCGAGATATGACCTTTGTGCCTAGGTCACCTATTTAGGGCTGCATTCTGGAAGAGGCAGAAACCCTAACTTGTACAGATCATATCTCACAAAGTACAATGAATCTGAGGCTAAAATTTTTACACAGGGTACATCTGTGTCTGATATTCGGCCTGTAAAAAATTCATATCCTGAACCTTCTCCAAAATGGATTTATAGCAAAAGTTCCACGATGACTATTTTTTTTTACTATACCAAGCCCTAGCTTCCAAGTTGTCGCAAGTGCAACAAGTGTCGTAAATGCCATATAATGCCTTCCTTCAGGCTAGCTCTGATACCATGTTAGTTTTTCATCATTTAATTCAATATGATCTAGGATCTTAACTGAGAGAACAGCATGTATAGCATATCAAACATAAGAGACAAGAGACACAAAGCACTTCACCGGGGGAAACCAAGAAGGTGAAAAACCCCGTAACTTCCTCAAAGATAGAATAAGCACCAATACAAAGATCACCAAGATGAAACCCCAAAAGATAGATGTCTTCAGCAGCTACTCCTCCTCCACTTGTGCGCACTCCTCTCTCTCAACTATGCGAGTTGGATGAATGAGTGAATGAGCAAATAGAGTGGTGCAACCACTCTATTTATACTTTACCTTGACCTGCCTTTTAGCCTAACTGGGCCGACCCCTTATGGGAGTCTAATAACCCCTCTACTTAACTCATAATGGGCCAACCCCTTCAAGGTGGCATAATAACCCATCAAATATAAGTTGTGACACTTACAATATAACTTGCGACACTTGCAAGTACAAATGACAACACTTCCGAACAGAGGGATAAGACATCTCCATCGGGGATACAATAAAGTACAAATGTAATGCATACAATATACAAGTGAATATCTTCCGAAGTTACAAATACATCAACAGGTATAAGTGTTATAAGGTTTAATAGTTATAGTTTAGGTTAATATTTAGAGTTGGGATATATAGGGGTATATAGGGGGTGGGGTTAGGCTATATGGTTTAATAGTATAGTGGGGTATATGGTATAAGGGTTATAGGATTTAATAGTTAGAGTTTAGGTTAATAGTTAGAGTCACATTATATGGGGTTAGGTTAGGTTTAATACAGCCAAGAAACACCATGATAGAGCTCACATAAAGAACATAAAGGATCTTGCACTAATCACACAAAAGGGTTCCACTTAGTCGAAGGAGCCCACAAGAGTTGCAAGACAAAACACAAGGGAGAGTTTGTGAAGAAGGCATTAAAATTGTTGAATAAGGAGAAGTATTGTATACCACTTGTCTTTTTTGTGACGACTTGGGAACCGTGGAAAAGCGAATCCATTTTTACAGGTTGAACAGTTATTCAATAGGTTCGAAAGTACCATGTGGGAAAAGCAAGCAAATTTGGTTGGATTTCCCACTTCAATGAGATGAGTTGCACAGAATAAATGTTTCGTGATACGCACACCAACAAAAGAGATGGAGTGGCCAAGACAAGACACAAGGGAGATTTGGGTAAGAACACAACAAAATTGTCAAATAAGGAGAAGTATTGGTCATCATCACTTGACTTTTTTGAGTCAACTAATTGGGAGTCCAATTACACAAGCCCCCAACTTATATATATATAACTTTTAATATATGTAACATATATAGTATATAATTTATATAGCATAAAAATAATATATTATACATATAATATATAAAAAGCATCAAGAAAAAAACAAATAAAATGTAGCCTGCAAAACACATTGGAGGAGAGCATATGCCATAGTGTTGGATCATATATATCAATAGTGGAGGATCCCGCACCTACAAACAAAGAAGACAGATTGACTTGGAAAGGAGACAAATTCGCCTGGAGAGGAGACAAAATCGAGATGGATAAAAGAGAAATTTGTGTTTCAAAGGAGACAAAATCGAGATGGATAAAAGAGAAATTTGTGTTTCAAAGGAGACAAATAAACCCAATGATGCCTATAAATATATGAGTCCATGATAGTTTTGGCTAAAAACCTCAATAACTCAAATTTGGGAAAAATTGCATGAAGGTATTTTACTACAATGTTTTTCCTTTGAGAAATTGTTTGCATGTCTACTTGCCTACTTGTCTGCTTGCATTTTTCTGTATAAAATTCAAATCGTCCATATTATTCACGAATAGTACACTCTTCTATAATCTAGGTACATCAATAATGTCTTCCACGTCTCTTGCAAATCCAATGAAGGATCTAGTACTAACAATCTTTGGAACTTAATATCGGTATTAAAGAGAATAATGATGCATCGTTCTCCTTACCCTTTTGAGATTCATTTTTTCTTTATAATTTCTTGAGTGCTTCTTAAGATCATATGCATGCATAATTTCCATGTGCCTTATAATAATTACACATAACATACTTAATTTTCTTTTTTTGGTCCTTATGCACTTTATTAAGAACTTCTATATTGCATATATTTCTTTTGTTTTCCTTCGTTTGGTTGGTTTCACGATGAGCTATTAACCAAACTTCATTCACTAACTCTTCTCCTACATTATTTTTCTTGTAACAACATAACTCCAACATCTTTAAGGTTCATCCCATATACCTTATTATTGGCATTTAGAATTATGACTAAAAGCTATAAAAAAAATTGAAAGCTCCATAAGATTTTTCACAACCATGACGTCATGGAAAATAAAAAGTTGATCACGCATATACTATATGAAATTTAGGAAATCAATAATAATTCCATTGTCACTCATCTTTGGTGAAATAGAACTGCTTGTGCCAAGTGCAGTATTGTCACTTTGTTATAGGCATCCTAAAAGTTCTAGGATGTAGTCCAAATATAATGTGCATGGTTCAAACTCTAAATTCAAGGAACGACAAAATCTACTCAAAAATATTTTATGTTGTATTCGAGATATTCATCTCTCATTTCAAACTTTGCTAGTTTAACTACGTTAATGGGAGCAGCCTCATTTTTCTCTGCAAGTTTCAATAGCTTCTTCTTTATCAACGGACTTTGGATTTTGTATTTTCAAAGATAAAATCCCCACTTAATCTTCAAGATGCAAGGCATTTCGTTTTTGCAAAAAAAAAAGCATTGATTTATAAGTTCATGGGTCAGTGATTGGCTCACAAGGTCATAGAGGAATACTAGAATAATATTGGCATCTATTCATGAAAGGATCCTTAAATGTATTCCTTTATGGATTAGTATGCATCATCTTCCTTTTCCAACTCAAAGATTCCAAAAATTCCATATAGTTTATTCTGGAAAAGAAATTCTTGGAGGCAATGCAATCTCCATCTAACTTCACAAATTTTCCATGTTATTATAGTTTCAAAACTTTTACTATCCTAGTAACTAGGATATGATCTCAACAATAGTAGCTTCTACGATTGAACATGACTTAATCTTAGTCAAGATCTACTAAGAATGAAAATAGTACTAATACCATGTTGGAAGTTTTGGTTGGCCATATGTTAGTGTCATGTCCCCAATTTTTTAGTACCAAGGGCAACAAAGAATCCACAAAACCCCCATGGATCCTAGTGAAGACCAAGGAATTAATTAATGAAAGGGGGGGTATTATTATCCTAAGCAATTATTAACTAGGAATAAATTATCCTATAGTTGTTTAAATTAATTAAATTAGAAGGATGTAATGATTATTTTATATTTAAAATATTAATTATTTGTCTTGGTGAGTTGGATGATGATAAGGACACCATGAGGGCGCATGGAGAGACAAGGCTAGCCTTATGAGTTGTCACACCAAAGAAGAAAGTGGAGAAAAGTACCACAATGCAAGAGGCCAAGCTAAAAAGAAAGAAACTGACAAAAGCAGGCGGGTGAGGAAAATGGAAACATCCAGAAAGAAAGGAGGGCGCAATTTCCTAAAAAGATAAGAGCCAATACAGTTTGAAAAACAGGAAACCTCATGAAAAGCAAGGAGAGCGCACTTTCCAAAGTGGGATTAAAAGCAATTAGTATGAAAAGTAGGAAAAATTGGAAAATCCAGGAAGGCGTAGTTTCCTAAACAGGAGAAAGCAAGCAAGTTTGGAAAAGCAGGAATTTTGCCTACTCAGTCAAGGAGGGCACATTAGGTGAGGCCAAGGAGGTTGACTTTCTCAACAAGTCACCCAATCTATAAAATGAGGAGGGCGCACCACATTCACATCTTTTGCTAGTTTGATGATTGTATGTGGGAAATATTAAGCTTCCCTCGGCTTTGGTGATGCTCCCTCAGCCACATGTGGGAGATATGCCCCATAGTTCCTGTTCCACTCTTCTGCACATGATCCAATGCATCCATTGGTATGAAATTGCAGATCTGATCCAGCCATTTCATGTGAAGATCCATCCTTCAGAAGTTGATACAAAGATCCAAATTTCTTGAGGTGGTTCTGTAGAGTTTCACAAAGAAAGAGTAGTCAGTTGGAGAGCTTGCAAGAAGATAAAGGAGGCCAGTTCGTACCCCATGAGAAGCCATCAGCTCAGAGCCATCCTACAGATCCGATACAGTGTTCACACCTTCTCTTCTCACTCCTTCTTGTAATCTCCTTCTATCAATGTAAAAAATCAAGTACAAAGATAATCTATGATGTCTGAGGATATTCCATTTAATGTTTAGCTTAATGAAATCCGTTATTATTTGATGTTGTTGTACATAACATATAATAGCTCCATTAAATATCAGAAGAGGAATTAGAGAGTCTCCTATGGCAGTTTGAGTCCTATCTTTCAAATATTAGTTCCATGTACACTTTTTATTTACTAGTTTTCCAGTTTATACATGGTACAAAGATCGGAGTATCTATTTCTATTTATGAATGTTTCTGTAGTTTTTTAAATTCCTTTAGAATCCATCCCAATCCAAAATTCAGATATTCGTGACCCTGTCTGACTATTTGAGTCTTCAGTTATCAAGACTAGCTCAATGGGCACCCGAAATTGACTAGTTTTGCAGTTTGATCAATTAATGAGTATCTGTATTCCCAAATTCAATTATGTCAATTTTTTTGGGTCCCTGAGACCTCACTAAAGATCATCCCACCATCATAATGCAAATCTGAATGCATCTCATCCTGTTTGGAAGAATTTGGAAAATTACTAGTTGAGCATTCCTACATAGCATTTTTTCTCTCTTTGATCCCAAACTCAACTAGAACCTCCCAAATTTTCAGAATCAGCTGTCCAAAACCTAATCAGGATTTTAATTTTTAATATATTCCATTTGGTTACATTCAGGTGTAAGCACTGAGCTTAGTATGCATATGCTGGAGTGCCCAGGAAGCCTAAAAGTAGACATCAACCATAGTTGTTGTTGAAATGTAAATGGCACCGGTACTTTGTGCATAGGACTCGGTAGTTGGACCTGAACCTGATAAATTTTCTACTTCAAATTCACGCATACATTTTTCAAATCCTAAATATCCCAAATCCGTAACCCTGGAGTCATTTAATTGTGCCATAAACCAACTCTTTACTAACTAGTTTATGCCTGTGAAAATGGTTCTATGAGTTTAAAATTTTTGGATAATATCATCTCTAACTTGATCAGGGATAGCACTTTGCTTGGCTCATCCTATGGAAAGTAACTCTCAGTGGAAGATATCTCAGAATTGTTTTCAAGTTGCAATTGTGGAACTAGTGGCAGACATGGAAGATGAAAGTTTTGGGTTGTATGAGGAAGAAGAGATAATTTACATTGATGGAGGATTACCAAGAGATGATGATGGTTACATTTATGACCAGATGTACATAGATCAATGGGATGAACCACATATGGCTAATCTTGAAAAGGAGTTAGCAAAGAGGATATCTGCAAGTCAAAAATTTTCCTACCACTATCAGGAGTATCTGGATTTGGGAGAAGGGATTGGTATGGCCATTTCTTTCAAAGATTAATTTTATTGCAGATTTAGATTTGAGATCAAGGATGAATGTTTTGATTCAATAGAGAGCATCAAAGCACCCATAGAGGAAACAATTTGTTCCACCTCTGTGAGTAAAGAAGAAGGAAGGAAAAATCAGCCAATTGCATCTTCTAGTATCAGGAGATTGTTTGGGTTTTCTTCAAGCAGATCTTCCAAAGAGGGTAAGCATGAAAAACACATCAAAGTTATGCTAAGGATTAGAAAAGTATGTATCATAGAGTAGCTATTAATGGGTGTCAAGAAGAGGCATCTACTAACAGTTGCTCAAATTTTGAAGAAACAAATACTGATGGATGTTGTGAAGAGGTACCTATTGATGGGTGCCTAAATTTTGAGGAGACATCTACAGATGGATGTCCATCTATCTATGTGGGTGACATAGAGATACCTCTTGATGAGGTTGCTGCAAGTACAAGTTTCCCTAATACTGAAGAAGATGGAATCCTTGCAGTAGAGGAATAAGTCACGGGATCAATCTCAATATCACCACATGATCTTCAAGAGGTTGATCAATGGGTGTACGAGGAGGAGGTTTATGCTCAACCTTCCCCTTTTGAAAGGCCACTCAAGATGGATGAAAGAAGCATCAAGGAGACCTTACACAATCTCCGTGACACACATGTTTCAGTGTTATAATCTTGTTGGAAAGCTGCTTCATTGGAAGATTCATCTTTCCTTGAATCCATGGAGAAGATTCAGAGAGCAATGTCTACAATCCAAGGTAATTTTTCATATATGCTTTCTGACAAAAATTATTTGCATGAGCTTGTGCATATGTTGCAGGGAGCATCCTTGAAGGATGATGAGGAGATCTGCAAGCTCAATGATGATTTCATGGCCACCCAAGATTCTTTGAGAAGCACTCAAGGTGCCCTCCTAAAATCCAAGATCCAAATAGAGAAACTTCATCAAAAGTTGCAAAGATCACCCATACCAATCATCCAGTCTCTTATGGTTGGTTGTATTCAGAGTTCTATGGAAGAACCTCATGAGATGGTGGTTCATGAGGTGTATGACGAAATGCATGTGCTTGAGGAAATTTTAGATGCAAAGGAAAATTTCCAAGCACATACAGTTTCCCAGAGTGAAATTGAGCTTCTTCCTGGAGTAAGTCATTCATCCACTAAGGAATCAAAAGAGATCATGTGTGATGGACTAGTTTGTGATGGAGTTTGTTGCATCCATTAATTTGGTGGATGAAGTTTGCAGAGATGATATTTTGTCCCATGGTCCCACATCAGACCCTTCTACTTCTTCCATGAAATTTGGGGATGAAGTTTGGGTCAAGAATTTCTTTTTGATGGTACCTGAAAAGGAGCAGAAGGCTCCCACATTCACTTCAGCTGAATTAAGGCCAGCACCATTCCCTACCCATCATTTGCAGAGGCATCTCATGCCTATATTTGATGCCACATCACATAAAGATGAAGGTATTTCCCATTTCACTTCATTAAGTGGGACACAAGATGGTTGCAGTCATCCTTTGACCAGTGGCAGAGAGTTGAGCCATTGGATATTTTCACATGGGGATGCATCTTGCTTTCCATCTCGACCATTGGGTTGGAGAGTCTCTTCCTTTCCTATTTGGGAGAAAATACACCTCAGTAATATTCCTGCTTGCAGCAAGGGAGAGTCCTTTGATTCATTTTACACCTTCAGTGAGCAACATGGGTATCCATGTCATGTTGATGATGCCTACCCTTTTGGTGATTGGACATGGGACCCTCACCCTTGTCATTGGTGTTAGAAAAATAGGATCGCAGAGCAATAACAATAAATAGAAATGCAAATATAATCACACACACATTACAAGAGAGACATAGATATATCGTGGTTCACCCAACTTGGGCTACGTCCACACTGAAGTTGCCAGTCCTTATTATTATACCATCCAGTAAAGTGAAGGGATACAACCGCTGCACTTCCTCTTCACTGTCTCACAGTCTCTCTCTTGATCTCAAAGATCTTTACAATGCATAAAACCTAATACATCAACCCTAGATGTGTTATAATGTCTTTCTTTTATAAGGGAGATACAATGGGAAAATACCACGGGTTACCCAAAACCATGGGCTCGTAAAACAACCCCAAAAATTTCCTTCGGGGGCTTCGCCCCCGGACCCCCCAGTTGGGGGAGGCTTCTCCCCCCCCCCACACCCCCCCCGTTGGGGTGAGTGTACAGTCCCTTTTACATATCATATAAAGCTGGGGTACAAACACGGCTGAATAATAATATCTCTGAAACTGGAGATTAGGCTCCACAACCAACAATCTCCCACTTGGAGACTGATCACAACAACTCCACCGCTGCTGCACTTGCTGGACTTGGACTTGGAAACTTTCTCCTCTTCACCTTCATGCTAGAAGGCCAACTGAAACGGAGCAGGAACTCAGTTTCTCTCCGGTCACTACCTTTGTGAACATGTATGCAAGATTCTGGCTACTGTGTATCTTTTCTAGCTTCAACAGTTCATCTTCCAGAACATAGCGTAAGAAATGGTACTTGAGCTGTATATGTTTAGTCCTGGAATGGAATGCTGATTTCTTTGCAAGATGAATGGCACTCTGGCTATCACTATACAACCTGCTATCCTTCTAGTTCTTACCCAATTCCTCCATAAACCTCTGCAACCAAATCATCTCTTTACTAGCCTTTGTGACAGCAACATACTCTGCTTTCGTTGTTGAAAGTGCAACAACCTTCTTTAGTTTCGAAATCCAACTTACTGTTGTTCCACCTACAGTAAACACATACCATGTGGTGCTCCTCCTGCTATCCTTATCACCTGCCATATCTGCATCAACATATCCTGGTAGAACAGTGTCTGAACCTCCAAAACATAATGCCTGAGTGGTAGTACCTGAGAATCCACTGTACTGCATACCAATATTCTTTACCTGGATTGTTCATATATCTGCTCACAACTCCCACTGCTTGTGCAATATCTGGTCTTGTGCACACCATGGCATACATCAAGCTTCCAACTGTTGATTGATAGGGAATCTTGGACATGTAATCTGTCTCTTCCTATGTCTTGGGACACATTTCCTTACTTAGACTGAAATGGCTGGCCAAAGGTGTACTAACTGGTTTTGCATTCTGCATTCTGAACCTTTCCAACACCTTTTGTATGTACTCACTTTGAGACAATGTCAATTTGCGATTTTTTTTGTCTCTCGTTATTCTCATACCAAGGATTTGCTTTGCAGCACCCAAATCCTTCATCGCAAATGAATTAGTTAGCTTCCTTTTGAGTACATTTATATCCTGCATGTTAGACCCTGCAACAAGCATGTCATCCACATACAATAACAATATAATATATCTTTCATTGTCTAGCTTCTTGAAATAAACACAATGGTCAGAATGACATCTACTATAACCTTGTTCTGTCATAAACCTGTCAAATTTTAGATACCACTGCCTTGGAGCTTGCTTCAAGCCATACAAACTCTTTTTCAACCTGCATACCAAGTTCTCTTTACCTTTGACCTAATACCCTTGTGGTTGCTGCATATATATCTCTTCCTCCAAATCCCCATGGAGAAAGGTTGTTTTTACATCTAACTGATCAATATGCAAATCTTCTACCGCCAGTAGACTTAAGATAGTCCTAATTGAAGTCATCTTAACAACAGGAAAAAATATTTCATCAAAATCTATACCTTTCTTCTGTGCAAACCCCTTTACAACAAATCTCGCCTTGTACCGCTTCTTACCTCCTTCTTCTTCCTTCAACCTGTAAATCCATTTGTTCTGCAATGCTCTTTTACCAGTAGGCAACTGAACCAGATCCCAAGTTTGGTTTCCTACCAATGAGTCCATCTCCTCATTCATGCCTTGCTCCCACTTCTTTCTAGTTTCCACCTGCATTGCTTCTTCATAACATTCTGGTTCACCAGCATCAGTCATCAACAAATAATACATTGAAGGAGAGTGTCGTTCAGGGAGTCTACTTAACCTGTTAGAACTTCTTGCAGTTGCAGGAGTTTCAGGTACTTGCTATTGTTCTTGATTTTCTGGCACCTTTGGAGCTTCATTTTCTTGAATTTCATAAGTACTGTGTACTCTGTGTTTTCCTTTTCCTGTTTCTTTCCCTACAACTGATCTTTATACATGACCTTTTCATTGAATATGACATCTCTACTGCTAATGATTTTGTGATTTTTATAATCCCATAAACGATAACCAAAATCATCAACCCCATATCCAATAAAGGTACATTTCTTGGATTTAGCTTCAAGCTTTGTTCTATTTTCTTTATTAATATGGACAAATGCTTCACAACCAAACGTTCTCAGAAATGAGTAGTTTACCTTTTTATTTGTCCATGCCTCCTCTCGAATACCACCATCCAAAGCACTTGAAGGTCCTCTGTTTATTAAATAAACAACAGTATTTACACCATCTGCCCAAAACTGTAAGGGCAACCCTGCATGCAATCTCATACACCTTGCACGCTCCATGATCGTTTTGTTCATCCTTTCAGACACACCATTTTCTTGTGGTGTTCCTGGGACTGTCTTCTCTCTACGAATCCCATGGTATGAACAGTAATTATCAAACTCCTTGCCACAGTACTCACCTCCATTATCAGATCTGAGACACTTCAACCTTTTTCTTGTCTCATTCTCAACCAAAGCTTTCCACTTCTTAAAAGTAGCAAACACATAAGATTTATGTCTAATGCAATAAACCCAAGTTTTCCTCATTGCATCATCAATAAATGTAACATAATAATGAGAGCCACCAAGAGATTGTACCTGAGTCGGTCCCCATACATCTGTATGCACAAGCTCTAACTTTTCATTCTTCTTTTGTTTCTCAACCCTAAGAAATCTGACTCTCTTCTATTTTCCATAAACACAGTTCTCACATAATTCCAAACTTACCTGCTTCAAATCTGGAAGCAACTTCCTTGAGTGGAGAATCTGCATCCCCTTCTCACTCATGTGGCCAAGCCTATGATGCCATAATGTTGTATCTGTTCCTGTGGAAGCTAAAGAGATAGAATGGTCAGTATTATGAGCACATAAATACAACGTACCTACCATGTCTCCTTTTGCTATCACCATTGATCCTTTAGTGATCTTCCACCACTTTTCTCCAAATGTAGATAGACATCCGCCATCTCCCAACTGCCCTATTGAGATCAGATTTCTTTTCATAGCAGGAATATGCCTAACATCTTTCAATAGCCAATCAGTTCCATTCTTAACTTTTATCCATACCTTACCCATTCCAACAATTTTACATGGCTCATCGTCACCCAATAAAACATGTCCAAAATCGCCTAGAACATAATCATGAAAATATTTCCTATGGGGTGTAGCATGACATGAAGCCCCTGAATCTACTACCCAATAATCACTAGTATTATCCAATGCAAGAATCAAAGCATCTTGTAACACATCACCTGCTACATTTGCTTCCTGGGTAGTTTCCTTCTGTGCATCTCCTTTCTTCTTTAGAGATCTGCAGTCTTTCTTCAGATGTCTTTTCTTTCCACAGTTCCAGCACTCTATCTTTCCCAGTTTGGACTTGGATCTGCCCTTTTTAGAGTTGTTGCGATTACCTTGGCTCTTTCCTCTCTCCTTTTGTCTTCCCCTGATCTCCATGGTCAACGCATTACTTGATGTCTCACCTGTGCTTTTTTTCGCATTTCCTCCCTAAGAATAACACCAATGACATCATCAAATTTCAAGGTGTTTGAACCAGAGACAGAGTTACTTACAGCCATGACCAAGCTATTCCAGCTTTCTGGCAATGAACACAAGATTAGAAGAGCCCTAACCTCATCATCAAAGTTCACACTTACAGAACTTAGTTGATTTGTAACCGTATTAAACTAATTTAAATGATCAGTAACAGATCCACCTTCAGACATCTTCATATTAAATAAACGCTTCATTAGAAATACCTTGTTGGAGGCCGAGGGTTTTTCATACAGCTTACCCAGTGTGCTCATCAAACCCTCCGTTGTCGTTTCTTTTGAGATATTGAAATCCACCCGACGAAGCCAGGCTCAGCCATATTGTTCCCAGAGCCTTTCTGTCAAGAACCTCCCATTCTTCATCCTTCATAGCTGCCGGCTGGTTTGCTCTTCCTCCCAATGGTAGGAATAGATCCTTCTGGTACAGATAGTCCTCCATTTGCATCTTCCATAACTGGAAGTTTTGGCCATTAAACTTCTCGACCTTAAACTTTCCTTCTTCTGCCATTGCTCCCACTCGAACCAGAAAACCTAGCTTCCTGCGGGTTTAACTGCCAAATAGACCTTTGGCTCTGATACTAATTGTTAGAAAAACAAGATCGCAAAGCAATAACAATAAACAGAAATGCAAATATAATCACACACACATTACAAGAGAGACACAGATATATCGTGGTTCACACAACTTGGGCTACATCCACACTGAAGTTGCCAGTCCTTATTATTATACCGTCCAGCAAAGTGAAGGGATACAACCTGCAGCACAACCGATGCACTTCCTCTTCACTGTCTCACAGTCTCTCTCCTGATCTCAGAGATCTTTACAATGCATAAAACCTAATACATCAACCCTAGCCGTTTTACAATGTCTTTCTTTTATAAGGGAGATACAATGGGAAAATACCACAGGTTACCCAAAACCATGGGCCCGTAAAACAACCCCAAAAATTTCCTTCGGGGGCTTCGCCCCCACACCCCCCCCATTGGGGTGAGTGTACAGTCCTTTTTACATATCATATAAAGTTGGGGTACAAACACGGTTGAATAATAATATCTCTGAATCTAGAGATCAGGCTCCACAACCAACAATTGGAACGACAATGTTTTTATTCTTGGTACTTGTGTGCATTGGGAACATGGAGTAAAATCCGATTTGCATGATCTTGGAGAGTTTGGAGCTAAGAAATATGAATGCCAAGCACCTATCCATTGCCAAAAAGATTACAAGTTGCCTCATGGAGAAAGTTGTAGATTTTTTGAGAAGGCACATGAATTCATCTCAGTTGAACCAACCTCAAGATTGTTGGATAATTGCTTCCAACAGTTGGCTCACTTTCCTTCACCTCACATACATATGGAAGCCAACACACATAGGGATGAAGTTTGGATAAAAGGATTTTTCCTATGGGTGCCACATGAGGAGCAAGAGGCTCCCACATATTCCATTGATGACTTCAAGTTCAAGCCACATGGCCTGACAAGTGCACCATTTCCATTCCAACTTGATGAGATGAAGCAAAGACATCTATCTAATGTCTCCATCATGCATAATATTGCATTGAGTCGGAGTGTTTATCCATCCATTGATTGGGTGGATGGATACATATTGGAGCTAAGCACCCCCAAGGGTGAGTTTTTTGCTTGCTTCAGGGGAGATTTGAATGACATGTCATACATTTATTTTGATATGTTGCATAGGCATCTATGGTTTCTTGATAATGCTTTGAAGACATAGGATTTCCACCTATGTCAATTTTCTAGCAGAGGTATGAGTATGTGTGCTAGTTTGCACTTGGAACATGAGGAGTTCCATACTTGGTTGGAGGGACTCATTGAGGTCCAGTTGTGCATTGGATATGATAAAATTACAGTATGGTGGAGTGATCTAGACATCCTCCATGATGATATATTCTTTAAGCTGATCTTGATGTTTGGAATGATGCAGCTGAGACAGTGGGACCCTGGATTTCTTTGGAATGACAGTTTTCCACAAGTAATTGTGCCATTGGGATACATGCAGCACAAATAGTGGGATCGAGGCATTCTTCTCGACATTTTTAGTTGGGTTGAAAAATTTGTTGAAAAGGAACTATTCATTGGTGGAATGATTATAATCAAACTGGTGCAGCAGAAACATGGTGGAATTTTGGTTAGAGTTGGAGTTGGTTTCTTTCTTGTGGACAAGAAAGCTTGGGAGGGGAGGACTGTCAAGTCCCCAATTTTTCAGTACCAAGGGCAGTAAATAATCCACCAAACCCCCATTGATCCTAGTGAAGACCAAGGAATTAATTAATGAAAGGGGGGATAATATTATCCTAGGCAATTATTAACTAGGAATAAATTATCCTATAGTTGTTTAAAATAAATAAATTAGAAGGATGTAATGATTATTTTATATTTAAAATATTAATTATCTGTTTTGGTGAGTTGGATGATGATAAGGACACCATGAGGGAATATGGAGAGATAAGGCTAGCCTTATGAGTTGTCACACCAAAGAAGAAATTGGAGAAAAGTAGCACAAAGCAAGAGGCCAATCTAAAAAGAAAGAAACTCGCAAAAGCAAGAAGGTGAGGAAAATGGAAACATCCAGAAAGTAAAGGAGGGCATAGTTTCCTCAAAAGATAAAAGCCAAGATAGTTTTAAAATCAGGAAACCTCATGAAAAGTAGGGAGCATGCACTTTTCAAAGAGGGATGAGAAGCAATAAGTATGACAAGCAGGAAACATTGGAAAATCCAGGAAGGCTCAGTTTCCAAAAGAGGAGAAAGCAAGCAAGTTTGGAAAAGCAGGAAGTTGCCTTCTCAGTCAAGGAGGGTGCATTAGGTGAGGCCAAGGAGGTCGAATTGATCAACAAGTCACATGGTCTATAAAATGAGGAGGGCGCACCACATTCACATATTTTGCTAGTTTGTTGATTGTATGTGAGAAAGCTTAAGCTTCTCTAGGATTTGGTGATGCTCCCTTAGCCACCTGTGGGAGATGTGGCCCATAGTTACAGTTCCACTCTTCTTCACATGATCTAGTGCATCCATTGGTACCAAATTTCAGATCTGATCCATCCATTTCATGTGAATATCCATCCTTCAAAAGTTGATGCAAATATCTAGATTTCTTGAGGTGGTTCTATAGAGTTTCACAGAGAAAGAGTAGTCAGTTGGGGAGCTTGAAAGAAGACAGAGTAGGCCAGTGCACGCCCCATGAGTAGACAGTATCTCAGATCCATCATACAGATCTGATACAATGTTCACACCTTCTATTCTCATTCCTTCCTATAATCTCCTTCTTCTATCAGTGTAAAAATTCAAGTACAGAGATTATCTATGATATATGAGGCTATGCCATTTAATGTTTAGCTTAATGAAATCAGTTATTATTTTATGTTTCTTTACATAACATATCATATCTCCATTAAATATCATAAGAGGAATTAGAGAGCCTCCTATGGCAGTTTGAGTCCTATCTTTCAAAGACCAGTTCCATGTACAATTTTTAATGACTAGTTTTCCAATTTATGCATGGTACAAAGCTCAGAGTATCTATTTATATTTATGAATGTTTATGTAGTTTTGTAACTTCCTTTAGAATCCATCCCAATAAAAAATTCAAATATGTATGACCCTCTCTGACTGTTTGAGTCTTCAGTTATCAAGACAAGCTCATTGGGCACCCGAAATTGACTAATTTTGCAGTTTGATCAATTAATGAGTATATGTATGCCGCAATTCGATCCTTTCAGTTTTTTTGGGTCCCTGAGACCTCACTAAATATCATCCCACCATCATAATGCAAATTTGAATGCATATCATCCTGTTTGGAAGAATTTGGAAAATTACTAGTTCAACAGTCCTACATAGCGTTTTTTCTCTCTTTGCTCCCAAACTCAACTAGAACCCCCCAAATTCTCAGAAGAAATTTTTCAACACATAATCAAGAGTTTAATGTCTGATATATTCCATTTGGTTACATTCAGGTGTAAGCATTGAGCTTAGTATGCATATGTTGGAGTGCCCAGGAAGCCTCAAAGTAGACATCACCCATATTTGTTGTTGAAATGTAAATGGCCCCTGTACTTTATGCATAGGACTTAGTAGTTGGACCTGAATCTGATACCTTTGCTGCTTCAAATTCACCCATACATTTTGCAGATCCTAAATATCCCAAATCCTTAACCTTGGAATCATTTAATTGTGCCATAGACCAGCTCTTTACAAACTAGTTTTGCTAACTAGTTTTTGCTTGTGAAAATGGTGCTATTAGTTTAAAAATTTTGGATAATGTCATCTCTAACCTCATCAAGGATATTACAGTGGTATCAGAGCACTTTCCTTGGCTCATCCTATGGAAAGTAACTCTCAGTGGAAGATATCTCAGAATTGTTTTCAAGTTGCAATTGTGGAACCAGTGGCAGACATGGAAGATGAAAGTTTTGAGTTGTATGAGAAAGAAGAGATAATTTACATTGATGTAGGATTACCAAGAGATGAGGATGGTTACATTTATGACCAGATGTACATATATCACTGGGATGAGCCATAGATGGCTAATACTGAGGAGGAGTTAGCAAAGAGGATATCTGCAAGTCAAAATTTTCCCTACTACTATCAGGAGTATCTGGCTTTGGGAGAAGAGATTGGTAAGGCCATTTCTTTCAAAGATTATTTTTATTGCAGATTTGGATTTGAGATCAAGGATGAATGTTTGGATTCAATAGAGAGAATAAAACCACCCATAGAGGAAACAAGTTGTTCCACATCTGTGAGTAAAGAAGAAGGAAGAAAAAATCATCCAACTGCATCTTCTAGCATCAGGAGATTGTTTAGGTTTTCTTCAAGCGGATCTTCCAAAGAGGGTAAGCATGAAAAATCCATCACCAGTTCTGTTAAGGATCAACAAAGTATAGATCTGAGGCTATTCCATTTAATGTTTAGCTTGATGAACTCGGTTATGATTTGCTTCTGTTATACATAACATATCAAAACAACATTAAATATCAAAAGAGGAATTAGAGAGCCTCCTATGGCATTTTGAGTCCTATCTTTCAAAGACCAATTCCATGTACACTTTTTATTGACTAGTTTTTCCAATTTATGCATGGTACAAAGCTCAAAGTATCTATTTATCTTTATGAATGTTTCTGTATTTTTTTAAATTCCTGTATAATCCATCCCAATCCAAAATTCATAGATCCGTGACCCTCTCTGACTGTTTGAGTCTTTAGTTACCAAGACTAGCTCATTGGGCACCCGAAACTGACTAGTTTTGCAGTTTGATCAATTAATGAGTATATGTATGGACAAATTCGATTATGTCAGTTTTTTTGGGTCCCTGGGAACTCACTAAATATCATCCCACCATCAGAATTCAAATTTTAATGCATCTCATTATATTTGGAAGAATTGGACAATTACTAATTGAGCAATCCTACATAACGTTTTTTCTCTCTTTGCTCCCAAACTCAACCAGAACCTCCCAAATTCTCATAATCACTTGTCCAAAACCTAATCAGGAGTTTAATATCTAATATATTCCATTTGGTTACATTCAGGTGTTAGCACTGAGCTTAATATGCATATGTTGGAGTGCCTAGGAAGCCTTAAAGTAGACATCAGCCATACCTGTTGTTGAAATGTAAATGGCCCCAGTACTTTGTGAATAGGACTCAGTAGTTGGCCCTAAACCTGATAAAATTTCTGCTGCCCACTCACCCATACATTTTGCAGATACTAAATATCCCAAATCCTTAACCCTGGAGTCATTTAATTGTGCCATAGACTAGCTCTTTACTAACTAGTTTATGCCTGTGAAAATGGTGCTATGAGGTTAAAAAAATTTGATAATATCATCTCTAACCTAATCAGGGATATTAAATTTAGGTTCTACTACACCAAAATTTGAAGGGGAGAGGACTATTAATGATTACAAAATCTAAAGGCTCTAATACAAATTTGATTTAAGGCTCATGACAAATACAATGGTAGTCCTAGTCGGTTGAGAAGTTTATAAAAATATGAAAGTAAATACAAACTGCACCTCATGTAGATGTGTAAAGACATATTGCACATCATGTAGATGCATTTAGGGTTTTCCCTAGCTATTTTCAGAGACTATTCCATATTGACCCATATTGGACAAGAATCCTACATAACCATTATCCTCGAGATGCATGCCTAGGTAGTTTAGTAGCATTCCTTTGATATGTCAAAATGAAGAATATAGATATAGATATAATTTTATCTTGTGAAGAGTAGAGATTCAATATATTATTGCAAAAAGAGCTCAATTTTTTGAAAAAATATTCATAGATTCCAAACATAAAATCCCCACCTCATATTCAAGCTGCAAGACCATTATTTTTGAATAAAATGCATTGATATATAACTCCATGGGTTAATGGTTGGGTCATGGGGTCATACAGGTATTACTAGAATAATATTGGAATCCATTGATGAAAGGATCCTTAAATTTATTCCTTTATGGATTAGTATACCTTCCCCTTCCGACTCAAGGAAGACACAAATATAATATTCCAAAGTGGTCCTTATTTTTTGGGCCGAAAGAGGTTGTATTTGAATTCATTAACAATTGAGAAAATTAGCACAAAGAAAGAGGCCAAGCTAAAAAGAAATAAACTGACAAAAGCAGGCAGGTGAGGAAAATGGAAACATACAGAAAGCAAATGAGGGCGCAATTTCCCAAAAAGATAAAAGCCATGATAGTTTGAAAAGCAGGAAACCTGATGAAAAGAAGGGAGGACGCACTTTCCAAAGAGGGATTAAAACCATTCAGTATGAAAAGTAGGAAACATTGGGAAATCCAGGAAGGTGTAGTTTCCAAAAGAGGAGAAAGTAAGAAAGTTTGGAAAAGCATGAATTTTGCCTACTCAATCAAGGAGGGTGCATTAGGTGAGGCCAAGGAGGTTGAATTTCTCAACAAGTCACCCAATCTATAAAATGAGGAGACCGTACCACATTCACATATTTTGCTAGTTTGTTGATTGTATGTGAGAAAGCTTAAGCTTCTCTAGGATTTGGTGATGATCCCTCAGCCACATGTGGGAGATGTGCCCCATAGTTCCAGTTCCACTCTTCTGCACATGATCCAATGTAGCCATTGGTACGAAATTGCAGATCTTATCCATCCATTTCATGTGAAGATCCATCCTTCAGAAGTTGATGCAAAGATCCAGATTTCTTGAGGTGGTTCTATAGAGTTTCACAGAGAAAGAGTAGTCAGTTGGAGAGCTTGAAAGAAGACACAGGATGCGAGTGCACAACCCATGAGCAGCCATCAGCTCAAATCCATCCTATAGATCTTATATAGTGTTCACACCTTCTCTTCTCACTCCTTCCTGTAATCTCCTTCTTCTATCAGTGTAAAAGTACAAACATTATCTATGATGTTTGAGGCTATTCCATTTAATTTTTAGGTTAATTAAATGAGTTATTATTTTATTCTTATGTACATAAAATATCGAATCTCCATTAAATATGAGAATAGGAATTAGAGAGCCTCCTATGGCAGTTTGAGTCCTATCTTTCAAAGACTAATTCCATGTACACTTTTTATTGACTAGTTTTCCAGTTTATGCATGGTACAAATATCAGAGTCTCTATTTCTCTTTATGAATGTTTCTGTAGTTTTTTAAATTCCTTTAATCCATCCCAATCCAAAATACAAATATTCATGACCCTCTCTGACTGTTTGAGTCTTCAGTTATCAAGACTAGCTCATTGGGCACCCAAAATTTACTAGTTTTGCAGTTTGATCAATTAATGAGTATATGTATGCCCAAATTCGATTATGTCAATTGCGTTTGGTCCCTGAGACCTTAGTAAATATCATCCCACCATCATATTTCAAATTTGAATGCATCTCATCATGTTTGGAATAATTTGGAAAATTACTAATTGAGCAATCTTACATAGCATTTTTTCTCTCTTTGCTCCCAAACTCAACCAGAACCTCCCAAAGTCTTAGAAGAACTTGTACAGCACCTAATCAAGATTTTAATGTCTAATATATTCTATTTTGTTACATTCAAGTGTAAGCACTGAGCTTAGTATCCATATGTTGGAGTGCCCATGAAGCCTCAAAGTAGACATCAGCCATAGCTATTGATGAAATGTAAATGGACCCAATACTTTGTGCATAGGACTTAGTAGTTGGCCCTGAACCTGATAAATTTTCTGCTGCACATTCACACATACATTTTTCAGATTCTAAATATCCCAAATCCTTAACCCTGGAGTCATTTAATTGTGCCATAGACCAGCTCTTTACTAACTAGTTTATGCCTGTGAAAATGGTGCTATGAGTTTAAAATTTTTGGATAATATCATATATAACTTTATCATGGATATTACAGTGGTATCAGAGCACTTTCCTTGGCTCATCCTATGGAAAGTAACTCCCAGTGGAAGATAGCTCAGAATTGTTTTCAAGTTGTAATTGTGGAACCAGTGGCAAACATGGAAGATACAAGTTTTGAGTTGTATGAGGAAGAAGAGATAATTTACATTGATGAAGGATTACCAAGTGATTAGGATGGTTACATTTATGAACATATTTACACAGATCAATGGGATGAACCATAAATGTCTAATCCTGAGAAGGAGTTAGCAAAGAGGATATCTGCAAGTAAAAAAATTCCCTACCACTATTAGGAGTATCTGCCTTTGGGAGAAGAGATTGGTAAGGCCATTTCTTTCAAAGATTATTTTTATTGCAAATTTGGATTTGAGATCAAGGATGAATGTTTGGATTCAATAGAGAGCAACAAACCACCCATAGAGGAAACAAATTGTTCCACCTCTATGAATAAAGAAGAAGGAAGAAAAAATCAGCCAATTGCATCTTCTAGCATCAGGAGATTGTCTGGGTTTTCTTCAAGCAGATCTTCAAAAGAGGGTAAGCATGAAAAATCCATCACCAGTTCTGCTAAGGATCATTAAAGTATGTATCATAGAGTAGCTACTAATGGGTGTCAAGAAGAGGCATCTACTAACAGTTGCTCAAATTCTGAAGAAGCAAATACTGATGGATGTTGTGAAGAGGTACCTAGTGATGGGTGCCTAAATTTTGAGGATACATCTACTCATGTATGTTCATCTCTCTATGTGGGTGACATAGAGATACCTCTTGATGAGGTTGTTGCAAGTACAATTTTCCCTAATACTAAAGAAGATGAAATCCTTACAATAGAGGAATAAGTCACGGGATCAATCTCAATATCACCAACTGAGCTTCAAGAGGTTGATCAATGGGTAGATGATCAGGACGTTTATTCTCAACCTTCCCCTTTTGAAAGGCCACTCAATATTGATGAAAGAATCGTAAAGGAGGCCTTACACACTCTCTGTGACACACATGTTTCAGTGTTACAATCTTTTGGAAATTTGCTTCATTGGAAGTTTCATCTTTCCTTGAATCCATGGAGAAGATTCAGAGAGCAATGTCTACATTAATCCAAGGTATTTTTCATATATGATTTCTGACAAAAATTATTTGCATGAGCTTGTGTATATGTTGCACGGAGCATCCTTGAAGGATGATGAGGAGATCTGCAAGCTCAATGATGAGTTGATGGCCACCCAAGATTCTTTGAGAAGAACTCAAGGTGCCTTCCTACAATCCAAGATCCAAATAGATCAACTTCATCAAAAGTTGCAAAGATCACTCATACCAGTCATCTAGTCTCTTATGGTTGGTTGTATTCAGAGTTCTATGGAAGAACCTCATGAGATGGTCGTTCATGAGGTGTATGATGAAATGCATTGCTTGAGGAAATTTTAGATGTAGAGGAAAATTTCCAAGCACATACAGTTTCCCAAAGCGAAACTGAGCTTCTTTATGGAGTAAGTCATTCCTCCACTAAGGAATCAAAAGAGATCATGTGTGATTGACCAACCTGTGATGGAGTTTGTTGCGTCCATTAGTTTGGTGGATGAAGTTTGCAGAGAGGATATTTTGGCCCATGGTCCCACATCAAACCCTTCTACTTATTCCATGACATTTGAGGATGAAGTTTGGGTCAATAATTTGTTTTTGATGGTACCTGAAAAAGAGCAGAAAGCTCCCACATTCACTTCAACTGATTTAAGGCCAACACCATTCCCTACCCAGCAGTTGCAGAGGCATCTCATGCCCATATTTGATGCCACATCACATAAATATGCAGGTGTTTCCCATTTGACTTCATTAAGTGGGACACAAGATGGTTGCAGGCATCCTTTGACCAGTGGCAAAGAGTTGAGACATTGGAGATTTTCACATGGGGAAGCATATTGCTTTCCATCTCGACCATTGGGTTGGAGTGTCTCTTCTTTTCCTATTTGGGAGAAAATACACATGAGTAATATTCCTTCTTGCATCAAGGGAGAGTCCTTTGATGCATTTTACACCTTCGGTGAGCAGCATGGGAATCCATGGAATGTTGATGATGCCTACCCTTTTGGTGATTGGACATGGGACCCTAACCCTTGTCATTAGAAAAACAATGTTTTGATTCTTGGTACTTGTGTGCATTGGGCATGTGGAATAAAATCCGATGTGCATGATCTTGGAGAATTTGGAGCTAAGCAAGATGAAGGCCAAGCACCTATCCATTGCCAGAAAGATTACAAGTTGCCCCATGGATAAAGTTGTAGATTTTGGGGAAGGTGCATGAATTCATCTCAGTTGAACCAACCTTAAGATTGATGGATAATTGATTACAAGAGTTGGCTCACTTTCCTTCACCCCACATACATATGGTAGCCAACACACATAGGGATGAAGTTTGGATAAAAGGATTTTTCCTATGGGTGCCACATGAGGAGCAGGAGGCTCCCACATATTCCATTGATGACGTCAAGGTCAAGCCATGTGGCCTAACAAGTGCACCATTTCCCTTCCAACTTGATGAGCTGCAGCAGAGACATCTATCTAATGTCTCCATCATGCAAAATATTGCATTCAGTTGGAGTGTTTGTTCATCCATTGATTGGGTGGATGGATACATGTTGGAGCTAAGCACCCCCAAGGGTGAGTTTTCTGTCTGCTTCAGGGGAGATTTGAATGACATATCATACATTTCTTTTGAGATGTTGCATAGGAATCTATGGTTTCTGGCTAATGCTTTGAAGACATGGGATTTCCACCTATGTCAATTTGCTAGCAGAGGTATGAGTATGTGTGCTAGTATGCACATGGAACATGAGGAGTTCCATACTTGGTTGGAGGGACTCATTGAGGTCTAGTTTTCCATTGGAGATGATAAAATTCCAGTATGGTGGAGTGATCTAAACATCCTCCATGATGATATATTCTTCATGCTTATCTTGATGTTTGGAAGGATGAAGTTGAGACAGTGGGACCCTGGAATTCTTTGGAATGACAGTTTTCCACAAGTAATTGTGCCACTAGGATACATGTAGCACAAACAGTGGGATCCAGGCATTCTCCTCAGTAGTTTTAGTTGGGTTGAAAATTTTGTTGAAAAGAAACTAGTCATTGGTAGAATGATTATAATCATAGTGGTGCAACAGAAACATGGTGGACATTTGGTTAGAGTTGGAATTGGTTTCTTGCTTGTGGACAAGAAAGCTTGGGAGGGGAGGACTGTCATGTCCCCAATTTTTCAGTACGAAGGGCAGCAAAGAATACGCCAAACCCCCATGGATCCTAGTGAAGACCAATGAATTAATTAATGAAAGTGGGGGTAATATTATCCTAGGCAATTACTAACTATGAATAAATTATCCTATAGTTGTTTAAATTAATTAAATTAGAAGGATGTAATGATTATTTTATATTTAAAATATTAATTATTTGGTTTGGTGAGTTGGATGATGATAAGGAAACCATGAGTGTGTGTGGAGAGATAAGGCTAGCCTTATGAGTTGTCAAACCAAATAAGAAAGTGGATAAAAGTAGCACAAAGCAAGAGGCCAAGCTAAAAAGAAAGAAACTAACAAAAGCAGGCAGGTGAGGAAAATGGAAACATCCAGAAAGCAAAGGAGGGCATAGTTTCCTGAAAAAATAAAATCCAAGCCAGTTTGAAAAGCAGGGAGCACGCACTTTCCAAATAGGGATGAGAAGCAATCAGTATGACAAGCAGGAAACATTGGAAAAGCCAGGAAGGCTCAGTTTCCAAAAGAGGAGAAAGCAAGCAAGTTTGGAAAAGCAGGAAGTTTCCTACTCAGTCAAGGAGGGCACATTAGGTGAGGCCAAGGAGTTTGACTTAATCAACAAGTCACCCAGTATATAAAATGAAGAGGGCGCACCACATTCACATATTTTGCTAGTTTGTTGATTGTATGTGAGAAAGCTTAAGCTTCTCTAGGCTTTGGTGATGCTCCCTTAGCCACCTATGGGATATGTGACCCATAGTTCCAATTCCACTCTTCTGCACATGATTGAGTGCATCCATTGGTACCAAATTTCAGATCTGATCCAACCATTTCATGTGAAGATCCATCCTTCAGATGTTGATGCAAAGATCCAGATTTCTTGAGGTGGTTCTGCGGAGTTTCACAGAGAAAGAGTAGTCAGTTGGAGAGCTTGCAAGAAGAAAAAGGAGACCAGTGCATGCTCCATGATCAGACATTATCTCATAGTCATCCTACAGATTTGATACAATGTTCAAACCTTCTCTTCTCACTCCTTCTTGTAATCTCCTTCTTCTATCAGTGTAAAATTTCAAGTACAAAGATTATCTATGATGTCTGAGGCTATGCCATTTAATTTTTAGATTAATGAAATCAGTTATTATTTTCTGCTGCTGTACATAACATATAATATCACCATTAAATATCAGAAGAGGAATTAGATAGCCTCCTATGGCAGTCTGAGTCCTATCTTTCAAAGACTAGTTCCATGTACACTTTTTAATGACTAGTTTTCTAGTTTATGCATGGTACAAGCTCAGAGTATATATTTATATTTCTGAATGTTTATGTAGTTTTTTAACTTCCTTTAGAATCCATCCCAATACAAAATTTAGAGATTCGTAACTCTCTCTGAGTCTTCAGTTATCAAGACAAGCTAATTGGGCTCCCGAAATTCACTAATTTTGCAGTTTGATCAATTATTGAGTATATGTATGCCCAAATTCGATTCTGTCGGTTTTTTTGGGTCCCTGAGACCTCACTAAATATCATCCCAGCATCAGAATGAAAATTTGAATGCATCTCATCATGTTTGGAAGAAGTTGGAAAATTACTAGTTGAGCAGTCCTACATAGCATTTGTTCTCTCTTTGCTCCCAAACTCAACCAAAACCTCCCAAATTCTCAAAAGCACTTTTCCAACACATAATAAGGAGTTTAATGTCTGATATATTCCATTTGGTTACATTCAGGTGTAAGCACTGTGCTAATTATGCAAATGTTGGAGTGCCCAGGAAGCCTCAAAGTAGACATCACCCATAGTTGTTGTTGAAATGTAAATGGCCCATGTACTTTGTGCATAGGAATCAATAGTTGGACCTGAAAATGATAAATTTGTTGCTTCAAATTCACCCCTACATTTTGAAGATCCTAAATATCCCAAATCCTTAACCCTGGAGTCATTTAATTGTGCCATAGACCAACTCTTTACAAACTAGTTTTGCTAACTAGTTGATGCTTGTGAAAATGGTGCTATGACTTTAAAATTTTTGGATAATATCATCTCTAACCTGATCAGGGATATTACAATGGTATCATATCACTTTCCTTGGCTCATCCTGTGGAAAGTAATTCTCAGTGGAAGATATCTCAGAATTGTTTTCAAGTTGCAATTATGGAACCAGTGACGGACATGGAAGATGAAAGTTTTGAGTTGTATGAGGAAGAAGAGATAATTTACATTGATGGAGGATTACCAAGAGATGAGATGGTTACATTTATGACAAGATGTACATATATAAATGGGATGAACCATAGATGGATAGTCCTCAGAAGGAGTTAGCAAAGAGGATATCTGCAAGTAAAAATTTGCCCTACAACTATCAGGAGTATCTAGCTTTGGGAGAAGAGATTGGTAAGGCCTGAGATCAAGGATGAATGTTTGGATTCAATAGAGAGCAGAAAACCACCCATAGAGGAAACAAGTTGTTCCACCTCTGTGACTAAACAAAAGGAAGAAAAAATCATCCAACTACATCGTCTAGCATCATGATATTGTTTAGGTTTTCTTCAAGCAGATCTACCGAAGAGGGTAAGCATGAAAAATCCATCACCAGTTATGCGGATCTGAAACATATGGATCATAGAGTAGCTAATAATGGGTTTCAATAAGAGGCATCTACTAACAATTGCTCAAATTCTGAAGAAGCATCTACTGATGGCTACTGTGAAGAAGTACCTACTGATGGGTGCCTACATTTTAAGGATACATCTATTGATGGATGTCCATATCTCTATGTGGGTGACATAGAGATGCCTCTTGATGAGGTTGCTACAAGTACAAGTTTCCCTAATACCGAAGAAGATGAAATCCTTGCAGTAGAGGAAGAAGTCACAAGATCAATCTCAATATCACGACATGAGATTCAAGAGGTTGATCAATGGGTATATGATGAGGAGGTTTATTCTCAACCTTCCCCTTTTGAAAGGCCACTCAAGATGGATGAAAGAAGCATCAAGGGAGCCTTGCACACTCTCCATGACACATATGTTTCAGTGTTACAATCTTGTTGGAAAGTTGCTCCATTGGAAGATTCATCTTTCCTTGAAGCCATGGAGAAGATTCATAGAGAAATGTCTACAATCCAAGGTAATTTTTCATATATGCTTTTTGACAAAAATTATTTGCATGAGCTTGTGCATATGTTGTAGGGATCATCCTTGAAGGATGATGATGAATTCTGCAAGCTCAATGATGAGTTGATGGAAACCCAAGATTCTTTGAGAAGCACTCAAGGTGCCCTCCTAGAATCTAAAATCCAAATAGAGCAACTTCATCAAAAGTTGCAAAGATCACTCAAACCAGTAAGCCAGCCTCTTATGGTTGGTTGTATTCGGAGTTCTATGGAAGAACCTCATGAGATGGTGGTTCATGAGGTGTATGATGAAATGCATGTGCTTGAGCAAAATTTTAGATGCAGAGGAAAAGTTCCAAGCACATACAATTTCCCAGAGTGAAACTGTGTTTCTTCCTGGAGTAAGTCATTCCTCCACTATGGAATCAGAAGAGCTCATGTGTGATGGACCAGCATGTGATGGAGTTGATGCATCCATTAGTTTGGTGTATGAAGTTTGCAAAGAGGATATTTTGGTCCATGGTCCCACATCATACCCTTCTACTTCTCCCATGAAATTTGAGGATGAATTTTGTGTCAAGAATTTATTTTTGATGGTACCTGAAAAGGAGCAGAAGGATCCCACATTCACTACATCTTATTTAAGTGAAGCACCATTCCCTATGCAGCAGTTGCAGAGGCATATCATGCCTATATTTGATGCCACATCACATAAAGATGCAGGTGGTTCCCATTTGACTTCATTAAGTGGGACACAAGACGGTTGCAGGCATCCTTTGACTAGTGGCAGAGAGTTGAGCCATTGGATATTTTCACATGGGGAAGCATCTTGCTTTCCATGTGGACCATTGGGTTGGAGTGTCTCTTCTTTTCCTATTTGGGAGAAAATACACATGAGTAATATTCCTTCTTGCAGCAAGGGAGAGTCCTTTGATACATTTTACACCTCCGAGGAGCAGCATGGGAATCCATGGAATGTTGATGATGCCCACCCTTTTGGTGATTGGACATGGGACCCTCACCCTTGTCATTGGAACAACAATGTTTTGATTCCTAGTACTTGTGTGCATTGGGAACATGGATTAAAATCCGATGTGCATGATCTTGGAGAGTTTGGAGCTAACCAAGATGAAGGCCAAGCACATATCCATTGCCAAAAAGATTACAAGTTGCCTAATGGAGAAAGTTGCATATTTTTGGAGAAGGCACATGAATTCATCTCAGTTGAACCAACCTCATTATTGATGGATAATTACTTCCAAGGGTTGGATCACTTTACTTCACCGCACATACATATGGAAGCCAACACACATAGGGATGAAGTTTGGATAAAAGGATTTTTCCTATGGGTGCCACATGAGGAGTAGGAGGCTCCCACATATTGCATTGATGACTTCAAGGTCAAGCCATGTGTCCCGACAAGTGCACCATTTCCATTCCAACTTGATGAGCTGCAGCAGAGACATCTATTTAATGTCTCCATCGTGCAAAATATTGTATTCAGTTGGAGTGTTTGTTCATCCATTGATTGGGTGGATGGATACATATTGGAGCTAAGCACCCCCAAGGTTACGTTTTATGTCTGCTTCAGGGGAGAGTTGAATGACATATCATACATTTCTTTTGAGATGTTTCATAGGCATCTATGGTTTCTGTATAATGCTTTGAAGACATGGGATTTCCACCTATGTCAATTTGCTAATAGAGGTATGATTTTGTGTGCTAGTTTTCACATGGAACATGAGAAGTTCCATACTTGGTTGGAGGGACTCATTGAGGTCCAGTTTTGCATTGGAGATGATAAACTTCCAGTATGGTGGAGTGATCTAGACATCCTCCATGATGATATATTTTGCATGCTGATCTCTATGTTTGGAAGGATGCATCTGAGACAGTGGGACCCTGGAATTCTTTGGAATGACAGTTTTCCACAAGTAACCGTGCCACTGGGATACATGTAGCACAAACAATGGTAACTAGGCATTCTCCTCAGCAGTCTTAGTTGGGTTGAAAATTTTGTTGAAAATGAACTAGTCATTGGTAGAATGATTATAATCAGAGTGGTGCAGCATAAACATGGTGGAATTTTGGTTAGAGTTGGAGTTGGTTTCTTGTTTGAGGACTAGCAAGCTTGGGTGGGGAGGACTGTCATTTCCCCAATTTTTTAGTACCAAGAGCAGCAAAGAATCCACCAAACCCCCATGGATCCTAGTGAATACCAAGGAATTAATTAATGAAAGGGGGGTATTATTATCCTAGGCAATTATTAACTAGGAATAAATTATCCTATAGTTGTTTAAATTAATTAAATTAGAAGGATGTAATGATTATTTTATATTTAAAATATTAATTATTTGTTTTGGTGATTTGGATGATGATAAGGAAACCATGAGGGCACATGGAGAGATAAGGCCAGCCTTATGAGTTGTCACACCAAAGAAGAAAGTGGAGAAAAGTAGCACAAATCAAGAAGCCAATCTAAAAAGAAAGAAACTGACAAAAGCAGGCAGGTGAGGAAAATGGAAACATCCAGAAAGCAAAGGAGAGAACAGTTTCCTAACAAGTTAAATCCAAGACATTTTAACAGCAGTAAACCTCATGAAAATCAAGGATCCCTCTCTTTCCAAAGAGGGATGAGAAGCAATCAGTATGACAAGCAGGAAACATTGAAAAAGCCAGGAAGGCGCAGTTTCCAAAAGAGGAGAAAGCAAGCAAGTTTGGAAAAGCAAGAAGTTTCCTACTCAGTCAAAGAGGGTGCATTAGGTGAGGCTGAGGAGGTTGACTTGATCAACAAGTCACCCATTCTATAAAATGAGGAGGGCGCACCACATTCACATATTTTGTTAGTTTGTTGATTATATGTGAGAAAGCTTAAGCTTCTCTAGGCTTTGGTGATGCTCCCTGTGCCACCCATGGGAGATGTGCCCCATAGTTCCAATTCCACTCTTCTGCACATGATCCAGTGCATCCATTGGTACCAAATTGCATATTTGATCCATCCATTTCATGTGAAGATCCATCCTTCGTAATTTGATGCAAAGATCCGTATTTCTCTAGGTGGTTCTGTAGAGTTTCACATAGAAAGAGTAGTCAGCTGGAGAGCTTGCAAGAAGACATAGGAGGCCATTGCACACCCCATGAAAATCCCAACGGCTCAGATCCATCCTACAGATCTGAAACAGTGTTTAGACCTTCTCTTCTCACTCCTTCCTGTAATCTCCTTCTTCTATCAGTGTAAAAATTCCCCAAGTACAGAGATTATCTATGATGTATGAGGCTATGCCATTTAATGTTTAGATTTATGAACTCAGTTATTATTTGATTATGTTGTACATAACATATCATAGCAACATTAAATATCAGAATAGGAATTAGAGAGCTTCCTATGGCAGTTTGAGTCCTATCTTTCAAAGACTAGTTCCATGTACACTTTTTATTGACTAGTTTTTCCAGTTTATGCATGGTACAAAGATCAGAGTATCTATTTATCTTTATGAATGTTTTTCTAATTTTTTAACTTCCTGTAGACTCAATACCAATCCAAAATTCATAGATTTGTGACCCTCTCTAGGCTTTTTGAGTCTTCAGTTATCAAGACCTTCTCATTGGGCACCCGAAATTGACTAGTTTTGTAGTTTGATCAATTAATGAGTATATGTATGCCCAAATTCAATTATGTAAGTTTTTTTGGGTCCCTGAGACCTCACTAAATATCATTCCACCATCATAATGAAAACTTTAATTCATCTCAGCATGTTTGGAAGAGTTTGGAAAATTACTAGTTGAGCAGTCCTATATAGCGTTTTTTCTTTCTTTTCTCCCAAACTCAACCAAAACCTCCCAAATTATCAGAATACCTTGTCCAAAACCTAATCAGGAGTTTAATATCTGATATATTCCATTTTTTTACATTCAGTTGTAAGCACTGAGCTTAGTATGCATATGCTAGAGTGCCTAGGAAGCCTCAAAGTAGACATTAGCCATAGTTGTTGTTGAAATGTAAATGGCCCCAGTACTTTGTGCATAGGAATCAGTAGTTGGGCCTAAATATGGTACATTTCCTACTGCACATTCACCCATACATTTTGCAAATCCTAAATATCCCAAATCCTTAACCCTGGAGTCATTTAATTGTGCCATAAACTAGCTCTTTACTAACTAGTTTTGCTAACTAGTTTCTGCCTGTGAAAATGGTGTTATGAGGTTAAAAAAATTGGATAATATCATCTCTAACCTGATCAGGGATATTACATTTAGGTTATACTACACCAAAATTTGAAGGGGAAAGGACTATTAATGATTACAAAATATAAAGGCTCTAATACAAATTTGATTTAAGGCTCATGACAAATACAATGGTAGTTCTAGTTGGTTGAGAAGTATATAAAAATATGAAAGTAAATACAAACTACACCTCATGTAGATGTTTTTAGGTTTTTCCCTAGCTATTGTCAGAGACTCTATTCCATATTGACCCATATTGGACAAGAATCCTACATAACCATTGTCCTCGAGATGCATGCCTAGGTAAGCTAGTAGCATTCCTTTGATATTTCACAATGAAGAATCTAGATAAAGATATAATTTTATCTTATGAAGAGTAGAGATTCAATATATTATTGCAAAAAGAGCTCAAGTTTTTTAATAAATATTCATAGATTCCAAACATAAAATCCCCACCTCATATTCAAGATGCAAGACCATTCCTTTTGCATAAAATGCATTGATATATAATTCCATGGGTTAGTGGTTGGGTCATGGGGTCATATAGGTATTACTAGAATAATATTGGCATCCATTGATGAAAGGATCCTTAAATTTATTCCTTAATGGATTAGTATACCTTCCCCTTCCGATTCAAGGAAGACACAAATATAATATTCCAAAGTGGTCCTTATTTTTTGGGCCGAAAGAGGTTGTATTTGAATTCATTGACAATTGATTTTAAAATGGAAGAGGAGATCCTAAGGGAATTTACACTATAGTTCAGCCTCCCACATATTCCATTAATCTTATGGGATCTCATTAGCAACAACATAGCGAAATTTATGGATGAAGTAGTCCTAAAATATTGCCCATGCTCCTATGTGAGAATTTGTATGAAAGTTGATATTTTAAGATGGGATTAGTAATGCATTTGAATCTTGATGAAAAGGGGTCTTCCCCACCCACCCACCCCATTCCCATTTTGCTTAGTCTCCCCTAGAACAACCAATGCATATCGTCAAAAAAAAAATTGACAGCCAACACCATCACAACTCAAGTTTAAATCTCGCTCTCCACCTTCATTTGGAACCTCATGTAATTGGATTGATGCTCTTTGGCCATATATAATCACTACCCACAAGGTTTCTTAGCCTAACTAACCACCTATGAAGCTAGAATTAACATGTAACATCAACATACTCCAGAATGGTACATAATAATGTATCTCCTTGTAGTAGATGAGGTACTCAAGAAGATGGGCATGATTTGGAAAGTAATAATGTCGTACAAACTTAGAGTCGAGAAAGTTGAAAGGAGCTTTGCAATGACAAGATTTTCCCTTAAGTAGACTAATGGATAATTCATTAGTCTACTTATCAACCCCTCAACCACCAAGAAAGGGGATAGTGTTGGCTAGCACCTTTGGAACATTTGAAGAAATATGTGGCAACCCCACCAATAAGAACAACATAGGAAAGCATAAGAAGTTTCAAATAATCACAATGAACATATCATGTGCATATCATTGACCTTTAAAAGATTCAATATATTGGTAAAATAATAAAATGTCGCCTTGATCAAATAAAAGTCCATTTTGTTGCACCAACTACATCAAAAATGATGTATCAGATTGTAACTTAATTGTTGTTATTCAATGCTAATTTTAAATTTTTTACGGGAAGGAATGGCCAAATAGATATCCATCAGATATTGATCCAGATAACGATGGTAGTTTTGAAGAAAAAGGAGAAGGGTAAATGTCAAGCAATACATCAATGTCATAATAAAATTTTAAAAACATATGGATTGTGTTTCTTACTAAAGGAGGGATGTGCTCTTATGACAATGAGATCGGAGAAGACAAGGAAGTGCCATTCATAGGCCTGCATTAGGTAAAAAATTGGGAACCAAACCCACTTCTTGAGGTTTGCACTAATTTTTATATTGATGGGAGAACATATCGATTGCTCCATATAGTTTACATGGGATGGGGCTCTTTTCTAAGGATTGTGTAAATGTTCCATACAACAGTGTAGTTGACTTAATGGAGTATGTTGGCCCAAACATACGATTCTAAAGTTTGGTTATGGCTAGCCCAATATTTACCAAGTATGTGTAGACATGGAGTTTGTGCAAATTAAAGAAAACAATCAATATAAAGGATATATATTGATGAAAGACCAAAAGCTTTGGGAATTGTTTCTAGGTTTATAAACAATTCACATCCTAGAAACACACACAAGATACCCAATTGCATGTTTGAGGAACATGATTGAAATAGAGTTTTGGTTTGTGCAATAAGACCAATAGTTGCAGTGTATTTGCTGATCAATTACAATTTGAATAGAATTAATGAATCTGGTAATTGTGATTATCGCTTGTAATCTCTATTTACTGAAGAATGTTTGAATTTTATTATTTGCAATAGTTTTATCTTAAGCATATGTTATCTAATTAGCATACCCTCATTCTATATATTACAAATTGAAAATTATCTTTCATGTATCAAATGAGATTTGCAAAGATTTCCTATTTGAACATTAGAAGAAAAGAAAGAAATTTTCAAAGACATCATGAATGAATTTTCAACAAAGTCATATTATGTAGAGTGTTCGCCTTATGATGTTTATGTGATTCAACACATCTTCTCACCATTGAAATCAACCATGGACAATGGGAATAAAAAAATAGTATGTTGTAGACGTGGTCTTGAATGCACCATATACGAGTACATTCATCATTGCAAGATTTGTTAAGCCCAACAATTGAATTCTTACTAGCCTCCTTGACACCTAGTTTACTATCAACTACAACTGGAAGAGCTTGCTTGGAAAATAAATGTTTGTGGCTAAGCGACCTATAGGTGCCCCATGGAATCATTTCAACTTAACCACTCAACCAAAATTAGACATGGCTCAATCATCCACTATTGTGTTGGAGAACAAATAATATGATCATCCATTGGGGTGCACTTGTGGGGAAGATGAAAGTGCATGATTTGACAATAATGATTATAAATAAAGGCAAGGCACTTTAAATGCAAATAATATAGTAGACATTTTAGTTGTTTTGGGCATGAATGTGAGTTAAAATTTATATCAAATATGAATGTTTATGTATTTTTTGAATTATATTCATGAGAATACTTAATTTATGTCGAAAATTAATCTCAAAACAAGCTCTTTCAAAACTTAGTGTTCCATTATGATCATATTAACCGGAAAGTCCAATGCTTGCACCAATGTCTTCTCTCTTGAGGAAGTTTTCTAGGAAACCGTTTTCCATGGTATTTTATTGGCCATGGTATCCTAGGCAATTATTTTTAAAATTATCTATTCGACTATGGTATTCCAGGTAATTATGTTTGACAATTTATTGTTTTCATTTTTTTAAAATTATGTGTGAATGTGATTTGCACTAGTTTTATCTTATATATGCATCTTTTATCTAAATAACATACCATTGTTTATGTTATAGCCTGGTCGTGGAAAATATAATGTCCATGAGTAGGTAATCTAGTATGCCATTTATATGTTAATTATGATCATTGTTTATTGATGTAGTAATCCAATGTATATAGTTTTCTATTGTTGTTAGATGTTTTGTTTCTTTGTAGGCCTCCACATTGCCTTGTCGTGATCGTGACAATGTGACTTCATTGGTGATCACAACCCTTTTAATGTTATTATAAAAAAACTTAATGACTGGGCTAATAAACTTAGGAATTTGATGGTGGGTGATGCCACTCCACAAATCAATGAAAGAATAAAATTATTTATTTCAAAAATCAATCAGTTCAATGTATGCAATTTTGAAACTGAATTCATTCAATTGCTTTAATGAACATGGCATATTTTTTTCATGAATTAAATTACTTGACATAAAGTTGTCTTTTTATAGGTTGTTATGCACCAAATTTCCAAAATAGCATAGAAATAGAAATAAAGAGTAACCCGATGCCTTGATAATAAAATAAAAAAATGAATAAGAAACCTCTTCGAGGGGGGGACCTCTTTTTACAATGTATTAGATGCATAAGGTGAGATAAGACAGTCTCTAAACTAGGTCTCTTTGGTATATACAGGAGACAAAGGTTACAATTACAATTAATGTCCTAACTAACCATAAAATTACACTAAAGGTCCTAATTGACAAATAAAGACGATAGTTATATAATAATAGAAATGTAATGTTACAATACTTGGGGCTTAACTTGCCCCTCCCCTTCAAACAAGTATTGTCCTCAACATGATTAGTTATGGATGTTATTGCATGAAGAACTCGTCTTCCCATGTCAACTCTTCTATTGGAAATCTCTTCCACTTGATTAGGTACTTAGTAATTGCTTGATTTCGCAGTTGCATGATATGTGTTTCAAGGTTGTTTCAGGTTCAAGTATGATTCCCCCTTCTTCATCAATATTTGGTAAAATAGACTGAACTGGGATCTTGTCTTTGATTACCTTTTTTATGCAAGAAACATGGAAGACTAGATGTACACATGAAGATGGAGGCAACTACAATTTGTAAGCCATACTTCCAATCCTCTGCAACACCTTATGGGGACCATAGTACTTGGGTGCTAATTTATTGTCCTTCTTTTGTTGCTTGAGGGTATAGATGCTAACTCTTTGTAGATGCATTGGAATAGAGGGTATAGATGCTTGAAGATATAATGAGTACAATTGTGCAATTACACCATGGTGTCCCTTTTTTAGCAATTTTGTCATGCAATTAGAGTTTATCACTTTAGAGGGTTTCCATGGAATACCTTTGAGTTCAATCTGCTTCCCTTTTGAGGAAATCTCATGAGAAGTTCCTGAAAATTAAGAGAAATTGATCTCAATGATTGTAACCATTGGACCCCTAATACAGCATCAATACCACCAATTTGGATAGCAATCATTGTACTATTGAACCAGCATAGATCCACCTTAAACCTAGATCTATCAAGCACCGAGAGGGATCCAATTTCTTGAGATGCAATTTTTTTTAATCTTGATTTTTTTACACATCTAGACAAAATTTACACGTCAAGAAATTTGATCCCTCTCGGTGCTTGATAGATCCGGATTTAAGATGGATCTATGCTAGTTTTTATTTTATTTTTTATTTTATGAGTCAACATGGATAACTATTTTATTATTATTATTATTATTATTTATTTTTAAATGGACCGACATGAATTTTTTTAATTACCTTTTTTTTGGTAATGTTACGTTAGGTAACATAATGTGAGAACATATGCCCCATACTAGGTTGTAGAGCACCTTGCTACTCTCAGTGCAATAAACACTCCCCCATAGTAAGCTTAATACTATGCCACTTCCCATAATAAGTTATGGTACTTCTATCTACAATCATTACTTGAAACTCTAGTTCGATATATATATAATTGGTTCTAGATATATAAAGCATTTGAGAAGTAAGGCTAATTTGTAATTAATGAAGTTATGGAGTTTGAGGAGTGTTAATGTCAATCACTGCATGATGATATATGGTTAGATAGTATCTTCTAGTTATGCTTCTTAAAACTATTCCATCCTTGGATCTTCTTATTCTTCATAATATATGTAGAATAATTTATTCTCGTTGTGCTTATGCCCCTTATTGTACTTGTTGTCACATTTGAATCATAGTCCCTTTTCTATGTTTTTCTCCACTTGCTGAGGTGAAAACCTTGTAGGCTAAGTTAGGTTATGAGGGGAAACTTGTCCCCTCTATAGGGTGTTAGTAGTATCCCTTCTAGTATCCATATTTTTGCTATCAACTTTCCTTGCAAACTAAAAGCATTCTCTAATGATTTCACTTCAAAGAGATGTACCTTGTGTTAAATTCTCTCCTTTAGAGTGCCCATAAAGAGATCCAAGACCCAATTTTTGAAATTTATCAATGTGCTTTGTAATTCAACCCAATTGCCTAAGATTTATTAGGTTACTAAATAAGGTGTTGCTCTCAATATCGCCATAGTGTGCTATCAATTCATCAGTAAATATAGACCAAGTGACAATAGAGTCTTTTTTGCAATCACGGAGCCATTGGTGCCACACAAATTGATGAGGTTCTAGATACAAGGATGTAATAGTTACATTTTGTAATGTCAGAACTTGATGTAGATTAAAGAATTGCTACATTTGGAATATCCATGTTATCGGATCATTACCATCAAACTTCTTCATATTTATCTTGTGAATGAAATAGTTCTTCATTCCCAAGTTGAACCCACGATTATGTGGATCTTGGAGTAATGAGTGATTAGATGTATAATACTCAAGGCTCTTGTTCTCCTAAAGTGATTGTGACTTCATCATATTTCCTCCTTATCCTCTTCTTGAGGAGTTGACCTTTGGTTAAGTAGGCCACTTATATCCTTCACAAATCCCCCCCCCCCTCATGTTTTCAAGGTTATTTTGGCTATCCTCTTTGCATGTTTGTAATTAATCCTTATTTAACATATTCATAGTGTCCACCTTTCTTAGCATTGTAGTTTCAATGTTCTCTACTCTTTCGGTAATATTGGGCACCCAAAGTCCACATCATCATTCCCGTGTCATGGATGATTCTTCAAGAGGTTTAGCCAGAGCATATTTTTTTTGCTCCACCTATTGCAATTTGATACCACTAATTTTTACTATAGCTATTCTCTATTTCCTTATCACACCTTTTGAATCATGCAAAACAAATATTTCAATCAAAAGTTATGCAAGTTTTAAATTAGCATACCTTTTAAAACTTAGGTTTGTAAGTTGTCTTGATGGCCAACCTTTCTCCTGAATTATCTTTGAAATTTCATCTCCCTTGAGTTTGAAATTTTTCCTTGTAGTATCCTAGTATGTATTCTATGCAATTCCATAGTTTTTACAAATACTGAAGTGCTAAGAGAAAGTTATGGTAACTTTCTGAAAACTTGTTGTTTTTGTCCCTTTCAAGAGATCGAAATTGTATAGCTTGACACGTGTTTGATTGTGTTGTTCTACTTCTGAAATTTTTAACACAAACACTATGGTATGTCTTCTTTCATATGCAACACGTGGCACTCCATCTTCAAATATAATGGTTTTACCCTAAACACATGTTTGAGACAAGTTTTTTGGACTAATAAAAAACCCTAACTTCCATATACTATAACTCTGAAATTACAATTAATCGGCACTTGAAATTTTTACCATAGGTATTTCACTATGTATCTTGAGTAGCCTCAAATTTTCACTATCTGAAATGTCCCCCAAACAAAGTATAGCAAAATTTGCTCTGATAGAAAATTTTATGCACCATATTCCCAAAATACCATTGAAATAGATAGAAAAAGTAACCCAATGCCTTGAGAATGAAATAAAGAGGTGAATAAGAAGCCTCTTCAAGGGGGAAACCTCATTTTACATTGTATTAGATGCAAAGCATGAGATGAGATGATCTCTAAACTAGGTCTCATTGGAATATATAGGAGACAAAGGTTACAGTTACAATTAAGGTCCTAGTCGACCATACAATTACAATTAAGGTCCTAACAAACCAACAAAAACAATACTAATTCGATAATAGAAATGTAATGTTATGATATATAGAACTTAACATAGGTATTCGTGAGAATGGATGCCCTGCGCATCGGGAGTAATAAACATGCATCTGATATTGGAGGATCTGCTCCTGCTACACCTGCCTTTACTTCTAGTGGTGTTGCTAGTGTCCCTGCTTCTGGACCTAGAGTTGGTGCCAACTCTATTACTATGGCACCTAGTACTACCCCCTCCTCTACTTTGACACCAACTCCTTCATCATATGTTGATGTGAATCCCAAGTCATCGAGCATAATTATCAAGAGAACTAGGGAGTCACCCATATCTTTACACACAAGTGATGAACTGGTCCCACTGAAGGGATTACAAATCCATGGTAATTACTAATCCATCAACATTTTTTTGTACTAGGGGAATTAGCAACTAGGATGGGGCTGGTACTAATGTCACATGGGGTCTAGGGGTTCAATACCGTCCACTACCACTATACCCCTAGGTGAAACCACTGAGCCCGCCACAATGGAGCACGGGTTATATGAGGTTTGAACCAGTGACCTCCTTTACAAGGTTTACACGGGCTTGTCGACTAGTCTACACCCCGACGAGAATCCATCAACATATTTTCATTTTGTGCAACGAAGAATATTTTTATGTGTATCTTATCAATATATTCATAATATTTGATTGCAATGTTAGAGAATAACTGGTTCTATCAACAGTTGCATGAAAATTCATTTGCTCTTTTCAAACCAACAATTCAGACAAGTTATAAATACCAAACAAAAAGCTTGAAAAAAGAGTTCATGAAACACATGACCACTATGTTTTGTAATGTATTCAACCTAAAGGTGGTTGATTCCATGGCATGGAAGTACTTGAAATCAATGTGGGACAACTACCACACTAATCTCATATGCTACTCCAATTAGGAGCATCCTCCACTAATTCCTAAAGAGGGGTGATATGCACTAGTGGAGGATGCTAAGCAAAAGAAGATGAAAAAAGAGGGATCCTTGCCAAGAGTTGGAGAGGCAAAAATGTAAATATAATATAACATGCAATGAACTTATAACCATGCATTTGACTAGACTGATTAAATCACACTAACATACACTTCAAACATTTTGTAGGCTTAAAAACACTACAAGGGCCAAATTAAAAAAGGTTAGGCAGCACAAACTTGGCATAGGGGGTTATGTTAAAATAAAAGTAAGTACTAATATGTAAAAAGTTTTTGTTATTGATTTTTTCAACTGTAATTTAAAAGATTAATTCCTTACTAAATCGTGTTATGTTATCATTATGCAGTCAATTGACTTTGGTACAATGCCCACTAATGAAGATCTAAACTTGCCTTGACCAAAGGATAAATGCCTTGGTCAAAATAAAGAAAGGAAAGGAAAATAATACTTCTATTATCGATGAGGAGGTAAATAAGTTCAATATATTTTGTATAGTTAAGTATATACGAGTTTGGTTTTTTTGGATATGCAATAACTACAACTGTTTTTGGACATAATAGGAGAAGATTTTATTATGAGAAAGAATAAATTTTAGAGGTCGATGGGATGATTATCCAAAGGTTGACCCCACATACACTATGTCTACTACACTTGGTACCATAAACGAGGTGGTTGGGAAATTACATTTTTTATGTTTATTTATAATATGAATGAGATTACTTATAAATGGTTTGTTTTAATTGTAGTCGATGTGGATCATACTAGGCCACCTACACGAAAATGTATTTTGTGTTTTGATCAAGCACTAGCATCGAGAGGAGAAGAGAATCAAGAAGAAGATGGCAATACCATAATTGTGGATCTTCTAAAAAAGACTAGAAGGAAATAATGTAGGAGACATGAAACATTTTGTATGATTGGCACGTTATGTAGTGCACTATGTACTATTCATTTTTGTTTATGTACCATTTCATTATGTTATATATGATATTTTTTTTTTTTATTCTGCCTCTTTTCCATTGTAATGTGTTTGTTTGTGCATTGTTTACTAATTAAATTTGGGATGGGGAGATGAGAGTGATTTGGGGTGGGAAAGGGCCATATGGGCTTCTACATTCTCATGGTTGGTCTTCTTAGTAGAGAATGAAGCATTCTCAAAGCCAAGAGAAGCTCAAGGTAGTAATGTAACTGTGACATCATCGACCAATTAATGAGCTCAATCGTTGAATAGTTTATAATTAGGTTTTAATTGAGTTATTATATTCTATTTTTTGTCATAAGCATATCAATTAGATGGTAATCAGTCATTATGTCTTGTGTTTGCCTTGGATTTTGCAGGTCTAGCTCAAGTAAGGCCTTATAGTTACCAAGAACGGGATGTTCTTATCCATGAAATAATGACAAGTATGTGTGCATACCTTTAATAGTTGTGTTTATGTGTTTAAATGATGGTTTATTATATGTGGTTTTATTTTGTTAAGAACAATCACTTTTGTATATTCACTAAATAATTAATTATACTTAATGCTCGATAATCTATAAGTTAACTTGTATTTGTTTTATTTGAAATCCTTGAATAGGCCTTACATAAAGTGTAGTATACACACCAACGGGCTTTACAACCTGTATCTTTCCCAATCCCCTTGAGGCTCCTAGAATCATTAGACTCTTGAAAAGAGGGATGCCACAACTCTTTTAGGTCATCTGTATCATTTCCATTATGTCCGCCTTTTTGGCAAAATATGAAATCTTGTGGTCTCTTCCATAGTACCCGACATTATGGAAATTGCCAGTGAGATGGACACACCCAAGCATTAAAATTGTTGTACAACTTATCTATAAATAGGAGTTTTTCATGGCATGCAATGAAGTTGTGATTTTATGAGTCTTACCACTGCAAGATAATGAAAACACGAGTGCTCCTAGACCATAGTCCAGTGTTTTCCTTGGATTTTGTAGGTTTGGTTCAAGCAACACCTTATCATGACCAAGAATGGGGTGTTCTTGTCCATGCAATGATGACAAGTATGTGAAGGCTTTCCTAGCTCTTTTCATTGTTGGGATTATATTTAGTCTTTAGCTTTGGTGCCTAGACAATAATACTCCTAATCCTAGTTATAGATTTATAGACTTATTCTAGATATGTTTTATATTCATTAGTGTGGTACCCACACATTGTATTATGAAAAATAAAGAACTTGTGATGTCTTTAACGATTTCATCCCATACACTAAATCCCATGGATATCCAATTCCTCAAAAAATTTAATAATAAGGATGGAACTCCTTGTATTTGATCCATTCTTCTACTTTTCAAAGGACATATGATGTGTTTCTAGTACTTATTGAAATACAAATGGACCTCTACTACCAAACATATGGATTTCGAATGATAGAATGTTTAAATGATGAACATGTTTAGATACAATTGATCCTACCTAATAACATATGACACAAGATTAAGTGTAGTCATATAGCCAGTGACTCCATCTAAGCTTCTCATCTAATGCATGTGATTTTCTCTTGTGCTTTACTATGAATGAAAATAACGATAATGATTGTAGCATGAAAATATGATGAATGATCTCCAAGATCCTACGATATACTATCCAAGATGAATTCTGTTGCTAATACTTTCCTTTACTATTGCAAAAGGCTTCCATCCATTCCTTGATTGGATATTTATACCCTACATGTGGTATTGGTACACACATTTCTTCAACATTACGACCCTCAAGATTCCTTTCTTAAATGAGTAATATTGTTGCATGCACCTTGTTGAATTGACAGTCCTTTGATAATTTCTTTGGAGGTTCTTGGTAAATGTATATACGACATTCATAAAGTTCCTTCACTAAGTTTAGTGATGGGTGCATTTTCCTAGCTATGTGCAAGGATACATTTAGCCACTCATGTATCACTACTAGTATGTTTATGTCTTGGTATAATATATAGTAATTTCAATCACAAAAATGGATGTGAAAGGAGCTTGATTCCCTCATATTCATTCTAGAAAATGTGATCCAAGCCAATCAACACCCAAGACTTCAAAAGCTTGAATCTATATTCCATTCACTAGGAACACTTATTCCATAATTCTATGTATTGTTCCAAGTCCAAATAAGATATTTGCATTGATTTAAGGACAAATAGATGAACCTATACTCTAATGAGGATAATTTCGAATAAAAAATACCTTATGTTTTTACTCCTTGTTGGATGTTTGAATATGAAAAGATTTGAATCTCGATCATAGTTACTTTTGTGAGTTTGAATGTGTGTAATTGACCTCTTATTTAGATCCATGACAAGTGAGTTAAAGTTATCAAGTCATGCTCAAGAATGAAAATAATGTTGTGCATCTTTTCGACTAATGAGAAAGGGGTTGCATCTAATAAATTGAGTAATCCATTATTTCCCTTCCCCCTCATGATTGTGACCATACCTTCTATCGCTCCATTGATTATTTTTTCTATAAAATTGTATCCCTCCTCAAATGCAATAATTGTGAATGGTGTCTCAAGACTTATCTTGTGAAAGGTATGTGACGCCAAACCATAGCTCTATCAACCATGGACAAAAAGGGTCCATTCACATTTGGAATTGTGAACATGGTTAGAGTTTGTAATTTATAATTTAAGGTTTTTAGATTTGTATTGAGTCATTGCTTTATCAATCACACGGGAGAAGATACCATTCATATTAACCTTAGTTACAATATAACATCATTGCTCAACCTAGGCTTTCGAGCATTTGAGAGTAAGGGTAAATCATCTGTTATAATATAACACCACCGCTATATCATTTACTACAAAAGTACATAGTGGGTATTTGAAACCAATGGATCAATGGTCATGATTTGCTCTCTACTACTCCAAGAGAGTAATTCCACTTTTTTTCTTTCTTTCTTTTTTCTTTTATAAAAACATTGTGTTGCATAAGGAACATAGGAAATGTTTATAAGACATCGTAGGTAACATGAACATTGATCGAACATCACTCTATTGGCATCTTAGATGTCGGTTTGACATCGTAGTTATAGTTGGAACATCAACCACACATCTCTTGGGAGATGTTTGGCCAACGATGTTTCATTTCAAATGTTTGTCAAGAGACATTAGAACGATGTGTTAAGATTTGATTTAACACCTCTTAAGTGACACCGATGAAAATATTTTATTGTTGCCTTTGTGGCCTCGCCAGTTTGGAGAGTTCAACTAACTGTCAATCAAACGTCTCAAAAGTGACATTTATTGGAATATCAAATGTTAAATATACTTTCTTTGTACAGTGCATGTTCCCCTTAGGAGATGATAGTTTGGAAAAACCTACTTGATGTTTATGTGGTTGAGAATAAAGTTTGTATTTGATGCTTAACCGACATTGCAAATGTCAAATGGGTGTCGGATTTTGACCCAAAATGTAGTAATGTGAACATGAGTCTTTGAGATGATAGCGAAGATCTTTACCAATTGGAATAAAAGTTTGTAGGCATTTAGGAGAAAATGGGGGTGGGATTTAGTCCACACATGGGTGTGTGGGTAGTGTTGTTCATGCCTTATGTGTTCTACCACTACCATTGGGTGTCCCTGTGGCCACTTTAAGGTACCATGCAAATATATCATTTAGGAGGGCTTGAAAAGAACATGGGGATTGGATTTCATCCATTTATGTTTGTGGAGAGTAGTGCTATGCATGCCTCACATATCCAATTACCACCCTTAGATGTCACCATGGTTATCTTAAGTTGCCAATTGAGGCCCTCGTGGAAATTAAACCTTGGATTGGTGGAAAAAGTACTCATTCTTCACCACTCAATCCAACCCCTTTGGGTTAGAATTTTGGCAAGCCTCAAGGAGAGCAAAAAAATAGTCTTTGGTCCACATATATGTGTGTGTACAATGTTATTCATGCCTCACACATTTGACCACTACTTCTTGATTCCTAAATGTATACCTTAAGGTACCGATCAAATATATCATTTAGCATGCTTTGATGAGAACATGAAGGTGGGATTTGATCCACTAAGCACCCATGAAAGATGATTGCATAAGAGGTTGTTGATATAATACCCTACCTCTAGTGAGGGGTTAGCTCAAGTGGTTGAATACTATGAATTGCAAACAGGAGGTCACAAGGTCAAGTCCTCGGCTGGCTACCTCTATGAATATTGTGGACCTCTCTTGATGTCTTTATTAGGTTAGGTTTTCAAAACTACAACTGACTGATTTATACTGTGTACCATCCTAAAAATTAGGGAAATTACTAAGATGGTTTCTCATCGTGTGCATTTTGTCAAAAAATAAATAAATACCCTACTTCTAGTTCATATAAAAAATATTGTTCCGAATCATATATTGTAATGACTCTGTTACCATGTTTTAGGTCAGGGTAAATGTTGAACCAGCATAACATAGACAAATTTAAGGATATTTATGTCTCTCTCATATAAACTCCTCCCTCCTTATATATGGGAAATGATAAACATCGGTTGAATTTGGAACCCATGTTAGATGATCGTGTACGAGGTACACTAGTTGGGGTATGCCATAGATGCTTCTTCAAGCATAATTTAATTACTTATATAATGTTTTTGAAGGCATTAACTGGTATGGTGAAAAGCACAATTCACTAGCTCGTATAATCACATTCATTGGGATATGATACATCTTCCCACACGAGAAATATGCGAAGTATCACTTTGCTAATAAGTACAATGTATAAACACAAGTCAACAAACGTACAAAGTAAAATACATAGTCATATATAAATGCATATAAGTTAAACTACACAATCGATGATCTATGTTATTATCATCCCATGTGATGAATGGTCATTGATAAAGCACACCCTTTTGTGCATAGAAGCCACTATATATATTCATTGACAACATGCACTTAAAGAGCACAAACTTCTTTATAAAGATTTAACAAAATAGAGATAAAGACTTTGTTTGAAGGACAATTTTCAAACTGTTGTTTTTTATTAAGCTTGAAAAAGCATCACGGTGTATATTATGATTTCACTCTCAAAATATTGAATATAAAGATTTTTTTCTTAGAAAATAGAAGGATATATTAAAATAGAAAAGTAAACCATATGGCTAGAAGTTATACATATAACTCTTGAATTTATGTCAATTAAATTTATATATCAACTAAATTTATATATCAACATCCTTTGGTGAAAGAAAAAAAAACATTTCTTAACATTGAAATTTGAGAAACAAAAAAAAGTAGAAGACTAAAAAGATTGAGAAAGACTTTCCAAACTTCAAGGATGTCTATTAATAACTTTGTTACTCTCAAAATATTGAATATAAAGATTTTTTTCTTAGAAAAAAGAAGGATGTATCAAAATAGAGAAGTAAACCATGTGGCTAGAAGTTATACATATAAATCTTGAATTTATGTCAATTAAATTTATATATCAACATCCCTTGGTGAAAAAAAAAACACTTCTTAACATTGAAATTTGAGAAACAAAAAAAAGTGGAAGACTAAAAAGATCGAGAAAGACTTTCCAAACTTCAAGGATGTCTATTAATAACTTTGTTACCATTCAAGGTCAAGGAGGAATTGGCAATAAAGTTTAGGCTTGTTTCAAAAAAGAAGTAAAAAAAAACATATTACTTTTTAATCTTTTAAATGCAATATTATCACATTATCTATTGTTGTATGTGTTGTCCAAAGTCAAGCTTACATTCCTAAACCATCTCTTAAATGTTGTTCGTTGATCTCTTTTGACATGGTTTGTCCAATGCATTAAAGCATGAGTTTATTAGCCCTAAACTTATAATATAGGAATGCCATGTAGTGATCTTTAACCCATAAATTGAAACACAACAAAGAGATAGAATCATTATACTTCAAAAATAACCAAAAAGACATTCACCATAAGAATAACACCAAGATATAGAGAAAACCCTTAAGGTAGGGTAACACCATCAAATCTCCTTATGGAAGGAATCACTCCACAAGCCATGTTTGCTACAATACAATTCATCACACACGCCTCAATACAATGATACTCATGTGTATTTTTATACTTTATCATGAGTATTCCTAGAGGCTTATGCCATATAACCCCTCAATATTATATTATTTCCTTAAAACTACCTAGTGGTCCTATTCCATTATTTATAACCACATTACATTAATTATTCACCCTTAGGTACATATTAAATGATATATTCCCTTTGGGTACCTCCCTAGTTACCCCATATTATCCTCCCCTAAGTATATTACAGATAGAGTGTTGGAGGGTTTTTTTTGTCGAAATCTAAATCTCAAATCTGAAATGAAAATTATTCATATGGTATTTTATGGCAATGCTTACTAATATCCAAAATATAAAGTAATTAGCTTGAAATTGACAATTATAAGATGTTGCTTGAGAAGTTTCCTCTATGTAGTGTGGTCACCCTCGCGGAACTATGCAAATTTTTAAACATTAGAATTGAGAGTTTTTCAACCATTAAAATTTGAGAAAAATAAAAGAGAAGGAACACTAAAAAAGCACAAGAAACATCCACACAGCCAAGCTGAAGTAATGCCAAGCAAATACTTGGTTAGCATTTGAGGTTGAGAATAAATTAAGGACAAAGTTTATGTTAATCTCAAGTAGAGGTTGTTGAAGCTCCCATTCCTTAATTAATCTCCTAAATGCAATATGATCATAAAATATTTTATTGCATGGCCTATCTATTGTCAACCGTGTGTTGCTTAATCAATCTCTTAAATGCAATATGATCGGAAGATATTTCACATTGTCGCCTATCTGATGCATACAATTATGAGTTTATTAGCCTCACAATGAGAATTAAGAAGATCTATAACTATGGGTTTTTCAGTTGGAGTTTTTGTGGAACTTGAAACATATCATGGATAAATTTATGGTCCTCGCACTCTATAATTGTAAGCCATGTGAATATTTGAATATGTAGTAGTACCGCCTGCAAATATGACAATGGTGAGGACAATTGAAGATGAAAACACATATGCATGTGATTTTTCTCTAAATCGTTGATTTGAAATTTACCATTACCAAACAAGGATTCTTAGGTAAAGCCATACAAAATGAGTCAAACTTATCAATTGTGTCTAGCTCGAGTGCGTGAGAAGAGAAATTGTTATCCTCCCCACCCAAGTTCAAATCCCACTTTGTGACATATTTTCCCCTCATGCATCAATCAGAGCTAGCAAAGTATGAGTAATGCCATTCTCATTTAAGTGCTTGAGGGTGAGACAAGATGTTGCTTGTAAAAAAAAGTGCATTGAACTTTAACTAATTATCATAAACTCCTACTAATTTACCATTAGACCATATCCCAAGGAACTTCAAGTTCTCTTTTCCTCGAGGCCTCTACCTATCATAATGCAATAAGCATGGTGTATCCAAGCTATAACAATTAATAAAAGAGTTGCCTTATCAAAATAATAAATTATAGGCTATTATCTAATGAGTTATTAAATCGCATGTTGTTGTATTAACCTTTTGAATGCAATATGACCACAAGATCATTTGTTTCATTTGATGTCCAATGTCAATCCTACATTCCTAAACAATCGCTTAAACATTAGCTACTCATAAGATATTTTACAATGTGCGTTATCCAATGCCTGGAGGTATGAGGTAACTGGTCACATGTTGATAATACATGAAGATATAAAGCCAAGGGTTTTCTATAGAAATTAAAACCTTTTAACTTAATTGCAAATTGTTCACATTATCTTTTATGGCATTGTTGATATATTGCCAAGTCTATGTTCCATGAACAATCTCCCAAAGGGTTTTGATCACAATCTTTTGTGGCATGGTTTGTCCAGTGTTTGGAAGTATGAAGTAATTAGTTTGATGTCGACTAATATAGGCTATGCTTTATCAATCTCCTTAATGCAATGCAGTCAATATATCTTCTCTGGCATCATACATCTAACTATGAAGTTGCCAATGTAGGAAAATATGGAGCCAGTGGGTTTTCCATTTTGGGTTTTTATGGAAATTTAAACATCTCATGAATAAATTTTTGTTCCTTATAATACATAAGAGTCTTTAAGTAACCATGTAAATTTTTAAACATTAAAATATAGAGGGTTTATAAGCATTGAAAGCAAAAAAATATTTAAAAAACAAGATGAAATACTTGAGAGATCAACGTAGTGTCAATCAACTATTTTGCTAGCATTTGAGGTCGAGAAGAAATCAACAATAAACATTACACTAATCTAAAACAAAGGTTTTTGAAGCCTCAACACCCTTATTAATCTCCTAAATGTGGTATCATCATAAGCTATTTTATGGCATGGCTTGTATAATGTCAAGCTTTCTTTTCCAAGGAAAAAATATTATATTCATAAATAGAATATACATATATCAGTCCTGAAGAACTTCTCCATATAAGTCTAAAAAGTCTTAGAAGCCAAAAAGAAAGTTATCTTCTAGCCTCCCAGGCTTCCTTTTCAATCTAAGACTCAAAAACACTATAAACAACATAAACAAAAGAGAGTATATGTCTTCCTTTCTGAAACACAAAAACCTCTATGTGTTTTCTTCATGTCCAGACAATACAAAACCTCCTGATTTCATATTATAAAAGCTTATTCATGTACAAGGAGCATTTTATTAGTAATGTAAAGACCAACAAGAGTCCACTTCATGGCCTTCCATAAATTTTGATAGGATAAAAGTGCCTGGGGCTAAAGTTCACGCTTCCTTCGATAACTCATCGGCTCTTTGATTTAATTCATGATAGATATGAGTCAAACTTGTCCACTGAAAAGAGCCTAAAGTATTTTTAATTTTCTGCATGAGATGAGACAAACTCAAATTTTCGATACTGATTGAATTATTCAACCAGTCAATAACCACCTTGGAATCCTTGAGTACCTGTAGCTTGGATATTCCTTGCAAAGAATTTGTGTGCAATAAGACCCATACTGTTGTAAGTTTCGCCTTCATATTTGAACCCCTTCTAAAGGCATATCTAACCTGATAAGAAAGAGATATATTCTTGAATAAAACTATGCCCACTCCACACAACGAAGGGTGACCTTGCGTTGCACCATAAAAAACACCCCATGCCATGTCTTCATTCGGGAGGGGCATGATCGAGCCTCTACATTTTTCCCTTTTTGGATCCACACTATATTCTTTGGAGAGATTTGAGATAAGATCGGTTGTAATTGATGCAGGAATCAACTTATCCTAAAAAATATTTACATTCCAATCCCACCACGGGAAGGATACCAGTAAACATGGAAAAGATTTATAACTGGAAACATAATCATCTTTCTTCCATGACTTTCACATTCTTCTAAAGAAAGCTGATTCCAAGCGCATTTTGGATGAAGCGATTTGTCATCTCCTGCCAAACCATACTTATGTATGCATAAGATACAAAGAGATTAGCTATATGTTAGAATATTAAAAAACCCATCTAGACTTAGGATATAAAGTATTATTCATTTTGATACTTTCCAAGGTGTTTGACTAGGTAGTTGGCACCCTATTGCCTTTTTAGGCTCACACTTGTCATCACTATCCACATGAGCACCCTCAAAAATATTCTGGATAGATTATGCCTGCTTTTATGACTGTCTAGAATTGGTAAGAGCGCATTCCTACTTTTACACAGTTTTGTCCCACTTTTTCGATTTTTCAGTGGATAAGGATAAAGCTAGGTGCTTTTATGGACTTGGCAAGCTGTCTAGTTTTAGGCCAACACATCCTCCATCTTTTTCTCTCCAAAATCCATCATCTTACTGCTTTTTCATCACTCATTAACTGTCATATTTGATTTAGCTAATTCGTGAGGTCCCTAACTGAGTTGGAAAGTGATGTTGCCACTATTGGTTTTTTTTTGCTTTTAGTAAGCCTGCCTTTTGTGAGTTTTTCAAACTTGCCTCCAAGGCACTCAAATTCTCTCTAGGAGATGCATTATATATTGTATTATAATTGTTGAATAAGAAAGAGATGATATTTATATCAATTGAGTTCTGTATCTCATGGTTCTGCTTCAATATTTCTTCTTATTTTTGCATATCTCTGAATAAATTCTTGTGAGGACTTCTTTGTTTATATATCCTGGCTTATTAGAATTCCTACAGTATAGATTCCTCGCTTTTAAATGTATAATTTCAAGCTTACGTTGCTTCATCAATCTCTTAAACTAGTTTGATCACAGGATATTTCACAATATGGTTTGTTTGATCCCTGAAAGCATGAGGTAATTACCTGACGCCGACAATACATTAGTTTTTTGTGCAAATTGAAACATCTTATGGAGCAATTTATGGTCCATGTACTCTATAAAGTGAATGATTTGAATTTTTGATGATGGTGATGATGATGATGATGATGATGATGATATCACCATCCATTGAGACTAGCATTGGTTTATTAGAGCCTATTATTTTGTATCATGTTGTTTCTAAACTCAAATAGCTTTCAAATAAGATTACAAGTTCACTTTGGTTTTCATGGGTTAATGCTATAAATATTAGTGGTATTATAAATGTTTTGAAAATGAGATATAATATTTGCAGAGATTGTGCACCCCAAAATAATAATAAAAAAAATTAATCTTCTACCTTGTTAGAATTGCAAAATTTATAAATTATTTCTTCCGAGGGTGTTTTATGTTTTTTCAACTTTCCACTTTCACTACAATGCTCATGAGTTGTTCTTAGTTTTGCAATATTTATTTTCTTCTTGAATATAGCAACAATAAAGAGAGAGTTTTCAACAAAACCAAATTATGTAAAATGATGTAAATATGCTAGTATGGATTCCTAGTGCAAAGCTTAAGGCCAAGGCCTGACTAATGAATGACTAGGCATGTATAATGTAGATATTTCTATATGGACCATGTGGCTAGCTTGTCATAATGCCTCAAAGAACTATGTAAATATTATTTTGGAAAATAATAAAATGGTCCAAGATGGTTGTGTAAAGAACACTTGTGGGGTTATGATTCCACTAGAGGGGAAGAGGAAAGGAGGCCTATGGGATATTAAATCATTGTTTTCCAAGTGTCAACCTTAGAACTCATCCATTTGCTTCCATGTTCCTTATATGAGCCAATTACCTCATTTTGACTTGTTAAATCCAATCATTGAATGCATGTGTGAAGTTGGTGGGGAAAATCTTCTCATGAAGTTATGGAAACATGGGATGAATATACTTCTATGATGATTATAAAAGTTCTTCCTTCGATGGACATAAGTAATGCCCATTTTCTTTTCACCAATCGTCTAATCCCCCTAGGAGTCTATCACTCATTTTCCATGCAGATTTTTACGCTACATAGAGTCTTCATGTTGTTGTCTCCATAGCCAATAACTAGACTGTGAAATTAACCAAAAACTAACATTGTGAATATGAAATTGCATACATTACAGGGAAGAGGATGGTTGTAGGTGAGCATAGAGGTTGGGTAAAATAGGAACCTTTACCCATTGCATATTTGTTGCTCATTAGATGCTTGAGAAGCCATGAATTGAATTTGCAAGACATATTTTGATAGCATACAATAGGTTGGACTCTTTTTGCACGCACTGAATCACATTGTAAGTGATGGGTACTATGAGGAAGAGATTTCCATGGTTGGAATGGCTAGATGAGATCCCTGCAGTGCTCTATGTTGAGAAGATTGGCTAAGCATAAGAGAAAATGGGTTGGGATGAGAGAGAGTGCAGCATGTAGGTGTTTCCTTCACCCTAATGGCCTCATATCTCGGAGTGGGGGTAGTACCAGTGGTTGATACATGTAGTTGGGTGGAAAATCGCTCTTACACAACTAGTTACTTGCATAAGTATTCTCTTTGTCTATGATTGTGAAATGATTTATTCACTTCTTGTGATAAATATGCTTGCTTATGTGTGTGTGGATAGAGTTTTGATTCCATTGTCTTTTACATTCATGCACATGCATTTGTTAGTTTATAATGGCCCATGGGGAAAAATTAAGAAACAATAAGTTTGTATTTACCCCCTCCTATAGTCGGAATGATGGATGAGGATGCTACATGGTTTTTTTTTGGGTAAGATTCGAAAATTAAATTAAGCTAAAAAATATTTACAGAGCAAGGAGGTTTCAACAAGATTCCTTCCTAGGTCTAGATGACACTGTTTGGACTATTCACCCTACTCAAACGTTTACTAGTAAGAAAATATAAGAATTTGAGATGTAGCATATTGAGAAGTTTTTTCCAAAATTCTCCCCCACAGGCCGAGAGTTATGACCTGGATTACCAAAAAACGACTCTCTAGACTAGAAACAAGCCATGTTTTCATACTATCAAAAACTATACCAGAGATGATAACAAGATCAGAAAACTAGTGATTGGCACCAAGGGGTTCAATCTTGACAAACTGAGGGGCATCCTTCATACATGCCAGAGGAAAACGACGAAAATCCAACTGTGAGGTCGAGGTGCTAGTTGGAGGCATGCAGATGAAATATTTCCCTGATAATTCTCTTGCAAGAGCATTCAACTTGGCATTAATCCTTTCATCGCAACTAAATGGTTGTGAGCCATGCACTGGAACTCCTCCTCCAGTTTGGCCATCCTGGTAGACAAAGAAACACCCTGGGGTTCATCCATAAGATTTCCCGCCACACAATCTTCCAACGCCAAGCTAAACAGGGGTTTCATGTTCCATAACATACCCAAGTTTCAAGTGTATCTAGTTCCTTGGGTTCTGGTGGAACACTTGTTCTCCATCATACCCCCTAGCTCTTCAACCAACTGTTCTGAGGTCGAATTCTTCCTTCTTCCTCGCAGCTAGTTTTCCATTTTGGAAACCTAATCTTTGGTTCTCGACTTCACCTTTTGATCAAAATAGCCCTGGGCCTTCTACATATCTTTGAGGGCCCGAGGCATATGCGTATGTCAGGGGACTTCCACAGTTTTCCTTTAAGTAACGTTGGTGCAAACCATGGTGGATGGGGTTCAAGTGTTCCACATAGAGAAACACTTGTGCTGGAAGCAAGGATGAAACAACAAATCAACTAAAGTGAAACCATACCATGAAGATCTACCTCTAAAGTGGTTTTTGAAACTACTGCATCGAAGGTGCCTATACCGGCATTTCCCAAATATAAACTCCATCATGTTGCATTCATTCCCAAGAAGGTGGCTAGGACAGGAGTAACGTGCCACGAATACTTGCATATAGAAGGACTAACAATCCCCAAGCCAAACATGAAAACTCTAGATTGAGTGTACCAGATGACAAAGCTCATCATAGGGACGAGAGGGGGACTTAATTCCCAAGGAACCATGGAGAGGACACATGCGGGTTTGCATGGATGGACCCTTATCCAACTAGCCTTACTATTCATTGACACTCTACATGGTTGGTGAAGAGTGACACTCACCGTGGGGGATCATATGTTGGTGATTAATTCGAGAACATTTTGGTTTGAGAGAGATATTCAGATAGGTTGACTAGGAGTGATTGTAGATCTCCCGAGGATGATCTAGGCCCCAATTAGCTAGTTTTTATACAAGCTTGTTGGATTCCATTTGACATGGTGAGGGATGAGAGATGCACCTTTAATAAGATCAGAGGCTATAGTTTCTATTTTTGCAGCTAATCTCTAGCTAGGATTAATTTTGTTGATTCTAGAGCAATTAAGAAGTATGAGGAGAAGCTGAGTTATGATTTTGGAGTCTCCTTCCACAATTAATTGATGATATCCTTCACGGTTGGAAATTTTGAGACCTTGAATCAGAGCATATAGATTGGTAGCATTGTTGCTATCGAATCCCTAAAATTCCACCATACATAAAAATAAAATGTCGCTTATGATTCCAAAAGACCCCTCTAAAATTTTCCTTCCTAGGATTTCCTCTACATGCACCGTCAAAGTTGAGCTTGATGAATCCTTCCTCTAGTGGAAACCAAGAGAGGCGACTCACGGGATGGCTATTCGAGCGACTGGTTCTAGGTTGAGTCAAAGTCTGGCATATGCCCCAAGCATTGAGGATTGAACAAGCTTTAGGTGGGCCATTTCAATCTTCAGAGTTCTAGGGAGACATCATAATTCTTTCAGGAATATATGATTGAATTTTTTTCTAGATCTAAGAGGTCGAGAAGCTCGAGCTTTTGAAAATACTTATGTTTTGTTCTTTCCAAAATTCCCATAGAAGGAATCCTAGAAAAAATTGTCAGATTAAGTTGACAATGTTATTGCTAGAGATTTCAAGGTGCCAATTGGCAACGGTATCCTTTATGCTACCACGATTTATGTCCATCTGCCTGAAGATGCTTGCCCCTTGATCCCTTCAATGCAGGTTGAATGTGCACTTGTTAAGAATATGTTCCAGATCTTCCGAATTGTTGCTACAGAGGAGACGTATTGAAGGGCCCTCGAAGCCCCACTTGATAATGTTGTCTCAGGTGAGAATCTTTTCCTAGACCAAAAGCCATAGAAAAATTGATACCTTTAGCCAAATATTTTGCGTCCATATTTGTTTCTGGAAGATGCCTTCCCTTTGCTTTGTGTTATGATTTTCCAATATGGAATAGGATTCTTTTATGCTAAAGACACCCCGACTTTCATGACCCCATCTCAGAACATCTTCTCCTTCGTGATAAGACATTTTCATGGAGTGCAAATTGTCCCAGAAGTTATCCCAGTCAAAGTCCACATGTGGATTGGGACAAAAGGGTATCTCCTGCCATGAGCACCATTGTGAATTTGATATGGCAGGTTTCCAAAAGTGAGAAACTAGAAATTTGTTGACATAGGCCTTAGCCTAACTAAGATGGCCACTGTAAGGTAGGGAGATGATTTTAGTTTGTTGTTGCCAGGCATCTTCCCAAAAGAGGGCAGTTTTTCCATTTCGAATTTCCCAGAAAGCATGATCTTGAATGAGCTCTCTATTTTACCGAGATACATTCCAGATTAAGGAACCTGAGCTGGAATCCTGCATACAAATAAGATCTTATTGGACAACGTTACTGACATATTTATTTTTCTAGATTTTATCCCAAAGTGCGTTGGGAGCCGTAAGTCGCCTCCATCGTAGCTTAGCAGACATGGCCTTATTTTCAATTTTTAGATCCTTGATGCTAAGGGCACCCAACATTTTTAGCTTATAGAGCTTATCACAAATCAATCAAAGTCCATTTTCTCCCTTTTTCTTTGGATTCCCCCCATAAAAAAGTTATTTGAAGGGCAAAAATTTCATTGAGGAATTTCTATGGTGCAACAAAAATGGAGAAGAGGTATGAGCACGTACTTGGAAGCACATAATTAAGGAGAATGAGGTGACCTACAAGATTGAGATATCTGAAGGCCCAATTCGATAACCGTTGTTCCATCTTGGCGATGAGATTGGACCAGGACTTGTGACTAATGGCAGATGAGATAACAGGAGCTCCCAGATATTTAGAGGGGAGAGAAATTCTCCTGAAGAGAAGGAATTTGGAAATTTGGAGCTTGAGGTGTAAAGGAGTGTTGAAGAAAAAGAGCTCATATTTGTCATTATTCAGAGAGAGGCCGGAGGATTCTAGAAAGGTGTTGAGTATCGATTTGAGACATCTCACTTCACACATGGAGGCAACAGTAAGGAGCAATCTATCATCCACAAGCTGGAGGTGCGAAGCAGCAGTATAATCATTAGCAAGGTACATGCCCAAGAGGAGATTGCTTCTGAAAGCTACTTTTAGAGTCCTTCCCGTAACTTCGATCACGAGAATAAAGAAAAAAGCGGAAAGGGGATCTCCATGATGGATGCCTCTGGAGGGGGAGAAGGTGGGGGAAGGAGAGCCATTAACCCACATGGGAGAAAAATCGAAGGCCAGGAGAGTGAGCCTAATGAAACACCACGAGATCTTGTCGAAGGATTTAGAATGGTCCAAATTGATGAGCATTCTATCCTTTTTGGTGGTCTTAAGGGAGTGGATTGTTTGAGACATGATAATGCCATCCAAAACTTGGCACCCTTTAACATAGCCTGACTGTTCTTTCGAGATTAAGTGAGGCGGGACGGGCTTAATCTTGTTGGTAATTACTTTGGTGATAATTTTGTAAATGACATTGCATAAAGAAATGGATTGAAACTTACCAGTATGTGATGGGTTTTCCTCCTTGGGAACAAGTGTAAGAAACATGGCACCGAGCGCTAGCAGAACATCTAAGCGGACACACGAATCTTACAAAACCTCCCAAATATCTTGTTGCACGAACTTCCAATAGTGATGATAGAATTTGGATGTGAAACCATAAGGACCTCGGTATTTTTGAAGTGGCATGCTCATAACAGCCTCCTCTACTTTGTCCAGGGTAATTTTCCACATAAGCCTTTCATTCTGCTCCTCCGAGACCAGAGCAGGAATGTTTTGGAGAATCTTGTCCATGGCTTGGTTACGGTTAATATTATCTTCTAACAGGAGATTGCGATAGAGAGAGACAAGTTCTTCCACGATTTCATCATGTTTAGACAGCTTTAATACCCTTATTGGTTTGGAGGAAGGCAATTCAATATTTGTGAGCTTTGCATTGGAGCATTGAGTCATGGAAAAAACTTAGAGGTTCCCCCCCCCCCGCTTTGATCCATCAAACTTTGGAATTTTGTCTCCATAAAGTTTCCTCTTGGTCAAATATTTGGTTGATCGCCTCTTGAAGCTGCATTTCCTTTTGAAGAATCTCATCTGTGAATCCTTGAGCTATGGCTTCCTGCTACAGATTGGACATTTCTTATTCTAAAAGTCACCTAGCCTAAAAAATGTTGTTGAAAAATTCCTTATTCCATGTTTTGAGCTTGCCTTTGATATATTTAATCCTTTATTAGAGTTGATACATCTTGGAGCTAGGGAAAGAGGGAGCTTCACTCCACCATTGATTGTCTCTATGAAATCCAAGTGATCCAGCCAAAAAAATTCAAACCTGAAGGGTCTATTTCAAGGACTAGAGGATGCCTTGAGCTCAAGACTGATAGGCCAATGGTCTGATCCTGTGCCCAGAAGAATGAAAGAGTCTAGAGTGATGCTCAATCTAACCATAGGGGAAGAGACCATAAAATGGTCAAGTCTGGAGGCAATCTGACGAGCTCCCCCTCTTCTATTATTCCAAGTATAACTTCCACTTTTAGGGATAATATCGACTAGATCCAAGGAGGCAATGAGAGGTCCAAAAGATTTGATTTCCGCATCAATACAGGGAAGTCCCCCGCGTTTTTCAAACGAAGAGGTGATCATGTTAAAATCTTAGCCTATGATTGAATATTTGCTATGGGAGATCTCTTGAATGTGAGGTAAAGAGGCTAAGAAGCTTGTTTTGGCATTTGGAGAGGAGGGGCCATAAACATTAGTAACAATCCCCGAGGCCTCCAAACCAATAAGGAATTAGGAAGCAGATAAAGTGCAAGGGGTGGAGAAGGAATTGGAGAGTTGGATAAGAGAAGGGGTCCAGAGGATGGGAATTCCGCCAGTCCACCCATTGGCATTTTAGGCCATTGATATGAAACCTTTCCAACAAAAGTTAACAAAGGATTAAAGGGCATCAGTTGAACATTTGGTTTCTTGCAACAGAACAATCGTAGGTGATTCCTGATTAATCTTGGATCGAAGAGTGCATCTTTTACTATTTCCACACAGACCTCAAATATTCCAATACAAAATCTTCATTAAGAAACTATTGGGGCGAGGGGAGTGACTAGATCCAATCAGAGAGAGATCTGTGATTACCTAAATCTGCCAGATGTTCTCCAAGTTTGCCGAACTTTTGTTGGTTGGTATTTCTTCCTCTTTTTGTGTCTTTTATGATCCCATTTGTGCCAAGTAGTGATTAGGAAGTTTGAAATCCTAGTTGGTTTTCTTGGATATCTCTGCTTTCCATAGGCATAGTAGCTTTGACTGCTACTTCTTGGAGTGATTTTTTGATGAGGGTTATTTGCAAAGAAGAGATGTCCTGGTTATCCACTTTGTTGTTAGCTTCTATGATATTTTGAAGCTCTAGATCATTGATTTTTGTTTCTCCCTCCTCCTCGTTTGCCTATGGTGTTTCTCCATCTGCCATTGTTCTATCTTTTGTTGGATCTAGTTTTCTACGTTTGACCTGATTTGATTCCGATGTTGTCTTGTCTGGATTGGAGTTTCCTTGGTTTGAACTCGTAATTTCATTGAGTTCCATATCTGTGTCTTCCAAAGCTAAAAATTGATTGAAGACCCCCACCGGCTTGGCTTGTTTTATTGCTGCTGCCTTTGTAGTTCCTTTGGAATTTCTATTGATGACAGTGAAACCAACCGAAGAAAATTGAGATGTTGGTTTGAGGGTTTGGAGGCGAGAACTTGAGGTAAATCTCTGAAGAGATGCTCGTATTCATGGCATTACCTACATATGAATGGAATATGCTCGTAGTCAAGACTCTGAATCCACTCTTCATCTTGGAAGTTGATGCATATGGCTTATGGAAAAGGATTTGAGGCATTCATATTAACACATATACGCAAAAAAGAAGTATATCTTCCCCAATTAGTTTACTATGAGCTTTTAATGTACTTTCCAAATGTGTTACTAATACCCTCTAAGGTTTCTTCTTCCCAATACTCCTGCGGCAGGGAGTAGAGTCGAACCCATACTGGAACTTCTAAGAAATCTTGTCGATCCAGGCTAAAATTATCCTTCCAGTATCTCATGAATTCTCCAATTTTGTTGAATAAGTAAGGCCCTTGCTCAACCACCCACTCGGGGTCTTCCAGGTTTGAAAAAATGGTTGTGAAAACCCTTTTGATCCAAGCTTGAGATCTATCTCTCCCGTTGGTTTCCACTTATGAGTAGTCCAGCCCTGCAGAGCACGCTCATTAGACCAAAACCCCATGAACTTGTAAATCAATGCACAAACTTTCATATGTTGTAGATAGGAGGAAAATATGCTAGATGTGACTTCTATACAAGGGATATCAGTCGTTTTCGGAAGGCATTCTTTGAAGGTCCACTTGGCAGCCTTCTTCGGCGAGCTCGACGCCTCCGTGATCGAAGGGGGGATCTAATCCTTCGACTGAGCGGGCTATGATCCGTCTTCCATAGACTTTGTAAAGGAAGCTAGAGGAGGCATTTGCTTTGAGGATGATGAAGGAGATAGGACGACGTTATGAAAGGAGGGAACCCCGCCCCCTTTTGACAGCAACGCCATGGTAGAAAAAAGAGAAAACCATGGCCTGTTAGTGCTTCTAGGGTTTTTCTATAGCAACTATCAATATAATTATAACTTACTATCCATCAAATTACAAGGAATTTGAAGTTATTGATCTTCTAGATCTTGTAGAACAACACCACGATGGTTGGCTACTATTGGAGATCATGTTTCAGGGTTAATAACCTCTTTGTAATAACAATTTTTTTCTTATTTTCAATCTCATTGTAACATCGTAGATTTTCTTTAAACATGTAGTCGTACCCCCCTACAATTACAAAAACAACGAGGAAATTTGAAGATGACATTAGCAAACACATATATATGCTTTTTGTCTAAATAATTGATTTGAAATTTAACATTACCAAATAGGGAATTCTTAGGGAAATCCATACAAAGTGCGTTGAACTTAAACTAATTATGATAAATTCCTACTAATTATTTTTGTAAGTAAGGACAAGATCTTTCTACTAACAAAGAAAAATTTTCCATGACAAAATTTTATGTACAAAATTTTCCATGGTTAACCTACTTCCAATGGGACAGGTTAAACCATAACAGAGAGAAAAACCAACCATAAGTTTCATAACCTATCAAGCAAGCAAAGACCCCGAGCCTTCCCAGGAGGGAAACTAGGTTATACCACAATTCTTCAACATTAATAAGGATAACAAACTTGAACAAAGAAAAATGTTTAGACCTGCCTTTAGATAGAGAAACGATGTACTGGTCATTTAGTTCCATGACGAAAAAATTAACAACAAACAGGAACAAGTTATGAAAAGTTGCGAAAGCTATGGTAGTTGCGGAAGCAGCGGAACAAGTTGTGGAAACTGAAGAACCTGTTGTGGAAGTTGTTGAAGCTGTAGAAAGCTACAGAACAAGTTGCAGAAAGCTGCAGAACAAGTTGCAGAAGTTTCCATAGCTGTGGTGGCAGTGGAAATAGCGAAAGTTGTGGAACAAGTAGAGAAAAATTGCAAAAATGGAAGAACAAGTTGCAAAAAGTTATTGAAGTTGTGGTATGCAGAACAAGTTGCGAAAAGTAGTAAAAAATGAAGTATAGGTTGCGGAAGCTGCAAAAAAAGTTATGGAAGTTGCGGAAAATTGTGAACTGGAGGTCAGGAATTAAATCTTCCGAAGTCAACATTCCATTTCCATAGAAAACATGCACGTGGAGGAAAGAAATGGAATCCTATGCTCATATCAGCAACTCCTCCATCATTGTCATGTTATCCTTTACCTCATGTGGACTAAGACGAGGAGCCACATGCCTTGGTCCAATCGCTTCCACCTAGATATGTCGGCAAGCTATGTGTCTTGCATATTCATGGTCTCGTAACTGCAGTTTTGGGGCATCAAGACTTGCATCCACATCCAGGAGAATCAGGTCTCTAGAATCTATCTCTACATAGGATTTTCTTAGACAATCCTCCATTATAGTAGCGAAGTCATGTTCCTAAAGAGATTATTTTTTCCTTTCACCTTCATTCACTAGAAAGTTAGCTAATTTGTTGGATTGATGTTTCACATGATTAGCAATTAGAGCCCCGATTTGGGTAAGAAGCATGGCAAGTCATTGGATTTTGATCTCTAGGCACCAGTTACTAGATAAAGGTTTGTTGGGCATTCCACTTTGGAGTCGAGAGGTCATTTTAATAATAACTTGGGAATCACCTTCCACAATGAGTTTAGAGTACCTTGCTTTGATCGATATGTTTAGGCCTTAGATGAGACCATCAATTTCTGTTGCATTGTTTCTTTCCCTTTCTATGTACTCTGTGTAGATGCCCACAATGTTTCCTTGTTCATCTCGAAAGGCTCCCCCTAGACCAACAGGTTATGGGTTTCCTTTGGATGCTTTGTCAAAATTAAGTATGACAAATCCTCTTAGTGGGGGAGGAACCAAGAGGAAGGGTTGGGGGAAGCAAGATAATGTTTTTTTGGGGAGCTTTGGCATTTTCTAGGAGGAAGCTGCCAGGCATCGAGAATATGATGTTCTTGTGGGATTAGTTGGTAATCCTGGGCTGTCTAAGGTGTCAATTGGAGAGTTTCATGAACATGAGTCTTCATTATCTCCTAGACAACATGAATGCTTATGCTTTGATCACAAAAGATCCTTTTATTTCTCTCCTTCCATATCTCCTAGACTAGAAGGAACGGGAGGAGCTACCAAAGCCGATTGAGGATGTTGTTTTTTAAGGGGTCGATTGTCCAGTTGGATATGTTTGAGCTTGGTTTCCTTTGTCCTGATCGGTTCGTTTGGAGAGAGTAGAACTTTTATTCCATATTTCAAACGCGAATGGGCAATTGTCAAGCAACTGATTTATGGTTTATTGATTTTTCTTGCAGAGAGAACAACAGGAGGGTCCTTTAAATCCCCTCTTAAGCAAATTGTCCTAGGTGATAATGCACTTCTTTACTACTAGCCATTAGAAGGTGGAAATGTTGGGCCATGTGTTGTAATTATAGATCTTTTGCTAGACCGGGTCTTTGGGGAGATTTTACTAATTGGTCTCCAAAGCATGTGCTTCCTTAACAGTGAACTATCCTCTTGGGAGATATCCTCGTTGCAGTTTTTCATTGTCTGCTTGAGTTTTGATTAGTTTATATTGAAGATCATCCCATTGACTTGAGGTGCCCTCTTGATTACCTTTGATCGGCCAATATTGTGGCGGTGTCCAATGTCGATTATCATCATTCCCATTATTGATCTAATAGTGGTGGACATGAACCATACCATTGTGATGGAGTTGTTGCTGAGAGAAAGGAAGATGGTGCAATTGTGAGAGGCTGGTTAGCTGCTGAAAATAATCATTCCAAAAGGAAGAAGATATTCTATCTTTGATTTCCCAAAAGTTGTGTTGTTGGATAAGGGATTTGTTTTGGGAGGCCAATCTCCAAATTAGCGAACCTGGAACGTCATCTGATAAGCGGATGAGATTCTATTTCTCCAGCTAAGAAGCATACTTTTTGTGCCACAATATTGGTCACAACTCCTCTAAGTGGGTGGCCTTCTCTACCATATTTTTGCACCAACACCTTGCTCATAACTTCTAGGTCTCTCGGGCCCGAGCCCCCAACCATCTTTGGCTTACATAGAGTTTCCCACTTGACAAGATCCCATTTCTGGTGGGGTTTTGTGATGCCCCAAATGAAGGTTCTTTGAATACCGCACATATTTTTTAGAATATATTTGGGGGAAACCATGGAAAATAAGAGGTATAATGACATGGATTGAATGGCATATTTAACAAGGATCAAGTGATTGTCAAGATTGAGAGGTCATAGAGTCCAACAAATAAGTTTGCTTGAGAGCTTGGCTAAGAGGTCTTCCTAGTTAGAATTACTTAGGATTGATTATGAGAGAGGAGCCTCATGGTATTTAACGAAAGGGAGCTTCCCTGGAAATTTAGAATGTAGGAGATATTTCTTTGAGCGATGGGTGAAGTATTGAAGAAAAAGATTTGGTATTTGTCATGATTTATCTTGGTTCTTGAAGTGTCCATGAAGAGTTGAAGGGCATGTTGAAATTCTTAGCCTCTTTAACCGAGGAGTGACCCATGAGTAAACTATACTCATAAACAAATTGTTGATGGGTATAAGCATTGTTAAGGGGGTGAAATGCAAGGCCTTTTAGGTCTCGACTTGCATCCAAATCCTTGATGGTTCCACCTAGACCTTCTGCCATTAGAATAAAGAGAAAAGGTGAGAGAGGGTATCCTTACCTTTTTCCTTAGGAGCTTATAAAAGTATCTAAAGAGGAACCATTCAACGATATAGAAAAAAATGATGAGGATATCATGGAGATGATCTAGTTGGTCCATTCCTCACTAAAACCAAAGGCAAGGAGCATTTTCCTTAAAAATTCCCAACTAAGCTTGTCGAAGGCTTTTGACATGTCAAGTTTGATTAACATACCTGGTTTCCTGGTAACCTTTAGGGAATGGATTACTTCATGGGCCATGATGATCTCATTGAGGATTTTCCTACCTTCGACATATTCGGATTGCTCGGGAGAAATGAGCTAGGGGAGAATGGGCTTCAAATGATTTGCAAGCACTTTGGTGATTATTTTGTAAATAACATTACAAAGGGATATGGGACAAAACTTACCAATAGTTTCAGCATTGTTCTCCTTGGGTATGAGAGCCAAAAAAATTGCATTCAGAGCCGACAACACCCCTTTGGAGATTCTGGAGTCTTCAACAATTCCCCACACTTCTTGCTCAATTGTATCCCAGCAATGATGAAATTTTTTTATGGTAAAACCATCTAGACCTAGGGATTTCCCTTCCGCCATCTGATGAAGTGCCTATTCAACCTCACTCATCTCAATCGATCGCATGAGGCTATCGTTTTGGGCCTACAAAACTAGAAAGGGGATGAACTATCTAACATTGTTGACAACTTTTGCTCTATTGGGGTTGGGTTCTTATAACAGATCACTAAAATGCATTACCAATTCCTTTTTTACATTATCATGCTTGTCTATGTGGCGACCTTGCTCATCCTATAGTAGCACAATTCGATTTCTCTGTTTACGATTAATGGTAGATATGTGAAAAAAATTTGTATTTATTTCCCCCTCCTGTAGCCATTTCACACGAGACTTCTATTTCCATAATATCTTCTCTTGCTTATCTCGCTCTTCAATTTGTGATTGCAAATTTGCTTCCTCCTTCACAATTTCCTCTATGTATCCTATGTGAATGATCTCTTGTTGGAGATGATCCATTCTTTCCTCAAGTGTTTTCTTTTCATGGAAGATGTTTTCAAAGTTCTCTTTGTTCCACTTTTCCAGTTCCTCTTTTTTTTTGTCGTTGAAAACTTTTGGTCCCTCTAGGTGGATCTATTTCCTCCCACCATCTTTGCACCATTTCCTTGAAGTTGGGATGGGTTAGCCAAAAAATTTCAAATCTAAAGGGTCTTTTCATTGGACTACCTATTCTTTGCCATTGCAAACAAATCAACCAGTGGTCCTAGCCCACAAAAGGAAGGATGCAAGCAGAGATGTCTCCTCATACATTGAGGAAGGATTCATAAATAAAAAAATTATCCAATCGGGAGGTTATCTGGTGGATCCCTCCACGCTTGTTTTTTCCTTGGATTGTTTTCCTTGGAAAAAGTCTGTAATTTTATTTCAAAAAGATGAACAAAATTACATTCTGCACATGTAATAGGATCACATAGATCCCTACATTGTCACGTATTTACATTCCCATGGCTCGGGAACAAACCCTCAAATGCCCAAAAAAGATAAAAAACCAGTGAAGAGATCCACAGCTCCCAGGATCTGCCTCCTCTCCTCATGCACCACTCCCGTACACAACCGCCTACCTCCCAGCAGCAAAGGTAGTCCAGCCTCAATAAAGAGGGATATGACAGAGCTCCTTGCAGCGAGCAGGAAGGCAGCGACTATAATGTGAGCAGCTCCCAGAAAAGGCAGCAAACCCTGTAAACAATGAGCAAGAAACCCATCCAATCCACGAAATCCACAAACCAGAAAAAAGAATCTCTTCAATCCGACCGCAGCCCTCAAGATCCGGGGATGGGAACCACGGCTATCCTCCTTTACCGGCTGGTGCCAAGAACAAACGTCCTCCGGCCTCCAAGAACACGGAAGCCCACGGTGACACCGCCTGAGACCAACCACAGCAATCATCGCCCTCCAAACAATGTATATCCTTCTAAGCCGCCCCTCAACGGAGGTGCAGGAGATCCGCTTCTGTGGACATCGCAGCAGATCCGCGGCCTCCCAAACCGGCGAAAAAGAGCAGCCCGCTAGGAACCCTCGTAAAAACCCTAGAGGAACTGGAGCAGACCGCCGTCGACTTCCGCTCTCCCAGCTCTGTAAAGGTCATGCGGTGGTGGTTTCCGCAGCGGCGGCGTTGGCAGGTGCTTCCAGATCGGATGCAAGAGCCGGCGGCGGTTATGGCGTTCGGCTCTGGCGGCAAGCGGTCTCCCCCATCTTGTGAGTGTTGAAGATCTGACGCTTCTTGCATTGTATGCTTCATCTGGAAGCCGACGCCATTCTAAAACCCTCCAAGACTCACAACTTGGAGCTCTCCCGCGCGCCCCTCCGCAGTTTTCACGAGGTCAAATCCATTGTAGTCCGTATTTTGTTATGGCGATTACTTCTATCCATTCACCCTCTGCTCCGATGTGCCTTCGAGCCAAGCCGCCGTCGCCACGAGCCAAAGCAACGAGGAGCCCACCGCCTGCATCAACGCTCACAAGCTGCGAGCTAGAACACTGCGCTAGAGAGGGCCACCACGGGCCACCACCACCACGCTTGTTGTTCCAAGTAAATGTGCAATTCTCTATAGCCATGTCTAAGAGGTTCATATGATCGATGAACTCCCTGGATCTTGCATTCTCTTGCTCAATCCTTCTTCTTCCTCCCTTCTTTTATCTTAGCAAAGTTATTAGTTTGAAATATCCCCCCATAATCTAGTGCTCCTCTCATACCATCTCTATCGATTTGCCAAGGAATTCAAGGAATATTTGTTTCATGGGTAGGGAGTTTGGCCCCTATACATTGGTGATTGTCTCCAATATTGTTGAGCCTAACACTTGAAAGGGAGCAAAAATGGAAAATATTGTAGAAAAGAAGTGAGATAGAAATACCTCATATGGGTTCCATATGATAGCTAGACCACACGTCGACCCTTGCGGATTTGTTCCAATTGAATGGATTCCTTTCCAGACTCTTTGGGTTATCTCCGATATAGTGTTTGCCAAGAATTTTGTTTCTTGTAATATCATGATTAAAAGTTTACCTTGCAGTACTTTCTTTCCCATAATGTGTTGCTTTTGGGGCCCATTGGCATCCCTTATGTTCCATGAGATTAGATTCAATTTGAAAGAGAGGAGGCAATAGAGAAGATCCATGTGAGTTGTGCATATTGCCTCGTGTCGATGAGCTTGAATCCCACCTCCTCTATGTTCTTTATTAATATTCCTTCCATGTTTCTGACCTTCCTTGTGTCCTTGAGAACTTTCTTTCCTCTTTTTATATTCGATTCCCAACTGCTGAGTGGATTTGGTTTGATATCAAGAGATTCCTTTAGAATTTTGATTTGTTAAGGAGGAATGGATTGGGGATCTTATTGTTGGCATGCTTCCTTTAGGAAATTTAGCTCCAGACCTCCCAAATCCATGTCTCATCCCACCTCTTCTTGAATTTATGTGTTGTCATCCATTGGTTGCTCTTGATAGGATTTGTCTTCAGTTGCGTTGTCTTTGGTTGATTTCCCTCCCTGAGGATCCTTTTGATATTTGTTGCTGTGACTTGGCTCAGTCATATCCAAATCAATGTTGTCTTATGAGACTTGATTTAGGATTTCAAAGCTATTCGATGTCTAAGTTTGTTTTAGTGGCTCTAGGATCTAGTGTTTCTTAGGTCCCCTTCATCTGTTTGTGACCTTCTTGTATCCATCATCATCCTTTTCCTCATTTGCTTTAGGTTTCATAGTTGGCACATTCAAAGGGAATTTGTAGAAGAGATGGTCGTGCTCATGGCATCTACGATAGCAAAAATGAATGTGCCCGTAGTCAATTGGTTGGATCCATTCATTGTCCTCCTGCACTAGGCTTATGGCCTCTGGGAGCTCTCTGGAGATGTTCATGTACACATATATTCTTGTGTATGAGGTGCAACACCCCGATCTAGTGATTTCCAAGGTTCTAACAAAGGAACCTAAAGTATTTCCTATGCCCTTTAGGGTTTCTTCCTCCCAGAATTCCTGTGGTAATGAATATAACCGGATCCATACAGGGGCATGAGAGAAGTCTTATTTATCTGGATTGAAATGCTCAACCCAGTCTCTGAGATACAACCCTACGTAGTAGAAGAAATGAGGACCATTTTCAAAGATCCGATCTTTGCCTTCTAAGCAAGTGAAGATGATAATGAAGGATCCTTTAGAGCTAAGATGTATATCATAATGTCCCTTGGGTTTTCATTTAATGTTAATCCACCATATCAGATCCTTCTCTATGAGCCAAATACCAATGAACTTCCCAATGATTGCATGGTCCTTCATGTATTGGATCTTTTAATTTATCTTGCTTTAGGTAATATGATAATAGGGTCTTTGCGGAGCTTTCGAGAAACATTGCCTATGTTTGTGACCTTCAAGGTTAGAAGCCTATAGTGAATCCAACCCCTCTCCTCCCTCTCCAGCCGCTCCTTTTTTAAGAATGATGCAATTCTCGTTGTTGCTTGGCCCATCTTCATTCTACTCGTGAGAGTTAGAGTTGAGGGAGGGATGCGAGATCCCTCCCCTCACAACTGCCATAGAAGAATGCAGTCGAAATCGCCAAAGAAACGTACACAAAGAAGATGGAGAATACGTGGAGAGTAAACCTTAACCAATGCACTTGACCATCTCGATCCTTCCAATCCCTTGGTTCTTTAATATAATCTCATTACTATGTTCAATTACCACTAATTTACCGCTAAACCATTCAATTAATTTATTATTCATTTTTAAATTATTGTCATTATTAATTAATTAATTAATTATTATTATTCACTTGAAAACTTTACTTGTCGTGAAGTGACAAGTGTGATGTCATTGATTTTACAACAATCAATGCAAAGACCCCACTCAATTAAATATGCCTTATCAATGCTTCGATTAACGAATGAGAGGAAGGCTCCATGGGTTAGTGGTGCAAATACACCACTTACTTAGAGCAGCCCCATTGATGCCTTTATTAGCGAATGAGTCAATGGCCTGGGTTTAAGAACTTTGTCCATGGCCACCCTCAACATGCTTAATATGGCCTTGGTCACCTTGGTCAATGACAAAACAAAGCATAACCATGCTTTTGTGGGAATTGAGCCCGATGGGAAGAATATCACCCCTGATTTGGCCAATAGATAATTGTTAAATGCTTATTTATTCAAAGTTGTAGGTTGTTGTCAACATATCATTAACACTATAAATATTAGTGCTATTGCAAATCTTTTGAGTAAGAGAAATGTTTTCATATGGTTAGAATTTAAACTTTACAAATTCTTTATTTTTGACGGTGTTTTATGTCTCGTCCACTTTTCACTTTTATTATGAAGTTAATGTGAGTTTGTTCTTTTTTCTACAATTTATATTTTTCAATAATAAAGAGAAAGTTTTCATTTTTTAAATGTTATATATATTATATATATATCAATGATAAAAAAATTTATATAGCAATTTGTTATTTTGTCCCATTAACTTTAACTTTAATAAGCAAATCAACTTAGATAAAAACAATCATTACAATGGCTTGAAAAAAGATATTTCTAATCTAAGGAATAAATGCAATATCCTCATAATGGGTGACTTTAATGCCTGAACTTCGAGTAATCAAGCTATTCTCTTAAGTAATTATTCTAACTCTATTCTTCTTTGGTTAGATGAAGATCTTAATATAGCTAACTGGTACAAGAGAAGTTCTGTAGATATAGGTGACAATTTGTTCGGTTCCGAACTAGTAAAGCTCTATAGTGCTCATGATCTTATAATTTGCAATTGTCTAATGAAGTGGCCAAATTCTATCCAAATGACTTGTATTCATGGGAATGGAAGTAGTGTCGTAGATTATGTCATCTCTAATATCCCTTTATACGACAAGATAACAAATTTAGACATTCTAAATGAGCATGAGCCAGACTCATAACATATAGCTTTAATTGTAATCGTTAATTTGGTAATGCATAGTGATCCCATAGAAGATAATTCTCATGACCATAATTATATAATCTTAGATAGAAATAAAAGTGATATTTTTCTAAATAACTTAAAACTGACTTGCTCCCTCTTTCAAGATTGGACAATATCGAAGACCTTTGCCACAATTTCACTACGGTCCTCTCACCTTCCATTAATAAGTTCTCCTTTGAAGTCTCGGGTCAAAAAGAAATATAGAAGAACTAACCCTTGGTTTGATAATGAGTGTAAAATTGCAAGAAGTGAAATAAAGGAAGCTATGGAAGGGTCCCAAAAAATTGACAAAATAAAGAGATACAAATCCCTAATTAAAATGAAAAAGAGGCACTACACAAATACAAGACAAGAAAACCTCTTGCACCTTTCTAAAGTTGCTCCTAAGAAATTTTGGAGGCAAATTCTAACTAGAAAAAACAAAGAGAATAATAAGATTGCTCTAAAGGACTGGAACTCCTATCTTAAAAAGCTTTACGAATCCTTGGAGGTCAAAGATAACATTCCAACCCTCCTTACAACAAAATAAGTTTTCTTGCTGGATGACATATATTTTGGTGTTATGCACCTTGCAAATGGAAAAGCTAAGGACATTGAAGGTTATCAAGCAAAAATTTTAAAAATTGGAGGGCTTATCCTCATCCCTCACATACACAATCTCTTTAATCCAACAGTTTAAGTAAGGTTTCTCTCACCTTTGGACTCATAGCCTCATTATTCCTATTTTTAAAAGTGGTGATAAAAACAACCCCTCTAATTATAGGACCATTATGATTAGCCCTCTCTTATCAAAGCTATATGGTATTATTATGGAAAAAAAGATCAGCATATGGCTTCAAAAGGCATCATTCAACCACGGACCACCTCGTTACACTCAGGTTGATTGCAGAGGAGTGTTGTAATAATAAATCCAACCTCTTATGTTGCTTTGTGGACTTTATGAAAGCTTTCAATATGATTCCTAGAAACAACCCGTGGAATAAGTTAGAAGAGCTAAAGGTTCCTCTCAAGTTGAGAGTTGTTGCAATAAGATTGTACGAGACTGCCATTGCCAAATTCAAGAACACTGAGGGATGGCCAAAAGATATTAATTGTAATATTAGAGTTAAGCAAGGTTTCCCCCTCTGTCCTACCCTTTTTGACATTTACATCGATAAGCTAGAATATTTTCTAGAGGAAGTAGGCTGCTCTGACACGATTTTAGCAGAAATTGTCATCATCCTTCTTCTTTATGCTGATGGTATTGTTCTTATGGCAAGAGTCCCTTTGACCTTGCTAAGCAATTGAGAACAAGCTAAAGGATTTATGCTCCAACATCGGCATGATTGTTAACACTGACAAAACAAAAGTAATGATTATCAAGTCCAAGAAGGTCACTTATGATAACTTTGTATATGATAATAACAAACTAGAGGAAGTTTCTTCCTATAAATATCTCGGAATTGATATTCATAAGAAGCTCAACTGGAACTATATCATTGAGAAAAGGATTACCGGAGGGTGGAAAGCTTATTTTGGTCTCGAGAACAATTGTAAATCAACACACCTTGTGATGTGAGATAAACATAAGTTCCTATTTGAAACTATCGTCACTCTTGTTATCTTGTATGGTTGTAAAGTTTGGGGGTGTATCATCTCTAGATAATCATGGAGAAAGATCGAGCAAATCCAGAAACGTTTTATAACTTATAACCTCACAATTAAAAGCAATATGCCTTATCCTATTCTTCTTATAGAAGCAGACCTTCCCCACATAGAGAGCATTGCTATGGCAAGGTACTTGATGTACAAGTACAAGATAAATGACATGAGAGACCAGAGACTCCCTAAAATTGCTTTAAGATCCAATCAGGACCACCTACAGCTCAAGAAAGGTTGGCATAAAGATAATATGGCTTGGTTAAATCATTGGGGGATAGACGAAAATGCAACTTTGCAAAATATCAATAATATTAAAAATACTATCACATCCAAGTTTAAAGAGAAAATGTGGGGCGAAAAGGATTTAGAGGTTAAAAGGAAGCTAAGATACTACAATGAGGTGATTAACCCTAATCTAGATGACCAAAGTATCTCTTTGTCTTAACTAGATTGAAGAAAAAAACTAACATAGCCAAAATAAGAATGAACTCTCATGAGCTTCGTAGTGAAACACGACGCTGGACAATTCCTAAAACACCATGGGAGGATAGGATTCGCCATCTTTGTGAGACCAAGAGAGTTGACGATGAAAGTCACTTTCTCTTAAAGTGCCTTGCATACAACAACATTAAATCACAATTTCCCAATCTTTCTTATAATACTAACCTCTCTAATCTTCTAAGTTGTTAAAACTACGGTGACCTCAGTACGCTTCTTTCTAAGTTTTTTGAGCATAGGAATAATTTGTTACAACAAACAAAGTAATTTCTTAAAGTCAAATACACCAAAGTTGGTCTTAGTGGACGTTAACCATCATCATCATCAACATCAGTAAACCATTTTTTCAATCTCATTATAACCCCTACATATATGAAAACAACAATAAAACATTAAACACACACACACATATAATTTATTTAAAATTTAACATCACCAAATAATAAGAGATTATCAAGTATAATCCATGCTACTAAACCATATCTTATATAGTTTTTGGACTTTGCCAATTATGATCATCATTCTCCCATTTAATCTTTGGTTAAATTTTAATTTTTCATTATTCAAATTTCATTTTTGATTGTAAAAATAGATAGAAAAGCCTCAAATATTTATGTTGCACTCAAATTATATAATCTCAACAACTTCTTATACAATTCAAATATTTATGTTACACTCAAATTGTATAATCTCAACAACTTATATATACAATTCAAACTTGATTTAAAGTAAAAAAATAATAATAACAATGTTGAAAAAAAAATCTTAAACTACTCTTTTTACGACAATAAACGAGGAATGCAAGGACCCCACTTATTAAAAATGCTATTCTAGTGAATGAGTGGATGGCCCATGGGGTGAGGGTGCAAATACCGAATGTGTATTAAAATTGCCCTGTCAAATTTCAATGCCGATTAGCGACGGAGTCAATGGTCTAAGGTTTAAGAAACATTTGCCATGCCCGCCCAATATGCTTAAGCTGACTTTGGAAGCCCTGGTCAATGACAAAGCAAACCATAATCACACTCTCATGGGGAATCGAGCCCGAAGGGAAGAATATTGCCACCAGCTTTACCAGTCGGCGATTGCTGAATGCTTATTTATTCAAAGCTGCAAGCTGCTAACAACGGATCCCGATCGTTGTCCGCAAACAAAGGGATCGTTGTCCTCAAACAAAGGGACGAAGTCCAAGGCCAGATCAACAAGTGGTCTTACCCTGTGAAATGAGACAAAATCCCAAATTGAAAAGACCGTTTCTATCTTTCGGCCACGTGGGTTGCGTGTCTGTACTGGACTGGACTGAATCCCCGACGCGAGAACCCGATTACGCTGCGGGATTCTTTAACATGTGGCGCTCAGTCATTGAGGGAAGCTGCAGAGATTGTTGTCGCTGGATCGGTTGCAGTACAGTCGCGGCGTTTGCTCTGCTTGCAGGGATACGGGTCTTCCAGTATAAGATTGGTATTTAGGGCATCGAGGGCGAACAATGCCCTTAAATTTTGGGACATTTCAATAAGGGCTGCAGAGATTGAGGGGCATTTCCCTGCTCAAAGGTTCCGTTGAGGTCAGCAGCCATGAATTTGGGGAGGCTAGACGATTCGCCTATGTTCCGCAGGCAGGTCAGCTATTTGCAGCCGCTTCTTTATTCATTTTCACAAACAATGTTTCTAAGATTACACCCAACAGAAAATTTTCTTGCTCAGATCATGAAGGTCTCACGGATAATAGAGCACAATCATAACAAACTACTAAGATTTTTGTATTGACGAACTATGATCTAGGGTCTCTAGTGTCTCTGTTATTAACTTCGCTACTTATGATTTTAGTTGTTAGTAGTAGCTGAAGGGTGCTGTTATTGGTCATGTTATAGTTAGACCTAATATTGTTGTGAAGAAGGTATTAAAAAAATTGACTTTCATCGGATGCCACAATTATCCGCCAGTGGCTGGGCAGGCAGTTATGACCTCGCGTGGTCCCTCTAGCAAATGCAAGGATCACCTAGTGGGTCTGCTGGGAAATTGTTTCAAAGTGTTGAATGACTATGGAATAGTATATACATAGAAGATAATCACAATCATTTTGACAACAGTTGGATATGATTATTTTCTATTATTAACTTTTGAGGTTGTCGGGAGATATTGCTATTTCTGTAGAGTTGCCATGCAAAGTCATCTTCATCATTATATTTTCTATTATTAATTTTTTGAAGTTGTGGGGAGACATTTTGCTATTTCTATAGAGTTATTATGCAAAGTCATCTTCATCATTATAATTTAGAGTCGTGTTCTCTGGTCGATTTTTATAATTAAGTTCATAACAGAGGCTCCAGTATCCTCTACCTAATCCAGACTTTACGGGCCTTGAGAGCCAATTTTGATGATCTTATTTTGCCAGCCTTTTTTTGAAGTGTGCGTGGGGCCTCATCTTATGCCATGCGTAACAGTATTCACCATCTTATACAAAATATGCAAAAAGAAGGAGATACCTATGTCGATCGAGAAAATATATGCTGCAAGGAGTGATCACTTGCATAAATCTGAAAGACAATGCCCTTTACAAAGAGAGGCAGTGATTGTACTCAATGAATAACTGCCATTGAGAGAAGCAGAGCTAATCATGTTACAATCGCATCTAATCATTACATATCTAATATAGAATACTCGCATGATCATCCAGTCCAACAAGCTGGTTTGATGCTTATTTCATTCTACAGAACAGACAACATACTCTGTTACAACTTTTTCGAGGTGGATGAAATTGAATTCCTTTATAATTTTTATTACCAATCAAATTTCAAATGCCATTGACATGTAAAGAAGTCTCTAACAAAGTTGATCTGTTTCCCATCAGGCTACATGATACTTGATCAATATTGATAGACTTCTGTTTGGGAAAGGAGGATGCTCATTGGTCAGTGCTAATATATATCAACCCGGGGAAAGAAATATGAGCTATCATAAAAATAAAATCATTTCAGAGATGGCACCACTTCTGCATGTAAGCAGGGCTTATCTTTTCAGATGGGAAAAGAGGAAAAAAAATTAACATCCACAACTTAAAACTGATTCACATAAATTTGACTGTGAGATTGGTCTATGGACTACACCAACAACCTCATGGGGACAAAGGATGTCCATGTTTTGCAACTGAAACAAAGTTGAAGAGGGTGGACACCGACATACACCTCTGAAATCAGAAATGTCTGTTTAGTCGAGACCAACCAATCACTATACTACAGCTGTGCAATTATGGGATTTACTAATGGAGATCCTAGATCATACAACAAAGTAGTTAGGATCATTATAACATAGTGGGATTAGACCAAGGCCATCTAAACATATGATAATTTGAAAAAGAAATTAGAAACATTTAAATTCAGACACAGTTAACTCCAGAAGCTATCTCCCAAATTAGAAACATGTTTGTCAATTGTACCTGGTGCTTGAAATTAGCAACATTGACAAGTTCCCATCAGCTTGGTTGTCAATGGTTGAAAGCTCAGTTTGTTAAAAAATTGTAATTGACAATAAGAGAACCATTTTTTCTGATGGTAGCCTCAACAAAGGCATAGAAATTCTAATATTTTTACCAAACAGGCATAAATTCCAATTTGCATGTGATATAGAAAGATGCATGCATTGGATAACAAATTTTTCCCTCCTAGGCATTGATTTTAATTACTCAAGCCCATAATAATTTTAGATCTGAAATATCATTAAATTCTAGCTTTGGAAAGTAAGTGAAGCAGTTAAGGGTTGGCAGAAATAACTTTTGATCATCTACATGCAGGACGTAGATCCAAAACAGAAGGATCTAGGTTATTTCTTATTTTAAAGAAATTTCCAAGCATGGAAATGAAAGCAACTAAAGCTATTCTATATCTCATATATGTTGATACAATGCCAAAATAAGTTTACATTCGTCTATGACAGTATATTCGGATCCACAGTTGAAGCTAGCCAACTAATTACTTAAACAACCAAGATCTGATGGTAGCTCATTCACTGAAATTATCATAGCATCCTTGCAGAAGCAACACCATTATGATAGATCTGAGATTGACTATCGGGGCATAAAGATCCTACAATCAACAGAAGACTTTGGAATTTGCAATTTGAAAGTCCAAAAATTAAAATGCGTTTTGAAAGACCAACATACTTACAGACAAAAATGCCCTTGGTTGGTTATCTTAAAATGTAATTGTTAACAGTATAATCTTTGTGGTAACAAGGAAGTTGGAACTTGGAGCTTAGTACCTCCCACAAAAGTATGAAACCATTTAACCATCAAATAATTTGTCTGAAAATTGGATGTATTAACATTTTGGAGTTGAAGGGGCACAATTGATTGTTGCTGAAGGTCATTTACAATTTATTAATTTAACACATTTATCAGGAAATCCACCATGTAAGCGGCCCAATAAGCATTTGTACCAGTGGCACACTTCTGAGCCCACAACAGCAAAACCATATGTGAAAACTTCAAATAAACCAGTCATTTCTTGAAATTAAGCTTTTTCTTGAACATTTACATCAACTTGGTAGGCCCAATAAGCATTTGTACCAGTGGCACACTTCTGAGCCCACAACAGCAAAACCATATGTGAAAATTTCAAATAAACCAGTCATTTCTTGAAATTAAGCTTTTTCTTGAACATTTACATCAACTTGGTAAACAATACCACTTGGTAAATTTACCATAGATTTGGCATGATGAATTTGCTTATTAAAAAGTGCAGGCATAGAAAATTTCCTACATATTCTGGTTAAAATTCAATTCTACGGTTACATAGTAGAAACTGTAGATGTTCCTAAACATCATGCATATAGTTTGAATAGACAATGCTGAAAGGGGAAAACCTTGTTTTACCCTAAGAACTCAATTTTCTAAAAGGAGGGATGTGGTAGGATATATGGAAACTTATAGCAAAGTCAGATTTCCAAAATAAGGGCTCTGACCTTCCTGGAGTTTTCTAAAATAAGTTTATCTATTCCCATCAAAAGAAAATGGGTTTTTACAAAGGTACTTAGATGTAGATAATGTGATTGTGAAAGATTTTTTATTTTGGGAATGAAAGTTGGTTTCATGATGTTTAATCTCTGAGACAAAATTGGCACAGTGATCCTTCCATACTGAACTGTCAACGTATGTAAAGGTTAGTAAAATTGAACGTTATACACACCCAAACATAGAAGACTTCTGATCAGATGTTGAATTTACCTAATTGCAGGCTAATGAACACATGATTGCCACATTAAGACCCATTATTATGTAGAGAGAAGTGAGATGCTTTACAAGCCTGGTGGGTGGAGATCAACACTTCGTTTGTGCATGCAAATGCTTAATATTAAAGAAATGGAAAAAAAGGCCATGTCTTATTTCTCTTAATAATTACTGTAATGTCAAAAAACCAAAAAGAAAGAAGGAATCGATATTAGAAAACAATGACAACAACTATGAATAAATTAGCATAGATTTATCTTAACCTTGTCTCTAGGGATAAAAATTGTTAAGGTTTACAACTTGAGTATTTGATCTTTCTCATTGCCTAATAGATTTGGGGTTAAGATGAATCTATGCTATTGAGGTATGGCAACTGAAATGGTAGCTATACTGTACCGATCTAGATTATGATGGTATTGATAATTTTGTGGAGGACAATGTAATGCAAACCATGATTATATTCTCATGCAAGGTGAAAAGAGTTGTGTGAATACGAATTGCGAGCGGGGGTGCAAAACCAAAGAAGAAAAAGAGGAAAGGGATGGTAATTTTAAGGAAGTTGAAGATTGTTGTTGTTTTGTTACTTCTGTTTATGCTAATATAAGTCTTTGTATTAAGTACTGTCGGTTCATCTTTGTGGATTGGTAAGCAAATAAAATGCCCATGTGATTTCAAAAGTTTCTCCCCAGATTTGCACAATGTACATACCTTTAAAACTAATGGGTTGTCAGTGAGATTTAGAGTTGTGTACTCTGTGCAGATGAACAAAAATGTAATATAATAACGTGCACCTAAATTAAAATGAACGTGGTTTTCTAGGGTTCCCTTTTGGTGTGCAAAGTTTTGATAGCATTGTTATCAAAGATTTCAAAATTACTTTCCAATAGAAAACTGAGCTGTTCAGCGTCTGATCTCCCATATATGATGCAGGTACAAGTATCGGAGGAAAGTGCAGAGGTTTTAAGGGAACGCTGCCAGAAGTTTTACAAAGGATGTAGAAAATATACGTGAGTTCCTGATAGACCTCTTTGGTATTCTTTTGTTTGGATGGTTGTTTGTTGTATCATCGTAAACAGTATATTAGCGATCTGAGATGAAATTGTTCAGTATAACAGTAAAGAAACATGTAATTCCCATTCTGAATGTTTCTCTAAGAATAGCATTGTATATATTGAAGAAACCATGTGTTGAAATAGGTTGATTAAATATTGTAATTGTGTTGTGATGCATGGGATTTACATGTTTATCAAAATTACATACATACTAGCAGAAAATTCAGAGGAGTAATTCGAGAGAACCATAGGGATTAATGTGTGTTCCAAAAGATATGAGAGTCATTTACATATCCTCAATGAGAGTAAATTACTAAATATAAATGACTTAATTAATAATAAGCCATGACAGCTTAACTTTATAACATGAATTTCTTACAAAATATAGTTCCTAATTTAAATTCCCAAGTTACAAATATGACCATTATCAAATATCTACATTATCACCCTCCCTTCATGACACTATTGCTTGTCCCAAAACATAACCAACTTATCTGGACCAAACAAGTAGTAGAAATCGTCTGCAACCTGCCTCTTGAAAGTTTTCAAGGTTCAATCCCAGCCCGGTTTCAAGTGTGAAAATCTTACTAGTTTAATGCCCAACCCAATGATTTCACTGCTGAAACGGATTTATTTCACATATACAGTAATTAAACTTGAAACACAAGATGAACATCAACAATTTAATAGGCAGAAAATTAACTCAGAGAACACCATGAAAATAATTCAGACACATATTTTTGGCAAATTGCCCAGGCAAAATCCACAAGGGGAAAACCTGTTTCTGAGAGAGAGAGGAATTTATTTCTTCTAAATTCAAATGTACAGCAATTGAACCAAGTCAATATTTAACTTATATCAACCACTGAAACTCAGCAAGCTGCCTTGAAAACAGAGAAATGGCTGTCTCAAAATTCATGCCGCCAATACCTCAAAATTTGTGCCCAGAAGTACAGCATACAGACTGATAGGTACAGGACTGTATGGTCCTTGAATTTTGTGCCCAGAACTGCTGGTTTCTCCTCGAAATGCATGCCCACTGTTATTGTCACCCACTACCTCGAAAATCGTGCCCACTGACTTGAAATTCGTGCCAATGCTGTACAGTCTCAGCAATTTAATGCTGCTGTACTTGCCTCAAACTGCATGCCCAGTCTGTCCTTGGGATTCGTGCTGTGCAAACTCTGCTGTATGGTTGTCTTGGTAATCATGCCAATACCCTCCCTTTCAATGCCGCGTCCTGCTCCTCATCTCAAGAAGTCGAGCTCTCTCAAGTTGCTTGAATAATTGCCTTTTCACATGAACTTTGCCTTTTAATGAAAAATAATGGGTAGCTGAAAGGCCATCTAATCCAAGGGCCCATATTGAATTAGATGGATGGATGAGATAAAACAAATTTTCTCTCCATTAATTAATTTTCACTCAACAACCCTTTTAATTTTTCATAAAGTGCACTTTAATCCCTAAAGTGCATTTAATGCTCATCTCAAGTCATTAATACAAGGGTCATGTGAACTTTTCCCCTTTTCCTAGTGACTTAGGCAAAATCACCTAGGGGAACATCTTTCAAGGTATAAAATTCAACACTCCTTATCGAGGAAGTTTTTCTTCACCACTCCCAACTTGTCCCGGAACAAGACAAACTTGCCCTGCCCCAAGGATTTCGTTAGAATGTCAGCTACTCCTCTCTGAACATAATCTCGGATGAAATGGTATCTGATCTCTATGTGCTTTGACCTGTCATGGAAAACTGGATTCTTAGAGAGCTGGATGCAATTATGATTGTCGTAGTATATCACTGTGGGCCTCAGCTCCTGATCATATAAATCCACCAATAACTTATGAAGCCACAGTGCCTTGCAACTAGCTTGACTGGTTTCCATGTACTTAGCTTCAGCAGAACTCAAAGCAATGGACTTTTGCTTCCGACTAAACCACGACACTACTGCCTAGCCCAAACTGAAACAACAACTAGAGGTGCTCTTTCGGTCCGTCACACTACCTACCCAATCTGAATCCGTGAAGCCAACCAAACTAACTCCACCCGAACTCCTATATTCCAGACCATAATCAACTGTCCCTGCAATGTATCTCAACACATGTTTCGTGGCTACCCAGTGCACTCTCTTAGGCTCCACCATGAATTGACTAACAATGTTCACCGCAAAACACAAATCTGGCCTGGTGTTGACCAGATACATCAATGAACCAATGAGTTGACGATATAAAGTGGGATCCACCAACTCTCCCTCAGAAGCATAAAGCTTCTTCTAGTTGGTGATCATCGGTGTGGCCATCGGCCTGCAATCCTCCATCCGAAATCTCCTCAGAATATCAACTGCATACTTTCCTTGTCCTAGGAAAATATGACCAGGCTCTTGCCAAACCTCCTGTTAGCACACCATAGTAGCTGGGCTACTATTTTTGCTGAGCAGATATCTGCACTTTTTAGAGCTTCGCTTTTATAGAGATCAACTATGATGAGAATGTTTATTTGAGATCACTTATGGATCAGAGCAGTATATGTATCAGATATTGATTAGACCTTGTGCCAAGGCTGAGCCTTGAGAGCTTAGATTTGATGATCGATGTGACCCTTTGTTCCATACAGTTCCAGTTCAGTGCCCAGTTGTATTATTGCAGTAGTGTTTCAGTTGTTCATGGATGATTATTATGATATGATGTGACTTATGGACTTGTGATTATTAATACTGGATCTTGTTGTTTTAGTCATCTTCATAGCATTGACTTGGTACATGATTCATGATGTGGCAGTACTATTTAAATAATGAAATGAAATATCTTGGATGATATTATAAATATAAAATTGGATGTATTACTTGCACATTAAGGTTTTCTGACAATACTCATTGGTTTCATGACCCTCCTATGAGCATAGATATGGTCTTTCTTGACATTTTTGTCTGCTAGCTTAGGCACCACATTCATTTGACTCCATCCATCCATGACCTTCCTGATTTGGCTTTCACCCTCGACTTGCCTTCTTGACTTTTTGATATGGAGGACTTCCCCATTTTACCTCTCTGTTGGATTGCATCCATGTTTGTTTTGTGTCTCGGCTCTGAGTTGGTGACAGAAATTGCCTTTGGTAAGTTGGATTGTATGCCTAAATCATTCTGGTCGGTTGTCCCGATGTTTGGCACTGTGCAGAAGTCCCTGTGCAGAAGTCCCTCTAGTCACTTAAGTTGTTGTTGGCTAAAACTGAAAGCACATGTACTACTTGTATTGGAAATGTATTATGAAATCCTGTGAACTTAAAATTCTAGAATGTGTTTTTTGACACACGTGAATAAAGGCTATAGCAATGAATTACTAAAATACCTCGCGAAGGGTATAGAAAAGGTCCAAAAAAGCAATGGTTAATCAAATGTTATATCTATTATTGCTGACCTTGTGAATGTAAATATGGCTTGGATGCAAGCTGCGATTAGTTGTTCTTTTTAGCACATGTGAAATCCCAGAGGGGCATATAGGCCAAAAAGGCCATGGAAATGAAATGAATGATCCTAATGAACCTGGATCAACTTGATGTAGACATGATGCCTAAGTTGAATAAGCACTCTCTAAACAACTTATCCAGTTGTGAGGCACAACCCTTCCCTTTTTTATTTTGTCCAGCATAGAGTGTAGCTCCCCCTTTCCCTGTCCAAAGTGTCACTTAGTTGAGTTTGGTCAAGTCATCCCCTTTTTGCCTAACCTTGTCCTTAGCCTTCATCCTTTGCTAGCAGTTAGGCCATGTCCTATGGGTGAGTATGTCTTTAAAGCTTTTGTGCAAGTAAATTATAAATAACATTGATATACATATATATATATATATTAACTGCCACTAAATGATGTTTGTACTTTAAGTTAAGCTGTGAATGTGATTAAAGGAACATGTCATAGTCTGTTGCTATAATCTAGTTTTTGGATGTATTTTGACCTAGTCAAACATAGTTTGACCATGGTCATTCTTGGGATCCGTGATGAGATGGACCACTTATGCTAACGAATGATGATTTGTGGTCCCACATACACCTAGTGATGATTCCATATATTGGACATATGCTTCTGATGATGATTGATGCAGTTGGTCAGTTTATTATTATTTCCAGATCATCATATTTTACACTGTCCGGGTATGGTGGACCCTATAGTTGACCCCACAGGTTAACCCATGGTGTATGAGTACTCATTTCTAGTAGATTTGGGTCTTCTGGATCCATTGAGACACTTATCTTTCAGTTCTGGGCACTTCTGATGATGATAGTAACAGTTATCCACCTGTTGACCAGTGCATGCTAACCTGTCCAGCAGAGGCCTTGGAGGCCAGTCGTTGCCTAGGGCGCTACAGAGTAAGGGGGTGGTCCAACCTCTTTATTCCACCATTATACCCGCCTTCCAGACAGCCTGGTACCTTCAGTTTGACAACACAGGCACCTTGGATGGCAGTTCGGGGCACTTTCAGGCTTTTCGGGAGGATTAAAAAATGGAATAAAAGGGTCTCTGAGGAATTCGATTTGGGCAATTGAGGCAAGGTTTTGGCACTTGGTCTTCTCAGAGGTCATCCATGGTGAACTCCCAGATCAGTTGGCATCAGTTAGTGGGGTCCACAGTCGTTACAGGAGGTCTTTTACAGCGTGTCTCTCATAGATTTGGAGACAGGATTTGATCATTTGTATATTTGACATGTCATAGACTCATTATTTTATATTATTGTGCCATGGGGATGATCTAGTGAAGGGAATTAATACCTCCTAGCCCCACGACGAGCTCCTAGTGACTTGTCTTGATCTTATATTCTGTCCCATGTGTTTCTAGCCACCCTCCATGTATGACATCACCCTCACTTAGTCACTTTTAGCTATGACGTCATCCCTCTTTTGAGTGATCCATGTGATATTATGTATTGGCTCATCTTAGCCGTTGATTAGATTGTTAGATCTTTTAATCTCAACCACTAGTTTCAAAAAGTGGTTTTGTGGTTTAGGGTTTTGGTCTTTATTATCCTATATAAGGAGCAGACCCCCCTATTGTAAAAGTACCTTTGGGCTCTGGAAAACTTGGAATGAAAATATTATTTTGGAGATCTACTTCTTGGCTTTGATTGGATTACTCTTGTATATGATTTTGCATCTCTTGCTTTTAGACATTCTTTGCTTTACAGGTGAAATCGACATCTATAGAGGGAGGCCTAATTGCATGAAGCTAGTTGTGCGAATTGCTTGATGGGAAGATTGTAGGGGTTGCTCACATCCCCCATGGGCAAGACGTCTTCATCTTGAGGGAGTTTTTCAATTGTGCTTTGTCCATTGATTGCTTCTTTGACATGACATGCTTAGATCTCATTGATTTGTGGATCAAATCTAACATTTTGTAGTTTGATTCAAAGGTTGCATGGGACATCATCTCCTCCTAGGGCTTGGACGATTTGGGTTGAAGACACTTGGATCAAGCTTGGAATTGTAACTAAGGGCAAGAGTCATCCATATGCTAAGAGGCCGCAAGCTTTTGAGGTAAGATCTACAAGGTACGTATTGATTTCGCTTGTTCTCCATCTTATTGGTCACACAAACTATTAAAATTTAAAATCAAAACCCTCATTTTTACTTTTTTCTAGATCTACTTGGATCTAGCTTGGCTTTGGGGATAATCTTTAAAACCCACCTCTATAGCATCCACGACAATTCGGATCTATAGTTTGGTGGTGATTGGCCTCCATTTGACCCACTTCCCAAGGCACCTAGCCCTCCTTGAGGCAAATCGCATTCCTTGAGGGAGGCTAGTTGGGCTAGTTCCTTGACATGGGTAGGTGAGATCCCACTTGATTTGCATAGATCCACCTTGATAACCTACCCCTAGTGCTTCACCTCTTTGATTTTTGTCTTGTGGGCCCAATTCCTCATTTTGAGGGTTGAGCCCCACTTGGGTCATTGGGTGATGCATTTTCAACCTTAGATCTATGGAGATCTAGCTCATATTGGGGCATGTCATTTCAAACCCACCTTGATAATTGCCTTAACTACCCCTATCTACATTTTGGTGAAATTTGGACTCCATTTGCCCCCTCAATTTAAGGCACTAGTCTCCCTTGGGTAAATCGCACTCCTTGGGTTAGTTGTCTTTTGGCAAGATCCCATATGTGGGTGTTTCCTCATTCATCTTAGATCCATAGATCTACATCATTGCATACCCCTTAGTGCCATCTCACCCCTAATTCCCCTAATTTGACCTTGTGGGCCCCATTTGGACCATTTTCCACTTTTTAAGGAGTGGGCCCCACTTGTGTATTTTTATGGTACTAGATCTATCCATTTAAGCTCCATAAGTGGCCTTAGTCATTCATTGGTTGAAACACTTGTCACCTCTTAAGCCTCTTCAATCACGCTTAACTCTTGGGTCCACTTAATCTAATTCACTCATTGGTTTTCGTAACTCAACTTACGCATTTCCCTAGGAACCTTTGGGTTAGCTAATCTTCATTTGATTGTCTAGGGTCTCCTCAATCTTGATTAGTCTTGATCTAAAGTGAAGAGTGCCTCGGTTATCGTGACACCCAGCTTGCATTGGGAACCGTGGCATCTCTTGGGTCACCTCTTTAGTTGTCCATCTCCTCTACCATCCCGAATGGAATACCTTTAGGGATGACTACAAGTTGTGTGATAACAACTCCATCCCCAAATAATAATGCATCAGGCCAATATCTGTCATCTTGTACTTTGAAGCAAGATCTCTCTTGCAAGCTGCAATGATGCGCTCCTCCTCTGTGACAAGCAAATCATCAACGCACAACAGAAGAATGAGCGAATCACCACCAACCACAATGTAGCAAAGGTTGGGATCAACCTCACTCTTCTAAAATCCCATTGACAACAAGTAAGCATCAATCCTAGAATACCAAGCTCGAGGAGCTTGCTTAAGACCATACAAGGCCTTTTTTAGCCTACACACATGAGAATCCCTCCCATAGATCTCAAATCCCTAAGGCTGCTACAAATAAATCTCCTCCTGTAGAAGACCATTGAGAAATGCGGTCTTCACATCCATCTGATGGATCTTCCAACCCATCTCTATTGCTAAGGAAATCACTGCTCTAATCGAGGAATATCGAGCAATCGAAGCAAAGGTTTCATCATAATCAACTCCCTCTACCTGTGAAAACCCTCGTGCCACAAAGCGAGCCTTGAACTTCTCCACACTGCCATCTGCAACATGCTTCACCTTGTAAATCCACTTGGAGGTCACTACAGACTTCCCTTCTGGTCTTGGTACAATCTCCCATACATCGTTCTTCACGATGGAATGGTACTCCTCCATCATGGCATCTCTCCAAACCTGATGCTGAGAGGCCTCCTCAAAAGTAGAAGGCTTCGAATCACGAAGACTAGCAACCAATGCCATACCCAATCTGTTTGGCATCACAACAGTCCTCACTAGTTCCTTGGGCGCTCCAAATGACTCTGCTTCCTTCAAGGTGTCACGAAGCCACTTGGGCTTCCTCTTCCTTGAAGGCGGCTCCCAAACCGGTCTCTCATCCTCTGAAGAACTGCTAGAAGTAGATGGCCCAAAAACCTATGGACCAGTAGCTGGTGAACTAGCCATTGGTGAAATCTGTGATCGAGAAGTTGCAACTGGTGAACCTGTGACCCAAGAACCAGAACTTGTCCTCGGAATACCTGTTGTATGAACCATTGAACCTGTAGAACCTGTGCCTGTAACCTGTGGCCTTGTCACTCCGGAAACCTGTGATCCTGTACTCTGAATTGCTGGTACTTGTGTAACTGCCTGAGGTGTGGATGCTAGTGGCTCCTCCTGCTTTGACTCTCTGGACTTCTTGAAGGTCCGCTCCTCCTCAAATCTCACTTCCCGCCTCACAACAACCTTCCTCTGGGCAGGAAGATAAATGTGGAAGGCCTTCGAAGTCTCATCATAGCCCACAAAGATGCCTTCTCTGCAGTGGGCTCCAACTTTGTCCTCTTCTCAGAAGGGACATGAGAGTAAGTCAAGCAACCAAATATGCGAAAATGACCAACCTCTGTCTTCTTGCCTGTGAACATCTCCTCAGGAGTCTTTCTTCCCAAGGCACGGTGGAGACTCCTGTTCTGAAGGTATACAACTGTACTACATGCCTTGGCCCAAAGGAATAAAGGAAGACTCTGATCATGAAGCATGGCTATCGCTGCTTCCACAATAGCTCTGTTCTTCCTTTTTGCCACTCCATTCTGCTCAGGAGTGTATGGTACTGTCAACTGTCTCCGTATGCCCTCTTGTCTGCAAAACTCATCGAACTCCTTGGAGGTATACACACCCCCATTGTCTTATCTAAGTGCCCAAATCCTCCTCCCAGTTTGATTCTCCACAAGAGCTTTAAACTCTTGGAACCTCTACAAGCTCTCCTAAGATTTCTTGCTCCTCAGGAAGTAGATCTAGGTCTTCTTGGAATAGTCATCGATGAATGTCACATAATACTCAAAGCCTCTTAGGGAAACATATGACATAGGATCGCACAAATCTGAATGTATCAAATTAAGCACTGCTGTTGACCTGCTATCACTGCTCGGAAAAGCAGTCTTGGTGTACTTTCCCAAAGCACACCCTCTGCACACATCATTGTGCTCCGTGCTGAACTCTGGCATACCTGTAACCATGTCCCTCAACAACCTCAGAGCTGGATGATATAGATGAGCCATCCTCCGATGCCAAACTCACAAAGATCACTGTTGCTGCTATGTGCCAAAGCATGTTGGGGATGAAATAAGAGCTTGTACAGCTTCCCACATCTGACTCCAATGGAAAAAGAAGCAGATGGTCCCACAGTCTTGGGGAAAACACGCACATGTCCATCCAGGAAACATACCCCAAGTCCTCTGTCCTCAATCATGGAAATTGATATCAAGTTCTTTTTCAGCCCAGGGACAAACAACACATCCCTCAATGTCATGGGACTCATAAATTCCCTCTAAAAGGTAACGGTCCCACGCCCAACAACTCTGACAATTGTGTCATCCCCCAACGCAACCTCCACATCTATACCTGTCTGTGAAAGCTCAGAGAACATCTCTCGAGCACTTGTCATATGGCTCGAAGCTCCACTGTCAATGTACCAAGTTCCAGTGGTGGATGCACTTAGAGAATAGCCGGTCAATAAAGAATACTCCCTCTCATCATCCATATCAGCGCTAGTGATAAAAGCTCTCTCAACATGCCCAGGGCAGAGAGAAAACTCTCTCTCGAATATAGCTGCATACTCCTCAATCTCTGCTGAAGTTGCGGTATGTTTCTTCTTCTTCTTGTTTGGACACTGTGAGGCATAGTGCCCAAACCCCTGACAAGCAAAGCACTTGACTTTGCTCAAATCCTTCTTCTGTCCACCCTGCTGCTGCTGCTGCTTCTTAGCCCCACCTTACTTGGGGCCCTTCTTGGACTTCTTCTTCCCTTTTGCAGTCAAAGCCACATTTTCCTCATCCTCCTTACTGTTTGAAGAGCTCCCCTACACAAGACCTCTTCGAGTCTCCTCCTACACAAAGTCATCCCAGAGTCGATCCCAAGAAGGCAAGTTCTTCCTGGAAACTATAGCCTCCATAAAAACAGCCCAAGGCTTGGTCACGCCATTCATAGTTGCCCGCACTAGCTCACTGCCAGAAACAACCTCCCCAACTGCTTCAAGCTCGTCTCTCACCTGGGATATCCTAGTAAGGTAGGATGTTACTCCTTCTGCTTTGTTCATCTTAATACTTTTCAGCTTCTCCCTCAAGACCATTTTCCAGTTCTCATTAGAGCTCTGGTATAAGCTGGTCAAAGCATCCCACATTTTATATGCACGGTCTTTGCCTGAAATGTGTGGGATTACATGGTCTTTAACTGCATCAAGTATGATCCTTTTAGCCTTGATGTCCTTTTTGTTGAAGGTTGCTAGTGCTTGTGCATCGGTGGATGCGGGAACTTGAATTGGATTTGCCTGTGTACTATTCACCACTTCACTCCAAAGTTCATTTTCCTCCAAAATAAGCACTATCCTAGCCTTACATGGAACAAAATTCCCTGCTTCATCTAGCCTATCTTCCAACCTTAACCCGGTGTCCATCTCACTGTAAATTCAAGTCCAAAAGTACTGCTCACTGACAAAAGAAGACCCACTGACAGTCTGAAATTTTTACTTCACAATTCTGCCCCCGGCTCTAATACCATGAAAGTTTTTAAGGTTCAATCCCAGCCCGGTTTCAAGTCTGAAAATCTTACTAGTTTACTGCCCAACCCAATGATTTCACTGCTGAAACTGAGTTATTTCACATAAACCGTAATTAAACTTGAAACACAAGATGAACATCAACAATTTAACAGGCAGAAAATTAACTCAGTGAACACCATGAAAATAATTCAGACACAGATTTTTTGGCATATTGCCCAGGCAAAACCCACAAGGGGAAAACCTGTTTCAGAGAGAGAGGAATTTATTTCTTCTAAATTCAAATGTACAGCAATTGAACCAAGTCAAGATTTAACTTATCTCAACCACTGAAACTCAGCAAGTTGCCTCGAAAACAGAGAAATGGCTGTCTTGAAATTCGTGCAGCCAACACCTCAAAATTCGTGCTCAGAAGTACAGCATACGGACTGACAGGTACAAGACTGTATGGTCCTCGAATTTTGTGCCCAGAACTGCTGGTTTCTCCTCGAAATGCATGCCCACTGTTATTGTCACCCACTATCTCGAAAATTGTGCCAACGGACTTGAAATTTGTGCCTGGGAGTTTGTGCCAATGCTGTATGGTTTCAGCAATTTAATGCTGCTGTACTTGCCTCGAACTGCATGCCCAGTCTGTCCTTGGGATTCGTGCCATGCAAACTCTGCTGTATGGTTGTCTAGGTAATTGTGCCAATACCCTTCCTCTCAATGATGCGTCCTGCTCCTCATCTCAAGAAGTCGAGCTCTCTCAAGTTGCTTGAATAATTGCCTCTTCACATGAACTTTGCCTTTTATGAAAAATAATGGGTAGCTGAAAGGCCATCTAATCCAAGGGCCCATATTGAATTAGATGGATGGACGAGATAAAACAAATTTTCTCTCCATTAATTAATTTTCACTTAACAACCATTTTAATTTTTCATATACTCATCTCAAGTCATTAATACAAGGGTCATGTGAACTTTTCCCCTTTTCCTAGTGACTTGGGCAAAATCACCTAGGGGAACAACTTCCAAGGTATAAAATTCAACACCTCTGAGTAGTGCAACTTTTAGGTGCAACCCGCCTCTAAATAGTGTAACCAATCAACAATAGACGAACGTTCACAACTTCCCATTTTGCTGTCTTCTTTATGCACTGCGTACCTCTTTTTGATGCTGCCAAAACAGAAGAAAAACCTGATTACAAATCCCGTATCTGGCATGGTTGATATTGTTGGAAATTTCACTGGAATGACACTTCAATGCAATTCAGAAATTTCACTTTCTTTCTAGAAGGTTTCTCGGATCTTAACCCCATAATTGTTTGCCCTAGGGCTGCTGTAAAGTAATGTACAAAACAGAAGTGGAAGAAGTACAATAATTCACTTTCAAACAGCCCTAAACTTCCCGGCAATTAAGGAGAAAAGAAACCAACCAATGGGATAAGTTTTCAACCCTTCTAGGGCAACTTATCAGTCGATATTCAGACCTGAAAATGTTTTTTTCCAGCAGAAATAACAATAGTATAACAACACTAAAATTAACCCCTTTATCTTCTTTAAATGTCAAATCACTTATAATTTGCCTTTGTACTTATGTCCAATCTTAGGCATCCTTGAGCCATCTCCAATCCTTTGAACAAGAACTCAAGTTGCCACATGCCATCTAGGGCTTGAATCCCTTCTCCATGATGCATAATACTCCACATCCCTTGTAGGCATTCTCCCACCAAGTGAATCCTCCACGTGGCCATCATGAAGTGCATCCATCATCCAGGCAAGAGATCTCCAATGGACAAGGGAAGAACATTGAGCCAGCAATCAATTGAGGTCAAGCATTCACTGAGGAAGCTATCTCAAGTGTGCATATCCATCACAGACCATCTCTCATGCTACAATCCATCTTGGACCATCCAGGGGCTGAACATAAACCATGTACCCCAAATCCCATAAAGCACCCCCAAACATGATGTAAACACTTTTGGAGAAACCCGAAAATCTAACAGATACCAAGTCATGAATCATTTGATTATCCACTGATTCACTAGCTTGATTGGAATCCATTGATGGCTGAAAAGGTCAGCCCATCTACCATTGGTGCATAATTTTGTTTGTCCTCCAATAAATGCACATCTTCTACATCTTGGTAGCATAATAAACTTTTGCCGAAAGACTAGGCCTTTTAAACTGAATTTCAATGGCTGTCTTGGATATGTCTTGCTTTGCTATAGAAGCAACTTAGCTTGTACTCTCTTGGAGGCCTTTTTTCACTCATACTTTTCAACATCACAATGTTCTGATGTGTTTACTACAACAAGAAATAAACAAATAAATCTGCTCCTGCTGTTTACCTTTTCTCATAGGTCTCATGCTTGGCCATTCATCTCTCAGAGTCTCAGTTGAGGAAGCTTTTTCAACCGCAGATCCTCCAAGGTGTTGTACTGCTGCTTAAGTCTTCCTTAGTTCACCTTGCAACATTTCGAACCTCATCCTTGCTGTGATCTTCATGCACAATATGGCTCGATGACCATCTCTCAACAAAACAACCACCATAACTAAATATTTGATTTGAAACCATAACTGATTAAGGTTGGAAAGTCAGTGTACTTTCATCCATAATTATGTCACCACTGATTGTTCCCTTAGTGGTAACATCAAACAGTGTATAAGCTTTATGCTAAGCATTATAACCAACAAACATAAACTTCTTACATTTAGTATCTAACTTGGTTCTTGCCTCTTCTAGAACTAAAACACAAGCAACAAATTCAAAAACTTTGAGGTGACTAACATAAGGCTTTCCTGACTAAAGCCTCTATTTGGGTGATCCCCTTCACTTCTTTTTTGAGCAAATGTACAATAATACATACGTATTTTGCCCAATATTCATTGGGCACCACCTTACACTCCAACATGCACTAAGCCATCTTAACAACTGTGATTTTTTTCTCTCTAGAATTCATTCTGCTGGGGAATATATGGAGGAGAAAATTGCCTTTGGATGTACTCTTGCTTACAAAAACAAAAAAACTCGTTAGAGCTAATTTCACCACCATTATCTATCTGGAGGGCCTTAATACTGATAACAAATTCTTTCTCTACAACTTCCTTAAAGACTTTGAACTCATTACTCAACAAAAGCATCATATTTCTTTTTGTGAAAATAAACCTATATTTTTCTGGAAAAATCATCAACAAGCAACAAAAAAGACTACATGAGGAAGAGGTAGAATCAAAGTTGGCATCCTAATATTTCGTGAACCAAGAAACAAGATCCTCCTTCAAAATCTTGTGTCTTTTTTTGTAGAAATTTGCAATGAAGTAACCTCTACCAGTTAGGGTAAAATACGTAGCCTTCCAACTTCCCAAATTTTCATACTCAAGCGCTGAAGGTTTTAATACTTGGCCATATGCCCATAAATCTGAAAATAAGTGTTGTGTCTCTCAAATGTTCTTTAGCCAAATCGGATCAAGCTCTATTATCAGCCCAGAGTCAGACCTTTGAAGGCAGTTGTTTTGCAAAGTCCTTGGTAGTGAGGTGGATTGGGTTTTACTTCTCAAAATGTTCCTAAGCGTCCAAGATGTAGCCTTTAGCATCATCATTCAGAAGAGATATGAAAGATCTTACAGGGAACGCTGAACCCTCCCCAGTGAAACCATGGTTTGGTTTGAGCAGCCTATGTAACCCAGGAAGAAAGATGAAAACCACAGCCCCATTTCAGGAAACCCTAACCTATTGGTCCCATAAGAAATTTGTGAGTTTCCTCAATTTGGCTCGGTCCGTTATTTAAAACATTGTACTCGAAGAAAAATGAAATGAACATTTGGTTATTGGATCACATAACTGAACCATTCAGTGAAACATAGAAACTCCCATATCTGGTCCCCCCTTAATTGGGCGTGCATACTGTAAGGTTTGAAGTTTTGAACTTGACTTTTGTGTTTTCTTTATTAAGCAGGGATTTATATCAGTCCTTTTTCATGATGCATGCCTACTTGTATTCTGTTCATCAGTTTTTTTTTTTGCATTTGCTTTGACAATACTTTCACATTTATGTGGGTTGTGTTTTCTTTTTGGCTTGCAGTGAAGGTCTTGGGGAAGCTTATGATGGAGACATTGCTTTTGCAAGTTCCTTAGAAATGTTTGGAGGGGGACATGATGACCCTATCAGTATAGCTGTTGGAGGTCGTCACATCTGTACTTTGCCACTCTTGTTTTATTTACCCTTCATTGTGCTATCACCTATCATGAGTAGTAATTGAAAATATTGTAATGTTTAAGCAGTACTTGTAGCAGCCTACAATATATTTGGTTCCCAAAGCCTCAGTATACCTCAGTTTGTGTCTTTTCATCCCCATTAACATTTTATGTGTGTTTATTTATGCTTGTTTATTTGTAGGTTTGAACGTTGGACTAGATTATTTATAGTGGTTTATTACTTTATTTCCTTGGATCATGAATTTGTTCTTTCACATGTAAAAGATCTTTTCCGTTTCGTGGTCTGAAGAATTATTACAGTAGCTGAATTCTCATTTCTTTTTTTGATATATTCTTGTTTATTAGCATTTGCAATCAACTTTCAGAGGTAAATGTGAAAAGCCAAGTTTTCTGTCATATTGCTTTTGTTTACATTTAGAACTCAGGGAACATAGAAAACACCTTTTTCTGCTTAATGGTAAGTCTCGAGTACTAGCATTTTGATTCATTCAAAATGTCTGGAAAATAAATATGATAGCCTTCTCAAAACATGCAAAAGATCCACAGAACTAGAGCATGGTTCCATATGCCCCGGCTGTTGGGCATGGTGCCTAAAAGCCAACTTTTCGTGAATTTCAGCTGCTGGATTTCTCTCTTGAATTGAATCTGGAAGTAGATTCTACTATAGCCCCTTTGCTTACCACATCAACATGTCATGCTCTGGAGCTCCATAAGGTAGGGCGTTTTTTTCTTAGGCTGTGTTTGACCCTTACCTCACCATAAAATATGCCTTGGACACCTCTTGAGGTAGGGTGTTCATCTTCTAGGCTTTGCTTCTGTCTTCCATGTGGTCCTGGCTCTGTCTTCAACATAGGAACAAGTCTCTTAATCAATGATGCAACAAAACATAATGTAAACCATGTAACCATGTCTCCAAAATCAAATGTATGTCAAGTGTGCCTAAGTGAACCTCATGGTGGAAATATGACCCCGGAAAAGCCTCCATCAATCCATCCAAACTCCCTCTACACCCTTATGCTTGCCCCAGAATATGAGAATTGCCTGAGTAAGCTAGTACAAAGTGCACGGCCTTTAAATCTCTCCCCTCCTCTTGTAACTAACATTGAGCTCCAAGGATCTCATGCTGTGCTGGTGAGAAAAGAAAGGCCATGAAAATGCGGAATAAGGCTTGCATTTTCAGGTGGTAACAGAATCCATTGAGGATGTGTCTACAAGACCGTCGATGCTGAACAATCAAGATGGACTAAGGAGAAGTCCAACCTAATCTTGAATGTGCTCATGAGCAATAATGGAGGTAACACTTGAATTCACCATGGGTAAATTCAGTGTTAAGAATACACTTGTTTATTCGTGAGTAAGAGATTTATTCATCTTAGCTTTTGCTATTGGATTTCTGCTGCATTTAAAATTGAATTTCTTATAACTGAAGAAATAAGGTCTTTATGGAAATACTTGCTTAGTAATCTTGTCTACTTCTATTCAAGAATGTGTAAAATGACTTGAAGAAAATTGAAGGGGAAGTTTCTGTTCGAGCTGGATGTGCCGTTAGCTTCATCCATTGGTGTCTAGATAATATGAAGTTACAAAGGTGAGAGTTTTTTAGGCAAATTTTTGTTGGTGCCTTCTGATGAAGTAAAGGCTTAGAAAAGGCCTCTGCAAACTTGGCTCAACAGAATCACATTTATCATTTATATATTTATTTGAAGTGCTAAAGAAATATTTATGGTTGCAAAATGATGTCTAATGTGATAGTATTAAGAGGCGCATGACAGGGAACTAGGGATATATCACATCTCCTTGTTATAGGCTTATAGCATATAATGCACTGGATTTGAACAGACCAAGAATTTGGGATCAGCCATTTTAATTTTTTGGTTCGTCTTTGATACAGGGCCTGTGATGACAAAGTTCACTATTGCTCTGCGTGAGATAGGGACATACAAGGAAGTTCTTCGCTCCCAGGTAGATTTTTATGTTCCTTTGTTTTGGTTTCACTGATGTTTTTATAGTTCGTAGGTGTAAAATCTAAGAGAGCAGTACTCTATTTATTGTTAATTCTAGGTATAGTCAATTTCTCTCTATTGGATTAGTGACTACTGCTTAAACCCAACATAAATTGTTTAGCATTTAGCTGAGTTTTTATAATCTTTTAGTGACTGGTTTGCTCTTCATTGCTAATTGTATTTCAAAATGAAAAGGGAATAGTAAGATTGCATACATCAATGCCGATTTGTTTTTTAGGAGTATAACTGAATGGAATAGTTCTCCAAAATGATTGAACCAACATCCACTGGATTATTGCTATAAATATTTGTTGAAAGATATTTTTTTGGCTAAGAATTATTTATTCATTTATATTTTGGTCTGTAGACCCTAGATACAAGAGGCAGTTTCAATGGTAGGCTTTGTAACAGCCTCCAGAAACCTGTGCAATAAATGTGAGCTCTCAGCTCATTCCTATCAAACATATATGTAGGCTGCAACTACAAAACATAGACAGAGCACTTTACACTTTACAGCTGAGCATAGAGCCCTCCATTGTAGATCACCTGTATCACCATGTTGTCAATTTCCAGCACCAATTGAAGCCTGGAAGAGATTTCTGAGTTCTTCTACTGCAGCCCAAAACTCTTCATCTTGATCCTCCTTCGTCTACCCATTTCCAGAGATGACGAGTGAGAGTCCCTCTTGTGATTGCTTGGATTTTCAGTTAGCACCTCTTTGAAAGTCATTTTAGATTCACTGCTAGATGAATCCCTTGATGCCATTATCGCTTCTTTTCGTTCGATTTCTACCCAGACATACTTTATTCTCCTGCAAATTTTGCGCAATGGCATCATAACCTCCAAATAGGTGCTCAGATTAAATTTTGGCATCTTGTGGATGTTCAGGTTTAGTATATCGACAGTTGATTCAGGAGGTGGTACAGCGTTCTCCTCCATACTCCATCTTCATGGGTGTCCTTTGAAGTCAGATCTGGCAGGGAGCTATACTTGACCTCTTTTCACCTTTGCCTTGATATTGCTTGCCTTTTGTATGTGCATGGGCTTGGGCTTTTTGGTTGGGTGCACTGAATAGCCAGGCCCTTGCAGGACTATCGGACTATCCTTCTTGGCATCATGTTTTGAATTCCGATTCTAAAGTATTTCTCCATTCTGGTAAAAAAGGGAGCTGCAAGCACATCTGGTCACCTACAGCAGTTAGACGCTACACAGTGATTACCTACAGGTCAGAGCACAAGTAAAATAGATTATAAATGTGCTGATTTTACTCGCTGCTATAACATTTTAGAGGTGTTCTGGTTACATGTTTTGGACTGTAATGCTTGCTTGTGGTAGTATGATCAATAAAATGCTAGTTTGGTGCTAAATATTATGGGTGTTGTGAAATGCTTGACGAAATCTCCAAACCAAGAAGCCCTTAAAACATAACAGCAGTCCATACAAAACGTAACAGCAGTCAAGGAGACCGTACAGTGGCTTATATGCAACTGTTTGACAAAAGCTTTGAACCAGACAAACACTTAACATCTCAGTAAACGAGTGAGGGGATCTTACAGAAGGATGATGGGGCTGTTACAACATTGATGGGTGTATTTCTGAGGTCTGTCCACTTCCAGCGATCATTTACCATCTTTCCCAGGTCACTGAAGGAAGGTTGATACAGTCATAAGGGACCTGCCATACTTGACTGCCATTTTCAGGTGTGAGACTTCATTATAGATCTGATTTTTGGTGCCTTCATTTACTGCTGTTATAGGCGTTAAATAATCTACAGCCAGTGCTTGTGATTTTGGAGATAGCCTTTTTGGCATTCAGTGCAATAAATACATAATTTGGGAAGCGATTTGTATTGTCTAATTTTATGTGTATGAGATCTGAAACTTATCATCAGTAAACAATAAAAATTTCAAACACAAAAATTCAGCCAATCCTGGCAAGGACATTACATCCTGGAAACAGGACACAGGGGACATGTTATATATATATATATATATATCATAGTTACCAGAATCGCGAGTTAACTCGCGGTTTTTTTGAGTTTGACTCGGATTGTCAGGAAAACGATCCGTTCTGGCTCGGGCCGAGTTTAACTCAAGCTGAACGATTTCTAGGTCACAAATCTGCTGTTTTCATCGTTTTCTATCTCTCCTCTCCTCTATCCGCGCTGGCTTTTCAAGCTCTCTCCTTTATCCCGGCAATGGCTTTTTGAGCTCTCTCCTTTATCCCGGCAATGGCTTTTCGAGCTCTCTCCTCCTTGATGGCTTTTCGAGCTCTCTCCTCTATCCGTGCGACGGCTGTGGGTGGACTGGGAAGGGTGATAGTGCGAATTCTTATTGAGTGGGATTCACTGGGGTTCCAAGGGTTATACAGAACAGAAAACTTGTTTTCATTTTATGTTATAAATTATTTATTAAAACTTGTACTCACTCCCTCTGAAGCGGAGCTTCCCTGCTCCCTCTCTAACTAAGCACTATCCTCTCTCTCCATCTTGCACTCTCTGCATCGGGACATTCTGCATTTGAGTGACTGGTAGCCTTCTCTGTTGAAATATTGTAACTTCTAAGAATATTATATTCTATGTTGCATGGGTAACCGTACTGGGGGGTCGGGTACACGAACCCGTACCGGGTACTTCAATGGTACGTTCCCAGCCGTACCCAAATTCAAACTCGCGTACCGAGTACTTCACTTATGAAAACAGGGTACTTGCATGGATTTTGGTACGCTGTACCGCATTTTTGGGTATGCGGGAGGTACGGCCGTTGGGAAATTTACCTTAGCTCGCCGTTCGAGGGTGGTCGGTTGGCAATGTTTGAAGTTTAAAATTTTAAAAATTAAAAATTAAAACACCGAAACACATGTTATGTGGGCACTTACCCCTTACCTAAACCTGCGTGGCACTCCATTTCTTACTACTATTGCTCCGTGCTCACTACTCCAGCGGTGCCTATCTAGAGAGCTTGCTGACAGAGGACCTTAGTGATGCTGATGACATGGCTTGAGGAAGCCAAATCAGCTATCTTGTTCATTGTTCAATGTTTACTGTTTTGAACTTTCTTTTTCATGTCTGGAAATGCCATTCAGTCTTCCAGTCTTCCACTTGATATTTACTATGAGTCTATGTCATATGATTTATCAAATTTATTATTTTATGTTTCAAATTTTCAATGTGAATGTTCATATGAATCATTGAATTTAGAAATATCAAATATACATGTATGATGTGACTGTGACATGTTTTATTTTTATAAATTTTGATATATATATATATATATAGTAACCCCCGACGTACCCAAGTACCTTGTTTCAAAAAGTGGCGTCCCTGTCCCTGTACCCACGTTTCCTGGCAACTTAGATTATATTTGTACTTTATTATTCCGAAGATGTTTCATTCCTCCGTGAAGACCTTATTGTATATCCGGAGATGTTTATTCCTCCGTCGGAATGTGGTAATTTGGGTTATTAGACTTCCCTAGTGGGGTCGGCTTAGAGTCAATTGTAATGGGGTGTTTAACCCAGTGGTTAAGTTGGGGCCGACCTAGTTAGTGTAAAAGTCAAGTCGGAGTTGTGTATAAATAGAGGAGGTGTGTTCCTCATTTAACACACATTCACTCACTTGTGATTGGCGCATAGATGAGACAGAGATTTGCTATGGAGGAGAAGGAGCTCATGTTTGGGGATTACATCTTTGTATTTGCTGGTCATCTATATTGAAGAAGCTTTGCTGGGTTTTCTACCCCATGAGGGTTTCCCAGGATAAATCTGTGTCTCTTGTGTTTATGCTGTGCTTGTTCTTCTTTCAGTGATCCTGTATATGCTATTGTTGTGAAATGGAATGTAATATTGATATTTTTTGTCATAGCATATTAAATATTAACATGGTATCAGAGCTAGCCTGAAGGAAAGCAATGTATGGCACTTACGACACTTGTCTCACTTGCGACAATTTGAAAGTTAGGGTTTTATATAGCAAAAACTAGTCATCGTGGAACTTTTGCTATAAATCCATTTTGGCGAAGGTTCAGGATCTGAAACTTCTACAGGTCGTAGATAACATCCCCCTGTACCTTGTGTCCGAAGGACAACCTCAGATTCGTTGTACTTTGTGATTTATGATCCGTACAAGTTAGGGTTTCTGCCTCTTCCAGATCTCAGTCATAAATAGGTGACCTAGGAAAAAAGGTCATATCTCGGGCTAGGAATCTCCAAATGAAATTTCGTAAAAAGTGATAGGTAGGGCACGGACTGTAGTTTCACAGGTCCGCTTTTCAGAGGCCGAAGTTGAAACAGTGACACATGGCACTTCGTACAAGTTCGCTATACTGTTTCATCCCATAAACAGGTCACGTTGCGACCCTTGGCATAACTCTCTCTCAGAGAATCCATTAAAGCTCAGACCTCTGGGGTTGGAAAGATGGCAGGTTAGGCTACCACAGGTCGAAGTTTCAGACCCTGCAGATCCGCAATTTCAGAGTTGCACCAGAAACAATACGGCCTATCTGAAATGGCTAAACGGAGGAAATCTAAGATGACGAGGAAGAAGCTCTCACTTAGGGTTTTCAGTTTTCAGGTCTGGAAGGACCTGATACAACATTGGAAGCTTTGATAATGGATTTGGAATCCATTCATCATAGATATTGATCCTCAATCAAAATGTTGTGGGAGGAAGGAGATTGAAGATTAGGGTTTCCAAGTAAGAAGAAACCCTAGCAAAGTTGGGAGACTCATAGGGCAGCGATGAAAAAGGTTTAAATGGAACTGATATTTATCATCCTAGCACCATGAACCTATACAAGATGTTTTACAAGTAATCTACCTTGGATGGTCAGGGTTTTACCCCTATAGAGAAGACTACTCGTCAGGTATGACTTGAGAAGACACAGGTATGTTTTGAAATTTGATTCTTAATTAAGTTCATAATATGTTTGTCTTCATGTTATTGAGGTTAGTACAATTATGATTGTTTGATAATGAATGCATGTGAATGATAGAAGACATTCATTGATTAGGGTTATGACACTTATGATTGTACTAATACACTTGTGGTGTTGTATGAGGATGATGTTGTCTGCTAACAAGATACAGGTACATCAAGAAAGACAAATCAAGTTCTATGACCATAATGACATAAAGACAAAGACTCATCCATAGTCTTTGATCACATAGAAGCTCTACTTACGAGGTATGTATGACTTTGTCTACTATGCTTAACTTATGATATATGCAAGTTCTAGCACAAGGTCTCTAAATCATTGAAGAGAACAAAGAAGATATTGTTTGGGTATGTTAAGACATAACCGAGCATGATAATCCATGTATGTTTTCCTATATCAAGTTAGAATCCTACTTTGTGTTAGGATCTTAGGTAAGTATACCTATGTATGAAATGATCATGACCATACATACTTAAGATTATTTAGAATCATAATGTTTTGATAGTATTGAGACTATATTAATGAATGTATGATTATGTATGAGATCATGAGGATGACACTAGTGCACACTTGAGCATGCATAGTGATCCAGGATGGATAGAAGTTCAAAAACTTATAATCATGATGCTATCATAGAGATCAAGCGGGAGGCAACCACACAAACATAAAAGATAAATATTTGAGTTGTTATTTGAATCTCTAAATAGTCAATAATATTGCTCGTAATATTTGTATGCATATTTGTATATATCATGCATAGTGTAAGCATTCATATGGCATTGAACAGTATACTACTAATATGCATATGATGGGTAAGTTGGACAAACATTCCATTGTTGTTTATCTAGAATGAAACCTCTTTGCTGACATGCTGAGAGCTGTGCACACTCTTGATAGTATGTTCTGGTAGAGATGGAAGGCATCTAGATAGCCACTGTATGCATATAGGATATGGAAAAGTGTTGTGCCAAAGTATTGGTCAAGATAGTTGCATAACTATGTGAATCATATCTGTATGCATAATAGGTTATCATGTCAACATGATTTGATGATTATGAAGTATTACTAATCATATAATTAACTTTCATTTGTAGGAAAGATCATGAAGAATGATGAACATCGAACAAGTGATGGATGTTCAACAAGAAGACTTACAAATCAAACATACTATAGAAGGCTCGTGGCTAGAAGATTCTCTTAGCAAGAGGAAGAAGATCATGGCGAGATGTTTGCTCCAAGTGGCTAGATAATACCATTCTCTTAATGGTGTAATTGAAGAAGAAGTGCGAATTGAGAAAACTCCTAGGATTCAATTGAAGAAATCTCTGTACGAGTACCCAGGATCGATAGTCATTTGATGAGCTTAATGATCACCATGGGTGATGCGGATTTCAACCTTTACTACAAGGTTGAAGATGGTGTCTATATACATACGACATTCTTCTCTTAGATGGATGCAAGAAGGAACTCACCACAGAGTTCGAATGATCTTGAGGCTCATATCAGTAGACCCATCTGACGGGAGATGGCACGGATAGATATGCAGAAGATCACTCAATGCAGAGTGTGAACGATGTTCAGTCACAGAGGGAGATTTGATAGCTTCTTGACAAGCTTGGGCTTTACCAAAAGTAAAGCTGATCCTAACCTTTACCTTAAGGTTATGGATGATGAACCTATCATACTATTACTGTATGTGGATGATCTCTTTTTGACAGGTAATGAGAAACAGATCATGGAAAGCAAGAAGAAGCTAGCTACAGAATTTGAGATGAAAGATCTCGGATTGATGCATTACTTCCTAGGTCTGGAAGTATGGAAAAGCCCAGAAGGAATCTTTCTCAACTAGAGAAAGTATGCTGTGGAAATATTGAGAAGATTTGATATGTTGGAATGTAAAGCCATGACCACTCCCATGGATTCCAACTTGAAGCTGTTAGCTGATGACTCATCAGAGTTAGTGGATGTGACTCTGTACAGACAAATTATTGGGTCATTGATGTATCTGACGAATACTAGGCCAGATATATGCTTTGCTGTGAACACCTTGAGTCAGTATCTAGTGGAACCTAGGCATGTTCACCTGATAGCTGCAAAGCATGTGATGAGGTACCTAAAGGGTAAGATAGACTTTTGTCTATGTTATCTTGGAGATCATGACTTCAGATTGTATGGCTACACAGACGCTGATTGGGCAGGAAGTGTATCAGACAAGAAGAGCACATCGGGCGGATGTTATTGTCTGGGATCTGCCATGATCTTGTGTTTTAGCAGGAAGCAGTCTAGTGTGGCTCTCAACACAGCTGAAGTGGAATATATAGCTGCTTGCTCTGCTAATTGTGAAGTGCTATGGCTTTGGAAATTGTTATCAGGATTGTTTGACTTGGAGATGGACCCCATTGTGATCTTGTGTGACAACCAGAGTTGTATCAAGATGAATGAGAATCCAGTGTTCCATGATAAGTCAAAGCACATAGAGATCCGATATTTCTATATATGGGATATGGTGCAGAAAGGAGCTATAAAGCTCGAGTATGTGAGCACTGACGAACAAGTTGCTGATGTATTGACCAAACCTCTGTCTCGAGTAAAGTTTGAGTATTTCCAAGACAAGCTTGGTGTATTTCAGAAGGAGCCTCCTCGAAAGGGGGAGTGATATGGTCGATGATGATATTTGGATACTGGTATCGATGTGGATACCTGTATCGAGAATGAGATTGCATATATCGACGGTAAGGTCGATGATGAGGATATCGTATCGATGATGAGGATACTGTATTGATGATGTGGATACTGTATCAATGATGAGGATACATGTATTGATGATGTGGATACTTGTATCGATGATGAGGATACATGTATCGATGATGAGGTTACCTGTTCCGACATTGAGGTCGATGATGAGGTTACCTGTTCCAACGATGAGGTCGATGATGAGGTTACCTGTCCCGACGATGAGGTCGATGATATCAACGATAAGGTTGATAAGTGGTCCTAAGACTTGGTCTAAGTTGACGAGGGGATTGTATCATCCCCGGACTTCGGTCCCTGAATTGATCCGTAGACATGTGTCTTCGAGAAGTGGTCCCTAGTGGAAGAGAGGGGATTGTAGACTTCGGTCCCTGAATTGATCCGTAGACATATGTCCTTATACTTTGTCTAAGTGGACGTGAGAGGACTTCATCGTCCCTGAACAGTTGGTTCAAAATGTATGTGATAGGACTGCATCGTCCCTGAATGTTTAGTTCAAAATGTACGTGATAGGATTGCATCGTCCTTGAACGTTTAGTTCAAAATGTACGTGATAGGACTGCATCATCCCTGAATGTTTGGTTCAAAATGTACGTGATAGGACTGCATCGTCCCTGAACGTTTGGTTCAAAATGTACGTGATAGGACTGCATCGTCCTTGAACGTTTGGTTCAAAATGTACGTGACAGGACTGCATCGTCCCTGAACGGTTGGTTCAAAATGTACGTGATGGGATTGCATCATCCTTGAACAGTTGGTTCAAAATGTATGTGATGGGATTGCATCATCCCTGAACGGTTGGTTCAAAATGTACGTGATAGGATTGCATCATCCCTGAACGGTTGGTTCAAAATGTACGTGATAGGATTGCATCATCCTTGAACATTTGGTTCAAAATGTACATGATGGGATTGCATCATCCTTGAACCTTTGGTTCAAAATGTACGTGATAGGATTGCATCATCCCTGAACATTTGGTTCAAAATGTACGTGTTAGGATTTTATCATCCTTGGACTTATGTCCTAAAGTGAGAGGGATTGATCATCCCGTAATTGGATCATGTGTGTTGTAGGGTATGCTGCTGTGATGTTGTTGATCGGTAGATCTAGATGATGAGGTTGTTGATCGAGGATCCAGATGTTGATGTTGTTGATCGAGAGGATCCAGATGTTGATGCTGTTGATCGAGAGGATCCAGATGTTGATGCTGTTGATTGAGAGGATCCAGGTGTTGACGTTGTTGATCTAGAGGATCCAGATGTTGATGTTGTTGATCGAGAGGATCCAGATGTTGATGCCGTTGATCGAGAGGATCCAGATGATGATGTTGCTGTAGCTGTTCGAGTGCTGCAGAAGATGAAGATCCAGTATTGAAGATCTTGAAGATGTTCTAGTAACTGTTTGAGTTACTGATGATGTATGAAGAAAGCTTCCAATGATTTATAGATGTATCATGTATCATGTAGTTGATGACTCCTTGCTCCTGCAGATGTTATAATATCCTTCTCGTTAAGGGGGAGTGTTGAAATATTGTAACTTCTAAGAATATTATATTTGTACTTTATTATTCCAGAGATGTTTCATTCCTCCGTGAAGACCTTATTGTATATCCGGAGATGTTTATTCCTCTGTCGGAATGTGGTAACTTGGGTTATTAGACTTCCATAGTGGGGTCGGCCCAGAGTCAGTTGTAATGGGGTGTTTAACCCAGTGGTTAAGTTGGGGCCGACCTAGTTAGTGTAAAAGTCAAGTCGGAGTTGTGTATAAATAGAGGAGGTGTGTTTCTCATTTAACACACATTCACTCACTTGTGATTGGCGCATAGATGAGAGAGAGATCTGCTATGGAGGAGAAGGAGCTCATGTTTGGGGATTACATCTTTGTATTTGCTGGTCATCTATATTGAGGAAGCTTTGCTGGGTTTTCTACCCCATGAGGGTTTCCCAGGATAAATCTGTGTCTCGTGTTTATGCTGTGCTTGTTGTTCTTTCAGTGATCCTGTATATGCTATTGTTGTGAAATGGAATGTAATACTGATATTTTTTGTCTTAGCATATTAAATATTAACATTCTCTTCTGTTAATCTTTTGGGTATCCATCTATGTCATCTCTCTAGGTCATTGGATACCTAGATCTTGAACTCTGTTGCAAGTTCTCTTTTGCACCCATCCATGAGCTCCTCATCTTCAACCTTGTAGCAAAGGTTGATATCTCATCACTCTAGGTGATCATCCTATCCCATGGGTGCCTTTTGAGCCCGTACAAAGTCTTCTTTAATTTGTACACATGTGGTTCTCTGTAGAGAGTCCTGAGTCCTGGAGGTTGTTTGATATCTTCTTCTACTTCGATTACACCATCTATATAGTGTAATATCCACCAATTAGGAAGTGTGTTTGGCTATTGGAGCAATGTCTCGTCATAGTAGGCACCCACTGCTTTTTTGAAGAATTGAACTCGGGTGGGGGCTATAATAATGCCCTGCCTCAACAACCTAGCTTGCCTCTCATGGCAAAAGAAATTGTGGATTTTTGATAAGAGCACATCCGACTTACTTTCCTATGTTCTTTTATCCATGTTTTTTGTGTTATTTTGTTTATGTTTTGTACTTTGGGGTGGGTTCTGTTGCCGCCTAATACACACCTTGGGGGAATGCGGTAGGAAACCTTCAAGCCGCTCGGTGTCCTTGGGGGCAAGCAAGAGTCAAGTGCTGTCACTTGATTACTTGACTCCTCCGCTTAGCCTACTCCTAGCGAAGCCAAGGGGGGTGGTCCCTATGAAAATAAATCTATGGCTTTTACACTACAAAAGAAAAGAGCAAAAGTTCTAGGAGTTAAAAGATGGATGAAAAATACTAAAACATGAACATCCGTAGATAAATTAAATGAGCAACATGGTATAAAGATTGCATTCACGACATATTGGTAAATTGCTTTAAATAAAAGATTGTATAGTAAACCATTGCCAAAAATTGTGAAAATAGTTGCTATGTCGGGGACGCTGCTGATGTCTTGTTTGTCAGTTTTAATTTGTTAAAGTTGAGTGATTACGGGAGTGGGTTTATTTCTTTGTTTGGCCCAACTTTGACTCACTCCTTCGAACTGAGCGTAGTGACAACTATACCAAGGGTCCAATTGGGCGAGGCATAACCTGCTTAAAGTAGCCCACTGACTCTGTAGTTACTAGTTAGCTTCACTCGACCTCTCGAGTTCTAATGATTGAGTTTTATTGGATTGTCTTATTAAAACTAGTCATTGAAGTCCTTTCTGATTGGCTAACTGTTCAGATTGAGCTGCAGCGGTCAAGAGCACTCTTGGAACTTTAAGCTTTGGTAAATTTAATTAGTGTTGTGGATGAGTTGATTAACTAATCTAAAACCCAAGAATATCTTTTCCACACACCAATGATTGGTGCATTACTTTGGGAAAGCAAGGGTGCAAATTTTAGAATTTATTGTATGGAGTAAAATGACAAAGCAAGAAATAAAATGAAGCTAATCTATACCGCCCTTTGAGGACGAATTGTGTGCTCGTGTTTGTTTTTATTTATTGCTTATAAGAGATAACTAATCTAAACAAAAAAAATGATGAAAATGCAACAAACCACAAAAGGCACAGATCCCCCCCTGGGGGGATGGTGGCAGGCGCTTGAAAGCTTGCTTTCTCTTCTTTATTTTTTGTTTACAATTAACCCAAAGAATAAATGCTGCTTGTCCTTTATGATTTAGGCACCAAACAACTTACAAAATGCTAGAAAAAATGAAAGCAAGGTAGCACCGGTTGTCCGGATGGTTCCAAAGTTCCAAATTTTTCAGCATACCCTTCTACCTGCTCACTAATATCAGAAAAACATCGAGCTTATTTAGTTAAAAGATGGCCAAAAACACTTTAAAAGTGTCTTTGGTAATACTACAAAATCACCACAAAAATTTCCTAAGTAAACTAGTGAAGGAAAGGAAAAAATTAACTAAGTGAGGCAAGCTAGAAAGCTTGCCTACCTAGGATCTTTGCTTGCCTCTTTAATAGATGGCTAGCAAATGCATAGCACTAAATTTGCTTAATAAAAATTTAAACTTCCAACTTCTCCTATTTTTGCTTCTTTAGATCTACAATTTAAACTTTGCAAAAATGAAGAAAAGCAACCTAGATCTAGATGATCAAATTAAAGTCTTTATGATTTTTAGATTGCTAACATTTATATCTGTTTATAAAATGAATTTTTGATCAAGATCTAAATAAAATAGAAATTGTAACCAAGAAAGATGAGAAGGGGATCGAGAAGTTATGAACCCATGAGGGTTGAGCGCTAAAGATGGGCAATGGAGTCTCCTTCCTAATGCACCTGTGGGATTGAGTGCCTTGTTCAGATCTATTGAATGGAGTATAGAGCTAACATGCTCATTGCCTCCTCCAGCTTAAGCAACCTACAAAATCACAACACAACTAGCAAAGATGATTAAAAGCATATGTGTAAATGATTGAAAGAAAAAACTTAAGAAATAATGGATTCAAGCAAGATATCCTACTATCTCTAGCATTTTAATATCATTCACAAAAGCAAGCAACCTATAAAGAATTACTCACTATTCTTTAAGAAAGCTAACTTCCCTTCAAAAGACAAATGTATCCCAACAATTGCAAGCATGAAACAAAGATACATGTTACCTCATGTTATCAAAGCATAGCACATCCAACCAAGGACAACAATAGGGTAAGCCTCCAAAGCCTTCTTATTAACTCAACGTAGAAAAATATTACAATTAACAAGCAGAGGTTCGACCTTCTGATGCCAAAGAATGGAGAAGAGGTCTCCTTATATAGCAAAAAGCATGCAAACTATGGCGCATTCTCCAAGGGAGGGCGCATCCTGTGATGAGGGAGCTAACTTGGAGCTCAACGCTTTCGTCTAGATCTTGATTTAGAGCCAAATGAAGGAGATTGCGCCACCTTTGAATGAGGTAGGCGCCCCCAACCTCGTAGATATCACATCAAACCACAATCTGCCACTTGGAAAAGTCGCCCAAGTGAAGGAGGGCACAATTCCTGAAGAGGATGTTAACTGGATCTTGGTTGGCTTGACCGAAATCATCTCTTTCGGAGCTTAGATGACATGGACTTGACTGCTCAATCACTTTACTTCAACTCCAGATGAACTTCAGACATCTCCCATTGATTTAGGAATATGTCTTTTTCATTTATTTTGTCTTTTTTGGCCATTTATTGTGTCTTTTTGGCCATTTTCAAGTAAATATCAATTTTAGAGATAAATACTTACTTGAATCTTAGAAAAAGTGGGTTTATGGGTTAAATGGGTGATTTGGCTTAGAAAATGAGCATCCCATTTCCAATTTTTTTCCACAAACCACTTTTTTATTACAATTTTAATTTTCCGAATTAAACCATTAAAAAATGGCCTAATTTTACGGGAAAATTTAAATTTCTCAAAACTTAAAAAAAACACCTTAGGGGGCCTAGCACATGTTCATATGACTTTATTCTAGTGTCTAGCATGTTCATATACATTGACACATGAACTTTAATAACCTCCTAAGGCCTAACCCCCAACATGAGCATTCCAGCTTTGGAGGAGCAGGAGAAAAACTCGAAAATTATGCTCGACGAATATGCAAAGCATAATTAACAAGGGAAAAAACTCCTTGGAATACCTAGATTGGTTGCTAAGTCCTAGGAAGCCAAGTTATTTACATAACCACCATGCTAGCACACTTTATTACAAACCTCGTGGGGAATGAACATGTTAAGAAAAATTAAAAAAGGGGGCTCTGAAAAGGCATGATTTGAACTTTTGAACATTGAAATGCACAAGTACTTGTGCAAACTTTGTCGGCTCACTCGAAGTCCAACTGTGTGCAACTCAGGTTGTAACATCTGGCTCCAACTGCGGGACGTGTGTTCGATCGGTCTTTAGGCAAGGAGAGGATGCGAGAATCTCAGAATCTCTGGTTTCTTGTAAAAATATCTCAACTTTGCAAAAACAACCCTTCAGTAGCACAAGAATTTATAATAGCCAAATGAACTATAAGTTGCATTTATTTGAAAAAATATAGAAATGGAATTAACTAAAGGAGAAGACTACTATTCCTAAGTACACCAGAAAAAGCATAAAGTAAATGCTCACTTTAAGGAGCTTATTTTCCTGCTCTAAGCATGACATATCAAAATGTTAAGTAAAATGATAAATCCAATGCAACCACCTTAACATTTCATCAATAAAAAAAATTTCACGTTGTGTTTGGTTACTAGCCAAAACAATGATACCTTATAAACGAAATGCAAACCTGCGTGACAATTCTGGATTGGAGAGCTGGATGGGAGATCATAGGCTATGTCACAGGGTTCGACGAACTTCAACCATCATGTTCGAAGTTCGTCGAACCTCAAAAAAAATTCAAAATTGTTTAGGTTCGGCGAACCTCAACGCTGAACCTCATATCGAACCCCAAAGATGAACAAATTCGATCGTTAGGTTCGTCGTACCTCACAATGGCCAGAACCTGTAGATTTAAACACTGATTTAAACGCGGATTAGGTCATCGATTCACAGTTTTCATAGTGTTTTTTGGTTTTGTTTTCTTCTGTGATTCCACCCTCACTCTCCGAGTCTCCGAACCCGATCTATCTCCATTCTCCCAGACTGGTGACAACCGACAACCACAAGCACTCCGCGCAGTTGGAAGTTGGAACCCTTGCTCACAGTAACATATTGCTCGACCCCCAACCACCGCATAGTTAGAGCGTGATAGTTGCTAAGTGTAGTAGTTGGTTTTCCAATGTTTATAAAAAGGAATTTGTAGAATGTATATCGAGCTGAAATAAGGTTAAATGTGGACTTTTCGTGAAATACACATATCATAGAAAATTCTTAGCGGATTCCTCTCATTTTAAGAATGATACCCAATTTTGAAATTCATAAAGATTTAGGTGGAATCTTGAGAAGAGGGAGAAGAATAATGTAATTGCAAATTATTTGCTTAGTGTTTAGATTATTATTATGATTAAGTTATTTTGGTCATTATTCTTATTTGTATATGTTTATTTTTAACTGTTTTATGTGTGTATATATATATATATATTTAAATGTTTATAGCCGAACCTAATGGCAAACCTCATCAGAAAATTCGAACCCGAATTGAACTTAAAGGTCGCCGAACCCGAACTCGAACCAGAACCTTGTGACATAGATCATATGTGTGAATAATGTCATCGCACTGCTTCCCAAACTGGCAACTTTTGCCGTAGGCTTCTTCTATCCAAGATTGGATAGGATTGATGTACAAATCTGTGCAATGGGGTAGATCAACCACACCACCATACCGCTTCAGAGGGCTTATCGGATGGAGTTTTTTTGTAGTAACATAATCCCCAGCCTGCTCCAAATCATAAGAGAACTTCGAATGTGAAAATGAAGGCTATGATTGATGCTCAATTAATTGAATCTCGTCTGACTCTTCAATGCACTGCTCCTCCAGGTCTTCATTACTAGTACTCATGTTTGGCTCTGACTGATCATATGAAGCACGTGCATGCTCCTCTTCCAAATCAAGATTTCTCAGGGTCTTTGAATGAATACCCCCTTCTCTAGATACATCAAAAATATATCTTCTTTATGAAGACGTATAGCTTCTGGCTATACGTCTTCCTCATGGTCATAATAATCTTCTTTATGAGGCTTGGCTTCAAAAATATCACAAGGGAAAATAATAATCTTATTTTTTGGCCATTTATTGTGTCTTTTTGGTCATTTTCGAGTAAATATCAATTTTAGAGATAAATACTTACTCAAAACTTAGGAAAAGTGGGTTTAAACTTTATGGGTTAAATGGGTGCTCTGGCTTAGAAAATGAGAATCCCATTTCCAAATTTTGCCCACAAACCACTTTTTTATTACAATTTTAATTTTCCGAATTAAACCATTAAAAATGGCCTAATTTTACGGGAAAATTTAAATTTCTCAAAACTTAAAAAAAACACCCAGGGGATCTAGCACATGTTCATATGACTTTATTCTAGTGTCTAGCATATACATGGACACATGATCTTTAATAACCTCCTAAGGCCTAACCCCCAACATGAGCATTCCAGCTTTGGAGGAGCAAGAGAAAAACTCAAAAATTATACTCGGCTAATAGGCAAAGCATAATTAAGAATGGAAAAAACTCCTTGGAATACCCGGATTGGTTGCTAAGTCCTAGGAAGCCAAGTTCTTTACATAACCACCGTGCTAGCACACTTTATTACAAACCCCGTGGGGCATGAACATGTGAATAAAAATTAAAAAAGGGGGCCCTTAAAAGGCCTGATTTGAACTTCTGAACACTGAAATGCACAAGTACTTGTGCAAACTTTGGCGGCTCACTTGAAGTCCAACTGTGTGCAACTCAGGTGGTAACAGGTTCCATGCTACTCATGGAAAAACAATAAAAATGAACCAATTTTTGGTGCCAGAAACACTCCTGTAAAAGAAACTGCTGGGAAGCATCCAAAAAGCATTTCCCATTTTTTTTTTAATTGAAAAACCACTTCTTGTATCGTACAAAAGGCACAAGTACAGAAATCAAGGACAGCCTACCTGATTGCAGTCGACGCTGGAATGAGATGAGAGTAAGCCCTTACAGCGACATTCTTAGCATAGTTAATTAACACAAATACTTTAGCAATAGTTTGGGCATTTCCTGAAAGTTTCCATAGAGAAAATAGCTGGGAAACATTTTCAGGGAGTTTCTCTGTGGTTTTGTACTAGTTTGCATAGTAGCAAGTGGGTGAGGCTCGAGTTTCTGTGCCATATGTTTGGCAGGTATATGTACACATGATTATTTAGGTGGACATTCTTTGTAGATTTGTGTCAGACCCTCAAGTTTCCTGTTATTGTTTGCTTTTACAAAAGTGGCTACATTTATTTTTTGAACCATGATTCATATATTTCATACAAGAAGTGTGTACCTTTTCTTAGAGACTTATCTTAAGATTAGCACCCGCAGGAAGTTGTTCATATAAAATTTGCTTGACTACTGCTTTCATGATCCTACACAAGCTGAAATATTAAATTTTAATATATAATTATGCTTAGGGGGGAATATTTTATTGTGATATCAAGGGTTCCATGTTTTCATTCACCATGCTGATTTTGTTGGAACTTTGGAAGAATTGATCTGAAACATTCATGGTGCGTTTCTTGTAAATGTGCATACTATTAGTGGAAGTCTTGGTTCACATGATCAACAATCTAATTGGCTGTATAAAATTCTCGTTTTCTTTCTCCTCTTCAGGTGGAGCATATGCTAAATGACAGGTTGATGCAGTTTGTGAATGTCGATCTACAAGATGTAAAGGTACTTTGATCTGATATTTTCTCTGCAGATTGGCAAATAAGTGAAACACTCTTCCTTTGTTGAAAGAAAAGAGAAGTAGAATGCCAAGAATAGTCATAGAAAGTGTTGGATGGATCCCCTATATTTCCATGCTTTCTGTAATTCTCCGAAGTAGTTGAAAACAATCAAAATTTTCCTATATTGGAAAGCAAAAAAATTCCTTCACCAGTTTTTAACAGAAGTGTAACATGCTAACTTTTGATACATAAGCTTAAGATAAGATGTCTTACAAAACAGAACGCAGAACAAAAAATTCCATTACTTCATGTGTAAAATGAATTGCAGGTTACTGGAGGGTTATTAGAAAATTGTCTTTGAATATTTTTCTGTACCGTGCGTAGAAAATAGGCAGCAGTTAGATGCTACATATCCTTTTTCACAGTTTGTTTAAGTTCTCAATCCATCTTTGCTTCTCCCACATCTGTAGTGTGCATTTGTTGCAACTAGCCTGAATACTGTTCTTCAGTTAATTCAATTGTCCTTTGACTGGCAGTGTATGTATCTGGATTCTGAACAATATGTTAGGTGCAACATTCTAGGGAGTATTAGGATACCATAGATGAAGTACAAGTCTTGGCCAAAAAGCTGTATGTTAACATTCGTTTTAGATCTAATAATGTTTTGGGCTAGAGGTTTAAAACTCACATATGAAATGATGTTATGTAGATAGATAAAAAATGGGTTATTCACAGTAAGATTGTTGCAAAACACCCAGTTATGATTATTTTCTGAGAACTAATGTTCAATCTAGGCTCTCTGGAACTTATTTATACATGAAAGGCACTGCAACTGTTATGTAGAAATATAGCTAGAATGGTACATCATCTTAATTAGCTATGCATAGCTATCTCTGTTTTTTGATCAAACATGATTGGAGACTATACTGACATACTTGGGCAACATGATACAGGAGGCCCGGAAGCGCTTTGACAAAGCTACTCTTCATTATGATCAGGTTTGCTAATGCTTTATTCTGTTATTCCTTATTAGTGGCCATTTAAAGTGAATGTTATGTTGGAGTTAACTAGGTGAACTTTATTCTTGGATATTTGATACAAATATTTGAAATATGCATAGTTTTGTGGGCACGGCATCCACAAGTGGCAGATATGCAACGCTCTATATGCTCTTCCAAATTTGGGCTCTAGTACAAGGGTGCGAGAGGCAGTGTGTGTTACAGAGTTATACAAAATATTTGTAAATTGATTGATTTTACAAGTCTGCAGTTTTTGGACATCTATTCAGTTAACATGGACAAGCCTTTTACCAAGAATTGTATGGATGACAGAAATATATATCTATTATTTATGACAGTATGTGCAAACTGCAATCCTTGCACTGGATCTTCTTTATTTCTCCATATTGCTGTTGTGAAAGGTCGTTCTTTCTAGTTCCATTGACCTATTTTGGTCATCACGGACATCAATATAATTTCATTTCATGAAGATGTCTTGTAAGTTGGTGACCATCCTTGGTTGATAACCATGTATTTGTTGACTAGATAAATGACTCAAAAGCTGCTAACTCAGAAGTATGGAGTCATGGACTGAAAAGTGTTTGAAAGTTTGAAACATGAAGAAATAAACTGTTAGTCACTCCAAACTCACAGAAAATGAGTATGAAATGGTTACACTATTTGATTTATAATTATGGTGAAGGAGTTCTTCAAGGGGCCGGCATCTAAAAAAAATGTTTTGTAGAGACCGGTTGATATTTCTTGCCTGATTTAGGAAACTGCTTGCCAACTGTTAGTACATGTGTCTTTTGACTCTGCAACTATTTGTGCATTGCCCTCCTCGAGCACCTGAGTACCCCTGAAACTCAGGGTTGACCTTTGCGACCTGTTTTAGCCACAACTCACTTCCTGCCAGAGCTGTCACTATACTTATCACCTGCAACAGAACTGACCTGTACTCCCTACCAGTGTTATCAGAATTGGACTGGTTTTGGCAAAACCGGCTGGTCTGACTGGTTTACAAGTCCAAGCAGTCTGAACCAGAGCACTAAACCGGAAATGGTCGGTTCCATATGGAACTGGCCGTTTTGGAGCAGGAACTGGCCAGTTTCATGGAACTGGTGTTTTGAGCAGGAATTGGCCAGTTCCGTATAGGCTGTACAAGGGCGTTTTTCTTTTTCATTTTTTTTACTTTCTCTTAAAAAAAATCAAAAAGTTAGGTAAGTGGGGTGGGGGGGGGGGGGAACTAACCCTAGGCCCCTATTAGCTATATAAAGAGGCTAGAGCTCTCTATTTGTTTCACACTATTCACTCGAGTTATTTGCATTTTCTCAGCTAAGTTTCTTGGGATGTTTTAGAGAGCTAATTGCAGGGCTGATTTGGAGAGGATGATTAGATTGTAGAGTCTAGACTCTAGAGTTTTGACTATAGTTATATGCTTATATTTTGATTGTAGAGGCCATTTATAGCCTTTTTATTGATGTACTTTGGTTTAGAATCTTCAGATATGGATTGCACTAGGTGCTATTGTGGTCGTATGCACTCTTACTTGCTATATACATGAGAAACTTTGCATATTTGTATAATGGTTTGAATTCTTATGGATGCACAATGGCACATGAATATATATATTTTTTTTCAAATTTTGAATATTTTATGTATAATTTGGTCGACTGGTTTTGTGGTCCATTTTTTTTCCCGGTTTTTATGCGGTTCCGGTTCATGGGGTCAATTGATTCGATGACCGGTCCTATTTTGATAACTATGCTCCTTACCCACTTTCACATTTGTACTCATGTGCTACAGGAGCTTTAGCAGAATCCCAGGTGTTAACCTCACCTTTAATTTTATTCAAAACAAACTTCACAATTACCACAGTTTAAATACCTACCAGGCATGGGCATGGCTACTCAAACACCATTTTTCCCTCAATTAACTCAAAATCCAAATCACACTAACATTTCCACTAAATTCACTCTATCAATCTAACCTACGACAACAAAAATACAAATACAAATACATTGTTGTCCTCACGTCAAGCTTGAGTATTGAGATTCAACTATCACATTGGCAATCCATCTTCCCTACATAAAAACAGATACTACAATTGTTATTTGTGAAGACTTGTTAAATTAATGTGGTAACGTAATGTGCATTGTTAGCACACAAACTAGCATCTTGAGATTAAAGCCCTAAAATCAATGATAGGTTATGGAGAACTAAGGGGGAGGCCAATCTCACCACACCTAACACTTTTTTCTCTTTAGGCTAGCTCTTCTCTAGCACAAGGGAGGAGTCTCTAAGATAGGATTACTAGAGTTCAACAATGTAGCACAAGGTGAAAATAAGGGTAACTCTAGCAAAACAAAGTGTTTTTTTAAATGTAAAAGATAGGAGTGATGAGGGGTTTGAGACTAGTGTTTTATCTAGTGAACAAATGGGGTCAACCAATGTTGATGTTCTCCATGGTTCCAACATCGGGAAAACATTCTGTAGATCATTCTCTTGGATGGGTTTGCGACCCGATGCTGCAACCTAGAGGAACATCAACATGACCAAGGTATGGCATGTTGAACAAAGGATGATTCAATGGAAAAGTGTGATTTGGGTTTTGTTGATATGGTTCCCAAGATGAGTTGGACACTTTTCCATGGCACTTCATCATGAGTTTGCATCACATGCTTCAATTCCCCCCATTGGGGCAACTTTCCCTTAGGAGGGCGACTTCTATTATTGTGAACTCTGTATATCATGTTACATCCATGTAAAAGTGTAATGTAAAGTCCCTAGGGGTAAATTAAGCCCCCTAGGTTGCAATGTGACTTTAATGTTATATCTTATCATTGTATTTGGGCCTTGAGGTCATTCTCCCCCCTCAATGTATTAGTGGCTAGCTTGATCCATGTGCTATCGAGAGATTATATCTCCAGCATTGATCAAGTACTTTAGATCTTTTAATCTCAACCATTGATTCAAAAAGTGGCTCATAAGGCTTTCCAGGTCCGGTACCTTGGGGCCCATCTCCACACCATATGAACTAAGAGAAGCACTGCCCCTGCCTGGGCCATTCACCTCTAGCTTGATTTCCTTTAGTTAGCTTCGTGATCAAAAGGTACTAGACCTGGAAATCCTTGTGAGCCCCAGTATTGCCACGACTTTAGTCTTTGCTGTGAGCGAGCTTCCATAGCCCCGACGGAGTTGCCACTGTAGTTCCTTTTTTACGGGCAAATAAGCCTTACATCATACAAAGGATGAGTGCTTACCAAATGGAACCAATGGAACAACATATGAACGGACTAGGAAAGTGATGATGAAACCAGAATAGGGAGGACTGATCTATCTCTTACATGAGGGTTAATCCAAAGAAAAGCATGTACAAGGAACTCGACACTAAAGCCATTTCACTATTCAGAGTGCAAGTCCTACTAGAACAATCCGTTGTCCGCCGAATGCACACCAAGTCAGCATAAATCTTTCGAAAGCTGTTTCCTCACTAAAAGTGGGAGAGGTGTGGCCTTGGGGGCAAGCACAGAGCTAGGTACTGTCACTTGAATCCCAGCTCCTCCGTTTAGGCTAACTCCTAACGAAGCCAAGGGGGGTTGTCCCTAAAAAAGAGTTTGTCTATGGCTCTTATGTTTTAAGTGTTTTTATGGTGTATGGATGCAGATGGGTGTTGTTTAGGAGTTTTTAAGATGATCAAAGATTTACAATAGCTTGAACTTAGATAAGCAAAGATACAAAATGCAAGATAACTGAATACACAACCACTTGATAAAATAGAATTAAGGCAACCACAAGATGATACAATATAAATGCTTCAGATAACAAGTAAATCTTAAGAAGACCAGTGCCTTATGGAGTCATGTAATTGAATGCTTGGGTTGCTTGATACAAGTGCTCAATGTTTGTGAAATGTTTTGCAATTGTTCTTTGTATATTTTATTGTAAATTTTAATGATAATCTTGTTTTAGGTGAGGGGTATTTCCAATCGGAACACGATGTCTTGGAAATCTAACCGGAAGAAATACTCTAGGTGGCCCCGTTCAAGGACATGACAGACTGGCCTGGATCACAGCGAGGTGTTCAATAACTAACCAGCCACTGTGTCCGAGGTTGGGTTGCCCGGCGCCCCCACTAGGAGCTCCCCACTTTTGAGTACTTTACGATGAACAATGCCGATTCGTTGGTTGTGGGGTAAAGATTTTATTATGGTTCAAATTGGATTAATGTGAAGATTTAAGTAGCCCAACACCGTTTCTGTGTAACCCAACCTTTCTCAAGGAGGGGCAGAGCATACGTGGTGTGGAAAATGATTAATTCCAATTTTATTATGGGGAAGATGAGTTGCGAATTTTAGTTTATAGCACACAAATAACTAAAATGCTCTTCGATAGAGAGTGCTCTTGACTGTCTTATGATCAGTTCAAGAGACTTATCTAATCTATATGAAATGCAATGCAACTAGAAAAAATGCTCTCCGACAGAGAGTGCTCTTGACTTGTCTTGCGACAAGTTCAAGAGACTTATCTACACTATATGAAGTGCAAATAACTTGAAATGAAACCTAATAACGATTATTGAATGAGATCTAATCTAAATACTTAAAGCAAATCTAAGCTAAGAAAACAAGAAAATACACAAGACACTCTTCCCCAAATGGGGGAAGAAACACAAACTATGGGAGGCTTTATCCCACTTAGCCTTATTTCATTAATCAATTACAAAATGAGGGAATGTAACCCTTGAAGTGAAATGCAACTAAGAAATGAAACTAAATCCTTTTTAGGGCTTGTACAAGGAGATTGTTTTTGGTTCTTTGTTGGTTTGTTTGAAGTCTTCTTTGATTGATTTGTTGCTCTTCCTTTGGGTTTGTTGCTCTTCTCTTGATCTTGCTTTGTTCTTGGTTCTTCCTTTAAGTTTGCTTGGTTCTTCTTGATCTTAAGCTTTGGATCTTGCTTGTGCTTGTTTCTTGAGATCCTACACACATGAATGACTTCAACAAAACTTGTAAAGGATTAGAAATCAAAACAAACATACAAATCTAACTTGAAAGACTTGAAATCTTTTTTGAACTTTTATAAAATTTATCAAACTGGAATATAAAAGATCTAACTTAAGCACTAACTAGGATCTGTTATCACATCTATGTTAGATGGAGCTACCATACTGCAGACTGTGTGGCCGAGGACCACACAATACGTTTTTTTCCAGATCAGAGATCGGGTGCCTTCAGAGGAGGCACACAGTTTTGTTCAGATTGCCCTGAGCAGACATATCAGAGGGGACAGATGGTTGTACAGTGGTCCAGACATGTTACTTAGCATCTACCGCAGGGTCACCCTTCCTTGCCAGGCTTTGATATGAGCCCATTGAGACAGTTTCCTAGTCTTGCTTTGATTGAGACTATCACAGAGTATTGCTGGTTTACTATTTGTGCCTGGATTCAGCAGAGATCCAGTTCAGAGACAGCCTCAGCAGCAAGTATATGGTGCGGCAGGTATTGCATTTGATGTTTATTGCTCCTGATTGTTGATTAGACTTGTTTATACATGATAGTACACTAACTTTGCATATGATGATTGATTTGGTGATCTAGCTATTGTTATGATATGTGATTGGGCCCTTGGTGATGTCAGTCCACCCCTTTCTAGTGGGCTCCTGTATATGCACACCGGGTCACACCCCTACTCTTGGTATAGACTTGGTCACTTAGTCCCCCTAGGCAGCTGACTTTGGATCCACCTTCACCTTCTCCATCCATCCGACTCATCTATGATAGTCTTTCTCGACTTGGATTCCGATTTGTGACCTTGAGGATCCCCTTCCCCACTGATCTCTGAGTATGCCATGATTCCTTGTCTATTGTACCTCGGCTCTTTAGTGTGTGAGATGCACTCTCAAACCTGGGATTTGCTCCTGTCGGTTGCCCCCGATGTTGCAATGCAGTTAGGATTGTGTAGCCTCACCGGGTGCTCCCCATCGGTCATCGAAGCTTGTATGCTTACCTCCATTACTTTGCAGTATGAGCACCTTGATTATATCTATTGAGATATGTATGTAGCCCAAAAAAGCCTTGATGTAAAATGAAGAAATGTAAAGCAAGCCAAAAGGGCTTTTGTAAATGTAAAATCTAGCCAAAAAGGGCTAAGTATGAAATTCATTGTAAAATCCATGCAATGTGTTTGTAAACACACATGGACACAGGTCAGCCATACATGTCGGCATTTGTAGTGGTTATTTTCTCACCTAGTCCTGCGGGGCAAGGCGGTGAGAGGGAGCAAGGGACAAGCTCAAGATTGCCCCCTAGAGTCTCAAGTTACGGTTTGCCGGACACCCAGTTTGGCGGCTCTAGAAAAGAACCTCACGGAGTCTTAGGGCACGGATGTGAGTTGTGAGGTACTTGTTAGATGACCAGTGGCGGTTTCCCTGCACTATACCCATTTGTGAGGCACCCCCCTTCTCCGTGTTTTTGTCATGGTATGCTTATCTCAGTGGACCCTGCTTTCCCGAGTTATCCAAAAGGTCACATGATCTTTGTCCTTGCCATCCCTCATCCTTCACCTTGTATTCCACATCACCCAAAGTCATCTAAGTGGTCAAGTCTATAGGTTGTGCATAACAGTTGAGTCTTTTGGATGTGGTGGGCCCACCTCACCTGGGGCCTTGTATTTTTCCGAGATTTAATGCATTTTTGATCACCATATTATCGTCATATTGTTTAGTAATGTACTAACTTGTATAAGGAAGCCTTTCACTTCATGATTGCATACAGGTATTCAGCTAGCACCATTGTTGACCAGATTTGACTTGGTCAAACTAGGTTGACCAGGCCAAAAATGGGCCCGAAAAAATGTTGTGACCGGAATTTCGATTTTGGTCAATTATTATCTACAGGGGACCCATATGAGCCTCCAAGTGACAGAATGTAAAAGGATTGAGGCGTTTGTGAGAGTTTTAATTATTATTGGTCATTAATGACCTGTTTTAATTAAAAATCATGGATTTTGGGAAAATAATGCCTAAGTGATGGATCGTGGTCGGTCGAGTGACCATTCCTACTATTTTTGAGGTCCACGATCACATTGCAGCAGACGGTTTGACGATCCGGGCACTCTAAGTGGGTCAAAAGCCCAATTTACTCCTTCAGCAATATAAACCAGCAATAAAATACATGGAAAATAAAAAATTGGCAATGACAACTATAGCAATGGGCAAAAATCAATGGTTTCCCCATTTGCCTTGGTGCATTGGGAAACATGAATTTGCCCAAATTAGGGTTTCTGTAAGGTATTTGGCAATTTTGATTGGGGCATCAAGTGCGCCCTAGTTCACTTGATCTTTTCCCTTTCAGAGCGCACTTTTTTGACGTAGTGCCTTGGGAAGTGTGAAACCCTACCTTGGTATATGTGAGGTTGCATTCGAATCTGTGAAATGTGTTAATTTGGAAAAGTGATTGATGATATTGGTGAATAACTATTGAATTAAGTCCTCGATTAGATCTAGTTGTCTTCTTCATACATTGTTTGACTCCATATAAGGCATTGATCTAGTTATAAGGTTGTAGAAAGGTATTTACATATTTTGGTGTTTGCAGGTATCTTTAAGGGCTCTCCCTTGGGTTTAAGAGGTACCCAAAGAAGTTGAGAGACTAGGATGTTGTGACATTTGGGCCTAGATTTCTCCTACATGCTTACCACTCACTAGCATTTAGTCTACAATTGCACTGCTGATTTAAGACAGCTAGTTTGAAGGGTAACACTATCCACATAACAACCAACGCATCAACCTTCACTGCTATTTCATCAATATATGTGCAATATAGATCCATGAACTAAGGAGATGATCAAAACAAAGAGTAAGGCATCCAAAAATAAATGATCAAGTCCACGAGGAAGGGGATGACCCCTTCTAAAATCCATGAATAAATTTCCACATGTGCCAAGAGGGGGAAACAAGTGGAGTGTTCCATGCATAAGGATAGTTAAGAACTTAAGAGTGCCAAGGTGTCATCCATAGGCCTAGGAACAAGAACGCTTCAATAGAAATGTATGCTATATCATCCAACAAGTGCAAAGGGGTAGAATGACCCATGTAAAATGAGTGTATCCTCCAAAAATATATGCCAATCAAGTGGAGCATTCCTCTAGAAACATGTTACCTTAGAAGCAAAAGCACTCTAAGGGAAACCATGTATAGACCATCCACAAGTGCAAACCTTCCCTGACAAGCTAGAGTGCTCCAATAGAATGAGAGTATATGACATGAAACATATGCTAGAAGGAGAGCGCTCCATGAGAAATCAACCATCAATCCAACATAAGATCAAAAGACATCATAAGAGCTAGAGGGGGCGCTAGGCTAGAAGGCTTGCTTAGGTGGTTGCATGTAGATATGTGAGACTGCATAAAAATATGTTAAGGGTCTCATATGAGAAGGGAGAAATTTGAGTTATTAAGTTAATGAACAATTAGAACATTAAACCCTAAGTTGGACTTACAGAAAAGATAATCCTAACCTTCTAACTTGTTTTTAACCACTAACACATTTAAATTATTGTAGACCATGTGCAAGAGGGACTCGTTGAAAATAGCAGCATCAGAAGGCATTCTCCAATGAGAGGTCTTAAGTGACCACTCTGAGGCTAGCCAGAGAGATTTGGAGACTAAACAGTCTTGTGAGTCATGGCAAGAGTCAAGGCAAATGAACAAGCCTTGTGAGCTAGGACAAAAGTTAGGATGACAAAGATGCTGACAGAAATGAGTCTTGTGAAGTCACGACAACAGTCAAGGCACATGTACAAGCCTTCTGAGCCAGGACAAAAGTTAGGACAGAAACCTTGTGAGCCATGTGCAACAGTCAAGGTTAGCCTTGAGAGCTTAGTGCATAAGTCAAGGCAAATCTAAGCAATAGACACGATGAATGTACAAGTCCTGTGAGCTAGATTGATGTGTAATGATCTCCTGAAGATCAAGTCAAACAATCTTTCTTATTATGCAAATGATGAATTTGAGAAGAGCTAGTACAATGGCACTTGTGAATGCTGGAAGAGAGAAGAAGATTCAAACTAAAGCAAAGATAAATTACTAATGTAAAATTGAGTTATTAATGCAAAGAGAATTATTAAGTCAAGCTGTTAAAGTTGAGTTATGTAAAGTCAAGTCATCTTGCTAAAAGTCAAGTTAAATAAAGACAATATATCTTGTTAAGTTGAGTTGTCATTAAAGCAAAGTCAAGTTACTAAGATAAGTTCAAAGGCAAGTGTGAGTTGTCATAGTTAGCATTAAAAGCTAAGTCGAGTTTCTAAGATAAGTTCCTAATTCGAGTTGCAAGTGAATGTTCCTAATTCGAGTTGCAAGTGGAAGTTCCTAATTCGAGTTGCAAGTAAAGCCATTTGAGTTGCAAGTGTGAAGTCTTCTATTCTAAGTGTGAAGGACTTTTCTCAGTTGCTGTTTTGCTCTCTCTATTGCTGCTGGTGTATTTGCTGCTGCAAATAATTTTGGTGATCGGATCTTAGTTCAAGGCACTTCCTCAGAAAGTATGCTAGCATTTTGCTAGACTTGACTAGCATCTTCTCTCTTGAATGTAAGCCTATGTGGCTGAGTTTATATTGTACTTCTAGCTCTATCATCTTTGCAAATAAGAAAGATGGTTTGCTGGGGTTTTCTCCCACTTTGGGTTTCCCCAGGGTAATTTCTCGTGTCTTTGTGTGACTCTCTATTTTGTGCACTATCTACTACCGCACTACAGTTTTCAGTTTCCACATTATTGCTGATAAAAGTTCTCAGATCTGCACATTTATATAAAAGAAAATTTAAAGTTTATTAATCTCGAAAATTTACACTCCTAAGACTCTAGATTCTAACTTGACATTACATAAATGTCCATGGTGAGCAATGAGCATATATATGAGATGTTATACATTACATTGACTTTTAGGGCTTAGGTGCTTAATTATATGTCGAGTTGCACATAATAAATGTCCTTGGCTTGGAGGATTTTCGAGTGAAAAAACTTCAAAAGATTTACGATCATAAAGATGTAAATCTTCTTTAGTAAAAATAACACTCAAGTGACATTCCAATGTGTAACCTGTTGCATATACTTAGACTATGACTAACCTCATGAGATTTAACCAAGCATATACTTAGACTTGTTGAATTTTTTAACTACTTTCATAAATAGGTAAATATGTGTGTATTTTAAAAATTTCTTTAACACAATTACACATGAAAGTATCAACCATACTAATTTCTTATGAACAATATGACATTAGATTAAATAAAGTAGAATGTAAACACATCACAGCACAATAAACATGCACAGTAGACACCATGATTTTTTACCTTGGAAAAACCCTCTCTCCTCCCGAGGGAAAAACCCAACAACCTTTCTTATGATAGATTCATTAATAGAAGAACAAGTATACATCAAATGACCATGATCATCAAACCCTTCTCAGATGAGGGTAAACAAACAGAGAACCAAGTACTTATCTTTTCATATGAAGCTAAAGAAGCAAGCATTGCTTCAAATGCTACTCTTTCTCCATCATGTGAGACCATGTAGCAAATCATCCTAGCTCATGTAGCTCATCACCCTTGCTGATATAAATTCTTTGTATCCTGATATAGATCTGTCATGCCTGCTGATGTAAGCCCTAGGCTTACCAAACTTCATCCCTAAAGCCTTCTAGTGATTGATCTGATTGATATGCTAAATTGCAGACCTTCAATTTATGACATCACTTGTTAGTGACCAAGAGAAGATTGAAGATGAGATGCGTGAAGAGATAGGTAAAGACCTGCCCTGTTGATATAGGCCCTTGTAGTCCCGTCAAATTATGACTGCTGCTAACAGTTGACTGGTCCAAACCCTTACAGCCTATCGTTTGACTGATCCAATCCCAAACAGGGTTGACGTAGATTGATCCAAGCCCAGACATGGCTGTCGTTGACTATTCCAAGCACTGACAGGGTTGCGGTTGACTGTTCTGAGATCTAACAGGGCTACGATTGACGGATACAAGCCCTAACAGGGTTGTTGCTGATTGATACAAGCCCTAACAGGGCTACGACTGCTTGATCCAAGTCCTAATAGGGTTGCTGCCAACTGATACAAGCCTTAACAGGGATACAACTGCCTAATCCAAGCCCTAACAGGGCTGCGACTGAGTGAGAGAGGCCCTTCTAGGGCTGCGGTTGACTGAGAGAGGCCCAACAAAACCCTTAAACACCTGCGGCTAACTTCCAATAGCTGAATCAGACCTTCACTTTGAAGGACAAAGATGAAGATGATAAAATGATGACTGTGTTTGATCTCTTGAGAGTGCTCCTTATTTATATTTCATCATTGAGTAATCCAAGGGGTAACTTCCATAAGTTAAGGAGTCAACAAATAATATAAAATGCTTTAGTTAGGGCCCTTTTAATTCCATTGTGGGATTTTAACACTTTATTAAGGCTATATAACCACCTCTTCTTAAGCAAGTCATCTTTGGGCAAAGTTTTAGCCCTTCTCTTGGTCTTCATGGTCCACATGTGTCATAGAACCCTTAGGATCTTTCAAGAGCGTTTGGCTTGAGTCCTCATGACTCAACCATTAAGTACTTTACTCTGGGTCCTCTTTCACGTTTTCAATGGTTAACTTGTCTTCCTGAATCTTCATAGGAAAGGTCTTCTTACATTGATGTCAACTCCTACAGGAGGAGAACAAGTATCATCAATGTCCTGGTCCTTGACCAGGTCTTCAATCCTAGGTTGATGCCAATCTTTTGGAGAATGGCTCTCGATACTACCCAGAAATCAACAAGACTAACCTCTTCCAACTGGGTGGTAATACCCTTTCAATGGCCTATCTGTAAGGTGCCAACTAGGGCACATAACCAATAAACTCAAGAAGACATAAGAGATAGGCGTGAAAGCGCATTAATTCTATTAACAAATGGTCAATATATACATTGAGATGTCCCTTGGATTCGTCTTCCAAGGTGACTCTTGGACTCATGGGTGACTCTTGGTCTCCCTTGCACATTAATATTCCTCACACCGAGGATTAGACTCCAACAAATCCCCCCTTAATCCGAAAGGGTGTATATGAGTCCAAGAAAAAGAAGAGAGCTGAATAAGTGGAAGTGGACAACTACCACCAGCTGAACATTTCCATCTCGAACATCCTTTACTAAGAAGGTTAGCTAGAAGCTTGCACATGCTTCTGCTAAATACAATGGCTCTTTGAAGGGATGGTTTTTAGGCTGACCATCTACCAAAATAGGCTAGCAGAAGGCTGAAATCTTCTACTATGTGTGTGGTTCAATGTGGACCACAAACTCATGAACTTGGCGACAACACTCGCTTAGAGGTTCTCTGGAATGGTTGGGATGTGCTGACACCAAACAAACTGGAGAGCTGAAAACAGGAAGTGAACATGTCCATCTTGACAACCTTTTTCCAAGTTAGCTAGAAGCTTGCACATGCTTCTGCTAATATAAAGTGCTCTCGATACCGGTGGTTTTAGGATGACCACCAACTCTGGAGCTGAGTTGAACATAGCTCTTCACAGGCTCGCTTGCACTCGCTCACTTGTTACTCATGGTCTTCATTCCCCCTTGTTAGGAACAATGTGAGGATAGGAGAGTCTCATGGTGTCACAACTAGACACAAAACACATGAGTACTTTATGTCATATATATCTCTTCTGTCTTCAAAATACATGCATATCAGAATCAGGTGGCATCTCTGAATCTAGTGGCTGTCCAAACTCATTGTGGATCAGGTTCACTTGACATGACTTACTTGAGGAAGGTTGTAACTGTTTGTTGTCAGAAGGACAAGGTTTCGAAACTTGAAGCCTAACATCATGTTCCCCCCTATCAGGTATAGAGTAAGAAGCAGTACAATAATCTGTTGCAAGTTTCATTCTTGCAGATCTCTCCAGCTTCACACACCGATCTGAAGAATGGTTGCGCTTCCCACAATGTCGACAAGGATGAAGATCAAAACATTGATCTTTCACATGGCCAACTCTGTCACAATGTTGGCATCTGGAACTCTGAATAGATAGTACATCTGACATGATTTCACTATTTTTTGGCAGTTGATAGGAATCATCTTCAAACAAGGGGTTATTCTGAACAAGCACTAGTTCAGAATGTTGATTCCTGTGATGTGCATCTTCCTCAATGGCTTTCAAATTATGCAATTGATGAATGACAGTTTGTAGTGTGTCTTTGCTGATTGTGATTGAATCATCTGCAGCTGAATGTACTAGAGTGTTCAACAACTCTAATGTTTCTTTTGTAAATTAGACATAGTGACTACAATTTGAGGCCTCTTTGTGCAGGTAGGACCAAATACAAGGACTCAATCAGACAGAGGACTTCTTGCAAATCCGCCATTTACAAGCAATGTTTCAACATATTCAAACAAATGCACCCACATACAATGTACATTCAACTTGACTTGAGTTTGGTACTGTACACAAAACACAAATGCAAGTACCAAAACAAATACTAGAACTCAAACAAAAACACAGTCTGCAAGTTACATTCATGAATGTTGAACTGAGAATCTGCTATACCTGAATAATGTAGAAATTCTTCTTTTGGAGCAGCTGTAGCAACTGCAAAATTGTTTGGATCCTTCAAGTAGGTACACCAAACTGATCTTGAATCTTTTCTGCAAGCAATCCTTGTGCAAAAGGTCGCATCTTTAATACTGCAATCACACCACTTGGAGGAGGTCATGTTCTTCAAGATGGAGGTCGCAATTCTTGTACTTGAGGCCGCAACAGTCTACAATCTTCACATATGCAACAAGCTTCCTGTTGCCGCCTGGTTCCACACCTGGGAAAACGTGGTAGAAGTCTTCAAGCCGTTGGTGTGGCCTTGGGGTCAAGCCAGAGTGAAGTGCTGTCACCTGAAACTCGACTCCTCCGTCTAGGCTTATTCCTAGCGAAGCCAAGGGGGGTGGACCCTAAAAAGTGAAAATAAACTAATGTGTTTAATCTATGAAAGACAAAACAACTAATCTAGGAGTTAGAATATTTTTGTGAACCGAGATCAATGCACTATATATATAAAGCAAATATCATTCATCACTTAACATCATCATCATAAACATCCATCATCATTGAAATATAAATAAGTAGACCAGTGCTGATAAATGGAGTCAGAAATAAAGTGCTTGAAACTGAAATGACAATGTTGTGCAATTGTTCTTGGTTAATTTTATTATTAATGTGGTAATGATCTTTTTATTAAGGCTGGGGGATTCCTGATATACCAAAAGGTACAGGGAATATGTCTAGAATTCAACTATGTGGTTTCTCACTCAGATATGTTGGCTGGATCGGAGTCTCAAGGAGATGTTCAACACTATACCAAACGAGGGTATAGTCTAACGGTTTCCAGGAGGTTGCTACCCAGGGGTTCTCGTGTCCTTTGAGAAATTTGCCCACCACAGAAGAATAATCGATTGTGCCGGATTTTCACAAATAGGTGGTTTATTTGGGGTGTGTTAGAACCTATTACTAGTCACTTATCCCTTTTTGATGTGTGCCAACATGTTCAGTCTATGCTGCAGTGGCCATAGAGCATACGGGGAAAAGCCCGGGAAATTTTAAGTATTTTTAGAACACAAATTTTACTTTTTTAGAGCCCTAAGAGTCTCTTTTCAGGCCAGTACTCGGGCAAGCCCTTATCCCGAAACCTTACTTCCGGAAAGCAAGGGGGTGTTTTGGATTGTAAAAAAAGGAAAATTGTAAAAAAAATGAAAAAAGCTAGGTCCTGAGTGAACTCGTGGCCCACCAATGGAACGGACCAACGAGGTTAATTTTAAGTCCTAGTTAATTTTAATTAATTGCCGAAAAGAAAACTAAACTAAAAAATAGGTCACGCCATGAAAATGAGTCGATACAGTTTCCCCCCTAGGGGAATGGGGTGTGGGCGTTGGTTAGCCCACTTGCTCTCGTTTAATTTTTTGTTACAATGCAATAGAAGTGCCCCAGTCCTTTCTTTTGACTCGGTGGCTTACAAAAATGGAAAGAAAGAGTGTCCGGTTTGAAAAATTTAAGTTCTAGGTGCTCCGGATGGCCTGAATCTTCAAATTTTGGCTAGCATCTCCCTTTACCTATTCATCAAATGCTGCAAACCAGCAAGAAAACTTTAGTAAAAGATGCCCAAAAACACTTTAAGAGTGTATTTGGGACACCTGCTAAAAACCCCAAAAAAATCTAAGTAAAAAAATCCAAGTTAGAATGCGGAAAAGTAACTAAGTGAGACAAGCTGTGAGGCTTGTCTCCTTAGGATCTTTGCAGACTTAAGGAGCTGCAAATTTTAGCTCTTAAAATCAGCCAAGTGAAACTTTTAAAATCAATAGAACATACTACTTGTTCAAGTTGTTTGAAATATGCAAAATATTTTAAACTCTAACAAGAAATATGCTTATATTAGATCTAGATTTAATTTTAACTTTGAGAAATACTTAAGATCTAATACATAAATCAGATCTACTTATGACATTGAAACGAAAATGAGATCTGAGATTTGCAAACCAAAGTAACCAAAAGGATTTGTAGAATTTTTAATTGCTGAGAAGGAGGAAGGAAGCAGAATGGCCCTCGGAATCAGAGACTTTGAAGGCTTGGAAGTCGGACACCGAGGGTAAAATCCACCAAAGCATGCACAGGTGAGGAAAATGAGAGCAAACAAGCTATCTTCTTCTTCAACCTGTCAACCTGTAGCTAACAAAAACACTTACAAAGCACCCATCAAACTAGAAATGCACAAAGTTAGAAATCAAAATAACATGAACATAAACAAATGAAACATATATATTTCAGATCTCTAACAATATGAGAAACTAGATTCGCCTAAACCTCTTGCGTGTCCCATGGGGATGATGTCAAATCGTGTCCGATTCGACTTTCGGTCGTGTTCGAAATCGAGACATGACCGAAAGTTGAATCGGACACGATTTGACATCGTGTCCCCGACTGTCGGACACGAGTCCCGAAAACAGGACACGCAAACAGCGAAAAAGTGCGGCCGGGTTTGCTTTAAAACCAAATTTTGAGTTTCTTTTTGTCATTTGCAAGGAAGGCATTGGTTGAGAGTGACTTGTATGTGCAGGTGAAGGAGATTTGAAGGCTATCCAAGCGATTCCAAGTGCATTGGGGTGGATTTGTGGAGAGGATTGTAAGCTCAACCATCAAACAAGAAAGGGAATGGCTAATCAGCTAGGGCAAGAGCTAAGGGGCAAATGAAAGGGAGAAATGCACCATCTAGTGCTCAACCATCAAATAAGAAAGGGAATGTCTCAATCCGCTAGGGCAGGAGCTAAGGGGCAAAGGAAAGGGATGTGTGAGGAGGAAAGATGGGCTTGGGCAAAGCTTGGTGGGGGAGGCAATGTGTCTTGGAGATGCAATTTTTGCAAGAATGAGTTCAAGAGCACATATTTCCGGGTTAAGGGGCATTTGTTGGCCCTTCCTTCTTATGGGATTTCTTCATGCAAAGCGGTGAGTGTTAACCAAAGGAGGGATATGGAAAGAGAGGATCATGTTGGCTTAGGGAAGGTGGCAGCAGCAAGCAAGAAAAAAGAGGAATTAGCAACTCTTCCACCTTTCTGAGTACTAGCCCAACCGTTTCCGGTTGGTAGAGCATACGGGTGTAGGACATAAACCAAGGTAAATTAATTAAAGGGGTGTATGAGTGGAAAATTTTATTATTAAAGAACCTTGTTCAACTCTCTGACAGAGAGCGCTCTTGACTTGATCTTATGACCACAGTTCAAGAGACTTGCTAAGCTTAAAATGCTTAATGCAAGGATAATGCAAAACTAAAATGCTCCCCGATAGAGGGTGCGCTTGACTTGGATTTGGCCAAGTTCAAGAGACTTTGGTTTATTTTAAAGAGGCAGATATTAGTTGTGCTGTGAAAGCAATAAAACAGCTTTAAATGATTAAAACCACGTGATACTTGAAGGGTGTGAAATAATGCTTAACAATACTATTTTGCCAAAAATTGAAACTAAACTCAAACTAGTGTTCTACCACACAAGATTTAATCTAATAGGTGGGATTGATCTCCGAACAAGATCAACCACTAGAAACCACCAATCCTGGAAACCTTCCAGCTAGTTGGATGTCCACAAGAAGTTGATGGGGGAGCGAGAAGCTACCATAAAACTATGTGGCCTTTGGGATACAATCCCAAAGTTAGCTATTCTCTGGTCAAGGATTGGAAGAGAAACAAGATAATTAAACGAAAAATAAAACTAAACTACCCAAGAGTCTCTTTCAGGTCAAGACCCCACTCGAGAGAGCATGGGGGTAAGTAAATATGGAAAGATGAGCAAAATAACTTTTTGAAATAAAACTAAACTAAGAGCATAAATCCACAAATCTAAGCTAACCAAGTACAACACTCTTCCCTAAATGGGGAAGAAGACCAAAAAGTGGAGGCCTCCTCCACTTGAAACTTTTATTAAACGGTTACAAATGCCTTGGGTTTAAAACCTTGCAAGGTCTTTTGAGAATGAAGTAACTAGGAAAAACAAAGCTAGCTCTTATAAGCTTATTACAAAGGATAACAGGATTTGTATATTCAATCACTCCTTATGACGTTCATGTGGTTTTTGCTTTGATTTCTTTGCTTCAAGATCTATCAAATATATCTCTCTCAAATGACCTACACAAGCTCAAAACATCTCAACAAGGCACCCATTAACCATTAGTTCAAAAATCAAAGATGAATCTTGAAACTATTTTGAACTTGAAATCCTAGAAAGAATTTGAAACTAAAACTTATGATATTTTTACTTCGAAAAATGTGCAAAAGTGCAAACGAACCAGCAAACAATGAAAGCCTAAAAGATGCTAGAAGTGAGATCTAAAGTATATAAAAAAAATGAAATATTTTTGGTATATGAGATCTACTTTTTTGAAAGATGTAAAAGATGACAAACAACTACAAGCTAAAAGCAACTTATTACTTCCCTATATGCTCAATAAACTACTTAAAATGCAAGGATTAGATTTCTAGTATGAGATTTAAAATGCAAGCTAAGAGGATGAAGAGTGACACAAAGCTAACAATGCTAGTGCTAACAAGACTACCAAACAAATACAAGATCTACTACTAACAAGTTTTTTGTTGATTTTGTTATGTTTTTAGGGCACTTTGGAGGTGGGCGAGAAGAGGGAGAAAGGGAAAACCTAAGGGCAAAAAGATGGAGAGGTGAAGGAGCTAGTGAAAGGAGAAGCTAGGGTGGATGTAAGGGATACTAGTGTAAAGATGGGGGGACAAAAACAAGAGGCAAAGAGAGATCAAAGTAGGGTAAGACGAATGCAAAGAGGGAGGGCAAGAGGTGGACGAGAGGAGCCTAAAGAGAGCAAAACGAAAGCACAAGGAGAGAAAGGCGAATGGAGAAGGAGGAGGACAAAGAAGTAGAACGAGGGCAAAAGAAGTAGGGAAAAAGCAAGGGAAAAAGACACTTTTCTAGGGTAAGGCGAGAGGAAGGTGGGATAGCAAGTTCAAGGGCAAAGACTCAAGGAGAAAAAGAGAAGGCTTGAAGAGGGAGCCTTTTAGGACCAAGGTAACCAGTTTGAACTTTTGAAACAATGGATGGATTCTTTATGAAACCTCTCAAGCCAAATCCTTGAAGCACGAATCAATCTTTTGAAGAACCCTGAAATGCACAAAAGTTAGCAAAATAATGGCAAAGGGGAAGAAGAAGCAACCAAGCTCAAGGTCCCACTTTGCACTTAGGAGATCTGCAAAACCAAGCCACTTCAACAACGATTTGATCAAGTCTAGTATGATTAGCCAAAAAAGGGCAAGAAGAGCATGAGTATAACCGATTACTTTTTGCTACTTCTAGATCTCATTAACCAAGCATAAATGAATAAGTTGAAACCAAATATTCATTCCATGGACATAAAAATGACTTCTAAGCTAGAATGATCAAACAATTATATAGGAAATAGCATTAATAAAACAACATCACCTCATTGAAGCTTTAACAATATCTCATGGACCAATGTGCACATCAATAGACCTCCAAAGTCGAATTTATTTCCAATAGCAAGAAGCTTAAAACACGATTACAAATTGGCAGAGTAAGTTTGCCCAAAAGATCCATGAGATAATAACCCAAATGGGCCTCTCTTTATAGTAAAACACACTAGAATCCTAAGCCTAAACCCTAGGTCGAATTTGGCAATGGCAAGTAGTTCGAAATCCAATCAAATCAAGGCTTGGAGAGGTGAACAATAGTCAAAGTCGAGTTGTTGGTTGGTGAAATGGCATGAGGTGGCAAGGACTCGACTATGGGAAGTATCATCAACGAATAGGCATGCTACAACAAGAAAGGGCGTGAACTATGGTGAGGAATATGGGGAGTGCGAGCTAGCATGGTGGAGAGACAAGTGGTATGAGGTAGGTTAAATTGGAAGAGGTGGCAAAGCTCGACTCTAGTGGTAGGTATGAGTGATCACCATCCAATAAGCGAGTTACAACAAGGCTAAGCGTGAGCTTGAGGTAGGAATGACGTGAGGAGTGGTAGGTGTGAGTTAGTTTAATGGAGACATGTGGTAATAGGTAGGTGCTAACTCGAATTAGCAAAGGGAGCCAAGCCATGAATGATTGGTGAGTCATGAGGGCACCCTTCTCTAACATAAATGCTAACCACCAACCCAATCATCACATGCCAACACACCAAATCGAATTATGCATGAGGAAGGGCGAATTGGCTCAAGAAGATCTTTTGTTGGTGACTGGATGGTTGACTGGGAAGACTTGGAGTTGATTGGAATCTTCCTAAATGCTCATTGCCATGCCATTTAGCCTTTTATTTTAATCAAATTGATTAATTTTGGAGAGATTTGGATTATCTCCAAAATATTCAATTTTATTATTTTAATTAATAATTTCTCTGTAAATGACTTTTCAGAGAAAATATTAATTACGAGGCTGAATTGACATCCGAAAGTTGGGTTTAGCTGCTCCATAGGTCATGTGTGATTTTTGGCTTATCAAACGAGCCATCAATCACTGAATTCGGACCCCGGACGACTGACATATTACAGACTCAAATTTCTCTATTTAAACTATAGAGAAATTTAATTAAAAAATTAAATAATTAAAAAATATTAAAAACCCCAATTCCGACGCGTCCGGTAAAATTTTTTCGAAATTTTTTCTGGGGGTCCTAGAGACTTAGGACATGACCAAAACCTATTCTAATAGTGTTTAGTAGGTTTATATATTATAGTTGGACCCTAATAACCCCCCGTGGCCAAATTTCCAAAATCGGGCATTCCAGCTTTGGAGGAAGCAGGAGAAAAACCAAGAGATTATATTTCGCTTGAAGCAAAGTATAATCTGACGGTGAAAAAACTCCCTGGAATACCGTAGTTGTTTAATCCAGTCATGGGGAACCGAGCCACTCAGACGCTACTAGCACACTTTGATACAAACCCCCATGGGGCCATGGTCATGTCGACTCAAAAACAAAACTGGCTAGCCAAAACTGGCTAGACCCAAATATATGAAACCTAGATACTCTGGGAGTGAACACTGATGTGTTCCAACATTGGCGGCTCAATAAGGTTTCAACTATTGTACAAATCAGTTGATAACAGAGGGATCACTTTATGGTGGACTTCAGTAACATATTTTCTCTGGAGGTTTGGGTGCAATATTGAGTACTTACATGCTATTCTGAACAAAAGGATCAGGGATCATAGATATTTGCAGAAATACTTTCAACACCAATTCTTTTGATTGTTCCTTGAGTGGAGTTCAAGTTGGCCTCCGCCTGAAAGGGCAGTGTAATTGTTCATTACTAGCGGAATAGCTTAAGGTCAAGGAAAAATTGTTCCAGTATGATACTAGATTTCATCAAGAATTAGGAAACACTTGGAATCCTACTCCAAAAATCAAACTTCACCAACTATGGGTATACTTTTTTGTTAAATTAAAATAGGAACAGGTAGAAATTGGACTAAGTGATTATGGTTCTGAGTCCTGACATATTAGTTGAGATGAGTAAAATGACAAATTTGTTTTTTCATTGACACCTCTAATCCTGTGCCTTTGCTACAGGCGCGTGAAAAGTTTATGTCATTGAGAAAAAGTACAAGGATGGACATTGTTTCAGAAACAGAAGAGGTAAGTATGACATATTGTGATCACGAGATTAAGTAGGAATGATCACAAAAGGTTATGCATTACTGATGTGTTCTCTAGTTTATAGATTGTGCTCAACTTTGAATGCAGGATTTACGCAGTGCAAGGGCAGCATTTGAACAAGCTCGCTTCAATCTAGTATGTATGACTTCACTCGCCTGTCATGTTGATTCCCACATAACTTGTACCATTGTTTAGAATCTTAGATACAGTCTTATTTGCCACAAAATGTAATGTTGCTGCATCTAGTTAAATTGTTCACCTTTGAGTTCATAAAAGTAAACTGTATTTGAAAAGTGCAGGTGACTACTCTTTCAAACATTGAGGCCAAGAAAAAATTTGAATTCTTGGAAGCTGTGAGTGGAACAATGGATGCCCATCTACGCTATTTTAAGCAGGTAACTCTGAAAAAGTGATAATGCAGTTGCCAGGATGATTTATATTCAAAACATGACACTGTACTTGCCTGAATATTGACTGCTTCTGTTGAATGTGTCCACTGATTGCAATATTTGTCTCTGGCATATTTGTAGGGGTACGAGTTACTGCATCAAATGGAACCATACATTCACCAGGTCGATATATTGGACACATAGTTTCATAAAGTTGTATGAAACTCAAATTATAATAAGATATATCCTTGCTCAAAATGAATCTGCTACATCAAGTGCTTCCAACTGCTTTATTTCTACTTCATTATCCTCGAAGTATAGTTTGCGCTGATGATTGGAGCATACAAAATTCAACATTTTCTAATCCACCCATTTTGATTCCGTAGAAGACCTTATCTGATGAAATCAGTGAGTTTTATAAAGCTTTCCTTCTGAAAAAGTGCGCCAATACTAATTGAATCATACCAAATTAATTCCCTGAAATGCCAATGCTGCATTGAAGGGAACGCCATTACAGCATCAGATGGCACTGTCAGAGCAATTGTGATATGGATTCACTTTCTCCCGAGTCCTAATTAAGATACTGCTGAGACAAGAGTGGCCAACTTTTCACGACTAGTTATAGCTTGTCAATAGGAGCAGGATTATGACAGATATCGCCAGGATGAAAGGCTCTGTTCTATAACTTTTTGTAGGGCTACTTGTAATTGTTCAGTATCATGGTTCTATGCCCAGAACAGTATCCTTTGATTTGGCGCATCATGTATCCCTGTTAATCATTTGAAGGAAATGGGCACAAAATACAAATTTCCATATATGAATTGTAGCTAGTTGCAGACTTGCAGTTTATTATTTAGATTAGAATTTGATCATATGTAAGCTATGATTTGACTGTGATCACTGCTGCATATCGGCTGCTTATCTCCTTTCATCATTTCTGGTAGAGATTTTTTTTGTCAAGGATACTTTTGAATCAAAAAGTTGATAGCAGTGCTGAGGCATAATGTGTAACTCTTCTTCCATGTCTATGGTCCTCAGGTTTTGACATATGCACAGCAGTCCAGGGAAAGGACGAATTATGAGCAAGCTGCTCTTGCAGAAAGGATGCAGGAGTTTAGAAGGCAGATAGAACAAGAAAGTCAGCGCTCATTTAATGATGTGGAGGCTTCCACTTCTGGGGATGGTATTCAGGCTGTTGGCAGGAGTTCTCATAAAATGATTGAAGCAGTTATGCAATCTACTGCAAAAGGGAAGGTACATGTTCTATTACAGCTTTGTTGATCTTATTTTAGGATTGGCATATCACCTTCTTTGCATAGAACAAAGAATACTGGTTACGTATTGCAGTTGTTACTACAAAACTTTTTATCGTAGATATTAGATCAGAGGAGTGGTATTCTGATTAAAAATTTGAAGGTCATTATAGCTGTGTGTGTGTGTCTTAGAGTCTTTGTAAATACTTTAGATTTCGCAATGCTTAATGATTCAGGTGCAAACAATAAAACAAGGATACTTGTTGAAACGATCTTCAAATTTGAGGGGTGATTGGAAGAGGAGGTTTTTTGTACTTGATAGTCGTGGAATGCTGTATTATTACCGCAAACAATGGGGCAAGCCAGTGGTAGGTCATCATTGTTGTTGTCAAGAGGGAGTATATGCTCATGAAAGTTTCCCAATCTGCTTTAATAATTTCAAAAATCTTTTCTCTAGCATAGCTAGCATTCATAATGCAAGTTCTTTGTGTTAATTATTTGTCAGGGAGCTGCAAACCAACTGGCAATTCAGAAAGCTTCCCATTCATCTGAGCATGTCACTGGTTTGTTTGGACGGTTACTTTCTTCTCACCATGCGACACCCCAGGATGAGAAGTCTGTGACACATCATACCGTGAATCTTCTTACATCTACCATAAAGGTGGATGCAGAGCAAACAGATTTACGTTTTTGTTTCAGGATAATTTCTCCATTAAAGATCTATACTCTACAGGTACATGCCAGGATTTAATCTCTCACAGGTGTCTATGCATGGAATCTTCTCAAACTAAATCTTCCTACACTAAGTTTGATTATTGAATTTATAATTGGACAAGATTGAACATGTTTACCGTGTTGTTTGTTTTAGTAAGAAAATTCATGGAGTCTCATTATAAGCATCTTTTCCTCATATCACCTTGTATGTATTCTTCCTGTTGGTCAGAATGGAGTCTTGGTTCATCTGATAATGTTATGGATATTCTTTGCATTCTTTTTCTCAGGCAGAGAATGCTGTAGATCGAATGGACTGGATTGACAAAATTACTGCAGTGATTGCATCACTTTTGAATTCTCACATGCCTGAACAAGTAAGAAGAATTTTGTTTCTTTGTGCTGTATTTCAAATTTATCAGTAATCTTTCATGACAAGCAGTTTTGTCACATGGTTATGAAAAGTTCCAGCTGTATTGAATACATTCTCACTGTATGCTTTAATTGGCCAAAAGCCAAAAATTAAATTTCTATTCAATTGATTAACAAGATTAAGAAAAATGTACTAGGTGGGTTATTGGCTATGGAGCTTTTCTCTGAATTTCTAATGAATTGATTTCCAACTTTTGGAATTGTTTAGGTGGGTTATAGCCAGAGGGTTCCTCAAACTCTGATGGGTACTGGACACCAAGGCACACAGTGTGAAACAAACTCATTGAGTGGGTTTTCTGATTTTGAACATTTAACGCCCGAAGAGTATACATCAGCAAGGGGTTATGCTTTCTCCTGTTATGATAATTCTGTCAGAGCTATGCAGGGCGTTTTGGCAGCTGAACAACAGGAGAGGCCCATTGAGATACTGCGAAAAGTTGCTGGTAATGATGTATGTGCAGACTGTGGTTGTCATGATCCAGATTGGGCCTCATTAAATCTGGGTATTTTGCTGTGCATTGAATGTTCTGGCGTTCATAGAAATCTTGGTGTTCATATTTCAAAGGTAATGTTACTAAATGAATGGTTCATTTCCAATCATAGACGAGTATCTGTATCTCAAAATAAGAAACAGATTGTACTTTTTATTCTAACCTCTTATTCAATCGGGCAGCATGCTGTTAGAACATTGAACTTCTAGGAACTAAAATTTAAGATATATGTCATGAATACAGATTAGTAATATATCGTTGATATATATTAGTTATTTATATATGTGTTTTTGTATATGGACTGTACTACGTATTTTTTATTTTTTTTGTTAATATAGAAGCATTTAAAATAAGAAGTTGACATAGCAAAAGGCACACCTATTTAGAAAAAGGTATTTCAATATATTTAAAGTTTAAAGATACTACCCATTGTTACACGGACAACAGAGTATTAAGAAATATTACATTCTTGACATCTATAATTGGTCGGTATGCCCCTGTATTCTCCTGTTCTTTCTTTGGTACTTATCATGTGTTCATTTATGTGACGAGTGGTCTTAGAGCCAGGTTACTGTCACCCTCTATTTGGTCTTGTTACCGCTCAAACATGCACTGAGTGATGAAGTCCCTAAACAGAAGTGCAACCTTGAGGGTGTTACCTCTTAAGTTCTCACTCAATGTGGAAGTCCCAACCTTACATATGAGAACTTAACGGTGACTAAAGTAAACTCCCGTGGCACCTCGATAGTCTTATCTCTCACTTCAGGTTAGCTCTCCTATCTAGCTTGAGGAGGAATCCCTATGGCAATCTAAGTCCAAGGTATATGCAAGGAGAGAAAGGGGTAAATGGACTTCGCTTAAATCTGGTTTTATCTTCAAATTTGTAGTAAGAAATTCCAGATTTACATAAGTTTTATTTCAGCCTTTAAGCAATGATTAAACAGAAATATTTCAAGGCTAAGACAAATCTGAAAGATTGATTCAAATACTGGAAATTACAGATTTGTTATACAGCAAATTAGATCCACTAAATGATAGAAAATGAATGTCTAGGGATCTAAATTACAATCTTAAATTAATATATTCTTTGCTGGAAATCTAGAATTTGTCAGAGCAGAAAATAAAAGGGTTATTTTGATTATTTTTATGGTGGTTGAAAGGGACAAACCAGTGCCTAATTTCCAGATTGGGTGAATGGGGTCATAATGGCTTTCAAGAGGGCTTTTAAATCAAATTTCAAAATGTAAATAACAACAATTGGCATATCAATTACATCACAAAATGGCTGGATATATTCTTAAGGTTTTGCAAAGGAAAGATCCCAAAAGAGGTCTATTTTCAAGCTAAGATCTAATAAGGTTGTTTGCATTAAGAAAATCACAAAGCAAGAAGACTATTTGTTCAACATGCAATAATTATTTCTAATTTAAACAACAAGAGAGATAGGGAGTGGAAAGATCACAGCTAGATCACTTCAAATGGTGAAGCTTCACCTTCAATTAGATCCCAACTATCATCTACAAGCAATATCATCAATTCTGGCAGTAAACTATCCACAAAGTTGCCTCATGCTAGAAAGAGCACCTTTATTCATCACCATCCAATAGCAAAAAGAAGAGCAATAAGTATTCTCCAAAGCTATTAACACTTTCAGCAAAATATTACAAGTGGAGGAGCTTCCATTATATTGGATTTGAACTCAACAAACTCTACATTAAAGTAATAATATTTCCTTAGATTTATTCTCGAGAAACATAAAACTACTAATATTCTCTAATCTTGTAGAAAGCATGAGTCAAACAAGTAATATAAAGGGTGGACTAATGCCACGAGTACAATATCTAATGTATAGATCTTCAAGGCAAGAGTGTGCCTCCTAAAGATAGGATCTAGCCTATGTCAAGAACAACTAAATAATGAATATAGAACTCCCATGAAGAAGCGCTCCTCTAGAAGAAGTTAGATGTGTCCACAATCCAACCAAAAGTGCCACACATGTGAGAGGGTCAACATGGAATGAGGGTCGTCCACTTGATTTCCCCTAGAGCAAGTCACATCACTCATAGAAGTGTCCAAAATTGTGCCTGTTATCACGCAACTTGTAGTTGCCCCTTTATGATGATCCTATGCAGGACACTAGAGGAGCTAGGAAACTGAAGAGGTGTTCTTAGAGGATCCTGATCCCTGGAATGGATCGGTTGTCACGCCAATCAGAATTCTCTTCACTTTATGCCACCTAGAACAATGTGAAAGGGGGAGACCCTGATCTAACCTAGAAGGAAAGACCTAAAGCTAAGATACTAGATCAAACTATGGCTATAGAGTATGTAAGGTATCTAGCTGATGAAACCCTAGACCAATAGAGATAGCCACTGATATTGAAAGCTTATGGATTATGAGACTTTAAGAAATGAAAAGGCAATCCAAATAAATTATTTTAGTAGCTAAAGAATAAGGCACAAGATCTAGGATGATGGTGTGTTACATGGTGTACCAGTACCAGTGCACCTTTAGATGTGCCCCCAGGGAGAGAGGGCCATTTGTTTTAGACCAGGAGAGATGTTATCCAACATTTTATGAGTGGAGGTTATGGCTAGACCTTTTGGTCTTTCTCTTAGGAGTACTATGGCTTAGTGCCATTGTTGATTGCCTCATTAAAGGGCTTGTAGTTCTGAGGTTTGTGGGCCTAGACAAAGGAACAATATCATCCTTTGCAGAATTGGTAGAAACATTCTGTAGCTACTGGGATCCAAAGTGACGTGACAAGTGGATGCCTCATGTCGAACATGCAAGGAACTTGTTCAGTAAAGAAATCCAAAACGAAAATCAGGTTGAAGAAGCTGTTGTTCAAGATCCAATTGATAATATCTCAAGCACAGTGTCTAGAAACGAAGTTCCTCATGAAGCTGATTATGATTGTGATACTACATATGAAGACCAAGAAGTCCTAGCTGAAGAAGTCGAAAAACAAAAGGAAAGGGTGAGTTCTCCTTGCCACCACACAACAACTTCTTATGACATCTCAGATCTCTTGGAGCATAATGACAGAATTGATGAAGACAATGATTATTGGAAATTTATGGGTCCACCGCTTTACGATTCTTCAAGACCGGGTAGTGTTGTTTCCAGACCTTTCAGTGACAAATACTTTGAAGAGGAAGTCAATGAAGTTTTATGGCCATTCACAAAAGAACCAAAGGATGATATCGATCAGCTTGAGCCAGAATTTGACACTGTTTGGGATGAAGAAGCCATCGAAGACATAATCAATGAAAGTCCTGTTGAACAAGATACGATTATTCCATCTCCTCATGATATCGATAATAAAGATTAGGCCAATCCCTTTGCTCTTACATTTGATGATGAAGTACCCCAAGATGTGGGTCCTATTGCTATTACAGATGAGTGCCATATGCAGATGTCTTTCTATGATTTGGGCTCCCATATCTCTGGTGATATCTCCATGGATTCAACTTAGTCGTACTTATCTAGCATCGAGGACAATGAAGCATGTTATACAGGGGATTCTCTTGCAGTTATACAGAGCCCAGATTATCATTCCCAGCTATGTTCCTCGGGCAATATTTAAGAAGTTGTTCAGCCTTTTCTGTCCAATGTCGGCAAGCTTCCAACAATGCATTTCGGTAAAACCAATCTAGGTATGTGGACATGTATGGCATTCTTTCCACATTGTCATGATTTCTATTGTTTATCTTTTTGTTTGAAATGTGAAGGCATAAACTATGTGGTTGACAATTTCAGAATTTTAAAGATCATTGGGGGTACTAACATGATTATTATAAAGATGAACAATATGCTTGTATCTCCAAATAAATGTTTAAGCATGTGCAGGGACAGGTTGCAGCTGACATACAAAGATTTGCAAGGTCCACCTCCACAAATGGTCTCTCAAATTGACAATCAGGCAACCAATTTCAGGCAATTTTTTTTCTCAGTGCCAGTGTATGATGAAGATGGTCCATACCTGAGCCCGGTGGAAGCCTGGATAAATGAAGCTTGTGAAAACAATCATTCTCTGTGGCAGTAATATCAAAGCTTCTAGGGCCCCGTAGTCAACCAACCTTCATCTCCTATCATGATGGAGGCCTTGGTATGTATTTGCTTTGTGATCGATAAGATCTTATCATGGATTAATTCTAAAGACAAAGGTAATGGATCATGTATGAATTGCTTACTTAAATGGTTACATTGGTGGTATGATTTCACTTAACCCTTCCTGATTCTTATGTTTAGCATAGGTAGGTTTAGTTTCATTTGAGTTAGGCATGCACTGTTACCCATGCATTGCATTTGTTGTTCTTCATATCTACATAGGTTAGTCAATTGTTTATTCAGTTTATTCTCCATATCATTCTACTAATCAAGGCAAGACGAAAGTGTCTACCTCATGGTGCTGTTGATCTCCTTGGATATTTGATGTGTGTAGGTCTATAGGTACCAGAAGATTCACAGGTTCTCGAGCACTCCTGGGAAGAGCACTTGTCCCGCAGTTGGAGCTAGTGTTACATGGTACCAGTACTAGCGCACCTTTAGGTGTGCCCCCAGGGAGAGAGGGTCATTTGTTTTAGACCAGGAGAGATGTTATCCAACATTTTATGAGTGGAGGTTATGGCCAGACCCTTTGGTTGTTCTCTTAGGAGTACTATGGCTTAGTGGTATTGCTGACTGCCTCATTAAAAGGCTTGTAGCCCTGAGGTTGGTGTCCGGGGCTCCTAGCGGTGGGTCACTGGGTCACATGACCCCTCGCCTGTTTTATCATTCCAGTAACATTTCTCTCGACACTGAGGCTTTTGTCTCTCTTCCAGGTCACCATATACACCCTCCTGGCCTCTCTGCATCACAACTCCCTCTCTCCTGGGGTTCCTTGGCATGATGACATCATCCTTTGTACCAGGCCACCTTGCTTGATACAGGGGGGCGTTGAGGGATTTTCACTACTGTTGGGGTTAGATGGGGAATGACGCCCCCCTCTTGCCTACTTCAACCTTCAGTTTGGAGTATTTTGCTCATTTTCAGTCATGTTAGCCACTTTTGGGTAAAATCTGGGGAAAATGCTCCAAGTTACCCACATATTTGATTATTTTATGTTATAATTTTAAGTTGACATGTTTTAATTTTAAATTGACATTTTAAAGCATGTAGGCTTGGTTATTTTGTAAAAAGTGAGTGTGAGATCATATAAATACAATCTCCTCACTTCATTTTACACACAACTTATGGGATAAAATTCATTATGCTACTCTTTTACCCTTAAAGGGCCTTATGAAGTGATGTGCACCTCTTGGAGGGATGATCATTTTTTTCCCTTAGATGAAGTTAGATACTTTCTTTGTCTTGCTAATGCTTTGTGGATGCTAGAATGGTTGGAATAACTCATGCTCAATTAAGTATTTACTTTTTTAAGGTTTGCTTGATGAATGATAGGTAATTTTTGCATAGAATGATTGGATGGTAGCCATAGGGCTACATTCTCTTTGAATAGGGATTTTTCCTGTTGTTCTATCCTCATTGCATAGTAAAAACGCTCCCAAGAGAAGCTTTTTACAAAGCTTGGCCTTGGAGCTCCAAATTTGCCCTAGTTTAGGCTCTTGCAACGAACCCTAGAGGTTGTTTCAAGGAGCCCTAAACTAGTAGCAAGGAGAATTACCTCCAAGAGGGAGATTGGTCACCTTCCTCTAAGGCTAGGGTTTGGGGTAACATCCATTAAAACCCTAAATTGGTCTATCTTCTACCTAATTCACTTGCATTTTCATGTGAAATTTTGCATTTTCATGGTAGAATTAGGGTTAGAATTAGGAATGCAATTTTATGACAAAAACCCTAAAAATATATATATATTTTTTTCAATTTTTGGCCTCCCTAAAATTTCGGCCCTCCTTCCTACAAATTCGGCCTGTCCTATTTGTCCCCAGAAACCCTAGGGCGAAATTTTAGGAAGCCCTAAAAATTTAATAATATCAAAAACACTTAAAAAACCCTAGTTTGTAATTTTGTACTTATTATTTTACGTTAAATTTGTATTTTTTGTATTTAGGACTGATTTTTTTATCTTTTGTGTACATACATCTTCATAAAAATTAAAGTTTAAAACCCTAAATCTTACCCTAAAACCCTAGCTGCAGAATTTAGTTAGCCCTAGCGGCCTCACCATTCCCCCTCTCTAACCTCGCCTTCTTCCCATACCTCACCAAGCACCTTCGCCCTCCTCTTTTCCTTCCTTGCTACCCCTCTTTCTTCACTTCATCCTCCTTCGTCCTCCCTTATCTCCTATCTTTCCTCGCTCCCTATCCTTTCCTCTTTAAAAATCCTTGCTGACCTCATTATCCTACCCCCCTATTCTTCTTTGTGTCCCTTATTTCCTCCCTACTTTTCTTCCTTCTTTCTACCCTAATCAATTTCACCTCCCAAAGGTTCACAACTTGCCCTAAAATAGGGCTCGTCCTCCTCTTTTAGGACCTTGGCCCTCCCTCTTTAGGTTGTCCTCTGCGTTAGCTTCTCACAGTTGACCTCGGTCCTCTGCTAGGAGCCTTCACGAGACATACACCCGCCACTAGCAACCCTAATTCACTGTTGTGTGAAGTCTGCAGACCCTAAACATCCATATCCTTTCTTTACCTAACAGCTGCATACACACACAAGACAAGGTTAATCAATCAATATAAGTTGTGAGCCATAATAAATAAGTCTGAGTTCTGCTCTAACACAGGTGTGAAAGGGCATTATTACAGGTCTGATATATCATTTTTTTTATGTGACAAGCAAGATTGGAGTTTATATTATGCTTTCTTGGCAGCTGTTAGACATTTGTTACAGACTTGACAATTATGAAGTTACCCTACTGCTGATATTAACATACTGTTAACCAATTAACATACTCTGCTGATAAATTGCATAGTGATGAACTTATGATCTCTTGCTTTGGAAGGTTGGTGTGACAAGCATTACTATTCATCTTACTATTATATCGGCTTGACAAATATTTGCATCTTCTGATATACTGCTGTTATATATTTCTGATATACTGCTACGCTGATACAATTTTGATATATCTTGATTTGGTGAATGTAAGTGGAAGAAATTGGTTAAGTGAAAGGTGCTAGGAATTTTCTTCATTCCCTACTTGTCTTATGGTTAATAGTTACTATCCGTATTGTGAACATTGATTCCTACATGCTGTCATAATTCTGATGTTATGGTGATCTAGTACATGAAAGTAGGAATTAGATGTTGTTAGGAAAATTGGTATTATCTGCATTGTTCCTTACAAGTTGGTGATGACAACATTGCATTTAATACTTTTCAAACAAATCTGATACTTCACTGTCATAATAGTGCTTAGATTTATGGTCCTCTACACTTGATTGATTGGGGCATTTACGTTTATTTGGAAATATATGACATTTACTATTGACCACTTGGATATTTAAACAAGTACTTGTTTTGTTATCACTGAATGATTAATTAGCATGTCTTCTTCATTCGCTTAAATACATTATCTAAGGCACTGGTCACTAATATTGTTGTCAAGAAGACATAGCTTCTCTTGTCCTAAGGTGTTTGTAGACCACATAAGGGCCCTTCCCCCTGGAGGTTCCAACTCTCCGAAGTAGTTGGAGGAGTGACTGAGGTGACAGTGGTCACTTTCTCCTTGCATTTGTTCATCGGACACTAGCCCTGCTAGTTCATCCGGTAACATTTTTGGCGCCGTTGCCAGGGACACTTTTTGAAGTTGTTTGTCTGGAGTCATTTCCATCCCCTGGCGAGAACGACACATTGTTAAATCCTTGCAAAACATCCAGAAACCAGATGGTCCTAATGAGGATATTCCATTTGAATTTAAAGATGGAGATAATCCGACTGTTGCAAAAATGGCAATAGGTTTCGCTCCTTAACTTGTCAAACTTTCCAAGACATTCGGATGAGTTACCGGAGATATTCTAGCATGCCTTCAAGGGTGATCATGGTAATTCCCTACACCATGTTGAATGGTTTATGAACTTGGCTACAGAATATGGTATTAACGATCAAGAAGATGTTTAGATGAGATCATTTGTTCTTCACCTGGGAAGAAAGGCTCTTGCTTGGTTTGTGGGCCTAGGCAAAGGAACAATATCGTCCTTTGCATAATTGGTAGAAACATTCTGTAGCTACTGGGATCCAGAGCGACATGACAAGTGGATGCCTCATGTCGAACATGCAAGGAACTTGTTCAGTAAAGAAATCCAAAATAAAAACCAGGTTGAAGAAGCTGTTGTTCAAGATCCAATTGATGATATCTCAAGTACAGTGTCTAGAAATGAAGTTCCTCATGAAGATAAATATGATTATGATACTACATATGAAGGAGAGGCAAGAGCCTCAGAGCTGGAAAACTGTCACCGGAGTAGAAAACAAGCAGGGGTTCATGTGACCCAGTGACCCACCCCTAGGAGCCCCGGACACCAACCTTAGGGATACAAGCCCTAGAATGAGGCAGTCAACAATGCCACTAAGCCATAGTCCTCCTAAAGGAAGGGCCAAAGGGTCCGACCATAACCACCTCTCAGAAAGTACTGGTAACACAACATCATGGTCTTGAAGAAAAAGAACGACCCTTCTCCTTGGGCAAACATTTGAAGGTGCGCAGGTACTGGTACCACGTAACAATGCCCAAGATAATGATTTAGATGAAGATTAAACCTTCCTAACACCTAAGATGACTTGCTGGAAGAAATATATGATATTGTCCAAACGCCCAAGCAAAACTAGGATCACAAAATCAGCAAATGGCTAACTGTCCAAGGAGTGCGAATTTCCTGAGTGATTAGTGCCTTCAGTGCAGGGCAAATGGAGTCCCCATTGATAACGCCTTATGAGGGCTAGTGTGGCCTAGAGGGTAAGGAATAAAATGCAGAAAAGTTTCACCAAAAATCTAAGTTATGTGACCTAGAGAATTTTTATAAATTTCAATTGAGGGTTTTAATGTTTATTTTCTGAGAGTGACAAATGGAATGGAACATGAAGCAAAAGAAAACAAAGAAAATACCCATATGTCTTGCAGATGTCGAGTGCAATGATGTTCTAACCTCGTCGTATCAATTTCCAGCCAATTTTGTTGATTTTTAGTGCAGCTGCGAGACCCATTCTCAGAGAGAATGGTACCCTAGTCATTTGACTAGGGTTCCTGGTCAAGTTAACCAGGCAGAGTATGAGTAAGACCCTAGAAGGTACCCTAGGGCCCCCAACTGTCTCCTGGGGTTCTTGGTCTAGGACCAAGCAGATTGATGCCATGGCAAAGTCCCTAGCATGTGGCTAGGGCCCCTATTTGTCTCTAGGGTATTCTGTTCTAGAACCAGACGGTTTCTTGGTCATGATGACCAAGCAGATCCTGCAGGTTGAGACAGAGACTTCCTAGGTCCTGCAGATGGTTGATCAACATTCAGCCTAGGACTGAATCCTCGGCTTGAGGCTGAGGGCCATTCTCTGGGAGAATGGAGATCCTGGTCATGGACCAGATGGTTGATCAACATGTCCCAGTCTATGACTAAGGTTCAGCCTTGAGCTGAAAGCCATTCATTGAGAATGGAAGATATTATTGTCCCCTCTCCTAATCGGTTATTGCTAGGTTGCTTCTCAAGGGATTGGCCACCCCTTGGCGATGTCTCTAGTACCTATTTTTCACTTTATGATAAATTCATTATTTATTTATTTTAGTCTTATTAATAAAATCTTTATGATTTTATTAATAAAGACTTTGTGATTTTATTAATAAAGTTTTATTATTTTATTATTGTTTATTGGACTTTTAAAATTTTATCCTATTATTACTTTGGACCATTGGTACTTTATCCCTTGACCTTTCTTTTCTTATTATTTAATTTAATTTAATTTTATTCCTATTTCAATGTAAGGTTGTTAAGTCTCATTCTATATAAACCTTACATAAAATTAAATTATACATCATACGGTGAGCTCACACTTCACTTTTCATTTTGTTTTCCTCGGGTAATTTTATCGGGTCTGCTCCTAATTGGTTTACGACTTTCTCTCCACAGTTTCTCTGTCACGGGTTTGTCTTTACGGAGCTATTCTTCTCGGCTGTAATTCTGTCACGGGTTTATCTTCTCGGCTGTAATTCTGTCACGGGTTTATCTTCTCGGCTGTAATCTCTCCACGATATCTCTGTCACGGGTTTATCTGTACGGAGATATCCTTCACGGCTGTAATCTCTTCACGGTATCTCCCTCACGGGTTTTCCTCACAGCTTGACCCTCACGGAGCTCTGTCTTCATGGCTTGCCTCACAGATTACCTCAGCATTCAGCATTTTGTTATTTCGGATCTGTCTCACAGCTTTATCCTCATGCTGATCTCCTTTTGATATCTGTCACGGGTTTATCTCTCGTGCTATCTCTCCACGGCTGTCTTTACTGCCTGCTATCTTCACGGCTTTATCTCACGTGCTATTCCACGGCTTTCTCTTCTCGGTATCCCTGTCACGGTTTATCTTTACGGGTTGCTCTCACGACTGTTGCTCTCACGGTTTTTCTATTTTTGATATAGCAATTCTATTCCGGCTATATCATGTGAATTTCCCTCTCGGGTTTATCCTCACCGTGTTCTCCTTCACGGCTGTGATCTTCTTCACAGCATTTCTATTCTGGCTGTAGCATTTAACTGACTATAGCATTTGATTGTCTCACGACTTCTCTATTTTTGTTTTAGCATTAATTGTTTCACAGCTTCTCTTGACTGTGTATTGGTTTCTTTATTTTGGCTGATTGACTCACAGTTCTCTATCCTGGCTGTAGCATTCAGCAGTCTCACAGTTTCTCTATTTTGCCTGTAGCATTCAGCAGTCATCTTTATAATTGAACTCTGAGTAAGTGTTTGCTTACGTGCTTGACCTTTGTAGTCTGCAGCACTTGTATGTCTTTCTTTCTACTGTCATTTTGAGGTCTGCTTTATTCTACCTGAACCTTCTCTCTCTTAAGGTACGTATATGGTTTATCTAGTTTGACTTGTCCTTTCAGTGACAAGATCAAAACTATCTGAGTATAAGTTGAATCCAAATGGTTGCTTTAATTCTTTAATGCAGTGCATGTTTATTTTACTATAGTTCATTTTTTTTTTTCTGAACTTAGTATTTGATGATTCTCGAGGACCAACATTAATGCAGTGACTAAATGGAGCATTACGTTGAAAGAGATGAAAATTATGTTTTAAATCAGTTTTGCAGTACAATTGTTTACATGTTCTTGTATCAAGTTTTTATATATGCAATAAAACGTACATAACCTGGAATTTCAACATGGTATCAGAGCATTAGGGTGTAGCTAATTCTGTTTTGCAGCCAACAGAAACTACATCGATCCTAAGACAAGATCTTTACTTCACAAAAGCTTACTTGGCAAGTTGACTGTAAGGGGTTGAAATGGCTTCTAACTCTGTAAAGGCAGAAGATAGGCTTGAAGGAGCCTCAAACTTTAATGCATGGAAGGCTAGGGTCTTAAATATTTTGGAGGAAAATGATTTGGATGATTTGGTCACTAATGTTGTGGAAGAACCCACAACAGCTCAAGGAAGAGCAGCATTTAAGAAGAAGCAAGCTAAAACAAAGAGGGTGATTTTTGACTCAGTCAAAGATAATTTGATGCCTATAATAGCTCCTCTAAGGACAGCCAAGGAATGTTTTGATGCCCTAGCTAATCTCTATGAGAAGAAGGCACCTACTCAAAAGAGGGCCTTGAAAAAGCAACTTCATTCATTAAAGATGGAGGATAAAGAAACAGTTGCCTCTTTCTTCTCAAAGATTGCTCAGTTAAAAGATCAACTCATGGCAATTGGAGTTGAAGTAGATGATGATGATCTTGTGCAAACAGCTGTAGATGGCCTCCCTACATCTTGGGAGACATTCCTTTCAGCAGTGAATGGAAGAGAAACTCAACCAAGCTTTGATAGATTATGGCATGATTGCCTAGAAGAAGAAGGCAGAATCCAGAGTAGATCTGGACCTCAAACTGAAAAGAACCTTGCCCTTACTGCCAAGACAAGGAGAGAAAGAAGTTTCCCTCAGCACCAGAACAAAGGTAAGAGACCTCAAGGTAATCACTCTTATAAGTCAAAAGTAAGATGTTTTAAATGTAACAAGCTCGGTCATTATGCCAACGTTTGTAGAAATCCTCCTAAGAAGAATTGGCATAAAGGAAAGCACTATGCTTCAATTGCTATAGAAGAAGAAGAGCCTCAACAAAAGAAATCCAAAGTTGAGACCAAAGAAAAAGATCAAAAAGAGTACTACCTTATTTCAGCGCTCTCAAGTTCCATCTCCAACTCATCAGACTCATGGTGTATTGACAGTGGGGCCACCAAGCATATGACTGGATACAAACAGGCACTTGTAGGTTACAAGGCCAAGAAGTTTAATGCAAAAGTGGAGATGGGAAACAAAAGTACCCTTGAAATAAAAGGAGTTGGTTCAACAGCCTTAAAACTCGATTCAGGTACGTTAATTCATGTTGAAGAAATTTTATATGTCCCTGGTTTAAAGAGGAAAGTTCTTTCAGTGGCAATTTTAGAAGACAAGGGGTTCTCTAAAGGTGGAAATATGAGCTCAGCTTTTGAAATTGGTGTCCGTGAAGGAGACCTTTACAAGGTTTCAGGACACGTTGTTAAACCTCTATTGAATAACCCTTGTCAAGTTTCAGAGATCAAGAGGGAGTCTTACATTGACTCAGACATAGAAGTCCATGAGACTTCTCATTCAGAGAAACAGAGGGAGAAGGCCAAGAAGCCTTCAGTTGATCTCACTAAGGAACCTTTTGTGGGGTTTCAAGGTTGCTCCAGTAGGAGCCATGTCACTGATTCAAGTTCAACCACAAATGTGGAGTTAGCCAAACTTCAAGTTTGGAACAATGTTTTTCAGTTGAAATTGGATAATGATATATGGAAAGTGATTCTCAGACAACAAGGGAAGTCAAGTGTAACTTCCATTTGGATCTTTAAGATCAAAGTGTTTGCTGACATTCAGAGTTCTTTGAAGCTCTCAGAATTTCCTGTATTCTATGACAGGTTGTCTCACCATGGCAAGGACATGGTGCAGTTGTCACTTATGTGGACTAAGCCTCTGTCCTTGACAAGCTTAGCGTTGCTGAGAATGCCTCTCTTGCTGAGAGGGAGTGTTGATTTTTAGTGCAGCTGCGAGACCCATTCTCAGAGAGAATGGTACCCTAGTCATTTGACTAGGGTTCCTGGTCAAGTTAACCAGGTAGAGTATGAGTAAGACCCTAGAACGTACCCCAGGGCCCCCAGCTGTCTCCTGGGGTTCTTGGTCTAGGACCAAGCAGATTGATGCCATGGCAAAGTCCCTAGCATGTGGCTAGGGCCCCTATTTGTCTCTAGGGTATTCTGGTCTAGAACCAGACGGTTTCTTGGTCATGATGACCAAGCAGATCCTGTAGGTTGAGACAGAGACTTCCTAGGTCCTGCAGATGGTTGATCAACATTCAGCCTAGGACTGAATGCTCGGCTTGAGGCTGAGGGCCATTCTCCGGGAGAATGGAGATCCTGGTCATGGACCAGATGGTTGATCAACATGTCCCAGTCTATGACTGAGGTTCAGCCTTGAGCTGAAAGCCATTCATTGAGAATGGAAGATATTATTGCCCCCTCTCCTAATCGGTTATTGCTAGGTTGCTTCTCAAGGGATTGGCCACCCCTTGGCGATGTCTCTAGTACCTAACCCTTAGGAGCAGCGTTAAGGACAAAAGGATTGCACCATCCGTTTGGATCTTCTCCCTTATACAGTGATGACAAAAATATATAAACTATGTATCTTAAGAGAGAGAAAAGTCTTTGGTCTTGTTGGTTCTATTTGCTTGTCCACTCTGACCTTGTGGTTGTTGACCCATGATCCTATGGTCCTAGCACTCTCACTCGTGTGCACCTTTGACTATGATGACTCCTACTTTATGGAGTATTTTTACATAAGGATTTATTATAGACCATTGGACCATGTATTATTTTGTTTTGTTATAAGGCCTTGTCCCACTTATATTGTTGGTCTATTTACTTTATGTTGGACCTTTGATTTTTCACTTTATGATAAATTCATTATTTATTTATTTTAGTCTTATTAATAAAATCTTTATGATTTTATTAATAAAGACTTTGTGATTTTATTAATAAAGTTTTATTATTTTATTATTGTTTATTGGACTTTTAAAGTTTTATCCTATTATTACTTTGGACCATTGGTACTTTATCCCTTGACCTTTCTTTTCTTTTATTTAATTTAATTTAATTTTATTCCTATTTCAATGTAAGGTTGTTAAGTCTCATTCTATATAAACCTTACATAAAATTAAATTATACATCATACGGTGAGCTCACACTTCACTTTTCGTTTTGTTTTCCTCGGGTAATTTTATCGGGTCTGCTCCTAATTGGTTTACGGCTTTCTCTCCACAGTTTCTCTGTCACGGGTTTGTCTTTACGGAGCTATTCTTCTCGGCTGTAATTCTGTCACGGGTTTATCTTCTCGGCTGTAATTCTGTCACGGGTTTATCTTCTCGGCTGTAATCTCTCCACGATATCTCTGCCACGGGTTTATCTGTACGGAGATATCCTTCACGGCTGTAATCTCTTCACGGTATCTCCCTCACGGGTTTTCCTCACAGCTTGACCCTCACGGAGCTCTGTCTTCACGGCTTGCCTCACAGATTACCTCAACATTCAGCATTTTGTTATTTCGGATCTGTCTCACAGCTTTATCCTGACGCTGATCTCCTTTTGATACCTGTCACGGGTTTATCTCTCGTGCTATCTCTCCACGGCTGTCTTTACGGCCTGCTATCTTCACGGCTTTATCTCACGTGCTATTCCACGGCTTTCTCTTCTCGGTATCCCTGTCACGGTTTATCTTTACGGGTTGCTCTCACGACTGTTGCTCTCACGGTTTTTCTATTTTTGATATAGCAATTCTATTCCGGCTATATCATGTGAATTTCCCTCTCGGGTTTATCCTCACCGTGTTCTCCTTCACGGCTGTGATCTTCTTCACAGCATTTCTATTCTGGCTGTAGCATTTAACTGACTATAGCATTTGATTGTCTCATGACTTCTCTATTTTTGTTTTAGCATTAATTGTTTCACAGCTTCTCTTGACTGTGTATTGGTTTCTTTATTTTGGCTGATTGACTCACAGTTCTCTATCCTGGCTGTAGCATTCAGCAGTCTCACAGTTTCTCTATTCTGCCTGTAGCATTCAGCAGTCATCTTTATAATTGAACTCTGAGTAAGTGTTTGCTTACGTGCTTGACCTTTGTAGTCTGCAGCACCTGTATGTCTTTCTTTCTACTGTCATTTTGAGGTCTGCTTTATTCTACCTGAACCTTCTCTCTCTTAAGGTACGTATATGGTTTATCTAGTTTGACTTGTCCTTTCAGTGACAAGATCAAAACTATCTGATTATAAGTTGAATCCAAATGGTTGCTTTATTGCTTTAATGCAGTGCATGTTTATTTTACTATAGTTCATTTTTTTTTTCTAAACTTAGTATTTGATGATTCTCGAGGACCAACATTAATGCAGTGACTAAATGGAGCATTAAGTTGAAAGAGATGAAAATTATGTTTTAAATCAGTTTTGCAGTACAATTGTTTACATGTTCTTGTATCAAGTTTTTATATATGCAATAAAACGTACATAACCTGGAATTTCAACAAATTTAATGAGATCCCAAGTGAAATCGATTTGCCCAATGGAGCCAATGCGCCCTCTCTCCTGCAAACACAAACTATGAATGAGATTTGATTCACAATGAGAGAAAACTAGTGATGCATAGTAAATCAATGAGCATAACAGTGATCAAAGATACAATGAAATAACTACCTGATTATTAAACTCTTTCAAATGGAGAGATCTGGAGAAACCCCACAAAATCGCCCGAAGAGAAATCACCCCTGTGCAAGCACACACCATCTCTACCAATAATGATATGGAAAGATCATCAAATAGCTAGAACATCTAAGAGATTAGATTCACAATTAAGCACGGAACAATCTTTTACAAAGACACAAGAATTTTCCAAAAGTTCTCTTTATTGCCAATAGTCTAAGAGCCAAAAGTCTCAATGCTTTACAATGAGGGGATCACCTCTCTTAAATAGGAGAAGAGTGGTGTCCACTTTCTAACTAATTTTCATTCGACGATTGAGATTATAACATCATCAATGGTGGAGATCTAATTTTACGTTGATACATGGATCAAGCTCATAAAGGGGGGCACAATTTTACCTCTAACGCCTGAGCTAGGAAAAATACATCATAATAATGAAATATAACAAGTGATACATGATGTGGGGAGGTGTCTAGGGGATCAATTCACCCTAGAGCTTCACCCATACAACAATAACAAAGGTACATCAATAATATCATAAGATGCCATGGTGAAGTGTGCCCCTCATGGAGGACGTCTTCCCTAGGCAAGCCAATAAATAAGTGCTGACCCAATCGCTGAGAAAAAAACATGAAGAATGATCCTTAGAGCCTCTAGACATCATATCAAGTCATCCCACATCGCTTTGTAGCCATACACTAGTCAAATTGAATTTTTGGAGTAGCCATGGTCACCTTTCTAATGAATTAAAATGCTGATTTTATTGCTGTAGAATAAATGTGCCATTATTTCCATTTCCCTTGCCCGGATCAACAAGCTAAGTATGCCAATGGAATCAGAGACCTCAAATCCACTAGTAATGACTACTAAAACCTCATGAATCCATCTGAATATGCATATGGAAGCCAACACCATGTCCAATAATAAAAATATGGCCATAATAATAATAATAAACCATAATAATGCTGGATAATGGCCAATAATAACCAACTGAAACATGGAATGGTGTATTGGACCCATATAGGTGACAAATAAGCATTCTCGAACAATTGTAGTCACATCTGCCTCAGGACCTGTGTTGACTAGGTCAAACTGGTTTGACCAAGTCAAAGATAGCCAAACTGATGACTGAAATGGAATTTGAATGATCCTGCAATGCATAAGGGGTGCAAGGTGCTCTCTTACTCATATTATTAGCCAACTATACATTAGTAACATGTCAATCGTGATAAATTGATCAATCAATTGAAATAATATAACTTGTGATCTCTCGGAGAAAAAGGGACAGTAGGGGATCCACAATGACATGTACATGATAGATAGCATTAGGGAAAGGAGGTGCCTCACAAATGGAATAAGTTGATTGCGAAGTGTCCCTTCAACTCTAACAAGTGCCCTATGACTCACATCCAAGCTTGATTCAGGCTCCGTGACGATCTTTTCTAGAACCATTGCGCTAGGTGCACAATCAACCGTAATTATGAGGTTCTAGGGGACTTTTAGAATTAGCAGTCCCTTACTCCATCCCACATCCATGCCCTTGGGATCTGTGAGGAATAATCATTACATAAAACCATGGCCAACAGTCATTTAGATTTTCAATAAATATACATTTCCTTTTATTTGGCCATTTTCATAACATGACCCTCTTACGATTTTACATGTGCTGAAAAGCACAACTATTCATAGCTTTCATCAGGGGTCTTTGCATTTAATTTCATTATGCTTTCTTGCACTTCTTTGGATATAGCAAATTATACTGATGCATGTAATGATCATAGGATCACTTGCTTCAAGTCTAGCTGACACTACTCGGGCAACTAGCCAATCTTAGCTCATGTCACAACACCAGTGGGTACTCCTAGCCTAGAAGTGAAGCATGGGGTCAACTAGCGGGAATCATTCACAATTAGGACCAAACATTGGGGGTAACTGACCAGAGGTCAAGGCTTCAGAATCCCAACTCACCTAGGCTCAAGACCCAACATTGACTGGTTCCTTTGGCCTAGAAGGGTCAAGGATTTGGCAAGTTCTATCGCACAACTGAGAGCTGAGACACAAAACACATAAATTCTATCAAATATAGAGGTCAAAGTGGGGGAGAGCTCCTCAATCTCACAAGTCAAAGTCACAATTCAGGGATCAAATCAAAAGATGGAAGATACTGGATGAACGAAGACATGAGAAGTAATGCCACACATAACAAGGCAAGGCTAAGTTTGCATTAGGTAGGAAATACTAGTGAGCATATGAAAAAGTCTTAGCATTCAAGATCTTACATTAACTCTTAACAAGTTCATAATAGAAACACATAATAATATCACCACAGCTAGTCATCATGCTAAGTCAAAGCTGATAATATCAGTAAGAGAGACAAATAACAATACCCAAATGCAACCTGTATACATGCTCAGTCATAATACATATACCTGTCTCTGCAATGAAGATCAACTCTAACTACTCATGGGCAAGAGAGAACATATCAGCTGCTCGCTTTGCTAGGTGAACAATAACTAAACCAAGTCCTCTCAATGGGGTCATGCAAGGCCAAGTCATGACATGGGATACTGTTGGGCTGCTCTAATAAGCTCTGATAGATTACACCACTAATAATGACTAGATGAAAAATAACTCGTGCGGGACTGACACTGATTGGAAGCAAAATATGGTTCTCTGCATCATGGTAGCTCCAACTACTATATACGTGATAATAGTGCCAAAGAGGGAGACTAAGGCCACACGTGTGATATCCAAGAGAAACGTGCCAAGTAATATTGTCAAATAAGTGTGAAGATGGATATCCCATGTAGCATGTGTGGCAAGAAAAAATAGCACGTCTCTCTCATATGTAACAATAACTTGAAGATGTGTGCATGGAGCTAGATCCAATGTGTAGGAGGTCAACAAATATACAAAATATGCTCATGATCCAAGTTTCAAGTCAACTATAAATCACCTTCATCCAAGAATAAAGGGGAACAGCCTCCTCTCAAGCATAAAATAATAACAAATGGGAAACACCTCAATATAAGTGCCAGGTGGATGATTGCTCCTCTAAATAAGGCTAATCGAAGCCTTATCAACCATATCCAAGTGTGAATAGGATGCTAAGGAAGCAAGATCTCACCACCGAGAGTGGTTCTTAGGCAGTGCTGCACTGTAGGGAGAAGAACACAAACCTTCAGTTTCCGGGTCACACTTGCTAAGACCGTGACATAAGGCCTCAAAGTGGTCAAAAAGTTGTCAAACTATGCTTGGATAATCAAATCAACATGATAATGTGTGCACAAAAGGTAGTGCTCCACCTAGGACCAAGTAATGTGTCTTAACAATGTGAAATGAACCCCACATGTATCACCAATAGCTAGGGCGCTCTCTCTAGGAAGTGCAACCACCTATGATACATCAATTCAACCATAAACACCCTCTAGGATCATCATAAAAGGGGGTCAATAATCTTGGTGCTCTAATAGTGTGAAAAATGCATATAAATGTGCCTATATAAGATGAAATAACCTCACACACTAGGAGAAGAACATCTCCTAAGTCCTAAGCAAAACCCCATCACATCATCAAATATATGTTGCCAGACCTCTGATAACCATAGGAAACGCTCTAAAACAAATTATCCTACACCAATTGCTCCAAACACACTACATGCCAAAGATGCAAAGATGATGTCTAGAAATATAAGAATAAAGTGCTATAGGACAATCCACCTAGGCAAAAGGTGTCAATCAAGTGTGTCCAACAAAATAACAATTGGAAATAGTCATTTGAAGTGCACCTATCATGTATCCATCATGCCATCATATCATAACAAAGTGCTACTGGTGAACTGTGAATTAGGTGGTCTTGCTAAGCTAGAGGAACTATGCCAACATCTTTGCACTATCCACTCTCCTCTAGACATCACACACTTGTCTGACGAGTGGAAATGGTCAATCGATACCTAACTATAAAAACGACTAGATAATCGTATGATAAGGGTAATTCTAGGGAGAGTGTGCGCTTTCATAAACAACCCCTACAATATATCAATGATATCAAATACATTTGTCCTATGTAACTGCAATGTGACTGAAATCACTGAGAAGAGCTCATGCAATATGAGGGGTAACCAAGGGAATTAAGGAAAGGTGTTGCTGTCACCACACCAACCCTTTCTCTCACTTTAGGTTATCTCTCCTCCAGCACAAGGGGGGTATACCTTGAATTGAATTACTAAAGTTATGACAACAGGGGCTCAAGGTGATATGCAGAGTTAGCTTTAGCAAATTGTATGTTATAGGATAGGAAAATAAGGTGATGGAGTGAGACTAGTGCCTATCCAAGTTGGGCAAATGAAGTCACTAAGGAAATCAAGAGGGCTATAAATAAGTGAGTGGAGACGGTGAGAAGTGTTATCACAAAATGCAACATCTCACCTACATATGACGGTTTAAATTGCTGGAAATCAAGGGTTGTAGGCCCTCACAAAGGTGCTCTACTTATGCACATGCTAGGCAAATAAAAATGATTTTATCCCAAGTTCAGAGACACCATGAAACGTTCAATTGAAATGATACGACACAGTGCTTCAAATTTGGAAATAAAAACTCCATCTCTCTGCTCCCAGGGCATAACCGTAACTCCATTTAGCAACAACTGTTTTGTATACTGCATATAAGAAATGTATCTCTGTATCTCATTTGCAGTCCATAAGTCCCTTGTCCTATTATGATTATGTGAACGGGGTGAAGGAGTGTGTGATCTATCATTTTGTCTACTACGTCCTTCTCTCGAAGGGATAGGCACCTCTCTAAGAAAAAGGAAACTAAAAAGGCCATTCTTGTCAATGGTGTGAATAATTGAAACTCTATGGCCCTAATCCTCTCGTGTACTACTCACGACAACATACGAAGGAGGATCATAAGATTCAAGAACATTCTCATAGGTTGAAGGTGGGTTAACATTAATTTCCTCATGTCCTGAAACATCGTTAACTTGTTTAATGCAAAATCTTCTCCTGGTGCATCATGAGATAAAGCACTTTCAATCTAAGTACAAAAAGAAATTTCCTCATTCCTTATCCGAGCTGCTTCAATATCATCAATTATTTCTCTCACAGTTTGGAATGTTCTTTGGTTTCTAGGAGGAATAAATTCTTCAATTGGCCTTCCTGACACAATCCGAGTACCCTCAGTACTTTGCAAGTTGTGAATCAATTCCACAAACATTTCCGTAAGATCTAGTAATTTCCAATCCCATGGCTTGCATTACCTTAAGGGGCATGATATCTCTCTTACCAACATCGTCGATGTATCGACAACATCGTGATATATCACAACACTAACTCACTGGTGATATATCAGGCAATATATTGCCCAATATTTCCCTCGTTTTTTTGGCGATTTTTTCTCGATTTTATTGCAACTTTTGCAATTTTTTCGAATATATCGTGACTTTTGCATTTTTGTATTTTTTAAGTTTGCCAATATACTGCCGATGTTTGTCGACATTTTCGCTGATAAATCCGATAATTTGTTGTTGGACCCTCAACGATATATTCGCCGACATGATATTTGTAACTTTGCATGATATTCATGGAAGCCACGGAGTCAAGCATACAGTTATGCAAAAGCACCCCTTGGATTTGAAGTGTGATATAGAATGTGGTTGATGTCCTCTGTTCTTACGTTCGTAAATCGCACTTTGGATCATGATGTCCTCAACCTTTTCGTCTTTCTTGATGGAACTTAAATTCTGGCTTCTAGACATTTCAACTGGCACACTTGCTAAAGTGTAAGTTGGGATACTATCAAAGAATTTGATGACTATATCCTTTATTGATGGGATTTTTACTAACTCAGACAACGAGACACTTTGAGTTATCTTGTTGAGCTCTTTTTCGATATCAATGCTAATGTCAAAGTCTTGAGAGGTTTTAACGTCATCATTCCTTTTAGTATTTGGTTGGGTTTTATTATGTTTCTCAATGATAGGAGGTTCCTTGTAGCCACCTCTATCTTTGATATATTTAGTCACATGTCATATTATGGTTACATAAGTCATTTTCTAACTCATGTCTTGGTCATGAGATTGTTAAAGTTAGAGCAGTTGTGAGACCCATTCTTAGAGAGGATGGTACCCGAGTCAGTTAACTAGGGTTCCTGGTCAGTTAACCAGGCAGAGTAAGTCCCTAGAAGGTACCCTAGGGCCTCCAACAATCTCCTAGGGTTCTTGGTTAGGGACCAAGCATGTTGAAGCCATGGCAAAGTCCCTAGCATGTGGTGCCCCTATTTGTCTCTAGGGTATTCTCGTCTAGGACTAGACAGGTTCTCGGCCACAGGGACCAAGCGGATCCTGCAGGTTGAGACAGAGACCTCCTGGTCTGGGACTAGGCAGATTCTTGGTCATGAGGACCAAGTAGGTCGTGTAGGTGGTTGATCAACATTCAGTCTGGGACTGAAAGCTCAGCCTGGTGCTGAGGACCATTCTCCGAGAGAATGGAGGACTTTTTCAAGGACTAGGGGGTTGATCAACACGATTCAGTTTGGGACTGAAGCTCAGCCTAGGGTTGAGATCCATTCTTTAAGAATGGAGGATCTTGGTCAATTAACCAAGATGATGATGTGTGATGTCCTCTTCTCAAGGGACTGGCCACCCCTTGATGGAGTCACTAGCATTTGACCTATGGGCAGTCTGGAGGACCACATGATCACATCATCTAGTGCGGACCTTCCTTATACAGTGATGATGAACTTTCAGGAAGTGTATGGAACACTTGTACATTTGAGAGAGAGATGATTGGTTGTAAGTTTGTAACCCCATCTTGGTTGTTCACCCTTGGTCTTCCCACCTTGTTGATTCTTGGTCTTTTGGTTTGAAGGTTTAGTACCTTGTCTTGTTCACCACCTTGACTTGTGGTTAGAAGGGTTATCTGCCCACCTTGAGTTGTCTTGATGTGTACCACCTTGATGTTTTGATCTCATGGGCAATAGGGTTGCTTACCCACCTTAGTGGTATACCTTTTGAGGGTTGTGGGTCATGTACCCTTCCTTGTTTTATGGTTTTGACTTGTACCATCTTGCTGCTCCTTGTACCCTCACCTAATTAATTTATATGTGGTGACTTGACCGTAGTACCCACCTAAAGTCACCCTAATTATATTTTATGTTATTATAAGTGACTTTATTGCTTTGACCCTTATGTATTGGTACCCACCTAAGACACATTAATTATATTTTATTATTTGGTGTCTAAACCCTTAATTGTTGGTACCCTTCCCTCATTAATGGAACCCTAACTCAATTAAAGATCTTTCTAGAAGAATTTAAGAATCTATATATTGGAGTCTACTTTCACTCATTTGATATTATCTAATCCACACACATCTCAGATCTGATTTTCTGCTTGACGTCAAGGGTTTGACGACTGTCCTGCTGCTTGATTAAACCATCTACCTGCTGGAGATTACATCTTATCTCAGATCTGATTTTTTCACTGTTTAGGCCCTAGGGTAGACGTTGAAGGTCTTTATGCTGCTTCGGTAAGTTCGGTTCTCTGATGTCATCTGTGACTGAGCCGTGAGGCTTGTTGAGGCCTTGACTAAAGTTTGATCTGCCATTTGATATCTTGTAGAGATCCGATTTGCCTCCTGTGACCTAGTTTACCTCAACCGTGAATTTGGGGAGTTCAGATCTGCTAACCGTGGTCCTGTTGGGGTCTTACTGAGCATAGCCATGGTCTGATTTAAGCCTGATCTGCTGTTTGTGGTTTGACTGAGGTCCGATCTGCTGTTTGTGGTTTGCCTAGGGTCTGATCTGCCTGTTGTGGAGACCGATCTGCCTGCTGTGGGTCTGTTTCAGCCTGCTGAGGGTTGACTTGTGGAGGCTGTGAGCCCAGTAGGTCTGATCTGGTATGCTGAGAGCATATCTATGGAGGCCGTGATCCCTGTTGAGCTGTTTTAGCACGTTGAGGGTTTATTTGTGAATGCCGTGGCACCTTGAAGTCTGCTATTTTGTTTTTGATGAGGCCACACCCTCTTGTTGACTGTTTGGATCAGATCTATGAGTTCAAGGTTGCCCTAGGCCAGATCTATATTGCAAAGATCTGATTAGGGCCAGATCTATACTGCTGAGACTTGATCTGTATGCTGAACCTAATTAGGGCCTGGCCTATGTACTGAGATTTATCTGTGCTAAGACATTTTTTGTGGTCAAACCTATGTCCTGAGACTTAATTGTGGTTAGATATGTGGTGCTGAGACTTATTGAGGTCTGATCTTTTGTACTGAGTCATGCTTGGGACTGCCACTGTGATTTGACTGTCTTTGACCATCACTGCTGTTTTCTAGAACCTATCATCTCTCTCTCTCTCTGGTTTGTACTTGCCCTTTAGTAAGGGTCAGCTTGTTCCTAGTGATTGACTGGCCTCTGAGAGGTCCAGTCTGTTCTGAAAGTAAATTCTTCTGAGTATAAAATAGGAAGGGTCCCACACTCCAGGTAAGTGTTTTAACTTATTATGGATTAGACATGTTATTGTTAGTTATTCTACTACTGCTGATTACATGTTACTGGAGATTACTTTAACACGGGGACCTACTTGGTAGTGTTAAAGTTGAAAGAAATGAAAATTATGTTTTAAATTATTTTGTTCAGCTACTGCTGTACTATTCTGCTTCAGTACTAGTTTGTTATATTTAATTTTGCATTAAAGTATATGAAATTTGATTTCTCTGCATCAAACCCTAACCTAACCCAAAATTTAGCAGACTCACCATTATGTATTGACTTTTAGACTGAGGAAAAAGTTGAAATGAAGAACACACAGTCAAAGGCCAAAATCCTAGGTCTGTAGTGGAGGCCACCTTGGTTAGATATGGATATACAATGGAACACAGAAAGTGTTTAGTTTTATCAACTACTGTCTCTTTGTGGACCCTGTTGTATTACTTCGTCAGTATGCTGTAGCCTTGTAACCGCATTTACAATTTTCACACTCATGTTCACATGCAAAAGATTTATACTGAAAGATATAAATTTAGTTGAGTTCCCTCTGTTTGTGTGATCACCTGATAGTGGCAACTTGCCAACTACAGATCAACTAAAGCATTGATAGGCATAAAAAGCAGCCATATAATCGCGATGCAAGAGCATTAATGTACACATTTATATTAGCCTTTGCTGGTTTACAATTTACTGGAAGGTTAGGCAAGAGTCTCAATAAACTTATATAGGGTGCTCTACACAGGATAGATGTTCAAACACAGTGATTATAAATTTACATATTTTGTTAAAGACAAGCCTTTTACATCTTCCCATGCTGATTGCCATCCCAACAGTTTGACTAAAGTTTTGAATTCTATTTTAATGGTTCTCTAAGCACTTTCATAGCCAGGTGTAAGTATCTATCCCTTGAAATGAGCATGTGTAATGTACACATTATTAACTAGTAAATATTAAACATTTTTGCCTTATATTAAAGGAGCTTTCCAGCAATCACCTAAGGAGAAGACATGGTTTTAGCCTTTAGGGCTCATAGCTACCTGTATCATTGACGGTCATTAGCTATCTGTAACATTGACAGTCTGATGCATATAATTGGGAATTAGTCTGTTAATTTTCTAGCAATGAAAAATCTTATTTTAGTAAAAAATGGCAAGTCAGGTTTCTGAGAAAGCAGCAGGTGACTAGTGTTTAGTTCAATGCAATGCTGTTGACGGGACACCAAAGATCATCTGTAATGCCTATCAGGGATATAAAAAATGGAACTTCTGGCCAGTGGTATATGGCTTCTTGAAGCAAAGATCCTGTGGCAATTATAGAGCAGTCCTTGTTCAGCAGATAAAGATAATTTTTTCCATTTATATGTCACATTGAACACTATGGCTTGGCTCATTGTGCACTCCTTTAAGAGTTTGTTTCTTTCTGATGCAGGTTAGATCTCTAACACTGGATGTAAAGGTTTGGGAACCTTCTGTTATTAATTTGTTCCAGTCCCTTGGTAATATGTATGCAAATTCAATATGGGAAGAGCTTTTAGAAATTGGGCAGGACAGTGTTGATTGCAATAGCAGGTAAGTAACTATAGAAGATTTGGTGCTTCCTTTTGAAAAGTTCCAAGTCATTTTCTGTTATAACATCACCATCTTCTGGTGGAGAACACTAGTAGAGTGCTGGACCTGTATTAGATGGACTGAAGATAAAACTGTGTTCATGTTAAATGATTATTTCATGCAGACTAGATGGCCATGAACATAAGGCAAATTGCATATCCATCAACAAACCAAGCGCTAGGGATACTCTTTCAACTAAGGAGAAGTTTATCCAGTCAAAGGTATGATATCTTTTATTTCTTTTCTTGGTGCATTGTTCTGTACAACTGCTCTCTTTTCATTTCTTTACAAAATTTTGATGGTTAAAACAAATATGGTTCTATAATTAGCTCCATGTTGATGGAACTGACAAACTGCAGTTTGAAAAAAATTAAAAAAATGCATCTTACCAGAAAAGGATACAAGCGAAATGTAGTATTTGCATTGGGAATACATCAAGGCAATTTTATTTGTTGATAACTGAAATGGGCATGCTTATAATGTTCAGTTTGAAATGATTTATTCAATGCTTGTGTAATTCAAACATGAACTATAGAAGGCATTTTCATCCCAAGATTTATTGGTGTCATAAATACCTTAGCTTTTATGTTCTTTGTTGTATGATGAATATATTTATATGCTCAACATTTCATACACCTAAACACTAAGCTACCAGAAATGGGAAACGAGCATAATATGGGAAAGTGAAAGATACATTACACTGTATATAGTATATACAAAGAAATTTTTTTTTAGGTGTATTGACAATACAAAAACTATATATATAACATGCCCATTACCTATAATTATATGCCATATTCATTTTCAAACAATGAAAGTTGAAATAATAAGATGATAATTTGTATTCATAATAAAAATATGTCAATGTTCATCTGTCAATTGACTTCTAAGTGATGAATAGTATAGTAAAATGCAAATAAATAGAATATAATTTAATGTAAATAGAATATATTTCTTAGTCTAAGTATTATTATCTATTTTTCCATTGAAAAAATCATAATTCCATTAAATATATAGGGGTTACATTCTGTAGATGTTCAACAGAGAGGAACCGCCAGTCAGATTCTGACTTTTTTCAGTATCATCATAACAAAAAAAGAGATTCACTAATGTTCTACAGGTATTACCCAAAAAAATAGACCTAAAAAAATGCCTAATGGAAGCCCCATAGGTCTGGGATTACCCTAAAATACCTCCATTCACTATCTCTACATTTCATCATAAACTTCAGGAACATGGTTTAAGCCATAAAAAACAAATAATCAATAATTTCTCATCCCGAAAGAATAGAAACCAAGAAATGAGCCCTAACTAAGATCTTCAATTCAAACTTTAAAGACAAGGAATTGCTCAGACTCCTGTGAGTGTCCATTCATTCCTTCGATCTATATCCATTGTTCAGTAGCCAACTGTAAACCACCTTTAGACAGCTCATTAGCTATCATGTTCCATTCTCCATAGACATGCTGAAATGATATATTTGTGAAAAGAAATTTTTAGATATAATTTCATCTGAGATGAGCTGAAGAAGAAAATTATCCATCTTATATTCCCCATTTAGCCATTTGATCACTGGCATTGAATCACCGAAGACCTGAAGTCAAGAAACCCCCTTTTCTGCTGCTAAAATCAAGGACAGTTTTAGAGCCATAATCTCAGAAAAATTATTTGTTCCACATCCCAGGCCAGTCCTAAACTTCACAGAATGAGATTCAGAAATATAAACAATATCCCCTGAACCACACACCATAGGACTCCCTTGAGCTGCCCCATCAAGGTATAACCATCCTCCAGATCGATATATGATGTCCTCAACTATCTACCTTGGGGCCTTTATTATTTTTTCCTGTGGAAAACTTTTTAAGATGTTATAGCGTTGTATGGCTGATTGAATAGGCATGAGAAACCTTCCTTTGAAAATGGCAGAGTTCCTGGACAACCAAACTCCCCAAAGTACAATGACAGGTAGAGCTTTTACACCATCAGTTTCTTGATTCCTCATCCAGACTTTTAGAGCCTCCTCAACTCTGGCCCCTCTCCAGACCATTTCTGTCCTGACAAAATCTACAATGCTATCCAAACCTGATTCACATATACACAAGTAAGGAAGTGATTATTAATAGATTCATCGAAGCAGAAACACAAAGGACACATAGTAGGTCCACATCTCCCCCTCTTTTGTAGGTTGTCCCACATTATCACTTTGCTATATAGGACTAGCAATAGATTTTAACTTTTATAGGGCATTTCAATTTCCACACAACTTTCACCACCAAACTGGTTCAACTACAGAAGAGCAAATAGATTTCCATTTTAGATTTGGTGTGTATTGTCCTCAACCAGGATTCTTTGACCATATCAACTCATCCGCTACTTCTCTTAACTACACATGGCTTGCTTTTAAACTTATGATATAATCATTCCAGTTGTCTGCTGCATCACCAACCAAACCTATTTGATTATCTGCCCTCCATTCCTGACTCCAGATAGTGAAAGAATTGGATCAACAACCTGATATAGATAAAAAAATCCTCTCAAGGACAAAAGCACATTTTCTGCATCGATTTCTGGTTCACAAATCTCTGCCTCTGACTCCTGATGCAGCTCCCTCCTACTCTGGAATGTCTCTCGGAGAGAAGTGCCCACCACTGAAATAAAACTCTGACTCTTGAGATTCTGCCTGAACCTCATTCACCTGCTCATCAGCATCACCTGTCTGGCTGAGTCTTCTGCCAGTGCTTTGGAGAGATTCACTCTCCTCATCAGAAGAAATGTAACTAACATGCTGATCAACCGTATCTCCTGCCCCATCCTCTGAATCTGACAGCCATCCACCTGTCCGTGGATGTACAACATGTCCTCTCAAAATATATAATCTGTCCCTGCGATCACTAAGTAAGATAGTGGTATTGACAGGATCATTTCTCCGATAGATGAAGATATGACCGTCCCTGACCAACATCCCATAACCATCATCTTCAAAAGATGACACTGAGAGTTACTAACTCTCATCCCAGGTACAAAGAGGACTCCATGTAGCTCCAAGACCTCTCCAAGGTGGTCTAGTTGAAACCTGACTGCTCCAACCCCTCAAATAGCTCTTTGTGGACCGTCAATATCTGTCTGAATGTAGTGTCCCGGTCCTAACTCTGTGATAATATGGAATGCATCATACACTCCAGTCATATGTCTGGTTGACCCACTGTCAACAATCTAGACATGCTAAAAAACTAAGCTTCCTACACTAGAGTCAAAAGAAGCTAGAGAAAATTCATTCTCAAAGTCACCTGCAAACTCATCTATTGCAGTTGCTGCTAAATCTTTCTCTGTCTTTCCTTTCTTCTTCTCAGGACATTTCGTGGCATAGTGTCCTAACTGACCACATTGATAACATCTGATCTGACTCAAATCTTTCTTCTTCTTGTTCTTCGATTTGGCTGCAAGTGCCATATCCTATTCAGCATCCTCACTAGTTTGACCAACTTGTGGCCCTTCCTGGATTTCCTCCTGGGTAAAGTCATCCCATAGTCTAGACCAACTAGGAAGCTTTTCTTTTCCCACAATACATTTCACAAAGACCTCCCACTTCTTGGTGAATCCCTTCAGGGCTATCCTCAAAAACTCTGAATCAGGGATAGCCTCTCCTACTAAGTTGCAGGAAACGGGCTACCCCCCCACGTCCCTTGTCCGTTTCCGTACGGAAACGATGAAACGTGTACGGAACGGTACGGAAACTCGTTTCAGAAAACTTGAAACTCGTTTCAAAATCGGAAACCCGTTTCATAATTTTGGAAACCCGTTTCAAGTTCGTGTTTGGAAATTTCTCCACGTTTCTGGCCGTCAACGCTTAGTCTGCCGAAATGTTAAGTTTTTAATGCATTTTCGATTTCCGGTTTAGGGTTTAGCAAGCCCGTGAATCCATCCAGCATTATAAATTAGCTAGCCCGTGACTCAGTCCAATCGCGTTATTCTTCAGCGATTATTCATCTGAGTATTGCTGCGAGTGTGAGCGTATCTGCTGCGAGTGTGATGCTGCGAGTGAACCGTGAGCGTTAGGGTGAGTCGTGAGCCGAGTTTTGTGAGTGTGTGAGCGTTAGGGTGAGCCAGAGCCTCCGTGAGCCTGAGTTTTTGTCAGCCGTGAGTTGAGTGTGAACTGCGACTGTGTGAGCCATGAGCTGAGTTGCCATGAAGAAATCATTTCTTACTGTCCTGGATCCGAGCTAATTGGCAATTATTTATAAAGTAAAATGCAATAAGTGTGTCCCAGACGGATTCCTCATTTAATCTTCGCGTGTAAATTCGTAGTATAGGAAAATCCCATATATGTAATTATTTGACATTCTTTCTATTACAGAATGCAAGATGGGGGGGCTACCAACAGTTGATGTCTCACCCCACCCCACCGGGGCTCCAGTTGTTTTATTTAAATTTAAAATCTAAAATATAAGTCAGTTCAATAAAGGCCACGAATTTAATTTAAAATAACTTCTAAGCTGAATTTTCACTAGTAAGCCACGGGGAAAATGTGTTAAAACCTAGAAGAAGACCTATGTAGTGTGTTGTCCGCCAAACCGCACACCAGCAGCAGAAATCTTTCGAAAGCTGTCTCCCTCACTGGAAAGTGGGGAGAGGTGTGGCCTTGGGGGCAAGCAATGAGCCAGGTACTGTCACCTAAATCCCAGCTCCTCCGTTTAGGCTAACTCCTAACGAAGCCAAGGGGGGTAGTCCCTACAAAGAGTTGTCTAAGGCTCTTGTGTTTTAAATGTTTTTTGATGTTGTGATGCGGATGGGTGTTGTTTAGGAGTTTTGAAGGTGAGAGACACAAAAATACTTTAAATGAAACTAAGATAACGCAATCCACGTTGCAAGAGAGAATAAAAGATACACTGAATCAGATACAAATCACTCTTTATGAAAATTAAAGCAAGTACTCCAGATTGATATTAAGCAAAATAAAGTATATGATAAAGGACCAGTGCCTTATGGAGTCAAATAATATCTGAGTGATTGAGTTGTTTGATACAAGTGTTCGAGAAAAAGGTTCTTGAGATCGTTTTGCAGCTTATCTTGGTAAATTAAAGATTTTAGTGGTCTTGATTATTAAGGCTAAGAACAAAGGTATCAAAAGGAGTGGAACCTTAGCCAAGAAAAACACTGGCAACCTTTTAGGTGATAGGTCGGGAGCACCCAGATTCAGAGAACAAGTGTTCTTACAGTTTGACCGCCCTCGAGTCTGACAGTGGATTCCCGACACCACCTCTTCAGGAAGTTCTCAGTGATTTTGTCTTGGTTGGGGTTTTGGGGTAAAATTTTAATTAATGTTATCACTTGTGAAATTAACAAATCTTCCACCTTTCTGAGTACTAGCCCAACCGTTTCTGGTTGGCAGAGCATATGGGTGTAGGACAAAGACCAAGATAAATTAATTAAAAAGGGAAGTATGTGTTGAAATTTTTTATTATTAGAGCACTCGTTCAACTCTCCGACAGAGAGCGCTCTTGACTTGATCTTATGACCACAGTTCAAGAGACTTGCTAATTTAAAATGCCTAATGCAAGGAAAGATGCAATTCTAACAATGCTCTCCGATAGAGAGTGCTCTTGACTTGGATTTGGCCAAGTTCAAGAGGCTTTGTTCATTTTAAGAAAGCAAGAAGCAGTTGTGATAACGATAAAGTAAAAATTTGTGAAGCTCAAATCATGTGATAGCTCAAATCAATATGAAATACTGCTAACATACTACTTGCAAAATAAAACGAGATAACGGAAAGATCTAGTGTTCTACCAAGCAAAAATTTACACTACAGGTGGGATCAACCTTCGAACAAGGTCAACCACTAGAAGGCACCAGTCTTGGAAACCTTCCAGCTAGCTGGATGTCCACAAGAAGCTGATGGGGGAACGAGAAGCTACCACAAAGTTATGTGGCCTTTGGGATGCAATCCCAAAGTTAGCTCTTCTCTGGTCAAGGCTTGGAAGAGAAGCGACAAAATGAAAATAAATTATTCTAAAACAAAAATTGAAAAGATCTAAGCTAAGTAAACCCAACACTCTTCCCCAAATGGGGAAGAAGACCAAAAAAGTGAAGCCTCCTTCACTTGAAAATTTTATTAAACGGTTACAAGTGCCTTTGGGGATGGAGCCCTTGAAAGGTCTTTTGAGAGAAAAAAGAACTACTTGTGAAAACAATGCTTTGTGAGCCCTTAATGGCTGATTACAAAAAGGAGAGTATACAAGGTTTATCAATTTGGTTCAAGTCTTCTCCTTAGATGCACTTTGCTCTTTCTTTTGAGTATTGTTCTTACCAAGCTTTTATCCTCCTTTCAAAAAAGATCTACACAAGCTCAAACTCACTTCAACAATGTACCCATTAGATATTAGTCAAAATCCAACTTTAAAAACAGATGCAAGGACTAAGATCTAACCTATATGCAAAAATAATTTTTTCAATGCAAACTTTTGAGATTTATGACATGAGATCTAAGGCCCTAATACTACTCTTCAAAGCATAAACTAGAAACTACCAAGTAATATTTTTAGAGATCTAATCTATTGCAAAAAACAAGATCTATACTATGAAATAAATCTAACACTTAACCAAAGTTTAAACTCGTTTTTGTTTTGTGTTTTTTGTGTAGGTGGACGAAAGGAGGAAAGGAAGGCAAGGAGGAGAGGAGCTAAATGGGAGAAGGGAGGAGAAATGGAAAGAGAAGAGGGGTGGACGAGAGGAGGAAGGAGGAATGACGAGAGGAGGAAGGGATGGACGAGAGGAGGCAGCTAGGATGGACGAGAGGAGGAATATGAAGAGGGACGAAAGCAAGCAGAGGAGATGAGACAAGTGGGACAAGAGCTAGGTAAGGGGAAAACAAGAGGGGCAAGGCCAAACAAGCCACAAACCAAAGGCTAGCTAAGCTATAATCTCAAACTTGGAGAAGAGTAGGGCTTTAGATTTCCACAGTTTAGATGGGTAGGACAAGTAACTAATTGAAAATTTGTTTGAAGATGTTTGATGGAAAGAAAACACATGAGACTCCTTGTTTCTTGATTCCTTAAAGCAAGACCTCTTTGATAACCTGCAGAATGAAGATGTAACCAAACAAGAACCCTTGCACTTGGGAGAATACCTGACAAGCCACACACTTAAGAGAAAAGCATAGATCTATAATATTTGTGCTAGATTGTTAGCCCTCTAAATCATAAGAATCAATGCTTAAAAATCAAAAGTATATAGACAAAACATGATATCACCTCATACAAGATGAAGCATGGCACACCAAGAGCTTCCACATTGACCTCCAAAGTCTCACTTTATTCAAATACTTAAACAAATTACAAATTTCTCCAGAGTTTTGATGCTTAAAGATCCATCCCAAATGAGGCAAAAGGAGCCTCATTATATAGCAAAGGCTAACAACTAGAAACCTAAGTTGAATTGGCATTCAAAGGGAGCCAACACCACCTAACAAAATTCGACTTCCAATCAAGAGTGTGTCTAAACCAATCAGCATGGAGCTTGGAGCTCATCTCACCAATGAACTCGAGTTTGTAGATGATGTGGATGGGGAGGTGGCCTCCACCTTGGCAAGGCGCCCCCCATCTCACCGTGGATACATCACCAAGCCAATAAATAGTTGCCATGTGTGGAACTCGCCCCTCCAAGGAGATTGACGTGAGCATGGAGGTAGGTGCTTGGAGTTTAATCCAAGATTTGATTGCAATCATGGTAGGTAGGAGTGGGAGGTGGCCTCCACCTAGGCAAGGCGCCCCCACTCCATTTAATGTAACTCCATACCAACCAAAAATCAATTAATGCGACCTCCACATCACTAAATCGATTTTGCATGCATGGAGGGCGAGTTCACTTGAGGAGCTTTGACTTTTGCTGACTGTATGGTTGACTGAAGCTGCTTGGAGATGATTGGAATCTTCATAAATGCTGAGTGCCATGTCATTTAGCCTTTTACTTTATTCCATTTGGATTATTTTGAAGAGATTTGGATTATCTCCAAAATAATCATTTTTATTATTTTAATTAATAATTTCTCTGTAAATGGCTTTTCAGAGAAAATATTAATTACGAGGCCTAAATGACATTTGAAACTTGGATCTAGCTGGTCCATAGGTCATGTGTGATTTTTGGCTTATGAAACGAGCCACCAATCACTGAATTCGGACCCCGGACGACTGACATATTACAATTTATTATTTCTCTATTTAAATTATAGAGAAATTTATTAAATTTTTAAAAAATAATTAAAAACCCAAATTCGACGGACCCGGTAAAATTATTTCGAAAATTTTTCTGAGGGTTTTATGGACCTAGGACATGACTGACACCTATTCTAATAGTGTCTAGTAGGATTATATACATCAGTTGGCCTCTAATAACCCCCCATGGCTAAAATTTTCAAAATCGGGCATTCCAGCTTTGGAGGAGCGGGAGAAAACCTCACCGATTATACATCGCCTTAAGCAAAGTATAATTGACAAGGGAAAAAACTCCCTGGAATACCTTAGTTGCTTAATCCAGTCATGGGGAACCGAGACACTCAGATCCTACTAGCACACTTTATTACAAACCCCCATGGGGCCATGGTCATGTCGACTCAAAAAACAAAACAGGCTAACCAAAACTGGCTAGCCACAAATGCTGAATCATCTGATACATTGGAGTCAAACACTTATCATGTTTGTCAAATGGTGGCTCTCCAGAAAATCCAACTATGGTACAAATAAGTTGGTAACATCTGGCTCCAACTGTGGGACGGGTGCTCGTTTGATTTATGGTTCAAAAAGAGTACTCGAGAACCCCAGAATATCACTTTCCTGTACAGAAACGAAAGTGTCTTAGTAAAACATCTTCAAAAAATATTGCAAAAATGAAATACTAACATAATATTTTTTCTTTTTTAAAAAGTATACATGAAAAATAAAATCTTTTTCTTTTTTCCAGCATATATATGAAGTATGATACAAAAACTAACATATGAAACTACGATACATCAATATGGTACAAAGATTGCAAAATTTTTGACAAAGATAAGGTTTTAGGAATCTCCTGAGATGACCCCTTGGTCATCTTGAATGTTGTTCCGATAAAATGGTTTCAGATGTTGCCCGTTTCTGGCCAATGGTATCATCTCTCCATCCATGGTATTTAGAAAGAAAGAATGTGTTCCAGCCTGACAACGTATGATAAAAGGACCTTTCCAAAGGCTGTCAAATTTTCCATGCTTCCTTGGCTTTTCTCCTCTCTTGTCCCACAAGAGAACAGTGTCCCCCACTTGGAAATCTCTAGGCTTAGCTGACTTGTCAAAAGTGGTCTTCATGCTTTCCTGATGTCTTAACATTTTGTCCAATGATGTCCTTCTGCTTTCATCAAGTTCAATGATTTGGTTTGCCCTGTCATCTAACTCCAGTTTTTCGGTACCATAATCAGTCAACATTTTGTAAATGGGTATTTGCATGTTGAAAGGTAATGCTGCTGTGATGCCATAAATAAGCTCAAAAGGAGATTTCCCAGTGGAATTCTTCTTTGTGATCCTATCTGCCCAGAAGGCATACTTGATTTTGCTATCCCAAGACCTCTTGTTATCTCCCACAATTTTCTTAAGGATGGTCATCAAATTTTTATTAGAGGACTCTGCAAGTCCATTACCCTGAGGATAATAATCAGAAGAGTGTGATAGGACAATGCCATTCTTGAAACAAAAATCATTCATTTCTGTCGAACTGAAAGCCTTGGCATTGTCGGTTGTTATTTTCAAGGGAGTGCCAAATCGGGTGATGATCCTGTCCTCAATGAAATCCATGATAACCTTTTCAGTGGCTGTTTTGGTGGGTATAGCTTCTACCCACTTAGTGAAGTAATCAGTTGCAGTAAGGATCCAGCAAAATCCATTGCTAGAGTTATCCTGGAACTTGCCAATAAAATCAAGACCCCATTGTTGAAAGGGGGCAATGACAACTACTCGTGCGAGAGGTAAAGCAACCAATTTAGGCTTTCCCGTGAAAAGTTGACATTCCTGGCAATACTTGACATGTTTGTAAACATCAGCGAAGATAGTTGGCCAATAATAACCTGCTCTCAGAATTTTGTGAGCAGTTGTGTTTGCTGCATAGTGCCCCCCACAAAATCCTGAGTGGAACTCAGTCAGGATCTTTTTGGAATCCTGCTCGTGCACACATCTAAGTATCACACCGTCAGGGTTTCTCCAACCCAAACCCTCCTGAGTGAGGCAATACCTGGCAGTTTTTAATCTAAGAGCTCTTCTTTTATGCCCCTTGAGATGATCTGGGACATCTAAATGCAGCAGGAAGTAAATGATATCGGAGTACCAATGATTGTCTAGGTCTTGTAAAGCTGGTGTCATGCGAGGATTGGATGAAAGGTTTGCACAACTCATGTCAATGGCTTCTTCATTTTTCTGAGTTAGCATCTTTGCTAGGCCCTGACCCTTTATTAGTTTAGTGGGTCGAATCTCCAAATCATACTCCTGGATTTTTGATACCCATGTGCCTCTTGTTCCTAAGCAATCCTGCTGGGATAGGATGTCTTTTACTGCAGCATGGGGGACATACCCTATAACTCTTGAATAACCGATGTATGTCCTGAAGTGCTTTAAAGATTTTACCAAGGCATAGGCTTGTTTCTCCATGATAGTATATTTTAATTCTGAATTTTGGAGGGCTCTACTCATGAAGGCAATTGGTTGCTCGAACCCTTCGAAGTTCTTCTGGAGCAACACACCAGCAATTGTGTCTTCTGAGGCAAAAGAGAATATCATGAATTCTTTAGTGTAGTCAGGGCTGACTAACACAGGTGATCTAGAGATAGCATCTTTGATGGTTGCAAAGGCTTCCTTTCCTTCATCATCCCAGACAAATTTAGCATCCTTTTTTAATAACCGTTGCATGGGTTTTACTAGCTCGGCTAAATTTGGTATGAATCTTCTTATGAAGTTGATATGATCGTTAAAAGATTGGAGACCTTTGACATTTCTAGGAAGGGAAATTTTCTGGATAGCTTCTACTCTTTCGGGGTCAACCTTGACCCCGTCTTTGTTAACAATGTGACCCAAAAGTTTGCCTTCCTCTATACCAAAGACTGATTTTACCGGATTTAAAGAAATCCCATACTCTCTGCATCTTTCAAAAACTTTCCTAAGGTGACCAACATGGCTAGATCTTTCTTTTGAAAATACAGTCAAGTCATCCTGGTAGATTTCAATGATTTTTCCCACTAATTCCTTGAAGGCATAATCCATGGCCCTTTGGAAAGTGGCCCCAGCATTTGTAAGGCCAAAAGGCATTCTTAGATATTCGAAAGTTCCCCAAGGGGTTGTAAAAGCAGTTTTGTGTCTATCTTCTTCCTTGATGACTACTTGATTGTATCCTAAGAATCCATCCAGCATTGACATCATGTTTGATCCAGTGACCCGTTGGAGAAGGGTCTCCATGTTTGGAAGGGGGTAATTGTTTTTTTGGCATGCTATGTTCAGATTTCTAAAGTCTATACATATTCTTAAGTTGCCATTCTTCTTTTTGACTACCACCAAATTGGAGCACCATGAAGTATGTCGGGTGGGTGCTATAATGCCTACTGCCAACATTTTTTCTAATTCCTGTTTTACAATAGGAGCTAGTTTAGGATTTATTTGTCTCAGCTTTTGCCGAAAAGGTTTACCCTTTTGACATTCCGGTTTTAAGGGAATGGTGTGCTGGAAGACATCTTCCCTATATGCTTTGAGCTCATCATATGTGAAGGCAAATATGTCCCTAAATTCTCTTAACAAGTTTATAAGGGCATTTCTTTCTTCATCAGGGATACCTTTTCCAATTTTCAGTATTTTTGGTTCCTTTTCCGTTCCAATGTTGATCTCAATATACTCACCCGGTTTCATCTGGTCCACATTACTCTTTCTCCTATCCTGTTTGTCAAAAACATGTTCCAAAGCCACAAATCCACGTGGAACAAGATTTGAGCGATTACCCTCATCCTGATAAACTTTGCCTTCCTCTTGATCATTTGGTTTATAATTCAAGAACTCATCAATGTTGTTTATGAATTTTAGTATCTGCTCATCATCTCTGAAAACTTGCCAATGTTCTACATTATCAAGAATGGAAGGTCTAAAGTTTATTTCCAAGGGGCAATGTCCTTCTAACATTTCGTCCAAAGGTTGAAGTGTTGAGGCTGAAACTGCAAGTTTGTCCGCGGCACTATTCTGGTCTCGAGGGACTGCTTCTATATTAAGGGCATCAAAGAATTCCATTGTGTCCCATATTGCATTTCGGTACTTTTTAAGTCTCTGGCATTTACATGCGAATTGACCCTTAATCTGTTGGACAATTAAATCTGAGTCCCCTTTTATAGTTTGCAGTTTAATTCCCATGTCCTTGGCAATCTCTATGCCTAGTAGAAGTGCCTCATATTCTGCCACATTATTGGTTGCTTCAAACTCTAATCTAAAAGCAAAGTTGAAAATCTTACCCTCTGGAGAAGTGATGACAACCCCAGCCCCCTTTCCTGCTCTAGAACATGCTCCATCAAAATTCATTTTCCATAGCTCATCTGTTTCTTCACTTTTAACCTCTTCCTGGATTGGATCTAAAAAAGTGGAGTTGATTTGAATATTTCCTATCTCACCGACATGGCAGACAAACTCATTTGATGGTCTATCCGGATTTTCAACATGGTATCTCCTTTCCTTTTCAGTGTGTAATTTTACAAGTGAATCTTCAGAAGCAGGAACTGTTGCATAAGACCAATCCAACTATATAGAGCCACCCAAGGTTGCACCCCACTTTCTAGAGAGTAGCATGCCCCACCTATCTGGTACATCTATGACAAGGATATCCATGGTAATATGGATGTCCGGGTACTTGGCCAATCTAACTGGAACATTTTCTATCATCCCTTCAACCTTAACGGGTCTAGAATCCATGGCACACACATTTTGGTAGGGCCTGGTGGTTCTTAAGTTAAGCTGTTGCATAACCCTTTTGGTCATCAAGCTGGCACCGGATCCTGAATCCAACATACAATTATGTAGAAGAAGGTCACCTATCATCAATGATATATAGAAAGGGGGGTGAGCTTCTCTTCTTGTATCCCTAGTATGCAGGATTATAGGAGGGTCCTCATAAGTTGAGTCACAGCTGGTTGAAGGCTCTTCCACATTGTCCGAAAAAGTGACCTTTTTAGGAGTCTGAGGGGTGAGAGGAGTGGGTGGACTAGGATTGGTAGTACATGCAGGAATAGGTGCTTTTAATGTTTTCAACAACTTTTCCTTTTGACCAGGGATCTTATAGAGTTCATTTATGGGTATAGGTACCTTAGTAGTATTGAACCAATTATTCCAATCAAAATTTAATCTACTAGAGTCAGTTGAATCATTTGGAATAATTACCTTTGGAGGTTGTATGGCAGGTGCGGGATTTGATCTTCTTTGGTATCCAACCCCTTTAAATCTCTGCATATTGTGGAGTTGTTCACTGGATGGTCTTTCTCCATAGTTTTTAGTCATATTGTCTGGCTCATTCTCAGCATGTTTCCAGTTTTCTCTGGGAATGTTGCGGATATCTCCTACGGCATTTATGTATTCAGGCTCGCTTGATGTTGGATTACTGGTACCCTCCCCTTCAGGATAACCATGCTCTTGTACATAGTTTGCAAAATAGCAAGCGAATTCCTCATGGAAATCTTTGCAAGCTCTGCAAAATGGGTTGTACACCTCATTTGTATTAGCAGCCTCTATCTGAGTTGGAGGCCTCTTTTCATTTTCGGGAGCTTTCTTCTGCCAGTTATTTTTGGGAGGGTAATTTCTTTGAATTGGCTGAATCTGTTGAATTTGCTGAATTCGTTGGACATGTGCTCTTTCTATGTATATGATTTTGTTTTGCACTTCCTTCATTTGGACTACATGTTTCTGTTCAGCTTTTTCCATCCTCTCACACATATCCATCATCTTCTTTTCGTATGAATCTTTCAAAGTAGCTAGAGGATCTTTATCTTTAGGCTCAACTGTTTTTAAAGGAGTTTGAGCTCTTGAATAACCAGGTAAATTTCATTTTCCAGAGGACTGCATGTTTTTATCGATCTTAGTTGCCAATGTCTGTGCTTCTAACAAAGTAGTGGGCTCTTTATCCCTAAGTTCATATTGCATCTCTCCACTTAAAGCTTCAATGTAATAGACCAGTATAGTATGTGGAGTTGGCTTATAATCTGTAGGGATTACATTGTATAAGTCGGTAAACTTCTTGTTGAACTCTTCCATGGTTTCCATCTCACTTCTTTTGATGTTTGTTAGAGCAGCAAGTTGATGACGGGGCTCTTTCTTCTCACCATACTTGTTGGTGAAAGCAGTTTTGAACTCAGTCAAGGTGGCAAAGGAATTAGCTGGCAAGCCAATGAACCAGTCACCAGCATCTCCATCTAAGGACAAGGCCAATAGTTTCATGTATACATCATCATGCTTGTGAGCAGGATCTCTAACATATCCACTTGTACATTTTGAGAAGGCTTTGAGATGATATGCAGCAGTAATGGCATCAGTGCCAGTAAAAATGGGGAGCTTGTCGATAACTTTGTCTGGAATATCATGTGGTTAACCTGCTATCTGAGTAATGTTGAGGGGAGAATAGAAATCACCCATCGTATCGGAAAAACAATTATTACTGTTTTCAGAATTTTCAGAATTTTCTAAGTTATTTTCTTGAAAAAGACTATGGATGTCAGAAATAGACTTAGACCTAAGTTCTTCAAGGATTTTTCGAGAAGCAAGCTTGTTCAGTCTTCTCCTATAAACCTTTTCAGGTTCTGGGATAAAACTAAGCAAGCCTTCAGAGTTTCTTCTAGTCGAATACCTTGAGGTGTTAACTGACAGTGGAGTCGCCAGGTGGATTCAAGTCTAATTTCTGAGAGTGATTAAACTAAAAATCTACCAAAAAAGGAAAAAAGGGCAGTGGAGTCGCCAGACAGATATGAGAATCTATCAAAAAGGTAAAACAAACTAGAAAAAAAACTAAGGTCGTCCAGGAACAAAAAGATTTGTCCCCGGCAGCGGCGCCAAAGATGTTGTCCGCCAAACTACACACCAGCAGCAGAAATCTTTCGAAAGCTGTCTCCCTCACTGGAAAGTGGGGAGAGGTGTGGCCTTGGGGGCAAGCAATGAGCCAGGTACTGTCACCTGAATCCCAGCTCCTCCGTTTAGGCTAACTCCTAACGAAGCTAAGGGGGGTAGTCCCTACAAAGAGTTGTCTAAGGCTCTTGTGTTTTAAATGTTTTTTGATGTTGTGAAGCGGATGGGTGTTGTTTAGGTGTTTTGAAGGTGAGAGACACAAAAATACTTTAAATGAAACTAAGATAACGCAATCCACGTTGCAAGAGAGAATAAAAGATACACTGAATCAGATACAAATCACTCTTTATGAAAATTAAAGCAAGTACTCCAGATTGATATTAAGCAAAATAAAGTATATGATAAAGGACCAGTGCCTTATGGAGTCAAATAATATCTGAGTGATTGAGTTGTTTGATACAAGTGTTCGAGAAAAAGGTTCTTGAGATCGTTTTGCAGCTTATCTTGGTAAATTAAAGATTTTAGTGGTCTTGATTATTAAGGCTAAGAACAAAGGTATCAAAAGGAGTGGAACCTTAGCCAAGAAAAACACTGGCAACCTTTTAGGTGATAGGTCGGGAGCACCCAGATTCAGAGAACAAGTGTTTTTACGGCTTGACCGCCCTCGAGTCTGACAGTGGATTCCCGGCACCACCTCTTCAGGAAGTTCTCAGTGATTTTGTCTTGGTTGGGGTTTTGGGGTAAAATTTTAATTAATGTTATCACTTGTGAAATTAACAAGTCTTCCACCTTTCTGAGTACTAGCCCAACCGTTTCCGGTTGGCAGAGCATATGGGCGTAGGACAAAGACCAAGATAAATTAATTAAAAAGGGAAGTATGGGTTGAAATTTTTTATTATTAGAGCACTCGTTCAACTCTCCGACAGAGAGCGCTCTTGACTTGATCTTATGACCACAGTTCAAGAGACTTGCTAATTTAAAATGCCTAATGCAAGGAAAGATGCAATTCTAACAATGCTCTCCGATAGAGAGTGCTCTTGACTTGGATTTGGCCAAGTTCAAGAGGCTTTGTTCATTTTAAGAAAGCAAGAAGCAGTTGTGATAACGATAAAGTAAAAATTTGTAAAGCTCAAATCATGTGATAGCTCAAATCAATATGAAATACTGCTAACATATTACTTGCAAAATAAAACGAGATAACGGAAAGATCTAGTGTTCTACCAAGCAAAAATTTACACTACAGGTGGGATCAACCTCCGAACAAGGTCAACCACTAGAAGCCACCAATCTTGGAAACCTTCTAGCTAGCTGGATGTCCACAAGAAGCTGATGGGGGAACGAGAAGCTACCACAAAGTTATGTGGCCTTTGGGGTGCAATCCCAAAGTTAGCTCTTCTCTGGTCAAGGCTTGGAAGAGAAGCGACAAAATGAAAACAAATTATTCTAAAACAAAAATTGAAAAGATCTAAGCTAAGTAAACCCAACACTCTTCCCCAAATGGTGAAGAAGACCAAAAAAGTGAAGCGTCCTTCACTTGAAAATTTTATTAAACGGTTACAAGTGCCTTTGGGGATGGAGCCCTTGAAAGGTCTTTTGAGAGAAAAAAGAACTACTTGTGAAAACAATGCTTTGTGAGCCCTTAATGGCTGATTACAAAAAGGAGAGTATACACGGTTTATCAATTTGGTTCAAGTCTTCTCCTTAGATGCACTTTGCTCTTTCTTTTGAGTATTGTTCTTACCAAGCTTTTATCCTCCTTTCAAAAAAGATCTACACAAGCTCAAACTCACTTCAACAATGTAACCATTAGATATTAGTCAAAATCCAACTTTAAAAACAGATGCAAGGACTAAGATCTAACCTATATGCAAAAATAATTTTTCCAATGCAAACTTTTGAGATTTATGACATGAGATCTAAGGCCCTAATATTACTCTTCAAAGCATAAACTAGGAACTACCAAGTAATATTTTCAGAGATCTAATCTATTGCAAAAAACAAGATCTATACTATGAAATAAATCTAACATTTAACCAAAGTTTAAACTCGTTTTTGTTTTGTGTTTTTTGTGTAGGTGGACGAAAGGAGGAAGGGAAGGCAAGGAGGAGAGGAGCTAAATGGGAGAAGGGAGGAGAAATGGAAAGAGAAGAGGGGTGGACGAGAGGAGGAAGGAGGAATGACGAGAGGAGGAAGGGATGGACGAGAGGAGGAAGGAGGAATGACGAGAGGAGGAAAGGATGGACGAGAGGAGGCAGCTAGGATGGACGAGAGGAGGAATAGGAAGAGGGACGAAAGCAAGGAGAAGAGATGAGACAAGTGGGACGAGAGCTAGGTAAGGGGAAAACAAGAGGGGCAAAGCCAAACAAGCCACAAACCAAAGGGTAGCTAAGCTATAATCTCAAACTTGGAGAAGAGTAGGGCTTTAGATTTCCACAGTTTAGATGGGTAGGACAAGTAACTGATTGAAAATTTGTTTGAATATGTTTGATGGAAAGAAAACACATGAGACTCCTTGTTTCTTGATTCTTTAAAGCAAGACCTCTTTGATAACTTGCAGAATGAAGATGTAACCAAACAAGAACCCTTGCACTTGGGAGAATACCTGAAAAGCCACACACTTAAGAGAAAAGCATAGATCTATAATATTTGTGCTAGATTGTTAGCCCTCTAAATCATAAGAATCAATGCTTAAGAATCAAAAGTATATAGACAAAACATGATATCACCTCATACAAGATGAAGCATGGCACACCAAGAGCTTCTACATTGACCTCCAAAGTCTCACTTTATTCAAATACTTAAACAAATTACAAATTTCTCCAGAGTTTTGATGCTTAAAGATCCATCCCAAATGAGGCAAAAGGAGCCTCATTATATAGCAAAGGCTAACAACTAGAAACCTAAGTCAAATTGGCATTCAAAGGGAGCCAACACCACCTAACAAAATTTGACTTCCAATCAAGAGTGTGTCTAAACCAATCAGCATGGAGCTTGGAGCTCATCTCACCAATGAACTCGAGTTTGTGGATTATGTGGATGGGGAGGTGGCCTCCACCTTGGCAAGGCGCCCCGCATATCACCTTGGATACATCACCAAGCCAATAAATAGTTGCCATGTGTGGAACTCGCCCCTCCAAGGAGATTGACGTGAGCATGGAGGTAGGTGCTTGGAGTTTAATCCAAGATTTGATTGCAATCATGGTAGGTGGGAGTGGAAGGTGGCCTCCACCTAAGCAAGGCGCCCCCACTCCATTTAATGTAACTCTATACCAACCAAAAATCAATTAATGCGACCTCCACATCACTAAATCGATTTTGCATGCATGGAGGGCGAGTTCACTTGAGGAGCTTTGACTTGTGCTGACTGAAGTTGCTTGGAGATGATTGGAATCTTCATAAATGTTGAGTGCCATGTCATTTAGCCTTTTACTTTATTCCATTTGGATTATTTTGGAGAGATTTGGATTATCTCCAAAATAATCATTTTTATTATTTTAATTAATAATTTCTCTGTAAATGGCTTTTCAGATAAAATATTAATTACGAGGCCTAAATGACATCTGAAACTTGGATCTAGCTGGTCCATAAGTCATGTGTGATTTTTGGCTTATGAAACGAGCCATCAATCACTGAATTCGGACCCCGGACGACTAACATATTACAATTTATTATTTCTCTATTTAAACTATAGAGAAATTTATTAAATTTTTAAAAAATAATTAAAAACCCAAATTCGACGGACCCGGTAAAATTTTTTTGAAAATTTTTCTGAGGGTTTTATGGACCTAGGACATGACCGACACCTATTCTAACAATGTCTAGTAGGCTTATATACATCTGTTGGCCTGTAATACCCCCCCATTGCTAAAATTTTCAAAATCGGGCATTCCAGCTTTGGAGGAGCGGGAGAAAACCTCACCGATTATACATCGCCTTAAGCAAAGTATAATTGACAAGGGAAAAAACTCCCTGGAATACCTTAGTTGCTTAATCCAGTCATGGGGAACCGAGACACTCAGATCCTACTAGCACACTTTATTACAAACCCCCATGGGGCCATGGTCATGTCGACTCAAAAAACAAAACAGGCTAACCAAAACCGGCTAGCCACAAATGCTGACTCATCTGATACACTGGAGTCAAACACTTATCATGTTTGTCAAATGGCGGCTCTCCAGAAAATCCAACTATGGTACAAATAAGTTGGTAACATAGTGCAAAACTACAATGTTTCCATCATTGAAAGAAAGGCCATTATACAACACACATGAAACAGAATAATACAACCATGGTAATCCATCATTAATTTGTCTGAGCCGTGAGCTGAGTGTGAACCACGAGTGTTTCTGACTTTTGATATATATGTTTTTTTGGCTATTTCCACTTGCATTATGGAATCGTTTATGGGTAAAATAGTAAAATGTGTTGCTTTTTGGATATTAATACTTGCATTATGGAATCACTTATGAAATTATGTGTAAAATCGTAAATGTGATGTTACATGTATGACTATGGCTATGATTTCTAATTTTGTTGAATTTAAAATTTAATCTGTAAATAATTATAAAATATATATATATATATATATATATCGTGTTTCCCCGTTTCCTAAATTTTGGGGGGTCGCGTTTACCCTCATCTTTGTTCATTTTGATACAGTGTAGCTTGTCTTTTAGGGCCATCTTCTGGTTCTCGTTCTTTGCTTCAAACAACTAGTTCAATGTGTCCCACATCTCTTTAGCAATTTTGAAATTTTCTTTTCTGCTAAATGTGGGATGAGATGGTCTTTAACCCCATCTAGTATGACTGTCTGGGCTCTGGCTTCAAGAGCTTCAAACTCCTCAAGCTCATCTTTATCTGTTGGCTTAGTCATGACACTGTTAGTAAATCCCCAAACCCTCAGTTCGTTTAACACAACAGTGATTCTTACTTTACATGGGATATAGTTGGATACTCCATCCAACCTATCCTCATACCTAATGCTCATCATGGAAAATACTTGCAACCAAAAACAACTTGAAAGATAAACCTAACACTCTTCTGTACTTCAAAGAACACTTGCTTACTTTCTTTTTCAGTATGGCTCTGTTAACATGAGCTCTGATACCATGAAGAAAATTGACCTTAAAATATGAAATTTGCTCATTCACACATTTAGTTAAACATTTTGAAAACTAGTGTTTTAACTTGAATTTGAGAAAGTAAAACCACAACTTAAAAAATGTACTTTCCCAATACTTCCAATACTTCCAATAACTTTAAGCAAGATGCACACAAGAATTTTGGTCAAAGACCGGCGAAAACCCTAAGAGAAAAATTTCATTAAAAAGAATTCTGAAATTTCTTCTACACATAAATTTCCTTCACTCATAAACTGGCAAATTAACCCTACTTATCTTTTCCAGACTGCTGCCTTGAAAAACATGCCACAGAACAGTGTATGGCCTGCTGTACGACCTTCCTCACATGTGCTAGTTTCTGCTGTACGAACTGCTCCTTTTCTACATTAAATGTTGCCTCGAAATTCGTGCCCAACTTGTACCAGCAATTCTGCTGTACGGACCAGACTGTTAGCAATCATTTATGTACCTTCTGCATCGATTTCTGTGCCCACACGTGTTGTACAGACTGCTGGAAATTGTACTGTATGGATTGCTGCAAAATTGTCTTGGGAACCGTGCCTTCTTGCTGGTTGTCTTGGGAAATGTGCTGCTGAAAATGCCTTGGGAAATGTGCCAATTTCTTCTTGGAAGTTTTTTTTTTCTCCTATTCCTCTCTAATGGTGAGTGTTCTTCATTTGTCTCTTTATCTTCTTTTATACTTTACTTTTCATCAACTAACCCTAACTACCAAAGAAACTACCTAATCAATGGCTAGGATTAGATTAGGAGATCTATGGTTCACAATAGATGCACTTTTCTCAATTAATAATTTAATTAATAAATACATCACTTAAGTGACCCACTTTTATAAAGTACAAAATATCACTTTCACTTTATTTACATAAACGTCATTGTTATCACACAATCTCTAGCTGATGGATGATGAGTGTCCCAACAAGGATGGCAGAGGATGAACAACTAGAATGGTGTAACCAGCAATAGCCAGGTCCTTCGTTCAATGAACAGAAGTCACATTGGACAAGGCTACTGTCACTTCAGACAAGGCACGTAGCCAAGTCAGGGGGGAGACCCTGCTCAACCGGTGATGGTTGAGATACAAAAATACACCCAGTTCCCACACAAGATAAAGAGATTAAACAAGGGAGTGAGTGTAGATGAACTCCTAAGTCTAGTTTCAGCCAACTGGTTGGACACAAGAATAAGATAAGTATGTGAATGAAGAGTGACCAGCAATCAAGGTGATTAGATAACAAGATCAAATTAATGATTATATGGCTGAAAATAGTCTAAGGAGATATAGTAAGCTAGAAGTGAAGGAATTGATTGTTGTTGCCCAAGAAGGTGAGTTAAACAGTGAAATGACCAACTAGGGCAGCAATAAAATGGTGATTTAAAATACTTCTAGCAATTGGTAGTTTGATTTTTGAAAGTAAAATGATGATTTAAGACCGATTCTAAACTACCCAGAGCCCCAAACTGACTCAAACAAGTAGAAGAGAAAAACGCCCCAGGTAAGGTGTTTTTGCCAGGTAGACCAGTGCTAAATCTATGGGTAAATGGAGTCTAAAGGAAATGAAACTTAGGATATAGCATTCTAAGGGTGTTTCATTAGTGGGTTTTAAACCAAAACAAATTCCTACAGTGAAATCTTAAGTTTTGTATTTTTATGGGGTTTTTATATGAAATTTCTGCTCAACACACACAATGAAATTAAAATGTAAGAGACCAACAAGAAGGACCTACTTGAGAATGAATAGATGGATGAGATTGTCGAAGACTAGCCCTCCAAACTCAGTTGTTAAGTTGCAGCGTGCTCCCTTTGGCGTTTTGAGCTCCCAGTGGCCAAATTCGCCCTAGCTACCTGCCACAAACAAGATCAAGTCAGTGTGTGCAGCAAATAATAAGAAAAACCAACAAGTAAATGACTGAAAATGAAAGGAATTGAAAGGCAAAAGCAAATAACAACTCCCTTTGTTGATACTCTGAAGAAAACAAGCAGTTGTGGGGTTCCCACTCCAAAAACTGCGCCCTCCTCCAGCCGTGCTCTTCACCTGCAAATCGTTGGCCAAGGACAAGATGGAAACAATGCACTAACAACTCAACAAAGCTAAGAAAGACTAGATATCAGTCATGCAACACATATCCATCCACAAACTCTCAAGAAACTCGGTGGAAAATGGCTCTATATCATCAAAACTCAAGTGTACAATGTGCCAAGAGGAGTAGAAATGGAGTGAGCTCATTCTCTTATAGAGATGGCTCAAAACCTAGCCCATTTCCCCCCAAAATGAATCGCTGGGATTGATTCTCCCAAGCCTCAAATCGATGGTGGGGATGAGCTTCAAGAGGGGGTGCGAATTGCCCAAGTGTAGCGCACATGTGGAGAGAGGGGCCCCTTATGGGGCCCATACAACAAATAAATCCAATGTTAGGGGGTGTCTATGAGGTTTTATCCCCCTAACTCATACAACCAAGGTCCCACATCAAATGTTTTACAAAAATGAAATTTTCACTAAGTGGAAAAATGCCCCCATGGGCCAATTCGCCCCTCATGGTGAACTGGGCAAGTGAGGGCCCCACAACACAAAATATGATGTCCAAACATTACCAAAATTACCTTATAAGTCACCCTTATATTAGCCAACCTTTGATTTTTCCATTTGCCATAGTTGCCTTTGCCAAATTTTGATTTTTCCTTTAATTAACTGCTGGTTTATATTGCTGAAGGTGTAAATTGGGCTTTTGACCCACTTATAGTTTCCGGATTGTCGAACCGTCTATTGCAATGCGATCGTGGACCCCATAAATAGTAGACATGGTCACTTGAACGACCACAATCCATCACTTAGGCACTGTTTGCCCAAAATCCATGATTTTTAATTAAAACAAGTCATTAATGACCAATAATAATTAAAAATCTCATCGCTGCCTCAACATTTTCAAATTCTGATGCTTGGAGGTTCATATGGGACCCTTGAAGATAATAATTGATCAAAATCGAAATCTCGGTCGCAACATTTTTTCGAGCCCATTTTTGGCCTGGTCAACCTAGTTTGACCAAGTCAAATCTGGTCAACATGGTGCTGGATGAATACCTATATGCAATATGAAGCGACATGCCTCCTTATACATGTTAGTACATTACTAAACAACATGATGCCAATATAGTGATCAACAATACATAATATGTCAAAAATACGAGGCCCCTGGTGACGTGGGCCCACCACATCCAAAAGACTCAAACTGCTATGCACAACCCACAGACTTGACCACCTAGCTGACTTTGGGTGAGGTGGAAAATAAGGTGAAGGACAAGGAATGACAAGGACAAAGATCATGTGACCCTTTGGATGAATCAGGAAAGTGGGGTCCACTGAGATGAGCATACCATGACAAAACACAGGGAAGGGCGATGCCTCACAAATGGGTATAGTGTAGGGAAACCGCCACTGGTCATCTAACAAATATCTCACAACTCACATCCGTGCCTTCAGAAGACTCCGTGAGGATCTTTTGTAGAGCCGCCAAACTAGGTGTCCGACAAACCGTAACTTGAGACTCTAGGGGACAATCTTGAGCTTGTCCCTTGCTCCCTCTCACCTCCTTGTCCCGCAGGACTAGGTGAGGAAATAACCACTACAAAGCTGATATGTACGGCTGACCTGTGTCCATGTGTGTTTACAAACACATTGCATGGATTTTACAATGACTTTCATACTTAGCCTTTTTGGCTAGATTTTACATTTACAATAGCCGTTTTGGCTTGCTTTACATTTCTTCATTTCTTCATTTTACATCAAGGTCCTTTTGGGCTACATACATATCTCAATAGATATAATCAAGGTGCTCATATTGCAGAGTAATGGGGGTGAGCATAAATGCTTCAATGACCAATGGGGAACACCCGGTGAGTCTACACACTCCTATATTGCATTGCAACATCAGGGGCAACCGATACGAGCAAATACCAGGTTTGAGAGTGCATCTCACATAGTAAAGAGCCGAGGCACAAAAGACAGGGAGTCATGGCATACTCAGAGATCAGTGGCGAAGGGGATCCTCAAGTTCACAAATCAGAATCCAAGTCGGGAAAGATCAATCATGAATGGGTCGGATGGATGGAGAGAGTGAAGGTGGAACCAAAGTCAGCTGCCTAGGGGGATTAAGTGACCAAGTCTATACCAATAGTGGGAATGTGATCTGGTGTGCATAGATAGGAGCCTACAAAAGGGGGTGGACTAACATCACCAAGGGCCCAACAATACATCATAATGACAACTAGATCACCATTTCAAACATCACATGCAGAGTTAGTGTACTATCATGTATAATCAAGTCTAATCAACAACATAAGCAATAAAACATCAAATGCTATACTTGCTACACCATATACCTGCTGCTGAAGCTGACTCTGAAGCTAGATCTCAACTGAATCCGGGCAATAAGTGGTAAACCAACAATAATCTGTATCGTCAATAAAAAATATGGCTAAGCAACTGTCTCAGTGGGCTTATGCAAAGCCTGGCAAAGAAGGGTGCCTCTGTAGGCAATAATGTATACATGTCTGGACAATACAATAAACCATCTATCCCCACTGATATGTCTGCTCGGGGCGATCTGAACAAAACTGTGTGCCTCCTCTGAAGGCATCCTATCTCTGATTTGGGAAAAAAAAGTATAGTATGGTCCCCGACCACACAATCTGCAGCATGGTAGCTCCAGCTAACATGGATGTGATAACAATCACTTTGTTACATAAATACCCAAAGAACAAAATTTTCTGGTCCTCCTCATCACACCCACACCAAAAATATGGGAGGACCTCCATAGTTATCTTTTTCAACAAGAGTCAGTTGCCCCCTTCTTTTCAAAGATCTCTCAAATAAGAGATCAACTCATGGTAATTGGAGTTGAAGTAGATGATGATGACCTTGTGCAAACAACAATAGTGTTAGAGTTTCTACTTTAATTCAATTCAACTAGGATCTTTAATTGAAAGAAAGACAAGCACAACAAAACACAATAGACACTATAATTTTCCTCTGGGAAACCATAAAGGAGAAAAGCCCACAACTTCCTCAAAGATAGATTCATCACTAATACAATATCACAAAATGGAAAACCCAAAAATAAGAAGTCTTCTGTAGCTCTCTCTCTTTCTCCTCCAACGAACTTGTCTTCTCTCTCTTGCTTATGCGAACTTGAGTGAGTGGTGTGTCCAAATGAGAGAGAAAGCTCTCTATTTATACTTTATGTTTGGGTGACCTTTTTCCTAATTAGGTCGGCTTGACTAACTTGGCTGGGCCGACCTGTCCTAGGGAGAATCAATAATACCTTTTACATTTATTCTTTGGGGTGCTATTGCCCCGACTTACAATGGAGGTTTTACCTCAGTGACTTAGCATGACTAAACATAATAATGACATCCCCAAACGGAGGAACAACATCTCCGTCGGAGGTACAAGTAAAATACAGTAATAATATGAATATAAAATACAAATGAATATGTTCCAAAGTTACATTTACAATAAGTAGATGGGAGACATTTCTTGCAGCAGTAAATGGAAGAGAGATTCAACCAAGTTTTGATAGATTATGGCATGATTGTCTAGAAGAAGAAGGTAGGATCCAGAGTAGATCTGGGTCTCCCGCCGAAAAGAATCATGCTCTTGCTGCCAAGACAAAGAAGGGAAGAAGCTTCCCTTAGCACAAGAACAAAGGTATAGGACCTCGAGGAAAGCACTTTCATAAATCAAAGGTAAGGTGTTATAAGTTATAACTGTAGCCAGCTTGGTCATTATGCAAAAGACTGGAAGAAACCTCCTAACAAGAAATGGCATAGAGGGAAGTATCATGCTTCAGCTGCTACAGAAGAAGAAGAGCCACAATAAAAGAAATCTAGGGCTGAGACCAAAGAACAAGATAAAAAAGAATGCTACTTGGTTTCAACACTCTCAAGTTCCATCTCCAACTCAGTAGATTCCTGGTGGATAGATAATGGAGCCACCAAGCATATGACTGGATTCAAGAAGGCTCTTGCAGATTACAAGGCCAAGAAGTTCAATGTGAAAGTGGAACTAGGAGATGGAAGTACCTATGTCATAAAAGGAGTTGGTTCAATTGCCTTACAACTTGATTCATTTACGTTGATTCGAATCGAGGAAATTTTATATGTTCCTGGATTAAAGAAGAATATTCTTTCAGTGGCAATTTCAAAAGATAAGGGGTTCTCTGTAGCCTTCTCAGAAGGAAAGGCTTTGGTATGGCCTAAGGGTGGAAATATGAGCTCAGGCATTGTGATTGGTTTCCGTGAAGGTGACCTCTATAAGGTTTCAGGACATGTTATTAAAGATCTAGTTCATGACCCCTGTCAGAATTCAGAGATCAAGAGGGAGCCAACTGTGCTCTTCAATCCCCAACAGAGTGGGATTGCAGAAAAGGAAAGTAGAGATGTGATCTTCCATCACTTCAGGGAGTCATCTAGTGACTCAGATATGGAAGTCTATGAGACATCTCGTTCAGAGGAGCAGAGGGAGAAGGCCAAGAAACCTTCAGTTGATCTCATTGAGGAGCCTATTGAGAGGCTTCAAGGGTGCTCCAGTGTGAGCCATGTCATTGATTCAAAATCATCCACTTATGTGGAGGAAGCCAAACATCAGGTTTGGAAAGGTGTTATGATAGAAGACATCCCGTTGATAATGGATAATGACATGTGGAAAGTGATTCTCAGACAACAAGGGAAGTCAGTTGTAACTTCCAAATGGATCTATAAGATCATGTTTCTTGCTGACATTTAGAACTGTTTGAAGCTCTTAGAAAATCCTGTATTCTATGACAGGTTGAGAGGAAGTATCACTATGTTAAGGACATGGTGCAGATATTTCAGAATGTTTTGTCAGATGAACAGATTATCGATGTGTTGACTAAGCCTTTGTCCACGACGAAGTCTAGGAACTTCTGAGACAAGCTTAGTGTTGCTTAGAATGCCTCTCTTGTTGAGAGGGAGTGTTAAAGTTAATGCAGCTGCGAGAGCCATTCTTTGGGAGGATGGCACTCTAGTCAGTTAACTAGGGTTCCTGGCAGTGTTCCACGGGGACTCGCCCCCAGGGTTGGGGGCTCACCCCCCTCGCTCCCCACGCCCCAGGGGCTTGGAGGCTCCCTCCGAAACGTTTTTGCTCACCCCCAAAAATCCGAAACCCTTCGAAACGCATAGCGGTGCGCGCCCCGTCCCTCTGAACAACGTTCCCTTCGTAGGGGTCACATAGAAGCTCATTCACGAAAATGGGGTGCGTATATAGGCCCCCTCCCAATTTGCCCGAAACTTAACAAATGTAACATAAAAAAAATATAAAATATTAAAAAAAACCCTACTTACCTTTTCATCCCACCGCGACTTCATTCCGCGTGACTTCATTCGAGCATTCCTTGCCGCCAAGATATCGAGCCTTCCATGTCGCCGCAAATACCCAGTGCTGTTGCTGCTGCTGCGTTGTTTCTTGGTGCCGATTGTTGAGAGGTAGAGCCAGCATAGCCTTTGAGAGGGAGTGCCCATAGTCTATACGCCTTGAGAAGAGTGAAGAGATAGAGACAATCGTGATAGTGAAGAGTGGGGACGAAGGGACAGTGAACTTGTGAAGAGCGGAGAACTCAAGTGAAGAGTGGATTCGTGGGGGAGTTCGTTGTTGCTGAAGAGGGAGGGCATTGCCAGCAAAATTACAGTTGAGGCCGTTGCTGCTACTGGTTCGCTGGATAGGGAGAACGCTGTTGTTGGTTCGCTGGTTCATTGGATAGCGAGGCCGCTGCTGCTGGTTCGTTGGATAGGGAGGCCGATCACTGTTTAAGGTATGTTAATTTTAATTTTTATTAGTTTAACTATTTAAGCTTGTTAAAATTAAAATTTTCATTAATTTTTTTGAAATTTATTATTTAACTGTTGAACAATGAAATTCTTATTATTAAACCTTTAGCTTCTATTATTTAACAGTCCTGAAATAAATAAAAACAACAATAAAAAATTTAAATGTTTTGTTGCAGCAGGTTGCCAAAAACCAGTAATGAATCCTCAAAACGTCATTTGGACATTCCTAACAGTTTCAGCTTAAAAACCAGCAATGAATCCTCAAAACGTCTTTTGGACATTCCTTTTGGGCAAAGGAATGACATTCCTTTTGGACAAATGAGCAAATGAGCAATGAATCCTCAAGATTCAAATGACAAATGAGCAATATGAATCCTCAAAACGTCATTTGGACCAACAATTAGTCCAAGGAATGTCCAAATGAGCAACTCAAGATTTTAATTTACATTGTTAGGATTTAATACTTATAATATTTTAATTTATTATTTATTATTTATAATTTTTATGACCCTGATGCTCCCCTGTCCCCCCAAAATTTCCCTATAATTTGGGGGTGGTCTCTAGACGTCCCCAATGTGCGTTTCCCCGCTCCCGCGCTCCTGTGTCCCGGAAACTTGGGGGAACATTGATTCCTGGTTAGTTAACCAGGTAGAGTAAGTCTCTAGAAGGTACCCTAGGGACCCCAGTAGTCTATTGGGGTTCTTGGTTTGGGACCAAGTAGGTTGATGCCATGGCAAAGTCCCCAGCATGTGGCTAGGGCCCCTATCTGTCTCTAGGGTATTCGGGTTTGGGACGAGACAATTTCTTGGTCACGAGGACCAAGCAGATCTTGCAGGCTGAGACAGAGACATCTTGGTCTGGGACCAAGCAGATTCTTGGTCTAGGACCAGGCAGTTCCTGCAGGTACATACTTGGTCAGTTAACCAGGTGGATCTTGGTTAGTTAACAAAGATGACGATGTGTGATGCCCTCCTCTCCTAGGTCTTCGACATGGTTGAACTAGGTTGTTTCATTAAGGGATTGGCCACCCCTTGATGAAGTTACTAGCACTTGACCTTAGGAGCAGTCGGGAGGACCACAGGATCACATCATCTAGTGTGGACCTTCCTTATATGGTGATGATGAACTTTCAGTTAGTATGGAACACTTGTACATTTGAGAGAGAGATGAATGGGTTGTTTCCCCACCTTGTTTGTACACCCTTGGTCTTCCCACCTTGTTGTTCTTGGTCTTGTGGTTAGAGGGTTTGTCTTACCACCTTATCTTGTGGTTAGAAGGGATGTCTTCCCACCTTGTGGGTATACCTTTGGTCTTGTGGTTTGAAGGGGTGTCTACCTATCCTAGATCTATGGGGGCCTTGTTTGTGATGAACCCTTGTTGGTCCTTGTGCTAAGTCATCCTACTCTTAGCCATGACCTTGGTACCCTCACCTAAGACATCATAATATTAATTTATATTTTATAAATGATGACCCTCCTTAATGTATTATGTCTTGACCCTAGTACCCACTCCTAAAGACTTCATAACTTTATTTTATATTCTATTTTTATGGTAACCCTCCTTATTTGGTAAAACCCTAAGTCAATGAAGAATTATAAGAGAGACCCTTCTAGAAGCTTCAAAGAGACTATAAAATCAAGTCTAATTCTTCATTTGAGATCATAAAAAAGATACATCTCATATCTGATTCGCTTGGGACTGTTCTAGGGTGACATCAAGGTTCCTTTGTTGCTGCTAGGGCCTGTTTGTCTGTACCATCCACTTGTTGAAGCTTACTACCCTTCTTACAGATTGATCAGTGACCTTTGAAGACTGATCTAGCTACCCGTGCACTGTTTGTGGTTAGGCTGCCTACCTTGTAGGCTGATCTAGCTACCCGTGGACTGCATGGTTAAGGTTGCTAGTAACTACCCTTGTGATGTGTTTTGTTTCCTTGAGGACTGTTTTGGATAGGCTTCCTGCTTTGTGGACTGTTCTTCTCCCTAAGTAGCAGGCTGCAGCCTTAGGGATACCTGTGGGTTGTCCTGGAGAGGGCCACAACCTGTATTAGGGATGCTAGAATGGGTCGCAGCCTCTAAGGCTGCTTGTGGACTGTTTTAGAAAGGGCAACATCCTTAGAGCTGCCTGCTACCACATCTAAGGACTGTTTTGTGAGCTGCTTGTTGTCTTTTGTGGAGGCCGCTACCCCCTGTGGACTGATTTAGGGCTGAACGTTATCTTTTGTGGAGGTCGGTGCCTGTTGAAGATTGTTTGGGGTCAGATCTACTATGATAAGTCTGTTTGGGGTCAGATCTACTGTGTTTAGGGCTGCCTTTGGTCACTTGTGAAGATCAATGTATGTTGGGACCTTACTGGGTCAAATCTACTGTGATTTGAGGTCTGATATCTTGCTTAAGGACTGCCACTTTGGACTGTGCTTGAGGTTGTCCTTGTGTCCTTCTCCCTTTGACTGTTTTGGTTATTGTGTTGGGTTTGATCTCGAAGAAACTTTTCCTACAACCCCTTCCTCCTCTCTCTCTCAGGTATGTACAAACCCTCAAGTAAGGGTCAGTTTTGTTCCAGTTGATTGACTTGCCTTAGATAGGCACAGTCTGTTCTAAAAGTTAGATTTCTGAGTATAAGGAAGGTCCTATCTCATCAAGTAAGTTGTTAGACTTTTCTTTTGTGTTTTGAGTTATATCTGTTACTGCTATTATAATTTTGTCTAAATTGCTATTGCTGATCTGCTGGTTATTGTTATTGCATGCTTCAACTTTAACACAGGGACCTTTGGGAGTGTTAAAAGTTGAAAGAGATGAAAATTATGTTTTAATTTCTTAGATTTAAATCTTGTATTGTTACAGTTGTACTATTTTGTCTTCAGTATTAGTTTAGTAATTTATTTTATTAGTTTCAAACCCTAACCTATCCCTAATTTTAATAGTGTTAGTGTTTTGACTTATAGCATCATAATAAACATATAAACAATAAAAGGATCACTGAAAGAACAACTATGCACATAAACAATAGACACAATAGACACAATAGACACAATAGTTTACCTTGGGAAAACCCAAACTTGGGAAAAACCCAGCAACCCTTTCTTACTCAGAGATTTAGTACAAAGAATATAAAAAGTACAAAATAGTAGATGTCCAAGTAATCAGCTCCAAAAGTCTTCTAGAACCTAGAAAATGCGAACTTCCTTCCTTCAGCGAACTTGCTTGGTGTGAATGATGAAATGAGGGAAGTAGCACTTCTATTTATACATTACTTTTCACCAATATTGCTTACTGGGCCAACTTGTTCTTTTCACTGGGCCTACTTGTCTTTTGCAATATAAAAAATACGATTAATGTTTGTTTTACATCTTCAGGTCGGTTGGGCTAGTGAGGATGCCTCCCATAGCTATAACAACAACACTCCCTCTTAGCTAGAGAGGTATAATCAAGCTGGAACTCATCAAGCATCATTTGGTCGTCAGAACTGGACTCGTACATCTTCTGATCGTCACGGCTGGACTAGTACATCTCTTCATCATAAGAAAGGGGTCAACATCATCTACACAGGATGAAATCCCATATAGGGATCCAAATATACTCTATAAAAGAGTCCTCTCCACACTGGAGAAATTTCCTCATAGAAACAACAGTCCTAATTGGATAAGCTCATTATGGTCAACACTAAGATAATCATGGTCAACTGGACTGAACTCATTATCGGTCTACAAGGACCACATGTCCTAACTGGACTGAGTTCATTTTTGGTCTACAAGGACCGCCTGTCCTACCTGAGCTAAGCTCATCATGGTCTACATAGGACCACCTGTCCCAACTGGGCTGAACTCCTTGTCGATCTATGAGGACCTCCTGTTCTAACTGGACTGAAATCATTATCGGTCTACAAGGATCACCTGTCCTAAGTGGACTGAGTTCATTTTCGGTCTACAAGGACCACCTGTCCTGAACAGAGTTCATTATCGGTCTATGAGGACCGGCTGTCCGGGACTATGAGCACTCCCTCTCATTGAGGGAAGCATTCTCCAATACTCCAAGTCTTTCATGGAAGTACACAGACTTCACTCTGGAAAGAGGCTTGGTGAGAATGTCTGCAATTTGTTCATCCGTCGGGATGTACTGGAGATGGACTGCTCCTCTCTATACCATATCTCTGATATAGTGGTACTTGATCTCCACATGCTTTGATCTGTCATGAGATATAGGATTCACTGAAAGCTTCATACAACTTTGATTGTCACAGTGAATCACACTAGGCTCAAGTGTCTGCCCGGACAATCTTGCAAAGAGCTTCCGAAGCCATACTGCTTCTCGAGCCGCCACACTTGCTGCAATATACTCTGCTTCTGCAGTTCTCAATGCTAATGAGGGCTGCTTCCTGCTGCACCAGGAAATTACTGCAGAACCCAAACTGAAGCAACACCCTGAGGTGCTCTTTTTGTCCACGACACTTCCTGCCCAATCTGAATCTGTATATCCATACAATCTCATGTCACTCCTAGACGCATATCTCAGTCCATATTTCACAGTGCCATGTAAATATCTTAGCACATGCTTCGCAGCAACCCAATGTACCTGTCTCGGTTCACACATAAACTGACTGAGAGCACTCACTGTAGAGCAGATATTTGGTCTAGTTGCGCCGAGAGGTGCTCTACAGCCCAGTATGAGGGAGATCTTGTTAGTCGAGTGTTTGTCAATATTGTCGGCCATAAATAACATTTGTATGAGGAAGATCTTGTAAGTCTAGTGTTTGTCTAACATTTGTATGAGGGAGATCTTGTAAGTCGAGTGTTTGTCGATATTGTCGGCCATAAACAAAATAATACAAAGTAAACAAAAAAGAATAATACAAAGTAAAAAGTAATAAATATTATGTCGACCATAAACAAAAAAGACTAATACAAAGTAAAAAGTAAATATGAGACTTAAACTAGAGACTTTAGAGCTTAGGATTAGGTGATAAATATTATGTCGGTCATAAACAAAAAATAATAATACAAAGTAAAAAGTAAATATGAGACTTAAACTAGAGACTTTACTTTTTACTTTTAATACAAAGTAAAAAGTAAATATGAGATTTTAGAGTGTTTGTCGAGTTTGCCAAGTAACAAAATAATACAAAGTAAACAAAAAAGAATAATATAAAGTAAAAAGTAATAAATATTATGTTGTCCATAAACAAAAAAGAATAATACAAAGTAAAAAGTAAATATGAGACTTAAACTAGAGACTTTAGAGCTTAGGATTAGGTGGCTTAGGTATTGCACTCAAGGAGCTATTCAAGGAGAGGTTTGCACCTCAGGAGATTTGATCCCTCTCGGCGCTTGATAGAGCCTAGGATTTGGATCTATGCTCGTGTTAACTAGATACATCAGTGAACCGATCAACTGTCTGTACATGGTAGGATCTATCAACTCTGACTGGGAAGCTGAGTCACTCAACTTCTTAAGGTTTATCTCCATGGGTGTATTCATGGACTTATAGTCCATCATACCAAATCTCTTCAAGATATCAATAGTATATTTTCCTTGGCTCAGGAAAATCTCATCCTATCTCTGCCACACCTTCAAACCTAAGAAGTAATGCATCGGACCAAGATCCTTCATCTCGAACTCAGAGGCTAGCATCTTCTTGCACCATTCGGTAAGTTTCTCATCTCCTGTAAGAAACAAATCATCAAGATACAGTACTAGTATCAATGGTCTGCCATCCTCAGCCTTGTAGTAAAGGTTGGAGTCTGCCTCACTCTTAGTGAATCCCAAGCTCACCAAGTATCCATCAATCCTGGCATACCATGCTCGTGGTGCTTGCTTGAGGCCATACAGGGCCTTCTGCAGTTTGCACACATGGGATTCCTTCCCATGAATCTCGAAACCCTCTGGCTATTCGAAGTAGACCTCTTCCTCAATTACTCTATTGAGGAAAATAGTTTTAACATCCATCTGATGTAATTTCTATCCCATAGTTGAAGCTAGAGCTATGATTGATCTGATGGTCGTGTATCGTGCAACTAGAGCAAATGTCTCGTCATAATCGACTCCCTCATTCTGAGAGAATCCTCTAGCCAAAAATCTCTCTTTGTGCTTCTCAATGCTCCCATCTGCTGCATGTTTAATCTTGTAGATCCACTTGGAAGTTACAACTGACTTCCCTTCAGGTCTCGACACAACTTCCCATATGTCATTCTTGATGATGGATTGATATTCTTCCATCATAGCATCTTTCGAAACCAGTTGGTTGGCAGCCTCCTTGTAACTGGAAGGCTCAGAATCAATAATGTGGGACATCAGTGCTACGTATCCTCAATATCTTCAAGGTTTCTTGTTCTCCCTGAATGTACCTAGAGGAGCAACATGCTTTTCTGCATCCTCTAAAGTGTGTTGAACCCAAATAGGCCTCTTCCTGCCAATAACAAGATCTCTAGGAACATCTGTGGGCTCTATTGGATCAACTAGATCCATCGGATCTACGGAACCTACTGGATCTGTCGGCTCCCTCTATCATGAAAGCCATCTCGCCATCTAATCTTGAGAGTCAATTCTGGGCATCCTGCTCCCTCTCAAATACTGAGTATCAACGGGATCTTAACTATACATCCATCGCTTGCTCTTCGGAACAAGTCCCATCATCCTTCTCTTGTAGGCCATAGTCATATGGTCTTTTCCCGACAAGTAAGATTTCTTCAAATAGTCAACAACATTGCATAATCATGAGAAATTAAATCATATTTTAATGACAATAAGTCACACATTCATGTAAGCATCTTAGCCAATGCTTTAGCACAACATCCATCCATATCCCGAACATACTTGGTCACTATCTAGATGCCTTCCATCTCTACCAGAACATATTTCCAGGAGCGTGCACTGCTCCAGTATGTCAGCAAAGAGGTTTCATCCTAGACTAGTTCCATCTAGGGTTCATGGAATGTTGTACAACACTACAGGATGCTTACACATGCACAATATGAGCCTAATGCTAGTCAATCTCAATCATATAAACATGCTATATCATAACATGCATAACACACTTCTTGATTCTAAGAATGCATACAACTGTTATGAACATTCAGATTGATCTACAAGAGCAATAATGACAAATGATAATCAAAATACTTATCTTTTATTGCTTTGTGTGGGCTCCCTCTTGATCTCTGCCTCTTTGCAAGGATCACTGGAGTCCTTAGATCTTTGTCTTAGTACTTGGAAGCTAACTGCAACCTGGATCTTCATACAACACTAATGAAAATATCGTTATCTAGAGATAATACAGTCATTGGTGTACTAGAAAAAGAACTCCTTTCAATGGTCATCATCTTCTGCATTCCTTGACCTCTTTGGTGGAGTTTCTTCATCTACATCAGGTGTGGAAGCATGTTCTTTCCTCTTTTCTGATGTACATTGATTCTTGTAGTGGCCAAACTTTCTGCACTTGTAGCATTGAACCTTTGAGATGTCCCTCTTCTTCCTTTGATCAAGATCTGGACTTGATCTTCTGACTTTGTCTTTTCATCCAAAGTTCCTCTTTCCTCTCTTCTTGGTATGTGTAATGAGTGCTTGATCTTCTTCATGAGGGGCTTGTATTTTCCCTCTAACAACAAGTTTGGTTTCTTCTTGTGTACAGTCTACCCATAGTCTTTCAAAATTTGGTAGTTCTGATCTTCCCGATATGCTTTGGATGAAAGGTTCCCAAGATTGAGGGAGACCATTCAAAGTTATCATGACCAAATCTTTGTCTGCAATAATTTCACCAATTGTTGCCAATTTATCATTTATCTCTATGATCTTCATGAAGTATGAAGCTATGGTGTCTGATCTAGACATCTTGATGCTTGAGAGTTGTTTCTTTAGGGCAAGAGCCCTATAAATGTTTGTATTCTCAAACAATTTCTATAATGAGTCAAACATTACCTTTGCTGTCTTCTTTTGAGAAATTTGAGGAATCAAATGATCCTTAACTGAATCTATTAGTATCCTCCTTGCCTTGGCATCATTCTTCTTCCACTGAGTCTTCTCTGATTCTCCTTCGGGTTTTGACACTCCTTCCACAGCAAAATTTAGTAGATCATTTTATTCTAGAGCAATAAGCACTCTAGACTTCCATGAATGGTAATTTGAAGCTCCATCAAGCCTATCTTCAACCTTGATGCTTGACATTTTGACTGGGTAGTAGATTTGCAGTCTGGATCAAAAACCCTAGCAGAAGCTAGGTCAAAATTGAATTTTGGATTCTTGAAAAATCACTTCCACAGATGAATTTGCCCTCCTAAGGCGAGTTGAATGAACCTTCTTTTCTTCCAGATCTGTGGTCAGAACACTGAAAACCAGCAAACCCTAATTCTGCAACAACTTTAGAAATTAGGTCAAAATTGAAAATTGTCAGAATGAAATTCTGTTTGGACAGGAAAATTTGCCTTCCTAAGGCGAGCTCAGTGAAGGTAAGATCGAACCAATTTGATGGTTGGAAGTTGGAGAAGTTCCAAATCCTAGTTCCCAACAATAGTCACTTTCAGCATAGTTTTGATACCATGTTAGTGTTTTGACTTAGAGCAGCATAATAAACATATAAGCTATAAAAGGATCACTGAAAGAACAACTATGCACAGAAACAATAGACACAATAGTTTACCTTGGGAAAACCCAAACTCGGGAAAAACCCAACAACCCTTTCTTACTCAGAGATTTAGTACAAAGAAGATAAAAAGTACAAAATAGTAGATGTCCAAGTAATCAGCTCCAAAAGTCTTCTAGAACCCAGAAATGCGAACTTCCTTCCTAACTTGCTTGGTGTGAATGATGAAATGAGGGAAGTAGCACTTCTATTTCTACATTACTTTTCACTAAAATTGCTTACTGGGCTGACTTGTTCTTTTCACTGGGCCGACTTGTTTTTTGCAATATAAAAAATACATTTAATGTTTGTTTTACATCTTCAGGTCGGCTGGGCTAGTGAGGATGCCTCCCATAGCTATAACAACAACAGAAAGTGCCATCCAATGCCATGCAAGTCAAACCCTAACTGCCAAAAATAGAAGTATCATGCATGTCATAGAAAAAAGGTTCATTGGAATCCTGAGCTTGCAAGGATGCCAAAAATGAAAAATGTGATCATGTCTGTTGTGTGGACCTCCAATCTGTCTCCTAAAATATAGGAAAACTACTAAAAATAGACCTCTCCAATACTAATGAAAAATCTGTGCAATATCTGTTTTTGAACCTAGATCATATCACTGAAACAACCTGTGTTTGAACCCTTTGGGAACCAACCTCTGACCTATGAAAGTTGTATTTAAAAATTTAAGTAAAAGTGACATTCTCCTTGTCTTTCATTCTTTATTTTTGCATTCTCCTTATCTTTGATTTTCTATCCTTTTAATATTACTGACTTTAATGTCATTTGTACAAAACTGGTTGGGTTCGTACCAAATTGGTCCCCAGGCATCTCCAGGGGTCCCCAAAACAGGGGTACCCCGTCCCCTGAATCCATGACAAATGTCTTGGGTACTTTGGCCTTGTTTTGGGTACAGAAGGGTATGGCAGGGTATGTGGGTATGGGGTATCTGGTGCATGGGTACGGGTATCCGGTACAGGTATGCATAACCTACCCCTAGGTACAGGTACCCATGCTACCTAGCCTAATATTATTTAAATAAATTAAAGAAAATGGAAATTTTAATGTCTTCATATCTAACATTCTATCCAATATATAGGAAGTGATAAGTCCTACTGAACAATTCAAACTTCAAAGCAAATTAGATTTCTTAGTTTCTACTGATGTGGCTCTGAGAAAGTCGCACAAATCTGAAGTTTTCCTTATAAAATATCAACAGGACATCGACTATTATGTTATCTCCTTACAGATCTGTTTCTTTTGTTTGAATTATGTACTACTAGATTTTGTAATAGAGCTAACATTAAGATGTGGTTCTTCAAAAACAAAAACTGTGCAGTACGCTGAAAAGCGATTAGTATCAAAGGAAAAATTTGATCCGGAATTACCACCATTGGATTATCGTATGTGGGATGCAGTTCAAACAAATAACAAACAAATGGTTTACCGTCTTCTTGTCATGTACGATGCAAATATTACAACTACTTATGAGCAGTCTAAGTCGAGCAGTTTTTCTAATTTGTTAATGGGTAGTTCAATGAATCATGATATATCACAAAGCAGTTACAGGGGAAACTTGCAGCTCCCAGATTCAGGAACATCGAGCCCAAGTTCAGTAGCTTACTCTGATGATTTAAGTGAAATTGAGGGTGGCTTGCAAGGATGCTCATTACTGCATCTTGCATGCCATACTGGTGATCTGGGTATGTTAGAGTTATTATTGCAGTATGGTGCAGATGTAAATGCCCAAGATTATCATGGAAGATCGCCTCTTCATCATTGCATTTTGAAAGGGAAGAATCAATTTGCAAAGCTGCTGATAAGAAGGTATATTCATTTTAATTTTTTGGTATTTATTAATTAAAAACACATGATTAAGCTTGTACATCTGTGCTTTAAATCAATCCATAATTTTATGTGAACCTTGTCTGTGTTTTTCCAGGGGTGCGAACCCAATTATTGTTGATGGGAGAGGTAAAACGCCATTACAGAGAGCAATGGAGATAGGTGCTATTACAGATGATGAGCTTTTCCTTCTCCTATCTGAACATAGCAGATAAAGCATTGTAAGCTCTGTTCAAGGGTAGACAAAAAAAGTGGCTTATGTTCCCAAAGCCTTGTGTATTATAGGGTTCGGTTGTTCATTTATGGTTGGATATCTTGCTTTTTCATATGAAGTCCATACGACACTTGGGAGTTGCTTGTAAGCATCTTGCAACAAATGCGTCATGTAACCTTACTGAAATGTGGTATGATTATGTTGTAAACTTATCTGAAAGTATATCTGTAGAGCCTATATTTATTATGTTTGTCCAATGGATGTAATGTCTTCTTTTTATATCGAGTGTTTGCAGTTCCATTATTACACTTTGCTGGGCTTGTTAACAATTAAATTATAATGTTGTTTCCTACCTATATCTGACATGAAATGCATATCCTTCACTTGGTTGTTAAAGAACCATTGCAATTTCATCCAAGGGACTATCATAGCCTGTAAATTAGGGCAAACTAATTGTTGAGGCCAGAGTTTTGTTGAGTACAATATTATGTACATCTGTAGAGGCTGCCTAACTATTTTGCCCAATTTTCAGAGGTCTGGCGAGCTGTAAATATACTTGTGGTAGAAAATTTCATCCTATAGTAGTTGGAATAGTTGTAGTACCAATGGGGTGAAACAAGGTTGTTCTCTCTCCCCCACTCTTTTTGTGGTCTACATTGACGAACTATAGCACTCTATTAGGGAGAACACACATGTAAATAATGGTTCCCTCCTTCATTGGCTCCTCATTTCACTCTTCTTGTTTGAGGATGATGTGGTCTCTCTGGCTTCATCTCTCGAGGGTTTACAATGGCAACTAAACAACCTAGATCAGTTTTATTAACTCTTCGACATCTAGTGATCAATCTTGCTAAAGTCAGGATTACTGCCTTTAACACCACAAAGGGATGCTCTCTAGTATTCATTTCAATTTTCGAGGTCAACAAGTGGAGATCACTATACTTATTGTTTAACTAGGTTGCCTTCGACTCTATGCACGCACTCCACCTTCCTCTTGGGAAACTTCTGGCATGTTTTCACAATTTGAGGTGGACATAGAGCACCATCTTCCTAGGGAGGAACATATTTTCAAGGTATGCTCCTTACATTAAGTAGAGACAGAGGAACACTTATTTCGTTTCCTTGTGTATCATGAGATCCGAGGTAGATACCATTGCTTATCAGGGATTCTAAGGGTTCACCATTTGTCTTCTTCAGATACTCCGACCGTAGGTGCTTGGCTCTATTCATAAGAATATTGTCACCTTATTTTGAACAACTTTATGCTATCATTATAATATGCAAGTTGAAAGCGGTTCCACTTATTGTGGATTTTGGTAAGTTTTGATGGTCACAAATGGATTAATTAACAACATGATGCAAGACTTATATATGTGTGGAAAAATGGATGAGAGCTCTCTCTATCCTTTTGATTTTCATGCTTTAGTGTTGTATCGTATTGGTGCTAGCATATATGATCTATGTGGTTATTTCATATTGGTGATGTTGTGAGTTGAATGCAATGCAATTGACATGTGCCCTTGATATTAGGTATTATGTTCTATCCTTGAAAATTTTTAGGGTCTCTTAGTAAAGTCATTTGATGAAATTATTTTTAGGGTCTCTTAGTAAAATCCTTGCTGAACTTATTTTCATAAGAGTTTTCCCGTGTATCACCTCCAAAATAAGATTTTTTCTTTCTTCACCATTGTTTGAATCACTAAGTCATTGACTTGTGATGGGAAGGGAAAAATGTACGGATATTTCCAAATTCTTTTTCTGTTGCTTTGCATGTCACATTTCTCGTTCTTTCTTTGGGGCAAGGAGCGAAAGGTGGTGTTGAAATTTTACATCAATTTAGGATGTTTTTACTTGTTTTGAATGTTTTTTACTTGTGGTTGTCGAGAGGAAACCATCAACATTGACCTCGAGTAAAATTGCCAATTCTTTAATTTTGCGGACTAGAAAACAAAGTATCTGTCATTTTCTCCTTATAGGGGAACTGTTGAAATTTTGTACCTTGGAAGTTGTTCCCCTAGGTGATTTTGCCTAAGTCACTATCAAAGGGGAAATAAATTGACCCTTGCATTAAATGACTTGAGATAAGCATTTAATTTCACTTTAGAGATTAAAGTGATTTTTTGATAAATTTAAGTGAGGTTAGTGAAATTAATTTTTATGAGAATTAAATGTGCATTAATTCTCATTCACGTATCTGATCTAATAAAGGCCCTTGGATTAGATGACCTTTCACTCATCCCAAGCATTCACACAAAAAGGCAAGGGAAAGGCATTTTTTTACTTCACTTGAAGAATTGAGAAGAGAGAGAGCTTGACTTCTGGGGATGAGGAGAAGGACGCAGTTGGAGAGGAAGATTGGCACATTTCCCAAGACCACATTACAACATTAAATGTACAACATGAATCCCGAGGCAGAATGGGCATGCAGTTCTAGGTTCGTACAACAACATTAATTGCTGAGATTGTACAATAGTTTTCAGGGCGTGATTTTCGAGGCAGTGGGCATGCATTTCGAGGTAGTGCATAAGAGAAACAGTGGGAACACAGTTCGAGGTTAAAGTACAGTTCTAGGCACAAATTTCGAGAACTGTACAATCCTGTTTTTCCCAGTCCGTACGCTTCTATATATGGCACGATTTTCGAGGTGATAGCTGCACAGAAATTGAGGCAGCAGTTACACATAAATGGAGACAGCTTGCCGAGTTAAGGTGGTTGAGATAAGTTTAAATTTTGACTGATAAATTTGCTGTACTGAGTCATTTGAAGAAATAAAATTTTCCTCCCTCTCTCTAACAGGTTTTCCCATTTTGGGTTTTGCCTGGGCAATTGCCAAAAATTTCCGAGTCTTGAAAATTTCATGGTGTGCATTTATTATTAAATTTTATGCCATTGAAAGTGATGTTCAGTCTGTGTTTCTAAGTCTGAAAATGTTATATGAAATTTCCAGCTCTAATGTAAACTGGGTTGGGCATTAAACTCTCTAATATTTTGACTTGAAACCGGGTTGGGTTGAACCACATAAAACTTTCATGGTATTAGAGCTTGGGGGGCAGAACAATCAAGTGAAATTTTCAGATTTACAGTTGGTTTTCTTTTGTCAGTGAGCGGCACCTTATTGGTTTTTGAAATAACATTGAAATGGCTACAAGACTTAGGTTGGAAGATAAGCTAGATGGAGCAGGGAATTTTGTTCCATGGAAGGCTAGGATAGTGCTTATTTTGGAGGAAAATGAACTTTGGGATTAAGTGGTGAATAATACACAAACATATCCAATTCTAGTTCGCACATCCATCGATGCACAAGCACTAGAAGCTTTCAACAAAAAGGACATTAAGACTAGAAGGATCATTCTAGATGCAATAAATGACCATGTTATTCCACATATTACAGGCAAAGACCATGCATTTAAAATGTGGGATGCTTTGAACAACTTATATCAGAGCTCAAATGAGAACCGGAAAATGGTCTTGAGAGAGAAGCTGAAAAGTGTTAAGATGAAGAAAGCAGAGAGAGTAACATCCTATCTTACTAGGATATCTCAGGTGAGAGATGAGCTTGCAACAGTTGGAGAGGTTGTTTCTGGTAGTGAGCTAGTGCGAACAACTGTGAATGGTGTGACCAAACCTTGAGCTGTTTTTGTGGAGGCTATAGTTTCCAGGGAGAACTTCCCTTCCTGGGATTGACTCTGGGATGACTTTGTGCAGGAGAAGACCCGGAGAGGTCTTGTGCAGGGGAGCTCTTCAAATAGTAAGGAGGATGAGGAAAATGTGGCTTTGACTGCAAGAGGGAAGAAAAAGTCCAAGAAGGGTCCCAAGCAGGGTGGGGCTAAGAAACAACAGCAACAGCAGGGTGGACAGAAGAAGGATTTGAGCAAAGTCAAGTGCTTTGCTTGTTAGGGTTTGGGCACTATGCCTCACAGTGTCCAAACTGTTAGATTATGGTAACTTCAGGATGTCCTCCATGGTTCAGATGCCTTACATGAAGGTACATTAGCTGCATAGTCATCAGGATGGAGTAGAGAGTGAGATGCACTCTACTCAATGGCATGAGCCCAGTGGGGGTTGCATGTGGAGCTTCAGGGGAGATTGACCTTTGCATGCATGAGTTTTGCATGACTTGTTAGCATTCAGTGACTGCATGCAAAAGTGACCTTTGCATGAATGCATGCAAAAGTGGCTTTTTTCATGCACCGAGAATTAGGGTTTTGGCAAACCTAATTCATCGGTGAGATTATTTATAGAGGCATGGGGTCCCCAGATGAGGTTACTTAGTTGTATCATCAGAGAGAGATACTGCTAGAGTGAGGAGGACGAATCTGCACATGTGGGGCGACTTTCTAAGATAGAGAGGAGTTGTTGCAGGAGCTAGGAAGGTCAGATCTGAGCTAGATCAGTGACCTTCAGTTCTAGAGAGGCTAGATACCCGTTCTTGTGAGCTGAGAGAGCTCAACAGTGAGATTACTGTGGAGATTGGAGGAGGCCGAGTTCTCTTGGAGGAGGACGTTTTTCCCGAGGGAGGAGAAGCTCATTGTGAGCTAGATTGACCGATTCAGAGTCTGTGACTTCCAGGATAGCCTTGCCTCGAGATTTGAGGAAGGTTAGGGACGATTGGAGCTCAGATCCGTTGAGATCTGGACCAATACGATCATTTGACATCCAGAGGGGAGGGCGCACTTGTGCATGTAGAGAGGGCCAATTTCATCAGTGGCCAGTCTTCAGAGCGAGCAGATCAGAGGAGAGAGATCTAGAGAGGACAGATCTATCAAAGACACCGTCAGAGCACAAAGACCCAGATTGGCAGTTAGGGCATACTTCTTCAGTGCATGCATCAGCTGGATGCATGCAAATTAGAGTTTGTCCTGTTCAAAGGGATTGAGTTACCGGCTGAGGTAATTCTGTATTGTACTGTCTTTTTTACATCTATATGCTCTGGGCTCGAGAGAGAAGATAACCCCATAGTTAGCTGGTTTTTCCCGAAAGGTTTCCAGGGTATATCTGTTGTCTATGTGGTTGATTGCATTTATGTTCAGTTGGTAAATGCAGATCTAGTTGTTTGAGTTTATTTCTTTATGAGCATATATTGATTTAGAGACTCATACCACTTGAGATCTCAGGGCGATCCAGAGGGAGTAGTGAACTCTGGATCTATATATATTTACATGGTATCAGAGCCCCGTTGAGGATCAGGGTGAGCAGTCACACATAGATCTGCAGTGGTGGTGGCTAGATCTGAGATAGATCTAGTAGATCTGTGGAGATAGAGACCAGATCTACTAGATCTAAACATTCCCGTTCAGATCTAAGGGGTTAGAGGTCAGATCTATTAGTTCAGTTGGTTTGTGGTTAGATCTGAGACAGATCTACCATATCTGTGATCAGGAGAGACTCTTGTTCACTGTGGGTTACAGTTTCTTCAGTTGGGTGAGTATGGCTACTGGTTTGAGAGTGGAGGACTAGTTGGATGGTGCCTCCAACTATAGTGCATGGAGGGCACGTATTACTCTCTTGTTGAAAGAGAGTGAGGTATGGGATGTTGTGAACATCACGACAACAAATCCCGTTACTGTTCCGTCTGATGCCACTGCCAAAGCAGTGTATGACAAGAAGAATGTGAAGGCTCATAGGATCCTGCTTGATGCGATCAAGGATCACCTCATCCCACATGTCTCTACCAAAGACAATGTGTTTGAGATGTGGGATGCGTTGACTAGTTTGTACTAGAGCTCCAATGAAAACAGGAAAATGGTTCTTAGAGAGAAGCTGAGAAGCATCAAGATGGGGAAGGATGAGAGCATGGTTACCTATCTCACCAAGATCTCTCAAGTGAGAGATGAGTTGGGAGCAGTGGGTGAGAAGGTAGAGGATAGTGAGTTGGTTCGACAGGCCTTGAATGGCGTGTCTGTGACATGGGCAATGTTTGTTCAGTCTATCATAGGTCGTGAGAACCTTCCCAAGTGGGATTGACTGTGGGATGATTTCACACAGGAGGAGACCCGGAGAGGGTACATCGAGAGTTCAGTTTTTGCTATCCCTGAGGAGGAGGATGTGGCTCTCGCAACAGGCAGACAGAAAAAGGATCTGAGCAAGATCAAATGCTTCGCCTGCAATGAGTATGGACATTATGCGAGACAATGTCCGCATAAGAAGAAGGGGAAGCAGGCGAAGGATGAGCAGGTGGTAGCAGTAGAGGAGGTTGATGAGTTCTCTTCTCAGTTTGCGAAGGAGTTCTCACTAGCCACGGTTCAGTCAGGACATGATAGTATCCCACCAGAGATTCAGGGTGATCAGATATGGAGTGTGGACAACACTCTCAGCAGTCATATGACAGGAGTGCGAGATGCATTCTTGATGCTAGAGCATACTGTAGTACAGTTGACTCGGGATGGTCAGGGGATTGATCATTTAGTTACTGGTGTGGGCAGAGTGAGATTTCTGCTTGACCGTGGGGAGCTCCTGGAGGTTTCATGAGTGTTCTTTGTTCCAGGATTGAGAGGGAGTGTTCTCTCAGTGGCAGCATTGGCAGCTGCAGGATACCCTGTAGTGTTTCACAGGGATCAGTTCTTCACCTATCCTAGAGGAGTAGACCCAGTGTTATTTGGTCACAGGATTAATGGTGACTACTTGGTTCATGGACATCCTACTTCAGGCACATCAGGATGGCTGAGTGCATCCTCTTCAGATGCAGAGGAGGATGATGAGCAGGATGCTCATAGCAGAGATGAGGCCAGGAGGAGTGAGCTTGTTCGACAGATGGGTGGGAAAGATGCTCACCATGATGAGGATCAGGGCAGTGATTCTGGAGTTCAGTTGGATGAGCGAGCTGCTCTTGACAGTGATGGAGATGTGGAGATTGAGCCCTTGGGCACATATCAGAGGGATGAGCACGCTGCTCATGCAGGCACCAGTCAGAGAGTGAGCTGGTATGACATGGTTGAGATGGACTTGGCTCAGGAGAGAGCTCAGTCAGTGCAGAGACAGAGGGAGTTGACTTACAGAGCTGAGTCAACTCAGGGTCATAGGCAGATGATCTACAGAGCAGTAGATCCACTTGACAGAGGTCTTCAGGGTTGGTTACAGCAGCAGAGACTCAGAGGGAGTCTGAGTTAGAGTGCAATGACAGAGTCAACAGTGGTTGACAGGGGGGCTTCTTCTGAAGCCACACATATGGAGATTCATTAGTGTTCTTCAGGTCAGAGAGCAATGACAGGCAGATCAGGTAGATCAGTGTCAGCAGCAGTGGACTTGATGGATCTAAGCATCAGTGTCAGAACATCCCTCGTTAAGAGGGAGTGTTAGATTATGGTAACTTCGAGATGTCCTCCATGGTTCAGATGCCTTACATGGAGGTACATCAGCTGCATAGGCATCAGGATGGAGTAGAGAGTGAGATGCACTCTACTCAGTGGCATGAGCCCAGTGGGGGATGCATGCGGAGCTTCAGGGGAGATTGACCTTTGCATGCATGAGTTTTGCATGACCTGTCAGCATTTAGTGACTGCATGCAAAAGTGACCTTTTGCATGCACCGAGAATTAGGGTTTTGGCAAACCTAATTCATCGGTGAGATTATTTATAGAGGCATGGGGTACCCAGATGAGTTTATTTAGTTGTATCATTAGAGAGAGATATTGCCAGAGTGAGGAGGACGAATCTGCACATGTGGGGTGACTTTCTGAGATAGAGAGGAGTTGCTGCAGGAGCTAGGAAGGTTAGATCTGAGCTAGATCAGTGACCTTCAGTTCCAGAGAGGCTAGATACCCGTTCTTGTGAGTTGAGAGAGCTCAACAATGAGATTACTATGGAGATTGGAGGAGACCGATTTCTCTTGGAGGAGGACATTTTTCTTGAGGGAGGAGAAGCTCGTTGTGAGCTAGATTGGCCAATTCGGATTTTGTGACTTCCAAGATAGCCTTGCCTCGAGATTTGAGGAAGGTTAGGGACGATCGGAGCTCAGATCTATTGAGATCTGGACCAGTACGAGCATTTGACATCCAGAGGGGAGGGCACACTTGTGCATGCAGAGAGGGCCGATTTCATCAGTGGGCAGTCTTCAGTGCGAGTAGATCAGAGCAGAGAGATCTAGAGAGGGCATATCTATCAGAGACACCGTCAGAGCACTTAGATCTAGATTGGCAGTTAGGGATACTTCTTCAGTGCATGCATCAGCTGGATGCATGCAAATTAGAGTTTGTCCCATTCAGAGGGATTGAGTTATCGGCTGAGGTAATTATGTATTGTACTGTCTTTTTTACATCTATATGCTCTGGGCTCGAGAGAGAAGATAGCCCCATAGTTAGCTGGTTTTCCCGAAAGGGTTCCAGGGTATATCTGTTGTCTATGTGGTTGATTGCATTTATGTTCAGTCGGTAAATGCAAATCTAGTTGTTTGAGTTTATTTCTTTATGAGCATATATTGATTTAGAGACTCATACCACTTGAGATCTTAGGGCGATCCAGAGGGAGTAATGAACTCTGGATCTATATATATTTACACAAACAAGAAGAAGAAGAAGCAACAAACCGCAGCTTCAATAGAGGTTGACGAGTATACAGAGAGAGAGTTTTTTCTCTGTGCTGGACATATTGAGAGAGAGAGATTCTATCATCACCAGCACGGATATAGAGATTGAGAGGGAGCATTCTTTGTTGACATGTCATCCTATGGGTACTTTCACCACCAACACCTGGTACATTGATAGTGGAGCCTCGAGCCATATGATAGGTACTTGAGAGATGTTTTCCGAGCTTTCACAAGCAGGCCTAGATGTGGAGGTTGTGTTGGGGGATGACATAGTTGTCAGACCTGTTGGTCGTGGGACCGTTACATTTCAGAGGGAGTCTATGAGTCCCATGATTATGAGGGATGTGTTATTTGTTCCTGGGTTGAAGAAGAACTTGATATCGGTTTCCACGATCGAGGACAGAGGACTTGGGGTTTATTTCCTAGATGGACATGTGCATATTTTCCCCAAGACTGCAGGACCATTTGCCTCTTTTGTCATTGGAGTCAGATGTGGGAAGTTGTACAAGCTCTTGTTTCATCCCCAGCATGCTTTGGCACATAGCAACAACAGTGATCTTTGTTAGATTTGGCATCGGAGGATGGCTCATCTGCATCATCTAACTCTGAGATTGTTGAGGGACATGGTTACAGGGATGCCAGAGTTTAGCACGGAGCACAATGATGTTTGCAGAGGGTGTGCTTTGGGAAAGTACACCAAGACTGTTTTTCCTAGCAATGACAGCAGGTCAGTAGGAGTGCTTGATTTGATTCATTCAGATTTGTGTGGCCCTATGTCATCTGTCTCTTTGAGAGATTTTGAGTACTATGTGAAATTCATCGATGACTATTCTAGGAAGACCTGGATCTACTTCCTGAGGAGCAAGAAATCTGGTGAGGTCTTGCGGAGTTTCCAAGAGTTTAAAGCCCCTGTGGAGAACCAAATTGGGAGGAGGATTCAAGCTCTTAGATCGGACAATGGGGGTGAGTATATCTCCAAGGAGTTTGATGAGTTTTGCAGACATGAGGGCATATGGAGACAATTGATAGTACCTTATACTCCTGAGCAGAATGGAGTGGCTGAAAGGAAGAATCGAGCTATTGTGGGAGTAGTGAGAGCCATGCTTCATGATTAGAGTCTTCCTTTCTTTCTTTGAGCTAAGGCTTGTAGTACAATTGTATACCTTTAGAACAGGAATCCCCACCGTGCCTTGGGAAGAAAGACACCTGAGGAGATGTTCACAGGAAAAAAGCTCGAGGTTGGTCATTTTTGCATATTTGGTTGTTTGACTTACTCTCATGTCCCTTCTGAGAAGAGGACAAAGTTAGATCCCACCGTAGAGAAGGGAATCTTTGTGGGCTATGATGAGACTTTGAAGGCCTTTCACATTTATCTTCCTTCCCTGAAGAAGGTTGTTGTGAGGCGGGAAGTGAGATTTGAGGAGGAGAGAGCCTTCATGAAGTCCAAAGATTTAGAGCATGAGAAGTCACAGGCTTCCACACCTCAGGAAGTTACACAGTTACCAACAGTTCAGAGTACAGGATCACAGGTTTCTGGAGTGGCTGGATCATAGGTTACAGGCACAAGTTCTACTGGTTCCGTGGTTCAACCAGTAGGTACTTCGGGGACAGGTTCTAGGTCTCAGGTCACAGGTTTACTAGTAGCTAGTTCACTAGCTACGGGTTCATAGGTTTTTGGGCCATCTACTTCTGGCAGTTCTTCAGAGGATGATAAACCAGTTTGGGAGCCAAATTCAGGGAAGAGAAAGCCCAAGTGGCTTCACGAAACCTTGAAGGAAGCAACATCATTTGGTAATCCCAAGGAACTAGTGAGGATAGTTGTGATGCCATACAGGTTGGGTATGGCATTGGTTGCTAGTCTTCATGATTCAGAGCCTTCCACCTTTGAGGAGGCCTCTCAGCATCAGGTTTGGAGAGATGCCATGATGGAGGAGTACCATTCCATCATAAAGAATGATGTATGGGAGATTGTACCGAGACCAGAGGGGAAGTCTGTAGTGACTTCCAAGTGGATTTACAAGGTGAAGCATGCTGCAGATGGCGGTGTGGAGAAGTTCAAAGCTCGATTTGTGGCACATGGATTTTCATAGGTATAGGGAGTTGATTATGATGAAACCTTTGCACCAGTTGCCCGATATTCCTCTATTTGAGCAGTGATATTCCTCTCTCAATGGTCTTCTACAGGAGGAGGTTTATTTGGAGCAGCCTCAGGGCTTTGAGATCCATGGGAGAGATTCTCATGTACGCACGCTGAAGAAGGCCTTGTATGGTCTGAAGCAAGCTCCTCGAGCTTGGTGATCCAGGATTGATGCTTATTTGTTGGCGATGGGATTTCAAAAGAGTGTGGCTGATCCCATCCTTTACTACATTGTGGTTGGTGGTGATCCACTCATTCTTCTGTTATATGTTGATGATTTGTTTATCACAGGGGAGGAGCGCCTCATTGTAGCGTGCAAGAGAGATCTTGCTTCAGAATATGAGATGACCGATATTGGGTTGATGCATTGTTATTTGGGGATGGAGGATTGGCAGGAGCCTGGTCATATTTTCCTGGGACAAGGAAAGTATGCAATAGATACTTTGAGGAGATTTCGGATGGAGGATTGCAGGTCGATGACCACACCGATGATCACCAACTAGAAGAGGCTTCATGCTTCTGAGGGAGAGTTGGTACATCTTTATATTGTCAGCTCATTGGTTCACTGATGTATCTGGTCAACACCAGGCCAGACTTGTGTTTTGCAGTGAACACTCTTAGTCAGTTCATGGTGGAGCCTAGGAGAGTGCACTAAGAAACCGCGAAACATGTGTTGAGATACCTTGCAGGGCCAGTGGATTATGGTTTGGACTACAGGAGTTCGAATGGAGTTAGCTTGGTTGGCTTCATGGATTCAGATTGGGAAGGCAATGTGATGGATTGGAAGAGTAGTTCCGATTGTTGCTTCAGTTTGGGTTCGACAGTAGTGTCGTGGTTCAGTTGGAAGCAAAAGTTCGTTGCTTTGAGTCCTGCTGAGGCCGAGTACATGGCAACCAGTCAGGCTAGTTGCGAGGCATTGTGGCTTCGCAAGCTGTTGGTGGATTTATTTGATGTGGAGCTTAGGTCTATGGTGATTTACTGTGATAATTAGAGTTGCATCCATCTCTTTGAGAATCCAGTATTCCATGATAGGTCCAAGCACATTGAGATCAAATACCATGTCATCTGAGACTATGTTCAGAGAGGAGTCGTGGAGCTGCAGTACAGTTCCACTGATGAGCAGGTAGGAGACATTTTGACAAAATCCTTGGGGCGGGGCAAGTTTGTCTTCTTCAGGGACAAATTAGGAGTAGTGAAGAACAACTTCCTCGGTAAGAGGGAGTGTTGAAATTTTGTACCTTGGAAGTTGTTCCCCTAGGTGATTTTTCCTAAGTTACTATCAAAGGGGAAATAAAGTGACCCTTGCATTAAATGACTTGAGATAAGCATTTAATTTCACTTTAGAGATTAAAGTGATTTTTTGATAAATTTAATTGAGGTGAGTGAAATTAATTTTTATGAGAATTAAATGTGCATTAATTCTCATCCACTCATCTGATCTAATCTGGGCCCTTGGATTAGATGACCTTTCACTCACCCTAAGCATTCACACAAAAAGGCAAGAGAAAGACATTTTTTTACTTCACTTGAAGAATTGAGAAGAGAGAGAGCTCGACTTTTGGAGATGAGGAGCAAGACGCAGTTGGAGAGGAAGATTGGCACATTTCCCAAGACCACCGTACAACATTAAATGCACAACACAAATCTCGAGGCAGAATGGGCAGACCGTTCGAGGTCCGTACAACAACATTAATTGCTGAGATCGTACAATAGTTTTCAGGGCGTGATTTTTGAGGCAGTGGGCACGAATTTTGAGGTAGTGCATAAGAGAAACAATGGGAACACATTTCGAGGTTAAAGTACAGTTCTGGGCACAAATTTCGAGAACCGTACAATCATGTTTTCCCAGTTCGTACGCTTCTATATCTGGCACGATTTTCGAGGTGATAGTTGCACAGAAATCGAGGCAGTAGTTACAAAGAAATGGAGACAGCTTGCTGAGTTAAGGTGGTTGAGATAAGTTTAAATTTTGACTGATAAATTTGCTGTACTAAGTCATTTGAAGAAATAAAATTTTCCTCCCTCTCTCTAACAGGTTTTCCCATTCTGGGTTTTGCCTGGGCAGTTGCCAAAAATTTCTGAGTCTTGAAAATTTCATGGTGTGCATTTATTATTAATTTTTTTGCCATTGAAAGTGATGTTCAGTCTATGTTTCTAAGTCTAAAAATGTTATATGAAATTTCCAGCTCTAATGTAAACTGGGTTGGCCATTAAACTCTCTAATATTTTGACTTGAAACTGGGTTGGGTTGAACCACAAAAAACTTTCAGGAACCCTATGAACAAACCAACCAACTCTTATTTCCTAACGAATAACCTCGCAGAAAACCCTTCGAGAACTTCCCCATGATTCATGGATGGTAAACAAAGTAAACCATTAGCCTTGATTATAGAGCCTAACCCCAAGGTGATCAAGATAGTCAAATTCATGACCTCCCCAACTTTTGGGGGAGAGATCCCAGATCTGGCTCATGACCACTTGAGCTAACCCTTAGAGCTTTATATATATATATATATAAGCCCCGAGGGGTAGCTCAGTTGGTTGGTGCTTTTGAGTCCAAGATCGAAGTAGTCGAGGTTAGAGGTTCAATTCTTTGGGTCCTTCTGGGTTAGGCTCCCGAACCTGGAGCCGACAGGATGAGGCCCCTTCAGGTGGCCCCCCTCAGAATTATTACCGTGGATGTAGAGAGCCCTCTATCTTCCAGGGCTGTGAACCACATTATATATATATATAATTTTCAATTTAAAATGATTTTCCCTTGTTTATTTTGTCCTTGTAAGCTGAAATCTTATTTTAATATATACTAAGGAAGAGAGTTAGCTTATTAGGAAAAATACATAAAAGAAGGAAAGAACTATCACACACACATCATTTTAATTATTTCAGTGTTTTAGAAATTAAACTATCAAATTAATTCATGGTAAGGCACTCCATGGGCTGGAAGAAGGAGAAGTTTAAACTTCAAATATTGGGGATCTAGGTATCCCAAGTACTAGGTGCAAAAGGGGTTGTTTAAATTTCAAGGGTGTTTTTTGTGTTAGCATTTTAGCTCAGGAGGCACTCCGCGTATTTGTCTTGTATGTGGAAGTGTCCATAAAGTTACATTACCACTTGACTTTGTCTTTTATAACGTTGTAATAAAGTGGCTCTTGTTATAAAGTGACTTTTTGTAATGTTCCTAGTTTATTTTTATAAAGTGACTTTATGAAATAAAGTGCACTTATTTCATAAAGTGAGAATTACTTTATTAAAATTGTAACTGATTCATTTTGGAGGAAATGAATCTTGTCCGATTCATTTTGGAGGAAATGAATCTTGTCCTTTGATCTTGTAAAGGAAAGATTAGAGTCTTGGCCGTCGGATTTAGGGATGAGGAAGGTGAAAAGTCACTTTTAGCTTATAAGAGCAAGCTAGCTAGGGTAGTGTGCAAGACATCGTTTTTTCCAAGAGTGAGCATTTTCGTGAGATTTCTAAGTTTTGAGAAGGGAGATTAGTTTCCCAAGGAGAGGGTTCGATTCCCTAGGAGAGGCACATGATTCATAAGGTAGTTCTGTTGCATTAATTGCTTGAGGCCGTACTACTGTACCTATTGGGATGTACTTCCTTTGTTGGCACACAGTTTGAGGTACTGTACTAACTGTATAGAATAACTGGGAACATAAATTGAGGTGATGAGCATGAGTTTTGAGGAGGGCTGCTATAGTGGAGGTCGTATAGGCCATGTTGTTGTATGGGCACGTTTTCCAAGGTGTTGCACATAAATTTATGTGCTGGTATAGTCATTTAATGTTGTTTATATGTTGGTGTAATACTCTGATTTTTCCTGAGAATGCTTAATAAATTGCTCTTGGACTGGTTTTCCCCTTGTGAGTTTTTGCAGGGTCTGTAATTGACCAAATATCACTTTGCAATTAATTTACAGTTTGTTGTTATGTGTGTTTTTATGTTGCTAATATACTTTACAGACAATATGTTAACCTACAGACTCGTTACATTTACTGCTTGATAAATGTGTTTACTCTTGAGGTTAATTTCAAAGGTTTGTAAAGTGTTTGAAAAAATTTCTGAGTGACTATGGTCTGATTTTTTGTCAATTTCAACATGGTATTAGAGCCAAGGCTCTGAGATATCCATAGATTGTTGGTGCATCAATGTTGTTGAGTTGTTGCGCAAGGTTTATTGCTGATTTTGACAACTTGTGTACTGGAAAAATTTATCAGCAAGTGTTTTGCAGGTGTTGGGAAAAAGGGGAGAAACTTGTGGTTTGTTTTATTTTGGACAACAGAAGGAAAATGGCTGTTTGCATTAGATTTGAGGATCGGTTGGATGCCATTTCCAACTATTTGCAATGGAAAGTCATGATGATTGTTGTGCTTAAGGAAAGCAGACTGTGGATTAAAGTCAACACTGCGCTACGTCCTCCCACATCTGACCTCGTTGCTCTTGACATTCATGAAAAGAAAGAGGCTAGAGCATAGAGGGTTATTCTGAATGGTGTTAAGGACCATCTTATCCTGCACTTGGCTGAGAAGAAGACAACTTATGATATGTGGGACACACTGAAACACTTGTACAAGGAAAAGAATGAGAACCAGAAGATGGCTCTCAAAGATAAATTGCATGTGACCAAGAAGGCCAAGGTTGAGTGTGTGGTATCTTATCTTACCCAAGTGGCATAGGTGAAAGATGAGTTGGCTGCAATTGGGGAGGTCATCTCTGATTTTGAGTTGGTGAGGATAGCTTTGAAAGGCTTCACCAAGGACTAGGAAGTCTTCGTGAAGTGTGTGGTTGGTCAGGAAAAGCTTCCAGATTAGAGTGGATTGTGGGACGATTTCACTCAGGAAGAGATCCAGGAGGGATCTTAGAGTAGTGGACAGAAGGAGGGAGCCGATGAAGAGAATGTTGCTCTTTCAGCTAAGAGCATGAAGAAGTCTAGCAAGGACTTGAGCATAGTCAAATGTTTTGCTTGCAACCAATATGGTCACCTTGCTTCTCAGTGTCCTGAGAAGAAGAAGAAGAAGAAGGAGGAGGATGTGACAGCTGCAGCAACAACAAAGGTAGAGGACTATGCGAAACAGTTTGAGAAGGAATTCTTGTTAAGGTTAACCTTGACTCAGGATGAGTCAAAGGTGGTTAGGCCCAACACATGTTTTTGGGCACATGGTTTGTTGTAGCCCATGGTATTGGTCCAAGGTATTGCATGCAATGAAGCCTATAAAAGGTTTGAGGAGGCTCCATTGTAAAGTGGCCTGGAGGTGAGCGGTGGCTAGCTCACTTGGCCCGGATGGCCGGTTTGGCCATGTAATGAAGATTTTCATTGGGTGCTGGTTTTCCCTGTATGGGGTTTCCAGGGTATATTGTGTGTCTCAAGTGTATGCTTGTTATTTCTGTTTATTTCTCTCGCAAGTTATTATGTGTATGCTCGTTATAACCTAACAACTGGTATCAGAGTAGGTGAATCTTCGATTGAAAAGGGGGGAATGCGAGATGGTTTTATCTCACTGTTGGGACCAAGATTGATGAACCATGTATGCAAAGAGAATTCCTTAGAATTGACGATTACAGCGGCTGAGGACCCATGTAATCCCGTAGATGGATTCTTCTTTATATGGACGTTAATGACATGATTGGATGCAGGTACAAAAGGAGCATGGCAGAAAATGAGCAAGTAGACGAGCAAGAAAGCAAGCATGGAAAAGCGAGAGGATGAAGCAATAGATGGTGATCGTGTAGTCACCATGAAGACACAAAATACAAATTAATGGAGTAGTTTGCATGTAAAATGGCATATGGCTGTAAGACCTGGTAAGGCATGCAAACTCCTGGTAACTCACCGGTAAAGTCGGGAGAAAGACCTAGGTGATAGGGGGGTGTATGTGAGATTCCTTAGTTAAGAGTTTGAGGGGAGTTGGTCATTACTCCAAGTCAAGTTTAAAGGGGGGATTATTAGGGTTAACCTTGACTCGGGAATGAGTCAAAGGTTGTTAGGTCTAACACATGTTTTTGGGCACATGGTTTGTTGTAGCCCATGGTATTAGCTCAGGTATTGCATGCAATGAAGCCTAGAAAAGGGTTGAGGAGGCTCAATTGTAAAGTGGCCTGGAGGTGAGCGGTGGCTAGCTCACTTGGCCCGAATGGCCGGTTTGGCCATGTAATGAAGATCTTCACTGGGTGTTGGTTTTCCCCGTATGGGGTTTCTAGGGTATATTGTGTGTCTCAAGTGTATGCTTGTTATTTCTATTTATTTCTCTCGCAAGTTATTATGTGTATGCTCGTTATAACCTAACAATTCTCGCTGTTCTCTCTTGTATCGAGTGTCGACAGTAATGGATTTGTGCAGAACAATAGTTGGTTCATTGACAGTGGAGCCTCTCCTCACATGATTGAACTATCACATATATTCCGTAGTATAGACCGGTCCAGAACGGATGGTTTAGAGTGAAGGGGAACGACACGTGCAGTGCATGGATTTGGAAATGTTAGATTCCAGTTTCATCATGGAGGACTCCTAGATTAGGATGGAGTTCTATTTGTTCTGGTGCTGAGGGTTAACTTGCTCTCGGTATTAGCCTTGGAGGATGCAGGGTATTCGACACTATTCCCCGGGGGGGATATTTATATATACCTAGTGGGAGGATTTGATCGAGCCATAGTTGATTGGTGATCGGTTCGGTGAGCTGTATAAGTTAGGTGGACAACCCACGGTTGATGATTTAGAGTCGGAAGAGGAGTGTGAGGCTCCTGAGGCTGCAATGGTACCAAGGTTTCAGTCTCGATTTTCGAGGGAAGAGAGGTAGTCTCTTCAGAGTACCAACAAGAGGCTCAGTTGGTATGAGAGGACCGAAGCTCATGATAGGGTTTTGGGAAAGCAAAAGTATAAGTACAAGTCTAAGTGAAAGATAAAACACACAGTGAGAGAAAAATAAGTCATTTTCTGGTTTATGAGAACACAGTTCCCTAGGAAAATCATTGGCACAGTTCCCAAGGCAATTTGCAAACAATCCGTATAGACATTTGCTGGCACAAAAATCAAGGCACATTAATTGTACAGTCTATACAGTCCTCTACTAGCATAGTTTTCGAGGCAGTTCGTACTATTTGTGTTTGCACAGATTTTGAGATAGCTGTTGACACAGAAATCGAAGTAGTCTGTACAACAGTCAGAGATTATACAATCCGTACAGTCAACTGTTGACAAAGTTTTCGAGGCAGTCTATACCTTGTCTGTACAACAGTATGAAATTTGCTGAGAGAAGTTGGTTTAATTGCATTTATGATTTTTTCTTGTTGAAGGAAAGATGAATTTTTGAGTTGTGAGAAATTCCAATTTTGTCCTCATTTAATAAAAAGACATCTCTCTGGGTTTTCCTCTTGTGAGGTTTTTCCCTATGCTTGGCCCTAAATACATGTGTTCACATTCTACAGTGTTTGAATATTTGTTTCATTGAGTATTTATTATTCAAGTTATTTTTGATCCTAAATAACTCAGAGCAACATTAAATCATTTATGAAGCAAAGTGTTTGAAGAAATGTCTGAATGAGGGCTTAGTACATATCTTTTAATTTTTACATGGCATCAAAGTTTGGCTCTGTTAGTTTGTGAAGTTTGTGATTTCTTGAAATCAGTCAAGACAATTGGTTAGAAGAAGATCAAGTTAGAATCAGTTAAAGTCTATCAGTTGAAGTCACGGCCTCATTAGAGTTAAGGTATGAAGACAAGTTAGAACGGTCTGATAATTTCAGCCCTTGGAAAGAACGCATAACCGTGTTGCAAAGAGTTGCAACTATGGGATATTGTTGGTGCTTTTGACACCATCACAGTTCCCATAGATGCTGTTCAGAAGAGTGCCTTTGAGAAGAAAGATATCAAGGCACACAAAATCTTTTTGGACTCCATTAAAAATCATGTGATACCCCACATCACCGGTAAGTCACATGCTTTTGAGATTTGGAATGCTTTATGTACTCTTTACCAAAGTAAGAACTAGAATAGAAAGATGGTTCTCAGGGAAAAACCGAGGAACACAAAGATGATTGATGCTGATACAGTAGCCACTTATCTCACAAAAATTACCCAAGTTAGAGACGAACTGGGTGTTGTTGGTGAGAAAGTGGAAGATGAAGAGCTAGTCAAATATGCTCTTAATGGTTTCACTGCAAAGTGACACACATTTATGCAAGGAGTAGTTGCTAGAGAGAAACTTCCATATTGGACAAGGTTATGGGATGACTTTGTTCAAGAAGAGTCCCGAGAGGGGACATTCTAGAATAACACTCAGAGCAGTGAAGACAATGTTGCTCTTGCAACCAAAGGCAAGGGAAAATGGAAGAAAAAGGAGAAAGACCTCAGCAAGGTTCAATGCTTTAACTGCAACAAAAATGGCCATTATGCTAGTCAATGTCCCAAGAGGAAGGGGAATGAAGAAAAAAAGGGAGCCCCATCAGCAGAAATGGGAGATTTTGCTTCCCAGCTTGAAAAGGATTTTTCCTTAGTTTCAGTATAGACTAGTGTAGGCAGCTCAGTATATTTCCATGACATGTGGGTAGTTGATAGTGGATCAGCTAGCCATATGACTGGGAAAATGGAATTTTTCAGAGGATAGAAGAAATAGCCCAAGGCATTTTGTTGAAACGGGCGTTGGAAGTACTCAGGCAAAAATAAGAGTTGGAATTGTGAAATTCCAACTAAGTTTTGGAGAGATTCTTGAAGTAGACAGGGTATTATTTGTCCCAGGTATAAAAGTCAGTAGACTTTCTGTGTCACCATTGGAGGATGATGGGTATGTGGTTTTTATCAAGAAGGGACATGTGTTTCTCTACTGGATAGAGTAGATCTAAGAGTTGTGGTTTCACATATCGGAAGAAGAGGATCTTCCATTCGCTCATCTTCACTGTTAGGTGTTGGATCTTCAGGTTCTTATGGATGTGGATCTAGCATTCGCTCTTCATCACTGTCAGTTGCTAGATCTTCAAGTTCTTGTGGATTTGGATCTAGCATTCACTCTTCATCACTTTCACTTTCAGAATATGAATCTGAACTTTCTTGAGATGAAGCTTCTCTCTCTTGCACATCAAGCAGTGGTGGTGTGGTAGGAAAGTTGCCTTGCTCAACAGGATGAGCATCTTGCAATGGCCATTCCTCAAACTGAACACTCCTTTCATGGAATGTTTTCATAGTAGAAGGATCAAGAAGTTTGTAGGCCTTTGCACTCAGTGCATAACCCACCAATATACACTCTTTTCTCTATGGATCTAGGGCTCTCCTTTTTTCTATTGGAATCCTTTCCCAAGCTCTAGATCCAAACACTCTAAGATGAGATACATCAGGTTTGTAACCCATCCATGCTTGAAAGGAGTCATACATTTTAGTCCTTTGTGAGGGACTCTGTTTTGAAGGTAAGCATCATAGTTGATGGCCTCTTCCCAAAGACTAGGATGCAATCCTTTCGACTTTAACATGCAGGTTTCCATCTCCTTTAAGGTTCCGTTCTTTCGCTATGCAACACCATTTTTTTATGGTTTGTAGGGAACAATATGTTGCATCTCTATTCCTTCATCAGCACAAAAGGATTGGAAGTCACTCTTAACATACTCTCCTCCATTATCACTGCGGAGGACCTTGATATTCCTGTTAGAGAACTTTTCTACATAAGCTTTGAAGAACTTAAAGTATCCAAAAACTTAAGATTTCAATCTAAGAAAATACACCCAACTGAATCTAGAATAGTCATCAATGAAAGTTAAGATATACCTTGCTTTGTTCAAAGACAGATCTGGAAGTGGTCCTGAAACAACAGTGTGAATCAGTTCAAGAGGTTGAGAGGCTCTCCTCTCCTTCCCTTTCTCAAACTTCTTTTCTGGATGCTTTCCCATCAAGCAACCTTTACAGTTTCCTTTATCAAAATTGATATTGGGTAGTCCTTCAACCATTTCTTGAGTGTGCATGTCTTGGAGATACTTATAGTTGAGATGCCCAAATATTTCATGCCAGAGTCTACTTTCTTCATTTGCATGTGTGTGAAGAGCAGACTGTTTGGAGTAAGGTAGGAAGTGAGAAAACTCATAGAGTTTCGAATTGTGATCAGCAACACCTTTTGCTATGATGTTTCCAGTTGATATCTCTTGGATCTCGACCTCATTTGGAGTGAATATCACCTTCTTGGGTACCCCAGTATGGGTCATCTGGTAGACAGAAAATAGATTGGCAGTAAGAGTAGGAACATAGAGAACATATGAGAAGTACCCATGCTCAAGGTTGATCCTTCCAATCCCCTCGGAGGAGACCTCAGAATCATTCCCCAACAAGATTGAAGGGCCAACTGTGGATTCGAAACCAGAGAAGATATTTTTGGAGGAAGACATGTGTCTTGATGCTCCAGAATCAGTGATGAAGGAGGAATATTTTGAAACACCTTCCATGAGTGCATGCCACCTCTCCTTGTCCTCATATTTTGGATCAAATTTTCTTCTAGCATTCGCTTGTACTGAAAGATTGTTCTTCTCCAGTAGCTGTGCCATTAGATCTATTGTCTTCTTCATACAAGCACTCTCAGGATGGAAGCCCCTATTGCAATAGGGGCATTTGGACTTCTCCTTTTGAGTTTGCTTGCCTCTCTTGGAATTCAAAGCCCCTTCTGACTGATAGGGAGCCTCTCTTCGCTTCTTCTCATTCGACTTTCTTTCTTCAAATTTTTTCTTCCCTTTTCCATTCGCTCTCTTTCCTTCAGCAGCTGCAAGTGCTGAATCCAATCTTGGTTTGATCACTCCCATTTGCACATGCTTATCGTGCTCTTGATAGAGAGACAAAATGAATGCAGAAAGAGTGGGCATCTTCCAATTTGGAATGGATAGCTTCGCTGACTGGAAAGTAGAGACAAAAACTGAGTAATCAGGGCCCAATTTTGAGAGAATGGCTAGGATTAGCTACTTCTCTTCTTTCTCTATTCCATAATATTTTAGTTGAGAAACCAAATATTTGAATCTAGTGAAGAACTCATTGATTGACTTGAAACTGCTGGGGCTCAAAGAGATAAGCTCATTTTCCAATTGGTGACCCTTCAAATCATCTTTATGCCCAAATAGAGATTTGAGCTTGTCCCAAAATCTTTAGGAGTCTTGATATCAATGATATGAAAATGTAGATCATCATAAATACTGAGGAGTAGCAGGCCAACTGCTTCATCAACTTTATCAAGATAATTTGATTTCTCAACAACACCCAAGGGTTCGACTACTGTCCCATTCAACACTCTAGAAAGGATTTTGGACTTCATGAAGATGTCCATCTTAGCTCTCCATTCGAAATAGTTGAAGGATGTGAGTTTTATATCCATGGTAGCTACTGAATTCGAATCTGAATGATGGAATAAACCTACAAAACAAATGAAATTTTTCTGGAGATTTGCTGCAGATCTAAAGAACACTGCTTTAGGAAAATGAGCACATGTGTCTGGATCCTTCACACCTGGCTAGACCTCACTGGATATCTCCAGTGAATTCAATGCAATGGCACCAGGATTTGCTGTGGAAATCTAGAGGCTTCTGGTGCTCTACTGAAAAACAACTACTCAATAAACCACTACAACTGCTGCTATTGTTGCAACTTGAAAAGCTGTATCAAGCTATGATACCATGTGATATTCTACAGGTGTAGATCACTCAGCTTGAACAAACGTCACAATTTCACTCAAAGAATTGCATAGAAGAATAAGAAGAATTGAATCAATATTCACACATGAAACTCAAAGAATGATAAAAAATGATGTAATGTCATTCATTAGCTGTAAGATGGAAAAAATATGAGAGTACAATAGAATGAATTCGATTACTCCAAAGGTGATTCAAATCCTCCTCAGAGGAATGGCTTGGACTGCATTGGAGACATCACCCAATCGATGGTAGTGGTCACAGATAGTCAAATGTCAGTCAATGTGAGTCTAACTGAGTCTTGTGAGCACAAATAAAGGGAATTAGACTCCAAGGGCACATGACAAACTATCACTAGTCAAGTGGCACTCTGATACATAAAACTGGAAGCTACATCTAGTTAAATTGAGCAATCAATGCATGAACTGAGCATTCAATGCAAGAACTGACTGTTGGAATCCAAAAGTGTGTAGTAAGGCGCATTAGTTTCCATATGATGAAAACAAGGTGCACTAGGTAGGTAGGAGGGCCACTGATGACTAAAAACAGGCTCCAGGGGATGAAAATAAGCACTAGGTATTGGGGAGACTACCATACTGATGACTGGATGCATGCAGAATGCATGCAAATACAAATGATAGTGGTGAGAATATTCCAACAATAACTTAGCCAATGTCCCGATCCGTACTATTTACTGCGGAAGTCAGTTGTCGGGAATTGTTGTCCTAGCTTTCACAGATTAAATATGTTTACATTTCTATCTTAAATGAAAGGTCGGCATACCCTTCTTTTGCTTAGTATTTTTCAAGTGTTCACCATTCTAGATATACATGAATTGACGGTCGAGCCTTCTTAGGTTGAATATATTTACAATTCCCACAGAAATGAAGGGGAGGTCGACACTTCTTCTACCTAGTATTATTTTCATAATAGTTCTAGATTGCAAGAAGGGTCAGTTGATCCTTCTTGTGTTCACCATTCTGTATATAGGTTAATTTCTAGATATTGGTGTTCACGATTATATCCTAAACGAAAGGGCGGTCGATCCTTCTTGTCGGAGGTCAAAAGTCGGGATAAATATTGTTTATATGTTATAACATAGCCAATGTCTCGATCCCTACTATTTACTGCGGTAGTCGATAGTCGAGAATTATCGGCCCAAGCTTCATAGATTAAATATTTTTACATTTCTCTCGTAAATGAAAGGTCGATGAACCCTTCTTGTGCTCAGTATTCTTCCAGTGTTCACCATTCTGGATATACATGAATTGACGACCTAACCTTCGTAGGTTGAATATTTTTAAAATTCCCTCATAACTGAAGGGGCGACCGACCCTTCTTCTACCCAGTATTCTGTTCATAATAGTTTTAGACTGCAAGAAGGGTCGATCGATCCTTCTTGTGTTCACAATTATGGATACATGTGAATTGTTGGATATATGTGTTCACAATTCTCTACTAAACGAAGTGGCGACCAATCCTTCTTGTCGGAAGTCGAAAGTTGGGATAAACATTGTTTATATGTTTTAACTTAGCCAATGTCCCCATCCCTACTATTTACTGTGGAAGTCGAAAATTGGGAATTATTGGCCCAACCTTCGTAGATTAAATATTCTTACATTTCTCTCGTAAATGAAGGGTTGGCCGACCCTTCTTGTGCTCAGTATTCTTCCAGTGTTCACCATTCTGGATATACTAGAATTGACGGCCTATCCTTCGTAGATTGAATATTTTTACAATTACTTCATAAATGAAGGGCGACCGACCCATCTTGTGCCTAGTATTCTGTTCATAATAGTTCTAGACTGCAAGAAGGGTCGGTTGATCCTTCTTGTGTTAACCATTCTGGATACATGTGAATTGCTGGATATAGGTGTTCACAATTATCTACTAAACAAAGGGGCGGCCGATCCTTCTTGTCGAAAGACGAAAGTCGGGATAAATATTTTTTATATGTTATAACTTAGTCAATGTCCCAATCCCTACTATTTAATGCGGAAGTCGGGAGTCGGTAATTGTCATCCCAGCCTTAGCAGATTAAATATGTTTACATTTCTCTCTTAAATGAAAGGTCGGCCGACCCTTCTTTTGCTCAGTATTTTTCCAGTGTTCACCATTCTGGATATACATGAATTCACGGCTGAGCCTTCGTATGTTGAATATTTTTACATTTCTCTCTTAAATGAAGGGAGACTCTCTTAAACAGAGAGAAGAGTTTGCACAAAACAATTTTGGCATTATGCGAAGTTCACAAATTTGAAGATGTGTTGCAAAGTACACATAGTAAATGAAGTCATGGAGTAAAGAAGGGGTTAGTGATGCACAGTTCCATCAAGAGAAGGGAAATGCGTAGTGAGCTTCGCCACTCACCTAAACTTCGACGGAGCTAGAGAAAACTAGTCGTTACAGTTTTTGTTTCAAGGCTAGCCATTATAGTTTTTGTTTCAAAACAAACCGTTACAGTTTTTCTTTCAAAACTAGTCGTTATAGTTTTTGTTTCAAAACTAGCCGTTATACAATACTTCCTGGAAATCGGGTTTTTCCTCTTTAAGGCATACTTGTTCGTTGAAGACACATTTAATGTAAGGAAATGACCAATATTTAAGCTAGATTTGGACAATGGACATAACATTTAATGTTAACTTATCTGTTTTTGGGCACGTCTTAGGGTGGATTGTTGCTATAAAAAACAAAGAAGCGCACAATTACCTGTTTTACCATGATTGTTAATTTTATAGTGAGTAAATTCTGAGTGTTTACCAGCAAAGAATAGAGCATTCCGATAGTACATGTCTGAGCAAGAAGACCTACAAGAGATATTAAATAAATTTCAACAGTCTGGTCTAGAAGCAGTTATGAAGACTCCCGTGAAAACAACAACTCAAGAGAAGGGTGGGACTTCCAAAGCCACACTATAATCCAATCATAAGGGTAAGTAGAAATCCAAGGAACAATAGAAGCCTCAGGCTGTAGAAACACCAAGAGAATCGCAAGCAGAGCGACCTCATGAGAGGCCGATTCTGATGATACCTAAATACATTCCACTGCGCAGAGAAGATGCACCGGTGGTAGTGTTGAAGAAGAACTCGTAGTATGACATCCCTCTGTCGTCGATGTCAAGGCATGTTCGGGAGAAGGAAAACTTGCTGGGAAAGATCCCAGAGTGTAAGTTCGTAGATTAGGATCTACTGAATTCGACCAAGTATCTGCAGTTTCAACCAGAAAGTTACATGTGAAGAAAATTTGATGAATCCACTAAGCAGACAACCATACAACCACAAGACTGGATTGCACCATTATAGCCTTCAGGACTGTTGAACCTGTTAAGGATTTCGCACTTTGCGCGAAGTCCAGAGCTAACAGTTGCCGTGCATATGTTGTTGTCGTGCACACACCAAGGATACTTGTGTCTAGACCGCAAGATAAATATAAATATCGACCCGATCAACAGGATCACCCATCTAAGAAAACGAGGTGCTAACCTCGCAGTGGAGTTTGTGGGTAAGAAAAAAGATAAAGAACTCTCCAAGTAGATGAAGAGCGAATTTAGGTTAACGAAAGGAACTCAAGGTTATCAAGCAGACCGGATTAAAGATGTTTCCATGCGGTTCACAGTGCAATTTCTCGCAAGCAGAGTACTAAGAACATGCAGGCCGACAAAATTGTCGGCTGATGCGATCTCCCTAGCTACCAAAGCTAAGGACATGATATCATTCAACTGGGTATGCTACCTGTTGAATAAATTTTTGGATGATGTGGCTGATGCATTGGACAATGGCTCTTAGTTTCACTTCAGCTGGCTGATAGTCCTCATCACATTTGTGCGCGAGAAAGAGCTAAAGTATCAACAGAATGTACAGGTGTTCCCTGGCGACTGCCGCAGACTTCGATACGCAAATATGTGGAGTAGGGAAAGGATAAAAAGAAAAAGGTTGAACTGGGTTCAACTATATACATTTTATAAGCAATTATGCGAGGTGATTCTGTGCACTTCGCATATCCCAAAGTAGATAACAACTGTGTACATCAGGAAGATGAGATTCAAGGATGGTCTCCATTGTATCTTTATAAATCCCAGAGAGCCATCAAATCCATAATGGTATGAGGGTCAATATCAGCTAGATGCGTTGAATATTGACCTAATTATTGAGGATTGGCCACTAGAATGAAAATTTGATGCACCAAAAACACTTCTGACGACATCTTATGAGAGCGTCGATGACAGTGATCAACAATAGAAAAATTGTGCCGAAGGAGAAGATGATCAACAGGAAGAAGAGAAACAACAATAACAGGCTGGTGATCCGCTAGTAGGAGAAAAGAGAAAGAACCCCAACACAGATGTGCTGGAGGTGGTGAGAAGAAAGAAACGAAAAGAAAATAAGACTCTTCTTGATGTGAGGTTACAGGACGAAGACTATGACTGCATCACAGCCAGAGTTCATGCACATATAGAAGAAAAACTTGCAGAAAAAGAGAGAAAGCAAGAGCAGTGTCACGCTGTGATAATTCAACAAGATTGATCACACAACTAGAGTAAACCTCCCAAATCTCACTCAAGAATTGCAGAGAAGAAGAAGAAATGAATCAATTATCACTCATAAACTCATAAATGGAGAAATCTGCAGTATAATCATACATCAGATGTAAGCTGGCACTGTGAAAACTGAATACAATGATGAAGCTATCAAGTGACTTTGAATTAGCCAAAGGTGATTTGAATTCTCCTCAATGTGTGGCTTGGATAACATTGGAGACATCACCCAATCAGTGGTAGTAGTCACAAATAGTTAAAAGTTAGTCAAATGAGTCTAACTGTGTCTAACTGAGCCATGTGAGCACAAATCAAGGGATGGAGACTCCAAGGAGTGTGCATGAGGCTTTCAGTAGGTCAAGTGGCACTCTGATATAGACAACTGGAAGCTAGAGGCAGTTAAAATGAACAATAAATGCAAGAACTGGTCAATCAATGCTGCAACTGATTGTTAGAATCCAGGTAGGTGTAGTAGGGAACATATGTCATCCAAGCGAGGAAAACAAGACGCAATAGGTAGGTAGGAGTGCTACTGAGGGATAAAAACAGGGTCCAGGGGGATGAAAATAGGCTCTAGGTGCTGGGGAAATTACCATACTGATGACTGGATGCATGCAAAGCATGCAAACATAAATAATGATGGTGAGAATATTCCAACACCCCCCTGCAAGCCAAACTATGAGGAAGTAACTGAAAACTAGTAGGGCCCTGGTAACTGAGACCATAGGTCACCTCGTACAACAATCTAAATAAATAAAGTGAGGAAAGAGGAAAAACCAGTGGGAAGAAATCCCCTCCCCACAAAATAGACTATAGGATGCTAATGTAGCATGGCATCACTCACCCCAGAAGGAGGCAAGTGACCTTCTTTACCGAAGAAGGATCTATTGGCAAGAAATGGATCAATGTGAGAATGATCAATGTGAGAAGGATGAAACCTTCCATTCTGAAAATCAGATCTGGTTCTCCTTTGATCAAGTGGATCACCAAAAGGATCTACGGAAGATCTAAGAGTAATGGTTGCCCATCTCGAAAGAGGAGGATCATCAGGTGCAATATCATCAGGTTCTTGCGGATCTGGATCTTCCATTCGCTCATCTTCACTATCAGTTGCTAGATCTTCAGGTTCTTGTGGATCTGGATCTAACATTCGCTCAAAAAGAGTTATCTTCCTCTTGGGAAGAAGTGGATCATGCTCCAAAAACATGTGCTTGAGTTCTTCAACAATGGATGCAAGTGAATTTGGAGGCTTCCTGAACTTGCTCTTCCTACCAAGCATGGTGAGAACAAATCCAAAAATATGAAGATCATTATGGAGCATTAGATTCGAACCAACTAAGGTAGAACCAACTCCATGAATGTGTAGATAGTTCTTTGATATCTCCTTTGAACCAACATAGGTGAGATCATAACCAAATGAACTATGATATGATGATAGTATCTTGGACTTCAAATCAACTCCTGGAATTGATAAATGGTTTCTTATGATCTCCTTTGAACCAGAAGTGGTGAGATCAAAACCAAATGAACCATGATATGATGGTGTTGTCTTGGACTTCAAAATCAGATCCAAGAATGATAGATGGTTTCTTGTGATCTCCTTTGAACCAACAGGGGTGAGATCAAAACCAAAATCACAAGGATATGCATGAGACTTGAACCCAAGCGAATGATGGTGTCTTCCATCTTCGGTGAAACTATGAAAACATGTTCTAATGACCAAATAGGAGTCCATAGGAAGCATTTGATCAAGGAGGGCGAATGCATCACCTCCAAAATATGATTTTACCTCCAAAATACTCAGTAGGTCATCATCTTTCACATCAGCAGGCTCATGGAAAGTAGATATTTTGAAAGTCTCTTCAACTTCTAGAGTAGTAGATGACATCTCTTGTTTAGAATTCGAATCAGAAGATGGATCAATTCCATCAATTGTGTTACTTTCATGCCATAGTCTACTCTCTTCATTTGCATGAGTGTGAAGAGCAGGTTGTTTGGAGAGAAGAAGAAAGTGAGAGAACTCGTAGAGTTTCGAATTGTGGTTTGCAACACTTTTTGCAATGATATTTCCTGAAACCATGTCTTGTATTTCAACCTCATCTTGAACAAATTCATCATGGGAGATGATTAAGGCCGAATCATGAATAGAGAGAGCATTGGAGGCAGTATTACTGGGCTTATTCTCTAGATGGCTAACATCATCCTCTTCCTTGTTTCCAAATAATCTGTCCAATCTTGTCCAGTTAACACTTGGATGTTCTGGAGGATCAATGAGGTACTCCATATTGGAAAGCATAGCAATACATATTGCTGCTAAGGCTCTGTCACAATCATCTAGCCAATCTTCTTCCTCTTCATAGGAATACAAATCTCTTTTAACACCAATAAACATATCGAAAAGACCATATCTCTTCAGATATGCTGTCATCTTTGGTTTCCATTCTTCATAGTTGTATGAAGAGAGAGAAGGAACTACTTTCAAATTCATGGTGTTAGATTGTGGTAACTTCGGGATGTCCTCCATGGTTCAGATACCTTACATGGAGGTACATTAGCTGCATAGGCATCGGGATGGAGTAGAGGGTGGGATACTCTCTACTCAGTGGCATGAGTCCAGTGGTGGCTGCATGCGGACCTTCCGGGGTGATTTGATCTTTGCATGCATGAGTTTTGCATGACCTATCAACGATCATTGGATGCATACAAAAGTGACTTTTGCATGCACTGAGAATTAGGGTTTTGGAAAACCTAATTCATCAGTGAGATTATTTATAGAGGTAGGGGGCCCCAGATGAGGTTTCTCAATTGTATTGTTAGAGAGTGATAGTGCTGGAGTGAGGAGGGCGCACTTGTGCATGTAGGGCGACTTTCTGAGAGAGAGAGGAGCTGCTGCAGGAACTAGGAAGGTCAGATCTGAGTTGGATCAGTGACCTTCAGTTCCAGATTCACTAGGCACCCAATATTGTGAGTTGAGATAGCTCATTAGTGTGATTTTTGCTCAGTTTAGAGGAGGCTGAATTCCCTTGGAGGAGGGCGCATTTCCCAAGGAGGGAGGAGCTTGTTTGGAGCTAGATTAACTGATTCAGAGTCCGAGACTTCCAGGATAGCCTTGGCTCTACATTTGAGGAAGGTTAGGGACGATCAGAGCTCAGATCTGTTGAGATCCGGTCCGATATGAGCATCAGACATCCAGAGGGGAGGGCACACTTCTGCATGCAGTGGATGTCGCATTCTTCAGAGGGCGGCCTTCAGAGAGAGCAGATCAGAGCAGTGTGATACAAAGGAGGCAAATCAGTCAAAGGCACCTGCAGAGTTACTCAGATCCAGTTTACCAGTTAGGGTTTACTCTTCCAGTGCATGCATTAGCTGATGCATGCAAATATAGAGTCTACCCGGTTCAGGGATTGAGTTACCTTTGAGGTAATCCTGTATTGTACTTGTCATTTATATATATGCTCTGGGATCGAGAGAGAAGATAGCCCCACATATTGCTGGTTTTCCCCGTTTGGGGTTTCCAGGGTATATTTGGTATTTATGTGTGATTGCATGTATGTTTCAGTTTGGTAAAGAGATCTAGCTGTTGAGTTTATGTTTTTATGAGTTTGTACTGACATATGAGACTCAAACTGCTTGAGGTCTTAGGGTGACTCAGAGGGAGTAGTGATCTTTGAATCTAAGATTTACACATGGAAGTTGTTGAATTCGAATCTACTGCTACAACTTGCAAAAAAATAGCCACAACTGCAGAGAACTGCTGCAACTGCAGAAAACTGTCACCCGCCGCATAGGGCCCTGGCCATCGGCTAGGATCATGTGTAGTTGATGCTCTAGCAACTCTGCTTAATATTTTAAGTGCATGGGCCTATTGGCATAAATTTCTAGGCTCCCCAAGGTAAGCTTACTCCCCTTATACTTTTTAAGCCTTCTTTGGACTCCAAAAATCATGAACCATTTACCCGATCTTCTTAGGTACTTGGGACAAAAATAATGCTAACAATGGGGTCCCTTTGTGCAGATATTTTGTACCTTTTCCCAGAGCTCTTTAACTTATGAACAATTTCCAACTTTATCTTTCACATGATCATATATTCCATGCAAGATGATATCTATTTCCATTGCATTATTATTTCTTAGCTCATTCATGGCTGTAGTTTTTTGTGGTCTTTTTGGAGCGATGTAACCATTTACAATAGATTTCTAGATATCAAAACCTTGTGCATGTAAATGGAGTCTCATTCTTATAATCCAATGATCAAAATTTGATCCATAGAACCGTCGAACCGCATCTGCAGAGTAGAGACTTTCATGTTCATTCATGTGCTCTAGAGATCTTCGTTCCAGCTATCAGAGTCTCTTGAAGGAATTGACTCTAATACCAATTGACTGTTGGAAAATTATAGTGAGAGGTGGGTGAATTAGTATTTAGCACTTTTTAACACTTTTAATATTAAGTACAACATGTAACATTAACCATTAAAAATGTCATTCACCATCACATAAAATCATCCACAATGCATAAGAGATTTGCATTCATAGGAAGCACCCCAACACCAATTGGAAGGAGGCAACAACCCCCTATTTTACAAGATCCAACTTGAAGGAATCTCCAACTCCCTGATTTACCTGCACCAACTGGAAGGAGGCTCCAACCCCCTATTTTATAGGCTCCAACCTGAAGGAATATCCAACTCCTCGGTTTACAAGCTCCAACTAGAAGGAGGCTACAACCCCTTGGTTTTCATAATTTCCAACCTATAGATAGGACTCCAATCCTCAGTAAACTCCAACTCAATAGTTTTACTAGCATCAACTAGAAGGAATCCCCAACACCCTAAGATCACAAGCACCAACCTAAAGGAGACTTCAATCTCCTATCCTTGCCCCATCCTACCAGCCTGATATGAATAAGAAGAACAATATTCCACTTCCATTGTATCACTGTCTCCATAAACCTATACTTGTATAGATGTCCTTGTACATGTATCACTGCCCCTGTACCTATATCTATCATTGTCACAATCATTGTATTAATGTCACTATCACAATCCCTGTTCGTCACAATGACACAATCATTCTCTGTCACAATGACACAAAAACTATCTCTGTCACAATGTCAACCTATACATGCCTCAAATCTGTCCTCCAAAAATGCTAACAACTTCTTCCAAGATATACTTCAGATGTATAGCAAGACCAGAAATATGCCTCCAAAGAGTGTAATCAAATCCTATAAATAGTCACCAATAGACTTCATCTATTTGCACCTTCAAACCCTTACATCATAGACCTCATAGTACATTGCAAAAGCTTTAGAGGAATCTCATGCTAATAACATTACCATGGAATATTTCAATACAATCACCAATAATATCTATGCCAATATCATCATAGAATGTGCCAAGATAATTACCAAGATCATCATTAAGTATGTTGATCCAATGTGCCAACAAGTTTGTGCTTTTGATACCGTATGATACAATTATGCAAGATTTTGTCAACCTTCTTCTCTTGAATTGTCATTGTCTCTGTCATTGTCACAAACCCTAACATTCAACAAGTATAAATCTTAACATGTAATGAATAAAGATATGAAAATTTTACCACATATTCTTCAATATCTCTACGACATCTCCTCTAAGGGCCATTCTTTGGAACTTCATGGATCAAAAGTTATAGTGAAAATGCTAAACTAACTTGTTCAAAGATGATTTTTGAGTCATTTAAAAGCTCTGTCTTCCCAAGTTCATATCTTTGAAAAATATAGCGAACCAAGATCTGAAATTTTAACCATATGTTCTTAAAGATATTTTTTCATCTCCTCCAAAGGGAACTATATAAAACATTCTAGGTCAAAACTTATAAGGAAAATTCCAAATTGACATGTTTGAAGGTTATTCAAAAACCCTAACTTTCTGAGGTCATATCTACGAAACTATAGCAAATCAACATCTGAAATATTTACCATAGGCACTCAAAAGTCTTGACACATTGTCTCCATCCCATAAACATTTCAAGGTTTGAAAATCCCAGAAACAAATATATACTAAAAATTCCAAGATGATCTAAAACAAAAAAAACCAAGTAGAAATCATCGCAAGATTTAATCTTCCACTAGAATTTCGACCTTCTTCACTTCAAATTTCCCTTAAATTTGAACCTCTACTCTTGCATCTGATCTCTTCAATTTTGGATGATGAAGATGAAAATTTTCCTCTCTTATTTATACTACTCTAAGAGCATGATTTAGCTTAATATTCTATGGTTACTCTTTAAGAGCCTTTAGCTTTAGCTTGAGTAACTCTTGACCCTTGCTCATGAACTTGAAAGTGAACAACAAAATGCAAAGGTACTGGTGATCAAGAGTCAGATATAAATGAATTAAAAAGTCAAATTACCAAGATGCAACTAGATGTCCAGGGTGAAGAGTTGTCGAGAAGAACTAGAAAGACCCTTTTCAGACAAAATATCAGTCGGAATGCTAGACAGATGGGATTATTTTGATCTTATACAAGATGAGTTAGAGATGTATGAAACATGTCAAAAGGAAATCAAATATGTTGAAAAATAGCTTGGAGAAATGACTGAGTAGGATGTTGAAATAATAAATTTCATGAATACTAGTATAGCTAAGAAGCAATTGGAGGACTTGTAGGTTGATAACAGGACTCAATATGATAAAGATAGCCAACCAAATGATTACCAAGGGGGTCTTGATGTCCAGAAAAAGACAAAGCTAAAGCATTGGCTGAAGAGATTATTAGATTCAAAGGTATTTCTAAAAAAAAGTCTTGCATTAGTTTTGGTTTACCTCATCCATGGGATGGGAATTGTGATATGTATAAGAAGGATGAGTACAAATCCAACGTATTAACTCAAAAGAGAGATGATGTTGCATAGTTTGATTATTTAGAAGGGATCATAATTGGTGATGCAAATTTGGTAGACAACTTGAGACATGGATAAATCTTAAAAGCACACTCAATTTAAAGATTAAATCCCATATCTTATGAGAATATTACTAATGTTGAAACAACATTAGAGTACTTAAGGGACCACCAATTCCCAATTGGTAATTTGTGGCAGTCATTTGCAAAATATCTTTGCACTTTGTCATCCACTTTCAAATCGCCAAAGGGCTTCAAAGGAGTGAAGTTTGTTATTGAAGTGATTCAAGATAATAGTTTTTGTATTCATGAACATATTTTCTAGATTCACTCCATATTTTGTATTTATCGATCTCTATATTAATTGGACATCGCATAGATTGTATTTCATTTCCATCCAACCTTGATTTTTCTATTAGAAGTTTGATTACTTGTCAATTCAATCTCCATGCCAGGTTATAAATATTTTTCAAATGTTTTTTTTCATATTGTCAGGTATTTTTTATGTTTATAAAATTTCCTCTATATGGGTTCTTGGTTTATTTGGGTTAGACATTGCTTATTAAAAGCTATAGAGTGGAACAATGCAAATTTTGTTGCTTTTTTGAGAAATTGGATGTAGCCATTCCCAATACTCCAACTGCATAGCGGTGAAACTTGAAACGTATTTTATCTTGGGTAATTTATCCCCATTGTCGTTTCCACCTCATTTTCCTTACTATGCATTTGTGATTCTTCCAACGAGATCCTTACAAACATCTTCTGCAACATTTGCATTCATGATTTGTCCAGTGGGATCCTTATATTACTAGGATGCTTTGAATTTACAAGTATGTGCAGAATTTTGCACTATGGATTGGATTTTCAAATAGGTGTAGCATTTTATATGTGGAGAACGGAGTTAGATGTAGGGTTTTAACTTTCCACAACCAAATTGTTTGAAATTTGTAATGCATTATGTGACTATTCTATGGAGGCAAAGTCTCGAATAACCCACACTAATTAACCAACAAAAAATCACACTTCCCAGATTGTACAACCTCACTGCCATTTTTCGCAATTTCCAAACCTTGAATGGTAGAATTATGCAGATAATATGAAATGGGTCTTGTAAAAAATTAACACCAACCTTAGATGTTATTCGTATGGCATGTTATCTCTCCTTCTTTTCCTAATTATGTTTCATCTCAATTCCATCTTGGAAGATTGATCTTGTTGTTTAGACTTCTCTTATCTCTTATGGTCATCTCTTCTTCTTCTTCATCGACTTTTTCCCATGTTACACTAGATATTCTATGTAACAACCTTCATATACGAATATAGAGAATATTTAATATAATAAATGTAAAATAATGTAAGATAATAATATAATTGTGAATATGAAAGAAAATAAGGGAAAACAAATTGCATTAAATAAGAAATTAAGAAATTGGGAGAAGGAGGAGATAAAAGGAGGAGAAGAAGTAAAGATAGGGATCTTTTTGGTCTTTTTTTGTCTTTGGGCATCTTGGAAGAGGAGCTCTAGAGGAGAGGAAAGCAAGATAGCACTGGCATAGGGTTAATTGTTGGGGGCTCGGGGGCCTTAGCCTTTGGCTGGGGGTTGGTTGGGTGGAGAGTTGTCCCCCCACCTTCAGTTGCACTATTGGAGCAAGGTAATGGTAGCCATCGATCATCCAATTAGGTATGGCCCTTTTAATTATTACAACATATTTTCTGTTATTGATGATTAGATCCACATTGTTTTTCCAGATCTTCTATGCATGTTGTTCTGGTTGTCTCTTTTATATCATTTTACATGTTATCAGGTTCTTGTATTGGTTCATAGATCTGCATGCATATATAATATTATTTTGTTATTTAGTGGGTTTTATGAGTTTTATGTATCTTACATTTGGTATCAGAGAAGGGTTCAAACCCTCAAGACCTATGGGATTTTCAGAGTTAATCTTTTAATTAATAAGATGAAATGTTATAGTGGCTCAACTGGTAAAATCTATGGATGTACCTTCAGATTGGGTGCTCATTTCAAATCTAGATGTAGGTCCGCATGTTAAATCTTGTAGCTTGCACACACAAAAAAATCCTAAATCTATGTAAAATTTAAGTATTCAGGTTAATGGGTGCTGGGATTTGAACCCAGATCTCTTGGCACAATAGGAGCCTTACTTAGGCTACACCCATGGCTCAACATAAAGATATAATGTAAATCCTTTCACTGGAATTTAACTTATATGGCCTAAACTAGAATTCAAATCAAAATCCTCTTACCACCCAAGCTGTCAAGTGATCTTGCTTAGCAGCACCATATTTCATCCTCTGCATAAAATGTAACAGAAGTAGACTCCAGTATCTGGTTCAAATCTGCCATCTTCATAGTGGAAGAGAATTTTCTCAAATTAGTTCTTGTGCATATGCTCGAAAGAGTAATCCTAGCTACCAGATGTCATTGATATCCAAATATCATTTAACAGGTTGCTCCAAGATCGGTCATGCAATCACTTGTAGAAGGATTGGGGTAATGTTTTTAAAGAAAACGATACCTATGAGTAGGTTGCTCACACTTGAGAGAACCAACTCCATTCTTGACTTTGCTATGTAGCTATTCCTTAAAATTGATCATGGTATAGTCCTAGGCCTTAGCTTTGCAGGCTTATTACGAACAGGCTTTGTCCAAATCGGCCTCTGGGCTATTATTTTACCGTTTGCAGACGAACCACATACCACAGGTTTCTCGTTCCCTAACTTAATGAATCCTTTTAGACAGCATTGAATATCTTCTATTGATGCATACTACGAGAACCTGTCTTGGCCATTGGGGACTACATGGCATCCATGTGATTAAAATAATAATAACAATAATAATTGAGATCAAGAAACTACTATCATTGTCGGCTATTGACAGGTTGTCCACATCCGCATAGAGCTCCCATCTACAAAGATATATAAACCTCAACGTATTCTTGAGTTCTTGAATCTCTAGCTTCCGTTAACAATCTAACCTCTCATTGTGTTTCAATTTAGACACCTTGGTGTATACGGTGGATCTTCCATGACCTGTATGGGAGAGTGGAATTTGATTTCTTTAAGCATTTGATTGTTGGTACAACATCTATTGCACCTGTTGTAGAATTACATTCGGTGTCCTGAACGTTATCTTTTTTTTATATCTATATGTGGTGCTCAATCCATCTAATACAACAATAATAAGTAGCATAGCGTGTTTGACAATTTATCATTTTTTTTATAATCTATGTGTTATGCTCAATCCATCGAATACAACAGTACTAGTAACTAGTACGTTTTCCGAGTACTACTTCAAAAAAAAATCCAGCTTCTAAGTTGTCTTGCAAAGCTCTATTCTATGGCAGATTGCAGTAAAGATATAACACAAGTTACATTCATGTTTACTCATTTTCATTATTCAAAGACTGAATCTTCTGCCTCCACACACTCTTCTGCAGCTGCGCTTGCACTTTCTTCTGTGCTCTCCTGCGCCTTGGCATCCTTTTCCCTAATGCCTCGGATTCTCCTCCATAACATCTAATATTAAAACTGTTCCCACCACCCAAACGCATGTTTCTGGATTTTAAAACTATCTCCCTTATAGTTTTGGGCTTTAGCTCTTCACATGATCTAGGGATCCATTTATTACCACGCAAGTCAAGAATTTTACCAACCATCAATCTCATTTTAGACGGTAGTGTGTCGTCTGAAATAAGAATCAATGATAATACGGGACTTGGGGTTTTCTTCAAGTTGTTTTCCAACAGTATTGAAAAGCAGACAAAGAGCCTCCACATTTTCTTCGGTTACTTGTGTGTGCGGCTAGCATTTTTATTTATTATACATGTGTGGAATGAGTCAAGAAGGGTGTAACCTTGTTGCCATAATTATTTGACTATTAATTAACGTTTAAGATGGAATATATATTTGGTTGGTGAAACTGTATAATTGGAAGACGAAATCATATTTATTAATCCTCAAGAGTCTTGCCAAGTTGCCCCCACCAAAAGAAAAATGGACTGATAGATTAAGTTTCTAAAAGGAATTTGCCATAATTATGGATGGTAAACTGAAAAGAAGTAATGATCGGTCAAATGTTATCTCAAAGTTTGTTGGTAGAGCTGTACGATGGTCGGAGTTTATCATAATTAGCTTTGGCGTTTATAATGATCTGGAGTCATTACGATCAACACAAATACAAAGTGTATTTGGATTCTCTCATAATTAGCAATGAAGTTCATAATGCTATGGAGCTTATTATGATCAGTGCAACAGTGCAAGTACAAAGTGTTTTTGTTTGAAAGGCTGAAGGTAAAAATGGTAAAGACAAATAAGAAATGGGACATAGGATGACAGTCACCATGGAAGTGTGTTTGAGCCATTCACAGTAAGCATTGCAGTTTATAATAATGTGGAGTTTATTATGAAGCACAAGTACACAGTGTCTTTGGTTGAGGGCCTGACAGTAACAATGCAAAAGGAAACTAAGAAATGGAAATACAATAGGAATCCAAAGTTATTTTTATTTTGAAAAAATGGAACTGATATTATGTACTTTATATAATTTCTGTTTGAAACAAAAGTTTTTTTTCCCAATTAACTCTGCAAAATTGTAACGCCTCTTGTTGTAACGCCTCAGATAAAGTTGTAACACCTCCCTGCCACAGTAGCACGATCATTGTTTAATGACAATAAATACGTACAAGCGAAGAGTATCTTGGTTTCCATGTGCTAAAAAAATTAATGAGTGTCAAACCAAGGCTCAAATAATAGCTCCACTTTCCACGTTTCCATCTAGGGTTAGTGTTTACCTGGCATTTTTGCTTCCATCTCTGCCGAAACGGCCTCCTATGGTTTTTTCACAGAATTACGAGGTTCACAGAAAACTTATTCATTCTACATAAATCCAATTTCATGATATCCATAACAACCTACTGTTATTAGCATAGATAAAAGCCTGTATGCAAGGTAGAAAGGTGACTAAGGTATTATATCCAATTATTGTAACTATGCAGGCAAAAGATTTGTTTTGATTGGAAATATTTATTTTTATATATAGACAAATTAGATTCGTAATTGAACATCAACTACCATAGAATTTTTAAACAAAACCAGAAACGCACCTACACTTATCAAAGGTAAGGTGAATTCATATATCAAATCAAATCAAACTTTCTTATATCAGCCCTGGTGTTTTGTATATTTTAGGTTGCCTCATATTAATTTATATATTGATCTCAAGATCGATCTAGGGTTGTTATTAGCAAACTATATTGGTCTCATGCAAGTTTGAAAAATGTAAATGACTTGCAAATGTAGGAGTAAAAACTGCTTTTATGCTCATTATTAAAAACACTCCATACCAACATTAGTGATTATTTTTAGTGTATAGAACATAAATAACATTATTTATATTAAAATAACAACTATTTTTAGGCAGAAAGCATATAAAATACCATCCATCCATGGTGATGGCGATGAAGATTGGGCCTTTCCACTTGACCCTACTTTGCACCGCCTCCCTATCCTTAAGGCCCTTAGCATAGGTGGAACCTGGGATTTTGGTAGGAATGGCAATCATTGCATTGGTATAGTCAATGAACAGCTCTCAAATCTCATTTGTCTCTTTGGAAGGGGATAAATCGAGTAGTTGTTTGGCCATCAAGTTGAGAACCATCTGGTGACATTCATTCTGCAGATAAATTTTCTTCTTTTCTACCCATCTATCCAACATAGAGTGCATGAGATTCTGTATCTCCTCCATGAAACCGAATTTGAACCTCTCGAGCTTTCTCTGGAGATCGCCATGTACCGAGAGCAGCCTGTATTTTCCTATCAAAGCCTTCAGTGCCTTTGGGTAATGGGCTTGAAAGAGCCTCCCCTCATTTTGCAGAACAAACTTGTTGAGCTGGGGATCCGCTGATACAATTGCCTTGCCTCCAAATAAATTAGATACAAAACTGTTCGAAACTCATCCATATTACTAGTCTTAAACTGTAGCGGTGCACTTAACAGTGTAGCTTCTATTTTGCATCTCCTGCCTGTATGTACCATATATGTTTATGGTAGGAATATTAATCATATTATTGCTTAGAATATTTTAAAGAGCTTGATAGCCTCCTTTTCCAGATCATTAATCCTCCCCGACGTCACTTTTAAATAAATGCTTAAAGATTCAGACAATAGCGCCCCTGGTTGGTGCTAGTTTGGGGACTCTGGTGGATTGGCATCCTAGAGAGGAGTGACAAACTTAGGTCTTGCTGCAGTAAGCCCTCCATTACTTACCTCCAGACCACAGACATGTGGTCGAACTGATCTCACAACCTTACACAGCATTAGTTCTCTATTCTATAACGTACGAATATCTCTGTATTACGGTGAGAACACAACTAAATAGAAGTTAAGTAGTAGGGCATATAGCACCTGAAATAACGTATATAGAGGTGCCCACTGATCATAGTAGATAATTTAAGACAAAAGTGATCTAGAGGTAGCAATGGTAAATAATAAAAAAATAGGTACCACAAATCATATGGCCTCTCACTCAATCTCTCAATATTTATATGTCTCTCCGAATAAGGTATTACTAGGTATGGTAGACTAGGTTCTATAGACTAGGGAGTGAAGAGTGCCCTGCCTATATGCTATAGCAATAAATCGAGTAAGGTAGCCTGGATGCCTAACCAACCAGAAGGTAGTTTGCTAGGGATCAAGTGCATGTACAGTTTATTGATATAGATTAAATGGCATTCGGGGGATGCACTAACTAGGCTAGCCTGTCTGTCTTTGCGTCCTTTAGGAAGTCTTCCAGATAATCAAAGTAATTAAGCTGTATTATAATATCTTCATAATCCAATGATCATTATAAAGCAAAGATATTCCAACAAATGATGAAAAAATTCCATTATTAACCATGATATGCATACATCCTATTATCAATGGACCTGCACTTGGAAGATGTAATCTGAAGGTATAATCTATATAAGGGTTTGGCTACATTGAAGGTATAATCTATATAAGAGTTTGGTTGCATTCCTGGAGAGGAATTCAATAAAGCCACTTTGGTTGAGGATATAATTTCTAACTACAAGCTTAGTAAATATATATATATATATATATATATACCTCAAGAGGCTAAGGAAACCCTAAGACCTAAGGATGTTCACCTTTGATCCATGTAGCTAGGGGAAGGATGGCACTTATAGGAGTATTTGAATCCATGGTGATGTGACTGATCATGCGGCACATATGCCATATTTTTTTTTTCTCTAAACAAAACAAAACATTTATTATTTGTTGTAGGAGAGTTATAAAGGTGCTTAAGCCATACCTAAGGGCATTCCTTAATTGACAAAATCCATTTGGAATTCCTTTTTCTAAAACCTACAACCTACCTTTCCAAACTGCAACATTTTTCAATACCCCCAAGTAACCAAAACCTTATTTTTTCCACCTATACTAGGAGCACATATGCAAACATACTACGAATATAGAAGACTTGCTACTAGGAACAATTCCTATAATCAATGCTAAATACATTAATAACTCAAAAATATCTCAGAATTATTTAGAATTTCCTTGCAATAGTCTACTAATCACTCACTTCTGCAAATCCTTGGGGTATGTTGATTGTGAAATTGGTAATAATGCAACCAACATCTCAATATGACCTCTGTGGTTGCATTCATCAGGCTTAGAATCCGGATTCTCTAACATCTTTGAAATGACATCTTCCATATCTTTAAATTTACCCACTTTACCATAGGAATCCAGAATTGTATTATAGGTGACAGTATTGGGATTGATTCCATTCTTGACATTCCTGAGAGTAGCTTGTCAACATGATCAAACCAAGCATTTGTTATATGTTTCACTAATTCATAAGCCAAAGAAAACACAAGGCTCTTTTGTGATATCCTCCATTCAAATCCGACAAGCACGATATATTTACTTTTATATGTAAAATTAGTCACAACAGATCTAATGAACAAGTAAATCAATCACAACAGATGAACATTGAAAATATGGTGTAAAACTGTGTAAAACATGCACAATGCTCAATATCCCAATAAGGGCGAATAATTACAATACAATTTGACAATGTGAGTGAGCAATTCAAATTGACTAAAAGGTCATTCGAATCACTGAATGGAGTAGCTTGGCTCCAACTAGGAGTCCTCATCATCAATCAGTGGTGGTCATCAATGCACAAGAACCAGTCATCCAGGTGTCAATCTGAGTCTAACTGAGTGTAACAAGTGTAACTGAAGTGTGTAACACTGATATAGGGAAGGAGACTCAGTGGAGGGTGCATGGGAGGCTTAACTGAAGTCAGAACAAGTCATCTAGTCAATCTGGAGGTCCAATGGAGTGAAACAGTCAGTCGGGAGTGAAACTAGCCTCAAATCAAGGAGAATCGGAGCTAACTGAGTGTAACTGAAGTGGTAGGTGAAGAAGTGCGCCCTTCTCTGGCAGTAGGTGAGAAGTGGACGCCTTCCTGACTAGGAGGGCTAAAAATCTGAAGTAAGTGGCTCCCGAGTGCTAGAATAAGGTGGGTAAGGTCCTAGAGGCATCACATGGTGACTGGGCTGCATGCAAACCCTAGAATTTGCATGCAAACCCTAATTGCATGCAAGGTCCTGAAAAAGATGATGTGGATATCCGAACACCCCCCCTCAAGCTAGACTATGATGTACAAAAAATAATGTGGGGCCCTGGTAACTAAGACCAAAGGTCACCCCAATACAATAATCCAAAAAATGCTGAAAATAAACTAAGTGAGGAAAGAGGGAAAACCCTGTGAGAAGAAAGCCCCCTCAGGCTAAAGCATAATAATGGATCAATCTGTCTCCACCATGATGGAACTCACCCCCAACAGTGAACGAAGGTAAGTGAACTTCTTCTCAGTGAAGCTCTTGGTGAAGATGTCTGCAATTTGCTCATCAGTAGGGCAATATTGCAGAATGATGGTGCGATCATGCACCAACTGTCGAATGTAGTGCATATGAATCTCAATGTGTTTGGTCCTCTGTCGTTGCATTGGATCTGTGGAGATCTTGATAGCACTTTGATTGTCACAAAAGAGGACAGTCGAAGTAGTGCCACCAAAACCAAACTCGGAAAGAATACCCTGCAACCAAACTGCTTGAATGCAGGCATTAACTGCCCCTCGATACTCTGCCTCTGCTGAAAAAAGTGCAATGGCTGCCTGCTTTTTGCTGGACCAACAAATAGGGCCATGACCAATCATGAAAACATAACCGGAAGTGGACTTCCGATCAATGCTATCACTTTCCCAATATGAATAAGTAAAACCAATGAAATCAAGCTCAGAATCTGTAGCATAATGTATGCCAAAATGTTTCGTGCCTTGCACATACTGCAAGATCCGCTTGGCTACTCACCAATGAAGCTCATGGGGCTGCTGCATATACCTTGACATGGCAGTCACGACATATGAAATATCAGGCCTTGAGTGTGTCAAATAAAGTAGTGAACCAATTAACTGTTGATACATACTGCAATCTGCAAGCGGTGTAGAATCTCCCTTCTCAAGACTAATTCCTGAGAGGAATGGGAATGGGGCTGCCTTACATTCAGCCATATTAAACTTCAATAACAGGTCGGAAGCATATTTTTGCTGAGATATAGTGATCTCATCAAAATTTTGAGCTATCTCCAAGCCCAAAAAGTGACTCAGCAAGCCCAAATCGTTCATGTCAAAAGCTAGATTTAAGGCAGTTTTTAGCTTGTTTATTGAAGTAAGAGTGCTACCAGTAATGAGAAGATCATCAACATAAAGTACAATAACCAACAAATTACCTTTAACTTGCTGAAGATACACATTCGGATAAGATTTGCATCTTTGGAAATTCTGAGAAAGAAGGAAGGAGTCCATCTTTGCGTACCAAGCTCTTGGGGCTTGTTTTAACCCATACAAAGATTTCTTCAATCTGCAAACTAATGATGGATCTGATGTGTATCCTTCTGGCTGCTGCATATATACCTCTTCAGCAAGATCTCCAGGTAGAAATGCACTCTTCACATCCATGTGGTGCACTTCCCAGTGCTTGGATGCGGAAATTGCCAAAACAAGGCGGATGGAATCCATCCTTGCAACTGGTGCAAAGGTCTCAGTGTAGTCCACTCCTTGGACTTGAGAGAAACCTTTTGCCACCAACCTTGCTTTGTATTTGCTGATAGAGCCATCAGCATCAACTTTCGTGCGGTAGACCCATTTACACTTCACTAATTTTCTTCCAGGTGGAAGAGAAACTAGCTCCCATGTATTGTTCTTTTGAAGAGAACTATATTCTTCATCCATGACACTTTGCCATCTCGGATCTCGGTGGGCATGGTAGTACGTTTGGGGATTTGAACCAGTCATCAAATACAAAATCTCAGGAAGTAATGGATCAGATATAGAAAGAGCCATGCCTGCTCTTTGAAAGTCTGCTCTTGTTCGTCTCGGATCAACAGGATTTCCAAGGTTCGAACCAGCAGATTGAAGAGTGTTTTGGGCCCACTTTGGTAACTGAGGAGGATCATAATGGTCGGATTCCGAACCTGATATGTCATGATCATCATGTCCTGCTAAAATATCAGAAATATTAGAACTCATACCTTCATTATCGCTGCATGGATCTTCTTCTGGTGAAGGCGGTGAAACGACAGTTTCTTCCTCGACTAGTTGCAATTCTTGAAGTGGTTCTTCAAATTGCACACTGCACTCTATGAATATCTTTTTAGATCTGATATCCATGAGTTTATATGCTTTTGATTCTTCCTCATATCCTATCAGTATGCACTCAATACTTTGTGGATCCAAAGCTCGTCTCTTCTTGGAAGGAATTCTAGCCCATGCAGTAGAGCCAAAAACTCTCAAATTTGACACATCCAGTTTGTGACCAAAGAATGCTTCGAAAGGAGTCATACCTTTCACGGATGAATGTGGAACACGGTTTTGTATGTATGAAGAAACATTGATTGCTTTATCCCAAATATTTGCAGCCAAACCTTTTGATTCAATCATGCATGTAGCCATCTCTTTCAGTGATCGATTTTTCCTTTCCGCTACACCGTTCTGCTGGGGTGTGTAGGGAACTGTATGTTGGATCTGAATTCCGCTTTCGGAACAAAGTTGCAGCAACTCGGCCTTGATATATTCTCCACCATTATCATATCTAAGAGCTTTGATCTTGCTCTCAGTGGCGGTCTCAACAGAAGCCTTAAAATCCTTGAATTTTCCAAGCACTTCTGCTTGTTTTTGAGAAAAAATACCCATGTAAAGTAGGAAAAATCATCAATAAATGTCAAAACATACCTTGAACCATTTAATGATGTATGGGGTAGAGGACCAATGATATCAGAATGTATCAGCCCCAAAACTGTAGAAGCTCTTCTAGCTTTGCCGCGGTCGAATCTGTGCTCGGGGTGCTTCCCAATAATGCAACCAGTGCATATTCCCTTCGAGGAACGGAGTTGTGGAAGACCATCTACCATGGAATTGTTTGATAACAGCAACAAATACTTATAATTAAGATGTCCAAATCTTTCATGCCAAAGCCTACTAACCTCATTACCATATGTGCGAAGAGCAGTGGGCTTTGCAAGTGGAATAAAGTGTGAAAACTCATAGCATTTTGCAGTGTGGTTCGCCTTTCCGACTGCAACAAGTCTTCCACTTTTGATATCAGAAATTTCAACTGTATTAGGGCTGAATGTAACTTGCTTCGGTTCACCAGTGTGTGTCATTTGGTACACAGAAATAAGATTTGAAGCCAAGGAAGGCACATAGAGAACATTCTGAAAGCTTCCATGATCTACATGAATCGTACCTTTGCCCTTTGAAATTTTTTTTGAGTCATCTCCCAAATGGATGGGGATGGAGCTGTTTGGATCGAATGAAGAAAAAGAATCAATATTTGCAGCCATATGATTCGATACACCTGAATCTATCAAGAGAGTAGTGGGCTTCGAAACAGTTGCCATGAGTGCTTGTCCTCTTTCATGATCATCATTCCTATCCTTCTTCCTTGCACCGTCAGGAAGAGTTATGTTATTCTTTTCCAAAAGGAGAGCCATTTGATCTATAGTCTTCTTCATGCATGAAATTTCAGGATGAAATCCACGGTTGCAATAAGTACATTTAGATTTTTCCTTACCCTCTTTACCTTTTTGCTTGAACTTCGAACTTGATGGTGCATCTGTCTGTTTGCCTTTCTCTCTTTGCTTGTGAGGTTCGAATTTGGGCTTCTCCTTCTTTTGCTTTCCTTTACCATTCGAAATATTGGGTCCTTGAACATATAGGGTTGAATCTTTGGAGCTTATGGACCCCATTTGAATCAACTTATCATGCTCTTTTGTGACGGACTCAATGAAGGCATTCAAGGTAGGCATCTTCCAATTCGGGGTAGTTAGCCGACTGGAATTGGAAGTAGAGACAAATACCGAATAATCTTTACCAAGCTTGCTGAGAATGGAGAGGATCAATTGCTTATCCTCTTTGATAACTCCACTGTTCTTCAACTGCATGTTCAAGTTCTTGAATTTTGTGAAGAATTCATTAATGGTCTTGAAATTCTCAGGACTAAGGGCAATCAATTCATTCTCTAATTGAAAGGCCCTAAGCTCGTCCTGCTTGCCAAATAGTGTTTCAAGTTGCTCCCATATAGCTTTTGGAGTCTTCAATCCACTGAGATGGAAGTGAAGATATTTGGAGATGGAGAGACAAAGAAGACCATAAGCTTCATCAAGCTTGTTGTAGTGTTTGGTTCTATCTGACAAGGTGTTTGGCTCCAATTCAAGACCAAGAGTGACTCAGTAGTAACCTTTTGAACGTAATATGATCTCCATATCATCTTTCCAATCAAAATAATTGAATGGGATGAGAATAGGATTTGAAGAAGAGTATTCCATTGCTAGGAGTGAGTGCACACTGATGTAGAAATGCTTGCAGGGGCAAAGTAGCGAATGCAATTGATGGAGACAATAACCTGCAAATCACACTAAAACCAAGAATAATGAGGTCGAACAATCCACCCTTTTAGAGTTGCATCACACCTAGGATTGGAGATCAAGCAATGTTGAATGGGTCCAATGTATCGGATGCAGGATTTATGTGAAAAATCAAGATTCTGGAGTGGTATTTGAAATATTTTCAAGCTTTGCATGCACAGGAGCGAATGCCCTTAAGATCTTTCATGCCAAAACTTTTTGTATTTTTTGAGCAAATTCACTCAAATCCTCTTGTAGAAACACCTGTAGAAAAGAGATCTTGTCCCTGCAATGGCTCTGATACGATGTAAAATTAGTCACAATAGATCTAATGAACAAGTAAATCAATCACAACAGATGAACATAGAAAATATGGTGAAAAACTGTGTAAAACATGCACAGTGCTCAATATCCCAATAAGGGTGAATAATTACAATACAATCTAACAATGTGAGTGAGCAATTCAAATTGACTAAGAAGGTCATTCGAATCACTGAATGGAGTAGCTTGGCTCCAACTAGGAGTCCTCATCATCAATCAGTGGTGGTCATCAATGCACAAGAACCAGTCATCCAGGTGTCAATCTGAGTCTAACTGAGTGTAACAAGTGTAATTGAAGTGTGTAGCACTGATATAGGGAAGGAGACTCAGTGGAGGGCGCATGGGAGGCTTAATTGAAGTCAGAACAAGTCATCTAGTCAATCTGGAGGTCCAACGGAGTGAAACAGTCAGTCGGGAGTGAAACTAGCCTCAAATCAAGGAGAATTGGAGCTAACTGAGTGTAATTGAAGTGGAACTGCAGTGGTCGGTGAAGAAGTGTGCCCTTCTCTGGAAATAGGTGAGAAGTGGACGCTTTCCTGAATAGGAGGGATAAAACCTTGAAGTAAGTGGCTCCCGGGTGCTAGAATAAGGTGGGTAAGGTGCTGGAGGCATCACATGGTGACTAGGCTGCATGCAAAATGCATGCAAACCCTAGAATTTGCATGCAAACCCTAATTGCATGCAAGGTCCTGAAAAAGATGATGTGTATATCCGAATAGTATATTGCAAACTTGAATAGGGAAATTGAGACAATATGGGTCCATTCACAACTTTATTGATTCATTTTGACTATGATCGTTATTACGTCTTGTTGCATGGGGCATGTCCTATGATAAACAAAATAATAATTACTCATGATGAGGATTGATAATTTCTTATAGTTGGTAACATGACAACTATAAATGATGTTCGAGTATTAAAATCTTATAGGTTATGGATTATGGAGGCCTTGGGAATAATTTAATCCATAGATGTAAGGTAACATGGGAAATGATAAACATATAACATATTGCAAAATAGGAAATGGCACCGTGAATTAATAATGAACACATATAGTAATATCATGATGAAAATAAATTGATTTGGATTTTTGAGACATATTAAACTATTACCATTTATAAATTATGGAGGAACTTTATTGTTTAGAGAATGACAGGTGCCCCATATTGTTGTAGCCTAGATAATGGGATTACTTTTTTCAACATAGTACTTAGGTGATGAAAATATACCAAAATACACTAGCACCTAATAGCCAAGTTAACTGTACCTACTCCATAAAATACTCATTTTCTTATAAGATGAGGAATTACAATCATAATACATGATTAGTATATGGACAATACCACTTGATGAGAAACAAGAAGAAAACTGAAGAAATGAATCTAATATGAACTTAATCTATATACTGGTTGAGTGTGTGAATGCCTCCTATATACCAGTATATGTGATATTTAGGTACTCATTCCCTTATATTCAAGAAATATTAAGGTACCTATGTATGTCATGCAATGAGTTGGTTAATCGTTAGGATTATTCTTGATATTTATATTCCGTTCTATATATGATATGTTTTAAGTTGATGATCATGAGATGAATACTCATAATATCATGCATCCTTGTGTTATTTAAGAAGACATGTGATCATTAGCATATGGCTCCATTCTACCTAAGACATATGGTTATTAGGTTGTGCATGTGATACTTCTGGATGTTTCTTCATGACGTTATGATGCTTTATAAGATAGATGATGTGTGGAACATAAAATGATTTTATAGCTTACCATTGCATATAGAGATAAATGACATTTGGCACATAAATGGTATGAAAGCATGTTGTGATTAATTTTGGTAGTTTACAGCTATGTTATGTGTTAGTGAAGAATAAGAGAATATATCAGATATTTGGTATCATGTATGGTATCGTTTCATGCTAACCCTTATTGATCCCGTACAATGAATATTTGACATGATGATGGATTATGTTGGTTGTTACTCCATGTTGATAGTACTAATGTTGAAAAATGGCAGCTTATGATGACATGTTTATGAGATGCTTAGTGAAATTATGAAAGTATCATGACCAGTTATGTTATAATGGTAGCACCTAAATGCATTAGATGTTAAACTCGGCATGACTAATCGTGACAATGGCTTGTGATGCAATGTAATGCAATATGAACTCGTGGCTAGACATTCTTATTAGCACTTGATTCAAGGTTGATCCATGATATGTTATTATATTGAGACATGGTTTCTAATGATTATTCATTATGGCAAGTGCCAATTGTTCCAGGTGATCCACTCACAGAGCCTGATGAGGCTAAGTATTCTATGATTTTGTGAAGCCCATAACCACGAATGAGAATGGATACTATAAATATATTATGGGCTGGGGGACAAGCCCAACAATTAGATCTATGCCAGCAGCGCTTGACTTTTGTACCAGAAGTTGGGAAGCTGGCAGTGCCACAAATACTTCCCGGAGAACTTCTGATGTGACTAGAGTCCACGGTTGGAGACATACTCAGTGGGAGGGAGGTTATGGAGAAGGAATTTTGATGCCTGGGGCTAGTGCCTTGAGGGTGCTAGGGAGGATGTTTAGGATAGCCTTTCGAGATGCCTGGGGTATAGTGATCCTGATATCAGGATTGGGGGTACTGGGAGTATCAGGATCGGGGTACCGGGAACCAGATGCCATCTAGTACTGATGAGGCCCAGATTCCGTTAGAATCCGATGAGGCCGTATTATTACCAGAAGTTGGTAAGGTGGCGATGCCGCGGTAAATTCCCGGGGAACTTCTGATGCCTACTGTATGATCCGCGGACAGGCTACAGTAGAGCGCCCGTGCCATGGCGAGCGGGACCATCCGGAGTTGGAGGAGAGGTGTAGGGAGGTTGATTGGATGGTATGATTCTCAGGGAGAGGGTGAGTAAGGAAGATGAAGTAAACAAATACACAGCTATTAATTATTAAATAATTATCTAATGCTTTTGTATGTATGATGCATAATTGTTGTTATGGTTGCATACTAGAATCATAGGGAATTACTTAAGAGCATATTGTAACTTAGGGCGTTTGATTGTATTAGTGTGGTTTGGACACTTCTATGTGGTGGCCACACATATAAATCTCTTAGCTTTACAATAGTACTAGTTACCTATATATTCTAGTATTTACTTGATTGATTGATTGAATAAGTATTGTATTTATTGCTTGAATATCATAACTTCCGGACGAAGTTTCTTGAAGGGGGAGAGTATGTAACAACCCTCATATATGAATATAGAGAATATTTAATATAATAAATATAAAATAATGTAAGATAATAATATAATTGGGAATACGAAAGAAAATAATGGAAAACAAATTGCATTAAATAATAAATTAAGAAATTGGGAGAAGGAGGAGATAAAAGGAGGAGAAGAAGTGAAGAGAGGGATCCTTTTGGTATTTTTTTTTTGTCTTTGGACATCTTGGAAGAGGAGCTCTGGAGGAGAGGAAATAAAGATAGCACCGGCATAGGGTTAATTGTTGGGGGCTCGGGGGCCTCAACCTTTGGATGGGGGTTGGTTGGGTGGAGAGTCGTCCCCCCACCTTCATTTGCACTATTGGAGCAAGGTAATGGTAGCCATCAATCATCCAATCAGGTATGTTCCTTTTAATTATTACAACATATTTTCTGTTATTGATGATTAGATCCACATTGTTTTTGCAGATCTTCTATGCATGTTGTTCTAGTTGTCTCTTTGATATCATTTTACATGTTATCAGGTTCTTATATTGGTTCATAGATCTGCATGCATATATAATATTATTTTGTTATTTAGTGGGTTTTATGAGTTTTAGGGATCTTACATTCTACAAACCCATCTACAAAAAATGTCTAGAATTGATATAATTGATCAAACACGTGATTTCTTCATATTGTTAGTTTTTTTGTCAATATATTTTTTAAATTTATTGTATATGGATTCTTGGGTTATTTAACTAGGTCATATTAATATAACATTGCTTATTAAAGTTTATAGAGAGGAACAATGGAAATATTGTCACTATATTAAGAAATTTGTAAAAGTATAATGAAATTTTGATGTACTATTACATTTTCAAATGAAAATAATGGTTTATTTTTACATTTCAACATAGGGTTCAATATCTCATAGCCCTTAAAAGTGAAATGGGACCCTACCCTTGATTATATATATATATATATAATATATTTCATTATATATATATTACTATTGTATATATAATACTAATATATATTATACATAAAATATTCTATACCATATTAATATATATATATACAATTATGATAATATATACATATAATATATTAACTATTATAAATAAATAAATAAATATATATATTATTAATATTTGCGAACCCTAGCAGTTAATCTGTCCCATAAGTCACTTCAAAGGTCAGTCAGGGTAAGGTCTCTCGTAAGGTCTTTGAATCGTAATTTAATATAACTCTCTTTCAAGTACTTTGATATTTAATTTTGACGCTTGTGGAGATTTATTCCGATCCGTGTTCAGGGTTTTTTGTTCATTCTCGCTCTTTTAAATCAGATACGTTCCTGTTCTTTTTTGTTTGCCAAAAATGATGTCTAAATTAGCTCTGTCTTCGACGGTTTCTCCCTCCACTGTCCCTCTTCATCGTTTGGTTGTTGAAGTTTCAGAAAAGGGCAGGCGCCAGATTCTGACCAATGCTTTATTTAGTGGCGGCGAGCTCCCGTACGAGAAGCTTTGTTACAACAGTTCTTCAGGGCTATCTCCTTGTTATATAATGGCGGAAGGTAGCAGTCGCGGCCTTGTTGGAAGGACTAGCATCATTGATGCATACACCCGAAGACTAGAGAAGTTAGAAAAAGAGATAGTAGAGCTTCGGTAGAAGCTGGCGGGGAAATGCGACAAAGTGGACTTGGATTCATTGAAGAAGTCAATCGAGGATAACATGGACCGCAAGTTCATAGATAACAATGTTGAAGTGATCGAACATATGCGAATGCTCCTTGACGAACAACGCGAAGCCACCCAAGCTCATGATGCCAAGAGGAGCCCAATGAATTCGGTAGGTTTTGGACAGTCCCCTCCAGTTGATAGGTCTTCCATAGGGAAAAAATCAATGGATATTGGATGAGGGAACCACATGGCCCACTCACCACGATCTCTTGATATTTACTTGTCTGATTAGGTTTACTTGTTTCATTTTCTGTTAGTTTTCCAAGGCCCTATTATTCGTCTATATTAATTTTTGGTATGCACACTATTATCCCTTTTGTAAAATAGAAGCTCATGTTATTGAGGTTATAGGGAGTAGGATTCTACTGTATTAGTGATATAAACATTTGATGTAATCAACAACAAATATTGGTATATTTGGTATATAGCTGTATATCGACAATTATAATCGAATATTGACGAAGATATATTAATGGATATAAGATTTGTGTATATTCCTCAGGCATTTAAATCTATTTCTAAAAATCTAGATATATTAATGGATATAAGATTTGTGTATATTCCTTGGGAATTTAAATATATTTCTATAAGTAGTAAAACACTTTGGCCCTGCAAGTAGAACTCTTTGGTTGAACTTCTTCCAACTTCTTCCTTGTCATAATTTGTAGGATTACTTATTCCTTCCACTTCTCACTTTGCTACAAAGGCTAAGAAGTAATGTATGACTAGTTTCATAGTTTGCACATGAGCTGTTGGTTCAAGAAGAAAGCCTCTGTGAAAGCCAATTTGTAACAAATGGATGCTTCTATTGAAATATTGAATTATGAATTCTCAATATTCAAATGAATATAAGACTAGTAACTATTTGTTGGGCTTGTGATTTGGTTTCTTAAATGTAGTGCAATATTATTTTATATTCTGTTAATTGTAATGTTGTAATTTCTCTGTTATTTGATTCTATAATATTTATGTTTGACTATTCAAATTTAAAGCACATTACTAATTATATAATAAAGTAATTATGGTTCTATAAGTAAATTAATCCTGAATTAATCTGCTAAATATTAACTCTTAGATCAAACAATCAATATTCTGAGAACTCTTAACTCTTAGATCAAACAATCAATAAAGTCATTTTGGTTCTTTTCATGATTGGGCTTCATGATTGCACGCAAGGGCTTCATGATTGCACGCAGGCAGGCAGGGTTGGAATTTCATTTTATCTTTACCCTTCAAATGAAATTTTTATGACGTTTTGAACTCTTACTTTAACCATCAAAAAACGTTTAGTTTTAGAACAAGCCCTTCAATAGTAAAGTGTTATTAAAGAAATTACCTTTCATTATTGAAATTTTTATTAAAGATTTTAATTTTCAATAAAATATAGTAATAAAAATATCTATCCATGTTTTATTTAGTTAATATTATATTCTAAATATTAAGACTAATGCATGCAAGATGTATTCTCTCGTTGACACTAATTTAGTTGAAGAAAACAAACAATTAAAAAATACACCATAAAAAGGCAACTTCCCTTCCAAAAAAAACTTATAATGAAAAATCATCCAAAAAATTTATATTAAAGAAAAGCTATGTATTAAAAAAAAACCTACATGAAGAATTGCCTTCCTCATTTATATTAAAGAAAAGCTATATATTGAAAAAAAACGATGCATTTTTAAAGAGGAAGAATTAACTTTCTCGTTGTTCGGAGACATCTTGGGCTCCATCAATTACCCTATTTTAAAAATTACTTTAAATTGAATATTCACATATTTACTTTGTATATTTATTTTTTATAATTAAACAAAAAATTCCATTCATTTTACTCTTGAGACAGTTAAATCCAAACTTTTACTCCCTAAATGATATAATCTAAAGCTAGAACTGCATCAACTACTGCTATTGAAGTGACTTGCTTTGGAATGGCTACTTCGACGAATGCAACTGGTATTTTAATGAAGCTATAAGTTGTAACCATAATTTACTAGTACCATGTCGTTTTAAAACTTGTACAACACTTCAAAATAACATTTTGCTAAATAAATTGGTTGTGATTGCCGACGAGCAATAAAAAATTCGGACTGTATTTGACTTTCAAAATGGTCCATGACAGGCATTTTGAACGTCAAAATACAACCCTGCATGCAAGGTTTCAAATGCACGAAGGGGATTCAAATGACCAAGGGCAGAGATGGAAAAGGTGCTAAACAATTGAACAAATCACACCAAAAGTTGCAAATGTGTAAAACCGTGGCAGAATAATGATGCAGACCCACCTAGAAGCAAATCGATGGTGGAAAGGGGTTTCGACACTACAAAGTGCATGATGATGAAACTTGGAAAGGTGGAGCAGAAATTAAACCGCTTACCACGTGGCAAGCGTTGGTGTAGTTTTCTATGAAAAGTTGTAAAAGTTAAACCTCTCATCGCAAGTTTCGAAACCACTTAAGCATATGTTATATAAAAGGTTTGTTCGAAGTTTGAAAAAATTCATTTGTTCATTATTGCCTAGAAGAAAAGAAGCCACGGGAAACACGTTACTTGTCTTTGTCAGCAAGAACATAAGTCAACAAGCTCACTTCACAGGTAGCTTGAAACCCTCACTTTTCAGAATTTGTTTCCCAGATGGAGAAAATTGAAGACCTTGTTCCGTTCAATGAAAGTTTAGATGAAAATGAGGAGCTTATAGTTGACAGGGAAAGGGATATTTTCAACCCTGTTTTGTCTGTGTGTAGTATTTTTGAGTCTAAAGTAAATTAATGGAGTTTAAGTTGCAGGGAAAGGATGTATTTAATGTTTTTGGTTCTTTTCTGTATTATTTTTTTGTTGAACAGACCCTACAGTTCCTTGAATTTGTTGGTTGGTGTGCAACAAATTATTTGCAGGTCGAAAGGGTAATCATTAATGTAAATACAACCAAGAATTCTATGCCGAGTCAATGCACAGACTGTTCGTGAGGTTCTAGGTTTACCTGAAACATTTCCCGAAATCCCTGATTCATTTAACGATGAAAATAGATCCATATGTTTATATTTAAATGGTACCACTTTAGATGGTGCAAAAGTCATTATATTTACCTTTTTTTAGGAGTTACCATATATAATTATGACAGAAAACACTATTTCCAGAAAATCTGAACTTTGCGGCAGATTTGTATCGAGCCATGACACGCATCTTAAACCTAGCTTTTGAAACATATCAGCCACTCCACTCTGTCTCTTCATTTATGGAATCTTTTCTTTGAGACCTTGTATGCTTGGGTAGTTTTACAAAATATGCTTCAGAAACAGAGTCAACACGGTCCGTATCCCTAATAGATATGTGTGACAATGATGTCGTTTTCCTTCGTTTGTGGGCCAAATTTTGAAATGCAAGGTTTGTTTTTGTGAACTAATTTATTATTTTGGGCTCTATATTTCGGCACCAGGTGGGAGGAAAGCACCCAGGGGTGGTTCCAGTGGATCCGAAAAACGTCCCCAACCGTCGTGATTTTAATAATAAAATATTTATTTCGAAAGAGTCATAGGCATATTGTCTATCTGAGTTCAAGAACTCATTTTTTGCTATAGTAAACTTGATTCTTTAATAAACTACCTCCCTAAACTAGGTTTACCATAAATAAAAACACCTCCTAACCTCCCTCTCAACTCATGATGGCACAATTAAATTTAATCTTGAAGCTCATTTTATCCCTTACATAATGAAATAGCTCCATTGGATGGCTTACACTAAACCCTAGATCTAGAGGCCCTGAGGCTAATTTCGTAAACAATTGATTTTAATAATTGAAGCATGTAGCAGAATATTACTATTTACCAGCACATTGATAGACTTCTTTTGGATGAATCTTTTACTTACAGATGTCCTTTTATTTTTCCTTCGGCTTCCAAGTGCTCAATCTCTTGGATTTTGTGACTCACTTTGTCTTCTGTCGAGATTTCCGCACCACAATGGTTTCCTCTTCTTCACTATTATAATCATATTCATCATCATCTATGACACATGTCACATTCTGGGCGTTCCACGTGTCAACTTGGAAACTAGAGATCGACATTTTAACAGCAAAATTTATAGAAATTTTGCTTCAAAGAGTTTGCTCGCAAGTCAAAATTTTGATAGAGAAAGAGAGGTTGCTCTTTCCTCAGGTTGTTCTATTTTGGGGTGTTGGAAGTAGATGTTGAGGAGAAAGAGCGTCTGCTCCTTCCTCTAGGGATGTTTTTTTAGGAGTGGAGAAAGTAGATATTGACACTCTAAACAAAAAATTCATAGGAACATTGCTTCACACAGATTGCTGGCAAGTAGAAATATTCTCAGAGAAAGAGCGGCCATTCTTTCTTCAAGTTGTTCTATTTTTACAATTCCCTCATAAATGAAGGGGCAATCGACCATTATTCTTCCCAGTATTATTTTTCATAATATTTTTAGACTACAAGAAGGGTTGGTCAATCCTTCTTGTGTTTTTCATTCTAGATATAGCTGAATTGCTGGATATATGTGCTCACAATTATCTACTAAACAAAGGGGCGACTGATCCTTCTTGTCGAAAAACGAAAGTAGGGACAATTTTTTTATATGTTATAACTTAGATGATGTCAGAGTCCCTACTATTTACAACAGAAGTCGGAAGTAAAAAATTTTCAACCTAGACTTCGTAGATTAAATATTTTTAAATTTCTCTCATAAATGAAGGGTCGACCGACCCTTCTTGTGCTCAGTATTCTTCCAGTGTTCACCATTTTGGATATACATAATTGACGGACTAGCATTTGTAGGTTGAATATTTTTTACAATACGCTCATAAATGAAGAGGCGTCCGACCCTTCTTCTGCCCAATATTATTATCATAATAGTTCTAGACTGCACGAAGGGTCGGTCGATCTTTCTTGTGTTCGCCATTCTGGATATATGGAATTGTTGGATATATGTGTTCACAATTAACTACTAAAGGAAGGGGCAGCCGATCCTTCTTGTCGGAAAACTTAAGTTGGGACAAACATTTTTTATATGTTATAACTTAACTGATGTTCGGGTTTCTACTATTTACAGCGGCAGTCAGAAGTCAGGAATTATTGGCCTGGCCTTCGTACATTAAATATTTTTACATTTCTCTCGTAAATGAATTGATCCTTCTTGTGCTCAGTTTTCTTCCATTTTTCACCATTTTAGATATACATGAATTGATGGGATAGCCTTCGTAGGTTGAATATTTTTAAAATTCCCTCATAAACGAAGGGGCGACCGACCCTACTTCTGTCCAATATTCTTTTCATAATAGTTCTAGACTGCAAGAAGGGTCGGTCTATCTTTCTTGAGTTCTCCATTATGGATAAGGGGAATTGTTGGATATAGGTGTTCATAGTTATCCACTAAACTAAGGGTCGGACGGTTCTTCTTGTTGGAAAACGTAAGTCGGGACAAACATTTTTTTAATGTTATAACTTAGCTGATATCTGAGTCCCTATTATTTACAACGGAATTCGGAAGTCAGGAATTGTCGGCCTAGAATTCGCAGATTAAATATTTTACATGAATTGATGAGTTATCCTTTATAGGTTGAATATTTTTACAATTCCCTCATAAATTAAGGGGTGGTCGACCATTATTCTGCACAGTATTATTTTCATAATAGTTCTAGACTGCACGAAAGGTCGGTTGATCCTTCTTGTATTCCCCATTCTAGATAAGGGGAATTGTTGGATAAAGGTTTCCATAATTATCTACTAAACGAAGGGGCAGGAGATTCTTCTTTTCAGAAAACGTAAGTTGGGAAAAACAATTTTTATATAATATAACTTAGTTGATGTCCAGATCCCTACTATTTACAACAGAAGTTGGAAGTTGGGAATTTTCGGCCTAGAATTCACAGATTAAATACTTTTACATGAATTGACGGGATATCCTTCGTAGGTTGAATATTTTTACAATTCCCTCATAAATGAAGGGGCGACCGACCCTACTTCTGCCCAGTATTCTTTTCATAATAGTTCTATACTACAAGAAGTGTCGGTCTATCTTTCTTGAGTTCTCCATTATGGATAAGGGGAATTGTTGGATATAGGTGTTCATAGTTATCTACTAAACTAAGGGGCGGGTGGTTCTTCTTGTCGGAAAACGTAAGTCGAGACAAACATTTTTTTAATGTTATAACTTAGCTGATATCTGATTCCCTACTATTTACAACGGAATTCGGAAGTCAGGAATTGTCGGCCTAGAGTTCGCAGATTAAATATTTTTACATGAATTGACGAGTTATCCTTTATAGGTTGAATGTTTTATAATTCCCTCATAAATTAAGGGGTGGTCGACCATTATTATGCACAGTATTATTTTCATAATAGTTCTAGACTGCACAAAAGGTCGGTTGATCCTTCTTGTATTCCCCATTCTAGATCAGGGGAATTGTTGGATAAAGGTTTTCATAATTATCTACTAAACGAAGGGGAAGGAGATTCTTCTTTTCGGAAAACGTAAGTTGGGAAAAACAATTTTTATATATATAACTTAGTTGATGTCCGGATCCCTACTATTTACAACAGAAGTCGGAAGTCGGGAATTGTCGGCCTAGAATTCACAGATTAAATACTTTTACATGAATTGACGGGATATCCTTCGTAGGTTAAATATTTTTACAATTCCCTCATAAATGAAGGGGCGACCGACCCTTCTTCTACCCAGTATTATTTTCATAATAGTTATAGACTGAACGAAATTTTAGTCAATCCTTCTTGTGTTCTCCATTCTGGATATAGGGAATTGTTGGATATAGGTGTTCACAATTATCTACTAAAGGAAGGGGCGACCGATCCTTCTTGTCGGAAAACGGAAGTTGGGACAAACATTTTTATATGTTATAACTTAGTTGATGTGCAGGTTCCTACTATTTACAGTGGAATTCAGAAGTCGGGAATTGTCGGCCTAGCCTTCATAGATTAAATATTTTTACATTTCTCTCATAAATGAAGGGTCAGCCGAACCTTCTTGTGCTCAGTATTCTTCGAGTGTTCACCATTTTGGATATACATGAATTGATGGAATGGCCTTCATAGGTTGAATATTTTTACAATTCCCTCATAAATGAAGGTGTGGCTGACCCTACTTCTTCCAAGGATTCTTTTCATAATAGTTCTATACTGCAAGAAATGTCGGTCGATCCTTATTGTGTTCTCTATTCTAGATAAGGGGAATTGTTGGATATAGGTGTTCACAATTATTTACTAAATGGATGGACAAACGATCCTTCTTGTCGAAAAACATAAGTCGGGACAAACATTTTTTATATGTTATAAATTAGTTGATGTCAAGATCCCTACTATTTATAGCGGAAGTCAGAAGTCAGGAATTGTCGGCCTAGACTTCACAGATTAAATATTTTAACATTTCTCTCCTAAACGAAGGGTCAGTCGACCCTTCTTGTGCTCAATATTCTTCTAGTGTTCACAATTTTGGATATACATCAACTGACGGCCTAGCCTTTGTAGGTTGAATATGTGTACAATTTCCTCATAAATAAAGGGGCGGCTGACCCTTCTTTTTCCTAGTATTCTTTTCATAATAGTTCCATACTGCAAAAGGGTTGGTCGATCCTTCTTGTGTTGTCCATTCTGGATATAGGGAATTTATGGATATAGGTTTCCACAATTATCTACTAAACAAAGGGGTGGCTGATCCTTCTTGTTGGAAAACGGAATTGTTGACACATATCTGTCAACCGAGGTTCACTCTGCATAATTGTCAACAAAGCTCGGCACAAAATCTGATAGATATTGGACCAGAAAGAGTTTAGCCTTTCCAGCAACACTCACAGAGTGAGTGAGGTCTCACCCGAGATAACTAAGGGGTCTGTAGGAACCAAGTTTCTGTAGGTATAAGAGGACATGCTTCATTATAATTCAATCACAGCGAAGCTCAACGATCGACATAATTATCATTCGCATCATAACACCATTATCGCATAATAGACATACTAATCACGAAGTCGTTCAACCTCCACTTCAATACTTCTTACCTATTGTTTATAATTGATCATTTGATCACGTGTTGACGCTTCTCGGTCATTGATTTCTTTGCTCACCCTTTTTGAGACAGATCTGTTGACATGAGTTCACTTCGCACTGTTGTCAACAAACCTAGACACAACTCCCATAGATATCGGCTTGGAAAGGTTTTATCCTTCCCAAAAACACCCGCAGAGAGAGTGAGGTCTCACCCAAGATACCTAAGGGGGATGCAGATTACAGAGGACATGAATCATTCACATTCAATCACAATGTAACTTGAATATTGACATAATTAAAATTCCCATTAGAAGATAATCATCGCACCCTTGACATATTAATCATATATATTCAATAGCATATTATTAACCAATAAAACATATTGCGTATTTATCAATACAACATATCAAAACCTACTACAACACAAATTCAGTCATATATACAAAGACATTTTACATAGAGGCAAAGACATAAACAACATAATTCTTCTCATTATTCATCATCCTGCCTTATACATCACAGAATCCATCCATAGAGCTAACACAAAGTCAAAACAATACAGAAGCTGCACACCTCATATCAGATATCAATATAAATGATAGGTCAATATATGATTCTTCCTCATGCTAGATGCCAAAAAAATGCCCTTAGGATTACAATTCTACTCCTATTTATAGGCTCACTTGGTCGTTACAACTTTGCCCAATGACCCATTAGCTAACTTATTACTTAACTAATTGTTCCGCAATATCGGCTCTATCTCACTCCGGGACTGGTCCTTTTCCCATGTTGATGACCCTAGAGCCACCTCAACTGGATGCTATTGGTGCATTCACCTGCATTATGAATTCATCGTATGCTGCGTTAATCTGTTCGACCGCGTCCTTGGTCATTGCTTTCAGTGTTGTACAGTCTTCCACTTCTTGTTTCGTTGGGTGCTCACCACCTATCTGATGTTCTTTCTCTAGATTTTCCTTAATCCAAATCATTCCGGACATCGACGATTCAATAGCCAGCCACTCAGATTTCGTCTTTATTTCATCCAAGTGTGTCGTTCTTCTTTATTTCCTTGCTCGTGCCTTGTTTACACGATGCTGTAACTCTTTCAATGTTATGGCCGTTGTCATTTGCGCTAGTGGGGGCATCGCCTTAAGCGATCCCCTCAGTGCCTCTAGCTGCACTTCTTCCTCATCCTGGATAAGAATTTCCCAAAATTGTGTCACATATTCTGCGATGCACTGAGCTTATTTCTCTAATTCCATTATTTTTGTCACAACCTCCTCAATGGAACTCTTCCTTCCCTCTAGTTGCTCTGGCGGTGTGCTCGGCACATCCCTTGTCTGCAGTTCCTCATTCTCTTTTCGGAGGTATGCGATGACTGCACCCAACCTCAATACCTTTTCTTCCGTAAGTATATCTTTACTTATGTCTGGTGCTGTCACATACCCAAATTCTGAACATTTTATGTTGTCAGAAAAACATTATGTTTTATGTTATTGTAAAGTTTTAAGTTATTGACCAAGTGGAGTCAAGGATGACTGTAATTAATTACTCTGAATATTTTATTGTTAATAAATAAAAGATGAGACAAATATCCAAAGGAGGATGTTGAATGAGTGTTCACTCACCCATTAGGAGGAATGGACTGGGGTGGAGAGAAAACTGACACTTGGCAGCATCCTCAACTCACTTCTAGCTGTTGCAGGGAGAAAATTCCATATTTTTATGGTCATGTTCCCCAAGAAAGTGGAACTAAGCAGGTGGCTCATTAACTAAAAACAACTCACCAAAAGACCTAGGCATGCTTATCTCTACCCATCGAATTCAGCAGGAGGTTGTTCATTCTAACCTTGTGATAATTTCTGAACTGTGAAAGACAAGAGAGCACAAGAGATTCGATGAGGGGAAGGTTAGAAGTGATTGAGTGAGATAAGATTGCATTCTGAACTAGTGCAACCACATTGCTGAGTTCAATATTGCTAAAAGCAGAAGTACTACTGTGAAGTGCTATTGTTGAGTTGCAAAGGAAGTTATTCCATTTCTCCACGCAGCATCTTCGTCCTGGTGGTTCAGTGAACAGGCTCGGGGGTCCTAAGGCAAGTAACTTGGCAATATTCAAGAAAAGGTTGGGTGGAACGAGCTCCTTTGGTTGTTTGTCTCTTCTACATTATCGGGTTCTAATTGTGTTATCTTATTTACTTTTTGCCAAAGGAATGAATTTATGTTATCAGTGTTCTATGTAATCTTAGATATTATGTACTGTTAATGAATGTTTTACTTCTGCAATTTATCTACTCTGAAAATCCATATATCTGTTAGGTTAAAAATAATAAACGAATGATAGATTAGAAAATGCTTCCTTGTATTTTTCCACACACTATTTCAGTGCCGTACTCTAGTACAGGGAAGAGGAATTAAAATAGATTTGAATGATGATATGCAATAGCTAGATTTGAATGATTGTATACCTTACAGTAAATCTGTTTCCTTTTTGTACAGACTTTTCTATGTTATTCCAGTAAATCATAACATAATTCTAATGTAAAACCTGTCTTTTTCAATAGTATAAACCAAATCAAGTTTCAATCACTTTTCATATAGTATCACAGAGCATAGTATCAAAAGTAACATTATACGAAGAAATCTAGTATTCTTTTCAAACCTACGTTTAATCATGGCTTAAATCTTTCATTTCAGAGAACAAATAACATATAAGTAATAACAAAAACTTCTCAAACATAATCCCTTTACAACAATATAGTTTATGTATTAAAAAACCCTAAACATTATCGAAAAATCATAGTTCAATATTTTATAAACAAAACGAATTTTTAAATACTGCAGGGAAGAAAATAGTAATCATATATCTATTTACATTATTTCACCTTACTGGTAATATGTAATATTGTCACCTTAATGCACATACGAATTTATTTATCAATTGATTTAAACATTAAATAACACAAAACATTTAGCAACTCTAATAGTCTGTCGACTGTCCCAGCGTTCAAATCCTGTTGATTAGCTATACTTATTATTACTATGATAACATTGCATTAATCTAACAAAATGAAGATGAGTTATACGAGACCAGGGTTCGATACCCTGAGGTATTTCCTAGCCGGTATACCTTTTTATAAATCTAACATTACAACCTGTAAAGGCTTCTGCTATGCAAATATGCTGGGTTCGAAACCCTTAAACAAAACGTTAAACATAGTAAGCAGTTGTAGTAGGGATTCTCATACAGCCTTACGGCATTTATTTACAAACAATATTTTTTAAAACAAGGCTTTATAAGCTTTCTCAACAACGACGGGCTTTGCCCAAAATTTATGAATAACAAGCATCGAAATTCTTTAATGCAAAATAACGAAGAATGCCTAGAGATTTCTCTCAGGTTATGTAATTTAAACTTTATATGGTTATTGCAAAAACCTTAAATCATACACATAACATTACAGAAGGAAGCAACACAGGACAAGGTCGAGGGTTCAACCCTCCCTGTCACTAATATTCATAAACACAACCGGGTTTTAAAACCCTAATCACCACAAAGTTTTATCAACACAATTCTTTCCAAAATATCAAAATGCCGAGAGTAAAACCCTTTGAAATCATTTCCAACCAAAAACCATATGTATTTATCATTAAAAATTTATACAGTAAGTGTTGAGAAACCAACGTAGGGCAGGTCGAGGGTTCAATCCTCCTTGTACCGAAATTTTCCATATCGCTGAAATATTATAACGATTGTAAAAACCAAAGCTTAGAAACAAACCGAATTCTCGTCCAAACCAAACAAAGACCAGCATCGTGCTAAGCTTCACCACAATCTTCCAAGTGCAAATAGATGCCCATAGGGAGTCACCGGGGCTTACCAGGGCTACACGAAGCTCTGAACTATTAATTTTGAGCATTAATTCACAATACTCTAGGATCTTCACTGAGAGAATAACATATACAGTATATCAATGCATAACAATCACAATAAGCATGACAAGCATCACAAGAATAAAAAACATGAGAGACAAGAGACACAGAGTTTCCGTGGGGAAAACCCTAAGGTGAAAACCCCAAAATTTCCTCAGAGATAGAGAGAGCAATGGCTCAACCAAAGTATAACCAAAATACACTTGAGATAGTCTCCTAGAAGCAGATGATCCTCCTCCTCACTAGTGCGCCACTTTCTGAGTGAGAGAGAGATGAATTTCCGAATGATCCAAATAGAGATCTCCTGATCTCTATTTATACTAACTTGTTTTCCCAGTGACCTTATGGGGCCGACTTGTCTAGATAGGTACATCCACAATATAATATATATATTTCAGGGCCGACCCCACACATGGTGGTCTAATAACCCATTGGCAAGTACACACACTTGCGACACTTGTCAATCCACATGACGACCCTTCCTTATAGAGGAATAACACATCTCTAATTAGGGTACAATAAATATATATGAAATACATAGATGAAATATATTCCGAAGTTACATATACATCAACACTCCCTCTTAACTAGGAAGGTATTTCTCAACACATATCTGCTAGACAAGTCTTCTTCTCGGGATCATCGTTATCATCATCGTCACTGCTACCGCTATCTCAACCAATCTCTGACTCTACTCGTCATAGGAAGTTCTACAGAGCCATTCCTTTTTCATACTGGATGTAGGCCCACCACCTGCAGGTCTTCATCATCACTAGCCATACTGTGGAAATCTCAGGACTTATTACGTGCGTCACAAAACCTTAAAAGAGTCTCTTGACTAGCAAGAACCCTAAAGATCATCTGAGGCCTTTTTCATCCTGTCCAAATATCCAGGACTTATTACATGTGACCCCACCACAAAACCTCGAAAGAGAATCCCAGGACTGATTACGAGCACAAGGCTCAACATATCGGATCTCCCAGGGCACAAATTACATGTGGTCATCACAAAACCTCGAAAGAGCATCCCAGGACTGATTACGAGCACAAGGCTCAAGCTATCGGATCTCCTAGGGCACAAATTACATGTGGTCATGGAAAATCCTCGAAAGAGCATCCCAGGACTGATTATGAGCACACGACTCAACCTATCGGATCTCCCAGGGCACAAATTACATGCCATAGGACAAAACCTTGAAATAGCATCTGCCGGATATCCCAGGGCACAAATTACATGCCATAGGCGAAACCTCGAAAGACTATCTACAGATCTCCCAGGGCACAAATTATATGTCCTCCCAAGCAAAACCTCGAAAGAGCATTTGCCAGATATCCCAGGGTACAAATTACATGCCATAGGAAAAACCTCGAAAGACTATATGCAAATCTCCCAGGGCACAAATTACATGCTTATCTGCACAACCTGTTCCATGGCCACAGAGTATCAACCTGATACTCACCATACATCATCCTGATATACACATGATCATCCTGATCATCATCACTGCAACATCCTGCTACATGTCATCTGGATCAACATCCTGAAGCTCGTCATCCATGATCATCCTGATTATACAATGCATCTACCTGATGCATACCAAGTATCTACCTGATACATATCATCATACATGATCCACCTGATCATACATTGTATCCACCTGATACAAATACAAATACATGATACATATCAACATACATGATCTACCTGATCATACAATGTATCCACCTGATACATATACAGATACATGGTCCAAGCATCCAACATGATGCGTACATACATATAAATGATCCAACTGATCATATCCAGCATCCAACATGATGCGAACATACATATACATATAAATGATCCAACTGATCATATCCAACATCCAACATGATGCATACATACATACATATAAAAATGATCCAATTGATCATACAAAGCAGAAACCAGAACATCATCCTGATGCTCATCATCCAGCGCTTACATCCACAGCCATGTGAAGGATCGTCCTTCCAACAAATGTGTCCATCACTTCTTCCTCTAAGTGTCATCAATCCAAAGAACACCAAGCCTCTCTCTGAAGTACTCGAACTTCACCCTGGATAGTGGCTTCGTCAACACATCTGCAATCTGCTCGTCCGTCACAACATACAGGAGCTTCACAGCTCCTCTCTGCACCATATCCCTGATATAGTGATATTTGATCTCTATGTGTTTCTCCCTGTCATGAAACACTGGGTTCTCGGACAACTTCACACAACTCTGGTTATCACAGAAGATACCAGTAGCATCCAACGGGAGATCAAATAATTCAGATAGTAGCTTCCGTAGCCATACTACCTCACAACTAGCTGAACAGGTTGCAACATACTCTGCCTCAGCTGTATTCAGTGCTTCACAGGACTAATTCCGGCTAAACCAAGAGATCACACCTGATCCCATACTGAAGCAGCATCCAGATGTGCTCTTCCTATCTACAACATTGCCAACCCAATCTGAATCAACATAACCCTGCAGGTTAAAATTTTGATTCACCTCATACTTGCGCCCATAATCCAATGTACCCTTCAGGTACCTCAGAACATGCTTTACAGCAACCAGATGAACACTCCTCGGATCTGTCAGGAACTGACTCAATTTGTTCACTGCAAAGCAAATATCTGGTCTAGTGTTCATTAGGTACATCAAGGACCCAATCATCTGACGATACATAGAGACATCAACCGGCTCAGATGAAGCATCACATAGAAGCTTCAGATTCGATGCCATAGGGTTGGCCATGGCCTTGCAATCCATCATCCCGAATCTCTTTAGGGTATCTACTGTGTACTTCCCTTGACCAAGGAATATCCCACCTGTACTCTACCACACATCCATACCTAGGAAATAATGCATCATTCCCAAATCTTTCATATCGAACTCGGCAGCAAGCTTCCTCTTTGTATCACACCAAGTTCTAGGAGCTTGCTACAAGCCATACAAGGATTTCCTCAATCCGCACACATGTGACTCCCTGTCAGGTCTTGGGACTGCATCCCAAACATCATCTTCATGATCGACGGATCATGGCATTCCATTTCTTCATCCCAGATCCTGGGATCTTCAATATCTTCAATAGATATCTTTGTTGCTGGAACAAATGTTGTAGTCCTTCTTTTGTAGGTGAAGATATACGATCTTTCCTACAAAACAAGTTAAATTGCATGATTAGAAATATCTCATAATTTTCAGAACAAATTCTTTACACATAAAGAAATATGTCATGCAGTCATGCAGTTATCTTAGCCAAAGCTTCAATACAACATTTATCCATGCTCCACAACTTTCTAGATGCCTTCCAGTCTCTACCAGAACATTGTTAAGAGTTTGCACTACTGCCAACATGTCAGCAAAGAGGTTTCATTCTAGATAAGTAGCACTGGAATGCTGTCCAGTGCCATAGGCCACTTACCCATCACATGCATATTAGTAGTATACTGTTCATTAATGCAATCATTCTAATATGCACAATACATCTCCTAAGTCTAGGAACATAAGCATAATATTATTTAAACAAAAATAGGCAAGAAATGATAATTGAAATACTTATCTTTGTTTGTTTGTTGGGTGGACTCCCCATGAGTCTTTGCTTCCTGGCAGGAGCTGCTGAAGTAGCTTCTTCTACACCTTTCTGTTGTGGAATGTAGGAAGATGGTCAACTCCCTCTGAAAATCTACATCCTTGCAGGAGCTGCTGGAGTGTGCTCCCTCTTGATTCATCCTTGCTGACATCAATCTTCTTGAACCCTGGAAAGTATAATCTGTAAGCCTTCGAGCTTTAACTGTAACCCACAAAGATGCCCTTCTTCCCTGAAGGATCTAGTAGCCCTCTTTTCCTTTGGAACATGAGTGTATACTGGACAACCAAATATTCTGAGATGGCTGGCTTCAGGTTTCTTACCAGAAAAGACTTCTTCTGGTGTCTTGTTGTCCAATATCTTGTGGGGTGTTCTGTTTTGCACATATATAGCTGTTCTAGCTACTTCTACCCATAGATGCATAGGTAGATCTTGGTCATGCAGCATTGCCCTTGCTGCTTCCATGATTGTTTTGTTCTTCCTTTATGCAACTCCATTATGTTGAGGATTATAAGGAGTAGTCAACTCCCTCTCAATCCCTGAATCACTACAAAGCTTCTTGAAGTCACCTGAGGTGAATTCTCCACCATTGTCGGATCTAAATGTTTTGATCTTCTTGTTAGTTTGATTTTCCATCAAGGTTTTGAATTCCTTGAACTTATCAAACACCTCATCTTTGTTCTTCAAGAAGTACACCCAAGTCTTCCTGGAGAAGTCATAGTAAACATACCCACTCAGAGAACTGGATGACATAGGACCACATACATCTGAGTGGATGATTTCCAGGATGTCTTTTTCCTTGCTTTCACTACTTGGGAAAGCCTTCTTAATGTTCTTAAATTTTGCACATCCTTTGAAAACACCTTCATGTTTGATCTTGATTTCAGGAAGACCCTCTACAACCTTGCTTGTAATTGGAAGTGCCCTATAGTGCATATGAGCAAGTCTTCTATGCCAAAGTTCACTTGGCTCCATGGATTCATGTACCATGGCATGTTCAGGTTGTCCCTTAAATTTATACAAACCTCCCTCTTGCTCTCCAATCACTACTGCATCATCTATGTTCTTTCCCTTTGGCCACATTAGGACTTGGCCATCCACAAATGCAACCCTCATACCTTTTGCATCCAATGCAGAGATGGAGAGTAAGTTCTTCTTGAGCCCAGGTACATAAAGGACTTCTTTCATCTTAAAAGATTTTCCAAAATCTAGGTTGTAGGAGGCTTCACCACTTCCTTTGATTGGGTATTGATAATCATCCCCAAGTTTCACCTTATGGGGTGATTCATGTTCAAATAGATTCACAAAAGATTCCTTAAACCCAGTCATGTGTTTGGAAGCCCCACTATCAATAAACCAATCATTACAACCATGGGAGATAGTACTTGTGAGAGTAGAAATTAGAACATATTCTTCTTCACTTGATGAGTCATCATCACTATCACTTTCTGCCCTAGCCTTCTTCTTTGGTGGTTCATCATCTTCGGCAGCATGAGCATGATATCTTCTTTTGTTATTCTTCTTCTTCTTATTGAAGTTGTTGTTGTTGTCTTTCTTCTTCTTGGGACAATCTGAAGCAAAGTGTCCCTTCTCATTGCAATTGAAGCATTTGAGATCTTTCTTATCTTTATGATAATGGTGGTGTGAGAATATTCTATTATGAGATGATTCCTTCTTGGACTTGCCTTTCCTGGCATGTGCTGTGAGAGATTGATCTTCATTTCCCATCTTTTCTTCTTGGGCCACAAGCCTAGCCTCTTCTTGAGAGAATTCTTCCCGCAATCTGTTGAAGGAGATCAACTTCTTCCTTGCATAGATTCCTTGAATAAAGGAATCCCATGACCTGGGTAGGCCATTTAGAGTGGTCATCACCACTTCACCATTCTCCACCATTTCATCCACTGCTTCTAGTTGTTCCTTGATCTAGGAAACCCTTGAAAAATAAGATTGAATGGTTTCTCCATTCTGAAACTTTACTCCTTTCAATTGGTTCCGCAGGGTCATCTTCCGATTTATGTTCTTCCCTTCAAATAGCTTGGTCAAAGAGTCAAACATCTCCTTGGGTGTCATTAGAGAAGACACATGGGGTATGTGATGGTCTTTGATAGAATCAGTAATGATTCTCTTTGCCTTGACCAAGTTTTTCTTATGCAATACCTTAGCCTCCTCATCCTCTGGGATAGGGATGTCTTCTTTTACATATGAGTCCAACTCATTCTCTTCCAGGATTAACCCAATCCTATACTTCCAAGCTGAAAAGTTATCAGCTCCTTCAAGCTTATCCTCAAGCTTGGTGTGGTGAGACATCTTAAAGAGTACTTCAAATGGAAATAGAAAAGATTTAGGTCTTACCACTTGAAATGCTGAAAACTGGATCTGGTCCCGGATTAGGGTTTGTTGGAAAAACCCTAAAAAATCAAAATGTGAATTTCAATTTTCTGAAAGGATAGAAATATGCGCCTTGATGAGCTGATCAGCCTGGTGTATTTAGAATTTGAGATCAGTAAAGCTTTACTCTTCATATTTTCTTTTTTGTCCTCTCGGGTTCATTAGGGGGAGCCCTGAATTAGGGTTTGAGTTTTCCGGAGATCTACCCAGCCAAAAATATCGATCCAAAGCTCTAAAATTCGATTTTTGCAAGGAGCTTCCAGCTATGTCTTCAGATTTCAGAAATTCCTATTTTTGTGGAAACCCTAATTTTTAGGGCCAAATATGAGAATGCTCATAATTGAATTCTGATTGGACATATAGATTCTACTTGATGAGTAGAGTCAATCTACTATACCTCTTTTCCAAAATCTGTGGAGAGAAACCCAATAAACAAGAAACTCAAGTTTCCGTCACTGCAAAATGTCTTCTTCTCAGGTTAGCTCTAATACCATGTTAATTTTGAGCATTAATTCACAATACTCTAGGATCTTCACTGAGAGAATAACATATATAGTATATCAATGCATAACAATCACAATAAGCATGACAAGCATCACAAGAATCAAAAGCATGAGAGACAAGAGACACAGAGTTTCCGTGGGGAAAACCCTAAGGTGAAAAACCCCACAACTTCCTTAGAGATAGAGAGAGAAATGGCTCAACCAAAGTACAACCAAAATACACTTGAGATAGTCTCCTAGAAGCATATGATCTTCCTCCTCACTAGTGCGCCACTTTCTGAGTGAGAGAGAGATGACTTTTCGAATGATCTAAATAGAGATCTCCTGATCTCTATTTATACTAACTTGCTTTCCCAGTGACCTTATGGGGACGACTTGTCTATATAGGTACATCCACAATATAATATATATATTTTAGGGCCGACCCCACACATGGTGGTCTAATAACCCATCGAAAAGTACACACACTTGCGACACTTGTCAATCCACATGACGACACTTCCTTATAGAGGAATAACACATCTCTAATAAGGGTACAATAAATATATATGAAATACATAGATGAAATACATTCCGAAGTTACATATACATCAACATTAACCCTTTTGGTCAAATTTAAAACCAGATGCCGAGGAAGCAACCTAACAGGGTTATCAAAACAACGACTGGTTAAACTCTGTATAAAAAAATATTAACTTAAAGGAAAATTTATTGAAATGTTGTATCATTGAAAAACACGGTAAACAACCTGAAGAACGATTGTAACATTACCTTCAGTACAGATGAGCAACTCCTCCAACGTATGTGTGGTTATGCTTCCAGCATCAACTCGAATGGAGCATAGATCCACCATCAAGCACAACAAGCTTAAAACTCTGTATAAGTCTTCAGTTCATTTAAATCCTGCGAATGACCAAGTTACAGACTGATAGGTATCAGTATCGAAACCCTAGGGAACTGCAAAGCTATTTTACAACCCTATAAACTTGAAAATCCTGTCGGCCTCTCCCCACACTTCTTACAAGTGAATTGAATACGAATGTGATAGAATATCAACGTAGGGTTAGAGTTTATCCCAAAAAAACCAAACCATCAAAGGATCAACAACGTCGAGCCTGCCACGAAGGCATGCCATCTCGTGATCCACCAACCCCCACTTAATAGCATTTAAAGTTACAGCTAGCAAGCTCGGTATCCTGCCAACGCAGTCTCCACTTGGGTTAATATTGTAGACCACACATTGCATACTGTAAATTATATAGCCTATAGTTTATACCATTTTCGTAATTGGTTCACAACGTGCAGCATATAGAATTTATGCATTCAGTTTATAATATATGCATTATACTACTCTATAGTCTTTGGACATATCGGATTTTAAACCATTACACCATGCTCTAGGAAAATCTTGGTCGCATTGTAACCATGCTATGGATATATACTTAATCACCTTAGAATAGAATTGTAATGCATGTAAACTTTGATATTAAATGAGAGGTTTAAATATAGTAGAAACCATATTAATGTATAGGGTTTTCTAAGACATGGTAAATGTATGATTTTAGGAAAAGCATGTAATTATACTTTTGACAACTGTGGACATAAATCATTTTAATGGTAACCATAGCCAGGGTAGGTCTTACCCAGGTATGAACTTTTAACCTCTTTATAAATGGTACTAAAGATTGAAGACAAATGGAAGTACATTAAGTCAATTGATATACCTTGGTTATGCTTCAGTAGAAAGTCAGAATCCTTACCTGTAATCTGTATCAGAAGTTCAAGAGCGTTAGCTATAAATAGCTAAGTAAGCCTAGGGGTACCATTAGGACCCCTTCATTACAATGGAAAAACAAACAATTAGTCACCATAATTAAAAGTACCATAGGCACAGACAATATAAATGACAATGTGCTTTTTGAACAATTAAATAATTCAAGTTTCAGACATCGGCATAATATGTAAACTATTGTATTAATAAAGCATGCAGATATATAAATGACGATTCTATATTGACATTTCAACATTTAAATAACTAGCAGGAGTTTCTCATACAGTGAGACATAATAACAATAGTTACGACAAGTTTAGCATTTATTGTTATAAATAATGGAACTCTTTTAAAACTAATGACAACCATTTAAGTAGTTGTCGCCCTTGCAATTATTTGATTAGCGACTAAATGAATTTAGTTAACTTCCACATAACAATTTCAAGGATTTAATGCTACTAAGAAAATTTTAAATTTTTGTGAAATTTGGGGATGTTACATGTGGTATCAGAGCGCAAGTTCAAATACTAGGCCTGAAGTGGCTCACTCGCGCAAATAAAAATTTAGGACAGAATTGTAGGTTACTGATTTTTATTTATTTTGTTTTCAGTTTCAGCATTTTATAAATTTAGTCTGCAGGTATGGAAGGACTAGAAGAGTCGGCCAAGGATAGGTACCTTAATAACAAACATAATAATAATGAACAAGGACACATTAATGCAGAAAACTTATTTGTTGAACTGAATGATAATTCATCTAAATTATTAAGCACAGTAAAGGATTAAAAAATTGAGATAAAAGTTGTTAAGGAGGAAAATGAATGAATCCTGAAGGCTCAAGACGAGTTGAATCAAATTATGTTGAATAATTTTCATAATAATGATAAAGATAAAGGAACAAAAAATAATGTTGAATCTGGAACTATGTCCTACCAACGTAAGTATAAAAAGATAAAATTGACTAATTATGATAGCAGTTCATCTTCTGAATTTTATGAACAAACACGTAGGAAAAAGCACAAATACTCCAGTGATAGTAGTGACAGTGATTGCTACACTAAGAAGAAGAAGTACAGGCCATACAAAGAAATTTTTGGTGAGTTTAAAATATCAAACAACCCACTTTTAATGGAGAAACAAAAAATATTGAGACAACCGAAGCATGGTTGTCTGGTATGAATAAGTAATTCCATATTTACAACTACTCAAGTCATCTAAAAACTAAAATGGAATCTTACAATCTGACTAGAAAAGCAGACATTTGGTGGCAAGATCTAAAACGAGTAAAAGGTTTTAAAGAGAAAAGTGTAAATTGGAATAATTTTAAGAAATATTTTAAAATGAAGTTTCTATCACAAGAGTACTATGAGGAACGAGCTAAAGAGTTTTATGAGTTAAATTTAGGTTCCATGGATATGAGGGAGTTATGCAACAAGTTTTTTAATTTATTAAGGTATGTGCCTTATATCACTGAAGAAAATCCTAAGGTACAGAGATTTCTGGGCTGTTTTCCCTCTCATATAAAGGATAGGATTGAGTATGATGGCCCTCGAACTCTTGAAGAGGCCATGAGAAAAGCAAATATCTGTTATGAATAGAATAAGAAAAGAGAAGGCATACCAAAATGGAAAGCAAAAAGTCCTAATAACTTTGAACAAAGGAAGAAGCAGTTCTCTTTTAATCGCAACTTTGGAAATAATAATTCACGTAATTAATCTAACAGAAAATTTCCAGGAAATAATGCAATAGGTAATACACAGTCAAAATTTACAGCTGCAAGAAACAGTGATCCACCTAAAAATTTTGCTAAAAAAAATAAACAGAAAGAATCTGTTAAATGTTGGGACTGTCAAGGACCTCACTATTCATCCAACTGCCCACTCAAAAAGAGGACTGTCAACAACATACACACAGTACAGGAGGAGGCTACTGTTGGTGACTTAGCAAGGGAGATGCCAAGGATAAATGCATCTTTGGAGAACAGACAAGCTGATCATCAAACTTCCATGGTTTAAGTGGAAGGTATGATGAAAAATAAACCTATTTCTATTTTAATTGATCCAGGAGCAAGTCTTAGCTACGTGTCACCTGATTTAGTTAAATGTTGTAATCTGAAAATAGATAAGTTTGATAAATCATGGTTAGTTCAATTAGCTACTGGAACAAAAAGAAAAGTGACTGATTATGTCAAAAAATGTGAATTACTGATGAATCAGTTTAGGACCCATGTTAAGTTGAATGTGTTACCTTTAGGTTGTTACGATGTTATGATTAGAATGGATTGGTTGGAAAAGCATAGGGTAGTATTAAATTTGCTTTGAAAATACTTTTATTTGTTTGAATGACGAGTGTGAAACTGTAACAGTAAAAGGAATTCCAAGAAAGACATATGTTAGACAAATTTCTGCTTTACAAGTTAAAAAGGCTGTTCGTAAAGGGTGTAAGTTGTTTGCTGTAAATGCAATTAATGATGAACAATCAGTTAAGGAAGATAAGGTAAAATTGGAAGACATACTCATTCTAAAGGAATTTTTTGATGTAATCCCGGAAGAAATTCCAGGACTACCTCCGAAAAGGGACATAGATTTCACCATTGAGTTAGTACCGGGAGCGGTACCAAACTCAAAGGCTCCTTACAAAATGAACATTCTAGAGCTTAATGAACTTAAATCACAACTTCAGGAACTGATTGATAAAACTATATAAGGCCCAGTGTGTCTCCATGGGGAGCACCTGTAATTTTTGTTAAAAAGAAAGACAGAACTATGCGTTTATGCATAGATTACCGTCAGTTAAATAAAATGACCATAAAAAACATATATCCTTTGTGTCGCATTGATGATATGTTTGCTCAACTACGTGACGCAAATATATTTTATAAGATAGACTTGAGGTCGCGGTACCATCAAGTCAGAATAAAAGATGAGGACATCTTTAAGACTGCTTTCAGAACTTGTTACGGGAACTACGAGTTCGTGGTTAAGCCTTTTGGGATGACCAACGCTACAGCAGTTTTCATGTGCCTTATGAATAATTTTTTACATCAGTACTTAGATAAGTTTGTAATTGTTTTTATTGATGACATTCTATTTTACTCAAAGACTAAAGAAAAGCATGACGAACACTTAAAAATAATTTTACAAGTGTTAAGAGAACATCAACTTTACGCTAAGTTCAGCAAATGTGATTCCTATAAAGATAAAATATAGTACCTAGGGCATGTGATATCCAAGGATGGAAACGCAGTAGACCCGGATAAGATAAAAGCAATTAATGAGTGGCCAGCCCCTGAAGACGTAACTGGTGTACGATCTTTTATGGGAATTACAAGTTACAATCGTAAATTTATAGAGGGGTTCTCTAGAATAGCGAATCCATCACATCTTTACAAAAGAAAGGTAAGAAATTTGTGTGGGATAAAAAATGTGAAGAAATTTTTAAGAAACTAAAACAACTGTTAACAACAACACCTATTCTAAAAATTGTTGATCCAAACAAGGATTTCATCGTGTGCACTGATGCATGCAATGATGGACTTGGCGAAGTCTTAACACAAGAAGGTCATGTGATTGCATATGAATCTAGGAAGTTAAAGATTCATGAGAAGAACTATGCAACTTACGACTTCGAGTTGGCTGTCGTGATACATGTGTTAGTACCTAGTTTTCACACAGTGAAAAATGATGTATTAGTAAAGAAATGTTTTGAAAATTCCTTGAGAAGAACTAAAATATGATTGTTTTCATGGTTTATGGAGCTAGGAGGTGAACAAAGTTTTGAAGAGGAACACTAAGGAGAAAAAGCAAAGAAATCTCAAAAAAAAATATGAAAATTCGACCAAAGTGATCAAAAGGAGGCTAAACACTAAAGTCCGAAAACAAATATTGCAAGTATTAATTCCCGTGCAAGATGCACCGTTGATTGAGCCCAAGATAAAGATCAATGGTCTTTGTGTGTTGTCGCATTTCCAAATAGCGCAGAGGTTAGAAATAGAAGTGGTTGTGAAAATTAAAACAACCTACCACGTGTCACCTTCAAAGTATGTCGCGAGGAGGATAAATGGTATTGCTAAACCGTTTGGATGTGATGCGAAAATGTTGAAAGGATATCACGCTATACACGTGGACCGCTGAGATAAGCGCTAAAGAAATCTAATCGCCAACAGGGAAGGAAAGGCCTGGATTTTTCTAAAACTGATCAACGGTCATTAGTGATTGACCCATCGGGGAAAAGTGCAGATGTTAAAGGGTAAGGGTGGTCGCGGAAAACAAAAATGCCAGACAGGTGTCAGCTCCAGGTTCCGTCGCAAGAGGGGTAAGTGGTAATAGAAACCACCTTACAAAGTCATGACACCACCTTGTGTCGAGATGGTGTTATTAATAAACGGTGGAGATTAAAGCATGAAAGGTGATTGGACGATTGATGGAGACAAGATATGAAGATAGTAAAAAGAGATCACATCCAACGGCTGGGAGCACTGCACGAAAGATCAACGGACGAAAAAGTTGATCGCTGGAAAAGAAGACCGAATTATAAGGAAAAAGGGTTATATATATAACAATGAGCATGTAAATTTGACATTTGTTCCAGGGAGTTGTCGGAGTCAGAAGCTTCTGGACGTGTGGAAGACAAAGAAGGAGACAGGGCATTCTCAGCGGTTGCTAGTGAGAGGCAGGGTCTTTCAACTAGTAACACCAGTGATATAAACGTGTTTATTGTAAGAAAATGGAAGAAGATTCAAGTTTAAGCACGGTTAGGGTTAAGATATCTTTGGAATAATTCCAAAGCATAGATGTGCTTAAACCTATGCCTATATTCCAAAGCATTCTTAACCCTATGCCTTCTTTCGGGGTTCATCATCTTCGGCAGCATGAGCATGATATCTTCTTTTGTTTTTCTTCTTCTTCTTATTGAATTTGTTGTTGTTGTCTTTCTTCTTCTTGGGACAATCTGAAGCATTATGTCCCTTCTCATTGCAATTGAAGCATCTGAGATCTTTCTTATCTTTATGATAATGGTGGTGTGAGAATCTTCTGTTATGAGATGATTCCTTCTTGGACTTTCCTTTCCTGGCATGTGTTGTGAGAGCTTGATCTTCATTTCCCATCTTTTCTTCTCGGGCCACAAGCCTAGCTTCTTCTTGAGAGCATTCTTCTCGCAATCTGTTGAAGGAGATCAACTTCTTCCTTGCACAGATTCCTTGAATAAAGGAATCCTATGACCTGGGTAGGCCATTTAGAGTGGTCATCACCACTTCACCATTCTCCACCATTTCATCCATTGCTTCTAGTTGTTCCTTGATCTGGGAGACCCTTGAAAAATAAGATTGAATGGTTTCTCCATTCTGAAACTTTACTCCTTTCAATTGGTTCCGCAGGGTCATCTTCCGATTTATGTTCTTCCCTTCAAATAGCTTGGTCAAAGAGTCAAACATCTCCTTGGGTGTCTTTAGAGAAGACACATGGGGTATGAGATGGTCTTTGATATAATCAACAATGATTCTCTTTTCCTTGACCAATTTTTTCTTATGCAATACCTTAGCCTCTTCATCCTCTGGGATAGGGATGTCTTCTTTTACATATGAGTCCAACTCATTCTCTTCCAGGATTAACCCAATCCTATACTTCCAAGCTCAGAAGTTATCAACTCCTTCAAGCTTATCCTCAAGCTTGGTGTGGTGAGACATCTTAAAGAGTACTTCAAATGGAAATAGAAAAGATTTAGGTCTTACCACTTGAAATGCTGAAAACTGGATCTGGTCCCGGATTAGGGTTTGTCGGAAAAACCCTAAAAATTCAAAATGTGAATTTCAATTTTTTGAAAGGATAGAAAGATGCACCTTGATGAGCTGATCAGCCTGGTGTATTCATAATTTGAGATCGGCAAAGCTTTACCCTTCATATTTTCCTTTTTGTCCTCCCGGGTTCACTAGGGAGAGCCCTGAATTAGGGTTTGAGTTTCCTGGAGATCTACCCAGCCAAAAATATCGATCCAAAGCTCTAAACTTTGATTTTTGCAAGTAGCTTCCAGCTATGTCTTCAAATTTCAGAAATTCCTATTTTTGTGGAAACCCTAATGTTTAGGGCCAAATCTGAAAATGCTCATAATTGAATTTTGATTGGACAGATAGATTATCCTTGATGAGTAGAGTCAATCTACTATACCGCTTTTCCAAAATCTATGGAGAGAAACCCAATAAACAAGAAACTCAAGTTTCCGTCACTGCAAAATGTCTTCTTCTTAGGTTAGCTCTGATACCATGTTAATTTTGAGCATTAATTCACAATACTCTAGGATCTTCACTGAGAGAATAACATATACAGTATATCAATGCATAACAATCACAATAAGCATGACAAGCATCACAAGATTCAAAAGCATGAGAGACAAGAGACACAAAGTTTCCGTGGGGAAAACCTTAAGGTGAAAAACCCCACAACTTTCTCAGAGATAGAGAGAGCAATGGCTCAACCAAAGTACAACCAAAATACACTTGAGATAGTCTCCTAGAAGCAGATGATCCTCCTCCTCACTAATGCGCCACTTTCTGAGTGAGAGAGAGATGACTTTCCAAATGATCTAAATATAGATCTCCTGATCTCTATTTATACTAACCTATTTTCCCAGTGACCTTATGGGGCCGAATTGTCTAGCTAGGTACATCCACAATATAATATATATATTTCAGGGCCGACCCCACACATGGTGGTCTAATAACCCATCGGCAAGTACACACACTTGCGACACTTTTCAATCCACATGACGACACTTCCTTATAGAGGAATAACACATCTCTAATAAGGGTACAATAAATATATATGAAATACATAGATGAAATACGTTCCGAAGTTACATATAAATCAACATTAACCCTTTTGGTCAACTTTAAAACCAGATGTCGAGGAAGCAACCTGACAGGGTTATCAAAACAACGACTAGTTAAACTCTGTATAAAAAAATATTAACTTAAAGGAAAATTTATTGAAACGTTGTATCATTGAAAAACACGGAAAACAACCTGAAGAACGATTATAACATTACCTTGAGTATAGACGAGCAACTCCTCCAACGTATGCGTGGTTATGCTTCCAGCATCAAATCGAATGGAGCATAGATCCACCATCAAGCAAAACAAGCTTAAAACTCTGTATAAGTCTTCGTTTCATTTAAAGCCTGCGAATGACCAAGTTACAGACTGATAGGTCTCAGTATCGAAACCTTGGAGAACTACAAATCTATTTTACAAACCCTATAAACTTGAAAATCCTGTCGGCCTCTCCCCACACTTCTTACAAGTGAATTGTATACGAATGTGATAGACTATCAACGTAGGGTTAGGGTTTATCCCAAAATACCCAAACCATCAAAGGATCAACAACGTCGAGCCTGCCACGAAGGCATGCCATCACGTGATCCACCAACCCCCACTTAATAGCATTTAAATTTACAGCTAGCAAGCTCGGTATGCTGCCAACGCAGTCTCCACTTGGGTTAATATCGTAGACCACACATTGCATACTGTAAATTATATAGCCTATAGTTTATACCATTTTTGTAATTGGTTCACAACGTGCAACATATAGAATTTATGCATTCCTAGTTTATAATATATGCATTATACTACTCTATAGTCTTTGGACATATCGGATTTTAAACCAATACACCATGCTCTAGGAAAATCTTGGTCGCATAGTAACCATGCTATGGATATATACTTAATCACCTTAGAATAGAATTGTAATGCATGTAAACTTTGATATTAAATGAGAGGTTTAAATATAGTAGAAACCATATTAATGTATAGGGTTTTCTAAGACATGGTAAATGTATGATTTTAGGAAAAGCATGAAATTATACTTTTGACAACTGTGGACATAAATCATTTTAGTGGTAACCATAGCTAGGGTAAGTCTTACCCGGGTATGAACTTTTATCCTCTTTATAAATGGTACTTAACATTGAAGACAAATGGAAGTACATTAAGTCAATTGATATACCTTGGTTACGCTTTAGTAGAAAGTCAGAATCCTTACCTGTAATCTGTATCAGAAGTTCAAGAGTGTTAGCTATAAATAGGTAAGTAAGCCTCGGGGTACCATTAGGACCCCTTCATTACAATGGAAAAACAAACAGTTAGTCACCATAATTAAAAGTACCATAGGCACAGACAATATAAATGACGATGTGCTTTTCAAACAATTAAATAATTCAAGTTTCAGACATCGTCATAATATGTAAACTATTGTATTAATAAAGCATGCAGATATATAAATGACAATTCTATATTGACATTTCAGCATTTAAATAACTAGCAGGAGTTTCTCATATAGTGAGACATAATAACAATAGTTATGACAAGTTTAGCATTTATTGTTATAAATAACGTAACTCTTTTAAAACTAATGACAGCCATTTAAGTAGTTGTCGCCCTTGCAATTATTTGATTAGCGACTAAATGAATTTAGTTAACTTCCATATAACAATTTCAAGGATTTAATGCTACTTAGAAAATTTTAAATTTTTGTGAAATTTGGGGATGTTACATGTGGTATCAGAGCGCAAGTTCAAATACTATGCCTAAAGTGGCTCACTCGTGCAAATACAAATTTAGGACGGAATTGCAGGTTACTGATTTTTATTTATTTTGTTTTCAGTTTCAGCATTTTATAAATTTAGTCTGCAGGTATGGAAGGACTAGAAGAGTCGGCCGAGGACAGGTCTCTTAATAACGAATAGAATAATAATGAACAAGGACACATTAATGCAGAAAAATTATTTGTTGAACTGAATGATAATTCATCTAAATTATTAAGAATAGTAAAGGATTTAAAAATTGAGATAAAAGTTGTTAAGGAGGAAAATGAATGAATCCTGAAGGCTCAAGATGAGTTGAATCAAATTCTGCTGAATAATTTTCATAATAATGATAAAGATAAAGGAACAAAAAATAATGTTGAATCTGGAACTATGTCCTACCAACGTAAGTATAAAAAGATAAAATTGACTAATTATGATAGCAGTTCATCTTTTGAATTTTATGAACAAACACGTAGGAAAAAGCACAAGTACTCCAGTGATAGTAGTGACAATGATTGCTACACTAAGAAGAAGAAGTACAAGCCATACAAAGAAATTTCTGGCGAGTTTAAAATATCAAACCACCCACTTTTAATGGAGAAACAAAAAGAGTGAGACAACCGAAGCATGGCTGTCCGGTATGAATAAGTAATTCCATATTTACAACTACTCAAGTCATCTAAAAACTAAAATGGAAATTTACAATCTAACTGGAAAAGCAGACATCTGGTGGCAAGATCTAAAACGAGTAAAAGGTTTAAAAGATAAAAGTGTAAATTGGAGTAATTTTAAGAAATATTTTAAAATGAAGTTTCTGTCAGAAGAGTACTATGAGGAACGAGCTAAAGAGTTTTATGAGTTAAATTTAGGTTCCATGGATATGAGGGAGTTATGCAACAAGTTTTTTTAATTTATTAAGGTATGTGCCTTATATCACTGAAGAAAATCCTAAGGTACAGATATTTCTGGGCTGTTTTCCCTCTCATATAAAGGAGAGGATTGAGTATGATGGCCCTCGAACTCTTGAAGAGGCCATGAGAAAAGAAAATATCTATTATGAATAGAATAAGAAAAGAGAAGGCATACCAAAATGGAAATCAAAAAGTCCTAATAAATTTGAACACAGGAAGAAGCAGTTCTCTTTTAATCGCAACTTTGGAAATAATAATTCACGTAATTAATCTAACAGAAAATTTCCAGGAAATAATGTAACAGGTAATACACAATCAAAATTTACAGCTGCAAGAAACAATGATCCACCTAAAAAGTTTGCTAAAAGAAATGAACAGAAAGAATCTGTTAAATGTTGGGACTGTCAGGGACCTCACTATGCATCCAACTGCCCACTCAGAAAGAGGAATGCCAACAACATACACACAGTACAGGAGGAGGCTACTGTTGGTGACTTAGCAAGGGAGATTCCAAGGATAAATGCAGCTTTGGAGAACAGACAAGCTGATCATCAAACTTCCATGGTTTAAGTGGAAGGTATGCTGAAAAATAAACCCACTTCTATTTTAATTGATCCAGGAGCAAGTCTTAGCTACGTGTCACCTGATTTAGTTAAATGTTGCAATCTGAAAATAGATAAGTTTGATAAATCATGGTTAGTTCAATTAGCTACTGGAACAAAAAGAAAAGTGACTGATTATGTCAAAAAATGTGAATTACTGATGAATCAGTTTAGGACCCATGTTAAGTTGAATGTGTTACCTTTAGGTTATTACGATGTTATGATTGGAATGGATTGGTTGGAAAAGCATAGGGTAGTATTAAATTGCTTTGAAAATACTTTTACTTGTTTGAATGACGAGTGTGAAATTGTAACAGTAAAAGGAATTCCCAGAAGACATATGTTAGACAAATTTTTGCTTTACAAGTTAAAAAGGTTGTTCATAAAGGGTGTAAGTTGTTTGCTGTAAATGCAATTAATGATGAACAATCAGTTAAGGAAGATAAGGTAAAATTGGAAGACATACTCATTCTAAAGGAATTTTCTGATGTATTCCCGGAAGAAATTCCAGGACTACCTCCGAAAAGGGAATTAGATTTCACCATTGAGTTAGTACCGGGAGCGGTACCAAACTCAAAGGCTCCTTACAGAATGAACATTCTAGAGCTTAATGAACTTAAATCACAACTTCAGGAACTGATTGATAAAACTATATAAGGCCCAGTGTGTCTCCATGGGGAGAACCTGTAATTTTTGTTAAAAAGAAAGACAGAACTATGCGTTTATGCATAGATTACCGTCAGTTAAATAAAATGACCATAAAGAACATATATCCTTTGCGTCGCATTGATGATATTTTTGATCAACTACGTGACGCAAATATATTTTCTAAGATAGACTTGAGGTCGCGGTACCATCATGTCAGAATAAAAGATGAGGACATCTTTAAGACTGCTTTCAGAACCCGTTACGGGAACTACGAGTTCGTGGTTATGCCTTTTGGGATGACCAACGCTATAGTAGTTTTCATGTGCCTTATGAATAATGTTTTACATCAGTACTTAGATAAGTTTGTAATTGTTTTTATTGACGACTTTCTAATTTACTCAAAGACTAAAGAAAAACATGACGAACACTTAAAAATAATTTTACAAGTGTTAAGAGAACATCAACTTTACGCTAAGTTCAGCAAATGTGATTCCTATAAAGATAAAATATAGTACCTAGGGCATGTGATATCCAAGGATGGAAATGCAGTAGACCCGGATAAGATAAAAGCAATTAATGAGTGGCCAGCCCCTAAAGACGTAACTGGTGTACGATCTTTTATGGGAATTACAAGTTACTATTGTAAATTTATAGAGGGGTTCTCTAGAATAGCGAATCCATCACATATTTACAAAAGAAAGGTAAGAAATTTGTGTGGGATAAAAAATGTGAATAAATTTTTAAGAAACTAAAACAACTATTAACAACAACACCTATTCCAAAAATTGTTGATCTAAACAAGGATTTCATCGTGTGCACTGATGCATGCAATGATGGACTTGGCGAAGTCTTAACACAAGAAGGTCATGTGATTGCATATGAATCTAGGAAGTTAAAGATTCATGAGAAGAACTATGCAACTTACGACTTCGAGTTGGCTGCCGTGATACATGTGTTAGTACCTAGTTTTCACACAGTGAAAAATGATGTATTAGTAAAGAAATGTTTATAAAATTCCTTGAGAAGAACTAAAATATGATTGTTTTCATGGTTTATGGAGCTAGGAGGTGAACAAAGGTTTGAAGAGGAACACTAAGGAGAAAAAGCAAAGATATCTCAAAAGAAAATATGAAAATTCGACCAAAGTGATCAAAAGGAGGCTATACACTAAAGTCCGAAAACAAATATTGCAAGTATTAATTCCCGTGCAAGATGCACCGTTTATTGAGCCCAAGATAAATATCAACGGTCTTTGTGTGTTGTCGCATTTCCAAATAGCGTAAAGGTTAGAAATAGAAGTGGTTGCGAAAATTAAAACAACCTACCACGTGTCACCTTCAAAGTATGTCGCGAGGAGGATAAATGATATTGCTAAACCGTTTGGATGTGATGCGAAAATGTTGAAAGGATATCACGCTATACATGTGGACCGCTGAGATAAGCGCTAAAGAAATCTAATCGCCAACAGGGAAGGAAAGGCCCGGATTATTCTAAAACTGATCAATGGTCATTAGTGATTGACCCATCAGGGAAAAGTGCAGATGTTAAAGGGTATGGGTGGTCGTGGAAAACAAAACTACCATATAGGTGTCAGCTCCAGGTTCTGTCGCAAGAGGGGTAAGTGGTAATAGAAACCACCTTACAAAATCGTGACACCACCTTGTGTCGAGATGGTGTTATTAATAAACGGTGGAGATTAAAGCATGAAAGGGGATCAAATGGTTGATGGAGACAAGATATGAAGATAGTAAAAAGCGATCACATCCAACGGCTAGGAGCATTGCACGAAAGATCAACGGACGAAAAAATTGATCGTTGGAAAAGAAGACCGAAGTATAAGGAAAAAGGGTTATATATATAACAATGAGCATGTAAATTTGAAATTTGTTCCAGGGAGTTGTCGGAGTCAGAAGCTTCTGGACGTGTGGAAGACGAAGAAGGAGACAAGGCATTCTCAGAGGTTGCTAGTGAGAGGTAGGGTCTTTCAACTAGTACCACCAGTGATATAAACGTGTTTATTGTAAGAAAATGGAAGAAGATTCAAGTTTAAGCACGGTTAGGGTTAAGAATGCTTTGGAATTAGGGTTAAGAATGTAAGTACTAGAATGGTCATGTTTAGTAGTTGAGAAGAACTACATTTTTCACAAGAAGTCTATGCAGGTACTTTAGACGATAACATGTTCAATTACATGAATTATATTCTATGTGAGTTGTACAGAATGATTTTTGGAGAGGAATTACCAAGGGTTTTACCTGAAATGAAGTCCTTGATGCAGCTAAAAAAGGAGGTAGTAGTAGGAGACTGGTTTTTATTGAAATATTCTACAGTAATTAGATTATACGGTTTTGTATATGAACCATATGTACTACCTTCCTTTTTAACTTTGAGAATTTTCACTTTGGAATTTGTTAGACAAAAGTTGATTTTAGAAGATGAAAATTTTTTGAAGTTCAAAAAGGGCTCTGATTTAAAATATCCATGGAAAATAGGCTCGTTTATTGTAAAAAGCAAGGATGCCCTTCTAGATGTAAAAAGATTGTTGGAGGTTATGGATTTCAAGAAAAATATAGCAATGGAAAATGATCCTCTTCATATTATTTCTGAAAGGAGAAAGCTAAATAATACTAAAGCTTTCGAACACAAAGAAATAGAAGGATCATTAAAAGGAAGAAATTAGTTGCAATATGAACCAGAAGAGGAAGTAATTTCAGACTCACAGGTGGAAGATCTCATTTTGATAGAATCAACAATAGAAGCTGATATTATACGAAATGCTGTAGGATTTGGAGAAAAGAGAAGTTTGTAAGAAATAATAGATGATCATGATGAAGAAAGAGAAGGAGAAAAGAGGTTTAAAGTTGAGACTCAAGAATTGGTCGAGACACAACAAGAATTGGTTGTTTTGAAAAATGATGAAACTGGTGAAAAAGAGGAGATGTCAGTCCTAGAAGTACAGGTACAAGAATATAATTTTCAGGAAGCTAAAGACAGTGGAGATATAAGTAGATTTCAGTCCAGAGTTGAAATGTATAAAAAATATGGACTAAATAAACAATCTTCTTCTCAATTTGTTTATAGTTTGTTAGCAAAAGTTAGAGATTGTCAAGTTATTCAGATGTTACTTTGGTAGCCAGCAGGGACATCAAAGAAAATACTTTAAACCTGGCAGTATCAACTAAGGAAGAATAATGGTGCCAGATAAAATTCAATTGCACAAACAGATAGGAGAAGTGACATATGAAGGTTTTGTACAAGCGACTTTGAGAGTTGCTAAATTGGAAAGTATTATAAGAAAAATGGACAGTCAATTAAAACAAGAAAGATTGGAGAATAAATCCCACCAACAACATGTCAAAAAATTACGATTTGACTTAATCACAAGTGATGGTGGAGGCAAGGCAAGTAAAAAATTGTTGATAGAAAAAGATAATTTGATTCAAGCGTTACAGAAAAGGATGAAGATTCCAAATACCCAGATGATCCAAGCTCCTGAAGAAACAAAGATAGAACAGGAAAAAGAAGCTTTGTCTAAAGAAGTCAGTGATAGTAAAGCAGAGTTATTAAAATTGACTGAAAATGAGGCAGAGTGGGAGAAGGATAAAATGAGTTTGAAAAGTCAAATTGAATATTTGAAAGGAAAGTTGACGGTTTTAGCTCAACAGAAACCAAGTACCAATCAAATAAGTGAAGAGACTAATACAACTGACCTAGTGCAATCCATGTCTCAAATCAATCTTAAAGATGTAGAAATTAAAGAGTTGAAAGAAGACAAGCGGAAGCTAGAAGAATAGAACCAGAAAAAAGATGAGGAAATAAAGGGATTATAGAACAAAAATAAGGAACTAGTTGATACAAATCAAAGGTTAATTTCCCAGGTGATTGGGCAAGTCCCAATGCAGGGTTGCAATAATTGAGAAAGCTACCAATCTCAGACCTTATTTAAATTTCATAAAAGCAAAGGAAAAAACAATAAAAGAAACCTTGACGAATTGTATAGCAGTAAGAGAAAATTTAAGCAAAAGGACAAAGAGACTTCTCGGAATGCCATGGATTTCTTGAGAGTTTTGTCAGAAGAGGAGTTAAATACAATGGATATCAGAAATAGAATTTCTGTGATTGCTTGGGCAAGAAAGACATTGGGAAAATACACTCATGTAGAAAGAGTCGAAGCTCGCTGCGCAAGGATGAAAAGACAGGTTATTGATTTCAAGAGAAAGTTCGAAAGAGTATTCCAAAAATGATTACCTTCTTTTTGGAATGAAGAAGATGAATTAATCTCCCAGAATGAATACAAAAATTTGATATTTGCAATAAGGATGAATCATGAAAAATTTCAGAAACTAACTCATGTTCTTACAGGTAAAATCTTATTAGAGAAGCTTGCGGAAGATTTCGAAATCATGGGTAGGTTGAAGAACCTGAGTGAGGAACTCCCTCCTATGTCAAATGAAGAAAGTATAGAACTAAAAGTCTTGGAAAAAGAAATTATATTGTACGAAACTATCACCGCTAACCAATGGAATTATGTGAAAAAGTATGGAAAGATGAAATATACCCTACATCCTTGAAGACGCTCGTTGAACAATTTATTAAGGGAAGTGAAGACTTTTGAAATTTTAATTTGTAATAATTTTGTATAAATTTTGACTTAAGTGACTTTTGACAAAATTAGTTGAAATTATTAGTTTTAGTTAAAAGAAGCAGTTAGGTATTGCTTTGAAGAATTTTTGTATAAAAGAAAATGAAATTTGTTGTTGAAAGGGTTGAAATTTTTTTTAGAGACAAGAATTTTTGTATCGAGTTGATGTATTTTTTATATAAATAAGCCATACAGTGAATGCCATATTTTTACAGAATCAAAGATTCATGTGTTTATCAAAGTTGCAGTCTATATCTTTCTTTTCTTACATGTGTATGTTTACTTCCCTTCGTTATATCTTCCATTATGTTTTATCTTCCATGCTCAGATGAAAGTTTATAATAAGTTGAGATTCATATATGTATGCCTTGGCTTATTGGATTTGAGTATCCATTTACTTCTCTAAAGTTGATAGTGGATTCATCTAAAACGGTTCCCATTATTGATGGACTGTCTATGTTTCTTTCTAAATCACTTGCAAAAAAGATTTGACTGTAATGTGACAACTACCTTGCCTCTGTGACAATATTTATTGTTGTTTATCTGCTGGTATAAATATTTCTTGATCTATGACTCCATGCCCAGTGATTCTTGTGTGAATTTGAACCACATATTTATTTTGAAAAATCCCATTTATTATCTTTAGTTATTTACACATTTTTGAGAGAGCCCTCTCTGGTAAGGAAAAGGCTAATTTTCTTCCTAAATATTGGTTTGAAATAGTTACCTTTGGTTTATCCTTCTACAACCAAAGGGTAAAATCTGAGTGATAACATTTTGGCGTCGTTTCCAGGGAACGAAGGTTTTATTTTCCCTGGGAAAGAACGACATTGCAGTAAAATTTCAGTGGGCAAAGAAGTTTGATATTCACAGTTGGTTGTACTTTGCCCTGGCGACTTCACGTTCAAATTTTTTAGTTTTACAAAGGCGACTCCAAGAAAGACATTGTGGCTTCTATAAGAATCCCTACCCGGGGAAATCCATATTTGCAGCTATTCTCCGGTGTTGAAAGTCCAGAAAGAATTCTGAAAAAGAACGAAGGGAAAGAAAAAGAAGGTACTTCTCAAACAATAAACTCTTTTCCTATTTTTCAAGCAGAATTGTTAAATGGTGAAAATGTTGATATACGTGAAAAAACTTTATTTAGAACTAAGTCAGAATCAGATTTAAAATAAACTGAGGTTGATCAAGATATTTTTTGGAAGTATTATTTATAATCAGTTTGGGAAGGTTTACAAAGGTATGCAAGAGCTGAATCTAAAAAACCTAAATCCCAAAGAGTTCCAATAAGAAACTAGACCGCTACGTCACAAAATCCATCTTTAGTACCACCTCCAAGACCAATGGCCGCTAGGTTTTCTCCCCTTGTCTTACCAGCTGCTTTGCATGATCTTCCCCAAAATTATGCACAAAGAATTCCATAGTTTGATGGGGAGGGAGTTTTTACAGCACAACAGCATGTTGATAAGTTCAATAACTTTATTGATCTTGAAGATGTAGACCATGATGATGCAAAAATGCGGTTATTAGTTCAAAGTATTTCAGGAGAGGTCAAGAAATGGTTCAAGACTTTAGGTGCAGGATCTATTGCTACATATGATGATTTTGTAACACTTTTGATTGAGCGGTGGGAAGATAAAAAGAATCCTTCACAAATATTGACGTAGTATAATAATCTTAAAAAATGGGGTTTTGAAACGGTTCAAGAATTTTCTACTAGATTCATGAGGGTTTATAATTCAATCCCTGTTGATTTTAAACCATTGGTAATGCCAAGTTGCATTATGCAGATGCATTTGAAGGATATTTTTCTTGTACATTGAGAGAAAGGAGGTCAGCTACCTTATCGGATATGATGAAAGATGCAGTAGAGGTAGAAGCAAATTTGATGGCTTCTAGAAAGATAAAGCAAAAAATTGATATGGATAGAAGGAAGATTAGAGAAGATAATCAGCCTTCAACTTCTTCTTCCTCTAATGATGTGAAATTTTATGCTATGATGAGAACTATGGAAAGGTTAATAGACAGGTTAACATTGGACAATAGACCTCCAAACAGAGAACAAACAAAATTGCCTATTAGAAACCCTAATTTTAGGAGACCAATACCCCCACAAATCAGACAAAGAGATCAAAGAGATCAGAGAGATCAAATAAACCCAAGAAATGCAGAAGACAATCCTGTAAGACCTCCTTTTCCTGAGAATTATGTTGATGAGGAAAATGAAGCGGAATTGGTGGAAAGTGAAATTCATCTTTTTGGAGATTTAGACTTAGAAGTTTATTTAACAAAGATGGAGCATGATATGTTTTCTACAAAGGGGGAATGTAACAGTTTGGAAGCAGAAACAAAATAGTACCAGATTGGATATCAAAATGCAGTAAATGATCTTCAAACAAATATTAGTCTCAAGAACAGGGACGTAACGGTGGATAAAGGTAAAGGTCAAATAGATAAACCCTCAACTAGTTAGAATAAGAAGAATAAAGAGAGAGAAGATACAATGAAAAAGACCTCAGAGAACACAAGAGAAATGATTAAATAAGGGGATAGAAATTTAGTTCCTTTCAATCTGCAAAGTGAGATAGCAAAAATCAAAATTTCCATACCATTTAATGAGATTTTGAAAAACCCTGAATACAAAGAACAAATTTCTAAGATGATTGGAAGTGAAAATCAAGTGGAACCAGATACATTACAATTGAATGATGACACACCAACCATTCATCTGGGTTCAATAATGGAATATAATAGCGTGGATGTTGTACCACCTTTCTATATAAACCTCAATATTCATGATAAGGTCGTACGCAATTGTATGCTTGATTTATGTGCTTCGCATAATATGATGCCTAAAGTTGTAGTGGAAAGTTTGGGTTTAGAAATAACTAGACCATACAAATATTTATTTTCTTTTGATTCAAAGAAAGTAAAATGTTTGCGATTGATCAAGGATTTGGTGGGAATCTTACTCAAATGCCAGTCAAGGGTGTTGTCATGGATGTGGTTGTTGCTGATGTTCCACCAAAATTTGGAATGTTGTTATCTAGATCTTGGGCGTCAAAGCTAAAAGGGACTTTACATATGGATATGTCATTTGGTACTATTCCAGTTCTTGGAAATAATAGGAGGCTGTATTTTGAGAAAATACTTCAATATATGGTGAGTGATAAAGGTGAACCTCACAATCATGAAATATATGCAGTAGATACAGACTTAGGGTCTTCTATTTTCTATAATGATATTCAATCTGAAGAAGAAATGGATTTGGCTAAACCAAAAGAGGATAGTTTTCCAAGTGAAGAAGAGAAGCTGTTAAAAGAAAAAGTAAGAAAAGAAGGGACTTGGATCATGCATTTTGATGGATCTATGAGTAAAGAAGGTGCTAGTGCAGGCGTGTGGATAACTTCTCCAGATCAGGAACTTTTAATGCTTTCTTTTAAGCTGGCATTCGAATGTACAAATAACGTGGAAGAATACGAAGCACTAATTTTGGGATTGAATTTATTGAAAGATATGAAGGCAAAGAAAATTGAGGTGTTTGGAGATTCAGAATTGGTGATAAACCAAGTAAAAACTATTTATCAAGCAAGACATCCAAGGTTGATATCTTACAGAAATGAAGTTTGGGATTTGTTAGAGAATTTCTTTGATGAACATGATGTGATTACAATACCAAGGGTTGATAATTCAATAGCAGATTCTTTGGCTACTACTGCTGTAGCTTCCAAGGTACCCACTTTTTGTAAGAAGAAGTATGACATTGAAATTGTGAATAGACCCTCTATTCCTGATAACATAAGACATTGGAAAGTCTTTGAAGATGATTAGCAGATAAAGAGATTTCTGGAAATGACAGATGAATTTAATTATGGAACTATTGATACTGAATATGCTGGAGATTTTCCTGATATAAATGAAATTTTGAAGAACCAAAAAGATTTAAAGAAACAATTGGGGGTAAAGATATAATTCAATTGAAAAATAATGTCATCCCAAGGGGGCTTGTTCCATTGGAGAAACTATTTGACAGGAATGATGTAGCTAAAAATCCAAAGATAGAACCCAAAGTTGAAGATGTTAAAGATTGTAATATTGGTACTGCAGAGAAACCCAAAATAGTGAAGATTTCAAATAAGCTTCCGGAGGAGGAAGGAAGGAGATATGTTGAAAAAATGAAAGAATTTACAGATGTGTTCACATGGAGTTATGAAGATCTAAAATAATATGATACTTCTATAATTCAACATACTATTCCTATCAAACCAAATGAGAATCCTTTCAAAAAAAAGCTGAGAAGAATAAATCCCAAACTGCTTCCAGTAATTGAAAAAGAGGTCAAGAAATTTTTTGATGCAAAAATCATTATGTCTTTGAAATTTTCTAGGTGGGTGGCGAATTTGGTTCCAATAAGGAAGAAAAATGGAGAGATAAGACTTTGTGTGGATTTCTGAAACTTAATTAAAGTATCTTTGAAAGATAACTATCCACTTCCCAAAATGGATCACATTTTACAGAAATTTGTTGGAGCAGAAAGAATTTCCATGTTGGATGGATTTTCAGGTTACAATCAAATCAAAGTACATCCAGAAGATCAAGAGAAAACAACCTTTACTACACCATTGGGAACGTTTATGTACGCCAAAATTCCATTTGGATTAATGAATGGAGGAGCAACTTTTCAAAGGGATATGGACATTGCTTTTGTAGAAGAAAAGGACAAGTTTGTGGTGGTTTATATGGATGATATAACTATATACTCAAAATTTGTTGCAGATCATATCAAACATTTGGAGAAAGTTTTCTCGAAGTGCAGAAAATTTGGCATATCGTTGAATCCAAAGAAATCTCATTTTGATATGGAGGAAGGAAAATTGTTGGGACATATCGTATTGAAAGACGACATTAAGATTGATCCAAAAAGAGTATTAGCTATTCAGAAGATTGGGATACCCAAAAGAAAAAAAGAGGTACAGTCTTTCATTGGTAGAGTAAATATTTTGAGAAGATTTGTCCCCAGCTTTGCAGAAATTTTGAGAAATATTTCTGAAATGTTAAGAAAAAATAATGAAATTAAGTGGACAACTGAAGCTAGACAATCTTTTGAAGATATTAAGAAAGCCTTGACTGAAGCCTCAGTTCTAATCAGCCCTGATTTTTCTAAAGATTTTATTATCTTTTCTTATGCATCACAACATACCTTGGCTGGAGTTTTATTACAAAAAAGTCAAGAAGGTATGGAACAGCCAATTGCCTTTTTCAGTAAGATTTTGAGAGATGGGGAGCTGAAATACAATATTAAGGAAAACCAAGCTTATGCATTGGTGAAGGTATTGAAGGATTTTAGAGTTTACATTCTGCATTCCCATACTATTGCATACATTCCATCTACAGAAATAAAGGATATTCTCACTCAACCGGATCCTGAAGGGAAAAGAGCAAAGTGGATTGCAGTTTTATTAGAACATGATTTAGATATAAAACCCACGAAGTTGATAAAAGGTCAAGTCTTGGCAAAGATGATGACTGAAACAAATTATCACTCCTTGGATATGAATTTCATTTCAGATCTTTCAATAGAAGCAGTTCTTGAATGTCAAGTGGTTGAAGATTTCTCTCTATCTCCATGGTATGCAGATATAATATATGTCCTGCAAAATTTGCAAGCTCCTCCATGGATGGACAAAACTCGATCAAGATCAGTTAAGATGAAAGCATCAAAGTTTTGTATATTAAATGAGTATTTGTATTGGAAAGATCCAGGTGGAGTTTTGGTGAACTGTCTATTGGAAAATGAAGCACAACATATCATGGGAGAATTTCATAAGGGGATGTGTGGAGTGTTGATGTATATGTAACTTTAGAATGTATTTCACCCATGTATTTCATCTATGTATATTGTACTCCTATAGAGATGTTATTATTCCTCTATACGGAAGTATCGTCATTTGTATTGACAAGTGTCACAAGTGTCGTAACTTGCCGATGGGTTATTAGACCACCATGTGTGGGGTCATCCCTGATTAAGTTAACCATGGGTTATTAGGCTAAGCTAGACAAGTCGGCCCCACTAGTTTATTGGGTAGGACATGACAAGTATAAATAGAGATCGAGAGATATCTATTTGATCATTCACTTACTCACTCTTCCATCACTTGGAAAGTGGTGCATATTTGAGGAGGAGGATCAACTACTAGGAGAAGACTATCTCTTGTACTTTGGTTGTATCATTACTCTCTCTATCTCTGAGGAAGTTGTGGGGTTTTTCACCTTTATGGTTTTCCCCAGTGAAACTTTGTGTGTCTATTGTCTCATGTGATTGCTTGGTGTGATTGATATGCATTGTTATACTTGATATGCTGTACATGTTATTATCTCAGTAAAGATCCTAGAGTATATTGAATTAATGCTCAAAAATTAACATGGTATTAGAGCTTCCCTGAGAAGAAGACATTGTGTAGTGGTGGAAACTAGGGTTTCTTGTTTATTGGGTTTCTCTCCACAGATTTTGGAAAATCAGTAAGGCAGATTGACTCTACTCATCAAGGAGAACCTTTCTGTCCAATCAGAACTCAATTCTAAGCACTTTAAGTTTTGGCCCTAAAATTTAGGGTTTCCACAAAAATAGGAATTTGTGAATTCTGAGGACATAGCTGGAAGCTCCTTGGAAAAATAAAAGTTTAGAGATTTGGATCGAGATTTTGGGTTGGGTGAAGCTACAGGAAACTCAAACCCTAATTCAGGGTCCTCCCTAGTGAATCTGGGAAGACTAAAAGGCATTTATGAAGGGTGAAACTTTGCAGATCTCAAATTCTGTATATATCAGGCCGATCATCTCATCAAGGCGCATCTTTCTATCCTTTCAGAAAGTTGAAATTCACATTTTGAATTTTTAGAGTTTCTCTGACAAACCCTAATCCGGGACCAGATCCAGTTTTCAGTAAATCAAGTGGTAAGACCTAAAACTTTTCTATTTCCATTTGAAGTACTCTTTAAAGATGTCTCAACACACCAAGCTTGAGGATAAGCTTGAAGGGGTTGATAAAATCTGAGCATGGAAGTACATGATTGTGTTAATCCTGGAAGAAAATGAATTGGATACTTACATAAGGGAAGAGGTCCCTGTCCCAGAGGAAGAAGAGGCTAATAACGTACATAAGAAGAACTTGATCAAGGCAAAGAGGATCATTGATGATTCTATCAAGGACCATCTCATCCCACATGTGTCATCTCTAAAGACACCCAAGGCAATGTTTGACTCTTTGACCAAGCTGTTTGAAGGGAAGAACATAAATCGGAAGATGACTCTGCAGAACTAATTGAAAGGGGTAAAGCTTCAGAATGGAGAGACCATTCAATCCTATTTCTCCAAGGTCTCTCATATCAAGGAACAACTTGAAGCTGTGGATGAAATGGTGGAGAATGGTGAAATTGTCATGACCACTCTGAATGGTCTACCTAGGTCATGGGATTCCTTTATTCAAGGAATTTGTGTAAGAAGGAAGTTGATCTCCTTCAATAGACTATGGGAGGAATTTTCACAAGAAGAGGATAGGCTTGTAGCCCGAGAAGAAAAGATGGGAAGTGAAGATCAAGCTCTCACAGCTCACACCAAAAGAAGCAAGCCTAAGAAGGAGCACTCTCATTACAAGAAATCCTCTCACACCCACCAAAAGAATAGGAAAGATATGAGATGCTTCACATGTAATGAGAAGGGACACTTTGCTGCAGATTGTCCCAAGAACAAAAGGGACAACAACTTCAACAAGAGGAGGTTTCATGCTCATGCTGCTGAGGATGATGAACCTCCCAAGAAGAAGGCTAGGGCAGAAAGTGATACTTCATCAAGTGAAGATGAATATGTTCTAATCTTTGCTCTCATGGGTACTATCTCTCATGGTTGTAATGATTGGCTTATTGATAGTGGGGCTTCCAAACACATGACTGGGTTTAAAGAACCCTTTTCTAAGCTATCTGAACATGAGTCACCCCATAAGGTGGAACTTGGGGATGACTACCAATATCCTATCAAAGGAAGTGGTGAAGCCTCCTACAACCTAGACTCTGGGAAGTCTTTGAAGATGAAAGATGTGTTATATGTACTTGGGGTCAAGAAGAACTTACTCTCCATATATGCATTGGATGCAAAAGGCATGAGGGTTGCATTTGTAGATGGCCAGGTACTATATGTTGCCAAAAGGTAAAACTATTGATGATGCAGTAGTGATTGGAGAGAAAGAGGGAGGATTGTACAAATTGAAGGGACAACCTGAACATGTTATGGTGACATGAAGATAAAGATTCATCCATAGTCATGGATCACATAGAGGTATGTATAATTTGGTTTTGCAAAGGTTAACTTATGAGTTATGTAGGTCATTGAAGAGAACAAAAAAAACATTGCTAGACATAACTAGCAAATATGATGACCAGGTATGTTTTTCTTATATCAAAGGATCTTATACTTTTGTATGATTGATAATGATTACTCATGAAGTTACAAGTTTGAGTAATCTAGGGTTTATGCATATTATGTCTCTTACCTTGATTAATGATATGACTAACCAGAAGATTTCTATAGTCAAATATGAATATGCATGAGTAAGAGAAGTCTTCCCTGAAACCTTGAATGATAATGCTTATTATCCGTCTTTGAAATGATCATGACTATACATGTTTAAGATTATTTTGTGTTAATAGTATACTAATGAATGTATGATTATGTATGAGATCTCGAGGATAACAAAATGATGATACTCGTAAGCATGCATAGTGATCGAGGATGGATATAAGTTCAAGGACATGTAATCCAGGAAGCAAATATCAAGAGGGAGCACACTCCAGTAGTTCCTGCAAGGAAGCAAAGATTGAGAGGGAGTCCACAGAACAAACAAACAAAGATAAGTATTTAAATTATCATTTCTTATATATTTGATTGTTTAAACAATATTGTTCAATGATGTATACACTTATGTTCCTAGACTTAGGCTGTGTATTATGCATATTAGAATAATTGCATTAATGAACAGTATACTACTAATATGCATCTGATGGGTAAGTGGCCTATGGCACTGTACAACATTCCATTGCTACTTATCTAGAATGAAACCTCTTTGCTGACATGTTGGGAGTTGTGCACAATCTTAACAATGTTCTGGTAGAGATTGGAAGGCATCTAGAAAGTTACGGGATATGGATAAATGTTGTATTGAAGCATTGGCTAAGATAATTGCATGACTGTATGGCATATTTACTTATGTGTAAGAATTTGTTCTGAAAACCATGAGATGTTTTCTAATTATGCAATTTAACTTGTTTTGTAGGAAAGATTGTATACCATCACCTACAAAAGAAGGATTACAACATTTGTTCAGCAACAAAGTTATCTATTGAAGATATTGAAGTTCCCAGGATTCGGGAAGAATGCCATGATCGAGGAGTACCAGTCGATCATGAAGAATGATGCTTGGGATGTGGTCCCAAGACCTGAAGGGAAGTCTGTTGTGACTTCCAAGTGGATCTATAAGATCAAGCATGCTACAGATGGCAGCATAGAGAAATACAAAGCGAGATTTATAGCTCGTGTCTTCTCCCAGAAAGAGGGGATAGACTATGAAGAGACTTTTGCTCCTGTAGCCAGGTACACTTCCATCAGATCAGTACTTGGCCTGGCTGCAGTGATGAAATGGAAGATACACCAGATGGATGTCAAGACAGCTTTCTTGAATGGTGTAGTCGAGGAGGAAGTGTATGTGGAGAAGCCACTTGGTTTTGAGACACATGACAGGCATTCATATGTGTGTAAGTTGAAGAAATCCTTGTATGGCTTGAAGCAAGCTCCTAGGACTTGGTATGGTAGGATAGACAGGTTTCTATCCAGTTTGGGATTTACTAAGAGTAAAGCAGATTTCAACCTTTACTACAAGGTTGAGGAAGGCAATCCTGTGATACTACTTTTGTATGTGGATGACTTGTTTGTAATAGGTGAGGATGGATTGATTGTCGATACCAAGAGGAAGCTTCCTTCCGAGTTCGAGATGAAGGAATTGGGGATGATGCACTATTTTCTAGGCATGGAGGTGTGGTAGAGTGCAGATGGGATCTTCCTTGGACAAGGAAATTATGCAGTAGAGATCCTGAAGAGGTTCTGGAGGATGGACTGCAAGGCCATGGCCACACCTATGGCATCGAACCTGAAGCTTCTGTGTGATGCTTCATTTGATCCGGTTGATATCACTGTGTATCGTCAAATGATTGGGTCCTTTATGTACTTGACGAACACTAGACCAGATATTTGCTTTACGGTGAACACATTGAGCCAGTTCCTGACGGATCCCAGAGGTGTTCACTTGGTTGCTGTAAAGCATATTCTGCGGTACCTGAAGGGTACAATTGATTATGGGCTCAAGTATGATGCGAATCAAAAGTTTAACCTGCAAGGTTATGTTGATTTAGATTGGGCAAGCAGTGCTGCAGATAGGAAGAGTACATCTGGGTGCTGCTTCAGTATGGGATCAAGTGTGATCTCTTGGTTTAGTAGGAAGCAGTCCTGCATAGCACTGAGTACAGCTGAGGCAAAGTATGTTGCAGCTTGTTCGGCTAGTTATGAGGCATTATGGCTAAGGAAGCTACTGTTTGAGTTATTTGATCTCTCACTGGATGGTATTGGTATCTTCTGTGATAACCAGAGTTGTGTGAAGCTGTCTGAGAACCCGGTGTTCCACGATAGGTCGAAACACATTGAGATCAAATATCATTATATCAAGGATATGGTGCATAGAGGAGCAGAGAAGCTCCTGTATATTGTGATGGATGAGCATGTTGCATATGTGCTGACGAAACTGCTAGCCAGAGTGAAGTTTGAGTACTTCAGGGAGAGGCTTGGTGTTCTTCAGATTGACGACACTTCGAGGAAGAAGTGATGGACACATTTATTGGAGCCATTCCAAGCATGGTGAGAGGAGGATCCTTCATATGGATGTGGATGTAAGCGCTGGATGATGAGCATCAGGATGATGCTCCAGTTACTGCTCTGTACATGCATCATGTTGGATGCTTGATATATTTGTATATGCATCATGTTGGATGCTTGTTATGATTAGTTGGATCATGTATATGTATATGCATCATGTTGGATGCTTGGACAATGTATCTGTATATGTATCAGGTGGATACGTTGTATGATCAGGTAGATCGTGTATGTTGATATATATCAGAGGGATACATTTTATGATCAGGTGGATTATGTATCTGTGTATGTATCAGGTGGATACATTGTATGATAAGGTGGATCATGTATGATGATATGTATCAGGTAGATACTTGGTATGCATCAGGTGGATGCATTGTATGATCAGGATGATCCTGGATGACGAGCTTCAGGATGTTGCTCCAAATGACATGCATCAGGACGATGCAGTGATGATGATCAGGATGATCATGTGTACATCAGGATGATGTATGGTGAGTATTAGGTTGATACTCTGTGGCCGTGGAAGAGGTTGTGCAGATAAGCATGTAATCCACCCCTGGGAGGTTTTCATATAGTCTTTCGAGGTTTTTCCTATGGCATGTAATGTGGCCCTGGGATATCTGGAAAACGCTCTTTCGAGGTTTTGCTTTGGGAGGACATATAATCCGACCTTGGGATATTTGCAGATAGTCTTTCGAGGTCTTGCCTATGGAATGTAATTTGGTCCTGGGATATCTGGCAGATGCTCTTTCGAGTTTTTGTCCTATGGCATATAATCCATCCCTGGGAGATCCGATAGGTTGAGCTGTGTGCTCGTAATCAGTCCTGGGATGCTCTTTCGATAGGTTGTGCTAGTCACGTAAAAGGCCTCAAATGCTCTTTAGAGTTCTTGCTAGTCAAGACACTCTTTAAAGGTTTTGTGGTAGGGGTCACATGTAATAAGTCCTGGAGATATGGACAAGATGAGAAAGGCCTCAGATGCTCTTTAGAGATCTTTCTTTTTAAGACAGTCTTTTAAGGTTTTGTGACAGTCAAATATAATACAGCCCTGGGAGATCTGACAGGTAGAGCCGTGTGCTCGTAACAGCCTGGATTCTCTTGCGGGGTTTTGTGACGCACGTAATAAGTCCATAGAATTCCACAGTATGGCCAGTGATTATCAAGACCTGTAGGTGGTGGGCCTACATCCAGTATGAAAAAAAACTGGCTCTGTAGAACTTCCTATGATGAGTAGATTCATAGATTGATTGAGATAGCAGCAGCGATGACAATGACGATGATTTGAGGATGATGATTCGATGACGATGATCCAGAGAAGAAGACTTGTGCTAGCAGATCTGTGTCGATAAATACCTTCCTAGTTAAGAGGGAGTGTTGATGTATATGTAACTTCAGAATGTATTTCACCCATGTATTTAATCTATGTATATTGTACTCCTATAGAGATGTTATTATTCCTCTATACGGAAGTATCGTCATTTGTATTGACAAGTGTCACAAGTGTTGTAACTTGCCGATGGGTTATTAGACCACCATGTGTGGGGTCGGCCCTAATTAAGTTAACCATGGGCTATTAGGCTAAGCTAGACAAGTCGACCCCACTGGTTTATTGGGCAAGACATGACAAGTATAAAATAAATAGAGATCGGGAGATCTCTATTTGATCATTCACTTACTCACTCTTCCATCACTCGGAAAGTGGTGCACATGTGAGGAGGAGGATCAACTACTAGGAGAAGACTATCTCTTGTACTTTGTTTGTATAATTTCTCTCTCTATCTCTGAGGAAGTTGTGGGGTTTTTCACCTTTATGGTTTTCCCTAGTGAAACTCTGTGTGTCTATTGTCTCATGTGATTGCTTGGTGTGATTAACATGCATTGTTATACTTGATATGCTGTACATGTTATTCTCTTAGTAAAGATCCTAGAGTATATTGAATTAATGCTCAAAAATTAACATGGAGGACATAATTCTTGGAAGGTTACAGGTAATAAAATCTTGAGAGCAAGTTTTTATTGGCCAACAATTTTTTCCTATGTGTATAAAGAGATATCCAAGTGTCATGAATGCCAAATATTCGATGGAAAAAGAGAGCTTCTACACTTACCTTTAAAGCCAATCTCAATAGAAGCGCCATTCCAGCAATGGGGATTGGATTTCATTGGTGAAATCAATCCAAATTCTTTAGGGTAGCATAGGTGGATCCTCACTGCAACAGACTATTTCACAAAATGGATCGAAGCCATTCCAACCAGAAATGCCAATGAGACAGTTATTATGAATTTTCTAGAAGAAAACATTTTATCAAGATTCGTTTGTCCCAAAAGAATAGTGACAGACAATGCTCCAGCCTTTAAGTCGAAAAATATGATAAATTTCTGTCATAAGTACCACATTCATTTAAATCATTCCACTGCATACTATACTCAGGGAAATGGACTAGCAGAGTCCTTGAATAAGAGTCTGGTAAGGATTATCAAGAAACTGTTGGAGGAGAATAAAAGAGCATGGCACACCAAGCTCAAATATGCTTTGTGGGCAGATAGAATTTTCACAAAAAGAGCTATTGGCACTTCTCCTTTCCAGTTGGTTTATGGCACAAAAGTTATATTTTCGATTTCTTTGGGGTTACCAGTCATGAAATTATTACAGGAAGTTGCTGAGGAACCAAATCATATGCAACGAAGGATAAACCAAATGATAGAAGTGCATGAACTGAGAGAAAAATACTACAACAGAACTCAAGTGCATCAAGAAAAAATGAAGAAAACCTTTGACAGGAAAATCAAGGAGAGAGATTTTCAGATGGATGATTTGGTTTTAAAATGGGATGCCAGGAGAGAAGACAAACATGGTAAGTTTGAACATTTGTGGAAGGGTCCTTATATAATATCAGGATTTCAGGGAGAAAATGCATTTATTCTTCAAGACTAGAATGGAAAATTTCTTGCAGGAGGATCGGTGAATGGGCGACATCTCAAGCATTATCTTTCTTGAAGATTTGAAAAGAGAAAACTTCTGTACAGTGTAAATATAATTTTCTTTCGAAGTACTTTAAAAGTTATGTACAGTTTCAAAAAAATAAATAAATAAATGACAGGTTTCAGATTGCAAATTGTTAAATGGATTTAAGAAAATTAAAGATAGCCCAATGGATCAGACACTTGGTCTACGTGGTTCTTTGCTACCTCGCAAGGAGGATAGAATCCCTAGTTGGAGCCAGTAGTTAGCACCTAGTTTTCACACAGTGAAAAATGATGTATTAGTAAATAAATGTTTTGAAAATTCCTTGAGAAGAACTAAAATATGATTGTTTTCATGGTTTATGGAGCTAGGAGGTGATCAAAAGTTATGAAGAGTAACACTAAGGAGAAAAAGCAAAGAAATATCAAAAGAAAATATGAAAATTCAACCAAAGTGATCAAAAGGAGGCTAAACACTAAAGTCCGAAAACAAATATTGCAAGTATTAATTCTCGTTCAGGATGCACCGTTGATTGAGCCCAAGAGAAAGATCAACGGTCTTTGTGTGTTGTCGCATTGCCAAATAGCGCGGAGGTTAGAAATAGAAGCGGTTGCAAAAATTAAAACAACCTACCACATGTCACCTTCAAAGTATGTCGCGAGGAGGATAAATGGTATTGCTAAACCATTTGGACGTGATGCGAAAATGTTGAAAGGATATCACGTTGTACACGTGGACCGCCGAGATAAGCGCTAAATAAATCTAATCGCCAACAGGGAAGGAAAGGATGGATTATTCTAAAACTGATCAACAGTCATTAGTGATTGATGCATCGAGGAAAAGTGCAGATGTTAAAGGTTAAGGGTGGTCATGGAAAACAAAACTACCAGATAGGTGTCAGTGCCAGGTTCCGTCGCAAGAGGGGTAAGTGGTAATAGAAACCACCTTACAAAATCGTGAGACCACCTTGTAGCCAGATGGTGTTATTAATAAACGACGGAGATTAAAGCATGAAATGTGATCGGACGGTTGATGGAGACAGGGTATCAAGATAGTAAAAAGAGATCACATCCAACGGTTGGGAGAACTGCATGAAAGATCAACGGGCAAAAAAGTTGATCGCTGGAAAAGAAGACCGAAGTATAAGGAAAAAGGGTTATATATATAACAATGAGCATGTAAAGTTGACATTTGTTCTCGGGAGTTGTCGGAGTCAGAAGCTTCTGGACGTGTGGAAGACGAAGAAGGCGATAGGGAATTCTCATAGATTGCTAGTGACAGGTACGGTCTTTCAACTAGTACCACCAGTGATATAAACATTTTTATTGTAAGAAAATAGAAGAAGATTCAAGTTTAAGCACAGTTAGGGTTAAGAATGCTCTCGAAGATAGGGATTTTAATATATTTGATACATAAATTTGCCTTCATGTCCCTGAAATTAAAAGAAGATTGAAGAATTTACTTACAAAAGGCATATATGTGCATAGAATGTTTCAGTCGTCTTTTATCTTGTTCTGCCCCGACCAAATTATTCCTTTTCCCAAATTTGTATCCTGGTGCGCGTCCAATTATTCCAAAACCCAGCAAGTTATCATGAATGCACAAAAGACTAGAATTGTTTGTTCTATAAAGTCGTCTGTTGTGAGTAGTTCCTTTGAAATCCCCACGTCCCAAGTTTCTGAGTCTGAAAGTTTTTTTGAAGAATCAATTTTCACCCTATATCATCAAGTTTCTCCTGAAAGTCGGCAAGCTTTTTTGACCACATGTCTTAAACCTGACCTAGAAATTGAAAGTACCCCATACCCTTTAGATGTTAATTTTTTCAATGACAACACTATTGTTGATACAAAATCCCTCCCCAAAATTTTGAAGATGTTTGGGGCCCCTCCTTTCAATAATTTTGTAGCAAGTTTTTTCCTTTGTCACTCGAGTTTATTTCTTTCTCTAACCTGGCAGAATTTCATCACTTGCTTTCAAAAGAGTTTTCTCATTGATTTTTTGGAGGCAAAAGCAGTCTTTTCTCTTCAGCGCGAATTTTAGTCTCAATTCACCTGTTGTAGCACAAGTACTATCCTTAAGTCCTCTGCCACTTTGGCGCGCCTCCAAAAGATAAGTTCCCTGCTCGGTGCAAACTTTGACCACAAGTCCTCCGCCTGACGCATACTTTGGCTCTAACTCAACCGCCGCTTTTTGACAAGTCTCAAGTCTTTTATCCGGCATGCATTTTTAAACAATAAGCCGGCCATCGTTAGCGCAAGTGATAACCATTCCTCGGCCGTCGAAGGCACAATAACTATCCCTATCTTCCCCTCCTTGGAGCTACGTTTCACCTTCTCAGAAGAATTAAGAACTATCCCTCCCGCTTTCAAATCTGCGCTTTGTCTTTCTCGATAGCCCAAGTTTGGTGCAGTTTTATGAGTGCAACCGTAATGCCAGGATCGCTACTTGAGTGCAAGGTTTATTTTTTGAACGTTCGCTTAGCACACAACGCAAAAGATTATGCTCGCCTCCTTAGCGCAAAAGTTAAAATGATTTTCGGCGCTAGGCGCGAAAAGATCTTCTCGATCCTTGTGCATTGGTGGAGTTGGTAGGGTCTTTAATAAGGCCATGTTCCACCTTTAATGGCGGAGTTCTTGAGCCCCGTACTCATAACCCTGCCAGCTTTGGACGTACGTGACATTAATTTCCACCCAATTTAACGTATCCAAAAGGTTTTGGAACTCACCGTATCATTTGCACTCACTGCTTGGGACTCACATTTCAAAAGTTGCTACCATTCGTTGAATACCTGCGGAATCCATCACCTGTTTCGGAACAGACGACAGTCTTCAGAAACTATACCAGTCTAACAGGTAGGCTCTTCTCCCTATTTCTCTCGTTGTTTCCGAGGTTTTTACCCGGTTAAATAGAACATTTTTCGTCTTTCATACTCTGTAAAAAACTACTGAGAACACAACCTAGGATTTCACCCTCTTACTCTGAAGCGATGAGGATACGAGGTTGATGCATGCAAACCAGGGCATGGATGACCCTATCTCACAGGCACATGAGGCTTTTCCCTGTGTCGCATTTTTGGCGTTCCAGGTTTTCTCACAGAGCTCTCGTTCTAAGTTTAAGCCCCAACTTCCCCGCACCCCTGAATGACAAATTCATTGCCAAGTGAAACCCGCGTCTCCTCACAGCCGCATTTGAAATTTTTTCTATGATTTTTTGGATGCGTGATAGCTTATTTCTGTTTAAATTTTCTTCCATGGGTAGGGTTCTGTTTTCTAAAAAGTATGAATTGCTTGCCCTGCTCTGGCCATGAGGTTTGTGGTCTGAACCAATGTTAAAAGGATGACTTAAGTCACTTGGTCATTCGTTTAATACTGCAATCTGGACACCAAAGTTAAGCGAAATATTTGTCCTTTCACGCCCAGGGTGCGTAAAACTCGCGCTCGGTCGCAACCAACTTGAGATATGTTGAAACAACTTACCAAGCCAGCGTGGGAACTTGATAACCTAGCCCAGAGGTTTAACCCATAGATGCCAGCAGCTATGTAGTTCTCCCCAACTTTGCGCGAACTCCACTATCAAGTGCCGGCGCGTAAAATGTTTAGGCATTGGCGCAACAGTAACATTAGGATAGCACATGGAGCTCTTTTAGCGTTGGCGCACGAGATACTTTTAGGCCTTGGCACATAAATAATTTTAGGCGCCAGCGCATAAATTATCTTTAGGCTCGCACATCTTTGTCATTATCTTTGTGCCATTATTGTCTCGATACCTTTCTTCCCAGTGAGTTTGTGTGGAAATTTAGAAGCCACCTGTGCGCTATAGAGCGAGTGGCGCAAATAAAAGTTTAGCTTGCCTCTCCCCTCCACCATGTTGATATCCAGCTTATTGTTATAAACTGGCCTGATTGCGATAAGCCTTAGAAACATAAAGTCAAATTGGTTGTAAGCTATGTTTCAATTTGTCTGATTTAGGAAATAACAGTGGCTTGTGTAGCTTATTTGACATTTTCTCATTTCTTCAACCGCGAATTGATAGCTGAAATTGTGATGTATTTGATTATCTTTGAAGTAGCCCCCATGTTATGATATTCTGAATCTTGACATGACTGTTGCACATGCTTAAAAAACCATCTCACTAAATCTAGCTCTGTCAATTTTGCTGTCACTTTGCATTTAATAGTTGGCTGAGCGTATGCATGCTCCTTATTGACATTACCTTGCTCACCGCAGGATTACCATGCATAGGAGGTCAACAAAGAAGAAGGCAGCGCAGAAAATAACCTTGGACTCAGATGTGGAAATCCTATTAGATACTTCCCTCAAGACGATGTTTGCTGAAACGAAAGCTATCACTGGTGTTCCCCTTGGGAGCTCTGCCCCTGAATTTCAATTGGGTGATCTGTACAGGTTCATTATGGCTCAGGATAGTACAACAACCTCCATAGAGGATGCTCTGGTGTATGCCAACATTCGAAGGTCTTGTTTGCATAAGGCAACAACTCGTCCCGAATTGTTCCCTTGTTCTGAAGTTATTGGATGGCTAATTCCCCACATCCAGACCGACACGAGGCTCATGAATGATAAAAATGGGTTGAACGTGGCATCTTTCGCTCCTGAGCATGTCGTTGTTGCCTACAGATTTCCTTCACCTGGATCTTGTTTGGACGATGATTGGATAGCAAGACATCCAATGGACCCCCTAGAATCTTCCTAGAAGATGACGATAAACGACAGGCAGATTAGGAAGAGGCAGAACAATGAGTATGAAAGAAACCTCCTAAACACCCCTTACAGACTCATCGTGTTGATGTTGAATCGACTCTTCAGCATGCCTAATGGCAATGTGTTTAAGATCGGATGGGTGTCAGTGATGTTTCATATAGCCATGAATGGCACCATCTTTAACTGGGCTGACATAATTTCAGACAGTTTAGCCTCACAGCTAACAACGGCCCGGGGAGGACTAACCCAAAAGAAGGCAGAGTTTTTCATGTCCTCATACTTGAATGACTGTTTTTTAAGCAAGCATACGTTCCCGAACTTGGGTTGCTCGTGGAAGCCAAAAGAAACAACTCTCTTCATGGCTTATCAATGTACATGGACAAGTAAATATGCAAGCTACTACAAAATGATTTGCGAGAGATTTATCATGCCATTGTACCACCTTATTTTCATAGAAGAACTAGATTGTATGTCGGAGAATGCAATGCCTATAATTGAAGCATTCGGGGACTATAATCACAATGCCGAAGGCACATACATCAGGATGAGTGGAGGAACTCAAGAACCATTTATGTTCCCGCGATATGTTACAGATTTTGTAATTCACAAGGAGGCCATAAGACAGCTCTTCGGCATCGATGCAATAAGTAAGATCTTAACAGACCAAAAGAAGAGCATGTATCCTCCAATGCCATTTACCATCGAAGCTTATAGCTTTTTGAGAGCAAGAGACAGGGAAAACTATGCTCAAGGCTTAGACGTTTTCCATTTTGGCACGATCCCTTTTAGAAGGCATGACCCTTGTGGTGCGGCCAATCAACATTGTGAAGACCTCAGGGTCTCTTTTGAATATGCTCATGCTATGGACCGAAACAAGGAATTCTTTAGGAGCGAATGCAACCTAATTGCACTAGGGAAACTTTACAAGAAGAAAATCGTGAAGGATCCAAGCCCCAAACCCGTTGGTCTGATCCAAAGGGAGAGGGAGGCATCGACCTCGCAATCAGGGGATACATCAGGATTAGAGTAGGAGGAGCAGGACAGAGTGCTCCAAGAAAAATCCCTCAAGAAGCATCAAGACCAATAAGAAGAAAGAATTCAAAGTGAGCTGACTACCGAGCTTTAGCAAGAGGAAGCTGCAAGAGAGTAACAAGAACAAGCCTCTCAGTTGAAACAGTAGGAAGAGGCCACTAGGATCTAGAAGGAAGAACAAGATCGGGTGCTCCAAGAGCAAGATTCCAAGCAGCAGCATGGGGAAGAAGAATATTGGGTGCTCCAAGAGCAAGCTTCCAAGCAGCAGCATGAGGAAGAAGAAAGGCTCCTGACACAAGAAGAGCTAATAGGAGAGAAGGAGAAAGAGCAGACAGAGAAGTCTCCCGAGCCGGAGCCATCTACTCTGATAGACATGGAGTTGGACCCACCATTGATGTACTCCCCAGGGACAACTCAAGAAGGAAGCGCCTCTTCAGGAAGCTTAGCACTGACCCCGTATAATCCCAGGAAGCAATGCAAAGTAGCAGACCTGGATACCGTATATTTCAATGAGCGGAAAAGGGCCATTATTGATAGGAGGGTAAAGAAAATGGAAAGCGGAGTTGACAAATATGAATTATGGGTATTAGATACCACATTGGTCCAAGGAACTGATGCCGACCCCACATTCCAAGCCCAATGCACTATAGCATCAGCTAAGGAAAAGTAAATCCAATATTGATTTTTTGAAAGGCGAGATAAAGCATTACAAAGATCAATGCTTTAAGACCAGAGATGATAGGAAGAGGGAGGTGTTGGAAGCAAACAAATTGAAATAGAAATACAATGAGTTGGTAGGAGAGCATTTGATGCTAAATTTGGGAGTCCTCTAGCTTGAGAATGAGAAAAACTCCTTAGAAATGCAGTTGGCCATCTCTAAAGATGAGCAAAGGAATTTAAAAGCCCGCCTAACAGAATTAGAAGAACTTGAGGCCAGCAGAGCTGAACAAATTCACCTCCACAAACATGAGTATGAAGGGATGGTTAAAGAGAAGGAGCAATTATTGGGTCAACTCAAAGATGCAGCAGAGGACAAGCATGATTTGCTCACCTTTCACAAGCAAGCATGTGATATGCAGATAAAATCCCATCAGCTGCTAGTACAGATCTCACATGAAGTTTGTAGCGTAAAAGAAATGATTAATAAAATGACAGTCATCGAAGGCGGAGCTTTGAGGAATAGGGACAAATTTTCCAAACATGTGGAGGAATTAAAGCAACAGTTTGAATGGAGAAAAGGAAAGTCGGGATTCCCTTCAAGCTTGCGCGTCCCCACTGAAGACGAATGTGACCTAGATGTAGGAATTCTGGATTTCAATAAAGAATGTGGCACCAAGATAAGCCTAGAGATTAAAAGGACTATCCGCAAGTGTCACTCGTTCTACTCTAAAATCAAAGAATCATTTGGCAAGTGCCACTTGATCCTACCAGAGACTATCTATGAATTCCCGACACAAGAGCAAAGGCTGACTGAATTGCAAAGTGAGTTGGACCAGGATTTGGAGTATATAAAAAAGGTAGAGGTGATGACCCAAGATGAGCTGCAACAATTCATTGCTCATCCTGTTGTACACATTTACTTTCTAGAAGCAATCGCTTAGGAGGCTACTTCAGGGGCAACACAAGTCAAATCAGACTTGCGCAAGCATGAAATCACGGCAAAGGCGACAGTATCTCTCCGGGGCAACATTTTAGTGAAAGAGATTAATCTTTGGGCCACCCATATACAAAGCATAGATGGCCAAGCATCTGCAAGCGAGCCTGTTGTTGGAGACGAATCAACAAATCAACGGAAAGAAGCCAGCTGAAATCATAAGTTGATTTGTTTTATTTCCTTTATTTTGTAAATACTTTAAAGGGACAACTGGTTGTCATTTTGTCTTATCTGAAAGGTGTCCCATGAATTTGGGAAATAGGTAATTACACACCAAAATCCAGAAAATTGCAGAATTAGGGTACACCTGTCAGCTCAAGGAGCATTTTGTAAAGTTATAAGTAGAAGTTAAGAAGAGGTTAGAAAGGAATTTTTGCAGGGAAAAGAATTTTCTTAGCTTGTACGAACTACTTTGTAGCTTGCTCCAAGAAAGCGATTTTGCCTAATAAAGAGCCTGAAGAGGACATTCGTTTTGCCTGGAAATGTGGATTAGATGCTTGCTGGATTATTCTTGTGACATTTTGACACTGCTATGCGATCTTTCTTTGATGTTCTGAATTTTTTCTGTGTAATGAACGATCTTGCTATTTTCTATGCAATGATGTTTCTCCTAAATGAGTAATAGAATGCTTTCATACAAATTAAAGCTATCTTTAATATCTTTAACCTCCTGCTGAAAATGTTTCTTTATGATTTAAATGGCTATCCATGCAATCTTTAGATATTTCTTTCAGCACATTGCTCATATTTACATTTTGCTCCTTGCAAGTATAGATTAGATTTATTTCAGTTTTAGATACAGATCTGTTTCAAGTTCTACATTTAGATTAAATTAGCTTAGGGCACTTACATATCATTTTTAAAATAAAATACATAAACGGTGGATCGGGCCGTAACCGGTAGAAAGAATAGCAAACTTTAAATCTTACGGTAGCCGGAACCGTTAACCGGACAGATTCCCTACACCAAACGGTGGACAATCTAATTGGGATGGTTTACCGGGGAGAATCCCTTTCTGCTTGATACTACGATCTTCGGGGCATCAACAAACACTTAGTTGGTTCTTTCATTGATTGCCCAATTTTTAGGTCTTGATACTGATATGTTGGTAACTGAGTTACAGTTAAGTTTATTGTTCAGAATAAGTATTGGTTCACCTGGAGTCGAATACGAGTCAGTGCCGAGTCTCAAGTTTGAGGAATTTTTAGCAGAAAATATTCACTCACAGTTGACAAATTTCTCCAACACAAGATATTTCAGGTTTCAATCATAGTTGATGAAAATGGTCATGTTTAGTAGTCGATAATAATTACATTTTTCACAAGAAGTCTATGTAGGTACTTTAGACGATAACATGTTCAATTACATGAATTATATTCTATCTGAGTTGTACAGAATGATTTTTGGAGAGGAATTACCAAGGGTTTTACCTGAAATGAAGTCCTTGATGCAGCTAAAAAAGGAGGTAGCAGTAGGAGACTAGCTTTTATTGAAAGATTCTACAATAATTAGATTATACAGTTTTGTATATGAACCATATGTACTACCTGCCTTTTTAACTCTGAGAATTTTCACTTTGGAATTTGTTAGACAAAATTTGATTTTAGAAGATGAACATTTTTTGAAGTTCAAAAAGGGATTTGATTTAAAATATCCATGGAAAATAGGCTCGTTTATTGTAAAAAGCAAGGATGCCCTTCCAGATGTAAAACGATTGTTGGAGGTTATGGATTTCAAGAAAGATATAGCAATGGAATATGATCCTCTTCATATTATTTCTGAAAGGAGAAAGCTAAATAACACTAAAGCTTTCAAACACAAAGAAATAGAAGGATCATTAAAAGGAAGAAATTTGTTGCAATATGAACTAGAAGAGGAAGTAATTTTAGACTCACACGTGTAAGATCTCATTTTGATAGAATCAACAATAGAAGCTGATATTATACCAAATGTTGTAGGATTTGGAGAAAAGAGAAGTTTGCAAGAAATAATAGATGAGCATGATGAAGAAAGAGAAGGAGAAAAGAGGTTTAAAGTTGAGACTCAGGAATTGGTCGAGACACAACAAGAATTGGTTGTTTTGACAAATGATGAAATTGGTGAAAAAGAGGAGATGTCAGTCCCAGAAGTATATGTACAAGAATATAATTTTCAGGAAGCTAAAGAAGGTGGAGATACAAGTAGATTTCAGTCCAGAGTTGAAATGTATAAAAAATATGGACTAAATAAACAAAATTCTTCTCAATTTGTTTATATTTTGTTACCAAAAGTTAGAGATTTGTCAAGTTCAGATTTTACTTTAGTCAGTATCAACTGAGGAAAAATTGACCGAGATGAAGGTTAATTTGAAAAAAATAACGGTGTCGGATAAAATTCAATTGCACAAATAGATAGGAAAAGTGATATACGAAGATTTTGTACAAGCAACTTTGAGAGTTTCTAAATTGGAAAGTATTATAAGCAAAATGGACAGTCAATTAAAACAAGAAAGATTGGAGAATAAAGCCCACCAAAAACTGTTGAGATATTGTAACTTCAAAGAATATTATATTTGTACTTTATTATTCTGGAGATGTTTCATTCCTCCTTGAAGATCTTATTGTATATCCGGAGATGTTTATTCCTCCGTCGGAATGTGGTAACTTGGGTTATTAGACTTCCCTAGTGGGGGTCGTCCTTGTATGTGTTATGTGGGTCAAAGGGTTATTAGACCACCCTAGAGGGGTCGGCCCAGTAAGTTGTAGTGGGGTATTTAACCCAATGGTTAAATACGAGCCTACATGATTTGTGTAAAAGACAAGTCAGAGTAGTGTATAAATAGAGGAGGTGTATTCCTCATTTGACACACACTCACTTACTTGAGAGTGGCGCACTTGTGGAGGAGAGCTCTACTATGGAGAAGGAGGAGCTTATGCTCAAGGTTACATCTTTGTATATTGCTGGTCATCTATATTGAGGAAGCTTTACTGGGTTTTCTACCCCATGAGGGTTTCCCAGGATACATTTGTGTCTCTTGTGTTTATGTCGTGCTTCTTGTTTCTTCAGTGATCTTGTATATGCTATTATTGTGAAATGGAATGAAATGATGCTATTTTATGTCTTAGAATATTAAATCTTAACATGGTATCAGAGCTAACCTGAAGGAAGGCAATGTATGGCACTTACGGCACTTGCTTTACTTACGACAATTTGAAGGTTAGGGTTTTATACAGAAAAAACCAGTCATCGTGGAACTTTCACCATAAATCCATTTTGGAGAAGGTTCAGGAACTAAAACCTTTACAGGTCGTAGATAACATCTTTAGGTATCTTGTGTCCAAAGAGAACCCTCAGATTCATTGTACTTTGTAAGTTATGATCAGTACAAGTTAGGGTTTCTGCCTCTTCTAGATCTCAGTCAAAATCAGGTGACCTAGGAAAAAAAGGTCATAACTTGGGCTAGGAAGATCCAAATGAAATTTAGTAAAAAGTGACAGGTATTACACAGATTGTACTATATCAGGAAACGTTTTCAGAGGCCGAAGTTGAACCAGTGACACGTGGCATGCCGTACAAGTTTGCTCTTCTGATTTATCCCATAAACAGGTCACGTTGCGACACTTGGAATAACTTGGGATAGGAAGATCCAAATTCAATTTCATAAAAAGTGACAGGTAGTACACAGACCGTACTATCTCAGGAAACGTTTTGAGAGGCCGAAGTTGAACCAATGACACGTGGCATGCTGTACAAGTTCGCTATCCTGTTTTATCCCATAAACAGGTCACGTTGCGACACTTGGCATAACTCTCTCTCAGAAAATCCAATTGAGGTTAGACCTGTCGAGATGGAAATATGACAGGTCAGGCTACCACAAAAAGAGTTTTCAGACCCTGTGGAGAGAAAATTTCAGAGTTACAGCAGAAACAATCAGGTAAATATTTCTGTCAAAACAGATTTATTTTTGGAGCACCTTCATTCATGGCTTCTGGAATTTAGGGTTTCGGAGAAAGTTAGAATTTTTGGAATCGGAATCCACGGCTGAATACTACTCAGGAAAATCAAAATTTAGATACCAAGATCGAATTTTTTGGTTGGGTAGAAGACCGGGCTTGATCAAACCCCAATTCGGGATTTTGATCGGAAAGATGGAAAATTAGGGCTTCAGCAAAAGTTGGAATTTTTGAAGTCTGTAACCACGGCTGGAAGCTCCTAAGAAAAATAAGAGTTTAGAGCCTTGGATTGAACCTTTTGATTGAACAGAAGGGTGGGCTTCATCAAACCCTAGTTCAGGTTCCTGTCTAGAAGATCCAGAAGTTTCGAAGGCAATTTTGAGGGGTCAAATTTTGGAGATTTCAAAATTAAAGTATGCTAGCAAGACACACCCTTCCATCCATTCAGAAGTGTGAAAGTCAAAGATTGAATTTTTAGGGTTTCTCTAGCAAACCCTAATCAAGCTCCAGATCAAGTTTCAAGGGGAGTTGAGGCTAAATCCTTACATAAGAAGACTACAAGAAGTCTCGACAGGTATGACTTAAGGAGGTTCAGGTATGTCTTGAAATCTGATTCTTGATTAAGTTCATGATGTGTTTGTCTTCATATTATTTATTAGTACAATATTGATTAATGTTAGAATTGTCTTATCACTCTAGTAACAGTATGAATGCATGTGAATGATCGAATACATTCATTGATTAGGGCTATATGATTGTACTAATGCATTATGGTGTTGTGTGAGGTTGATGTTGTCTGCTAACAAGATACAAGTACATCACAAAAGACAAATCAAGTTCCATGACCATGACAACATGAAGACAAAGACTCATCCATAATCTTTGTTCTACTTACGAGGTATGTATGACTTTGTTATATTATGCTTAACCTATGAGACATGCAGGTTCTAGCTCAGGATCTCTAAATCATTGAAGAGATTGTTTAGGTATGTTGTACATAACTAAGCAGGTATACTAATCCAGGTATGTTTTCTTATGTCAAGTTAGAATCTTACCTTATGTTAGGATCCCTTATATAAGTATACTTGGTATGATTGGTTATGCTTATTCATAAAGTTAGTAATCAAGGGTTTATGCATATTATGTCTCTTGTCTTGATGATTTAATTAACCAGAAGAGTACTATGATCAAACAAGAATATGCATGAGTAAAAGAAGACTTCCTTGAAACCCTGAATACTAATGATCATGACTATACATATTCAAGATTATTTAGAATTAGAATGTTTTGAGAATATACTAATGAATGTATGTTTGTGTATGAGATCATGAGGATGACACTAGTGCACACTTGAGCATACACAGTGGTACAGAATGAATAGAATTTCAAAAGACATATAGAAGATCAAGCGGGAGGCAACCACACAAACATAAAAGATAAGTATTTGAGTTGTTATTTGAAATAGTAAATGATATTGCTTGTATGCATATTTGTATTCCTAGAATATATCATGCTGAGTGTAAACATTCATAGAGCATTGAACAGTATACTACTAATATGCATATGATTGGTAAGTTGGACAAACATTCCATTGTTGCTTGTCTAGAATGAAACCTCTTTGCTGACATGCTGAGAGCTGTGCACACTCTCGATAGTATGTTCTGGTAGAGATGGAAGGCATCTAGATAGCCACTGTATGCATACAGGATATGGGAAAGTGTTGTGCCAAAGTATTGGTCAAAATAGTTTCATAACTATGTAAATGATATATGTATGCATAATAGGTTATCATGTCAATATGATTTGATGATTATGAAGTATTACTAATCATGTACTTAATTTTGAATTGTAGGAAAGATCATGATGAATGATGAACACTGAACAAGCGATGGATGTTCAACAAAAGATTTACAAATCAAACACACTATAGAAGGCTTGTGGCTAGAAGATTCTCTTAGAAAGAGGAAGAGAATCATGATGAGATGTTTGCTCCAAGTGGCTAGATAAGACTATTCTCTTAATGGTGTAATTAAAGAAGAAGTGTGAATCAGGTTCTGTATGGGTTCCCAAGATCGATAATCAATTGATGAGCTTAATGATCACCATGGGTGATGTGGATCTCAACCTTTGCTACAAGGTTGAATATGGTTTCTCTACACAGATGTTGATTGGGCAGAAATTGTATCAGACAGGAAGAGCACATCGAGAGGATGTTACTGTCTGGGATCAGCCATGATCTCATGGTTTAGAAGGAAGCAATCTAGTGTGGCTCTCAACACAAGCGGAATATATGGATGATTGCTCTGCTAGTTGTGAAGCGGTTTGGCTTTAGAATGGACCCAACTGTGATCCTATGTGACAAACAGAGTTGTACCAAAATGGCAGAGAATCCAGTATTCCATGATAAGTCAAAGCACATAGAGATATGACATTTCTATATACAAGATATGGTGCAGAAAAGAATTAAAGTTGGAATTTGTAACAAGTTACCGATGAACTAACCAAAACCCTACCTCAAGTAAAGTTTTCCGAGACAAACTTAAAATAGTTTAGAAGGACCCTCCTCGAAAGGGGGAGCGATGTGATCACTTATGATGAGATTTCCCGCATCGACAGTGAGGTCGATGATGTGGATACCTATATTGGTGATGCCGACAGAGAGGCTGGTGGATGGTCCTTAGACAGGGTCTAAGGTGACAAGGGGATTGCATCATCCTTGAACACATGTTCTAAAAGAGAGCCGTAGACGTATGTCTTCGAGAATGAAGTCCTTGGTGGACATGAGGGGATTGGATCATCGCTGGACTTCAGTCCTAAAGAGATCCGTAGACGTATGTCTTTGAGAATGAAGTCCTTGGTGGACATGAGGGGATTGGATCATCCCTGGACTTCAATCCTAAAGAGAGTCGTAGACGTATGTCTTCGAGAATGAAGTCCTTGGTGGACATGAGGGGATTGGATCATCCCTGGACTTCAGTCCTAAAGAGAGTCGTAGACGTATGTCTTAGAGAATGAAGTCCTTGGTGGACATGAGGGGATTGGATCATCCCTGGAATTCAGTACTAAAGAGAGCCGTAGACGTATGTCTTTGAGAATGAAGTCCTTGGTGGACATGTGAGGATGGAATCATCCTTGGATTTTAGTCCTAAAGTGAGCCGTAGACTGGGTCTCCGAGAATGTAGTCCTGAATGAACAGGTAGGGGATTGTATCTTCCCCGGACTTTGGTCCCAGAATTGATCTGTAGACTGATGTCTCCGAGAATTGAAGATAGGACTGCATCGTCCCTGGACCTCAGTTCAAAATGTACGTGATGGGATTGCATTGTCCCTAGACATGAGACTTGTCTTAAAGTGATAAGGACTGATCATCCTGGAACTTGATCAGGATTGCATCGTCCCTAGACATGAGACTTGTCTTAAAGTGATAAGGACTGATCATCCTGGAACTTGATCGGGATTGCATCGTCCCTAGACATGAGACTTGTCTTAAAGTGATAAGGACTGATCATCCTGGAACTTGATCGGGATTGCATCATCCCTAGACATGAGACTTGTCTTAAAAGTGATAAGGATTGATCATCCTGGAACTTGATCGGGATTGCATCATCCCTAGACATGAGACTTGTCTTAAAGGTACGTGTGAGGACTGCATCGTCCATGAACTGGGTTCAAAATGTACGTGATGGGATTGGATCGTCCCTAGACATGAGACTTGTCTTAAAGTGATAAGGACTAATCATCCTGTAAGTAGATTGGGATTGCATCGTCCCTAGACATGGTGAGGTGTCTTACAGTGATAAGGACTAATCATCCTGTAAGTAGATTGGGATTGCATCGTCCCTAGACATGGTGAGGTGTCTTAAAGTGATAAGGACTAATTATCCTGTAAGTAGATTGGGATTGCATCATCCCTAGACATGGTGAGGTGTCTTAAAGTGATAAGGACTAATCATCCTGTAAGTAGATTGGGATTGCATCGTCCCTAGACATGGTGAGGTGTCTTAAAGTGATAAGGACTAATCATCCTGTAAGTAGATTGGGATTGCATCGTCCCTACACATGGTGAGGTGTCTTAAAGTGATAAGGACTAATCATCCTGTAAGTAGATTGGGATTGCATCGTCCCTAGACATGGTGAGGTGTCTTAAAGTGATAAGGACTAATCATCCTATAAGTAGATTGGGATTGCATCGTCCCTAGACATGGTGAGGTGTCTTAAAGTGACAAGGACTAATCATCCTGTAAGTTGATTCGGGATTGCATCATCCCTAGACATGGTGAGGTGTCTTAAAAGGATAAGGATTGATCATCCTGTAAGTTGATCTGGATTGCATCATCCATAGACATGAGAGATGTCTTAAATTGAGAGGGACTGATCATCCTGTAAGCGGATCAGGATTGTATCATCCTTGGACCTATGTCCTAAAGTGAGAGGGATTGATCATCCTGTAATAGGATCTTGTGTGTTGCAGAGTATGCTGCTATGTATTGATGATAGATGTATTAGTGAGAATACATGCTTTTGATGATAGATGTATTAGTGAGAATACATGCTTTTGATGATAGATGTATTAGTGAGAATACATGCTTTTGATAATAGATGTATTAGTGAGAATACATGTTTTTGATGATATATGTATTAGTAAGAATACATGTTTTGATGATAGATGTATTGGTGTGGATATTAATACAGATGATCCAGATGCTGTAGATCGAGATGATCTAGATGTTGTAGATCGGGATGATCCAGATGCTGTAGATCGAGATGATCCAGATGATGTAGATCGTGATGATCCAGATGCTGTAGATCGAGATGTTCCAGATGCTGTAGATCGTGATTCTCCATATGATGTAGATCGAGATGATCCAAATGTTGTAGATCGTGATGATCCAGATGCTATAGATCTTGATGATCCAGATGCTGTAGATCGAGATGATCCCGATGCTGATGATCGTATGATGACGATGCTGATGATCGTGAGGATCCAGATGTTGATGTTGTTGTGGCTGTTTGAGTGCTACAGAAGATAAAGACTCAGTACTGAAGATGTTGATGTTCCAGTATTGAAAGATGTTCCAGTAACTGCTTGAGTTACCGATGATGTTGAGAAAGATTCCAATGATTTATAGATGTATCATGTATTATGTTGATGACTCCTTGCTCGTGCAGATGCTGTTATAATATCCTTCTCGTTAAGGGGGAGTGTTGAGATATTGTAACTTCAAAGAATATTATATTTGTACTTTATTATTCTGGAGATGTTTCATTCCTCCTTGAAGATCTTATTGTATATCCGGAGATGTTTATTCCTCCGTCGGAATGTGGTAACTTGGGTTATTAGACTTCCCTAGTGGGGGTCGGCCCTATATGTGTTATGTGGGTCAAAGGGTTATTAGACCACCCTAGAGGGGTCGGCCCAGTCAGTTGTAGTGGGGTATTTAACCCAATGGTTAAATACGAGCCTACATGGTTTGTGTAAAAGACAAGTCGGAGTAGTGTATAAATAGAGGAGGTGTATTCCTCATTTGACACACACTCACTTACTTGAGAGTGGTGCACTTGTGGAGGAGAGGTATGCTATGGAGAAGGAGGAGCTTATGCTCAGGGTTACATCTTTGTATATTGCTGGTTATCTATATTGAGGAAGCTTTACTGGGTTTTCTACCCCATGAGGGTTTCCCAGGATAAATTTGTGTCTCTTGTGTTTATGCTGTGCTTGTTGTTTCTTCAGTGATCCTGTATATGCTATTATTGTGAAATGGAATGCAATGCTGCTATTTTCTGTCTTAGCATATTAAATCTTAACAAAAACAAGTCAACAAATTACAATTTGACTTAATCACAAGTGATGGTGGAGGCAAGGCAAGTAAACAATTGTTGATAGAAAAATATAACTTGATTCAAGCGTTACATAAAAGGATTAAGATTCCAAATACCCAGTTGATCCAAGCTCCTGAAGAAACAAAGCTAGAACAGGAAAAATAATCTTTGTCTAAAGAAGTCAGTGATAGTAAAGCAGAGTTATTAAAATTGATTGAAAAGGAGGCAGAGTGGGAGAAGGATAAAATGAGTTTGGAAAGTCAAATTGAAGATTTGAAAGGAAAGATGACGGTTTTAGCTCAACAAAAACCAAGTACCAATCAAATGAGTGAAGAGACTAATACAGTTGACCTAGTGTAATCCATGTCTCAAATCAGTCTTAAAGATGTAGAAATTAAAGAGTTGAAAGAAGACAAGCAGAAGCTAGAAGAACAGAACCAGAAGAAAGATGAAGAAATAAAGGGATTACAGAACAAAAATAAGGAACTAGTTGATACGAATCAAAGGTACATTTCCCAAGTGATTGGGCAAGTTATCTTTTGGTTAACATATAGACTAGTCTGTCACTAGTTATCTTTTGGTTAACATATCTTTTGGTTAACATATAGTCTGTCACTAGTTATCTTTTGGTTAACATATAGACTAATTTCATCTCATATATATATTATCATATAAATATGTACTATATACTCTATCGTCATCATCTTTTAGTTAACTCATATATAGTTATATTTCAATTTTTATCCCCTCTATATATCATCATATAACTAAATATCTATATGCTTAGTTATTTAACTATCTTTCTGTGTAACAAAAATTAAGATATACTTAAGATTATATACAACTTTATCCAAATCAATATCTTATTACAATAAAGTTAATCTCTATTAAGTTAATTACAAAATTTATCTAAGGATAAAGTTATTCAATTTCAATTTACAACATCTAACTCATTAAGAGATATGTAAATACTTATTCCTTTTCAAGGGACTTTATATGAATTCAAAAAATTATATATTCAATGCACATTATACAAACTTTCATTCTTACTTAAGCATACATTCTTGAGTTGTACTCTTTTTAATTTCCTAACACAAATGACATAACCGTTGTAAATAACTTAAGTCTCAACAAGTTTAACCATCTAAAACGTGCCTATTCCTAATAAGCATTTCATAAGTATATGATGATTCTTTACCATCATACAATAGCTATGAACATGTTCATTCAACGACCAATCATATAAATGCAATATTTACATCAAATTCTAAAGACGATCAAGTGTAACCTATTTCTAAAATGTGAATTCCTTAAACATGCCATTATTTAAAATGTGATATCTATAAAAGGTAAGTCAAATGTAACTATCAGTGAGATGAGGATTCATTTAGCACACAATTATATAAGATATAATATTCATAAAAGACAAGCCAAGTATACTATCCATAGGATGGGAATTCATTTGAGTCACAATTGTATAAGATATAATATCCATATATAATTCATTATCTAGCAAAGATTTTTTAATATGGCGTCGAGTGTGTATCTTAAGGGCCACTAGTAATGATAAATTCATAAGTAAGAATTAGCTAATGAATTTTACACATAGGATTCGAATCACATCTATCTGCAAGATTTTAGAATACAATTAAATTTCTGAAAACAATTTACAGAGATTAAAAGAAATCGAAATTACAACTTATAGGGAATTTTGGACAGACGTCGATTTAGGCATACGGAGAATAATTTCACTACTCACCCTTTGGGATGGATTGATCTACCCCAAGCAGAGAGAGCAAGCTTTGGAAAGAAGGAATTTAAAGATTGTTAAGATGATATATATGCACACCATCGAAATCCTGGGAATGCCGTCGCATTACAGACCCAAAAGAAATGAAATACATAACTTTAAATTATCAGTTGTCGTAAGGTAAAGATCTGGATAAGCCTTTCTAAATCGGAATAGATTCACACAGTAATCTAATTAGCATACCATTAAAAACAGAGTATAAGGGAAAAACAATAGATTCATCTGTATTCATAAGCTCGATTCTCCACCTAAATATCCAGGAATCCATATTTATAAAAAGTATAATCAAACACAAAGTTCCCACACATACAAACTTGATCAACTCATATCATATAATTTCTTTTAAAATAGAACATAAACTTCTTTTCAATACCAAAAAATTAAGAACAAACATGAGGAACATTGAACCTGATTAGATTGCCGAATTCGATATGGGCAGACTGTTGTAGTCGCAGCAGGTTCAACTATTCAATCCGACTCACATTGACGAAGATACCAACAACCCCTCAGTTGACCTCCCTACTGTATCGGGAGTAGTCTTCTTCCTCCCGAACCCCTGAGCAAGTGGGTCGTAAGAACACACTAGCAAGCTTCCCGAAAGGATCTCCCAATCCTCGTTCCAGTTAATCCCAACTCTCAAGAATCATAACATAATCTGAGATTATGATGCCCATCCAGCATTAGGGAGCAAGAGATGTCCTTCTCTTCTTCTCCTCTCTCATTATATAGCAAAATCCTGTGTGCCATGTGTCTGTCCATGCACATATTTAATTTAATTTAATATTTTAATTTCAAATATTCTCAATTACATGTGTCTCAATGTCTTTAATGTGCACATAATTCCTTAAATCAGTGGGAGTTAGGTGTAGTAGAGTCCTTCTTATGTTTTGGTTCTCATTTAGTTTACTCCATGTCTTTTAGTAAACTAATTGTTTTTCAATCACTTCTTTTTCAAAGAGTAGAAAAATAAAATAAAGTAATTGTCTTTATCTTATTTATTTTTTCATTTCTTCTTTTTCCACAACAATAGAAATAAATAAAATAATGGATATTATTTTATTGTAGTTGCACTTTAATTCAAATTTACTTAAATTTATATTTTTGGTCAGCTGAAATGGCCTCACCCGTGCATGGATTGTTAATTCAGGGTTGACAGTCAGTCGTCATACCCCTAAGTGTTCTTTCAGTTCTTACGACCCCTATAATTCCATTGTGGGTCAGTCGGTAAATCGTCTTACCTGCCACTGCACACACTCAAGCGCACATTAGTAGCGCTGCACTATAAAACATTTTCATCATTCTTTTCAGTATCTCAGTCAGTTGAGCCTATTAAATATTAATCATTTAACATCATGCTTCAGTCAGTCGAGCATATTCATCATTCATTGTTTTATCTCAGTCAGTCGAGTATAAAACTATTCATCATTTTCATTCCAAGTATTTTCAATATTCATCATTATGTCTTTGTCAATCGAGCATATATCATTTTCATTTCAAGCATATTCAATATTCAACATTTTTCATTCTAAATTTCAAAGCAAACATTCATGGTCCAAGTTTTCATAAATCCGGGTCACTTCAAACTAGTGCCCCCTATAGTCGAATCGGTCATAGATCTCAAATCATCAAATCAATCAAAAGTCTCAAATCATCAATTAAATCATAGGTGCTGAGGCGGGCATTACAACAATCAACACTTATAAAACTGATCTAGAAAATCAGATTAAGGAAGGAATCAAAATGGATGAAAAATATCAAAAATTACTTGAAAAGGTTGCTGAAGATAATGCTGATAATTTAATAACAAATTATAAAATTGATGAAAGAGGATTAATGTTGTATAAAAACAGACGTTATGTACCTAATGTTGCTGAAATTAAGTTGTTGATTTTAAATGAATTGCGTAAAAGTCCATAATCAGGGCATCCTGGTTACCAAAAGATGATAACAATGCCGAGGAAGGATTATTTTTGGCCATGTATGAAAAATGAAGTAGCTGAATATATTGCTAGGTGTATAGAATGTCAGCAACTAAAGGCTGAGCATCGACACCCAGCTGGATTGTTGCAGCGACTGCTTATTCTAGATTGGAAGTGGGATATAATTAGTATTGATTTTATTACTGGTTTATCATCAGAAACAGAATGATTCCGTGATGGTAGTTGTGGATAAGCTTAGTAAAGCAACCCACTTCATACCTGTTAAGACAACCTACAAGGCTGCTAACATTGCTGAAATTTTAATGAAACAAATTTTTTCATTTGCATGGGATTCCAAAAGTTATAATTTCTGACAGAGACTCAAAGTTTATAGGAAATTTCTGGACGTCTTTATTTAAAGGTTTATATACTACTTTAAATTTCAGTACATCATTTCATCCACAAACGAATGGATAGACCGAAAGAGTCAATCAGATTCTTGAAGATATGTTAAGAATGTATGTTAGAGATCAACCAGGTAAATGGGAGGAATATTTGCATCTTGCTGAGTTTGCTTATAATAATCATTACCAAGCTTCAGCAAAACTCAGTCCGTTTGAAATTTTATATGGAAGAAAATGTAATACTCCTATTTCATGGAGTAATCCAGTTGACAGGTTAATGTTAGGACCTGAATTATTAAAATAAATGGAACTAACCGTGAAACAGGTTTAAGGCAATTTGAAAATTGCACAAGATAGACAGAAAATTCATGCAAATTTCAAAAGAACTCAAAAAGAGTTTCAGGTTGGTGAACATGTGTTCCTCAAGGTAAAACAAAAAAAGAACTCCTTAAAGTTAGGAAGCCATAATAAAATAGCACCAAGGTATTGTTGACCTTTCGAAATATTGTCCAGGGTAGGACTAGTAGCATATCAGTTGGCCTTGCCTCCAAATCTTAAATTACATAATGTATTTCGCAGCTCTCTTTTGAAAAAGTATGTGCATGATTCTACTCATGTGATTAATTGGAATGATGTACAGGTGGAACCAGAAGGAGATTTTCTGGTGGAACTGGATTATATCCTCGACAAGAGGGAAATTTTGCTTCGTAATCATACCATTGGACAGGTAAAGGTGTAGTGGAAGCACCTTAGTCCAGATGAAGCAACTTGGGAGTTGGAAAGTAATATGCGGGTGGTATATCCAAATCTGTTCCAGGAGGAACTAGAGGATGATGAATAAAAGCAACATCGAGGATGATGATGAATTTAAGAGGGGGTGTTTGTCACATACCCAAATTCTGAACATTTTATGTTGTCAGAAAAACATTATGTTTTATGTTATTGACCAAGTGGGGTCAAGGATGACTATAATTAATTACTCTGAATATTTTATTATTAATAAATAAAAGATGAGACAAATATCCAAAGGAGGCTATTGAATGAGTGTTCACTGACCCACTAGGAGGAATGGACTGGGGTGGAGAGCAAACTGACACTTAGAAGCATCCTCAACTCACTTCTAGTTGTTGCAGGGGGCAACTTCCCTATTTTTATGGTCATGTTCCCCAAGAAAGTGGAACTGAGCAGGTGGCTCATCAACTAAAAACAACTGACCAAAAGACCTAGGCATGCTTATCTACCCATCGAATTCAATAGGAGGTTGTTCATTATTACCTTGTGATAATTTCTGAATTGTGAAAGACAAGATAGCACAAGAGATTCGATGAGGGGAAGGTTAGAAGTGATTGAGTGAGTTAAGACTGCATTCTAAACTAGTGCAACCAAATTGCTGAGTTCAATATTCCTAAAAGCAGAAGTACTACTGTCAAGTGCTACTGCTGAGTTGCAAAGGAATTTATTCCATTTCTCCACACAACATCTTCATCCTGGTGGTTCAGTGAACAAGCTTGGGGGTCCTAAGGAAAGTAACTTGGCTATCTTCAGGAAAAGGTTGGGTGGAACGGGCTCCTTTGGCTGTTTGTCTCTTCTACATTACTAGGTTCTAATTGTGTTATCTTATTTACTTTCTGCCAAATGAATGAATTTATGTTATTAGTGTTCTATGTAATCTTATATATTCTGTATTGTTAATGAATGTTTTACTTCTGCAATTTATCTACTCTGAAAATCCATATATCTGTTCGGTTAAAAATACTAAACGAATGATCGATTAGAAAATGCTTCCTTGTATTTTTCCACACACTATTTCAGTGTCGTACTCTAGTACAGGGAAGAGGAATTAAAATAGATTTGAATGATGATATGCAATAGCTAGATTTGAATGATTGTATACCTTACAATAAATCCATTTAATTTATGTACAAACTTTTCTATGTTATTCCAGTAAATCATAACAAAATTCTAATGCAAAACCTGTCTTTTTCAATAGTATAAACCAAATCAAGTTTCAATCACTTTTCATATAGTATCACAGAGCATAGTATCAGAAGTAACATTATACAAAGAAATCTAGTATTCTTTTCAAACCTAAGTTTAATCATGGCTTAAATCTTTCATTTCAGAGAACAAATAACATATAAGTAATAACAGAAACTTCTCAAACAAAATCCCTTTACAACAATATAGTTTCTATGTTACAACACCCTAAACAATATCGAAAACTCATAGTACAAGATTTTATAAACAAAAAGAAGTTTTAAATAATGCAGGAAAGAAAATAGTAATCATATATCTATTTACAATATTACACCTTATTGGTAATATGTAATATTGTCACCTTAATGCACATACGAATTTATTTATCAATTGATTTAAACATTAAATAATACAAAACATTTAGCAACTCTAATAGTCTGTCGACTGTCCCAAGGTTCAAACCATGTTCATTAGCTATACTTATTATTACTATGATAACATTTCATTAATCTAACAAAACGAAGATGAGTTATACGAGACCAGGGTTCGATACCCTAAGGTATTTCCCAACTGGTATACCTTTTTATAAATCTAACATTACAACCTATAACGGCTTCTACTATGCAAATATGCAAGGTTTGAAACCCTTAAACAAAACGTCAAAAAAAGTAAGCAGTTGTCGTAGGGATTCTCATATAGCCTTACAACCTTTCTTTACAAACAATATTTTTTAAAACAAGACTTTATAACCTTTCTCAACAGTGACGGGCTTTGACCAAAATTTATGAATAATAAGCATCGAAATTCTTTAATGCAAAATAATGAAGAATGCCTAGAGCATTCTCTCAGGTTATGTAATTTAAACTTCATATGATTTTTTCAAAAACCTTAAAGTATACACACAACATTATGGAAGGAAGCAATGCAGGACAAGGTCGAGGGTTCAACCCTCCCTGTCACTAATATTCATAAACACAACCGGGTTTTAAAACCCTAATCACCACAAAGTTTTATCAACACAATTCTTTCCAAAATATCAAAATGTCGAGGGTAAAACCCTTTGAAATAATTTCCAAGCAAAAACCATATGTATTTATCATTAAAAATTTATACAGTAAGCGTTGAGAAACCAACGTAGGCCAGGTCGAGGGTTCAATCCTCCCTGTACCAAAATTTTCCATATGGCTTAAATATTACAATGACTGTAAAAACCAAAGATTAGAAACAAAACCGAATTCTCGAGCGAACCAAACAAAGACCAACATCGTGCTAAGCTTCACCACAATCTTCCAAGTGCAAATAGATGCCCATAGGGAGTCAGCGAGGCTTACCAGGGCTACACGAAGCTCTTAACCCTTTTGGTCAACTTTAAAACCAGATGTCGAGGAAGCAACCTGACAAGGTTATCAAAACAATGACTGGTTAAACTTTGTATAAAAAAATGTTAACTTAAAGGAAAATTTATTGAAACGTTGTATCATTGAAAAACACAACAAACAACCTGAAGAACGATTGTAACATGATCTTTAGTATAGACGAGCAACTCCTCCAATGTATGCGTGGTTATGCTTCCAACATCAACTCGAATGGTGCATAGATCCACCATCGAACACAACAAGGTTAAAACTCTGTATAAGTCTTCAGTTCATTTAAAGCTTGCGGATGACCAAGTTATAGAATGATAGGTCTCAATATTGAAACCCTGGGGAACTGTAAAGATGTTTTACAAACCCTATAAACTCGAAAATCCTGTCAGTCTCTCCCCACACTTCTTACAATTGAATTGAATACGAATCTGATAGAATACCAATGCAGGGTTAGGGTTTATCCCAAAAACCCCAAACCATCAAAGGATCAATGACGTCGAGCCTGCCATGAAGGCATTCCATCACGTGATCCACCAACCCTCACTTAATATAATTTAAAGTTACAGCTAGCAAGCTCGGTATCCTGCCAACGCAGACTCCACTTGGGTTAATATCGTAGACCACACATTGCATAATGTAAATTATATAGCCTATAGTTTATACTATTTTCGTAATTGGTTCACAACATGTAGCATATAGAATTTATGCATTCAATTTATAATATATGCATTATACTACTCTATAGTCTTTGGATAGATCAGATTTTAAACCATTACACCATGCTCTAGGAAAATCTTGGTCGCATTGTAACCATGTTATGGATATATACTTAATCACCTTAGAATAGAATTGTAATGCATGTAAACTTTGATATTAAATGAGAGGTTTAAATATAGTAGAAACCATATTAATGTATAGGGTTTTCTAAGACATGCTAAATGTATGATTTTAGGAAAAGCATGAAATTATACTTTTGACAACTGTGGACATAAATCATTTTAATGGTAACCATATCTAGGGTAGTTCTTACCCGGGTATGAACTTTTAACCTCTTTATAAATGGTACTTAACATTGAAGACAAATGGAAGTACATTAAGTCAATTGATATACATTGGTTACACTTCAGTAGAAAATCAAAATCCTTACCTATAATTTGTATCAGAAGTTCAAGAGCGTTAGCTATAAATAGCTAAGTAAGCCTCGAGGTACCATTAGGACCCCTTCATTACAATGGAAAAACAAACAGTTAGTGACCATAATCAAAAGTACTGTAGGCATAGACAATATAAATGACGATGTGCTTTTTGAACAATTAAATAATTCAAGTTTCAGACATCGACATAATATGTAAACTATTGTATTAATAAAGCATGCAAATATATAAATGACGATTCTATATTGACATTTCAGCATTTAAATAGCTAATAGGAATTTCTCATACAGTGAGACATAATAACAATAGTTACGACAGGTTTAGTATTTATTGTTATAAATAACATAACTCTTTTAAAACTAATGACGACCATTTAAGTAGTTGTCGCCCTTGCAATTATTTGATCAATGACTAAATGAATTTAGTTAACTTCCGCATAACAATTTCAAGCATTTAATGCTACTTAGAAAATTTTAAATTTTTGTAAAATTTGAGGATGTTACAGGTGCGTCTTCACATGCCATTGAAATCGCATGTTCCAATATTTTTCTGTCCTTTACTGCCTGTGCCCTTTCACTCATTACCACTTCTTTCTCTCCACGGAGCCATTCAATATCTGCTTCAATGCTTCGCACCTTCGTCTTTTAGATGGCCATTTGCTCATGTGCTAAAGCTTGACAATCATTGATCTCTTCTCTTATTGCGGTGTGAGTGTGATCCAGCATGAACATCGATAGCATGTTCATGTCTATGCTGATCAAATCTCTCCCTTGCAGCGCGACATCGAAATATTCATCTCCTTTTGTGCTTGAATTGGGTAATATTTGCACAATCTGTCTCTGAGTGTCGATATCCACATTGACCTTCCTTACCTCTGATGTACTTGCCCCCACTTGTCCTTGTGGTAGCCTTGTTTTTATGTCTGCATTTCTTAGCTTCTGCAGTAGCTGCAATACCTGATGGAAATATTCACTCGCATGTCATGTGAATTTCGTGCAGTTCTCCTCCACCAAAGTTTTTATCTTCTCCAGTAACTTGTTCATTTGTTCGTCGGGGAGACCGAAGGTATTCCTCCCCTCATTTCTCTCTATCATATTCTTTGTTCTTTTTTCCTATCATTGCTCCTCTAGCTCTGAATCCGTCAGAGTGGGTGATGATGCTCCATCGTTTCTTGTTGTGCACGATTGTTCATCTACACCATACTCTTCATTGTCTGAATCGTTTGTTTCTTCTTGGGATGTTGGTATGTCTTTTGGTTTCCCATCCTCTGGGTCCGATAGTTGATTCTCATTCACTGGAACTTTCCATTCTTCTGGCCATTCTTGCACAATGACATCCAGTTCCGCTTCGTTCATCCTGTATTGCGTCGCACGCCACTGCTTTTGTGGGTCCGCGCGCGCTCGAATGAATATTGCTTGTGGTCCCACATAAATTCTTGAGATTCTCCTATGCTTCTTTGTTGCCTCTTCTATTAGCCGTGGAATATTCACCGCTTCTGTTCGAAGCTCTTCTAGGAAAATAAAAAAATGAATGTTATTACCTTTTTTCCTCTTCTTGTCGTTTAACGCCCACAAATTCTTATATCGTTCCCCTAAGCACACTTTGGCTACTTCTGTCTCCATACTCTGGTACTGTGGTGGCTCCATCTATGAAACCAACACAATTAATAACAAAATCCATGAGTATGTGAATGGATAACTTTTTTCCTGGGATGCTACTGCATCCTCCATTAGCTCATTTAACAAAAATAGTGACCAGTTCATTTGAACTCCGATCGCACACTGTTCTGACGATGCAATCACCCCTGATGTACACTGGTTAGGGCGAATCTTCCTTACAATCTTGATTCCAACAACTTCACTGCAATCCTAACGGCATGATTGTTTATCGTGACGATCAAGAATTCTCGGATGTTTTTCTCCACCCTATACTTGGTCTTCATCTTCGCATCTAAATTCTTATCATTGTCCTTTCCTTGGAAGTATTGAGAAGGGTCGACCCCAGCCTTGGGTAATCCGATAATCCACGATATAATGTCGACGGTGATCGGAATCTTCATATCCAACAATAAGTATCCACCATGAAAGAAAACCAACAGTTGCTTTATACATCCATTCACTTCTGTTAATCTCCCAAAATGTGGCATGTGAATTATTGATAGGAGCCATGATCGCTCCAATCCCAGGCCCACTGCATTGGCTCCAGCATGATTGGACCTCTATCTCCATTCTTTTTCTCCATGTATGTGCAATGTATGCATTCTGGATATGCCAAAATATCATGGTCGCTGTACTGTAGTTTTTGTAGTCACTGCAATATATCTCCGGTGGTATGGGTACCCTCCAGTGTCGCTTGATCCTTGATAGTGTACTTGGAATTCTTACCCAGTATTACTATCGGTGCCCCTTCCTTTCACGGTGGCATATACCCTGGAATGTTTGCGACTGTCGGACCTTACTGTCTTCCCCTTTCTTCTGTCGTTTCTTTTTTCGAGGCCCCTGATGTTCCTGCTTCTCCTACTACCGCCGCGGCCCTTGCCGAGGCACGGTGGGTTTTCATTCTTCTTTCTGAACTTGTCGGTCGGCTGGATCTTATCTTCTTCCTGAATATATGCACTGGTGTGGACGCAATTTCTGGCTCTTCTTCAACTGGTGCGGTCGCCCTGGGTTGTTCCGGTGTGCTCGTGCTGGAGATTACATATGCCATTGCAAATTAATAACTTCACTTTTGTTTGTCTTCGCTTGAATCTTCTTCCACAATTCTCACAATGCACAATGGGTCAAACTATTCATCTTTGCATGTTTTTATAGGTTTGGTTTCCCGCTTTCCATCCATCGAGTCAATTTCAGACAATAATTTCCAAATCCTTTGTTGATTTATTGAATCTCTCCCTCTCTTTGGCCATTAAAGGTGCCTTCATACACTTGCGCCGTCATGCGTCGTGCCTTAACTGCAACACCCAAATCCACCGTCGATTTACCCAATCCTTCCTCGATTTACCCAAATCAGCACAATGATGCGTCATTAAGTGGTACCAATTTAGACACGTAGGATAAAAGACAACCAAAATGCCTCACTTTTCTGGCGATTTTGGGATAAAAACCGGTTAAAATTCTTGTTGGAAATTGCTATTTTCGCATTTTTGTAATTGCTGGAAATTGTTATATCTGGGTCCCTACTATTTACAATGGAAGTCGGGAATTGTCGGCCTAGACTTCGCAGATTAAATATTTTTACATGAATTGACGAGCTATCCTTTGTAGGCTGAATATTTTTACAATTCCCTCATAAATTAAGGGGCGGCCGACCCTTCTTTTGCACAGTATTATTTTCATAATAGTTCTAGACTGCACGAAGGGTCGGTCGATCCTTCTTGTATTCTCCATTCTGTATAAGGGAAATTGTTGGATAAAAGTATTCATAATTATCTACTAAACGAAGGGGCAGGCGATCTTTCTTGTTGGAAAGTGTAATTTGGGACAAACAATTTTTATATTTTATAACTTAGCTGATGTCTGGATCCCTACTATTTACAACAGAATTCAGAAGTCGGGAATTATCGGCCTAGACTTCGTAGATTAAATATTTTTACATGAATTGACGGGATATCCTTCATAGGTTGAATATTTTTACAATTCCCTCATAAATGAAGGGGTGATCGACCCTTCTTCTGCCCAGTATTATTTTCATAATAGTTCTAGACTGCACAAAAGGTCGGTCGATCCTTCTTGTGTTCGCCATTATGGATATAGGGAATTGTTGGATATAGGTGTTCATAATTATCTACTAAAGGAAGGGGCGGCCGAACCTTCTTGTTGGAAAAAGGAATTCGGGACAAACATTTTTTATATGTTATAACTTAGCTGATGTCAGGGTTCCTACTATTCACAGCAGAAGTCAGAATTCAGGAATTGTCAGCCTAGCTTTCCTAGATTAAATATTTTTACATTTCTCTCGTAAATGAAGGGTCGACCGACACTTCTTGTGCTCAGTGTTCACCATTTTGGATATACATGAATTGACGAACTAGCCTTCATAGGTTGAATATTTTTACAATTCCCTCATAAATGAAGGTGCGGCCAACCCTACTTCTTTTTGGAATATTCTCACCATCATTTTTTATATTCTGCATGCATGCATCCAGTCATCAGTATGGTGGTATCCAGCACCTGGAGCCTATTTTCAGCCCCCTAGAGCCTGTTTCCAGCCCTCAATATCCCTCCTACCTACCTAGTGCGCCTTGTTTTCCTCACCTAGATGACATATGCGCCCTACTACATTACTTGGATCACTGATAGTCAGTGAGAGCATTGATTGACCAGTTCTTGCATTTATTGCTCAGTTTAACTGCCTGTAGCTCCCAATTGTATGTATCAGAGTGCCACTTGACCTACTAATAACTTCATGCGCACTCCTTGGAGTCTCCATCCCCTGATTTGTGCTCATATGGTTTAGTTAGACTCAATTAGACTCATTTGACTGACTTTTGACTATTTGTGACTACTACCACTGATTGGATGATGTCTCCAATGCTATCCAAGCCACACACTGAGGAGAATTCGAATGACCTTAGGATAATTCAAATTCACTTGACAACCTTATCATTTGTATTCAGTTTTCACAGTGCCAGCTTACAGCTGATGTATGATTATACTGTAGATTTCTCCATTTCTGAGTTTATGAGTGATAACTGATTCATTTCTTCTTCTTCTTCTCTACAATTCTTGAGTGAGATTTTTTAGGTTTACTCTAGTTGTGTGATCTTTCATGTTGAATAGTCACATGGTATCAGATATGGAGTCAGCTATTCAAATTGCAGTAGTAGCAGTTGCAGCCATTGCAGCAATTCATTGAGCACCAGAAGCCTCTGGATTTCCACAACAATTCCTAGTGCAATTGTCTTGAATTCACTGGAGCAATCCAGTGTGAAGGATCCAGTCACATGTGCTCATTGTCCTAAGGAAGTGTTCTCTCGATTTGCAACAAATATCCATCAACAATTTCATTTGTTTTGTAGGTTTATTCCATCATTCAAATTCAATAGCTACTATGGATCTCCATTGTTTTTTCAGGTCATTCGAAGTTTTCTGCAGTTGCAACAGTTTCATGCAATTGCAACAGTTTCAAAGTTTTATGCAGTTGCAGCTATTTTGTGTAGTTGCAACAGTAGATTCAAATTCAACAACAACTTCCATGAATCTGAAAGCAGTTCCTTCTCTCTCTTCATATAACTATGAAGAATGGAAACCAAAGATGATAGCATATCTGAAGAGATATGGTCTTTTCGATATGTGTATTGGTGTTAAGAGAGATTTTTATTCCTATGAAGAGGAAGAAGATTGGCTAGATGATTATGACAGAGCCTCAACAACAATATGTACTCCTATGCTTTCCAATATGGAGTACCTCATTGATCCTGCAGAACATCCAAGTGATAACCGGACAAGATTAGACAGATTATTTGGAAAGAAGGAAGAGGATGATGTTATCCATTTGGAGAATAATCCCAGTAGTACTACCTCCAGTGCTCTCTCTATTCATGATTTGGCCTCAATCATCTCCCATGATGAAGTTGTTCAAGATGAAGTCGAAATAAAAGACATGGTATCAAGAATTATCATTGCAAAAGGTGTTGCAAACCACAAGTTGAAACTCTATGAGTTCTCTTACTTTCTACCTCTCTCCAAACAGTTTTCTCTTCACACACATGCAAATGAAGAGAGTAGACTATGGCATGAAAGTAAAACCATTGATGAAGTTGATCCATTTTCTAATTCAAATTCTAAGCAAGATATGTCAGTTACTACTCTAGAAGTTGAAGAGACTTTCAAAATCTCTACTTCCCATAAGCTTGCTGATGTGCAAGATGATGACCTACTAAGTATTTTGGAGGTGATGCATTCTCCCTCCTTGATCAAATGCTTCCTATGGACTCCTATTTGGTCGTTGGAACATGTTTTCAGAGTTTCACTGAAGATGGAAGACACCATCATTCGATTGGGTTCAAGTCTCATGAATATCCTTGTGTTTTTGGTTTTGATATCACCCCTGCTGGTTCAAAGGAGATCATAAGAAACCATATTTCAATTCTTGGAGCTGATTTGAAGTCCAAGCCATGACCATTATGTCATGATTCATTTGGTTTTGATATCACCCCTGCTTGTTCAAACGAGATCATAAGAAACCATTAATAAATTCTTGGATCTGATTTGAAGTCCAAGGCTGTAATGTACCAACTTAGGATTGTGGAACAAAAACTCAAGACTTCTCAAAATTGACTAAAATAGTGATTGTGGAAGCTATAACTGTTGGGCTACTTAGCATATACAAACTAGTATGGGTGAGGTATTTAACTGGAGAATGGAGATAGATGTTTATGAGATTAAAGAGTTTAAATATAAATTTATAATATTCATTCAATAATAATACATCATTCCATAAATTTACAAAGATATCTGAGCAAGTCTCACAAAAACATACACAAAATTGCTTTCCAGGACAACTCAACTAATGTGAATACAAGATTTCCAAATAGGCTTTAAAGGGTCACAAATTTCTAAACTGAAGCATGGGATGTGATGTTTTGAATATTAGTGATATCCATGAACAATAATTACTTCATTTGGATATGTTCTCATACATTTATTGTTTGCAAACTGGAAACTAGTCAAATTCTAGCTAAATCTAGAGAGGGTAGAGAAATATGAGAATAAATATGAGTTCTGCAATTTTATTCAAGCTGAATGATATCATAGGATGAAATTAAATGTTATTACATCATATATGGGTCAAGAGTCTGCTCATATCATTACAAAAAATTCTCTCCATTTCTACTGAACATTACAGCACTAAAAATCAATGAATGGAGCTGAGATTTGAACCACTAACTTGTAGAAGATTCCTTAAATTCGAACAATGATATCAGAGGATTACATTCACTTCCATTAAATAAGAAATAGGGCAAAATACCTCTCAAAACATTATGGATAAGTCTCTCTTCTTCTACACCAGAAACTAGCTCTAGAAATCCATAGGAAGCTTGGAGATTCAAACTCTGGAATGGATGATTCTTTTTCTGATATTCAAATTCAACTTGATCACTGCAAATAAAATCAATGACAATGTCTGAATGCCACATCCTCTCACAGAAATCTGGGGCACATCTCCCATGCTTGACTAGGGGCACATCTCCCAAGTCTCAGATGCACAGATGCATTCATAAAATTTCTCATACTATCAAAATAAGTGAAAAGGAGTTGGAATCCTTCTTTTATAGAATTCATGTTGACTTGTTGAGAAAGTTACTTGGTTTGGTGACCTGTGAGAATAGGTCACCCATGAGTGGACATACTTTCCTTGCTTTGCTTTGCTTTGGCTTTCCTTCTTTTTCCTCTTTTTTTGACTTTCCTTCTTTTTTGAACTTTCCTGCCTTTCCTGTTTTATCCTGCTTTCTAGATTTATGTTGTTTTTCCTAAAATATTCCTCTTTTCTCATTTTTGGCATCATTTGTGGACTCTAGTGCTTACTTGACTTCCACCCCAAGTTACTCCTCCAACATTATCCACTAATTCGAATTGGTGGGACAATTTCTCCATTTATTTAGCATAACAATAAAAATATTAATTGCACCAATAATATTAAATGCACCATAATTATTTATTCCAAGTAGGTAGTAAATTATGGATAAAATTAAATGCACACTCCTAATTAATTAATTGCCTGGAATACAAAATTTAACCCCATAGTTATGCAACTACCTTGTCAACCCAAGGGACTGGTTGGGTTAGGAACTTGTTCCAATGATCAATTTTGTGGGGACATGACAAAGACATCATCATCATATCATAATTCATTTGGTTATGATCTCACCTATGTTGGTTCAAAGGAGATATCAAAGAACTATCTACGCATTCATGGAGTTGATTCTATCTCAGTTGATTCAAATCACATGCTCCATAATGATCTTCATATTTTTGGATTTGTTCTCACCATGCTTGGTAGGAAGAGAAATTTCAGGAAGCCTCCATATTCACTTGCATCCATTGTTGGATAACTCAAGCAAATATTTTTGGAGCATGATCCACTTCTTACCAAGAGGAAGACAACTCTTTTTGAGCGAATGTTAGATCCAGATCCACAAGAACCTGAAGATCTAGCACCTGACAGTGAAGATGAGCGAATGGAAGATCGAGATCCACAAGAACCTGATGATCTTGCACTTGATGATCCTCCTCTTCCAAGATGGGCATCCAATACTCTTAGATCTACCAGATATCTTGTTGGTGATCCACTTGATTAAAGGAGAACCAGATCTGATTTTCAAAATGGAAGGTTTCATCCTTCTCACATTGATCATTCACACAGTGATCCATTTCTTGCTGATTGATCCTTCTTCGGTAAAAATGGTCACTTTCCTCCTTCTGGGGTGAGTGATGCCATGCTACATTAGCATCCTTCACTCTATTTTGAGGGAGGGATTTATTCCCACTGGGTTTTCCCTCTTTCCTCACCTTATTTATTTAGATTGTTGTATGGGGTGACCTTTGGTCTCAGTCACCAGGGCCCTACCATTAGTTTTTTTGTTGCTTCCTCATAGTTTGGATTGCGGAGGGGTGTTGGAATATTCTCACCATCATTTTTTATATTCTCCATGCATGCATGCATACATGCATCCAGTCATCATGCATGCATACTACATGCATCCAGTCATCAGTATGGTGGTATCCCCAGCACCTGGAGCCTATTTTCAGCCCCCTAGATCATGTTTCCAGCCCTCAGTAGCCCTCCTACCTACCTAGTGTGCCTTGTTTTCCTCACCTGGATGACATATGCACCCTACTACACTACTTGGATCACTAACAGTCAGTTAGAGCATTGATTGACCAGTTCTTGCATTTATTGCTCAGTTTAACTGCCTGTAGCTCCCAGTTGTATGTATCGGAGTGCCACTTAACCTATTGACAGCCTCATGCGCCCTCCTTGGAGTCTCTATCCCCTGATTTGTGCTCACATGGTTCAGTTAGACTCATTTGACCGACTTTTGACTATTTGTGACTACTACCACTGATTGGATGATGTCTTGTTGGCACCCCAACAGCTCCCCTTGATTTTTTCAAAAATCAAGTGTCCCCCATGTAATTTTTGTAAATACTTGCTTTGGGTGTTCTTCCTTTCTTTTTGGGTTTGCTTGATTTGTTAGGTGAACTCATGGCTTTCTTTCTTGGATTAATTATATTTCTGCGTTCCTTGATCTTTGGCTTGGTTCTTCTTTTCACGAGAATTGGATGAGTTGGATAACCTTAGTTTCTTGAACCCTTTTGGCCTTTCAAATGCTTAAAGTTTATTGCATGCCTTTATTGAGTCCTTTAAAGTAACATCATGCCTTGGTTTGCAAGGGATTAGTGACCTATTAATATATGGAAATCTTTTGTAATATAGTTATTTTGATCCACTTTCTAAACCATACACTCTTTTTCTAAAAGATTAAGGTGTATTTATTTTTAAAAGTAAGTATTCTTTCATCATTATTTTTCTTATCATATTATTAATATATGTATTAGACTATGATAATGATTAATATAATTAGTTTAGTCACAATAATTAGTTTAGTCACAATAATTGAAGTTCCATCACTACCTTATCTCTTTTACAAACTATGCATGTTTTCATGACTCTTCACTTATAACTCCAATTTTTGTGATTAATGAGACACGTTCACAACTTTATTATTTCCAAAATAAATTGAATACATATAAAATTAAGAGGATATGACATCATGGTAATTCACTTTTTGGGTTTTATTGAATTTTAAAATTTACAAAAGGGAAAAGCTTCTTTTATTTTTCCATGTGATGTAAATTTGATTTTCCTCAACTTTATTTTTGAAATTAACCTGACATAAAACACATAAAGCATAAAAGTATGTGACACTCGTACCTTTTTAATAAAGACATTAAACATTTTGGTGTAGCTTATGATTTGAACGGATTAAATTTTGAAGAATGACACATGCAATTTACATTAAACTATTCTTACGAAAGTTTGCCAACGCATTTAGAAAAGGGTTGAGGATAGTTCTTTCTCTATTAATCGCTATTATAAGAGTGAACCTCCTCATCGCTCTTATTAAGGAAGTCATCAAATCAACGCTTTAAAGGATATGTTAACAAAGGTTGTTGAGCTCAAAATTAATATTTGAACAAATTCATCTAAATTGCTTCATATGCCACGTCAATCCTAGTTCTTAAGGAATGCCATGATTTACCTCCAGAATTTAAGTTGCCGTGAGTTAAAGTACCTTGGAGAACAGTTCAATATAATCCATGTAAGGAGATTATAATTATTAATTTTATACTTTCTTTCTTTTTGCATAGAGTCAAAATCAAACAATCAAAAGCACCATGTGAAGAGAAATAAAGTTGTTACACGTGAATGAATACTTAAATGAAATTCGTGTCATCATGCCACATATTTAACACATTAAAAAATAAAATCTCCCACATTAATATGAAGAAGGAAACTCCATGCATTAAGAGCGGAAGGATTGAGGAAGAAAATTATTTTTTAAATGAAGTCAAGAAATTTTAAACGGTGAAAGAGAAATTACTGGGATTGCATTCGCTCTCAAATAATTAATGAAAATAGTAACTACCTGTCTATTGAATTATTTGGAGGCTAAAGTGAACATAGAATCTATTGAACCGCATTTGTATTTTTAATCTCTGAGATTGCGTGGCAGAATTAAGTTGATCTAACTACGTGAACGATTCTATATGCCCGTTGATAGAGGAAGACGATATCAAGACAGTATGTAATAATGTTATTTTCTGCTTAAATTTGAGTTTTTATGAACTATTTCTGAATACTAGACTTATTGTAGAAAGGTGAGACTCTGATCAAGTTTCCGTTATATATATTATTCATGATGTATGTTAAGTCATCATATAATGAATTCGGATTAACATGTTTATTTTGGAATCTGAGTGATTTACTTCAAAGCTGGAGTGATAGACTATTCTAGTTATTTCTGGTTTTATCTAAATCAATATTCTATTACTGTTGGTTTGTATGCATGCCGTGTCCTATATATAAAATGAGTAATAGTTATGTGTTTCCATGTTTCCAAAGTTACATGGTAGATTGATATCATTGGTTTTTTGTCTGAATTTATATTATAATCATTCTGCTGTGAATCTTTATCTCATGCAGAAAGATAACAGTTCATTTTAATGTTGGGGACTTTTTTACCTTATTAAAGTGTTAATTGTCTTCTTGTTTCAGATTTGAAATCATAACAATTCTCTAGCTCCTGGCCGGGATAGGAAATTTGCATCTAGATTATCATAGAGCAGAAATTAGGAGCTACTATTCCGCATTTAGTTTAAAAAAATAGTCTTTAGGATTAGGTAGGCATTAATCCAAAACTCTTTGATTTGTTAGTAGGTTAGTTAGGTAATTTTCACATTCACACACCTTAGAGAGACTCTTTATTTTGAAGAGCACATCACAAAGGAAGCATTCCTTTATTCCTGTGAGAGTTAGCTATTTCAAACACATCGGAAGCTGCTGTAAGCGACCTGTGTGGGCTAGATATCCTTTGTTGGCCTTGGTCATAAAATCGGGCCAACATGTCTCCAATGCTATCCAAGCCACACACTGAGGAGAATTCGAATGACCTTAGGCTAATTCGAATTCACTCGACAACATTATCATTTGTATTCAGTTTTCACAGTGCCAGCTTACAGCTGATGTATGATTATACTATAGATTCTCCATTTCTGAGTTTATGAGTGATAATTGATTCATTTCTTATTCTTCTCTATAATTATTGAGTGAGATTTGTGAGGTTTACTCTAGTTGTGTGGTCTTTCTTGTTGAATTGTCACACTTCTTCCCAGTATCCTTTTCATAATAGTTCTAGACTGTAAGAAGGGTCGGTCGATCCTTCATGTGTTCACCATTCTGGATATAAGGGGAATTGTTGAATATAGGTGTTTACAATTATCTACTAAACAAAGGGGAAGATGATCCTTCTTTTCAGAAAACGTAAGTCGGGACACAATTTTTTTTATATGTTATAACTTAGCTGATGTCTGAATCCCTACTATTTACAGTGGAATTCAGAAGTCAGGAATTGTCGGCCTAGACTTCGCAGATTAAATATTTTAACATTTCTCTCCTAAATGAAGGTTTGATCGACCCTTCTTGTGCTCAGTATTCTTCCAGTGTTCACAATTTTGGATATACATGAACTGGCAGCCTAGCCTTCTTAGGTTGAATATGTGTACAATTCCCTCATAAATGAAGGGGCGGACGACCCTTCTTCTTCCTAATATTCTTTTCATAATAGTTCTAGACTGCAAAAGGGTTGATCGATCCTTCTTGTGTTCGCCATTATATATATAGGGAATTTCTGTATATAGGTTTCCACAACTATCTACTCAACAAAGGGGCGACCGATCCTTGTAGAAAAATGGAAGTGTTGACATAGATCTGTTGACCCAGGTTCACTCTGCAAAATTGTCAACAAAGCTTAACACAAAATCCGATAGATATCGACCCAGAAAGGGTTTAGCTTTTCGAGCAACACTCGTAGAGCGAGTGAGGTCTCACCCGAGATACCTAAGGGGTTAGCAGGAACCAAGTTTCTACAGGTATAAGAGGACATGCATCATTATTATTCAATCGCAGCGAAGCACATCGATCGACATAATTATCATTCGCATTAGAACACCATTATCGCATAATAGAAATACTAATCGCAGAGTCGCTAAACCTCTGCTTCAATACTTCTTTCCTGTCGTTTAGAGATGATCATTTGATCATGTCTTGATGCTTCTAGGTGATTGATTTCTTCACTCACCCTTGTTGAGACAGATTTGTCGACAAGGGTTCACTTCGCACTATTGTCAACAAACCTCAACAAAACTCCCATAGATATCAGCCTGGAAAGGTTTTATCCTTCCCAGCAACACCCTCAGAGCGAGTGAAGTCTCACCCAAGATACCTAAGGGGGATGCAGATTATAAAGGACATGCATCATTCACATTCAATCACAATGTAACTCGAATATTGGCATAACCAACATTCCCATCAGAGCGTAATAATCACACTCTTGACATATTAATCAGATCTATTCAATAACAGCTTATTAACCAATAAAACATATCGCGTATTTATCAATGCAACATATCGAACCCTACTGCAACACAAATTCATTCATATAGAGATAGTTTACATAGAGGAAAAGACATAAACAACATAATTCTTCTCATTATTCATCATCCCGCTATATACATCACAGAATCCATCCTGAGAGCCAACGGAAAGTCAAAACAATACAGAAGTTCCGAACCTCAGATCAGATATCAAGATAAAAAATAGGTCAAGATATGATTCTTCTTCATGATAGATGCCAAAACATATGCCATTAGGCTTACAATTCTACTCTTATTTATAGGCTCACTTGGTCGTTCATCTTGGTCCAATGACCCATTAACTACATTATTACTCAACCAATTGTTCTGCATCGGCTCTATTGCACTTTGTGACCGGTCCTTTTCCCATGTTGATGACCCTCGAGCCACCTCAACTGGATGTTGTTGGTGCATTCACCCGCATTATGAATTCGTCGTATGCTATGTTAATCTGGTCGACCGCTTCCTTGGCATTTCTTTCAGTGTTGTGTAGTCTTCCACTTCTTGTTCTGTTGTATTCTCATAACCTATTTGATGTGCATTCTCCAAATTTTCCTTAATCCGCGTCGTTCTAGACATTGCTTCAACAACTATCCCCTCATCTTTCATCTGTAGTTTATCCAAGTGTGTCGTTCTTCTTTGTTTCCTTGCTCGCTCCTTGTTGACATGATGTTGTAACTCTTTCAATTCTTTGGGATTCTTCATTTGCACCAGTAGGGGCATCGCCTTAAGCGATCCCCTCAATGCCTCTAGTTGTGCTTCCTCCTCGCCGAGTTGCACGTTTAGCTAGTGCAACTGCTCATCTTGGACAAGAATTCCCCAAAATTCCGTCACATCTTCTACGATGCACTGAAATGCTTTCTCTAATTCCGCGATTTTTGTCACGGCCTCCTCAATGGCACTCTTCCTTCCCTCTACTTTTCTTGGAGGTGTTCTCGGCACTGCCCTTGTCTACAGTTCCTCATTCTCTTTTTGGAGGTCTGCGATGAATGCACCCAACCTCAATACCTTTTCTTCCATAATCATATATTTTCCTATCTCTGGTGCGTCTTCACATGCCATTGAAATCACATGTTCCAATATTTTTCTGTCCTCTACCACTTGTTCCCTTTCACTCATTACCACTTCTTTCTCTCCATGGAGCCGTTCAATCTCCGATTCAATGCTTCGCACCTACCTCGTGTAGCTGGCCATATGCTTATGTGTTAAAGCTTCATGATCATTGATCTCTTCGGTTACTGTGGTGTGAGTGTGATGCAGCATGAAAATCAACAACATGTTCATGTCTATACTGATCAAATCTCTCCCTTGCAGCGTGACATCCAAATATTCATCTCCTGTCATGATTACATTGGGTAATATTTGCACAATCCACCGCTGAGTGTCGATATCCACATTGACCCTCCTTACCTCTGATGTACTCATCCCCACTTGTCCTTGTGGTATCCTTGTTTTTATGTCTGCATTTCTTAGCGTCTGTAGTAGCTACAATACCTGATGGAAATATTCAGTCGCATGTTGCGTGACTTTCACGCTGTTCTCCTCCACCACAGTCGTTATCTTTTCCAATAACTTGTTCATTTGTTCATCGGGGAGACCGATGGTAGTCCTCCCCTCGTTTTGCTCCATCCTATTGTTTGTTCTTGCTTCCTGTCGTTGCTCCTCTATCTTTGAATCCATCGTAGTGGGTGATGATGCTGCATCATTGCTTGCGGTGCACGATTTTTCATTCAAACCATGCTCTTCATCGTTTGAATATTTTGTTTCTTCTTGGGATGTTAGTATTTCTGTTGGATTCCTATCCTATGGGTTCGAAAGTTTATCTTCATTCACTGGAACTTTCCATTCTTCCAGCATTCTTGCACAATAGCATCCAATTCTGCTTCGCTTAGCTTGTATTGCGTTGTGAGCCACTGCTTTTGCAGATTTGCGTGCGCTCGAATGAATATTGCTTGCGGTCCCATAGAAAGCCTTACGATTCTCCTATGCTTCTTTGCTTCTCTTCTATTAGCCATAGAATCTTCACTGATTCTGTTCGCAGCTCTTATAGGAAAATAAAACATTGAATGTTATTACCTTTTTTCCTCTCCTTTTCGTTTAACGCCCACAAATTCTTATATCATGCCCCTAAGCACACTTTGGCTATTTTTGTATCCATACCCTGGTTATGTGGTGGCTCCATCCATGAAATCAACGCAATTAATAACAAAATTCATGAGTATGTGAATGTCTTACCTTTTTCATGGGCTACTATCGCATCATCCACAAGCTCATTTAAAAAAAATAGAGACCAATTCATTTGAACTCCGACCGCACACTGTTCCGTCGATGCAATCACCCCTGATGTACATTGATTAGGGTGATTGTTCCTTACAATATTAGTTTCCAACAACTTCGTTATGATCCTAACGGTCTGATCGTTGATTGTGTGGATCAAGTATCCTTGGGTGTTTTTTTCCACCCCATACTTGGTCTTCATCTTCACAGCTAACTTCTTATCATTGTCCTTCCCTTGGAAGTATTGCGAAGGGTCGACCCCGACCTTGGGTAATTCGGTAATCCGTGATATAAGGTCGACAGTGATCGGAATTTTCGTATCCAACTATAAGTATCCACCGTGAAAGCAAACAAGCAATTGATTTATACATGCATTCACTTCTGCTGATATCCCAAAATGCGGCATGTGAATTATTGATAGGAGCCTTGATCGCTCCAAGCCCAACACCCACTGCATTGGATCCAGCGTGATTGAACCTCCATCTCGATGTATTTTCTCCATATATGTGCATTGTATGAATTATCGATATGCCATAATATCATGGTCATTGTACTGCATTTTTCACAGTCACTGCAATATATATCTAGTGGAATGGATTGTTACACCTAAATCTCGTCATCATGAGTCCCATGTTAACTCCATGCCTTGATCCCTGAAGTTTCCATGATCAAGAAGTCATGTAGAGCAAGTTAATGCCCTTTGTCCACAATGTCTAGTTGGGCCGGTGCAGGTTGTCTTTGAGCAAGAAGCTCCCAACTAGGTCAGGTGCAGGATGCATTCTCCCAAATAGCACCGGTGGCTCAGGTTGCCTTTGTGCAGCCTGCGCTTACCCTCTTAGGCATAGGTTTCCCTCATGCAGCTTGCATCAGGGTTGGTTAATTTGGATAAAGGAGGCTTTCGAACGATTTCTAGAACTTGGATGAGGTGGATCCCTGACCCTAACTCCTAGGTGAGCTGTCCTACGGTTCTCTAACCTCAAGGGAGGATCCCTTAGTTCTCTCCCCATGATCCTTAACCTACTCTATCCACTTGGTCTTATAAATACAAAGCTCCTCTCCATTCCAAATGGAGGAAGTCTATAGCACTTACATGCTGGTGGAATTAGCCTAGGTGATCCCTATGCATATCTTGGGAGACTTACATTTCCTTTGGAGGCTTTGGCTTGGCTTGTTGGAGGAGGATTGCAGCGTTAAGGCTTGGGTTGTAATCATCTCTCTACTTTTTATTTTCCCACTCTTTATAGATTAATATAAACTCTTTCCATAAATGTTGTTGAGTTGATGATGTTTATAGTTTGCTTCCTTAACTGTCTACTTAGATCAGTTAGTGTTTAGATATGTTTTATTGCTTGTTTTGTCTCTACATGTTTTGATAGGTTTCGCAGCTATGGATCTGACGACTACAAAGCTTGGAGCAATAACGAGGAGAAAGATCTACAAATATGAAGGTAAGACATCTAATTACTCGATCTCTAATCTGATCTAGGAAAGTAGCTTTATGTTCTCTCCTTATTTGTTCTAGATTCACATTGAACTAGGGAGATTTGGCTTGCATCCGCTTGAGTAGATTGTCCAATAACAAATTTGGCAACCATACTGGGGAATTACAATGTTTTGATTTCAAGTTTGAATGTGTTGTTTTTTTTATTTCTTATTAAGCCATTGCTTTGCCTCCTGAGCTTATTTTCACCACAAGATTCTTTTCTTTAAGAGTTTCCTCACTTTCTTTGGGTCTGTTTAAACCATTTTCAATCCATTTACTTAGTCATTGTTTGGATATTTTTCATTATTTGCATTGAGTTATTCGCTCAACACACCTGGGTAGTGCATCCAGTCTGCTTGTCTATCCAGAGCACATTTTACCTTTGAGCAGACTGCCCCATTGACGCTTTTCTTGATCTGACAGCTTGTGCCATCGGTGCTAGATACCTGTGTACATCCTACGCCAGGTGCTCTGCGCCTAACCACAACCTGCGCCGAGATTTCAAGCTTGATGCTTGGGCTACTTTTCTCCAAATTTTTGGTTTTTGTGTTGATTAGCAGACATCTCTGCACTATACTTTCTAGGGAGAGGCCCTTTTTCTTAACTTTGTTTGTGCTTGGTTCGTTTGTGTTGGTTTTTGGGTCCTTTTGGTCAAGTGAGAGTTTGATTGAAGTGGTGGGCAATTTCAATCCCCCACGGTCATCCACTCCCCCTTGTATTCCATGACCACCTCATTGGATCTATCCAGCATACTACATCTGCTTCCGAACCATCTTTAAGCTTAGTCATTAAGCGTTTGCTTGCATTTGATTGATTTTGAGTGATTTTTTGTATCTTTAGGTCATTGGAGTGCATGTCATGTTTCTTTGAGAATTTCTTAGTGATTCGAGTGCTGCAAGTAGTATCTTATTTTCTGCCATTTACATTTTAAAAGCAATATTATTATCAAGTTTTGTCGTGGTATATACATTGAAAAGTTAAAAGTGCTTCATTTTTACCAATTTCAAGTTCATTTGAGAATTGTTGTAAAAATTGTTTCGTGCATTGGAATTCATCATCCATTGATCTTTGGGAAGTTTGAAAAGAGAAAATTAATTGTTTTCATTTTTCTTGAATTATGAGTTACTCATATTCTTGAAAAATCCAAGGGAAGTCAATTTTTTTGCACAGTGATTCCAAGCTTGAAGTGTTATATGCATTTTTTGGTTTTTCATATGCTTTTAGGCTATCATTGTGAAAATTGAAGAGTTAGTGTGCTCTAAGTAAAAATTCTCCTTTTTCATCATTTAGTTCCATTCTAATTGAAAAAGACAAAAATAAAGTACTTTGATTTGGATTTGATGTGTTGTTGATTTTTATGTTTTTCGCTTAAAAAACGGAAAAGAATGCTTTCATCATCATTTTTGGTAGATTTGGGATTTGTAGAAAATTTACTGTTTCATGAGGCCATTGGGAAATTTTTTCTCCTTTCCTTACATAGATATCACCAAAAGAAAAAGTGCACTTTCATGTAGTTAGGGTGCATTATGTTTACATTTATGTACTCAACTCATGCATTCACCTAACCGTCCAGATAAAATTTACTGGTAGAACTAGGTTAAAATTTACTAGTAACTTGTGTGTTAAGTTAGAGACATGTTCCGGGGTCGTAAAACATGGCAGTTGTCTTTATTTTCCTACACTGCATCTCGGGGGCATTGTAGTTCTTCCACGTACCAACCTGTATATCGAAGGCTCTTTCAAGTACCTTAGGGTATATCGAAAGGCACTTCATATACTCGGTAGTATATCGTAAGGCTCTTGTCGTACGGTTGTGCATTAGACAACACCACTACAGATTTGAGCTCCCACATAACTTGAGTATATTGGGAGACACTCTTAGGATTCCTGAAACCAACTGAGCTAACCATTTCACCGTCTTGGTAGAGAAATACACCGAGAACAGTACTCGGGGAGCTACTACGCATGTACTATCCGGTAGTTGGGTTATATGGTCAGGGGTACGGTTCTAATCCTCCCTGGTTAGTGCTCTGAAATATTGGTCCGAGTATAACTGTTGGACCCTGGAGTATATCGTGAGTTGCGAAGCCTTGAAAATCCTGTGAGGTTCCATACTTTTGAATCCACACCTGTCACATAAGTTTTCTTGCGGCCTTAGTTTGATTAGATTTTAATGGACTGCTTTTCTTTTGTTTAGGATACACTTAGGAGAAATTTTGGTTCGGTCTTTCTGGCTGAACAGCTTTTGAGAAGGTTCCACAGAATTTTAAACTTACCACCCGAATATCCCCTTAATCAGGAGGTAATTTCGAGGGTAAGCATGGATCTAAAAGTGACTGTCATGTCGCCTGAAGCAAAAAACTCCACCATGGAGTCCAGAGCGAATTTATTTTCTCCTAGTTCACCAACCTCTAACCCTTTAAGGGCTGAGGATTTCGAACCATCTACTTCACGAGACACATCCTTCCACCGTTCGTTGGAAGGAGAACCTGGGCCCTACAGATTGGCTAAATCCATCCCAGGACGACCCTGTATCCGCAGTGTTTGGTCCATTTGCATCCTTTTGGGACACCTCTCTAGGGAAACAATGGGCCCACATAGCTTTACACCCGAAGGCAGAAACCACCCCTTTTCATTGGGATCCTCATGCTCAACGTTTGGCTCCAGTCTATGAACTCATGGATAAACTACGTCAATTTGGTGATGAACTTCGATGCCAGAGTCTCTCATGGAGAAGAGACACCTCGAAAACACCCATTTTTCAACACACCCCAATTAGTTCATTTTCTCTTGTTTCACTAGAAACACCCACACATAATGTGACCACTTGCAAACCTGGTCAACCCTCGTTTCCTACGAGTACACCTCTTAATCAAGAGACCGGTTCCATACCCCAAATGACTCAACATGTGGAAGGACAATAGTCCAACACCCCTCCTACTACTACTGGAACATTACCCACCCCTCCTCCACCCCAAAAATCGCATGGAGGATACTCTTTACCTCCTAATTTTATCACGAGTAGTGTTCCTCCAATAGTAAGTAATCAACAACTCATAATGAGTCAACCATCTATAAATGGTCAAAACATTGTGACTGGGGGGAAACCCCTGTTTTCTAGCCATAATATGAGTGGGGGATTTTCAATCGATCATTCGATTGGAAACTCCTTACCTGCTGTGGGATCCACCATGGGATTATCTCATGCTGGGGGACCATCCAATTCAACTCAACCACCATGGAGTCAAGCGTATCTAGGTGATTTTAACCCTGTGTCGGGAAAATTCAATCCTGGAAACGTACTCCACGGGACACCTTATCCCAGAAACCCATACACCCCATGGGGACATTTTAATGTTGCACCAATTGGACCCCCACCAACTCTTCCTCATGTCCCACCACCCCCACCATCGTTTGGTACACCTCCTTCCGGAGGGGGCAGACCTCCACCTTCTGGTGGAGGTGGAGGCCCACCCCATTCCGGCGGTGGAGGACCACCCCATTCTGACGGTGGAGGCCCATGCCATTCTGGCGGTGGAGGCCCACCTTACTCCGACGGAGGAGGTGGAGGACCACCACCTTCTGGTAGCAAAGAACCCCCACCGTATGGAGGAGGACCACCACCTTTTGGTAGCGACGTAACCCCACCTTATGGAGGAGGCCCACCTCATTATGGATGCGGTTGCTCACCTTATTCCGGTAGTGGAGGCGGTGGACCATCCTATTCCAGTGGTGGAGGTGGCGGCCCATCCTATTCCGGTGGTGGAGGCGGTGGCCCACCCTATTCCGGTGGTGGCCCACCTTATTTTGACGTTAGTGGAGGACCCCCACCTTTATTCCGGCGATGGAGGACCCCCACCTTCCTACGACGGACCACCTTATTATGGCAGTGGACCTACTTATGGCCCAAGACCCAACCGTGGAGGCACACCCCCTTATGGCCAATTCCTAACAGGAACACCTTACAATCAGTCGATTCAACGTCCTATTGGTCTATATATGCCATATCAATACTATCAGTATCCGCAACCGAACCAACAACTGCCATTCTTGGCTACTTTGGACCTACCCGACCTGTCTCGTCTGACTAATGATCCCATCCTACATGATTATAATTAGCTACCAATTCCAGTGAAGCTACCCTTTGATATTCCCAAATTTGATGGAAAACCCAGTGAAGACTCGAAAAACCATGAGATGACATACCACCTATGGTGCTCATTGAATTCCTTGATGGACGATTCGATCCGTCTAAGGTTGTTTCAAAGGATCCTCACCGGCCCAATTGCCAAGTGGTATATTGAATTACCACCACACTCATTTCCCAATTTCTTGATTTCCGCTCTCTTGCTTTGTCCTTTTTGATTCATTTCTAGTTACCCATACGCTACGAAACTGGTAAGGACCTACTAAATTCGCTCTGTCAAACCACCACAACTCATATCTCTGATCATATCCATGAGTGGTGGAGGAGATGACGTCTCATTAAGGCTCCCATTCCAGACCAACTCTTCACTGACTGGTTCACGAAGTCTTTTCCACTGTAGCTCGAGATGTGGCCATGGGAGGGGTTGTCAGCAAAGAACATGCTATCGCTCGTTCCCACTACTTAGACCTTGTCTATGCTCAGTCTGGAACATTATATGACATTGTTCATGATGCACCATGCCCTACTTACGATCCTGCAAAACCACCCAAGGGACCATAGGACGGAGGCATTATCGATTCCCTTAACTCCAGCCTTCTACTCAAACTAGTGGATCGTCGAACCTCCATGGTTCTTCCCCACCCCCACCACAGGATGGTAGCATCACCACCAAATATCCCACTCCTTCTTCCACCGAAGAGGTGAATTCTGTTCAATTTGATTCACCTTAGAAGTCTGGTGGCAAGAATAAAAACAAAGGTAAACCCAAGAAATATTCCAACCAGCAGGAGCACAAGAACCCCCCTGAGTACACGAAACATAAACAAAAGCTAAAGTATCCTTGTTTACTGTGTGGTGGGGACCATTTCTCCAAGGAATGTCCCCACCGAGATGAAGTGCAGAAGTTTCTTAAGGGAAACTCCACACCCACAATTCTCAATGATCCCTTCCCCACCCAGAATCAAAAAATGATTGCTCAACCCTCTCCTTCTCAAGGAGAAGCATCATCCACCGCGCATGTTCTCATGATGCGTAGTGAGACGGTTAACTTGAAAACACGATCGCGTTCATACGACTCAATCCCGCCGAAGGAACCTTTTGGAAGTAATACTGAAAAAGCTTCCAGCTCCATTCCAGACATTACCATACCACCAGCTTCTCTCACCATTGAGAAGCCTTCATTAGAGTCAGTATTGCGTCCTCCTAAGAGAACGATTCGAAAGGCTGTTTTCAATCCTAATGCTCAGGCAGCTCAGAATTATAACATCGTAGAGGACTTGGTGCAAGCTCCTTGTGACATGTCGACGTTATAGGTCTTGCATAATTTCCCCAATCAACGCAAGACTCTCCTCACTGCAATTGGCACGGTAGATCCAGATTCCTCGAATACAATCATTTTTCGACTGGAGTACTTTAAACCGAGGCTTTCCCATTAGTTGGAATTTCAAGTTGCTATGAATGTTGCTGGGAAAACAATTCATCGTATGGTACTAGACGAAGGTGCTTCTACCTCGGTCATGTCACTATCTTGTTGGAGAGCCATTGGTTCTCCCGAGTTAAACCGTTCTCCTACTACCTTGAAAGCATTCGACGGTCGTGGATTTCAACCCCACAGGCTATTACAAGCATTAGCAGTAGAGTTGGGGGGTAAGACTGCAACCATGAGCATGGAAGTAGTCGCAGCCCCTTCAGGATTATAATCTCTTACTTGGTCATAATTGGTTTTACGCCATGACTGCAGTGGCATGAATCCGTCTTCCGCATTATGCAATTCCCCCACCAAAGCCAAATTGTCACTGTCGACTAATTAGAATTCTGTACACTGGAGACCACTACTCATCCTGGCGATAATGTACCATTGCCGGGACACTCTTCGCAGCTATATGAGATCGTGGGGGTCAACCTCATAAAATATTCATCTCTTATGGGTGTCTTTCCAACCCCGGATCCCCCTAACCATGTTGCCACGGTGAACATGATATCCTCCATAATTCCATCTTTTACCAACTCTATCGATTAATGGCTCATACCTGAGGAAGCCACCATGCATTTGATTCTAGACATAATTCCTCTCTCACCTGCTGAAAATACCTATGAGGCTATCCAGTCAGCACCTAAGGACCACTTATTCGTGGCCTCTACAACTTGTTCTCTACAACGGATGTCATCCTTACCAGATCCTCTGCTCCGTAATTTTCATTCTGATGAGTCCATTATGGAGATTGTGAGTGCAGATGAACCTCCATGGGAATACCTCCACCGTCGATCGTCTTTCCTACCCCCTTTGGATTCTGTGGAGAACAACATCACCACCATTTTCACACCGGATGTCTATCCTTGCCCCTAGTCACCGATCTTCACTTGTCATACGGTAACTGAGGGCAACTTGGAAAACATTGAACCCACCATTTCGGTGGACATCTCGGTTACCCCTGGTGTCATGGAACACATTCGTTTAGGCCACAACTATTCTCCTAAAGATATCACCACGTATACTTCCTTATTCAAACAATTCCACGACGTATTCGCTTGGACCTATGAGGAAATTCCTAGGATAGATCCTGCCATCGTTTCGCATGATATTAAAACGTATCCCGATGCTAAACCAGTCCATCAAAAGTTACGACCAGTGCACCCTCGAAATACAACGTTTTGTCTGTAATTTCACTCAGAAGACACAGGGCTATATGTGATTACTGAAGAAGGACGTCCCTTTTATATGGGACGACCAAGCACAATAATCCTTCGATAGTTTGAAACATGCCATTACCCATGCCCTTGTGCTCCAACCGCCCAATTACTACCAGGATTACATCCTTTATCTTGCCACTTTTGCTACCACGATCGCCATGGTCTTGGTTCAGGAGGACACTGACACCCAAGAACATGTGATCTATTACCTCAGTAAGGGTCTTATTGACTCTAAAACTCGTTACTCACATGTCGAGAAGCTCACTCTCACAACAGTCATTGCCGTCCAAAAGTTCCATCATTATATACTGCTCCTCACCACTACCATTATTTCCGACTCGAACCCCATGTACCACGTCCTTACACGTCAAGTACTTGGGGGAAAGTATTCACGCTAGATCGCGATACTTTAGGAATTCAATCTCCTCTTCGAGAAATCCAAGTCAAAGAAGTCTTTGGTATTTTCTGAGCTCATCTGTGATCTTCCCTGTGTTGATTTAGGATCTGATACCAACGATTCTCTTCCAGATGAGTCGTTGTTTCTCATCAGCACATCTGACCCACGATATGGAGATATTACCTTATATATTCAAACTGAATGGTTCAACCCCCAGCTATCTCGTGATGGTCATCGTCGTATATGCCACCATGATAACTATTTTTTGATCATCAGCGATACCTTGTATCGTTGTGGTGTGGATTCTATTCTTCGACGTTGCCTTACACATGAAGAGCCTGAACACGTACAGAATGATTGCCATGCTGGGGCTTGTGGCGGTCATCTCTCTAAGATGGCTACAACCTAGAAGATACTATGCGCAAGATACTACTGGCCTTCGATATTCAAGGACCGTATTGAGGCCGTTAAGAAGTGTCCTCCATGCTAGCATTTTCAATCAAAAAAGCATTCCCATCCAGCCCCTTTACACCCGGTTATTGCCATGGGCCCCTTTGCAAAAGGGGGCATTGATTTCATGCACTATAAGCCTACCTCAGTCGGGGGACATGGTTATGTCATAGTAGCCCTGGAATATTTTACTAACTAGGCCGAGGCTATGCCTACATACAACAAAGACGACAAAACCTCCGCACTCTTCATGTTCAACCATGTTATTGCATTGTTTGGAGTTCCACAAGCCATAGTCACCGATTATGGATCTCACTTCCAGAACTATATGGTAGACGAATTGAGTGCCAAACTGGGTTTTTGCCATGAAAACTCAACCCCTTACTACCCATAGTCCAACAGACAAGTAGAGGCCATCAATAAGGTCTTGAAAACCATGATCCAATGCATGGTGGGTACACATAAATCAAACTGGCATAACATGCTCTTTTTCGCGCTATGGGCATACTGGACCTCTGTCGAGACTGCCACCGGATTCACAACGTTCCAATTAGTCTACGGATTAGAGGCAGTCCTACTAATAGAGTGTGATATTTCGTCCTTCAAACTCCCAGTTGAACTTCTCTCGAACACCACTACCGAGGAAGAACACTTTATTTACCTAGAAAAACTCGACGAGACCCGCTGCGATGCTTCTCTTTCCAACGAGGCACATAAGAAATACATCAAAGCTCAGTATGATAAGTCGGTTAAACCTCGTGTATTTAACAATGGTGATTTGGTCCTTACATACGACCAAACGCATGATAAGCTGGGGGAAGGTAAGTTTAATTTCACGTGGCATGGAACATACATCGTAAAACGTAATCTGGAGAAGGGAGCATACGAGCTAGAGGATTACGATGGAATATCTCTAGGAGAGCCTTGTAATGGGGTCTACTTGAAGAGGTACTATGCTTGAGTCTTTCACGCATAAGTATCTTGTATATACTGTACATGGTGTCTGTTTTGTGTGGTGTGATGCTTTGTTTTAGTGTGTCGGGATTTTGTTTCTTTACTTATACCATGTTCTGTCTGCATGTGCATATGGAAACCTGCTATGGATTTGCAGATAGTGCCAACTGGCATACCCATAACCTTGCTTCAATAGCCTGGGTACTCTATTCCCCTACAGGCGAGCTTATTATCTCAGGAGGAAATTGTCTAGGATACACAACCAACAACGCTGCAGAATATCATGCGGTGATTGGAACCCTAACCGACGCTCTTTCTTGGGTATGAGCCACATTTTTATCCATATGGATTCACAAATAGTGGTTTCACATCTTAACCGGATCTACGCTATCCGCGACCCCACTCTGCTCCGTATTTTCTGACGAGTTCATCTCCTGGAAAGGTCCTTTGAATCTGTTAAATACTTGCACATTCCATGAAACATGAACGCGCTTGCTGACTTGATGGCCAATTTTATTCTAGATTGGTACATTGCACACACATAAGATATCCATAAAATACAAAAAGAACAGACATGACATGTAAATTATCCATTGTATAAGAAAAACATGTGAACAAGATCTCATTAATCACCAATAGAACACAATATGTATAAAAGCAACCAATAGTGTCTGTATATATAAATCGGTACAAAGTACAAAAATGGTAGTGTTGATACAAAAGTTTGAAGCATACAACTTTCTGTAAGAGTCCTCTCTACAAAATCTGAAGCTCATAGATTTCAGTATATACATATAAAACATGTGCTTAATCCCTAGGTTTCTCATGATAACAGACTATGGCCCTCGCCACTTTTCGAAGTAGTGTGCCGAAACGCAAAGACACCCCGACCATGAGCTTCTGGTAGCGACAAGGTAGGTCATGTACACATGGCTCCGGGATGTCCAGGGTCATCCTGTGGAGGTTCTCCTCTACCTCCTCCATCTCCTCAATGGCATCTCGGGCTGCAGGACCCATATCCAGCACCTCCCCTCTCTATGTGATGAGGGAGACTCCAACCGGTCGCTACGGACCCACATCTGCATCAAACAATGAAAAGTAATCAGCACTACTAAAAAAAAATTATAAATACATAAAATGAAAAAAAAACAAGCAGTAGCTGTTCTCACTAATATCACCCCACTGCGCTCCCTCAGGAAGCACCAGGTCAGGGTCCCCTCTGAAGTCTGCCCCATTATACGGATAGTCCTCCACCGTGAGGAGCTGTCCCGTCAGCCACGTGAAGAAACCTATATTGAAGCTAATGATAGGACCCCCACCACCATGGCGGGCCATCACCTCAGACCACTTGGTCATGTGTGGATCTCGAACATCTCGATCATCCAGATCGACCCATGGATGTAGGTGGGGTACTCGCTCCAACAAGAACAATATCACCATTGAACCATAACCAAACTGCTTCAGCACCTCGCGCTGGAATTTGGTCAACTGATCCCATAGATTGGTGAGGATCCCCTCACACCAATTGAACATAGTAGGATACATGCACTCCTCAGCATACATCATCTGCAACTTGCTCGCCAGATGAGAATATCAGCTACTGGCCACCCTCACGATGGTGAAGAGTATAGTACAGAGGGATCGGTCACGAACATCCTTAATGGGAATCTTCCCACTAGTCATCTGAGTACCTGGGGTACACCATTGCTCAATCATGTCATCCACGGTGCGATCACCCCCTCGTGATCCAGTAAGGGACACATGGTTTCCCCGTTGGGACAACCTTGTCAAAAAATAGATGTCCTCAACATCTATACTCAGCGTGTGCTCACCAATTTGAAAATGTTGTTGTACGGGGTGCCAGTATTGGACCAGATATTTCAACAAGGGTACTTGGGATCTCATCCCTGACACTTGGAAGTACTTGAGCAAACCACAGTTTCTCAATGCGGCAATACATTGCGGATCATTTTCTGCTTGAGCATCATCGAGCTCATGCTCACGTTCTCGCCACTCAAGAACCATTGTGGTCACTGCAAACCTATCAAAAATGCCATTTAAACATCATTAGGACCTTCCTCAATCATCAAAAGAGTTTTTCTTTGGTTGGGTTTTGATTTTGGTATGAGGGTTTGCGCCAGTACAGAACATCCTTTCGGACAGGGCGCCGCCGGCGCAAAACACCCTTTCGGGTTTTACGTCGGCGGAGTTCCTGAAAGGGTGGATTGTGCTGACCCGTGAGGACAAATCCTCCCACATAACAAGCTCAAAAATCAGTAAAATGAAGAAAAAACCAAAATTTAATCCAATGGAAAGTTAAAAGGCTAAGTTTATGGTTACCTATTGCTGACGGCACTTGAAACGATCGATCACAGCTCCTGGAATCAGCAAAAGAAAAATGGCTCCAAATCACACTTTTCACCTCTCCAACTTGGTAAAAAACAATGGTAATTGATTTTCACTATTCACCCCATTTTATATAAAAAAGAGCATATTCCTTTTTTAATTCATTCAAATGTGGGTTATTTTACTATAGTTGGAATTATTTATACTCGTTTGATCATTTTGACCTAGTTTCGAAGCTTGCAGGTGAAGTTAAGTACCTCATTAATATTTTTTTTCGCGGTTGTGGTCTTTTCACGCGTATTTTCAGGTATGAACAACTCATTGAGCATCCTTTTGTCGTTATTTCGCTCATTAAATTCAATTATTAATGACACCGAGCTAACTCTTTGTTCTTTCTCGTGCTCGTAAAATGATGAGAATAAGTCACCGAGTTATAGTTTATCACTTTTTCGATCTCCTTAAACTCCCACGAAAAAGGAACCCCTCAGAGTCTTTCTTTAAGCTCTTTTCAGGCTCTCGAAATACGAAAATATTGCCAAGCGAACTTGATGCGTTCATGCTTGTAAAAGTATTTGAACAATCGTATTGCTGGTAATAGTTTACCCCTTTTTACGGACCAGGAGGTACTACTTACGAAAAAGGAATACTCTGGCCAATCATGACTAGAAGAGTCCTCTCTTGCGTTGTTTTACCCTTTTCCGAGCGAGGAGGATAAGTTTTTGAAAAAGGACCTTTGGAGTCTTCTTTATTTCTTTTTAGACTCTCTAAACATGAAATGATGTCGAGTTTACCTTCTATGGACTCATTAAAATTCAACATTGAAGGGCCCGTCATGGGACGAACCCCTCCTATCCCAAGTTCGTAAGACATTTGGGATTGGACTCATCCATGGGATGATCTATACTGAGCATCTGTTTACCCTCCTCAAGCTCATTAAAAAACAAATGAGGCACTCATCAATCATGCTGGGGAAAAAGGAAAGATTGTGTGTTACACTATAATTCACGGAAGTACATAGTTTCTCTTGAACATGGCACTCATTTGCATTTGCATTCCTTACTTGGGTAATCCATTTGTCCTCAAGTCATACTGATTTCATGATTCTTGTCACTCCTTTGGGTCATCCGAAGAATGCTTATATTATCGGTCGCATTGGGGGTTAGTGTCGTTCTTGTCATGTCAATACTTCCAAGTCATGCCATGCCCCTATTCAAGAGATGTTCATTACTCATCATCTGCAATCAGTACACCTTCCATCATGTTGGTCTACCCTGAGTTAGTATTGCATATTACTCAACCGATCTACTATAAACATCTATTATCGTGTTCCATGTCGTTGATGGGGGATTCATCATGGCCCTCCTTCGACGGATTCATGCTTGTCGACTTCAACACATCATTCGGGGATTGAATCTAGAAACCAGTAAAGTACCTTGGGACTGCATGCCTTAAGGGTAGGTTACATCGCTTTCAACATGAGTTTACATCATTGACTCTTGATTGGAATATTTCGTCGAGCGTTCGACCTCAACTCATTTATTCATGCTCGATGATATGTACTATGATAACTTGGGGATCATTGACATCAATGGTGATTTCCCTCGCACTTGTTAACGATATACATCAATGACCGGTAATCAAGTGGTTTCTACCATTTTCGACTCCAGAACATTGTAATCACATGGATAGATTCGTATCATTGTGGGTTCGGCTTGAAGACCATGGGGAAAATCATGTCTTACCCAGGTTGCGATGGATATTGTTTGAGTCATATTACACGGATCCACTTTTTTATTGGTCGTGATTGTGTTATCATCTCATCATGGATCTACAATTGTGTCTAGTATCCATGATTGTGTTCAGTCGGTCTTTACTACCATGGATATGCACTGTATTGGTCAGAAACCATGTTATGCGTCATATGAGACTTGTATCTCAGAGTCAGCTGCACTGCAACAAAATCTTCCAACCAACAAGAACTTGCCATCCATATTTCAAAGCACTTCACCTGTCTTGTTTTTACAGCTTCATGCTTTGGGGGGCATTCTGTTCACCTAAATCTCGTCATCATGAGTCCATGTTAACTCCATGCCTTGATCCCTGAAGTTTCCTTGATCAAGAAGTCATGTAGAGCAAGTTAATTCCCTTTGTCCACAATGTCTAGTTGCGTCGACACAGGTTGTCTTTGAGCAAGAAGCTCCCAACTAGGTCAAGCGCAAGATGCATTCTGCCAAATTGTGCCGGTGGCTCAGGTTTACTTTGTGTGGCCTACGCTTCCCCTCTCAGGCGCAGGTTTCCCCCATGCATCTTGCACCGGGGTTGGTTAATTTGGATAAAGGAGGCTTTCAATAGATTTATAGAACTTGGATGAGGTGGATCCCTATCCCTAACTACTAGGTGAGCTATCCTACGGTTCCCTAATCTCAAGGGAGGATTCTTCTGTGAATATTTAATTAATATTATTATTTATATATTAAATAGATTATTAGGTTAATAAGCGAAAGGGGGTAACCGTTCGCTATTCTTGCTCAAGCCCTATAAAGGCGAGCTTATTGTAACTTTATCATCATCTATCAATATATTATTATTATTTATCTCAAATATGGAAGACAGATTCGTTTCTTAACTTAGTGAACGGATACGTTCACTGCATTTGGTATCAGAGCTCGGTTTCGGCTCCTTCAACCTGAGCTTGGATTCAACTCCTCCTACCATTGAGCTCGGTTTTGTCTCACCTATCCTCACGGATAGGATCCTAGGCTCCTACACACTCACTATCAGCTCACTATTGGCTCGGCTTCACCATTCTGCAGACTCTCCTTCACCTCTCTCTTCCCTTGCCCCTGTAGCACCTCCCCTCATCTTTACGCAGACCACCATATCCCCATGCATCCCATCTTCGCCTTCCCTCCTACTCCATGCGACCTGCATCCCACCTGCCTGCCTCCCATCTCCCATCTCTTCTCCACCATTTTGTCTCCCTGCTCGCCCTCCCTCTCCGTGCTCCCTCACGTCGTGCTATCCCCATCTACAAATCCCCTCCGCACTCTCCTCATCCACAGCCTCCACCTCATTGCCCATCTCACCCCCGTTCCTCCCCCCACACTCTGAAATTTCCTCCACTCTCGGCTTCCCTTCCAATGCCTTCCCTCCACCAGTGCCTCCACTCCCATCTCCCTCATACATCCATACGTGCTTCACTCTTCCACGCGATATCCCTTGCCTCCTTCCTGCTGCACGGGCCTTCTCACACGGCTCCACCATTTTTTGCAGTAGTTTCACTTCACCAAAACCCTAAATTTTAATAAAGTAAAATATTATATAATAATATTTATATTATTATATTAATCTCTGTTTTATTAAAATCTATTATTCCACCTTATAATAAAAAAATATTTAAATATAATATTTATTATTATTATTATTTTTAACTACACAAAACAAAAATTATAGTAAATCTTATTACTATAGTTATTATTGATTCATCACTTTTCTCAACACCAAAATAGATTCCAAATATTCACCTCCCCACACCAGGTCAAGAACCATGGCCGAGTTACGAGACCGATTAGAAAAATTAGAAAAAGACCAAATTAGAGATTTAAAAATCGTCGAAGGTCTAAACTCCAGAATGGACAAACTTGAGAAAGTGTTTCGACAATATTTAAAGGAAGAGATGAAAAATAACAATGCCGTGCTTAAAAAAGAAATCAAAGATGAAGTTGTTCTGGTACTAGAAAGAAGGTTGAGTGAAAACTTTGAAACTCTGAACGAAAAACAAAAAGATTTGGATGACAAAATGAGTGCTATGACTCAAAACATAAACACCATAACCCATAACTTGAGCACCATGGCGCAGAACCATAATACATTAATGGAGTCGTTACAAAGATTAACGCCTAAGATAGACCAAGTCAGTGGTCCAGACATGCTAGATGCCTCATTTCATATTTTCACACAGGAAGCACTTGCCAAGAATCAAGAAGAATTGCAAAAAGAAATAAAGATTAACAATGCCACACTTAAGCAAGAGATAGAAACAAAAGTACTGCCAGATATGGAGGCACGATTGAATAGCCAAATAGAAGCTATTAGTAATATAGTAGAGAATCAAAAAGATAAAAATCACCGCCAACACCGAAGTAGTTCAAATATGTCACTTACATCGTCCAGTAGTTCCGATCCACCATCATACCATAAAGCAAAACGGAATCAATATCGCCCTTACATAGTGTACCCACCTCAGGAAAAAATAGAGTTGTCGAAATAAAATGGAAGTGAAGACCAATGTGTTGCTTGGCTAAACAAAGCAGAAGAATACTTCGACATTTACAATATTCAATCTGACGAGGAGAAGGTGAAATATGCGTCAATGCATATGGAAGGGTACGCCTATAATTGGTACTTATGGTGGAAGAGAGACAATTTTTCCTACACCTGGAAATTGTTCAAAAATGATTTTTTTAATAGGTTTCAAGGAATTAAAGAAGATGAATTTTTCAGTAAACTTACCAGATTACAACAGGTTGGAAGCGTGGAGGAATTCACACATCAGTGGGAATCCTTATCGACACGAGTATTTGGGTTGTCAGACAAACAAAGACTCGAAACCTATTTAGGAGGTCTTAAACCGTACCTCCAAAAAGAGTTAAAGTTACATGACATACATAACGTAGAGGTAGAAAGACATAAAGCAAAAGCCGCAGAACGCAAACTAGAAGGAATAAAAACAAGAGGTGATAACCATTATCGACAAGAAAAAGAGACACAATGTAGGTACTGTGCAGATACTTGGTCACCCGGCCATCAATGCCACAAACCTCAATCATATGCCTACGAAATGGAAAATAGATCAAAGTCATCTAACAATTACTCTGATAATAGAAAAGAGAAGAAAAATATATGTCGTCGATGCGGTGATGATTGGATCCTAGGCCATAAATGTAGGAACAATCAGACAATACAGTGCAAAATCATCAATGGAAAGGAAGTGCAAGTCTCTACACAAGAAATCACATCCGATTCTAATACCGACACTGAATCTAAATGAAGGACGACATTAGGAAAATACTCAAGCTTTGAGGACAAAGCTTTCCAAAAGGGGAAGGCAATGCTGTGAATATTTAATTAATATTATTATTTATATATTAAATAGATTATTAGGTTAATAAGTGAAAGGGTGTAACCCTTCGCTATTCTTGCTCAAGCCCTATAAAGGTGAGCTTATTGTAACTTTATCATCATCTATCAATATATTATTATTATTTATCTCAAATATGGAAGATGGATTCGTTTCTTAACTTAGTGAACGGATACGTTCACTGCAGATCCCTTAGTTCTCTCCCCATGATCCTTAACCTACTCTATCCACTTGGTATTATAAATACAAAGCTCCTCTCCATTCCAAAGGGAGGAAGTCTATATCACTTACATGATGGTGGAATTAGCCTAGGTGATCCCTATCCATCTCTTGGGAGGATTACATTTCCTTTGGAGGCTTTGGATTGGATTGTTGGAGGAGGATTGCAGTGTTAAGGCTTGGGTTGTAATCATCTCTCTACTTTGTATTTTCCCACTCTTTATACAGTAATATAAACTCTTTTCATAAATGTTGTTGTGTTGATGATGTTTATAGTTTGATTCCTTAACTGTTTACTTAGATCAATTAGTGTTTAGATATGTTTTATTGCTCATTTTGTCTCTACATGTTTTGACAGGTCTTGCAGCTACAGATCTAACGATCCCAAAGATTGGACCAATAACGAGGAGAAATATCTACAAATATGAAGGTAAGACGTCTAATTACTCGATCCCTAACCTGATCTAGGAAAGTAGCTTTATGTTCTGTCCTTATTTTTTCTAGATTCGCATTGAACTAGGGAGATCTGGCTCACGTCCGCTCGAGTAGATTGTCCAATAACATGGATACCCTCTGGTGTCGCTAGCTCCTTGAAAGTGTACTTGGAATTCTTACCTAGTCTTACTGTTGGTGCCCCTTCCTTTCACGGTGGAACATACCCTGGCATGTTCGTGACTCTTGAACCTTATTGTCTTCCCCTTGCTTCTGCTGTTTCTTCTTCTGCGGCCCCTAATGTGCTTGCTTCTCCTCCTATCACCGATACCTCTGATGTGCCTACTTCTCCTCCTGCTGTAGCGACCCTTTCCGAGGCATAGTAGGTTTTCGTTCTTCTTTCCAAACATGTCGGTTGGCTGGTGCTTCTCTTCTTCCTGAATATCCACACTGGTGTGGACGTAATTCTTGGTTCTTCTTCAACAATGGTTTCCTTGGGTTGTTCCAGTGTGCTTATGCTGGATATTACATATGCCATTGCAAATTTCTAAATTCACTTATGTTTGTCTTCGCTTGAATCGTCTTCCACAATTATCACAATGCAAAATGGGTCAAAATGTCCATCTTTGCATGTTTTTATAGGATTGGTTTCCTGCTCTCCGTCTATCGAGTCAATTTTGGACAATAATTTCCAAATCCTTCATCGATTTACTGAATCTTTCGCCCTCTTTGGCCATTAAAGGTGCCTTCATCCACCCTCGTCGTCGTGTGTCGAACCTTAACTGCTGCACCCAAATGCGCCGTCGATTTAACCAATCCTTCCTCGATTTACCCAAATCAGGGCAATGATCGGCATTAAATGGTACCACTTTAGATGCATAGGATAAAAGACAACCAAAATGCCCCACTTTTCCGACGATTTTGGGATAAAAACAGGTTAAAATTCTGGCTAGAAATTGTTATTTTCACATTTTTGTAATTTCAGCAATTGGGATTTCCTGTTCTATACTAATTGCCCAATTTTAAAAATACCTAGATCACCAAAATTGCGATCTGAACACTCCAAATTGTGATTTTTGCAAGAATTTCTCTACTAGAATCCGGTGAGTCGAGGGAGTTTTAGTTAGCCTTTATACCTCTCCCCACTTTAGATGGTGCAAAAGTCATTAGCTTTACCTTTTTTTAAGTAGTTACCATCTATAATTCTAACAGAATGCACTATTTCCAAAAAATATGAATTTGGAGGCATATTTGTATTGAACCATGAATCAGGGATAAAAATTGAAGTTGTCATTACTTGTCAATATCTTCTAGCTCGTAATCCATGGCTCTAGGATAGGAAGAAACTCATCTTTGAGAATCTTGTCACTACTATTATCTTATATAGTTGTGGATTTTTGGGTTGCAGCACCTCTACACAATCATGGAAAAATATAGAGTAAATCCAAAACCATTTTAGAACTATAATCTCAAACTTAAGGGCGATATACCTATCCTACCCTCTTCATAGAAGTAGGTGTTTCCCCCATTAAGAGCATGACTATGACTAGGTTCCTAATGAAAAGAACAATAGAAACATAGGGTAAGAAAGGATTACTAAGATTGCTCCAGAATCCAATCAAAACTACTTGGGACTCAAGTGGGGTTTACAAAAAGATACCAAATCTTGACTAAATGATTGGGGAATCAAAGAAAATGCCACTCGATAGAATAACTATAAACTAAAAATATTATTCCATCTAAAGAGAAATTGTGGTACCTTTATTTCTCATATAATGTACTACATACACCCATATTAAATAAAATTTTAAAATACATACACCTGTATTAAATAAATTTTTAAAATATTTAATAAAATATTATTGTTCTTTACTCTTTAACTTGTAAAAACTATGTTAACTTAGAAATAAACTTAAAAAAAATAATAATAGAAATTAATGCATGGGTTGAATATTATAACAACTATGGGTGAATATTATAAATAATTATTAGTAGTAAATCTTAATTTGAATATCAATATCATACCAAAACAACATAGTATGAACATACTTTCTGGCAATTACTACTTTTGTCAGCCAATATATTGCAACTTTTTGCATAGAAATACTTGTTCTAAAAAATTGGAAGAAATGGAAAGAGATGAAAATTTTTCGTAGCAGTAAGATCAGTCGTGGCGTTGCTTGGGAAAAATGAATACTCTGCATAACATAGATAACAGCCAATATTGACAGCCCGTCCCTCTGTTTGCGGAAGACAAGTGATTATATTGCGCTCTGCTATACCTAGGCATACTTTGTAGAATTTCTTGCTCGTCCATAGCTGGAATGCCTTACTTGCTTGTCAATAAATATACTCGGAACCTTATCTCTCTCTTGTAGCATGTCAAAAAGTTATAGTTATCTCGAACTTTCCTTTAAGAATTAAAAGAATAGCTTGGAAGTATATGGATATTAAATTAATAAATACTTTAATACAACTCGCCAATTCTTTTAGATACAAGATCACTCTTTCTATTACCTAAGGAACCTTTCTATCCAATCGCAACATAGACAAAGTTTTTCTATTTTCTCTTTTCAATCCTATATTTTCAATCATATATATATATATAGTTTACATATGGTTACATAACGACCAGTCGGTTCACTAACCGACGTGACTAATTGACTCGACATGTGGTGGTCGACAAGACGGTTCGACATGTTCTCCGAAGTGATCTAATGGAGGACATAGTCGGGTGGCCAACCTAGACTCCTACAGCATCTCCCTCATGAACAAGATCTTTCGTCATCCCGAAGAAATCAGAAAATAACTGGAGCTAGATAAACATATGAACTTCACCGCGGATTGTCTTGTAACTAAGTGTAGACAATTGATGACTCTGAGCTGGTACCCGGCTACTATCGTGGCTAGAAATGGGTTGTCAAATCTAGGAGTGTATCCATGCGAGTAGAAGAAAGATGACAACATGGTCTGGTACCAAACAACTTTGGACGACCGACTACTATTGTGGCTAGAAATGGGTCTTCATGACTTAGAGCTAGTAGACAAAATCTGTCAACAAGGCCATTCTTGTTGTCAACATGGCTCTTCTTGCTGTCAACATGAGTATTTTTGTTGTCAATATGGCTATTCTTGGATGAATGTTTCAAGCCTAACGTTGACGAGAGTGGAAGCTCATGTTGTTTTAGAGAAGGAAGTGTACAAGAAAATAGGTACATAGACCACTAATCTTCTCACGTCCACTCCAACTTGTACACCAATCAATTAGTGAAAGAAGAATGACGAAAACGTGATTGGTGGCAAGGAACATAATAAAAATCCTGGTCTTTGGGATTCAAGAGTGCTCGAAATGCCCATATATCATGGTGTGGTTACGATTTATCAGGGAACTGATGTCTAAATGCTCATATATCACGAAGAGAATTGAGGAGCGACTTGTTGGAATATTCTCACCATCATTTTTCATATTTGCATGCCTGCATGCATTTTGCATTAATCTAGTCATCATGCATGCATCCAATCATCATTTTGGTGGTCTCCCCAACACCTAGAGCCTAATTTCAGCTCCCTAGACGCTGTCTTCAGGCCTCGATATCCCTCCTACCTACCTGATGTGCCTTGTTTTACTCACTTGCATGACATGTGTGCCTTTTCTCACCTACCGAGAGTTAACAGTCAGTTAGAGAATTGATTGAGCAGTTCTTCCATTGATTCCTCATCCTAATTGCATGTAGCTCCTAGTTAGCTAGTTCTGGAGTGCCACTTGACCTTCTGATAGCCTCATGCACCCTCCTTGGAGTCTCCATCCCATGATTTGTGCCTAGATGGTTATGTTAGACTCAGTTAGACTCATTTGACTGACTATTGACAATTTATGACTGATACTACTGATTGGATGATGTATCCAATGTTATCCAAGCCACACTTTGAGCATGATTTGAATGAACTCTTGGTTAATTCAAATTATATTGACAGTTATTGTATTGTATTCAATTTTCATAGTGCCAGCTCACAGCTGATGTATGATTATACTGCTATTCTCCATTTTCTGTGTTCATGAGTGATTATTGACTACATTCTTCTCTTCTTCTCTACACTTCTTGAGTGAGTTTTGTGTGAGGTTTGTTACAGTTGTGAGATCTTCCTGCAGATTATCACATGGTATCAGAGCTGATAGCAGCTATTCGAATTGCAGCAGTTCATTGAGGAGTTGTCTTTCATTGAGCACCAGAAGCCTCTGAGTTTCCATAGCAAATCCTGGTACTATTACCCTGAATTCACTGGAGCAATCCAATGAGATATCTAGGTGTGAAGGACTTAGTCATATGTGCGTAGTGTCCTAAGGCAGTGTTCATTCGAATTGTAGCAAATCTCCATCAAAAAAATTATTGTTTTGCAGGTTTATTCATCCATTTGAATTCCTCTTCAATTCGTTCTCCACTGCTCCATATGGATCTAAAACTCAATTCCTCCAACTATGTCGAATGGAAGGCCAATATGGACATCTTCATGAAGTTCAAGAGCCTCTCCAGAATATTGTATGGAAATATGGTCGAACCTCTCAGTGCAGTAGAGAAATCCAAGTACTTGGATAGGCTTGATGAAGCAACAGGATTACTTCTTCTCCCAATTTTTGAATATCTTCACTTCCATATCATTGATCTAACATCTCTAAAAGAGGTTTGGGACAAGCTCGAATCCCTCTTTGGACATAAAGATGATTTGAAAGGTCATAAATTGGAGAATGAACTCATCTCATTGAGTCCTGAAAGTTCGAATCCGTCAATGCCTTCTTAACCAAGTTCAAAATCTTGATTTCACAATTGAAGAGATATGAGATAGTGAAAGAAGACAAACAACTCATACTTGCCATTTTATCAAAATTGGGGCCAAATTTCTCAGTTTTTGTCTCCACATTTCAGTCAACTAAGATGTACATTCCAAAATGGAAGTTTCCTACACTTGATGACTTCATCCAATCTCTCACACAAGAGGAGGAGAATTTAATCTCCATGGGAATGATAAAACCAAATTTGGATTCAGCCCTTACAGCTACTGAGGCCAAAAGAGCGAATGCAAAGGGAAAGCAAATTTTTTTTGAAAAGAGAGCGAATGATACAAAACCAAAAGATGTTCCATATCATTTAGATGGGGCTTCGAATTCAAAGAAGACCAAGCAATCTTAGAAGGAGAGATCCAAGTGCACATATTGTCATCGAGGATTCCATCTTGAGAGTTCTTGTATGAAGAAGACTGTAGACTTGATGGTTCTGTTACTTGAGAAGAACAATCTCCCTGGACCTGCATGTGCAAGGAAGAAAGCTACTGAACCTTCTAGATCTGAGGACAAAGAGAGATGCCATGCTCTCATGGCATGTGAATCAAAATAATCCTCCTTCATCATAGATTCAAGAGCATCAAGACATATGTCTTCCTCCAGAGATCTCTTCTCCAACTTCGAATGCTCAGTTGGCCCTTCTATCATGTTGGGTAATGATTCTGAAGTCTCCTCTGAGGGGATTGGAAGGATCAATCTTGACGATGGCTACTTTTCCAATGTGCTTCATGTTCCTTCTCTCATAGCAAATCTACTTTCAGTGTACCAAATGGCTCATATTGGAGAGCCCAAGAGAGTGATCTTCTCTCCAAATGAAGTCGAAATACAACACATGGTTTCACGGAAATCATTGCAAAGGGAGTTGCGAATCACACTTCAAAACTCTATGAGTTTTCTCACTTTCTTCCTCTCTCCAAGCAATCTGCTCTCCATACTCATGCCAATGAAGAAAGCAGATCATGGCATGAGAGATTTGGGCATCTCAACTACAAGCATTTGCAAGACATGGAAGCTCAAAATGTGGTTGAAGGTCTTCCAAATGACAAGTTTGCTCAAGGCACCTGCAAAGGTTGTTTGAAAAGAAAAGATCCACAAAAGAAGATTGAGAAAAAGAGGACTCTTGAAGAAGTGTGAATGCTAGATCGAGATCCACAAGAACCTGAATATCTAGCACCAAAAGTTTCAACTCCTATTGCTACATGGGCCACCACTACTCCTGTCTCTACCATTGATCTTGTCAAAGATAGATATGATCTTCATGATACAAGAACTGCACTCTCTCCCTCAGATCCATTTCTAGCTGAGAGATGATTTCTTATGATTGGATCTGATCCAAAGGCATACTTTGAAGCCTCCCAAGATCCAAGATGGGTAGCTGCTATGGAAGAAAAGCATCAATCTCTTCAAAGAAATGAGACTTGGGAGATTGTTTCTCTCCCACCTGGAAGGAAACTTGTTCAATGCAAGTGGATCTATAGAACTAAGATGGATTCAGATGGAGTCTCCAACAAGTACAAGGCTAGATTGGTTGCAAGAGGTTTTTCCCAAGTTCATGGGATTGACTATTCTTAGACATTCGCTCCTAATGCTAAGATGGATTCCATCCATCTTGTTCTTGATCTTGCTGCATCCAAGCACTGGGAAGTGCATCATATGGATGTCAAGAGTTATTTCCTTCATGGATATCTAGAGGAGGATATCTACATGAAGCAACCTGAGGGGTATATTGATGATCCTTCACTTGTCTGCAGATTGATGAAGTCCTTGTATGGGCTTAAACAAGCTCCACGAGCTTGGTATGCCAAGATGGATTCCTTCTTGCTCTCACAAGACTTTCAGAGGTGCAAATCAGATTTGAATGTCAACATGAGACATGATGGTATCTCCTTACTTCTTATTGTACTTTATGTTGATTACTGGGAGAAATTCTTCATGTCTTAGATCTATAAAAAATGCTTTGCACAAATCCTTCTCCATGTCAGATCTAGGATTGCTCAAGCAATTTCTTGGTCTTGAAGTCACTCAGAGTGATTCAGGAATCAAAGTTGCTCAATCCAAGTATGCTCCAGATTTGCTTGATAGGTTCCATATGAGCGAATGCAAACTAGTTGCATTCCCCTTTCTTTCAGGGATCATCCTTGAGGATGGATCTTCTACACCCTTGGTAGATAGTACTTTGTATCGGCAGTTGATTGGTAGCCTATTGTTTCTTACACACACTTGGCTTGATCTATCCTATGCAGTTAGTGCTGTCTCCAGATACATGCAGGAGCCTCATGAGATTCACTGGAAGGCAACAAATAGGATCTTGCACTATGTGCAAGGCAGCAAGACTCATGGTATTCACTATTCAATTGGGTGTACTTTGAACGTAGTTGGATATACTGGCTCTGATTAGGATGGAGATAGCTCAGATCAAAAGTCTACATCTGGTTTTGTCTTCATGATTGGATCTGGACCTATATGTTGGTCGAGCAAAAAGCAGACTGCTTTAGCTCTTTCTTCATCAGAGGCCGAGTACAGAGGTGCAGTAAATGCAACCACACAATGCATTTGGATGCGGGGCATCTTATAAAAGTTTGGGATTCGATTCAATACTCCACCAGTCATCTATTGTGACAATCAGAGTGCTATTAGGATTTCCACAGATCCCGTTCTGAGACAGAGAACCAAACACATTGACATACACATGCATTACATCAGAGGATTAGTGCATGATCAGATAATCTCACTGCTCTACCTTCTGACGGAAGAGAAGATTGCAAATATCTTCACCAAGACCTTCACGGTGAAGAGGTTCACTTACCTTAGATCTCTTCTTGGGGTGAGTGATGACATGCTACATTAGCATCCTTCAGTCTATTTTGAGGGAGGGATTTATTTCCACTGGGTTTTCCCTCTTTCCTCATTTATTATTTAGATTGTTGTACGGGGTGACCTTTGGTCTCAGTCACCAAGGCCCTATTTTTCAGTTTTCAATTATCACCTCATAGTATAGCTTGAGGGGGGGTTTTGGAATATTCTCACCATCATTTTTCATATTTTCATGCATCCAATCATCATGCATGCATCCATTCATCATTTTGGTGGTCTCCCCAACAGTTAGAGCCTAATTTTAGCTCCCTAGAGCCTATCTTCAGCCCTCAGTATCCCTCCTACCTACCTGATGCGCCTTATTTTACTCATCTGCATGACATGTGCACCTTTTCTCACCTACCGGGAGTTAATAGTCAATTAGAGCATTGATTGAGCGGTTCTTTCATTGATTGCTCATCCTAACTGTTGTAGCTCCCAATTAGCTAGTTCTGGAGTGCCAATTGACCTTCTGACAGCCTCATGTGCCCTCCTTGGAGTCTCCATCCCCTGATTTGTGCCTAGATGGTTCTGTTAGACTTAGTTAGATTCATTTGACTGACTATTGACCATTTATGAATGATACTACTGATTGGATGATGTCTCCAATGTTATCCAAGCCACACTTTGAGCATGATTCGAATGACCTCTTGGTTAATTTGAATTCTATTGACAGTTATTGTATTGTATTTAGTTTTCACAGTGCCAGCTCACAACTAATGTATGATTATACTGCTATTCTCCATTTTCTGTGTTCATGAGTGATTATTGACTACATTGTTCTCTTCTTCTCTGCACTTCTTGAGTGAGTTTTGTGTGAGGTTTGTTACAGCTGTGAGATCTTCCTGCAGATTATCACACGACCATCAAACTCAAGTATTTCTGATAAAACAACAAAGGAAAGGGAACAGAGGCTGTAAAGAAGAGTGCCATGACTTCCCGAAGATTTCATTTTGCTGCGATATGGGGTATGGTTTAGCCTATATATAGTGAGTGGCTAGTGAATTGGTGAATTGAATGGGATGGGATGGATGAGGAACGGTAATGATCATAGTATGACATGATGGTGGTCATAGATATCATCTATAGCAACTGTAGATTTTGCTGGAGTAATTGTACATGTATCACTCCAATCGATGCCTTGAGAAAGGATTGTATGCTGACATGGCGATGGTTTATATGATACAATTATAAAATGGCGGTTATCCTAACGGTGGTAATAGTGAATGATGGTTTGTACCACTTGTGTGAAGAAAATAATCTCATCATGCTTTAGTCGACATTATTTCTTGTCACAAACAATTGATAGTGATGATGATAATTCAGTCTTGACAATTTATATTGAAATGGTACCATTAATATCCTTAATATTCATTTATAATATCTTTAGACTATTTTTAAAAATCATATATGCCACGTGCACAATTTGAGAGTTCCACGTGTCATCCTGGGAAATTAGATGTCGACATTTTAACAACAAAAATTATAGAAATTTTGCTTCAAAGAGTTTACTGGCAAGACAAAAAAATTTCAGAGAAAGAGTGATCGCTCTTTCCTCAGGTTGTTCTATTTTGGGGTGTTAGAAGTAGATGCTAATGATAAAGAGCATCTGCTCCTTCCTCCAGGGATTTTTTTTAGGATTGGGGAAAGTAGATATCGACACTCTAAACACAAATTTCATAGGAACATTGCTTTGCACAGTTTACTGGAAACTGGAAATATTCTCAGAGAGAGCGATCAATCTTTCTTCAAGTTGTTATATTTTTACAATTCCCTCATAAATGAAGGGGCGGCCAACCCTTCTTATGTTCAGTATTATTTTCATAATAGTTTTTTACTGCAAGAAGGGTCGGTCGATCCTTCTTGTGTTTTCCATTTTGGATATAGGTGAATTGCTGGATATAGGTGTTCACAATTATCTAGTAAACAAAGGGGCGAATGATCCTTCTTGTCAGAAAATGGAAGTCGGAGCAAAATTTTTTATATGTTATAACTTAGCTGATGTCCCGGTCCCTACTTTTTAGAGTAGAATTCGGAAGTCAGGAATTGTCGGCCTAGCCTTCACAGATTAATTTGTTTTTACATTTCTCTTGTAAATGAAGGGTCAGTCGACCCTTCCTCCAGGGATGGATTTTAGGAGTGGTTAAAGTAGATAGAGGCACTCTAAAACAAATTTTCATAGGAACATTTCTTCGCATGGTTTGCTGTAAAGTGGAAATATTCTCAGATAAAGAGTGGCTTCTCTTTCTTCAAGTTGTTTTATTTTTACAATTCCCTTATAAATGAAGGGGCGGTTGACCCTTCTTTTACCCAATATTCTTTTCATAATAGTTTTAGACTGCGAGAAGAGTCGGTCGATCCTTCTTGTGTTTTCCATTCTGGATATAGATGAATTGCTGGATATAGGTGTTCACAATTATCTACTAAGTGAAGGGATGACTAATCCTTCTTGTTGAAAAACGGAAGCTAGGATAAATATTTTTTACATGTTATAACATAGCTAATGGCCATGTCCCTACTATTTACAGAGTAAGTCAGATGTCGGGAATTGTCATCCTAGCCTTCGTAGATTAAATATTTTTACATTTCTCTCGTAAATGAAGGGTCGGTCGACCCTCCTTGTGCTCAATATTCTTCCGTTGTTCACCATTTTGGATATACATGAATTGATAGGATAACCTTCGTAGATTGAATATTTTTACAATTCTCTCATAAATGAAGGGGCAAACGACCCTTCTTCTGCCCATTATTCTTTTCATAATATTTATATACTGCAATAAGGGTTAGTTGATCCTTCTTGTGTTCCCCTTATAGATATAGGGAATTGTTGGATATAGGTGTTCACAATTATCGACTAAACAAAGGGGCAGTCGATACTTCTTGTAGGAAAGAAGAAGTTGGAACAAACATTTTTTATATGTTATAACTTATCTTATGTATGGATCCCTACCATTTAGAGCAGAAGTCAGAAGTTAGGAATTGTCATCCTAGCCGTTGTAGATTTAATAATTTTACTTCTCTCTCGTAAATGAAGGGTCGACCGACCCTTCTTGTGCTCAGTATTCTTCTAGTTTTCACCATTCTGCATATACATGAATTGACAGCCTAGCCTTCGTTGGTTGAATATTTTTACAATTTCCTCATAAATGAAGGGGTGGTCGATCCTTCTTGTGCCCAGTATTTTGTTCATAATAGTTCTAGACTCCAATAAGGGTCGGTCGATCCTTATCGTGCTCAATATTCTTCCAGTGTTCACCATTTTGGATATACATGAATTGATGGCCTAGCCTTTCATAGGTTGAATATTTTTACAATTCTCTCATAAATGAAGGGTCGGTCGACCCTTCTTCTGCCAAGTAATATTTTCATAATAGTTATAGACTGCAAGAAGGGTTGGTCGATATTTCTTGTGTTCGCCATTATGGATAAAGAGAATTGCTGGATATAGGTGTTCACAATTGTCTACTAAATGAAGGGGCGACCGATCTTTCTTGTCGAAAAACAGAGGTGGGACAAACATTTTTTATATAATATAACTTAACTGATGTCCGAATCCCTACTATTTACATAGGAATTCAAAAGTCGAGAATTGTTGGCCTAGACTTCGTAGATTAAATATCTTTACATTTCTCTCGTAAATAAAGGGTCGGTCAACCATTCTTGTGCTAAGTATTCTTCCAGAGTTCATCATTTTGGGTATACATGAATTGACGACCTAGCCTTCGTAGGTTGAATATTTTTACAATTCCCTCATATATGAAGGGTCGATTGACCCTTCTTCTACCCAGTATTCTTTTCATAATAGTTCTCGACTGCAAGAAGGGTCAATTGATCCATCTCGTGTTCGCCATTATGGATATAGGTGTTCACAATGATCTACTAAACGAAGGGGCGGTCGATCCTTCTTTTCGGAAAAGGGAAGTCGGGACAAACATTTTTTATATGTTATAACTTAGTTGATGTATGGATCCCTACTATTTATAGCAGAAGTTGAAATTCAAGAATTTTCGGCCTAGACTTTGTAGATTAAATATTTTTAACTTTCTCTCATAAAGGAAGGGTCGGTTGACCCTTCTTATTGACTTATTTGATAATATATACTAGTGGAAAAAATTATTATTTGTTTAAAATAAATATTATTTTTAAGGTGCTCCTGTTATTTTATATTTCATAAATCGCTTCTGAAATGGATTTTGGTTCTCAACAATGTGTCCTATTGTTTTCTATTTCAGAAATCACTTCTGAAATGGATTTTGGTTCTCAACAATGTGTGCACCTCCTTCTAAATGGATTGAAAGTTGCTGAAGGAATCTCTTTTCCGGAAAGAAAAATATTGCATAATATCAACATTCATTCTGGATGTATAATTGTAAACGTTACCAAGACTTTAAATGCAAGTATTCAATTTCCCTATCCATCAGAAGGTGCAGATACATTGTCAGAGGCAGTTGGTGGTTATATTCAATGGCCTGCATCTGAGATCGTTAACTACATTGGATCTGCTCTTCACGAGAATGAGGTGAATGATATACCAGCTTCTACTTCGACGAGTGTAGAACATATCATAACAACTGAGAATAAATATTCTTTTATTATGAGAAAATTTAAGTTGTTACATAAGTTTTCAGAATGCAAGGATTGCATTTCCATAGGTTTTGTAACAAATGTGAGTGGGACTGATTTTGTTGGGGGAACATTTTTGGGCGAATTCTCCTTTGGTATTCTGGTGGATGAAGTGTTGTTTTCTTATATGGCATGTTGTCCAGGGTTAAGTAGTGGAGGTTTTGTTGTATGGCCGATTAAAAGAATCATAGATTTTAATACAAAAACATTGCTTTCTATTGAAAGCAATTTCAACAGTAATCAATATGAAACTGTTTTGAAAGTATTAAGAGAAAATCACAATATTAAGTTTGTGGGAGAGAAAGTTAATTTGATACATCAATGTTCTTTAAAGCCACATTATGTTGCACGGGGAATAGTGTCAACTATTTTTGAAAGAGACATTGTACAATTCCAACCACTAGATGTTGGTGAGTTTGGTATTTTAGTTCATAAAGTCTTATGCAATTGCGAGGATTGTGGTGTATTTGAAGGCTCTCTTGTAATATCGCCTGCGAACAATTTGTTTGATCTCAATGATGTTCCTTTGGATGTTATACTAAAAAATAACATAGATGAAGACATGGTCAACATTTGGAATATTTTTGAATAAATATGTCCTTTACAGATGGTCCTTCCAGGTACTCCCCATTGTGAATATACATGTGTTAAAGGTAATGGAACAAGGCCATACAATTACGTAAAGTGGCAAGCTGGAACTAACATTTCTGAAAGAAATTTAAGATCAGTACCTTATAGGCTTGGAATTGATCATGGTGCATTCCTTTAAAAAATTGTCACTGAACATTGTTGCTCAAATATTTGTATCTCAAAAATTTCACTTCAATCGATAGTTGAATGTGTGAATAAATTTCATAGTGTGAATGGAAATTCAAGAAGACAGTATGTTATAAATTCTATGGGATCAAATGCTCTTGTGGCCAAAGAAGGATATGACAGAAAAAGAAGCATGTTTACAATGAGATTAGACACAATAGACGTCTGTCAAAATGCATGGTATAAATTCCATGGGATAAAAATGAGCACTTTCTACAATTATAAAAGCATGTTCTTGAATGGTGATGTGAGAGCTGTGCATGGTAACAATGGCTTGGAAAAATCTAGGGCGAACATTGTTTCACTAGTAGCTACTATTAATTAAATTGTAGAAGAGAATTCAGAGAAATATTGACATCTTACACGATTAATCAATGAAGATGGAACAAGGACAACCTTGAAATTATTGCCATCTAATATGTCCGATGGTTTGCTTCGAAAAATGGAAAATGAAGAAATCAAAAGTATTGGTTTGCCTCCGGTATCACAATCCTCCTTTAACAAGGTGATGAGAGAATATTTTTGAGATGTTAAAATTTCTAAATCAAACTCATTTGTAATGAGTGCATTACAATACGAGATAGGCTTAAGGGTACCTCTGATCCAGCTGTGGTGGAAAGGTTGCAAGGACATCATGAAGCTAATAATAAATATATCTCAAGTTGTCGCTAAGTATATTATTCTCGCAAATTAGCTTCACAAAAAAATCCAAAGACTTTTTTGAGTATTGTTCACATGAAAAAATGGATAAGTCAAAGATTTCCATTCCAAGGATGGGTAAGAAGTAAAAATATTTTAGTAATTTTATGAATCATCCCATTTCATTGACTAGAATGTTGACTCATGGGCACAAGACTAGGGGTTTTCCCATTTCATCCTCTCATTTTTAGAGATGGGATTGAATTTCACTGTGACATCCTTGTCTAAATGCTTGAAGAGCCTTGAAGAACCAGTGGTTGATAAATATGGTGTTTTTTCTACAAAGGCGGAAAATCTAAGCACCAATTGCATGATCCTCTATTGCAATCAGAGTCATATGAAAAGTATGTGATATACAGACAAGATGTAATGCAACATGAAGTATTGTGTGTTGATGGTACTAATCAATGCATTCTAGATAGAAAACTACCACCCATATTTTTGTTGCAAATGGATAATTTTTCAGGCGATAACAAAAGCCGCTTTGTATTTGAATTTTTATCTCTTTTAACAGAAAGGAGAGTGTTCGAGATAGTTGAAGTTGGATTCCTCCCGGTTGGACACACCCATGAAGACATAGATGGAACTTATGGAAGGTTATCAGTAAAGCTAATGCGCAAGGATATATTTTCACTCTCAGAAATTATGGATTCATATAGGACATGTGAAGATCACAATTTCTATGTTCCTTATATAATTGATGAACGTTACGATTTTAAGAGTTTTGTGAAACCCCACCTTTTTGATGGAAATGCCAAAATCATCGGTATCGAAAAATGCCAGTTTTTTAAATTTCAGCTCATAGATAACATTCCAGTCGTGAAATGGAGGGATCACTTCGAGATGAAGCTTGGTCGTCTCATATTCATCTGTGGCGGTCATTTCCAGATGGTAGTGCAGACTTTCCGGTGTGGCAGCCTAGGTTATTAAATCTGCAATCAAAAAGACCTTCAGACATTGTCGAAATAAAAAAAAGAAATAGAAACATATATTTCATTTCGGAATCGAGGGATTGAGAAGGGAGGTGAACGATTTTGGCGTCCCAAGTTAAATTATTGGGAGGCTATATATAAATATTTGGACAATCCCTTCGAGAGTGTTGATCAGTCAACAACTAACTTTTGGCCATTGAAAATCCATGATATTCATAGTAGTGAACCTACAAGATCTGAACATGAAATTATGGATGCCTATTTGAAGAAAAATGTTCTTGCTTTGCAGGATTTCTATGTTGGACCAGTATGCAACAAGCCTAGAGATGAATTCATTCCAAGAGTGGATGTTGTAAAGGGCCAAATGGTCATTGTGCAATCACCAGAGCCATATTGTGCAATATGGTTGGGTAGGGTGATTGGTAATATTTATCAGGATTCATATGCTAGTACTCTTGGGTCTTACAAAGTAGAGGTAGAATGGTGGAAGCCAACAGGAGCATCAAAGGATCTTAAGGTCTTGTACAAAAACTGCTTAAATAGAAAGCAACAATGGGTTGTTGCTGCAGAACAAAATATGATGATCGATGTAAATAACATCATATGGGCATGGTCACCAAGGCTAGGATGGACATGAGAAAAAATTAGAATAAACAAGAAGGGCCTTGCAGTAGTTAAGGCACAATGAGAACATATGGGGCATAGTGTTGAGAGTGGGATGGATGTTCCTACGGATATCGTTTGATGTGATTTTATCCCAACAAATTTATATTTTGTTACAATCCTTCTAGTTTTCCTATCAACCTGACTGGGTGAGCAAACGTCCAGCGTCTGGAATGTCCATAAGCCTCTAAGCATTTGAGGAAAATTACCATTGTGATGCAGAATACACTGTTTACTGGTTACTACTATGTAAGTAAGATGTCCCTATACAAATTATGTAGAGAATTCCTTCCTCGTTTGGAAACTACTAAAATTATATATGTAAAAAGATAGATATTCTTGATACTGTATCAAAAAAGAAACAATAATTGATAAACTTGCTATTAAAACAAGGACTGAATATTATAGACATTGCACTTTTCACCTTTGAAGATTGCACATTTCCAAATGAAAATTGCACTTTTCAAATCAAAATTTGCATTTTTATTATTTGAAATTCACACTTTTCAAATCAAAATTTGCATTTTTTTATTTGAAATTCACACTTTTCAAATCTAAATTTGCATTTTTTTATTTGAAATTCACACTTTTTGAATTAAAATTCATAGTTTCATAATAAAAAACTGCAATTTTAGGACCCATAAGTAGTCAAAAAACACACTATTTGAATAAAAAAACACACTTTTCAAATCCAATATTGCCACTTTCAGAACCTAATTTTGCATTTTAGAAAGGTTGATATTGACACTTTCAAAGTATAAATTCACACTTTCTTAGTCCAAAATTTGCTTAATATGTCCAAATTTAATGAAATTGGCGTTTAGACGTAAGCGTACTTCATTCTCTTTCCAAAAGGAAAATTAAGGATAATTCCCACACTTTGATTTCCATCCATTCTCACATTCATGCTCTTAATTTCACATTCTATGTTCTCCATTGCAACTCATCTAACCAAATTTTGGAAATTGATTAGATCAACTCCATGAAAGAGGAAATTGCAAACCTTGGGGAAGAAATAAAAAGGTTTTAGATGATAAAAAAGGTTGGGTATGTTATTTTTCCTTCACCCACTATTTATTATTTCTCATTGGCATATTGAGAGGCACAGTTTAGTCTTCTAGGCCATTCACATAAATCATTTAGCAGATTGTACTCTATTTTCCTACACTAAAGAGCACTATAAGGGAATAAAATCCTTGACAAACTGTTGAGTAGAGAAAGGAAGATAGTCTCTATGTTCTGTAGGGTGGTAGAAGAGAGCATCATGAATGTTTTGATGGTTGTACACATTCCTAGTGTGTTCTATAGTGGTCAGATTGGTTGATCCATGAGAGAATATTAATTGGGTTAAGTGGGTTAGAAGCATGTATCTTGGTTCCTTACATTGGTGGCCTCATATCCTACCTTGGGGGCGAAATTTGTACTAAAAGACTATGATTGGGTGCAAAAAATATTGGTACACAATTGTTGGAGCAATATTTTTGGACCAGTTTTGGGAACTGCGTGTAAGAAGTGGACCACGTGACAAGTCAACTAAGGGACAAGAGCGCACAAAAGGAGGAATAATGTTAGAAGCCATTAGGAAACTTTTGTCCACTTGTTACAGGATATGCCCCATTTTTAATTGTATAAATATGCCAAGGGATTTTTGGGAGAGAGATCATGATGATGTGTTATAGCGATGCTTAGAGAGAGAATGTGCATATGCGTAAGTAAGGGATTGGGGTATGTTCGAGATAGAGATATGATGTAAGAGCGCAATGTGCTAGTTTTGTAAGAGACTGTTTAATTATAATCAGGGTATTTTTTAAGGATTCTAAAATCATACTTAAGTGTAGTATTCTAGGTGATTATTTTGGATTGAAAAAAACATATATATAGATAGGTAGGAGAATATTAAATATGAAACATACAATTTACTATTGAAAATTGTAAATTTGGCAAATATTATGATAAAAAACATATTTTATGTAAATATATGCAATATTAGAGACTAAAAATGACCAAATAGTGAATTTGTTTAAAAAAAAAGGCCCAAAAAATAGCCAATTGACGAAATTTCACCCCTAAAACTTACCCTGATTATAATAAAGAAGTGAGCTAGTTGCAGATATAATGTCTCTATGTTATTATATGTTTTACTGCACACATGTGTTATGTTTAAGTTATGTTTGGTTGTTATTAATATGATATATGGTCTCATGAATATGTTGTCTGTTATTGCGCGAATGTTATGAATGATTAAGAATAGTTGGAATGAATGCCTCTTATCCCTTCAACACCCGGAAACTTGGTTCCTGTATTCCCCATATATTCCTTGGGTGAGACTTCATCTACTTGCAGTTGATGCCGAAAGGGTTGGTATCTAAGGGTTTTGTTTGTGAATTAATGTTAAAACCTGGGTTTGCTCACTATGCACCAACAAATGGTTCCATTGCAAGGACTGAGATATTCGATTAAAGGGGATGTGGATTCTGACTAAGAAAGATATCAACCAATGGCTAGAGATGAAGGAATACTAATTTTCTAGATATCAGAATACAAACCTGCAGATCAGCCTGTAGAAGTGGTTAAAAAGGTACATGTTTCTAGATTTACATGCGATCTTCTTTGGTGAATTTCCAATAATTTTGGATGAGTGGTTAAAAAGGTTAGCTAACACAAATGGAGCTTCCACCCCATTTTTTCAAGGAATTGGACCCCTAAATTGATTTATCAAGTTAATACTGTAAGTAACTAGATCTCGTGCGTAGTTGATTTTTGGGGTGTTATGTTACAAAGTTTGTTATAATTTGTACCTAGTTGTACATTACTATTGAAAGGAAATTTGTTAAAGGTCTACGCGGAAGATATTTGAAAGCACCGTCCACTTGGATCAAGATGTTTCTATCTGATAAGGGGGTTACGAGGTTGGAATTTGATCACTAGGTGCCTTCACATGCATAGGGGGGCTAGGGGATGACTAGGGGATGGTTTGAGAGTATGGGAGGGATGCATGAAATAATAGATAAGGAACATATAGGATAAGGATGTTGAGAAAGGAATAAGGTGTGACGAAAGACGAGATTGGGGTGTTGTGTAGAGGACTATGGATGATAGAGGACAACTCAATGAGTTTGAGGAGAGAGACATTGGTGCAACATTCCATATCGAAGGAATACCGTGAAAAGAAAGGAAGGAAGAGGACACTTAACCCAATCTAGTAGGATAATATCTAGTTTATCCCGGTAGCTGAACTCAGAGTGTTCCCTATGTCAAACCCATGACCCTGTGTGCATCTCCAAGATCTAAGGTAAGAACTGAAACTTTGTCACGAGCGCTTGTAGTTAGTACTTGAATTAAGGATAAAATTAAAGGTAGTCAAAGTAGCATAATTAGTACGACAACCCAAAATCAGTCAGCAACACTAGGAATGAATACTACGCAGTACACAATAGTAGACCCCACTTTGAGAATGCTTGTCTTCCACAGAGCAATGAAAAAAAGATCTGAAACAACATTTATTTGTTTGTGAAGCAATGTAGACAATGAAGTAGGTCTAGGATGATGATACAAAAATCATGCAGCTAGCAACAACATTTATAGACCGTGCATTACTCTGGTATATGAAATATCAGTCCACCATACCTCAAGGACGAGCCATAATGTTAGCAGACATCAAGAAAGCACTGTTAAAAGAATTCAAGAAATCAAATTCCGAGTTGCAGTGTAATTACTAAAATAAAAGAGATTAAGTAGTTGCAAAATGAATCAGTGTGGAATTTTGATCAGATATTCAAGGTGTTGATGGATCGGTTGACCTTCCAGATTCTAGATGAACAACATAAGGAACGTTTCATTGTAGGATTGTTACCACATATACGCTTCACATTAACCTAGCAGAATATTATGTTGTAATCAGGTGCACTAGATATTTCCATGAAGTTGGAAGACTCCCCTACAGGAGATATTGGCACAGGGATGGCTCAGGTTCAGTCGTAGTTAGCAGCATTGACAATTCAGTTACAGGAGATCACTAAATGAAAGGAAAAGTGTGAAGAAGTATGGTTTGTTACATGCAGAGCAGAAGGTCACCATAACAATGAGTGTATATCTTTTAGAGATTATTTGGCTACAATAGATCTGAATCCTTTTCCCACAAGAGAAGGGGTATGGTGTGAAATATGTGTTAGATTTTCACAATTTAATTCAATATTATCTAGGATCTTATTTGAGAGAATAACATGCACATAATTTAAACACAAGAGACAAGAGAAGGGATAATTTTAAAGACCCATACCTATTTAAAAGTGTATAAACCTTGGCGAATCTTACCAATTCTTAAAATGTCAACTATAAAATATTTGGTGATATTTTTCTAAAATTATTTCAATTTATAAGGATTTTATATAGTTTATATAATTATTTGGCGATTTTTTGAGTGAAAAAAGTTTATGCCATCAAAATTGGGTGAAACGGGGCTTCAAAAAATGAAAATTGGTGAATCTTTTTTTGAAAAAAACATGAAAAAATAGCCCATGGGATAAATTTCACCCCTAAAATTATCCTTGGACAAGAGACACAAATATTTTCATTGGGGAAACCATAAAGGAGAAAACCCCACAACTTCCTCAAAGATAGAATGAGCAACAAAACAATAGCATAAAAGCAAACCCCAAAATAGAGATGGTCGTCAGTAGCTTCTCTCTTCTCCACTTGTGCGAACTTGTCCTCTTTCTCACTAATATGAACTTGATGAGTGAGTGAATGGTGCAAATAGAGAGGGGCACCCTCTCTATTTATACTTTTACTTTCACTTGACCTTTACACCAAATAGGTCGGCCCCTAGTTGTACTTGACTAGTCCTACTTCTCTAGGAGAGTCTAATAACCCTAATACATGCTGACTCAAGGGTATATTGCCCCGACTTACAATGGAGGGTTAACCTCAATGAATTTACCTAACTCAAATACAATAATGACTCTCCCAACCGGAGGAATAAACATCTTAGTCAGAGGTACAATAATAAAATACAAATACAACATAAAATAGACAAGTGAATACCTTCCAAAGTTACAAATACATTAACACTCCCTCTTCACTAGGAAGGTATTCTTGACACAGTCATCAGCACAAGTCTTCGTCCTTGGATCATCAATATAGGATCATCGTCATCACTGCTATTGCAATATTCATCATCTCGATCATCAATCTCCAATCTACTCATCATAGGAAGTTCTATAGATACAACCCTTTTTCACGCTGGATGTAGGCCTAGCCTCCATGTAGGTCTTCATCATCTTTGCGAGAAAACCATCAAGTAGGTACATCTCAAGACTGATTACATTTCCTTGCAAAACCTCTATACATCGCAGGACTGATTACATTTCCTTGCAAAACCTGTGTACATCGTAGGACTGATTACATTGCCTTGCAAAACTTGTGTACATCACATGAATGATTACATTTCCTTACAAAACCCGTGTACATCGTAGGACTGATTACATTTCCTTGAAAAAGTTGTGTACATCGCAGGACTGATTACATTGCCTTCTAAAAACCTGTCATGGAACACTGGGTTCTCAAATAACTTCACACAATTCTGGTTGTCACAATATATACAAGTCGCATCCAACTGGAGATCAAACAAATCAGACAATAGCTTCCTCAACCATACTACCTCACAACTAGCTGAACAAGCTGCGACATACTTTACTTCAGTTGTACTCAGTGCTACGCAGGACTGCTTCCTGCTAAACCAAGAGATCACACCTGATCCCATACTGAAGCTGCACCCTGAAGTTCTCTTCCTATCAGTGGCACTGCCTGCTTAATTCGAATCAACATAACCCTCCAGGTTAATCTTCTGATTCATGTCATACTTGATCCCACAATCCACCATACCCTTCAGGTACCTCAGAATATGCTTTGCAGTAATCAAGTGAACATGTCTTAGATCCGCCAAGAACTGGTTCAATGTGTTCACAACAAAGAAAATATATGGTCTTGTATTTGTCAGGTACATCAAAGATCCAATCATATGACGATACATCGTGGCATCAACCGATTCTGATGAAGCATCACTTAGTAGCTTCAGGTTTGATGCCATAGGTGTGGCCATGGCCTTGCAGTCCATCATCCTTAACCTCTTCAGGATCTCTATTGCATACTGCCCTTGTCCAAGGAAGATTCCATCCGCACTCTGCCATACCTCCATACCTAGAAAATAATGCATCATGCCCAGGTCTTTCATCTCGAAATCGGAAACAAGCTTCCTCTTCGTGTCAGCAATCAACCCATCCTCACCTGTCACAAACAGGTCATCTACATAAAGTTGAAGTATCACTGGTTTCCCTTCTTCAACCTTGTAGTAAAGGTTGGAATCCGCTTTACTCTTGGTAAATCCAAGACTAGTCAGGAAGCTGTCTATTCTGTCATACCACGTCCTAGGTTCCTATTTCAATCCATACAAGGATTTCTTCAATTTGCAAACATGAGTATCTCTGTCATGTGTCTCAAATCCGAGTGGCTGCTCCACATACACTTCCTCCTGTACTACACCATTCAAGAACGTTGTCTTGACATCCATTTGGTGTACCTTCCACTTCATCACTGCATCCAGATAAAGTACTGATCTGATGGAAGTGTATCTGGATATAGGTGCAAATGTCTCCTCATATTCTATCCCTTCCTTCCAGGAGAATCCACGTGCCACAAATATTGCCTTGTGTTTCTCTATGCTATCATCTACAACATGCTTGATATTGTAGATCCACTTGGAGGTTACAACAGACTTCCCTACTAGTCTCGAGACCACATCTCAAACATAATTCTTCATGATCGAATGGTACTCCTCAATCATGGCATCCTTCCATTCCTTCCTTTCTGTCGCTTCTTCATAGTTGCCAGGCTCCTTGTCAATGATGTCTCACAGCAGGGCTACATAACTGTAGAATGGCCTCAGTCTCTTGCTTTCTCTATGCATTCCTTCTGGAGCACCATATCTATCTGCATCTTGAATTGCTTCACGTACCCATGCTGGTTTGCTCTTGTGAAAATTATTATCATGAGGTGGATCTACAGGTTCTTGTGGATCTTCTATATCGCGGTCTTCATGATCTTCTAGATTTGCTTCATTCATTGTTGTATCTCGGATCCTGGGTGCTTCTGGTTCTTCAATGTCTTCAACAGGTAGCTTTCTGGATTTGTGATATGCTGAGTCTTCATCGAATGTTACATCCCTGCTGATGTCAATATTCTTGAACCCTGGAAAATATATTCTGTAATCCTTCGAGCTTTCACTATATCCCACGAATATGCCCTTCTTTCCTGAAGGATCTAACTTTGTCCTTTTCTCCTTCGGGATATGTATACTAGACATCCAAATATCCTGAGATGGCTGATCTCTGGTTTCTCGCCGAAGAAATATTCTTCTGGTGTCTTGTTAGGAAGTACTCTATGTGGAGTATGATTCTGTACATACATGGCTGTTCTCGCAGCTTCTTCCCATAGATGCATTGGAAGATCCTGGTCGTGAAGCATTGCTCTTGCTGCTTCCATGATTATTCTATTCTTCCTTTCTGCAACTCCATTCTGCTGTGGATTATATGGAGTGGTCAACTCCCTCTTAATCCCTGAATCTATGCATAATTTCTTGAAGTCTTCTAATGTGAATTCTCTGCCATTGTCTGATCGAAAAGTCTTGATTTTATTCTCTGTGTGGTTCTCGATCAAGGATTTGAATTCCTTGAACTTGCTGAATAATTTATCCTTGTTCTTCAAGAAATATATCCATGTCTTCCTAGAAAGATCATCAATGAAAGAAACATAATATACATACCCATTCAATGAATTGTATGACATTGGTCCGCATACATCTGAATGGATGATTTCCAAGATTCCTTTTTCCTTGCTCTTGCTGCTTGGAAATGACTTCTTTATGTTCTTTCCTTTTGCACATCCTTTGCAAATACCTTCATGCTTTGCCTGGATTTCTGGAAGAGGTTCAACTGCTTTGCTTGCAAGTGATAGTGCTCTATAGTGCACATGTGCAAGCCTTCTATGCCATAGTTCACTTGGATCTACTGAGTCATGGACTAGGGCTTGTTCAGGTTGGCCGTTCAGTTTGTATAAACCTCCCTCTTTCTCTCCAATCACCACAACATCATCTATGGTCATTCCATTTGGCCACATCATAACTTGGCCATCTACAAATGAAACCCTCATACCTTTTGCATCTAAAGTTGATATGGATAGAAGATTCTTCTTTAGTCCTGGTACATACATGACATCTTTCATATTCATAGACTTTCCAAAGTCTATCTTATAAGAGGATTCACCACTTCCTTTTATGGGATATTGGTAGTCATCCCCAAGTTTCACCTTGTGGGATGACTCATGTTCATATAGGTTCACAAAACATTCCTTGAATCCTGTCATATGCTTGGAAGCCCCACTATTTATAAGCCAATCATTGCTTATGTGTGTGACAGTGCCTATGAGAGCTAAAATCAGAACATATTATTCATCCCTTGAAGAATCTTCACTATATTCTCTGGTTCTCTTCCTTGGAGGTTCATCATCCTCTGCAGTGTGAGCATCATGTCTCTTCTTGTTGTTCTTCTTCTTGTGGGAGATACTTTTTTTCCTAGGACAATCTCTGGAGTAGTGTCCCTTCTCATCACAAATAAAACATCGAATGTGAGATAGATCTTTCTTGTAACTTCTGAGGTTCTCCCTTTGGTTCTGGTGGTGGTGTTTACCCTTCTTGTGATGAGGATGCTTCCTCTTGTTGTTGTTCTTCCTGGTGTGTACTGTGAGAGCCTGGTCTTCATTACCCATCTTTTCTTCTTGAGCTATAATTCCAGCTTCTTCCTGTGAGCACTCTTCCCATAGTCTACTGAAGGTGATCAACTTTCTTCTTGCACAAATTCCTTGAATAAAGGAATCCCATGAACTAGGAAGACCATTCAATGTGGTCATCACTATTTCTACATTCTCTATATTTTATCCCACAACTTCAAGTTGTTCTTTTATCTGAGAGACCCTTGTAAAGTAGGACTGCATGGTCTCTACATTTTGTATTTTGACTTGTTCTTTTATTTGAGAGACCCTTGTAAAGTAGGACTGCATGGTCTCTACATTTTGTATTTTGACATTCTTCAATTGGTTCCTCAATGTCATGTTCCTATTTATATTCTTTCCTTCAAATAAGGTGGTCAAGGCATCAAACTGCATCTCTTTAGGTGTCTTTAGAGAGATGACACATGTGGTATGAGATGTTCCTTGATGGAATCTACAATGATTCTCTTATCCTTAACCAGGTTCTTCGTGTATAAGGCTTTAGCCTCATCTCCCTCTAGAACTGGAACCTCTTCATTCACATAGGTGTCCAATTCATTCTCTTCTAGGACAAGCCCAATCCTATACTTCCATGCTCAGAAGTTATTAGCCCCTTCAAGATTATCCTCAATATTGGTGTGGTGAGACATCTTTAATGAGAAACTCAAATCGAAATAGAAAATATTTAGGTCTTACCACTTGATTTGTTGAAACTGGATTTAGAGATGGCTAGGGTTTGATAGAGAAACCCTAAAAATTCAGACTTGGAATTTGAAACTTCTGTCTAGATAGAAAGATGTGCTTGAATGAGGCGAGAAAGCTGGTACACTTGGATTTTCAAGATTCCAAAAATTGACCCCTGAAAAATGACTTGCGAAATTCTGATCTGCAATTTCTAGCTTTTCCTGGTTTTCTGGTTTTTCTAGTCTAGAGTAAAATTAGGGTTTGACTTTTCGGGAGTTTAACCCAACCAAAAACTTCGATCTTGGTCTCTAAATTTATATTTTTCTAAGGAGCACCTTCCTATGCTCGTTGCACTCCAAAATTACTCTTTTGTGAAAAGCCCTAATTTCTCGTAGCAATGACAAGCCAAAAATTGAAAATGCTCATAATGAACTTCTGCTTCGACAAAAACATGTGACTTCCTTAGGCGAGTTAGCCTAGCCTCCTTTTGCTGATGATTTGTGGAGAGAAACCCAAAAATTAAGAAACCATATCTTCTGCAGCTGCACAGTGTCTTCTTCTCAGGTTAGATCTGATACCATGTTAGATTTTCACAATTTAATTCAAGATTATCTAGGATATTATCTGAGAGAATAACATGCACAACATTTAAACACAAGAGACAAGGGACACAAATATTTTCATCGAGGAAACCATAAAGGAGAAAACCCCGCAACTTCCTCAGAGATAGAATGAGCAAAAAAACAATAGCAGAGAAGTAAACCCCAAAATAGAGATGGTCTTCAGCAGCTTCTCTCTTCTCCACCTGTTCAAACTTGTCCTCTTTCTCACTAATGCGAACTTGCTGAGTGAGTGAATGATGCAAATAGAGAGGAGCACCCTCTCTATTTATACTTTTAATTTCACTTGAGCTTTACAGCAAATAGGTCGGCCCCTAGTTGTACTTGACTAGGCCGACTTTTCTAGGAGAGTCTAATAACCCTAATACATGCTGACTCGGGGGTCTATTTACCCGACTTACAATGGAGGGTTAACCTCAATGACTTTACATGACTCAAATACAATAATTACTCTCTCGACTGGAGGATAAACATCTCCATCGGAGTTACAATAATAAAATACAAATACAACATAAAATAGACAAGTGAATATCTTCCGAAGTTACAAATACATTAACAATATGCAGGATAGGGGGCCATCACCCAACCTCCTATCCTTTGATGTAGAAGTATAAGAGCAGTTCTATAAACTTATTTTGTATTTTTTGTAAGTCTATGGGACATGATGAAAAATATTGTCATGCACTCGACTTAATGAGAGAACGCACTTCAGATGCATACATAGTTAAAGGGGAACTTGGACCAGAAGGAGGGGTACCACAATATAATACTTTGATGGATTGCAATCAAGGAGGAAGATGAGGGTTCAGAGGTCCCAGAAGAGGAGGATTTGGAAAAGGAAGAGGTCCGATCATTTGTTATAACTGTAACCAACCTGGGCATTTTGAACAGGATTGTTTGAGCCCTTGTACGATGTGCACATATTATAGACAGCTGGATCATGTGACATAAGACTGTCCACAATTGATTGTGAAGTGGCAGGAGAAAAGGAACCGGCAAAATGTATAGATGATCACAGCAGAAGAGTGTGACAATAGACCAAATATAGCAGTAGCTACACATGGAGGATCTAGAACATGATTCGATGCAACATATCAAAGAATTCAGACTGAACAATGGGTTAGGAAAGCAGTAGAACCACCTTCGACATTTGATCCTCGAAGGGATAAGGACACATGCAAGTAAGCAAGGAAGGAGTTGTTAGAAACATGATGTTGAGCATTGACATCACGACCTATGTATGACAGGCCACGTGTGTATGATATGCCTCCAGTCTATGACTATTCAGTTCCAGAATGTACAGTAGAGCAGACATGTACATTGAAAAGTTTTTAAATATTTAAACATGCTACACATGATAATTGATCAGTGCACACAAGATAAAGAAGTACATGTCATACAATGAGTAGTCAATCAGGTATATTGCAAGATAAGGACGAATAAGGAATTCCAACTTAGTGCACATATATGAGACTATGATATGGATTATATCATCTTATACCTGGGATCTAATGTGAATATCATTCCGACATAGTAGACATGGGAAATGATGAGAAAACTGAATTTGATATGGTCACCCATTCAGTTGAGGAAGAAAATCAACACAAGATTGTTGATATCGATGGAGTGCACAATACAATTGATTTTGAAGAAATTGATATAGTGGATGACAGTAAACCGTATCCAACATTACTTGGACTTGAGTGGGCCTTTGACAACCATAATATTATTGATTTGAAAAAGAGGAAAATGATATTTGAAGTAGAAGACTTGAGAGTTACTGCACCATTGGATCGCATAGAAGGAAGGCGATATGTGGAACCAGTAAGGAAGAAAGAACTTGATAACCTGTATAATGTGACTGTGCGGATGGAAGACTATATTAATCCTACTGTGGTTGGTGTAATCAGCTGGTGAAGTATTAATTTTTGTGACTCCGATTCAGAACAAGCCTTGGAATATTGGTAGCATAGGTTGAATAAAATATCTTCAAGGAGGTGTCCTCATATTACTCATTCCTTGTGTTAGATTGGAAATGAGGTATGTGATCCATAGAATTATGATGGAATAGCATATAAAAACTCATTTGTGAAATAATTCAAATTGCAGATACTCAAGTAACACAAAATGCTAGTGTTAGATATCACACTGAATGAAACTCTTGAAATATTGTGGGATGCACATAAGAATAAAATAGATGATTGTCAATAATGCAGAAGGATGCTACAAGTTAGGCTTAGAACTAAACATATTGTGCAAAAGTATACTGGTTTGAGTACTCCTTTGGATCATATTATACAACGCACTGCGACATGGAGTTTAGCACCTAAACATGAATGGACACACTTGTTGGTACACACTATGGAAATGATCCCGAAGAACCGGTACTTATAATTGGAAGTGCACAGAGGAACATCTGACTGGGAATATTTGACTCGCAACTTCAAGGTAAATTTTAGTTTTGAAGATGAGGCCCCATTAGTGGACGTAGTGTTGTAGATTACCAAAAATAAGATCTTTCTGTCAAGAGGATCGACAAGACGAGCACCACTATGTAGAATTCCCAAACCTTTTGTGATTGTTTGAGAGGTTTTGGGATGCTATAATTTTGTGGGGGGATACTAGGAGGATGAAAACCTGAGGAATTTGCAAGTACTAGAAATGATAGGAGAGCGCGAAGTAGAGGGGCCTGAGTTTGGATCTACTTACTATGCAAAGCCATTGAGAATGAACAAGGTAAATATTGGCACGAAGGATAGTCCCAAGTTCACAAATATTGGAGATCTATGGATTGAAGAAAATATTGAGACGATTGTTGATTTACTGTGAAAATACTAGGACTTGTTTCCAACTACATTTGCAGAAATGAAAGGGATTGCAAAGGAATTAGGTGAAATGAATTTCTCATTGAATCTGAATGCCAAGCTAGTAAAATAGAGACTATATCGACTGAACCCATTATATAAGAAGAAAGTAAAAGCATAAATAGATAGGATGCTGGAAGTTGGGATCATTGAACCTATTGCAAAGTTAGAATGGATCAGTTAGATGGTGGTTCAAGACAATAAAATAGGTGGAATAAGAATTTGTATAGATCTGCGCATATTGAATGATGCTTGTTTATAGGATCCGTTTCCTACCCTGTTTACAAATCAAGTTTTGGAGTAGGAGGACATAAATCTTATTCATTTACTGATGGATTCTCAGGGTATCATTAGATCATGATTGCGTAGGATGATAGGCGTAATATAACTTTTGTGATGGAATGGGGATGCTACCAGTATAAAGTCATGCCATTTGAATTTTGGAAACATTATTTTCTCGAGTGGTTGTCATAGCTTTTAAGGGGTTTATTCATAAATTTATAGAGGTATATTGGGATGATTGGACATGAAGGATCATGTTGAAATTACTTTGCGATTAATGTTGGATATATGCAGACAGTTTGATATTTCCTTAAACTTAAAGAAATGTATTTTTTGAGAACCATTTGGTATCCTGTTGGGTCTTGTAGTATGTAAATAAGGACTCTTGGTGTATCCTACAAAAAATGATTCCATTGTTGATCTTCCACCACCAAATTCAGTGCGACAACTACAAGCAACTTTGGGTCATAAGGGATACTATAGGAAGTTTATTCGGGGATATGCGTAGATCACAACCCCATTAGAAAAATTGTTGAATAAGGAGGTCAAATTTCAATGGAACGAAGAATGCTAGTAGAGTTTGGATGCCTTGAAGCAAAAACTGGTCACTACACCAATTTTAGTGTTTCTAGATTCGAAGAAGGAATTTCATGTCCACGTAGATGAATCATTTATAGCGTTAGGTGCAGTGCTAGCTTAACCAGGGGAAGGAGAATATGATTATCCCATTGCTTTTTCTAGTAGAAAGTTGTTAACTACTGAGCAGAATTATACTATGACAGAGTGTGAAGGATTGGTAATGTTGTATGCACTGCAGAAATTTAGGCATCATCTACTAGGATCACACTTCAAAATGTACATAGATCATTCTACGTTGTGATACTTAGTCGATAAGCTAGTGTTGGGGGGAATATATGTAGATGGTTTTTATTATTTCAGGAATATGATTTTGAGGTAGTTGTGAAACCAATAAAGTTAAATTCAGGACCTGATCATTTGTGGGGCATTGTCACGGGGGAAGATGCAAGAAATTTGGATGACAACTTACCAAATTCACATTTGTTCTTAGTAAATATGGTTGATGATTACTTTGTAGATATTTCCTAGTTCTTGAGCATAGGATTATCCCCACCTGATGTTACAATGGAGTAGAAGAAGCAATTAGTAGTTAAGGTAGCGGATTATCAACTTATAGCGAGGAATTTGAAAAAGTGAGGCACATATGGTAGTCTGCGAGGATGTGTATTAGAGAACGAAATTCCCATAATCCTATAAGAGGCACATGAATGAGTTGTGGGAGGCTACTACGTAGGAAAAACGACATCTCAAAATATTTTGTGCATAGGACTTTGGTGGACCACTCTTCATAAGGATGCAAAGAAATTCTATCAGACCTGTGATTTATGTCAGCGATTTGGGAATCCATCAAGAAGGGATGAGATTCCTTTGATGTTGCATGTTACATTACATCCATTTGAAAAATGGGTAGTTGATTTTATTGGACTGATCAACCCACCAACGAAAATGTCGGGAGAAAAATACATAATCACCGCGGCAGATTACTTGACCAAATGGGTTGAAGCAAAACTAGTTAGATATTGCAGCTTGCACACAACTGCGCAATTTCTGTTTGAGAAAATTGTTACAAGGTTTGGATTCCTGATAATCTTGATGAGTGACCAGGGGATTCCTAATAATCTTGATGAGTGACCAGGGGACCCATTGTCTAAATAATACGATTTCAACTTTGAGAAAAGAAATTCAGATTTATCACTAGAAGATGACACCTTATCATCCTCAGGAAACTGACCGAGTAGAAGCATTTAACAAGATCTTAGAGACTGCGGTGAAAAATATTTGTAATGTGAATCGAGATGACTGGTACTTGAGGATTCCTGCTGTATTATGGGCATATAGTACCACATGCAAGAATTTGATAGGACAAAAACCATTATGACTAGTGTATGGTAAGGAGGTAGTGCCCATGGAGTTCATTATGTCGAGTTTGTGCATTGCTATGTTGATAGAGCGCATGGATTCTGGCGAAGTTGAGAAAATATTGTCAGGAATTGGAGGGAGATCACTTCATCATAGGATTTTGTCAGCAAGTGCATAAATCTTGTGATAAGGCATGCCATGACAAACATATTAAATAGAAAAAGTTCCATATAGGAGATCTAGTTTTTCTCTTTGACAGTAAGTTTTTGAAGCACCCAGGTAAGTTCTGAATGCACTGATTGGATCCATACATAATAGAATCTATAATAGACACAATTGTTGTTTTGTTGGTAAAAATAAATGGGGAATCCATGGAAGGGTTTGTCAACAAAATTCGGTTGAAACTGTATAGGGACAATCATACTTTCGCATAATAGCCTGAGCACATGTGGATATAGAAAAAAAATAGGAGAGAAAAAACAAAAGGCAAAAAGGAAAAGAGAATAAAAAAAATATGGTGATGAGATCAAGCATAAAGAAGATGCTGTAGAATTAAAGAGAAATTTTAAGACTACGTAGAAGGCATGCATAACAAAAGACTACATTGCACATAAAGAAAGCTAGGATGTAGATCTGCATAGAAGATAGGAAAATCATTAAATAAAAAGCATAATGGTGAGATGATAGAGATGCGATGTAATAGATGATAGACAGACTGGTAAATATAAGGAAAATCTAGACCAAATCTAGACTTGGATCCATAAAATCAGGGCATTGAGTGAAGATTATGGCGTGAAGGGAAAGAAGAGAGTCAACATTAGGATATAAAAGAATAAGAGGGGTGACGAGAGAAGGGAATAGTTTTTTGAGTATTCAAATTTGATTTGAAGTGATAACCGAGCATAGATGGAACAAAGTTGAAAAGAGATGAGTTTCTGAGCAAAGTTGTAGGAGAACCATGGTTCCAAAGGAAACAAGATTCGTATCAACAAAGAAATCACACACAAAGTAGTCATCAGTCCCACTATAGGAGGAAACCCTAGGAGAATCCGTTTAGAGGAAACCAAGGTTTTCAAGATCCTATGTGCCACCAGGAAGCCAACAACGAAGCCCATAAATCTAGCCAAGATGCCAAAGTATGACTTTATAACAACAATGACCATGAAGGAGGTCACTGTTGAACGAAATATGTTGGGCGAAGTGGGACATTTGCGGTATGTTGACCATGGCATTACAAAGGAAAATAATTTTTCAGAGTTAGCTATAGAAAAGTATCTGCACACAAGAACTAACCTAGATTCACCCATAGTTCTAGTTGAGCCATAGGAATGTGCACTAGGGATACATCGAACATGAGTACTGAACATGTTGGAAATTCCACATTTTGGTATAAGTTTGTAGATCAACAATTGCATTCAATTGTTGCTGAGTTGTGTCCAAATAGGGTTCATATGGTTGGATATGCTAGTGTCGATAGACCTACAACTTATTACTTAGATTACAATATTTCTAGCATTAGGGGAAGATTCAACACCATTGTTCAGAGACAAGAGCCAGGAGAAAGCACTAGTAGAAAGGATGAAAGAAAGATACAACAAATTTAGAGGACCATGTGGGTTGGATGTAGAGAATATCAATGATGATGCTATCATGTTTACGACACAAGTATTGGAATGTAAACTACTCAGGAAATGTCGAAAAGAACAAGTTTCAGCAAGAGTAATAGAAACAACAGAGAAGTGCACAGCTGGAGTATAAATGAACTGGGAGACATTCTTGGTGAATGAATTCTTAACCGATTGCAAGGATGCATAGGAAAAATGTGTAGAGTTGAACTATGATTCGATGTTAATTCTGATTACACTAGTTGCATGGAGGGATCCAGAAGACACATAGTTCATGGATGCCATGCAAAATGCATGTTTGGTAGCATGCTATGTTAACTTGTGGCATATTGGGAACAAGAACAGGAAGCAAGACAATAACATCATTTTCTATGTTTACAAGGAGGTAATCTAATAGATCATTGAGATCACATCGCACATCCAACCGTAGGTGATCAAAGCATACGAGGGAATAGCGCAAATTAAGGCAGGGATACATCACATGTATACCCAAGCAAAAAGGGATCCATATGCACAATGGTTTCCGACACACTTTAGAATGACAGAGCATGATGTCATTGCCATCCTGAATGACTGGAATGTAGATTGGAGAGTCCTAGTACCTGAATCAACTAATGCAGAGACACAACAAAAACAACAAGAAGAACAAGAAGACGCAGAACAACAATAAGGTGATGAAGCACATCAACAAGGAGAACAAAGAAATGATGCTGGAGAAACCACACAAGAAAAAGAATAGGATGCATAGAGAAATGAAATATTTCTAGTAGGTAGTGGAGAAGGTGTACAACATCATCCCCAAGGTACAATTGGAAGTAGATATTCCTATATAAGAAAAAATGATGAAGATCAGTGAATCCATTAAGGGATTCCGTGGAAAAATTGTAGATATAGAAGCACGCACATTGCCGAGTACCCCTCCAAAAGAAAGAGAGAAAATGGAGAGTACAACCACAATGATAGTAGAAACTATAATGCAATTGGATGAGGAGTGTGCCAAGATGTACGAAGAAAGCAAACAAGTTCGAACCCAGTTGATTGAGGAAGGAGAGTTAAAATCAATAGAACAAAGGTTGCAGTTTGTTGTCCCTCAAGTTGTACCTCAACTGGATTTGATATTTTCTTCAGTAGTATTCCGAACTATAGATATTTAAATGTCAAGAAGAGGCTCCAGTAAGAATGAAAATTCCAAGGAGGGTTGTGTAGATAGAACCATCTCTGTGCCACTTTACATTTGCAATTCAGTCCTATGACTAATGGAGAGTACCCTAAAATATAAGGAGGTATGAATCCTAGTTTGTCACCCTAGGTACCTATCAAATATGCATATAAAACTTTGAATGGGTTTACAACTGCAACTTGAGGTTCTCAGGGGAAATCTCAGTGATGAAAACTGAAGGAAAAAGAAAATGAGTGTTGAATTTTTTTAAGAGCAGGCACAACATATTCCAAAACAAAGAAAGATTAAAGCAAAGCCTATTTGGGCACCTTAATCATAGCCTAATTCTTGAAAAGAAGAACAAAAACCATGAAAAACATTTCAATAAGAAAGCAATTTCAACTATCCATTAAAATGCATTGAAGAGAAATATTAGAACATCACACAGGTGAAATAAAGTTATGATCCATGTGAAAAATGTATTCAAATGGAGACTTATCTACAGCTTTGAAAGAGAATTACATAACAAATAAAAATACTATTGAATCAGACACCTAGTGGCATCATTGGTTCGGCCCTAGTCCCAAAATACTCAACAATTTCATTTCATTGTATGACAATATACAATTAGAGGGGATTAATTCATCACTACAGTCTTGGTGCTTATAATCTATTTTCAAAATTACATCAGATTTTCAACCATCTTATACAATGAATAATGAGGAAAGAAAGAAAGAAAATTTATTTTTTCGTGATCACTATAAGTCCGGGCATAGTATTTTGATAATAAATGCTTGAAGTTTCTCTAAGGAAGCCTTAATCATTCTGGGATAGGTCCCTCAATCTCCAGTTACTGGGATTAGCCTTAATCATTCTGCATGATTTCATACCTATGTGTTGATGAGAGGATCATCTTTACTTACTATATGCTCGACAAGCCATCAATGGCTTAAACTTTCTTTGGAGGGTATGCCAGATCGGATATTGACCATTGATGAGGAAGCAAAACTTACTCATGGCTCACCACACATTATGATGACTACCAAAGGCTAGAATCTGACCGTAGATTGCTGCATGACCGAATCTGAACCATTAACGGGATGCCATTTTCTTGTTTTTAAGTACCAGCCTTGCCTCATCCAAAGAATCAGATTCGATTTTGACAAATTGCATGCTCTAATCTTTATCGTTGGCAGACGGATTTTGCTTGGCTTCCTTGCTTGTTCTGATGCCTCCAACGATCAAGATTTATCTTGAGAATATGCACTATTGCACTTGGACTGTCGACGGGATTCTTTGCTACTTAAATTTTCCACACATATTATCACCTCCAATGGAGCTGATCTATTCTGGCAAACTACGTGGCTTAATATGGGCCATAGGAAAGGAATAACCACTTTTAATACCTTTGCATATTTCGGGGCCTTCGACGGTTAGGATCTACCTTGACAAGTTGCTTGTCTGCGTTAAAGCCGTTGGCAAGATGAGATGCTTATTAATTTCCTCGCTAGTTACTCTCCTTGGATGGTTTAGGATTATTGTAAGTAAGGTGACCCTTAATGATCAGTGTTGGATTTTTCTTACTTTGAATTTTTGTCTTCTTCTTGATTGGAGAAAAGTAAGAAACGATTGCAGGTATAAAGAGTGAGTGCTACAACACATTCTAAATAGGAGAAGGCACTTAAGCTAAATGAAACAATGCGTACTTTGCCTGCAATAGAGTGAATGGCTACAATAGTTGAAAATAGACAACAATACTTGGAGATCAATAAGTTAAGGGCTGAGCAGTAGAACATTGCGCGCAAGATGGAGCCAGTACAGGAGGAGGCCTTCTGAGCAACAAAACAAATGGCCGCAACACAAGGGTTACTATAATGTCCTCTCATAGAGATGTAAATGAATATTGGAGTTATTGTATTGAGCGATATTGGGATTTCTCAGGAATGAGTAGTAGTTAGGGTTGAGCCTTTTCCTCCTTGCTTCATGGGCAATGTGGGATTTGTACAATTCAGTCTCATGATGAATAAATATTTGGATCAGTTCTATTCTGTTGTACATTTCCTCCTTGCACTTTGGTTATGAATGAATAACTTTTGTTATAAACCCTTGTTGGCTTAGAAGGCCAACAATTTGCACCAGTCAAGAAATGGCCCGTTCTTCCCTCCTCAAATTGGATGGAAGCAACAATGAGTTAAGGAGATCGATTGTAAAGAATCCATGGTTTGAATCGATCCTTGGTTTCCATAGCGAGTGCACTACTGTGGTAGATGATGGGTTGACGAGTTGATTGCATAACATTGAAACCATTATTAGAAAGATGTGCTAGGGAAAAAGACACTTTAACGGAAATTTTTTATTGGTATGGCCATTTAATATTGGTTTTATATTAATAATGGGTTGTGGAGTTATATTTCGTGGTAATATTTTTAAAATAAATTGTAGAGATCTGGGTTTGATTAATAATTTATTTTTGATGAGAAATGGTACATGTTGATGTAACATCCCCATCCCTCATTCCGACGAGCAGGAGGGGACATTTATTAAATTGGGGCCTCAATATTTCTTCCCATAACCATAACACACATATAACATGCAATTTATATGCATAATTCTAGCATAAATACAACTAAAAATCATTACACATCAAATACGTAAGAATACTTATTTTTAAGCAAAGAAGATCCAAGGAATTGGTTGTGTAAGAGTGATTTTCCAACCAGCCATAGGTAATCTGTCTAGAATATACTCTTTCTACTAAGAGGCCACCCTCTAGCTGGGCTATGAGGCCTCTAGGGCGAAGGGAACACCTACATGATTCTCTCTCTCATCCACAACCCACTCTGCTTAGCCAAAAGATCCAACAGAGCTCTACAGGGGCCTCACTAAGCCTTCACAGCCATGGAACTCCTTCCAACTGCCCCACACAACACAAGGAAGACATTTCCCTTCACTGATCCGCAGTTCCTTCAAGAAATCCAACCCTTACAATACTTACCAGAGTGTGCAGTAAGAGTCCAACCTATTGTAAGCTATTGGAGAACCTCCAGTAACATTAATCCATGGATTCTCAAGCATACAAAAGTAGCAGAACTTAATGGGTAAAGGTTCCTATCTTTCCCAACCTCCATGCTCACCTACAACCATCTATTTTCCTTTCCAAAATTGCAACTCCGTCTCCAAATTTGAATTTCTGGGTTAAACACAGTCTGGTAATATTGGTCATCAACATCAATGGAAAACTCTACGTAGTGTAGAAAACATGCATGAGAGAATGATCAAAAGAGTGTTGACTCCAAGGATATGAGGTAAGGGTAAAAAGACAATTGGCATAGCTTCTAACCATAGAAGAAATAAGACTGCCGACAACTTGCATAATTGTGACAACCCCCATGCTTCAATAACTACATGAAATGACTTTTCCCACCAACCCCTCATGTGCATTCAATGATTGGATTTAATAGTCAATGGAAGGTAACTAGCTTATTTAAGGTTGCAGGTTTTGGATGAGTTCTAAGGTTGACACATGGAAACATAGGATTTGATTTTCCCATAGGTCCCATTTTCTCTTCCCCTCTAGTGGAATCATAGTCTCTCTAGTGCTCTTTACGCAACCATCTTGACCCATTTTATTAATTTTCAATATAATATTTACATACATTTTGAATTTGACATGATAAGCCAATCATATGGTCGAAATAAAAATATATACATCCTATATGCCTAGCCATTCACTAGTTGGGCCTTGGCCTTGAGCTTTACACTAGGAATCCATACTAACATATTTACATAATTTTGTGTAAATACATTCCAAATCAAAACTAGAGTATTACACTTGAATGAAAGAATGATATTGATATGTTGAATATAATTTTTCATAGAAGTTATTATAATGAGCAGAGGTGCTAATGGATGATGCATTGATGCATTGGTAACCATATCTGCACGGATGCATTTGAAAAGTTTTATGTGCACATAGATTGGGATTTAGATGTGGTTGTACATTATATTTTGTATGAAGTGATAATTTATTGTACTCTTTTGCTTTGAGAACTTAATTTGTGCTCTTTCCCAATGATTTCAATATGGGTGAATGTTTCCACTGCATTGTAAGTTGGTTGCTCTTCAATTTCTACCATCTCCTCACTATCCATTTAAAAAAAAGAGAATATTAGCGCAAGAGTTGTTCCTTTCGAGTTAATGCATGGTGTATGATGCGAAGATATACAACTTCAAGTTCTATACATAATTTGAGGCATTTGCCTTGTATGGTCAGTCGAAAAAACGCCAGCACACGGGCCACTACCTTGGAGTAGACTAGCTTTCAACCTTTGTCAGTGGTATGAACATCTTTCGTTTGACATCTGGATTCTCTTGCTTGGTGATGAGAGCTTTATCGCTGGCATTCTTCCCCAACACCCACTGTGATTTTCCACTACCGACATTCGACACTTAATCGGCATCCTTTGATCAATTTTACAAACTATTTCTTGGCGCACTTAACACCTCGGCACTTCATCGACACTTGATGACATTTGGATTCTGCCATCGCGCTGGTTCTCGAGCATTTGTTTTCTTTGACACTTGATGCCTGTATATAACCTAATACTACCTTGCTGTGTTGACCTCAATGCTCGGTTCGGGTTGTAGACTTGATGCTGTGTGCAAATCAACAATATGTTAAAAACTGCAACATCCGGGCTCCTTGAAAAGCAAGAATCCATCCAATCAGTCATTGGATCATAAAGAACATGACAAGATTCCAATTGATTTAGAATATCAAGCTGCTGCTGCTTGAAACCTGCTACATGAATAAGACTGGGATGCTCTTGTTCTCCTTGCAATAGCTCAAGAAATGCATGTGCTTCACAACCTTTAAGGGCAACAAAACACTCTTGAAACTGTTGATTATTTTCTCGAACAAGAAACTCATTAGCAGCATTTAAAACAACAGGATTTTCATGAAAATCATATGGCAGCAACGTACTTCGAAAATAAGAAACATCATGCTTATTATTCTGAGTAATTGGGCCGAGAAGAGGGGCATTCTATAGCCAGTAGGGGGGAGATGTGTAACTCCTTCTGTGCTCATCCTATAAATTCTATAAATGACAAGTGCCTTTTAATATTTGAAATGGCATATATCTAAAACTACATAAATGAGATAAATTAAAACCATAAGCATTGGATTACACACTTGGTCAACATTTTCAGTCTAAAAAAGAGTTTGCACTTATGAGAGTTTTGATCCCTCTCGGCGCGTGGTAGATCCACTTTAAGATGGATCTCAGGTAAGAAAGGATGTTTTCTAGAATCTAATTTGAATTGATATCCTTCTCAGACTGTTCATAAATTTTCTCATCATTCTAAATAGCATCTTCATTTTCAAAATGATCTAGAACAATCTTTTCTTCTTCATTAGTTCTCTTATGTTCTAAGACACGGCTATCATGTGTAGGCACGAACTCTTCATTTAAAATAAATTCTCTGTTTTCTTGAATAGAATAAATGACTGAGGAAGAGATTGAGCTGATTCAACATTCATTAAACTATCAGTATCCCTCTTTTGCCCCTCTTTTGCTCCTTTGATACTTCTAAAGGCTGATGAATTTCTTCATCATTCTCAAGGTATTAAGGTCCTGATTTCCTTCATCTACAACCAAAGAAGAAACTACTATCTGCTGAAGATTTTCCTGAGTATGATGACAACTATCCTCTACTTTTTCTTCTTGATATTGAAAAGGGTTCTCGTAAATAGCTTCTACAATTTCTTCACCCATAAACTCTTCATCACCATAAACATTTTCCGAGTTTTGAATGAACCTTTCAAAATGATCACAAGAGTTTTCAACCAGCAACAAAGATGGATAAGATTCTTTAAAATGCTCAAAATATACTGCCTGAAAATCCTGCAAGGAACATATACTAGCTGGTGGTAACTTTTCATACCATGATCTTGGTTACTTGAATGCATATGAAACTTAATAAGATGTAAAGCAGCATCATCACCTTCTCATCTTTGAATTTTGGTAGATATGTTTGCCAATCAATTAGGCAAACGATTTGGAAAACCTTGAATGTGTGAACTATTCATAGGAGCATACCTTGTCACGATTTGTAAGCTTTTATTGAATCCATCTTCGAGTCTGCACCTCATTGGTATGGTTAAATCCTACAAATATCAGGTTTTGTAATGAAAGGAGTGTTGGGTCGTCCCTTTTTATTTACCTCCGAGTACGTAGTGGGGTTTCATACCATCATTGTGAAGGCCGTTAAATTTTGGAAGAGGGAACAACTTCATGTTGAAGTCTATACATTTAAAATTTTGAGGTCAGATGCTATTGGAAGTGTCCTTATTTAGATGTTGCATAGGATTGTTCTTGTTGGCACAAATCAATTGAAAAATTACAGGTCAGGCGCTAGGCCCAAGATATGTTATATTTCCACTTCCAAAACAAGATTTGAATCATCTTTGTGAGCACTGCATTTGAGGATATTTTGGAGGATGTGTTACCCTTGTAAAGGGTAACATAGTGAATCGGTTGAGCTCAAAGCATAGACGCGATTAATAGTTCTAAGCAGTCTCAGTTCTTATATTTTGTGAGCCGAAGTTCTTATCGGCTGAAATAGATCTAAATTAATCGATCAACTAGCTTTAATGTAAGGACTGTATTTTAATTTGCAGCTCGTTTCCAGCTCGTGATTGGCGTGGGAAGTAGTTTTATTTCCATTTGTTACTTGAATTCATATGCTTTACAAGTGTATTTCTATTCTTAGTGCCTGAAAATGCAAACTCAACCTGTTTATGGGAATTTTTTTATCTCAGATCTGTGATCTGCATTCTCGTGCATGGTCACAAAGCAGCTCAGGATCCGATCGAGACACCATCAGAGAAGGTAAAAGCACCGAAGGTTGGAGGCAGAAAAATAAACAAAAGATAATGCAGAATGAGTTACGGCTCTTCAATCTTTATTCATAAACGGAACTAAAGTAAAAGCTAAATTAACTGAATTAATTACTATTTCTAACAAGAACTATGTTTTCTCGGGTATCATTAGTGTACTGTTTTCATAATGTTCAAGTCACAGTCATGTGATATGTGTAATCTGTGTAGGACGTGTCCCTCATATTGATTATTATATATATTTTCTCTGGCCTTGTTAGGTTTATGATTATGGTTTGAGTATATTGTAGAATCAAACCTTTATGGTTAGTTATATATGACAGTAAAATTTTGGGATTAGTTTAGATTGTTTCATGATAATCATGTCAAACATATGATAGTTTAACACCTGAAGGTCCATTTCCTATGAATTTGTAGCCTATAATTGTTTGGCTTTGTTGTTGTTAGATGTTTTTGTTTATCAGTTGCAAAAATTTCGAGGACCTTGTTCATAGGGAAATTTGTTATTCTGCAAATAAACCCAAATGGAAAGGTAAAAATCAGAATGGGAATGTTTCTGAACATAAGGGTTGAAATACAAGGGAACTTTGAATAGGAATTTCAGCAAAGTGTCCTTTTCCCTTTGTATTCTTTCTTGTGAAGTTCGATGCTTCTATCAGGTATATGGAAACACGCCTGGTTTTTTTGTTTCCCGAGGTCTTAAGAAGAAATAAGACTAATGATCCAAAATAAGATATATTGGGAACTTATGGTGTTCTGATGGATGGAAACATAGGGTTTATAACATTCTAAAATTTAAATCCCTTGATTGTTTAAACAATAAATGTATATGCTTAAAATCATGCAATATGTTCACTAACCCTTCAGTGTTAATTATGCTTGGAAAAATGCAATCGTTCTTGACACCAGGGATAAGCGGCCTTGCTCATGTACCATTTGTAGCAAAAGTGGTTGAGATTCAACAGGCTATAAAAAGTGACCCCGAAGGTGCTGAAATATTTGAAAGATGAGTATACCTTCTTGGTGAAAATAGGTGGGAAGATCCTCAAGGCTTGTAGATTAGCAACGAGGTACAAAGGTTTCCAAGTGTCCTTCGCACATGTATATCATTTATCATTTTGGGACTGAATAGCTGAAGAAAGTTTTGGAATCCATTAGGTATTGGCAATGTATATTTTGGCTTAGCACAATTTTGCTGAGGAATCTTCAGATAATAATATATGTTTTTTTGTTCATAAAGATTTATTGTTCTTTTGCATTTGACAGCAAATAACATCCCTTTAGTCACCCAGTCAATTACTCCACTTTGTCAACCAAATATTGCCAGGAAATTGTTGGTATGGAAAGAATCCCATTTGGGATTCCTAGGAATTCAAATGTCCATCTTGGTTCGGGAAAAAATCTTAATTTCAGTACTAAAAAAAGCATGTTATAGATGACTTCCAGGATTTAGTACATTTTTCAGAATTTGGAAGAGAAACAAACTATCTCTTCATCAACCACATAAACATCCAAAACGTCCATTTAATGGATATAAAGTCATAATAAAACTTCAGACTCAAGTCCGGAATATAGAACCAGTAAATCAACTCCTCTACCAGGTGTTGAAGTGATTTCTTTCACACGTTGGTCGATATAATTGGCTTGCAACTAGAGATATGTAGTTAACAAGGGATACTACTTACGGCTAGAAGAACAATTTTAGCAAGAGGACACTCCCGGTCAATGCCATTAAATAACTAGTTATCCCAAACTTAATGACGGGTGCCTTGAAGATTTTCATCAATGTGATGGATATTCAGAGGAACTCATAACTGAAGAAGCCAATAAGAACAGTAATAGAAACTCAAGAATTTGCACCAAAAGTCCACTTTTTGGGGGGAGGATCCACGGTCAACCATGACTGTGATATTCACTTCACTATCCCACTTTGCATATTTTTGATCAATCAAAAATATGCAAAGTGGGATAGTGAAATGATTATTCGTTCCGTTTCAAAAAAGAAGTTCTAATTTTTTCCTTTTCGATGATGTCACTAAAACGTTTTCTCTTTTGGATATGATATCACTTAAAGTATAATGCACAAAATGCTTAGAAAGTAATTTTTTGCGATGGTTCCTCTCCCGGACATAAGTGCATGGTTTCTTGCACCACCGCCAATTTATACGGGTGTGGAAAACCACCATATATATTCCACCATTCCACAGGATTCATCCTATCTAAATCTCACTATATATACTATTTGAAAAGACTCCATTGCTGCTGATGTACAATCTCAGTTGTGAAGCCATTACCATAACCGTTTGATTTCTAATTGGATAGAGGAGGCGTTGTGTCTCACTTTGTTTTGATACCTCGAGGAGGAACCCCCCCCTACAAGTACAATCACAAGGAAATCTATGATGGCTTCCCCAGACCTATCCACTGCACAAATCTAAAATCTATAAACTGACACCATCTCCCTTAATCTTCTGATTTCACTAAGGATCTCTATAACATATGTAATTGGTAATAATTGTTTATATAATGTAATAAAATGTATGTTTGTCACTAGAAAATATGTTGGTGTCGTAGCCTTGGTTATCTTTGCTGCTGGGTAAACTTAGCTAAAGTGAGTGATTTACTGGCATGTTCTTGAGACTCTATAATGTCCATGTAGTGCTTCTAAACTAAGTATATAAGATTGTAATTCATATTCTTTCTAGCTGGATCTCCCTACATCTAGAATAGCTGATGGTAGATACAATTGAAATCACGTTATAAATCATACTCCGATAGTGGTATGGTATTTTCAACGCAGGGGTGAGGTGGGGCAGAGAAAAGGCACTTGGCTTGGTAACTCTTTGGTTGGTGGGCCTCAAGGACGGACCTCGGGTTCATTATTGGTTCATAATACGGTAGGTAGGAGAAGGCATGGCTAGGCCATAATTTGGTGACACTGAGTAAATAAGATTATTTAAGTAAATAGTTAATCAATAGAAAATAACTATATTTGAAAAGAATAATTAATATTGAATATATATTAAGGAGAGATGATTACATTACAATTTGATGGACCATTTAAATATGGTTTTATGTGCATTGTCCTCGAAGTAATAGTGATGAAAATCATATGTCAGTTTTATGAATGTTATTCTTTAACTTTTTTTTTATTCTTTATTTTTTTCTTTTTCTTGTGGATAATTTTTTTCCCACTTCTTTGTAATATTTTTTATCTTACTTGTTCTATAGGGCTCAACAAGAGCATCATGTCACTTACAAGAATTGAACCTGAGTGGGGAGGGCAACACTCTTTCCTCCCAACCACCCAAGCTACAACCAATGGTTTGCAATGGAAATAATTACTTATTTTTCTCTTTTTTTATTTCCCTTCTCGTATTTTTGGATTCCTTGATTTATGGTTGTTTTTTAATTTTGCAGCGGAATAATACTTTTTTTTATTAACTTGATATGCTTCAACGTTGGGATTGGATCTTCTTTGGGCCAAAAGCCTACTTTTGGACTATATGTATCTGGATATTCTCATGTTGTGAACGTGAATCACAATAATATTATTCAAGTGAATAGCCAACCAATAGAAAATAACTACATTTGGAAAGCATAATTAATATTGAATATATATTCATGAGAGATGATTACATTACAATTTTATGGACCATTTAAATATGGTCTTATGTGGCCCGTACGGTTGTGGCTCATTGGCGATTCGCTTGATATGAAGTCACATGTTGTAAACAGAGGTCACCAGTTCAAATCACACCCGGGCTTACCCGTGTCCCATGCTTGCCCAATCCCTAGTCACTGATACATCTATATTCACTTAATTACATATCAAATTTATTTAATATTTGTTTAATTAATTTCCTTTTATTATTTATTTATTGATATATTGATATATTATTTTATTTGTTACAATGAGTATATGGAGTTCCAACATTAGCATCACCATTTTCAATGTGTGCAATATTTAATGGTAACTTTTAGGTGCATTGGGATCTTCACCATATTTGCCAAAATTTACTTTAGAAATATTCTATATAGCTATTTGGTATGATTGTTGGTATAGTTGTGACATTGTGCTCAAAGGTGGCATTGGATAATTTGTGAGATTCTTAACATGATATAGAGTTACGATATGGACTTTTAGATGTTGGAATATGATAGGGAATGTTAGATGTTAGAATATGGACATTAAATATTATAAGAATGTGGTTGTTTTGAAATAAAACTATGAAAATTTATATGTTGTAAATAGGTATTTAATTTCTTCAATTTTAAAAATGGATTTTCAAAGAAATATATTTAATGTGAAGAAAGGGTGGTATTGGAAACTTTTTGAGATTCTTAACATAATATAGAGTTACAATATGGATGTTTAGATGTTAGAAAATGGAGATTTAGATATTATAAAAATGTGGACGTTTAGAAAATGGAGATTTAGATATTATAAAAATGTGGACGTTTAGAAAATGGAGATTTAGATATTATAAAAATGTGGACGTTTAGAAATAAGACTATAAAAATTTAGATGTGACAAATAGGTGTTCTATTTCTTCAGTTTTAAAATTAGATTTTCAAGAAAATATAATTAATAAGAAGAATAAACAATTTTATCTTCGCATAAAGTCAATCTTAATTATGAAACATTTCACCTTTTGATTTTTCATAGCTATTTTGTTCATATTTAACCAAAGTTAAAATGTATAGGGAGGGGAAACATGGCATATATGAGTGCATTTAAATCATAGCACAATTTTTTTTTTGATGTTGCTTGAAGTTTCAACATGAAAGTTTTTGTAACATTCTAATCTTACTTGTAAATTACTCTATTCGGTTATGCAAAATGAATACTCTATTTTATGTGTTGGTATATCCTCATTGGCCTCTTCTGACAACAAAGACGATTGAACTGGTAAATATGACATTACCAATTTTCATTTTTGGATGTTCCTTTTTGTGTCAAAGTTTTTTGGGGGACTATGCCATAACTAAATCAGTGATAAAATTCCATGACTAGTTAAAGTGTTGCCTCCTAGAGGAAGATAGAGTCTTCAAGATCAGTTTTTGTTTTTGATATTTTCTATCTTAGATTTAGAAATAGATTAAAAGTTAAAACTAACATGGTTTACCATTTCCAGGTGCAATGTGACAAACTTGGAGCTGGTCATAATGCAATAGTGGTTGTGATGAGTTATAATGGCTATGATATTGAGGACGGCATTGTGACGAAAAAGTATTCTCTTTATCGTGGATTTGGGCATTGCATTGTGATGAAAAAGTATGAAACAAGCTATTTCTCTACTCTTCATTTGGGATTTTATCTCTTTTAAGTTTTTTCACTAAATAAGCAAAGTGTTGGGATTTACCAATTGTTCCTGTAGTGTCTTGAACAACTTCTTGCCATGCACCCAACTCTGAACCACCTTAATCCACTTTCCTCGTTTTGTTTCGTGTTTGTTTCACTCAACCTTTTGTTTTTACCATTCAAAATTATTTTTTGAATGTGTCTTTTTCTTCAATTATCAGATTTCCCATCGTTTGTTGTGTCATTGACCATAGTATAGAGTTACACGACTTGTTCCTGTTCATCTTCTCCATGGTGGTTGCTTCTTACTTATTTGTGTTGTATTGGTAACATTCTTTATAACTATTATTTATTCCATATCATGCATTTTGTCTCATGCCACAAGGTAAATATATGGTAGTAAAATTCAATCAGTATAAAAGTGTTCTGTTTAGTGCAATTTTCTTCCTCGTTTGGAGAGATTGATAAATTCTAGAAATCAAGAGGTAATTGGTAGAGGCTATATTTACTAAGTCTTATCCCTAGTATGTCGAGGCTTTATTTACTAAGTCTTCTCCATAGTATGTGTCGAGGTCTAGTGGTGGCTACCTCCATTATTATTTTCAGCATCACAAGATCTAAGAAGAGTTTTATATCTTTTCATGATTCTCGATGCTCGGGGACTCAACTTTGCTTGTGATTGGGGTACAATGACTTCAAGAATTTGTGAATAATAAAAAAATACTTGATTAAAAGCATATACCGATCACAACCACTAAGTGTGATTGGTAGTTTGAGAGTTTTAGTGGAAGAGTTCACCATGAAACAAGGCCGGGTTGCTCTAATTAGAGCATGCAATGTTTTCAAATCCAAATCAACCAAGATTCTAATGTATGACAAAATGGAAGATCAAAACCATTGAATTTTAGAGACCACACTTATATATCATATAAATACTCTTTGTGATAGTGTGTTAAGGTTTGTAAGAGTTTGTGATATATTTTTAGTTTGAACTTTGATTTAGTGTGGATTTTGATTCTATTTAAGGGTGATAGCTCAATAGAAGAGCACCTTCCTTATAGGCAGGAAGTTGGTGGTTCGATTCCTCCGTGCCCTATCTACATAAATAAATTATTAATTAAATGATCAGTTAATAATAATCAATGACTAAATAAATGACTAGTTAACATCAATCAATGACTGAATAAATGACCAGTTAATAGGAATCAATGACTAAATAAATGACTAAATCTACTACCAAACAAAGATAATTAATTTGACCAAATAACGACAATTGATGACCAAATAGAGATGATTAATGCCCAAATAAATGACATAATAGAGACAATTAATGACCATATAAATGACTAAATATATGACCAACTCATGAAGCAATTCAAGGAATTTATGACCAAGTGATAAATGACCAATTTGGTCGAGTGATAAGTGACTGCTAATTTATGACCAACGGTCACCACCTCAATTTTAGTCATTTATCTCCAATTTTTAGTCACTTATCACCCATTTTGTACTAGTGTATTCTTCTATGTTTTAATCAACATCCAATTCCAATCTCCATGGAGCTATAAAATTCTTTCGTCAAAACAAGACAACTACTAATACACAAAGGCATATACTTCATATGTATATGAGCACTATTTTAAAGAAGGTTTTGTTTTTTAATATGTTGTGTGCACCCAATTCCATCTTGCAGGGTTCAAATTCATGAATTCTATTCATGAACTTGTTATTTATTTCACTATCATGACTATTCCTTGTTCTAGAAAATGATTGCTTTGGATTCAAATTATCAGGGTTAGTTCTCTTCCCTCGTATTTAATTGGTTATATGGGTAGCAATTTGGGACAATGGTGAGGTGTGTGCTTGTTGAGGAAGGCATATCATTGAGAAAAAGGATTGCTATTCTTTGTAATTTATGTTAGTGATGGTACAAACAATATCAGTGGATTTATTTCAGCCATTCATTTAGCAGGTCATTATTGGCATAATTGGTTTCTTCAAATTTCTAGTAGATGTATAGTACACTCAGCATGATTCATATCTACAAGAAATTTATATCCCTTTTCCAGAGGGTGTCCACCAAAAAATTCAGTCAACACCTAAATGAATAATTTCTAATGTATATTAAATCGAGTGGTGGCCTCCATCCAACATGATCAAATGTACCAGCAGCAGGTAATCCAAGTTTTCAACATGCTCTCTTAATCCAAGAATCCAACGTCCAATGTTCCTTTTCAGATCAACATGGAAAAAAGACAAGCAACTCTAAATGCCCATGATATTCCTTTCTATATCATACAATCAGGATACAACCAAAGTATTCTCCTCTCATATCAACACATCTCAGGTGAGCTAGAGTTCAAAAAGGTCAGAAGCCAAAGGAGGTAAAAGTTTGGTAAGCAATTTCTATTTCTAAGTATACATCTATCTTGGGGATTTGCATCATTACACTTGTGAAGCTTTCCCATACACTTTCATCCCTACACACTACTCTTTCACTTCATAGATTGATGTAATCTTCATTAATTTAAACTCAATCTGTACAAATCTAATTAGACATGATTTACATAATTTGAATTGCTGCAAGGATTCAAACTCATATCACGCAATTCCTCTCTCCATTCTATTTATTCCCTCAATTTCCCTTCCCAATGGCATTGTCTAAACATTGAAGAAACTTAAGGATAAGACAAACCCTTTTCCCAACAAGTTTTGCATCTCATGTCAATTTCCTTAGTAAAAGAAAATGTACTCTACATTTTGTACATGTGTATAAAGTAGAGTTGAAAATTGTAAATTACAAGTATGCAAAAACAAAAGAATCTCTGCTACATTTGTATCTTGATCTGGGAAACATTCATTCACAAGCCTTGATGCCTGAGGACATGTAATGACTTGAGTGTGGGGGATATCTTGATTCTCGGAATTGACATGTTTACAACAATAATTTAGCGTACTATTCCTTCAATTATCCACTCCTTTTTCCAAATTATACTTCCATTTACCACATATCATCATACATTACCCACTTTCACACTATGCAAGCTTCATGAGACATATGAGCATTAATGTGGCTAATTTCCAATGTTTTGATGTTAGTTTGAATGGATATTATCTTTCCCTAACTTAATCTTCAAAGTTGTAGCAGTATTGGTCATTTCCGTTGATTACAGGAAGTGCATACTTCAATTACTGGAACCTACAATTACGGTAGCAACACAATGTTACTAGAACCCATTTTTGCTATTGGAATTCCTGTAGGTGACTGTTTTTAGGTCTGACTTACCACATCATTTGCGAACAGCTGAGGAAAATATTGGAAAACTAAAACATGGGTTTTTCTCAGGATGGTGTCATTTAGGCGATTCACGAGAAAAATATTCTAAAACTGTAATTTGATGGGTGATTTGGCATGATCTCTAAAACAGGTATTTTGAGCATAACTTTCGATATTGCCCTCATATTTTGACTTGCAACCTACATGGATGAATTTGAGGACATTATCTATATGGGGATGATGTTGTTACACTAGTTTTATCATCAATCAATATTTAGATAAGGTCAATATGAGTTGGTTTAGATCCACACATTTACAAGATTTGTTGGTTATGAGATCCACTCATTTTGGATCTAACATAATATTGATTTAACCTCTTCTCCTTTGAACCAAATGTATAAATATGAGATGTATCATTTAGCTATCATATGTTAGATGTTAGCGATTAAAGGTTGATAGGTTGGAAAAGAAAGTTTGAATGGAAGGATGATCATTGTAATCTTTTGAAACCAGAATAAAGAATCTTTGTTGCAGTCCAAGAAATTTATGTTGTAATATTTCTTGGTAGTATTGTATGCCAAGAGGGGTAGGGACCCCTCTCTCTGGTATATTCTCCCCAAATGTTTCCTTTTGGTTGTATGTCATTTTAGTAGTCTTCATTTATATTTCTTGTATTTTACATCTCATGTAATTTACATTTCCAACACTTTACATTTCTTGCAAGTGCGTCAGTTGAGTGTGGTGTGCACCAGATCTTGAAGTTGTTAACCTAAGGATCCAATAAATGTTTCAAACGATCACAAGACATGAACCAATGACCTATCAATGACTTGGCTTTCCATTCATGCAGTGTGTGGTTTTAATTTATTTCCCGTGTGATTTACTTGTTCCTCTACTTAATTTAGCTACAGAGGGTATGGTTGTTTCTTGGACACTCTGATAATGTTAGAAACTCTTATACTTATCATTGTTTGTAAAGTTAAAGTATGACTGTTTGGCATACACATAGTGAATATCATCCAACCTCCCTAGTACCTCATTGAGTAGAATAACTGTTGTGCCTAGTTACAGTGTGAATTGAGTCACGATTCTGCATATACTTTGCACGACACCTCACCAGTTTATTGACCCTGGTGGATCATTTATCTGAGGTAAAACTAAACAATTATTTCTCCCAATAGAATGAAAAAATACAAGAATCTAATGACAAGAATTTAACATAAACACTCACCATTTACAAAACCATGAAGCACCTACCGACAAATCAAGGAAACCCCTCAACAAAAAATAGCAAAGGAACAACTTACAACAAGTTTTCTCTTTGGAAAGGGGTACACACATATTCTTGTAGGTGACTCCGCATGTGTACATGACTATTGGTAGGGAAAAGTGTGGGTGTATGTGCTTTCTCATACTGTAACCTACATGTGTGATGAAAGGATAGAGACTCAAATATGTTGAAGTCATCTAGACGGAAACCTGTGATAAACATAGTTAGACACAAACAAACGACTAGATATTTTACAATAGAGAGAGATCTTGATAACAAGTTAGGATACTAAAATTTCTACTTTAGCTATAAGGAAAAATCAATTAAAAGACTTAAAATTTCTCAAAATTTTCTGAAAAATCAATGGTGAGGTTAGGGTTTTTAGAAAAAATTTCTCATGGATGTAGAAAAATTCTCAGATATGGTGTAAAACCTTAATGGTTGTCTAGATATGATGACATATCTACAATACAAGGAGGGTCCAATAAAAAAATGAATAAATTTGATGCTTGAAAATATTTAAATTTTTTTTACTAAAGGAGTGTTAGGAACCCATGTCTTTACTTTGTTAGTATGTTGTTGTTGGACGCATATGCTTTGTAAGTCGTCCCGTAGTATTTGTTGATCAATAGTTTATGTTATTGTTGTTGGCGCATATGCTTTGTAAGTCGCCCGTAGTATTGTTGATCCATAGTTTGTAACGGCCCATGGTTTTGACCCATAGTATTGGCGCTAGAATTAGTATATAAGTGTGTGTTGAGACCTATGAAGGCACCGTGAAGTTAATTGTATTGAGCTTTCTCAAAGGAGGTTGCCCCCTCGAAGTGGCCTGTGATCAATATAAAAGTGATTCCGAGTTCTGTCATTTCTGCTATTTCGCATATTCTTGTTAATTAATTGTTGCAGGTGCATCACATCTGGTATCATAGCACTTTCTTGGGCTCGCTGGGTGAAATTTCTGCCAAATTTTTTTTTTCGCATTTGTTGAAGGTTCAGATTTGGGAATACTCCCTATCTGCTTAACTGTGGGAAGTACTTGGGCATAAGCCCTAAAACTCATTGTGAGGAGTACCACAGGAACCCCGAAGTAGCTGGCCCATTCAGAGGACCTACCAACGAAAAGGGCAACGACCCCTACCTAATTGACTAGTTCCCACCCGTGAGGTAAACCAAGAGCTGTCGTTTGTGGCAAAGAGGTTATCAGTTTTACCTGAGCCGTGGAGTGAGGGGTACTGCCCCAATACGCAAGCCGTCAGACAGCATTGGTGGCCGAGTGAAACCCCTGAACTGTTAGGAAGCTGCACATACCTGGGGTCCATATCTACTTTCAGTTGAACTATTGTCGATCACTGCTGCACTGTTTCAGATCCATTTTGCAAGCCGTTCCATATTCAGCCATTTTCAATCCATTCGGCGCTGTTCCAGATCCCTTTCGAGCCATAGCCGCTCCAGTCTGAACTGAGAAAAAAAACGAGTATAAAATTTAGTTTTTTCTCCATATCTCCCTTATTTTCACTCTGTTTCCCTTGAAATTTTTGGGGAACCCCTGTCATCCCATTCTGCATATTTCAGTCCTGAGGACCCTATCCCCAATTCCCCTTCCCAAAGCCCGAAATCCCACATTTGTCTATTTTTAGGGTTTGCCATAACTTCCTCAGATTTCACCCAATCACCTTCAAATTTTACCATAGAGTTCCTTTCTGAATTCTGCTTCTTTGTTCCCCTCTACCAAATTTTCCCATTCTTTCACCCCGCTTCTGAAATCCTCATTTTTGCTTCCCTGTCTAACCAATAGTGTCCAAAACCTAGTCAAACCCCAATTACCCTTCTGATTTTTTCCCAAGTCCAGATTTTCCTTTACTGAAGTAGTTCCCGTTTTTGTTTTCCTACCCAGTCAACCGAAAAAAAAAAATCCCTGGCTATGGTTGTCACCCGTGTAGGAGCAAAAACCATGGAGGACGCACTTGCAGCCATCCAAGCCAAACTCCAGGATCTGGATGAAAAATTTCTCGGTCTCCATCTTGAACATTCAGCTATGAACAACAAACGGCAGTCCGAGTCTTCAGTAGACAATGGGTTCTCTTCTTCCAGCAATTTCCGTGGTCCGAAGCTTGATTTTCCTCGCTTCAATGGTATCGATCCAACTGGATGGATCTATTGTGCAGAACAGTATTTCAGTCTGCATAGTACTTTTGATGTCAACAAAGTTCCGTTGGCATCCTTTCATTTGGAACAGGAAGCTCTTCAATGGTACCGTTGGTACATCAAGGCTCATCCAGAGCCCAAATGGCCAGACTTTTGCCAGCTCCGTTTGCAACGATTTGGTCCTAGTGCTTTTGATGACTTCACAGGAGCCCTCACTAAACTTCGCCAAACTGGCACTGTGAGAGAGTATCAAACCAATTTTGAGAATCTAGCCAACCACACCGAAGGATTGTCTGATGACTTTTACCGGAGTTGTTTTATCAGTGGTCTAAAGGATGCCATCCGCTCTGAGGTCAAAATGTTTTGTCCCAACACGATGATGGAAGCACTAGGGTTGGCTAAGTTGGCAAAAGACAAGATTGCAGCCTAACAACGCTCCAAGCCCACTTTTGTTCCCTTCCTAAATATGGGTTCTCAGTGACCACCTATACCGCAGGCTCCTCGACCGACTCCTATCAAGCGTTTGTCTGAAACAGAGATGCAAGCACGCAGAGAAAAGGGGCTTTGCTATAATTGTGATGAGAAATTCACTCGAGGACATATATGTGTTCAGCAAAAGCTCTATCTCTTGGATGTGGAGTCTTCGCCTGCCTCTGAAATTGGTGACGAAGATCCAAAAACACTGGATGCTTCGATCGACATTCAGGAACCGCCTATTGACCCTCTGTCTCAGGATGACCAGCTAGAGATATCTCTCCATGCTTTAGCTGGAATCACCACCCCCCAAACAATGCGGGTCAGGGGTTACTTCAAGAAGCTTCCTCTTACAATACTCATTGATTCTGGTAGCACTCATAATTTCATTGACCCTCGGATCGCCAAACAAGCTGATTGTTTTATCCATCCTTGCTCCAACTTTGAAGTCATGGTTGCCAATGGGGGCACCTTACCTTGCAAAGGGAAGTGTCGAAATGTGTGTATCTCTATGGGAGATTATACCTTGCGCTCTGACATGTTTGCCTTGCCCTTAGGCGGATGTGATGTGGTTTTGGGTGCTCAATGGCTACGCACACTCGGCCCTATCTTATGGGATTTTGCTGAACTTTGGATGCAGTTTTCCCTCAATGGACACAAAAACACATTGACAGGATTACAACCAGGTTCTCTCAGCATCATCAGTTCACATCGCATGGAAAAAATCCTCAAGAAGAATTCACATGGTGTCATCGCTCAGATCCATTCCATCCAGATGCAACCATCAGCGCTCTCCACTACTCCTTTGGATCTACAACAAATTCTGGATCGATATACAGGTGTCTTTGCTGAACCAGTGGGATTGCCACCTTCTAGGCCAGAAGACCATCGTATTCAGCTCCTTCCTGGTAGCGTTCCTCCCAACATTAGGCCCTATCGCTACCCATTTCACAAAAAAATGGAGATTGAAATGCTCGTTCGGGACTTATTGAAGCAAGGTATTATTCGCCCAAGCACTAGTTCCTTTTCTTCTCCAGTTATTCTTGTCCGCAAAAAAGATGGGTCATGGCGCCTCTGCATTGACTTCCGAGCACTTAATCACTTGACCATCAAGGATGAGTTTCCAATTCCTGTTGTTGATGAGCTTCATGGGGCTCACTTTTTCTCCAAGTTGGATCTTCGTTCTGGGTATCATCAAATTTGGGTTCATGAGGATGATATCCCTAAAACAGCTTTCCGCACACATGATGGCCATTATGAGTTTTTGGTCATGCCCTTTTGCCTCACTAATGCTCCTTCCACATTCCAGGCCTTAATGAATAAAATATTTCGACCCTACTTGTGGAAATTCATTCTGGTATTCTTTGATGATATCCTCATCTATAGTAAAACATGGGATGAACATCTCCAACATTTGGATCTTGTCATGCAACTTTTCTCTAACCATCATCTCCATGCCAAGTAGTCTAAATGTGTTTTTGGATAGAAGGAAGTTGAGTATCTCGGGCACATTATCTCAGCACAAGGGGTTCGCATGGATCCTGCCAAAATCGATGCCATGAACAATTGGCCGCATCCTCAGACACTCAAGAGCCTTCGTGGTTTTTTGGGGTTGACTGGCTACTACCACAAGTTTGTCAAGGATTATGGGAAGATTGTAGCTCCATTAACTGCTCTATTGAAAAAGGATGCCTTCACATGGACACCTGCTGCTCAGTGTGCATTTGACAAACTAAAACAAGCTATGTGTACTACACCTGTGCTAGCTATGCCCGATTTTTCCAAGCCCTTCACTATTGAGAGTGATGCTTGCGGTAATGGACTTGGTGTTGTTCTCCTTCAAGATGAACACCCCATTGCATTCACCAACAAAGCCCTTTTAGGTAAGAATCTAGCTGCCTCTACCTATGAGAAGGAAATGATGGCTATTTCGCATGCAGTACAGAAGTGGCACCCATACCTATTAGGGAATCATTTCTGCATCGAGACTGATCACCAAAGTCTGAAATATTTCTTGGACTAGCGTGTCTCCTCCCTGACACAACAGAAATGGGTTAGCAAACTCATGGGTTATGACTATGAGATCACTTACAAGAAGGGTAAAGACAATATTGTGGCAGATGCTCTTTCTCACACATTTGAGGCCCAAGGTTCTCTTTCAGCTATTTCTATGCCTGTTCCAAATTGGTTGCAATCTGTTCAACAGGGTTATGTCAATGACTCCTCCTTATCTCAAATCATCCAACGCTTGACCAACAACCCTTCTGCTGTACCACATTACTCTTGGGATGGTGCTTCTCTGCGATACAAGGGTCGTCTGGTGCTTCCCCAGAGCACAGATCTTCAACAGGCTGTCTTCTATGAACTCCATGCTTCTCCATCGATAGGGCACTCTGGGTTCCTCAAAACGTATGAACGAGCACGGCGTAACTTCTTTTGGCAGGGCATGAAAAGTACAATTCAACAGATGGTGGCTGAATGTGATACCTGCCAGCGCAATAAGGGTGAAACAACACTCCTTCCAAGATTGCTTGAACCCTTGCCCATACCTACACGGATTTGGACAGATATTTCTATGGATTTCATTGAAGGGATCCCTAAATCTGGTGGGAAGACAATGATTCTCGTTGTGGTTGATCGCCTCTCCAAATATAGTCATTTTTGTGCTCTCAGCCATCCCTATACAGCCTCCTCTATCGCTCAAATTTTTCTGGACCAGATCTTTCATCTTCATGGCATCCCTTCTTCCATTGTCTCGGATCGTGATGCGACTTTCACCAGTCATTTTTGGACAAAACTATTTCGCCACACTGGCACCAAACTGAAGATGAGTTCAGGGTATCACCCACAAACAGATGGTCAAACTGAAATTGTCAATAAATGCTTGGAAACTTATCTTCGTTGCTTCACCTCGGAACAACAACATCAGTGGGAAAAATGGCTCCCTCTCACTGAATGGTGGTACAATACCTCTTACCACACTGCCTCTAAAATGACCCCATATGAAGCAGTCTATGGTCAGGAACCTCCAGCTCTTCTTCCATACACCCCCACCAGTTCACCAATTCAGGAAGTTGACACGGTCCTTCAAAACCGCGATCAGATTCTTCTCATTTTGTGGGACAATCTTCACATGGCAAGAAATCGAATGAAGCAACAAGCTGATCAACACCATTCTGAGCACACTTTTCAAGTCGGCGATATGGTTTTTCTTCGTCTCCAGCCCTACAAACAATCATCCTTGAAACTCAAAGGGCGTCATAAGCTCGCTTCAAAGTTCTATGGGCCATATTGGATTCTTCAGAAGATTGGGTCCGTTGCTTATAAATTGGAACTTCCTCCTTCTTCCCACATTCATCCAGTCTTTCATGTCTCTTGTCTGAAGAAAGTTCTTGGCACCAACATCAGTGGACAAATGATTTTACCCGAACTGGATAATGAAGGATCCATCCTTTTGGAGCCAGAGGCCATCCTCAATCGGTGCACGCGTCAGCTTCACTCTTGCTCTATCACAGAGGTCTTAATTCAGTGGCAGGGCATGCAACCAGAGGATGCTACATGGGAACCACTCCTTCAGATTCAACAACAATTTCCACATCTAAAGCTTTAAGGGGGAGGGGATGTTAGGAACCCATGTCTTTCCTTTGTTAGTATGTTGTTGTTGGACGCATATGCTTTGTAAGTCGTCCCGTAGTATTTGTTGATCAATAGTTTATGTTATTGTTGTTGGCGCATATGCTTTGCAAGTCGCCCGTAGTATTGTTGATCCATAGTTTGTAACGGCCCATGGTTTTGACCCATAGTATTGGCGCCTATAATTAGTATATAAGTGTGTTTTGAGACCTATGAAGGCACCATGAAGTTAATTGTATTGAGCTTGCTCAAAGAAGGTTGCCCCCTCGAAGTGGCCTGTGATCAATATAAAAGTGATTCTGAGTTCTGTCATTTCTGCTATTTCGCATATTCTTGTTAATTAATTGTTGCAGGTGCATCACAAGGAGGTAGAGCTTAGTAACCAGCTCTGATACCATGTTAGAATTGATAAATATGCATTAAAATATAACAATACTAACATGTAAATCAATAATTAGAATCTTAACAGTCTAATCTCCTATCAACACAAGCAACAAATAATCAACACAATATGCTAGGCATAAAAGAGAGAAGAGGGGACCAATTTTACATGGTAAACACCCAAATGGGGAAACAAACATAGAAGGTTGATATTCTTATTCTTCAAGAAAATTTCACTCTTGCAATCTTTGTCACCCCCACATAAGCATCACATCACATTCCATCTTGACTTCATGTCACAATGAATTTTACATGTTGTCATATTGTGTGTTTCAACAACATACCCAATGGGTCTCCTTCACCTCTATTATTTATTCTAGGGATATGGCATATCACATCCCATAATACATCTGGGATAAATAGTTTTTCTCCTCTCCTATATAAAGAATGGTAATAGGATAATTTTACTCCGCGATGCATGTGGGATAACTCCTTTTTTCAAAGACAGAGAGTTATGAAGAATACTATTCCTTCTTTGCTAGGTAGGAATCATTGTCTACAAAATTCCTTAGCTAGGTTTGTACAACAATAAATGGATGCACTAGGCCTTATTACATAGTCCAACACTATGAACATGAATCATCATTATTGTTAGGCTTGGACTCAATACCATAAACAATACTCCTTATGCATCACTAGTAGTGTTTTTTAGAGGGAATTAAAGGATTGTGCGATGGGTATTACATAGTAAAATGTTCCCCTTAGTGTTGATATATCAACATGTAAGTGTCAATATTGATTTCTTAAGATCATTTTGATTTTATTAACATCAATACTTCCACACTAAAAATGTCAATAAAATAACATTAGGACCATATCCACTTCCTATCAATATGAATTGGCAACTTCAAAATGATCACTTTAAGGACCTTCTATATGTCTTTAAATCAATGGTTCAAGGACATATGAATACCACACACCTATAAACATGCAAAAATGTAGAAATCTAGGTTTTCTTTTTTAGGAAGTTGCTATAGAAACATTGAAAAAATGACGTCAAAGTTTGAGGAAATTAAAATATGACAATTTTCTTAAAAGGCCTAATTTGGACATGTAAATGTTGAAACAATGTTGTATCAATGCCAGTTTTCTTACCCCACATATGAAGGAACTAGTCATTTTCAAACATAATGACATCATGTATGCATGGACTTGGGAATGGTATTGTAGACTATGTTATTTCATCAATCCCCTTAATCGATTAAATATATAACATTAATATTAGAAATAATCATGTGCGTGATTTATATCATAGACCCTTAGTATCAACTCTATATGTTGACCTAAATACAAAGCCAAATGACTCAATATGAAAAAAGATAGCACCTAGTTTTGATAAAAATAAAAATAAAATGAAATTTTCTTAAAATGTTTAAAGAAGGAATTCAACCTCTCGATATGCCAGGAGGCTCTTTCTACAAACCAAGCGGTCGAGACGTGCCACGTCTATAATGATGGCATGGCACATGTTGGCTCCACAAAATAAATATATAAAAAAAATTATAAAATGAAGCACATGTGCGCTGCAACTTTAAATTGTCTATATTGTAAAACACAGTTTTACAACTATATATCAAATTTCAATTTCAAATTCCATTGCCGCATCATGAAGATATTTATCGATTGATAGTGGCACCTTAGATATTAAATAAATATTTTTATAAATAGTTACAAGACAACTAAATCTCGGTGTATTAGTTAGTCTTTCTTTGATTTGATCTACAAGAGAGACATATATTCAAAATATAATCATTGCATAAGGAAGGAAATATATATATATATATATATATATATATATATATCAAGAATAACTATTTCAGAGTCCTAAAGTTATGAAAGGTTTTCCTACTTGTAGGATTTATGTGTTATCATTTACAACACGATTCCAAATTGGAATAGCTGACGCTTGGACAATTATAATAGAAAATATATTGGATTATGTATTGTTAATTTAATAATAGAACAATGATCCACAAGATGTAGATTAGTCGGTGGCGAGTGTTGAGTTAAGACACCCCTAAGCTAAATGGTTGTCAGTTCGAAACCCCGCGGATACCAAAAATACATCCATGTTAAGGGCCGGTGTGGTCTAGGCTGGGTGCGATCCCCGAGTGATTTTGATGGCTTAGGTTCCCCTGGTTCGTGGTTTCTTATCCAAATGCAAACCCTGTGAGTAAGGGGTACCACTTGCCAACAATAAAATATAATAGAACAATGAATTAGATATTAGTTTTGTAATAATTGCATTTATCAATAATTGGGTAAATATTTAGGTACAATTAGGTAAAGGAAAGATATATGCATTACTATACGTAGGAGTATTGGATTTTTTTTTTATGATATAATATTCATGTAATTTGAAATCTACGCATTGGGAAATGCAATATGATCTAATAATACCATTAAGATGCATTGATTTCAATGATATTACATTTTGTATCATGTCATTCTTGCATTGCTTTGCTTTCTGGAATGTTATTTTTTAGTATTGGTATGATGCATTGCTTACAATGAAAGACATTATGATGTATTTATCTATGTCTTTATATGGAGATTTGAGTTATGATCTAACATCTCTCTAATTTGAAATCTACACATTGTGAAATGTGATATGATTTAATAATATTGTTAAGATGCATTGTGATATTATATTTATATGATATAATTTAGTTAAATGGCCAAAACCCTAATCTAATTTAACTACCATAGTTATCCAAGTAGATAGAATCACCACTGTTAAATAGTCGAAACCCTGATATTGTTTAGTTACCACAATTAGCTAATTAGTTAGAATCACCATAGTTAAATAATCAAACCCCTAACCTATTTTAGTTACCATAGTCGAGTAGATAGAATTTTCACAGTTAAATAGTTGAAACCCTAATATGATTCAGTTAGTATTTTGACTATATATTGGCATCTAATATTATAATGTAGTAATTCAATAATCAAATTTTATACATGAAACCATTTATTTGAAGTAATTGTGGTTGGGTGTCTTCACCCTCTACAAATTCAAAAGGAATATAAAGAACTACTTGTAGATAGAATCACCACAGTTAAATAGTTGAAACCATTTAATCTAATTAATAGAAACAACTCTCAGCAATGAAAATACAAGAGTTCAACATAAAGTCATTGTTGGAGACAAAAACCCCGTGGTTGATCCATTTGTTCTAGCCAAATCTTTCCATCCATCCATTCTAGCCATTGCATGATATCATTCAAATCTGGCCATTTTTTATGATATTATTAAGTTAAGTATTCAGAACCCTAATTTGATTCATTGCCAATAGTTACCTGAGTAGATAGAATCGCCAACATTAAATGGTTGAAACCATAATATGATTAAATTACATTGAGGGACATCTATGAACTATTGATTTTTGTTGTTAGATGGAGATTTACGTTATGATTTAACCTCCCTCTAATTTGAAATCTGTGCATTGGGAAATATAATATGATCTAATAGTATTTGTTGTTCAGGATTTCTACCTTATAGTGAGGAGATGGACACTACCAACTGGGTGGGGTTGACATGTAAATACATTATTTGCAATACAATTAGTTCTTACAAATGATAGAGATCGGGATATCGAAAGACATACCTTTACTCGACGGTTGGTCCTAGCTTTCACTGGATCTCTCGCTTGATGAACTTGCAATACAAAGGATACCTTCCTCAGCGTATCTTGACCATATAACATATGATGAAATCATAAAGGAATTTAACATCAAATATAATCAAGCATTAAGCCAAATAGGCATACAATCCAATAGATATCTGATTTGGGACAGGAAGGGTATTTCAACCTTTTTGTTGTCAAATAAACATGAAATCAGTACAATATACCTGACGTGTCGAGATGTTTCTGCAACCGGGTCCTAGGATCCTGCTCTTCACTCTAACTTGGGAATTCCTCCAGCGTAACAGTCCTCAAGTATTCTCTCAATATTTCATGAGCATTATGAGTAACCCCTCTCATGGATCCTCCTTGTATTTATGGGACAAGGTAGACAGTTTAGATCGAGAGGTGGTTGGATTGGGAGGTTGGGGAAGTTGCAGAACCAACTTCAACTAATCCCAATTCGTCAAATTAATATATTTTTGATTTCAACTTAAGATGTACACGGGTTTCATACAACACGAGTAGTGTACAGGAAGCAACTTTTGGGCTTTACAATAAGCGTTTACAACTTTTTGGGAGATGTACGTTGGTTGTCCTTGAGCAAAGTAGGGTACTTTCTCAAGGTGTATGCGGGTCTTCTATGCAGAGAGGGGCATACATGTGGAAAAATCGGGAGAAACTATAATCTTTTCAGGTAAGGAGTGTACTTCCAGCAGCAAATCATCCAAGGTAATCTAGCTCTTCGATCCTTTGTGTCCTTTTGTGTTATCTACAAGGAAAGGTGATCACGGTACGGAGAAGTGCAAATTTGACCTATAACAGATGCCCCCTAATGTGTGAGGTCAGAGGGAAACGATGTCCAAAATACATTATAATTCCAAGTCAAAGGAGGAGCAAGAAAACGCAGAACCAAGTCACAAAAACACCTGAAACAACGATCAAGGTCAGCGAGCAATTGCAATCTTGACATCATATAGATGTGTAGCATGATATCCGATACATAACTAGGAGATGTATATATAGAGCATGGCCACTGAAATACAAGCGTGGATCCATGTCAAAATGAGAGATCATAGCCATAACAACAAGTTGGATCTATGTCTCATGAAGAGCCAAAATGAGTGAGGCTCAGTCTTGCGTAGCTTGGGCGATAACATAAATATGGTGATGCTATCAGAATCCCAAGGTCTTCGTCCAAAACAACCCAAGGTACAAACCCTAACCATGCGAATAAATAAGCTGAAGTCGAACATGGGGGGTATCGTTTGAGTACCAGTCATTGATGTATACTGTTAACAAACACGAGGACTTCCATCAATAATGATAATGGGGTCCAAGGTACCTAGTATGATCCTAACAAGTGTGAATAAGAGGACTTGAAGTCGAACACTTGAGGAACCTGTCGAATAAGAGACATTGATGTATTCCCATTTATTCAACAGCGAGGGAAACTGCCACTGGTGATTGCAATGCCCAAGGTACTAACCGAAACTCTAAACTTCGTTCCCAGAGCATAATGAGCTGAGGTCGATGGGAAGAAGTCCGTTGGAAGGGAGGCCTTAATGCATCCTCCATCATCCAACATGAGGAACACTCATAGGTATGAGCTGATATGGAGTAGGACGAGTAACAAGATGAAACAAACTGACACCAGGATGACCGACACATGAAGTCAAGGTAAACTACAGAATGGCCGACACGGGTTGTATCCTTGAACAGTGAGCATGACACAAAGTGACTTAGGCAGTTTTCAACATGAAGGGGAAAATGATATAAGTCTGCAATGTAGGAGACATAACAGACCCTCCATATGGTTGGAAGAATAACCAACCGGGGGAGTAAAAACTTGGAGATCAGGTTCACCCTAAGGCAAAAAAAAAAACCCAACTGACATGAAAGACTCAAGTAGGTGCTATGTTCAAGGACATGACTGACATAACTGCCTTTGAAACTGAAAAGATGTGATATACCCTTCTTATCCCTTATTCTTTTTGATAAAAGAATGTTCTTCTTATTGTTTTAATGAGTCCAAGAAAAATACAAAACTCAATAGGTCCAACCATGTAAAGAGTTTAATGAGCCCATGGGAGGAAGACTCAAGACCTTCTTCATTGTTTACAGAGTTCGAAGAAGAGATAGAAGAATACTCTATAGTACTGATCTCTGGATTTTAATATCTAGCTGAGATCTGTTCTTGCTCACCGATGTTTTCAATTTTAAGGAGTCTAAAAAACTTAAACAATAACTCCATAAACCTACTCGTGGATTTTAATATCGATCCCAAGTAGGTTAATGCTCGCCGGTGTTTTCTTGTTTATAGAGTCTAAAAAAATTAAACAATCCTCTAGTTACCCTCGTGGATTTCACATCGAGCCCGAGTAGGTGAATGCTCGCTTGGTGTATTCATGTTTCGAGAGCCTGAAAACCCTAAAGAGAGGCTCCAAAAGTCCTTTTTCGTATAGTTAGTCCCCTCCCCCGAAAATGTATAAAACAATGAGAAGAGAGCTAAAGGGTTAAACTTATACTTAAGTGGATGTCGCTTCAAATCCTTTAACGAGTATGAAATGACAACTATACTTGGCAATCTTGTCATATTTAAAGATTCAAACAAGAGCGTGAAAGAACTCTATAAAGATATTTTTCCTAAAGTTTTAACGAGCCTGAAAAAGTAAACTCGTGACCTCCTTACTGTTTTTAACAAGCTCAAAGGAGATAGAAAAATGCTCATAAATTCCTTACTGTTTTTAACGAGCTCGAAGTGAAGGTGGAAGAAATGCTCGTAAACTCCTTACTGTTTTTAACGAGCTCGAAGTGAAGGTGGAAGATTGCTCGTAACCTCCTTACTAGTTTTAACAAGCTCGTAGTGAAGGTGGAAGAATGCTCGTAGCCTCCTTATTGTTTTTAACGAGCTCGAAGTGAAGGTGGAAGAATGCTCGTAGCCCCCTTACTGTTTTTAACGATCTCGAAGTGAAGGTGGAAGAATGCTCATAGGTGGACCAATGTCCAAATGAATGGCAGACTGCAGTATAGACTCTAGGAAAACTTCATCAAAGGGAAGTATATCATCCCAGATAGAACACATATCTAAACATTCAGATGGAGTTAGCACCTGGTCAATTGCTGGGACCCAATCCCGAGAAGGTAAGCATGAATTCAGAGGCTTATTCTTAGTACCAATTGGACTCAAGAAACAAAATGCCACAATATTTGATTGTAACATGGTAGTGCCTACTGGCGAGGGATACACTTGGTCTATAGTTGGGTAATAAGAGGGATCAACAAATGTAAGTTGATCGATAGTGACAATGTTTTCGTTGTGAGGAAAATGCATCACATGAAAGAGCATAGACACCACAGCCCGCATAGCATATACGTAATCACACCCGAGGATCATGTCAAAATCCATAAGGTCCTTTAAAACCATAAGATCAACTAGGACTGTTTTTCCACCCAAAGTAACAGGTACATGAGGGAGGAATCCCAACGGTTGACTAGGTCTTCTATCGAAGGTCAACGGCCAATTAATAGCTGTAACAAGGTTAGGGAAACCTAAATCTCTCCAAGCATAAGGGGATAAGATACTAATAGAGGCTCTCTCGTCTACAATACATCGATGAACCACATGGTTGCCGATATCAACCTTTATCTGGAAAGGTGAAGAAGAAGGAAGGCGACGCCCAGTTAGACTATTCCAATCAACGTAAATGATCCCAGAGCTTGGTAGGGGTTCACTTGGCACAGATGAAGTGCCCCCATTTTCAGAAACATCCGAGCTGGTAAAGCGAAAGACTTCAGGGATAGGTGCATCAGTCTCTAAAGGACTAATGGGATCGGTCGAAGATTGCATCGATTCGATCACTTCACTCTACGAAGAAAGAGTGGGGTTGACCAAAGATTGCATTGGTTCAACCACTTCATCAACCAAAGGTTGATCAGGCTGTTGGGAGTCTATAGACAATTCAGGAGCAGAGGATCCTTCAGACATGGACCACACTCTCTGCACCTCTGGAATAGCAGGGCACCAGTGAGTAAGGTGATCTCCCTTACAAAGTTTACAAGGTAACTTTGGCTTCCATCCTATAAGCTTAGACTCCTTTACAACAACAGTACTCTCAGCATGACTAGCATTGGCTGATAGCGTGCCCCTAGCATGACTTGCATTGGTTGGTTGCTCAGAAGCAAAATATTTTTGAACTATGGACCACACACTTTGCGCTTCTGGAAGTACAGGGCACAAATAGGTCAGGTGGTCTCCCTCGCAAAACTTACAAGGGAACTTAAGATTCTGTTTATTAGGTTTGTTGACAATGTCAACTTTCTCAGCATGACTTGCAACGGCTGATTCAGTGTCTCCAGTATGACTCACAGGAACTGGTGACTTGTCATTAATATGACCAGTAGTGATCAATGACGTGTCCTCAACATGAGCAATAGTGGTTTAAGACATGCTTTCAATATGATTTGCAGTGACTGAAATTTTTCCCCCAACATGACCTCCAGAGGTTGGGTGGGTGGGTTCAGTATGATTTACAGTGACTGAGCGAGTTCTCCCAACATGACCACCAGAGGTTGGGTAGGTGCCCCCAGCATGACCTTCAGAGGCTGGGTGGCGAGGTTCAGTATGATTTCCAGTGACTGAAATTTTTCCCCCAACATGACCTCCAGAGGTTGGGTGGGTGCCCCCAGCATGAATTCCAAAGGCTGTGTGGCTGCCTCCTTGCTTTGGTATCTTCTTCCTATTCTTCCTCCGTCTATTCCTTTTAGACTGCTAGTTACTAGTATTACTACTTTCACCACATGAGGTAGAAGGAGGAGGAGAAGATGTTACTGGCGAATCAAGCATAGGGTTTTGTTGCTCTTGATGTGAAGTGCTTACTTGAGAAGAATCAGGAGCATGCAAGGCATTCAGAGTGAAAAACAACCAAACCGGTAGCCCTATAGTGAATCCCGAAAGATTCAAAGTAGCCATTGAGGGAGTACCAATGTTCCCAATGAATGGAAAAGAACAAGGAGCCCCTTCAACATGGGTGCCTTGATTGGTGCTCACCGGGATGCTATCCATAGCTTTCGACTGAATGGGCCAAAAATATCTAAGGCCAAAATACAAGCGGCACAAAGAGCACACCATTAAAAAAGGTTCCTAGGTAATACAACCAGGAAAACAATGGTAAATACTCTCGGAAGAAAGTATGGGATGATTAGGGCCCAGAACAGACTAACAGAGTATCGACGGTTAGTTACGTCGCATCCTCCGGAGGTCCACTAGGTGCAAGCGTTTGAATCACCAAAATGCCCTCCTGGGATTACTGCCAAAGGGTTACCTTCCACGTCTGTCTAAGGTGAAGTGGAAATAACCGCCCACTCTACTTGTGTAGAGCCCTAAAGGTCTGATACTAAGGCTACCATCAATATGAAATAACTTGGGGGGACAGTCGTCAGCCTAGTCGAAACGCATGGGCAGGGTAGCAAAGCCTGAAGTCCGAAAGGACCCTCGTACGCGAGTCAACTCTAGTTTATGGTTGAGAGGAAAGTGAGGGGCTATCCTCAACAATTCCAATCTCCCACAGCCTCGTGCTTAACTCTGGTTTGAGTAGAGCATCCCAAGACTATTTGATAGAGATGGATTTACCTAAATGAAAGTCGTACTACAATTGTTGAGTAATGAAGCCAGTTCTGAGCAGTTTAAGGTGATTTAAGATTGAAACCCTAGCCTAAGCTAGTTGATGTCATGTATACCTAAAAAGAAAAATGTTGCTAATAAATTTTATTAATAATTCTTTTTAAGGGCTACTTGTTACTCAAGGGTTGTAGTGTAGTGTGTGGAATGGTTTGTATGAAAGTAAAGTGCATGTAAAGCAAAGCTTTCAAATTCACAAAAACTTTCTCTTTTCCATTTGTATTCTTTCAGAAATCGAAAACTAAGCAATCCTAAAATCAAAATCTTTTTGTATTTTTCTTTTAAACATTTCAAAGCAAACTATGCTACCTCAAAATAATGCAAGACCTTACTACTAAGCTATTTGAACAATTTTTTGTCTTTTCTGATAAATGTAAAAGAAAGAGAACTTTGTACAAAAGTAAGCAAGATCTAAATATAAAGTGTGTGTAAGACAAACATCTAAATGGCTCAAAGCAAACAAATCAAGAGACTCGATGAAGACTTGACTTACCAAGTTTTTGCAAAAGAAAAACTTGAGGCTTGGAAACAAAGTGAAAAAGAAACATGGAAAAGAGACACTTGTGACGGAAAGGAAGACCTTATAGGTTGCTCCTAAGTATCAAAAACCCTAAGAAAACACTAATCCCAGCAAAAAGTAAGCAAGCGAACCAAGAATGACTTTAACAACACACGGACTCAACATAAAGAAAAACTTATAAAGACTTGACTTACTTGGACTGAACTGATAAGACAATCAGTAAGTATCTGAACCAAGAAACCTTTCGAAAGCAACCCTAAGGACTCAAACTTTGAAGTCAAACCCCAATGGAAAGGATAAGACAAGTTGAAAGTGTTCTAAATGTTGCAACAGACAACAAACATTCAAAATGCAGGTCTGTATGGCTGCAACAACAACTAGGGTGAAGGTATGCAGCTATGTCAAAAAGAGAATAGTGCACGAACTTCAAAAAGGGCTAGTAAGCAACAAAGACACTTAATCAAAGACTCAAGCAAGAAAAAAAAAGCTAAGAGACATCGGAGAGGTAAACAAGACTAAACATAGACATGGAAGGTCTCAGCGGTCAGTGAGGGAAGCAAAGCAACAGGCTGGAAAATAAACCAAAAGCTTGGAAATCAAACCCTAATAGAAACTGGACACTACAGGAAAATACACTACTGTACAGTGCATAAAGCAGCGTATACTAGGAAAGATACGCTACTGTGTAGTAGACAAAGAAGCGTACATAAGCTAAAATACGTTACTGTGTAGTAGACAAAGTGGGGTACATCAGGAAAAAACGCCACTGTAAGTAGGGTAAACCAGCGTACATGCCTTAGAAGGGCACAAACAGGCTTTGCAACAGTCAATTGAGATGAGTCAGGAAAGAGAGAACATGTAACATAGACCTACAAGGCCTCTCAGACAATCAAAAGACTAAATAATGGGCTGGAACAACACCTAACTAGGTCTCCTAGAGCAGTGAAACACACGGTTACTCCCCAGCAGAGTCGCCAGTCTATTGTTAAAGATTTATACCTTATAGTGAGGAGATGGACACTACCAACTGGGAGGGGTTGACAGGTAAATACATTATTTGCATTACAATTAGTTCTTACAAATGATAGAGATCAGGATATCGAAAGACATACCTTTACTCGATGGCTGGTCCTAACTTTCACTGGATCTCCCGCTTGATGAAACTACAATACAAAGGATACCTTCCTCAGCGTATCTTGACCATATAACATATGATGAAATTATAAATCAATTTAACATCAAATATAATCAAGCATTAAGCCAAATAGGCATGCAATCCAATAGATATCTGATTTGGGACAAGAAGGGTATTTTGACCTTTTTATTGTCAACGAAACATGAAATCAGTACAATATACTTAACGTGTCGAGATGTTTCTGCAACCAGATCCTGGGCTCCTGCTCTTCACTCTAACTTGGGAATTCCTCCAGTATAACATTCCTCAAGTATTCTCTCAAGATTTCATGAGCATTATGAGTAACCCCTCTCATGGATCCTCCTTGTATTTATGGGACAAGGTAGATAGTTTAGATCGAGAGGTGGTTGGATTAGGAGGTTGGGGAAGTTGCAAAACCAACTTCAACTAATCCCAATTCGTCAAATTAATATATTTTTGATTTCAACTTAAGATGTACGTGGGTTTCATACAACAAGAGTAGTGTATAGGAAGCAACTTTTGGGCTTTACAACAAGCATTTACAACTTTTTGGGAGATGTACGCTGGTTGTCCTTGAGAAAAATAGGGTATTTTCTCAAGGTGTACGCTGCTCTTCTATGCAGAGAGGGGCGTACATGTGGAAAAATCAGGAGAAACTGCAATTTTTTCAGGTGAGGAGTGTACTTCTAGCAACAAATCATCCAAGGTAATCTAGCTCTTCAATCCTTTTTGTCCTTTTGTGTGATCTACAAGGCAAGGTGATCATGGGATGGAGAAGTGAAGATTTGACATATAACAGTCTTGTTAATATGCATTGCTTTTAGTGATATTATATTTTGTATGATAACATTAAGTTAAATAGTCAAAACCCTAATTTGCTTCAATTACCACATTTAGTAGAGTAGATAGAATGAACCATAGTTAAAGCTGAGTAGAATGGAATCTATGATTTATTGATCATGTCAATGTTGTGAAAATCCTCACAGCAGATCTAAGAGATGATGTATACCTCACAAGAGTAATTATGATTAAGCAGGAAAATAGAAGAAGAGTGATCAATACAGTATAATGAGCAACAGAATAATATGGTACAGTAGAACTCAGATAGAAGCAATAATACTTCACACACACTAGTTAATTAATCTCAATATGGACAAATAAATAGTACAATGGTAGAGAGGATTTGAATGCCTAAGGTGGCAATTCGAATTAACCTCTCAGAGTGATCATAAGATCAATAGAGCGTCATCGGAGCACAAATAGGTGTCCTCATGGTCATCGGAGCACAACTGGAAGTCTTCATCATCATCAGTGGAGTCATCAATGCTCAAGTAACTGTCAACCATCAGTCAAACTAACTCTGGTAGGTGTAACTGAGTGTAACTCAGTGTAACTAAGTGTAACTGACTGTAACTAAGTGTAACTGAGTGTAAACTGAAGACAACTGGACTGGTAGGTGAAGAAGGGCGAGTTGCTCCCTAAAATCAAGGAAGAAGGGCACATTAAGCAACTGGAGGGCTAAAATTGAATAGTGAGAAGCTCCTGGGGGCTGGCTAACTGAGGGCTAGGTGCTGGACTGATGACTGGGATGCATGCAAACCCTAGAATGCATGCAAACCCTAAAGGTGCATGCATGACTGGAAATGTAAATGATCAAAATACTGGTGGGACTAGGATGGAGTATAGGAATATCCTAACAAATGTTGGAGCCAAAAACCTAACAGTTGATCCATTTTTTCTACCCATTTTGTATGATATCATTTTGTTAAATAGTCAAAATCCTAATTTTATTTAGTTACCATAGTTAGTCGAGTAGATAGAATCACTACATTTAAATAGTCAAAACCATAATCTGACTATATATTGGCATCTAATATTTTAATGTGGTAAATTTTGTACATAGCATATCCATAGTTGCTTCTAGTATGCAGAGATCTCCAGACCTTAGCCAAGCTGTGAGTATCTACTATTAATAGATGAGATGCAAAAAAACCCCAAGCTAATAGACTATGACCATAAGTTTCCCATCTTGATCAATTTTGCACAGTTTTACCCCATAGGTCGGGGGATATGACCTCATAAAACCAAAAAGACGAGATCCAAGTACAATATCAACTAACCAGAGAGTTTTCCAAATTAAGATAAAATCTAATCATCATCTAAAACAAATACGTGAGAGGGATCGGCACCTGAATTCTCCCACTTTTTTTCCCACTGCACCACTTTTTGGATCCTTTGAAACACTAGCTACGTGTTGGTCAACTAGCTTGGCTGAGGTCGACTGAAATTTTTCCTAGTGAGAGCTCAGGAAAGAACCTTAAGTTTGGCATTAATGCGAGCGACTTCAAATTTTTGGTCTCTTTCCAGTGTGTGCATCCCCTCTTCCAGTCTCTTTATTCAAGTATACATAGATGGATCACTGGATTTTTTATGGAAGTGTCCCTGAATGCAGTAATTCATTGCCATACTCAGGAACGATTAAATTTTCGAGAAAACTGTTGGTTGTGGAGCTTGATCTTCCTAACTCAGAGGTCATGTTCCAGTCGTTTATGGATCTCATCCCATGACGGGGGGTGTGGGGGTGATTTCCGCCCAATTGTAGTCACCATGGGGGGTCCAGGGGGGAGATGACTAATTTTGGGAGCCCCCTTGGCTTGGGTTCGGGGGTAATGCCCCCATAGAAAAAAATTCATAAAAAACGCCTTGTAAAATGTTGTAATTTCATAGTCATGACTTGGTTAATAATGGGTAATTTACGGGCCCATGGTATTTGGTATCCTGTGGTATTTTCCCATGGTAATCCCTCTTTAAAAGGAAGGCATTGTAATATTGTTGTGTATTGTAGTATTGTAAATATCTTTTTGTTTGTGTGAGAGAGACTATGGGAGAGTGAAATGGAAGTTGCAGCAGATGTGATGCACGTTGTATCCTTTCATTTGCTAGATGGTATAATAAAAAGACTGGATATTTCTCTGTGGACATAGTTTGGATTGGTTGAACCACATATATTGGTGTCTCTCTTGTATTGTGTTTATGTGTTTTATTTCTACATCTTATTTTATGCTATTGTTCTGCGTTCTATTTTTTCTAACAAAAACGCCCAAGGTCTTAGTATGACAAGTTTCTAGAGTGCAAGTAGACCCTGAGTCCTACGCCAAACCACTGAACTCCTGAATCAGTTGATGAGCGTCTAGGTCATGTCTTTCCCTCTGCAATTTCCTTTTCAGTCACTCAATGCGTTCCCGAGTTGAAGGGTGGACCTCCTTCTCAAAGAACCCCTAAAATTTCCCTAAATATTTGAGATCCCTTGGCATGTGGGATCTCTTGGGGACATTTGTACTCCTCCGACTGGTAACTTTTTTCTCACCCTCTTGCTCGCTCTGAGGGGGAGTATCTAGAGAAATAATCCATGTTTATGTAGCTTCAACTAGGTGACCAATGTTCCAACTAAGAGCTTATCGTCATGGTTAGAGAGATTTCCCAATAATTCCATTTCAAAATCATACATGAACCAACGATAAAGCTTCCATGGGTCTCGCAAATCCTCATAAACCTTTCCATTATCATGATGCAAACCATCCTGGGTGTCCATGAAGGAGCACACAAATAAGGGGATAGAGAACAATACTTGAAATCTAATGCAAGCTTTGGGATCGTACTCCTTACGTAATCGATGAGTTATGTTTTCCCTTTTATACTTAATGATTTGGTCGCCACATGTTCCTTTTCATGAGCGAGCCCATCTAGTATCACTAGGATCATTCATCACCGCATGTGTTGCTATGATGAAGGAACTCATTGTTAGGGTTAACCTTGACTTGGGAATGGGTCAAATGGCTTAGGTCTTAGCATGTGGTTTTGGGCCCATAGTATTTGGTAGCCCATGGTATTGGCCCAAGGTATTGCATGTAATGAATCTTATAAGAAGGCTTGGCATACTCCATTGCAGTAGCTTGTAGGTGAGTGGGTGAGCTCACTTGGATGATTTTGGCCAAGGATAATGAATCTTCATTCACTGGTTTTTCCCCTCATGGAGTTTTCCAGGGTAAATGTCTTGTCTTCAATGTTGCTATGGTGAGCTTGTGTGAAGGTAGCTAACTACTATTGGCTACCTATGAATAAATGACCGAGCTATATGGGGGCCTCAGGGGTATACCACCCACCTCAGCTTGAAGGTTCATGGGGGTTCAAGGGTGGAATCCCTAGAGAAAAAAAAAATTGGCCCTTTTTTTTTAAAATCTAGGTGATGTGAAGTTATCTTTTGTCCACAAGAAAAGGGTAGTCACACGTGAAAAATAAACCCTAGTCGTTGTGCATTTTTGTGAAGGAAAATACGAGTGAATGAGTGCATCCAAGTGAGAAGTTGTCGATGTAAGTAAATGAGCCATCGATATACTGGTATGAATACCAATTGAGTGGATAAATACCTAGCGAAGAGCCGCGTGAGTAAATATGTTGGATATGTGAAGACAAAGATCCAAGCCCCACGCATATGAAGACATGTCTAGATCTACTAATGGATGATGGATCCACTAGTCACTGTTTACATTCTAGTCCTGTGCAAAATGTCAGAGAGGCCATGTGCTGGTGAAGGTGTATCTACTGCATGCAAGAGGAGAGATTCCCATGGAAAGTTGAAGGAAAACCTTGCATGGAGGTGCACGCGAAAAAAAAAAAGAAGTTTCCAGTTTGTTAGTAAACTTGTCCATGTAGCAGATAGGAAAAGTGCTCGAGAGGGGAGATGCTGGATAGAAAGAGAATCTAGGAATACTGCTTCATCAGGTAAAAATTGTTTATGTGATGTCGCATCAAGGCCATGGAGAAAGACATGGTTGAAATCCATAAAAGAACCCATGCTCATTCTGGTCGTGAAGTGAGAAGAAATGTGGTGTTGGCACTTGGGTTTGTTCTATACTCCGAACCAAGAAGACCACATCTAGTCTAAGGTGAAGACTTTGGTTATCAATGGTGCATGAAGAAGAAGGCTTTGGAGTATCTAGCACACATATTTGGTGGAGGCCACTAAGATCGAGACATCATAGAAGGTTTAAGAAGATCGTTGCACATAAGAGAGGCCATGAGTTGAATACTACAAGGAGAGGAGGACACATAATTATTTAAAAGGGAGGAAACCCCAGTGTTATAGGTACATCTAGGAGGATTGACAAGTGAATCACCCTCTACCTAGCCATTGAGAGAAACCTTAGGCACGTGGAGGTGTTGTGTCTGGTGAAGGGAACCAAGGATCGGTCTATGGAGTGTGTGACACATAAGTGAAAGAGATATGATTTGATTCAACTGGTGATTTGTGCACAGAAATTGGATTTGTAAGAAAGAGACCCCCCACGTAGAAACAGGAGAGCCATTGAGGCCACGTGAAATCTTAGAAATAGAACTATATTGGCCAAATGCCAATGTAGCTACATCATTTCTCAACTCGAATTAGATTGGAGATATTCGGTACGAAAGGAGATGGAGGATAGAATTCTATATTATGTTTTTTTTTCGACTCTTCTTGAAGTTTACATCATGTGAGTTTTTTACTTACAATATTCAAATGGTGAAGCTCACGATGGAGATTCTCTATGCGTTTGCAAGTAGATGAAGTGCAAGTGAGGAGAGTCATGTGTTTAAATTCAAAATGTTGTCCCTTGATTCACCAAAGGCATCTTGGAATTTTTTTCTTTGTTAGCACTCATGGAATGTTGGAAAAGCATTGTAAAGATGGAGCATTGGAATTCAAGCAATGGCTAAGTGAGAGGATGAAGCAATGGATGGTGATGGGGTAGTCACCATGCGGACACATGAAAAAAATTAATGGAGTAGTTAGCATGTAAAAGGGCATATAGTTGTAAGACGTGGTAATCCATGCATACCCCTGGTAACTCACCGGTAAAGTCAAGAGATAGACCCAGGTGATAGGGGGTGTATGTGAAATCCCCAAGTCAAGCTTAAAGGGGGGATTGTTAGGGAAAACCTTGACTCGGGAATGAGTCAAAGGTGGTTTAAGTCTAGCACATGGTTTTGGGCACATGGTTTATTATAGCCCATGGTATTGGCCCAAGGTATTGCATGTAAAGAATCCTTTATAAGGTTTGAGGAGGCTCCATTGTAAAGTGTCTTGGAGGTGAGTGGTGGCTAGCTCACTTGGCTGGGTTGGTCAGGTTTGGCCATGTAATGAAGATCTTCATTGATGTTGGTTTTCCCTGCATTGGATTTTCCAGGGTATATCTATGTATCTATATGGTTGATTGTGATTGTGTGTTTATGTCTCTCGTAATTATTATTTATGCTCATTGAAAACCTAACAACCGTCATGGGGGATTTTAATGTGGGAATTTAGTAATTGAAGTTTCTTGTATTCCTTCGATTTCAAGAATATTTTTTCTTAGTATTGTTAATATGAATTGGGAATCTATGATCTATTGATCTATGTCTTTATATGGATATTTGCATTATGATCTAACATCTGTCTAATCTGAAAATTGTGCATTAGGAAATGCAATATGATCTAATAGTATTGTTAAGATGCATTAATTTTAGTCATATTATATTTTGTATGATATCATTGAGTTAAATATACATGTAATTCATAATTAAAGTTCATAGAAGAAAATGTTACAATGATGCACATGAGGAAATTTTCCATTGAAAATTGCTTGGGATTTGACAATCCATAAAACTTCGCAAGGATTAACATTGAAGAAATAAACTATAAATATGGAAATAAAGAGAGACAAGGTCGCACATTTACAACAATATCTCAAATGAAAGGTGAATGGTGATCGAACTCAACCTCCTTTCACATATGGTCAATATGAGAAGATGTAAAATGGGGTAGGAGTGGCTTTATTACTTTGTAATAGATATATGTAACAGAGATTGATCACCCTTTAATATATATGTAATTCATCATTAAATTTCAATGTATTATTTCACATTTATTATCACTAAACATGATTTTTACTTTATTACAAGTCACCATTTTGATCGTGTAAATATATTTTTTAAAATTTTGGATGAGATGATTTCAATGTAGTAATTTTTATTTTTAAGAAACATTGTTTTAATGCGGCCATTGCGATTGGAACCAACATAGATACATCCTAATTCTACTTTTTTCAATCATAGAAAAGGATCAAATCCCTTTAGGTGCAATTCTTTCCTCAAGTTTAGGATTCTAAAAAGGCTTTGCACCTCAAGCCTAATTCAAGCTCTTGATATTGATAATAATATAAAAAATGTGTATTTACAATTCAAAGCTTAACTTGCATCCACAAGTGCTCTTCCATTCTATCTCTTAAAACCAAGAACAATTTAACTAACCCTTTGTATGATAATGAGTGCAATATTATTATAAAAATATCAAAGATACCTTACATGAAGTCCAAAAAGGTATGAAAAATAAAGTATGAACATTTTGATTAAACATATGTTAACATAAATAAAGATAAACTCTTACATCTTTCTAAATTTGGATCTAATTTTTTTGTTAAACTCATCTTAATTTAGAAATTTCATAAGAAAAATAAGATTGTTATTGAAGGTTGAAACTCATACATTAAAAATCTATATGAACCCTCCATTGTCTTAAATAAGAGTGAAATGATTTTAACAATGCATGATGATTTCATTATTGCAGCCATTGGGTTTGGGTTAAGCATCTGGTAAAGTGAGAAGCTAAAGACATCGATGGATTTCAGGAAAAAATTCTAAAAATTTGTAGCTCTATCTTTATTCCCCACATCCATGAACTTTTCAATCTAGTAGTGAAGCAAGGTTTTCCTAAGGTTAGGACTTAAAACATTATTGTTCCTACTTTAAAAGCAATAATAAAATTGATCCCTAATATATATGATCATTATGACAATCCTCTTATGATTAAGTTGTATGGTATAATTTGAGGGGAGAAGATTAGAATGTGTTTAGAAAATGATGATAACAGAGCTAAAGGCCACATGGATTTTTGAAGTTATCAATCGACTTTAGATCATTTAATATCTTAGGATTAGAGTGGAAAAATGTAAAAACAACAAAGATAATTTCTTATGTTGTTTTATTGACTTCATAAATGATGTTGATATAGTTCCTCACAATGACCTTTGGAATACACTTAAAATATTGGGGTACCATTTGAGTTGAGAGTTACAATGATAAGGTTACATGAGATTTTCATTACCAAATTTGGACATAGCAAGGGTTGGCCTAAACATAGGGATCAAGTAAGGTTGTCCTTTGTCCGCGTACTCTTTCATATTTATATAGACAATGTATATGCTTTCCTAGAGGAAAAAGGGTGCACAAGTGTTTTCCTTAAAGAGATAGTTATCACCCTTATCATATATATATACTTGAAATATTTCCTTTAGCAAATAACCCCCATAAAATAAAACACTTATGAAACAATAAAAATGATCATTATGTTTGAAAAAGCAACTTACCCCATTCATCATAAGATAAAGGAATACTTAGATGAAAATCAAATAATCCAAAAACATTTTATAATACACAATATAAAAATTAAAATACACCCAACCCTAGCCTTTCTTTAGAGATTGGTCTCTCACATGTAAAGAATAATTCCATGATAAGATATTTATTATTTTATGAGAGAGTTTATTATATTGTAGGATAGTAAAAAAGGATTCATCTCACAATATCAATACTTTCACAATATGAACACTAATATGGAGGAGATGTTGTCACACAATGTAAACTTATGTATTTCTTACAAACTTTTATAAAATTTTATAACCAATAAATCAATATTATCCTTAATAAAATAAATAATAAATCAATATTAACCTTCATTAAAAAAAAATAATAAATCAATATTAATCTTCATTAAAAAAATAACAATTTCAATATTATATATCTTTCCCATAAAAACATAACATAAAAGCATCATATATATTTTCCCATAAAAAAATAACTCAAAATAAGCACACCAATGTGCTTCTCAACGACATGTGATCGGCTCATATATCGGCTTCGAGAAGCCTTCTATTTAACATTGTATAAACGATAAACATGCTATACAATATTATCTATCTATCTTATGAAATGAAGAAAAAACGTTGGTAACGTCAATATAAAATCATAGTACTAAAACATGAGGAGTTGGAATAGCTAGGAGTTCATGTGCCTTGGGCAGTGTCAGTCCATTAAATCTCTCAACCATATCCAACTCCTGTTCGTCAGGGAGCTTCCAGTTGAAACAGTGCAACAATTGCTCCATCCCAAACTCTACATCAAGGATTCCCAATTGATGTCTAGGGAATCCTCTCCTTCCTTCTCCAAATGGAATCCAATCAATTTTTTTCACTTTTGCATCTAGCTCTGACCCACTTGCTTCCATGAATCTCTCTGGCTCGAAACTTTATGCTTCCTCCCATGACTTTGGATTCCTCCCAATCACCCAAACCTTCAACAAAATGCAAGTGCCAACAAGGATTTCATAGCCCAACACCGTGCAATCCTCAACAGATAAGTGGGGAATGGAAAGAGGCCCCAGTGGGTGGAGTCTAAGAGTTTCTTTCAGCACAACTTGTAAATAAACGAGAGAAGGAAAATCAGATTCGTGTACCATATGCTCCATTCCAACAACGCGTTCCAACTCATCCTGAAGCTTCTTCAGCACTGGGGGGTTTCTCAGCTCTTTGAACATTCCCCACTCTATACCTATCAATGACATGTCCATTCCAGCGGCAAACATATCCTTCAATTCAAACAATATCATGAAATTTTTCCACCTGGAACAATTTTGTCTGTGGTTTATTTTGCAGAAAAATACACATTTGTTGCACCGTAAAGGAGATACAAAGTGAATACTATCATTTTGACCAAGTTTCGATATTTGTCCATGTTCTATATAGACATTCTCAACTCAATGTTGATGGAATTGAAAGCACGTTTGACAATCGAGATGTGATTAAAGCATATCATTTTTATATCAGTGATGATTGTACACACGATACACATTTTGTACAACATTGTATTGAAAATATTTTATATCAATCATTAAAAAGACATGAAGTTAAATTCAATGAACATTGGATATGATCGGATGGATGTGCGAGTCAATTTAAATCTTCACTATCATTTTTTTGGTTATGTTGACTTCATAAAGCATCGAACATTAAACATCGTTGGAATTTCTTTGATAATGGACATGGAAAAGGTGAACATGATGGTGCAGGAGCATGTGGAAAAAGAGCACTTAGAAGATGAAAAATGAACCATTCTTCCGCATGATTTCATTCAGCTGCAGATGTTTTCCAATGATGTCAATTACATCTAAGTTGTGATTATAATCAACATTCAAAAGATGTGCACAGATATGTACACAATTTTTTTTTAATTTATATTAATTGTCAATTTAAAAAAATGTGATTTGCAAGTCTGTCATTAAAGTATATACACTAACATTAAAAGTTGTTCTTTGTGATCTGTCATATATTGTGCAGGTTCTTTTGGCTTATTGGAATCCAAGGTATAGATATATCAATTCCATACGAGGCTGGAACCATACATGGGACTAGAGATTTACAATCTATTCAAACAAAATCCTTCCAAAACGTGTTTGCATTTAACAGTAGAAAGAAATCATGCGTTTGTCATATTTGCACTGAAAATGTTGAATCTACATAATTCTGTGAAAACATAACAAACAACTATGTAAAACATTGGAACACACAGAGATTAATCCAAAGGGAAAAATACCACTTGCAAGCTTGGAAGAATTAGAATCAAAAGAAATAGCAGTGTCATCTGATGGCGATAGAATTTCGGATCTTGTTAGAGAAGATAATGTAATAAACTAAATACAATGATAGTTCATTTCATATAAATTATGTATATATAGAACTTACAAATTCTTTGTTGATTGTTCATTGTTGTCCATCCCCTTATGTGTATAGTCAATTTAATTGATTTAAAAACACTAGCGTCAATTGTAATGCACAAGAGATGTTTTCGTTGTGATTGCACATTTAGAAAACAAAGAAAATATGAAATATTATTTGATGTGATTCACTGAAAGAAAGATGAATTTATTGGAGGACTACGATGACAAAGGATTTACATATGAGAGAGGATCCATCATTTTAAAAGGTTTTTTTTCAACAAACCCACATGACTGAAAATTATATTTACTTTTAAGATTATGAACCTAATGTTATATGTTGTCAATATAGTCATTTAGTATGTGCATCTCGAATAAAATTAATACAAGTTTCATCGAAAAAAAAATAAAAACTAGAAAATGGAAAATGTCCAAGTATGACCATGAACGAATAATTGAGGACAACATTCCATTGCGATGTTTTTAAACAATTATCTTTCAAATTGGCTTGTAGACTCAGAAAATTCTATCATAAAATAAGGGTTCAAATATATACATTCTTTAATTTTTTTCCCCTACTCCATCAATCTCTAATTTGTGATGCACACCTTTCTTTGAATGATTTTTCTAGCAAGTGAAAAATGAATACATCAAGATGGTTGTAAAGTTTGATTTTGCACATACATTGATTGATGCTAAAAATAGTTGAAAGAACTCATGAAAAAATGCGACATTTAAAGTTTTCCTCAAGCTTATTCCTTGTTAAATATTGATATGGTACATGCTCTTCTAGCTAAGTTAAGTGGTGATTTTATGATGGATTTGTTTTTAATTTGTTAAAATATTTTATCAACATTTAACTTTTGTACATGAAGAAAATGTAAGTTTATTTGAAATTTGTATATTGTTGATTGTCAATTGTGTACATGCATTTAATTATTTTAGATTTACTCAAGAATATATCATATAATAGTCCTACTTTCTCATATACTTTACAATGTGTCAATTAACATTGATTGCAAATATGTTTAACATAAAGTCTTCTCCTTGCTTACTCCTTGTTAAATGTTGGTACATGGTGTGCTCCTAGCTATGTTAAATAGCGTTTTTACATAATGTCCAATTTTACAAGTATTCAATTATATTTAAACTTGAATCATTCAAGTGTACAATTAATAGTTGTTTATATGATCAGATGGAATTGAAAAAGATTATTTAAGTTCACATAACTGAAATCATGGCAAATGGAGATAACAATCATTTGACTTATAATCACAAACAAGAACTCCAGGATTGTGAAGCTTATGCTAAATTAGAGCAATGGTTATTTACAACAAACTGATGAAAATTCATCAAATTGTTGTCTAAAATCATTGCTCTAAGTTATCATAAGATTCACAATCATGAAATCCTTGCTTATGATTAAAAAGAAAAAATCGATAAATCCCCATTTGCCATGATTTCAATAGCATCTATAGTTCACCAACTACGAAAGTGTTACCTAAACATTAAACATACACCATACATTAGTTAAAAATTGAAAGTTTGAATCATTTATATAATATTCAAGTTTCTTGTACATACAATCTACAACACACTTCCAAACAAACTTGAATTGAATTTACAAACTTGATCTTTTCCATTTAAGCATAGTTATGATGAGATCATATTTTACGAAACATGTGTATGTAACATACATGTACTTTAAACATTAAAACATGTGTACTAAATACATGGATTAATTTGAACATTATATGTATTCTATATCTTTAAACCAATATTCTAAAACCATTTCAAGATTGAACATTAAACTAGATATAAGATTGACTATCATTATGAAAGAAAATCGTAACTTGTATATACAAATTTAATAATACATACATTCATGAACATCATGCAAAATCATATTCTAAGCATTTACCACGAAAAAGTATGCTAATTAGCCCCCCCAAAAGAGTTAGATCATCCAAAGCAAATATAGAATATGTAAGTTCAATGTACATATATAATCCAAAAATAAAGCTCTTGAATGTCCAAAACAACTACAATATATGTATCAACATGTAGATAAATGCAATATAGTCTAAATTTCAAATGGACAAATCAAAATGGTAGTATGGGAAAACAAAATAAGACCAATAAAAATCTTTCTCTAAATCAAAGTCCACCAATATCCTTCGTTGTGGTCTTCCCTTTGTCTCGACAAGTCCCAACCTACAATATGTATAAAAGCAAATTATGAATCTCATAAATTATTTAAACAATTTTAAACTAAATTAAAAAGCTAAAATATTAAACTTACGAAAATAAAATTGAAAATAATAGTTCAATTATAAACACAATTACCTCACTCCCCATTTTCATGTCCATCAAAGGACCAATATCCTCCATTGCGGTCTTCTGCTTGACTGGACAAGTACCAACCTATAACATGTATAAAAGAAACTATGAAGATCTCATATTAATTAAACAATTTTAAACCATTAAATTCAAAAACTTAAATAAACTTGTGTATTAAAAGTTTTAAAATTAATAATTTATAAACAATTACCTCACCACCAATGTCAATATTTCCCCGTGTTTCCTGAAATTTAAATTTTGTTAATAAATAAAACATTGTGCAAGGAAAATAAAATAAAATAAGTCAATTCACTTAAAGCCAAAACAAAAAAATTGAAAACATTCTCACAAGAGACGGAAAATCATCAAAAAAGTTGGAACCTAAATGAACTTCAATGGATAAAACCATTTTCAATTTCAAAAGGTGTTCACATTAACAATAGGATACATAAAATTCTAAAAAAGCATACAATATATTTCAAACATAAATATAAATCTGTTTAATAAATATACCTCTCTAAAATGCTCTTCTACATTTTCACTAGTGGAGAGTCAAAAATCATGTTCATTCAACAATCTAGAAAACTGCAGTCAATAAAAATTTACATAATGTATTTATCACTATATATCAAAATATACTTAAAGTCATAGATATAATGTAACGAAAAGTTCAATTCAAAATTAATAAAACAATTAAATAGATTGTATGTACATAAACAACAAACCTCTCCTATACTCGATGTGTCATGGGATAGGACATCTGAAATTGTATCGTAGCAAACCTTAGCATAAGCCCTAATATCTTCAATTCTCATTGCATCTACCTCATCATTGGTTTTGTAAATAAACTTTTGACGAATAGTGGCTCGATCCCTCTCTCAAACCAATCCCACATCAAATCCTACAAATGCCGACATTAAACCTTTTGCAACAGAATCCCTTGCAATTGTCCCAAGTTGGGATGTGTGCTCCATCTCCGATTTTAAAGTCATAATCCTAGCTGGACAAGATATATGGGATGGAGGTTGAAGAGTTGTGGGATCTATAAGCGCACCTTTTCGATCATACATTCTCCCATTTCCAACTCCATAAAATCTAGAATGAATATCAGTATTGTCTGGCTTCATATTTAAAAAAAACTTTGCATAAAAAAATATGGAGAAATAATTAGGAACCTCATCATTCCATGGAAACCTACCATAGGTTGTAAGGAACTGATCATATAATAGATGTGCAAGTTCAGGGTGCTTGAAATATTTCACTTTCAACATTTTTCGCTTTAGGCCTTCTTTGAAGTTAAACATTGAATTGGCATGTTCTTTGGTCACTCTCTCCTTCAAAACAACCCACTTGTATGAACCCATCATGTGTGCGCTTCTCCTCTGCATCAAGTCAATAAAACCATCTTTAGTTGGTTCGAGACCCTCATATACCTCAATGAATTTTTGCAATGACCACAAAAAAATCTCTAGACTTTGTTTTCTCTCTGGAGGGAGATCCAAACTAGAAAGATCATGTTGCGACTTGTCATAGTGAGATCTACAGCTTTCAAGGGTCATTTTTTGATCACCACTTTCCCATGGAAGCTCCTTAGGTATATCAAATGGATAATTTGTTATGGGTGTACAACCCACATCTAGTTCAACATATGCTCTCCTTGCTCGACCTTCGTCCCTCTGTGTAGAATTATGAGCCTCTTTTGAACCTTGATCTGCTTCAAAGACAACCACAATTGTGTGTAAACATACAAACTTTTTGAACATGCACAAAATTAAAATTGATACATGTATTAAAACATAAATGTTCATACCAACAGAAGGTTGAGATCGACGTTCTCCTATAGAAGATACTGTGGAATCATCAGTGCCCCTTTGGCCTAACAGGTGATTAGATGAATGTGAACTATACAACAAGCTTGGATCCCGAGGTGAATCCGACAACCTTCGATTATCAGTCGAGAAACCAATTCCTGGTGATCGTGATGACCTCCCCTTGGCAGATGTTGTTGTACTAGTAGACCTTGTATGCTTTTTCCTCGAAGGCCCCTCTCTTTCCATTTGATAAAATGTGTACATTTACACAGCTATCAACTCGTGACATATTCAAATTTTACATGTTTTGATATTTAAAAATTCCAAACATTTGACATCCATACAAAATTTCACATTTTGATTTTACATTCCGAACATTTATATATGTATATAAAGAGTAATTTTAGTATTGAAACCAAATATGTTTGAGGATGTCTAGATAAATGTTTGAGGAGTGATTATTGATAAAATACAATGCCAAAAAATGAACTAATGGAATTCAAGTAATTTGAAATTGTTGATGTCCATCATTATCTTAGGAATATTATGGTGTAATCATCCTAGGTTGCAAGGTATGAGGAATAGTATGGAGGTGAAGGTGCAAGGGTAAAGAGAAATTAGGTTTTGCTAGCTACCATTGTTAATTATAAAAGTCATCAATTCATCCTTAATCTAATAGTTAGGAGAGAAACACATATCAATGTTTTCAAGGATGATAATGAGTTTATTATTAAGAAGTAGGATTAAGCCCTCAAATGAGGCATTATATAGAATTAAAGTTTGAATAATGATTAGGATTTCTTGGTTTTCCAAGGAGTAGGGTTAGGATTGTGACAGAAGAAAAGACATCTAGGTTGAAGGTGAATTACATGCACCGAGAAAAGATAAATTCTTGGTGTAAGTCAGCATAATAAATAAATTTAAAAGGATGACTTCCATTCTAAACACCTTTACTAAACCTCATAAAGATGCTCACAGAGAAGCATTCCGTAGATGAAGCCACTAAAGAGAGCACCCAAACAATATATATATAATCAAAGAGGGTGTGCATAGTTGGACCTATGCCTTTTAGAAGCATCAACGGTTTAAAGTTGCCATGGTGAGGTCTTTTCCCAACAACCAAACCCCTTTTTCATATTATTTGGTGACCCAACTTAGGTCAAGTCATATATACCTTTACAAAAATTTGACACTAGAGTTCACATCAGTATAATAGGATGGATCTAAAGGGATTAGGCATTTACTTCGTTATTTATAAGTTTGTTTATGATAATACTAAATGTCCGGGTTGTAACTACTACCAACAACACAATACTATATATATATGACCATGGGCTATGCCCCAATTGGCAGAAAACAATATACTTATTTTAATTGTTCAGTTCTACCAAAAGAAATAGAGCAGTTCCAAGCCACTAGGGATGCACTCTCTCTTGCATACACATTCTTAAAAAAAAATTATTTAAGAGAATTCCACACACAGAAATTTTGCTCAAGAGAAAAAAAGAGATGCCCCTTTCCAAGGGAGACGCTCTGAACTAGAAAAGGGGGTTCAAGCTAAGGGCTATGCCCTCGTTGGCTAAGTCTTACGTAGGTATCATCACTAAGATTCTAAATATAGTTAAGGTTGTGCTAGCTCTTTAAAATAAAATATGAACCTTCATATATTATACACTAGACAATATACGCAAACTTCTCAACAATGATTTGAGTCACGGTCAATGAAAAGCATCTAGATATAAAAATGCAACATTGGCTCTCCACCGAGATACCAGGTCACCAAGAAACAATCAGTTTATGCACAAAAATGAGAAGCACCTCTGAGAGTCCATTTATTGAATTAACTCTTAGTTTATATTAAATACACATAACACAATTTAAGGAAAATACATTCTAATCCGAACACAAGAAACCTATGACTTGGATTCCCCGCCCTTCTCAATTCATCTATCAATCTCTATTAGTTATAGTGGCAATTTCGAGCAATTAAGTTTCGATTGCTTCTATTCTACGGTGATTCGGTGCGTAGAGTCGAGTATATACACAGCTATGACCATTACTCCTTCTTTTCAACAACTGCACACAAAGAAAAAGGCCAGCAAGGAAGCCTAGATGCCAGAGGTTCCCATTCCACCCAAAGTATAAATAAAAGGGTCTCTACTAGGTTGAGTTCCTTATCTAATGTTTTCAAACTTTAATATCCTAGAGAGGCTCAGTTCCAAAATCTCACATTCGCCAAGTATGCGCAGGTGGTCATGGATAGAAATGGGATGGAATGGGTGGTTTTTAAGGTGGTCAAATCACATATAGAACATTCATACATTGGAAAACAATATTTTTAAGGAGAACACCCATAACAGACTTACCTAGAGAAATGAAGGCTGAATCCGGATATCGAACCAAGCTTTGAGATCCATGTTTAATGTCGCAAAAAATCTCCTGCCTCTGTAGTTTCCAAATGCATGTCCAGAAGGTGGCAAAAAATGAAATGGCGGGGTGCCATGGTAGCGAAAACGAAATGGCGGGGTGGCACGCTGGAAGCGTGGCCCTACACTATTTGGCGGAAGAATGGGGTCGCAGCAGCAGGCGGCCCTACACTATTCAGCAGAAGAATGCGGTCCTAGCAAGGCGAGGTCGCAGCAACAGACAACGCTACACTATTCGGCGGAAGAATGAACGACAACGACTGCAACCGACGTTATATGTAATAACCTTATTCGGCCGAATCATGGTTCGACTGAATAATTATTCAGCAATGCCTCGCACACATTTCTAGGTCATTGTTAGTTTTAACAGTCAACCATGAATGGTTATTCGGCCGAATAATTATGACTTTATTCGGGCCGAACAATTATGACTTTATTCGGCTGAATAACATAATCTATTCGACCGAAAAAATTTAAACATTCGGTCGAATAACTTCCGCTATGCTTCTTCACCCCCCAATTCTCGCGTAATAGACACCCATTTTCACAATTTCACCCTATTATGATGGGTAAAATTAAGATTTAAACGTCAAATGAAAGAAAATGTTAAAATTAAAATGTCATATAAAAATCCGTTGACATGTAAGGTGTCAAATTTCAACCCTGTGAAGGAGTGGCTTTATTACTCTATAATATATATGTAATAGAGATTGATCACTTTGTAATATATGTATGTAGTTTATTATTAAATTTCATTGAATTCTTTCACATTTATTATCACTAAATATGATTATTGCACTTTATTTACAACTCATCATTCATTTTGATTATATATATATATATATCACTAAATATGATTATTACTTTATTTACAACTCATTATTTTGATTATATATATATGTGTGTGTGTGTGTAATTTTGGATGGGATTATTTCAATGTGGTAATTTTCGTTTTTAAGCAACATTGTTTTGATGCGTCCTAAAAACCCTTCGTATCATAATGAAAGTAAAACTGTTAAAAAAATATCAAATATACTTTACATGAAGTCCAAAAAGATATGAAAAATAAAGTACTAGCATTTTTATTAAAATAAAAAAAGCAACCATATGTTAATAGAAATAAAAAGAAACTCTTACATCTTTTTAAATTTAAATTTAAAATGTTTCTTAAACTAGTCTTAATTTAGAAAGTTCATAAAAAAAAAGATTGGTATCCAACATTGAAATTCATAGCTCAAAAATCAATATAAATTGAGTTTGGGTTAAACATCATGTAAAGGGAAAACTAAAGGCATCAAGTAATTTCAGGAAAAAAACAAAAAAATTGTAGCTCTATCTTTATTCCCTGCATCCATGACCTTTTCAATCTAGTAGTGAAGGAGGGTTTTCCTAAAGTTTGAATTGAAAACCATATTGTTTCTACTTTAAAAGCAGAAATAAAAATGATCCCTAATATATATGACCATTATGATAGAACTCTTATGATTAAGTTGTATGGTATTATTTGAGAGAAGAAGATTAAAATGTGTCTCGAAAATAATGATAAGAGAGTTAAAGGTCGGCCTGATTTTTGAAGTTATCAATCACTTTTAGATCATTTAATTAATCATAAGATTAGATTGGAAGAATATCAAAACAACAAAGGAAATTTCTTATGTTGCTTTATTGAATTCATAAATGATGTTGATACAATTCCTCACAATGACCTTTGAGAGACAGTGGAAGATATTGGGTACCCTTTGAGTTAAGAGTTACAATGATAAGGTTAAGGTTATATGAGGTTCTCATTACCAAATTTGGACCCATCAAAGGTTGGCGAAAACATAGGAGTCCAGCAAGAGTGTCCTTTATCCTCCTATTTTTTCATATTTATATAAACAATGTATATACTTGTTTAAAGGAAAAATTTACAAAGCTAATTATAACCTTCTCCTCTATACACATAACATATTTCCTTTAACAAATAACCCTAAAGTGAGCGCAGAGGAGCCGAGACGGAGAGACATGAGAGGCCCGCATGTCAGAGAAAGAGCTTCCAGAGCTTGGTGTGGAAGCTCTCCCAGCAGCAGGTGAAGGTTTCCAATGATCGGCAATGGAAACGACCAGGGTGGTAGCCTCCGTTTTCTCCCTTGGATCAAGAATCCCCATGACGCTACCAATGCTGCAAGAAGAAGAGCAATGGAAAATTTAAAATAAAACTGTGTGCATTCCAGCATTGGCCGCTCAGAGCACAACACATTCGCCATTGTCAGTCACCCACAACGATGGATTACACAGGCTTGTCTAGTATATAAAACAAGGATTTATAAACCAAAATGACGTAACTGATTATACTCTGGCTGTCCAAATTATGTAAACCAGTACTGGACTGTGGGACTGGGATGGACCAGCTTTTACTTTACACTTGTGGAAAGAAAAAACCAATATTCTGTAAATCGTGGATCTTTCTTTTTCTTCAAGAATCTATCAAATTATTAGTTTAAAATGTCTAATTGTTGAACAACTTCAAAATCCAATAGTTATGACAATTCCCACAAGTATACTCGGCTATCCATATGTAAGCCGGTAGAATTGACCGCCTTTTCCTTTACACTTGGACAAGAAAAATCAATGGAACGAGTTTCATGCCATCAGCTCTTTTTTTTTTTCGTAGACACTCATTTTCTAGGAGTCTTGCGAAGAAAAAAATGGAATGAGTTTCGTATTATCAGTAGAACTTCAGAAACTGATAATACAAAACTCATTTCATTATTTTTCTTCGCACGTCTCGTAGATTGTCTCACTGTCTTTTCCGTATACACCGATTGTCTTTCGCTTTCAATTAGATTTGCGAAGAAAAAGAGAAGAATAGTAGAAAACGAGAATGAACCGCAGTGGATTGGGTAGCTTTTTCTTTGTATTTCTCAAAAGTTGGGCTTGCGAAGAAAAAGAGAAGAGTCGTCCATCGGATCGGCTTGTGTCGTTTGGATTTATAAAACAATTGGGTAGCTTTTTCTTTAATTTCAGAAGTTGACTTGTGAAGAAAAGGAGTAGAATTAGGTAGCCATTTTTTGAAAGCTCCCATCCGCTAGGCTCGTTTAGTCTGGATTGTGTAAAACAAGAAGATTGGCCAGCTTTTCCTAGAGCAGTCAAACACACGGTTACTCCCCAGCAGAGTCGTCAGTCTGTTGTTCAATATTTTTACCTTATAGTGAGGAGATGGACACTACCAACTGGGAGGGGTTGATAGGTAAATACATTATTTGCATTACAATTAGTTCTTACAAATGACAGAGATCAGGATATCGAAAGACATACCTTTACTCGATGGCTGGTCCTAGCTTTCACTGGATCTCCCACTTGATGAAACTGTAATACAAAGGATACCTTCCTTAGCGTATCTTGACCATATAACATATGATGAAATTATAAATCAATTTAATATCAAATATAATCAAGCATTAAGCCAAATAGGCATACAATCCAATAGATATCTGATTTGGGATAGGAAGGGTATTTCGACCTTTTTATTGTCAACGAAACATGAAATCAATACAATATACTTGATGTGTCGAGATGTTTCTGCAATCGGATCCTAGGCTCCTGCTCTTCACTCTAACTTGGGAATTTCTCCAGCGTAACATTCCTCAAGTATTCTCTCAAGATTTCATGAGCATTATGAGTAACCCCTCTCATGGATCCTCCTTGTATTTATGGGACAAGGTAGACAGTTTAGATCGAGAGGTGGTTGGATTAGGAGGTTGGGGAAGTTGCAGAACCAACTTCAACTAATCCCCATTCGTCAAATTAATATATTTTTGATTTCAACTTAAGATGTACGCGGGTTTCATACAACAAGAGTATCGTATAGGAAGCAACTTTTGGGCTTTACAACAAGCGTTTACATCTTTTTGGGAGATGCACACTGGTTGTCCTTGAGCAAAGTAGGGTATTTTCTCAAGGTGTACGCTGGTATTCTATGCAAAGAGGGGCGTACATGTGGAAAAATAAGGAGAGACTGTAATTTTTTCAGGTGAGGAGTGTACTTCTAGCAACAAATCATCCAAGGTAATCTAGCTCTTCAATCCTTTGTGTCCTTTTGTGTGATCTACAAGGCAAGGTGATCATGGGACGGAGAAGTGAAGATTTGACATATAACAGTATTGTTAATATGCATTGCTTTTAGTGATATTATATTTTGTATGATAACATTAAGTTAAATAGTCAAAACCCTAATTTGCTTCAATTACCACATTTAGTAGAGTAGATAGAATGAACCATAGTTAAAGCTGAGTAGAATGGAATCTATGATTTATTGATCATGTCAATGTTGTGAAAATCCTCACAGCAGATCTAAGAGATGATGTATACCTCATAAGATTAATTATGATTAAGCAGAAAAATAGAAGAAGAGTGATCAATACAATATAATGAGCAACAGAATAATATGCTACTGTAGAACTCAGATAGAAGCAATAATACTTCACACACACTAGTTAATTAATCACAATATGGACAAATAAATAGTACAATGGTAGAGATGATTCGAATGCCTAAGATGGCAATTCGAATTAACCTCTCAGAGTGATCATAAGATCAATAGAGTGTCATCGGAGCACAACTAGGTGTCCTCATGATCATCGGAGCACAACTGGAAGTCTTCATCATCATCAATGGAGTCATCAATGCTCAAGTAACTATCAACCATCAGTCAAACTAACTCTGGTAGGTGTAACTGAGTGTAAACTGAAGACAACTGGACTCGTAGGTGAAGAAAAGCGAGTTGCTCCCTAAAATCAAGGAATAAGGGCACATTAAGCAACTGGAGGGCTAAAACTGAATAGTGAGAAGCTCCTGGGGGCTAGATAACTGAGGGCTAGGTGTTGGACTGATGACTGGGATGCATGCAAACCCTAGAATGCATGCAGACCCTAAAGGTGCATGCATGACTGAAAATGTAAATGATCAAAATACTGGTGGGACTAGGATGGAGTATAGGAATATCCTAACACCCCCCCTTAATCCATCATGGGCCTTGGTAACTAAGACCAAAGGTCACCCAATACAATGAATAATAACAATCAATAAACCAAGGAAGTGGAAAAATTTCATGGGAAACATACCCCCTCCTCAAAAAATAGACTGTAAGGCACACATAAAAATAAATGCTCCAAACTCAAGCAGGTGTGATGCTTGGTCATATGTCTGGAGGTATCTTCTTCTTGGGAAGAAGTGGATCATGCTCAAAAAGCATGTGCTTGTACTTGCTCTTCAGATCGAATGTGATGAGAACAAATCCAACAGTATGAGAATGATCCTTGAACATGTGATTCGAATCAGCTGAGGTAGGATCAAATCTGTGAAAGTGCATATAGTCTTTTGTCTTCTCCTTCGAACCACCATGGGTGAGATTATGCCAAAAAATAACTATTACATGTTTGCTTGAAATCAAAATCAGATTTAAGACTTTCAAAACAGTTTCTTGAGATCTCCTTTGAACCAGCAGGGGTGAGATCAAAACTATCATATGCATGAGAAATTTTCCCAAGCAATAATTGCTTAGAACCCAAATTAGATACAAGACTTGAATCATGGCTTCTTGAGATCTCCTTTGAACCATGAGAGGTGAGATCAAAACCAGTAGATGCATGAGAAATTATCCCAAGCGAGGCCATATTCTTCAATGACCTTCTGAAAGCATGGAATTATGATCATATAGTAGTATAAAATAGGAGATAGTGGGAGAGGAGCGAATGCATTACCTTCAATAGTTGTTTTGACCTCCGAAATAATCATGTGATCATGATGCAAACCAACAGACTCTGGTGCAAGAGAGGATTTAGGACCTTCTGCAATATCTAGAGTGTGAGTTGGCACAGAAAGAGAAGAAAGTTTGAGCATGAGTGTAGAATCTGCAAGTTCTTTGTGGACAACTTCAATGTGAGATGATATTGGTGCATGATCTGAGAGACCATCAAGGGGAGCGAATGCATCACTTTGTTTGCTTTCGAATGGGTTGGGACCAAGTCCTTCATTCTCTCTGCCAAATTTTCCATCCAGGTGAGCCCATATCTCTTTTGGAGTCCATAAATCCTTTGGAGTTTCAACACCATTACGGTATTTGAATTGGAATCTTTGGTATGCAGACAAAGAAAACATCATTGCTCCAAAGTGCATGTCACCTTTGTTTAACCAGTCAATCTTCTCTTTAGTGGATTCGAACTCTCTTTCAAAATAACAATAAAAAAGATCATGGATCTTCAAGTCTGTTATCATTCTTGGTTTCCATTCATCATAGTTGAATGGAGAAAGAGGAGTAATTCCTGATGAATACATAGAAGCTGTAGAAGACCTGCAAAAACAATATAGAATAACTGTAACTGCTACTGCTGCAAAAATGCAGAAACTGTTGCAACTGCGGCACTCGAAATCTTGGTAATAACCTGCAAAAAACTCTCAAGAATGGAGATAAACAATACTCTCAACATGCTATGATACCATGTGAAAATCCTCACAGCAGATTTAAGAGATGATGTCTACCTCACAAGAGTAATTATGATTAAGTAGGAAAATAGAAGAAGAGTGATCAATACAGTATAATGAGCAACAGAATAATATGCTATAGTAGAACTCAGATAGAAGCAATAATACTTCACACAAACTAGTTAATTAATCACAATATGGAAAAATAAATAGTACAATGGTAGAGAGGATTCAAATTCCTAAGGTGGCAATTCGAATTAGCCTCTCGGAGTGATCATAAGATCAATAGAGTGTCATCGGAGCACAACTAGGTGTCCTCATGATCATCAAAGCACAACTGGAAGTCTTCATCATCAGAGGAGGAGTCATCAATGCTCAAGTAACTGTCAACCATCAGTCAAACTAACTCTAGTAGGTGTAACTAAGTGTAAACTGAAGACAACTGGACTGGTAGGTGAAGAAGGGCGAGTTACTCCCTAAAATCAAGGAAGAAGGGCGCATTAAGCAACTAGCGGGCTAAAACTGAATAGTGAGAAGCTCCTGGGGGTTGGCTAATTGAGGGCTAGGTGTTGGAATGATGACTGGGATTCATGAAAAATGCATGCAAACCCTAGAATGCATGCAAACCCTAAAGGTGCATGCATGACTGAAAATGTAAATGATCAAAATACTGGTGGGACTAGGATGGAGTATAGGAATATCCTAACAAATGTTGGAGCCAAAAACCTAACAGTTGATCCATTTGTTCTACCCATTTTGTATGATATCATTTTGTTAAATAGTCAAAACCCTAATTTTATTTAGTTACCATAGTTAGTCGAGTAGATAGAATAACTATAATTAAATAGTCAAAACCATAATCTGACTATATATTGGCAGCTAATATTTTAATGTGGTAAATTTTGTACATAGCATATCCATAGTTGCTTCTAGTTTGCAGAGATCTCCAGACCTTGGCCAAGCTGTGAGTATCTACTATTAATAGATGAGATGCAAAAAAAACCCAAACTAATAGACTATGACCATAAGTTTCCCATCTTGATCAATTTTGCATAGTTTTCCCCCATAGGTCAGGGGATATGACCTCATAAAACCAAAAGGATGAGATCCAAGGACAATACCAACTAACCAGAGAGTTTTCCAAATTAAGATAAAATCTAATCATCATCTAAAACAGATATGTGAGAGGGATCAACACCTGAATTCTCCCACTTTTTTTCCCACTACACCACTTTTTGGATCCTTTGAAACACTAGCTATGTGTTGGTCAACTGGCTCAGCTGAGGTCGACTGAAATTTTTCCTAGTGAGAGCTCAGGAAAGAACCTTAAGTTTGGCATTAATGCGAGCGAATTCAAATTTTTGGTCTCTTTCTAGTGTGTGCATCCCCTCTTCCAGTCTCTTTATTCAAGTATACATGGATGGATCATTGGAGTTTTTATGGAAGTGTCCCTGAATGCAGTAATTCATTGCCATACTCAGGAGCGATTAAATTTTCGAGAAAACTGTTGGTTGTGGAGCTTGATCTTCCTAACTCAGAGGTCATGTTCCAGTCGTGTATGGATCTCATCCCATGATGGGGGGTGTGGGGGTGCTTTCCGCCCAATTGTAATCACCATGGGGGGTCCAGGGGGGAGACGACTAATTTTGGGAGCCCCCTTGGCTTGGGTTCGGGGGTAACGCCCCCATAGAAAAAAAATTCATAAAAAACGCCTTGTAAAATGTTGTAATTTCATAGTCATGACTTGGTTAATAATGGGTAATTTATGGGCCCATGGTATTTGGTATCCTGTGGTCTTTTCCCATGGTAATCCCTCTTTAAAAGGAAGACATTGTAATATTGTTGTGTATTGTAGTATTGTAAATATCTTTGTGTTTGTGTGAGAGAGACTATGAGAGAGTGAAGTGGAAGTTGCAGTAGATGTGATGCATGTTGTATCCCTTCATTTGCTAGATGGTATAATAAAAAGACTGGATATTTCTCTGTGGACATAGTTTGGATTGGTTGAACCACATATATTGGTGTCTCTCTTGTATTGTGTTTATGTGTTTTATTTCTACATCTTATTTTATGCTATTGTTCTGCGTTCTATTTTTTCTAACAAAAACGCCCAAGGTCTTAGTATGACAAGTTTCTAGAGTGCAAGTAGACCCCGAGTCCTACGCCAAACCCCTGAACTCCTGAATCAGTTGATGAGCGTCTAGGTTGTGTCTTTCCCTCTACAATTTGCTTTTCAGTCGCTCAATGCGTCCCCGAGCTGAAGGGTGGACCTCCTTCTCAAAGAACCCCTAAAATTTCCCTAAATATTTGAGATCCCTTGGCATGTGGGATCTCTTGGGGACATTTGTACTCCTCCGACTAGTAACTTTTTTCTCACCCTCTTACTTGCTCTGAGGGAGAGTATCTAGATAAATAATCCATGTTTCTGTAGCTTCAACCAGGTGACCAATGTTCCAGCTAAGAGCTTATCGTCATGGTTAGAGAGATTTCCCAATAATTCCGTTTCAAAATGATACATGAATCAACGATAAAGCTTCCATGGGTCTTGCAAATCCTCATAAACCTTTCCATTATCATGATGCGAACCATCCTGGGTGTCCATGAAGGAGCACACAAAGAAGGGGATAGAGAACAATACTTGAAATCTAATGCAAGCTCTGGGATCGTACTCCTTACGTAATCGATGATTCATGTTTTCCCTTTGATACTTAATGATGTGGTCGCCACATGTTCCTTTGCATGAGCGAGCCCATCTAGTATCACTAGGATCATTCATCATGGCATGTGTTGCTATGATGAAGGAACCCATTGTTAGGGTTAACCTTGAGTTGGGAATGGGTCAAATGGCTTAGGTCTTAGCACGTGGTTTTGGGCCCATAGTATTTGGTAGCCCATGGTATTGGCCCAAGGTATTGCATGTAATGAATCCTATAAGAAGGCTTGGCATACTCCATTGCAGTAGCATGTAGGTGTCAGAGTGGGTGAGTTCACTTGGACGGTTTTGGCCAAGCATAATGAATCTTCATTCACTAGTTTTTCCCCTCATGGAGTTTTCCAGGGTAAATGTCTTGTGTTCAATGTTGCTATGGTGAGCTTGTGTGAAGGTAGCTAACTACTATTGGCTACCTATGAATAAAAGACCGAGCTATATGGGGGCCTTAGGGGTATACCACCCACCTCGGCCTGAAATTTCATGGGGGTTCAGGGGTGGAATCCCTAGAGAAAAAAAAATGGCCCTTTTTTTTAAAATCTAGGTGATGTGAAGTTATCTTTTGTCCACCAGAAAAGGGTAGTCACATGTGAAAAATAAACCCTAGTCGTTGTGCATTTTTGTGAAGGAAAATACGAGTGAATGAGTGCATCCAAGTGAGAAGTTGTCGATGTAAGTAAATGAGCCATTGATATACTAGTATGAATACCAAATTGAGTGGATAAATACCTATTGAAGAGCTGCGTGAGTAAATATGTTGGATATGTGAAGACAGAGATCCGAGCCCCACGCATATGAAGACATGTCTAGATCTGCTAATGGATGATGGATCCACTGGTCACTATTTACATTCTAGTCCTTTGCAAAATGTGAGAGAGGCCATGTGCTAGTGAAGGTGTACCTACTGTGTGCAAGAGGAGAGATTCCCATGGAAAGTTGAAGGAAAACCTTGCATGGAGGTGCACACGAAAAAAAAAGAAGTTTCCAGTTTTGTTAGTAAACTTGTCCATGTAGCAGATAGGAAAAGTGCTCGAGAGGGGAGATGCTGGATAGAAAGAGAATCTAGGAATACTACTTCATTAGGTAAAAATTGTTTCTTTGATGTCACATCAAGGCCATGGAGAAATACATGGTTGAAATCCATAAAAGAACCCGTGCTCATTATGGCCGTGAAGTGAGAAGAAATGTGGTGTTGGCACTTGGGTTTGTTCTATACTCCGAACCAAGAAGACCACATCTAGTCGAAGGTGAAGACTTTGGTTATCAATGGTGCATGAAGAAGAAGGCTTTGGAGTATCTAGCACACATATTTGGTGGAGGCCACTAAGATCAAGACATCATAGAAGGTTTAAGAAGATCGTTGCACATACGAGAGGCCACGGGTTGAATACTACAAGGAGAGGAGGACACATAATTATTTAGGAGGGAGGCAACCCCACTGTTATAGGTACATCTAGGAGGATTGACAAGTGAATCGCCCTCTACCTAGCCATTGAGAGAAACCCTAGGTACGTGGAGATGTTGTGTCTAGTGAAGGGCACCAAGGAACGGTCTATGGAGTGTGTGACACATAAGTGAAAGAGATATGATTTGATTCAACTGGTAATTTGTGCATAGAAATTGGATTTGTAAGAAAGAGATCCCCCACGTAGAAACAGGAGAGCCATTGAGGCCACGTGAAATCTTAGAAATAGAACTATATTGGCCAAATGCCAATGTAGCTACATCATTTCTCAGCTCGAATTAGATTGGAGATATCCGGTACGAAAGGAGATGGAGGATAGAATTCTATATTATGTTTTTTTTTTACTCTTCTTGAAGTGTACATCATGTGTGATTTTTTTACTTATTACAGTATTCAAATGGTGAAGCTCACGATGGAGCTTCTCTATGCATTTGCAAGTAGAGGAAGTGCAAGTTAGGAGAGTCATGTGTTTAAATTCAAAATGTTGTCCCTTGATTCACCAAAGGCATCTTGGAATTTTTTTCTTCATTAGCACTCATGGAATTTTGGAAAAGCATTGTAAAGATGAAGCATTGGATTTCAAGCAATGGCTAAGTGAGAGGATGAAGCAATGGATGGTGATGGTGTAGTCACCATGCGGACACATGAAAACAATTAATGGAGTAGTTAGCATGTAAAAGGGCATATAGTTGTAAGACGTGGTAATCCATGCATACCCCTGGTAACTCACCGGTAAAGTCAGGAGATAGACCTAGGTGATAGGGGGTGTATGTGAAATCCCCAAGTCAAGCTTAAAGGGGGGATTGTTAGGGAAAACCTTGACTTGGGAATGAGTCAAAGGTGGTTTAAGTCTAGCACATGGTTTTGGGCACATGGTTTATTATAGCCCATGGTATTGGCCCAATGTATTGCATGTAAAGAATCCTTTATAAGGTTTGAGGAGGCTCCATTGTAAAGTGTCCTGGAGGTGAGTGGTGGCTAGCTCACTTGGCTGGGTTGGTCAATTTTGGCCATGTAATGAAGATCTTCATTGATGTTGGTTTTCCCCGCATTGGATTTTCTAGGGTATATCTATGTATCTATATGGTTGATTGTGATTGTGTGTTTATTTCTCTCATAATTATTATTTATGCTCATTGAAAACCTAACAACCGTCATGGGGGATTTTAATGTGGGAATTTAGTAATTGAAGTTTCTTGTATTCGTTCGATTTCAAGAATATTTTTTCTTAGTATTGTTAATATGTATTGGGAATCTATGATCTATTGATCTATGTCTTTAGATGGATATTTGCATTATGATCTAACATCTGTCTAATCTGAAATTTGTGCATTAGGAAATGCAATATGATCTAATAGTATTTTTAAGATGCATTAATTTTAGTGATATTATATTTTGTATGATATCATTGAGTTAAATATACATGTAATTCATAATTAAAGTTCATAGAAGAAAATGTTACAATGATGCACATGAGGAAATTTTCCATTGAAACTTGCTTGTGATTTGACGATCCATAAAACTTCACAAGGATTAACATTGAAGAAAGAAACTATAAATATGGAAATAAAGAGAGACAAGGTCGCACATTTACAACAATATCTCAAATGAGAGGTGAATGGTGTTCGAACTCATCCTCCTTTCACATATAGTCAATATGAGAAGATGTCAAACGGGGTAGGAGTGGCCTTATTACTCTGTAATAGATATATGTAACAAAGATTGATCACTCTGTAATATATATGTAATTCATCATTAAATTTCAATGTATTATTTCACATTTATTATCACTAAACATGATTTTTACTTTATTACAGGTCACCATTTTGATCGTGTAAATATATTTTTTAAAATTTTGGATGAGATGATTTCAATGTAGTAATTTTTATTTTTAAGAAACATTGTTTTAATGTGGCCATTGCGATTGGAACCAACATAGATACATCCTAATTCTACTTTTGTCAATCATAGAGAAGGATCAAATCCCTTTAGGTGCAATTATTTCCTCAAGTTTAGGATTCTAAAAAGGCTTTGCACCTCAAGCCTAATTCAAGCTCTTGATATTGATGATAATATAAAAAATGTGTATTTACAATTAAAAGCTGAACTTGCATCCACAAGTGCTCTTCCATTCTATCTCTTAAAACCAAGAACAATTTAACTAACCCTTTGTATGATAATGAGTGCAATATTATTATAAAAATATCAAAGATACCTTCATGAAGTCCAAAAAGGTATGAAAAATAAAGTATGAACATTTTGATTAAACCTATGTTAACAGAAATAAAGATAAACTCTTACATCTTTCTAAATTTGGATCTAAATTTTTTGTTAAACTCATCTTAATTTAGAAATTTCATAAGAAAAATAAGATTGTTATTGAAGGTTGAAACTCATACATTAAAAATCTATATGAACCCTCCATTGTCTTAAATAAGAGTGAAATGATTTTAACAATGCATGATGATTTCATTATTGCAGCCATTGGGTTTGGGTTAAGCATCTTGTAAAGTGAAAAGCTAAAGACATAGATGGATTTCAGGAAAAAATTCTAAAAATTTGTAGCTCTATCTTTAATCCCCACATCCATGAACTTTTCAATCTAGTAGTGAAGCAAGGTTTTCCTAAGGTTAGGACTTAAAACATTATTGTTCCTACTTTAAAAGCAATAATAAAATTGATCCCTAATATATATGATCATTATGACAATCCTCTTATGATTAAGTTGTATGGTATAATTTGAGGGGAGAAGATTAGAATGTGTTTATAACATGATGATAACAGAACTAAAGGCCACATGGATTTTTGAAGTTATCAATCGACTTTAGATCATTTAATATCTTAGGATTAGAGTGGGAAAATGTAAAAACAACAAAGATAATTTCTTATGTTGTTTTATTGACTTCATAAATGATGTTGATATAGTTCCTCACAATGACCTTTGGAATACACTTAAAATATTGGGGTACCATTTGAGTTGAGAGTTACAATGATAAGGTTACATGAGATTGTCATTACCAAATTTGGACATAGCAAGGGTTGGCCTAAACATAGGGATCAAGTAAAGTTGTCCTTTGTCCGTGTACTCTTTCATATTTATATTGACAATGTATATACTTTCCTAGAGGAAAAAGGGTGCAGAAGTGTATTCTTTAAAGAGATAGTTATCACCCTTATCATATATATATATACTTGAAATATTTCCTTTAGTAAATAACCCTCATAAAATAAAACACTTATGAAACAATAAAAATGATCATTATGTTTGGCAATGCAACTCACCCCATCCATCATAAGATAAAGGAATACTTAGATGAAAATCAAATAATCCAAAAACATTTTATAATACACAATCAAAAAATTAAAATACACCCAACCCTAGCCTTTCTTTAGAGATTGGTCTCCCACATGTAAAGAATAATGGCATGATAAGATATTTATTATTTTATGAGAGAGTTTATTATATTGTAGGGTAGTAAAAAAGGATTCCTCTCACAATATCAATACTTTCACAATATGAACACTAATATGGAGGAGATGTTGTCACACAATGTAAACTTATGTATTTCTTACAAACTTTTATAAAATTTTATAACCAATAAATCAATATTAACCTTAATAAAATAAATAATAAATCAATATTAACCTTCATTAAAAAAAATAAATAAATCAATATTAATCTTCATTAAAAAAATAACAATTTCAATATTATATATCTTTCCCATAAAAACATAACATAAAAGCATCATATATATTTTGCCATAAAAAATAACTCAAAATAAGCACACCAATGTGCTTCTTAATGACATGTGATCAGCTCATATATCGGCTTCGAGAAGCCTTCTATTTAACATTGTATAAACGATAAACATGCTATACAGTATTATCTGTCTATATTATGAAATGAAGAAAAAATGTTGGTAACGTCAATTTAAAATCATAGTACTAAAAGACGAGGAGTTGGAATAGCTAGGATTTCATGTGCCCTGGGCAGTTTCAGTCCATTAAATCTCTCAACCATATCCAACTCTTGTTCGTCAGGGGGATTCCAGTTGAAACAGTGCAACAGCTGCGCCATCCCAAACTCTAAAACAAGGATTCCCAATTGATGTCTAGGGAATCCTCTCCTGCCTTCTCCAAATGGAATCCAATGAATTTTTTTCACTTTTGCATCTAGCTCTGACCCACTTGCTTCCATGAATCTCTCTGACTCAAAACTTTATGCTTCCTCCCATGACTTTGGATTCCTCCCAATCGCCCAAACCTTTAACAAAACGCAAGTGCCAACAGGGATTTCATAGCCCAACACCGTGCAATCCTCAATAGATAAGTGGGGAATGGAAAGAGGCCCCAGTGGATGGAGTCTAAGAGTCTCTTTCAGCACAACTTGTAAATAAACAAGAGAAGGAAAATCAGATTCATGTACCATACACTCCATTCCAACAACACATTCCAGCTCGTCCTGAAGCTTCTTCAGCACTGGGGGGTTTCTCAGCTCTTCGGACATTCCCCACTCTATACCTATCAATGACATGTTCGTTCTAGCGGCAAACATATCCTTCAATTCAAACAGTATCGTGAAATTTTTCCACCCGGAACAATTTTGTCTGTGGTTTATTTTGCAGAAAAATACACATTTGCTGCACCGTAAAGGAGATACAAAGTGAATACTATCATTTTGACCAAGTTTCGATATTTGTCCATGTTCTATATAGACATTCTCAACTCAATGTTGATGGCATTGAAAGCACATTTGACAATCGAGATGTGATTAAAGAATATCATTTTTATATCAGTGATGATCGTACACACAATACACATTTTGTACAACATTGTATTGAAAATATTTTCTATCAATCATTAAAAAGACATGAAGTTAAATTCAATGAACATTGGATATGATCGGATGGATGTGTGGGACAATTAAAATCTTCGCTATCATTTTTTTGGTTATGTTGACTTCATAAAGCATCGAACATTAAACATCGTTGGAATTTCTTTGAAAATGGACATGGAAAAGGTGAACATGATGGTGTAGGAGCATGTGGAAAAAGAGCACTTAGAAGATGGAAAATGAACCATTCTTCCGCGTGATTTCATTCAGCTGCAGATGTTGTCCAATGATGTCAATTACATCTAAGTTGTGATTATAATCAACATTCAAAAGATGTGCGCAGATATGTACACAATTTTTTTAATTTATATTAATTGTCAATTTAAAAAAATGTTATTTGCAAGTCTATCATTAAAGTATATACACTACCATTAAAAGTTGTTCTTTGTGATTTGCCATATATTGTGCAGGTTCTTTTGGCTTATTGGAATCCAAGGTATAGATATATCAATCCCATACGAGGATGGAACCATACATGGGACTAGAGATTTACAATCTATTCAAACAAAATCCTTCCAAAACGTGTTTGCATTTAACAGTAGAAAGAAATCATGCGTTTGTCATATTTGCACTGAAAAGGTTGAAAAGAAATCACGCGTTTGTCATATTTGCACTGAAAAGGTTGAATCTGCATAATTCTGTGAAAACATAACAAACAACTATGTAAAACATTGGAACACACAGAGATTAATCCAAAGGGAAAAATGCCACCTGCAAGCTTGGAAGAATTAGAATCAAAAGAAATAGCAGTATCATCTGATGGCGATAGAATTTCGGATTTTGTTAGAGAAGGTAATGAAATAAACTAAAAACAATGATTGTTCATTTCATATAAACTATGTATATATAGAACTTACAAATTCTTTGTTGATTGTTCATTGTTGTCCATCCCCTTATGTGTATAGTCAATTTAATTGATTTAAAAACACTGACGCCAATTGTAATGCACAAGAGATGTTTTCGTTGTGATTGCACCTTTAGAAAACAAAGAAAATATGAAATATTATTTGATGTGATTCACTGAAAGAAAGATGAATTTATTGGAGGAGTACGATGACAAAGGATTTACATATGAGAGAGGATCCATCATTTTAAAAGGTTTTTTTTCAACAAACCCACATGACTAAAAATTATATTTACTTTCAAGATTATGAACCTAATGTTATATGTTGTCAATATAGTCATTTAGTATGTGCATCTCGAATAAAATTAATACAAATTTCATCGAAAAAAAATTAAAAACTAGAAAATGGAAAATGTCCAAGTATGACCATGAATGAATAATTGAGCACGACATTCCATTGCGATGGTTTTAAACAATTATCTTTCAAATTGGCTTATAGACTCAGAAAATTCTATCATAAAATAAGGGTTCAAATATATACATTCTTTAATTTTTTTCTCCTATTCCATCAATCTCTAATTTGTGATGCACACCTTTCTTTGAATGATTTTTCTAGCAAGTGAAAAATGAATACATCAAGATGGTTGTAAAGTTTGATTTTGCACATACATTGATTGATGCTAAAAATAGTTGAAAGAACTCATGAAAAAATGCGACATTTAAAGTTTTCCTCAAGCTTACTCCTTGTTAAATATTGATATGGTACATGCTCTTCTACCTAAGTTAAATGGTGATTTTATGATGGATTTGTTTTTAATTTGTTCAAAATATTTTATCAACATTTAACTTTTGTACATGAAGAAAATGTAAGTTTATTTGAAATTTGTATATTGTTGATTGTCAATTGTGTACATGCATTTAATTATTTTAGATTTACTCAAGAATATATCATATAATAGTCCTACCTTCTCATATACTTTACAATGTGTCAATTAACATTGATTGCAAATATGTTTAGCATAAAGTCTTCTCCTTGCTTACTCCTTGTTAAATGTTGGTACATGGCGTGCTCCTAACTAAGTTAAATAGTGTTTTTACATAATGTCCAATTTTACAAGTATTTAATTATATTTAAACTTGAATCATTCAAGTGTACAATTAATAGTTGTTTATATGATCAGATGGAATTGAAAAAGATTATTTAAGTTCACATAACTGAAATCATGCCAAATGGAGATAACGATCATTTGACTTATAATCGCAAACAAGGACTCCATGATTGTGAAGCTTATGCTAAATTAGAGCAATGGTTCTTTACAACAAACCGAAGAAAATTCATCAAATTGTTGTCTAAAATCATTGCTCTAATTTATCATAAGATTCACAATCATGAAATCCTTGCTTATGATTAAAAACAAAAAATCGTTAAATCCCCATTTGCCATGATTTCAACAGCATCTATAGTTCACCAACTACGAAAGTGTTACCTAAACATTAAACATGCACCGTACATTAGTTAAAAATTGAAAGTTTGAATCATTTATATAATATTCAAGTTTCTTGTACATACAACCTACAACACACTTCCAAACAAACTTGAATTGAACTCACAAACTTGATCTTTTCCATTTAAGCATAGTTATGATGAGATCATATTTTACGAAACATGTGTATGTAACATACATGTAATTTAAACATTAAAACATGTGTACTAAATACATGGATTAATTTGAACATTACATGTATTCTATATCTTTAAACCAATATTCTAAAACCATTTCAAGATTGAACATTAAACTAGATATAAGATTGACTATCATTATGAAAGAAAATCGTAACTTGTATATATAAATTTAATAATACATACATTCATGAACATCATGCAAAATCATATTCTAAGCAGTTACCACGAAAAAGTATGCTAATTAGACCCCCAAAAAAAGTTAGATCATCCAATGCAAATATAGAATATGTAAGTTCAATGTACATATATAATCCAAAAATAAAGCTCTTGAATATCCAAAACAACTACAATATATGTATCAACATGTAGATAAATGCAATATAGTCTAAAGTTCAAATGGACAAATCAAAATGGTAGTATGGGAAAACAAAATAAGACCAATAAAAATCTTTCTCTAAATCAAAGTCCACCAATATCCTTCGTTGTGGTCTTCCCTTTGTCTCGACAAGTCCCAACCTGCAATATGTATAAAAGCAAATTATGAATCTCATAAATTATTTAAACAATTTTAAACTAAATTAAAAAGCTAAAATATTAAACTTATGAAAATAAAATTGAAAATAATAGTTCAATTATAAACAAGATTACCTCACTCCCAATTTTCATGTCCATCAAAGGACCTATATCCTCCATTGCGGTCTTCTGCTTGATTGGACAAGTACCAACCTATAACATGTATAAAAGCAACTATGAATATCTCATATTAATTAAACAATTTTAAACCATTAAATTCAAATACTTAAATAAACTTGTGTATTAAAAGTTTTAAAATTAATAATTTATAAACAATTACCTCACCACCAATGTCAATATTTCCCCGTGTTTCCTGAAATTTAAATTTTGTTAATAAATAAAACATTGTGCAAGGAAAATAAAATAAAATTTATCAATTCACTTAAAACCAAAACAAAAAAATTGAAAACAAGCTCACAAGAGATGGAAAATCATCAAAAAAGTTGGAACCTAAATGAACTTCAATGGATAAAACCATTTTCAATTTCAAAAGGTGTTCACATTAACAATAGGATACATAAAATTCTAAAAAAACATACAATATATTTCAAACATAAATATAAATCTGTTTAATAAATATACCTCTCTAAAATGCTCTTCTACATTTTCACTAGTGGAGAGTCAAAAATCATGTTTATTCAACAATCTAGAAAACTGCAATAAAAAATAAATTACATAATGTATTTATCACTATATATCAAAATATACTTAAAGTCATAGATATAATGTAACGAAAAGTTCAATTCAAAATTAATAAAACAATTAAATAGATTGTATGTACATAAACAACAAACCTCTCCTATACTCGATGTGTCATGGGATAGGACATCTGAAATTGTATCGCAGCAAACCTTAGCATAAGCCCTAAGATCTTGAATGCTCATTGCATCTACCTCATCATTGGTTTTGTAAATAAACTTTTGACGAATAGTGGCTCGATCCCTCTCTTGAACCAATCCCACATCAAATCCTATAAATGCCGACGTTAAACCTTTGGCAGCAGAATCCCTTGCAGTTGTCCCAAGTTGGGATGTGGGCTCCATCTCCGATTTTAAAGTCACAATCCTAGCTGGACAAGATATATGGGATGGAGGTTGAAGAGTTGTGGGATCTATAAGAGCACTTTTTCGATCATATATTTGCCCATTTCCAACTCCATAAAATCTAGAATGAATATCGGTATAGTCTGGCTTCATATTTAAAAAAAACTCTGCATAAAAAAATCTGGAGAAATAATTAGGAACCTCATCATTCCATGGAAACCTACCATAGGTTGCAAGGAACCGATCATATAATAGATGTGCAAGTTCAGGGTGCTTGAAATATTTCACTTTCAACATTTTTCGCTTTAGGCCTTGTTTGAAGTTAAACATTGAATTGGCATGTTCTTTGGTCACTCTCTCCTTCAAAACAACCCACTTGTACGAACCCATCACTTGTGCCCTTCTCCTCTGCATCAAGTCAATAAAACCATCTTTAGTTGGTCCGAGACCCTCATATACCTCAATGAATTTTTGCAATGACCACAAAAAAATCTCTAGACTTTGTTTTCTCTCTAGATGGCGATCCAAACTAGAAAGATCATGTTGCAACTTGTCATAGTGAGATCTACAGCTTTCAAGGGTCATTTTTGGAACACCACTTTCCCATGGAATCTCCTTAGGTATATCAAATGGATAATTTGTTATGGGTGTACAACCCACATCTAGTTCAACATATGCCCTCCTTGCTCGACCTTCGTCCCTCTGTGTAGAATTACGAGCCTATTTTGAACCTTGATCTGCTTGAAAGACAAACACAGTTGTGTGTAAACATACAAACTTTTTGAACATGCACAAAATTAAAATTGATACATGTATTAAAACATAAATGTTCATACCAACAGAAGGTTGAGATCGACGTTCTCCCAGAGAAGATACAGTGGAATCATTAGTGCCCCTTTGGCCTAACAGGTGATCAGATGAATGTGAACTATACAACAAGCTTGAATCCCGAGGTGAATCCGAAAACCTTCGATTATCAGTCGAGACACCAATTCCTGGTGATCGTGATGACCTCCCCTTGGCAGATGTTGTTGTACTAGTAGACCTTGTACACTTTTGCCTCGAAGGCCCCTCTCTTTCCATTTGATAAAATGTGTACATTTACATAGCTATCAACTCGTAACATATTCAAATTTTACATGTTTTGATATTTAAAAATTCCAAACATTTGACATCCATACAAAATTTCACATTTTGATTTTACATTCCGAACATTTATATATGTATATAAAGAGTAATTTTAGTATTGAAACCAAATATGTTTGAGGATGTCTAGATAAATGTTTGAGGAGTGATTATTGATAAAATACAATGCCAAAAAATGAACTAATGGAATTCAAGTAATTTGACACTGTTGATGTCCATCATTATCCTAGGGATATTATGGTGTAATCATCCTAGGTTGCAAGGTATGAGGAATAGTATGGAGGTGAAGGTGCAAAGGTAAAGAGAAATTAGGTTTTGGTAGCTACCATTGTTAATTATTAAAGTCATCAATTCATCCTTAATCTAATAGTTAGTAGAGAAACACATATCAATGTTTTCAAGGATGATAATGAGTTTATTATTAAGAAGTAGGATTAAGCCCTCAAATGAGGCATTATATAGAATTAAAGTTTGAATAATGATTAGGATTTCTTGGTTTTCCAAGGAGTAGGGTTAGGATTGTGACAGAAGAAAAGACATCTATGTTGAAGGTGAATTACATACACCGAGAAAAGATAAATTCTTGGTGTAAGTCAGCATGATAAATAAATTTAAAAGTATGAGTTCCATTCTAAACACCTTTACTAAACCTCATAAAGATGCTCATAGAGAATCATTCCGTAGATGAAGCCACTAAAGAGAGCACCCAAACATTATATATATAATCAAAGAGGGTGTGCATAGTTGGACCTATGCCTTTTAGAAGCATCAACGGTTTAAAGATGCCATGGTGAGGTCTTTTCCCAACAACCAAACCCCTTTTTCATATTATTTGGTGACCCAACTTAGGACAAGTCATATATACCTTTACAAAAATTTGACACTAGAGTTCACATCAATATAATAGGATGTATCTAAAGAAATTAGGCATTTACTTCGGTATTTATAAGTTTGTTTATGATAATACTAAATTTCTGGGTTGTACCTCACCCCCCTCAACACCTTGATGTTACTAGGAAAGGAAACACGGGTTGTTCTCTTCTCCATCTTTTTACTAAACCAACAACACAATACTATATATATATGACCATGGGCTATGCCCCAACTGGCAGAAAACAATATACTTATTTTAATTTGTCAGTTCTACCAAAAGAAATAGAGCAGTTCGAAGCCACTAGGGATGCGCTCTCTCTTGCATACACATTATTAAAAAAAGATATTTAAGAGAACTCCACACATAGAAATTTCACTCAAGAGAAAAACGGAGATGCCCCTATCCAAGGGAGACGCTCTGAACTAGAAAAGGGGGTTCAAGCTAAGGGCTATGCCCTCGTCGGCTAAGTCTTACGTAGGTATCATCACTAAGATTCAAAATATAGTTAAGGTTGTGCTAGCTCTTTAAAATAAAATATGAACCTTCATATATTATACACTAGACAATAAATGCGAACTTCTCACCAAAGATTTGAGTCATGGTCAATGAAAAGCATCTAGATATAAAAATGCAACATTGGCTCTCCACTGAGATACCAGGCCACCAAGAAACAATCAGTTTATGCACAAAAATGAGAAGCACCTCCGAGAGTCCATTTATTGAATTAACTCTCAGTTTATATTAAATACACATAACACAATTTAAGGAAAATACATTCTAGTCCGAACACAAGAAACCTATGACTTGGATTCCCCACCCTTCTCAATTCATCTATCAATCTCTATCAGTTATAGTGGCAATTTCGAGCAATTGAGTTTCGATTGCTTCTATTCTACAGTGATTCGGTGTGTAGAGTCGAGTATATACACAGCTATGACCACTACTCCTTCTTCTCGACAACTGCACATAAAGAAAAAGGCCAGCAAGGAAGCCTAGATGTTAGAGGTGCCCATTCCAGCCGAAGTATAAATAAAAGGGTCGCTACTAGGTTGAGTTCCTTATCTAAGGTTTTCAAACTTTAATATCCTGGAGAGGCTCAGTTCCAAAATCTCACATTCGCCAAGTATGCATAGGTGGTCATGGATAGAAATGGGGTGGAATGGGTGGTTTTTAAGGTGTTCAAATTACATATAGAACATTCATACATTGGTAAACAATATTTTTAAGGAGAATTCTCATAACAGACTTACCTGGAGAAATGAAGGTTGAATCCAGATATCGAACCAAGCTTTGAGATCCATGTTTAATGTCGCGAACAATCTCTTGCCTCTGCAGTTTCTAAATGCATGTCCAGAAGGTGGCAAAAAATGAAATGGCGGGGTGCCATGGTGGCGAAAATGAAATGGCGGGGTGGCACGCTGGAAGCGTGGCCCTACACTATTTGGCAGAAGAATGGGGTCGCAGCAGGGCGGAGTCGCAGTAGCAGGCAGCCCTACACTATTCAGCAGAAGAATGGGATCCTAGCAAGGAGAGGTCGCAGCAGCAGGCAGTGCTACACTATTCGGCGGAAGAATGAATGATAACGACTACAACCGACGTTATATGTAATAACCTTATTTGGTTGAATAGTTATTCGGTCAAATCATGGTTCGACAAAATAATTATTCAGCAATGCCTCGCACACATTTCTAGGTCATTGTTAGTTTTAACAGTCAACCGTGAATGGTTATTCGGCTGAACAATTATGACTTTATTCAGCCAAATAACATAATCTATTCGACCGAAAAAATTTAAACACTCGGCTGAATAACTTCCGCTATGCTTCTTCACCCCCTAATTCTCGCGTAATAGACACCCATTTTCGCAATTTCACCCTATTATGACGGGTAAAATTAAGATTTAAATGTCAAATGAAAGAAAATGTTAAAATTAAAATGTCATATAAAAATTTGTTGACATGCAAGGTGTCAAATTTCAACCCTGCGAAGGAGTGGCTTTATTACTCTATAATATATATGTAATAGAGATTGATCACTTTGTAATATATATGTGTAATTTATTATTAAATTTCATTGAATTCTTTCACATTTATTATCACTAAATATGATTATTGCACTTTATTTACAACTCATCATTTTGATTATATATATATATATCACTAAATATGATTATTACTTTATTTACAACTCATCATTTTGATTATATGTGTGTGTGTGTGTGTAATTTTGGATGGGATTATTTCAATGTGGTAATTTTCATTTTTAAGCAACATTGTTTTGATGCGTCCTAAGAACCCTTTGTATCATAATGAGAGTAAGACTATTAAAAAAATATCAAATATACCTTACATGAAGTCCAAAAAGATATGAAAAATAAAGTACTAGCATTTTTATTAAAAAAAAAAAAAGCAACCATATATTAATAGAAATAAAAAGAAACTCTTACATCTTTTTAAATTTGAATTTAAAATGTTTCTTAAACTGGTGTTCATTTAGAAAGTTCATAAAAAAAATAAGATTGGTATCCAACATTGAAATTCATAGCTCAAAAATCAATATAAATTGAGTTTGGGTTAAACATCTTGTAAAGGGAAAACTAAAGGCATCAAGTAATTTCAGGAAAAAAACAAAAAAATTGTAGCTCTATCTTTATTTCCTACCTCCATGACCTTTTCAATCTAGTAGTGAAGGAGGGTTTTCCTAAAGTTGACCTTTTCAATCTAGTAGTGAAGGAGGGTTTTCCTAAAGTTTGAATTGAAAACCATATTGTTTCTACTTTAAAAGCAGAAATAAAAATGATCCCTAATATATATTACCATTATGATAGAACTCTTATGATTAAGTTGTATGGTATTATTTGAGAGAAGAAGATTAAAATGTGTCTCGAAAATAATGATAAGAGAGCCAAAGGTCGGCCTGATTTTTGAAGTTATCAATCACCTTTAGATCATTTAATTAATCATTAGATCATTTAATTAATCATAGGATTAGATTGGAAGAATATCAAAACAACGAAGGAAATTTCTTATGTTGCTTTATTGAATTCATAAATGATGTTGATACAATTCCTCACAATGACCTTTGAGAGACAGAAGATATTGGGTACCCTTTGAGTTAAGAGTTACAATGATAAGGTTAAGGTTATATGAGGTTCTCGTTACCAAATTTGGACCCATCAAGGGTTGGCGAAAACATAGGAGTCAAGCAGTGTCCTTTATCCTCCTATTTTTTCATATTTATATAAACAATGTATATACTTGTTTAAAGGAAAAATTTACAAAGCTAATTATAACCTTCTCCTCTATACACATAACATATTTCCTTTAACAAATAACCCTAAAGTGAGCGCAGAGGAGCCGAGACGGAGAGACATGAGAGGCCCGCATGTCAGAGAAAGAGCTGCCAGAGCTTGGTGTGGAAGCTCTCCCAGCAGCAGGTGAAGGTTTCCAATGATCGGCAATGGAAACGGCCAGGGTGGCAGCCTCCGTTTTCTCCCTCGGATCAAGAATCCCCATGACGCTACCAATGCTGCAAGAAGAAGAGCAGTGGCAAATTTAAAATAAAACTGTGTGCATTCCAGCATTGGCCGCTCAGATCACAACACATTCGCCATTGTCAGTCACCCACAACGATGGATTACACAGGCTTGTCTAGTATATAAAACAAGGATTTATAAACCAAAATGACGTAACTGATTATACTCTGGCTGTCCAAATTATGTAAACCAGTACTGGACTGTGGGACTGGGATGGACCAGCTTTTACTTTACACTTGTGGAAAGAAAAAACCAATATTCTGTAAATCTTGGATCTTTCTTTTTCTTCAAGAATCTATCAAATTATTAGGTTAAAAGCTCTAATTGTTGAACAACTTCAAAATCCAATAGTTATGACAATTCCCACAAGTATACTCGGCTGTCCATATGTAAGCCGGTAGGATTGACCGCCTTTTCCTTTACACTTCGACAAGAAAAATCAATGGAACGAGTTTCGTGCTATCAGCTCTTCTTTTTTTTTTCGTAGACACTCATTTTCTAGGAGACGTGCGAAGAAAAAAATGGAATGAGTTTCGTATTATCAGTAGAAGAAACTGATAATACGAAACTCATTTCATTATTTTTCTTCGCACGTCTCGTAGATTGTCTCACTGTCTTTTCCGTATACACCCATTGTCTTTCGCTTTCAATTAGATTTGCGAAGAAAAAGAGAAGAATAGTAGAAAACGAGAATGAACCGCAGTGGATTGGGTAGCTTTTTCTTTCTATTTCTCAAAAGTTGGCCTTGCGAAGAAAAAGACGAATCGTCCATCGGATCGGCTCGTGTCGTCTGGATTTATAAAACAATTGGGTAGCTTTTTCTTTAATTTCAGAAGTTGACTTGCGAAGAAAAGGGGTAGAATTGGGTAGCCATTTTTTGAAAGCTCCCATCCGCTAGGCTCGTTTAGTCTGGATTGTGTAAAACAAGAAGATTGGCCAGCTTTTCCTTTTCTCGAGAAAAAAAGAGTAAAATGATGGTACTGGTGTTGTCTAAAGGTAAAGGTAAATGATGGTTTTTCTTTACATTTTTATATTATATTTTAGCAATGATGAATATTCCATATTCTACCTTTTGAAGAATAGAAAAGATAATATAATATGTCCAATTGATTGAAAAGAAAAGCAATGAAAGTCGATTGGGAGGATCAACGCTTCATCAATGTTTACATAAATAGTCATGCAGCGAAAAGAATCACCCAAGTCTCGCGTCGTCGTTTGATGTGAAAAAAACTGAAATTTACTGAGCCTTCTCCCTGTGAAATGATGATGTGATTTACTATTCACAACTTGGCCGTCCAACATCAAACGGGTTTTACGTATACTTTTTGAAAAGAAAAACCAGTGGATAAGACTTGGTTGAAGAAATTCTTACAAAGATTATTATTTTTATTTTGTTTGATACAACTTTAAAATTGGGTGGCACTTTAAATTGCAAAATATTATTTAGTGTGTACACTAAATGACTCAGTAGTTTATGTATTTTATGTTATGGGTTTTTCAGTAGGTTTTGATTAATTGTTTTTTGTAAAATTCAAATTTGGAAGTGTTCAAATTTTGTTTTTGAATTTATAAATAAATTTAGCATCCTCAATTACCCCATGATACTTAGATTATACAATTTTCATCATTTTGATATCTTATTTATTAATAACTTACTTAAAATTATAGAGAAAATGTTTTAAATAAATATTTATAAAGCATTAAAACTTGTTAAATAACTGTATACTAAAATTTGTTAAAAAAAATCTATAAATCATTAAAAATTATTAAAAAAATAATTATAAACCATTAAAATTTATTAAAAAATATCATTAAATAAAAACAGGTTAAAAAATACATATAAACTAAGTTAAATATTTTATTGATTTAGCATTTTAAATCACATTTTATTTATTATTAGTGAACTATAATAAAAAATATTTATATAATAAAACTTAAAAAAAAAACATCTTTAAATCAAAATTACTTAAAAATTACTTATAGATTAAGTTAAATATTTTATTGATAGCACTTTCACATCTTATCTATTGATAACCTACTTAAATTTTTGTGACCTACTTGAAGTTTTATAGAAAACTTGTTAAATGAATATCTATAAACCATTACAACTTGTTAAAAGAATATCTTTAAATCAAAACTTGTTAAAATTTACTTATATACCATGGTAAATATTTTATTGATAAAACGTTAGATCCCATCTTATTTATTGTTGACCTACTTAAAATCTTATACAAATATATATTTATAAAGCATTAAAACTGGTTAAAAAAATATCTTTATATGAAAAGTTGTTAAAAATTACTTATAAGCCAAGTTAAATATATTGATAACAGTTTAAGTCATATCCTATTTATTAATAACTTATTTAAAGTTTAATAAAAATACTTGTTCAATGAATAACTTTAAAGCATTAAAATTTATTAAAAGAATATGTATAAATTATATAAACTTAAAGTTAGTCTTAGTAGAGAATGTTCATAGTTATCAGCATTATTATCATGGTGTTAAAAAAATCAATAAATCATTAAAACTTGTTCAAAAAATATCTTAAAATCAAATTTTATTAAAATGTACTAAATTATATAATTTATTGATATTATTTTAAATTATATAAATAATACTTAGAAACTATTAAAAAATGTTTAATAAAATTTTATAACTTAAAATTGAGTAAAACTACCAAAATTCCTTCACATAAAATCTTGGTGATAATTTAAATTAAAAAGAAAAAGTTCTTAATACATATAAAGTAAAAATTAATACTTATAAACAAGAAAAAAAACGTATTAAAAAATATCTATAAATTCATTGATGAAGTTTCAAATCATATAAATTATATTAATAGAACAATTTTTTTAAAAAATATCTATAAACTAAATTAAACATTTTAAATAAAATTCTAGTTAAACATATATTTTATATAAAAAATTATATATGCATAAATTGACTTCTTTCAACATTACTTACTGAACATGCATAAGTTTATAATTTATGGGATGTGAGTGTTTAGAAATTACGGATAGAACCAAGCCCTTAGAGAGAAAATAGGCTTAAAGGTCAAGTTGACAGTCTCCCCCTAAAGGAAACGAGACAAAACCAAAGTGTTTTTTCTATGATAACTAAATAAGACGCTATAAACAGTAGCATAAAACCATGGGGGCTTCACTAGAAGGCAATATAATACCACGCTCATTCATATTGTGGTATTAAATATTCATGAAAACCTAAAAATTATATTGCTTATATATTAAGGGGCAAAGGGTTTTTTTTATTTAATGTAACAATACAAAAATACTTTGGGGTCTTTTTTATATGGGTGGGCTAGCAAATATCCTCCAAATGGAGATGGCAGGATCACGGCCGGATGAGAAATCGGGTTGAGGCAAGGTTCGGGCTTACATAGATAAATCACCTCTTGAGGCATGCTTGAGGCCAAGGGTTTCGTGGTGAAGTGGGTTTCCAGTCGATCATAGTCGAGAGACAATGGTCATTGATAGCCAATTGTTACCAATAGCACTCAGCCAGTTGTTACCAATAGCTATTGGGAGGCTCTAAGCCTCCAGGGCCTGTTATAGGCCCTCGATAGGCCTTGGCGGCTTGAATACCCAACCACTCGTGCCTATTATAGGCCTTGGGAGGTTTAGTCAGCCTCCTAGAGCTTGTTACAGGCCCTGGGGGCTTGGATACCTAGCCCACAACAGCCTTAGTCAGCGATTGGGGAACTGCAACATGCAATCTAAATGTTGTACTATGTGCATTGGCTCTAGTGACATACAAGAAGTGATCTCCTATCTCTTCATTAGACCATTAGATGTTGCAAATCATAATGATATGTGGTTGAGTAATTGAATTGTGGGTGAAGTAATGTGCATCCACAATATACATTGAAAGAAGCAAGGTACATTTTAGAATGCATGTGGGGCCATAAGAGGGGTATCATATCAATATACTAGGTAGAAATATAAAGGGGTATAAAAAATGTTAATGAAAAATTTGATACATACAATATCTAGTGAAAATAGGGATTTTTTTAAATTGGGAAGGCATATTGGGAGGGGGTTTAAAAAAACGATTTTGGAAGGTATTTTCCAATATTTAGTGAAATTAGGGGTATTGTTTCATATGCCATGAACAAACATGCTATGATAGCGGTTTATTGAGTGAAGCCCCCATGCATAAAACAGAAGTAAACAACATCTGCTAGAAAAGACCTCCTTCTGAAAGTAGCAAAAAAAACACAAGAGCAGCTAAAACACCAGATTACTTATGAGACTTGCTGGTGGAACCGGGCTCGAGCTTCATAACCAGACTCTTGGCCATTTCCACCTAATTGCTCAGGATACGCTGAAGGAGCAGCATCATCTCATCTTGCAAGAGCAGGATTTCACCGTGTTGTTCATCCTTCTCCACTAAGGTTCTAGAAAGAACCATCTTCTGCGACCAGTACATATCCAGGGAATTCTAATAGAGGGTGAGATAGCCACGGGAAGAATGAGGATCAGGGAAGAGTTCCTTGAATTCCTTCTTGATTTCTTCTTCACCTTCTGCACCAAGGCAGTTTCTATCAATTTTGGTTTCCTCCTCAGCTTGCTGGATTTTGTCTTGGATAGACACAGGGATTTCCTTCTTGTAGCACTTACATTTGTTAATTAATTGCTTCTGAAAGTGAATGGGGTGGCCCATTGGTTCAGACAAACAGAATTTGGGCAGCGTAGAGGCGCGGTGAGGGTTCTTGCGGGGAGGCATACTAACAGTAGGGGGCGCACCAGTTATAAACGAAACAAATAGGGGTGGCCCGAGGAAGTGGAAACGGTCACAGGCGAAGGCTCCCAGGAAGGACTCCTCCACGACAGAGGAAAAACGTCCAACAAACACCTTCTCAACAAAAAAAGGTGGTGAATAATGTAGCGCCTGAGAGGGTCGCGAAAAACAAACCCATTGCCATGCAAAAGACAACCAATGCGGCAAAAAATAGACCCAGAAAGAGCAGAGATGGAACAATGTCGTGACTTACCCAGGTTGACAGAAGCCAAGGTGGAGTCATTGGCATAAATTCCAGAGAGCTCAGGATCTAATGGACCCCCCGGACCCGGACTGAAAGAGAATTCTAGAGAGACAAACAGAACGAGGACCAAGCTCGAATTAGTGCCCAACTGCTTGCTGAAATGCTCTCCAATTCCAGGTTGAATCATATAATGAACTTGTGTAACATACCCCTTTCCTGAAACATTTTATGTTTGAAGAAAACATTATCTTAACTTTTATTGTAAAGTTTTATATTTGGCCAAGTGGCCAAGGATGACTATAATTGCACAATATTATTATTTAATAAAATAAAATAGGAGGCACTCACCCAAAGAGACTGTTGAAAGAATGTTTACTGACCCACTAGGTGGAATGGAATATGGGGTAGAAGGCAATGGACAAGTGGCAGCATCAGGAACTCAGTAACTAGCTGTTGTTATGGGACAATCCCTTGAATTGTGGTCAAAGTTCCCTGAAAGATGGGACTGGAGCTTGAGGCTCATTTATTTTGGAAACTGACCATGAAAGACCTAGGAATATTTATAAGCCATCAAATTTGAGCAGAGGCTCACACTTTTTCTGACGAGAAAATTTACCTTGTGGTTCTGTTGTATGCACACAAGAGATTTGATGAGGGGAAGCTATGTTTTGAGTTGTAGTGTAAGTCTGTTTCACTTCTGCTAAGTGCAAAGTTTACTGTTGAGTGCAAAGAGTTATTTTGAGGTGTATTGCAAGTCCCCATTGATTGCTAAAAGTACAACCTAAGTGCCTTGTTTCTACAAAGAGTCTTCTACCTAGTGGTTCAATAAACAGGCTCGGGGGTCCAAAGGAGAAAGAGATATTGGCTGCTTCTTCTAGAGAAAGTTGGGAGGAACAAGCCTCTTTGGGTGGACATTTGCAGGTTCTATTTGTTATTTCAGTTCTTAAGTAGTTATAGTTTATTTTCTGTAACTGTTGATTTAGGATTTATTAGTCAAATATTGATAGTTATCATCATGCATAAGTAAACGTTTAATTTTATGATCTAAATATGATTATGCAAATTGTTGAAGAAGTTATACGAAATAATAGAATAGATTACTTCCTCATATTTTTCCATGCATTATTCTTGTGTCGTACTCTAGTACAGGGAAGGGCATTTAAAAATAGATAAATGATATGTAGTAGATTGAATGATTGGATAGATAAACTATGCCATGTTCCCTACATTTCATTATCTGTTTACAATTGCAAAATAATATCTTTTATGAATCAGTCATAAATAAACACAGAAAAAAATCGTTTTATTTAGATATTGTAGTATCATTACATTCTTAGCAATAGAAGTAAAATACATACACATTTCCTTATTTTGCTCAAAACCTAAAGTTTAGCTATAACTATTACTTGCATAAAACAAATAGTATTTATCATATTCTTTTCAGTAAAATATCCTGCTGATACATTATAGTATCAAAACTTTTACAGTAGAATTTCATCAACATTCATGATTTTTTTATACGGCTGTAGAAAAGATCGAAAACATACATACTCAGTATGTAGAACTACCTTAAAACTTAATTCATCATTGATATTACAGATTAAATAGACTTATGACAGTTTTTAATTCGGACGAATGTCCTAAGAACCCTAGTTACTCTCAAATAAACTAAGTTAACTTTCCTTCATCTCATCAAACCAAACTAGAAAGACAGAGTTCGATAACATATATCTTACAAATGTATGTTAGTTTTGTTCAAAACCCTTAAACATTCCTAAAACACCATATATGCTATGACAAGGTTTCAAATAAGGACTATTACCCTTGATTAACTGAAGTAATAACAAAATCACCTTGTAAACTGTCTAATCTGAACCCAGAAAACATATTGCGACCAAAACGAGAAGAGACTTACGATACCAAGTATCGACATTTATGAAGATATTTTACACATTGGACTCGAAACAAGCAATAGTATTGAGTAAGGTTAATAACCAGCTCACGACTAGAAACCCTTAAACATTTCTAAAGATGAAAAGTACTTCGACAGGGTCTCACATAAGGCTTATTGCCTTTGATCAATGAACAACATTATTATAAATACGATTTCAACATTTCTTACAAGTTTATCCTAAAACATAGCAATTGCAACAATTTAGACTTTTAGCCAAATCAATGTTTGGATTACATATATTCAAAACACCTTATGTTATAGGAACGGGATCAGCCCTTACCATCACACATTTTAACTCTTCACTTTTTTTTTTTAACATAGACTGCCGAGGATGAACCTCTCAGGCATGGCCTTTACAAACGTTATCAAAGAAAAATCTTTTAAAACCTTGAAGGCAAAACAGAACGAGGCTGAGAGTTTTCAAAACCCTGTAACTACTCTACGTATAAACCAAACCAGGCTCTATAGTTCACACATCTCTGTTAGATAGCATTACAATGAAATTCAAAATACAGTGTTAACGAATGCACATAGATGGAATTACTTCCAAAGACAAGACTTGTATTATCATTTGGTGCGTTGAGAAACCAACAAATAAATAGGTCAAGGGTTCCACCCCTCCTAAACCGAAGTGTGGCCAAACGGCTTCAAAATAGTTTCAACCATTACAAAGACCTGAAAACGAAAATCGAGGTTTCCATCTAATCAACACAAACCAACATTATTCCAAGAAAAATCATCAAAGGAGTTTTTCAGAGAACTACGGATGCCCACGAGATGTCACCGAGGCTTACCAGGTGACTAGTTCTTTTCTTCCCCGCATGCTTGACATACAAAACACCAGGTCGAGGAACTCCCTGCCATGCAAACATACAGGATGGTTAAAATTTCAAAGATAGAACCCAAATCTAATTACATTAAGATGTAACATTATCGTCATGCAAGGACTAAGAGAACTACCACTTACTTGTAAAGAAACCTTGCTTTTGGTCTGAATACCCTCAAGACCATCGTGAACTCTGGAACCATGCAAACTACCAACAACTGCAGTAAGTCATCACTCTTAGATGGTTTGGTTCTAAGAGTCAGGTTACATAGCCACAAGTCAAGATATCGAAACCTCGAAGGTGCCTTCAAACGCCATTAACAAACCCTAAAACCTCATAGGCCTGTCGGCCTCTCCAACACTCCACCCACTGCAAAATGAATGTTGGAATCGTGCCATCGTCTAGGTAAGTCCAAATGAAGTTAGGGTTAACATCACTATCGAGGAAACCACGTGATGACCTTCCATTAGGCATTCCACCACACAAGACTTTATTGCACTTTAATGACCAAATATACCACAGTACATAGAATCTGCCAACATAACCATGTATTAAGGTTATCATTCGACCTCCCTTGCATAGCAAATATTATAATATGAATGATTACGTAATATTATCAAAGGTCAACTATTTCATGTAATTCGCATCATACCCTAGGTTCAAGTCTTAACCATCCACTATGGCGGGACTCATAAACATTATACTTTGGTTACACTACATTAACACCAAGCTATTGTGGCATGTTGCCAATCCGTACATATAACAAATTAAATAATACGAAAACCATCTTTTTATATAGTATATAAACTATAAATACCATGTCAACACTATTGTTTAGTTACAATACTTAACATGCTCTAGGCATTATATTATCAATGGTACAAACTATAGAAGAAGTGCACATAGCAATTTGTTTATAACTATAGATACTATGACAATACTTTAGCATTAAAATAGCCATCACATTATGGGTTATACATATAATGCATAGGATCAAAGGATAGACATAGAATTACAATAAGGATATTCAAACTTAGGATATGATCCTTTTACCATAGACATTTAATACTTATTGTAATTCCCTTAAGTAGGATTTGAAATACTTAAGATTGTTTTCGATCGTTGCTTCAACTATAATCTGTAACAGGTTATTTATATGACTTTATAGTCATTACATTCTACTCTCGGTATTTATGTTATTTTACTACACAAGTATTTGTACAATGTAGAGCATCATAACTTCAAATGCTTTAGCTAATAGTTGAGTAAGCCTCGGGGTACCCATAGGACCCCTTCATCATCAATAAGAAAAACAAACAATTAGTACACATATAAACAATAGTAAGTAAATCTTTAAAGCTTCGACATCAAATCTTACTAATCATAAGTGATCTAGGATGCATGATTGAGGCAAGAAAACATCCAAGAGCATCCTAATGTAGACATAAACACATTTCAAGCACATCGTAAAACAATACACATACATGATCAATATAACATTTTTATTTCAGTATGTCATTTAAATGAATAAAGAAGCATTTATTATATTTTCGCACAGTAAGTATAGCAACTAATGTTACTCTGAAAAATTTTAAATTTTTGTGATTTTCAGGATGTTACAACTTGCGTGCTGGAGAGTTTCCAGTTTCTCCACCATAACTTGACTAAAAAAACATAAAAACCTCACATTTCTTCATAATTATCACCGTGCATGCTTCTACGCGAAGCCTCCGTCGCAGATGTGCCATCCGTCGTCTGCTGATGAGAGCTCATACAAGCCTACAGGTTGCCATAACTCTCCTTGAGGGAGGATGATAATGTTATAAGCAGTCTGATGGGGGGCGATGAGGTGGAGCACAGGGGACTGGGCATCCTGCCACGTGCCTCTCATCCACCCTCCCAACCGTCCAATTGTCCACCCATCGTGGGGAAAAATTGTGGAGTGCATGGAACTTGACCCATGACCTCCAAAGTTTGCCAAAGTCTCCACCAAGCCCACCTAGCCATCTCTCCCACATGCATTCCTTTATTTTTTTCTCTCTTTTAAGATGATATAATTTATGAAATTGATCCAACATTATTAAAAAAGAAAGACAAATATTAATATCACTTTTATAATAATTTCTTATATAATTTAAAAAATTCTTTATATTTAAAAAATAATTAAAATAATAAAAAATAAAAAGCATTTATCATTAATTTTATAAATTATAATGTAAACATTTAATAAACATTGTAAACATATTTAATAAACATTATTGTCCAATTAAATATTGAAAAACACTTGCAATTAAAATAACATTTTAATATTAAAAAAATTCTTAATTGAAATATTTTAATATTAAAAAATGTTCTTAATTGAAATAACATACATTTTGTTGGTATTTATGTTTTAATAAAATATTGTTAATATACAAAACTTTATACTTAAAATGTATATTCTTTTACAACATTTATTTAATTAATTATAAAAAATAAAATTACTATTTTTCAACTTTACATTTAAATATAAAGATATTAATATCTAAAAACAAATCACAACTTTCTATAATATTAAAATTAATTTCATTAATTGAAAATAAAATACAACAACTTTTCATATGCTGCCATCAATATATCCATCTTTTGTAAACTTTTCATATAATAACTCTATTTACAATAATTTTTTATTTATATTAATAAGTTTTATAAGTTTTATCATTATTAAATTTTAATAATTTAAACAACTTTTACAATTAATATCACTCAAAAAACAATATAAGAATATAAATGTTATCATTATTAAATATTAATTGCTAAAACAAATTTTACAATTAATATCACTCAATAAGCTATTTAATATGATAAATATTATTATTATTAAATATTAATATTTTAAACCACTTTTACGATTAATATAATATGTACGGTTACTACCACTTAGTACTTATAAAATTCGATGTTATATTCTCATTAAAAGTTGAATATTAACAAAATATAACTGATTATTTAATGTACTCCCACTTATAAAATTCGATGTTTTAATTTTTAAAAACTAAATAGTAACAAATTATTTAATTACGCCGAAGGTGTATATTAAGGGGCCGGCTCCCCTCAGGCCATCGTCGTTTGTCGACGACTTATGAGGAGCCGCCACCTGTCGTCCACCACTTGTCACGGTAATAATTCACTTTTGAATTTAATTGTTCGTACAACGATTCCATTGGACAACTTCGGTCAGATGTGGCAGAGCCGTTGAGCGAATCCGATCTGCTCCTATTTGCTGGTCGTAGAGGCCAACCATCACTGTAAATTGGGCCAAAGTTGGAGCTGGCTTTTCTGACACTTGAATACGACGCCAGTGGCTCTGATACGCATTGCTTTAGGCTTCTCTATGATGGGTATGCCGGTGTCGTAGAAACGCTGCTATATATTGCATTCACCACAGTGATTCCACCATTCTCACTTGCAGTCCACACTAGAGTTTCGTCTGAAGTGCCATTAATTGAAATGCTCAGAACATACAACCCATCGTTTCCAACTGAGTGAAATCAAAAGTTGAAGTTTCTATTTGGGGATTTCCAAAACTGTTGTTGCCTGGATGAGGAAGCATAAGGCAGGACCATGCCTCCACTGTCCATCTACACCAACCATACATTGAATAACGATAACATATATTACAGATATTGGATTAACATATTGTTCTACACGGTTAACTTCATTACAATCAATGACACAGGTAAGAGCATGGGTGTCTGTGCAATATTTACAGATAACCAAGAAGATTATTTATTTCTAAGCTCAGCCAACTCCAACTCAAACATTGTTCTTGGGTGTCCACCAACTCTAATTCCAATATTCCGGCTAACATCCTGCTCTTGGTTGTCTAATAAACAAATCTATTTAATTTTGAATTTAACCAACTCCAAATAAAAATCGAGATCCAACCTGTATTCATGATATTAGCTGGGTATTAGCTGGCCATCCCGGATGCGCGGTGTCTTTGCCATTAACTTGAAACTTTAAGTTTCATTGTTACTCGAGATGAGCGCGGTGTCTTTAAGTTTCATTGTTGCTCAATATGAGCAATGCAATGTCTCCTCCATGGCTTCTGGACTTTGCCTTTATCTTCAATATGTTATGACTATGTGGCCCTTGAATTCCTTATGGAGAATGTTAATTTTTGCAATATTATGCGGAATTTACATATAATATATATATATATATATATATATTATGGTTATAATCCATGTTTTCCTGAGTTCGAGTGAACGAGAATATGAATAAAGAGTAGAAGAAAGGTATATGGAGCTTACATATAGTTATTCATGTGCCAGATTTTCTCCATCATCATCACACGCAAATCACTCTCACAGTCCAAGTGCCAAGTGTGTATCCAGGTGTCGAGCTTCATACAAAATGAAAGAAAGAAAATGCACTTCCTAAGCCTGCCTTTTTAGTAATGAACTGAGTGTGAAAACAACATCAAGAAGTTGTTCAAAAGTGCCTTCCAATTCAGAATTAGAGGAGTATGAAGAAACCTGCACTTCAAGACTTAGTGCACCGGTATTCCGGCCTATTGTTTTACAAGTTCTTTCAACAAAATAAATAATAAATTATTCTTCATGGGTTTACCAGTATTAATATTTTCTTCGAAGGTTATACTCTTCAGGTTGAAGTTCCTCATATGGGCTCTCTGTACTTTTGTTTTCCTCATTTTCTGCACTGAAATCACTGATCTCCACCTCACTGGAAGGGAGCCCAGCAGCCAGCTCTAGTTGAATTAGATTTTTCCAACACAAATTGAACATCGTATTCTGATTTCTATAATGTATTCTGATGTCTCACCATTGTTGTCTGCCCTATGTCCATTTCTACGTGGTTACTCCCACACAATGTGCCGATCTTCTTTTAATGTTAAACCAAATAATCTTCACGTTCAAAATTTAAGCCAAACCTACAGTCTTTTCTCCATTGTGTGTCATATTCACCATATATAATCTCTATGTTGTTTCCAGATGAGCATTGATCTAAACTTAGCTTCCTTTTCTTCTGACAGAGCTGTTGTTTTTGTCCAGTACCTAATATGGGTATGGTAGGAGACTGGAGTGATTATACACACATTATATGTTTCATTTTGTGGTCTCGGGATGAAAAGTCTCAAGCCCTTCTTGTAACATTCATTCATATTAAACATTTAATAAGTCCAGTAAGAGCGATCTGCCGTGGCTTCTTACGGTTTTCTAGATATGTAATCCTTTACTAATTATTGATTGATTGATTGAATACATGCCATTTCCAGTCATGTTCCTCTGTCTATAAAATTGGTTGAAGGCTTACTGAAAAAAATTGCAAATGCATGCACAAACTATGAACAAATATGTAGGGATATGCATACAAATCTTCAAAGGATTACTTTGATCTGATTTGCACCCCTGTTATTAGGTATGTTTTTTAAATATCAAGCCCCTTTGATAAAGGCCACGTATGACTTTGACTCTACATTCAAATACCAAACTCCTCAAAAGTAGAGAATTCTAACTACTTGTCGAACAACCAAACACCGTGGGATAAATAACTAGAATGAAAGAGGTAAAATCATAATGCTTCTTCGATTTTAGTTTAATTACACATCAAATGGTTTTTAGCATTTTTTAAAGAAATATTATTTAAACAAAAATTCTAAAATTGTTTCTATGTAACTCTAGTAACAATTATAAGTTTTGGCAATTTCAATAACAAAAAATTATGACTTTGGATGGGGATGAGGATAGAGGAAGGGGTGACATGGTGGGAGGGACACGTGGAGATGGAGAAGGCGTCATGGGAGAAAGGGTGAGTGGGTGGTCCTTCCATGTGGTAAGTGTACGAGTAGGATGCAATATTTAGTTGAGGAGATGGATGGTGGTACTTCCACAGTTTCCATTGGACAATTGGCGGTCATGCATACCATCTCAAACACAACTGTATACGTCCACCACTTCCACTGACACTTGGTTTGTAGATTTGAAATCCCAACCTCCAGAGCCATGCATTTCAATGGGAAACACGTGGATGGAAAATGGCAATACACATCGAAACAGCCAAAGGAAACATGAATGGACAGGTCACCATGTAAGGGCCGTCATAAAGACATAACAAAAACATTGAAGGGTGACACTTAAACTCACCGTGTTAAAATCTGTACACCATAACTATATATTACCGCGCATTACTATCTATGATAGAGATGATCATTGGATCAATGGATGCCAATATGTTACTTGATCTTACTACGTACGAGAGACAATACCATGGGTAGTGCATTTGACCTAGATGTGCGTTGTGTAGATTCAAGTGGGTAGGATACATATATTAAATAATGCCCTCACAACTAATTGAGTGTAGAGGTTTTTTCATGTGTAAGCACTCAGATTCATAGCATTAAATGCTCTATAGCAATAGTTCAATTGAAATAACTTTAAGTCGAATGGTGCACACCCCACACTGCAGAGAATTCAATGCTCTGTGTTGAATATTGTAACTTCTAAGAATATTATATTTGTACATTATTATTCCGGAGATGTTTCATCCCTCCGAGGTGATTCTATTATGTATCCGGAGATGTTTATTCCTCTGATGGTTTGTGGTAACCAAGGTTATTAGACCCACCATGTGGGGGTCGGCCCTGAGTTTATATTTTAGGGGTTATTAGACTTCACTAGGAGAGGTCGGCCCCATTAGGGATTTTGGTTAGTTGGGAATCAGTATAAGTAGAGGAGGAGAGCTCCTCATTTGACACACTTCCACAACTCAGAAAGTAGTGCACTTGTGTCTGGGAGGTCTGCATGTGAGGTAGAGAAGAAGGACAAGTCTTGGAGCACATCTTGTATTTTGGTTGATCATCTTATTGAGGAAAGCTTTGCTGGGTTTTCTACCCCATGAGGGTTTCCCAGAGTAAATTCTGTGTCTATCTTGTGATTATGTTTCTTTCAGTGATCTTGCTAGTTTATTTGGTTTAAACTTAACATGGTATCAGAGCTAGCCTGAATAGAACATCTTTCACAAGGTGAATTTATATTTCTCTCTCTCTCCCAAAATTAGGGTTTCTGCAAAAGTTCGTATTTTTGGATTCTAGTTGCATGGCTGAATAGCCCTTCTAAAGATCTATCTTTTGAGCCTTGAATCGAGGTTTTTGGTTGGGTAGAACTCCGAGAAAGTCAAACCCTAGTTTTACCAAAAGTGCGATAAACCATAAATTCTATTGCAGATCCGGAAAAGTGAAAAGTTAAAGTTTCCAGGTAAGTACTACTCTATTTCTTATCTCTTGGACTCCCCCAAGAGAAGATGGCTCCAAGCACTAAACTTGAAGACAAGCTAGAAGGTATAGAGAATTTACGGGCATGGAAATATAGAATTGGTCTCATTCTTGAAGAGAATGATCTTGCTCATTATATCAAGGATGAAGTTGCAGAACCTGAAGGAGATGAAGCCAAAGAGAAGCATAAGAAGGATTTGATTAGGGAAAAGAGAATCATAGCTGATTCTATTAAAGACCACTTGATTCCCCAAGTGGCTTCCAAGAAGACTCCAAAGGAAATGTATGATGCCCTAGGAAGAATGTATGAAGGAAAGAACATCAAGAGGAAGATGAACCTAAGAACTCAGTTGAAGAGTACCGAATGCATAAAGGAGAATCCATTCAAGACTACTTCTCAAGGGTCTCCCAAATCAAGGAGCAACTAAATGCCATTGGTGATACTCTTGATGAAGATGAACTTGTAATGACTGCTCTAAATGGTCTCACTGGACCTTGGGAGTCATTTATACAAACTATGTGTGCCAGAAAAGAAAGTATGAAGTTTGATGTAGTATGGGAGAATTGTGTTCAAGAAGAGGCTAGGGTAGCCAACAGAGAAGCCCTTCTCAAGGAGGATGACCAATCCTTAGCCACACACACCAAAAGAGGAAGAAAGTGGATCACAAGAAGTCTCAACCCTCTCATAGGTTCAAAAGGAAAGGAGGAACAAAATCAGAAAGAGACCTCTCCACAGTCCAATGTTACAATTGTCTTAAACTAGGACACTATGCTAGAAACTGTACTTTACCAGAAGAAGAAGAAGAGGAAAGGTCTCGAAGGAAAAGATCTAAAGTAAAGAAAGAAGATCCAGAAGAATATGTCCTATTTTATGCACTCTCTGGATCTGTGTCTCCTGGAGAAGATACATGGCTCATTGATAGTGGTGCTTCAAAGCACATGACAGGTCAAAAGAAAACTCTCTCAAGACTTAAAGAAAAGTCTTCACCTCAAAAGGTATCTCTAGGAGATGATTATCAATATCCCATCAAGGGAATTGGTGAAGCAAGCTACAAGCTTGATTCTGAAACACCCTTGATGATGAAAGAAATTTTATATGTACCAGGTTTGAAGAAGAACCTACTCTCTATCTCAGCACTAGATAATAAAGGTTTTAGAGTTGCTTTCATAGATGGACAAGAACTTATGTGGCCCAAAGGAAAAACAATTGAAGATGCAGTTGTCATTGGTGAAGAGGAAAGAGGTCTCTATAAGATCAAGGGACATCCAAAAGTTTCCCTTGCTCATGAAACCTCTAGCCCCAGTGAGCTATGGCATAGAAGATTAGCTCACATTAACTGCAAATCCCTACCCTATGTAAGCAAGGTGGTCATAGGATTACCAGATTTGAAGGTTGATAATAATGGCTCATGTAAAGGATGTGAGAAAAGGAAGAATGTCAAGAACCCTTTTCCAAAGAGTGAAACAAAGACTAAGAACATTTTGGAGCTAATACACTCAAATGTATGTGGACCAATGCCCACCACTTCCCTAAGTGGGTTTGAATACTATCTCTCATTCATTGATGACTATTCAAGGAAGACTTGGATATACTTTCTAAAAGGAAAGAATGAAGTCTTTGGAAAATTCAAAAAGTTCAAGGCCTTAATAGAAAATCTTTCAGAAAAGAAAATCAAGATTCTCAAAACAGATAATGGCGGAGAATATACTTCAAAGGACTTTGAAGACTTTTGTAAAGAAGCTGGAATCAAGAGGGAACTAACCACTCCCTACAATCCCCAACAAAATGGGGTTGCTGAAAGAAAGAATAGAACCATCATGGAAGCTGTAAAGACTATGATACATGACCAAGATCTACCCATGTATCTATGGGTTGAAGCAGCTAGGATAGCAGTCTATGAGCAAAATAGACTATCCCATAGTGCTCTTGAATTCAAAACTCCAGAAGAAATGTTCACAGGAAAGAAGTCTGAGGTAATTCATCTCAAAATATTTGGGTGGCCTGTGTACGTTCACATTCCAAAAGAAAAGAGAACCAAGTTGGGGAGTCAACAAGTAAAAATAGAACATCAACATCTTGTCGGGTTACTTCAACCCTTGCCTATTCCAGAATGGAAATGGTAGATAATAAGTATGGACTTTATAACAGGATTACCTAAAACGAATAAGCGACATGACTCAATAATGGTATTTGTTGATAAGTTAAGTAAAGAGCACACTTCATACCTATGAAATCCACCTTTAAAGCAATTAACATAGCTGATATTTTTACGAAATAAATTTTCTGTTTGCATGGTATTCTGAAAGTTGTGATTTCTGATAGAGATGCAAAATTTACAAGTAATTTTTGGAAGTCTTTGTTTAAAGGTCTAGATACTCAGCTGAATTTTAGCACTGCTTACCATCCTCAGATGAATGGTAAAACTAAAATAACTAACCAAGTATTAGAATATATGTTGTGAATGTATGTAATGGATAAACCAGGTAAATGGGAAAACTATTTGCATTTAGTAAATTTTTCTTAAAATAATGGATATCAAGCTTCATTAAAAATGAGTCCATTTGAAGTATTGTATAGTTGAAAATACCACACTCATGTGTCTTGGGATAACCCTATTGATAGGATTTTTCTAGGACTGACATGTTAAAGGAGATGGAACATATGGTGAAAGAAGTGCAACAAAACTTAAAGGTTTCTCAGATCATCAGAAGAGTTATGCGGATTTAAAATGAACTCCAAGAGAGTTCAACGTTGGAGATCATGTGTCTCTAAAGGTAAAACCAAGGAAGAGTTCCTTGAGCTTGGAAGGTGTTCCAAGCTGGAAGCCAGGTATTGTGGGCCTTTCGACGTGCTAGCTAAGATAGGGCTGGTAGCCTATCAACTTGCACTTCCTCTTACTATAAAAGTACACAATGTATTTCATGTTTCCTTGATAAAAAATATGTGCATGATGCTACTCATGTAATTGATTGGAATATGATTCAGATAGAACTCGAGGGCGAGTTCCATACCAAACATTTTCACATCCTATACAAGAAGGTAACGTATGCTAGGCAATCGAGCTCCATCGTTCAAATAAAAGTGCAATGGAAGCACTTCAACCCTAAAGAGGCAACATGGGAAATGAAGGATAAAATGTGAGAGGCATATCCCTCCATGTTCCGGAATAAACAAGATAGCTCAGAATAAAAGAATACCGAGGACGATGTTAAGAATAAGGGGAGGAGAAATGTGATAGCCCCAAGACATTATTATTTTTATTTTTGATATAATATTTGTGAAAATATTTCAAAAAACAATTACGTTATTTAAAAACTCCAAAATACTCACAAGAGGTGTAAGTGACACTTTGCACAACAAACTATTATTTTTAATATAAAGAAAAAGACACTTGGAGAATTCAATTAAATGAAGGGACACCACCATGAGACACATAACAGGTGTAAATAAAGCAAGGAATATTTTACCAATCAAATTCAATCTAAAAACTCAACAACCAGAAAAGACCCTAAATCATAGGGATTGAAGGATTGATTGAGATTTGATAGGGGATGGCACAAGACCTGGGAAAAAGCTATATATATTAGTGCACTGAGATAGCACGGACGTCGTGTGGTGCATGGAGAAACTGTGTTGCGAGTGCATGAGTGCAGTGTTTCTCTCTTCATAAGTTTATCACTGAGCTTGTTACAGACACTAAGAGAGAGTGTCGCGTGGAGCTTTTCTTGTCGTTCTGGTGTGCATGGTGGTGATCAAGCTCAAGGGTGGAGTTGGGCTAACACGTGAGTTGCTCTCTCCTATGGTTGGGAGGAGCTGATTCTCCAAGTAGTCATTCTCATTGCTACAAGTAAATGTATTGTCTTTATTTATGGTCAAATGAGATATCAAATGGTATATATATATTATTGTAAGTTTCCTTCTTTTATATAAAAAAATAGTGGTATCGACATTATTTTGATAGCTCTACTATGTGTGGATTTTCCAAAATAGAGGTCTTATTGGCAGTTTTCTATAAAATGTTAAATCCGATCTGTGTTGTTATAAGTTAAATTGATTTTTACTTATTCCACCATTTCAAATTTAGAAAACGAGTCTCTCTTATTGACTTTCAATTATTAAAAGACACAAGTATCAAGATCGAATCCCTGTAAATTTCGTAGAATTGATATTTATGCCTATAACATAGAGTTGCATTAGATCTAGGAAGTTACATGGATTTAGCATGTTATAATTTAGTTTAAACTTTCAATATGAGGGTCGATCATATCAACCCGTTGCGAAAACGCTTGTTAATCCTAGCATATTAAACGACTGTTTACAATGATTGAATCCTTGTTTAAACCTTCGTGTGTAAAAGTATTCCAATGACTATGATCGACTCCTTGCTTAAAACTATGTGCATAAAGTCATTATAACAACTTCCTGTAGGGATCGATTATGTGCTTATGCTCTGTGCAAAAATTCATTTTGACGAATACGTATAGAGATCGATCCTCATTTTGGTGAATGAAGTTATGACTGTGTATAAAATCCTCCTTTAAATGAGACCATAACCGTTGTTAACAGTTATGTAGAATAATTGTTATAGATATCTATTCCTACTAATGGAATCACATTGTAATTACCGTGTATAGTTACATAGATTCTAATGCTACCTTGGTAAAGTTTTTGTAACCATAGAGTTGAGAATTCATGTTGGTGATTTAAATGATGATTAACAATCTATTGAGATTAACTTCGGTAAGGGAACCATCACTTTATTCATATTTGATCTATGTCTTGAAGGTTAAAATCCCACGCTTGGCATGTGGATCTGTGTAAAACATTTAAACTTAATTAAACTTGGTCTCCTTAAAAACAAGTTTCGATTGTGTTATGTGTTGGAAAGCTTTGTATCGAGTGATGATTTGGATTTGGGTTTGGGTAGATCGAGTTATGATATTCATGCTAAAGAGTACATGTATTCATAAAGTCATATGTAATAGGGTGCTTTATGGGTATGTCAATATGAAATAACATTAACATTTTGTAATTACATTGTATATTTACAATATAATATAATGAATTATATGTTGGACTCTGAAAATCATTGGATTAAAATTGTATATATAGTAAGTGCTTTTGAAGTGTAGTAAATAAGAAGTTCATATATATATATATATAGTATTGAGTGATGATTTGGATTTGGGTAGATCGAGTTATGATATGCATGCTAAAGAGTACATGTATTCATAAAGTCATATGTAAATAGGGTGCTTTATGGGTATGTTGATATGAAATAACATTTTGTAATTACATTGTATATTTACAATATAATGAATTATATGTTGGATTTTGAAATTTATTGGATTAAAATTGTATATATAGTTAGTGATCTTGAAGTGTGTAGTATATATGTGTGTCTATGTGCGCGCGTTAGGAATCTCTTTTAATAGTATATTATTCTATAAATGATTGTTATCATTATAACTTTGACTTATGAAGTAGTTAAAGGTTTTTGAAGTTTATATTGAACTTGTAAAGTCAAGTGTGTTCATAATATATATTATATTTTTATGGAAAAAGAAATTAAGTATCAAAATTATTGCTAAAAAAATTAAGTAATGTCATAAGTATGGTGATTCCATTATGTTTTTTAATTTTTCGAATTTTAATGCATTATGGGGTTGTTACAGAATTGGGTATTAATTATATTGTGTAAATTTCTCATTGTACAATGTAGGTTATATATATATGATTGTTCATTTCAAATTTTTACCCTATGTTATTATTTTATGGTTTTTGTTTTTATTAGGTGTGATTGGAACAACATGTTTTTGTCTTTATTTTTTCAAACTAAAATTCAACATATTTGGAATCTATGACTTGTTCCAACTATGTAATTCGATTATCATATTCTCTATCACATTACAACAAACACTCTATGTCACTAGAGATAGAGGGGGTTAAGTTGACAATTGTAACATATTAAGGTTCGAAGAAATGTAATGCAAACTTTGGTATTGTAATTCTTATTATGGATTTATTCCAAGTTTAGTATTTTCATGTTAAAAGGTTAAAAGAAATAGTTAACATCGTAACAATTATGTTATTTGTAATAGAAAACATCTCTAGATCTAAAACAAAAAAAACATACAAATTAACCTACACAATTTTACTCCTTAAATGATTTTAACAACTTGTGTGGTTGCTTAAAGGTGCTTATTTTATAACATCACTAAAATCAACATCTATATATTTATATTCAATTTTATATACAAACAAACATACTCCTAGATAAGCTAGGAGACACAAAATTCCTCTAAAAATTAATAAAAAACTTTCCTTCCCCACATTAGACTTCATAATTTAACATAAATCCATAATACACAATAATATCAAAAATTATACTTATGAATGAAAATTATGTTACCCATACACATCACTATGAGTTGCAGAAAGCGATGAACTCAACTACAAATCTTGAGAGGCTATTAACAAATTTTACACCCTAATTACACAATAATTCAACTCATATTGACATATGGTGTAAGATTATACTTAGTGTATTAGGTTCTCCTATCAATACTTATATACTAGATTTTTTATTCCAAATAATAATAGAAAACTTTTATACTTATATACTATATTATAAACGAGGGAGGCAGGTGCGGGGGGGGTAATTTTTGACCCTGGAGGAAATAAAGTAGTAGACTTCTCTTGGGGACTTGGAACCAGCACTAACAATCAAGCAGAATGGCTTGCCTTGTATTACGCTCTAGAAATAGCGGCCACCTTTAACATGAACCGCTTACAGGTATTTGGGGATTCCAGGCATGTTATTCAAGCTATGCGCAATGGCAATTTCTACAAGAATGACAAAAGCCAGAGAATCCAGAAAAGAATTAAGCGTCTTTCTCTCCCAAAGGACACACTTTATTACCATGTGCTAAGAGATCACAATTTTATTACTGACAAACTGGCTAATGATGGAGTCAAGTTAGACATGGGGCAAGCCTCACTCAACAAAGTTTTAACTTATCATTTTCTACCTTAATGAATACTTGGTTAAGGAGTTTTAATTTTTGGAAAAACTATAGGCTTGATAGCCTCTATCTCCATGGCGAAATTAGCTTTGGTCCTCACTTTCCCCACCGCCAAAGCATGGCTCGGCAGTCTCACATCACTCCACGTGCTCTCCCCGTGGCTTGCTCAGTCCTCACACTTGGGCATTTACTACCCCAGGCGCCCGTCGGTGGTAACGTTTTCAAAATGGAAGGCCCTTCATTCTCTGCTCTCGGCCCGGCTCTGCAAAGCCTCTGCATCTCTCAGGAACCCACAGTGTTGTTCGAAGACGGTATCCTCTCGGCTGACTGCGAAATGGAAGGCATCAGGCAGGCCATAGTTACGCTGAGTTGGCTCACCTCTGATATCAAGGTATACTTTTCTAGGACGTACTCTGCAGTTTGCAATACTGAAAATAAAATTGATGAATTAGTTCTGGAAGACAAATATATCCACTCTAGGCTCTCTTGTCTGGAATCGTGCATGGAGGATATAGACAGAAACATTATTGAGTTAATGGGGAAAGTTGATAGTGTCAAAACGGAAATCTCTACCTTTGTCTACAAAACCCAATGCAGCTGTGTGCAGGAGGCTCCAACAGTAAATCAGGAGATGGTTGAGGCGGCTTCAGTCCAACAGCAGAATTTTGGATAATGGCAGTCTCTTGTTTGCAGGTTCTCTTAGATGTTTATCTTGAATGTTTTTTTGCCTAAATTTATGTAATCAGTTTGTAAGGGTATATCCCACCAGTAAAAATAGAGTTTATAGGAAGTCAGAAAGTATAGAACTCCAGGGGAAAAACACTATAAGCCTCTACAATTTTCCTTCCTCTGATGCAGAGAACTGGATTTTGTTTTTTGTATTGAATGGTTGTGCACAGCCTTTGTTAACATAAACCTTTCACCTGTTTCTATTTAAAAAAAATAAAAATAAAAATATACTATATTATAAAAAAATATAAAATTGGATAACTTTTATTATAAATATTTTATTTAATAATGATAATAAAAACTCAAAAAAAAAAAATTATTTAAATAAAAATAAATATATATATATATATATATATATATATATATATATATATATATATATATATATATCCTTTGATTTTATCTTTCATTAAGTAATTTAATTATTTGAATTGATTTTTGAAGAGATATCTAGTGCTTCGACTAATCTTCAAAAACAAACTAATTAATTTACATTCTAAATATGTTATATTTACTTAAATTAATTATTTAAAAAGAATTGAAATTAATTGGCACACCATACCATATGTACTTAAAAAAAAATCATTATAATTAATTATATAATTTTGTATTATTATTCCCTTGCCAAATTTACGATTGCAAAATAAAAAATTATGTCACTTTGTATCTATGGCGTGAAACTATACTGTTTTATATCATTGCGATCGTAACTTAGGTATTATCCATAATATGATATGATGTGAAACTATTATCAATCTAATTATTTATTCTCATTGTGATTATAATATTATCGATACTAAATTATACTAATTTTTCTAGAGTTCAGTAAACTATTTCATAAGTTACGATGTTATTATCCTAATTTTTAAGTGAATATATTATTATACCTGTTAAAGGTAATTATATAGCAATTGTTTAGGATTCAAACTTTGTTGATTTTTAATTTTTTTGCTTTTTGTCATACGGATTTTTTTATAGTTTTTAATAGTTTTAAAAAATATATATATTAAATTTAATATAATTTGAAAATCAAAAAATAATTTTTATAATTTTAAAATATCAAATTACTAATTTGTGATTCACTAAAACTAATGATTAGACTAATTTCATCAGGTTTGAGGGATAATTGTCAAAAATTAAAAATATATTAAAATTTTAAAAATAGTTATTATTCTCTTTACTGCCACATCATAACTCAAGAAATGCACTATGCCTTTCCAATAAATGATTACAGCTATGCCTTCCCAATAAATGATTACAGCTACTACAGCTTACACTCACGAATAATAACCAAAATCAGATCAACTATATTTTTGATAAATTCTTTTGATTTTGCTCTGTCGCCAGTGTTAATGTTAACTCTAGTGTTCCGAACTTCTAAAAGATTTGAAGTCTTAATTAATTTCATTGCATGGTTTGGATTAGGCTTGCGGAGGTTCACTTAAATTCTTATGACTCCCTAGATTATCTACCTATTAAAAACTTTATTATCCCGTTTAATAACAAAAGGGTGGGGGAAAAAGATAGGAGATAAGCTCACGCGTTCACCTTTTATTTTGCCAGGTGGCGAATAGATCACAATTTCTTCTATAGTTTATCATGCTCCGCGGGGATTATAGCAATCGCTTGGTAGTCCAAGCATGTTTGACTTTAAATTTATTTTATTTTGTCTATAATGTACATTAAAGTGTGTAAACTTTTTTAATTAAATTTGATTTTTTAAATACATAAAAAGTAATTATAAATTATAAAAAATATATTATTTTGTCTATAATGTACATTAAAGTGTGTAAACTTTTTTAATTAAATTTGATTTTTTAAATACATAAAAAGTAATTATAAATTATAAAAAATATATTATTTTATTTTGTGATTTGGTGTACTATTCAAATTTGACAATTTTCTTTTGGTGTGCAAATTAATTATTTCATTAAATATTTAAAAATTAAAAATAAGAAAAAAAATCCCAAACTTGCCACGTTACTAGTAACATCATCATTACATTGATAAATAAAATATCAGTTATGCAAATCCAAACTTGCCATGTTACTAATACTAATAGAATAATTACACTATTGATAAATAGAATATCAGTTATGCAGATATGAATTTATTGATCCAAGATACGAATAAATGTTGATGTGGTGTACAAGTACAAACATTGCTTAGGTGTCCAAAAATCCAAATAAAAATATGGAACTCGGAATGTTTATTGCCACGAGCTCCTTTATTGCCATGCTACCTTGCGATTAAATGACTGCAGATTACGTACGTTTCAATTAAGAAATGACTTTCAATACTTAATTGCACGTTAACTACATTGATTTCCGTCAAGAAAGCTTTCTAGATACGGTGGCAGAGGAAGATGAAGGTGATAGAAGGAGAGAATTTACAGACAGTGAAGTTTGGTGTGCATTTATTGAATTTGTGAATGAGAATTGATGTAAATGGATGAGAGGCTTTGGACAAGCTATGGGAAGTTCAAACTTGTGTTGCATTATCAATCCTTTTTCGCTGTGAAGCAAGAGAGTTGTATTAGCTGTTTACTTTGGGTGTGAAGCTAGAGTAACGAGAACCACTTTGATTATGAAGGGTGAAAGGTCTGAAGCAAGAGTGACAAGCGTGACTTTGATTATGAAGCAAGCTTGACTTTGATTATGAACCAAGCCTGGGATCGATTCGGGGTTCTGCATTAAGAGGTATGTAAAAATAAACCATTCTGGGTTATGCATTAAGAGGTATGTAAAAAGAAACCATTTATTATTTTCTGCAAACTAATAATAGTGTTATGTCTATGATTGTTATTGTCTTTAAATTTACATAATTTTTTTATTTCTAGAGATTCTTGAAAAGAAGCCAAAATATTGACGAGAGAGGATACTAATTGGAATTGGAAATCAAATTTTGAATAAGTGATTACCTGCCACAACTATAACTGGAATTTTCTTGTCCTTGTATCTGTCAAGGAATATGTCAATGGTGTCCCAGAATGCTTTGGCATCTAGAAGTAGCATTGTTATATCTAGGAACATAATATACGTTGACATTAAACACCTGCAACTCGCCTTGGTTAGATAAGCTTCACACTTTCTATCTTAAACCATCAACATTTTAAACTTAACATCCATGAAATATTGCATGTTAAACAATTATTTAAATCTAACGAAAGACACAGAAAACTAAGAACCGTGAGGATATTTTTGTTGTCATACTAGCGTTTTATTTTTTAAAGAAAACTAACTAAAAATCATTTTACACGGAAACGGTACCAAACAGTAATTGGTAACAACATATTGGAGAAATTTAAAAGTAGAATTTTATACTCATAGCTCGAACAGGAAGTCCTGTGAGGACTCTGTAATAATTCCAGGAACTTCTTTTTTTATGCTGGAAACAACTACATCATACATCATATCTCTATTATGAAAAGAGGTAAATTGTAAGAAGAACTAAAATAAAATAGGATTACATATCCTAAACTACTCTATGTATTCAACCCTAGTGGCCGAGAGTTTCTCTTTCTTTCCATCACAAAATATATTACTCCTCGAAAAGGTAGACTGACTTCCTTTGTCTAAGGGTAAGATAAGCAAGAACGTACCATTCCAGCAGCTAGCCCCCAACAACTCCATGAAACAGAAACAACCACGGGCCCGACCATCTTCTCATCCCAGCACGCAAGGGCCAATGTGTGTTCAATATGATGTTGTCGGAGCCTCGATGAGCCCTGAGGGTAGGGCATAGCTCAGAGGTAAGCTACTCTTGGACACTGTTGGAATATTTCTTTTTACCAAATTATAGCTCTCAAATTTGTGGCTTTATAAAGCCACCGATGTAGCAATTTGCAATTAGGAGTATTATTGTTTACATCAATTTGTAGACAGGAATTTCTTATAAGCAAATTTGTGGCTTTTTACCCGCAGATGAAGAGTCGACCAACATTTGTTTGCTTTAGTAACTAGCTTTATGGGTTGGAATAAACTAGGGTGTGCTCAGGATTTGGGTGACACCTGGTATGCCTTCTTTTTTCTTCCAGTTTGAACCCATGGAGTCACCAAGTAAAAGCTTATTCTATCAAACATCTAACAATTTTAGATCTTACGATTCATTCTGTGCATATTCAATCCTTACCATCCAATTACCTTAGGTAAGGACCTCAATCTCACCAGTTTCTTGTCGTTCATGTACCTGCAACAACATACAAAATAAAACAATCTTCATAACCGGCATGTTACAACAACAAAAGCTAAAGTGTAAAGTATCTAAGGTAAGGAGCCTCAAAAGAATGTAAGTATCAACTAAACAGTTTGATAGTACATAACAATTACAACAACACAAAGATTGAAAATTAGGAAAAATTTAGTCACATTGGTTCTTGGTTAGACAAGAACAATAATGGAATAGTCACCCATAAATGTACGTAAAAACATGTTGCTTCTTCCTCCTCCATCTATTTGGAGTAAAGAAAAGACTACAATATGTTGGGATGCCACCCAGAATTGCTCCAAAATGCAGTCAAGATAACCCCTTTGGACCAAAGCTATGCAGATCTATACCGAGGAGGAATGGGGTGGAAAAAAAATAATAACGGGTCTTTCTTCGTCTTGAGCACCATTTTATGGCCTGAGGCACGGATGAAAAATGGAGGGAGGGTTGTGCCTTCAAAAGCGTTGGAGCCACGGTTCCCTACAATATCCAAACCCCAATGTCGAACTGAAATATCTCCTTGGAAATCATATGTGTAGAACCGAAGTACTAAATCTAGTCTCAACACGAGTTCATACTTTTTGATCTCATTGGTCAGCCCATGGACAAGTATCTGTGCACTACGTTTGATTTTTTGAAAACTTTGATAGGATATTATGTGCCTTTCTCGTGCACTGTCACTGTATTAGGTCATCCTGCTACCCGCTTTTCAAGCTTCAAGCAATTCCTTAACAATTATCTACAACTCCATTAACCAACCAACAGAGGATGACTACACCATTGGGAGGCTTGCTGTAGCATGCATCCAACAGATGTGGCCAGAAATTTCGCCTTGTCCAAAGATACCGATGTCTCCATACTTGGCAGCTCTGCAATGCCATGAAAGTTCTAACCAATCTTAAACACGTATGCCTTCCATAAATTAGATAACAGTAATATGAAATACGCAACAATGGAAGTTCTTATGATAACCAAGTTCTAACATACCCACAACCATACCAAAACCTTAGCGCAAATGAGTGAGGAATGAAGGAAGAATAAAAAAGTGAGGGTTTTGTTTGGCAAGGATACAGAAGTGGGGGCTCAGACAGGGAGTGCATGCAAGTAGACAAGTGCCTTGCATGAAAAACACGAGTCAATGGATACCGCCACCACCACTTAAGTGGAGGGACCGGTCCTAGGCTTGGGCTTAAGCCCATATTCTAGTCTTTAATTTATAAATTATATTAATTTATTTATTATATATATTAAAATATAAAATAAATTAATTTTTTTAATAATTTAAATTTTATATATTTATATATCACATTCATTAATTTTCATTTATAATATATTAATTTTTAATAATGAAAATGAAAATATTAATTTTGAAATTATATAATACAAATTATGAAAAGTTAGCTACTTATATTAAACTAGTACCACCTAAACTTCATACCTCTCATACATTAATTTCAAGAAGGTGTTGTAATTCAATTTCTCTTCAAAAAAATACTCAAAATGAGAAAAATACAACGGTTGTGTGAGTTAAATATAGTCATGGATATCATACATGTAATTCTAGTGTATGACAAAAAAACAGTTCTATAATTTAGTGATGGAGGTCAACTAAACCTGTAGAATTATATGAATCTCCATAACTATTCTTGATTAGTATACTATGGCAATCTGAGGAGCTGACTGATTTAACTTAACACACAATGCTTTGAAAACAAAGCCTAACACAAAGAGAGATTAATTAATCTTTACCATAGTCTCTATCTTGGGAATTTCCACAGAACTACATAAATCCTCAGTACCATCATCATCTTCAATATTTCACCTCAAATCCTCAATCATTTTGACTACTTCCTTCATACTAGGTCTTTGATATGGATACTATCCAACACAATCAATTGCAACCTACAATAATTGAACCATATCTTCTTCAAAGTTGTGGTGTCTTAGAAGCTCTATGCCAAACACTTATGCAATCCATTCCTCAAGAACAATGGATTGCACCCAGCGTGGAATATCGACTCCATCATCATTAGCAGATCCATGAGAAGGTGCTTTTCTAGTCAGAATCTCCAAAAACAATACACCAAAGCTGTAAACATCATACTTTTGTGAAATTTTGCGATCATCAGTTACTTCTGGGGCTCTATATCCAACAATTATGTTGGAAGATGGAGTTGCACTCACTAACTAAGCAAGCCCAACATCTAAAACACCAACATTGTATTCCCTGGTGATGCATCTTACACTTCCCATCGTCATGTATTCTAGTGATTGAATAAAACAAACACGCATCTAGGTAGGCGTAGAGAATGTGTTAGCCTCCTTTACCCTATAAAAATGATCATAGTATAGCATTGCACCTATAATGCCATGTACAACAATGCCTTTTCCACAAATTTCAAACTTCCACTTGTGTTGATTGGAAATATTTCCTAGAGTTGTTGGCCATGCTCGACAAAGTATAAATGTACATTTTTTTTTAATCCTACAAAAATGTATAAATGATGAATGGACAAAGTATTAATCTTTAGTTTTTTAATATTGTTAGATATTAATAAAAAATCTATACCAATTTATATGATAAAAATGGCCTTTAGATGGGATCCATGATTATGGATGCTGAGAACCTTTTCTAGTCTAAAAAAATGGCATGATTCATATTACTGAAGTGTATCAGTTCTTATTTTCGGGCATGTTTCATATTATGGAAGTGTATCAACTCTAATTTTCACTGGCCAAAAGTCATGACTTTTATGAAAAAACTTGGTTTTTTACTCTTTCCACATTTTCCAAAAAAATCATCGTTAGGGAAGATTCAGATTTTGGAACTCTATTTGCCCATTTTCAATTGTTATTTTTTGCGTAAGGAGGGGTACTCCAATTCAGTATGGAAACATAATAGGGTTAAATCTACTCTACCTTTCTTCCTCATGAATTCAAAAAAATACAAAAAATGAAACCTATACAACTAGCCCCCAAACAATACAGTTGTTTTAAATTATCCACGATAAGATACTAAGAAACATCTTCATATCAAGCATAATAAAACATGGACCCATAGGAGATAAAAAAAATTGACAATATACAGTCATCAAAACCCTTGATGATACTATTGCATGTAAATCAATTAAGCGGAAGATCTTGATTATTTTTTTTTCCTGGAAAAAAAGCGTAATTTTATTTCATCTTGCGAGTACAAAATTACATTTAGATAGCGTAGAATGGCTTCAGCGAGCCCTTCCTAGTAGCAGCTTTTCAGCTTCATACAATATCAGGTACCAAGGCACCTCAGAAAAATCCAACAAAATAAAACCCTAATCCTGGCAGCCATGAATGGCTCAATACAATGAAAAGAAACCCAACTCCGAAACCAACCATCCATAACACTGCTCGAACAAGCCAGTACAAAGCAGCTCAAGAAGGAGCAAAAAATAAAATAAAATAAATAAAAATAAAAAAGGAAAGAGGCCGTGGAAGGCCATGTAACAAGGTACCACACAGCAGTCGACCCAAGAAAAAGCGTTGACACCTGATGCACCAGGGTTACGCACTGAAGAAGTTTGTGGGAGCCACCGACCAGAAACTGACTAGCTGCCACCGAATACAGGGGGAAGCCGCCAAGAAACGCCCACCCCAACCCCATCCACTGCAGAAAAAGAGCTGCCGACCTGTAGCAGGGGAGAGGGATGAAACGCCATCCCCATCGTTTCCGCCCTGTTGTAGACATAGTAAAAAGGGGTCTGGGAAGTCGCCGCTGCCACCGCGGAAGAGCCAAGGGGGCTCAATACTCCACGGGTCATCGCGCAAGAGCCCGCCATCAAACTGCTGAGAAATTTTTTTCCAAGAACACCCACACACAGCCAGTCGACAGCCTCTCAGGGAGCGGGGGCTACGGTAGGAACCCTAGCTGCCTAAGCAAGGAACTGTGGAAGATCTTGATTATACCGTTGAGCCCATTGACTTTTTCTCTTTATTTTGCTATATTCAAATAAACAAAATGAGGAGCAGGGACTTGCTGCTTTGCAGCTATTTCTCTTGTTAAAATATAGAATAAACCTATTTACCTACAATAAATTGTTTCATACCATTAATTGTAGCTGCAGTCCTCACATACAATGCCCACCCTATCTTTGGAAATGTTTTTTCTTGGAAACCACCTTCTTAGATCGTGCAAATATATCTCGAATAATTGAAAACAATTACAACATTATTTTTTTAATATTTTAGAATTTTAGAATGGCCGAGAATAAGAACTTATATCATTTGAAAACATGAGTAATTAGAACACCAGTAATTAGGTGGTAATTGCCATTGTTAATAGGGTTATTTTGACATTTAATTATGTAATTGTGCGGTTGCTTATATGTTATAGAGGGGTAGGATAAATAACTATAAAGCATGATTATTATACAAACATAAATAATTACTATTTCAATTTTGTTTTGCATTATAACTAATAGAATAACTTATAATTATTATAATTATAATAACTTATAATTGTCATAATTATAATGTCAATTTTTTTTTGCTAAAAATTTATTAAAATGAAAATGAAAAATAAATATTGTTTATAAATGATCCGTTTTGAAACTAATTGTTGCATATTAATACTTTTTCTATTGCACAGACTAAATATTAAATATCGCAACTTATCTACATGTCATTTACTATGTAATTATGGTTTCACTTTTCAAATTATATTTTTTCTTACCATAAAATTAACTATTACCACAATGTTGGTAATATATCTAAAAGTCTAATATTTATTATTTTACAAATCAAGACTTACTAATTTTACTTAAAGAATAGGGATCCAATTTTTTAATTGGATAACTTCCCTCTAGTAGTCATATAACCTCAAATCTCTTAAACCAGGTAACACAAATCTAAAAAAGATCATATTTATTTTTATACAAACAAAAAAAATTAATGCTACTAGTCTTACATTTCATAATGCCATCATCACTACTTTATCAATAGTTGCTAACACTTAGATATCTCAAAATATATTTCAACTTTTTTAAAAGCATAGAGTAAGACATGTCACTTTGGTTTGCTTTCAAACTATCCACAATTAATACATTGTTAAATTGTTACATAATTATTTTAACTTTTAATTTTTAATTATGTACTACTATTACATTAAACTACTTCTAGTGCATGGAGAGCTAATATATTAAAACATTTTTAAACTATTATTTCTAAACTATTTTCATCTTAAGTTTTACTTTTTCACTATATACAATTATTAATTAAATTACTTATAAACTATTTTCAAAAAGTAGGTATAAGCAGCTTTGCTGCTATTTTTCTTGTTTCAAATTTGACAGATTCTGTTATCCCTTCACTTTGCATATTTAATATATTTAATTATTTTTAAATCATTCATTTTAAATTTATTTAATTTGAATTTTAAGCATTTAGATATTATCTTAAATTTTGGGCTTCCTTGAACTAATCGACAAAATTAACTTAAGTGTAAACAGCCCAGATTCATTTCATGGTAGCAGTATCTTGTTATACTTAAATGCACCTTGATTAAAATTTAAATAAGAGTCAGTTAAGGGTCACTTAATTAAAGAGATAACAATAATGACAGAGGTTCAAGCATGAATTTTACAGCCAGCCATATCACAAAATTAAGTGGCTGGCTACACCTCAAGAACCACTTTACTTGTGGCTGTAGATATTTATATCTTGAATTTAGAGTGCACTAATAACTATGCATCAAAAACTGATAGATTATATATATATAAATAATAATACATATTACCACAATTAACATATATAATGAAAATTCTTACCATACATAACATTAAGGTTTTCCATTTCAAGACAATATTGACAAATACAAACGCGGCTACAAAATTCACAAATAATAACTAGTGCATATGCATATGCAGAGATATGCATAAGTTCTGCAACGACAAACCTCTACCTCAGTCAGCTTACAAACATGAAATTAACAAACTAACAGCAGCTATGGACTCACTGCAACTGACGATAAAACTAATAAAATAACAAACAGCATCAGCTATGCACAAAGCGTTGTTTTAAAAGCACCAAGGAATTTCACTGCAGATAACGATAAAACTAATAAGAGGAACCGAATATCAATGGCTTTCTACAGACTATTCGTGAAATGGAGGCCATGCTCGCTCAATTTCTGCTCGATCTCTGAATAAATACGCTCCTCCATCTGTGGCGTGAAATGCTTCTTCCACTCGCCTACTTTGCCCTCGCGGAAGAAGAATGCGTTTTTCATTCCGTATTTACGCGTCCCAACTTTCCCTTTTCTGTTGACCTGCAAATTGGACAGGGCATCGAAACTGCATTTCTCCGCAATTCTCTGGGCGTTCTCTTCCAGGAGAGGAGTAGAGCAACCTAAGAAAACCCCCAATCTTTTAACCCAACCCACGCAATCGACCTGCAGGTCCTCGTAAGTCACAAACATCACCTGATTCGGATTGCGCTTGCTTTCATGCCAATAACTCAAAACGCTCTCGGCAAACGGGCCACCATAGTAAAAACCAGAGCAAAACGCATCAAACACCGTTTCCTTGGCGAGATCTCCATCCAAATAACGAGACCCCTCTCCACGAAGTCTGCTGTAGAATTTCCAAAGGGAAACGAAGGAATCTCTGGGGTTGCGAGCAATGTAAACTATCTTGCAACTAGGAGAAGACCTCACTAGAAGAGGCAGCGTATGGATTGGCAAATGAGTATGTAGCAGGCGCGGAGACGGAAAATCGGAGAAGATGGAAATATCGTACTGCTCGGCGTCACCTGAATTGAAGAGATAAGTTTCCATCGTTGGGACCAAAGCATGGGGATTTTTCTCATCCACAGCAGAATTATGATTCTCGGCTGTTGCAAGCTTATTGCCTAAAGCAGCAAATTCGATGATGGTGTAAAGCAGCGCCTTACCCCATGTCGTTCCCGTCTTTGGGAGCGAAGCGAAGAAAATGTCGTCCGGGCGTGGTTGGAATTCCTGTTGGATGAGCTTCACAGCGGGGATTAAGTTGGCGTCAATCCAAACACTCTGGTACTTTTCGAATCTCATCCCGCAGGTGGAGACAGTATCGAAGTGAATCAGCAGTGATGAATTGATGGGTTCCATAGTGGGCTCTTCTTCTGCTTCAGTGATCTCTTGCTGTTGATCTGCTACCATCATCTCCGCCTCCTCTTCCAGCGGCGGTTGCTGAGGATTGGAAGCAACTCCAGCCATTGCCCTTCTCTTGAATGAATAAGCGTGCAACTAAATTTGCAAGGCAACGCAAATGGAGACAGATTGGAATCAGCGTCAGAGAGAGATCTATTAGACTAAGAATTTAAGGACGTGCAAGAAATTAGTTGAGTAACCTACCACCAGGAAAACTCTGCCAGCACCTTCGGAATCGCTCTTTTTTTAAACGCAGGGTTCTGAGCCGGTTCTCGCCCTTTGTCAAATCGATATGAACAGTGAAGTACAACGCCTCTCGTTTTTTATTGACGTGAAATCAAATAGATATGGAGAATCTTATAAAAGAGATGGTGGCCCCCGACTCTTACAAAAGAGATAAGATCAAATTGCAAGCTTTCATGTTCGTCAAGAACCATTCAGTTTTTCTTTTTTAAATACAAGTACAATAAATAATTTGTTAATGTTTAGTTTTTAAGGATTAAAACATGGAATTTTACAAGTTGTAGTACATTAAATAATTACTGTTATATTTTGTTAGAATATAACATCGAATTTTATAAGTGCTGAGTGGTAGTAACCGTACATATTAAATCTTTTGAGTGATATTAATCGTAAAAGTGGTTTAACTATAAAATTTGGTAATTAATATTTAATAATGATAATATTTATAAAACATATTAATAGAAATAGAAAATTATTGTAAGTAGAGCTATTATATGAAAAGTTTACAAAATATGGATATATTGATTGGTGTTGTTTCTTATTTTCAATTGATGAAATAAATTTTAATATTATAAAGCTTTTTTTAGTTGTGAATTGTTATTTAGATATTAATATCTTTTTATTTAAATGTGAAGTTGAAAAATAGTAATTTTATTTTTTATAATTAAATGTTGAAAAAAATATACATTTTTAAGTATAAAAGTTTTTAATTTTAACAATATTTTATTAAAACATAACAACAAAATGTATATTATTTCAATCAATAATCTTTTTTAATATCAAAATGTTATTTTAATTCCAAGTATTTTTTAATATTTATTTGGACATCAGTGTTTATTAAATATTAAATATGTTTACATTATAATTTTATAATGACAAATATTTATTGTTTTTTATTATTTTAACTATTTTTTAAATAAAAATATTAAATATAAAAATTAAATTATATAATAGAGAAATTATTATAAAAATGATATTAATTTTTGTTTTTCTTTTTCTTTATAATGTTGAATCAATTTCATAAACTATATCGTTTTAGAAGAGATAAAAAAAATATAAACATTGTCTTTTTAAATCAGAAACTACTAACTATGCTTATAGAATAGCCAAACATTTTCATTTCATAAAACATGTATACAAAGTTCATTGTATCTTATAAATTATAAACTTATATTACATCTTAGAAATTATAAAAGTATGCATGTTATCCATGTTCATAAGTAATGTTGAAAAAAGTCAATTTATGTATATGTGATTTTTTTATAAAATATATTTTTAATTATAATTTTATTTAAAATATTTAATTTAGTTTATAGATTTTTTTTTTTAAATTAACAAATTTTGATGTTGTATTAATATAATTTATATGATTTAAAATTTCATCAATAAATTTATAGATATTTTTTAATATGATTTTTTCTTGTTTATAGGTATTAAATTTTTTTAGTTTATATGTATTAAAAAATTTCTCTTAATTTAAACTATCACTAATAAATAGGATTTTATGTAAAGGAATTTCGGTAGTTTTAATCAATTTTGAATTACTCTTTTTCAATTTTCAATCGTGTTGTATTAAGTATTGGTGTCCAGAATGTATTCTCTGTTCATTATGATCAATGAATATGAATTTTTTTTTAGAAAAAAAGGGTTTTATTAAACATTTTTTAATGATTTATAAGTATTATCTATATAATTTAAAATAATATCAATAAATTATGTAATTTGGTACATTTTAATAAAGTTTCATTTTAAACTATTTTTGAACAAGTTTTAATGGTTTATTGATTTTTTTAACACGATGATAATAATGATAATAGCTATGAACATCCTCTACTAAAACTAACTTTAAGTTTATATAGTATAAATATTCTTTTAAGAAATTTTAATGCTTTAAAGATATTAACATTGAACAAGTTTTTTTATTAAACTTTAAATATGTCATTTTAAAATGTTATCAATAAAATATTTAACTTAGCTTATAAGTAATTTTTAACAACTTTTGATTTAAAGATATTATTTTAACAAGTTTTAATGCTTTATAAATATACATTTGTATAAGATTTTAAGTAGGTCAACAATAAATAAGATCGAATCTAACTAACTGTTATCAATAAAATATTTAACTTGGTTTATAAGTAAATTTTAACAAGTTTTAATTTAAAGATATTCTTTTAACAAGTTGTAATGGTTTAGAGATATGAACATTTAACAAGTTTTCTATAAAACTTCAAGTAGGTCACAAAACTTTAAGTAGGTTATCAATAGATAAGATGTGAAAGTGCTATCAATAAAATATTTAACTTAAAATCTATAAGTAATTTTTAACTAAATTTGATTTAAAGATTTTTTTTAACAAGTTTTATTATATAGATATTTTTTAACCGGTTCTAATACTTTATGGTTTAACTATTTTAAGTAGTTCACCAATAATAAATAAAATGTGATTTAAAATGCTAAATCAATAAAATATTTAACTTAGTTTATAAGTATTTTTTAACATATTTTCATTTCAAGATATCTTTTAATAAATTTTAATGGTTTATAGATATTTTTTAATATGTTTTAATGATTTATAGATTTTTTTAACAAATTTTAGTATACAGGTACATTATTTAACAAGTTTTAATGCTTTATAAATATTTATTTAAAAAGTTTTCTTTATAATTTTTAATAGGTTATTAATAAATAAGATATAAAAATGATGGAAATTGCATAATCTAAGTATCATAGGGTAATTGAGGGTACTAAATTTATTTATGAATTGAAAAAGACAATTTGAACCCTTCTAAATCTAAATTTTACCAAAAACAATTACCGAATTCTAATCAAAATCTACTTAAAAAACCCATAACATAAAATAAATAAACTACTCTGTAATTTAATGCATTATAACTAAATAATATTTTACAATTTAAATTATTTAATTTTCTCTAAAATTATTTCTTTTTACAAATTTTGTTTTAGAGATTTTTTTTTAACAAGTTTTACTAGTTTATAATGGTTTAGAGATATTTTCTTTAACACCTTTTTATATGATTTTAAGTCCAATAAATAAAATTTGGTATATAAGTATTCTTTTAGCAAGTTGAAATTATTTATAAATATTCTTTTAAATGTCATTTCAAGTTTTAATAAAAATATCTTTTCAAATGAGCATGGAACATATAAATATTTATTTAATATAAATTTTATAGTGTTTTATCATTTTAAATAATAGTTTAAAGATCTATAATAAAATAAGAAAATTAAATGAAGTGGTGGCAAGAGCCCGAAGGAATGTAGAGAAAATCCTAAGCTTGGGGATTGGGAATCAGCACGAACAATAGAGTTAAGGCGGTCGCTCTTTTGCAAGGCTTCAAACTTCTTCGGCAATTGGGAATCACAGAGGCACGGGTTCTGGTTAATTCCATATCTCTTATTCATTTCCTTATTTTTGACTAACAATCTAAAGACTCTCACTTAAAGAGGATGCTATCTAGAATTAAAAGGCCCGTGAATGAACTTCATTGCACTAAGATTTATCTTGTTATGAGGAAATTAAATCATCTCATGGATAGAGAGGTTAACAAAGTAGCCGCCTTGGAAGAAGAGCTTCTATTAGTTAATGAGATTCTTCTTGGATGAGAAATAATTCCTTGATTGTGAATTATGACAAGGTTCATGGTGATCATTTTTTGGGAGTTGGAAATCTCACACACCCCTAGAGTAATTTGATCAAATATTTGTGAAAATTTATCTCAATGAACATTAATAACAACAATTATCATCATATTGGATGTTATTATTAATTACAATTAGAACTTTATAATTTATAATTATAAAAAAATATTATTATTAATATTATTTTTTTATAATGTTTTTAGTAAATTTATTCATTTATACATTTTCCTTGAAGATAAACATTACAAAGAATGAATTTACATTACTAATAATTTATGTTTCCATTTATTTTTTTCTTTCCAAAAAGTCATAATTTCATTAGTCTTTTAAAAAAAATAAGTGTTTAGAATTACATTTTCATGTTGCTTACAACATATCTATGATTGAATATATGGAAAGTCCAATAATGTGACCCAAACCCAAGAGATTATTATTGAACCTCTAGTCAAATTTTTCATCCAAGTAGCACAACAGTCCTGAGAAAGGACCATTCAACACAAGCAACTTTTAGTCCTTCATTGTTGAGTGATATATCATCCTTGTTTCTCATTGATCCTATCCTCTTGTTGAACCTAACGCCTACTAGGCTTCCCACCAATCTATATCACGACTAACCAAAAAAAATAAGGATAGAATCTGTTTCTTTTCTTTGTGGGTTGGTATTGGCAATACAAACCATTCACAAACGTTTCAATGCCATTCACGGGTCAATGTTGGAAATAAACCCCCTATATTCCAACCAATGAACACATGTCGCAATTGTCCCATGGAGAGTGTCTTTCTTGTTACCTATCATGTTAGCTCATGTTCTGAGTCTCCCGTATTTTCATAAAGATTATGTTAACATGAATCATGTACATAGTTAATGACTTCCTTGCAAGTCAATATTAAATTATTTCTTGAAATAGCATGTGATAGTGTTATGAGATATCTCCATTACAATTTTATGTTACAAACCAAGTACCCTTCCTCATCAATAGCCTGCCTTGGATTGTAAGTCTACTTTTGAATTCTACTCGCTGAAGATGTGCTGGAAGAACAATGAGTGGAAGTTAGTGCAAATCATCATATTTATTGAATGATGATTGCCAATACCACATGATTGCATTGTTGATCCGCTTTACGCCACTTGATTGCATTTTTTCAATACCCTAACACTTGTGAATTGTGAATTTTGTTCTCTACTACCAACAGAAGTAAAAGTTTTAATGCCATGAGTTTTGAAAAGTTATTTGTCCTCTATCCAAAGCCTGCTTTGAATTTAACTACACGGTTATTTGTGAGATGGAGGATTCCCTTGCCCCCACTTACAAACGAAATCACCTACGTCGCACCATCAAAGTAAGCCTAGGGATAGTTTTTGTCAACAATTTCCTCAACCACCCTTCGATTAGATGCATGTTCTTTATTCTTTCTGCGGATATAAATTGAATATGCTAAGGATTCTAGATACACATATCACTATGGGAATAATTTTAAATTCAAATATGTTGTTGTTCCTGGCTTTCCATATTCCCCATGCCACAAATACTGGAAGAGTCTTCATTTTCCTTGTCCTAGGTTCGGTGCACCATGCTCTAAAGCGATCCTCGATATTGTTCCAATCCATATATGTCTAAGCCCCAATTGCTTCTCCACATCTAACCACACTTTCCTTGAGTATTCATAGTCCATGAGTATATTTATGTTTGTTTATTCTGCTTTGCAACCCAATGCACACCTTGCAGGACCATTTTGATTACTTTTTTGGATTTTATCCCAAGTCAATGCTTTGTTATTCAATAGGCACCACATTAGGAGTTTTTCCTTTGCGGATGCTTTATCTTCCATAGTCACATTTCCACCACCAAGTAACTTCTCTTTCACCTTTATCTAGGAATTGATTAAGGTATGGTAAGAATGCCCATATCAAGCCACCATTGAGTTGGCAATTTCTCAAGCTTGTAAGATATTCTTCTCAATCTCTTGCTTCTTCATCATCCCAACCAATCTAGGCCACCCTAGTCCAACCTTGTTCGATTGTATCAAATGGTGTAGTAAAATATGGTTTATGCGGCTTCCGAGCAAACATATACACCAACCTTTGAAACCTCCTCCCCCACCTTCGATACCAATAAATTGCCTAAGAAAAAAAAAAGGAAAAAAATGAGATTATTGACCTAAGGAAGAAAATGAATAATTAATTTTAGTAGTAAAATTTCTCGTCACTATACTAATCACAAAAACCCAAAAATAATTGAAGCAAAAATGTTTAAAGTGCCACCCAACTTTAATGTTGTATCAAAAAATAAAAATAATAATCTTTGTAAGAATTTCTTCAACCAAGTCTTATCCACTCGTTGATTTTTCACAAAGAGAAGGCTCAGTAAATTTCAGTTTTTTTCAAATCAAACGACGACGCAAGCCTTTGGTTGATTCTTTTCTCTGTATGACTATCTATGTAGACATTGATGAAGCGTTGATCCTCCCAATCTACTTTCATTGCTTTTCTTTTCAATCAATTGGAAATATTATATTATCTTTTCTCTTCTTCAAAAAGTAGATGTAATATTCACCATTTCTAAAATATAATATAAAAACGTAAAGAAAAACATCATATACCTTTACCTTTAGACAACACAAGTACCATCATTTTACTCTTATATCTCGAGAAAAGGAAAAGCTGGCAATCTTCCTGTTTTACACAATCCAGACTAAACGAGCCTAGTGGGTGGGAGCTTTAAAAAAATGGCTACACAAGCCAGTCCGGTAGATTCTACTTCTTAGCTACCCAATTCCATCCGTTAGAGTCTTGTTTAATAAATCCGGACGACACGAGCCGATCCGATGGACGATTCTTCTCTTTTTCTTCGCAAGGCCAACTTTTGAGAAATAGAAAGAAAAAGCTACCCAATCCACAGCGGTTGATTCTCGTTTTCTACATTCGAGATGAAACGAGCATTCTTCTCTTTTTCTTCGCAAATCTAAATGAAAGCGAAAGACAATGGCTGTATACGGAAAAGACAGTGAGACAATCTACGAGACGTGCGAAGAAAAATAATGAAATGAGTTTCGTATTATCAGTTTCTGAAGTTCTACTGATAATACGAAACTCATTCCATTTTTTTTCTTCGCACGTCTCCTAGAAAATGGGTGTCTACGAAAAAAAAAAAAAAGCTGATAGCACCAAACTCGTTCCATTGATTTTTCTCGTCCAAGTGTAAAGGAAAAGGCGGTCAATCCTACCGGCTTACATATGGACAGCCGAGTATACTTGTGGGAATTGTCTTAACTCTTGGATTTTGAAGTTGTTCAACAATTAGAGCTTTTAACCTAATAATTTGATAGATTCTTGAAGAAAAAGAAAGATCCACTATTTATAGAATATTGGCTTTTTCCTTCCACAAGTGTAAAGTAAAAGCTGGTCCATCCCAGATTTTGAAGTTGTCCAACAATTAGAGCTTTTAACCTAATAATTTGATAGATTCTTGAAGAAAAAGAAAGATCCACTATTTATAGAATATTGGCTTTTTCTTTCCACAAGTGTACAGTAAAAGCTGGTCCATCCCAGTCCCACAGTCCAGTACTGGTTTACATTTGGACAGCCAGAGTATAATCAGTTACGTCATTTTGGTTTATAAATTCTTGGTGTAATCCATCGTTGTGGGTGACTGACAATGGCGAATGTGTTGTGCTCTGAGCGGCCAATGCTGGAATGCGCAGACTTTTATTTTAAATTTGTCATTGCTCTTCTTCTTGCATTGGTAGCGTCATGGGGATTTTTTATCCGAGGGAGAAAACGGAGGCTGCCACTGGGGCCGTTTCCATTGCCGATCATTGGAAACCTTCACCTGCTGCTGGGAGAGCTTCCACACCAAGCTCTGGCAGCTCTTTCTCTGACATGCGGGCCTCTCATGTCTCTCCGTCTCGGCTCCTCTGCGCTCACTTTAGTCGTCTCCTCTGCAGATATGGCCAAGGAATTTCTCAAGAATAATGATCGACTTTTCGCCGGCAGACCTCAGTCCATGGCTGCTAAGTATTTGTCGTATAATTTCTGTAATGTCGGGTATGCTCCGTATGGTCCTTACTGGAGACAAATGCGTAAGGTATGCGTTTTACAGTTGCTGAGCTCCAAGCGCTTAGAGTCCTTCCGCTTCATAAGAGAAGAGGAAGTCTCTATTATGATCCGTTCTATTGTTTCAGATAGTGAGGCCGGCTCTCTTCCAGTAAGCATTAGCAAAGCGGTTTCAAATCTTGCGACTGCTATTATCTGCAGAATGGCCTTCGGTAGAAAGTATTCCGACGAAGAATTAATTAAAAGAATCAAAGAAAGTTTTCTGTTAGCCGGCACTTTCAATATCGGAGATTATATACCATACTTGGCATGGTTGGATCTGCAAGGTCTCAGGCGGCGATTCAAGAAAATACACAAGACAGTCGATCACTTCTTCAACAATGTAATAGAGGAACACATTGCGCGGGATGACCCCAACGTCACGCCAGATCTTGTCGACGTTTTGCTTGCAATCTCTGCAGATGAAGATACGGAGTTTCAATTTAAACGAAAACACATTAAAGGCGTCATCGCTGTAAGTTAAAGTTATTCATGATATAAGATTCAATTTCATGATACACTGTTTATCTATCACATAACACTGTATTTGCAGGATATGTTCGCCGCTGGAACGGACACGTCATCGATAGGTATAGAGTGGGGAATGTCGGAAGTGCTGAGAAACCCCCCAGTGCTGAAGAAACTTCAGGACGAACTGGAACGCGTTGTTGGAATGGAGCGTATGGTACAAGAATCTGATTTGCCTTCTCTGGTTTATTTACAAGCTGTGGTGAAAGAAACTCTTAGACTCCACCCACCGGGGCCTCTTGCCATTCCCCACTTATCTGTTGAGGATTGCACGGTGTTGGGCTATGAAATCCCTGGTGGCACTTGCGTTCTGCTGAACCTTTGGGCGATTGGTAGGAATCCAGAGTCATGGGAGGATGCCGAAAGTTTCAAGCCAGAGAGATTCATGGAAGCAAGTGGGTCAGAGGTGGATGCAAAAGTTCAAAACTTAGAGTGGATTCCATTTGGAGCAGGCAGGAGAGGATGCCCCGGACAGCAATTGGGAATGCTTGTTGTAGAGTTTGGGATGGCGCAGCTGTTGCACTGTTTCAATTGGAAGCTCCCCAACGAACAGGAGTTGGATATGATTGAGAGATTTAATGGACTGACGCTGCCGAGGGCACATGAACTCGTGGCTGTTCCAACTCCTCGTCTTTCAGTACTATGATTTTATCTTGACGTTACGTTGAAAGATAGACAGCACTCTATAGCATATTTATCGTTTATAAGGTGTTGAAATAAAAGTCTTCTCGAAGCCGATCTGTGAGTCGATCACGTATCGTTGAGAAGCACATTGGTGTGTTTATTTTCATGAGTATGTTTTTTTATGATGATTTCGTATTATGTAATCATATCCAAGCTAATTTATGTTATGTTTTTATGGGGTAAGATATATATACTGATATTGTTACTTTTGTATGAATATTGATATTGATCGGTTATTTGTTTTATTAGGATTAATAATGGTTTATTTGCTATAGAGTTTGAGTAGTATGTAAGAAAGATTATCAATTTATTTTCCTTAGAAACATTTTGTTTGTGTGGTGTATTAAAAATGTTTTCCAAGTTTGTTTATATTTTTATTTTATTTATTATTTTTAAAAAATTTAATATTAAAATAGAGTTTTGATTTTTAATTAAGATTAATGTTATTTTTTTAATAAATCATTTTTTTATTCTCAATTTTTTATTTTTTATTAACAAAATTACTACTTGGTATTGAAATTGTGAGAAACATGTTTTTACTACCCTACAATATAATAAATTCTCTCATAAATATCTTAATTGTGAGAGACATTTTTTTTACTACCCTACAATATCATAAATTCTCTCATATATATCTTAAATTCTCTCATATATATCTTAGCGTGGCATTATTCTCCATAGGTGAAAGATCAATGTCCAAAGAAAGGCTAAGGTAGGGCGTATTTTATTTTTTAGATTATGTATTATAAAATGTTTTTGGATTATTTTATTTTTATCCAAGTTTTCCATCAGTTTATGGTGGGTAGATCGGGTAAAGAGCATTTCCAAACATAATGGACATTTGTATTTGTATTGTTTTATAAGCGTTTGATGTTAAAAGGGTTATTTTCTAAAGGAAATATGTCATGTGCATAGAGGAGAAGGGTCATAATTAGTTTTGTAATTTTTTTCTTTAAGCAAGTATATATATTATTTATATAAATATGAAAGAGTAGTATATATATTGTTTATATAAATACGAAAGAGTAGGAGGATAAAGGACAATCTTTCTCAAGACTCCTATGTTTTGGTCAATTCTGGCTGGGTACAAATTTGGTAATGAGAACCTCATGTAACCTTGTCATTGTAACTTTTAACTCAAAGGGTAACCAATATCTTCAAGTGTCTCCCAAAGGTAATTGTGAAAAATTGTATCAATATCATTTATGAATTCAATAAAACAACATAAAAAATTTCCTTTGTTGTTTTGATATTCTTCCAATCTAATCCTATGATTAAGTAAATGATTTAAAATTGATTGATAACTTCAAAAATCAACATGACCTTTAGCTCTTTTACCATCATTTTGGATACACATTTTAATCTTCTTCTCTCAAATAATACCATACAGCTTAATCATAAGACTTCTATCATAATGGTCATGGGTCAGTGCAAGCTAATGAGGGTCACTTTTGGCACGTTAGATGCAATAGAAAACTGAAAAAGCAGGCATCCCTCAACTTACTTGGATTTTTTGATTTACTTACGGAAAATATCTTGCATTGAGTAAAAAAGATGAAATGTAGGAAATTGAATCACGTTTCTGAATATATAACTTTTATGTATTGAAAATTTGCATAGCTATGTCAAGTTTCAGTTTTCCTAACAGACACTTTTTATTTTTCAGGCAAATGATAAGGTATATGTTATTGTGGGTAGAGCCTTTGAGGGCCTAAATGATGGAATCAAGCTACAAAAATCGGCATGCATGTAGAGAACACATAGCACTTGTGTGCCATTATTTTTCGAAAATTAAATTAGTAATTTTATAATTTTTTTATAATTGTCTAAGTGATCAAATCTCAAAAATAGTACATCTTTTGTGGGTAGAGCCTTTGAAGGTCTTAATGCAAAATTCTTGAAATGGGTTTTTCATAGAACGTGGAGGTTAGTGTCCTCTTGTGCACCATACATTTTTTTTTTGAAATGATTGAGAATTGAAAAAGTTATGGAAGAAACACTAACAATGTGTTTCACGAGTTAAGGAGGTAGGACAGAAAAGAAATTGAAAGAAAATAGGAAAAATTAATATTTCAAAATAAAAGTTACATATTTGGAATCTGCAGAAAAAATGCTATTTGTGTCTAAGATTTCGTCAAAAATGACTCTGTGTAGCATATTGTAACGAGTGGCTAAGCACAGGCTTCTCCAGAAACTGGAAGAAATACCCAATTAGCTTTGGTTTTTCATTAACATAGCACAGGTTTGGAATTACCGAAGCAAACTCCAAAGCGTACACATAGGATTATTGTTGACATGTGAGCATGTGACTCGGCCTGTTTAAATTCAAAAATATTGCCGCGCTTTTAGATTTAAATAACGCGTACGCGTTATATAACTAAATAACGCGTGCGCGTTATATCAATAATTAACGCGTACGCGTTATATAACTACATAACACGTACGCGTTATATAGTTACAAAACGCGCTCGCGTTATTTAAATCATAAAATACATGTTTAATACTTGAGAAAGAGGGGGTGTAGAAGTCAAGGGAAATTTTGTTTAATATTTGAGAAGGGGTGGGGAAGGGTCAAGGGAATCTATGGTTAATATTTAATAGGGGTGGGAAAGGGTCAAGGGCTTAGAAGGATGTTGGAAGCTTGAGTGGGGAGAGATGAAGGGAATGAGAACATGATGGGCTACAGGGGGTGAAGGGAAGTGGAGCTTGAGAGCACTATTAGGAGTAGAATAGGTTCTGAAGAGGTATAGGGTTAGAAGTTGAAAGTGAGACTTGAGTGACAAGGGGGAATGGATGGAGGCAAGGGGGATGTGAGAGAGAAATAAAGAATACAAGGGGGGGAGAGACATAGAGCGAGGGAGGGAGAGGGACAATGGGGAGGAATGGATTTGGAGGGAGTGAGAGATAGATGGGGATAGAACGAAATAAGAGATAGGAAGGGAGGGACAGAAAGTGTTGGTGGGAGACATGCAGAGAGTGGTGGCGATGGAGAGAGAGGGAGTGATGGAGAGATTGGGATAGGTTGAGGGAAAGATGAGGGAGGGATAGAAGGTGAGAGACAGGCGATGAGAGAGGGAGGGAGAGAAGGTAGGGTGAGGGATGGAGGGAGAAAGTTGGAGATAGATATGGATGGAGGGGGTATGGGTTTGAGAATGGAAAGTGACATAATGTGTGTGTATGTGTGTGTGTTTGAGAGAGAGAGAGAGACAGAGAGAGAGAGAGAGAGAGAGAGAGATTGATGGTTGGGGAGAGAGAGACTAGAGGGAGTTGTGAGCATCATATTCTCCATCAGCATCATATTCTTCATCATCATCATCTTCATGACCATCATCGTCATCATCAACATCTTCATCATCATCACCATCATCATCATCATCATCATATTCCTCATCAAATCAAAATCTCCATCATCATTATCATCATCATGATCATCATCTAAACATCACCATCACCATCATCATCAACATCTTCATCATCATCACCATCACCATCATCATCAAAATCTTCATCGTCATCACCATCACCATCACCATCACCATCACCATCACCATATTCATCATCATTGTCATCTCTAGGTTCCCCATCAACATCAACATCTCCATCATCATCATCTTCATCATCATCATCATCTTCTTCATCATCATCATCTTCATCACCATCATCATCATCATCAACATCTTCATCATCATCACCATCATCATCATCATCATTATCTTCCTTGAATCAGATCAACATATCCATCATGTCACCATCATCTTCTGAACATCATCATCTAAACATCACCATCACCATCACCATCATCATCATCATCTTCATCATCATTACCATCACCATCATCATCAACATCTTCATTGTCATCACCATCATCATCATCATCATCATTGGCATTTGTAGGTTCCTCATCAACATCTCCATCATTATCATCTTCTCCATCATCATCATCTTCATCACCATCATCATCAGCATCAACATCTTCATCATCATCACCATAATCATCATCTTCATCGTCATCAGGTCAACATCTCCATCATCATCATCTTCTTCATCATCTTCACCATCATCATCATCATCATCATCTTCATCGCCATCTCCATCATCTCCATCATCATCACCATCACCATCATCATCATCTTCATGACCATAAACATCTTCATCATCATTGTCATCTCCCCCTTCCTCATCAACATCTCCATCATCATCATCATCATCATCATCACCATCTGAACATCACCATCACCATCATCGTCAACATCTTCATCATCATCATCATCAGCAGCAGCATCATCATCAGCATCAGCATCATCATCAAAATCTTCATCGTCATCACCATCACCATCTTCATCATCATTGTCATCTCTAGGTTCCCCATCAACACATCTCCATCATCATCATCATCTTCATCGTCATCACCATCACCATCACCATCACCATCACCATCACCATCTTCATCATCATTGTCATCTCTAGGTTCCCCATCAACACAACATCTCCATCATCATCATCTTCTTCATCATCATCATCTTCATCTCCATCATCGTCCTCATCATCATCTTCATCATCATCACCATCATCACCATCATCATCATCATCTTCCTCATCAGATCAACATCTCCATCATGTCACCATCATCTTCATCACCATCATCATCACCATCATCATCAACATCTTCATCACCATCATCATCAACATCTTCATCATCATCACCATCATCTTCATCAACATTATCATCTTTATCATATTCATCTGCATCATGATCATCTTCATTGTCATCACCCTCCTCCTCCTCATCATCTTTATCATCTTCATCTACATCATGATCATCTTCATTGTCATCACCCTCCTCCTCCTCATCATCTTGTGCACTTATGCACTTAGGGATTAATATTTAGAAGAGGGTCTAAAGGCCTTTATGGGGGAGGGGCTCTAGGAACAAGGTAAGACAGAGAGGGCAGGGGGGAGGGATAAAGGCGTAGAGGGTTAGTGATTAAGGGAGAAGAAGGGAGAGAGTGCTATAGGGAGGGATAATGACGAAAATAAAGAGAAGGTGGAGAGATGGAGAGTGGGGTGGTAGAGACATGGCTGAAGGGAGAGAAAGAAACATGAAAGAAACATGTAGGGAGAATGAGGGACATATATTTAGAAAGAGATAGGGGGTATCTAGGGATTATTGGGAGAGAGCTAGGGGGTATTAAACCATACAAAACATTTGTTTTGTATGCAATCATATAAATTATTAGTTTTCTTTGATTTTGTTCGTTGCCCTAGCCGTGCACCTAACCTATTTATTGTGCTTGACTATATCGCGTTCGCGTTTTTTCACTACATATCGCGCACGCGTTTTATATTTATATAACGCGTACGCGTTTTGGAACTCCAGAAATAATGGACTGTTGCTGTCCGAGAGCAACTTCACTCTGTCCGAACGAAAGCAACAATCCCGCGATTTTTCGAACAGCACGAGCCCGCGTCTGAAAATTTTCACATTCTACACCAACTCCATCATTTTTTTTTATGCAGGTGCAGCATTGAGGACATCTTTCATGGTTGCTCACTGTGGTGTTGGGTTATATGGCCATATTTGAAGAAAATAATTAGCAAGCTTGAAGAATCTCCAATTGAATAACACCAAAGATAAGGCCTTTGAAAGATTCATTTTGCCTATATTTGAGGAGCACACAAGGTAAGATATCAAGCTTCAAGACCAACAAGGAAGAACTTCCATTTGCTTATTATTGAAGAGCTTGTAATTGAGGAGCAACAAAAACAAACTATATTGAATTGATCATTGTGGTGATGGGGAATGCACGTAACCGAGTAAACAAATCAACAAGGAAGAAGAGACCTCAAGAAGTCATTGAAGAAGAGAAAGAAAAGAAAAGAATATAAATGATGAATCGGAGGCTTTCTTTGGAAACTAATCCAAATCCAATTGTAGAGGATACCATGGTTCATCCTATTAATCCACGACAAGAGGGACCTTCAATTTCCACAATAGTTGTTGAACAAGCACCCCATGGAAGTAATCAAGAAGCAAAACGTAGGTGCTCATTAGGGGATGTTTCAATTCCCACTTCAAGTCAAAGTGATAAGTTACCATCTCAAGATGAAGCTCACGAAGAAACACTCAATTTGGTATCCGGATGTGGTTATACAAGCGATGAAGTCAGAGAGGCGTTGGACATTTTGCCTACTGTTGAAGAAGAGAATGTTATCCACACCCTCGATGAGGATGTTGGACTTCCACAAGGGGATGTTGGACTTCCACAGACCATGGATGAGGATGTTGGACTTCCACCATCCAACTACCAGGAAGAGAATGAAGGACACCAAGCTACTACTGAAACGCCAGAGCGTCTTGGTGATGCGCTACATGGTACAATTCCAACCCCCTTACCTCCATTAGCAAGCACACCTCGAAGAACTCCGAAGCGTATACAAGTTGATGAAAGACTTATGAATTACATTGAAGGTACGCTATCTAAACGTAGTATTGCTTATCAAACTCAACAGATACTTGATAAATATTTTGTTTCTAAATGTGATGGAGATAAATGTAGATTATTTTTATCATTGTTAAAATCTAGGAGCATGAATGTTGTTAGGAAAAAGTTAGGGATAAAGATGATAAAGAATTCTGAACCAAGTTCTCATATATTTAAAAGCCTAGTAGATGCATTTGGTAAAATTGGTAAGAACACACGTTCAAAGGACCGCAATGCTGCTCGTCGTGTGTTGTCACAATCAATTGCAGATAAGAACACCAGGGCCCTTCGTATTCTCAGGCCTACATCGAAACTAGTTAATTTGAATGTAAAAACCCTCCGTAGGTATTCTATTAGAAGAGAACATCTTGACACAACCGATCAGACAGATTTTTGGGCCTTTGTTGGTCGGTTGCCACGTCGTGACATGAAGCTAGTTGATGCAGTAAAGGGACTAGTGCATAGTTTTTGGCATGATCACACAAGGCCTTCTTCAAACCGAAAGGATGTACTAAAACTAAGAAGGGGTTCGAAGGATCGTGAGCCACATACTAAGCATCTTCTTTATATAAAACAGACAGAGCTTTACGAAAAATTTAAGATTGAGCATAGACAATTGAACTTGGGGCAAAGATCTTTTGAGAAATGTAAGCCATGGTATGTTAGAATAAATACTCTTCGTAACACTTGTTGTTGTAGATACCATGTAGAATATGAATATTACTATGAAACATTTTTGTACATTCGTCGTGTGTTGCATACTAACATTGTGCAGGATTGCTCCATGACAATACCACCGACTTCATCAAGAGAATTCATTCATAGCATCATGTGCAATAGGCCCGAGGGGCAAACATACTATGCAAAATCTTGTTTGGATGGAACATGCTCCAACTGTGCTGGAATGGCATTATTGAGCCAATGTATGCACGAGAATGGAGACAGTGAATTTGGGAAAATGGTTACAGACATGAAAAGTTTCAAATATATCAACTATGAAATAGTCCCAGGGAAAGAAAGCAAAAAAATACAATTGGTGACATCTCAGGTATGCATTTATATCTATAAAATTATGTTGTAACGGTTACATTTCAATCCTTACTTACAACAAAAAACTGACATTGAGATCATTTTGTGTCACCAGGTACAAGTTAGTGACTTCATCAAGGAATTTATTGAAAAGACACATCAATATGTTCAGCATGTCCACGTGGCACGATGGCAGGATGAGAAGTTTAGAATATGCAGAGATACATTTCCCCTTGGTACTATACTTTCAGTTGTTGATTTTGCCGAGAACTACACTCTGCAACCTCAAAATGAGATCCAAAGTCAGTATTATCACTCTGAGCAGGTTTCCTTGATGGTCCATATCACATACAGGCATGGCCCAAATAGCACTGAAGAGCAAAGAGAAATTCTGAAGGAATATCACTTCTACATAAGTGATGATAGGTGCCACGACTTCCACTATGTACGTCATTGCTTCATCATGTTCTATGATCACTTGAAGGGAAGGAACATACAGATGGACCGACACTGGATTTGGTCTGATGGGTGTGCTGGTCAGTTCAAAAATGCACGCATATTTCAGTGGTTGTGTTCATTGCATAAAAACTACAAAGTGCCACATATGTGGAACTATTTTGAGACTGGGCATGGTAAAGGAGAGCATGATGGAGCCGGAGCATGTGTCAAAAAAGCCCTACGAAGAGAGGAATTGAAAGTATCTACAGAATCTACTATTCTAAATGCTCAATCTATAGTCAGGTGGTGCACGTCAGTAATGGGAGAGGAATCAACTATGCGAGTAGAATCCACAAGAAAGAGACATGTGGAGAGATTTTTTTGGGAGGTGGTAGACATAGATCGTTCACATGCATGGGAATGCAAGACTGTGCCTGGGACTCGTGGCTTTCCGTCCGGGAGCCAAAAAGCAAACGGAGCAGGAAGATTGCGTGCCGTTGGCTCCCGCAAGTGTGTGTGGGCAATGCCGACGTGGGAACACTGCCAACACTGGCTCGGGGGAGGTTTTTGCAGAGTTGACCTACCAATGCGAGATTGCATGCAATTACACTGAGCAAAACCCTAGTTTACGAAATGAATGCACAATGAAGCCACTGGGCCATGGGGAGACGAGGGAGAGGGCCCCCTAGAGGTAATCGCACGCCAGGAGACCAACGGAGTCGACGGTTCGTCGGTCCGATGTCCGGTTTCCGAGTTATGTCGAGTTGCAAGTCGCATGAAAATGCCGTTCAGGGACACTTGGTGAATTTCCGTCCGGGAGCCAAAAAGCAAACGGAGCAGGAAGATTGCATGCCGTTGGCTCCCGCAAGTGTGTGTGGGCAATGCCGACGTGGGAACACTGCCAACACTGGCTCGGGGGAGGTTTTTGCAGAGTTGACCTACCAATGCGAGATTGCATGCAATTACACTGAGCAAAACCCTAGTTTACGAAATGAATGCACAATGAAGCCACTGGGCCATGGGGAGACGAGGGAGAGGGCCCCCTAGAGGTAATCACACGCCAGGAGACCAACGGAGTCGACGGTTCGTCGGTCCGACGTCCGGTTTCCGAGTTATGTCGAGTTGCAAGTCGCATGAAAATGTCGTTCAGGGACACTTGGTGAATTTCCGTCCGGGAGCCAAAAAGCAAACGGAGCAAGAAGATTGCGTGCCGTTGGCTCCCGCAAGTGTGTGTGGGCAATGCCGACGTGGGAACACTGCCAACACTGGCTCGGGGGAGGTTTTTGCAGAGTTGACCCACCAATGCGAGATTGCATGCAATTAAACTGAGCAAAACCCTAGTTTACGAAATGAATGCACAATGAAGCCACTGGGCCATGAATGAGACCTATGATAATATTCATGATGTACATCTTATTGATAAGGCACACAAAGGCCTATACAAGAGATCAAAGATGGGTCACTTTGTCTACTAATTTGATGTTGATAAAATTGAAGGTATTGAATGACATTTCAAACAATGGTATGACAAAGATCCTAATGTATACACAAGGTTAATATATAAGGTGCCCCATAAGGTTCTTTGTCATATCCCTATAATTCTAGGTTTTTGATGATTGTTTAGGTTAAAAAACATAGCACATTATATGGATTATCATGTACAAAGATAAGTGAAGATGGTATTATATGAGTGGCTACAAATGGTTCTCAATTTACGATCATCAAGGAAATATTACCCATTTTGTAAGAAGAACCTCATAATGTTAGACTTTCATTGGTAGTTGATGGCAATGGGTGTGCATGAGTGAGTTCGTTGAAACCTTGAAAAAATTGTATTGCATTTAGTTTGATTAAATTACACGAGCAAGAACTTTGACATAACTTGTAATGATCATCCAAAATCACAAATTTTAATTAGATACCAATTAGTGCATGCATGTAGTGAATTCGTTGAAACCTTTGAATATAATAGTTTGTTCTTTTGACATAGTGCATTCATGAGTAATAGATAATCCACACAAATCAACACATTAGAATGACACAAGTACATGTATCCAAAAGTACATATATATCCAAAAGTGCATGTCTCCAAAAGTACATGTATATCCAAAAGTCTCCAAAAGTGCATGTCTCCAAAAGTACATGTATATCCAAAAGTATCGAAAAGTACATGTATCCAATGAAGTCAATGTACATGTCTCCAAAAGTACATGCACAATAAAGTCAATGTACATGTCTCCAAAACTGAATGTATCGAAAAGTACATATATATACAAAAGTATCCAAAAGCACATGTGTCCAAAACTATCCAAAACTATCAAAACTCAAGCTTTCTCTTGTTCTTTCCCGACGTTGATCCTCTAGGCACATCCCTAGGATCAATGTGCATCCCTGGATCCTGCAAATTAAATATCAATTGTTAAATTCAACTAACTATGTACACTAATACATTATCTCAACAATTATCAACTGGTGCATGGAAAGTGCATGAAACACTTGGTCACTGAAGGACATCTCACCTCAACTGACAAAGGAGATTGTGTTGCTTGTGTAGCAGATGGAGCCGTCGGTTGAACATCCAGGATGGTTGAACCAGGGGGGCCAGGCACTGCTCCTGCTGGTGGTGGCTACAATGAAAAAATGTTGAAATAGTTAGAAATGCATGAATAAACAATAGGTCCAACAATAATAAACTATGTAAAGATAATGTTGAAATAGTTACATACCTGTGTGTGATCAGTCGCCACTGCAGATGCGGCACTAACTGCTGCATCAACCATCGATGCAAGGTTCTCAGCAGACAACTCGGGTTCCTGTTGCAGTAAACATGCAATTCAAACATTAACAAAAACGATTTATGCACTGGATTTCAAGTTAAACAACAAATATCATCGAAGGATATACATTACCGTGGTGTGAGTAAGCCCATGGTCGTGGGCAGCTGGAGTCTTTCTCGGAGTAGAACGCCTCACATACACACGACCCTTGTTCACGAATGGCCTGGAGGGAGATGCAAATCCAGGCAATGGGCCAGATGTGTCGGATGGTTCCTATAGTCAGCAAGTGTTCATGTAGTTAGACATGCATGATTCAACAAACAAACATGTATTTAAAAAATGTCATTTTTAATTGTTTACCTGGAGCCCAGACGTTTCAGGGGACGGTATGACCATGGGCACTACCTCCACATTACCTTGCCCCTGTGAAGGATCTGCCATCTGCAAGTTTAATAATTGTAAATATTAGACCGTGTATAGCATTAATGAACTAAAATGTAAAGTATGTGGAAATTAACAAATTAACAAGTATTAAAAAACCGAAATTTTAAAATGTTTACCTCGGTGTGAGATACGGCAATAGGTGGTATATAAGATGGGCCTGCCGAATGGGTAGCATCATGCCCCCCTGTCGAGTCTGGAACATCCGGCTCTGGGGTGTCACTGCCGGTAATCATCATCAACTGCAAGTTCACAAAATTAATATATTAGCTCAAACTATATATATGTGTACAAAGACGAAAATAAATGAAGAATTTATTACAATTAACCATCAAGATACCTCTCTCAAAAAGCCACTGAAGGCAACATCTGATGCAATACCATAGCAGGGACGACCACATGACGTGGACTCGTGAGGATCAGTACTAGGATGGGGAATAGCTGATGGTCCTCCACTAGTGGATGGTCCTGATGGTCCTGCAGTAGTGGATGGTCCTGATGGTCCTGCACTAGCTGATGGTCCTGCATGGTGACGAGCTGGTGTATGTACCACACCAGGGACAGATGTCCCTTCCTCACCCATATGTTGAACCATCCTGCCATGGCGAACAACCGTCCGTGCCAAACTCAAAAATGCATCCCGTGTCTGCGGAATAATGCGATGTGCTGGTGGGACATCTGGCCCAGGCAACTGCCTGCGAGGTGCAGGGATAGGGCGATCCTGGTCTCGAAGCCTGGCATTGGGTCGGTTTTGGGGCATCCCCCCACCGATCCCCTGGAACTGTAAGATGTCAAAATAGTTAACGTGTTTATGCAACACGAACTCTGCATACATCTTTCGAAGGAAATATAAGGGAATTTCCCTGTTGTTGTGTGGTGGCATATCAAAAACCATGTACCATCTGTCCATCCAGTTATCAACAAATGGTTGAAACGTGCACCACTCAATGGAGATATGCGGCTTGCTTGCATTAGGGATTTCCCCCGTCCGAGGGTCCCTAAACAATGCAAATATAACCTCTTTGGATATTTTCAGCTTTTTTACTGCATTGTAATCTAGTCCATCAGCATATTGTTGTCTTTTTCTTTCTCTGTAAGATGCAATATCATACAGGACATTCGTAGATTGTGAAATTGTGTCCACAATTGCATCCAAGGTTGATGCAAGTGAACGGCGAATCCTGTCGCCACCACTAAAAGCTTCACTTATGCCCCTCAATTGGGCAAGCTCAATCAATATTTCGGCATTGGCATCCATAGCCGCAACTGCAATAAAGACATTAATACGAAAATCATTAGAAACATATACATGGTATATAATGACGTCTCTTCAAAATTGAACATGTATTAAATCAAACTCACATAAGCAATTTAATGGCATTTACTTACATACATTTAAAACTTAAAATTAAACATTTGACAATTAAAAAGTAAGTTAGTCAGATTGGCAGAGAGGAGGGGGAGGAGGATCAAGGCAGTGATGAGTTTGTTGATTCAGGCATGGAGGAGGAGGATCAAGGCAGTGATGAGTTTGCATCTATGTGTCTCAATGTCTCATTGTGTTTTGTGATTGTGAATGACAAATGTGTTGTGATTTGTGAATGATCTAATTTCTATTGAATATTTCATATTTGTAATTGTAAATGTAATTTCTATTGAATATTTGTAATTGTAAATGTTAAATTTTATTGGATGATCTATATGTCTATATTTTTAAATTTTAATATATTTTAAAAATATATTAATTCCGGGGGTCACCGTGTCCTACGTGTCATAATTCCGGGGGTCACCGTGTCTAGTGGGGACCAGGGATCAAATTTGAAGGGTGGGGTCCCATTTCACTATGTAGGGCTATGAGATATTGAACACTATTGAAGGGCTATGAGAAATTTATTAATATTTATTCTATGTGTATATATGGATGTGTTCATGTTGTATGGATTGGATTCTAGGTTAACCGAGGCCTTTTTAGAGCAAAGAATGGGGTAATTACTATTTGGGAACAAGTTTTTTATCAAATGTAAATTGCGGTGATGGAAGATATTGAGGGTGCCACATGTTGTGGAGAAAGTAGTATTGATTCCTATGACGTAATAGGGAGTTCAAAAAGTCTGGTTTCAAGTATTGTCATGCGTAGCTCGATTGATTTTTCTCGCGCTAGGGTTGTAGCAACTGTTATGGCCATTACTGTTAAAAGGATTGATGGGGTGGAATCCCGTGAAACGATGAGTTCTTTTGTTAAGACGTAGATTCAGTGAAATTTGGTGGGAGTCTTATGTTCATTTTATGCATAAAATTCGATTACTTGATTTTGTTGCATTGTTAACTCTCCTCCTAGTCATAGCTACAATCTCTTATATAATTGTGAAAGTTATCAATCCACTCAATATATTAAAGTTGTAGTAGGCCAAAATCATCCACATATTTATTGTACTCACAAATGTTGACATTCCAATTTCTATGTAGAGCGCCCATTAACATTAGATTGTATGGGACATGTTTTTGAGGCATGATATCATTATCTCATAACAACAAGCTTTTTATCCATAAATATGTCATCTACAAGCCAACGGAATTGTTCCTAATCCTTTATAAAACTTTGTCATAATTATATCAATACCAACATCCCTACCTATTGACTTAGCTTAGAAGATATTACACCTTCGGATAACCAAACCTGATTCCAAGGTTGGTAATCATAAACGTAAAAGCATCATCATAAGGAAATAGCATGTTGTGTTGAGGAAATTCCTTTTTTTCCATTTCCTTCTCAGTATAATATTTGGTTGTGGATCATTTAAAATGTATAATTTATTTTAATATAATTGGGAAGCTAAATTCAAATTCATTAATATATTAATATGATTTGATTTTTTTATTAATAATAAGTTATTCTTTTCATTTGAAAATGTAATAGTACATCAAAATTTCAATGTTTACTAACGTAGTAAAGTTGAGAGGCTTTATTTTTCAGTGGATATAGCAGACCTGTAAATTCATAGGATGTCAAAAATCTAGTCAGCCTTGAAGTTGAGCTCCTCAAAGAAAACGAATTTCTTTAAATATGTTTATGGCAGGCTGGCATTGCCAGCTTCGCTCCGCAAACTATCCTGGAGGACTGGAGGAGATATGGTAGGTGGAACTTGGAAGTAGCTCATCCACAGTGGAATAGGGGTATAAGAAAAAGCTTGTTTCTATTCATGCAATATGGTCGGAGCCATGGAAGCATGGAATTCCAGCATTGACTTGATACAACAAAGAAAACAAAAGGTGGAACTTGGGAGCTGCAGGATTGACTTGATACAACAAATAAAACACAGGGTGTGAGGCTGGGAGCCGTAGATGGTAGGATTAACTTGATACAACAAAGAAAACACAGGTCTATAGGTAGGGGCCACGGGCAGGAGCAACAACCTGCAACATTACAAGAAGTTTATGGATTGTGGATTTTGTCTGAAATGCCAAATTCGCGGGGGCATATTAACATAATATATTATACATTGAATACTCAATTAACTCACGGAGTCAGAATTCACGAATTGGTATGTGATAACTTGTAACTTGGTAAGCCCGCTAGCAACAACACGTATGAGCCACCTTCCAGGTTTAATAATTTTGTTGATGCCATTAAATGTGTTAAACACGTAAGCGCTCGCTACAAACACGAGAACTTCGAAGCGTTCAAGCCATGGGCTACTCAGTGTAAGCCCGTCCACGTAAGTTGCTCAATGATATTATTAGAGGCCCAATGGTCCATGATCCATGGATGATCAAACACGTGGATATTGGAGAGTAAGCGAGTCCCACTCCCAAGTCACCTAGCTAGTAGCCGCATTCCCAATTTCCCACTAAAAATTGTTGATGGGTGAAATTTGAAGCTACCCTTCTGTTGCAATTTTAAACAGTAGTGGTTAATTTAATTATTGAAGGGCTTACCATGAAATTAAATTTTTTTTGCATGGTAAAATTTGAAGTGGCCTTCTATGACGTGTGGGTAAAATTTGAAGTGGCCTGAAGGCTTCAAATTTGAAGCCTGGTGGGGACACTCGTGTCCCGTGTCCTCGTGTCGGGTGACTTAGATGAATACATTGTAGAAAGGGGGGAGTTTTAATTTTTTCAATTTTTGGTTTGATTATGAAGTTTTGAGTTTTTTGAAAAGGGTTTCATTTTGAGGTGTGAATTTAATTACAAATTGGGTTATTCCCAATTTGATCAATATTACAAAACTAGGTTAAACAATAAAAAAATAGTAATTTGGATTAAAAAATCACAAAAAAATGATTTGGGTGAATAAATTACCTGACTAGATGAGAATGCACCGGTGAATTTGTCTCCCCTCCAGCTAAATCGAGCAACACGGATAGTTGAGTGGGCCACAAAGCGTCCTCGTCCAGGGTCAATTTCGCCTCTATTCGCGTTTCTGATGCGTGAGTGTCGCGAGTGGTCGGCAATCGGCCGACTGTGTTTTTAAATTCATTTTTAGTTTTACATATCGCGTACGCGATTTGTAAATACATAACGCGTACGCGTTTTTTAACTACATAACGCGTACGCGTTATTGTTACCTAGCCTACATGTCCAATGACATGTTAGGCTCGGGTCTTACCATGGCAGGTGGTAAATATCAGAAACGCGTTATGTTTTAGGTATCAGGAACGAGATTTGAAAAAATTAGCATTGCATCTAAAGTGACCCTCATCTTCTTGCACACACCCTCATATATATTAGGGATCCTTTTTATCGCTGCTTTTAAAGTAGAAACAATATGCCCTGCTTCACAACTAAATTGAAAAGGTCGTGGATGTAGGAAATAAAGATAGAGCTACAATTTTTTTTGTTTGTTTCCTAAAATTACTTGATATCTTTAGTTTTCCTTTTACAAGATGTTTAACCCAAACTTAATGGCTTTAATAATGAAATCACCATGCATTGTTAAAATCATTTTACTAGAGTGGAGGATTCATATAGATTTTTGAGCTATGAATTTCAATCTTGGATACTAATCTTATTTTTCTTATGAACTTTCTAAATTAAGATGAGTTTAATAAACATTTTAAATTCAAAGTTAAAAAGATGTAAGAGTTTCTCTTATTTCCATTAACCTATCGTTGTTTTTTTTATTTTAATAAAAATGCTAGTACTTTATTTTTCATATCTTTTTGGACTTCATGTAAGGTATATTTGATATTTTTTTAATGGTCTTCCTCTCATTATCATACGAACGGTTCTTGCTTAAAAAGGAAAAATTACCACAATGAAATAATCTCATCCAAAATTTTATATATATAAAAAATCAAAATGATAAGTTGTAAATAAAGTAATAATCATATTTAGTGATAATAAAAGTGAAAGAATTCAATGAAATTTAATAATATATATATATATATTACTGCAAAGTGATCAATCTCTATTTTAAATCTTAAATTTACCCGTCATAATAATAGTTGATTTTTTTTTAATAACATTCATAATAACTATATAAAACATTGAATTCTCATAGCTACTTTAACCCACCGACACCAAGTTACACATAAAGACCAAATCCCTAACAATGGGTATATATACATTGAGACAAGAAGAATGCCCACAAAAGATCCAATTAACATCACCTTGTTTTTTATATTTTTGTGTATATTCATAAACAAAATGAAAATAGAGACAATGTGAAGCACGATTTCACTAACTTCGAATGAAGCATCCGCTAACAAAATTTGCTATGAACTATTGTACTTGTAGCTTGTAGGATCCATATAATGGTTCATGTGAGGTAATATAGTTAATTCAAGTGGCGATAAAGCCAATCTAGAAAGACAGAAACATTTTGATATACCAAATGCAAGGCTTAAATACTTATGCAGATTCTCAAATAATTTTTGTAGACTACTTCGATGCTTATATGAACATTTCACTGTTCATGAAAAATATCGTAAGTTATGCTTATCAATTATAATATGGAAATAAATATTAACTCTTATTGTAACATGTAAATTGATCTCAACCAAATATTGGCATTTAATAAAACTATTATAAATTCAATCTCATAAATTTAGCAAACATTTGAGTTAAGGATCTAGCATGAATCTATCAAAAAGACTAAACTAAACAAGATCATACTCATCTATATATTTAAATGTTTTTAAAAATACAAAAACATGAAATTTGCAATCTTGCATACTTTCTTCAAGCTTCATTTTTATTATTGAAATAAATTCAATCTCATAAATTTAGCAAACATCAATTTGAGTTAAGGATCTATCATGAATATGTCGAGATGAACAGTATTTGACCAAGAAAGTTAAGTTTGAAAGAAGGGGAAAATATTGTCAATTAATTTTACTTCTAGTGAGTTTATTCTTTATATTAATTAATGAAAGTTTATTAACAAAAATCAAAATTTCCATAATAAAAATAGAAATATAAAAAGAGAAAGAGAAATAGCGCTTGTATATATATATATATGCTTTGGATATAGATATCAATGATATGTAAACATAAAAATGCACTTCAAAATGACGATTGAAATTAAAATTTGCACTTCATTAATGACATACCCATCAAATTTCAACCTACTCTCCTTTTCCATCTTCTCATTTCGACCATATGTGAAAGGAGGTTGACTTCGAACACCATTCACCTTCATTTGAAATATTGTTCTTTATTTCCAACATTTATAATTGTTTTCTCCATTCTTAATCATTGTGACTTATGGATTGACCCCAAACAAGTTTCAATGGAAATTTTCCTCATGTGCATCATTGTAACATTTTCTTCTATGAAATTTAATGATGATAAATTACATGTATATTTAACTAAATTATATCATACAAAGTATAATAACACTAAAATCAATGCATGTTAACAAGACTATTAGATCATATTGCATTTCCCAATGCACAAATTTCAAATTAGATCCATATTAGATCATAATGTAGATATACATCTAAAGACATAAATCATTAGTTCATAGATATTCCTCACTATAAACAATGCATATTAACAATACTAAGAAAGAACATTCCTAAAAGTGAAAGAATGCAAGAAACTTCAATTACTAAATTCCCACATTAAAATATTAGATGCTAATATATATTCAAATTAAAGTTTGGACTATTGTCACTATAGTTATTAAATTAAATTAGGGTTTTGACTATTTAAGTAAATAATATCATACAAAATAGATAGAAAAAATGAATCAACCACTGAGTTTTTGATTCAACATTAACCATCATATATATCTCAGATCCAAAAACTTGCATAAAAAAATTAAAAATATATATATATATATATATATATATATATATTGGGTATATATTGGGTGACGTGGGATTGCAAAAACTCTCAAAATGCTTTTACATTAAATTGTAAATATATAAAATATACTGTTGTTAACAATAAGTGCATTTTGAACCAATTTTTTTGCTTAAATTAAAAGGTAAAATAGTTATTTTTAAATAAAAAATATTAGTAATGTGTGTTAAAAGAAAATTAAATTAAAAAATACAAAGGGAGGGTATGGGCATGCAAATGAAAAGACGTTTGAGATATGGCTGGTTGGGGATCTATTTTGGATTTTTCTTTAATGTTTTTATGGAGATATGGCTATAATATGATAGGGTTTGTGAGTGGTTATTAGCTAATGGAAAATGGTGGTTTATATTTGAACATTGGATTTTTCTTTAATGTTTTTATGGAGATATGACTATAATATGATAGGGTTTGTGAATGGTTATTAGCTAATGAAAAATGGTGGTTTATACTTGAACATTGGTTGTATTTTGAATTTTTTATTATTTTTATTTTTTATTTTTAAATATATTTATAATTTTAAATTTCTTGATTTTAAATATATTTTTAATTTTTAATTTTTTTATTTCTTATAATTTAAAAAAATTGTAAAGAAAAATATAAATCTATGTTATATTAATGGTTAGATTTTGTATGAACATTTTTGTATTCATTGAGTTTACAACCAAACCAAACGAACTCCACAAATTCTTTTGAGTTATTATTTTATTTAATAAAAGAATCTATACCAGAGTTAAGTGTTTATGTGAATGTAATGGTTTACAATATCACTCTATTTTTTGCTGAAATGCTTGACTTCAAATAAAAAAAATCCACATGGACAAACTCTTTTCAGTATTAACTCAAAATTTATCAGTTATTATTCCAAATCATAAAAATCATTAAAACGACATATTGACATTTTCAGATTAAGATATTAAATGTTATGATGAGAGGGCAACTTTAAGAATAATAATTTTATGTGCTAAGTCGATTCATATGGGCTCTGCCGACCTGAAAGCAGTGATTATATATATATATATATATATGAGATATCAGATGGGCAAACTCAGAAAATACTCTAAGTGCATCGGACGTTTGAAAGCAAAGTCGACAACCATGCGCAACTCACAGTTGTTAGATCAGACGATCATACAAACTTCAAGTCTCATAGGAAGCAGCTTAAAGCGTGGATAATATGGCTCTTAATAAAAAAATTGTTTATATTCATGTTTTGATACAACATATTTGTTGTTTAATTTCGGTATAATAGATGTGATATGAATCATATTTCATTTGTATATATTTATATTCAAGCATAGAGATAACCAAAGACTTTCATCCCAATCCATATTGTTAGCCTTATGAAAAGAGTGCCTCTTTATCTTGTGATCCCAATCCATATTGGTAGCCTTTATGAAAGAGTGCATGTTTATCTTGTGATCCCAATCCATTTACATGGTTAGTTTTGATGAAAGATTGCACCTACAAAAGTTTTTAGAATTAGGTGTAAAAAGATGAAATTTAGAAAAACAGATCACATTCCGGAATATATAACTTTTATTTATGGAAAATTGGTATAACCACCCCAAAATGTCATTATTTTAAGATTGGTACGTTATTTTTTCTCTAAAACATAATGCATATGTTTGTGTTGGTCCACCGGTTTGTTATGTAAATTGTCAATTTATGAAGAAAAAAATATGTAGAGGCGTAGGAACCAGACGAATCTTGTGCAAGGCTATTTTTCCAAAATTTTAAAAGTTAATTTTATATTTTTTTTTAAATTACGAAAGTCAGTGAAGCCTTAAAACGACATGGGAGTGTTGGTCCACCATATCATGGTCTGAACATAATCAAAAAACTTTTCTTTTTTTTAGCTTGTAGGTATTCTTGTACTATTGTGCGGGTTCTTTTCCATTCTCAAAATAGATAAGCCAATCAAAAGTTATAAGCCAAATAAACGACCTATGTTTTTTACAAATTTGACATGAGTGCAGTTAAAAATGAATTAAAAATAGAAAACAATAACGAATCTATTCAAAAAATATATAGTTAGAATTTGCACACAGAGCTCAACAAGTGTGTGCAATTTCATCAGTAGTGCACTAGTGGAGCATATGCGGAACTAAGCGTGAAAAACATGAAGTTACAGAAATTTGTGTGTTATGCCATAGCTCAGACCGAGCCTCAAGGTTTGGCAATCCGAAGCTAATACCAAACTTGCAAGGACACCAAAAAAAATTGAATCCAAACACGCGTGCACGAAAATGCGCACACACTTAGATGCCTGAACGCGTATATATGCGCACGCGTAGCTGCGCACACATGTAGAGGCGCGTTGATGCAGGAGCATTAGCTCTCAAGCCAAGGTACTAAATATGGGTCAGAATCTAAGGTCTTGACACTAGCCCAAGGAGGGGTTTATTGTAAAACCATTGTAAAGTGTTTAATTTCTTTATAGATAGCAAGTGTAGACTTAAGAAGACTTTAAATTTAATAGGTGTCAATGTAAGTTGAGTCATGAAACAAATCCCTGAACCATTGGGGTGACTTGAGAGGGTAATTATGAAGAGTTGCATGAATATATCCATTAGTTTGATGAGTCATAGATAAGCTAGGTTAGTATTCCTATATTTAGAGACAATTGTTTTTATTCGGGGATCGACTGCAAGTTTGTAGGTGTCACGTCCCCACCCATCACACCAGTGCAATGGAGAGGATCGTGAGGCGAAAACCGGGCATCCAGCCCCATAATCTTATTTCACAAGCAATCACATACTAAATGGAGATATGAAGATTGCATAAGGATTTTAAAAACACAGCAGAAGTAATTCCAATTACTCATTCATTCCACATTCAAGGTACTCATACATTAAACAATTGAAAGATAACACAAGAGGATACTTATCTTAATGGAGTAATCCCAAGCAACCAACTACGCTTCTGCAACGTTCCACCCAACCGTAGGCCAGTGTGCTCCTTAATCTATCAGCACCACTGCCACCCCCGAGCTGGGCACGATCTCCACAAGGAAAAGGGGAAACAGGCTCTCACATAGCCAAAGCTATGCCAGAATCAGCCAAGCCAACTAGCAATTGGGTTTCTCAGGCTGCTAAGAGGTGGGCAGAGGTGAATTACTAGGCAAGTGGCTCAACCATGGAGCTATGGATACACCATTGGGCTCATCAAGCCAAATCTGTCCTCTTCCACTCTTGAAGCTCCTGCTCACAGGTTCAAATCCAAAACGGGATGCACTGAACAACAAAACCACAATTACTGGGCATGAGGAAAACGCTTTCCACAGTGGAATGCATGAGATTGGGGTTTCAACTCACTCAGAAAAACGTGGGAACACACAAAAACGAAATGGGAAGATGGGGAACAACCCTAGGAAGCCAATCCATTTTTAGAAAAACGTCCTTGGACATTCGGGGGCAAAAACGACCTCCATACAGTCCTCAAATCGTGGCCCTTCTCTCCCAGGCTACTATATATGCAAAAACGAACTCCCAGGCATGGAAAAATGCAGGATTTGGATGCAAAACATGCAGGGAAAGGCCCAGCTAATTCCAACTGCGTGAGTGAGTGAAGACTGATTGTTCAGAATGGCTTTGGGCACCATTTCGTGGGTGTTTTCTTGCCCCACAAGAAAAAACACGATTTTCCAAATAGATGGCTTGCCCATGCACGAAATTGACTGCCATACTCTTTCATTCCCAAGGCATTAACTGCCCCAACCAATTTATGGGGGAATTAAATGATTGGTCCATAACCCAAAATGGGTAGTTGAGAGTTCATTGGGCTTTCTCATGGAAACATGGATTAAACCATTGGCTCGAGGGTTTGGTTATTTTCCCTCCCTCTTCCTTGTAAAGATCATGCCCCCATCTCTTTTGTTGCCTTGCGTAGCTGGTTGTGGGTTTTTCATTAAAATTGCATATTTACATGATGTCCGATTTTACATTGTGCACCACTAGCACAAGAACCATATGCATCTATCCTAATTGCCGATACATAAAACGATAAATCAGTGGTGGGGCCTTGGCCTTGAGCTCCTCACCATGACTAAATGACAATATTTACATCATTTACAATATTAATGCAATAGGGTCAAGCTGGGGACGTTACATTCCCCTCCCCTTGGAATAACACCGTCCTCGGTGTTCCAACACTTCGGAAATAAATACCCACTTTACATATGTCCAAAATTCACAAAATGTGGTAGGTTTGTCCTGCATTTCACCCTCTACTTGGGTTTTTCAGGACTAAGTCCTTTGGTCTTTACAAACTGCTCTTGCTGGCTAGGACCTTCTAGCACTGCATGAGGACATCGTCCCAAAACAATTCCTTCTTTTTCTTTTCCTTCCAACTGGCCCACGAGCTTGGAGAATTTACGGTTGCTGCCCTCCTGATATCCTCTTGTTGGGCAGTCACGGATGCAATGACTTCCTCCACATCCCCAACATTTCATTGGCGGCCTTATCTTTTCCCGGTCCATTTCTTTTGAGTCTTCCCACCTGGAACGTTTCTTACTCGGACAGTTGGATGAATGCTTCTTCGTTGATCCGCTTTCCTTTCCCTTGTTGATTGCTCCCAGAATGCTTTTTACTTCTTTTTGCAGACGAATAGAGTCCTGCAAAGCTTCATGGTTTCTCTCATTCTGTTGCCTCTGTAGCTTGAGCATCTCCCCAAGATTCTCTTGGGTCCTGGCAATTGTTCGAAGAAGACTTTCAGCCAACTCTAATAGCCCTCGGTCTGTTGCCATGGTCAATGGGCACAACTGAACACACTTTGCTTACTAGCAATACTTTCTTGTGCCGGTCGCAACCAATTGTTTCACTTTCTTACCTATGAAATTCATCATGGGAATTTTTTTTTTTTTGTTAGGACAAGCATAACATAAACATTTAGGATTAGTCAATTATTTTCCTAATTGACATGGAATGTCCATGCTTTATTCATGGGACTTCCATACTTTTCATGCTTTCCCAACATACACATGAACCCATTCATGTTCATTTTTTCACAGGAAATTTACTACTTCAGCATTCACAATTCATCTCAAGCAATTACACACAATCTATTTTCAGCCATGATATGCACTCAACAATCTTTTGTTTTATAAATGCATCAATCAAAAGGAAAGAGAAGAATAGGGGTTTCTCCCTCTTAGTCTTGTTCTATTATGGAGCTACACCATCGCTGTGGTTTCATACTCCTTAGTCTCTTTCACTTCAATGTGAATGCTTTGAATTTCCTTTCTTGGCTATGACACTTAGTGTCTAAGGTCTGTATATGGATTTTCAGCTAGGGCACCCTTCCCATTATTGCCTACAGAACCTTGGGTTGCTAGGATCCACTTGTATCCACTAGCACCATCTTTCATTATTGCTCATACGAAGCTTCTTAGGATGGTCACATGTCCACATGCATCTCTAGGATGCCTTCATAATCCTTGCTTCCAGCAATACCTACACTCAAACATTGAATTAATTCACATGTTTAGTTCATTTTCATAGGGTTTTTCTCTAAACAAGAATTTTAGGAAATCATAACCAAATCATATACACACGTATATTCATGAGAAAGAAGCTGCAAGGTAACTGAATACTTATCTGTATTGGATGTCGGCACTTTACTCCACAGGATCCTTCTTCGCTTTCCAAGCATTGGATTTCCCGTGGATACAACAACGAATGTTGGGCCAGCACGCAGGCTACTCCACAACCATTCGAATAGGCAATTCCAGGCCAGTGCTCCGACTGGTTTTATCAATCATTTTAAGCGGTGTTGGGCCAGCGTACACGGTGCTTTACCATATCAAGTGGATAATGCCCAACTAGTCACTCTCTGGACTTATCAAGAACTTTATAGTGTTCAACCAGCTACTCCCTGGATTTCTTAATAATTTATATCGCCCACTCATTTACTCTCTGGATTTACCAGCAATTCATATCGCCCACTCATTTACTCTCTGGATTTACCAGCAATTTATAGTCTTTCAGGGTCTTGCCTTCCTGTAACGACCAAGGTTTCCAACAAAGAAACAATAGTGTATCAGCTTAGCTGTTAAAAGATTTATACCTGTAATCTTCATTATTCCAAACAAGACATAAATGAAAACGAATACTTATCTGTATTGTGCGTTTCCCCTCTGGTCCACAGGATCCTGCTTCGCTTTGCAAGCCTTGGGATCGCCTATGGACTTGGATATAGTTAATGCTTAACCAGTACACCTCCCCATCGGCTGGATTTACCAAGCATTTAGTGGTGCCCAACCAGTCCCATACCTGGTTGGCCCTCTCCAGTGCCGAGCCAGCACATTCGTCTGGGTCATCGACCAATGGAAGGAAACTGCGCCACCGGCCATCATAGGTCAAGGCTCTACTATGGAGCCATAGGTATCTCAGGGTTTTCAGTCAGTCATTGGCGCCCGCCCTCCCACTGCTGACCCAATAGGCATCTCAGGGTTTTCAGTCAGTCATCGGCGCCCGCCCTCCCACTGCTGACCCAATAGAGATGTCATGCCTTTACCAATGCCACCACACCTTCTTGCACCATAACCCTTCACACACATCGGCTCTTTATTTATACAAGGACGCCACTCCTTCTTTTGTGCAATTCGGTGGTTCCTTTTAGGAACTTTATAGGTGACTTTCTTGACTGCAGGTTAACATGACCCCTACTCACACAAGGATGATACCTTCTCTTATTACACAGCTCTTCGGGCTTGTCCATCCCTTCTGGTAATATTTCACGTGAGCATAGATAGGTTGCTAATTCCATACAGTCTCTTTGCGTACCCTTCTTCACTCTGCCCGTTAATGTGCAGTATCAATCTGCATCTGTGTAGGCTGACAACACAAGAAGGATAAGCAAGTTCATCAGTATTGTTGTTCAATTCTTCACCACATTTCATATCATTCACTATCAAGTATTGAAACACCAGGAATGCGTCCATTCCCTTAGGGTGTAGTCAATATTGAAAACCCTATCATGACTCAGCACCAGAAAAGGTGTGCACCCCCTTTCCGATGTGCGCCATGTAGGCCCTAATCATACTCAAGCAATCTGCAATGATATAAATAAGATAGAGCATGCTCTGCATATTAACCCTAATAATTTAGACATGCATGTTCTTGTCTAGGGTCACGGAATACTCATTCATTTTGCAGATTTGTCTCACATGCCTTCTGGGCATAGCTTTACCATCTCACTTTCATGGTTTACCGTCATGCGGTTTGGCTGAGACCTTATCAATGGCATTTCACCCGAAACCCATTTCCAAAGCATGGGATCCCTCCCATCTAGTTTGGCTTCTACAGGCCATCACACATGGTCTTCAGAAATTGATTTGCTTAGCAATGAGTCTCTCCTCATATTGTTTGGCCCTTGTAAGTGGTATCACACTGCCCATTATGGTTTCACCCTTGCTACCATACATGAACATCCACCTACAGCATGTCTTTCTGACACAATTCTATATAAGCCAAACGATCATTAGCAGTCATAAGCAAACTCTCAAATCTGAAATTTGTAAATCTGTTTTCCTACAGAAATTAGATTTGCAGCTATGAGACTATTCTCATAAACTTAAACAGACAATTTTCAGATTTGTTTCATGTATAAATTTCAACCATGAGAACCTTCTCATAACCTTTGGTTTCTGCACATGGTAGATCTCGGTCTTTACTATGGGCTTATCCTCATTGCCATACACAAGACTTTTCTGCCTGAAAACTGAAACCTCAATCAGCCAACACGTTGTAAGTATCTATGCATATTATCATTTCATTGCCACAACAGTCACTGAAGTGATCTCAGAATTATAACACTCAATAATTCAAAACACCTTCAGCTGTTAACATTTGAAATGCAACAACTATATACACTTCTGTATGCATCATTATCACGATTCATCAATTCGTCAATTATCATGTTGGGCTCTTCATGCATTTACTATTCTGCACTCATAACAGTCCATGAAATGATCTTAGAATTATCACCAATTCATCACTTCATTCATTATTTATTTAGCAATAACATATGCATCATCCCTATGCATTCCTACAATGCATCACAAGATTTATAAAATCTCTTAATGCACATCTACTCAATGCTACCTTGCATTGTTTCATGAGTACTATGCATTCAAGTATATTATGATCGAAACACGACTACCTCATATAACTTGCATTACCATAATCAGGAACACCAGTCCTCACTTGCTTTGGTTATTAAGCACATAACCAGCATACACATGGTATGATATAAATTCATATGAATGCATTGAGATTTCTAAATAGTCATAGGGTGTAAGGATCATTTCCTTCACTTACCCACACCTCACCAAGCTTGGTAGGTTAACAGTCCCAAGCGGTATTTAATATCACATGCCAACTAACTCAACATAGATCAAACATAGTTGAAGAGATCTTACCAAATCCTCTTTATACATTCATGCAATTTGGCATCAATAATCATTACCTGCATGGCTACCATTAACATCGCCTGATGTTACCTGATCAGTTGGCCTCTTACCAAGGCTGCTCAGTCCTTTTGCCAACTTTATGATCATAGATTTGTTGGCTTCATGCAACAACATCCTCAACACATTTAGCCATGCTCTTTGTTATCTTTGGTCCTACAACCAATACCAACATCAATAATTATTATCAGCCACAATATTCTCCATCAGTGGTTCATTGCATTTGCAGACTTCATTACTTTAGCAATATGCAACATCCCATTTACGCACAAGCATTCCCACATGTACTATGCAATGTTTGTTAAGATGCCATCTAGTGCATATACATCTATGTAATCCCTTACATTTTTATCATTTTTATGCCATATGACAATTTCATAATTATAAGTATGATAACAAACAGAGGTTTAAGAAATTCTTCCCTTTTCGGTCCCTCATCGTGACATGGAATTCCTCTTCCATATCCTGCAATTGTAGAAATTGCCCATATTGACAACAAAATTTGTTTGTCAAAACAGCCACTGGCACTATTCTGCACTAAATATCTATGATATATATAGACCTCCTTCAAACTCTGGTCATGCATCATTGTTCCCTGCTGGACAAGCTTTCCAATGCCTGTCTTCATGCTCCATTCTGACATCAGGTGCAGGAACTGCATCCTTTCATAAATGACAACTTTCCCTCCCATTCTGCACATTTTACACAGTTGCATTGTATTCTCAGAAATTCACAAAGTACTTCATACACGTGGGAAAACATTACGTTGACAATCATAGAATTCTATTACAACCAACAACATACGAGGAGAAAACAAGAGGGGGTCAAGGGGGCTTGCCCCCTTGTAATTGCTCCCGCAACTGCGGGGCGGTTCACTGTAGCCTTCCGCAATGGGCGGGACGGTTCACGGCTTGCCTCCGTTGCGGGGCGCTTCACTGAATGCTCCCGCAACTACGGGGAGGTTGGCTGAAGCCTTCCGCAATGGCGGGGCCATTCGGCGAAGGCTCCCGTAGTTGCGGAGCCATTCGGCGAAGGCTTCCGCAGTTGCGGAGCCGTTCGGCGAATGCTCCCGCAATTGCGGAGCCATTCGGCGAAGGCTTCCGCCGTTGCGCGGAATGCTTCCCCGGTTTCGGGCAATTTTTGCGAAAAGCCTTTTGCGGAAAGACTTGCGGAACGCTTCCGCAATTTCGGAACGATTCACCGAATGCTTCCGCAGTTGCGGAAAGATTCGGCGAAGTCTTCCGCAGTTTCAGAACGATTCGGCGAAGTCTTCCGCAGTTGCGGAACGATTCGCCGAAGTCTTCCGCAACTTCGGAACGGCTCGCCGAACTCTTCCGCATTGCGGAACGATTCACGGAATCCTTCCGAAATTTCGGAAGAGAATTCCTTCTGCAAATTTCGGAAGAGAATTCCTTCCGCAAATTTCGGAAGAGAATTCTTTCCGAAAAAGTTTCCGTTCGACGCCGGGACTTAGAAAAATTTTCACTAAAAACAATTTTTCTCCGCTGTTTCAGAGCGGTTCGCGGAATCCTTCCGCAATGGCGGGAAGGTTCGCCGAACTCTTCCGCAATTGCGGGAAGGTTCGCGGAACCTTTCCGCAGTTTCGGAACGACTTCCGCAAACTAACTTACAACAAAAATTTCCAGAAACAGACTTAAAACATAAATTTTCAAAAACAGACTTAAGAAAATTTTGAAATTTTTCCCTGTAATTGCTATCAGGTTTGGCCCATAGAGGCCCAATGCTGCAACGCAGCTCTGATACCATTCTATCACGTCCCCACCCATCACACCAGTGCAATGGAGAGGATCGTGAGGCGAAAACCGGGCATCCAGCCCCATAATCTTATTTCACAAGCAATCACATACTAAATGGAGATATGAAGATTGCATAAGGATTTTAAAAACACAGCAGAAGTAATTCCAATTACTCATTCATTCCACATTCAAGGTACTCATACATTAAACAATTGAAAGATAACACAAGAGGATACTTATCTTAATGGAGTAATCCCAAGCAACCAACTACGCTTCTGCAACGTTCCACCCAACCGTAGGCCAGTGTGCTCCTTAATCTCTCAGCACCACTGCCACCCCCGAGCTGGGCACGATCTCCACAAGGAAAAGGGGAAACAGGCTCTCACATAGCCAAAGCTATGCCAGAATCAGCCAAGCCAACTAGCAATTGGGTTTCTCAGGCTGCTAAGAGGTGGGCAGAGGTGAATTACTAGGCTAGTGGCTCAACCATGGAGCTATGGATACACCATTGGGCTCATCAAGCCAAATCTGTCCTCTTCCACTCTTGAAGCTCCTGCTCACAGGTTCAAATCCAAAACGGGATGCACTGAACAACAAAACCACAATTACTGGGCATGAGGAAAACGCTTTCCACAGTGGAATGCATGATATTGGGGTTTCAACTCACTCAGAAAAACGTGGGAACACACAAAAACGAAATGGGAAGATGGGGAACAACCCTAGGAAGCCAATCCGTTTTTAGAAAAACGTCCTTGGACATTCGGGGGCAAAAACGACCTCCATACAGTCCTCAAATCGTGGCCCTTCTCTCCCAGGCTACTGTATATGCAAAAACGAACTCCCAGGCATGGAAAAATGCAGGATTTGGATGCAAAACATGCAGGGAAAGGCCCAGCTAATTCCAACTGCGTGAGTGAGTGAAGACTGATTGTTCAGAATGGCTTTGGGCACCATTTCGTGGGTGTTTTCTTGCCCCACAAGAAAAAACACGATTTTCCAAATAGATGGCTTGCCCATGCACGAAATTGACTGCCATACTCTTTCATTCCCAAGGCATTAACTGCCCCAACCAATTTATGGGGGAATTAAATGATTGGTCCATAACCCAAAATGGGTAGTTGAGAGTTCATTGGGCTTTCTCATGGAAACATGGATTAAACCATTGGCTCGAGGGTTTGGTTATTTTCCCTCCCTCTTCCTTGTAAAGATCATGCCCCCATCTCTTTTGTTGCCTTGCGTAGCTGGTTGTGGGTTTTTCATTAAAATTGCATATTTACATGATGTCCGATTTTACATTGTGCACCACTAGCACAAGAACCATATGCATCTATCCTAATTGCCGATACATAAAACGATAAATCAGTGGTGGGGCCTTGGCCTTGAGCTCCTCACCATGACTAAATGACAATATTTACATCATTTACAATATTAATGCAATAGGGTCAAGCTGGGGACGTTACAATAGGATTTTCTGTTAATGAGCTTGAGGCTCAGTCTTGTAAAGAGATCTATTGTAAGCCTGCGGGCAAAGATAAAAAGGGAGATGGTCAGAATAGAAGAGATTAGTCCATAATATATAAATCAAGGTTTGAAATGGATGTACAGTTCATATTTTCTAATGGAAGCAGATTCATCATTTTTCTTGTGCAAGTAATTAGGAAATTCTATTTATGCCTTGTTAATGGTGAATATTGGTTAGCTGTGAATTTAAGGTAAACGTGTACATGTATCTTGATTTATATATTGTGCATAAAGAACTGGGTAGAATCCATTTTGTAGGATTCCAGTTCGTATTTAGACTAGGTAGAATCTATGGGTTTGATTCCAGTTTATCTTGAGATTGGGTAGAACTTGTATGGTTCTAATCTAGGCAGAAGTCATTAAAAACTTTGAAGAATTTTGGGTTGATTAATTTAATGGTGCATATCTGTGCGAAATAGCCGAGAAGATTTATGTCTGAATTCACTTTGTGAATAAGAGTGTAAGCGCAGACAAAGATAAGAGTTACAGAGTATTTCTCTGCAAGAATTGAGAGGAGGAGAAGTGACTGAACGGGTTAGATCGACGCTAGAAGTCGATTGAAGTAATCCATGAGTAAGTCGATGTGGCAGTAGACCCGATGCGCAGAAACACAAGCCGTACTAACGGTGGAAAAGCAGTTTCCTAGACCATGGAAGGTCAAGATTGAATTTGGAATAATCTGAGAGTCCGAATGGTAAAGATCGGTGAAGAGGAATAAATAAACTGGTTGAGCATAGATCTGGGACTGCGTTAATAGAAAAATCGACAGTGGGATAAATTGTAAAGAGTGGGTTTTTCTCGTGCATGTTTTATTTAGGCTAAACGATGTTTTCAATGTATTTGGAATGGAGCATTTCCTGTGAATTGAAGAAGGGACTATCATAGAAGTTTTGGTAGGGATGCTAGCTGTAGGAAGAAGTTTTTCTGCTAATAGGAAGAGAGAAACATTTAGACATAGGGATAATGTCTATGTCTAGTTGCCATATGTTTCGATTGCAATGATAAAGAAGAGAGGAATTAGAGATAGAAGACCCACGATTGCTCTTTTGGAAAGAGCATAATGTCTGCCTATGCATTATGACCTTTCTCCTGCGATGAGGAGATTGGAAATCATTCTTCTTGGATGGGAAACGTTATGATGTACCTGTGATTTCTTGGGAGTACAATATATGTTTGAGGTATTTGGTTACATATATATATTCCTAATGGCTGCAATGCGTGTTCAAGAATGGATGTATAGGGTCTTCAAGTGGGAAGAGAAGTTGGACTCAGCCAAGTGTGGCAAAATCCTGGTGAGTTCTAATAGGTTTTGATAAAGAGCCAAATTTATTGAAGGTATGTTGAGTTTAGCTAAGGGAACATAGTTTATGTTCGTATTGCATATTCCATTTTGAATTTGAAAACCAGGAAGACTTATGGTTGGACAGAGAGCTAAAAGATCCTCATGTAGGGATAAGGGTGTAGCCCTTCCCATTAATTGGTATCAGAGCATGAATTCTCTTGAGAAGGCAAGAAGACAGACAGGATATCTGTAGAGGAGGATTTGCAGAACTGAAAGAATACTTGCATGCAGAACAAAAGTAGCTTAGAGCTTGGGAAGGAAAAGGAGGTTCTTGATAAGAAGGAAAGCTACTTTGGGAGAAGTAGTTACATGCAAAGGAAAAAGGTAGCAGCAGTTGAAGAGTGTCTCAACAAGAAGGTCACAACTTTGAAGCAGTGATGAAGGAAGCCGACAGGGGTTTCTAGACAAAGAGCAGTGTGGTAGAACCTAATCATCCAGCTGAGGTTGGAATGCAGGAGGATAGTAGAGTGTTCTCAAGTGAAGTATAGTTGGGTATATAATCCTATAAGGAGAATAGAAGAGTGCTCAAGAAGGTTCCAGATAAAGAACTGGTGTTTCCAAAATACCAAGTACAGAAGAGAAGCTTGGTGAGGTAGTTGTATTAGGGTGAAAGAGAATTGTTATTGCAAAGGCTTAGTGCAACTCACAATGAGTGTGAAGAAACTCATGGAAATGGAGAAGAAGATGATTACTGACATTCATGGTAGAGGTTCAGAGAGAAGCCGCAGAAGAGCGAAAGAAGATTCCAAAGGAAATGGCATATGGAAGCAGATGAGTGATGAAGAGTATAATAGAGAGAAATCTGAGATAAGAATCCATCTGGATTTGTTGATGGAGCTATTACAAAAGAATAAAGAAGACCGGAGATGTGGATGGTTTATGAGAAAGAAGATGAATTGGCATAGGATACAAGTGAAGAAGGAGCATAGGATGAATGCTCAATGGAAGAAAGAGTTACTCAAAGTAAATGAGTATCAAGATGTTGTTTTGGTGTGTGAGCCAGAATATGATTCATTGCTTGATGACGGTAATGAGGATGTTGAGGAGAGGACTATTGAAGATTTTCTTAACCATGTGGAAGGTTCGGAGCAACAAGAAATCTTGATGACTGAAGCATCCAGTAAAGCCAAGAGGTCTCATGATTTTAAATCTAATAATTTGTGTATGTTTGCAGGTGTAGTGCACGATGATGGGAAATATTTTGATATTGTCATAGAGGAGAAAGAGGGCAGACAGAATCTGAATTCTGTTATGAAGGAGGATGAGAAAACTAGGTATCATGTGGAAGTTCATACACATTTGAAGGAAGACATTGCTTTTCATCATACTTCTAGAGCTAAAAACATAGGAAGTTTGTCTCATACTGATAGCCAAAAGCGAGAAGAAGAGGAGGAAGATATCAAGCATACAAATGAAATGCTTGAGGAAGATGACAGAGAGATTTTATTGCTGGAAAATCTGTTAAGGGAGTCTGAGTCAAGCCATCAATTGAGACCTCAGGTAAATGATTTAAGTTTTAGTGATTTTGATGAGGAAATGCAGTTTCTTAAAGCATGTCTAAGAAGAGAGGTGAATGAAAAGGACTCAGTTAGCACAGAAGGACAGATGGAAGTGTCACACAGTAGTGAAAAAGAGAAATCCAGTAATGCAAAGGGTGTTGAAGAATTAGGTGAAACAGATTTGTTTCATAACCAAGAGAAGCTTGTTATAAAACTGGATATGGAAGAATTGACTATTAGATTTAGTCAAGAAGGTGAAGGACAACTACTGAAGGTTGTCAAGGAGGAAGAGAGACATACTGAATATTATGAACATCAATATGATGAAGTACTTGAGAGGGATCAAGTAGAAGATAAGTTGTTGGAATGTTTGTTGAAGAAACTTGAGTATGAAGATGTAATTGCAGACAGTGGTGAAGAAGTGTCTCAAGCTTTGATTAAGAGAGGGAGATATGTTGGTTTCCAAGTTCATGATGCATTGGCTAGCATAGAAGAAATGAAGGATGAGTATGCTACTGTAGTCAGAGAGTTGGAGGGCAGTTTACTTTTTGAAAGTAAATTTGAAGATCAGAAGCAACAAATGAATATTGTAGAGGGATATGTCTTCAAAGGCATTAAGCATGTATGGGTGGTTGAAAATGAAGAGAGTAGCCGGCAGCTTGAAGGTGAAAGTACAGAAGGTTACAAGAGTGTTCATATTCCTATGAGTGAAAGCAAAGTAAAGTGGAAAAGTAATGAGAATAAATATTATTTTCAGCAGGAAATAGAGTTACAAGGTGAGATATATTACTTGCGGAAATTGATGCAGTTTCCCAAGAGAAGTTACAACAGGGTAAAGCAAATAGCCCACTGTGAAGTTGAATCAAAAGTCAAGAATGATGAAGGAAAAGACAGTGGAGCACTACAGTACAAGGTTTGGAAGCCTGGAAGGCTATGGCCAAAGAGAAATGATGACAATGAAGCTTATGACCAGCAGCAAACAAAAGTCTGGGATCCAAAAAGATAGAGAATGAAGACACATGACCAGGTGGTCATGTTTTCTTTCTACTTTGGGATTCTGATGCAGAAGAATTAGCTCTCAATCCAAGCTTCTAAAGCTAGGTCAAACTCTAAGGTCTTGACACTAGCCCAAGGAGGGGTTTATTGTAAAACCATTGTAAACTTGTTGTAAAGTGTTTAATTTATTTATAGATAGCAAGTGTAGACTTAAGAAGATTTTAAATCCGATAGGTGTAAATGTAAGTTGAGTCATGAAACAAATCCCTGAATCATTGGGGTGACTTGAGAGGGTAATTATGAAGAGTTTCATGAATATAGCCATTAGTTTGATGAGTCATAAGTAAGATAGGTTAGTATTCCTATATTTAGAGACAGTTTCTTTTATTCAAGGACCGACTGCAAGTTTGTAGGATTTTATGTTAATGAGCTTAAGGTTCAGTCTTGTAAAGAGATCTATTGTAAGCCTGCGGGTAGAGATAAAAAGGGAGATGGCCATAATAGAAGAGATTAGGCCATAATAGATAAATCAGGGTTTGAAATGGATGTACAATTCATATTTTCTAATGGAAGCAGATTCATCATTTTTCATGTGCGAGTAATTAGGCAATTCTATGTATGCCTGGTTAATGGTGAATATTAGTTAGCTGTGAATTTAAGCTAAACCTCTACATGTATATTGATTTATATATTGTGCATAAAGAACTGGGTAGAATCCATTTTGTAGGATTCCAATTCATATATCGACTGGGTAGAATATATGGGTTTGATTCCAGTTTATCTTGAGATTGGGTAGAACCTGTATGGTTCTAATATTGGTAGAAGTCATTAAAGACTTAGAAGAATTTGGTGTGGATTAATTTAATGGTACATATATGTGCGAAATAGCCGAGAATATTTTTGTGTGAATTCACTTTGTGAATAAGAGTGTAAGTGCAGACAGAGATAAGAGTTACAGAGTATTTCTCTGCAAGAATTGATAAGAGGAGAAGTGCTTGAATGGGTTAGATCGACTCTAGAAGTCGATTGAAGTAATCCATGAGTAAATCGATGTGGTATTAGACTTGATGCACAAAAATGCAAGCCGTATTAACGATGGAAAAGCAGTTTCCTAGACCGTGGAAGTTCAGGATTGAATTTGGAATAATCTAAGAGTTCAAATGGTGAAGATCGATGAAGAGGAAGAAATAAACTAGTTGAGCGTAGAATCAAGACTGTGTTAATAGAAAAATCGACAGTGGGATCAATTGCAAAGAGTGGGTTTTTCTCCTGCATGTTTTATTGAGGCGAAACGATGTTTTCAATGTATTTGGAATGGAGCATTTCCTGTGAATTGAAGAAGGGACTGTCACAGAAGTTTTGGCAGGGATGTTATTTGTAGGAAGAAGTTTTTTTGCTAATAGGAAGAGAGAAACATTTAGACATAGGGATAATGTCTATGTCTAGTTGCCATATGTTACAGTTGCAATGATAAAGAAGAGAGGAATTAGAGATAGAAGACTTGTGATTGCTCTTTGGGAAAGAGAATAATGTTTGCTTGTTCATTACGACCTTTCTCCTGCGATGAGGAGATTGGAAATCATTCTTCTTGGAGGGGAAACATTATGATGTACCTATGATTTCTTGGGAGTACAATATCTATTTGAGGTATTTAGTTACATATATATATTCCTAATTGCTGCAATGCATGTTCAAGCATGGATGTATAGGGTCTTCAAGTGGGAAGAGAAGTTAGACTCATCCAAGTGTGGAAAAATCCTGGTGAGTTCTAATAGTTTTTGATAAAGAGCCAAATCGACTAAAGGTATGTTGAGTTTAGCTAAGGGGACATATTTTATGTTCTTATTGCATATTCCATTTTGAAATTGAAAACAAGGAATACTTATGGTTGGACAGAGACCTAAAAGATCCTCGTATAGGGGTAAGGGTGTAGCCCTAACCATCACACGCACGCGTTGCTATGCATGCACATGTAAAAGCGCGCAAGCATTATTTTTCACACCTTGATTTTTAATTATCTCTCCCTAAACCCCCCCTCCCTCTCTATAACCCTATCCCCCCTCTCTTCCTATACACCCAATCCCCCCCACTCTCTTCCACTCTACCCAATCCCTCCTCACAACCTCACCTCTCTCTTATCTCCTTCACCACAAGGGTTAGGAGATATACTATTACACAAAATAACTAATTTGCATTATCCTCATGTACATATAAATATTCATCCTTGTAACCATAAATCCATGACCCCTATATCTCAATCCCCAAACCCTTGACCATTAGTCCCCAACCACTGCAATCCCTAGTCCCTAGTACAACTAACCACCATAACTATTGGCCCAGTATAATCCTAAACTAGTATAGCCCCTAAAACTCCTAAATACTAACACATAATGATATATATCCCTTAACCCCTATAATACTAACCACATAATTCTAACCTCTAAAATGTCTAGTCAAATAAAAATTAACCCCTAACCCTTATAAAATCTAATTCTCATCAATCCTAAAATATATCATCAAACACCCAACCCTTAAAACCTATAACCCATAGCCAGTTTAGAGGGATAGTCAGAGAGAGAGAGACCTGAACCTTGGTCCCTAAAGGAATATTCTATCCAGAAAGAGCTATGATGATTTCCTCCAATAACCACACAAGACCTCTTAATGGTATCATTGGCCTATGATTAAGGATGTCGATACCATGAAGTGGTTTTGAGCAATATGTATGTGCCTGATCAAGGCTTTTGGAATGATGTTTTATGGAATAATATTGTGCCTTTGGCCATAAATAAACCATCTAGACATCCAAGGCCATGAACAATGTCAAAAAGCACCAAACAAGACTTTACAGGGGTATCCATTCTGCTATGTATCCAAGTCTTGAGGACTTAGGGCATTGGACATGGTCAAGGGAGGAGACCTAAGACTTGGGCCTTAGAGGAATCTTATATCCATCTAGGGATAATAAGATTACCTCCACCAACTACACATGGCCTCTTGAGGTATCATTGTCCTGTGATTGAGGATGGAAGTGCCATTATATGGTTTTGAACTTAGTATCTACATGTCTTAGGGCCTTGAAAATGGTTTTCCAAGGAATAATACCATGCATTTGGCCCTAAATAAACCACTGAGGCATCCAAATCCATGAGAAATTCCTCGAGGAACCATGCATTATCTCATAGGGATATATGTGGAAATATGTATCTATGTCTTAGGGCCTTAGGTCCTTGGACATAGTCAAGAGAGGAGAGTTGATCCTATGGACCTATATGAATCTTCTAGCCATCCAAGGATAAGAATATGGGGGAGGGGCTCTAGGAATAAACCGACACATATAGATTTATTGGGAAATAAACTAAGTAAACGTTACCCACCAAACTATGCAATGTTCAGCAGAAGCACGTACGTGCTAGGAGCATGCATGAGCTTCTAGAGCGCATGCGCTCCTAGCGCGTGCACGCCTCTGCTGAACATAAAATTTAGAAAATAACACGCGTTCTTATCCCGCATTTTTCTCTCATTCCTCGCATCTTTTTTGTTGTTTTCATGCACATTCCGACAATCACTTGCATTTTGGATTGAATTCACATACCTTTTGGATTTTCTTTGACAATTTGGATATAATACACAACAGTTAGACTCTATTTGGCTCTTTGGATTGAATACACACCAGTTGGGCCCTATTTGGCTCCTTAGATTGAATACAGAACAGTTGGACTCTATTTGGCTCCTTAGATTGATGTTATTTTTTTAATAAATCATTTTTTATTCTCAATTTTTAATTTTATATTTTTTATTAACAAAATTACTACTTGGTATTGAAATTGTGAGAAACATGTTTTTACTACCCTGCAATATAATAAATTCTCTCATAAATATCTTAATTGTGAGAGACATTTTTTTTACTACCCTACAATATAATAAATTCTCTCATATATATCTTAGCGTGGCATTATTCTCCATAGGTGAAAGATCAATGTCCAAAAAAAGGCTAAGGTAGGGCGTATTTTATTTTTTAGATTATGTATTATAAAATGTTTTTGGATTATTTTATTTTTATCCAAGTTTTCCATCAGTTTATGGTGGGTAGATCGGGTAAAGAGCATTTCCAAACATAATGGTCATTTGTATTTGTATTGTTTTATAAGTGTTTGATGTTAAAAGGGTTATTTTCTAAAGGAAATATGTCATGTGTATAGAGGAGAAGGGTCATAATTAGTTTTGTAATTTTTTCCTTTAAGCAAGTATATATATTATTTATATAAATATGAAAGAGTAGTATATAAATTATTTATATAAATACGAAAGAGTAGGAGGATAAAGGACAATCTTGCTTGAATCTTATGTTTTGGCCAATCCGGGTACAAATTTGGTAATGAGAACCGCATGTAACCTTGTCATTGTAACTTTTAACTCAAAAGGTACCCAATATCTTCAAGTGTCTCCCAAAAGTAATTGTGAAGAATTGTATCAATATCATTTATGAATTCAATAAAACAACATAAAAAAATTTCCTTTGTTGTTTTGATATTCTTCCAATCTAATCCTATGATTAATTAAATGATTTAAAATTGATTGATAACTTCAAAAATCAACATGACCTTTATCTCTTTTATCATCATTTTAGAGACACATTTAAATCTTCTTCTCTCAAATAATACCATACAACTTAATCATAAGACTTCTATCATAATGGTCATATATATTAGGGATCCTTTTTATCACCGCTTTTAAAGTAGAAACAATATGCCCTGCTTCACTACTAAATTGAAAAGGTCGTGGATGTAGGGAATAAAGATAGAGCTACAATTTTTTTTGTTTTTTTCCTAAAATTACTTGATGTCTTTAGTTTTCCCTTTACAAGATGTTTAACCCAAACTTAATGGCTTTAATAATGAAATCATCATGCATTGTTAAAATCATTTCACTAGAGTGGAGGATTCATATAGATTTTTGAGCTATGAATTTCAATCTTGGATACCAATCTTATTTTTCTTATGAACTTTCTAAATTAAGATGAGTTTAACAAACATTTTAAATTCAAATTTAAAAAGATGTAAGAGTTTCTCTTATTTCTATTAACATATCATTGTTTTTTTTATTTTAATAAAAATGCTAGTACTTTATTTTTCATATCTTTTTCATGTAAGGTATATTTGATATTTTTTTAATGGTCTTCCTCTCATTATCATACGAAGGGTTCTTGCTTAAAAATGAAAAATTACCACATTGAAATAATCTCATCCAAAATTTTATATATATATAAAATCAAAATGATGAGTTGTAAATAAAGTAATAATCATAAATAAAATCAATGCTTTTGCCCTTAAGATGGACCTATCAAAGGCCTATGATAGAGTGGTTTGGACCTTCATAAGGCTTGTACTCATACAGACAGGCTTGAACCTGGGATCGGTTAACTGGATAATGGGTTGTTTACTTTCCTCTAAGCTAGCCATCCTTATAAATGGCTCTCCTACGAATTTCATATTCCCTACTAGAGGCCTCAGGCAGGGTTTCCCACTATCCCCCTTTCTCTTCTTACTAGTTGCTGAAGCACTGAGCCGTCTAATTTTAGATGCTAAATCAAAAGGGAAGATAGAGGGCATTTGGGTCTCAAGTAGTGTTGAAATTACCCATACCCTGTTTGTAGATGATGTGTTATTATTTTGGAAGGGCACTGCTAAAAAACTAAGAACTTATGCATCGATTCTTGAAACTTACAAGTAGGCCACTGGAATGGAGATCAACATACACAAGTCCAACCTAGCTCATAACAATTTTCCAACTAATCTTCTTCAGTCCTTTGCATCTATTATCCCATGCCCCATTTCCCCTTTGAAGGAAGGCTTCAAGTACCTGGGTTTTTTCCTCAAACCAAATAATTACTCCTTTCAGGATTGGATGTGGCTAATCAAGAAAGTAGATTCCAGAATTGAGTCGTGGTCCAATCGCTTTCTGTCTTGAGGAGGAAGACTGGTGCTGGTGAATTCAGTTCTGCAAAGTATCCTGGTCTACTGGGCTATGATAACCTACATTCCTAAAGGCATTCTCAGAAAACTAAGGAAAAAATGCTTCTCCTTCTTGTGGACAGCTAGCAAAAACAAAGAAGGAATCCCCCTTGTAAAATGGTCGACCCTAGCTCTACCTAAGGATTTTAGAGGATGGAGCATAAAAAATCCCTCCCTTTTCTGTAAAGCTCTGGCTACTAGATCCCTCTGGAGGCTAACCCAATTCCCTAAATCTTTATGGGGGAGAGTCATGATCTCTAAATATTGTCCAGACTCTTCCATTTATAGTTGGTTTAGAAGCACTCATAAGACTTTTAAAAATAGCTCCGTAGGCTAGAAAGCGCTGGTAATCTCTTTTCCGCTAATTGGCAACTGGATAGCTTGGAAGATCGGAAATGGGAAAAGAGTAAGAATAGGAGAGGATCCGTGGTCAGGAAGTGGAAATCTGTTTAAACTATCTGATCAACTTTTGCTTAAGTTGAAGACTTAAAGAATATCTCACTTATGCGATGCGCTTGAAAACAGTCGTGATGGTTGGAAATCCGGAAGGGACTTAGAACTTAACGAAGTAGAAGGAGAAGAATGGGATGAATACATCCATCTCTTGAATGCAAATTTCATTCACCTGTCTGATGAAGTCGAGGACACACTAATTTGGACAAAAAACTCTAGTACTAGGGACTATACAGCAAAACTTGGCTATGAAGTTGGAAGCCTCGATATCCTCAGTGAAAATAAGAAATGGTGGTGGCGTAAACTTTGGCAAATCCACAGCCCTCTCAAAACCAAAATTACATTATGGTTGGCATTGAATAATAAACTTCTCACTTGGGAGGTTTTGAAAAAAAGAGGCTTCGAAGGCCCTGGCATCTGTATACTTTGTAAAACGAGTGATGAAACCTCTTCTCATCTATTCGAAAATTGCCTTTATGCAGGTTCATTTTGGAATTCAATCATCAAGGAAATCAATGGTCCGACATGCCCATAATCGATGTCCTTAGAACAACGTACAAAAAACTGGTGGAAAAATGTAGGGGTGTGCAACTTTGAAGCTCTGCCAGCATTGTTTGTTTACAGTATTTGGAATGCTAGGAATAGTACAATATTCCAAAATACTTTTTTGCCTCCCCATATTACCAGTGCTATCCTCTTGAAAAATGTATAGGAACAGAGCTTCGTCCCAAAGATAAAGAAACCCAGAGAACTCATTGCACCAGTTATAGACAAGAACATTCCCTCGGATTTTTTTGATGGAGCAAGCCAAGGAAACCCTCTTCTAGGAGGAGCCAATGGTCTCATCTTCCAGAATGACACAAAAAAATCTGCTTCAAATATGCTACAGGTAGAGCAACAAATAGCAGAGCAGAGCTAGATGCGCTTTGGGCAGTTCTAAAAATTGCCAAGAATGCCCAGCTAAAGAAAATTCAAATCTTTGGACACTCAAAGATGGTAATCAATTGGGTAAATGACTTAATTGATATCAGAGTACCAAATCTTCAACATCTTTTGAGCAAAATCAGGGATTTGAAAGCAAGCTTCGAAACAGTCACCTTTCAACACATCTACAGAGAATTAAATTCTGAAGCAGACTCTCTGTCTAAACTTGCCCTTGCGGTCCAACCAGGTTTTATGGAAATCGAATGCCATGGAGACAATCAAAGATCTAGGACTTTTGTAAAACTTTACTAAAGGGCCAACTATGAGATATATAGGCAATTAGGCAGTCTGATGTAATTTTGGTTGAAAGCTCCGGGAGCAGAAATGTAATTTTGAGAAAAGCTCTTATAAGCAGCTACTTGTAATTAGGTTGATAGCCTTCATGATGTAAGCTCGAAATAGCAGTACAATGTTTTATTCGAATGAATAAAAAGATTTTTTTCCTTGGAAAAAAAAATATATATAACTGCAAAGTGATCAATCTCTATTTTAAATCTTAATTTTACCCGTCATAATAATAGTTTTTTTTTTAAATAACATTCATAATAACTATATAAAACATTGAATTCTCATAGCTACTTCAACCGAATACCGACACCAAGTTACACATAAAGGAACACTAAAGTTCAATTTGGGGAAAGAAAAAGAAATTGAATTGATGTTAAGAAAATCCAAATCCCTAACAATGGGTATATATACATTGAGACAAGAAGAATGCCCACAAAAGATCCAACTAACATCGCCTTGTTTTGGATATTTTTGTGTATATTCATAAACAAAATGAAAATAGAGACAATGTGAAGCACAATTTCACTAACTTCGAATGAAGCATCCGCTAACAAAATTTGCTATGAACTATTGTACTTGTAGCCTGTAGGATCCATATAATGGTTCATATGAGGTAATATAGTTAATTCAAGTGGCGATAAAGCCAATCCAGAAAGACAGAAACATTTTGATATACCAAATGCAAGGCTTAAATACTTATGCAGATTCTCAAATAATTTTTGTAGACTACTTCGATGCTTATATGAACATTTCATTGTTCATGAAAAATATCGTAAGTTATGCTTATCAATTATGACCATCTTTCATTATAATATGGAAATAAATATTAACTCTTATTGTAACATGTAAATTGATGTCAACCAAATATTAGCATTTAATAAAACTATTATAAATTCAATCTCATAAATTTAGCAAACATATGAGTTAAGGATCTAGCATGAATCTATCAAAGAGACTAAACTAAACAAGATCATACTCATCCATATATTTAAATGTTTTTAAAAATACAAAAACATGAAATTTGCAATCTTGCATACTTTCTTCAAGCTTCATTTTTATTATTGAAATAAATTCAATCTCATAAATTTAGCAAACATCAATTTGAGTTAAGGATCTATCATGAATATGTCAAGATGAACAGTATTTGACCAAGAAAGTTAAGTTTGAAAGAAGGGGAAAATATTGTCAATTACTTTTACTTTTAGTGAGTTTATTCTTTATATTAATTAATGAAAGTTTATTAACAAAATTAAAAATTTCCATAATAAAAAGAGAAAGAGAAATAGTGCTTATATATATATGCTTTGGATATAGATATTAATGACATGTAAACATAAAAATGGACTTCAAAATGAAGATTGAAATTAAAATTTGCACTTCATTAATGACATACACATCAAATTTCAACCTGCTCTCCTTTTCCATCTTCTCATTTCGACCATATGTGAAAGGAGGTTGACTTCGAACACCATTCACCTTCATTTGAAATATTGTTCTTTATTTCCAACATTTATAATTGTTTTCTCCATTCTTAATCATTGTGACTTATGGATTGACCCCAAGCAAGTTTCAATGGAAATTTTCCTCATGTGCATCATTGTAACATTTTCTTCTATGAAATTTAATGATGATAAATTACATGTATATTTAACTAAATGATATCATACAAAGTATAATAACACTAAAATCAATACATCTTAACAAGACTATTAGATCATATTGCATTTCCCAATGCACAAATTTCAAATTAGATCCATATTAGATCATAATGTAGATATACATCTAAAGACATAAATCAATAGTTCATAGATGTTCCTCACTATAAACAATGCATATTGACAATACTAAAAAATAACATTCTTAAAAGTGAAAAAATGCAAGAAACTTCAATTACTAAATTCCCACATTAAAATATTAGATACTAATATATATTTAAATTAAGGTTTGGATTATTGTCACTATAGTAATTAAATTAAATTAGGGTTTTGACTATTTAAGTAAATAATATCATACAAAATAGATAAAAAAAATGAATCAACCATTGAGCTTTAGATTCAACATTAACCATCATATATACCTCAGATCCAAAAACTTGCATAAAAAATTAAAACTCCCAAAATGCTTTTACATTAAATTGTAAATATATAAAATATACTTTTGTTAACAATAAGTGCACTTTGACCCAATTTTTTTGCTTATTAAAAGGTAAAATAGTTATTTATAAATAGAAAATATTAGTAATGTGTGTTAAAAGAAAATTAAATTAAAAAATACAAAGGGAGGGTATGGGCATGCAAATGAAAAGACGTTTGAATTATGTGCATTAGAAGTGCTTTTATATAGAAGGTTAGGGTTGGTTGGGGATCTATTTTGTGAGTGGTTATTAGCTAATGGAAAATGGTGGCTTATACTTGAACATTGGTTGTATTTTCAATTTTTTGTTATTTTTATTTTTTATTTTTAAATATATTTATAATTTTAAATATATTTATAATTTTTAATTTTTTTATTTCTTATATAATTTAAAAAAATCGTAAAGAAAAATATAAATCTATGTTGTATTAATGGTTAGATTTTGTATGAACATTTTTGCATTCATTGAGTTTACAACCAAACCAAACGAACTCCACAAATTCTTTTGAGTTATTATTTTATTTAATAAAAGAATCTATATCAGAGTTAAGTGTTTGTGTGAATGTAATGGTTTACAATATCACTCTATTCTTTGCTGAAATGCTTAACTTCAAATAAAAGAAATCCACATGGACAAACTCTTTTCACTATTAACTCAAATTTATCAGTTATTATTCCAAATCATAAAAATCATTAAAACGACATATTGACATTTTCAGATTAAGATATTAAATGTTATGATGAGAGGGCAACTAAAGTTATAAGAATAATAATTTTATGTGCTAAGTCGATTCATATGGGCTCTGCCGACCTGAAAGCAGTGATTATATATATATATATATATGAGATATCAGATGGGGAAACTCAGAAAATACTCTAAGTGCATCGTACGTTTGAAAATGCTCACATGGATGTCGACAACCATGCGCAACTCACAGTTGTTAGATCAGACGATCATACAAACTTCAAGTCTCATAGGAAGCAGCTTAAAGCGTGGATAATCTGCCTCTTAATAAAAATTTTGTTTATATTCATGTTTTGATACAACATATTTGTTGTTTAATTTCGGTATAATAGATGTGATATGAATCATATTTCATTTGTATATATTTATATTTATGCATAGAGATAACCAAAGACTTTCATCCCAATCCATATTGTTAGCCTTATGAAAAGAGTGCCTCTTTATCTTGTGATCCCAATCCATATTGGTAGCCTTTATGAAAGAGTGCATGTTTATCTTGTGATCCCAATCCATAATGTTAGCCTTGATGAAAGATTGCACCTACAAAAGTTTTTAGAATTAGGTGTAAAAAGATGAAATTTAGAAAAACAGATCACATTCCGGAATATATAACTTTTATTTATGGAAAATTGGTATAACCACCCCAAAATGTCATTATTTTAAGATTGGTACGTTATTTTTTCTCTAAAACATAATGCATATGTTTGTGTTGGTCCACCGGTTTGTTATGTAAATTGTCAATTTATGAAGAAGAAAAATATGTAGAGGCGTAGGAACCAGATGAATCTTGTGCAAGGCTATTTTTCCAAAATTTTAAAAGCTAATTTTATATTTTTTTAAATTACGAAAGTCAGTTAAGCCTTAAAACGACATGGGAGTGTTAGTCCACCATATCATGGTCTGAACATAATCAAAAAACTTTTCTTTTTTTTAGCTTGTAGGTATTCTTGTACTATTGTGCAGGTTCTTTTCCATTCTCAAAATAGGTAAGCCAATCAAAAGTTATAGGCCAAATAAACGACCTATGTTTTTTACAAATTTGACATGAGTGCAGTTAAAAATGAATTAAAAATAGAAAACAATAACAGATCTATTCAAAAAATATATAGTTAGAATCTGCACACAGAGCTTAACAAGTGTGTGCAATTTCATCAGTAGTGCACTAGTGGAGCATATGCGGAACTAAGCATGAAAAACATGAAGTTACAGAAATTTGTGTGTTATGCCATAGCTCAGACCGAGCCTCAAGGTTTGGCAATCCGAACCTAATACCAAACTTGCAAGGACACCAAAAAAAAATTGAATCCAAACACGCGTGTGCGAAAATGCACACACGCGTACGTACATGAACGCGTATATGTGTACACGCGTAGCTGCGCACGCATGTAGAGGTGCGTTGATGCAAGAGCATTAGCTCTCAAGCCAAGGTACTAAATATGGGTCAGAATCTAAGGTCTTGACACTAGCCCAAGGAGGGGTTTATTGTAAAACCATTGTAAAGTGTTTAATTTCTTTATAGATAGCAAGTGTAGACTTAAGAAGACTTTAAATCTAATAGGTGTCAATGTAAGTTGAGTCATGAAACAAATCCCTAAACCATTGGGGTGACTTGAGAGGGTAATTATGAAGAGTTGCATGAATATATCCATTAGTTTGATGAGTCATAGATAAGCTAGGTTAGTATTCCTATATTTAGAGACAATTGCTTTTATTCAGGGATCGACTGCAAGTTTGTAGGATTTTCTGTTAATGAGCTTGAGGCTCAGTCTTGTAAAGAGATCTATTGTAAGCCTGCATGCAAAGATAAAAAGGGAGATGGTCAGAATAGAAGATATTAGTCCATAATATATAAATCAAGGTTTGAAATGGATGTACAATTCATATTTTCTAATGGAAGCAGATTCATCATTTTTCTTATGCGAGTAATTAGGAAATTCTATTTATGCTTTGTTAATGGTGAATATTGGTTAGTTGTGAATTTAAGCTAAACCTGTACATGTATCTTGATTTATATATTGTGCATAAAGAAATGGGTAGAATCCATTTTTTAGGATTCCAGTTCGTATTTAGACTGGGTAGAATCTATGGGTTTGATTCCAGTTTATCTTGAGATTGGGTAGAACTTGTATGGTTTTAATCTAGGCAGAAGTCATTAAAAACTTAGAAGAATTTTGGGTTGATTAATTTAATGGTGCATATATGTGCGAAATAGCTGAGAAGATTTATGTCTTAATTCACTTTGTGAATAAGAGTGTAAGCGCAGACAAAGATAAAAGTTACAGAGTATTTCTCTGCAAGAATTGAGAGGAGGAGAAGTGATTGAATGGGTTAGATCGACGCTAGAAGTCGATTGAAGTAATCCATGAGTAAGTCGATGTGGCAGCAGACCCGATGCGCAGAAACACAAGCCGTACTAACGGTGGAAAAGCAGTTTCCTAGACCATGGAAGGTCAAGATTGAATTTGGAATAATCTGAGAGTCCGAATGGTGAAGATCGGTGAAGAGGAAGAAATAAACTGGTTGAGCATCGATCTGGGATTGCGTTAATAGAAAAATCGACAGTGGGATAAATTGTAAAGAGTGGGTTTTTCTCCTGCTAATGGGATATCGATTCCTACTAATGGAATCGCATTATAATTACCGTGTATAGTTACATAGATTCTAATGCTACCTTGGTAAAGTTTTTGTAACCATAGAGTTGAGAATTCATGTTGGTGATTTAAATGATGATTAACAATCTATTGAGATTAACTTCGGTAAGGGAACCATCACTTTATTCATATTTGATCTATGTCTTGAAGGTTAAAATCCCACGCTTGGTGTGTGGATCTGTGTAAAACATTTAAACTTAATTAAACTTGGTCTCCTTAAAAACAAGTTTCGATTGTGTTATGTGTTGGAAAGCTTTGTATCGAGTGATGATTTGGAATTGGGTAGATCGAGTTATGATATTCATGCTAAAGAGTACATGTATTCATAAAGTCATATGTAAATAGGGTGCTTTATGGGTATGTCGATATGAAATAACATTTTGTAATTACATTGTACATTTACAATATAATATAATGAATTATATGTTGGACTCTGAAATTCATTGGATTAAAATTGTATATATAGTTATTGCTTTTGAAGTGTAGTAAATAAGAAGCTCATATATATATAGTATCGAGTGATGATTCGGGTTTGGGTAGATCGAGTTATGATATGCACGCTAAAGAGTACATGTATTCATAAAGTCATATGTAAATAGGGTGCTTTATGGGTATGTCGATATGAAATAACATTTTGTAATTACATTGTATATTTACAATATAATGAATTATATGTTGTACTTTGAAATTTATTGGATTAAAATTGTATATATAATTAGTGTTCTCGAAGTGTGTAGTATATATATGTATGTGTGTGCGCGCACGCATTAGGAATCTCTTTTAATAGTATATTATTCTATAAATAATTGTTATCATTATAACTTTGGCTTATGAAGTAGTTAAAGGTTTTTGAAGTTTATATCTGAACTTGTAAAGTCAAGTGTGTTCATAATATATATTATATTTTTATGGAAAAAGAAATTAAGTATCAAAATTATTGCTAAAGAAATTAAGTAATGTCATAAGTATGGTGATTCTATTATGTTTTTTAATTTTTCGAATTTTAATGCATTATGGGGTTGTTACAGAATTGGGTATTAATTATACTGTATCAATTTCTCATTGTACAATGTAGGTTATATGTATATGATTGTTCATTTCAAATTTTTACCCTATATTATTATTTTATGGTTTCTGTTTTTATTAGGTGTGATTGGAACAACATGTTTTTGTCTTTATTTTTTCAAACTAAAATCCAACATATTTGGAATCTATGGCTTGTTCCAACTATGTAATTCGATTATCATATTCTCTATCACATTACAACAAACACTCTATCTCACTAGAGATAGAGGGGGTTAAGTTGAAAATTGTAACATATTAAGGTTCGAAGAAATGTAATGCAAACTTTGGTATTGTAATTCTTATTATGGATTTATTCCAAGTTTAGTATTTTCATGTTAAAAGGTTAAAAGAAATAGTTAAAATCGTAACAATTATGGTATTTGTAATAGAAAACATCTTTAGATCTAAAACAAAAAAAACATACAAATTAACCTGCACAATTTTACTCCTTAAATGATTTTAACAACTTGTAGTGTTGCTTAAAAGTGCTTATTTTATAACATCACTAAAATCAACATCTATATATTTATATTCAATTTTATATACAAACAAACATACTCCTAAATAAATAAGAGACACAAAATTCCTCTAAAAATTAATAAAGAACTTTCCTTCCCCACATTAGACTTCATAATTTAACATAAATCCATAATACACAATAATATCAAAAATCATACTTATGAATGAAAATTATGTTACCCATACACATCACTATGAGTTGCATACACATCACTAAGTTGCAAAAGCGATGAACTCAACTACAAATCTTGAAATCTTGAGAAGCTATTAACAAATTTTAGACCCTAATTATATAATAATTCAACTCATATTGACATATGACGTAAGATTATACTTAGTGTATTAGGTTATCCCATCAATACTTATATACTAGATTTTTTATTCCAAATAAACTATAAAGTGAAACTTTATATATTAGGCACGTGGGATTCATTATATTCCCATATATTCCAAATAGACTACACAGTAAAACTTTATATATTAAGGATGTGGGATTCATCATATTCCGACAAAAAGATATAAGCTTTTTCCACAAACTCATATTACGACCCTTCCTCTATTGAAGACGTAACTCATATTAGGACCCTTTCTCTATGGAAGACTTCGAATAATTCCGTGTGAGAAATCCAAGTTTTCAAAATTCGTGTTTAGTACTAATGGGTGGATTTTTCTCTTTTTAAATGGTTTTCTATTTATGTTATTGCTTATTTCCTTTCTTTCCCATTATCTTTTATATTTTGAATTTTTTTTCTAAATTGAAGTTGATAAAAAAAAGTTTTTAAAAATATTTTCGAAATTATAGGTTAAATATTGTACTTAATGTTTCAATATACCAAATTATATATATATATATATATATATATATATATATAAGAGAGAGATCACAATAGTTCATTTTCATTTTTTTTCAATTTAGTTGATCATGGAGGATTTTCCTTCAATATCAGCATTTGTTGTACTCATGAACACACTCTAAGTAGAATGAATAACCTATTTTTTCCACACAAAAAAGTAAAATTTCATTCATTGAAAAATAAAACACTTACATAACATGTTTATAGCACTATTTTAATTTATAAATATCTTATGTTATTACCTAAGGGATTTATCAATCTTGAACGTGGATCTATCAAACACCAAGTGCCTATAGCACTATTTTAATTTATAAATATCTTATGTTGTTACCTAAGGGATTTATCAATCTTGAACGTGGATCTATCAAACACCAAGAGACATCAAATTTCTTGAAGTGTAATTTTTTTAAAAGTAAAAAAAATAAATTAAAAAAATACACCTCAAGAAATTGGATCATTTTTAATAAAATCATTATAATGAAGTATTTTATATAACTTACAATGATAAAATAGAATATAACAATATTATCAAGAGAAGATTTTGTCCATTCACCAATATCAAATTTTATAAACTACTTTATAACTTTTATTATTATTTATTATTATATTTTATTATTTACTATTATATTTTATATTATTAATAAAAAAATATAAAATTGAATAACTTTTATTATAAATATTTTATTTAATAATGACAATGAAAACTCAAAAAAAAATTTATTTAAATAAAAATAAAAAATATATAAATAATTATCCTTTGATTTTATCTTTCATTAAGTAATTTAATTATTTGAATTGATTTTTGAAGAGATATCTAGTGCTTCGACTAATCTTCAAAAACAAACTAATTAATTTACATTCTAAATATATTATATTTAATTAAATTAATTATTTAAAAAGAATTGAAATTAATTGGCACACCATACCATATGTACTTAAAAAAATTCATTATAATTAATTATATAATTTTGTATTATTAGTCCCTTGCTAAATTTATGATTGCAAAATAAACTAGCAAGCCATATCAATATTAATAATATAGCTTATATACGTCGATCAGCCTATATAAGCCTTATTATTGTTTAAATGACGTATATCTATTGTTTAAATGTGGTTGATATACACCGATCAGCGTATATAAGCCATATTATTAATATTGATATGGCTTGCTAGTTGACGATCGACTTACGAGGAGGAAAGATTGTTCAATTTTAATTATTATTATTATAAATGTTAATATTAAAATTATAATTATAATTAAAATTATAATAATTATAATTATTATTATAATAATTATTATTTATTATAATATTGATTATTTATTATAATATTTAGTGTAATATTTATTATAGTATTTATTATTTAATTCTTAATTATAATAATAATTATTTTTAATATAATAATAATAATAAAATATTTCAATACTACAATTAAAGTTATGTTATTATTATTTTTATAACAAATATTATTATGAAATAATAATTATTTAATATTAATATATATATGATTATTTATAAATATATAATAATAATAAACCAATTATAAATAAGCAAATAAAAAATTGTTAATATTTATTTTTTAAATATAAATAAATAATTAATAAGCAATATTTCTTCTCTTTTCTAAATTAATATTAATTATAATTATATATATATATATATATATATATATATATAATATTGATGGTTATAATATACTAACAATAAATTAATGTGTGAAGGTTTCATAAATAATATATTAATATTAAGGTATTTTAGATTATATATATTAATATTATAATATAATATAACATAATATTTATATTTGTGTTAGTAATGAATATTGATATAACATTAATTTTAGATATTATACTTGTTATTATTAAAAATGTTTAATAATGACAACATTACAAATAGTATTATTAAAATTAGGAAACATTATTAATATTAATATTAATATTAATGTTGCCAATATTAATAGGTTGAATAGTATTCTAAACATTAAACTTCTTTATAGTTGACATTAATATTAATGAGGTTAATATTAATGTTAATTATGTCAATATTAGTATTGATTATGTTAAAATTAGTATTAAATGGCTTATAATTTATATATGGTTGAATTTATAATATTATATGGCTTATAATATTGTATAGTCTATTGAATTTATTTGGCTTGTAGACTATGGTCTATTTTTCAAGAATAATCAAGAATAAATGGCCATTTGACGATGGTTGTCTCTTTGTTGTGCATGTTTGATCAAGGTTGACTTTTGGTTGCAAATGTTTGACCATAGTTGACTATAGGTTGACCATGTTTTCACATGTTTGACTTGTGGTTCTCTATGTTTACGCATGGTTGACCTTTGGTTCTCAAAGATTTGCAATTATAGTAATAATATTAATAATAATGATAATTTATATTCTTATTCTTATTCTTATTATTATTTTTTAAATATTTGATAATAATAAAGATAATTAGAAATTAAAAAATATAATTATAAATGATTTTAAGGAAAGTAATGAAAAATAATTATAACAATGTCTAATAATACTAATAATGTTTAATAATTAATGTGTAATGTTTAATAGTAATTATTATTATTATTATTAATGCCTAATGTTTATTGTAAACTAATGTTTAATGTTTAATGTCTAATGCCCAATGTAAACTAATCTTACTAATGTTTAGCATTGCATAACATAAACACATACTTTCAATTATTCTGAAAATATAATGTTGACTAATGTTTGTCAACGTTTAAATGTTTATTAATGTCTAATGTGTAAATTTAATGTTTATTAATATTAAATGTCCAATGTGTGATGTTTGACCACTCTTTGACCATCGTTGACAATGGTTGAAATTTGTTTACCATTGGTTGACTATTGGTTAAACGTTGGTTAACTATTGGTTGACTATTAGTTGACCATTGGTTATGGTTTAACATTAGTTGACTATTGGATGACTTATGGTTGACCATGGTTGACTATTGGTTGATCGTTGGTTCAATATTGGTTGACTATTGATTAAGCATAGTTAATTATAGTTGACCATTGGTTGATTATTGGTTAACCATGATCAATTATGGTTGACTATGGATGACTATTCGTTGACCATGGTTGACTGTGGTTGACTATGGTTGACATTGGTTAACTGTGGTTGACCATTGGATGACCGTGGTTGATTATTGGTTGACCATGGTTAGCCATGGTTGAATATGGTTGACCATAGTTGACTTCGATTGATTTTAATATCATATGGTTGACTATGGTTGACTTATTCGCTTCATCATGGGTGACAGTAAGGGTTGACTTTAAAATAATATGTTTCATTATAATTCCACTATTGTATGACAATTGTTGAATTTGATTAAATATGGTTGACTATGATTGACTTTGTTTAATAATGGTTGACTTTAGCTGACTATAGTTGACCATGGTCAACTATGGTTGACTTTGGTTGACCATGTCTAACCATGTTTGACTATGACTAAACATGGTTCAGTTTGGTTTACCATAGATGACCTTGGGTGACTTTGGTTTACTATGGCTCACTTTAGTTGTCCATGGTTGACTTTTTTGATTAACTTTGCTTAAACATGGTTGACATTAGATGACCATGGTTGACATTGGTTGGATTTTGGTTGACCACGGTTGGATTTGGTTTACTTTGGTTTATGTTTGGTTGGCAATGGTTAACCAAGCTTGACTTTGTTTGAACATGGTTTACTTTTGGTTGACTTTGGTTGACCATGGTTGACTTTGGTTGTCCATGGTTTACCATGGCTAACCATGGATAACAATGGGTGACTTTGGTTGATTTTTGTTGGCTATGGTCATGGATGACCATGGTTGACTTTATTTGACTTTGTTTGCCCACGATTGCCTTTGGGTTAACCATGGTTAACTATGGTTGACCATGCTTAACCATGGTTGATTATGGTTGACCGTGGTTGACTTTAAAATCATATAGTTTTATAATTCAACTATTGTTTGACTATTGTTGAATTTGGTTGAATATGGTTTACTGTGTTTGACTTTGCTTGGTTGCGGTTGATTGTAGTGGACAATGGTTGGCTTTGGGTGACCATGGTTGACTATGGTTGACCATGGTTAACTTTGGTTTACCATGGTTGACTTTGGTTGACCATGGATAATATTGGTTGACTATTGTTGATCATGGTTAATTTTGGTTGACTTTTGCTTGACAATGGGTGACTTTGGATCACCATGGTTGACTTTGGCTTCCCTTTTGGTTTAATGACTTTGGTTAATAATAATATTATTATATGTTAATAGAATATTGATATTTTGAGTTTTAGTTGATCATCGTTGACTTTTGGTTGGCTTTGGTTGACCATGATTGACTTTGTGTGACCATAATTGATTATGGTTGACCATGGTTGAAATTGGTTGACTTTGGTTTAATTTTGTTGACTTTGGTTAACTATGATTGACTTTCATTAACATTGTTTTATCATGGTTGACTTTGGTTAACTGTGGTTGACTTTAAAATCATATAGTTGATTATAATTCAACTATTGTTTGACTATTGTTGACCATGGTTGAATTTGGTTGACTTTGGTTTAATTTTGTTGACTTTGGTTAACTATGGTTGACTTTCGTTAACATTGTTTTACCATGGTTGACTTTGGTTAACCATGGTTGACTTTAAAATCATATAGTTGATTATAATTCAACTATTGTTTGACTATTGTTGAATTTGGTTGAATATGGTTTACTGTGTTTGACTTTGCTTGGTTGTGGTTGATTGTAGTGGACGATGGTTGACTTTGGATGACCATGGTTGACTATGGTTAACTTTGGTTTACCATGGTTGACCATGGGTGATATTGGTTGACTATTGTTGACCATCATTGACTTTTTGCTTGACCATGGTTGACTTTTGCTTGACCATGGTTGACTTTGGTTCACCATGGTTGACTTCGACTTCAAGACTTTGATTAATAATAATATTATTATATGATAATAGAATATTGATATTTAAATATTCATTTAAATTACATATAATAATAAAATGTTAATTTTTATTAAATATATTTAGTCTTAATCAAATTATAAAAAAAATTTCTTTAATATTACTATTTTGAATAGTTATCCAATTATGAAAGAAATGTATTAAAAAAATAAAATTGTATATTTAGATTTTTTTTTTAATGTTGTTATTTTAAATAAAAAGTTATTAAAAAGTTAATAATTTTTTAGACTTAAGATATTTAGATACAATTATTGTAATGAATTATTTATTATTAGTAATACAAAATTAGAAGCATACGAAATAAAAGATAAATTTGTTTACTGAAAAATTTAAATACAAAATAAAAAATATAGAAGTAATATAATAAATTACTTACCAATTTCCAAATAAAATTGATTCATGTATGGCAAAAATGTTATAATACATTTTCCTTGAAATTGAATTAGATTCTTCCATTTTATTTTAGAGACTTTTTTTAATTGAAAAATAAAAGATACAAATGAGTACCACCATATTCTTGACACATTAATCTTAATATTATTGTCAACATGTTAACATTAACATTAATAATAATATTAATATTAACATTAAATTAATAATAATAATATTAAGATTAATATTAACATTATTTTAAATTTTAATATAAATATTAATCACATTTTTAAAATTAATCTTAATCTTAAACATATTAATTAATATCACTAAAAATATAAAATTATGAAAAATATATTTTTATTTTTATCAAATAATATTATTAAAATTTTATAATCTATTTAAAATAATTTCAAATCTCATTCATTTGAATTCATCATCACCACTTAATTTTTATTTAACAATAATAATATTATATGATTAAATATTAAATTTTAATAATAATTTCTATATATTGTTTGTATAAGATAATTAATTTATACACTAAAAATTATATTTTGAGAAAATCAAACAAAATATTTATGAATAAAATAATTGTAGCTTTGATTTTTTCATAAGTAAAATGGTTGAATGTAATTTTATAATCATTATGAGAGATGGAGAAAGAGAATTCATTCTTACATGCAAATAAGTTTAATAATTAATATTGATTTATAAAGTTTTTAAATTATTTTTATTAATGCTAATATTAATTATGTTAATGTTATCAACATTAATGAATTAATGATATTATTATTATTATTAATCTTAAAATTATGCTATATTATTTCATATCTACATCTAAGTAAGCATAATGTAAAAAATTATATTTCAATAATTTGTGAAATTATTTTTCAATACTAATATTAATATGAATATAAATATTATCAAAGATATTAATAATATTATTATTAATATACCATAGTTTAATAACACATTTCACATAAATATATAAATATTATCAAAGATATTAATAATATTATTATTAATATACCATAGTTTAATAAAACATTTCACATAAATAGATGATAGTTAAATAATACATGAAGATTAAGACTAATTAATACTAATGTTAATATTAATCTAAACATATAAATTAAGATTAATATTAAAATTAATATAAATATTATATTAACTTAATATTAATATTAAATAATTATTAACTTTAATATTAATTCATGAATCACTTTAATATTAATGTATTAATAATATGATAATGCACAATAAATTTGTAAGTTAACACTTATGTAGCACTATATATATATATATTGATGTATAAGAAATTAACATCTTAATATAATAATAAAAATAATATTCATATTTATAATTTTTATTGATTAATAAAAAATAATTTTATATATAATATTAAAAGAAAATTAATATTATTTATGGAATGAAAAAAAATATATAACAAAACATTAAAATTGATCAAAGACTATATTTAAGACATGCTTAAAATTCTTTACAATTGTCATCATTATAACTTTTATCAAAATAAAGACACAGAGTAAAAATCCGACCTTTCATAGCAAATGCTCCTATTGAAATATGAGGAGGCCTAAAGCAAGAACTCTTTCCGTGAGTGCCGTCTTCACATTTGATTTATGGCATTCTATTTCTCAGAAAGAGATTCATACTAAATGACAATAATGATGGTTCTAAGATATTAGTTTCTTGTATCTTTTTCATTTTAGATGATGTAAATGAAAGCTTTAAAACCAGTCAATAATTCTTTAAAAAAAAGTGTTTTCTACACTGTTTGTTGAGATTGTTGAGAAGGCTAATCGATATGGCTAAACACTTTTGTGTCTTTGAAATCATTTTCCATCATTCGAGCATTCTTCCACTACTTTGTGCAGTGGGATGAAAACCAAAGTAAACACTTGAAACCACTAAGCATAATTTCATCACTTATGTGAGGCATGGCTAAATTTCAATTACCAACAATTGAACTACATTCATAAACCATACACTTTTATGGATTATATAATCGAACTAAGTTGAAATGAATGTTAACTTATATATATGTTATAATGCATTATTATATAAACAAATGTTCTCATATTACATTCCTACTGCGCATGAGATAATGCATTAATATACAATCCGACCTTTAATAATATATACACCAAAAAGGGAAAACTTAAATGCAAAATTGGAAATCCATTCTTAATTGCAATTCTAGCAATGTTGAGTAATAGAAGTCGACACACAGGATGCAAAATTGGAAATCAATTAGTAATTGTAGTTCTGGCAGTGTTGAGTAATAGAAGTCGACACACAGAATACACAACTGGAAATCAATTGTAATTGTAGTTCTGGCAATGTTGAGTAATAGAAGTAGACACACAGAGGTTAAAAAGGGTAATTCGGTTTGTACTTACAAGCTGAAAACAATAGGATCTAAATTCAAATACTATGAGTTTAAAATCAAAATGCCAAGATCTGAATTCGAATACTTTTCAGTTTGAAAACGAAACGCCATCAATTTTTGAAATGTTATGAATTTACAATCAAATGCCAAGATCTGAATTAGAATACTTTTGAGTTTGAAAACGAAACGCCAAGATCTAAATTGAAATGCTATGAATTTGGGTTTGTAGAGATTAGAAGGCAATACTACATATCAGAAGGTAAAGCTCTGGAGGTCATCGCAGTATTGAATCAACACAGTTCTTTAAAGAAATTTCTACAAACTAATTTATGAGATCGGAACGTTCTTGTGGCAGAGTCGGGATCTTAACGCAGAGGGTTTAAATTGAATGATATGCCATCTAATAACAGATCTGGAAACGTCTTTTCAGATCTAAAAATGAACATAGGAAATACCATAGAACGCCCTCCCACTTGAGTTAGAAAAACATAAAGAAATTAAAAGGATCAATACGCCATTCGATTTTGAAATTCCCCTCCAATTCGTGAAATGGAACGCAAAGATTTTCAGTCAAGTTACAACCACGTTTATGGATTTCAAACACCCTTTCAATTTGGAGAACATAACACATTAATTTTTAATTAGGCAATATGCCATTAACTATGGATCCGGGAAGTCCATTTAATTCAAAAAGATGCACAGTGATTTTTAAATAGCAATATGCCATTGATTAAGGATCTGGAAATGCCATTTAAATTCAATAATAAAGTGTTAATTCAGATCTCTCTTTCTCTTTATATATATATATATATATATATATTCTACCATGCGCCCATAATGAACCCAAGCCCATCCCCTTCGAGGAAATTTATTTATCGCTCAATAAGAGTTTAAAATCTCAGGGTATAATTTAATACAAAAAGCATTCATACAGTATCAGATCACCGATCTAAGATCTCAGGCGTTTTTGGTGCATATTCAATACCCTTTAAACCATAATAGAGAGCCTCTCGATTTAAGATTTCAGAGGTTCTATGCAATTAATTTAGAGACGCGTTGGGATAATTGTGGCCACCGATATCTCAATTCAGGTGACCTATCACGTGGTGGTTTACTCGCATACAACCACTGCAAAGAGTCGAAACTTTTCACAGAGGTCGTTGGTTTAAAGATTTAGAAGAATAGATTAAATAGTAATCAAAAGGGGAAGGAATACGGTTGACTAAAGATTTGTCACAACATGAGATGAATCAAAAGAAGCTTAGAAGTAACTTCTAAATGCCTGCTTGGTCGAGTTAATAGTGAGGCAGATTAATGGATGCCCTATTGATTAATAGAATGCGGTCGAGGCTAAATGTGGCCACAGATTGAGCCTTTCCCAATTTGTTTATATGTTATCTCTGTTGAGATAGACATGAGAGGAGACCAATTTAGTGAACCTGATAAATATTCTTAAGAGATACAGATTCGACGTCTTCTCCATTTACAGCCCTGTACATATTCGATACACAGTAAAATACAAATATATACCCCTTTTTAAAACAATCGTTATGCAAATCGGCCTTTCCAGAATAAAAGGGGTTCGATTTCAGAGTAAGAAAATAAATTGCAGTAATAACTTTTCTTACGGGATCTGTAAGCAATTGCTTCTCAATTTCATTTATATATTTGTTCAATACTAAATAAAATACAAATCTAAACCACGCCCTTTTTTTTAAACAGCCATCAGATTAATAATTTCAGTGTACTGAGCCTTGACCTCATAATTTGGATGTAAACTGTAATGGTAAAACAAACAAATTATTATAACAATAATTTTCAATAAACAATATGCCATTAACTATGCCATTAACTATGGATCTGGAAACGCCATTTAAAGTCAGTAAAATTATAACACATCAATTTTCAATAGACAACATGTCATTAACCATGGATCTGGAAATGCCATTTAAATTCAAAAGACACACAGTAATCTACGCCAGTGGGGTAGATCTACGCCATTGGGGTAGATCTGAATTTCAAGTCTTTTTCTTGAACAGATCTTGCAAGGCCTTAGCTATGACCTTCCTTGTTAGATCGCACCCCAAGTCTTCCATCTATGAGAAACAAACATGAAGACAAACAGTAGTCAGTCAGATATTGACTCTTACGAATTGGGGATTTTAGTGCCCATGATAATGAACTGCAAATTACCTTCTTGAGGTCAGGAATAATGGCAGAAAGTGCAATGAATCTTTGACTGATTTTTTCATGTTGTTTCCTTTCAGTCACAATGTGACCCTGAGTATGAACCCATGTTCTATTCGATAGATTGTTAGAGTACCTGTTTGCCAACCATGGCACCTGAAATTCGCATGTCCAGAGGTCCATTGTTGGTTCTGAAGAAATGATCCAAGATTGAATGCATCAGTGTGACAACGGCTAATATATGAGATGTAGCTTTGAGCATTCCTTCGAGAGGCAACGATTTCAGTTTGAATGGTTGGAGTAGTAACGGGAGATGAGGTAAAGGAGAGGCCAAAAACGCTTGGAAACGTGGCCACTCTTTGTTTCCACCTTTTATTTTAATGTTTTGTAAAGATGGGAACGGTTCATGGAAATTATAATCGTGGATCAGAAGCAGAGATAGGGTATCCACATGTTATATAAGAGATAGGGTATCCACCTGCTGTATATAACGTCTTTTGAAATGAATGGGCGTGGATGAATTGGCAAATGGGAGAATATAATGGATCGAGAGTGGAGCCAATAATATTATTATCAATAAAAACATGGCGACTGTTCAATTTAAACATGCAAGCTACTTAACTCAATAAATCTGAATCCTTCATTTGTAGACCAGACGAAGAATATTCCCCCAACTTCAAAATCTATCCGTTGATAATTAAATGTACAATAAATCAGCCACCCAGCCACCACCCCTAAAAGTTAAACATGGTTGACATTAGATGACCATGGTTGACATTGGTTCCAGATTTTGGTTGACCACGGTTGGATTTGGTTTACTTTCGTTTATGTTTGGTTGGCAATGGTTAACCAAGCTTGACTTTGTTTGAACATGGTTTACTTTTGGTTGACTTTGGTTGACCACGGTTGAGTTTGGTTGTCCATGGCTAACCATGGATAACAATGGGTGACTTTGGTTGATTTTTGTTGGCTATGGTCATGGATGACCATGGTTGACTTTATTTGACTTTGTTTGCCCATGATTGCCTTTGGGTTAACCATGGTTAACTATGGTTGACCATGCTTAACCATGGTTGATTATGGTTGACCGTGGTTGAATTTAAAATCATATAGTTTTATAATTCAACTATTGTTTGACTATTGTTGAATTTGGTTGAATATGGTTTACTGTGTTTGACTTTGCTTGGTTGCGGTTGATTGTAGTGGACAATGGTTGGCTTTGGGTGACCATGGTTGACTATGGTTGACCATGGTTAACTTTGGTTTACCATGGTTGACTTTGGTTGACCATGGATAATATTGGTTGACTATTGTTGATCATGGTTAATTTTGGTTGACTTTTGCTTGACCATGGGTGACTTTGGTTCACCATGGTTGACTTTGGCTTCCCTTTTGGTTTAATGACTTTGGTTAATAATAATATTATTATATGCTAATAGAATATTGATATTTTGAGTTTTAGTTGATCATCGTTGACTTTTGGTTGGCTTTGGTTGAACATGATTGACTTTGTGTGACCATAATTGATTATGGTTGACCATGGTTGAAACTGGTTGACTTTGGTTTAATTTTGTTGACTTTGGTTAACTATGGTTGACTTTCATTAACATTGTTTTATCATGGTTGACTTTGGTTAACCGTGGTTGACTTTAAAATCATATAGTTGATTATAATTAAACTATTGTTTGACTATTGTTGACCATGGTTGAATTTGGTTGACTTTGGTTTAATTTTGTTGACTTTGGTTAACTATGGTTGACTTTCATTAACATTGTTTTACCATGGTTGACTTTGGTTAACCATGGTTGACTTTAAAATCATATAGTTGATTATAATTCAACTATTGTTGAATTTGGTTGAATATGGTTTACTGTGTTTGACTTTGCTTGGTTGTGGTTGATTGTAGTGGATGATGGTTGACTTTGGATGACCATGGTTGACTATGGTTAACTTTGGTTTACCATGGTTGACCATGGGTGATATTGGTTGACTATTGTTGACCATCGTTGACTTTTTGCTTGACCATGGTTGACTTTGGTTCACTATGGTTGACTTCGACTTCACGACTTTGATTAATAATAATATTATTATATGATAATAGAATATTGATATTTAAATATTCATTTAAATTACATATAATAATAAAATGTTAATTTTTATTAAATATATTTAGTCTTAATCAAATTATAAATTTTTTTTCTTTAATATTACTATTTTGAATAGTTATCCAATTATGAAAGAAATGTATTAAAAAAATAAAATTGTATATTTAGTTTTTTTTTTTAAATGTTGTTATGTTAAATAAAAAGTTATTAAAAAATTAATAATTTTTGAGACTTAAGATATTTAGATACAATTATTGTAATGAATTATTTATTATTAGTAATAAAAAATTAGAAGCATACGAAATAAAAGATAAATTTGTATACTGAAAAATTTAAATACAAAATAAAAAATATAGAAGTAATATAATGAATTACTTACCAATTTTCAAATAAAATTGATTCATGTATGGCAAAAATGTTATAATACCTTTTCCTTGAAATTGAATTAGATTCTTCCATTTTATTTTAGAGACTTTTTTTAATTGAAAACTAAAAGATACAAATGAGTACCACCATATTCTTGACACATTAATCTTAATATTATTGTCAACATGTTAACATTAACATTAATAATAATATTAATATTAACATTAAATTAATAATAATAATATTAAGATTAATATTAACATTATTTTAAATTTTAATATAAATATTAATCACATTTTTAAAATTAATCTTAATCTTAAACATATTAATTAATATCACTAAAAATATAAAATTATGAAAAATATATTTATATCTTTATCAAATAATATTATTAAAATTTTATAATCTATTTAAAATAATTTCAAATCTCATTTATTTGAATTCATCATCACCACTTAATTTTTATTTAACAATAATAATATTATATGATTAAATATTAAATTTTAATAATAATTTCTATATATTGTTTGTATAAGATAATTAATGTATACACTAAAAATTATATTTTGAGAAAATCAAACAAAATATTTATGAATAAAATAATTGTAGCTTTGATTTTTTCATAAGTAAAATGGGTGAATGTAATTTTATCATCATTATGAGAGATGGAGAAAGAGAATTCATTCTTACATGCAAATAAGTTTAATAATTAATATTGATTTATAAAGTTTTTAAATTATTTTTATTAATACTAATATTAATTATGTTAATGTTATCAACATTAATTAATTAATGATATTATTATTATTATTAATCTTAAAATTATGCTATATTATTTCATATCTACATCTAAGTAGGCATAATGTAAAAAATTATATTTCAATAATTTGTGAAATTATTTTTCAATATTAATATTAATATGAATATAAATATTATCAAAGATATTAATAATATTATTATTAATATACCATAGTTTAATAACACATTTCACATAAATATATAAATATTATCAAAGATATTAATAATATTATTATTAATATACCATAGTTTAATAAAACATTTCACATAAATAGATGATAGTTAAATAATACATGAATATTAATACTAATTAATACTAATGTTAATATTAATCTAAACATATAGATTAAGATTAATATTAAAATTAATGTAAATATTATATTAACTTAATATTAATATTAAATAATTATTAACTTTAATATTAATTCATGAATCACTTTAATATTAATATTAATGTATTAATAATATGATAATGCACAATAAATTTGTAAGTTAACACTTACGTAGCACTATATATATATATATTGATGTATAAGAAATTAGCATCTTAATATAATAAAAAATAATATTCATATTTATAATTTTTATTGATTAATAAAAAATAATTTTATATATAATATTAAAAGAAAATTAATATTATTTATGGAATGAAAAAAAAAATATAACAAAACATTAAAATTGATCAAAGACTATATTCAAGACATGTTTAAAATTCTTTACAATTGTCATCATTATAACTTTTATCAAAATAAAGACACGGAGTAAAAATCCGACCTTTCATAGCAAATGTTCCTATTGAAATATGAGGAGGCCTAAAGCAAGAACTCTTTCTGTGAGTGCCGTCTTCACATTTGATTTATGGCATTCTATTTCTCAGAAAGAGATTCATACTAAATGACAATAATGATGGTTCTAAGATATTAGTTTCTTGTATCTTTTTCATTTTAGATGATGTAAATGAAAGCTTTAAAACCAGTCAATAATTCTTTAAAAAAAAGTGTTTTCTTCACTGTTTGTTGAGATTGTTGAGAAGACTAATCGATATGGCTAAACACTTTTGTATATTTGAAATCATTTTCCATCATTCGAGCATTCTTCCACTACTTTGTGCAGTGGGATGAAAACCAAAGTAAACACTTGAAACCACTAAGCATAATGTCATCACTTATGTGAGGCATGGCTAAATTTCAATTACCAACATTCGAACTACATTCATAAACCATACACTTTTATGGATATATAATCGAACTAAGTTGAAATGAATGTTAAATTATATATATGTTATAATGCATTATTATATAAACAAATGTTCTCATATTACATTACTACTACGCATGAGATAATGCATTAATATACAATCCGACCTTTAATAATATATACACCAAAAAGGGAAAACTTAAATGCAAAATTGGAAATCCATTCTTAATTGCAGTTCTAGCAATGTTGAGTAATAGAAGTCGACACACAGGATGCAAAATTGGAAATCAACTAGTAATTGTAGTTCTGGCAGTGTTGAGTAATAGAAGTCGACACACAGAATACACAACTGGAAATCAATTGTAATTGTAGTTCTGGCAATGTTGGGTAATAGAAGTAGACACACAGAGGTTAAAAAGGGTAATTCGATTTGTACTTACAAGCTGGAAACAACAGGATCTAAATTCAAATACTATGAGTTTAAAATCAAAATGCCAAGATTTGAATTCGAATACTTTTCAGTTTGAAAACGAAACGCCATCAATTTTTGAAATGTTACGAATTTACAATCAAATGCCAAGATCTGAATTAGAATACTTTTGAGTTTGAAAACGAAACGCTAGGATCTAAATTGAAATGCTATGAATTTGGGTTTGTAGAGATTAGAAGGCAATACTACATATCAGAAGGTAAAGCTCTGGAGGTCGTCGCAGTATTGAATCAACACAGTTCTTTAAAGAAATTTCTACAAACTAATTTATGAGATCGAAACATTCTTGTGGCAGAGTCGGGATGTTAACGCAGAGGGTTTAAATTGAATGATATGCCATCTAATAACAGATCTGGAAACGTATTTTCAGATCTAAAAATGAACATAGGAAATACCATAGAACGCCCTCCCACTTGAGTTAGAAAAACATAAAGAAATTAAAAGGATGAATACGCCATTCGATTTTGAAATTCCCCTTCAATTCGTGAAATGGAACGCAAAGATTTTCAGTCAAGTTACAACCACGTTTATGGATTTCAAACGCCCTTTCAATTTGGAGAACATAACACATTAATTTTTAACTAGGCAATATGCCATTAACTATGGATCCGGGAAGGCCATTTAATTCAAAAAGATGCACAGTGATTTTTGAATAGCAATATGCCATTGATTAAGGATCTGGAAATGCCATTTAAATTCAATAATAAAGGGTTAATTCAGATCTCTCTCTCTCTTTATATATATATATATATATATATATATATATATATATATTCTACCATGCGCCCATAATGAACCCAAGCCCATCCCCTTCGAGGAAATTTATTGATCGCTCAATAAGAGTTTAAAATCTAAGGGTATAATTTAATACAAAAAGCATTCATACAGTATCAGATCGCCGATCTAAGATCTCAAGCATTTTTGGTGCATATTCAATACCCTTTAAACCATAATAGAGAGCCTCTCGATTTAAGATTTCAGAGGTTCTATGCAATTAATTTAGAGACGCGTTGGGATAATTGTGGCCACCGATATCTCAATTCAGGTGACCTATCACGTGGTGGTTTACTCACATACAACCACTGCAAAGAGTCGAAACTTTTCGCAGAGGTCGTTGGTTTAAAGATTTAGAAGAATAGATTAAATAGTAATCAAAAGGGGAAGGAATACGGTTGACTACAGATTTGTCACAACATGAGATGAATCAAAAGAAGCTTAGAAGTAACTTCTAAATGCCTGCTTGGTCGAGTTAATAGTGAGGCAGATTAATGGCTGCCCTATTGATTGATAGAATGCGGTCGAGGCTAAATGTGGCCACTGATTGAGCCTTTCCCAATTTGTTTATATGTTATCTCTGTTGAGATAGACATGAGAGGAGACCAATTTAGTGAACCTGATAAATATTCTTAAGAGATACAGATTCGACGTCTTCTCCATTTACAGCCCTGTACATATTCGATACACAGTAAAATACAAATATATACCCCTTTTTAAAACAATCGTTATGCAAATCGGCCTTTCCAGAATAAAAGGGGTTCGATTTCAGAGTAAGAAAATAAATTGCAGTAATAACTTTTCTTACGGGATCTGTAAGCAATTGCTTCTCAATTTCATTTATATATTTGTTCAATACTAAATAAAATACAAATCTAAACCACGCCCTTTTTTTTAAACCATCAGATTAATAATTTCAGTGTACTGAGCCTTGACCTCATAATTTGGATGTAAACTGTAATGGTAAAACAAAAAAATTATTATAACAATAATTTTCAATAAACAATATGCCATTAACTATGCCATTAACTATGGATCTGGAAACGCCATTTAAAGTCAATAAAATTATAACACATCAATTTTCAATAGACAACATGCCATTAACCATGGATCTGGAAATGCCATTTAAATTCAAAAGACACACAGTAATCTACGCCAGTGGGGTAGATCTACGCCATTGGGGTAGATCTGAATTTCAAGTCTTTTTCTTGAACAGATCTTGCAAGGCCTTAGCTATGACCTTCCTTGTTAGATCGCACCCCAAGTCTTCCATCTATGAGAAACAAACATGAAGACAAACAGTAGTCAGTCAGATATTGACTCTTACGAATTGGGGATTTTAGTGCCCATGATAATGAACTACAAATTACCTTCTTGAGGTCAGGAATAATGGCAGAAAGTGCAATGAATCTTTGACTGAGTTTTTCATGTTGTTTCCTTTCAGTCACAATGTGACCCTGAGTATGAACCCATGTTCTGTTCGATAGATTGTTAGAGTACCTGTTTGCCAACCATGGCGCCTGAAATTCGCATGTCCGGAGGTCCATTGTCGGTTCTGAAGAAATGATCCAAGATTGAATGCATCAGTGTGAGAGCGGCTAATATATGAGATGTAGCTTTGAGCATTCCTTCGAGAGGCAACGATTTCAGTTTGAATGGTTGGAGTAGTAACGGGAGATGAGGTAAAGGAGAGGCCAAAAACGCTTGGAAACGTGGCCACTCTTTGTTTCCACCTTTTATTTTAATGTTTTGTAAAGATGGGAACGGTTCATGGAAATTATAATCGTGGATCAAAAGCAGAGATAGGGTATCCACCTGTTATATAAGAGATAGGGTATCCACCTGTTGTATATAACGTCTTTTGAAATGAATGGGCTTGGATGAATTGGCAAATGGGAGAATATAATGGATCGAGAGTGGAGCCAATAATATTATTATCAATAAAAACATGGCGACTGTTCAATTTAAACATTCAAGCTACTTAACTCAATAAATCTGAATCCTTCATTTGTAGACCAGACGAAGAATATTCCCCCAACTTCAAAATTTATCCGTTGATAATTAAATGTACAATAAATCTACTACCCAGCCACCACCCCTAAAAGTTAAAAGAATACGCCTATCGACGTAAAAATTATGTCACTTTGTATCTATGGCGTGAAACTATACTGTTTTATATCATTGCGACCGTAACTTAGGTATTATCCATAATATGATATGATGTGAAACTATTATCAATCTAATTATTTATTCTCATTGTGATTATAATATTATCGATACTAAATTATACTAATTTTTCTAGAGTTCAGTAAACTATTTCATAAGTTACGATGTTATTATCCTAATTTTTAAGTGAATGTATTATTATATTTGCCGAACGTAATTATATAGCAATTGTTTAGGATTCAAACTTTGTTGATTTTTAATTTTTTTTGTTTTTGTCATACGAATTTTTTTATAGTTTTTAATAGTTTTAAAAATATATATATATTAAATTTAATATAATCTGAAAATCAAAAAATAATTTTTATAATTTTAAAATATCAAATTACTAATTCGCAATTCATTAAAACTAATGATTAGACTAATTTCATCAAGTTTAAGGGGTAATTGTTAGAAATTAAAAATATATTAAAATTTTAAAAATAGTTATTATTCTCCTGACTGCCACGTCGTAACTCAAGAAATGTACTATGCCTTCCTAATAAATAATTATAGCTAGTACACTTTACATTCACAAATAATAACCAAAGTCAAATCAACTATATTTTTTATAAATTCTTTTGATTTTGCTTTGTCGCGAGTGTTAATGTTAGCTCTAGTGTTCCGAACTTCTAAAAGATTTGAAGTCTTAATTAATTTCATTGCATGGTTTGGATTAGGCTTGCGGAGGTTCGCTTAAATTATTATGACTCCCTAGATTATCTACCTATTAAAAACTTTATTATCCCGTTTAATAACAAAAGAGTGGGGAAAAAGATAGGAGATAAGCTCACGCGTTCAACTTTTATTTTGCCAGGTGGCGAATAGATCACAATTTCTTCTATAGTTTATCAGTAACTGCTATGCAGGGATTATAGCAATCGCTTGGTCATCCAAGCATGTTTGACTTTAAATTTATTTTATTTTGTCTATAATGTACATTAAAGTTTGTAAACTTTTTTAATTAAATTTGATTTTTTAAATACATAAAATGTAATTATAAATTATAAAAAATATATTATTTTATTTTGTGATTGGTTCATTATTCAGATTTGACAATTTTTTTTGGGTGTGCAAATTAATTATTTCATTAAATATTTAAAAATTAAAAATAAGAAAAAAATCCTAAACTTGCCATGTTACTAGTAACATCATCATTACATTGATAAATAAAATATCACTTATGCAAATCCAAACTTGCCATGTTACTAATACTAATAGAATAATTACACTATTAATAAATAGAATATCAGTTATGTAAATATGAATTCCAAACTTGCCATGTTACTAATACTAATAGAATAATTACACTATTAATAAATAGAATATCAGTTATGTAAATATGAATTTATTGATCCAAGATACGAATAAATGTTGATGTGGTGTACAAGTACAAAAATTGCTTAGGTGTCCAAAAATCCAAATAAAAATATGGAGCTCGGAATGTTTATTGCCACGAGCTCCTTTATTGCCATGCTACCTTGCGATTAAATGACTGCAGATTACGTACTTTTCAATTAAGAAATGACTTTCAATACTTAATTGCACGTTAACTACATTGATTTCCGTCAAGAAAGCTTTCTAGATACGATGGCAGAGGAAGATGAAGGTGATAGAAGGAGAGAAGTTACAGACAGTGAAGATTCGTGTGCATTTATTGAATTTGTGAATGAGAATTGATGTAAATGGATGAGAGGCTTTGGACAAGCTAAGGGAAGTTCAAATTTGTGTTGCATTATCAATCCTTTTTCGCTGTGAAGCAAGAGAGTTGTATTAGTTGTTTACTTTGGGTGTGAAGCTGGAGTAACGAGAACCACTTTGATTATGAAGGGTGACAGGTCTGAAGCAAGAGTGAAAAGCGTGACTTTGATTATGAAGCAAGCTTGACTTTGATTATGAACCAAGCCTGGGATCAATTCGGGTTTCTGCATTAAGAGGTATGTAAAAATAAACCATTCCGGGTTATGCATTAAGAGGTATGTAAAAAGAAACCATTTATTATTTTTTGCAAACTAATAATAGTGTTATGTCTATGATTGTTATTGTATTTAAATTTACATAATTTTTTTATTTCTAGAGATTCTTGAAAAGAAGCCAAAATATTGACGAGAGAGGATACTAATTGGAATTGGAAATCAAATTTTGAATAAGTGATTACCTGCCACAACTGTAACTGGAATTTTCTTGTCCTTGTATCTATCAAGGAATAAGTCAATGGAGTCCCAGAATGCTTTGGCATCTAGAAGTAGCATTGTTATATCTAGGAACATAATATACGTTGACATTAAACACCTGCAACTCGCTTTGGTTAGATAAGCTTCACACTTTCTATCTTAAACCATCAACATTTTAAACTTAACATCCATGAAATATTGCCTGTTAAACAATTATTTAAATCTAACGAAAGACACAGAAAACTAAGAACCGTGAGGATATTGTTGTTGTCATACTAGAGTTTTATTTTTTAAAGAAAACTAACTAAAAATTATTTTACACGGAAACGGTACCAAACAGTAATTGGTAACGGTATATTGGAGAAATTTAAAAGCAAAATTTTATACTCATAGCTTGAACAGAAAGTCCTGTGAGGACTCTGTAATAATTCTAGGAACTTCTTTTTTTATGCTGGAAACAACTACATCATACATCATATCTCTATTATGAAAAAGGGGTAAATTGTAAGAAGAACTAAAATAAAATAGGATTACATATCCTAAACTACTCTATGTATTAAACCCTAGTGGCCGAGAGTTTCTCTTTCTTTCCATCAAAAAATATATTACTCCTCAAAAAGGTAGAGTGAGTTCCTCTGTCTAAGGGTAAGATAAGCAAGAACATACCATTCCAGCAGCTAGCCCCCAACAACTCCATGAAACAGAAACAACCACGGGCCCGACCATCTTCTCATCCCAGCATGCGAGGGCCAATGTGTGTTCAATATGATGTTGTTGGAGCCTCGATGAGCCCTAAGGGTAGGACATAGCTCGGAGGTCAGCTACTCTTGGACATGGTTGGAATATTTCTTTTTACCAAATTATAGCTCTCAAATTTGTGGCTTTTTAAAGCCACCGATGTAGCAATTTGCAGTCAGGAGTATTATTATTTACATCAATTTGTAGCCAGGAATTTCTTATAATCAAATTTGTGGCTTTTTACCCGCAGATGAAGAGTCGACCAACATTTGTTTGATTTAGTAACTAGCTTTATGGGTCGGAATAAACTAGGGTGTGCTCAGGATTTGGGTGACACCTGGTATGCCTTCTTTTTTCTTCCAGTTTGAACCCATGGAGTCGCCAGGCAAAAGCTTATTCTATGAAACATCTAACAATTTTAGATCTTACGATTCATTCTGTGCATATTCAATCTTTGCCATCCAATTACCTTAGGTAAGGACCTCAACCTCACCAGTTTCTTCTCGTTCATGTACCTGCAACAACAGACAAAATAAAACAATCTTCATAACCGACATGTTACAACAACAAAAGCTAAAGTGTAAAGTATCTAAGGTAAGGAGCCTCAAAAGAATGTAAGTATCAACTAAACAGTTTGATAGTACATAACAATTACAACAACACGAAGATTGAAAATTAGGAAAAATTTAGTCACATTGGTTCTTGGTTAGACAAGAACAATAATGGAATAGTCACCCATAAATGTACGTAAAAACATGTTGCTCCTTCCTCCTCCATCTATTTGGAGTAAAGAAAAGACTACAATATGTTGGGATGCCACCCAGAATTGCTCCAAAATGCAGTCAAGATAACCCCTTTGGAACAAAGATATGCAGATCTATACCGAGGAGGAATGGGGTGGAAAAAAATAATAACGGGTCTTTCTTCATCTTGAGCACCATTTTATGGCCTGAGGCACGGATGAAAAATGGAGGGAGGGTTGTGCCTTCAAAAGCACTGAAGCCACGGTTCCCTGCAATATCCAAACCCCAATGTCGAACTGAAATATCTCCTTGGAAATCATATGTGTAAAACCGAAGTACTAAATCCAGTCTCGACACGAGTTCATACTTTCTGATCTCATTGGTCAGCCCATGGACAAGTATCTGTGCACTACGTTTGATTTTTTGAAAACTTTTATAGGATATTATGTGCCTTGCTTGTGCACTGTCGCTGTATTAGGTCATCCTGCTACCCGCTTTTCAAGCTTCAAACAATTCCTTAACAATTATCTCCAACTCCATTAACCAACCAACAGAGGATGACTACACCATTGGGAGGCTTGCTGTAGCATGCATCCAACAGATGTGGCCAGAAATTTTGCCTTGTCCAAAGATACCGATGTCTCCATACTTGGCAGCTCTGCAATGCCGTGAAAGTTCTAACCAATCTTAAACACGTCTGCCTTCCATAAATTAGATAACAGTAATATGAAATACGCAACAATGGAAGTTCTGACGATAACCGGGTTCTAACATACCCACAACCATACCAAAACCTTAGCGCAAATGAGTGAGGAAGGAAGGAAGAATAAAAAAGTGAGGGTTTTGTTTGGCAAGGATACATAAGTGGGGGCTCAGACAAGGAGTGCATGCAAGTAGACAAGTGCCTTGCATGAAAAACACGAGTCAATGGATACCGCCACCACCACTTAAGTGGCGGGACCAGTCCTGGGCTTGGGCTTAAGCCCATATTCTAGTCTTTAATTTATAAATTATATTAATTAATTTATTATATATATTAAAATATAAAATAAATTATTTTTTTTAATAATTTAAATTTTATATATTTATATATCACATTCATTAATTTTCATTTATAATATATTAATTTTTAATAATGAAAATTAAAATATTAATTTTGAAATTATATAATACAAATTATGAAAAGTTAGCTACTTATATTAAACTAGTACCACCTAAACTTCATACCTCTCATACATTAATTTCAAGAAGGTGTTGTAATTCAATTCTTCTTCAAAGAAATACTCAAAATGAGAAAAATACAACGGTTGTGTGAGTTAAATATAGTCATGGATATCATACATGTAATTCTAGTGTATGACAAAAAAATAGTTCTACAATTTAGTGATAGAGGTCAACTAAACCTGTAGAATTATATGAATCTCCATAACTATTCTTGATTAGTATACTATGGCAATCTGAGGAGCCGACTGATTTAACTTAACACACAATGCTTTGAAAACAAAGCCTAACACAAAGAGAGATTAATTCATCTCTACCCTAGTCTCTATGTTGGGAATTTCCACAGAATTGCATAGATCCTCAGTGCCATCATCATCTTCAATATTTCACCTCAAATCCTCAATCATTTTGACTACTTCCTTCATACTAGGTCTTTGATATGGATACTGTCCAACACAACCAATTGCAACCTACAATAATTGAACCATATCTTCTTCAAAGTTGTGGTGTCTTAGAAGCTCTATGTCAAACACTTCTGCAATCCATTCCTCACGAACAATGGATTGCACCCAGCGTGGAATATCGACTCCATCATCATTAGCAGATCCATGAGAAGGTGCTTTTCCAGTCAGAATCTCCAAAAACAATACACCAAAGCTGTAAACATCATACTTTTATGAAATTTTGCGATCATCAATTACTTCTGGGGCTCTATATCCAACAATTATGTTGGCAGATGGAGTTGCACTCACTAACTAAGCAAGCCAACATCTGAAACACCAACATTGTATTCCCTGGTGATGCATCTTAGACTTCCCTTCGTCATGTATTCTAGTGATTGAATAAAACAAGCACACATCTAGGTAGGCGTAGAGAATGTGTTAGCCTCCTTTACCCTATAAAAATGATCATAGTATAGCATTGCACCTATAATGCCATGTACAACAATGCCTATTCCACAAATTTCAAACTTCCACTTGTGTTGATTGGAAATATTTCCTAGAGTTGTTGGCCATGCTCGACAAAGTATAAATGTATATTTTTTTTTAATCCTATAAAAATGTATAAATGATGAATGGACAAAGTATTAATCTTTCGTTTTTTAATATTGTTATATATTAATAAAAAATCTATACCAATTTATATGATAAAAATGGCCTTTAGATGGGATCCATGATTATGGATGCTGAGAACCTTTTCCAGTCTAAACAAATGGCATGATTCATATTACTGAAGTCTATCAGTTCTTATTTCCAGGCATGTTTCATATTATGGAAGTGTATCAACTCTAATTTTCACTAGCCAAAAGTCATGACTTTTATGAAAAAACTTGGTTTTTTACTCTTTCCACATTTTCCAAAAAAATCATCATTAGGGAAGATTCAGATTTTGGAACTCTATTTGCCCATTTTCAATTGTTATTTTTTGTGTAAGGAGGGGTACTCCAATTCAGTAAGGAAACAGAATAGGGTTAAATCTACTCTACCTTTCTTCCTCACGAATTCAAAAAAATACAAAAAATGAAACCTATACAACTAGCCCCCAAACAATACAGTTGTTTTAAATTATCCACGGTAAGATACTAAGAAACATCTTCATATCAAGCATAATAAAACATGGACCCATAGGAGATTAAAAAATTGACAATATACAGTCATCAAAACCCTTGATGATACTATTGCATGTAAATCAATTAAGCGGAAAATCTTATTTTTTTTTTCCTGGAAAAAAAAGCGTAATTTTATTTCATCTTGCGAGTACAAAATTACATTTAGATAGCGCAGAATGGCTTCAGCGAGCCCTTTCTAGTAGCAGCTTTTCAGCTTCATACAATATCAGGTACCAAGGCACCTCAGAAAAATCCAACAAAATAAAACCCTAATCCTGGTAGCCATGAATGGCTCAATACAATGAAAAGAAACCCAACTCTGAAACCAACCATCCATAACACTGCTTGAACAAGCCAGTACAAAGCAGCTCAAGAAGGAGCAAAAAATAAAATAAAATAAATAAAAATAAAAAAAGAAAAGAGGTCGTGGAAGGCCATGTAACAAGGTACCACACAAAAATCGACCCAAGAAAAAGCATTGACACCTAATGCACCAGGGTTACGCACTGAAGAAGTTTGTGGGAGCCGCTGACTAGAAACCAACTAGCTGCCACTGAATGCAAGGGGAAGCCGCCGAGAAACGCCCACCCCAACGCCATCCGCTGCAAAAAAAGAGCTGCCAACCTGTAGCAGGGGAAAGGGATGAAACGCCATCCCCATCGTTGCCTCCCTATTGTAGACAAAGTAAAAAGGGGTCTAGGAAGTTGCTGCAGTCGCCGCCGCGGAAGAGCCAAGGGGGCTCAATACTCCACGGGTCTCCGCGCAAGAGCCCGCCATCAAACTGCTGAGAAAATTTTTGCCAGGAATGCCCGCACACAGCCAGTTGACAGCCTCTCAAGGAGCGGGGGCTATGGTAGGAACCCTAGCTGCCTGAGCAAGGAACTGTGGAAGATCTTGATTATACCATTGAGCCCATTGATTTTTTCTCTTTATTTTGCTATATTCAAATAAACAAAATGAGGAGCAGGGACTTGCTGTTTTGCAGCTATTTCTCTTGTTAAAATATAGAATAAACCCGTTTACCTACAATAAATTGTTTCATACCATTGATTGTAGCTGCAGTCCTCACATACAATGCCCACCCTATCTTTGGAAATGTTTTTTCTTGGAAACCACCTTCTTAGATCGTGCAAATATATCTCGAATAATTGAAAACAATTACAACATTATTTTTTTAATATTTTAGAATTTTAGAATGGCCGAGAATAAGAACTTATATCATTTGAAAACATGAGTAATTAGAACACCAGTAATTAGGTGGTAATTGCCATTGTTAATAGGGTTATTTTGACATTTAATTATGTAATTGTGCGGTTGCTTATATGTTATAGAGGGGTAGGATAAATAACTATAAAGCATGATTATTATACAAACATAAATAATTACTATTTCAATTTTGTTTTGCATTATAACTAATAGAATAACTTATAATTATTATAATTATAATAACTTATAATTGTCATAATTATAATGTCAATTTTTTTTTGCTAAAAATTTATTAAAATGAAAATGAAAAATAAATATTGTTTATAAATGATCCGTTTTGAAACTAATTGTTGCATATTAATACTTTTTCTATTGCACAGACTAAATATTAAATATCGCAACTTATCTACATGTCATTTACTATGTAATTATGGTTTCACTTTTCAAATTATATTTTTTCTTACCATAAAATTAACTATTACCACAATGTTGGTAATATATCTAAAAGTCTAATATTTATTATTTTACAAATCAAGACTTACTAATTTTACTTAAAGAATAGGGATCCAATTTTTTAATTGGATAACTTCCCTCTAGTAGTCATATAACCTCAAATCTCTTAAACCAGGTAACACAAATCTAAAAAAGATCATATTTATTTTTATACAAACAAAAAAAATTAATGCTACTAGTCTTACATTTCATAATGCCATCATCACTACTTTATCAATAGTTGCTAACACTTAGATATCTCAAAATATATTTCAACTTTTTTAAAAGCATAGAGTAAGACATGTCACTTTGGTTTGCTTTCAAACTATCCACAATTAATACATTGTTAAATTGTTACATAATTATTTTAACTTTTAATTTTTAATTATGTACTACTATTACATTAAACTACTTCTAGTGCATGGAGAGCTAATATATTAAAACATTTTTAAACTATTATTTCTAAACTATTTTCATCTTAAGTTTTACTTTTTCACTATATACAATTATTAATTAAATTACTTATAAACTATTTTCAAAAAGTAGGTATAAGCAGCTTTGCTGCTATTTTTCTTGTTTCAAATTTGACAGATTCTGTTATCCCTTCACTTTGCATATTTAATATATTTAATTATTTTTAAATCATTCATTTTAAATTTATTTAATTTGAATTTTAAGCATTTAGATATTATCTTAAATTTTGGGCTTCCTTGAACTAATCAACAAAATTAACTTAAGTGTAAACAGCCCAGATTCATTTCATGGTAGCAGTATCTTGTTATACTTAAATGCACCTTGATTAAAATTTAAATAAGAGTCAGTTAAGGGTCACTTAATTAAAGAGATAACAATAATGACAGAGGTTCAAGCATGAATTTTACAGCCAGCCATATCACAAAATTAAGTGGCTGGCTACACCTCAAGAACCACTTTACTTGTGGCTGTAGATATTTATATCTTGAATTTAGAGTGCACTAATAACTATGCATCAAAAACTGATAGATTATATATATATAAATAATAATACATATTACCACAATTAACATATATAATGAAAATTCTTACCATACATAACATTAAGGTTTTCCATTTCAAGACAATATTGACAAATACAAACGCGGCTACAAAATTCACAAATAATAACTAGTGCATATGCATATGCAGAGATATGCATAAGTTCTGCAACGACAAACCTCTACCTCAGTCAGCTTACAAACATGAAATTAACAAACTAACAGCAGCTATGGACTCACTGCAACTGACGATAAAACTAATAAAATAACAAACAGCATCAGCTATGCACAAAGCGTTGTTTTAAAAGCACCAAGGAATTTCACTGCAGATAACGATAAAACTAATAAGAGGAACCGAATATCAATGGCTTTCTACAGACTATTCGTGAAATGGAGGCCATGCTCGCTCAATTTCTGCTCGATCTCTGAATAAATACGCTCCTCCATCTGTGGCGTGAAATGCTTCTTCCACTCGCCTACTTTGCCCTCGCGGAAGAAGAATGCGTTTTTCATTCCGTATTTACGCGTCCCAACTTTCCCTTTTCTGTTGACCTGCAAATTGGACAGGGCATCGAAACTGCATTTCTCCGCAATTCTCTGGGCGTTCTCTTCCAGGAGAGGAGTAGAGCAACCTAAGAAAACCCCCAATCTTTTAACCCAACCCACGCAATCGACCTGCAGGTCCTCGTAAGTCACAAACATCACCTGATTCGGATTGCGCTTGCTTTCATGCCAATAACTCAAAACGCTCTCGGCAAACGGGCCACCATAGTAAAAACCAGAGCAAAACGCATCAAACACCGTTTCCTTGGCGAGATCTCCATCCAAATAACGAGACCCCTCTCCACGAAGTCTGCTGTAGAATTTCCAAAGGGAAACGAAGGAATCTCTGGGGTTGCGAGCAATGTAAACTATCTTGCAACTAGGAGAAGACCTCACTAGAAGAGGCAGCGTATGGATTGGCAAATGAGTATGTAGCAGGCGCGGAGACGGAAAATCGGAGAAGATGGAAATATCGTACTGCTCGGCGTCACCTGAATTGAAGAGATAAGTTTCCATCGTTGGGACCAAAGCATGGGGATTTTTCTCATCCACAGCAGAATTATGATTCTCGGCTGTTGCAAGCTTATTGCCTAAAGCAGCAAATTCGATGATGGTGTAAAGCAGCGCCTTACCCCATGTCGTTCCCGTCTTTGGGAGCGAAGCGAAGAAAATGTCGTCCGGGCGTGGTTGGAATTCCTGTTGGATGAGCTTCACAGCGGGGATTAAGTTGGCGTCAATCCAAACACTCTGGTACTTTTCGAATCTCATCCCGCAGGTGGAGACAGTATCGAAGTGAATCAGCAGTGATGAATTGATGGGTTCCATAGTGGGCTCTTCTTCTGCCTCAGTGATCTCTGCCCCCTCTTGCTGTTGATCTGCTACCATCATCTCCGCTTCCTCTTCCAGCGGCGGTTGCTGAGGATTGGAAGCAACTCCAGCCATTGCCCTTCGCTTGAATGAATAAGTAAATTTGCAAGGAAACACAAATGGAGACAGATTGGGAGCGTGAGAGAGAGATCTATTAGACTAAGAATTTAAGGACTTGCAAGAAATTACTTGAGTAACCTACCACCAGGAAAACTCTGCCAGCACGTTCGGAATCGCTCTTTTTTTAAACGCAGGGTTCTGAGCCGGTTCTCGCCCTTTGTCAAATCGATATGAACAGTGAAGTACAACGCCTCTCGTTTTTTATTGACGTGAAATCAAATAGATATGGAGAATCTTATAAAAGAGATGGTGGCCCCCGCCTCTTACAAAAGAGATAAGATCAAATTGCAAGTTTTCATGTTCGTCAAGAACCATTCAGTTATTCTTTTCCAAATACAAGTACGTTAAACAATTTGTTAATGTTTAGTTTTTAAGAATTAAAACATGGAATTTTACAAGCTTTAGTACATTAAATAGTCACAGTTATAATTTATTAATATTCAACTTTTAATTAGAACATAACATCGAATTTTATAAGTACTGAGTGGTAGTAACCGTACATATTAAATCTTTTGAGTGATATTAATCGTAAAAGTGGTTTAAAATATTAATATTTAATAATAATAATATTTATATATTAGATAGCTTATTGAGTGATATTAATTATAAAATTTGTTTTACTAAATAATATTTAATAATGATAATATTTATAAAACATATTAATATAAATAGAAAATTATTGTAAGTAGAGCTATTATATGAAAAGTTTACAAAATATGGATATATTGATTGCAGCATATGAAATGGTGTTGTTTTTTATTTTCAATTGATGACTTAATTAATTTTAATATTATAGAGTTTTCTTTTGAGTTGTGAATTGTCATTTAGATATTAATATCTTTTTATTTAAATGTAAAGTTGAAAAATAGTAAATTTATTTTTTATAATTAATTAAATAAATGTTGCAAACAAATATACATTTTTAAGTATAAAGTTTTTTATATTAACAATATTTTATTAAAACATAAGTAACAGCAAAATGTATATTATTTTGATTAATAATCTTTTTTTAATATCAAAATATTATTTTAATTGCAAGTTTTTTTTACATTTATTTGGACATCAATGTTTATTAAATATGTTTACATTATAATTTTATATTGACAAATATTTTTTATTTTTTATTATTTTAACTATTTTTTAAATAAAAATATTAATATAAAGAATTTTTTAAATTATATAACAAGAAATTATTATAAAATTGATATTAATCTTTTTTTTTTTCTTAGATCAATTTCATAAACTATATCATTTTAGAGGAGATAAAAAATATAAACATGATCATTTTAAATCAAAAACTACTAACTATACTTTATAGAATAGCTAAACACTCACACGTTTAAACCTTATTCATTTCATAAAACATGTATACAAAGTTCATTGTATCTTATAAATTATAAACTTATGTGATGCATGTTCAATAAGTAATGTTGGAAAAAGTCAATTTATGCATATGTGATTTTTTTATAAAATATATTTTTAATTATAATTTTATTTAAAATATTTAATTTAATTTATAGATTTTTTTTAAAAAGATTAATTAATCTTGATGTTTTATTAATATAATTTATATGATTTAAAATGTTATCAATAAATTTATAGATGTTTTTTAATATGTTTTTTTTCTTGTTTATAAGTATTAAATTTTTTTAATTTATATGTATTAAAAAAAAAAATTTAATTTAAAGTATTACTAATAAATAGGATTTTATGTAAAGGAATTTAGGTAGTTTTAATCAATTTTGAGTTACTCTTTTTCAGTTTTCAATGGTGATGTGTTAAGTATAACAGTGGAATGTATTCTCTGTTCATTATGATCAATGAATATGATTTTTTCTTTGGAAAAAAAAGGTTTTATTAAACAATTTTTTTAATGATTTATAAGTATTATCTATATAATTTAAAATAATATCAATACAAATTATGTAATTTGGTACATTTTAATAAAGTTTCATTTTAAGCTATTTTTGAACAAGTTTTAATGGTTTACTGATTTTTTTAACACGATGATAATAATGATAATAGCTATAAACATCCTCTACTAAGACTAACTTTAAGTTTATATAGTATAAATATCCTTTTAACAAATTTTAATGCTTTAAAGATATTAACATTGAACAAGTTTTTTTATTAAACTTTAAATATGTCATCTTAAAATGTTATCAATAAAATATTTAACTTAGCTTATAAATAATTTTTAACAACTTTTGATTTAAAGATATTCTTTTAACAAGTTTTAATGCTTTATAAATATACAATTGTATAAGATTTTAAGTAGGTCAACAATAAATAAGATGGAATCTAATGTGTTATCAATAAAATATTTAACTTGGTTTATAAGTAAATTTTAACAAGTTTTAATTTAAAGATATTCTTTTAACAAGTTGTAATGGTTTAAAGATATAAACATTTAACAAGTTTTCTATAAAACTTCAAGTAGGTCACAAAAATTTAAGTAGGAACTATCAATAGATAAGATGTGAAAGTGCTATCAGTAAAATATTTAACTTAATCTATAAGTAATTTTTAACTAGATTTGATTTAAAGATATTTTCTTAACAAGTTTTAATGACTTACAGATTTTTTTAACAAATTTTAGTATATATGTACATTATTTTAACAAGTTTTAATGCTTTTTAAATATTTATTTAAAAAATTTCTCTATAATTTTAAATAGATTATCAATAAATAAACTATAAAAATTATGGAAATTGCTTAATCTAGATATCATGGGGTAATTTAGGGTGTTAAATTTATTTATGGATTGAAAAACACAATTTGAACCCTTCCAAATCTGAATTTTACCAAAAACAATTACCAGATTTTAATCAAAATTCACTAGAAACCCCATAACATAAAATAAATAAACTATTCCATAATTTAATGCACCATAACTAAATAATATTTTACAATTTAAATTATTTAATTTTCTCTAAAAATATTTTTTTTACAAGTTTTGTTTTAGAGATTTTTTTTAACAAATTTTACTAATTTATAATGGTTTAGAGATATTTTCTTTAACACATTTTTATATGATTTTAAGTCCATCAATAAATAAGATTTGGTATATAAGTATTTTTTTAGCAAGTTTAAATTATCTATAAATATTCTTTTAAATGTTATTTCAAGTTTTAATAAAAAAATCTTTTTAAATGAGCATTGAACATATAAATATTTATTTCAAATAAAATTTATATTGTTTTATCATTTTAAATAATAGTTTTAAGATCTTTAATAAAATAAGGAAATTAAATGAAGGGGTGGCACTGTCAAGAGCCCGAAGGAATGTAGAGAAAATCCTAAGCTTGGGGATTGGGAATCAACACGAACAATAGAGTTAAGGCGGTCGCTCTTTTGCAAGGCTTTAAACTTCTTCGGCAATTGGGAATCACAGAGGCAGAGGCACTGATTCTTGTTAATTCCACGTCCCTTATTTATTTTTGTATTTCTCACTAACAATCTAAAGACTCTCGTTTAAAGAGGATGCTATCTAGAATTAAAAGGCCCATGAATGAACTTCATTGTACTAAGATTTATCTTATTTTGAGGAAATTAAATCATCTCATGGATAGAGAGGCTAACAAAGTAGCCCCCTTGGAAGAAGAGGTTCTACTAGTTGATGAGATTCTTCTTGGATGAGAAATAATGCTTTGATTGTGAATTATGACAAGCTTCATGGTAATCATTTTTTGGGAGTTGGCTCACACACCCTTAGAGTAAGTTGATCAAATATTTACCAAAATTGAACTTAATGGACATTAATAATAGCAATCATCATCATATTTGATGTTATTATTAATTATAATGTTTGTAAAATGTTAAAACTTATTTTTTCAACCGAAAAATGTTAAAACTTATTAAAACTCTATAATTTATAATTATAAAAAAATGTTATTATTAATTAATACTATTTTCTTATAACGTTTTTAGTAAAATTTATACATTTTCTTTAAAGATAAACATTACAAAGAATGAATTTTACATTACTAATGATTTGTGTTTCCATTTTTTTTTCTTTCCAAAAAGTCATAATTTCATTGGTCTTTTAAAAAAAAATAAGTGTTTAGGATTACATTTTCAAGTTGCTTACAACATATCTATAATTGAATATATGGAAAGTCCAATTATGTGACCCAAACCCAAGAGATTATTATCGAACCTCTAGTCAACTTTTTCATCCAAGTAGCACAAGAGTCCTGAGAAAGGACCATTCAACACAAGCAGCTTTTAGTCCTTCATTGTCGAGTGACATGTCATCCTTGTTTCTCGCTGATCCTATCCTCTTCTTGAACCTAATGCCTACTAAGCTTCCCAACAATCTATATCATAACTAGCCAAAAAAAAATAAGGATAGAATCTTGTTGGCAATACAAACCATTCACAAACGTTTCAGTGCCATTAACGGGTCGATGTTGGAAATAAACCCCCTATCTTCCAACCAATGAACACATGTCGCAATTGTCCCATGGAAAGTGTCTTTCTTGTTACCTATCATGTCAGCTCATGTTCTGAGTCTCCCGTATTTTCATAAAGATTATGTTAACATGTATCGTGTACACAGTTAATGGGTTCCTTGCAAGTCAATATTAAATTATTTCTTGAAATGGCCTGTGATAGTGTTATGAGATATCTCCATTACGATTTTATGTTACAAACCAAGTACCCTTCCTCATCAATAGGCCTGCCTTGGATTGTAAGTCTGCTTTTGAATTCTGCTCCCTGAAGATGTGTTGGAAGGACAATGAGTGGAAGTTAGTGCAAATCATCATATTTATTGAATGATGATTGCCAATACCACATGATTGCATTGTTGATCCACTTTAGGCCACTTGATTGCATTTTTTGAATACCCTAACACTTTTGAATTATGAATTTTGTTCTCTACTACCAACAGAAGTAAAAGTTTTAATGCCATGAATTTTGAAAAGTTATTTGTCCTTTATCCCAAGCCTGCTTTGAATTTAACTGCACGGTTATTTGTGAAATGGAGGATTCCCTTGCCCCCACTTACAAACGAAATCACCTACGTCACACCATCAAAGTAAGCCTAGGGATAGTTTTTGTCAACAGTTTCCTCAACCACCCTTCGATTAGATGCATGTTCTTTCTTCTTTCTACGGATATAAATTGAATATGCTAAGGATTCTAGATACACATATCACTAGGGTAATAATTTTAAATTCAAATATGTTGTTGTTCCTGGCTGTCCATATTCCCCACGCCACAATTACTGGAAAAGCCTTCATTTTCCTTGTCCTAGGTTCGGTGCACCATGCTCTGAAAAGATCCTCAATATTTCTCCAATCCATATATGTCTAACCCCCAATTGCTTCTCCACATCTAACCACACTTTCCTTGAGTATTCACAGTCCATCAGTATATTTATGTTTGTTTATTCTGCTTTGCAACACAATGCACACCTTGCAAGACCATTCCGATTCCTTTTTTGGATTTTATCCCAAGTCAATGCTTTGTTATTCAATAGGCACCATATTAGGAGTTTTTCCTTTGTGGATGCTTTATCTTCCATAGTCACATTTCCACCACCAAGTAACTTCTCTTTCACCTTTATCTAGGAATTGATTAAGGTATGGTAAGAATGCCCATATCAAGTCACCATTGAGTTGGCAATTTCTCAAGCTTGTGAGATATTCTTCCCAATCTCTTGCTTCTTCATCATTCCAACCAATCTAGGCCACCCTAGTCCAACCTTGTCCGATTGTATCAAATGGTGTAGTAAAATAGGGTTTATGCGGCTTCCGAGCAAACATATACACCCAATAGAACATTTGAAACTTCCTCCCCCACCTTTGATACCAATAAATTGCCTAAAGAAAAAAAGGAAAAACTTGAGATTATTAACCTAAGGAAGAAAATGAATAATTAATTTTAGTAGTAAAATTTCTAGTCACTATACTCACCACAAAAACCCAAAAATAATTGAAGCAAAAATGTTTAAAGTGCCACCCAACTTTAATGTTGTATCAAAAAATAAAAATAATAATCTTTGTAAGAATTTCTTCAACCAAGTCTTATCCACTAGTTGATTTTTCACAAAGAGAAGGCTCAGTAAATTTCATTTTTTTTCAAATCAAACGACGCCGCAAGCCTTTGGGTGATTCTTTTCTCTGCATGACTATCTATGTAAACATTGATGAAGCGTTGATCCTCCCAATCGACTTTCATTGCTTTTCTTTTCAATCAATTGGAAATATTATATTATCTTTTCTCTTCTTCAAAAAGTAGAAGATGGAATGTTCATCATTTACCTTTACCTTTAGACAACACAAGTACCATCATTTTACCTTTACCTTTACCTTTACCTTTACCTTTAGACAACACAAGTACCATTTACCTTCACCTTTACCTTTAGACAACACAGGTACCATCATTTTACTCTTATAATACAAAACGTGAGACAATCTACGAAAAATAATGAAATGAGTTTCGTATTATCAGTTTCTGAAGTTCTACTGATAATACGAAACTCATTCCATTTTTTTTCTTCGCACGTCTCGTAGATTGTCTCACTGTCTTTTCCGTCTACACCCATTGTCTTTCGCTTTCAATTAGATTTGCGAAGAAAAAGAGAAGAATGCTCGTTTCATCTCGAATGTAGAAAACGAGAATCAACCGCAGTGGATTGGGTAGCTTTTTCTTTCTATTTCTCAAAAGTTGGCCTTGCGAAGAAAAAGAGAAGAATCGTCCATCGGATCGGTTCGTGTCGTCTAGATTTATAAAACAAGACTCTAACGGATGGAATTGGGTAGCTAAGAAGTAGAATCTAGATTTTTTTAAAGCTCCCACCCGCTCGGGTCGTTTAGTCTGGATTGTGTAAAACAAGAAGATTGCCAGCTTTTCCTTTTCTCGAGATATAAGAGTAAAATGATGGTACTTGTGTTGTCTAAAGGTAAAGGTAAATGATGCTTTTCTTTACGTCTCCTAGAAAATGGGTGTCTACGAAAAAAAAAAAAAGCTGATAGCACGAAACTCGTTCCATTGATTTTTCTTGTCCAAGTGTAAAGGAAAAGGCGGTCAATCCTACCGGCTTACATATGGACAGCCGAGTATACTTGTGGGAATTGTCTTAACTCTTGGATTTTGAAGTTGTTCAACAATTAGAGCTTTTAACCTAATAATTTGATAGCTTCTTGAAGAAAAAGAAAGATCCACGATTTATAGAATATTGGTTTTTTCTTTCCACAAGTGTAAAGTAAAAGCTGGTCCATCCCAGTCCCACAGTCCAGTACTGGTTTACATAATTTGGACAGCCAGAGTATAATCAGTTACGTCATTTTGGTTTATAAATCCTTGTTTTATATACTAGACAAGCCTGTGTAATCCATCGTTGCGGGTGACTGACAATGGCGAATGTGTTGTGCTCTGAGCGGCCAATGCTGGAATGCACACAGTTTTATTTTAAATTTGCCACTGCTCTTCTTCTTGCATTGGTTATAGCGTCATGGGGATTCTTGATCCGAGGGAGAAAACGGAGGCTGCCGCCCGGGCCGTTTCCATTGCCGATCATTGGAAACCTTCACCTGCTGCTGGGAGAGCTTCCACACCAAGCTCTGGCAGCTCTTTCTCTGACATGCGGGCCTCTCATGTCTCTCCGTCTCGGCTCCTCTGCGCTCACTTTAGTCGTCTCCTCTGCAGATATGGCCAAGGAATTTCTCAAGAATAATGATCGCCTTTTCGCCGGCAGACCTCAGTCCATGGCTGCTAAGTATTTGTCGTATAATTTCTGTAATGTCGGGTATGCTCCGTATGGTCCTTACTGGAGACAAATGCGTAAGGTATGCGTTCTGCAGTTGCTGAGCTCCAAGCGCTTAGAGTCCTTCCGCTTCATAAGAGAAGAGGAAGTCTCTATTATGATCCGTTCTATTGTTTCAGATAGTGAGGCTGGCTCTCTTCCAGTAAGCATTAGCAAAGCAGTTTCAAATCTTGCGACTGCTATTATCTGCAGAATGGCCTTCGGTAGAAAGTATTCCGACGAAGAATTAATTAAAAGAATCAAAGAAAGTTTTCTGTTAGCCGGCACTTTCAATATCGGAGATTATATACCATACTTGGCATGGTTGGATCTGCAAGGTCTCAGGCGGCGATTCAAGAAAATACACAAGACAGTAGATCACTTCTTCAACAATGTAATAGAGGAACACATTGCGCGGGATGACCCCAACGTCACGCCAGATCTTGTCGACGTTTTGCTTGCAATCTCTGCAGATGAAGATACGGAGTTTCAATTTAAACGAAAACACATTAAAGGCGTCATCGCTGTAAGTTAAAGTTATTCATGATATAATATTCAATTTCATGATACACTGTTTATCTATCACATAACACTGTATTTGCAGGATATGTTCGCCGCTGGAACGGACACGTCATCGATAGGTGTAGAGTGGGGAATGTCGGAAGTGCTGAGAAACCCCCCAGTGCTGAAGAAACTTCAGGACGAGCTGGAACGCGTTGTTGGAATGGAGCGTATGGTACAAGAATCTGATTTGCCTTCTCTGGTTTATTTACAAGCTGTGGTGAAAGAAACTCTTAGACTCCACCCACCGGGGCCTCTTGCCATTCCCCACTTATCTGTTGAGGATTGCACGGTGTTGGGCTATGAAATCCCTGGTGGCACTTGCGTTCTGCTGAACCTTTGGGCGATTGGTAGGAATCCAGAGTCATGGGAGGATGCCGAAAGTTTCAAGCCAGAGAGATTCATGGAAGCAAGTGGGTCAGAGGTGGATGCAAAAGTTCAAAACTTAGAGTGGATTCCATTTGGAGCAGGCAGGAGAGGATGCCCCGGACAGCAATTGGGAATGCTTGTTGTAGAGTTTGGGATGGCGCAGCTGTTGCACTGTTTCAACTGGAAGCTCCCCAACGAACAGGAGTTGGATATGATTGAGAGGTTTAATGGACTGACGCTGCCGAGGGCGCATGAACTCGTGGCTGTTCCAACTCCTCGTCTTTCAGTACTATGATTTTATCTTGACGTTACGTTGAAAGATAGACAGCACTGTATAGGCTAGCATATTTATCGTTTATAGGGTGTTGAAATAAAAGTCTTCTCGAAGCCGATCTGTGAGTCGATCACGTATCGTCGAGAAGCACATTGGTGTGTTTATTTTCATGAGTATGTTTTTTTATGATGATTTCGTATTATGTAATCATATCCAAGCTAATTTATGTTATGTTGTTATGTTTTTATGGGATAAGATATATATACTGATATTGTTACTTTTGTCTGAATATTGATATTGATCGGTTATTTGTTTTATTAGGATTAATAATGGTTTATTTGCTATAGAGTTTGAGTAGTATGTAAGAAAGATTATCAATTTATTTTAGAAATATTTTGTTTGTGTGGTGTATTAAAAATGTTTTCCAAGTTTGTTTATATTTTTATTTTATTTATTATTTTTAAAAATTTTAATATTAAAATAAAGTTTTGATTTTTAATTAAAATTAATGTTATTTTTTTAATAAATCTTTTTTTATTCTCAATTTTTAATTTTATATTTTTTATTAACAAAATTACTACTTGGTATTGAAATTGTGAGAAACATGTTTTTACTACCTATAATATAATAAATTCTCTCATAAATATCTTAATTGTGAGAGACATTTTTTTTACTACCCTACAATATAATAAATTCTCTCATATATATCTTAGCGCGGCATTATTCTCCATAGGTGAAAGATCAATGTCCAAAGAAAGGCTAAGGTAGGGCGTATTTTATTTTTATGTCCATGACATATATAAATCGGGAGGATGAATTAGTTTCACTTACAAATTTTGATTTTTATAGTGGAGTAAAGTTATACTATAGTTTAAATCATATTTATTTATTTGTAATTTTTTAAAATTGTATTTAACTGTGATCTTATTGGTCACGTACAGGTGACGTCGGTCCTGGGTCTGTGTGCCCCAGGACGCGGCGGCGATATTACGTCATAGTCCGTAGTATGTATGCTGGTTCTCTGGCAGGTGCCGTATGGTGTCTGCAGGGGGATTAATGCATGTGGCGGTATGGTGTCTGTAACACGCAGAGGGGTTGTTTATTGTTGAGCTAATTCCGCTAAAACACAGCTCTCCCACACTTATCCCTTGGTGGAACCCCAATTCAAAACCCCAGTCCGCTGTATTTAACTCTACCGTGACAACATTCACGAGGGTTTACTTTTCTGTTTCTATGATATTCAACCGTAGCTAAATCCGGCGGTCGCCAATCGCCATGGCTGCTAAATGCTCGTACCGTCGAACGTTGTGTTGCCTGAAACCCTAACAAGGAGAAGGGCAGCCATTTTTATGGATTTTTTATTATGTGATATCACACAAACTGTGAAGGTAAACCTAATGGCCGTTGCTGCTACGCTGCATGAGAGCGTGCCGTAAATAGTTACAAATATTGAAGATTGAGGACACTTGGTGCCGTGATACATGCTAGCTCATCTGACATCTATGCGTAAAATACATGAATGTGAATATATATGGTTGTGCCAATGCTATCTGTGTATCTTCTGCGAAGACTTGAAGCAGCACTAGCAAGAGCGGATGAAATGCTTGAAGATTGTACCAGCTAGGGTCATTAACAAGTACAAATTTAATGTGAGGTATTGGGGTTTTGAGAGTATGGTCTCTAATAAACTTTTTTTTTTCCATATAAAAGAGGAAACATGGATGGTGGAGTTTTGACAGTGGGATTAGAAGGGGAAGTTGAGTTTAATTGAAAGCATGCCTTCCACATGGAGTTTAGGGTTTCGGGTGCAGACGTTTCTTTGCTTCACGGCTTCCTTAGGGCATTGAGTCATTTGTATCTGCATACAAAATGAGTGTCCTTGTGTGAATCATTTCGTCCCTCGGAAAAATTTGTTTGTTTATAGAATGAAGACTTCAAAACCTTGGCCAGCAATCAATACGCATTATTTGCAGGCTTTTTATATTCGTCACGTGACTTCCCCTCATATCACCTTAGTTTGTTTCGGGCTTTCATTTGATCTCCGTTTCACTGTACTCTGCAGAGTATTTGGCCCAGAAAAGGGATTTTTTCTTTTTTCTGAAGGAAGCTTGTCAATTAGGATTTATTATATTCTGAGGTCCCTGTTCTGCTATTTCAACATTGAATTGAATTTGATCTGTTCGGCATTCTTTGATTCTCTGGAGTTTTTATGAAAAATGGCCACTTCTACATGCTTGGATTTTGTGGGTATTGGCGGCAATTGCCTTTTAAGTAGACGTGACGGACTCTCAATGGGTCACCCCAAAGCACAAATAGGGTCGAATTACATCACTTGGAGACGCCTGAGAATAACGCCAGGATGCCATCAAGTCTTTAAGAAATGGAAGCTAAGCTCAAAGAAGCCGACCTCAGGCGCCAGGTAAAGTTAATTTACCTACTTTTAGATTTAACGATTATTTTATTTTGTTATATTTGAACAGAGTTTGTGCATTAGAAATATCCTACTCCAGGAATTCTTAGGGTTTCATTTCCCATTTTTGGCATAAATTTTGAATCTACCAATTCTGCATATGTTAGGGTTTTTACATTTAAACTACTTTTGAAAGTAAGTAACCCCTTATGTTTTAAAAATTTGCAGCAATTTTATGGGTGGTTTGCAAACAAGGCTCGGCCAAAGCCACTAAGTCCAACACGGTACACAAACTCTGAAGACTTGGCACAACGTCTAGAAGCCGAGATTTCTGCTACTGAGAAAAAGAGGTAAGATTATTCTCAAATAGTCTTCATTCTCGGTTTTGCTATGTTCCTATTTCGAATTTTGAATTCCAACAATTTTGAAGCAGTAAATGGGTTGCATATTTTTGTTTAATTGATGTATAGGCACTCCCATAAATGTTATATGTTCTATGACTGCAGATTGTAAGAGTGGGTCTCTCCCTCCAGCAATAGGGAATTTATCTATTTTGCAAAAACCCTATTTAAGTGGAAACAAATTTACTGGCCATATTTTTTCCCAAATAGGTAGATTGAAGAACCTATCTAACATTGAATTGAGCAATAATCTTGTCAAATTGAATTTCCAAAATAGTACATCATATCATCATTGCATATTAATAGTGATGCATTTCTGCACATTCAAATCATATCATCGTTAAGAAACCAATCGTCCAAACAAGATTTTTTATTTCGATTTTGACTGGCCATTCTTCAGGGTCAAGCAACATATTTCACTTGCATCAACCGTAGACTTTGCTCTTTCTGGTGTGTACGTGTTAATCTGTCACAACTTTTTCCCTCCAAATCGGATTGTCTAAGTTATGAGAGCATGTTACTTGCAACCTGTTAAGCAAACAAAAAGGGCGTTTTATTTTGTAAGGATGCAGGTCTCCTCACGATACTTGACCCTTTTTTATATGGAAACACTTTAGTTGCACATCATGTTCACTTATTAATGTACTATGCTAATTCAAATTATTTGTATGTACACCAAGTTTGGTACGAAGGAGATCCTTAATACAACTCCCTAAATCTCTCATTTTGGCTGCATTAAATATTACATATTTATGTATGCATGATGTCTTCAATTTTCAAAATATGATTTTAAGTTTTCAAGTCTGATTTAAGATTCAATGAAATCAAAATTGTTATAATATCATTTTTTATTTAATAATAAGAAGAAAAGTTGTTGACTTGGTGAAGATTTAGGGTTTTGTAGGATCTATGAGCATAGGAGGATGAACTCCTCCATTACTCAACAAACCCAAATTTTAGGCATGACATATTCACCAATAGTGATGATCTGGTTTAAATTCTAGATGGAAAGCTTACGGGGCACACTAGAGAGTAATGGGGGATTTGAGCAAGAATGACCTGAGTGGGAATATTCCACAGGAGATCACCCAACTTGTTGATCTCAACCATCTTAACATCTCCAGAAACCATTTAGTTGGGAAAATTCCTACACATATAGGGAGCATCCACGACCTGACTTCTCTGGATTATCTTATAACAATTTATCTGGCCTGGTTCCTACTAATGGGAAAATTAGGTATTTCAATGCAAATTCCTTTGAAGGAAACCTTCACCTGTGTGATACTAATTTAGCTCCTTGTAGCCCAAACATGGCCCAATCCCGCAACGACGTGAAAACACTCATAAGAAATGTCAAAACTCCATTGAAGATATGTGAGTTTTTTTTCTTCAGTTTTTGGGTTTATATATAAGATCAAATCAAAGATTAAACCCTCAAAATGATGCTACCCCGTAGAGTCATTCTCCAGTTTATTTCCATTCATTATTGGTGAGATTCTCAAATATATATAAATCTCTGTTTTAAAAATCGGTCAACTCAGACTCAGACTTGACCGAGTTGACCCTCCTCCGAGCTGACTCGGTCTTCAAACCAGATCGGGTGACTGGTTTGGTACCGGCCAAGTTGATGTCCGACTCGTCCGGTTCGGTATTGAACCGATCAACTCAGCCGAGTCCTAACCTGAACCGGTCGAGTTGTCTGGAAAAAAAAACCTGCTTTGTTCAGTTATTAAATAGATTTGGCAATACTAAATGGTAATGTTAAATTCTTAAAGTAAAACGATAGAAAATGAAAGATAAGGAAAATACTAACATTACCATTAATTGTTTCAGGATGTTTGAGAGTGGTTACAACCTCATCGGACTTCCTATTTAAAAAGTAGAATTCTATATCCCATTCAAAATTCAACAGACTTAACAGTTTTTGGGATTTCAGGATTGCAAAGTTTCCACCAAATTCTATCATGTACGAGGGTATGAGATTGGCATTTAATCAAGCACATCAACCCCTCTATATACCTTGATGTTGGTGGTTTTGATTGTTGAACTCCTCTGTCATGACCTTAATAAAAAATGTACTCTTCATTCAAGCAAAAACACCATAAGCATGGGAATCTCTTTCAACCTTATTTTAACAATTGGATTAAGAAGTTTCATCAAAATTGTAAGGTGTTGAGTCATTGACTAATGTCCTTGGAGTATCAACTTTAAGATCAAGGATTAACTTTGATATATATCCCCATTTCCAAAATTTTGGAGGGCCACGTTTCAAACGCATCCCTGTTTCCTCCAACTTAGAATCTAACCCTGAAGCTATAAGATGAACCCTAACCTCGTGCTTCTAGACGTTCATCTACTACTACTACTACTGCTGCAATTGTAGATGACTTTGAGGAGTTTTATCTTGAGCCAGATGATGATGCTATTGCCTATGACATTGCGAGTCTTGATTTTAGTTCTACTTCTAGTTCTAGCAGTGGTGATGAGTTTGATGATTGATCATGTTGATCAATGAAATGTATGATGTATGATGTATGATGTAGTGGTATCATATCAAGGTGTTTTTTGGACTCTACAGGCCATTTAGGCCTCATTGACTATGTATTTGTTCCAGAATCAGATATCTATTGCATACACTTTGTGCCATTTTGATATATTCACCCTTCTATGGTATATACATGAGCAAACTTTGGAAATTTTGTATCTGATGCTTTGGAATCATTGATTAGAATCTTTAAAATATTGTTTTTTCTTTAAAATTTAAATATTTTATGTAGTTTTGAGTAAACCGAGCCATTAAATTCAAATCGGCTGAGTCATTGCCGATTCATTACCGATTTCGAGTCCAATTCTGAGTTGACCCTGGTCCCTCGATCGATTCCGAGTCTGAGTCCGAGTTTTAAAACATTATAAATGGCCAGTGTGCTCCACATACATTTCCTTATATGTGTCCTCAGACAACAACTAAGTTCTGCTTTATTACTGTATTGGAAATTTAGAATAGTAAAGGTAGTGCACCCTCTTTGTCACACTTTATTGCCTACTTAAATTGGTATGAGTAGGGCCATCTCTTTCTTCCGGGCACATAGAGGTGGACTAATGGGATAACCTGAGGCCCATACTAATAAATTCTAGCAGGACAACATTTTTCAATAGCATTCCTTAATCTTTAATCATCCAGTCCATCCATTACCTTTTTGCATTGAAGCTGCAACCTCGTGAGGAACTCATTGAGAACCCTTCTATTGTTTACCTAGATTTTAATATGGAGACCATGGCATTCACATATTTGGATTATATCAATGATGCTTAATATCTAGGCATGCTTAGGCCATCAAGCAGCAGTCAATTGGTGTTGATTATCACAATTCTGGTCATGTTTTGACTTTGAGCAACATTAAGAAGACATTCTGGTTAAGATATACAAGCTAAAGCAACAATAAAACCCCTTAATCATAGTTCTGGGCATAAACATTGGGAAAGATGTAGATGTGGGATAGTTTCAACGTTAAATAGCTTAACTCTTCAATTTTGGCGTGATTGAAGTCAAAAACAACTGTAAAAAAAGGGCAATTATGGACTCATAACAATAGTTAAGAGACCTGTTATCATCATCATTTTGGCACCCTGTTTTGTCTGACCGTTTTATTTCATGAGGCCTATCTGCCCTTAGAAGAGTTTGATATCACTTGCAACGTTGGACGGGGCTGTCACTGTGTCATGTTGCTAATCCTAGTCATATGCAAAAGCATATATTGAAGTGAAAAGTTTCCAAATTCAAACTAAAAATGGATTTAATTTGTACTTTCTTCAGATAATATATTTCATAACTTCTGAATAGATGACAACCCTAGGAAGGCGAATGGCCTCCTGCTTGCGACTTGAGTGTCACTATTTGTTTATTTTGTGGTCCCTTAAGTTTTGAAGTCTACAAGTTGAAGAGTGGCAGAGTTTATGTTTGCATTTTTTGATATTAAAGCTTCCTTTTACTATTAATATAAACGTTATTCACAGTGGTTTAATACAAAAACAGGATGTGCATGCAGCCTTCATAAGTATGGAGTAGAAACATAAAAAATGTAAGTTGGCATATGCCAAAACACCCATAATCATAGTGTCAAGCGATGGCATGGTCGATGTTTAGTCTTGTTATGCTTGGGGTTATATTTGCATTTGAATTTAATGCCCATCAAGAATATTCTGTTATGGTCCTGGTAGGATTTTTGCTGAATGAATTAAGTTCTTTGCTGGCGTTCTCCCAGGTATTGTTTTGATAGGAGAAATTGGAGGAACTACAGAGGAGGATGCTATTGCATTTATTAAGGTATATATATCTTATAAGTTGCTTCAAAATTTGCAAGTTATTGTGATTTAGGAACACTAGGCCTAGGTTGTATGTTGATCTTAATTGAGCTATTGATATCCTTACATGCTTGCTTTTCTTTCTTTGCTTGTAATTGAATGCAAATAACACAGTTTCCAGTATAAATTGAGAAAGCACATACTAATTTGGCATTGAGAAAAACAAATTAGGTCATTTATTACTAACAACTGTAAACTTGGTCTCTGATCTTAATTTGTTCAACTAATGAGTGGTTAGTAGCTTTGACTTTGACTTCGAATGGTTTGGTTTGGAACATGCATGAAAGTGAAGCGTGTGATAGAATTGCATTATCTTCATGAGGGATGCTTTTGTATCATTTGAAAGCATGGTTAATTACTATATTCATGCGCCAAGGTTTATTCCTTGTTATTAAAGCATTGGGCTTGTTTGTCCCAAGGATTTATTTTTGTATTACAATACTATAAGCAAAGGTATTTTGGTGTAATTATTTATTGTTCATAGCTGTTGGAACTTAGTTAAGCATATATATGTTGCTTTAATTTTTTCCTCAGTCCTGCCATTGTTAAATTGGTTTTAGAAGTAGCTTTGTTTACTAGCTCTAATGACAAGTACTTACAGAGCTATGTTTACTAGCACACAAATAGAGCTCTATTTACTAGTTCTATTGATAAGCACACATTTTATTGTGAAACAAGGACTTCATTCGATTAGATCACATTTTAAAATGGAACTAATGTGTCTGTTGTTAGCACTCAAAATGTACCATCAAAATCTTAAGCGCCTTTGTCAAATTAAAGTTAGATTTGCCAAAGGTTCCAGGTCTTTTGCAAATCGTCATATCCTCCAAATTTCTAATCTAATCTCAATGAACTCTTACTGTCAGTTTTTGCCAAAATCTTGTGAGACTGGTCCTGGTTTACATGGAAATGTAGAATGATCTTAGATCGGTGTTCTTTTGGGCAAATAAAAATAGTCTTTATAAGCCAATTTTGGCTTTTCTGGACAGTTTTACAGGTCTCGGGTTTCTTTTACAGTACTTATGTTTATTTTTATAAAAAATTATTGGCCCGAGGGCCAATCTCAAATTCATCCCATCAAATGTCAAAGTCCACCAGATCCAAGCACCACAGTAGAACTTTACAACACACAAGTCGAGACCAAGTCCCCAAGCGCTAAGTCACATGAAGGAGGAGCCCACAAGGAACTCAAAAGGAGTTCCACTACGCGTCCAAACAATTAGTGAAGTATTGACATATATAAATGTATTTTAAAATTGTTTTCCATTGCATGTGGGATGTGACTGAGATCAAACCAGAAGCATTGAGCATCAAGGGGCTAATATCCAGACAACAAGCGTTGGGCAGAGGCGTTTGATAATGCACATGAATGTATTTAGCTGTCAAAGATTTTCAAAGCCAGATGTCAATGCCAGGAGAAGCTTATGGCTGTTGGAGAAGACTGTCAAACATCACATAGATGAAGATCAAGTTATGCATTGACAAACTTGACTGATGAAGATCAAAATTATGCATCACTGAGATTATACCAGTAAGTAGGAAACATGTTCAGTTAACAAGTGGCAGAATATTTTTCAAAGATTATACCTAGAGGTGAGCATCTAAAAACAAAGGATAGATTTCATCATTTCCAGATTATCCGGGATTTAGTTAACATCTTCGAGCAGCAAAGAGAATTTAAATGGATCAGTGGCAGATCATTTCTAGACATAAGATTGAGCAATCAATAATTGGTTCCAAATTAAAAGGAATCCGTTTTGGTTGTTCCAAACTTCTTGCAATAGAGCATAAATTGTTTTTATTTTTAGTTAAATTGTTAGATTTTTATTCCTAAAGATAACAACAGTTTGTTGAAGGTATTCTGCTATTTAAATCATCATTCTGAATGTAAGAAAGAGGGGGTTCCAGCCGAGAGAGGCTGTGAGTGATTGTAAGGGTCGAGTTTACCAGTTTGAAAGCTTCTTTTAAGTGCTGCAAGTGTATTTTGAGGATTATATTGAGAATGCAATATCCATTATGAGCCATTTTTTATAATTTATATAATTTATGCAAATACTTAGATGAGTTAAATTCCAACTCCATGAATTGCTTTATACCTCATACTTAGACTCATTTGAATTAGTATGTTATGATGCTGAGATAGAAGGTGAAAATCATTGCCTTTCTGAGATCTGGCAAGTTTCTGGTTTTAGTCAATGACAAAGTATTTTATAGGCTGAACTTGTACATCTCCCCAAATCTAGGACCATTTCTACATGGGTGCAATCCTATTCACACATTTAATAGGGGTTTTGATTTGGTAACCTTTGATGAATGTACCAGATTCCTGGCTTTATAGGTTCTAACATTACAGGTTTGATAAATCATTTTGGAATATAGATTGGAGAGGTGTGGAAATCATGCTCGAATTGTTTTCTGGAAGCAGAAATATAAAATGGATTTAGTGTGTTCCAGGGAATGTTGAATTGATTTCAGTTGATGACCTAGAAATGGTCAGGGTGACAGAACTTCTTCATTAGCCATTGGTGAAGCCTAAGCATATCACTCTCTCATCAAACTTTTTAATTGCTTGTGTTTCAGGAGATGCTTCCTTTCTCTTTTTTTTCAACAATCTGTGGATTTTTCAGATGACAAAGAAGAACGTGTTTCATATTCTGCTCAAGAAAGCAAGGCTGCATCAAAATTGAGCTCAAAGTTTGCAACTTAGGTGTTGCCATGTCTTTCTTGTAGAACATGCTGTGTTGAGTCAGTGGGATGGTAAAATCAAGGAAGTCTCATCAATGGGCACACAAAGTAGTGGTAATTTGTACTTACTAAGCCATCTGTATGGATCCCTCCTTGATGTAGCAGGAGGGAGAACGCACTGATGGGTTGTGGATGGCAGTTTGGATGGATTCAAAGTGCCTTTATGTATTCATGGAATTTGAGGGATTAGGGAGATTTGAAAGAACATAGCAAGAAGATATGTTACTCTCGGTCCTAAATACTGCCTTGAGTAATTTGACAATATTCAATAAGAAGGTTTTTTTTTAGGACTATCTTATTAGTTAGATTTTGCTGGTTTGAACTTTGAACCTTGAATTTCTCATATTTGAGTTTCTTAACCTTTACCTTTATATTAATGTTGCTACTCAATGGTAAATTTAATAGTTGTGACACTTGGTTTTTTAATAAGGATTTCATTTTGACAAAGAGACAGAAGTTATCTTCCAGCGTTTCCAAAGTGGGGTGAGCTTGGTGAAGAATGATGAAAATTTGTTACAGGTATTATTCTACAGAGCTATCAAGGATGTTGATGTCTCTGATGTGGATGATTAAAAGATGAATTCTGTGTAAAACTTCTACAAATTTATACTTCTGACTAAGGTATGGAGGAATTGTTGAACTTGCTGCAATGTCTCCTTTCACTCGATGGGAAAATCATTAGGAAAGCTTATCATCAGGAAAATCATCACTTGAACAATAGAATGTGAGGTACGCAAAAGGGGATTCTTATTACCAACTCACACAATGTTTCCCTGAACAATAGTATGTGAGGTACATGAAGGGGGATTCTTATTACTGACTCACCGCCAATTGCATTGTGTGTTGATTACGTAGATCCATTTGTCCTGAGAGTTAAATGCTTGCTTTGGAAGGTGATATATAGTGACACTTAGGGGATTATGTGGGAATCGGGATTTGATTTCCCCTCCCCAGTTTTAATAAAATTTCATTAGGAAAAAGAGTTGCATGGTTTGCCAAATTGTCCGCCTTTTTGTTCTTAGATTGAAGCGTTTGGAAGAAATGAATTGTATCCATTATGTTGGCAACGCTTTGAGTTCATTCGATCATCCTTCATAGTTGGGGTTCTTTAGGAAGGGTCCAATTCACCATATTCCTGATAAGGATAGTTGTGTTACCTACTACAGTAAGGACTCTGATCCCTCATTCGGTTGCCAACTGGATTCCGTTCCACATTGCTAAGGCCAATTTCCCAAGCGAAATTTAATTCTTCATTTCCCCAAGTAAAATTTAATTCTTAATTTCCTCCAAGGTCGATGAGGAACCCCTGCACCTGCCCCCTTTTAAACCAAGTGAGCTATTACAAAAGATATCTTTGTGTCTGAATTTAATTAATGGTTTTCAGTGATATCAATTGCTGAAGCAACTAGTATTACTGTTTCTAGTTCTAATGGGTATCAGTGATCTCAATTTGCTGAAGTAATTTGTCTTACAATGTCTATGCTTATTTCTGTCACAATTATTTATTTAAATATTTTTGAACCGCATTTCAAGACAAGAACCATTGTTTCTGGCAGACTACTTTAAAATTCTTTCTAGATAATTTTAACCCAGTTAATATACCATCTGTGCTTTTTGCACTCATCTTTTATGAAGTTATTATTCTAGTTGATCTTATTGAGCAGGTTTTTTCCTTGACTGATTTCCAACTATTTGATATATATGGAATTCTTGGTTTGGATTTTTTGTCATTGATTGTCTTCCTACAATTTAATATGTATGGGATTCGAAGTTTGGATTTGGCATTTCAGCTGTCACTATCATTGCATGAAAGCATTTTCTTGGATTTTCCATTTCAGTTGTTTGAAAGGAATTACCTTTTTCAGTGGCAACATCAATACATTGGCATTAATAAAATATAATTTATGGTCCCAGTTAATGTTCTATTATATACTTATTTTTATAATGTTGGCGGGTTTTGAAGAATGCAAGGAAAATTATGGAGCCTTTTGTTGAAAAACTGCATCTAATGCGTGCAGAGTCTTCCTGGACACCTTTGAAGGCATCTATGAAGGCATCTAAGCCGTAGGATTGTCTTTTGCTGCACAGCTAATACTGACTTTGTCTTGGATATTTTTGTATATATATGTTTATGCCTATTGTTTAGGTGGATATCATCTAGCTTGAACTAACCTCAAAAGTTTTTTGAAAGCTCCATTCCTATTTGGAGAGTGTTTTTGGTTGACTTGTACAATAGTGTAAGAATTTTGGTCAGTATTACTTTAGGAATTTCCTTTTCAATATGATCTTATAGGTTAAGAATGCCACGGTTCTACTATGTACCAAAATGCTCTAGTCAATATCTGCACATGAATATGGTATGATTCATGGTTTACCATATTTAGATTTGATAATCACAAGAGAAAGCACAGAGCATGACACAGCTTAATGAAAGGTTCTAAAGAAATGGTAGAACAAAGTACTTAGTTGAATAATATAACAAAGTACAGGGAAAGAAAAAGCTAATTCAAATAGAAAATTACATAATAGAGTGCTTGCGTACATGTGGAACAGGATTCCATGCCCACAACCAAGATTACTGAACTCAAGGTATTTTCACTTCTATGCACCTTGACCCACAGGTTCCAGTTACTGGCCAACCCACTCTTCAATTCTATATTAATAAGTGTTATTTGTGAGCACAGTGCCTTCACTGAAACCTAATTGTAGACAACTAATTGGAGTTACAGTGAAGCCCATAAAAAAATCACATACTTGATCAAATAACCTAATATGCATTATAATACAGTATATCATTAATTTAGAAATTTTGATAGTAGCAGTGAATCAAGGAATTTTCTTTTCTAGATGGGTTCCAATAATTGCTTTAGGCTTGCCTCGGGGAATCATTTGTATGCTTGATTTGCTCTGTATTTATAAAGCAGATTGATTAGCTGGTATATGGTTGCATTGGTGGTTACCCAAATTTATACAGCAGATTGATTGTCTAGCGCTTAAGTGTGCTAATCTTCCGAAAGTCCGCTCTTAATATCAGTGATAACATACATTTACTATCCCATATAGGTAAATATAACTAGAGATTCTGTTATGTCCACATTTAATTTTAATGAATGAATAATCATAAAAAAACATAAAAATAATATAGCATGGAAAAATGAGGTTGAGATGAAAAATGCAAACAAAGTAACAAGAGCTATTACGTATAAGCATGCATTTCAGAAGCTTTTGAAATTGAATTCCAAGTTGAATTGAGACACCAAGATGGGCTTGTACTTTCATGAATTATATAGGAGATGATTATCCTTGACAAATCATAAAACTGCCATATCATAACTCCAGTAAGTGCAATGATCTCTCTTATAATGGAGTCTACCTTCCTTATGTGGCCTTCAGAAATTGAGTTTAATGTTAAATGCATGTCATCAAGTTTTGAGACATACTTACAGCTTACACCCTTTGTATTTGGTTTTGTATTTTAGGTGTTTAGTTGTTGAGGCAATTTGTGGAAGTGAATTTCAACGAGGGTGCATCACTTGAGTTGCATTTAAACTTGCAACTACATTGTTCAAACAACTAATGTCGGTAAATTATGATTATTCTTAGGTTCCTTGGTGTAAATCCTGTTGAACAAGTTTCTCGAATGTTGGAACATTGGGAATGTGGATGAGTTTAAATTTCGGGAAATGTCAGGTTGGAAGCGGCAATATTATATGTTTAAAAAATATAAAAAAAATATTCTAGATACAATATATCCAGACAATGATACATACAAGCCACAAGACTGCAGTGGATTGTGTGTTATATATTATATTTCAATTTATTGTTAGTTTTTCATACATTCATAGCATAATAATTCAAATGCATAAATAGGATCACTAGAAGAAAGACAAAGCACAAAACAATAACACAAGAATTTGTTGGACATTAATATAATTATCTTATCTTATCTGCTTTGTTATGGATAGGGTGAATTCTAGTTCAGAGGGCAGGTGATGAGAATATTTGTGGAGGAGAGGTGCTTCCATCTTATCCGCCCAATGTTAATGCTAGATCTCATTCATTTTAAACAAATGGTTTCAATTTATGTTTGCCTTTAGTTTGCATATTTAAATTTTTAATTGGACATCTGAATGTACACATTGTAATCAAATGAAATGAGTTTGTAAATGGTTTCAATATATGTTTGCCTTTATTTTGCATATTTAAATTTTTAACTGGACATCTGAATGTACACATTGTAATCAAATGAAATGAGTTTGTTAATGCCATTTATGTTCTCTTTAGCATCTTACAAGATACGGATTGGATAGTAGCATTATGTTTCTCCAGAGCTGCTTGGATCAGGTGAATTTGTGCGAAGGAGATGTGCAGAAGATGTAGTTGAAGTTGGAACTCCTTTCTATTGTAGTTAAATATCTGATGCATCAACCAAATTTCAATACAGTGTTTTGTGAAGCTGTGAAGAATACTCATACAGGTGAAATCTCCCATGCTCTATTGGAGCTTTGACCATGTTCCACTTAATTCATTGGTCTTTCCTCCTTTCAAAATAATCCTACTATTTTAACATGCAATTTTCTTCATAACCCTGATTGAATCTAGCATCGTTGAGCACCGATAGAATGCAAGGGAGGAGAAAATTGTTTTGATGAGAACAATTCTACCTACTAGATTGAGCTAGAGGGTGCCCCATTAATGGAATTTTTTTCATCATGCTTATAATATTTTTCCACATTGATGTTGTTGGTTTTCCAAGCGATAGGGGCATACCAAGGTATTTAAAAGAAGTCTAATCCCCAATGCTTGGAAATTTTAGAAATCTGGCTATAGAGTGAAAGAGCGAAGGTTTTAATTTCCAAGCATATATTTGACTCTTTTTGTTGTTGACTTTGCCTCCTGCTGCACATAAGTACTTTTTCAGGATTGTTTGCAATATCTCAACAATAATGGTGGAAGCACCCCCAACTAGCATCAATAAACTATGAATAGTTTATTCCTCTAACCCCCTTGGCTATGCTTATCCCTTGGATATTCTTTGCAATTATCTCTTTATACAAGTTCCTATTAATGAATCTACCATACTAAGAAACACATAAAATAATTGATAAGATATATAATGAATATATTGGATAATTACAAACCAAGCTACTGTCATTCTGAATTATGTTGGGATAGAGTCGAGGACTTCTTTAAAATGATTTAGAGTTGGAAAGGGAAGTTCTGCATGATTTATTTGCTTACAATAGAAAGGGACAATAGAACACTTGTCAGTGGTAAGTGTGTGCAACTAATTTACTGGGTCTATAGAATTGAGATCAATATGCATAACATAAATTCCATTGATAAGGCAAGACCTAAGGACAAATGTGTGAAAATGAATCTTGCAGGTCATTGCCAAGTATTCTTTATGTAAAATGAATGGAATTTTGCAAGCATATGACAAGATACACTTTAACCAAATGAATGAAGTGTTGTGAGGCAACATTAAGATTATGACTATTAAGATCAAGATTTTTGCAATGCTAGATGCAAAAAGGGAGAACCCAAGTATCCTTGATGTAAAGAAAAATTTGCATTCAACCATAGGAGTAGAACCAAAGAACTATATAATTGCAAGGGATATCAAATGGGGTATATTTTCCATCAGAGACCAAATGGGGTATATTAGTTCTTCATTTTTACCATTGGAGACCAAATGGGGTATATTTTCCAAAATGATTTGTGTTGATTCAAGATCTGGGTCTTCTTCTTCCATGTAAAGGGATTCAAAATGTGCATTGGCATCTTCTTTAATGGCTGAAAAATTGTTTAAACTTGAACCATTTTTTCAAGACTTTACAAGTTTTTATAGTTTAGTGTATGATTCACCAATATTTCACAAGATTTTCTAATTCCGTGAAAGATTCGCCAAAAAATTTACAACTTTATATCATTTTGTGAAATATTCACCCAAAATTTACAAGATTTTATAATTCCATGAAAGATTCGCCAAAAAATTATATATACATATTATATTATTGATAAAATAGCCTTCACACTTTTCTGTGTATCATGGGGATTCGCCCATTTTTTATACATATAAATTTAGGGGGGGTCTTAAAATCATCCCTGCTTATGGCATCCAAGATAGTTTCTTTGTCTACTGTAAGGCCAGTTTGCTCGGACGGTAGTTGTGGAATGAATAAAAACCTATAAAATTTGTAAAACTATCACTGTTAGTTAGAGAAAAACAAAAAGAAACCATAGAAGATTTAATCATATATAAGTTATCTTAATCAAATTACTTGCCAAGAATCTCTCATGAAACAGCTAGTGTGCTAGATAAATTTTATTTTCATTGCCACAATATAGTCCTTTATTTGTAAACTGGAACACCAAAGGGAATTTAAATTTGGTTAACTATAGTCAATTAGGTGCAGTAAAGTGAAATCATTAAAAACATAAGACAAATTATAAGCATCATTAATTATGGTTAACAACAGGCATGTACATATGGATGGGTGACTTTGTGCAGTTTTTAATATATTAATTTGTTTTGATTATGGTATCCCATTTTACGCTAGAAAATCTGCAAATTTAATTGATCCCTTACAAGGGATTAAAGAATTTATCATGAAGAAGACCGTATAAAACAATTACACTAAGACAAACTTAATAAAACAAATTACGATCAATTAACACAGGCTTAATAAAACAAATTGCACTGCATTCTAAAACAAATTACACTCTTTGTTATGGTTTCGTTTAGTTTAGTCTCTAATGATCAACGTCTCCTCTATTAGACTTAGTCAACCACAACTTCTATTAATTTTTTTACTTTCCTTGTTTCATTAAACTGTATCAGGTCTATCAATTTTGCACTTATCAATATGATATCCTGATTATTGTACATATGCGGGTTTTATGTATTTAAGCTTTAACAGCTAAGCGAAAGATCGACGAAAAGTTAGCCTTATTTGCTTTTATCTTGGTTTACGAAATTTTTCTATTAGAATTCCAAAGAAATGGTGTCAAACTCTTCAAGTTTGACTCTTTCCTTTGAATGTGGCTTCTTATTTATTCTCTTTTGGATGGGAGGTTCCAAAATAACGTATCTCAACTATGTACCAAAAGAGATTAAAGACATCACATGTGTAAAAAATCATATTCTCAAAGTTTATATATATATATATATATATATAGATATATATATGCTACTTTAAGGAGGCAAAAATCATACTCTCAAAGGTTTTATATATATATATATATATATATATATATATATATATATATATATATATTTTAAGGAGGCGCAGACATGTTTTCTTGGTTGTAAAATATATACATAGTTGAGGAGAGTTAATTTTTATGTTAGCGATATATATTAATTGTTTTTTAAATATGATATTAAAATTAAAATATAAAATTTAATAAAATAAAATATGTATATCTTATTAATATTTGTATTTATAGAAGTTTATCTTTTAGAATTTGAGGTAGAGTAATAAAAGTACGTTTTTCTTTGTAGGAAGTAGTTTCAAATTAGAAATAAATAATTATGAAAAAGCAAGAATATAAAAAATAATTGGCTGCTATGCATAGATAACTAGTAGTTGATGCATACATAACTGAATTTGTTCATGGCAATTGTTTCTTGTAATCATTTTCATCTTATCATTAATACAAACAAATCTTGTTTATCGTTTTATTCATATGTCGACATTCACATATATAACATCTACTGCTAAACATAAGAAAACACTCTTTAACAACATTGTCTCGCAATGTGAAGGAGGTTGAAGGCATGTTGTCTATGCTGACCCATTTGTGCAACTTGCCTACATATACATTCAGACCAATAAATGGCAGCGTTCTCAATGATAACAACTCATCTTTGGAAATTACTTGCTCAATCTAAAAAAATGTGGTGATTCTTTTTTTTTTAATTGCTTGCTTATTTCATCTTAAGAAGGTGATTTGTTTTTTTTTTATGGCAAAACCCGTTAGACATTACTTGTTGTTATCAACAAATGCCAGTTGATTTCATTACTTTACCTTCATTAATTTGGTAAAGAGACACTTTCATGAGAATCTTCATCTTTGTTTGGAAAACCTTAAAATCTTGAACAAGTTTTTTTTTTAGATTCCCAAGAAATTTTGAACTTTACTCTATTTTCTCAATCATTTTTACATTAAAGTATTTATATCTTAGAATAAAAAAGAATAATCACTGGTAGTTGATGCATAGATAGTGCTATTTTGAATTTATTTATATCAATTGTCTTCTTCAAATTTCTAAAGCATATTTGCTCATGTTTTTTTTACATGGAATGTCGAGCTAGGAATTTATTAATGGGGCAATCATGGCCTATATATATATTATTCATGTGCTTATATATACCAATAAAGACAAATGAAATTTCTAAAACAATTTTGCCTAAGATTTCTTGCCTCAAATGCCAAGCTAGGAATTTATAAAGGGGACAATCGTGGCATGTATATATATCGATAGAGATAGATGAGTTGAGAATGATCATCCCTTTGAAATGGATTCCTTGTGATTCTACCTTCATCATACAAAGAAATGTTTACCTTGGCCTTCACTAAATTAAAGCCGATATTATGAACAGACTTCATTGCTCAAATTGTTTGTGTTGATGTAGACTAGAGAATCCTATTGTTAAACTTGAGTAATTTTTCTTTTTTACTTTATTTTTAAATAGTCTTTAGCCTCTTTGCAAATGCATATACAAACTTTCCATCTTCAAACAAATAAAGCATATACAAACTTTCTAGCTTCAAATAAATAGAGCAAGTAGCAATGTCAGGGACATTGCCACCTCGTGGCTCTTGTTTAGATTATGTATTATAAAATGTTTTTTGGATTATTTTATTTTTATCCCAGTTTTCCATCAGTTAATGGTGGGTAGATCGGGTAAAGAGCATTTCCAAACATAATCGTCATTTGTATTTGTATTGTTTTATAAGCGTTTGATGTTAAAAGGGTTATTTTCTAAAGGAAATATGTCATGTGCACAGAGGAGAAGAGTCATAATTAGTTTTGTAATTTTTTCCTTTAAATAAGTATATACATTATTTATATAAATATGAAAGAATAGTATATACATTGTTTATATAAATACGAAAGAGTAGGAGGATAAAGGACAATCTTGCTTGACTCCTATGTTTTGGCCAATCCAGGTACAAATTTGGTAATGAGAACCTCGTGTAACCTTGTCATTGTAACTTTTAACTCAAAGGGTACCCAATATCTTCAAGTGTCTCCCAAAGGTAATTGTGAAGAATTGTATCAATATCATTTATGAATTCAATAAAACAACATAAAATATTTCCTTTTTTGTTTTGATATTCTTCCAATCTAATCCTATGATTAATTAAATGATTTAAAATTGATTGATAACTTCAAAACTCAACATGACCTTTAGCTCTTTTATCATCATTTTGGAGACACATTTTAATCTTCTTCTCTCAAATAATACCATACAACTTAATCATAAGACTTCTATCATAATGGTCATATATATTAGGGATCCTTTTTATCGCCACTTTTAAAGTAGAAACAATATGCCCTGCTTCACTACTAAATTGAAAAGGTCGTGGATGTAGGGAATAAAAATAGAGCTACAATTTTGTTTGTTTTTTTCTTAAAATTACTTGATATCTTTAGTTTTCCCTTTACAAGATGTTTAACCCAAACTTAATGGCTTTAATAATGAAATCATCATACATTGTTAAAATCATTTCACTAGAGTGGAGGATTCATATAGATTTTTGAGTTATGAATTTCAATCTTGGATACCAATCTTATTTTTCTTATGAACTTTTTAAATTAAAATGAGTTTAACAAACATTTTAAATTCAAATTTAAAAAGATGTAAGAGTTTCTCTTATTTCTATTAACCTATCGTTGTTTTTTTTTTATTTTAATAAAATGCTAGTAATTTATTTTTCATATCTTTTTGGACTTCATGTAAGGTATATTTCATATTTTTTTAATGGTCTTCCTCTCATTATCATACGAAGGGTTCTTGCTTAAAAACGAAAAAATTACCACATTGAAATAATCTCATCCAAAATTTTATATATATATCAAATCAAAATGATGAGTTGTAAATAAAGTAATAATCATATTTAGTGATAATAAAAGTGAAAGAATTCAATAAAATTTAATAATAAATTATATATATATATATATATATATTACTGCAAAGTCATCAATCTCTATTTTAAATCTTAATTTTACCCGTCATAATAATAGTTGATTTTTTTTAAATAACATTCATAATAATTATATAAAACATTGAATTCTCATAACTACTTTAACCCACCAACACCAAGTTACACATAAAGGCCAAATCCTTAACAATGGGTATATATACATTGAGACAAGAAGAATGCCCACAAAAGATCCAAGTAACATCGCCTTGTTTTTTATATTTTTGTGTATATTCATAAACAAAATGAAAATAGAGACAATGTGAAGCATGATTTCACTAACTTCGAATGAAATTTCCGCTAACAAAATTTGCTATGAACTATTGTACTTGTAGCCTGTAGGATCCATATAATGGTTCATGTGAGGTAATATAGTTAATTCAAGTGGCGATAAAGCCAATCCAGAAAGACAGAAACATTTTGATATACCAAATGCAAGGCTTAAATACTTATGCAGATTCTCAAATAATTTTTGTAGACTACTTCGATGCTTATATGAACATTTCACTGTTCATGAAAAATATCGTAAGTTATGTTTATCAATTATGACCATCTTTCATTATAATATGGAAATAAATATTAACTCTTGTTGTAACATGTAAATTGATCTCAACCAAATATTGGCATTTAATAAAACTATTATAAATTTAATCTCATAAATTTAGCAAACATTTGAGTTAAGGATCTAGCATGAATCTATCAAAGAGACTAAACTAAACAAGATCATACTCATCCATATTTTTAAATGTTTTTAAAAATACAAAAACATGAAATTTGGAATCTTGCATACTTTCTTCAAGCTTCATTTTTATTATTGAAATCAATTCAATCTCATAAATTTAGTAAACATCAATTTGAGTTAAGGATTTATCATGAATATGTAAAGATGAATAGTATTTAACCAAAAAAGTTAAGTTTGAAAGAAGGGGAAAATATTGTCAATTACTTTTACTTTTAGTGAGTTTATTCTTTATATTAATTAATGAAATTTTATTAACAAAATTCAAAATTTCCATAATAAAAATAGAAATATAAAAAGAGAAAGAGAAATAGTGCTTAAACATATATATATATTAATGAAATGTAAACATAAAAATGCACTTCAAAATGACGATTGAAATTAAAATTTGCACTTCATTAATGACATATCCATCAAATTTCAACCTACTCTCCTTTTCCATCTTCTCATTTTGACCATATGTGAAAGGAGGTTGACTTCGAACACCATTCACCTTCATTTGAAATATTGTTCTTTATTTCCAACATTTATAATTGTTTTCTCCATTCTTAATCATTGTGACTTATGGATTGACCCCAAGCAAGTTTCAATGGAAATTTTCCTCATGTGCATCATTGTAACATTTTTTTCTATGAAATTTAATGATGATAAATTACATGTATATTTAACTAAATGATATCCTACAAAGTATAATAACACTAAAATCAATGCATCTTAACAAGACTATTATATCATATTGCATTTCCAATGCACAAATTTCAAATTAGATGCATATTAGATCATAATGTAGATATACATCTAAAGACATAAATCAATAGTTCATAGATATTCCTCACTATAAACAATGCATATTAACAATACTAAGAAAGAACATTCCTAAAAGTGAAAGAATGCAAGAAACTTCAATTACTAAATTCCCACATTAAAATATTAGATGCTAATATATATTTAAATTAAGGTTTGGACTATTGTCACTATAGTAATTAAATTAAATTAAGATTTTGACTATTTAAGTAAATAATATCATACAAAATAGATGGAAAAAATGAATCAACCACTGAGCTTTAGATTCAACATTAACCATCATATATACCTCAGATCAAAAACTTGCATAAAAAATTAAAACTATATATATATTTTTTTGGTGACGTGGGATTGCAAAAACTCCCAAAATGCTTTTACATTAAATTGTAAATATATAAAATATACTGTTGTTAACAATAAGTGCATTTTGAACCAATTTTTTTGCTTATTAAAAGGTAAAATAGTTATTTATAAATAGAAAATATTAGTAATGTGTGTTAAAAGAAAATTAAATTAAAAAATACAAAGGGAGGGTATGGGCATGCAAATGAAAAGACGTTTGAATTATGTGCATTGGAAGTGCTTTTATATAGAAGGTTAGGGTTGGTTGGGGATCTATTTTGGATTTTTCTTTAATGTTTTTATGGAGATATGGCTATAATATGATAGGGTTTGTGAGTGGTTATTAGCTAATGGAAAATGGTGGCTTATACTGAACATTGGTTGTATTTTGAATTTTTTATTATTTTTATTTTTTTTATTTTTAAATATATTTTTAATTTTTAATTTTTTTATTTCTTATAATTTAAAAAAATTGTAAAGAAAAATATAAATCTATGTTATATTAATGGTTAGATTTTGTATGAACATTTTTGTATTCATTGAGTTTACAACCAAACCAAACGAACTCCACAAATTCTTTTGAGTTATTATTTTATTTAATAAAAGAATCTATACCAGAGTTAAGTGTTTGTGTGAATGTAATGGTTTACAATATCACTCTACTTTTTGCTGAAATGCTTGACTTCAAATAAAAAAAATCCACATGGACAAACTCTTTTCAGTATTAACTCAAAATTTATCAGTTATTATTCCAAATCATAAAAATCATTAAAACGACATATTGACATTTTCAGATTAAGATATTAAATGTTATGATGAGAGGGCAACTTTAAGAATAATAATTTTATGTGCTAAGTCGATTCATATGGGCTCTGCCGACCTGAAAGCAGTGATTATATATATATATATATATATGAGATATCAGATGGGCAAACTCAGAAAATACTCTAAGTGCATCGGACGTTTGAAAGCAAAGTCGACAACCATGCGCAACTCACAGTTGTTAGATCAGACGATCATACAAACTTCAAGTCTCATAGGAAGCAGCTTAAAGCGTGGATAATATGGCTCTTAATAAAAAAATTGTTTATATTCATGTTTTGATACAACATATTTGTTGTTTAATTTCGGTATAATAGATGTGATATGAATCATATTTCATTTGTATATATTTATATTCAAGCATAGAGATAACCAAAGACTTTCATCCCAATCCATATTGTTAGCCTTATGAAAAGAGTGCCTCTTTATCTTGTGATCCCAATCCATATTGGTAGCCTTTATGAAAGAGTGCATGTTTATCTTGTGATCCCAATCCATTTACATGGTTAGTTTTGATGAAAGATTGCACCTACAAAAGTTTTTAGAATTAGGTGTAAAAAGATGAAATTTAGAAAAACAGATCACATTCCGGAATATATAACTTTTATTTATGGAAAATTGGTATAACCACCCCAAAATGTCATTATTTTAAGATTGGTACGTTATTTTTTCTCTAAAACATAATGCATATGTTTGTGTTGGTCCACCGGTTTGTTATGTAAATTGTCAATTTATGAAGAAAAAAATATGTAGAGGCGTAGGAACCAGACGAATCTTGTGCAAGGCTATTTTTCCAAAATTTTAAAAGTTAATTTTATATTTTTTTTTAAATTACGAAAGTCAGTGAAGCCTTAAAACGACATGGGAGTGTTGGTCCACCATATCATGGTCTGAACATAATCAAAAAACTTTTCTTTTTTTTAGCTTGTAGGTATTCTTGTACTATTGTGCGGGTTCTTTTCCATTCTCAAAATAGATAAGCCAATCAAAAGTTATAAGCCAAATAAACGACCTATGTTTTTTACAAATTTGACATGAGTGCAGTTAAAAATGAATTAAAAATAGAAAACAATAACGAATCTATTCAAAAAATATATAGTTAGAATTTGCACACAGAGCTCAACAAGTGTGTGCAATTTCATCAGTAGTGCACTAGTGGAGCATATGCGGAACTAAGCGTGAAAAACATGAAGTTACAGAAATTTGTGTGTTATGCCATAGCTCAGACCGAGCCTCAAGGTTTGGCAATCCGAAGCTAATACCAAACTTGCAAGGACACCAAAAAAAATTGAATCCAAACACGCGTGCACGAAAATGCGCACACACTTAGATGCCTGAACGCGTATATATGCGCACGCGTAGCTGCGCACACATGTAGAGGCGCGTTGATGCAGGAGCATTAGCTCTCAAGCCAAGGTACTAAATATGGGTCAGAATCTAAGGTCTTGACACTAGCCCAAGGAGGGGTTTATTGTAAAACCATTGTAAAGTGTTTAATTTCTTTATAGATAGCAAGTGTAGACTTAAGAAGACTTTAAATTTAATAGGTGTCAATGTAAGTTGAGTCATGAAACAAATCCCTGAACCATTGGGGTGACTTGAGAGGGTAATTATGAAGAGTTGCATGAATATATCCATTAGTTTGATGAGTCATAGATAAGCTAGGTTAGTATTCCTATATTTAGAGACAATTGTTTTTATTCGGGGATCGACTGCAAGTTTGTAGGTGTCACGTCCCCACCCATCACACCAGTGCAATGGAGAGGATCGTGAGGCGAAAACCGGGCATCCAGCCCCATAATCTTATTTCACAAGCAATCACATACTAAATGGAGATATGAAGATTGCATAAGGATTTTAAAAACACAGCAGAAGTAATTCCAATTACTCATTCATTCCACATTCAAGGTACTCATACATTAAACAATTGAAAGATAACACAAGAGGATACTTATCTTAATGGAGTAATCCCAAGCAACCAACTACGCTTCTGCAACGTTCCACCCAACCGTAGGCCAGTGTGCTCCTTAATCTATCAGCACCACTGCCACCCCCGAGCTGGGCACGATCTCCACAAGGAAAAGGGGAAACAGGCTCTCACATAGCCAAAGCTATGCCAGAATCAGCCAAGCCAACTAGCAATTGGGTTTCTCAGGCTGCTAAGAGGTGGGCAGAGGTGAATTACTAGGCAAGTGGCTCAACCATGGAGCTATGGATACACCATTGGGCTCATCAAGCCAAATCTGTCCTCTTCCACTCTTGAAGCTCCTGCTCACAGGTTCAAATCCAAAACGGGATGCACTGAACAACAAAACCACAATTACTGGGCATGAGGAAAACGCTTTCCACAGTGGAATGCATGAGATTGGGGTTTCAACTCACTCAGAAAAACGTGGGAACACACAAAAACGAAATGGGAAGATGGGGAACAACCCTAGGAAGCCAATCCATTTTTAGAAAAACGTCCTTGGACATTCGGGGGCAAAAACGACCTCCATACAGTCCTCAAATCGTGGCCCTTCTCTCCCAGGCTACTATATATGCAAAAACGAACTCCCAGGCATGGAAAAATGCAGGATTTGGATGCAAAACATGCAGGGAAAGGCCCAGCTAATTCCAACTGCGTGAGTGAGTGAAGACTGATTGTTCAGAATGGCTTTGGGCACCATTTCGTGGGTGTTTTCTTGCCCCACAAGAAAAAACACGATTTTCCAAATAGATGGCTTGCCCATGCACGAAATTGACTGCCATACTCTTTCATTCCCAAGGCATTAACTGCCCCAACCAATTTATGGGGGAATTAAATGATTGGTCCATAACCCAAAATGGGTAGTTGAGAGTTCATTGGGCTTTCTCATGGAAACATGGATTAAACCATTGGCTCGAGGGTTTGGTTATTTTCCCTCCCTCTTCCTTGTAAAGATCATGCCCCCATCTCTTTTGTTGCCTTGCGTAGCTGGTTGTGGGTTTTTCATTAAAATTGCATATTTACATGATGTCCGATTTTACATTGTGCACCACTAGCACAAGAACCATATGCATCTATCCTAATTGCCGATACATAAAACGATAAATCAGTGGTGGGGCCTTGGCCTTGAGCTCCTCACCATGACTAAATGACAATATTTACATCATTTACAATATTAATGCAATAGGGTCAAGCTGGGGACGTTACATTCCCCTCCCCTTGGAATAACACCGTCCTCGGTGTTCCAACACTTCGGAAATAAATACCCACTTTACATATGTCCAAAATTCACAAAATGTGGTAGGTTTGTCCTGCATTTCACCCTCTACTTGGGTTTTTCAGGACTAAGTCCTTTGGTCTTTACAAACTGCTCTTGCTGGCTAGGACCTTCTAGCACTGCATGAGGACATCGTCCCAAAACAATTCCTTCTTTTTCTTTTCCTTCCAACTGGCCCACGAGCTTGGAGAATTTACGGTTGCTGCCCTCCTGATATCCTCTTGTTGGGCAGTCACGGATGCAATGACTTCCTCCACATCCCCAACATTTCATTGGCGGCCTTATCTTTTCCCGGTCCATTTCTTTTGAGTCTTCCCACCTGGAACGTTTCTTACTCGGACAGTTGGATGAATGCTTCTTCGTTGATCCGCTTTCCTTTCCCTTGTTGATTGCTCCCAGAATGCTTTTTACTTCTTTTTGCAGACGAATAGAGTCCTGCAAAGCTTCATGGTTTCTCTCATTCTGTTGCCTCTGTAGCTTGAGCATCTCCCCAAGATTCTCTTGGGTCCTGGCAATTGTTCGAAGAAGACTTTCAGCCAACTCTAATAGCCCTCGGTCTGTTGCCATGGTCAATGGGCACAACTGAACACACTTTGCTTACTAGCAATACTTTCTTGTGCCGGTCGCAACCAATTGTTTCACTTTCTTACCTATGAAATTCATCATGGGAATTTTTTTTTTTTTGTTAGGACAAGCATAACATAAACATTTAGGATTAGTCAATTATTTTCCTAATTGACATGGAATGTCCATGCTTTATTCATGGGACTTCCATACTTTTCATGCTTTCCCAACATACACATGAACCCATTCATGTTCATTTTTTCACAGGAAATTTACTACTTCAGCATTCACAATTCATCTCAAGCAATTACACACAATCTATTTTCAGCCATGATATGCACTCAACAATCTTTTGTTTTATAAATGCATCAATCAAAAGGAAAGAGAAGAATAGGGGTTTCTCCCTCTTAGTCTTGTTCTATTATGGAGCTACACCATCGCTGTGGTTTCATACTCCTTAGTCTCTTTCACTTCAATGTGAATGCTTTGAATTTCCTTTCTTGGCTATGACACTTAGTGTCTAAGGTCTGTATATGGATTTTCAGCTAGGGCACCCTTCCCATTATTGCCTACAGAACCTTGGGTTGCTAGGATCCACTTGTATCCACTAGCACCATCTTTCATTATTGCTCATACGAAGCTTCTTAGGATGGTCACATGTCCACATGCATCTCTAGGATGCCTTCATAATCCTTGCTTCCAGCAATACCTACACTCAAACATTGAATTAATTCACATGTTTAGTTCATTTTCATAGGGTTTTTCTCTAAACAAGAATTTTAGGAAATCATAACCAAATCATATACACACGTATATTCATGAGAAAGAAGCTGCAAGGTAACTGAATACTTATCTGTATTGGATGTCGGCACTTTACTCCACAGGATCCTTCTTCGCTTTCCAAGCATTGGATTTCCCGTGGATACAACAACGAATGTTGGGCCAGCACGCAGGCTACTCCACAACCATTCGAATAGGCAATTCCAGGCCAGTGCTCCGACTGGTTTTATCAATCATTTTAAGCGGTGTTGGGCCAGCGTACACGGTGCTTTACCATATCAAGTGGATAATGCCCAACTAGTCACTCTCTGGACTTATCAAGAACTTTATAGTGTTCAACCAGCTACTCCCTGGATTTCTTAATAATTTATATCGCCCACTCATTTACTCTCTGGATTTACCAGCAATTCATATCGCCCACTCATTTACTCTCTGGATTTACCAGCAATTTATAGTCTTTCAGGGTCTTGCCTTCCTGTAACGACCAAGGTTTCCAACAAAGAAACAATAGTGTATCAGCTTAGCTGTTAAAAGATTTATACCTGTAATCTTCATTATTCCAAACAAGACATAAATGAAAACGAATACTTATCTGTATTGTGCGTTTCCCCTCTGGTCCACAGGATCCTGCTTCGCTTTGCAAGCCTTGGGATCGCCTATGGACTTGGATATAGTTAATGCTTAACCAGTACACCTCCCCATCGGCTGGATTTACCAAGCATTTAGTGGTGCCCAACCAGTCCCATACCTGGTTGGCCCTCTCCAGTGCCGAGCCAGCACATTCGTCTGGGTCATCGACCAATGGAAGGAAACTGCGCCACCGGCCATCATAGGTCAAGGCTCTACTATGGAGCCATAGGTATCTCAGGGTTTTCAGTCAGTCATTGGCGCCCGCCCTCCCACTGCTGACCCAATAGGCATCTCAGGGTTTTCAGTCAGTCATCGGCGCCCGCCCTCCCACTGCTGACCCAATAGAGATGTCATGCCTTTACCAATGCCACCACACCTTCTTGCACCATAACCCTTCACACACATCGGCTCTTTATTTATACAAGGACGCCACTCCTTCTTTTGTGCAATTCGGTGGTTCCTTTTAGGAACTTTATAGGTGACTTTCTTGACTGCAGGTTAACATGACCCCTACTCACACAAGGATGATACCTTCTCTTATTACACAGCTCTTCGGGCTTGTCCATCCCTTCTGGTAATATTTCACGTGAGCATAGATAGGTTGCTAATTCCATACAGTCTCTTTGCGTACCCTTCTTCACTCTGCCCGTTAATGTGCAGTATCAATCTGCATCTGTGTAGGCTGACAACACAAGAAGGATAAGCAAGTTCATCAGTATTGTTGTTCAATTCTTCACCACATTTCATATCATTCACTATCAAGTATTGAAACACCAGGAATGCGTCCATTCCCTTAGGGTGTAGTCAATATTGAAAACCCTATCATGACTCAGCACCAGAAAAGGTGTGCACCCCCTTTCCGATGTGCGCCATGTAGGCCCTAATCATACTCAAGCAATCTGCAATGATATAAATAAGATAGAGCATGCTCTGCATATTAACCCTAATAATTTAGACATGCATGTTCTTGTCTAGGGTCACGGAATACTCATTCATTTTGCAGATTTGTCTCACATGCCTTCTGGGCATAGCTTTACCATCTCACTTTCATGGTTTACCGTCATGCGGTTTGGCTGAGACCTTATCAATGGCATTTCACCCGAAACCCATTTCCAAAGCATGGGATCCCTCCCATCTAGTTTGGCTTCTACAGGCCATCACACATGGTCTTCAGAAATTGATTTGCTTAGCAATGAGTCTCTCCTCATATTGTTTGGCCCTTGTAAGTGGTATCACACTGCCCATTATGGTTTCACCCTTGCTACCATACATGAACATCCACCTACAGCATGTCTTTCTGACACAATTCTATATAAGCCAAACGATCATTAGCAGTCATAAGCAAACTCTCAAATCTGAAATTTGTAAATCTGTTTTCCTACAGAAATTAGATTTGCAGCTATGAGACTATTCTCATAAACTTAAACAGACAATTTTCAGATTTGTTTCATGTATAAATTTCAACCATGAGAACCTTCTCATAACCTTTGGTTTCTGCACATGGTAGATCTCGGTCTTTACTATGGGCTTATCCTCATTGCCATACACAAGACTTTTCTGCCTGAAAACTGAAACCTCAATCAGCCAACACGTTGTAAGTATCTATGCATATTATCATTTCATTGCCACAACAGTCACTGAAGTGATCTCAGAATTATAACACTCAATAATTCAAAACACCTTCAGCTGTTAACATTTGAAATGCAACAACTATATACACTTCTGTATGCATCATTATCACGATTCATCAATTCGTCAATTATCATGTTGGGCTCTTCATGCATTTACTATTCTGCACTCATAACAGTCCATGAAATGATCTTAGAATTATCACCAATTCATCACTTCATTCATTATTTATTTAGCAATAACATATGCATCATCCCTATGCATTCCTACAATGCATCACAAGATTTATAAAATCTCTTAATGCACATCTACTCAATGCTACCTTGCATTGTTTCATGAGTACTATGCATTCAAGTATATTATGATCGAAACACGACTACCTCATATAACTTGCATTACCATAATCAGGAACACCAGTCCTCACTTGCTTTGGTTATTAAGCACATAACCAGCATACACATGGTATGATATAAATTCATATGAATGCATTGAGATTTCTAAATAGTCATAGGGTGTAAGGATCATTTCCTTCACTTACCCACACCTCACCAAGCTTGGTAGGTTAACAGTCCCAAGCGGTATTTAATATCACATGCCAACTAACTCAACATAGATCAAACATAGTTGAAGAGATCTTACCAAATCCTCTTTATACATTCATGCAATTTGGCATCAATAATCATTACCTGCATGGCTACCATTAACATCGCCTGATGTTACCTGATCAGTTGGCCTCTTACCAAGGCTGCTCAGTCCTTTTGCCAACTTTATGATCATAGATTTGTTGGCTTCATGCAACAACATCCTCAACACATTTAGCCATGCTCTTTGTTATCTTTGGTCCTACAACCAATACCAACATCAATAATTATTATCAGCCACAATATTCTCCATCAGTGGTTCATTGCATTTGCAGACTTCATTACTTTAGCAATATGCAACATCCCATTTACGCACAAGCATTCCCACATGTACTATGCAATGTTTGTTAAGATGCCATCTAGTGCATATACATCTATGTAATCCCTTACATTTTTATCATTTTTATGCCATATGACAATTTCATAATTATAAGTATGATAACAAACAGAGGTTTAAGAAATTCTTCCCTTTTCGGTCCCTCATCGTGACATGGAATTCCTCTTCCATATCCTGCAATTGTAGAAATTGCCCATATTGACAACAAAATTTGTTTGTCAAAACAGCCACTGGCACTATTCTGCACTAAATATCTATGATATATATAGACCTCCTTCAAACTCTGGTCATGCATCATTGTTCCCTGCTGGACAAGCTTTCCAATGCCTGTCTTCATGCTCCATTCTGACATCAGGTGCAGGAACTGCATCCTTTCATAAATGACAACTTTCCCTCCCATTCTGCACATTTTACACAGTTGCATTGTATTCTCAGAAATTCACAAAGTACTTCATACACGTGGGAAAACATTACGTTGACAATCATAGAATTCTATTACAACCAACAACATACGAGGAGAAAACAAGAGGGGGTCAAGGGGGCTTGCCCCCTTGTAATTGCTCCCGCAACTGCGGGGCGGTTCACTGTAGCCTTCCGCAATGGGCGGGACGGTTCACGGCTTGCCTCCGTTGCGGGGCGCTTCACTGAATGCTCCCGCAACTACGGGGAGGTTGGCTGAAGCCTTCCGCAATGGCGGGGCCATTCGGTGAAGGCTCCCGTAGTTGCGGAGCCATTCGGCGAAGGCTTCCGCAGTTGCGGAGCCGTTCGGCGAATGCTCCCGCAATTGCGGAGCCATTCGGCGAAGGCTTCCGCCGTTGCGCGGAATGCTTCCCCGGTTTCGGGCAATTTTTGCGAAAATCCTTTTGCGGAAAGACTTGCGGAACGCTTCCGCAATTTCGGAACGATTCACCGAATGCTTCCGCAGTTGCGGAAAGATTCGGCGAAGTCTTCCGCAGTTTCAGAACGATTCGGCGAAGTCTTCCGCAGTTGCGGAACGATTCGCCGAAGTCTTCCGCAACTTCGGAACGGCTCGCCGAACTCTTCCGCATTGCGGAACGATTCACGGAATCCTTCCGAAATTTCGGAAGAGAATTCCTTCTGCAAATTTCGGAAGAGAATTCCTTCCGCAAATTTCGGAAGAGAATTCTTTCCGAAAAAGTTTCCGTTCGACGCCGGGACTTAGAAAAATTTTCACTAAAAACAATTTTTCTCCGCTGTTTCAGAGCGGTTCGCGGAATCCTTCCGCAATGGCGGGAAGGTTCGCCGAACTCTTCCGCAATTGCGGGAAGGTTCGCGGAACCTTTCCGCAGTTTCGGAACGACTTCCGCAAACTAACTTACAACAAAAATTTCCAGAAACAGACTTAAAACATAAATTTTCAAAAACAGACTTAAGAAAATTTTGAAATTTTTCCCTGTAATTGCTATCAGGTTTGGCCCATAGAGGCCCAATGCTGCAACGCAGCTCTGATACCATTCTATCACGTCCCCACCCATCACACCAGTGCAATGGAGAGGATCGTGAGGCGAAAACCGGGCATCCAGCCCCATAATCTTATTTCACAAGCAATCACATACTAAATGGAGATATGAAGATTGCATAAGGATTTTAAAAACACAGCAGAAGTAATTCCAATTACTCATTCATTCCACATTCAAGGTACTCATACATTAAACAATTGAAAGATAACACAAGAGGATACTTATCTTAATGGAGTAATCCCAAGCAACCAACTACGCTTCTGCAACGTTCCACCCAACCGTAGGCCAGTGTGCTCCTTAATCTCTCAGCACCACTGCCACCCCCCGAGCTGGGCACGATCTCCACAAGGAAAAGGGGAAACAGGCTCTCACATAGCCAAAGCTATGCCAGAATCAGCCAAGCCAACTAGCAATTGGGTTTCTCAGGCTGCTAAGAGGTGGGCAGAGGTGAATTACTAGGCTAGTGGCTCAACCATGGAGCTATGGATACACCATTGGGCTCATCAAGCCAAATCTGTCCTCTTCCACTCTTGAAGCTCCTGCTCACAGGTTCAAATCCAAAACGGGATGCACTGAACAACAAAACCACAATTACTGGGCATGAGGAAAACGCTTTCCACAGTGGAATGCATGATATTGGGGTTTCAACTCACTCAGAAAAACGTGGGAACACACAAAAACGAAATGGGAAGATGGGGAACAACCCTAGGAAGCCAATCCGTTTTTAGAAAAACGTCCTTGGACATTCGGGGGCAAAAACGACCTCCATACAGTCCTCAAATCGTGGCCCTTCTCTCCCAGGCTACTGTATATGCAAAAACGAACTCCCAGGCATGGAAAAATGCAGGATTTGGATGCAAAACATGCAGGGAAAGGCCCAGCTAATTCCAACTGCGTGAGTGAGTGAAGACTGATTGTTCAGAATGGCTTTGGGCACCATTTCGTGGGTGTTTTCTTGCCCCACAAGAAAAAACACGATTTTCCAAATAGATGGCTTGCCCATGCACGAAATTGACTGCCATACTCTTTCATTCCCAAGGCATTAACTGCCCCAACCAATTTATGGGGGAATTAAATGATTGGTCCATAACCCAAAATGGGTAGTTGAGAGTTCATTGGGCTTTCTCATGGAAACATGGATTAAACCATTGGCTCGAGGGTTTGGTTATTTTCCCTCCCTCTTCCTTGTAAAGATCATGCCCCCATCTCTTTTGTTGCCTTGCGTAGCTGGTTGTGGGTTTTTCATTAAAATTGCATATTTACATGATGTCCGATTTTACATTGTGCACCACTAGCACAAGAACCATATGCATCTATCCTAATTGCCGATACATAAAACGATAAATCAGTGGTGGGGCCTTGGCCTTGAGCTCCTCACCATGACTAAATGACAATATTTACATCATTTACAATATTAATGCAATAGGGTCAAGCTGGGGACGTTACAATAGGATTTTCTGTTAATGAGCTTGAGGCTCAGTCTTGTAAAGAGATCTATGGTAAGCCTGCGGGCAAAGATAAAAAGGGAGATGGTCAGAATAGAAGAGATTAGTCCATAATATATAAATCAAGGTTTGAAATGGATGTACAGTTCATATTTTCTAATGGAAGCAGATTCATCATTTTTCTTGTGCAAGTAATTAGGAAATTCTATTTATGCCTTGTTAATGGTGAATATTGGTTAGCTGTGAATTTAAGGTAAACGTGTACATGTATCTTGATTTATATATTGTGCATAAAGAACTGGGTAGAATCCATTTTGTAGGATTCCAGTTCGTATTTAGACTAGGTAGAATCTATGGGTTTGATTCCAGTTTATCTTGAGATTGGGTAGAACTTGTATGGTTCTAATCTAGGCAGAAGTCATTAAAAACTTTGAAGAATTTTGGGTTGATTAATTTAATGGTGCATATCTGTGCGAAATAGCCGAGAAGATTTATGTCTGAATTCACTTTGTGAATAAGAGTGTAAGCGCAGACAAAGATAAGAGTTACAGAGTATTTCTCTGCAAGAATTGAGAGGAGGAGAAGTGACTGAACGGGTTAGATCGACGCTAGAAGTCGATTGAAGTAATCCATGAGTAAGTCGATGTGGCAGTAGACCCGATGCGCAGAAACACAAGCCGTACTAACGGTGGAAAAGCAGTTTCCTAGACCATGGAAGGTCAAGATTGAATTTGGAATAATCTGAGAGTCCGAATGGTAAAGATCGGTGAAGAGGAATAAATAAACTGGTTGAGCATAGATCTGGGACTGCGTTAATAGAAAAATCGACAGTGGGATAAATTGTAAAGAGTGGGTTTTTCTCGTGCATGTTTTATTTAGGCTAAACGATGTTTTCAATGTATTTGGAATGGAGCATTTCCTGTGAATTGAAGAAGGGACTATCATAGAAGTTTTGGTAGGGATGCTAGCTGTAGGAAGAAGTTTTTCTGCTAATAGGAAGAGAGAAACATTTAGACATAGGGATAATGTCTATGTCTAGTTGCCATATGTTTCGATTGCAATGATAAAGAAGAGAGGAATTAGAGATAGAAGACCCACGATTGCTCTTTTGGAAAGAGCATAATGTCTGCCTATGCATTATGACCTTTCTCCTGCGATGAGGAGATTGGAAATCATTCTTCTTGGATGGGAAACGTTATGATGTACCTGTGATTTCTTGGGAGTACAATATATGTTTGAGGTATTTGGTTACATATATATATTCCTAATGGCTGCAATGCGTGTTCAAGAATGGATGTATAGGGTCTTCAAGTGGGAAGAGAAGTTGGACTCAGCCAAGTGTGGCAAAATCCTGGTGAGTTCTAATAGGTTTTGATAAAGAGCCAAATTTATTGAAGGTATGTTGAGTTTAGCTAAGGGAACATAGTTTATGTTCGTATTGCATATTCCATTTTGAATTTGAAAACCAGGAAGACTTATGGTTGGACAGAGAGCTAAAAGATCCTCATGTAGGGATAAGGGTGTAGCCCTTCCCATTAATTGGTATCAGAGCATGAATTCTCTTGAGAAGGCAAGAAGACAGACAGGATATCTGTAGAGGAGGATTTGCAGAACTGAAAGAATACTTGCATGCAGAACAAAAGTAGCTTAGAGCTTGGGAAGGAAAAGGAGGTTCTTGATAAGAAGGAAAGCTACTTTGGGAGAAGTAGTTACATGCAAAGGAAAAAGGTAGCAGCAGTTGAAGAGTGTCTCAACAAGAAGGTCACAACTTTGAAGCAGTGATGAAGGAAGCCGACAGGGGTTTCTAGACAAAGAGCAGTGTGGTAGAACCTAATCATCCAGCTGAGGTTGGAATGCAGGAGGATAGTAGAGTGTTCTCAAGTGAAGTATAGTTGGGTATATAATCCTATAAGGAGAATAGAAGAGTGCTCAAGAAGGTTCCAGATAAAGAACTGGTGTTTCCAAAATACCAAGTACAGAAGAGAAGCTTGGTGAGGTAGTTGTATTAGGGTGAAAGAGAATTGTTATTGCAAAGGCTTAGTGCAACTCACAATGAGTGTGAAGAAACTCATGGAAATGGAGAAGAAGATGATTACTGACATTCATGGTAGAGGTTCAGAGAGAAGCCGCAGAAGAGCGAAAGAAGATTCCAAAGGAAATGGCATATGGAAGCAGATGAGTGATGAAGAGTATAATAGAGAGAAATCTGAGATAAGAATCCATCTGGATTTGTTGATGGAGCTATTACAAAAGAATAAAGAAGACCGGAGATGTGGATGGTTTATGAGAAAGAAGATGAATTGGCATAGGATACAAGTGAAGAAGGAGCATAGGATGAATGCTCAATGGAAGAAAGAGTTACTCAAAGTAAATGAGTATCAAGATGTTGTTTTGGTGTGTGAGCCAGAATATGATTCATTGCTTGATGACGGTAATGAGGATGTTGAGGAGAGGACTATTGAAGATTTTCTTAACCATGTGGAAGGTTCGGAGCAACAAGAAATCTTGATGACTGAAGCATCCAGTAAAGCCAAGAGGTCTCATGATTTTAAATCTAATAATTTGTGTATGTTTGCAGGTGTAGTGCACGATGATGGGAAATATTTTGATATTGTCATAGAGGAGAAAGAGGGCAGACAGAATCTGAATTCTGTTATGAAGGAGGATGAGAAAACTAGGTATCATGTGGAAGTTCATACACATTTGAAGGAAGACATTGCTTTTCATCATACTTCTAGAGCTAAAAACATAGGAAGTTTGTCTCATACTGATAGCCAAAAGCGAGAAGAAGAGGAGGAAGATATCAAGCATACAAATGAAATGCTTGAGGAAGATGACAGAGAGATTTTATTGCTGGAAAATCTGTTAAGGGAGTCTGAGTCAAGCCATCAATTGAGACCTCAGGTAAATGATTTAAGTTTTAGTGATTTTGATGAGGAAATGCAGTTTCTTAAAGCATGTCTAAGAAGAGAGGTGAATGAAAAGGACTCAGTTAGCACAGAAGGACAGATGGAAGTGTCACACAGTAGTGAAAAAGAGAAATCCAGTAATGCAAAGGGTGTTGAAGAATTAGGTGAAACAGATTTGTTTCATAACCAAGAGAAGCTTGTTATAAAACTGGATATGGAAGAATTGACTATTAGATTTAGTCAAGAAGGTGAAGGACAACTACTGAAGGTTGTCAAGGAGGAAGAGAGACATACTGAATATTATGAACATCAATATGATGAAGTACTTGAGAGGGATCAAGTAGAAGATAAGTTGTTGGAATGTTTGTTGAAGAAACTTGAGTATGAAGATGTAATTGCAGACAGTGGTGAAGAAGTGTCTCAAGCTTTGATTAAGAGAGGGAGATATGTTGGTTTCCAAGTTCATGATGCATTGGCTAGCATAGAAGAAATGAAGGATGAGTATGCTACTGTAGTCAGAGAGTTGGAGGGCAGTTTACTTTTTGAAAGTAAATTTGAAGATCAGAAGCAACAAATGAATATTGTAGAGGGATATGTCTTCAAAGGCATTAAGCATGTATGGGTGGTTGAAAATGAAGAGAGTAGCCGGCAGCTTGAAGGTGAAAGTACAGAAGGTTACAAGAGTGTTCATATTCCTATGAGTGAAAGCAAAGTAAAGTGGAAAAGTAATGAGAATAAATATTATTTTCAGCAGGAAATAGAGTTACAAGGTGAGATATATTACTTGCGGAAATTGATGCAGTTTCCCAAGAGAAGTTACAACAGGGTAAAGCAAATAGCCCACTGTGAAGTTGAATCAAAAGTCAAGAATGATGAAGGAAAAGACAGTGGAGCACTACAGTACAAGGTTTGGAAGCCTGGAAGGCTATGGCCAAAGAGAAATGATGACAATGAAGCTTATGACCAGCAGCAAACAAAAGTCTGGGATCCAAAAAGATAGAGAATGAAGACACATGACCAGGTGGTCATGTTTTCTTTCTACTTTGGGATTCTGATGCAGAAGAATTAGCTCTCAATCCAAGCTTCTAAAGCTAGGTCAAACTCTAAGGTCTTGACACTAGCCCAAGGAGGGGTTTATTGTAAAACCATTGTAAACTTGTTGTAAAGTGTTTAATTTATTTATAGATAGCAAGTGTAGACTTAAGAAGATTTTAAATCCGATAGGTGTAAATGTAAGTTGAGTCATGAAACAAATCCCTGAATCATTGGGGTGACTTGAGAGGGTAATTATGAAGAGTTTCATGAATATAGCCATTAGTTTGATGAGTCATAAGTAAGATAGGTTAGTATTCCTATATTTAGAGACAGTTTCTTTTATTCAAGGACCGACTGCAAGTTTGTAGGATTTTATGTTAATGAGCTTAAGGTTCAGTCTTGTAAAGAGATCTATTGTAAGCCTGCGGGTAGAGATAAAAAGGGAGATGGCCATAATAGAAGAGATTAGGCCATAATAGATAAATCAGGGTTTGAAATGGATGTACAATTCATATTTTCTAATGGAAGCAGATTCATCATTTTTCATGTGCGAGTAATTAGGCAATTCTATGTATGCCTGGTTAATGGTGAATATTAGTTAGCTGTGAATTTAAGCTAAACCTCTACATGTATATTGATTTATATATTGTGCATAAAGAACTGGGTAGAATCCATTTTGTAGGATTCCAATTCATATATCGACTGGGTAGAATATATGGGTTTGATTCCAGTTTATCTTGAGATTGGGTAGAACCTGTATGGTTCTAATATTGGTAGAAGTCATTAAAGACTTAGAAGAATTTGGTGTGGATTAATTTAATGGTACATATATGTGCGAAATAGCCGAGAATATTTTTGTGTGAATTCACTTTGTGAATAAGAGTGTAAGTGCAGACAGAGATAAGAGTTACAGAGTATTTCTCTGCAAGAATTGATAAGAGGAGAAGTGCTTGAATGGGTTAGATCGACTCTAGAAGTCGATTGAAGTAATCCATGAGTAAATCGATGTGGTATTAGACTTGATGCACAAAAATGCAAGCCGTATTAACGATGGAAAAGCAGTTTCCTAGACCGTGGAAGTTCAGGATTGAATTTGGAATAATCTAAGAGTTCAAATGGTGAAGATCGATGAAGAGGAAGAAATAAACTAGTTGAGCGTAGAATCAAGACTGTGTTAATAGAAAAATCGACAGTGGGATCAATTGCAAAGAGTGGGTTTTTCTCCTGCATGTTTTATTGAGGCGAAACGATGTTTTCAATGTATTTGGAATGGAGCATTTCCTGTGAATTGAAGAAGGGACTGTCACAGAAGTTTTGGCAGGGATGTTATTTGTAGGAAGAAGTTTTTTTGCTAATAGGAAGAGAGAAACATTTAGACATAGGGATAATGTCTATGTCTAGTTGCCATATGTTACAGTTGCAATGATAAAGAAGAGAGGAATTAGAGATAGAAGACTTGTGATTGCTCTTTGGGAAAGAGAATAATGTTTGCTTGTTCATTACGACCTTTCTCCTGCGATGAGGAGATTGGAAATCATTCTTCTTGGAGGGGAAACATTATGATGTACCTACGATTTCTTGGGAGTACAATATCTATTTGAGGTATTTAGTTACATATATATATTCCTAATTGCTGCAATGCATGTTCAAGCATGGATGTATAGGGTCTTCAAGTGGGAAGAGAAGTTAGACTCATCCAAGTGTGGAAAAATCCTGGTGAGTTCTAATAGTTTTTGATAAAGAGCCAAATCGACTAAAGGTATGTTGAGTTTAGCTAAGGGGACATATTTTATGTTCTTATTGCATATTCCATTTTGAAATTGAAAACAAGGAATACTTATGGTTGGACAGAGACCTAAAAGATCCTCGTATAGGGGTAAGGGTGTAGCCCTAACCATCACACGCACGCGTTGCTATGCATGCACATGTAAAAGCGCGCAAGCATTATTTTTCACACCTTGATTTTTAATTATCTCTCCCTAAACCCCCCCTCCCTCTCTATAACCCTATCCCCCCTCTCTTCCTATACACCCAATCCCCCCCACTCTCTTCCACTCTACCCAATCCCTCCTCACAACCTCACCTCTCTCTTATCTCCTTCACCACAAGGGTTAGGAGATATACTATTACACAAAATAACTAATTTGCATTATCCTCATGTACATATAAATATTCATCCTTGTAACCATAAATCCATGACCCCTATATCTCAATCCCCAAACCCTTGACCATTAGTCCCCAACCACTGCAATCCCTAGTCCCTAGTACAACTAACCACCATAACTATTGGCCCAGTATAATCCTAAACTAGTATAGCCCCTAAAACTCCTAAATACTAACACATAATGATATATATCCCTTAACCCCTATAATACTAACCACATAATTCTAACCTCTAAAATGTCTAGTCAAATAAAAATTAACCCCTAACCCTTATAAAATCTAATTCTCATCAATCCTAAAATATATCATCAAACACCCAACCCTTAAAACCTATAACCCATAGCCAGTTTAGAGGGATAGTCAGAGAGAGAGAGACCTGAACCTTGGTCCCTAAAGGAATATTCTATCCAGAAAGAGCTATGATGATTTCCTCCAATAACCACACAAGACCTCTTAATGGTATCATTGGCCTATGATTAAGGATGTCGATACCATGAAGTGGTTTTGAGCAATATGTATGTGCCTGATCAAGGCTTTTGGAATGATGTTTTATGGAATAATATTGTGCCTTTGGCCATAAATAAACCATCTAGACATCCAAGGCCATGAACAATGTCAAAAAGCACCAAACAAGACTTTACAGGGGTATCCATTCTGCTATGTATCCAAGTCTTGAGGACTTAGGGCATTGGACATGGTCAAGGGAGGAGACCTAAGACTTGGGCCTTAGAGGAATCTTATATCCATCTAGGGATAATAAGATTACCTCCACCAACTACACATGGCCTCTTGAGGTATCATTGTCCTGTGATTGAGGATGGAAGTGCCATTATATGGTTTTGAACTTAGTATCTACATGTCTTAGGGCCTTGAAAATGGTTTTCCAAGGAATAATACCATGCATTTGGCCCTAAATAAACCACTGAGGCATCCAAATCCATGAGAAATTCCTCGAGGAACCATGCATTATCTCATAGGGATATATGTGGAAATATGTATCTATGTCTTAGGGCCTTAGGTCCTTGGACATAGTCAAGAGAGGAGAGTTGATCCTATGGACCTATATGAATCTTCTAGCCATCCAAGGATAAGAATATGGGGGAGGGGCTCTAGGAATAAACCGACACATATAGATTTATTGGGAAATAAACTAAGTAAACGTTACCCACCAAACTATGCAATGTTCAGCAGAAGCACGTACGTGCTAGGAGCATGCATGAGCTTCTAGAGCGCATGCGCTCCTAGCGCGTGCACGCCTCTGCTGAACATAAAATTTAGAAAATAACACGCGTTCTTATCCCGCATTTTTCTCTCATTCCTCGCATCTTTTTTGTTGTTTTCATGCACATTCCGACAATCACTTGCATTTTGGATTGAATTCACATACCTTTTGGATTTTCTTTGACAATTTGGATATAATACACAACAGTTAGACTCTATTTGGCTCTTTGGATTGAATACACACCAGTTGGGCCCTATTTGGCTCCTTAGATTGAATACAGAACAGTTGGACTCTATTTGGCTCCTTAGATTGATGTTATTTTTTTAATAAATCATTTTTTATTCTCAATTTTTAATTTTATATTTTTTATTAACAAAATTACTACTTGGTATTGAAATTGTGAGAAACATGTTTTTACTACCCTGCAATATAATAAATTCTCTCATAAATATCTTAATTGTGAGAGACATTTTTTTTACTACCCTACAATATAATAAATTCTCTCATATATATCTTAGCGTGGCATTATTCTCCATAGGTGAAAGATCAATGTCCAAAAAAAGGCTAAGGTAGGGCGTATTTTATTTTTTAGATTATGTATTATAAAATGTTTTTGGATTATTTTATTTTTATCCAAGTTTTCCATCAGTTTATGGTGGGTAGATCGGGTAAAGAGCATTTCCAAACATAATGGTCATTTGTATTTGTATTGTTTTATAAGTGTTTGATGTTAAAAGGGTTATTTTCTAAAGGAAATATGTCATGTGTATAGAGGAGAAGGGTCATAATTAGTTTTGTAATTTTTTCCTTTAAGCAAGTATATATATTATTTATATAAATATGAAAGAGTAGTATATAAATTATTTATATAAATACGAAAGAGTAGGAGGATAAAGGACAATCTTGCTTGAATCTTATGTTTTGGCCAATCCGGGTACAAATTTGGTAATGAGAACCGCATGTAACCTTGTCATTGTAACTTTTAACTCAAAAGGTACCCAATATCTTCAAGTGTCTCCCAAAAGTAATTGTGAAGAATTGTATCAATATCATTTATGAATTCAATAAAACAACATAAAAAAATTTCCTTTGTTGTTTTGATATTCTTCCAATCTAATCCTATGATTAATTAAATGATTTAAAATTGATTGATAACTTCAAAAATCAACATGACCTTTATCTCTTTTATCATCATTTTAGAGACACATTTAAATCTTCTTCTCTCAAATAATACCATACAACTTAATCATAAGACTTCTATCATAATGGTCATATATATTAGGGATCCTTTTTATCACCGCTTTTAAAGTAGAAACAATATGCCCTGCTTCACTACTAAATTGAAAAGGTCGTGGATGTAGGGAATAAAGATAGAGCTACAATTTTTTTTGTTTTTTTCCTAAAATTACTTGATGTCTTTAGTTTTCCCTTTACAAGATGTTTAACCCAAACTTAATGGCTTTAATAATGAAATCATCATGCATTGTTAAAATCATTTCACTAGAGTGGAGGATTCATATAGATTTTTGAGCTATGAATTTCAATCTTGGATACCAATCTTATTTTTCTTATGAACTTTCTAAATTAAGATGAGTTTAACAAACATTTTAAATTCAAATTTAAAAAGATGTAAGAGTTTCTCTTATTTCTATTAACATATCATTGTTTTTTTTATTTTAATAAAAATGCTAGTACTTTATTTTTCATATCTTTTTCATGTAAGGTATATTTGATATTTTTTTAATGGTCTTCCTCTCATTATCATACGAAGGGTTCTTGCTTAAAAATGAAAAATTACCACATTGAAATAATCTCATCCAAAATTTTATATATATATAAAATCAAAATGATGAGTTGTAAATAAAGTAATAATCATAAATAAAATCAATGCTTTTGCCCTTAAGATGGACCTATCAAAGGCCTATGATAGAGTGGTTTGGACCTTCATAAGGCTTGTACTCATACAGACAGGCTTGAACCTGGGATCGGTTAACTGGATAATGGGTTGTTTACTTTCCTCTAAGCTAGCCATCCTTATAAATGGCTCTCCTACGAATTTCATATTCCCTACTAGAGGCCTCAGGCAGGGTTTCCCACTATCCCCCTTTCTCTTCTTACTAGTTGCTGAAGCACTGAGCCGTCTAATTTTAGATGCTAAATCAAAAGGGAAGATAGAGGGCATTTGGGTCTCAAGTAGTGTTGAAATTACCCATACCCTGTTTGTAGATGATGTGTTATTATTTTGGAAGGGCACTGCTAAAAAACTAAGAACTTATGCATCGATTCTTGAAACTTACAAGTAGGCCACTGGAATGGAGATCAACATACACAAGTCCAACCTAGCTCATAACAATTTTCCAACTAATCTTCTTCAGTCCTTTGCATCTATTATCCCATGCCCCATTTCCCCTTTGAAGGAAGGCTTCAAGTACCTGGGTTTTTTCCTCAAACCAAATAATTACTCCTTTCAGGATTGGATGTGGCTAATCAAGAAAGTAGATTCCAGAATTGAGTCGTGGTCCAATCGCTTTCTGTCTTGAGGAGGAAGACTGGTGCTGGTGAATTCAGTTCTGCAAAGTATCCTGGTCTACTGGGCTATGATAACCTACATTCCTAAAGGCATTCTCAGAAAACTAAGGAAAAAATGCTTCTCCTTCTTGTGGACAGCTAGCAAAAACAAAGAAGGAATCCCCCTTGTAAAATGGTCGACCCTAGCTCTACCTAAGGATTTTAGAGGATGGAGCATAAAAAATCCCTCCCTTTTCTGTAAAGCTCTGGCTACTAGATCCCTCTGGAGGCTAACCCAATTCCCTAAATCTTTATGGGGGAGAGTCATGATCTCTAAATATTGTCCAGACTCTTCCATTTATAGTTGGTTTAGAAGCACTCATAAGACTTTTAAAAATAGCTCCGTAGGCTAGAAAGCGCTGGTAATCTCTTTTCCGCTAATTGGCAACTGGATAGCTTGGAAGATCGGAAATGGGAAAAGAGTAAGAATAGGAGAGGATCCGTGGTCAGGAAGTGGAAATCTGTTTAAACTATCTGATCAACTTTTGCTTAAGTTGAAGACTTAAAGAATATCTCACTTATGCGATGCGCTTGAAAACAGTCGTGATGGTTGGAAATCCGGAAGGGACTTAGAACTTAACGAAGTAGAAGGAGAAGAATGGGATGAATACATCCATCTCTTGAATGCAAATTTCATTCACCTGTCTGATGAAGTCGAGGACACACTAATTTGGACAAAAAACTCTAGTACTAGGGACTATACAGCAAAACTTGGCTATGAAGTTGGAAGCCTCGATATCCTCAGTGAAAATAAGAAATGGTGGTGGCGTAAACTTTGGCAAATCCACAGCCCTCTCAAAACCAAAATTACATTATGGCTGGCATTGAATAATAAACTTCTCACTTGGGAGGTTTTGAAAAAAAGAGGCTTCGAAGGCCCTGGCATCTGTATACTTTGTAAAACGAGTGATGAAACCTCTTCTCATCTATTCGAAAATTGCCTTTATGCAGGTTCATTTTGGAATTCAATCATCAAGGAAATCAATGGTCCGACATGCCCATAATCGATGTCCTTAGAACAACGTACAAAAAACTGGTGGAAAAATGTAGGGGTGTGCAACTTTGAAGCTCTGCCAGCATTGTTTGTTTACAGTATTTGGAATGCTAGGAATAGTACAATATTCCAAAATACTTTTTTGCCTCCCCATATTACCAGTGCTATCCTCTTGAAAAATGTATAGGAACAGAGCTTCGTCCCAAAGATAAAGAAACCCAGAGAACTCATTGCACCAGTTATAGACAAGAACATTCCCTCGGATTTTTTTGATGGAGCAAGCCAAGGAAACCCTCTTCTAGGAGGAGCCAATGGTCTCATCTTCCAGAATGACACAAAAAAATCTGCTTCAAATATGCTACAGGTAGAGCAACAAATAGCAGAGCAGAGCTAGATGCGCTTTGGGCAGTTCTAAAAATTGCCAAGAATGCCCAGCTAAAGAAAATTCAAATCTTTGGACACTCAAAGATGGTAATCAATTGGGTAAATGACTTAATTGATATCAGAGTACCAAATCTTCAACATCTTTTGAGCAAAATCAGGGATTTGAAAGCAAGCTTCGAAACAGTCACCTTTCAACACATCTACAGAGAATTAAATTCTGAAGCAGACTCTCTGTCTAAACTTGCCCTTGCGGTCCAACCAGGTTTTATGGAAATCGAATGCCATGGAGACAATCAAAGATCTAGGACTTTTGTAAAACTTTACTAAAGGGCCAACTATGAGATATATAGGCAATTAGGCAGTCTGATGTAATTTTGGTTGAAAGCTCCGGGAGCAGAAATGTAATTTTGAGAAAAGCTCTTATAAGCAGCTACTTGTAATTAGGTTGATAGCCTTCATGATGTAAGCTCGAAATAGCAGTACAATGTTTTATTCGAATGAATAAAAAGATTTTTTTCCTTGGAAAAAAAAATATATATAACTGCAAAGTGATCAATCTCTATTTTAAATCTTAATTTTACCCGTCATAATAATAGTTTTTTTTTTAAATAACATTCATAATAACTATATAAAACATTGAATTCTCATAGCTACTTCAACCGAATACCGACACCAAGTTACACATAAAGGAACACTAAAGTTCAATTTGGGGAAAGAAAAAGAAATTGAATTGATGTTAAGAAAATCCAAATCCCTAACAATGGGTATATATACATTGAGACAAGAAGAATGCCCACAAAAGATCCAACTAACATCGCCTTGTTTTGGATATTTTTGTGTATATTCATAAACAAAATGAAAATAGAGACAATGTGAAGCACAATTTCACTAACTTCGAATGAAGCATCCGCTAACAAAATTTGCTATGAACTATTGTACTTGTAGCCTGTAGGATCCATATAATGGTTCATATGAGGTAATATAGTTAATTCAAGTGGCGATAAAGCCAATCCAGAAAGACAGAAACATTTTGATATACCAAATGCAAGGCTTAAATACTTATGCAGATTCTCAAATAATTTTTGTAGACTACTTCGATGCTTATATGAACATTTCATTGTTCATGAAAAATATCGTAAGTTATGCTTATCAATTATGACCATCTTTCATTATAATATGGAAATAAATATTAACTCTTATTGTAACATGTAAATTGATGTCAACCAAATATTAGCATTTAATAAAACTATTATAAATTCAATCTCATAAATTTAGCAAACATATGAGTTAAGGATCTAGCATGAATCTATCAAAGAGACTAAACTAAACAAGATCATACTCATCCATATATTTAAATGTTTTTAAAAATACAAAAACATGAAATTTGCAATCTTGCATACTTTCTTCAAGCTTCATTTTTATTATTGAAATAAATTCAATCTCATAAATTTAGCAAACATCAATTTGAGTTAAGGATCTATCATGAATATGTCAAGATGAACAGTATTTGACCAAGAAAGTTAAGTTTGAAAGAAGGGGAAAATATTGTCAATTACTTTTACTTTTAGTGAGTTTATTCTTTATATTAATTAATGAAAGTTTATTAACAAAATTAAAAATTTCCATAATAAAAAGAGAAAGAGAAATAGTGCTTATATATATATGCTTTGGATATAGATATTAATGACATGTAAACATAAAAATGGACTTCAAAATGAAGATTGAAATTAAAATTTGCACTTCATTAATGACATACACATCAAATTTCAACCTGCTCTCCTTTTCCATCTTCTCATTTCGACCATATGTGAAAGGAGGTTGACTTCGAACACCATTCACCTTCATTTGAAATATTGTTCTTTATTTCCAACATTTATAATTGTTTTCTCCATTCTTAATCATTGTGACTTATGGATTGACCCCAAGCAAGTTTCAATGGAAATTTTCCTCATGTGCATCATTGTAACATTTTCTTCTATGAAATTTAATGATGATAAATTACATGTATATTTAACTAAATGATATCATACAAAGTATAATAACACTAAAATCAATACATCTTAACAAGACTATTAGATCATATTGCATTTCCCAATGCACAAATTTCAAATTAGATCCATATTAGATCATAATGTAGATATACATCTAAAGACATAAATCAATAGTTCATAGATGTTCCTCACTATAAACAATGCATATTGACAATACTAAAAAATAACATTCTTAAAAGTGAAAAAATGCAAGAAACTTCAATTACTAAATTCCCACATTAAAATATTAGATACTAATATATATTTAAATTAAGGTTTGGATTATTGTCACTATAGTAATTAAATTAAATTAGGGTTTTGACTATTTAAGTAAATAATATCATACAAAATAGATAAAAAAAATGAATCAACCATTGAGCTTTAGATTCAACATTAACCATCATATATACCTCAGATCCAAAAACTTGCATAAAAAATTAAAACTCCCAAAATGCTTTTACATTAAATTGTAAATATATAAAATATACTTTTGTTAACAATAAGTGCACTTTGACCCAATTTTTTTGCTTATTAAAAGGTAAAATAGTTATTTATAAATAGAAAATATTAGTAATGTGTGTTAAAAGAAAATTAAATTAAAAAATACAAAGGGAGGGTATGGGCATGCAAATGAAAAGACGTTTGAATTATGTGCATTAGAAGTGCTTTTATATAGAAGGTTAGGGTTGGTTGGGGATCTATTTTGTGAGTGGTTATTAGCTAATGGAAAATGGTGGCTTATACTTGAACATTGGTTGTATTTTCAATTTTTTGTTATTTTTATTTTTTATTTTTAAATATATTTATAATTTTAAATATATTTATAATTTTTAATTTTTTTATTTCTTATATAATTTAAAAAAATCGTAAAGAAAAATATAAATCTATGTTGTATTAATGGTTAGATTTTGTATGAACATTTTTGCATTCATTGAGTTTACAACCAAACCAAACGAACTCCACAAATTCTTTTGAGTTATTATTTTATTTAATAAAAGAATCTATATCAGAGTTAAGTGTTTGTGTGAATGTAATGGTTTACAATATCACTCTATTCTTTGCTGAAATGCTTAACTTCAAATAAAAGAAATCCACATGGACAAACTCTTTTCACTATTAACTCAAATTTATCAGTTATTATTCCAAATCATAAAAATCATTAAAACGACATATTGACATTTTCAGATTAAGATATTAAATGTTATGATGAGAGGGCAACTAAAGTTATAAGAATAATAATTTTATGTGCTAAGTCGATTCATATGGGCTCTGCCGACCTGAAAGCAGTGATTATATATATATATATATATGAGATATCAGATGGGGAAACTCAGAAAATACTCTAAGTGCATCGTACGTTTGAAAATGCTCACATGGATGTCGACAACCATGCGCAACTCACAGTTGTTAGATCAGACGATCATACAAACTTCAAGTCTCATAGGAAGCAGCTTAAAGCGTGGATAATCTGCCTCTTAATAAAAATTTTGTTTATATTCATGTTTTGATACAACATATTTGTTGTTTAATTTCGGTATAATAGATGTGATATGAATCATATTTCATTTGTATATATTTATATTTATGCATAGAGATAACCAAAGACTTTCATCCCAATCCATATTGTTAGCCTTATGAAAAGAGTGCCTCTTTATCTTGTGATCCCAATCCATATTGGTAGCCTTTATGAAAGAGTGCATGTTTATCTTGTGATCCCAATCCATAATGTTAGCCTTGATGAAAGATTGCACCTACAAAAGTTTTTAGAATTAGGTGTAAAAAGATGAAATTTAGAAAAACAGATCACATTCCGGAATATATAACTTTTATTTATGGAAAATTGGTATAACCACCCCAAAATGTCATTATTTTAAGATTGGTACGTTATTTTTTCTCTAAAACATAATGCATATGTTTGTGTTGGTCCACCGGTTTGTTATGTAAATTGTCAATTTATGAAGAAGAAAAATATGTAGAGGCGTAGGAACCAGATGAATCTTGTGCAAGGCTATTTTTCCAAAATTTTAAAAGCTAATTTTATATTTTTTTAAATTACGAAAGTCAGTTAAGCCTTAAAACGACATGGGAGTGTTAGTCCACCATATCATGGTCTGAACATAATCAAAAAACTTTTCTTTTTTTTAGCTTGTAGGTATTCTTGTACTATTGTGCAGGTTCTTTTCCATTCTCAAAATAGGTAAGCCAATCAAAAGTTATAGGCCAAATAAACGACCTATGTTTTTTACAAATTTGACATGAGTGCAGTTAAAAATGAATTAAAAATAGAAAACAATAACAGATCTATTCAAAAAATATATAGTTAGAATCTGCACACAGAGCTTAACAAGTGTGTGCAATTTCATCAGTAGTGCACTAGTGGAGCATATGCGGAACTAAGCATGAAAAACATGAAGTTACAGAAATTTGTGTGTTATGCCATAGCTCAGACCGAGCCTCAAGGTTTGGCAATCCGAACCTAATACCAAACTTGCAAGGACACCAAAAAAAAATTGAATCCAAACACGCGTGTGCGAAAATGCACACACGCGTACGTACATGAACGCGTATATGTGTACACGCGTAGCTGCGCACGCATGTAGAGGTGCGTTGATGCAAGAGCATTAGCTCTCAAGCCAAGGTACTAAATATGGGTCAGAATCTAAGGTCTTGACACTAGCCCAAGGAGGGGTTTATTGTAAAACCATTGTAAAGTGTTTAATTTCTTTATAGATAGCAAGTGTAGACTTAAGAAGACTTTAAATCTAATAGGTGTCAATGTAAGTTGAGTCATGAAACAAATCCCTAAACCATTGGGGTGACTTGAGAGGGTAATTATGAAGAGTTGCATGAATATATCCATTAGTTTGATGAGTCATAGATAAGCTAGGTTAGTATTCCTATATTTAGAGACAATTGCTTTTATTCAGGGATCGACTGCAAGTTTGTAGGATTTTCTGTTAATGAGCTTGAGGCTCAGTCTTGTAAAGAGATCTATTGTAAGCCTGCATGCAAAGATAAAAAGGGAGATGGTCAGAATAGAAGATATTAGTCCATAATATATAAATCAAGGTTTGAAATGGATGTACAATTCATATTTTCTAATGGAAGCAGATTCATCATTTTTCTTATGCGAGTAATTAGGAAATTCTATTTATGCTTTGTTAATGGTGAATATTGGTTAGTTGTGAATTTAAGCTAAACCTGTACATGTATCTTGATTTATATATTGTGCATAAAGAAATGGGTAGAATCCATTTTTTAGGATTCCAGTTCGTATTTAGACTGGGTAGAATCTATGGGTTTGATTCCAGTTTATCTTGAGATTGGGTAGAACTTGTATGGTTTTAATCTAGGCAGAAGTCATTAAAAACTTAGAAGAATTTTGGGTTGATTAATTTAATGGTGCATATATGTGCGAAATAGCTGAGAAGATTTATGTCTTAATTCACTTTGTGAATAAGAGTGTAAGCGCAGACAAAGATAAAAGTTACAGAGTATTTCTCTGCAAGAATTGAGAGGAGGAGAAGTGATTGAATGGGTTAGATCGACGCTAGAAGTCGATTGAAGTAATCCATGAGTAAGTCGATGTGGCAGCAGACCCGATGCGCAGAAACACAAGCCGTACTAACGGTGGAAAAGCAGTTTCCTAGACCATGGAAGGTCAAGATTGAATTTGGAATAATCTGAGAGTCCGAATGGTGAAGATCGGTGAAGAGGAAGAAATAAACTGGTTGAGCATCGATCTGGGATTGCGTTAATAGAAAAATCGACAGTGGGATAAATTGTAAAGAGTGGGTTTTTCTCCTGCTAATGGGATATCGATTCCTACTAATGGAATCGCATTATAATTACCGTGTATAGTTACATAGATTCTAATGCTACCTTGGTAAAGTTTTTGTAACCATAGAGTTGAGAATTCATGTTGGTGATTTAAATGATGATTAACAATCTATTGAGATTAACTTCGGTAAGGGAACCATCACTTTATTCATATTTGATCTATGTCTTGAAGGTTAAAATCCCACGCTTGGTGTGTGGATCTGTGTAAAACATTTAAACTTAATTAAACTTGGTCTCCTTAAAAACAAGTTTCGATTGTGTTATGTGTTGGAAAGCTTTGTATCGAGTGATGATTTGGAATTGGGTAGATCGAGTTATGATATTCATGCTAAAGAGTACATGTATTCATAAAGTCATATGTAAATAGGGTGCTTTATGGGTATGTCGATATGAAATAACATTTTGTAATTACATTGTACATTTACAATATAATATAATGAATTATATGTTGGACTCTGAAATTCATTGGATTAAAATTGTATATATAGTTATTGCTTTTGAAGTGTAGTAAATAAGAAGCTCATATATATATAGTATCGAGTGATGATTCGGGTTTGGGTAGATCGAGTTATGATATGCACGCTAAAGAGTACATGTATTCATAAAGTCATATGTAAATAGGGTGCTTTATGGGTATGTCGATATGAAATAACATTTTGTAATTACATTGTATATTTACAATATAATGAATTATATGTTGTACTTTGAAATTTATTGGATTAAAATTGTATATATAATTAGTGTTCTCGAAGTGTGTAGTATATATATGTATGTGTGTGCGCGCACGCATTAGGAATCTCTTTTAATAGTATATTATTCTATAAATAATTGTTATCATTATAACTTTGGCTTATGAAGTAGTTAAAGGTTTTTGAAGTTTATATCTGAACTTGTAAAGTCAAGTGTGTTCATAATATATATTATATTTTTATGGAAAAAGAAATTAAGTATCAAAATTATTGCTAAAGAAATTAAGTAATGTCATAAGTATGGTGATTCTATTATGTTTTTTAATTTTTCGAATTTTAATGCATTATGGGGTTGTTACAGAATTGGGTATTAATTATACTGTATCAATTTCTCATTGTACAATGTAGGTTATATGTATATGATTGTTCATTTCAAATTTTTACCCTATATTATTATTTTATGGTTTCTGTTTTTATTAGGTGTGATTGGAACAACATGTTTTTGTCTTTATTTTTTCAAACTAAAATCCAACATATTTGGAATCTATGGCTTGTTCCAACTATGTAATTCGATTATCATATTCTCTATCACATTACAACAAACACTCTATCTCACTAGAGATAGAGGGGGTTAAGTTGAAAATTGTAACATATTAAGGTTCGAAGAAATGTAATGCAAACTTTGGTATTGTAATTCTTATTATGGATTTATTCCAAGTTTAGTATTTTCATGTTAAAAGGTTAAAAGAAATAGTTAAAATCGTAACAATTATGGTATTTGTAATAGAAAACATCTTTAGATCTAAAACAAAAAAACATACAAATTAACCTGCACAATTTTACTCCTTAAATGATTTTAACAACTTGTAGTGTTGCTTAAAAGTGCTTATTTTATAACATCACTAAAATCAACATCTATATATTTATATTCAATTTTATATACAAACAAACATACTCCTAAATAAATAAGAGACACAAAATTCCTCTAAAAATTAATAAAGAACTTTCCTTCCCCACATTAGACTTCATAATTTAACATAAATCCATAATACACAATAATATCAAAAATCATACTTATGAATGAAAATTATGTTACCCATACACATCACTATGAGTTGCATACACATCACTAAGTTGCAAAAGCGATGAACTCAACTACAAATCTTGAAATCTTGAGAAGCTATTAACAAATTTTAGACCCTAATTATATAATAATTCAACTCATATTGACATATGACGTAAGATTATACTTAGTGTATTAGGTTATCCCATCAATACTTATATACTAGATTTTTTATTCCAAATAAACTATAAAGTGAAACTTTATATATTAGGCACGTGGGATTCATTATATTCCCATATATTCCAAATAGACTACACAGTAAAACTTTATATATTAAGGATGTGGGATTCATCATATTCCGACAAAAAGATATAAGCTTTTTCCACAAACTCATATTACGACCCTTCCTCTATTGAAGACGTAACTCATATTAGGACCCTTTCTCTATGGAAGACTTCGAATAATTCCGTGTGAGAAATCCAAGTTTTCAAAATTCGTGTTTAGTACTAATGGGTGGATTTTTCTCTTTTTAAATGGTTTTCTATTTATGTTATTGCTTATTTCCTTTCTTTCCCATTATCTTTTATATTTTGAATTTTTTTTCTAAATTGAAGTTGATAAAAAAAAGTTTTTAAAAATATTTTCGAAATTATAGGTTAAATATTGTACTTAATGTTTCAATATATATATATATATATATATATATATATATATATATATATATATATATAAGAGAGAGATCACAATAGTTCATTTTCATTTTTTTTCAATTTAGTTGATCATGGAGGATTTTCCTTCAATATCAGCATTTGTTGTACTCATGAACACACTCTAAGTAGAATGAATAACCTATTTTTTCCACACAAAAAAGTAAAATTTCATTCATTGAAAAATAAAACACTTACATAACATGTTTATAGCACTATTTTAATTTATAAATATCTTATGTTATTACCTAAGGGATTTATCAATCTTGAACGTGGATCTATCAAACACCAAGTGCCTATAGCACTATTTTAATTTATAAATATCTTATGTTGTTACCTAAGGGATTTATCAATCTTGAACGTGGATCTATCAAACACCAAGAGACATCAAATTTCTTGAAGTGTAATTTTTTTAAAAGTAAAAAAAATAAATTAAAAAAATACACCTCAAGAAATTGGATCATTTTTAATAAAATCATTATAATGAAGTATTTTATATAACTTACAATGATAAAATAGAATATAACAATATTATCAAGAGAAGATTTTGTCCATTCACCAATATCAAATTTTATAAACTACTTTATAACTTTTATTATTATTTATTATTATATTTTATTATTTACTATTATATTTTATATTATTAATAAAAAAATATAAAATTGGATAACTTTTATTATAAATATTTTATTTAATAATGACAATGAAAACTCAAAAAAAAATTTATTTAAATAAAAATAAAAAATATATAAATAATTATCCTTTGATTTTATCTTTCATTAAGTAATTTAATTATTTGAATTGATTTTTGAAGAGATATCTAGTGCTTCGACTAATCTTCAAAAACAAACTAATTAATTTACATTCTAAATATATTATATTTAATTAAATTAATTATTTAAAAAGAATTGAAATTAATTGGCACACCATACCATATGTACTTAAAAAAATTCATTATAATTAATTATATAATTTTGTATTATTAGTCCCTTGCTAAATTTATGATTGCAAAATAAACTAGCAAGCCATATCAATATTAATAATATAGCTTATATACGTCGATCAGCCTATATAAGCCTTATTATTGTTTAAATGACGTATATCTATTGTTTAAATGTGGTTGATATACACCGATCAGCGTATATAAGCCATATTATTAATATTGATATGGCTTGCTAGTTGACGATCGACTTACGAGGAGGAAAGATTGTTCAATTTTAATTATTATTATTATAAATGTTAATATTAAAATTATAATTATAATTAAAATTATAATAATTATAATTATTATTATAATAATTATTATTTATTATAATATTGATTATTTATTATAATATTTAGTGTAATATTTATTATAGTATTTATTATTTAATTCTTAATTATAATAATAATTATTTTTAATATAATAATAATAATAAAATATTTCAATACTACAATTAAAGTTATGTTATTATTATTTTTATAACAAATATTATTATGAAATAATAATTATTTAATATTAATATATATATGATTATTTATAAATATATAATAATAATAAACCAATTATAAATAAGCAAATAAAAAATTGTTAATATTTATTTTTTAAATATAAATAAATAATTAATAAGCAATATTTCTTCTCTTTTCTAAATTAATATTAATTATAATTATATATATATATATATATATATATATATATAATATTGATGGTTATAATATACTAACAATAAATTAATGTGTGAAGGTTTCATAAATAATATATTAATATTAAGGTATTTTAGATTATATATATTAATATTATAATATAATATAACATAATATTTATATTTGTGTTAGTAATGAATATTGATATAACATTAATTTTAGATATTATACTTGTTATTATTAAAAATGTTTAATAATGACAACATTACAAATAGTATTATTAAAATTAGGAAACATTATTAATATTAATATTAATATTAATGTTGCCAATATTAATAGGTTGAATAGTATTCTAAACATTAAACTTCTTTATAGTTGACATTAATATTAATGAGGTTAATATTAATGTTAATTATGTCAATATTAGTATTGATTATGTTAAAATTAGTATTAAATGGCTTATAATTTATATATGGTTGAATTTATAATATTATATGGCTTATAATATTGTATAGTCTATTGAATTTATTTGGCTTGTAGACTATGGTCTATTTTTCAAGAATAATCAAGAATAAATGGCCATTTGACGATGGTTGTCTCTTTGTTGTGCATGTTTGATCAAGGTTGACTTTTGGTTGCAAATGTTTGACCATAGTTGACTATAGGTTGACCATGTTTTCACATGTTTGACTTGTGGTTCTCTATGTTTACGCATGGTTGACCTTTGGTTCTCAAAGATTTGCAATTATAGTAATAATATTAATAATAATGATAATTTATATTCTTATTCTTATTCTTATTATTATTTTTTAAATATTTGATAATAATAAAGATAATTAGAAATTAAAAAATATAATTATAAATGATTTTAAGGAAAGTAATGAAAAATAATTATAACAATGTCTAATAATACTAATAATGTTTAATAATTAATGTGTAATGTTTAATAGTAATTATTATTATTATTATTAATGCCTAATGTTTATTGTAAACTAATGTTTAATGTTTAATGTCTAATGCCCAATGTAAACTAATCTTACTAATGTTTAGCATTGCATAACATAAACACATACTTTCAATTATTCTGAAAATATAATGTTGACTAATGTTTGTCAACGTTTAAATGTTTATTAATGTCTAATGTGTAAATTTAATGTTTATTAATATTAAATGTCCAATGTGTGATGTTTGACCACTCTTTGACCATCGTTGACAATGGTTGAAATTTGTTTACCATTGGTTGACTATTGGTTAAACGTTGGTTAACTATTGGTTGACTATTAGTTGACCATTGGTTATGGTTTAACATTAGTTGACTATTGGATGACTTATGGTTGACCATGGTTGACTATTGGTTGATCGTTGGTTCAATATTGGTTGACTATTGATTAAGCATAGTTAATTATAGTTGACCATTGGTTGATTATTGGTTAACCATGATCAATTATGGTTGACTATGGATGACTATTCGTTGACCATGGTTGACTGTGGTTGACTATGGTTGACATTGGTTAACTGTGGTTGACCATTGGATGACCGTGGTTGATTATTGGTTGACCATGGTTAGCCATGGTTGAATATGGTTGACCATAGTTGACTTCGATTGATTTTAATATCATATGGTTGACTATGGTTGACTTATTCGCTTCATCATGGGTGACAGTAAGGGTTGACTTTAAAATAATATGTTTCATTATAATTCCACTATTGTATGACAATTGTTGAATTTGATTAAATATGGTTGACTATGATTGACTTTGTTTAATAATGGTTGACTTTAGCTGACTATAGTTGACCATGGTCAACTATGGTTGACTTTGGTTGACCATGTCTAACCATGTTTGACTATGACTAAACATGGTTCAGTTTGGTTTACCATAGATGACCTTGGGTGACTTTGGTTTACTATGGCTCACTTTAGTTGTCCATGGTTGACTTTTTTGATTAACTTTGCTTAAACATGGTTGACATTAGATGACCATGGTTGACATTGGTTGGATTTTGGTTGACCACGGTTGGATTTGGTTTACTTTGGTTTATGTTTGGTTGGCAATGGTTAACCAAGCTTGACTTTGTTTGAACATGGTTTACTTTTGGTTGACTTTGGTTGACCATGGTTGACTTTGGTTGTCCATGGTTTACCATGGCTAACCATGGATAACAATGGGTGACTTTGGTTGATTTTTGTTGGCTATGGTCATGGATGACCATGGTTGACTTTATTTGACTTTGTTTGCCCACGATTGCCTTTGGGTTAACCATGGTTAACTATGGTTGACCATGCTTAACCATGGTTGATTATGGTTGACCGTGGTTGACTTTAAAATCATATAGTTTTATAATTCAACTATTGTTTGACTATTGTTGAATTTGGTTGAATATGGTTTACTGTGTTTGACTTTGCTTGGTTGCGGTTGATTGTAGTGGACAATGGTTGGCTTTGGGTGACCATGGTTGACTATGGTTGACCATGGTTAACTTTGGTTTACCATGGTTGACTTTGGTTGACCATGGATAATATTGGTTGACTATTGTTGATCATGGTTAATTTTGGTTGACTTTTGCTTGACAATGGGTGACTTTGGATCACCATGGTTGACTTTGGCTTCCCTTTTGGTTTAATGACTTTGGTTAATAATAATATTATTATATGTTAATAGAATATTGATATTTTGAGTTTTAGTTGATCATCGTTGACTTTTGGTTGGCTTTGGTTGACCATGATTGACTTTGTGTGACCATAATTGATTATGGTTGACCATGGTTGAAATTGGTTGACTTTGGTTTAATTTTGTTGACTTTGGTTAACTATGATTGACTTTCATTAACATTGTTTTATCATGGTTGACTTTGGTTAACTGTGGTTGACTTTAAAATCATATAGTTGATTATAATTCAACTATTGTTTGACTATTGTTGACCATGGTTGAATTTGGTTGACTTTGGTTTAATTTTGTTGACTTTGGTTAACTATGGTTGACTTTCGTTAACATTGTTTTACCATGGTTGACTTTGGTTAACCATGGTTGACTTTAAAATCATATAGTTGATTATAATTCAACTATTGTTTGACTATTGTTGAATTTGGTTGAATATGGTTTACTGTGTTTGACTTTGCTTGGTTGTGGTTGATTGTAGTGGACGATGGTTGACTTTGGATGACCATGGTTGACTATGGTTAACTTTGGTTTACCATGGTTGACCATGGGTGATATTGGTTGACTATTGTTGACCATCATTGACTTTTTGCTTGACCATGGTTGACTTTTGCTTGACCATGGTTGACTTTGGTTCACCATGGTTGACTTCGACTTCAAGACTTTGATTAATAATAATATTATTATATGATAATAGAATATTGATATTTAAATATTCATTTAAATTACATATAATAATAAAATGTTAATTTTTATTAAATATATTTAGTCTTAATCAAATTATAAAAAAAAATTCTTTAATATTACTATTTTGAATAGTTATCCAATTATGAAAGAAATGTATTAAAAAAATAAAATTGTATATTTAGATTTTTTTTTTAATGTTGTTATTTTAAATAAAAAGTTATTAAAAAGTTAATAATTTTTTAGACTTAAGATATTTAGATACAATTATTGTAATGAATTATTTATTATTAGTAATACAAAATTAGAAGCATACGAAATAAAAGATAAATTTGTTTACTGAAAAATTTAAATACAAAATAAAAAATATAGAAGTAATATAATAAATTACTTACCAATTTCCAAATAAAATTGATTCATGTATGGCAAAAATGTTATAATACATTTTCCTTGAAATTGAATTAGATTCTTCCATTTTATTTTAGAGACTTTTTTTAATTGAAAAATAAAAGATACAAATGAGTACCACCATATTCTTGACACATTAATCTTAATATTATTGTCAACATGTTAACATTAACATTAATAATAATATTAATATTAACATTAAATTAATAATAATAATATTAAGATTAATATTAACATTATTTTAAATTTTAATATAAATATTAATCACATTTTTAAAATTAATCTTAATCTTAAACATATTAATTAATATCACTAAAAATATAAAATTATGAAAAATATATTTTTATTTTTATCAAATAATATTATTAAAATTTTATAATCTATTTAAAATAATTTCAAATCTCATTCATTTGAATTCATCATCACCACTTAATTTTTATTTAACAATAATAATATTATATGATTAAATATTAAATTTTAATAATAATTTCTATATATTGTTTGTATAAGATAATTAATTTATACACTAAAAATTATATTTTGAGAAAATCAAACAAAATATTTATGAATAAAATAATTGTAGCTTTGATTTTTTCATAAGTAAAATGGTTGAATGTAATTTTATAATCATTATGAGAGATGGAGAAAGAGAATTCATTCTTACATGCAAATAAGTTTAATAATTAATATTGATTTATAAAGTTTTTAAATTATTTTTATTAATGCTAATATTAATTATGTTAATGTTATCAACATTAATGAATTAATGATATTATTATTATTATTAATCTTAAAATTATGCTATATTATTTCATATCTACATCTAAGTAAGCATAATGTAAAAAATTATATTTCAATAATTTGTGAAATTATTTTTCAATACTAATATTAATATGAATATAAATATTATCAAAGATATTAATAATATTATTATTAATATACCATAGTTTAATAACACATTTCACATAAATATATAAATATTATCAAAGATATTAATAATATTATTATTAATATACCATAGTTTAATAAAACATTTCACATAAATAGATGATAGTTAAATAATACATGAAGATTAAGACTAATTAATACTAATGTTAATATTAATCTAAACATATAAATTAAGATTAATATTAAAATTAATATAAATATTATATTAACTTAATATTAATATTAAATAATTATTAACTTTAATATTAATTCATGAATCACTTTAATATTAATGTATTAATAATATGATAATGCACAATAAATTTGTAAGTTAACACTTATGTAGCACTATATATATATATATTGATGTATAAGAAATTAACATCTTAATATAATAATAAAAATAATATTCATATTTATAATTTTTATTGATTAATAAAAAATAATTTTATATATAATATTAAAAGAAAATTAATATTATTTATGGAATGAAAAAAAATATATAACAAAACATTAAAATTGATCAAAGACTATATTTAAGACATGCTTAAAATTCTTTACAATTGTCATCATTATAACTTTTATCAAAATAAAGACACAGAGTAAAAATCCGACCTTTCATAGCAAATGCTCCTATTGAAATATGAGGAGGCCTAAAGCAAGAACTCTTTCCGTGAGTGCCGTCTTCACATTTGATTTATGGCATTCTATTTCTCAGAAAGAGATTCATACTAAATGACAATAATGATGGTTCTAAGATATTAGTTTCTTGTATCTTTTTCATTTTAGATGATGTAAATGAAAGCTTTAAAACCAGTCAATAATTCTTTAAAAAAAAGTGTTTTCTACACTGTTTGTTGAGATTGTTGAGAAGGCTAATCGATATGGCTAAACACTTTTGTGTCTTTGAAATCATTTTCCATCATTCGAGCATTCTTCCACTACTTTGTGCAGTGGGATGAAAACCAAAGTAAACACTTGAAACCACTAAGCATAATTTCATCACTTATGTGAGGCATGGCTAAATTTCAATTACCAACAATTGAACTACATTCATAAACCATACACTTTTATGGATTATATAATCGAACTAAGTTGAAATGAATGTTAACTTATATATATGTTATAATGCATTATTATATAAACAAATGTTCTCATATTACATTCCTACTGCGCATGAGATAATGCATTAATATACAATCCGACCTTTAATAATATATACACCAAAAAGGGAAAACTTAAATGCAAAATTGGAAATCCATTCTTAATTGCAATTCTAGCAATGTTGAGTAATAGAAGTCGACACACAGGATGCAAAATTGGAAATCAATTAGTAATTGTAGTTCTGGCAGTGTTGAGTAATAGAAGTCGACACACAGAATACACAACTGGAAATCAATTGTAATTGTAGTTCTGGCAATGTTGAGTAATAGAAGTAGACACACAGAGGTTAAAAAGGGTAATTCGGTTTGTACTTACAAGCTGAAAACAATAGGATCTAAATTCAAATACTATGAGTTTAAAATCAAAATGCCAAGATCTGAATTCGAATACTTTTCAGTTTGAAAACGAAACGCCATCAATTTTTGAAATGTTATGAATTTACAATCAAATGCCAAGATCTGAATTAGAATACTTTTGAGTTTGAAAACGAAACGCCAAGATCTAAATTGAAATGCTATGAATTTGGGTTTGTAGAGATTAGAAGGCAATACTACATATCAGAAGGTAAAGCTCTGGAGGTCATCGCAGTATTGAATCAACACAGTTCTTTAAAGAAATTTCTACAAACTAATTTATGAGATCGGAACGTTCTTGTGGCAGAGTCGGGATCTTAACGCAGAGGGTTTAAATTGAATGATATGCCATCTAATAACAGATCTGGAAACGTCTTTTCAGATCTAAAAATGAACATAGGAAATACCATAGAACGCCCTCCCACTTGAGTTAGAAAAACATAAAGAAATTAAAAGGATCAATACGCCATTCGATTTTGAAATTCCCCTCCAATTCGTGAAATGGAACGCAAAGATTTTCAGTCAAGTTACAACCACGTTTATGGATTTCAAACACCCTTTCAATTTGGAGAACATAACACATTAATTTTTAATTAGGCAATATGCCATTAACTATGGATCCGGGAAGTCCATTTAATTCAAAAAGATGCACAGTGATTTTTAAATAGCAATATGCCATTGATTAAGGATCTGGAAATGCCATTTAAATTCAATAATAAAGTGTTAATTCAGATCTCTCTTTCTCTTTATATATATATATATATATATATATATATTCTACCATGCGCCCATAATGAACCCAAGCCCATCCCCTTCGAGGAAATTTATTTATCGCTCAATAAGAGTTTAAAATCTCAGGGTATAATTTAATACAAAAAGCATTCATACAGTATCAGATCACCGATCTAAGATCTCAGGCGTTTTTGGTGCATATTCAATACCCTTTAAACCATAATAGAGAGCCTCTCGATTTAAGATTTCAGAGGTTCTATGCAATTAATTTAGAGACGCGTTGGGATAATTGTGGCCACCGATATCTCAATTCAGGTGACCTATCACGTGGTGGTTTACTCGCATACAACCACTGCAAAGAGTCGAAACTTTTCACAGAGGTCGTTGGTTTAAAGATTTAGAAGAATAGATTAAATAGTAATCAAAAGGGGAAGGAATACGGTTGACTAAAGATTTGTCACAACATGAGATGAATCAAAAGAAGCTTAGAAGTAACTTCTAAATGCCTGCTTGGTCGAGTTAATAGTGAGGCAGATTAATGGATGCCCTATTGATTAATAGAATGCGGTCGAGGCTAAATGTGGCCACAGATTGAGCCTTTCCCAATTTGTTTATATGTTATCTCTGTTGAGATAGACATGAGAGGAGACCAATTTAGTGAACCTGATAAATATTCTTAAGAGATACAGATTCGACGTCTTCTCCATTTACAGCCCTGTACATATTCGATACACAGTAAAATACAAATATATACCCCTTTTTAAAACAATCGTTATGCAAATCGGCCTTTCCAGAATAAAAGGGGTTCGATTTCAGAGTAAGAAAATAAATTGCAGTAATAACTTTTCTTACGGGATCTGTAAGCAATTGCTTCTCAATTTCATTTATATATTTGTTCAATACTAAATAAAATACAAATCTAAACCACGCCCTTTTTTTTAAACAGCCATCAGATTAATAATTTCAGTGTACTGAGCCTTGACCTCATAATTTGGATGTAAACTGTAATGGTAAAACAAACAAATTATTATAACAATAATTTTCAATAAACAATATGCCATTAACTATGCCATTAACTATGGATCTGGAAACGCCATTTAAAGTCAGTAAAATTATAACACATCAATTTTCAATAGACAACATGTCATTAACCATGGATCTGGAAATGCCATTTAAATTCAAAAGACACACAGTAATCTACGCCAGTGGGGTAGATCTACGCCATTGGGGTAGATCTGAATTTCAAGTCTTTTTCTTGAACAGATCTTGCAAGGCCTTAGCTATGACCTTCCTTGTTAGATCGCACCCCAAGTCTTCCATCTATGAGAAACAAACATGAAGACAAACAGTAGTCAGTCAGATATTGACTCTTACGAATTGGGGATTTTAGTGCCCATGATAATGAACTGCAAATTACCTTCTTGAGGTCAGGAATAATGGCAGAAAGTGCAATGAATCTTTGACTGATTTTTTCATGTTGTTTCCTTTCAGTCACAATGTGACCCTGAGTATGAACCCATGTTCTATTCGATAGATTGTTAGAGTACCTGTTTGCCAACCATGGCACCTGAAATTCGCATGTCCAGAGGTCCATTGTTGGTTCTGAAGAAATGATCCAAGATTGAATGCATCAGTGTGACAACGGCTAATATATGAGATGTAGCTTTGAGCATTCCTTCGAGAGGCAACGATTTCAGTTTGAATGGTTGGAGTAGTAACGGGAGATGAGGTAAAGGAGAGGCCAAAAACGCTTGGAAACGTGGCCACTCTTTGTTTCCACCTTTTATTTTAATGTTTTGTAAAGATGGGAACGGTTCATGGAAATTATAATCGTGGATCAGAAGCAGAGATAGGGTATCCACATGTTATATAAGAGATAGGGTATCCACCTGCTGTATATAACGTCTTTTGAAATGAATGGGCGTGGATGAATTGGCAAATGGGAGAATATAATGGATCGAGAGTGGAGCCAATAATATTATTATCAATAAAAACATGGCGACTGTTCAATTTAAACATGCAAGCTACTTAACTCAATAAATCTGAATCCTTCATTTGTAGACCAGACGAAGAATATTCCCCCAACTTCAAAATCTATCCGTTGATAATTAAATGTACAATAAATCAGCCACCCAGCCACCACCCCTAAAAGTTAAACATGGTTGACATTAGATGACCATGGTTGACATTGGTTCCAGATTTTGGTTGACCACGGTTGGATTTGGTTTACTTTCGTTTATGTTTGGTTGGCAATGGTTAACCAAGCTTGACTTTGTTTGAACATGGTTTACTTTTGGTTGACTTTGGTTGACCACGGTTGAGTTTGGTTGTCCATGGCTAACCATGGATAACAATGGGTGACTTTGGTTGATTTTTGTTGGCTATGGTCATGGATGACCATGGTTGACTTTATTTGACTTTGTTTGCCCATGATTGCCTTTGGGTTAACCATGGTTAACTATGGTTGACCATGCTTAACCATGGTTGATTATGGTTGACCGTGGTTGAATTTAAAATCATATAGTTTTATAATTCAACTATTGTTTGACTATTGTTGAATTTGGTTGAATATGGTTTACTGTGTTTGACTTTGCTTGGTTGCGGTTGATTGTAGTGGACAATGGTTGGCTTTGGGTGACCATGGTTGACTATGGTTGACCATGGTTAACTTTGGTTTACCATGGTTGACTTTGGTTGACCATGGATAATATTGGTTGACTATTGTTGATCATGGTTAATTTTGGTTGACTTTTGCTTGACCATGGGTGACTTTGGTTCACCATGGTTGACTTTGGCTTCCCTTTTGGTTTAATGACTTTGGTTAATAATAATATTATTATATGCTAATAGAATATTGATATTTTGAGTTTTAGTTGATCATCGTTGACTTTTGGTTGGCTTTGGTTGAACATGATTGACTTTGTGTGACCATAATTGATTATGGTTGACCATGGTTGAAACTGGTTGACTTTGGTTTAATTTTGTTGACTTTGGTTAACTATGGTTGACTTTCATTAACATTGTTTTATCATGGTTGACTTTGGTTAACCGTGGTTGACTTTAAAATCATATAGTTGATTATAATTAAACTATTGTTTGACTATTGTTGACCATGGTTGAATTTGGTTGACTTTGGTTTAATTTTGTTGACTTTGGTTAACTATGGTTGACTTTCATTAACATTGTTTTACCATGGTTGACTTTGGTTAACCATGGTTGACTTTAAAATCATATAGTTGATTATAATTCAACTATTGTTGAATTTGGTTGAATATGGTTTACTGTGTTTGACTTTGCTTGGTTGTGGTTGATTGTAGTGGATGATGGTTGACTTTGGATGACCATGGTTGACTATGGTTAACTTTGGTTTACCATGGTTGACCATGGGTGATATTGGTTGACTATTGTTGACCATCGTTGACTTTTTGCTTGACCATGGTTGACTTTGGTTCACTATGGTTGACTTCGACTTCACGACTTTGATTAATAATAATATTATTATATGATAATAGAATATTGATATTTAAATATTCATTTAAATTACATATAATAATAAAATGTTAATTTTTATTAAATATATTTAGTCTTAATCAAATTATAAATTTTTTTTCTTTAATATTACTATTTTGAATAGTTATCCAATTATGAAAGAAATGTATTAAAAAAATAAAATTGTATATTTAGTTTTTTTTTTTAAATGTTGTTATGTTAAATAAAAAGTTATTAAAAAATTAATAATTTTTGAGACTTAAGATATTTAGATACAATTATTGTAATGAATTATTTATTATTAGTAATAAAAAATTAGAAGCATACGAAATAAAAGATAAATTTGTATACTGAAAAATTTAAATACAAAATAAAAAATATAGAAGTAATATAATGAATTACTTACCAATTTTCAAATAAAATTGATTCATGTATGGGAAAAATGTTATAATACCTTTTCCTTGAAATTGAATTAGATTCTTCCATTTTATTTTAGAGACTTTTTTTAATTGAAAACTAAAAGATACAAATGAGTACCACCATATTCTTGACACATTAATCTTAATATTATTGTCAACATGTTAACATTAACATTAATAATAATATTAATATTAACATTAAATTAATAATAATAATATTAAGATTAATATTAACATTATTTTAAATTTTAATATAAATATTAATCACATTTTTAAAATTAATCTTAATCTTAAACATATTAATTAATATCACTAAAAATATAAAATTATGAAAAATATATTTATATCTTTATCAAATAATATTATTAAAATTTTATAATCTATTTAAAATAATTTCAAATCTCATTTATTTGAATTCATCATCACCACTTAATTTTTATTTAACAATAATAATATTATATGATTAAATATTAAATTTTAATAATAATTTCTATATATTGTTTGTATAAGATAATTAATGTATACACTAAAAATTATATTTTGAGAAAATCAAACAAAATATTTATGAATAAAATAATTGTAGCTTTGATTTTTTCATAAGTAAAATGGGTGAATGTAATTTTATCATCATTATGAGAGATGGAGAAAGAGAATTCATTCTTACATGCAAATAAGTTTAATAATTAATATTGATTTATAAAGTTTTTAAATTATTTTTATTAATACTAATATTAATTATGTTAATGTTATCAACATTAATTAATTAATGATATTATTATTATTATTAATCTTAAAATTATGCTATATTATTTCATATCTACATCTAAGTAGGCATAATGTAAAAAATTATATTTCAATAATTTGTGAAATTATTTTTCAATATTAATATTAATATGAATATAAATATTATCAAAGATATTAATAATATTATTATTAATATACCATAGTTTAATAACACATTTCACATAAATATATAAATATTATCAAAGATATTAATAATATTATTATTAATATACCATAGTTTAATAAAACATTTCACATAAATAGATGATAGTTAAATAATACATGAATATTAATACTAATTAATACTAATGTTAATATTAATCTAAACATATAGATTAAGATTAATATTAAAATTAATGTAAATATTATATTAACTTAATATTAATATTAAATAATTATTAACTTTAATATTAATTCATGAATCACTTTAATATTAATATTAATGTATTAATAATATGATAATGCACAATAAATTTGTAAGTTAACACTTACGTAGCACTATATATATATATATTGATGTATAAGAAATTAGCATCTTAATATAATAAAAAATAATATTCATATTTATAATTTTTATTGATTAATAAAAAATAATTTTATATATAATATTAAAAGAAAATTAATATTATTTATGGAATGAAAAAAAAAATATAACAAAACATTAAAATTGATCAAAGACTATATTCAAGACATGTTTAAAATTCTTTACAATTGTCATCATTATAACTTTTATCAAAATAAAGACACGGAGTAAAAATCCGACCTTTCATAGCAAATGTTCCTATTGAAATATGAGGAGGCCTAAAGCAAGAACTCTTTCTGTGAGTGCCGTCTTCACATTTGATTTATGGCATTCTATTTCTCAGAAAGAGATTCATACTAAATGACAATAATGATGGTTCTAAGATATTAGTTTCTTGTATCTTTTTCATTTTAGATGATGTAAATGAAAGCTTTAAAACCAGTCAATAATTCTTTAAAAAAAAGTGTTTTCTTCACTGTTTGTTGAGATTGTTGAGAAGACTAATCGATATGGCTAAACACTTTTGTATATTTGAAATCATTTTCCATCATTCGAGCATTCTTCCACTACTTTGTGCAGTGGGATGAAAACCAAAGTAAACACTTGAAACCACTAAGCATAATGTCATCACTTATGTGAGGCATGGCTAAATTTCAATTACCAACATTCGAACTACATTCATAAACCATACACTTTTATGGATATATAATCGAACTAAGTTGAAATGAATGTTAAATTATATATATGTTATAATGCATTATTATATAAACAAATGTTCTCATATTACATTACTACTACGCATGAGATAATGCATTAATATACAATCCGACCTTTAATAATATATACACCAAAAAGGGAAAACTTAAATGCAAAATTGGAAATCCATTCTTAATTGCAGTTCTAGCAATGTTGAGTAATAGAAGTCGACACACAGGATGCAAAATTGGAAATCAACTAGTAATTGTAGTTCTGGCAGTGTTGAGTAATAGAAGTCGACACACAGAATACACAACTGGAAATCAATTGTAATTGTAGTTCTGGCAATGTTGGGTAATAGAAGTAGACACACAGAGGTTAAAAAGGGTAATTCGATTTGTACTTACAAGCTGGAAACAACAGGATCTAAATTCAAATACTATGAGTTTAAAATCAAAATGCCAAGATTTGAATTCGAATACTTTTCAGTTTGAAAACGAAACGCCATCAATTTTTGAAATGTTACGAATTTACAATCAAATGCCAAGATCTGAATTAGAATACTTTTGAGTTTGAAAACGAAACGCTAGGATCTAAATTGAAATGCTATGAATTTGGGTTTGTAGAGATTAGAAGGCAATACTACATATCAGAAGGTAAAGCTCTGGAGGTCGTCGCAGTATTGAATCAACACAGTTCTTTAAAGAAATTTCTACAAACTAATTTATGAGATCGAAACATTCTTGTGGCAGAGTCGGGATGTTAACGCAGAGGGTTTAAATTGAATGATATGCCATCTAATAACAGATCTGGAAACGTATTTTCAGATCTAAAAATGAACATAGGAAATACCATAGAACGCCCTCCCACTTGAGTTAGAAAAACATAAAGAAATTAAAAGGATGAATACGCCATTCGATTTTGAAATTCCCCTTCAATTCGTGAAATGGAACGCAAAGATTTTCAGTCAAGTTACAACCACGTTTATGGATTTCAAACGCCCTTTCAATTTGGAGAACATAACACATTAATTTTTAACTAGGCAATATGCCATTAACTATGGATCCGGGAAGGCCATTTAATTCAAAAAGATGCACAGTGATTTTTGAATAGCAATATGCCATTGATTAAGGATCTGGAAATGCCATTTAAATTCAATAATAAAGGGTTAATTCAGATCTCTCTCTCTCTTTATATATATATATATATATATATATATATATTCTACCATGCGCCCATAATGAACCCAAGCCCATCCCCTTCGAGGAAATTTATTGATCGCTCAATAAGAGTTTAAAATCTAAGGGTATAATTTAATACAAAAAGCATTCATACAGTATCAGATCGCCGATCTAAGATCTCAAGCATTTTTGGTGCATATTCAATACCCTTTAAACCATAATAGAGAGCCTCTCGATTTAAGATTTCAGAGGTTCTATGCAATTAATTTAGAGACGCGTTGGGATAATTGTGGCCACCGATATCTCAATTCAGGTGACCTATCACGTGGTGGTTTACTCACATACAACCACTGCAAAGAGTCGAAACTTTTCGCAGAGGTCGTTGGTTTAAAGATTTAGAAGAATAGATTAAATAGTAATCAAAAGGGGAAGGAATACGGTTGACTACAGATTTGTCACAACATGAGATGAATCAAAAGAAGCTTAGAAGTAACTTCTAAATGCCTGCTTGGTCGAGTTAATAGTGAGGCAGATTAATGGCTGCCCTATTGATTGATAGAATGCGGTCGAGGCTAAATGTGGCCACTGATTGAGCCTTTCCCAATTTGTTTATATGTTATCTCTGTTGAGATAGACATGAGAGGAGACCAATTTAGTGAACCTGATAAATATTCTTAAGAGATACAGATTCGACGTCTTCTCCATTTACAGCCCTGTACATATTCGATACACAGTAAAATACAAATATATACCCCTTTTTAAAACAATCGTTATGCAAATCGGCCTTTCCAGAATAAAAGGGGTTCGATTTCAGAGTAAGAAAATAAATTGCAGTAATAACTTTTCTTACGGGATCTGTAAGCAATTGCTTCTCAATTTCATTTATATATTTGTTCAATACTAAATAAAATACAAATCTAAACCACGCCCTTTTTTTTAAACCATCAGATTAATAATTTCAGTGTACTGAGCCTTGACCTCATAATTTGGATGTAAACTGTAATGGTAAAACAAAAAAATTATTATAACAATAATTTTCAATAAACAATATGCCATTAACTATGCCATTAACTATGGATCTGGAAACGCCATTTAAAGTCAATAAAATTATAACACATCAATTTTCAATAGACAACATGCCATTAACCATGGATCTGGAAATGCCATTTAAATTCAAAAGACACACAGTAATCTACGCCAGTGGGGTAGATCTACGCCATTGGGGTAGATCTGAATTTCAAGTCTTTTTCTTGAACAGATCTTGCAAGGCCTTAGCTATGACCTTCCTTGTTAGATCGCACCCCAAGTCTTCCATCTATGAGAAACAAACATGAAGACAAACAGTAGTCAGTCAGATATTGACTCTTACGAATTGGGGATTTTAGTGCCCATGATAATGAACTACAAATTACCTTCTTGAGGTCAGGAATAATGGCAGAAAGTGCAATGAATCTTTGACTGAGTTTTTCATGTTGTTTCCTTTCAGTCACAATGTGACCCTGAGTATGAACCCATGTTCTGTTCGATAGATTGTTAGAGTACCTGTTTGCCAACCATGGCGCCTGAAATTCGCATGTCCGGAGGTCCATTGTCGGTTCTGAAGAAATGATCCAAGATTGAATGCATCAGTGTGAGAGCGGCTAATATATGAGATGTAGCTTTGAGCATTCCTTCGAGAGGCAACGATTTCAGTTTGAATGGTTGGAGTAGTAACGGGAGATGAGGTAAAGGAGAGGCCAAAAACGCTTGGAAACGTGGCCACTCTTTGTTTCCACCTTTTATTTTAATGTTTTGTAAAGATGGGAACGGTTCATGGAAATTATAATCGTGGATCAAAAGCAGAGATAGGGTATCCACCTGTTATATAAGAGATAGGGTATCCACCTGTTGTATATAACGTCTTTTGAAATGAATGGGCTTGGATGAATTGGCAAATGGGAGAATATAATGGATCGAGAGTGGAGCCAATAATATTATTATCAATAAAAACATGGCGACTGTTCAATTTAAACATTCAAGCTACTTAACTCAATAAATCTGAATCCTTCATTTGTAGACCAGACGAAGAATATTCCCCCAACTTCAAAATTTATCCGTTGATAATTAAATGTACAATAAATCTACTACCCAGCCACCACCCCTAAAAGTTAAAAGAATACGCCTATCGACGTAAAAATTATGTCACTTTGTATCTATGGCGTGAAACTATACTGTTTTATATCATTGCGACCGTAACTTAGGTATTATCCATAATATGATATGATGTGAAACTATTATCAATCTAATTATTTATTCTCATTGTGATTATAATATTATCGATACTAAATTATACTAATTTTTCTAGAGTTCAGTAAACTATTTCATAAGTTACGATGTTATTATCCTAATTTTTAAGTGAATGTATTATTATATTTGCCGAACGTAATTATATAGCAATTGTTTAGGATTCAAACTTTGTTGATTTTTAATTTTTTTTGTTTTTGTCATACGAATTTTTTTATAGTTTTTAATAGTTTTAAAAATATATATATATTAAATTTAATATAATCTGAAAATCAAAAAATAATTTTTATAATTTTAAAATATCAAATTACTAATTCGCAATTCATTAAAACTAATGATTAGACTAATTTCATCAAGTTTAAGGGGTAATTGTTAGAAATTAAAAATATATTAAAATTTTAAAAATAGTTATTATTCTCCTGACTGCCACGTCGTAACTCAAGAAATGTACTATGCCTTCCTAATAAATAATTATAGCTAGTACACTTTACATTCACAAATAATAACCAAAGTCAAATCAACTATATTTTTTATAAATTCTTTTGATTTTGCTTTGTCGCGAGTGTTAATGTTAGCTCTAGTGTTCCGAACTTCTAAAAGATTTGAAGTCTTAATTAATTTCATTGCATGGTTTGGATTAGGCTTGCGGAGGTTCGCTTAAATTATTATGACTCCCTAGATTATCTACCTATTAAAAACTTTATTATCCCGTTTAATAACAAAAGAGTGGGGAAAAAGATAGGAGATAAGCTCACGCGTTCAACTTTTATTTTGCCAGGTGGCGAATAGATCACAATTTCTTCTATAGTTTATCAGTAACTGCTATGCAGGGATTATAGCAATCGCTTGGTCATCCAAGCATGTTTGACTTTAAATTTATTTTATTTTGTCTATAATGTACATTAAAGTTTGTAAACTTTTTTAATTAAATTTGATTTTTTAAATACATAAAATGTAATTATAAATTATAAAAAATATATTATTTTATTTTGTGATTGGTTCATTATTCAGATTTGACAATTTTTTTTGGGTGTGCAAATTAATTATTTCATTAAATATTTAAAAATTAAAAATAAGAAAAAAATCCTAAACTTGCCATGTTACTAGTAACATCATCATTACATTGATAAATAAAATATCAGTTATGCAAATCCAAACTTGCCATGTTACTAATACTAATAGAATAATTACACTATTAATAAATAGAATATCAGTTATGTAAATATGAATTCCAAACTTGCCATGTTACTAATACTAATAGAATAATTACACTATTAATAAATAGAATATCAGTTATGTAAATATGAATTTATTGATCCAAGATACGAATAAATGTTGATGTGGTGTACAAGTACAAAAATTGCTTAGGTGTCCAAAAATCCAAATAAAAATATGGAGCTCGGAATGTTTATTGCCACGAGCTCCTTTATTGCCATGCTACCTTGCGATTAAATGACTGCAGATTACGTACTTTTCAATTAAGAAATGACTTTCAATACTTAATTGCACGTTAACTACATTGATTTCCGTCAAGAAAGCTTTCTAGATACGATGGCAGAGGAAGATGAAGGTGATAGAAGGAGAGAAGTTACAGACAGTGAAGATTCGTGTGCATTTATTGAATTTGTGAATGAGAATTGATGTAAATGGATGAGAGGCTTTGGACAAGCTAAGGGAAGTTCAAATTTGTGTTGCATTATCAATCCTTTTTCGCTGTGAAGCAAGAGAGTTGTATTAGTTGTTTACTTTGGGTGTGAAGCTGGAGTAACGAGAACCACTTTGATTATGAAGGGTGACAGGTCTGAAGCAAGAGTGAAAAGCGTGACTTTGATTATGAAGCAAGCTTGACTTTGATTATGAACCAAGCCTGGGATCAATTCGGGTTTCTGCATTAAGAGGTATGTAAAAATAAACCATTCCGGGTTATGCATTAAGAGGTATGTAAAAAGAAACCATTTATTATTTTTTGCAAACTAATAATAGTGTTATGTCTATGATTGTTATTGTATTTAAATTTACATAATTTTTTTATTTCTAGAGATTCTTGAAAAGAAGCCAAAATATTGACGAGAGAGGATACTAATTGGAATTGGAAATCAAATTTTGAATAAGTGATTACCTGCCACAACTGTAACTGGAATTTTCTTGTCCTTGTATCTATCAAGGAATAAGTCAATGGAGTCCCAGAATGCTTTGGCATCTAGAAGTAGCATTGTTATATCTAGGAACATAATATACGTTGACATTAAACACCTGCAACTCGCTTTGGTTAGATAAGCTTCACACTTTCTATCTTAAACCATCAACATTTTAAACTTAACATCCATGAAATATTGCCTGTTAAACAATTATTTAAATCTAACGAAAGACACAGAAAACTAAGAACCGTGAGGATATTGTTGTTGTCATACTAGAGTTTTATTTTTTAAAGAAAACTAACTAAAAATTATTTTACACGGAAACGGTACCAAACAGTAATTGGTAACGGTATATTGGAGAAATTTAAAAGCAAAATTTTATACTCATAGCTTGAACAGAAAGTCCTGTGAGGACTCTGTAATAATTCTAGGAACTTCTTTTTTTATGCTGGAAACAACTACATCATACATCATATCTCTATTATGAAAAAGGGGTAAATTGTAAGAAGAACTAAAATAAAATAGGATTACATATCCTAAACTACTCTATGTATTAAACCCTAGTGGCCGAGAGTTTCTCTTTCTTTCCATCAAAAAATATATTACTCCTCAAAAAGGTAGAGTGAGTTCCTCTGTCTAAGGGTAAGATAAGCAAGAACATACCATTCCAGCAGCTAGCCCCCAACAACTCCATGAAACAGAAACAACCACGGGCCCGACCATCTTCTCATCCCAGCATGCGAGGGCCAATGTGTGTTCAATATGATGTTGTTGGAGCCTCGATGAGCCCTAAGGGTAGGACATAGCTCGGAGGTCAGCTACTCTTGGACATGGTTGGAATATTTCTTTTTACCAAATTATAGCTCTCAAATTTGTGGCTTTTTAAAGCCACCGATGTAGCAATTTGCAGTCAGGAGTATTATTATTTACATCAATTTGTAGCCAGGAATTTCTTATAATCAAATTTGTGGCTTTTTACCCGCAGATGAAGAGTCGACCAACATTTGTTTGATTTAGTAACTAGCTTTATGGGTCGGAATAAACTAGGGTGTGCTCAGGATTTGGGTGACACCTGGTATGCCTTCTTTTTTCTTCCAGTTTGAACCCATGGAGTCGCCAGGCAAAAGCTTATTCTATGAAACATCTAACAATTTTAGATCTTACGATTCATTCTGTGCATATTCAATCTTTGCCATCCAATTACCTTAGGTAAGGACCTCAACCTCACCAGTTTCTTCTCGTTCATGTACCTGCAACAACAGACAAAATAAAACAATCTTCATAACCGACATGTTACAACAACAAAAGCTAAAGTGTAAAGTATCTAAGGTAAGGAGCCTCAAAAGAATGTAAGTATCAACTAAACAGTTTGATAGTACATAACAATTACAACAACACGAAGATTGAAAATTAGGAAAAATTTAGTCACATTGGTTCTTGGTTAGACAAGAACAATAATGGAATAGTCACCCATAAATGTACGTAAAAACATGTTGCTCCTTCCTCCTCCATCTATTTGGAGTAAAGAAAAGACTACAATATGTTGGGATGCCACCCAGAATTGCTCCAAAATGCAGTCAAGATAACCCCTTTGGAACAAAGATATGCAGATCTATACCGAGGAGGAATGGGGTGGAAAAAAATAATAACGGGTCTTTCTTCATCTTGAGCACCATTTTATGGCCTGAGGCACGGATGAAAAATGGAGGGAGGGTTGTGCCTTCAAAAGCACTGAAGCCACGGTTCCCTGCAATATCCAAACCCCAATGTCGAACTGAAATATCTCCTTGGAAATCATATGTGTAAAACCGAAGTACTAAATCCAGTCTCGACACGAGTTCATACTTTCTGATCTCATTGGTCAGCCCATGGACAAGTATCTGTGCACTACGTTTGATTTTTTGAAAACTTTTATAGGATATTATGTGCCTTGCTTGTGCACTGTCGCTGTATTAGGTCATCCTGCTACCCGCTTTTCAAGCTTCAAACAATTCCTTAACAATTATCTCCAACTCCATTAACCAACCAACAGAGGATGACTACACCATTGGGAGGCTTGCTGTAGCATGCATCCAACAGATGTGGCCAGAAATTTTGCCTTGTCCAAAGATACCGATGTCTCCATACTTGGCAGCTCTGCAATGCCGTGAAAGTTCTAACCAATCTTAAACACGTCTGCCTTCCATAAATTAGATAACAGTAATATGAAATACGCAACAATGGAAGTTCTGACGATAACCGGGTTCTAACATACCCACAACCATACCAAAACCTTAGCGCAAATGAGTGAGGAAGGAAGGAAGAATAAAAAAGTGAGGGTTTTGTTTGGCAAGGATACATAAGTGGGGGCTCAGACAAGGAGTGCATGCAAGTAGACAAGTGCCTTGCATGAAAAACACGAGTCAATGGATACCGCCACCACCACTTAAGTGGCGGGGACCAGTCCTGGGCTTGGGCTTAAGCCCATATTCTAGTCTTTAATTTATAAATTATATTAATTAATTTATTATATATATTAAAATATAAAATAAATTATTTTTTTTAATAATTTAAATTTTATATATTTATATATCACATTCATTAATTTTCATTTATAATATATTAATTTTTAATAATGAAAATTAAAATATTAATTTTGAAATTATATAATACAAATTATGAAAAGTTAGCTACTTATATTAAACTAGTACCACCTAAACTTCATACCTCTCATACATTAATTTCAAGAAGGTGTTGTAATTCAATTCTTCTTCAAAGAAATACTCAAAATGAGAAAAATACAACGGTTGTGTGAGTTAAATATAGTCATGGATATCATACATGTAATTCTAGTGTATGACAAAAAAATAGTTCTACAATTTAGTGATAGAGGTCAACTAAACCTGTAGAATTATATGAATCTCCATAACTATTCTTGATTAGTATACTATGGCAATCTGAGGAGCCGACTGATTTAACTTAACACACAATGCTTTGAAAACAAAGCCTAACACAAAGAGAGATTAATTCATCTCTACCCTAGTCTCTATGTTGGGAATTTCCACAGAATTGCATAGATCCTCAGTGCCATCATCATCTTCAATATTTCACCTCAAATCCTCAATCATTTTGACTACTTCCTTCATACTAGGTCTTTGATATGGATACTGTCCAACACAACCAATTGCAACCTACAATAATTGAACCATATCTTCTTCAAAGTTGTGGTGTCTTAGAAGCTCTATGTCAAACACTTCTGCAATCCATTCCTCACGAACAATGGATTGCACCCAGCGTGGAATATCGACTCCATCATCATTAGCAGATCCATGAGAAGGTGCTTTTCCAGTCAGAATCTCCAAAAACAATACACCAAAGCTGTAAACATCATACTTTTATGAAATTTTGCGATCATCAATTACTTCTGGGGCTCTATATCCAACAATTATGTTGGCAGATGGAGTTGCACTCACTAACTAAGCAAGCCAACATCTGAAACACCAACATTGTATTCCCTGGTGATGCATCTTAGACTTCCCTTCGTCATGTATTCTAGTGATTGAATAAAACAAGCACACATCTAGGTAGGCGTAGAGAATGTGTTAGCCTCCTTTACCCTATAAAAATGATCATAGTATAGCATTGCACCTATAATGCCATGTACAACAATGCCTATTCCACAAATTTCAAACTTCCACTTGTGTTGATTGGAAATATTTCCTAGAGTTGTTGGCCATGCTCGACAAAGTATAAATGTATATTTTTTTTTAATCCTATAAAAATGTATAAATGATGAATGGACAAAGTATTAATCTTTCGTTTTTTAATATTGTTATATATTAATAAAAAATCTATACCAATTTATATGATAAAAATGGCCTTTAGATGGGATCCATGATTATGGATGCTGAGAACCTTTTCCAGTCTAAACAAATGGCATGATTCATATTACTGAAGTCTATCAGTTCTTATTTCCAGGCATGTTTCATATTATGGAAGTGTATCAACTCTAATTTTCACTAGCCAAAAGTCATGACTTTTATGAAAAAACTTGGTTTTTTACTCTTTCCACATTTTCCAAAAAAATCATCATTAGGGAAGATTCAGATTTTGGAACTCTATTTGCCCATTTTCAATTGTTATTTTTTGTGTAAGGAGGGGTACTCCAATTCAGTAAGGAAACAGAATAGGGTTAAATCTACTCTACCTTTCTTCCTCACGAATTCAAAAAAATACAAAAAATGAAACCTATACAACTAGCCCCCAAACAATACAGTTGTTTTAAATTATCCACGGTAAGATACTAAGAAACATCTTCATATCAAGCATAATAAAACATGGACCCATAGGAGATTAAAAAATTGACAATATACAGTCATCAAAACCCTTGATGATACTATTGCATGTAAATCAATTAAGCGGAAAATCTTATTTTTTTTTTCCTGGAAAAAAAAGCGTAATTTTATTTCATCTTGCGAGTACAAAATTACATTTAGATAGCGCAGAATGGCTTCAGCGAGCCCTTTCTAGTAGCAGCTTTTCAGCTTCATACAATATCAGGTACCAAGGCACCTCAGAAAAATCCAACAAAATAAAACCCTAATCCTGGTAGCCATGAATGGCTCAATACAATGAAAAGAAACCCAACTCTGAAACCAACCATCCATAACACTGCTTGAACAAGCCAGTACAAAGCAGCTCAAGAAGGAGCAAAAAATAAAATAAAATAAATAAAAATAAAAAAAGAAAAGAGGTCGTGGAAGGCCATGTAACAAGGTACCACACAAAAATCGACCCAAGAAAAAGCATTGACACCTAATGCACCAGGGTTACGCACTGAAGAAGTTTGTGGGAGCCGCTGACTAGAAACCAACTAGCTGCCACTGAATGCAAGGGGAAGCCGCCGAGAAACGCCCACCCCAACGCCATCCGCTGCAAAAAAAGAGCTGCCAACCTGTAGCAGGGGAAAGGGATGAAACGCCATCCCCATCGTTGCCTCCCTATTGTAGACAAAGTAAAAAGGGGTCTAGGAAGTTGCTGCAGTCGCCGCCGCGGAAGAGCCAAGGGGGCTCAATACTCCACGGGTCTCCGCGCAAGAGCCCGCCATCAAACTGCTGAGAAAATTTTTGCCAGGAATGCCCGCACACAGCCAGTTGACAGCCTCTCAAGGAGCGGGGGCTATGGTAGGAACCCTAGCTGCCTGAGCAAGGAACTGTGGAAGATCTTGATTATACCATTGAGCCCATTGATTTTTTCTCTTTATTTTGCTATATTCAAATAAACAAAATGAGGAGCAGGGACTTGCTGTTTTGCAGCTATTTCTCTTGTTAAAATATAGAATAAACCCGTTTACCTACAATAAATTGTTTCATACCATTGATTGTAGCTGCAGTCCTCACATACAATGCCCACCCTATCTTTGGAAATGTTTTTTCTTGGAAACCACCTTCTTAGATCGTGCAAATATATCTCGAATAATTGAAAACAATTACAACATTATTTTTTTAATATTTTAGAATTTTAGAATGGCCGAGAATAAGAACTTATATCATTTGAAAACATGAGTAATTAGAACACCAGTAATTAGGTGGTAATTGCCATTGTTAATAGGGTTATTTTGACATTTAATTATGTAATTGTGCGGTTGCTTATATGTTATAGAGGGGTAGGATAAATAACTATAAAGCATGATTATTATACAAACATAAATAATTACTATTTCAATTTTGTTTTGCATTATAACTAATAGAATAACTTATAATTATTATAATTATAATAACTTATAATTGTCATAATTATAATGTCAATTTTTTTTTGCTAAAAATTTATTAAAATGAAAATGAAAAATAAATATTGTTTATAAATGATCCGTTTTGAAACTAATTGTTGCATATTAATACTTTTTCTATTGCACAGACTAAATATTAAATATCGCAACTTATCTACATGTCATTTACTATGTAATTATGGTTTCACTTTTCAAATTATATTTTTTCTTACCATAAAATTAACTATTACCACAATGTTGGTAATATATCTAAAAGTCTAATATTTATTATTTTACAAATCAAGACTTACTAATTTTACTTAAAGAATAGGGATCCAATTTTTTAATTGGATAACTTCCCTCTAGTAGTCATATAACCTCAAATCTCTTAAACCAGGTAACACAAATCTAAAAAAGATCATATTTATTTTTATACAAACAAAAAAAATTAATGCTACTAGTCTTACATTTCATAATGCCATCATCACTACTTTATCAATAGTTGCTAACACTTAGATATCTCAAAATATATTTCAACTTTTTTAAAAGCATAGAGTAAGACATGTCACTTTGGTTTGCTTTCAAACTATCCACAATTAATACATTGTTAAATTGTTACATAATTATTTTAACTTTTAATTTTTAATTATGTACTACTATTACATTAAACTACTTCTAGTGCATGGAGAGCTAATATATTAAAACATTTTTAAACTATTATTTCTAAACTATTTTCATCTTAAGTTTTACTTTTTCACTATATACAATTATTAATTAAATTACTTATAAACTATTTTCAAAAAGTAGGTATAAGCAGCTTTGCTGCTATTTTTCTTGTTTCAAATTTGACAGATTCTGTTATCCCTTCACTTTGCATATTTAATATATTTAATTATTTTTAAATCATTCATTTTAAATTTATTTAATTTGAATTTTAAGCATTTAGATATTATCTTAAATTTTGGGCTTCCTTGAACTAATCAACAAAATTAACTTAAGTGTAAACAGCCCAGATTCATTTCATGGTAGCAGTATCTTGTTATACTTAAATGCACCTTGATTAAAATTTAAATAAGAGTCAGTTAAGGGTCACTTAATTAAAGAGATAACAATAATGACAGAGGTTCAAGCATGAATTTTACAGCCAGCCATATCACAAAATTAAGTGGCTGGCTACACCTCAAGAACCACTTTACTTGTGGCTGTAGATATTTATATCTTGAATTTAGAGTGCACTAATAACTATGCATCAAAAACTGATAGATTATATATATATAAATAATAATACATATTACCACAATTAACATATATAATGAAAATTCTTACCATACATAACATTAAGGTTTTCCATTTCAAGACAATATTGACAAATACAAACGCGGCTACAAAATTCACAAATAATAACTAGTGCATATGCATATGCAGAGATATGCATAAGTTCTGCAACGACAAACCTCTACCTCAGTCAGCTTACAAACATGAAATTAACAAACTAACAGCAGCTATGGACTCACTGCAACTGACGATAAAACTAATAAAATAACAAACAGCATCAGCTATGCACAAAGCGTTGTTTTAAAAGCACCAAGGAATTTCACTGCAGATAACGATAAAACTAATAAGAGGAACCGAATATCAATGGCTTTCTACAGACTATTCGTGAAATGGAGGCCATGCTCGCTCAATTTCTGCTCGATCTCTGAATAAATACGCTCCTCCATCTGTGGCGTGAAATGCTTCTTCCACTCGCCTACTTTGCCCTCGCGGAAGAAGAATGCGTTTTTCATTCCGTATTTACGCGTCCCAACTTTCCCTTTTCTGTTGACCTGCAAATTGGACAGGGCATCGAAACTGCATTTCTCCGCAATTCTCTGGGCGTTCTCTTCCAGGAGAGGAGTAGAGCAACCTAAGAAAACCCCCAATCTTTTAACCCAACCCACGCAATCGACCTGCAGGTCCTCGTAAGTCACAAACATCACCTGATTCGGATTGCGCTTGCTTTCATGCCAATAACTCAAAACGCTCTCGGCAAACGGGCCACCATAGTAAAAACCAGAGCAAAACGCATCAAACACCGTTTCCTTGGCGAGATCTCCATCCAAATAACGAGACCCCTCTCCACGAAGTCTGCTGTAGAATTTCCAAAGGGAAACGAAGGAATCTCTGGGGTTGCGAGCAATGTAAACTATCTTGCAACTAGGAGAAGACCTCACTAGAAGAGGCAGCGTATGGATTGGCAAATGAGTATGTAGCAGGCGCGGAGACGGAAAATCGGAGAAGATGGAAATATCGTACTGCTCGGCGTCACCTGAATTGAAGAGATAAGTTTCCATCGTTGGGACCAAAGCATGGGGATTTTTCTCATCCACAGCAGAATTATGATTCTCGGCTGTTGCAAGCTTATTGCCTAAAGCAGCAAATTCGATGATGGTGTAAAGCAGCGCCTTACCCCATGTCGTTCCCGTCTTTGGGAGCGAAGCGAAGAAAATGTCGTCCGGGCGTGGTTGGAATTCCTGTTGGATGAGCTTCACAGCGGGGATTAAGTTGGCGTCAATCCAAACACTCTGGTACTTTTCGAATCTCATCCCGCAGGTGGAGACAGTATCGAAGTGAATCAGCAGTGATGAATTGATGGGTTCCATAGTGGGCTCTTCTTCTGCCTCAGTGATCTCTGCCCCCTCTTGCTGTTGATCTGCTACCATCATCTCCGCTTCCTCTTCCAGCGGCGGTTGCTGAGGATTGGAAGCAACTCCAGCCATTGCCCTTCGCTTGAATGAATAAGTAAATTTGCAAGGAAACACAAATGGAGACAGATTGGGAGCGTGAGAGAGAGATCTATTAGACTAAGAATTTAAGGACTTGCAAGAAATTACTTGAGTAACCTACCACCAGGAAAACTCTGCCAGCACGTTCGGAATCGCTCTTTTTTTAAACGCAGGGTTCTGAGCCGGTTCTCGCCCTTTGTCAAATCGATATGAACAGTGAAGTACAACGCCTCTCGTTTTTTATTGACGTGAAATCAAATAGATATGGAGAATCTTATAAAAGAGATGGTGGCCCCCGCCTCTTACAAAAGAGATAAGATCAAATTGCAAGTTTTCATGTTCGTCAAGAACCATTCAGTTATTCTTTTCCAAATACAAGTACGTTAAACAATTTGTTAATGTTTAGTTTTTAAGAATTAAAACATGGAATTTTACAAGCTTTAGTACATTAAATAGTCACAGTTATAATTTATTAATATTCAACTTTTAATTAGAACATAACATCGAATTTTATAAGTACTGAGTGGTAGTAACCGTACATATTAAATCTTTTGAGTGATATTAATCGTAAAAGTGGTTTAAAATATTAATATTTAATAATAATAATATTTATATATTAGATAGCTTATTGAGTGATATTAATTATAAAATTTGTTTTACTAAATAATATTTAATAATGATAATATTTATAAAACATATTAATATAAATAGAAAATTATTGTAAGTAGAGCTATTATATGAAAAGTTTACAAAATATGGATATATTGATTGCAGCATATGAAATGGTGTTGTTTTTTATTTTCAATTGATGACTTAATTAATTTTAATATTATAGAGTTTTCTTTTGAGTTGTGAATTGTCATTTAGATATTAATATCTTTTTATTTAAATGTAAAGTTGAAAAATAGTAAATTTATTTTTTATAATTAATTAAATAAATGTTGCAAACAAATATACATTTTTAAGTATAAAGTTTTTTATATTAACAATATTTTATTAAAACATAAGTAACAGCAAAATGTATATTATTTTGATTAATAATCTTTTTTTAATATCAAAATATTATTTTAATTGCAAGTTTTTTTTACATTTATTTGGACATCAATGTTTATTAAATATGTTTACATTATAATTTTATATTGACAAATATTTTTTATTTTTTATTATTTTAACTATTTTTTAAATAAAAATATTAATATAAAGAATTTTTTAAATTATATAACAAGAAATTATTATAAAATTGATATTAATCTTTTTTTTTTTCTTAGATCAATTTCATAAACTATATCATTTTAGAGGAGATAAAAAATATAAACATGATCATTTTAAATCAAAAACTACTAACTATACTTTATAGAATAGCTAAACACTCACACGTTTAAACCTTATTCATTTCATAAAACATGTATACAAAGTTCATTGTATCTTATAAATTATAAACTTATGTGATGCATGTTCAATAAGTAATGTTGGAAAAAGTCAATTTATGCATATGTGATTTTTTTATAAAATATATTTTTAATTATAATTTTATTTAAAATATTTAATTTAATTTATAGATTTTTTTTAAAAAGATTAATTAATCTTGATGTTTTATTAATATAATTTATATGATTTAAAATGTTATCAATAAATTTATAGATGTTTTTTAATATGTTTTTTTTCTTGTTTATAAGTATTAAATTTTTTTAATTTATATGTATTAAAAAAAAAAATTTAATTTAAAGTATTACTAATAAATAGGATTTTATGTAAAGGAATTTAGGTAGTTTTAATCAATTTTGAGTTACTCTTTTTCAGTTTTCAATGGTGATGTGTTAAGTATAACAGTGGAATGTATTCTCTGTTCATTATGATCAATGAATATGATTTTTTCTTTGGAAAAAAAAGGTTTTATTAAACAATTTTTTTAATGATTTATAAGTATTATCTATATAATTTAAAATAATATCAATACAAATTATGTAATTTGGTACATTTTAATAAAGTTTCATTTTAAGCTATTTTTGAACAAGTTTTAATGGTTTACTGATTTTTTTAACACGATGATAATAATGATAATAGCTATAAACATCCTCTACTAAGACTAACTTTAAGTTTATATAGTATAAATATCCTTTTAACAAATTTTAATGCTTTAAAGATATTAACATTGAACAAGTTTTTTTATTAAACTTTAAATATGTCATCTTAAAATGTTATCAATAAAATATTTAACTTAGCTTATAAATAATTTTTAACAACTTTTGATTTAAAGATATTCTTTTAACAAGTTTTAATGCTTTATAAATATACAATTGTATAAGATTTTAAGTAGGTCAACAATAAATAAGATGGAATCTAATGTGTTATCAATAAAATATTTAACTTGGTTTATAAGTAAATTTTAACAAGTTTTAATTTAAAGATATTCTTTTAACAAGTTGTAATGGTTTAAAGATATAAACATTTAACAAGTTTTCTATAAAACTTCAAGTAGGTCACAAAAATTTAAGTAGGAACTATCAATAGATAAGATGTGAAAGTGCTATCAGTAAAATATTTAACTTAATCTATAAGTAATTTTTAACTAGATTTGATTTAAAGATATTTTCTTAACAAGTTTTAATGACTTACAGATTTTTTTAACAAATTTTAGTATATATGTACATTATTTTAACAAGTTTTAATGCTTTTTAAATATTTATTTAAAAATTTTCTCTATAATTTTAAATAGATTATCAATAAATAAACTATAAAAATTATGGAAATTGCTTAATCTAGATATCATGGGGTAATTTAGGGTGTTAAATTTATTTATGGATTGAAAAACACAATTTGAACCCTTCCAAATCTGAATTTTACCAAAAACAATTACCAGATTTTAATCAAAATTCACTAGAAACCCCATAACATAAAATAAATAAACTATTCCATAATTTAATGCACCATAACTAAATAATATTTTACAATTTAAATTATTTAATTTTCTCTAAAAATATTTTTTTTACAAGTTTTGTTTTAGAGATTTTTTTTAACAAATTTTACTAATTTATAATGGTTTAGAGATATTTTCTTTAACACATTTTTATATGATTTTAAGTCCATCAATAAATAAGATTTGGTATATAAGTATTTTTTTAGCAAGTTTAAATTATCTATAAATATTCTTTTAAATGTTATTTCAAGTTTTAATAAAAAAATCTTTTTAAATGAGCATTGAACATATAAATATTTATTTCAAATAAAATTTATATTGTTTTATCATTTTAAATAATAGTTTTAAGATCTTTAATAAAATAAGGAAATTAAATGAAGGGGTGGCACTGTCAAGAGCCCGAAGGAATGTAGAGAAAATCCTAAGCTTGGGGATTGGGAATCAACACGAACAATAGAGTTAAGGCGGTCGCTCTTTTGCAAGGCTTTAAACTTCTTCGGCAATTGGGAATCACAGAGGCAGAGGCACTGATTCTTGTTAATTCCACGTCCCTTATTTATTTTTGTATTTCTCACTAACAATCTAAAGACTCTCGTTTAAAGAGGATGCTATCTAGAATTAAAAGGCCCATGAATGAACTTCATTGTACTAAGATTTATCTTATTTTGAGGAAATTAAATCATCTCATGGATAGAGAGGCTAACAAAGTAGCCCCCTTGGAAGAAGAGGTTCTACTAGTTGATGAGATTCTTCTTGGATGAGAAATAATGCTTTGATTGTGAATTATGACAAGCTTCATGGTAATCATTTTTTGGGAGTTGGCTCACACACCCTTAGAGTAAGTTGATCAAATATTTACCAAAATTGAACTTAATGGACATTAATAATAGCAATCATCATCATATTTGATGTTATTATTAATTATAATGTTTGTAAAATGTTAAAACTTATTTTTTCAACCGAAAAATGTTAAAACTTATTAAAACTCTATAATTTATAATTATAAAAAAATGTTATTATTAATTAATACTATTTTCTTATAACGTTTTTAGTAAAATTTATACATTTTCTTTAAAGATAAACATTACAAAGAATGAATTTTACATTACTAATGATTTGTGTTTCCATTTTTTTTTCTTTCCAAAAAGTCATAATTTCATTGGTCTTTTAAAAAAAAATAAGTGTTTAGGATTACATTTTCAAGTTGCTTACAACATATCTATAATTGAATATATGGAAAGTCCAATTATGTGACCCAAACCCAAGAGATTATTATCGAACCTCTAGTCAACTTTTTCATCCAAGTAGCACAAGAGTCCTGAGAAAGGACCATTCAACACAAGCAGCTTTTAGTCCTTCATTGTCGAGTGACATGTCATCCTTGTTTCTCGCTGATCCTATCCTCTTCTTGAACCTAATGCCTACTAAGCTTCCCAACAATCTATATCATAACTAGCCAAAAAAAAATAAGGATAGAATCTTGTTGGCAATACAAACCATTCACAAACGTTTCAGTGCCATTAACGGGTCGATGTTGGAAATAAACCCCCTATCTTCCAACCAATGAACACATGTCGCAATTGTCCCATGGAAAGTGTCTTTCTTGTTACCTATCATGTCAGCTCATGTTCTGAGTCTCCCGTATTTTCATAAAGATTATGTTAACATGTATCGTGTACACAGTTAATGGGTTCCTTGCAAGTCAATATTAAATTATTTCTTGAAATGGCCTGTGATAGTGTTATGAGATATCTCCATTACGATTTTATGTTACAAACCAAGTACCCTTCCTCATCAATAGGCCTGCCTTGGATTGTAAGTCTGCTTTTGAATTCTGCTCCCTGAAGATGTGTTGGAAGGACAATGAGTGGAAGTTAGTGCAAATCATCATATTTATTGAATGATGATTGCCAATACCACATGATTGCATTGTTGATCCACTTTAGGCCACTTGATTGCATTTTTTGAATACCCTAACACTTTTGAATTATGAATTTTGTTCTCTACTACCAACAGAAGTAAAAGTTTTAATGCCATGAATTTTGAAAAGTTATTTGTCCTTTATCCCAAGCCTGCTTTGAATTTAACTGCACGGTTATTTGTGAAATGGAGGATTCCCTTGCCCCCACTTACAAACGAAATCACCTACGTCACACCATCAAAGTAAGCCTAGGGATAGTTTTTGTCAACAGTTTCCTCAACCACCCTTCGATTAGATGCATGTTCTTTCTTCTTTCTACGGATATAAATTGAATATGCTAAGGATTCTAGATACACATATCACTAGGGTAATAATTTTAAATTCAAATATGTTGTTGTTCCTGGCTGTCCATATTCCCCACGCCACAATTACTGGAAAAGCCTTCATTTTCCTTGTCCTAGGTTCGGTGCACCATGCTCTGAAAAGATCCTCAATATTTCTCCAATCCATATATGTCTAACCCCCAATTGCTTCTCCACATCTAACCACACTTTCCTTGAGTATTCACAGTCCATCAGTATATTTATGTTTGTTTATTCTGCTTTGCAACACAATGCACACCTTGCAAGACCATTCCGATTCCTTTTTTGGATTTTATCCCAAGTCAATGCTTTGTTATTCAATAGGCACCATATTAGGAGTTTTTCCTTTGTGGATGCTTTATCTTCCATAGTCACATTTCCACCACCAAGTAACTTCTCTTTCACCTTTATCTAGGAATTGATTAAGGTATGGTAAGAATGCCCATATCAAGTCACCATTGAGTTGGCAATTTCTCAAGCTTGTGAGATATTCTTCCCAATCTCTTGCTTCTTCATCATTCCAACCAATCTAGGCCACCCTAGTCCAACCTTGTCCGATTGTATCAAATGGTGTAGTAAAATAGGGTTTATGCGGCTTCCGAGCAAACATATACACCCAATAGAACATTTGAAACTTCCTCCCCCACCTTTGATACCAATAAATTGCCTAAAGAAAAAAAGGAAAAACTTGAGATTATTAACCTAAGGAAGAAAATGAATAATTAATTTTAGTAGTAAAATTTCTAGTCACTATACTCACCACAAAAACCCAAAAATAATTGAAGCAAAAATGTTTAAAGTGCCACCCAACTTTAATGTTGTATCAAAAAATAAAAATAATAATCTTTGTAAGAATTTCTTCAACCAAGTCTTATCCACTAGTTGATTTTTCACAAAGAGAAGGCTCAGTAAATTTCATTTTTTTTCAAATCAAACGACGCCGCAAGCCTTTGGGTGATTCTTTTCTCTGCATGACTATCTATGTAAACATTGATGAAGCGTTGATCCTCCCAATCGACTTTCATTGCTTTTCTTTTCAATCAATTGGAAATATTATATTATCTTTTCTCTTCTTCAAAAAGTAGAAGATGGAATGTTCATCATTTACCTTTACCTTTAGACAACACAAGTACCATCATTTTACCTTTACCTTTACCTTTACCTTTACCTTTAGACAACACAAGTACCATTTACCTTCACCTTTACCTTTAGACAACACAGGTACCATCATTTTACTCTTATAATACAAAACGTGAGACAATCTACGAAAAATAATGAAATGAGTTTCGTATTATCAGTTTCTGAAGTTCTACTGATAATACGAAACTCATTCCATTTTTTTTCTTCGCACGTCTCGTAGATTGTCTCACTGTCTTTTCCGTCTACACCCATTGTCTTTCGCTTTCAATTAGATTTGCGAAGAAAAAGAGAAGAATGCTCGTTTCATCTCGAATGTAGAAAACGAGAATCAACCGCAGTGGATTGGGTAGCTTTTTCTTTCTATTTCTCAAAAGTTGGCCTTGCGAAGAAAAAGAGAAGAATCGTCCATCGGATCGGTTCGTGTCGTCTAGATTTATAAAACAAGACTCTAACGGATGGAATTGGGTAGCTAAGAAGTAGAATCTAGATTTTTTTAAAGCTCCCACCCGCTCGGGTCGTTTAGTCTGGATTGTGTAAAACAAGAAGATTGCCAGCTTTTCCTTTTCTCGAGATATAAGAGTAAAATGATGGTACTTGTGTTGTCTAAAGGTAAAGGTAAATGATGCTTTTCTTTACGTCTCCTAGAAAATGGGTGTCTACGAAAAAAAAAAAAAGCTGATAGCACGAAACTCGTTCCATTGATTTTTCTTGTCCAAGTGTAAAGGAAAAGGCGGTCAATCCTACCGGCTTACATATGGACAGCCGAGTATACTTGTGGGAATTGTCTTAACTCTTGGATTTTGAAGTTGTTCAACAATTAGAGCTTTTAACCTAATAATTTGATAGCTTCTTGAAGAAAAAGAAAGATCCACGATTTATAGAATATTGGTTTTTTCTTTCCACAAGTGTAAAGTAAAAGCTGGTCCATCCCAGTCCCACAGTCCAGTACTGGTTTACATAATTTGGACAGCCAGAGTATAATCAGTTACGTCATTTTGGTTTATAAATCCTTGTTTTATATACTAGACAAGCCTGTGTAATCCATCGTTGCGGGTGACTGACAATGGCGAATGTGTTGTGCTCTGAGCGGCCAATGCTGGAATGCACACAGTTTTATTTTAAATTTGCCACTGCTCTTCTTCTTGCATTGGTTATAGCGTCATGGGGATTCTTGATCCGAGGGAGAAAACGGAGGCTGCCGCCCGGGCCGTTTCCATTGCCGATCATTGGAAACCTTCACCTGCTGCTGGGAGAGCTTCCACACCAAGCTCTGGCAGCTCTTTCTCTGACATGCGGGCCTCTCATGTCTCTCCGTCTCGGCTCCTCTGCGCTCACTTTAGTCGTCTCCTCTGCAGATATGGCCAAGGAATTTCTCAAGAATAATGATCGCCTTTTCGCCGGCAGACCTCAGTCCATGGCTGCTAAGTATTTGTCGTATAATTTCTGTAATGTCGGGTATGCTCCGTATGGTCCTTACTGGAGACAAATGCGTAAGGTATGCGTTCTGCAGTTGCTGAGCTCCAAGCGCTTAGAGTCCTTCCGCTTCATAAGAGAAGAGGAAGTCTCTATTATGATCCGTTCTATTGTTTCAGATAGTGAGGCTGGCTCTCTTCCAGTAAGCATTAGCAAAGCAGTTTCAAATCTTGCGACTGCTATTATCTGCAGAATGGCCTTCGGTAGAAAGTATTCCGACGAAGAATTAATTAAAAGAATCAAAGAAAGTTTTCTGTTAGCCGGCACTTTCAATATCGGAGATTATATACCATACTTGGCATGGTTGGATCTGCAAGGTCTCAGGCGGCGATTCAAGAAAATACACAAGACAGTAGATCACTTCTTCAACAATGTAATAGAGGAACACATTGCGCGGGATGACCCCAACGTCACGCCAGATCTTGTCGACGTTTTGCTTGCAATCTCTGCAGATGAAGATACGGAGTTTCAATTTAAACGAAAACACATTAAAGGCGTCATCGCTGTAAGTTAAAGTTATTCATGATATAATATTCAATTTCATGATACACTGTTTATCTATCACATAACACTGTATTTGCAGGATATGTTCGCCGCTGGAACGGACACGTCATCGATAGGTGTAGAGTGGGGAATGTCGGAAGTGCTGAGAAACCCCCCAGTGCTGAAGAAACTTCAGGACGAGCTGGAACGCGTTGTTGGAATGGAGCGTATGGTACAAGAATCTGATTTGCCTTCTCTGGTTTATTTACAAGCTGTGGTGAAAGAAACTCTTAGACTCCACCCACCGGGGCCTCTTGCCATTCCCCACTTATCTGTTGAGGATTGCACGGTGTTGGGCTATGAAATCCCTGGTGGCACTTGCGTTCTGCTGAACCTTTGGGCGATTGGTAGGAATCCAGAGTCATGGGAGGATGCCGAAAGTTTCAAGCCAGAGAGATTCATGGAAGCAAGTGGGTCAGAGGTGGATGCAAAAGTTCAAAACTTAGAGTGGATTCCATTTGGAGCAGGCAGGAGAGGATGCCCCGGACAGCAATTGGGAATGCTTGTTGTAGAGTTTGGGATGGCGCAGCTGTTGCACTGTTTCAACTGGAAGCTCCCCAACGAACAGGAGTTGGATATGATTGAGAGGTTTAATGGACTGACGCTGCCGAGGGCGCATGAACTCGTGGCTGTTCCAACTCCTCGTCTTTCAGTACTATGATTTTATCTTGACGTTACGTTGAAAGATAGACAGCACTGTATAGGCTAGCATATTTATCGTTTATAGGGTGTTGAAATAAAAGTCTTCTCGAAGCCGATCTGTGAGTCGATCACGTATCGTCGAGAAGCACATTGGTGTGTTTATTTTCATGAGTATGTTTTTTTATGATGATTTCGTATTATGTAATCATATCCAAGCTAATTTATGTTATGTTGTTATGTTTTTATGGGATAAGATATATATACTGATATTGTTACTTTTGTCTGAATATTGATATTGATCGGTTATTTGTTTTATTAGGATTAATAATGGTTTATTTGCTATAGAGTTTGAGTAGTATGTAAGAAAGATTATCAATTTATTTTAGAAATATTTTGTTTGTGTGGTGTATTAAAAATGTTTTCCAAGTTTGTTTATATTTTTATTTTATTTATTATTTTTAAAAATTTTAATATTAAAATAAAGTTTTGATTTTTAATTAAAATTAATGTTATTTTTTTAATAAATCTTTTTTTATTCTCAATTTTTAATTTTATATTTTTTATTAACAAAATTACTACTTGGTATTGAAATTGTGAGAAACATGTTTTTACTACCTATAATATAATAAATTCTCTCATAAATATCTTAATTGTGAGAGACATTTTTTTTACTACCCTACAATATAATAAATTCTCTCATATATATCTTAGCGCGGCATTATTCTCCATAGGTGAAAGATCAATGTCCAAAGAAAGGCTAAGGTAGGGCGTATTTTATTTTTATGTCCATGACATATATAAATCGGGAGGATGAATTAGTTTCACTTACAAATTTTGATTTTTATAGTGGAGTAAAGTTATACTATAGTTTAAATCATATTTATTTATTTGTAATTTTTTAAAATTGTATTTAACTGTGATCTTATTGGTCACGTACAGGTGACGTCGGTCCTGGGTCTGTGTGCCCCAGGACGCGGCGGCGATATTACGTCATAGTCCGTAGTATGTATGTTGGTTCTCTGGCAGGTGCCGTATGGTGTCTGCAGGGGGATTAATGCATGTGGCGGTATGGTGTCTGTAACACGCAGAGGGGTTGTTTATTGTTGAGCTAATTCCGCTAAAACACAGCTCTCCCACACTTATCCCTTGGTGGAACCCCAATTCAAAACCCCAGTCCGCTGTATTTAACTCTACCGTGACAACATTCACGAGGGTTTACTTTTCTGTTTCTATGATATTCAACCGTAGCTAAATCCGGCGGTCGCCAATCGCCATGGCTGCTAAATGCTCGTACCGTCGAACGTTGTGTTGCCTGAAACCCTAACAAGGAGAAGGGCAGCCATTTTTATGGATTTTTTATTATGTGATATCACACAAACTGTGAAGGTAAACCTAATGGCCGTTGCTGCTACGCTGCATGAGAGCGTGCCGTAAATAGTTACAAATATTGAAGATTGAGGACACTTGGTGCCGTGATACATGCTAGCTCATCTGACATCTATGCGTAAAATACATGAATGTGAATATATATGGTTGTGCCAATGCTATCTGTGTATCTTCTGCGAAGACTTGAAGCAGCACTAGCAAGAGCGGATGAAATGCTTGAAGATTGTACCAGCTAGGGTCATTAACAAGTACAAATTTAATGTGAGGTATTGGGGTTTTGAGAGTATGGTCTCTAATAAACTTTTTTTTTTCCATATAAAAGAGGAAACATGGATGGTGGAGTTTTGACAGTGGGATTAGAAGGGGAAGTTGAGTTTAATTGAAAGCATGCCTTCCACATGGAGTTTAGGGTTTCGGGTGCAGACGTTTCTTTGCTTCACGGCTTCCTTAGGGCATTGAGTCATTTGTATCTGCATACAAAATGAGTGTCCTTGTGTGAATCATTTCGTCCCTCGGAAAAATTTGTTTGTTTATAGAATGAAGACTTCAAAACCTTGGCCAGCAATCAATACGCATTATTTGCAGGCTTTTTATATTCGTCACGTGACTTCCCCTCATATCACCTTAGTTTGTTTCGGGCTTTCATTTGATCTCCGTTTCACTGTACTCTGCAGAGTATTTGGCCCAGAAAAGGGATTTTTTCTTTTTTCTGAAGGAAGCTTGTCAATTAGGATTTATTATATTCTGAGGTCCCTGTTCTGCTATTTCAACATTGAATTGAATTTGATCTGTTCGGCATTCTTTGATTCTCTGGAGTTTTTATGAAAAATGGCCACTTCTACATGCTTGGATTTTGTGGGTATTGGCGGCAATTGCCTTTTAAGTAGACGTGACGGACTCTCAATGGGTCACCCCAAAGCACAAATAGGGTCGAATTACATCACTTGGAGACGCCTGAGAATAACGCCAGGATGCCATCAAGTCTTTAAGAAATGGAAGCTAAGCTCAAAGAAGCCGACCTCAGGCGCCAGGTAAAGTTAATTTACCTACTTTTAGATTTAACGATTATTTTATTTTGTTATATTTGAACAGAGTTTGTGCATTAGAAATATCCTACTCCAGGAATTCTTAGGGTTTCATTTCCCATTTTTGGCATAAATTTTGAATCTACCAATTCTGCATATGTTAGGGTTTTTACATTTAAACTACTTTTGAAAGTAAGTAACCCCTTATGTTTTAAAAATTTGCAGCAATTTTATGGGTGGTTTGCAAACAAGGCTCGGCCAAAGCCACTAAGTCCAACACGGTACACAAACTCTGAAGACTTGGCACAACGTCTAGAAGCCGAGATTTCTGCTACTGAGAAAAAGAGGTAAGATTATTCTCAAATAGTCTTCATTCTCGGTTTTGCTATGTTCCTATTTCGAATTTTGAATTCCAACAATTTTGAAGCAGTAAATGGGTTGCATATTTTTGTTTAATTGATGTATAGGCACTCCCATAAATGTTATATGTTCTATGACTGCAGATTGTAAGAGTGGGTCTCTCCCTCCAGCAATAGGGAATTTATCTATTTTGCAAAAACCCTATTTAAGTGGAAACAAATTTACTGGCCATATTTTTTCCCAAATAGGTAGATTGAAGAACCTATCTAACATTGAATTGAGCAATAATCTTGTCAAATTGAATTTCCAAAATAGTACATCATATCATCATTGCATATTAATAGTGATGCATTTCTGCACATTCAAATCATATCATCGTTAAGAAACCAATCGTCCAAACAAGATTTTTTATTTCGATTTTGACTGGCCATTCTTCAGGGTCAAGCAACATATTTCACTTGCATCAACCGTAGACTTTGCTCTTTCTGGTGTGTACGTGTTAATCTGTCACAACTTTTTCCCTCCAAATCGGATTGTCTAAGTTATGAGAGCATGTTACTTGCAACCTGTTAAGCAAACAAAAAGGGCGTTTTATTTTGTAAGGATGCAGGTCTCCTCACGATACTTGACCCTTTTTTATATGGAAACACTTTAGTTGCACATCATGTTCACTTATTAATGTACTATGCTAATTCAAATTATTTGTATGTACACCAAGTTTGGTACGAAGGAGATCCTTAATACAACTCCCTAAATCTCTCATTTTGGCTGCATTAAATATTACATATTTATGTATGCATGATGTCTTCAATTTTCAAAATATGATTTTAAGTTTTCAAGTCTGATTTAAGATTCAATGAAATCAAAATTGTTATAATATCATTTTTTATTTAATAATAAGAAGAAAAGTTGTTGACTTGGTGAAGATTTAGGGTTTTGTAGGATCTATGAGCATAGGAGGATGAACTCCTCCATTACTCAACAAACCCAAATTTTAGGCATGACATATTCACCAATAGTGATGATCTGGTTTAAATTCTAGATGGAAAGCTTACGGGGCACACTAGAGAGTAATGGGGGATTTGAGCAAGAATGACCTGAGTGGGAATATTCCACAGGAGATCACCCAACTTGTTGATCTCAACCATCTTAACATCTCCAGAAACCATTTAGTTGGGAAAATTCCTACACATATAGGGAGCATCCACGACCTGACTTCTCTGGATTATCTTATAACAATTTATCTGGCCTGGTTCCTACTAATGGGAAAATTAGGTATTTCAATGCAAATTCCTTTGAAGGAAACCTTCACCTGTGTGATACTAATTTAGCTCCTTGTAGCCCAAACATGGCCCAATCCCGCAACGACGTGAAAACACTCATAAGAAATGTCAAAACTCCATTGAAGATATGTGAGTTTTTTTTCTTCAGTTTTTGGGTTTATATATAAGATCAAATCAAAGATTAAACCCTCAAAATGATGCTACCCCGTAGAGTCATTCTCCAGTTTATTTCCATTCATTATTGGTGAGATTCTCAAATATATATAAATCTCTGTTTTAAAAATCGGTCAACTCAGACTCAGACTTGACCGAGTTGACCCTCCTCCGAGCTGACTCGGTCTTCAAACCAGATCGGGTGACTGGTTTGGTACCGGCCAAGTTGATGTCCGACTCGTCCGGTTCGGTATTGAACCGATCAACTCAGCCGAGTCCTAACCTGAACCGGTCGAGTTGTCTGGAAAAAAAAACCTGCTTTGTTCAGTTATTAAATAGATTTGGCAATACTAAATGGTAATGTTAAATTCTTAAAGTAAAACGATAGAAAATGAAAGATAAGGAAAATACTAACATTACCATTAATTGTTTCAGGATGTTTGAGAGTGGTTACAACCTCATCGGACTTCCTATTTAAAAAGTAGAATTCTATATCCCATTCAAAATTCAACAGACTTAACAGTTTTTGGGATTTCAGGATTGCAAAGTTTCCACCAAATTCTATCATGTACGAGGGTATGAGATTGGCATTTAATCAAGCACATCAACCCCTCTATATACCTTGATGTTGGTGGTTTTGATTGTTGAACTCCTCTGTCATGACCTTAATAAAAAATGTACTCTTCATTCAAGCAAAAACACCATAAGCATGGGAATCTCTTTCAACCTTATTTTAACAATTGGATTAAGAAGTTTCATCAAAATTGTAAGGTGTTGAGTCATTGACTAATGTCCTTGGAGTATCAACTTTAAGATCAAGGATTAACTTTGATATATATCCCCATTTCCAAAATTTTGGAGGGCCACGTTTCAAACGCATCCCTGTTTCCTCCAACTTAGAATCTAACCCTGAAGCTATAAGATGAACCCTAACCTCGTGCTTCTAGACGTTCATCTACTACTACTACTACTGCTGCAATTGTAGATGACTTTGAGGAGTTTTATCTTGAGCCAGATGATGATGCTATTGCCTATGACATTGCGAGTCTTGATTTTAGTTCTACTTCTAGTTCTAGCAGTGGTGATGAGTTTGATGATTGATCATGTTGATCAATGAAATGTATGATGTATGATGTATGATGTAGTGGTATCATATCAAGGTGTTTTTTGGACTCTACAGGCCATTTAGGCCTCATTGACTATGTATTTGTTCCAGAATCAGATATCTATTGCATACACTTTGTGCCATTTTGATATATTCACCCTTCTATGGTATATACATGAGCAAACTTTGGAAATTTTGTATCTGATGCTTTGGAATCATTGATTAGAATCTTTAAAATATTGTTTTTTCTTTAAAATTTAAATATTTTATGTAGTTTTGAGTAAACCGAGCCATTAAATTCAAATCGGCTGAGTCATTGCCGATTCATTACCGATTTCGAGTCCAATTCTGAGTTGACCCTGGTCCCTCGATCGATTCCGAGTCTGAGTCCGAGTTTTAAAACATTATAAATGGCCAGTGTGCTCCACATACATTTCCTTATATGTGTCCTCAGACAACAACTAAGTTCTGCTTTATTACTGTATTGGAAATTTAGAATAGTAAAGGTAGTGCACCCTCTTTGTCACACTTTATTGCCTACTTAAATTGGTATGAGTAGGGCCATCTCTTTCTTCCGGGCACATAGAGGTGGACTAATGGGATAACCTGAGGCCCATACTAATAAATTCTAGCAGGACAACATTTTTCAATAGCATTCCTTAATCTTTAATCATCCAGTCCATCCATTACCTTTTTGCATTGAAGCTGCAACCTCGTGAGGAACTCATTGAGAACCCTTCTATTGTTTACCTAGATTGTAATATGGAGACCATGGCATTCACATATTTGGATTATATCAATGATGCTTAATATCTAGGCATGCTTAGGCCATCAAGCAGCAGTCAATTGGTGTTGATTATCACAATTCTGGTCATGTTTTGACTTTGAGCAACATTAAGAAGACATTCTGGTTAAGATATACAAGCTAAAGCAACAATAAAACCCCTTAATCATAGTTCTGGGCATAAACATTGGGAAAGATGTAGATGTGGGATAGTTTCAACGTTAAATAGCTTAACTCTTCAATTTTGGCGTGATTGAAGTCAAAAACAACTGTAAAAAAAGGGCAATTATGGACTCATAACAATAGTTAAGAGACCTGTTATCATCATCATTTTGGCACCCTGTTTTGTCTGACCGTTTTATTTCATGAGGCCTATCTGCCCTTAGAAGAGTTTGATATCACTTGCAACGTTGGACGGGGCTGTCACTGTGTCATGTTGCTAATCCTAGTCATATGCAAAAGCATATATTGAAGTGAAAAGTTTCCAAATTCAAACTAAAAATGGATTTAATTTGTACTTTCTTCAGATAATATATTTCATAACTTCTGAATAGATGACAACCCTAGGAAGGCGAATGGCCTCCTGCTTGCGACTTGAGTGTCACTATTTGTTTATTTTGTGGTCCCTTAAGTTTTGAAGTCTACAAGTTGAAGAGTGGCAGAGTTTATGTTTGCATTTTTTGATATTAAAGCTTCCTTTTACTATTAATATAAACGTTATTCACAGTGGTTTAATACAAAAACAGGATGTGCATGCAGCCTTCATAAGTATGGAGTAGAAACATAAAAAATGTAAGTTGGCATATGCCAAAACACCCATAATCATAGTGTCAAGCGATGGCATGGTCGATGTTTAGTCTTGTTATGCTTGGGGTTATATTTGCATTTGAATTTAATGCCCATCAAGAATATTCTGTTATGGTCCTGGTAGGATTTTTGCTGAATGAATTAAGTTCTTTGCTGGCGTTCTCCCAGGTATTGTTTTGATAGGAGAAATTGGAGGAACTACAGAGGAGGATGCTATTGCATTTATTAAGGTATATATATCTTATAAGTTGCTTCAAAATTTGCAAGTTATTGTGATTTAGGAACACTAGGCCTAGGTTGTATGTTGATCTTAATTGAGCTATTGATATCCTTACATGCTTGCTTTTCTTTCTTTGCTTGTAATTGAATGCAAATAACACAGTTTCCAGTATAAATTGAGAAAGCACATACTAATTTGGCATTGAGAAAAACAAATTAGGTCATTTATTACTAACAACTGTAAACTTGGTCTCTGATCTTAATTTGTTCAACTAATGAGTGGTTAGTAGCTTTGACTTTGACTTCGAATGGTTTGGTTTGGAACATGCATGAAAGTGAAGCGTGTGATAGAATTGCATTATCTTCATGAGGGATGCTTTTGTATCATTTGAAAGCATGGTTAATTACTATATTCATGCGCCAAGGTTTATTCCTTGTTATTAAAGCATTGGGCTTGTTTGTCCCAAGGATTTATTTTTGTATTACAATACTATAAGCAAAGGTATTTTGGTGTAATTATTTATTGTTCATAGCTGTTGGAACTTAGTTAAGCATATATATGTTGCTTTAATTTTTTCCTCAGTCCTGCCATTGTTAAATTGGTTTTAGAAGTAGCTTTGTTTACTAGCTCTAATGACAAGTACTTACAGAGCTATGTTTACTAGCACACAAATAGAGCTCTATTTACTAGTTCTATTGATAAGCACACATTTTATTGTGAAACAAGGACTTCATTCGATTAGATCACATTTTAAAATGGAACTAATGTGTCTGTTGTTAGCACTCAAAATGTACCATCAAAATCTTAAGCGCCTTTGTCAAATTAAAGTTAGATTTGCCAAAGGTTCCAGGTCTTTTGCAAATCGTCATATCCTCCAAATTTCTAATCTAATCTCAATGAACTCTTACTGTCAGTTTTTGCCAAAATCTTGTGAGACTGGTCCTGGTTTACATGGAAATGTAGAATGATCTTAGATCGGTGTTCTTTTGGGCAAATAAAAATAGTCTTTATAAGCCAATTTTGGCTTTTCTGGACAGTTTTACAGGTCTCGGGTTTCTTTTACAGTACTTATGTTTATTTTTATAAAAAATTATTGGCCCGAGGGCCAATCTCAAATTCATCCCATCAAATGTCAAAGTCCACCAGATCCAAGCACCACAGTAGAACTTTACAACACACAAGTCGAGACCAAGTCCCCAAGCGCTAAGTCACATGAAGGAGGAGCCCACAAGGAACTCAAAAGGAGTTCCACTACGCGTCCAAACAATTAGTGAAGTATTGACATATATAAATGTATTTTAAAATTGTTTTCCATTGCATGTGGGATGTGACTGAGATCAAACCAGAAGCATTGAGCATCAAGGGGCTAATATCCAGACAACAAGCGTTGGGCAGAGGCGTTTGATAATGCACATGAATGTATTTAGCTGTCAAAGATTTTCAAAGCCAGATGTCAATGCCAGGAGAAGCTTATGGCTGTTGGAGAAGACTGTCAAACATCACATAGATGAAGATCAAGTTATGCATTGACAAACTTGACTGATGAAGATCAAAATTATGCATCACTGAGATTATACCAGTAAGTAGGAAACATGTTCAGTTAACAAGTGGCAGAATATTTTTCAAAGATTATACCTAGAGGTGAGCATCTAAAAACAAAGGATAGATTTCATCATTTCCAGATTATCCGGGATTTAGTTAACATCTTCGAGCAGCAAAGAGAATTTAAATGGATCAGTGGCAGATCATTTCTAGACATAAGATTGAGCAATCAATAATTGGTTCCAAATTAAAAGGAATCCGTTTTGGTTGTTCCAAACTTCTTGCAATAGAGCATAAATTGTTTTTATTTTTAGTTAAATTGTTAGATTTTTATTCCTAAAGATAACAACAGTTTGTTGAAGGTATTCTGCTATTTAAATCATCATTCTGAATGTAAGAAAGAGGGGGTTCCAGCCGAGAGAGGCTGTGAGTGATTGTAAGGGTCGAGTTTACCAGTTTGAAAGCTTCTTTTAAGTGCTGCAAGTGTATTTTGAGGATTATATTGAGAATGCAATATCCATTATGAGCCATTTTTTATAATTTATATAATTTATGCAAATACTTAGATGAGTTAAATTCCAACTCCATGAATTGCTTTATACCTCATACTTAGACTCATTTGAATTAGTATGTTATGATGCTGAGATAGAAGGTGAAAATCATTGCCTTTCTGAGATCTGGCAAGTTTCTGGTTTTAGTCAATGACAAAGTATTTTATAGGCTGAACTTGTACATCTCCCCAAATCTAGGACCATTTCTACATGGGTGCAATCCTATTCACACATTTAATAGGGGTTTTGATTTGGTAACCTTTGATGAATGTACCAGATTCCTGGCTTTATAGGTTCTAACATTACAGGTTTGATAAATCATTTTGGAATATAGATTGGAGAGGTGTGGAAATCATGCTCGAATTGTTTTCTGGAAGCAGAAATATAAAATGGATTTAGTGTGTTCCAGGGAATGTTGAATTGATTTCAGTTGATGACCTAGAAATGGTCAGGGTGACAGAACTTCTTCATTAGCCATTGGTGAAGCCTAAGCATATCACTCTCTCATCAAACTTTTTAATTGCTTGTGTTTCAGGAGATGCTTCCTTTCTCTTTTTTTTCAACAATCTGTGGATTTTTCAGATGACAAAGAAGAACGTGTTTCATATTCTGCTCAAGAAAGCAAGGCTGCATCAAAATTGAGCTCAAAGTTTGCAACTTAGGTGTTGCCATGTCTTTCTTGTAGAACATGCTGTGTTGAGTCAGTGGGATGGTAAAATCAAGGAAGTCTCATCAATGGGCACACAAAGTAGTGGTAATTTGTACTTACTAAGCCATCTGTATGGATCCCTCCTTGATGTAGCAGGAGGGAGAACGCACTGATGGGTTGTGGATGGCAGTTTGGATGGATTCAAAGTGCCTTTATGTATTCATGGAATTTGAGGGATTAGGGAGATTTGAAAGAACATAGCAAGAAGATATGTTACTCTCGGTCCTAAATACTGCCTTGAGTAATTTGACAATATTCAATAAGAAGGTTTTTTTTTAGGACTATCTTATTAGTTAGATTTTGCTGGTTTGAACTTTGAACCTTGAATTTCTCATATTTGAGTTTCTTAACCTTTACCTTTATATTAATGTTGCTACTCAATGGTAAATTTAATAGTTGTGACACTTGGTTTTTTAATAAGGATTTCATTTTGACAAAGAGACAGAAGTTATCTTCCAGCGTTTCCAAAGTGGGGTGAGCTTGGTGAAGAATGATGAAAATTTGTTACAGGTATTATTCTACAGAGCTATCAAGGATGTTGATGTCTCTGATGTGGATGATTAAAAGATGAATTCTGTGTAAAACTTCTACAAATTTATACTTCTGACTAAGGTATGGAGGAATTGTTGAACTTGCTGCAATGTCTCCTTTCACTCGATGGGAAAATCATTAGGAAAGCTTATCATCAGGAAAATCATCACTTGAACAATAGAATGTGAGGTACGCAAAAGGGGATTCTTATTACCAACTCACACAATGTTTCCCTGAACAATAGTATGTGAGGTACATGAAGGGGGATTCTTATTACTGACTCACCGCCAATTGCATTGTGTGTTGATTACGTAGATCCATTTGTCCTGAGAGTTAAATGCTTGCTTTGGAAGGTGATATATAGTGACACTTAGGGGATTATGTGGGAATCGGGATTTGATTTCCCCTCCCCAGTTTTAATAAAATTTCATTAGGAAAAAGAGTTGCATGGTTTGCCAAATTGTCCGCCTTTTTGTTCTTAGATTGAAGCGTTTGGAAGAAATGAATTGTATCCATTATGTTGGCAACGCTTTGAGTTCATTCGATCATCCTTCATAGTTGGGGTTCTTTAGGAAGGGTCCAATTCACCATATTCCTGATAAGGATAGTTGTGTTACCTACTACAGTAAGGACTCTGATCCCTCATTCGGTTGCCAACTGGATTCCGTTCCACATTGCTAAGGCCAATTTCCCAAGCGAAATTTAATTCTTCATTTCCCCAAGTAAAATTTAATTCTTAATTTCCTCCAAGGTCGATGAGGAACCCCTGCACCTGCCCCCTTTTAAACCAAGTGAGCTATTACAAAAGATATCTTTGTGTCTGAATTTAATTAATGGTTTTCAGTGATATCAATTGCTGAAGCAACTAGTATTACTGTTTCTAGTTCTAATGGGTATCAGTGATCTCAATTTGCTGAAGTAATTTGTCTTACAATGTCTATGCTTATTTCTGTCACAATTATTTATTTAAATATTTTTGAACCGCATTTCAAGACAAGAACCATTGTTTCTGGCAGACTACTTTAAAATTCTTTCTAGATAATTTTAACCCAGTTAATATACCATCTGTGCTTTTTGCACTCATCTTTTATGAAGTTATTATTCTAGTTGATCTTATTGAGCAGGTTTTTTCCTTGACTGATTTCCAACTATTTGATATATATGGAATTCTTGGTTTGGATTTTTTGTCATTGATTGTCTTCCTACAATTTAATATGTATGGGATTCGAAGTTTGGATTTGGCATTTCAGCTGTCACTATCATTGCATGAAAGCATTTTCTTGGATTTTCCATTTCAGTTGTTTGAAAGGAATTACCTTTTTCAGTGGCAACATCAATACATTGGCATTAATAAAATATAATTTATGGTCCCAGTTAATGTTCTATTATATACTTATTTTTATAATGTTGGCGGGTTTTGAAGAATGCAAGGAAAATTATGGAGCCTTTTGTTGAAAAACTGCATCTAATGCGTGCAGAGTCTTCCTGGACACCTTTGAAGGCATCTATGAAGGCATCTAAGCCGTAGGATTGTCTTTTGCTGCACAGCTAATACTGACTTTGTCTTGGATATTTTTGTATATATATGTTTATGCCTATTGTTTAGGTGGATATCATCTAGCTTGAACTAACCTCAAAAGTTTTTTGAAAGCTCCATTCCTATTTGGAGAGTGTTTTTGGTTGACTTGTACAATAGTGTAAGAATTTTGGTCAGTATTACTTTAGGAATTTCCTTTTCAATATGATCTTATAGGTTAAGAATGCCACGGTTCTACTATGTACCAAAATGCTCTAGTCAATATCTGCACATGAATATGGTATGATTCATGGTTTACCATATTTAGATTTGATAATCACAAGAGAAAGCACAGAGCATGACACAGCTTAATGAAAGGTTCTAAAGAAATGGTAGAACAAAGTACTTAGTTGAATAATATAACAAAGTACAGGGAAAGAAAAAGCTAATTCAAATAGAAAATTACATAATAGAGTGCTTGCGTACATGTGGAACAGGATTCCATGCCCACAACCAAGATTACTGAACTCAAGGTATTTTCACTTCTATGCACCTTGACCCACAGGTTCCAGTTACTGGCCAACCCACTCTTCAATTCTATATTAATAAGTGTTATTTGTGAGCACAGTGCCTTCACTGAAACCTAATTGTAGACAACTAATTGGAGTTACAGTGAAGCCCATAAAAAAATCACATACTTGATCAAATAACCTAATATGCATTATAATACAGTATATCATTAATTTAGAAATTTTGATAGTAGCAGTGAATCAAGGAATTTTCTTTTCTAGATGGGTTCCAATAATTGCTTTAGGCTTGCCTCGGGGAATCATTTGTATGCTTGATTTGCTCTGTATTTATAAAGCAGATTGATTAGCTGGTATATGGTTGCATTGGTGGTTACCCAAATTTATACAGCAGATTGATTGTCTAGCGCTTAAGTGTGCTAATCTTCCGAAAGTCCGCTCTTAATATCAGTGATAACATACATTTACTATCCCATATAGGTAAATATAACTAGAGATTCTGTTATGTCCACATTTAATTTTAATGAATGAATAATCATAAAAAAACATAAAAATAATATAGCATGGAAAAATGAGGTTGAGATGAAAAATGCAAACAAAGTAACAAGAGCTATTACGTATAAGCATGCATTTCAGAAGCTTTTGAAATTGAATTCCAAGTTGAATTGAGACACCAAGATGGGCTTGTACTTTCATGAATTATATAGGAGATGATTATCCTTGACAAATCATAAAACTGCCATATCATAACTCCAGTAAGTGCAATGATCTCTCTTATAATGGAGTCTACCTTCCTTATGTGGCCTTCAGAAATTGAGTTTAATGTTAAATGCATGTCATCAAGTTTTGAGACATACTTACAGCTTACACCCTTTGTATTTGGTTTTGTATTTTAGGTGTTTAGTTGTTGAGGCAATTTGTGGAAGTGAATTTCAACGAGGGTGCATCACTTGAGTTGCATTTAAACTTGCAACTACATTGTTCAAACAACTAATGTCGGTAAATTATGATTATTCTTAGGTTCCTTGGTGTAAATCCTGTTGAACAAGTTTCTCGAATGTTGGAACATTGGGAATGTGGATGAGTTTAAATTTCGGGAAATGTCAGGTTGGAAGCGGCAATATTATATGTTTAAAAAATATAAAAAAAATATTCTAGATACAATATATCCAGACAATGATACATACAAGCCACAAGACTGCAGTGGATTGTGTGTTATATATTATATTTCAATTTATTGTTAGTTTTTCATACATTCATAGCATAATAATTCAAATGCATAAATAGGATCACTAGAAGAAAGACAAAGCACAAAACAATAACACAAGAATTTGTTGGACATTAATATAATTATCTTATCTTATCTGCTTTGTTATGGATAGGGTGAATTCTAGTTCAGAGGGCAGGTGATGAGAATATTTGTGGAGGAGAGGTGCTTCCATCTTATCCGCCCAATGTTAATGCTAGATCTCATTCATTTTAAACAAATGGTTTCAATTTATGTTTGCCTTTAGTTTGCATATTTAAATTTTTAATTGGACATCTGAATGTACACATTGTAATCAAATGAAATGAGTTTGTAAATGGTTTCAATATATGTTTGCCTTTATTTTGCATATTTAAATTTTTAACTGGACATCTGAATGTACACATTGTAATCAAATGAAATGAGTTTGTTAATGCCATTTATGTTCTCTTTAGCATCTTACAAGATACGGATTGGATAGTAGCATTATGTTTCTCCAGAGCTGCTTGGATCAGGTGAATTTGTGCGAAGGAGATGTGCAGAAGATGTAGTTGAAGTTGGAACTCCTTTCTATTGTAGTTAAATATCTGATGCATCAACCAAATTTCAATACAGTGTTTTGTGAAGCTGTGAAGAATACTCATACAGGTGAAATCTCCCATGCTCTATTGGAGCTTTGACCATGTTCCACTTAATTCATTGGTCTTTCCTCCTTTCAAAATAATCCTACTATTTTAACATGCAATTTTCTTCATAACCCTGATTGAATCTAGCATCGTTGAGCACCGATAGAATGCAAGGGAGGAGAAAATTGTTTTGATGAGAACAATTCTACCTACTAGATTGAGCTAGAGGGTGCCCCATTAATGGAATTTTTTTCATCATGCTTATAATATTTTTCCACATTGATGTTGTTGGTTTTCCAAGCGATAGGGGCATACCAAGGTATTTAAAAGAAGTCTAATCCCCAATGCTTGGAAATTTTAGAAATCTGGCTATAGAGTGAAAGAGCGAAGGTTTTAATTTCCAAGCATATATTTGACTCTTTTTGTTGTTGACTTTGCCTCCTGCTGCACATAAGTACTTTTTCAGGATTGTTTGCAATATCTCAACAATAATGGTGGAAGCACCCCCAACTAGCATCAATAAACTATGAATAGTTTATTCCTCTAACCCCCTTGGCTATGCTTATCCCTTGGATATTCTTTGCAATTATCTCTTTATACAAGTTCCTATTAATGAATCTACCATACTAAGAAACACATAAAATAATTGATAAGATATATAATGAATATATTGGATAATTACAAACCAAGCTACTGTCATTCTGAATTATGTTGGGATAGAGTCGAGGACTTCTTTAAAATGATTTAGAGTTGGAAAGGGAAGTTCTGCATGATTTATTTGCTTACAATAGAAAGGGACAATAGAACACTTGTCAGTGGTAAGTGTGTGCAACTAATTTACTGGGTCTATAGAATTGAGATCAATATGCATAACATAAATTCCATTGATAAGGCAAGACCTAAGGACAAATGTGTGAAAATGAATCTTGCAGGTCATTGCCAAGTATTCTTTATGTAAAATGAATGGAATTTTGCAAGCATATGACAAGATACACTTTAACCAAATGAATGAAGTGTTGTGAGGCAACATTAAGATTATGACTATTAAGATCAAGATTTTTGCAATGCTAGATGCAAAAAGGGAGAACCCAAGTATCCTTGATGTAAAGAAAAATTTGCATTCAACCATAGGAGTAGAACCAAAGAACTATATAATTGCAAGGGATATCAAATGGGGTATATTTTCCATCAGAGACCAAATGGGGTATATTAGTTCTTCATTTTTACCATTGGAGACCAAATGGGGTATATTTTCCAAAATGATTTGTGTTGATTCAAGATCTGGGTCTTCTTCTTCCATGTAAAGGGATTCAAAATGTGCATTGGCATCTTCTTTAATGGCTGAAAAATTGTTTAAACTTGAACCATTTTTTCAAGACTTTACAAGTTTTTATAGTTTAGTGTATGATTCACCAATATTTCACAAGATTTTCTAATTCCGTGAAAGATTCGCCAAAAAATTTACAACTTTATATCATTTTGTGAAATATTCACCCAAAATTTACAAGATTTTATAATTCCATGAAAGATTCGCCAAAAAATTATATATACATATTATATTATTGATAAAATAGCCTTCACACTTTTCTGTGTATCATGGGGATTCGCCCATTTTTTATACATATAAATTTAGGGGGGGTCTTAAAATCATCCCTGCTTATGGCATCCAAGATAGTTTCTTTGTCTACTGTAAGGCCAGTTTGCTCGGACGGTAGTTGTGGAATGAATAAAAACCTATAAAATTTGTAAAACTATCACTGTTAGTTAGAGAAAAACAAAAAGAAACCATAGAAGATTTAATCATATATAAGTTATCTTAATCAAATTACTTGCCAAGAATCTCTCATGAAACAGCTAGTGTGCTAGATAAATTTTATTTTCATTGCCACAATATAGTCCTTTATTTGTAAACTGGAACACCAAAGGGAATTTAAATTTGGTTAACTATAGTCAATTAGGTGCAGTAAAGTGAAATCATTAAAAACATAAGACAAATTATAAGCATCATTAATTATGGTTAACAACAGGCATGTACATATGGATGGGTGACTTTGTGCAGTTTTTAATATATTAATTTGTTTTGATTATGGTATCCCATTTTACGCTAGAAAATCTGCAAATTTAATTGATCCCTTACAAGGGATTAAAGAATTTATCATGAAGAAGACCGTATAAAACAATTACACTAAGACAAACTTAATAAAACAAATTACGATCAATTAACACAGGCTTAATAAAACAAATTGCACTGCATTCTAAAACAAATTACACTCTTTGTTATGGTTTCGTTTAGTTTAGTCTCTAATGATCAACGTCTCCTCTATTAGACTTAGTCAACCACAACTTCTATTAATTTTTTTACTTTCCTTGTTTCATTAAACTGTATCAGGTCTATCAATTTTGCACTTATCAATATGATATCCTGATTATTGTACATATGCGGGTTTTATGTATTTAAGCTTTAACAGCTAAGCGAAAGATCGACGAAAAGTTAGCCTTATTTGCTTTTATCTTGGTTTACGAAATTTTTCTATTAGAATTCCAAAGAAATGGTGTCAAACTCTTCAAGTTTGACTCTTTCCTTTGAATGTGGCTTCTTATTTATTCTCTTTTGGATGGGAGGTTCCAAAATAACGTATCTCAACTATGTACCAAAAGAGATTAAAGACATCACATGTGTAAAAAATCATATTCTCAAAGTTTATATATATATATATATATATATAGATATATATATGCTACTTTAAGGAGGCAAAAATCATACTCTCAAAGGTTTTATATATATATATATATATATATATATATATATATATATATATATATATTATTTTAAGGAGGCGCAGACATGTTTTCTTGGTTGTAAAATATATACATAGTTGAGGAGAGTTAATTTTTATGTTAGCGATATATATTAATTGTTTTTTAAATATGATATTAAAATTAAAATATAAAATTTAATAAAATAAAATATGTATATCTTATTAATATTTGTATTTATAGAAGTTTATCTTTTAGAATTTGAGGTAGAGTAATAAAAGTACGTTTTTCTTTGTAGGAAGTAGTTTCAAATTAGAAATAAATAATTATGAAAAAGCAAGAATATAAAAAATAATTGGCTGCTATGCATAGATAACTAGTAGTTGATGCATACATAACTGAATTTGTTCATGGCAATTGTTTCTTGTAATCATTTTCATCTTATCATTAATACAAACAAATCTTGTTTATCGTTTTATTCATATGTCGACATTCACATATATAACATCTACTGCTAAACATAAGAAAACACTCTTTAACAACATTGTCTCGCAATGTGAAGGAGGTTGAAGGCATGTTGTCTATGCTGACCCATTTGTGCAACTTGCCTACATATACATTCAGACCAATAAATGGCAGCGTTCTCAATGATAACAACTCATCTTTGGAAATTACTTGCTCAATCTAAAAAAATGTGGTGATTCTTTTTTTTTTAATTGCTTGCTTATTTCATCTTAAGAAGGTGATTTGTTTTTTTTTTATGGCAAAACCCGTTAGACATTACTTGTTGTTATCAACAAATGCCAGTTGATTTCATTACTTTACCTTCATTAATTTGGTAAAGAGACACTTTCATGAGAATCTTCATCTTTGTTTGGAAAACCTTAAAATCTTGAACAAGTTTTTTTTTTAGATTCCCAAGAAATTTTGAACTTTACTCTATTTTCTCAATCATTTTTACATTAAAGTATTTATATCTTAGAATAAAAAAGAATAATCACTGGTAGTTGATGCATAGATAGTGCTATTTTGAATTTATTTATATCAATTGTCTTCTTCAAATTTCTAAAGCATATTTGCTCATGTTTTTTTTACATGGAATGTCGAGCTAGGAATTTATTAATGGGGCAATCATGGCCTATATATATATTATTCATGTGCTTATATATACCAATAAAGACAAATGAAATTTCTAAAACAATTTTGCCTAAGATTTCTTGCCTCAAATGCCAAGCTAGGAATTTATAAAGGGGACAATCGTGGCATGTATATATATCGATAGAGATAGATGAGTTGAGAATGATCATCCCTTTGAAATGGATTCCTTGTGATTCTACCTTCATCATACAAAGAAATGTTTACCTTGGCCTTCACTAAATTAAAGCCGATATTATGAACAGACTTCATTGCTCAAATTGTTTGTGTTGATGTAGACTAGAGAATCCTATTGTTAAACTTGAGTAATTTTTCTTTTTTACTTTATTTTTAAATAGTCTTTAGCCTCTTTGCAAATGCATATACAAACTTTCCATCTTCAAACAAATAAAGCATATACAAACTTTCTAGCTTCAAATAAATAGAGCAAGTAGCAATGTCAGGGACATTGCCACCTCGTGGCTCTTGTTTAGATTATGTATTATAAAATGTTTTTTGGATTATTTTATTTTTATCCCAGTTTTCCATCAGTTAATGGTGGGTAGATCGGGTAAAGAGCATTTCCAAACATAATCGTCATTTGTATTTGTATTGTTTTATAAGCGTTTGATGTTAAAAGGGTTATTTTCTAAAGGAAATATGTCATGTGCACAGAGGAGAAGAGTCATAATTAGTTTTGTAATTTTTTCCTTTAAATAAGTATATACATTATTTATATAAATATGAAAGAATAGTATATACATTGTTTATATAAATACGAAAGAGTAGGAGGATAAAGGACAATCTTGCTTGACTCCTATGTTTTGGCCAATCCAGGTACAAATTTGGTAATGAGAACCTCGTGTAACCTTGTCATTGTAACTTTTAACTCAAAGGGTACCCAATATCTTCAAGTGTCTCCCAAAGGTAATTGTGAAGAATTGTATCAATATCATTTATGAATTCAATAAAACAACATAAAATATTTCCTTTTTTGTTTTGATATTCTTCCAATCTAATCCTATGATTAATTAAATGATTTAAAATTGATTGATAACTTCAAAACTCAACATGACCTTTAGCTCTTTTATCATCATTTTGGAGACACATTTTAATCTTCTTCTCTCAAATAATACCATACAACTTAATCATAAGACTTCTATCATAATGGTCATATATATTAGGGATCCTTTTTATCGCCACTTTTAAAGTAGAAACAATATGCCCTGCTTCACTACTAAATTGAAAAGGTCGTGGATGTAGGGAATAAAAATAGAGCTACAATTTTGTTTGTTTTTTTCTTAAAATTACTTGATATCTTTAGTTTTCCCTTTACAAGATGTTTAACCCAAACTTAATGGCTTTAATAATGAAATCATCATACATTGTTAAAATCATTTCACTAGAGTGGAGGATTCATATAGATTTTTGAGTTATGAATTTCAATCTTGGATACCAATCTTATTTTTCTTATGAACTTTTTAAATTAAAATGAGTTTAACAAACATTTTAAATTCAAATTTAAAAAGATGTAAGAGTTTCTCTTATTTCTATTAACCTATCGTTGTTTTTTTTTTATTTTAATAAAATGCTAGTAATTTATTTTTCATATCTTTTTGGACTTCATGTAAGGTATATTTCATATTTTTTTAATGGTCTTCCTCTCATTATCATACGAAGGGTTCTTGCTTAAAAACGAAAAAATTACCACATTGAAATAATCTCATCCAAAATTTTATATATATATCAAATCAAAATGATGAGTTGTAAATAAAGTAATAATCATATTTAGTGATAATAAAAGTGAAAGAATTCAATAAAATTTAATAATAAATTATATATATATATATATATATATTACTGCAAAGTCATCAATCTCTATTTTAAATCTTAATTTTACCCGTCATAATAATAGTTGATTTTTTTTAAATAACATTCATAATAATTATATAAAACATTGAATTCTCATAACTACTTTAACCCACCAACACCAAGTTACACATAAAGGCCAAATCCTTAACAATGGGTATATATACATTGAGACAAGAAGAATGCCCACAAAAGATCCAAGTAACATCGCCTTGTTTTTTATATTTTTGTGTATATTCATAAACAAAATGAAAATAGAGACAATGTGAAGCATGATTTCACTAACTTCGAATGAAATTTCCGCTAACAAAATTTGCTATGAACTATTGTACTTGTAGCCTGTAGGATCCATATAATGGTTCATGTGAGGTAATATAGTTAATTCAAGTGGCGATAAAGCCAATCCAGAAAGACAGAAACATTTTGATATACCAAATGCAAGGCTTAAATACTTATGCAGATTCTCAAATAATTTTTGTAGACTACTTCGATGCTTATATGAACATTTCACTGTTCATGAAAAATATCGTAAGTTATGTTTATCAATTATGACCATCTTTCATTATAATATGGAAATAAATATTAACTCTTGTTGTAACATGTAAATTGATCTCAACCAAATATTGGCATTTAATAAAACTATTATAAATTTAATCTCATAAATTTAGCAAACATTTGAGTTAAGGATCTAGCATGAATCTATCAAAGAGACTAAACTAAACAAGATCATACTCATCCATATTTTTAAATGTTTTTAAAAATACAAAAACATGAAATTTGGAATCTTGCATACTTTCTTCAAGCTTCATTTTTATTATTGAAATCAATTCAATCTCATAAATTTAGTAAACATCAATTTGAGTTAAGGATTTATCATGAATATGTAAAGATGAATAGTATTTAACCAAAAAAGTTAAGTTTGAAAGAAGGGGAAAATATTGTCAATTACTTTTACTTTTAGTGAGTTTATTCTTTATATTAATTAATGAAATTTTATTAACAAAATTCAAAATTTCCATAATAAAAATAGAAATATAAAAAGAGAAAGAGAAATAGTGCTTAAACATATATATATATTAATGAAATGTAAACATAAAAATGCACTTCAAAATGACGATTGAAATTAAAATTTGCACTTCATTAATGACATATCCATCAAATTTCAACCTACTCTCCTTTTCCATCTTCTCATTTTGACCATATGTGAAAGGAGGTTGACTTCGAACACCATTCACCTTCATTTGAAATATTGTTCTTTATTTCCAACATTTATAATTGTTTTCTCCATTCTTAATCATTGTGACTTATGGATTGACCCCAAGCAAGTTTCAATGGAAATTTTCCTCATGTGCATCATTGTAACATTTTTTTCTATGAAATTTAATGATGATAAATTACATGTATATTTAACTAAATGATATCCTACAAAGTATAATAACACTAAAATCAATGCATCTTAACAAGACTATTATATCATATTGCATTTCCAATGCACAAATTTCAAATTAGATGCATATTAGATCATAATGTAGATATACATCTAAAGACATAAATCAATAGTTCATAGATATTCCTCACTATAAACAATGCATATTAACAATACTAAGAAAGAACATTCCTAAAAGTGAAAGAATGCAAGAAACTTCAATTACTAAATTCCCACATTAAAATATTAGATGCTAATATATATTTAAATTAAGGTTTGGACTATTGTCACTATAGTAATTAAATTAAATTAAGATTTTGACTATTTAAGTAAATAATATCATACAAAATAGATGGAAAAAATGAATCAACCACTGAGCTTTAGATTCAACATTAACCATCATATATACCTCAGATCAAAAACTTGCATAAAAAATTAAAACTATATATATATTTTTTTGGTGACGTGGGATTGCAAAAACTCCCAAAATGCTTTTACATTAAATTGTAAATATATAAAATATACTGTTGTTAACAATAAGTGCATTTTGAACCAATTTTTTTGCTTATTAAAAGGTAAAATAGTTATTTATAAATAGAAAATATTAGTAATGTGTGTTAAAAGAAAATTAAATTAAAAAATACAAAGGGAGGGTATGGGCATGCAAATGAAAAGACGTTTGAATTATGTGCATTGGAAGTGCTTTTATATAGAAGGTTAGGGTTGGTTGGGGATCTATTTTGGATTTTTCTTTAATGTTTTTATGGAGATATGGCTATAATATGATAGGGTTTGTGAGTGGTTATTAGCTAATGGAAAATGGTGGCTTATACTGAACATTGGTTGTATTTTGAATTTTTTATTATTTTTATTTTTTTTATTTTTAAATATATTTTTAATTTTTAATTTTTTTATTTCTTATAATTTAAAAAAATTGTAAAGAAAAATATAAATCTATGTTATATTAATGGTTAGATTTTGTATGAACATTTTTGTATTCATTGAGTTTACAACCAAACCAAACGAACTCCACAAATTCTTTTGAGTTATTATTTTATTTAATAAAAGAATCTATACCAGAGTTAAGTGTTTGTGTGAATGTAATGGTTTACAATATCACTCTACTTTTTGCTGAAATGCTTGACTTCAAATAAAAAAAATCCACATGGACAAACTCTTTTCAGTATTAACTCAAAATTTATCAGTTATTATTCCAAATCATAAAAATCATTAAAACGACATATTGACATTTTCAGATTAAGATATTAAATGTTATGATGAGAGGGCAACTTTAAGAATAATAATTTTATGTGCTAAGTCGATTCATATGGGCTCTGCCGACCTGAAAGCAGTGATTATATATATATATATATTTATGAGATATCAGATGGGCAAACTCAGAAAATACTCTAAGTGCATCGGACGTTTGAAAGCAAAGTCGACAACCATGCGCAACTCACAGTTGTTAGATCAGACGATCATACAAACTTCAAGTCTCATAGGAAGCAGCTTAAAGCGTGGATAATATGGCTCTTAATAAAAAAATTGTTTATATTCATGTTTTGATACAACATATTTGTTGTTTAATTTCGGTATAATAGATGTGATATGAATCATATTTCATTTGTATATATTTATATTCAAGCATAGAGATAACCAAAGACTTTCATCCCAATCCATATTGTTAGCCTTATGAAAAGAGTGCCTCTTTATCTTGTGATCCCAATCCATATTGGTAGCCTTTATGAAAGAGTGCATGTTTATCTTGTGATCCCAATCTATATTGTTAGTCTTGATGAAACACTGCACCTACAAAAGTTTTTAGAATTAGGTGTAAAAAGATGAACTTTAGAAAAATAGATCACATTCTGGAATATATAATTTTTATTTATGGAAAATTGGTATAACCACCCCAAAATGTCATTATTTTAAGATTGGTACGTTATTTTTTCTCTAAAACATAATGCATATGTTTGTGTTGGTCCACCGGTTTGTTATGTAAATTGTCAATTTATGAAGAAAAAAATATGTAGAGGCGTAGGAACCAGACGAATCTTGTGCAAGGCTATTTTTCCAAAATTTTAAAAGTTAATTTTATATTTTTTTTAAATTACGAAAGTCAACACAGATTCTATTCAAAAAATATATAGTTAGAATCTGCACACAGAGCTCAACAAGTGTGTGCAATTTCATCAGTAGTGCACTAGTGGAGCATATGCGGAACTAAGCATGAAAAACATGAAGTTACAGAAATTGGTGTGTTATGCCATAGCTCAAACCGAGCCTCAAGGTTTGGCAATCCGAAGCTAATACCAAACTTGCAAGGGCGCCAAAAAAAAATTGAATCCAAACACGCGTGCGCGAAAATGCGCACGCGCGTAGGTGCGCGCATGCGTAGGTGTGTGAACGCGTATATGTGCGCACGCGTAGTTGCGCGCACATGTAGAGGCGCGTTGATGCAGGAGCATTAGCTCTCAAGCCAATGTACTAAATTTGGGTCAGATTCTAAGGTCTTGACACTAGCCCAAGGAGGGGTTTATTGTAAAACCATTGTAAATATTTTGTAAAGTGTTTAATTTCTTTATAGATAGCAAGTGTAGACTTAAGAAGACTTTAAATCTAATAGGTGTCAATGTAAGTTGAGTCAAGAAACAAATCCCTGAACCATTGGGGTGACTTGAGAGGGTAATAATGAAGAGTTGCATGAATATATCCATTAGTTTGATGAGTCATAGATAAGCTAGGTTAGTATTCCTATATTTAGAGACAATTGCTTTTATTCAGGGATCGACCGCAAGTTTGTAGGATTTTTTGTTAATGAGCTTGAGGCTCAGTCTTGTAAAGAGATCTATTGTAAGCCTGCGGGCAAAGATAAAAAGGGAGATGGTCAGAATAGAAGAGATTAGTCCATAATTTATAAATCAAGGTTTGAAATGGATGTACAGTTCATATTTTCTAATGGAAGCAGATTCATCATTTTTCTTGTGCGAGTAATTAGGAAATTCTATTTATGCCTTGTTAATGGTGAATATTGGTTAGCTGTGAATTTAAGCTAAATGTGTACATGTAGATCTTGATTTATATATTGTGCATAAAGAACTCGGTAGAATCCATTTTGTAGGATTCCAGTTTGTATTTAGACTGGGTAGAATCTATGGGTTTGATTCCAGTTTATCTTGAGATTGGGTAGAACTTGTATGGTTCTAATCTAGGCAGAAGTCATTAAAAACTTTGAAGAATTTTGGGTTGATTAATTTAATGGTGCATATCTATGCAAAATAGCTGAGAAGATTTATGTCTGAATTCACTTTGTGAATAAGAGTGTAAGCGCAAACAAAGATAAGAGTTACAGAGTATTTCTCTGCAAGAATTGAGAGGAGGAGAAGTGATTGAATGGGTTAGATCGACGCTAGAAGTCGATTGAAGTAATCCATGAGTAAGTCGATGTGGCAGCAAACCCGATGCGCAGAAACACAAGCCGTACTAACGGTGGAAAAGCAGTTTCCTAGACCATGGAAGGTCAAGATTGAATTTGGAATAATCTGAGAGTCCGAATGGTGAAGATTAGTGAAGAGGAAGAAATAAATTGGTTGAGCATAGATCTGGGACTGCGTTAATAGAAAAATCGACAGTGGGATAAATTGTAAAGAGTGGGTTTTTCTCCTGCATGTTTTATTTAGGCTAAACGATGTTTTCAATGTATTTGGAATGGAGCGTTTCTTGTGAATTGAAGAAGGGACTATCATAGAAGTTTTGGTAGGGATGCTAGCTATAGGAAGAAGTTTTTTTGCTAATAGGAAGAGAGAAACATTTAGACATAGGGATAATGTCTATGTCTAGTTGCCATATGTTTCGATTGCAATGATAAAGAAGAGAGGAATTAGAGATAGAAGACCCGCGATTGCTCTTTGGGAAAGAGCATAATGTCTGCCTGTGCATTATGACCTTTCTCCTGCGATGAGGAGATTGGAAATCATTCTTCTTGGAGGGGAAACGTTATGATGTACCTGCGATTTCTTGGGAGTGCAATATATGTTTGAGGTATTTGGTTACATATATATATTCCTAATGGCTGCAATGCGTGTTCAAGAATGGATGTATAGGGTCTTCGAGTGGGAAGAGAAGTTGGACTCAGCCAAGTGTGGCAAAATCCTGGTGAGTTCTAATAGGTTTTGATAAAGAGCCAAATTTATTGAAGGTATGTTGAGTTTAGCTAAGGGAACATAGTTTATGTTCATATTGCATATTCCATTTTGAATTTGAAAACCAGGAAGACTTATGGTTGGACAAAGAGCTAAAAGATCCTCATATAGGGGTAAGGGTGTAGCCCTGCCCATTAATTGGTATCAGAGCGTGAATTGTCTTGAGAAGGCAAGAAGACATACAGGATATCTGTAGAGGAGGATTTGCGGAACTAAAAGAATACTTGCATGCAGAACAAAAGAAGCTTAGAGCTTGGGAAGGACAAGGAAGTTCTTGATAAGAAGGAAAGCTAATTTGGGAGAAGTAGTTACATGCAAAGGAAAAAGGTAGCAGCAGTTGAAGAGTGTCTCAGCAAGAAGGTCACAACTTTGAAGCAGTGATGAAGGAAGCCGACAGGGGTTTCTAGAGAAAGAGCAGTGTGGTAGAACCTAATCAGCCAACTGAGGTTGGAATGTAGGAGGACAATAGAGTGTTCTCAAGTGAAGGATAGTTGGGTATATAATCCTATAAGGAGAATAGAAGAGTGCTCAAGAAGGTTCCATATAAAGAACCAGTGTTTCCAAAATACCAAGTACAGAAGAGAAGCTTGGTGAGGTAGTTGTAGTAGGGTGAAAGAGAATTGTTATTGCAGAGGCTTAGTGCAACTCACAATGAGTGTGAATAAACTCATGGAAATGGAGAAGAAGATGACTACTGAAATTCATGGTAGAGTTTCAGAGAGAAGCCACAGAAGAGGGAAAGAAGATTCCAAAGGAAATGGCATATGGAAGCAGATGAGTGATGAAGAGTATAATAGAGAGAAATCTGAGATAAGAATCCATCTAGATTTGTTGATGGAGCTATTACAGAAGAATAAAGAAGACTGGAGATGTGGATGGTTTATGTGAAAGAAGATGAAGTGGCATATGCTACAAGTGAAGAAGGAGCATAGGATGAATGCTCAATGGAAGAAAGAGTTACTCAAAGTAAATGAGTATCAAGATGTTGTTTTGGTGTGTGAGCCAAAATATGATTCATTGCTTGATGACGGTAATGAGGATGTTGAGGAGAGGACTATTGAAGATTTTCTTAACCATGTGGAAGGTTCGGAGTAGCAAGAAATATTGATGACTGAAGCATCCAGTGAAGCCAAGAGGTCTCATGATTTTAAATCTAATAATTTGTGTATGTTTGCAGGTGTAGTGCATGATGTTGGGAAATATTCTGATATTGTCATAGAGAGAAAGAGGGCAGACAGAATCTGAATTCTATTATGAAGGAGGATGAGACAACTAGGTATCATGTGGAAGTTCATACACATTTGAAGGAAGACAATGCTTTCCATCATACTGCTAGAGCTAAAAACAGAGGAAGTTTGGCTCATATTGATAGCTAAAAGTGAGAAGAAGAGGAGGAATATATCAAGCATACAAATGAAATGCTTGAGGAAGATGACAGAGAGATTTTATTACTGGAAAATCTATTAAGGGAGTCTGAGTCAAGCCATGAATTGAGACCTCAGGTAAATGATTTAAGTTTCAATGATTTTGATGAGGAAATGAGGTTTCTTGAAGCATGTATAAGAAGAGAGGTGAATGAAAAGGACTCAGTTAGCCCAGAAGGACAGATGGAAGTGCCACACAGTAGTGAAAAAGAGAAATCCAGTAATGCAAAGGGTGTTGAAGAAGTAGGTGAAACAGATTTGTTTCATAACCAAGAGAAGCTTGTTATAAAACTGGATATGGAAGAATTGACTATTAGATTTAGTCAAGAAGGTGAAGGACAAATACTGAAGGTTGTCAAGGAGGAAGAGAGACATACTGAAGATTATGAAAATCAATATGATGAAGTACTTGAGAGGGATCAAGTAGAAGATAAGTTGTTGGAATGTTTGCTGAAGAAACTTGAGTATGAAGATGTAATTGCAGATAGTGGTGAAGAAGTGTCTCAAGCTTTGATTAAGACAGGGACATATGTTGGTTTCCAATTTCATGATGTATTGGCTAGCATAGAAGAAATGAAGGATGAGTATGCTACTACAGTCAGAGAGTTGGAGGACAGTTTACTTTTTGAAAGTAAATTTGAAGATAAGAAGCAGCAAATGAATATTGCAGAGGGAGATGTCTTCAAAGGCATTAAGCATGTATGGGTGGTTGAAAATGAAGAGAGTAGCCAGCAGTTTGAAGGTGAAAGTACAGAAGGTTACAAGAGTGTTCATATCCCTATGAGTGAAAGCAAAGTGCAGTGGAAAAGTAATGAGAATAAAGATTATTTTCAGCAAGAAATAGAGTTACAAGGTGAGATATATTACTTGCGGAAATTGATGCAGTTTCCCAAGAGAAGTTACAACAAGGTAAAGCAAATAGCCCACTGTGAAGTTGAATCAAAAGTCAAGAATGATGAAGGAAAAGACAATGGAGCACTACAGTACAAGGTTTGGAAGCCTGGAAGGCTATGGCCAAAGAGAAATGATGACAATGAAGCTTATGACCAGCAGCAAACAAAAGTCTGGGATCCAAAAAGATAGAGAATGAAGACACATGACCAGGTGGTCATGTTTTCTTTCTACTTTGGGATTCTGATGTAGAAGCATTAGCTCTCAAGCCAAGGTACTAAAGCTGGGTCAGACTCTAAGGTCTTGACACTAGCCCAAGGAGGGGTTTATTGTAAAACCATTGTAAACTTTTTGTAAAGTGTTTAATTTATTTATAGATAGCAAGTGTAGACTTAAGAAGATTTTAAATCCGATAGGTGTAAATGTAAGTTGAGTCATGAAACAAATCCCTGAATCATTGGGGTGACTTGAGAGGGTAATTATGAAGAGTTGCATGAATATAGCCATTAGTTTGATGAGTCATAAATAAGATAGGTTAGTATTCCTATATTTAGAGATAGTTTCTTTTATTCAGGGACCGACTGCAAGTTTGTAGGATTTTTTGTTAATGAGCTTAAGGCTCAGTCTTGTAAAGAGATCTATTGTAATCCTGCGGGTAGATATAAAAAGGGAGATGGCCATAATAGAAGAGATTAGGCCATAATAGATAAATCAGGGTTTGAAATGGATGTACAGTTCATATTTTCTAATGGAAGCAGATTCATCATTTTTCATGTGCGAGTAATTAGGCAATTCTATGTATGCCTGGTTAATGGTGAATATTAGTTAGTTGTGAATTTAAGCTAAACCTCTACATGTATCTTGATTTATATATTGTGCATAAAGAACTGGGTAGAATCCATTTTGTAGGATTCCAATTCATATATAGACTAGGTAGAATATATGGGTTTGATTCCAGTTTATCTTGAGATTGGGTAGAACCTATATGGTTCTAATATTGGCAGAAGTCATTAAAGACTTAGAAGAATTTGGTGTGGATTAATTTAATGGTAAATATATGTGCGAAATAGCCAAGAATATTTTTGTGTGAATTCACTTTGTGAATAAGAGTGTAAGCGCAGACAGAGATAAGAGTTACAGAGTATTTCTCTGCAAGAATTGATAGGAGGAGAAGTGTTTGAATGGGTTAGATCGACTCTAGAAGTCGATTGAAGTAATCCATGAGTAAATCGATGTGGTATCAGACCTGATGCGCAGAAACGCAAGCCATATTAACGATGGAAAAGCAGTTTCCTAGATTGTGGAAGTTCAGGATTGAATTTGGAATAATCTGAGAGTTCAAATGGTGAAGATCAGTGAAGAGGAAGAAATAAACTGGTTGACTGTAGAATCAAGACTGTGTTAATAGAAAAATCGACAGTGGGATCAACTGCAAAGAGTGGGTTTTTCTCCTGCATGTTTTATTTAGGTGAAACGATGTTTTCAATGTATTTGGAATGGAGCATTTCCTATGAATTGAAGAAGGGACTGTCACTGAAGTTTTGGAAGGGATGTTATTTGTAGGAAGATTTTTTTTTGCTAATAGGAAGAGAGAAACATTTAGACATAGGGATAATGTCTATGTCTAGTTGCCATATGTTGCAGTTGCAATGATAAAGAAGAGAGGAATTAGAGATAGAAGACCTGCGATTACTCTTTGGGAAAGAGAATAATGTATGCTTATTCATTACGACCTTTCTCCTGTGATGAGGAGATTGGAAATCATTCTTCTTGGAGGGGAAACGTTATGATGTACCTGCGATTTCTTGGGAGTACAATATCTATTTGAGGTATTTGGTTAAATATATATATTCCTAATTGCTGCAATGCATGTTCAAGCATGGATGTATAGGGTCTTTGAGTGGGAAGAGAAGTTAGACTTAGCCAAGTGTGGAAAAATCCTAGTGAGTTCTAATAGGTTTTGATAAAGAGCCAAATCGACTAAAGGTATGTTGAGTTTAGCTAAGGGAACATATTTTATGTTCTTATTGCATATTCCATTTTGAAATTGAAAACAAGGAAGACTTATGGTTGGACAGAGAGCTAAAAGATCCTCGTATAGGGGAAAGGGTGTAGCCCTAACCATCACACGCACGCGTTGCTGTGCATGCACATGTGGAAGCGCGCAAGAATTATTTTTCACACCTTGATTTTTAATTATCTCTCCCTAAACCCCCCCTCCCTCTCTATAACCCCATCCCCCCTCTCTTCCTATCCACCCGATCCCCCCCACTCTCTTCCACTCTACCCAATCCCTCCTCCCAACCTCACCTCTCTCTTCTCTCCTTCACCACAAGGGTTAGGAGATATACTATTACACAAAATCACTAACTCGCATTATCCTCATGTACATATAAATCTTCATCCTTGTAACCATAAATCCATGACCCCTTTATCTCAATCCACAAACCCTTGACCATTAGTCCCTAGACACTGCAATCCCTAGTCCTTAGTACAACTAACCACCATAACTCTTGGCATAGTATAATCCTAAACTAGTATAGCCCCTAAAACTCCTAAATACTAACACATAATGATATATATCCCTTAACCCCTATAATCCTAACCACGTAATTCTAACCTCTAAAGTGTCTAGTGAAATAAAAATTAACCCCTAACCCTTATAACCTCTAATTCTCATCAACCCTAAACTCCATCATCAAAAACCCAACCCTTAAAACCTATAACCCATAGCCAGTTTAGAGAGATATTCAGAGAGAGAGAGAGAAACCTAAACCTTGGGCCCTAAAGGAATATTCTATCTAGAAAGAGATATAATGATTTCCTCCACTAACCACACATGACCTATTAATGGTATAATTGGCATATGATTAAGGATGTTGATACCATGAAGTGGTTTTGAGAAATATGTATGTGCCTGATCAAGGATTTTGGAATGATGTTTTATGGAAGAATATCATGCCTTTGGCCATAAATAAACCATTTAGACATCTAAGGCCATGAACAATGTCGAAAAGAACCAAACAAGACTTTACAGGGAGGAGACCTAAGACTTGGTCCTTAAAGGAATCTTATATCCATCTAGGGATAAGAAGGTTACCTCCACCGACTTCACATGGCCTCTTGAGGTATCAAAATCCATTGAGGCATCCAAATCCATGAAAAATGTCTCAAAGCACCATGTATGACTTTGCAGGGATATCCATGATGGCATGGGACTATGTATCCAATTATTTGGAATTGGGGGTTTGGACATGGTCATGGGAGGAGACTTGAAGCTCAGGACTGAAAGGAATGTTATATCCATTTAGGGATAACAAGGTTTCCTCCATGAAGAACATATACCATTTTGAGGGTATCATTGGCCTATTGTCGCACGCGTTCTTTGTCACACCTTGATTTTTATTTATCTATCCCTAAACCACCCCTCCCTCTCTATAACCCCACCCCCCCTCTCTTCCTATCCACCCAATCCCCCCCACTCTCGTCCACTCTACCCAATCCATCCTCCCTCCCTCACCCCTCTCTTCTCTCCTTCACCACAAGGGTTAGGAGATATACTATTACACAAAATCACTAATTCGCATTATCCTCATGTACATATAAATATTCATCCTTATAACCATAAATCCATGACCCCTATATCTCAATCCCCAAACCCTTGACCATTAGTCCCCAGGCATTGCAATCCCTAGTCCCTAGTACAACTAACCACCATAACTATTGGCCCGGTATAATCCTGAACTAGTATAGCCCCTAAAACTCCTAAATACTAACACATAATGATATATATCCCTTAACCCCTATAATACTAACCACATAATTCTAACCTCTAAAATGTCTAGTCAAATAAAAATTAACCCCTAACCCTTATAAACTCTAATTCTCATCAATCATAAACTATATCATCAAACACCCAACCCTTAAAACCTATAACCCATAGCCAGTTTTGAGGGATAGTCAGAGAGAGAGAGACCTGAACCTTGGTCCCTAAAGGAATATTCTATCCAGAAAGAGCTATGATGATTTCCTCCACTAACCACACATGACCTCTTAATGGTATCATTGGCCTATGATTAAGGATGTCGATACCATTAATTGGTTTTGAGAAATATGTATGTGCCTGATCAAGGCTTTTGGAATGATGTTTTATGGAATAATATCGTGCCTTTGGCCATAAATAAACCATCTAGACATCCAAGGCCATGAACAATGTCAAAAAGCACCAAACAAGACTTTACAGGGGTATCCATTCTGCTATGTATCCAAGTCTTGAGGACTTAGGGCATTGGACATGGTCAAGGAAGGAGACCTAAGGCTTGGGCCTTAGAGGAATCTTATATCCATCTAGGGATAATAAGATTACCTCCACCAACTACACATGGCCTCTTGAGGTATCATTGTCCTGTGATTGAGGATGGAAGTGCCATTATATGGTTTTGAACTTAGTATCTACATGTCTTAGGGCCTTGAAAATGGTTTTCCAGGGAATAATACCATGCATTTGGCCCTAAATAAACCATTGAGGCATCCAAAGCCATGAGAAATTCCTCTAGGAACCATGCATTATCTCATAGGGATATATGTGGAAATATGTATCTATGTCTTAGGGCCTTAGGTTCTTGGACATAGTCAAGAGAGGAGAGTTGATCCTATGGACCTATATGAATCTTCTAGCCATCCAAGGATAAGAATATTTCATCCACCAACCACGCGTGACATATTGAGGGTATCATTACTCTATGATTGAGGATATTAGTGCCATTCGGTATTTTTAATTAGTATGTACATGTCTCGGGGCCTTTTGGATGATGCTCTAGGGAAGAATACTTTGACTTTATCCTTAAAGAAAGCATTGAGGCATCTAGATCCATGAAAAATGCTTCAAAGCACAACACATGTGACTTTGTCAATGGTATTCATGATGCTTTATATTTATGTCTTGGGGCCTTGGGGCCTTGGACATGCTTAGTGGAGGATACCAAAACTTTGGGCCTTGAAGAAGTATTCTAGCCATCAAATACTAAGAAGGTTTACTCAACCAACTACACATGACTTCTTAAGTGTGCCAATGTCTTATGATTAGGGATGTGGGTGCAATTAGGTGGCTTGGAGAAATTTGTATGTGTCTCAAGGCCTTGGGAATGACATTTGAGGAGAAAATACCATGCATTTGGTCGTAAAGAAACCATTGAGGCATCCAAATCCATGAAAAATGTCTCAAAGCACCATGTATGACTTTGCAGGGATATCCATGATTCCATGGCACTATGTATCCAAGTCTTTGGAATTGGGGGTTTGGACATGGTCATGGGAGGAGACTTGAAGCTCAGGACTGAAAGGAATGTTACATTCATATTAGTCAGGTTGTGTGGTTGATAGAAAATCAACTTTTGAATATGTATTTCAAGCTATCTTGGTTTCTTTATGTGTTAAATTTCCATGATATTTTGTACATTCAATTTTGCATAACTTGTATAATTTTAACCAATCATAGTTCACATTTTAATATTGGTATATTTGTATTTTTATATAACCTTTAACCCCATAACTTAACTACAATCCCTATAACCTTTAACACTTAACCTACAATCCTTATAACCCTAACCCCTAAACACCTAGAAGCACTTATGCATTAGGGATTATGGTTTAGAAGACAGCCTAAATGCCTTTATGGGGGAGGGGCTCTAGGAATAAACCGACACATATAGATTTATTGGGAAATAAATGAAGTAAACGTTACCCACCAAACTATGCAACGTTCAACAAAAGCACGCATGTGCTAGGAGCATGCATGAGCTTCTAGAGCGCGTGCGCGCCTCTGCTGAACATAAAATTTAGAAAATAACACGCGCTCTTCTCCCGCATTTTTTCTCTCATTCCTCGCATCTTTTTTGTTTTTTTCACACACATTCCGAAAATCACTTGCATTTTGGATTGAATTCACATACCTTTTGGGTTTTCTTTGACAATTTGGATATAATACACACCAGTTAGACTCTATTTGGCTCTTTGGATTGAATACACACCAGTTGGGCCCTATTTGGCTCCTTGGATTGAATACAGAACAGTTGGACTCTATTTGGCTCCTTGGATTGAATTCTCATGTTGCTTGGACACACTTGAACTCTTCTTACATATAGTGGATACATCAAAAGAGCATTTTACATTTCAAGCAAAGAGCAATCATAATCCTTGAGGTATGGTGAAATTTTTTTCTTGTGAAATGTATTTTAGTATTCATTCACTTTGTTTGAATTGTATGATAAATGTATTTTAGTCTTCTTAATCTTCAACATAGACAATAAAATAATCTTACCACAAAAAAATTACAACATGCACCAAGCAATGATTTCAACCTTTCATGAAGATAATAAAAAAAATTACTTGCATCACCACCAATAACCTTTCATAATCACATAAATCCATCTAGTACACAAACATTTGTTGAATTCCTCATGATTTCACTACAACAACTCACACAACACCTAAAGAATCAAACTATTAATCTTTTGGGGCTATTTTCCCTCATCCAAAACATGAAAATGAAGTGAGTAGGAGCTTCTCCTTTTGTAGGAAATGTGCTCCTACTAACATGCCATACCACCATCCAATTGAATTCCTAGAGGTGATGTTGTTGTTATATCTAGGGCATTCTCAATCATTTTTAAGATTATATGAAAACATTCTCACTAGATGTTGTTGTACATAATCAATTGCTACATCGAGTTTTAATAATCATGCACATCGAGTTTTAATATCTTATTTGTTATTATTTATTGCAAGGGTGATATTTTTGTTTTGTTAAAAAACATATTGAAGATGGGCAACGGACTTAAAAATAAAAGAAATTCTAGAAGGAAGGAGCCGCCCCCTAAAAAGGCCCATGAGATAAGAGAAAAGGCTAGGTTGTACATGAAAAACCGTAGACATCAAAATGTTAGTGCCTTAGATCCATCAACAAGCAATGACGAAGTGGTTGAATTCAATCGAATATTGGTTGATGCCAAGTATGAAGGGATGGATGTTGAACAAGTTACTCATTGGAAACTTGCCTAAGAAGAGCACACACATGTCGAACACACTCCCTTGCAGGACCAAATTGTGAACAAAGGGCCACAACAAACTAGTGACGAGACTCGTACTTCCTTTTCGACTCCCTTGCCTCGACTATCAAGCGGACTATGAAGAAATCCCAAACGTATTCATGTGGATGAAAATTCATTTTCGGGACTTTAAGGTAAGTTTCCCAAATGTACTATTGATTTCCATTGTAACATGATAATCAAAGAATTTTTTGAATCCAAAACCGATGCAGCAAAATGTCAATTGTTTTTGGCTTGTTAAAATCACATTGTCTAGCTCATGTTAAGAGAATTTTGGGCATAAAGGTAGTTAGAATTTCATAGGCCAAAAACCATGTTGTTATAAATCTACATTCTGCATTTAATTTTATTGGAAAAAATTCTCGTACAAAATATTTTAATGCACCCCATCGTGCACTGTCAGAATCGATTGTAGACAAATCCACAAGCCAACGTCGCCTGTTATCACACACATGTAAAATATTTAAAGTAGATAGAAAGACTCTTCAAAATTATTTTGCTATTAGAGAAAAAAATGAGACCCCAGGAAAAAATATTGTTGGGCCTTTGTTGGTAGGTTCCCTCGTTCAGACATGAAGCTTATTTATGTTGTTAAAGAACTAGTACAAATTTTGTGTCATGATAACACTAGACCATCATCGAATCAAAGAGATGTGTTAAAGTTGAGATAAGGTGTTAAGGGGTGTGAACCCCATGTAAAGTACTTCCTTGACACGACACAAACGGAACTCTATGAGAGGTTCAAGAATGAGCACACACAATTGACGACAGGTGCCACGACCTACATTATGTGCAGCATTGCTTCAAAATTTCCTATGATTAGCTAAAGGAGAGAGGTATACAGATGGATTAGCATTGGATATGGTCATATGGTTGTGCATTCCAGTTAAAAAATGCATGTGTATTCCATTGGTTGAGTATTTTGCACAAGACTTATGATGTGCTGCATATATGGAACTATTTTGAGACTGGACATGGAAAGGGAGAGCATGATGGGGCTGGAGCATGTCTCAAAACTACCCTACAAAGGGAGGACATGAGGTGCATGACAAACCCTCATATTTGGGATGCAGAATCCATAGTTCAATGGTGCTCTGCAAAAATGTCATATCGAACCACGGAGCAGCACAAACCAACAGGTAGAGGACATGTTGTCAGAAATTTATGGCATGTGTTTGATATAGATCGATCACGTTCTTGTAGTTGTAGTACTGTACAAGGAACTCATGGGTTTCATTCAGTTCAAAGCTCAAACAACCCCTTATTTGAAATATGGACACGAAAACTTACTTGCCTTTGTGGGCCTTGCAACTGTTGTGAGTGGGATGAGTGTGAATCAATGGATTGGGTTGATGAATGGGATCATGTATCACTTGCAGTGGACCCATGCCAAATTTTTGAAACAGTCCAGTTAGAGGAATACCAATCCTCTATTTCGAATGAATATGATCATATGTCTGATCTTGTACTGCCAGATAAACATTTATGCATTCATATATCGGTTCCCTCCTTGTTTTTTTAATTATCCAAGTTATCAAACTACTACTTGTTGGAATATGACCATAAAATGCATTTTTGCAAGACACATCTACGCAATTGTCGTCCCAACAGACATTGCAATTGGAACTAATTATTGGTTGGCATGATGCATCCATGGTAAGAAAAACCTCCTCGCATCATTAACCGATAGTGAAGGCATTACCTTTCCAACTGGCTCGATAGTTGTTCAGGGAGAATATCTTACAGTAGATGGAAAGGAACCAAAGAGAAATGGCTACACATACAGGATTATAGACCAGGTTCACGGGTGTATCACTTTATGCACTTGATCATTGGTACAAACATCCAACTACAAACAATGTCAACGAAGTCATCAAACAAGGTATGCTACTTAATACCTCATGTAGAGCACGAAAGGTTGTTTGAGACAATAAAAAATAGAGAGGATCCAGAAGGCCTAATTGATTGAGGTACATAGTATAGTTATGTGATTGTTTATTCATGCATGTCTAATGTTATTCATGTTAGATATTTTATTTGATATCATTATCTTATATCGTTTATTCGATGTTTGAGTTATGTTTAAGTTACTATTACAATACATTGATGTTTTACACCAATCACTCCAATTCATGTTTCCATCCCTTTAGGAAAACTTCACATGCATAAACAAGATTGAAAACTCATCTTATATTATAACATTTCATAATATTCAATAGAAATTAGAATCAATACACATTCATGAGTACACATTTGTAATTCACAAATCACAATGAGACACATATATGCATTGAAATTTGATAGGCATTGGGAAATAGCTCAAGATGTCGGAACCATATTTCTCATTAAGTCATCAAAATCAAAATGTATTACAAAGATGTCAGAATGCCACTGGGAATTGGAAAATTCCAAATAGACTAATAGTAAATGCAAAAATGGGTGGATCAAGATGGAAGAATATCATATGCCAATAGTCCTCCTCCATGCTTGAATCAACAAAATCATCACTGCCCTAATCATCATCCTCCGCCTCCTCCTCCTCCTCTCTACCCATATGACAATCTTCATACGCTGGTGTGGAGGATGACCCCTCCATATGATCACCATTATCATAGCCTCCAAATCTCTCAATGGAAGTGGAAAACTCTGCAAAGCCAATCCATGTCACATCTGAGCTAATGGATTTCAGTGCTAAATTCAAGGAATGGACAATGCAAGGTGTCCAAATAACTTGTAAGAGCAATAAAAGAATGTATAAATGACTCTGCAACACTAACAAATCAAATGAATGGTGTCCAAAATGAAAATACATGTGGATATTTAGCTTCCGCAATCATGCCAGCAACTTTGCAAATAGGTGCATTGTCTGTGATAATTTGTACACAAGAATCAACACCTCTCTAATGAATAAGTAGAACGTGCATGGATGAAGTCAATCTCATCATCACACCTCTCTTCCGCTATATAATTAGAAGTCTCGTGGATGGAATAAAAAAATGATATAAATATCTTGGGTAGTATAATCACCCCTACATGATCCTAAGCCACTAGATCAATAATGTTGACATTCACCCTGATCACAAAAGGAAATACAAACAAACTGAAATGTGGACCTAAAACCTTGGAGACCTCATCTCGAATACTTATCTAGCCCTAGAGACATAACCTAGCCCCATATACCTAATTTAGCCCTATAGAACCTAATCTAGCTTATAGACCCTGATATAGCCCTAGAAAACAGACAAAAACAAATCTAGCCCTAGAAATCCTAATGTGGACCTAGAACCCTGGAGACCTAATTGTAGTGTCCCTTTTTAAGAAATTTGGATAAATTGGAAAAATGGCAATTTTGGGCCAATTCGACCCTTAGACTAGTTATGACTCCAATGCTTCCAAATTGCTCCAAATGATTCCAAATTGGGTCTGAAGGTATTTGAAAGGTATTAAGACATAAAAATGAGGCTAATGGATTCTTGGACACTCTCAAAATACTTCTGCAACATTCAATTACAATTAGGGAAAGAAAGGACAATTTACTAGTCAAATTGAGGTTCAAATCCCCCAAAGGTAGTGGTCAAAGATGGATCTCCAAATGTTGTATGAACTTTCCAAATTTCAGAACAGAGACATGGTACTATGAAAGGAATTCAATGGGATCCCAAATACATCATCAATCAGTTTCTAAAGGCTTCTGCAACTCCCATAAATCATAGGTTTGTGGACATGTCTTCACATAGAGGGAAATGCTAGTAAACTTCACCACTTGCTATGAAATTCGAGATTTATGTTCCAAAGTGTTAGAAGCCCCTTAGGGTAGATGAATAGATTGGATAAACACAAAGAAAATTATACAATGAATAGCAAACACAAGTCAACTGAATAGGCCTGAACGCTCAATGTATTTCTCATTAACTAACTATACATATAAATACAAATGAGAAACGTCCTTTGGGTTTCATATTCCCAAGTGGGTGACTCTTGGTCTCCCTGAGGATTAGACTCCAAAAAATCCCCCCTTAATCCAAAGGGTGTATATAATTCCAAGAAAAAGAAGAGAGAGGAATAAGTGGAAGTGGACAGCTACCACCAGCTAAACATTTCCATCTTGAACATCCTTTACTAAGAAGGTTAGCTAGAAGCTTGCACATGCTTTTGCTAAATACAAGAGTTCTCTGAAGGGATGGTTTTTAGGATGACCATCAATCGAAATGGGCTAGCAGAAGGATGAAATATTCTACTATGTGTGTGGTTCAATGCTAATCACAAACTATTGAACTTGGCGATAAAAATCGCCCAAAGGTTCTCTGGAATGGTTGGGATGGGCTTACACCAAACCAACTGGAGAGCTGAAAACAGGAAGTGAATAGCTGCAACTTGTTGAACATTTACATCTTGACAACTATTTTCCAAGTTATCTAGAAGCTTTCACATGCTTCTACTAAATGAAGGTGCTCTCGATACCGGTGGTTTAAGGTTGACCACCAACTCTGGAGCTCAATCGAACATAGCTCTTCACAGGCTCGCTTATTCCGGCTCGCTTGTACTCGCTCGCTTGTTACTAATGGTCTTCATCCCCCCCTACCAGGAACAATGTGAGGAGAGGAGAGTCTCATGGTGTCACAACTAGACACAAAACACATGAGTACTCTATGTCATGGTTCTCTTCTGTCTGAGTGTCTCTATCACTAAATCTGGCCTCTGAAACTGGATGTGAATCATGCTTGTTTGATCTCACTTACTTGTAGAGGACCATGGTTGCTTGTTGTTAGATGGAAGCTTCGAAACTTGATGCTTGACATCATGTGCCCCACCATCAAGTACAAAGTGAGGAGAAGAAGATGTCTCAACTGTAAGATGTGTCAATACTCGTGAATGAATTCTCTGGTATGACTTGTAAATATTCTTAGTTGTCGATGACCATTGCCAAGAAGCGATCCACCCATAATGAATCTTCTCTCTTGCAGGTTTCTTCAAACTGAAGCATCTGTCTGATGCGTGTGTATGTTTTCCACAATGCTTACAAGGGTGAAGATAAAAACAATGATCTTTCATTTGGACAACTCCATCACAGTGTTGGCATGTCAAACTCTGAACTGATGTTGATGAAGATGAACTCTCATTGATGAATCCAACACTCTGAAACTGAATGGGATTGGAGAAGTTAGGAATGTGAACTATCACTTCCTTGTCATATCCAAGGCCGATTCTGTGCTTGTTATGGCTGATCTCTTCCCAAGGTCTGATGATGGGCATGGAAGGAGCAAGAAGAACCTATGCATGCATGTCTTCATCTTCATTTTATTTCACTTCTGATGGCGTGCCACTTATTTGCTCATGTGCTTCTGAACTGGCATCAATCTGTGTAGGATGCTGAATAGAATCATGAAGGGGATTCTTCTGAACATGAATAGGTTCAGAATGTCTTTCTTCTTGTTGAAGCTGCAACTCAAGTTGTAGGAAATCAAGTGTTTATTGTGAATCTTTTATACAGTCTCAGATGTGAGTGAGAGTGCTCTTGTCGACCATGACAGTCTTCTCGGCGGAGGAAAATAGTAGATTGTTCAGTAACTCTACCAAGACATTTAATCTCGCCATTAGTAAACTAAAGACTCACTCAACTAAACAAGGGCTTCTTGCAATTCCACGCTTTTACAAACACTCAACCTTAGGAAATGAAAGGCGTTGGCCTCAATCGAAAATGCACCCAAATACAATTCAATCTTCCTTTCAATTTTGATACTTACAAGAAGACAAATGAAATTACCAAACATGCACAAGGACTTACAACATTAACAGTTTGCAAGTTATAATATCTAGAGTTGAATTGGTCTTAAAAATATATGCTTTACCTTTGTAATTGCAATCTGGACTTGAATTCTTTGGGATGCTCCTCGTAATCCTCGATGACAATTTCTATGGAGATGTTGCTATTGAGATTGAGACTTCGTTAATGTTGATTTCCTTGTAAAACTCCTTATAATGCCAAATATCAATCCCTCGTTCTAATGGAACTGTGAGTGCAGGACAACAACTCAGGAACAAATCCCACAAACAATGTGATTGACTCTCAATATGTTACTGCCCATATAAATTTCTATACCGATGCTTATTGTGGTTCTGGGTCACCATATACTCAAGGAGCACACCAAGTAAAGGCAGAGATATTAAGCTTCCAGCAGAGAGAAGCCACGAAATATGTAGGAAGAAGAATCAACGCAGTCACTGTAGATTTACCATCCACTGTGATTTCGATCTCAGATTATGCAGCAAATGGAGAGTATTCACGCATTTAATCCACAATCGTAGCCTTTGATATGTGGAGAGAGGGGAGTCTGTTCCATGCAAGTCTCAAAATGAGAGGATGTTCCTGTTCGTAAGGAGAAGAGATCCTTCACAACAAATTGCGGTCTTAGCACAGCCCACACATTACTCCAACGTGCAACAATGTGCATTCAATTGTCACAATGCAACAACCAATATACTCAGCACAAAGCTTATCACTAATAAAAATGCATCCAACAGGCAGTGTCAATCGAACGCACTCTGAGGAGGAGAGAACCAAGTAGAGAAGATCCAATACACTAGCTCCACGCAACGTATTAGGCAATGGTTACAATATCAACACAATGTGCTCCCAAATCATAGTGTCACACAATTGTAACTCCAAAGTTGACATATAACTCCAAAGTTGACATATAGTCCACCAAAACAAATTCGTTACACCAATGCAGATAGAATGATGTATTTGTAATACTGGAAATAATACCCCAGTCTTCAACAACGCAAAGAGGCACCGAAACACTGCAATACTATTACAGCTCCAATATCATACTCATGCATTCACAAGATTAAAGCTTTGGCCAATATTCCACAGTCTTCAACGCTTCTACCTGGAATGGCTGAGGAAGAATTAAGTAAGATGAGACACACAGAGGAGCACAGTTTGAGTACAATAGAGAGAAGTGGAGCAAAACTAGTAGAGAAATGCACAGAGGCGCTTATCTACTATCACGTAGCCCAATGAAATATGGGGGTAGAGATACCTTCTCATGTGGGTGATATCTCAGTTCATATATCCTCAAATTGTTCGATCACAGGTCTGAGAGATGGAAATTCCGTTTATATTTACGCAAAAGGCTCAAAACTCACGATAGAGATTTTAGAGATGAAGCTCATGATAAAGCTTTCAGAGGTGAAGTCACAGTGTTCACCTGGATGAGGGCCACAACACTCTGAAGGAGGATGCTGGTCGATCCTCCAGTAGACAGAATATGCGCAACAAAACAACAATACAATGAGCAGAATATGCGCAGCAAAACAACAACCTCCAGTTACATGATACAATACAACACCACACACAGTAGTCTTCAATGCATTTCAACGCAACACCAATTGGAGAGTTTTACGCAACAAGAATAGTGATAGGGTTCACAAATTTATTTATCAATGAACGGTCTTCAAATTTTAATGGAGTGCAATCATCATTCACCAATTGCAACTACAGGTGCAAAACAAGCTCACGCGGGTCTCTCTCAAGTCTCCATCTCCATTCAAGTCGTAGCTCTTATTCTTCAAAGGAGGTCGCAGCTCCAAATGTCCAGTACAAAATAGGAGGGTGCATCGCCAAGACTAACGTATCTTCACCTTCCAGAATTGGGTGAGGATTTTGAGGATTCCAACAGTCCAATTCATAACTCTCGATAGCTTCAATTCTCACGTATTCATGCCCATTCGAGGGTGCAACTCAACTTTCAGCACGACAACTCCAATTTCCATATCGCGGATTGCAATCTCATACACAGGCCATAGTATTTACAAATATGGACAGGGATGTCAGAATCGGGTTTTTAGCACCTCATGTAGCATTCAACACAGATATGGCTCACTTGCATCTCGACACTCAAATGCACAGGTCATGCAGGTGAAATCTTCAATGGAGTAGCACTTTAACGCAGATATGAATTTTGTACAACTCCACACAGGTCACGCAACAAGTGATAGAAATTGCAGAGATGAATCCGCATCGTTCACCGATACAAGTTTGAGCATGCAACAAGTCTTAGTCTTCAAGGATACTAGTCTTCACACTAGCTCCACACATCAACTCCATGTAGAGAGCATTCTCTGTGTGCAGGTCTAGAGTTGGTGGAGGAGGCAATGCTCACCAAATGGCTCACTTAGATTCTTTTACAAAGATGAGATAGATTTAGAATGCACCAGCAGTAGAAACATTCATGTATACAACATCTAGAGAGGCCACACTTCAATAGCAACGATGGAGAGTCTTCACGCTGGAGCTCCACGTTCTGCAAAAGTTCAATGTTCCGGTACTTAACAGTCGCGATATCCACGAAGGACCAATACAGCTCCACCGAATTTTCTTCTTCTAGGTTTTGGTATCCAGAGTTGGATTCAACGCAGTGGTCTTGTAGAGCATATTGATTGGAGGTACGTAGAGCGCTAATCAGTTCAGAGGGCTCTCATATAGCTCATCACAGGCAGAGGATTCACAACAACTCTGATACTGTTAGAAGCCCCTTAGGGAAGATGAAGAGATTGGCTAAACAGAAAGCCAATTACACAATGAATAGAAAACACAAGACAACTGAATAGGCATGAACTCTCAATGTATTTCTCATTAACTAACTGTACATATAAATACAAATGAGAAATGTCCCTTGCGTTTCATATTCCCAAGTGGACTCTTGGACTCCTAGGTGACTCTTGGTCACCCTGAGGGTTAGACTCCAACACAAAGGCTTATGAAATGTATATGAAACTTCTTCCATACATTAATGACTCTACATACATCATAAAAATCATAGATATGAACTGATACAAGTCGAAATAAAGCAACTTCAAGCCTTCATAACAAGATGTAGGGAAAATGGCACCATTTATGTATTGTTTGGTATTTTTACATAGTTCCACTTGGTATTTCGACCTGAGAGTCTTCTGAGAATTAAATTCAGAGTATATATATCATAATACAAATAAATGGAGCCACGAGAGCTCCCCCAAAGAGAACAGAACCTCACAAAGTGCGCCCTTCCTCCAAGAGCCAAAATATGAAGAGAAAAGTGAGAAAAGTGTGGGAGCAAGTTGAGGATGAGAATGTCACAAGATTCCCTGTAGTTTAAACCTGAAACAAATGACTCCATTGTAGCTCCAAATGAAATGTTTGAATGGACTCTCCAATTTCCAGTTAGGATGGGAATCTTTCACCCTCGAAATTGGTACTAAGGCAAGTAGAGTAAACACTCCACAAGCATGTACAAGCTATGCTCTCCAATATGCAAAATGATAAATGATCAAAAGCTACTCTCCTTCTTTGTTCTTGACTTTTATAAACTTCCAAATACCTCCTTAGCTCGAATTCCCTCCATGAGATTCATGCCAACTCGAATTGGGAAGAGATTCCAATGTGTGCCACTTGTCCCTCCATTCCTAGCCTCCTCCTTCACTCAATTCGAATGGATGACTCTTTGGCTTCCCTAACTCCCTTTTGCGCCCTCTTGGAGGCTATTTCTATCCCTGACATGTAATATATGTCAGATGTCATCCATCAGGTCTGATTTGTGTCATATGTGTCATAGCATCTTCATCACTGTTGTCATAGAAGCTAGGGAATCTAGACCAAGTGTCTCAATATCTCTCAAATGCCTTTTTCTCTTCCATGAGAGTTACTATTCCACTCCTCGACCTTCATTCATTCATTCCAATTATATTGACCTCCCAACTCCCCAAGAACATTAGACTCCACATTGGATTCGAATGGATGAGAATAGGATGCCATGTGGCATGAGGAATCTAGCTTTGTGTGGGTCCCACAACACCAATGTGTCTCCATGACCAAGTGCCACCTTATTTTCCTATCATAAATATTTATTTAACCCATTTTAATATATTTATGTTAATCTAATGTCCATTTGGGGTTTATTAGATCCCTTATTCACAATGCCAATGTTTCCACCCCAACCTAGGAAACTAGTAGATTGGTGGAATTTTCTCGTTTGAGATTTATTTGAATGGGGACATTACAGTCCTCCCCACCCAAGATTGCTTGTCCTCAAGAAATTTAGAACATGGATGTTGAAGAACCTACTTCCTTTCCAAAACTTTCTTTGAAACCAATGAGACTAAAAATTATTCTAGGGTCCCATTGCTTGTATTGCACTCCAACAATTAGGAGTGCTCTCCAACCCATACCATTAGGCCAAAGAATTCCCGGATCCCATTTCCTTGTATGCATTCTTCAAATCATCATAAGTACAAAAGATAGATCATCAAATTACATAGCAACATAATAAAAATGTACATCAAGGGGGCGCCTCATCAAAGAATCATGAAAGTGCTTATATCTCCAAGCAAGTAGACCACCTTTTTCCAAATGCATACAAGCATCAAGTGACCAAACAAATCTGCTCCAATGACATAGGTGAGAATCCCATGTCTTATAATGCTGCTCCAAAAATATGTAGGATGCATCAAAATAATCAGCCATGTGTCCTTTCATTCAAGAAGTGAATGAAGAACCTCCACTAAAATCTGAACCAAGTAGGGAGCAAAGAAAACAAGGAGCCTTCAAGGGGCTCACATAAATACCATTTATGCATCCATGGATATGTGTATCATCAAGAAATAAAAAAGGATGTTGCTGCCAATGTAAATAATAAGGTTCTCTAGTCATTTCATCATCAAAAGGAGATATAGGAGTTTCATAGTCCTCATGTGGCACCATTAGAAAAAAAACTTTTCACCCAATTTTAATCCCCAATTGATGTGGTTGAAAAATAAGTAGGGGGTGAGGAATTATGAACCAACCTTAACTCTTTGCAACTCTTACCCATCGAAATCTTTAATTCATCTTCTCCATAATTGGCTGATCCAACTATTGTGATATCATGTGCCTCCTCCAAGGCTTTGCAACTCTCTCCATGAGGCAACTCATAATCCCTCTGAACAAAGACAAGGGCTTGTCTTTCTTCTTGTTTGAGTGTATCATATTCAAGCACCTACATATAAACATGTACCTCATGTTCCACCATTACATAGGTTCCTCCTTTGTGACATAAATTCTTTCATCCATTGCCTTCTTTTCCTCGAAAGGTGAACCATTGCTCCCTCCTATTGTCAATTTGCTTCAAAATTGACTAGCCAACAATTCGAACACTTGCATTAGCTATTTTTTCATGTCTTCTAATAATGGTTTCAGGAATTTTCTAAACTCCTCATTCTCCTCTAAGGTTCCTTTCTCATCCTTACTCATGGCTACCAAAGAATGCACTTCTTCTCCTACTTCTTCTCTTTCACCAAAAGTACTTTCAATTTAAGGTTCTAAGGGTGGGGGATGATTAATTTGAATCATTGTCCTCATGAATGGTCATACACACCAGGTGAAAGGACCATGCTCTGATACCACTTGTAGTGTCCCTTTTTAAGAAATTTGGATAAATTGGAAAAATGGCAATTTTTTGCCAATTCGACCCTTAAACTAGTTATGACTCTAATGCTTCCAAATGGCTCCAAATGATTCCAAATTGGGTCTGAAGGAATTTGAAAGGTATTAAGACATAGAAATGATACTAATGGATTCTTGGAAACTCTCAAAATACTTCTTCAACATTCAATTATAATCTGGGAAAGATAGGACAATTTACTAGTCAAATCGAGATTCAAATCCCCCAAGGGTAGTGGTCAAAGATGGATCTACAAATGATGTACGAACTTCCCAAATTTCAGAACAGAGACATGGTAATATTAAAGGACTTCAATGGGATCCCAAATAAATCATCAAACAGTTTCCAAAGGCTTCTGGAACTGCCATAAATCAGAGGTTTGTGGACATGTCTTCACATAGGGGGAAATGCTAGTAAACTTCACCACTTGCTATGAAATTCAAGATTTATGTTCCAAAGGCTTATGGAATGTATATGAAAATTATTCCATAAATTAATGACTCCCCATACATCATAAAAATCATAGAGATGAACTAATACAAGTCAAAATAAAGCAACTTCAAGCTTTCATAACAAGATGTAGGGAAAATGGCACCATTTATGCATTGTTTGGTATTTTTACATAGTTCGACTTGGTATTTCGACCTAAGAGTATTATGAGAATTAAATAGAAAGTATATATGTCAAAATACAAATAAATGGGGCCACAAGAGATCCCTCAAAGAGAACAGAACCTCACCAAGTGCACCCTTCCTCCAAGAGCCAAAATATCAAGAGAAAAGTGAGAAAGGTGTGGAAGCAAGCTGAGGATGAGAATGTCATGAGATTCCCTGTAGATTAAACCTACAACAAATGACTCCATTGTAGCTTCAAATTAAATGTCTGAATGGCCTCTCCAATTTCGAATCAGTATGGGAATCTTTCACCCTCGAAATTGGTACTAATGCAAGTAGAGTAAACACTCCACAAGCATGGACAAGCCATGCTCTCCAATATGCAAAACTATAAATGATCAAAAGATACTCTCCTTTAATCAAGGACTTATAGAAATTTTCCGTAAATTTAGAGTCTCTATAAAAAATTATAACATTAGGAATTCCATGCAAACGAAAAATTTGTTTCATAGAAATTTCAACAATGTTAGCAGCCTTGTAAGTTGTTTTAACAAGTATGAAATGAGCTTCTTTACTAAGCTTGTCCAAAACTACCATTATAGAATCATTCTATTTCTGATTTTTAGGTAAACCAGTTATAAAATTAATGTTGATTATTTCCCACTTCCAATCCAGAATTGGCAATGGCTGCAATAATCCAGCTGGGTGTTGATGCTCAGCTTTTATTTGTTGACATTCAATACACCTTAGCAATGTATTCAACTACCTCATTTTTCATATTTGGCAAAAAGTAATCTTTCCTTAGCATGGTTATCATCTTTTGGTAACCAGGATGTCCTGAATAAGGACTTTTATGTATTTCATTTAAAATCAACAACTTAATATCAGAAATAATGGGCACATAAAGTCTGTTTTATACAGCATTAATCCTCTTTCATCAAATCTGAAACCTGTTATTAAATTTTCAAAATAATCTTTAGCAACTTTTTCTTGTAACTTCTGATACTTTTCATCCAGTTGTATTCCTTTTTTAATCTGATTTTCCAAATTTGTTTTATAAGTACTAATGGCTGCCACAAAGTTAATTCTTGCATTTCTGCTTAAAGCATCACCCACCTTATTTTCTTTACCCTTTATGTGTTGGATCTCAAAATCATATTCACTAAGGAAAGCTAACCACCTAGCTTTCCTTGCGTTCAGATTTTGGTTGATCCAACAAATATTTTAAACTTTTATTATCTGTCATTAATGAAAACTTCCTTCTAATTAAATGATGACGCCACATCTTTAAAGCATGTATCACGGCAGCCAACTCTAAGTCGTAAGTAGCGTAGTTCTTTTTGTGAATTTTTAGCTTTCTAGACTCATACGCTATTACATGGCCATCTTGTGTTACGACTCCGCCAAGGCCAACGTTGCATGCATCAGTACATACAACAAAATCCTTGTTTGGATCTGCAATTTTGAGAATAGGTGCAGTTGTTAACAGCTCTTTTAATTTCTTAAAACTTTCTTCACACTTTTGATCCCAAACAAATTTCTTACCCTTCTTTTGCAAAGAGGTTATAGGATTCGCGATTCTTGAGAATCCTTCTATAAACTTTTGGTAGTAACCTGTAATTCCCATGAAAGATCATAGTCTGGTTACGTATTTAGGGGCATATCATTCATTCATTGCTTTTATTTTATCCGAGTCTACAACGATTCCATCCTTGGATATCACATGCCCTAGATACTGTATTTTATCTTTGAAGAAATCACATTTGCTGAATTTAGCGTAAAGTTGGTGTTCTCTTAACACTTGTAAAATTATCTTTGTTCATCATGTTCTTCTTTAGTCTTTGAATAAATTAAAATGTCATCAATGAATACCACTACAAATTTATCCAAATAATTATGTAAAACATTATTCATTAGAAACATGAAAACTGTTGGAGCATTGGTTAGCCCAAAAGGCATAACCACAAAATCGTAATGCCCATAGCGGGTGTTAACACCCAAAACGTACCTCAAGGTTACAGAGAGGCAGAAACAGGGTAACCACTAACCACTTTAGACTAGTGCTACTGACCCAGCACAGTCAAAGAGGGATCTCTCCTAAACTTATGAAAGACTGAAAATACTCAAAGCTGTCAGCAATGAACAAACACATCAGCCTTCATTACTCAAAATATACATTCAAATCATACACAGAAGGCAAGATTTCTGATGGGACAAATTGCGTGAAAATGTTGGAGGGATAATCACAAGGAAAGAACATTGGGTGATGGAGTCAAGGTGTTACATATAAGTTGGATAACAATGCCATAGTGCGAACTATTAAAACAGAGGCAAGGTAGCCACCCTCTCTCCGTCATAATGCTATTTTCTGGTGGTAAAAGAAGAAAGTAGGAACAGACCATTGATATGAGCATCCAGCAAAGATGAATTCAATATCAACTTTAGTAGCAATCTTTAGTGAACACCTTAGATAATAACCAGAGCTTGTTTCCAAGAATTCTAAGCTATTAAACACTGATCTCAGATATGAAAGGGAAAACATAATGTAAATGTATAACAGAAATTATGAGCACATAAGAAGAGAGAAAAATAGAATACAAGTTAAAGCAACACATGAATCTCTGCAAAATGTCTGCCATAGGCACTGCCAATTGTATTAAAAGAGTTTCAAAACAGAGCTCTATCCCCGGGCCTTAGCCGAATGATTTTCCAACCCTTTAGTTATTCTATTACAATGCTTTTATAGGCTCCCAACCTTGAATTGGTCCTTAGGAAACAATTAAAATTATGCTGCAACCTCGACAACCTCAAAATTTGGAGATATTACATATGTGTCAGGTTCAAAAATGACTGATTAAGACGGGAAATAAAGATACCATGAGCGGGACGCCACTCTACTCTGGTGTGTTTAATTGGCCCTGTGGCTCAAAGAAATCTTCCACTTTCAAAGAGTTGTATGCCTGCGATTCTTCTGCCGGAGGGGGAGGTGTCGCTTCTTCAGTGGAGATTACAAAATACTTGAGAATCTCCATGTCCTGTTGGATGTCTCGCTCCCCTTCAGGAGTCTCCTTCTTTCCTCGACATCGAACTCTTTTGTACACCTGTCGCCCTTCGGGCTCTTCATCTTCATGTGTGGTGCTGGATTCCACGTGGTCGAATACCACAGGAGACGAAGGAGTGTGTTCTTCTTCCACCTTGGACCACACCTGCTCGGGCATAAAAACCACTTCAGATTCCTGCTCCTCCTCCATGACCTATCTCTAACTGAAAGATATCCGGGCTTCCAGGAGCACCACCTTTCCCATACACTGCTCTCGAACAGGAGACATAAGGACCATGTCTATAACTATCGTGATGATGACAGTAGCTACGTGTGGTCACATTCACCATGATGACCTGACCGAATCTCCCAGTCGAGCAACAATGATGCCCAAGGCTCGAGCTGACGTGAAACATGGTTGGCAAGGATCTCCAGATAGACAAAGAAGTATATGACAGCGCTGAGGTGGCCTCCATCGTATTTGCAATCATTTTGGTGGTAGTAGATATGCCTTTAAGCCACCTATCCACCTGTTCTTATCTACACCATAAATCGTAACCTCATTTTCATCTTGACTGCCGAATGGCGTGGGTCACATCATGCTCGCAGCTTTTAGGCTAGCTGATAGCCTACATAAGTAATTAATTCTCTGCCCTTCACCTTTATCACCTACCTCCCTGGCTCTTCTTCCTTCTATCCCTTAAATGCTTTCTTATCCCCACTGTCCCCACTCATAGGTTCACCATCCCCTGTTTTGAGAGCTTCTCAGGCATACTAGTGAGGGCTAGGGCTACTACTGAGTCTTTTTCAGGTGGGCTAGTGGATGATGTTGCGTTCCCAGGTATCAGAGAGAGAACCAAATGGGGTATTTCCATTAAAAGGGGTGACATTTAAAGGGTAGGGGGTTTCTTCGACTTCTAGGTCAGGCTTAACATAGGTGGTTGAAGAAGGTTTGGCGGTTCTTAAGGAAAAAACTGTCTACATACAATGAAAACAGACCTTTCAGAAAAACCCCCGGCTTCAGGTATTAAGGACGTAGGAGTTCCAGAAAACTGCTAAGCAACCGAGGTATTTACTGTGCAAGCAACCGAACCGCCTTATGCATGCCTAAACCCTCCAATCTCTTCTTAATTTCAGGCACCGACAGTCGAGGCTCTGCTTCAAATGCATCCAAACCCTATCTCCTATAGAAAATTTAACCCTAACATTCCCAGAAACTGGTTCTTAATATGTTTTCTTGATGTAAATGGACTTAGATTCGCTAATAGTGGAGGTTATAAGGCCCTACCTATCACTGAGAGGATCTGAGGGTGACTTCTCCCTTTTTTTCTTTGTCTTTCGCACGCCCAGAGGCTTCTGACATCGACAGCTCCAAGACGCAAATGTCAACTTTCATGTGCGCTTTTATATATATAAGCTTTTTCACTTAAACTTCAATCTTTTTTTCTGGCTATCCGCCTTTCTCCTCCGTTGATCTCCCTTGCACTGATCTTCACCATCCATCTATTAGCACCATACACCACCAAAGTGGTGTCGTGTGGCTTAAAAGTGGTTTTGCTTACCACTTTTCCTCCCTGCGACCCATCCTGGCGTCGACACCTGTCCAGCGGCATCCTTTATCGCAACCACTATCTCCTCTAACTGTCGCGCATCTTCCTTATGCGACGGTCATCGTGGGCCGTCAATCTATCGCAAGACAATCTAAACCGTTTATTTTTCCAACTTGCACTTACACTTTTTCGAACTCTGGCCTTTAACTGTAGGATCTTCTTCGGCTCACCTTGGCCGTCCACATGGCTATCACTTTACCTTTCTTCCTCGGTGGTATCGCATCCCCGCGAGTTGATTTCGCATACTGCCCTTTCCATTTGTGACACCTCCCGCATGTGACACGTAGCATCTGGTTTTTCCCATCGCAACCACTTATCTCCCATATGCTCCGTGCAACTTGGCCATGCGACGATCAATGAGGACTGTAGATCTCCCGCTCGCGCCCGATCAACGGTGGAACTGCCACGGCTTTTATCAAATTTGATTTATGCTCTCAGACTATAGATTTTTGGCTCCTTTTGGTCACATTTTGATATTTTCTTTTGCAATGCCTTTGATTTTTCTTATATTTAACACCCCCCCATCAACTTTTCTTATACCTTAGCACCTGGGCATGAAAAATAAAGGGAATTTAGGCTTTCTTCATGGAAATCCTCAAGATACCCCTCTACTCCAACTCCATACTTATGCTGTAAAAATCAGGTGCTAATAACTGGCTCCAAGTGGGGATGCTATCCTCCCTGTGAGGTAGCAAAGAACTTTGTAGACCAAGTTCCTTATCCATTGGGTGGCTTCTGGAAGAAAATATTCCCTGTAGAACACTTTCTTGGTGAAGTACATTGGAAGGGTTTTCCTGAAAGCATTCATGGCAAACATATGGGAAACACTGTTGTGAGGTGTACCCTGCGGCGCTCTTTACCCAAGCTAAAAATGCTCTGACAAACTGCAAACGAAAAATTTTCTTGAAACCAAAACTCAAAATTCAAACTGTACATTTCGGAAACAAAATGGAAAATGCAGATAGAGATGCTTTCCTTGTCAAGCTTATTTATATACAGACTACTCTATTCGAGAGGTTGCAGCTCTAGGTTATACAAAAATGCATGTGTAACCAGTCCAGCAACTGACACCTTAGGTGGATCTTCCTACCATGCCCAATTAACTCCAGAACAATGAGGGTCAATGGCACTAGGCAATGATGATAGGCGAGAACCCCTTGAGTGACCCAAACTGCGTACTCTAGTTGATGAAATTTTCCATATACTCTGCCGCTGAATCATATAAAACACGGTATGCTCTACACTCCTCTTGCATCTTAGCAGATTTTCTTTCGAAAGAGTTGTAAGGAGGCCATTCATTTCCCCAGGTGCTCATGTCAGGCCTAGGGATTGTGTATCTTTGGCAAGCTCCAATCAAAACCCAAAAATCATGCGTACTGGAACCCCCGCACGACCTGGTGAGACCAAAACAAGCAACTTCGAGCAACTTTCCATGACGTGGCTGCTCCTTTGTAACTTGGGAGGCTACTCCTGCACAAAATCTATCTACAACATCTCCTCGTGGGTTACTTGTGATCCCTAGGTTGAAAACCCGGTTCTCCTCTGGAACTTAAAAAGAAACTTCACCCTATCCCCCGAAAGGGTCTAGAAAAGGCCATTCTTCTCAGAACCTAGACTCCAGGTTTGAAAAACCTACACGAAAATCATGCTCCTAGCCCGGTTCCCCTCAAGCACCTCGATTATCTGGTCAACTGGCTGGAGATATTGGCCAAGCCTGAAAAATTCTTCAAGGATTCCGTAATCGTCCTCATCCCCCAAAGCGGATTCTGTATAAGAATCACGTGGGTCACCTTGGTCATCTGCTAGCCTCTCAGCAATTTGTTCAACCTGTCAAAGGTATATGGCAGACCCAAGAACCTCTTCTAGAATCCCATATTTTTCCTCAAGGATCACATACTCTTCCTCGAGGGTCCTATATTCCTCTTCAAGGACTCTGTACTATCTTTCAAATTTAATCCAAAAATAGGCCTCCGCATGCTAAGGATCCCCCGGGAAACTCAGATCGCCAGCTCTTCCTTCCTCCTGCGGATGATGGCAAGGTTCCTCCTGCAGAATCTCATGGCTTTCTTCATTCACGGTTTTAAGAATTTCCTTTATTCTGGCGAATGATTCAGCTTCAGGGAAAATGGTTTCACCACCTTCGGGCTCAATATTCTGATGGATCTCAGTGGTGGATTCAGGACCTCCCACCGAGCCCCAATCTTTGGCTAGTCTTCTCGACTGGTGAAACTGACTGCTCAAAGGCCCATCTTTATCCTCTATTTCAAAATAGCTTATGAAGTCCCCCAAACAGTCCTCTTCATATTCATCATATTTAGGTGGACTGAAAACTTCATTAAAACCATCAGTAAAAGAAACTTCAGCAGGCATATTGCAATTTACATAAAACAAACCAGAATTACCTTCTTGCTCATCATGGGAGAAATTGGGATGCAAGGAAAGTTCCCCTTGTTCGTGTCTTTCTTCGAATCTCATTTCTTCTTCAATCCTTTCATCATTATATTGGTTTGGAAACTTTCCAGACATCCTAAGATTGTCTTCAACCTCCAATGCATCAATGAACATATGCTGCAAATTGGAAGACCTTCTCTCCAAAAGATGAAAAGATAAATCAGGAGGAAAAACAGATGCATAGTGTAATTTAGCAGCATTCTCTAGGGGTTGAATTTCCTTTGGCATGTTATAATAGAAGCTTGCAAACCTCCTGTTAAAGCTAGACATGGTTTCATCTTCTTTCCTTCTCATGGAGTAAAACCCTGAAAGAACTAGGTCCCATGGCCTTCTCCGTGACCCCAAAACCCCAGAAATACCTCAGACAATTTTCCCCATGCATCAGTAGATTCAAGCTCCAAATGGTTAAACCATTTCTTTACATATCCTTGGAAGGACTTGGTGAAATCCCTCATACACACATCATCATGTTCTACTTCGAAGAGATCTAGAAACTGCTCAAAACCTTGAAGATGTCTCTCAGTAGTAAGAATCTCGGATTTTCCATCAAAGACATGGAGGTATTTATGGTAGTTCAGAGGAAAATCATGAAGAATCGGGGGTAGCCTTAAAGGGCTGTATCTCAACTGAGCTCTGGAAGGCAAAGGGGTATGTGCAAGGGGGATATCATTGGCCTTACTCTCGGGGAATTCATAAGGCTGGTTATGGTTCATACATGGTTCAAAAGAAGGGATGGGATCAACTCTAGGGGTGAAAGGTGAACGTACATTTTCGAATTCAAGTGAAGGGTATACAAAGGATGCTCTCTCATGACCTAGAGCTCTCTAGCGAGACAAAAAAAAATTGATATATATACATAAGGATAACAAGAGACCAATACATAAGAACAAGACCTCTTTAAAGAGATTGATATTTTGATACCTGGACCTGAATTCTTCCATGTCTAAGGTGGCTGAGCTTGTTCTCCAGTGGAGTCTACAAATTGAACTTGAATAATCAGTGGAGTCGCCAGGTGGATGATATGCAACCCTTTAATGTTTGACTCCTGTCCACCATCAACAATCAGATCTGAAACTTTGTCATTCTCCCAGGGATGATAAGACAATCGCTCCCCGGTAGTGGCGCCAATTTTGTTAACACCCAAAACGTACCTCAAGGTTGCGGAGAGGCAGAATCAAGGTAACCACTAACCACTTTAGACTAGTGCTACTGACCCAGCACGGTCAGAGAGGGATCTCTCTTAAACTTATGAAAGACTGAAAATACTCAAAGTTGTCAGCATTGAACAAATACATCAGCCTTCATTACTCAAAATCTACATTCAAATCATACACAGAAGGCCAGATTTCTAATGGGACAAATTGCATGAAAATGTTGGAGGGATAATCAGAAGGAAAGAACATTGGGTGATGGAGTCAAGGTGTTACATATAAATCATATAACAATGTCATAGTGCAAACTATTAAAACAGAGGCAAGGTAGCCACCCTCTTGCCGTCGTAATGCTATTTTCTGGTGGTAAAAGAAGAAAATAAGAACAAACCATTGATATGAGCATCCAGCAAAGATGAATTCAATAACAAATTCAGTATCAATATTTAGTGAACACCTGAGATAATAACCAGAGCTTGTTTCCAAGAATTCTAAGCTATTATACACTGATCTCAGATATGAAAGGGAAAACATAATGTAAATGTATAACAGGAAGTACGAGCACATAAAGAAGAAAGAAAAACAGACTACAAGTTAAAGCAACACATGAATCTCTGCAAAATGTCTGCCATATGCACTGCCAATTGTATTAAAAGAGTTTCAAAACAGAGCTCTATCCCCAAGCCTTAGCCGAATGATTTTCCAACCCTTTAGTTATTCTATTACAATGCTTTTATAGCCTCCCGGCCTTGAATTGGTCCTTAAGAAACAATTAAAATTATGCTGCCACCTCGACAGCCTCAAAATTTGGAGATATTACATACGTGTCAAGTTCAGAACAGACTGATTAAGACGGGAAACAAAAACACCATGAGCAGGACGCCACTCTACTTCGGTGTCTTTAATTGGCCCTGCGGGTCAAAGAAATCTTCCACTTTCAAATTGTTGTATGCCTGCGATTCGTCTGTTGGAGGGGGAGGTGTCGCTTCTTCAGTGGAGAATATCTGTGTCCTGCTGGATGTCTCGCTCCCCTTCAGGAATCTCCTTTCCTCAACATCGAACTCTTTTGTACACTTGTCGCCCTTCAGGCTCTTCACCTTCACTGGTGGTGCTGGATTCCACGTGGTTGAATACCACAGGAGACGAAGGAGCGTGGTCTTCTTCCACCTCGAACCGCACCTGCTCAGTCATAAAAACCACTTCAGATTCCTGCTCCTCCTCCATGACCGATCTCTAACTGAAAGATATCTGGGCTTCTAGGTGCACCACCTTTACCATACACTGCTCTCGAACAGGGGACACAAGGACCATGTCTATAACTGTCATGATGATGACATCAGCTACGTGTGGTCACATTCACCATGGTGACCTGACCGAATCTCCCAGTCGAGCAACAATGATGCCCAAGGCTCAAGCTGACGTGAAACATGCTTGGCAAGGATCTCTAGATAGACGGAGAAGTATATGACGGCGCTGAGGTCGCCTCCATCGTATTTGTAATCATTTTGGTGGCATATCTACACCATAAATCTTAACCTCATTTTCATCTTGACCACCGAATGGCGTGAGTCATATCATGCTCGTAGCTTTTAGGCCAGCTGATAGCCTGCACAAGTAATTAATTCTCTGCCCTGCACCTTTATCACCTACTGCTCTGGCTCTTCTGCCTTCTATCCCTTAAATGCTTTCTTATCCCCACTGTCCCCACTCATAGGTTCACCATCCCCTATTGTGAGAGCTTCTCGGGCATACTATCGGTGGATAGGGCTGCTACTGAGTCTTTTTCAGGTGGGCCAGTGGATGATGTTGCGTTCCCAGGTATCAGAGAGAGAACCAAATGGGGTATTGCCATTAAAAGAGCTTACATTTAAAGGGTAGGGGGTTTCTTCAACTTCTAGGTTAGGAACATAGGTGGTTGAAGATGGTTTGGCGGTTCTTAAGGAAAAAACTGTCTACATATAGCGACAACAGACCTTTCAGAAAAATCACCGGCTTCGGGTATTAGGGACGTAGGAGTTCCAGAAAACTCCCAAGCAACCGAGGAATTTACTGTGCAAACAACTGAACCGCCTTATGCATGTGTAAACCCTCCAATCTCTTCTTAATTTTAGGCACCGACAGTCGAGGCTCTGCATCAAATGCATAACCGAGGCTCTGCATCAAATGCATCCAAACCCTATCTCCGAGAGCAAATTTAACCCTAACATTCCCAGAAACTGTTTCTTAATCTGTTTTCGTGCTGTAAACGGACTTAGATTCGCTAATAGTGGAGGTTATAAGGCCCTACCTATCACTAAGAGGATCTGAGGGTGACTTCTCCCGCTGCTTTCTTTGTCTTCCGTACGCCCAAAGGCTTCTAACCCTAACAGCTCCAAGATGCAAATGTCAACTTTCATGTGTGCTTTTATATATATAATATTTTTCCCTTAAACTTCAATCTTCTTTGTCGGTTGTCTGCCTTTCTCCTTCGTTGATCTCCCATGCACTGATCTCCACCATCCATCTATTAGCAAAGTACACCACCAAAGTGGTGTCGCGTGGCTTAAAAGTGGTTTTGGTTACCACTTTTCCTCCCTGCGACCCATCCTGGCGTCAACACCTGTCCAGCAGCTACCTTTATCATGACCACTATCTCCTCTAATTGTCGCGCATCTTCCTTATGCAACGGTCATCGTGGGTCGTATAATCACCCCTACATTATCCTAAGCCACTAGATCAACAATGTTGACATTCACCCTGATCACAAGAGGAAATACAAACAAACTGAAATGTGGCCCTGGAAATCCTAATGTGGACCTAAAACCTTGGAGACCTAATCTAGAATACTTATCTATCCCTAGAGACATAACCTAGCCCCATATACCTAATCTAGCCCTATAGAACCTAATTGTTAAGATTCAATATGCTAAGACAGAAAATAGCAGCATTACATTCCATTTCACAATAATAGCATATACAGGATCACTAAAGAAACAACAAGCACAGCATAAACACAAGAGACACGGATTTATCCTGGGAAACCCTCATGGGGTAGAAAACCCAGCAAAGCTTCCTCAATATAGATGACCAGCAATATACAAAGATGCAAACCAAAGACATGATCTCCTCCTCCATAATAGCAGACCTCTCCTCCACAAGTGCGCTATTCTCAAGTGAGTGAGTGTGTGTTAAATGAGGAATACACCTCCTCTATTTATACACTACTCCGACTTGTATTTTACACAAATCATGTAGGCTCGTATTTAACCATTGGGTTAAATACCCCACTACAACTGACTGGGCCGACCCCTCTAGGGTGGTCTAATAACCCTTTGACCCACATAACACATACAGGGCCGACCCCCACTAGGGAAGTCTAATAACCCAAGTTACCACAATCTGACAGAGGAATAAACATCTCCGGATATACAATAAGATCTTCAAGGAGGAATGAAACATCTCCAAAATAATAAAGTACAAATATAATATTCTTTGAAGTTACAATATCTCAACACTAATCTAGCTTATAGACCCTAATATAGCCCTAGAAAAAAGACAAAAACAAATCTATCCCTAGAAATCGTAATGTGGACCTACAACCCTGGAGAGCTAATTGTAGTGTCCCTTTTTAAGAAATTTGGATAAATTGGAAAAATGGCAATTTTTGGCCAATTCGTTACACTAGTTATGACTCCAATGCTTCCAAATGGCTCCAAATGATTCCAAATTGGGTCTAAAGGTATTTGAAAGGTATTAAGACTTGAAAATGAGGCTAGTTATGACTCCAATGCTTCCAAATGATTCCAGGTATCCTCATCAATACAAGTATACATATCATCAATACAAGTATACACATCATCAATACAAGTATCCTCATCAATACAAGTATACATATCATCAATACAAATATCCTCATCAATACAAGTATACACATCATTAATACAAGTATCCTCATCGATACAAGTATACACATCATCAATACAAGTATCCTCATCAATACAAGTATACACATCATTAATACAAGTATCCTCATCGATACAAGTATACACATCATCAATACAAGTATCCTCATCAATACAAGTATACACAATAGAAGCATACCCTGCAACACACATGATCCAATTACGGGATGATCAATCCCTCTCACTTTAGGACATAGGTCCAAGGATGATACAATCCTAATCCGCTTACGGGATGATCAGTCCCTCTCACTTTAAGACATCTCACCATGTCTAGGGACGATGCAATCCCAATCGATTAACAGGATGATTAGTCCTTATCACTTTAAGACACCTCACCATGTCTAGGGACGATGCAATCCCAATCGATTAACAGGATGATTAGTCCTTATCACTTTAACACACCTCACCGTGTCTAGGGACGATGCAATCCCAATCGATTAACAGGATGATTAGTCCTTATCACTTTAAGACACCTCACCATGTCTAGGGACGATGCAATCCCAATCGATTAAGAGGATGATTAGTCCTTATCACTTTAAGACACCTCACCATGTCTAGGGATGATGCAATACCAATCGATTAACAGGATGATTAGTCCTTATCACTTTAAGACACCTCACCATGTCTAGGGACGATGCAATCCCAATCGATTAACAGGATGATTAGTCCTTATCACTTTAAGACACCTCACCATGTCTAGGGACGATGCAATCCCAATCGATTAACAGGATGATTAGTCCTTATCACTTTAAGACACCTCACCATGTCTAGGGACAATGCAATCCCAATCAATTAACAGGATGATTAGTCCTTATCACTTTAATACACCTCACCATGTCCAAGGATGACGCAATCCTCAACCGTACATTTAGGACTATGTCCAAGGATGACTTAATCCTCAACCGTACATTTAGGACTATGTCCAAGGATGACTTAATCCTCAACCGTACATTTAGGACCATGTCCAAGGATGACTTAATCCTCACCATACATTTAGGACCATGTCCAAGGAGGACTTAATCCTCAACCGTACATTTAGGACCATGTCCAAGGATGACTTAATCCTCACCGTACATTTAGGACTATGTCCAAGGATGACTTAATCCTCAACCGTACATTTAGGACCATGTCCAAGGATGACTTAATCCTCACCGTACATTTAGGACTATGTCCAAGGATGACTTAATCCCCTCTTGTCCACTAAGGACTTCATTCTCGGAGACATATGTCTACGGCTCTCTTTAGGACTGAAGTCCAGGGATGATCCAATCCCCACATGTCCACCAAGGACTTCATTCTCGAAGACATACGTCTACGGCTCTCTTTAGGACTGAAGTCCAGGGATGATCCAATCCCCACATCTCCACCAAGGACTTCATTCTCGAAGACATACGTCTACGGCTCTCTTTAGGACTGAAGTCCAGGGATGATCCAATCCCCACATGTCCACCAAGGACTTCATTCTCGAAGACATACGTCTACGGCTCTCTTTAGGACTGAAGTCCAGGGATGATCCAATCCCCACATGTCCACCAAGGACTTCATTCTCGAAGACATACGTCTACGGCTCTCTTTAGGACTGAAGTCCAGGGATGATCCAATCCCCACATGTCCACCAAGGACTTCATTCTCGAAGACATACGTCTACGGCTCTTTTTAGAACATGTGTTCAAGGATGATGCAATCCCTCTTCTTTCTCGGAGACACCTGTCTATGGCTCCTTTTAGAACATATGTTCAAGGATGATGCAATCCCCTTGTCACCTTAGACCCTGTCTAAGGACCATCCACCAACCTCTCTGTCGGCATCACCAATATAGGTATCCACATCATTGACCTCACTGTCGATGCGGGAAATCTCATCATAAGTGATCACATCACTCCCCCTTTCGAGGAGAGTCCTTCTAAACTATATTAAGTTTGTCTTGGAAAACTTTACTTGAGGTAGAGTTTTGGTTAGTACATCGGATCAGTAGAGGTTTGGTTAGTACATCGGCAACTTGTTACAAATTCAAACTTTATAGTTCCTTTCTGCGCCATATCATGGAACACTGGATTCTCTGCCATCTTGATACAACTTTGTTTGTCACATAGGATCACAGTTGGGTCTATCTCTAAGTCAAACAATCCAGAAGCCATACTGCTTCACAACTAGCAGAGCAACCAGCCATATATTCCGCTTGTGCTGAGAGCCACACTAGACTGCTTCCAACTAAACCATGATATCATGGATGGTCCCAGACAATAACATCCTCTCGATGTGTTCTTCCTGTCTGATACACTTTCTGCCCAATCAACATCTGTGTATCCATCTGAAGTCATGATCTCCAAGATAGCATAGATCAAAGTCTATCATATCCTTTGGGTACCTCACTACATGCTTTGCAACTATCAGGTGAACACATCTAGTTTCCACTAGATACTGACTCAAGGTGTTAACAACAAAGAATATATCTGACCTAGTATTTGTTAGATACATCAATGACCCAATAATTTGTCTGTACAGAGTTATATACACTAACTCTGATGAGTCATTCGCTAACAGCTTCAAGTTGGAATCCATGCAAGCGGCCATTCCAACATATCAAGTCCTCTTAATATTTCTCGGCATACTTTCCCTGGTTGAGAAAGATTCCTTCTAAGCCTTTCCATACTTCCAGACCTAGGAAGTAATGCATCAATCTAAGATCTTTCATTTTCATTTCTGCAGCCATCTATCTGTGCCATCTCTTGTTAGATGGGTCTACTTATATGAGCCTCAACATCATTCGAACTCTGTGGTGAGTTCCTTCTTGCATCCATGTCATTTGTGTATAGAAACCATATTCAACCTTGTAGCAAAGGTTGAGATCCACATCACCCATGGTGATCATTAAGCTCATCAATTTACTATCGATCCTGGGTACCCATATAGAACCTGACTCACACTTCTTCTTTAATTACATCATTAAGAGAATGGTCTTATCAGTCACTTGGAGCAAACATCTCGTCATGATTCTCTTCCTCTTTCTAAGAGAATCTTCTAGCCACAAGCCTTCTATAGTGTGTTTGATTTGTAAATCTTTTTGTTAAACATCCATTGCTTGTTCAGTGTTCATCATTCATCATGATCTTTCCTACAAATCAAAATTAAGTACATGATTAGTAATACTTCATAATCATCAAATCATATTGACATGATAGCATATTATGCATACAGATATCATTTACATAGTTATGCAACTATTTTGACCAATACTTTGGCACAACACTTTCCCATATCCTGTATGCATACAGTGGCTATCTAGATGCCTTCCATCTCTACCAAAACATACTATCGAGAGTGTGCACAGCTCTCAGCATCTCAGTAAAGAGGTTTCATTCTAGACAAGCAACAATGGAATGTTTGTCCAACTTACCAATCATATGCATATTAGTAGTATACTGTTCAATGCCCTATGAATGTTTACACTCAGCGTGATATATTCTAGGAATACAAATATGCATACAAGCAATATCATTTACTATTTCAAATAACAACTCAAATACTTATCTTTTATGTTTGTGTGGTTGCCTCTCGCTTGATCTACTATATGTCTTTTGAACTTCTATTCATTATGTACCACTGTGCATGCTCAAGTGTGCACTAGTGTCATCCTCATGATCTCATACACAAACATACATTCATTAGTATATTCTTAATATTATCAACACATTATAATTCTAAATAATCTTGAATATGTATAGTCATGATCATTAGTATTCAAGGTTTTAGGGAAGTCTTCTTTTACTCATGCATATTCTTGTTTGATCATGGGACTCTTCTGGTTAGTTAAATCATCAATCAAGATAAGAGACATAATGTGCATAAACCCTTGATTAACTTTATGAATAAGCATAACCAATCATACCAAGTATACTTATATAAGGGATCCTAACGCAAGGTAAGATTATGACATAGGAAAACATACCTGGATTAGTATATCTGTTTAACATACCTAATCAATATCTTCTTTGTTCTCTTCAATGATTTAGAGATCATGTGTTGTAACCTACATATCTCATATGTTAAGTATAATAGAACAAAGTCATACATACCTTGTAAGTATAACTTCTATGGTCATGGAACTTGATTTATCTTTCGTGATGTACCTGTATCTTGTTAGCAGACAACATCAACCTCATACAACACCATAATGCATTAGTACAATCATATAGCCCTAATCAATGAATGTCCTCGATCATTCACATGCATTCATACTGTTACTAGGGTGATAAGACAATTCTAACATTAATCAAGATTGTACTAATAAATAATATGAAGACAAACACATTGTGAACTTAATCAGGAATCAGATTTCAAGACATACCTGAATCTCCTTAAGTCATACCTGTCGAGACTTCTTGTAGTCTTCTTATGTAAGGCCTTAGCCTCAACTCCCCCTGAAACTTGATCTGGAGCTTGATTAGGTTTCGTTAGAGAAACCCTAAAAATTCAATCTTTGACTTTCACACTTCTGAATGGATGGAAGGATGTGTCTTCCTGAGCTGATCAAACTAGCATACTTCAATTTTGAAATCTCCAAAATTTGACCCCTCAAAATTGCCTTCGAAACTTCTGGATCTTCTGGACAGGATCCCGAACTAGGGTTTGATGAAGCCCACCCTTCTACCCAATCAAAAGGTTTGATCCAAGGCTCTAAACTCTTATTTTTCTGAGGAGCTTCCAGCCGTGGTTACAGCCTTCAAAAATTCCAACTTTTGATGAAGCCCTAATTTTCCATCTTTCCGATCAGAATCCCGAACTGGGGTTTGATCAAGCCTGGTCTTCTATCCAACCAAAAAATTTGATCTTGGACTCTAAATTTTGATTTTCCTGAGTAGCATTCGGCCGTGCATTCCGATTCCAAAAATTCTAACTTTCTCCGAAACCCTAAATTCCGGAAGCCATGAATGAAGGTGCTCCAAAAATAATTCTGTTTTGACAGAAATATGTACCTAATTGTTTCTGATGTAACTCTGAACTTTTCACTCCACAGGGTCTGAAAACTTTTTCTGTGGTATCTTGACCTGTCATCTTTCCATCCCAATAGGTATGACCTCAATTGGATGTTCTAAGAGAGAGTTATGCCAAGTGTCGCAACGTGACCTGTTTATGGGATAAAACAGGAGAGTGAACTTGTACAGCATTCCACGTGTCATTGGTTCAGCTTAGGCCTCTGAAAACATTTCCTGATATAGTGCAGTCTATGTACTACCTGTCATTTTTTACGAAATTTCATTTGGAGCTTCCTAGCCCAAGTTATGCCAAGTGTCACAACGTGACCTATTTATGGGATAAAACAGGAGAGCGAACTTGTAGGCATGCCACGTGTCATTGGTTCAGCTTCAACCTCTGAAAACGTTTCTTGAGATAGTACAGTCTGTGTACTACCTGTCACTTGTTACGAAATTTCATTTGGAGCTTCCTAGCCCAATTTATGACCTTTTTTCCTAGGTCACCTGATTTTGACTGAGATCTGGAAGAGGCAGAAACCCTAACTTGTACTGATCATAACTCACAAAGTAAAATGAATATAAGGGTTCCCTTTGGAAACAAGGTACCTGGGGATGTTATCTACGACCTGTAAAGGTTTCAGATCCTGAACCTTCACCAAAATGTATTTATAGCGAAAGTTCCACGATGACTAGTTTTTGCTATGTAAAACCCAAACCTTCAAATTGTCGCAAGTGAAGCAAGTGTCGTAAGTGCCATACCTTGCCTTCCTTCAGGTTAGCTCTGATACCATGTTAACATTCAATATTCTAAGACATAAAATAGCAGCATTACATTCCATTTCACAATAATAGCATATACAGGATCACTGAAGAAACAACAAGCACAGCATAAACACAAGAGACACAGATTTATCCTGGGAAACCCTCATGGGGTAGAAAACCCAACAAAGCTTCCTCAATATAGATGACCAACAATATACAAAGATGCAAACCAAAGACATGATATCCTCCTCCAAAATAGCATACCTCTCCTCCACAAGTGCGTTATTCTCAAGTGAGTGAGTGTGTGTTAAATGAGGAATACACCTCCTCTATTTATACACTACTCCGACTTGTCTTTTACACAAATCATGTAGGCTCGTATTTAACCATTAGGTTAAATACCCCACTACAACTGACTGGGCCGACCCCTCTAGGGTGGTCTAATAACCCTTTGACCCACATAACACATACAGGGCCAACCCCCACTAGGGAAGTCTAATAACCCAAGTTACCACAATCTGACGGAGGAATAAACATCTCCAGATATACAATAAGATCTTCAAGGAGGAATGAAACATCTCCGAAATAATAAAGTACAAATATAATATTCTTTGAAGTTACAATATCTCAACACTAATCTAGCTTATAGACCCTGATATAGCCCTAGAAAAAAGACAAAAACAAATCTAGCCCTAGAAATCGTAATGTGGACCTACAACCCTGGAGACCTAATTGTAGTGTCCCTTTTTAAGAAATTTGGATAAATTGGAAAAATGGCAATTTTTGGCCAATTCGTTACACTAGTTATGACTCCAATGCTTCCAAATGGCTCCAAATGATTCCAAATTGGGTCTGAAGGTATTTGAAAGGTATTAAGACTTGAAAATGAGGCTAATGGATTTTTGGACTCTCTCAAAATACTTCTACAACATTCAATTACAATCAGGGAAAGACAGGACAATTTACTAGTCAAATCGAGGTTCAAATCCCCCAAGGGTAGTGGTCAAAGATGGATCTCCAAATGTTGTACGAACTTTCCAAATTTCAGAATAGAGACATGGTACTATTAAAGGAATTCAATGGGATCCCAAATACATCATCAATCAGTTTCTAAAGGCTTCTGCAACTCCCATAAATCAGAGGTTTGTGGACATGTCTTCACATAGGGGAAATGCTAGTAAACTTCACCACTTGCTATGAAATTCGAGATTTATGTTCCAAAGTGTTAGAAGCCCCTTAGGGTAGATGAATAGATTGGATAAACACAAAGACAATTATACAATGAATAGCAAACACAAGACAACTGAATAGGCGTGAACACTCAATGTATTTATCATTAACTAACTATACATTGAAATACAAATGAGAAATGTCCCTTGGGTTTCATATTCCCAAGCGGGTGACTCTTGGTCTCCCTGAGGATTAGACTCCAAAAAATCCCCCCTTAATCGAAAGGGTGTATATAATTCCAAGAAAAAGAAGAGAGAGGAATAAGTGGAAGTGGACAGCTACCACTAGCTGAACATTTCCATCTTGAACATCCTTTACTAAGAAGGTTAGCTAGAATCTTGCACATGCTTTTGCTAAATACAAGAGCTCTATGAAGGGATGGCCTTTAGGATGACCATCAACCAAAATGGGCTAGCAGAAGGCTGAAATATTCTACTATGTGTGTGGTTCAATGCTAATCACAAACTATCGAACTTGGCAATAAAAATCACTCAGAGGTTTTCTGGAATGGTTGCGATGGGCTGACACCAAACCAACTGGAGAGCTGAAAATAGGAAGTGGACAGATCCAACTTGTTGAACATTTACATCTTGACAACTATTTTCCAAGTTATCTAGAAGATTTCACATGCTTCTGCTAAATGAAGGTGCTCTCGATACTGGTGGTTTAAGGTTGACCACCAACTCTGGAGCTCAGTCGAACATAGCTCTTCACAAGCTCGCTTATTCTGGCTCGCTTGTACTCGCTCGCTTGTTACTAATGGTCTTCATTCCCCCCTACCGGGAACAATGTGAGGAGAGGAGAGTCTCATGGTGTCACAACTAGACACAAAACACATGAGTACTCTATGTCATGGTTCTCTTCTGTCTCAGTGTCTCTATCACTAAATCTGGCCTCTGAAACTGGATGTGAATCATACTTGTTTGATCTCACTTACTTGTAGAGGGCCATGGTTGCTTATTGTTAGATGGAGGCTTCGAAACTTGACGCTTGACATCATGTGCCCCACCATTAAGTACAAAGTGAGGAGAATAAGATGTCTCAACTGTAAGATGTGTCAATACTCGTGAATGAATTCTCTTGTATGACTTGTAAATATTCTTAGTTGTTGATGACCATTGCTAAGAAGCGATCCACCCATAATGAATCTTCTCTCTTGCAGGTTTCTTCAAACTGAAGCATCTGTCTGATGCGTGTGTATGTTTTCCACAATGCTTACAAGGGTGAAGATCATAACAATGATCTTTCATGTGGCCAACTCGATCACAGTGTTGGCATGTCAAACCCCAAACTAATGTGGATGAAGATGAACTCTCATTGATGAATCCAACACTCTGAAACTGAATGGGCTTGGAGAAGTTAGGAATGTGAACTATCGCTTCCTTGTCATATCCAAGGCCGGTCTGTGCTTGTTATGGCTGATCTCTTCCCAAGTTCTGATGATGGGCGTGGAAGGAGCAAGAAGAACCTCTGCATGCATGTCTTCATCTTCATTTTATTTCACTTCTGATGGCGTGCCACTGATTTGCTAATGTGCTTCTGAACTGGCATCAATCTATGTAGGATGCTGAATAGAATCATGAAGGGGATTCTTCTGAACATGAACAGGTTCAGAATGTCTTTCTTCTTGTTGAAGCTGAAACTCAGGTTGTAGGAAATCAAGTATTTATTGTGAATATTTTATATAGTCTCAGATGTGAGTGAGAGTGCTCTTGTCGATCATGGTAGTCTTGTCGGCGGAGGAAAATAATAGATTGTTCAATAACTCTACCAAGACATTTAATCTCGCCATTAGTAAACTAAAGACTCACTCAACTAAACAAGGGCTTCTTGCAATTCCACGCTTTTACAAGCACTCAACCTTAGGAAATGAAAGGTGTTGGTCTCAGCCAAAAATGCACCCAAATACAATTCAATCTTCCTTTCAATTTTGATAGTTACAAGAAGACAAATGCAATTACCAAACATGCACAAGGACTTCAACATTAACAGTTTGCAAGTTATAATATCTAGAGTTGAATTGGTCTTAAAAATATATGCTTTACCTGTGTAATTGCAATCTGGACTTGAATTATTAGGGATTCTCCTCGTAATCCTCAATGACAATTTCTATGGAGATGTTTCTATTGAGATTGAGACTTCGTTAATGTTGATTTCCTTGTAAAACTCCTTATAATGCCAAATATCAATCCCTCATTCTAATGGAACTGTGAGTGCAAGACAACAACTCAGGAACAAATACCACAAACAATGTGATTGACTCTCAATATGTTACTACCCATATAAATTTCTAAACCGACGCTTATTGTGGTTCCTAGGTCACCATATACTCAGGGAGCACACCAAGTAAAGGCAAATAGATTTAGTTTCCAGCAGAGAGAAGCCACGAAATATGTAGGAAGAAGACTCAATGCAGTCACTGTAGATTACAATTTCTGTAGATTTACCATCCACTGTGATTTTGATCTCAGAGTATGCAGCAAATGGAGAGTATTCATGCAGTTAATCCACGATCGCAGCCTTCGATATGTGGAGAGAGGGGATTCTGTTCCATGCAAGTCTCAAAATGAGAGGATGTTCCTGTTCAGAAGGAGTAGAGAGCCATCACAACAAATTACGGTCTTAGCACAGCCCACACATTACTCCAACGTGCAACAATGTGCATTCAATTGTCATGATGCAACAACCAATATACTCAGCACAAAGGATATCACTAAAAAAAATGCATCCAACAGGGAGTGTCAATTGAATGCACTCTGAGGAGGAGAGAACCGAGTAGAGAAGCTCCAATACACTGGCTCCACGCAACGTATTAGGCAGTGGTTGCAATATCAACACAATGTGCTCCCAAATCATAGTGCCACACAATTGTAACTCCAAAGTGGACAGATAACCAAAAATTTGACAGTGCTCCTACTCACATCATCCATATACCCATCAGCTCCAACGATACCACCACGTGCAGCAATGAAGGATAGTCGACCAAAACAAATTCCTTACACCAATGCATATAGAATGATGTATTCGTAATACTGGAAATAAAACCCTAGTCTTCAACAACACAGAGAGGCACCGAAACACTGCAATACTATGACAGCTCCAATATCATACTCATGCATTCACAAAATTAAATCTTTGGCCAATATTCCACAGTCTTCAACACTTCTACCTGGAATGGCTGAGAAAGAATTGAGTAAGGTGAGACACACAGAGGAGCACAGTTTGAGTACAATAGAGAGAAGTGGAGCAAAACTGGCAGAGAAATGCACAGAGGAGCTTATCTACTATCATGTAGCCCAATGAAATATGGGGGTAGAGATACCTTCTCATGTGGGTGATATCTCAGTTCATATATCCTCAAGTTGTTTGATCACAGGTCTGAGAGATGGAAATTCTGGTTATCTTTACGCAGAAGGCTCAAAACTCATAATAGAGATTTCAGAGATGAAGCTCATGATAAAGCTCTCAGAGATGAAGTCGCAGCGTTCACCTGGATGAGGGCCACAATACTCTGAAGGAGGATGTTGGTCGATCCCCCAGTAGACAGAATATTCATAGCAAAACAACAATACAATGAGCAGAATATGCGCAGCAAAACAACAACCTCCAGTTACATGATAGAATACCACACCATGCACAATAGTCTTCAACGCAACACCGATTTGGAGAGTTGTACGCAACAAGAATAGTGATAGGGTTCACAAATTTCTTTTTTAATGAACAGTCTTCAAATTTTAATGGAGTGCAATCATCATTCACCAATTGCAACTACAGGCGCAAAACAAGCTCAGGCAGGTCTCTCTCAAGTCTCCATCACCATTCAAGTCGCAGCTCTTATTCTTCAAAGGAGGTCGCAGCTCCAAACGTCTAGTACAAAATAGGAGGGTGCATCGCCAAGACTAACGTCTCTTCACTTTCCAGAATCAGGTGAGGATTTTGAGGATTCCAATAGTCCAATTCGTAGCTCTCGATAGCTTCAATTAGCACGTACTCATGCCCAGTAGAGGGTGCAGCTCAACTTTCAACACGACAACTCCAATTTCCATATCGCAGATCACAATCTCATACACAGGCCATAGTATTTACAAATATGGACAGGGATGTCATAATCAGGGTTTTAGCACCTCATGTAGCATTCAACATAGATATGGCTCATTTGCATCTCGACACTCAAATGCACAGGTCACGTAGGTGAAATCTTCAATGGAGTAGCACTTCAACACAGATATGAAGTTTGTACAGCTCCACACAGGTCATGCAACAAGTGATAGAGATTGCAGAGATGAATCCGCATCGTTCACCGATACAAGTTTGAGCATGCAAGAAGTCTTAGTCTTCAAGGATACTAGTCTTCACAGTAGCTCCACGCATCAGCTCCATGTAGAGAGCATTCTCTATGTGCAGGTCTAGAGCTGGTAGAGGAGGAAATGCTCACCAAATGGCTCACTCAGATTCTTTTACAAAGATGAGACAGAAACATTCATGTAGACAACATCTAGAGAGGCCACACTTCAATAGAAGTGATGGAGATTCTTCACGTTGGAGCTCCACGTTCTGCAGATGTTCAATGCACAATAGTTCCAACACTTAACAGTCACGATATCCACGAAGGACCAATATAGCTCCACCCAATTTTCTTCTTCTATGTGTTGGTATCCAGAGTTGGATTCAACGCAGTGGTCTTGTAGAGCAGATTGATCGGAGGTAGGTAGAGTGCTAATCAGTTCAGAGGGCTCTCATATAGCTCAGCATAGGCAGAGGATTCACAACAACTCTGGTACCACTGTTAGAAGCCCCTTAGGGAAGATGAAGAGATTGGCTAAACAAAAATCCAATTACACAATAAATAGAAAACACAAGACAGCTGAATAGGCGTGAATGCTCAATGTATTTCTCATTAACTAACTGTACATATAAATACAAATGAGAAATGTCCCTTGGGTTTCATATTCCCAAGTGGACTCTTGGACTCCTGGGTGACTCTTGGTCGCCCTGAGGATTAGACTCTAACACAAAGGCTTATGAAATGTATATGAAACTTATTCCATACATTAATTACTCTACATACATCATAAAAATCATAGATATGAACTGATACAAGTCGAAATAAAGCAACTTCAAGCTTTCATAACAAGATGTAGGGAAAATGGCACCATTTATGCATTGTTTGGTATTTTTACATAGTTCCACTTGGTATTTTGACCTGAGAGTCTTCTAAGAATTAAATGCAGAGTATATATATATATATCATAATACAAATAAATGGGGCCACAAGAGCTCCCCCAAAGAGAACAGAACCTCACAAATTGTACCCTTCCTCCAAGAGCCAAAATATGAAGAGAAAGTGAGAAAAGTGCAGGAGCAAGTTGAGGATGAGAATGTCACGAGATTCCCTGTAGTTTAAACCTGAAACAAATGACTCCATTGTAGCTCCAAATGAAATTTCTGAATGGACTCTCCAATTTCCAATTAGGATGGGAATCTTTCACCCTCGAAATTGGTACTAAGGCAAGTAGAGTAAACACTCCACAAGCATGTACAAGCTATGCTCTCCAATATGCAAAATGATAAATGATCAAAAGCTACTCTCCTTCTTTGTTCTTGACTTTTATAAACTTCCAAATACCTCCTTATCTCTAATTCCCTCCATGAGATTCATGCCAACTCGAATTGAGAAGAGATTCCAATGTGTGCCACTTGTCCCTCCATTCCTAGCCTCCTCCTTCACTCAATTCGAATGAATGACTCTTTGGATTCCCTAACTCCCTTGTGCACCCTCTTACAGGCTATTTTTATCCCTGACATGTAATATATGTCAAATGTCACCCATCAGGTCTGATTTGTGTCATAGGTGTCATAGCATCTTCATCATTGTTGTCATAGAAGCTACGGAATCTAGACCAAGTGTCTCAATATCTCTCAAATGCCTCTTTCTCTTCCATGAGAGTTACTATTCCACTCCTCTACCTTCATTGATTCATTCCAATTATATTGACCTCACAACTCCCCAAGAACATTAGACTCCACCTTGGATTTGAATGGATGAGAATAGGATGCCATGTGGCATGAGGAATCTAGATTTGTGTGGGTCCCACAACACCAATGTGTCTCCATGGCCAAGTGCCACCTTATTTTCCTATCATAAATATTTATTTAACCCCTTTTAATATATTTATGTTAATCTAATATCCATTTGGGGTTTATTAGATCCCTTATTCACAATGCCAATGTTTCCACCCCAACCTAGGAAACTAGTAGATTGGTGAAATTTTCTCGTTTGAGATTTATTTGAATGGGGACATTACAGTCATCCCCACCCAAGATTGCTTGTCCTCAAGAAATTTAGAACATGGATATTGAAGAACCTGCTTCCTTTCCAAAAAATTTCTTCCAAAACTTTCTTTGAAACCAATGAGACTAAAAATTATTCCAGGGTCCCATTGCTTGTATTGCACTCCAACAATTAGGAGTGCTCTCCAACCCATACCATTAGGCCAAAGAATTCTTGGATCCCATTTCCTTGTACGCATTCTTCCAATCATCATAAGTACAAAAGATAGATAATCAAATTACATAGCAACATAATAAAAATGTACATCAAGGAGGCGCCTCATCAAAGAATCATGAAAGTGCTTATACCTCCAAGCAAGTAGACCACCATTTTTCAAATGCATACAAGCATCAAGTGACCAATCAAATATGCTCCAATGACATAGGTGAGAATCCCATGTCTTATAATGCTGCTCCAAAAATATTTAGGATGCATCAAAATAATCAGCCATGTCTCCTTTCATTCGAGAAGTGAATGAAGAACCTCCACTAAAATCTGAACCAAGTAGGGAGCAAAGAAAACAAGGAGCCTTCAAGGGGCTCACATAAGTACCATTTATGCATCCATGGATATGTGTATCATCAATAAATAAAAAAGGATGTTGCTGCCAATGTAAATAATAAGGTTCTCTAGTCATTTCATCATCAAAAGGAGATATAGGAGTTTCATACTCATCATGTGGCACCATTAGAAAAAAACCTTTCACCTAATTTTAATCCCCAATTGATGTGGTCGAAAAATAAGTAGGGGTTGAGGAATTATGAACCAACCTTAACTCTTTGCAACTCTTTCCCATCGAAATCTTTAATTCATCTTCTCCATAATTGGCTGGTCCAACTATTGTGATATCATGTGCCTCCTCCAAGGCTTTGCAACTCTCTCCATGAGGCAACTCATAATCCCTCTGAACAAAGACAAGGGCTTGTCTTTCTTCTTGTTTGAGTGTATCATCTTCAAGAACCTACATATAAACATGTACCTCATGTTCCACCATTACATAGTTTCATCCTTTGTGACATAAATTCTTTCATCCATTGCCTTCTTTTCCTCTAAAGGCAAACCACTGCTCCCTCCTATTGTCAATTTGCTTCAAAATTGACTAGCCAACAATTCAAACACTTGCATTAGCTATTTTGTCATGTCTTCTAATAGTGGTTTCAGGAATTTTATAAACTCCTCATTCTCCTCTAAGGTTCCTTTCTCATCCTTACTCATGGCTACCAAAGAATGCACTTCTTCTCCTACTTCTTCCCTTTCACCAAAAGTACTTTTAGTTTAAGGTTCTATGGGTGGGGGATGATTTATTTGAATCATTGTCCTCATGAATGGTCATACACACCAGGTGAAAGGACCATGCTCTGATACCACTTGTAGTGCCCCTTTTTAAGAAATTTGGATAAATTGGAAAAATGGCAATTTTTTGCCAATTAGACCCTTAGACTAGTTATGACTCTAATGCTTCCAAATGGCTCCAAATGCTTCCAAATTGGGTCTGAAGGTATTTGAAAGGTATTAAGACATATAAATGAGACTAATGGATGCTGGGAAACTCTCAAAATACTTTTGAAACATTCAATTATAATCGGGGAAAGATAGGACAATTTACTAGTCAAATCGAGGTTCAAATCCCCCAAGGGTAGTGGTCAAAGATGGATCTAGAAATGATGCACGAACTTCCAAAATTTCAGAACAGAGACATGTTAATATTAAATGAATTCAATGGGATCCCAAATAAATCATCAAACAGTTTCTAAAGGCTTCTGTAATTGCCATAAATAAGAGGTTTGTGGACATGTCTTCACATAGGGCGAAATGCTAGTAAACTTCACCACTTGCTATGAAATTCGAGATTTATGTTCCAAAGGCTTATGGAATGTATATGAAACTTATTCCATAAATTAATGACTCTCCATACATCATAAAAATCACAGATATGAACTAATACAAATCAAAATAAAGCAACTTCAAGCTTTCATAACAAGATGTAGGGAAAATGGCACCATTTATGCATTGTTTGGTATTTTTACATAGTTCCACTTGGTATTTCGACCTGAGAGTATTATGAGAATTAAATAGAAATTATATATATCAAAATACAAATAAATGGGGCCACAAGATATCCCTCAAAGAGAACAGAACCTCACCAAGTGCGTCCTTCCTCCAAGAGCCAAAATATAAAGAGAAAAGTGAGAAAGGTGTGGAAGCAAGTTGAGGATGAGAATGTCACGAGCTTCCTTGTAGCTTAAACCTACAACAAATGACTCCATTGTAGCTCCAAATTAAATTTTTGAATGGCCTCTCCAATTTCCAATCAGTATGAGAATCTTTCACCCTCAAAATTGGTACTAAGGCAAGTAGAATAAACACTCCACAAGCATGGACAAGCTATGCTCTCCAATATGCAAAATGATAAATGATCAAAAGATACTCTCCTTCTTTGTTCTTGACTTTTATAATCTTCCAATTACCTCCTTATCTCTAATTCCCTCCATGAGATTCATGCCAACTCGAATTGGAAAGAGATTCCAATGTGTGTCACTTGTCCCTCCATTCCTAGCCTCCTCCTTCACTCAATTCTAATGGATGACTCTTTGGATGCCCTAACTCCCTTGTGAGCCCTCTTGGAGGCTATTTTTATCCCTGACATGTCATATATGTCATATTTCATCCATCGGGTCTGATTTGTGTCATAGGTTTCATAGCATCTTCATCATTGTTGTCATAGAAGCTAGGGAATCTAGCCCAAGTGTCTCAATGTCTCTCAAATGCCTTTTCCTCTTCCATGGTAGTTACTCTTCCACTCCATTTCGACCTTCATTGATTCATTCCGAGTATATTGACCTCCCAAATCCCAAAGAACATTAGACTCCACCTTGGATTCAAATGGATGAGAATAGGATGCCATGTGGCATGAGGAATCTAGATTTGTGTCAGTCCCACACCACCAATGTGTCTCCATGACCAAGTGCCACGTTATTTTCCTATCATAAATATTTATTTAACCCATTTTAATATATTTATGTCAATCTAATGTCCATTTGGGGTTTATTAGATCCCTTATTCACAATCGCAATGTTTCCACCCCAACCTAGGAAACTAGTAGATTGGTGGAATTTTCTCTTTTGAGATTTATTTGAATGGGGACATTACACTAATCTAGAATACTTATCTATCCCTAGAGACATAACCTAGCCCAAATGACCTAATCTATCCCTATAGAACCTAATCTAGCTTATAGACCCCTAATTTATCCCTAGAAACCAGACAAAAACAAATTTAGCCTTGCAAAGCCTAATGTGGATCTACAACCCTGGAAACCTAATCTATAATACTTATCTAGCCCTAGAGATGTAACGTAGCCCCATAGACCTAATCTAGCCCTATAGAACCTAATCTAGCTTATAGACCCTGATCTAGCCCTAGAAACCAGACAAAAAAAAATATATCCATAGAAAGCCTAATGTGGACCTACAACCCTGGCAACCTAATCTAGAATACTTATCTAGCCCTAGAGACGTAACCTAGCCCAGGAGACCTAATCTATCCCTATAGAACCTAATCTAGCTTATAGACCCTGATCTAGCCCTAGAAACCAAACAAAAACAAATCTAACCCTGGAAAGCCTAATGTGGACCTACAACCCTAGAGACCTAATCTAGAATACTTATCTATCCCTAGAGACATAACCTTGCCCATAAGACCTAATCTATCCCTATAGAACCTAATCTAGCTTATTAACCTCCTTTCACAATATTTACATGGCCTTCACTGAGGAAAACCCTAGTTCCGAAGATGGCACAATAGCACTATTCTGGGTGTTGGAGGCACGATGTGGGGTGTCCCCTAGCTAGAACCCGGCGTCCCGAATCCACTAGAATAGACGGATTTGCGATCAGAGTCACGGTTTTGGTGCTACAGGCATTTTTCCCGGGCACCACGTGGCCATTCAGGGACACTTTGAGGATTTGCTCCGAGGAAACGGAACCCAAACCGACTAGCATATTTGGGTTTCGTCAGCTCCCACATGTGCACATGGCCATTGTGGATGTGTTCACAATGGCCACGCATGCCCGGGAGCCTTCGGATGAGAATTGACCCCCTTTTGCAAGACTGACATGGCCTTCACTGAGAAAAACCCTAATTCCGGAGATGGCACAATAGCACTATTTTCAGGATTTGGAGACACCTAGCTAGAACCCGACATCCTAAATCCATCGAAATCGACTGCTTCGCGATTGGAGTCACGGTTTTGGTACTACGGGCATTTTGGTCAGGCACCCTGTGGCCATTCAGGGACACTTTGAGGATTTGCTTCGGGGGCACAGAACCCAAACCAAGAAGTAGAGTTGGGTTCCTTCAACTTCCACACGTGCACATGGCCATCGTGGGCGTGTTCACAATGGCCACGCATGCCCGAGAGCCTTTAGATGAGAATTGACCCCCTTGAGCAAAATTGGAATGGCCTTCACTCATCAAAACCCTAGTTCCAACGATGGAACAATAGCACCATTTACAGGCATTGAAGGCACAGTGTGGGGGGTCCCCTAGCTAGAACTCGACGTCTTGAATCCACCCGAATCGACGGCTTCATGATCGGAGTCACGGTTTGCGTGCTACGGGATTTTTGTTAAGCACCCCATGGCCATTGAGGGACACTTTGAGGATTTTCTCCAGGGGCATAGAACCCAAACCAGTAAGCGGAGTTGGGTTCTATCAGCTCCCACACGTGAAAATGGACATTGTGGGACATGTTCACAATGGCCACACACGCCCGGGAGCCTTCAGATATGAATTGACCACCTTGAGAAAAATTGGAATGGCCTTCACTGAGAAAAACCCTAGTTCCAGAGATGACACAATATCACCATTTTCAAGCATTGGAGGAATGGTGTGGGGGGTCCTCTAGCTAGAACCTAGTGTCCCGAATCCATCGGAATCGACGGCTTCACTATCGAAGTCACGGTTTTGGTGCTACGGGCATTTTGGGAAGGAACCCCGTGGTCATTCAGGGACACTTTGGGGATTTGATCCGAGGGTATGAAACCCAAACCGACGAGTGGAGTTGGGTTCCATCCACTCCCACATGTGCACATGGCCATCGTGGATATTTTCAAGATGGCCACGCATGCCTGGGATCCTTCAGATGAGAATTGACCCCCTTGAGCAAAATTGGAATGGGCTTCACTAAGCAAAACCTAGTTCCGTAGATGGAACAATAGCACCATTTCTGGGCGTTGGAGGCATGATGCGGGGGGTCCCCCATCTAGAAATCAGCATCCCTAATCCACCGAAATCGAAGGCTTCATGATCAGAGTCATGGTTTTGGTGCTACGGGCATTTTGGTCAGGCACCCCGTGGCCATTCAGGGACACTTTGAGGATTTGCTCCGACGGCACGAAGCCCAAATCGGCTAGTGGAGTTGGGTTCCATTAGCTCCCACACATGCACATGGCCATCGTGGACATGTTCACAATGGCCATGCACGCTCGGGAGCATTCAGATGAGAATTGACCCCCTTAAGCAAAATTGGCATGGCCTTAACTGCGCAAAACCCTAGTTCTGTAGATGGCACAATAGCACCATTTTTGGGAGTTAGAGGCATGGTGTGGGGGGTCCCCCAACTAGAACTCAATGTCCCGAATACACCATAATTGACTTCTTCGTGATCGAAGTCACGATTTTAGTGCTACGGGAATTTTGGGCAGGCACCCCGTGGCCATTCAGGGACACTTTGAGGATTTGCTCCGGGGACACGGAATCCAAACTGGCAAGCAGATTTGGGTTATGTTAGCTCCCACACGTTCACATGGACATTGTGGACATGTTCACGATGGACATGCATGCTCGGGAGCCTTCGGATGAGAATTGACCCCCTTGAGCAAAATTGGCATGAACTTCACTAAGCAAAACTCTAGTTCCGGAGATGGCACAATAGCACCATTTCTGGGAGTTGGAGGCATGGTGTGGGGGGTCCCTCGGCTAGAACCCGATGTCCTGAATCCATCGAAATCGAAGTCTTCACGATCGAAGTCATGGTTTTGGTGCTACGAGCATTTTGTTCAGGCACCCCGTGGTCATTTAGGGACACTTTGAGGATTTGCTCCTGGGGCACAGAACCCAAACCAATGAGTGGAATTAGGTTCTGTCAACTCCCACACATGCATGTGGACATTGTGGATGTTTTCATGATGGCCAGACATGCATGGGAGCCTTCGGATCATAAATGACCCTCTTCAGAAAGATTGGCATGGCATTCGCTAAGCAAAACCCTAGTTCTTGAGATGGCACAAATGCACCGTTTACGGGCGTTGGAGGCACGGTGTGGGGGATCCCCCAGCTGAAAATAGGTGTCCTGGATCCATCAAAATCGATGGATTCATGATCGGAGTAACTATTTTGGTGCTAAGGGCATTTTGGTCAGTCACCCAGTGGTCATTCAGGGACACTTTGAGGATTTGCTCCGGGGGCATGGAACCCAAACCAGCAATCGGACTTGGGTTCCGTCATATCCCGTGCATGCATGTGGCTATTGTGGATGTGTTCATGATAACCAAGATCAAGCAGGATCCTTTGGATCATAAATTACCCCCTTGATCAAGATTGGCATGGCCTTCACTGAGCAAAACCCTAGTTACTAAGATGGCACAATAGCACTGTTTTCGAGCCTACGAGGCATAGTGTGGGGGTCCCCCAGCTGAAACCCGGGGTTCTGAATCCATCAGAATCGACAGATTCACTATCAGAGTCACGGTTTGTAATATCCCCAAATTTCACAAAAATTTAAAAAAAAAATATGTAGTAATTAATACTAATATTTAATATGCGGAAAGTATGATAATGATCATTTATCTTCTTAATAACAGTACAATTATAATTAGGATGACACATGCTTGTTCATGATCATTCATTGGTTAATTTAATATATCATAATGTCGTAATGTTGCAACCTGGTTATTTTGTCGTAACCAATTCTAAAATAAATGCTTCTATTTTTTTTGTCTAACAGGTTCGATGTACAAGATATGCACATTTAATTCATTGAGAAACATTATTGAATGATTTTATAGCTATATATATGATTATGTTTTTCTAACTTTTCTTTCCTTTATTGAAGGGGTTCCAAAGGCACCCCATGGCTTACTTAGCTATTAACTAGCTAATGCACTTGTTAATCCTAAACAGGTCTGTGGGTAAGAAATCTACTTCCAGGTTTTACGAGTTTAAAGATCGAAGCTTAATATAGTGTATGTCATTCTGATCTTATTATTATTTTTGTTGGCTTTAACGCCTAGGTAAAAATTACCAAAAATCATGATTTTGTTTACATCAAGGCTTTATTATAGCCTTGGGTTTACACCCTTATTATAGCATGGGTTCTCAAACTTTTAAGTTCTTCTATTCGATTTTATAGTTGACATAGGTTAGGCTTAGCATAGTTCCTATACTATACTATGATCTATATAACTACCTTGAGTTATTTAATAGGTAATAAGCTTTCATTTCAATGAGCTCCAGACTATACATAATCATGCTAAACATTAATATTTTACTTATCAAAGGATACACGGTAATATTATACGATAACTATGGTTTAAAACTTGGATATGTGAATTCGTATATAATACAAAACTTGGCAATTGGCAGGGTATTAAACTATAGTCGTGATCCAAGATTTAAAGGTGGTGGAATGCAAAGCTGGCAGGAGTAATGAAACTCGACTGTGTTGATCTTAAAGCTCATTAATGCACCCATAGTGGAATGCATAGTGGTAACTCTTGTGGCAAGGTTCATGTGATGGCTTTGGGTTTTGGGTTAAACCCTAACCATGTAATGAAATGCCATAACTCATAACATTTATGTTGTTTGATGGGAGAGCCAATAAGTTATCGGCACCTTCGGGGGTTTGGAAATCCAATGCGTTATTCCAAGGATTCGATGGCGAACCTAGCAACCTGTAACTCGACGTTTCCAAACTATATGTTTCAAGGTCTTCAAAGACAAGCTCGTGGCTTAGTGTCCTATACAGAGGTAAACCATAAAATTTTGGATGATGGTTTTGTTTAGTTTTTAAACCTTTAAAAATTCTTAAAGAAACTGATTCTAAATCTTTTTGTTTTATTGTGGCGTTGAGCTTACTTGTCAGGGTAGTCTTTGAAAGTTTGAGGACTGCGATGGAGGCATCTACAGCCTTGAGTACCAAAACTCACAACACTGGTAACCCTCGGGAAATCTCTTGGAAACTCTGTCCTTCCTGTGTTATTCGTGGTGGTGTTTGTGGCATTGATGTCGTCATTGTGTTGTTCCAATACAATGTAAAAACCTGCTTTGTCTCAGACGTTTGAAGGTGTAAGCCGTATGGCTAGTTTATGAACACTCGTAGGGTTGAAACCCTAGAGCTACGGCTCAATGTAATCTCTATTTTGATTTTAAAGTTTGAATAAAGAAATTAACAGTTTCTTTGTTTTGCTTACAATCGAAGAGTATAGTTTATATGGTTGGGTCGATAATGTAATTTTTACAGGGTTTTGACCCTCGACATAGATGATGTCGTGAAGATATGTAAATAGGGTTTAATCTTAAATATATTTTTGATCTTGGAATGTTATTTTTTAGAACGATTATAGGGATAATGATTTCGAAATACTAAGCATTTTCCAGACCTCTGGTCCAATTTGGGTATTTTTATATACAATGCTTGCTAGAACTATTTTGAAAAGATCTTTGATTTATGAGAATAGTTAGATATGAACTCTGATTATTAAGCTATTTTAACTTGTGATAAATCTTGTCTAGTTCGATGGTAATATTTACTTAATGTTTAAGATTATCGACCTGTGTATTTTGATAGAAAATAAATAATACTTTTGTTTATGCATAATTCATGTTTTTATCTTATGAGCCACACTTCATCATATTTTTGCTATTTATTTATATTTTAAACAACTATTTATGTAATGAATATACATATATTAATAAGAATAGCATTTGTATTCTATTGTATTGATCTTTATTAACTTAAATGTATAACAGAGTTAAATCCTAGCATTACTAAAATTTGGGAATTATTCTGGTTGCATTACATGTATACTTGTTTGTATAGTAATTATAAATTATTTCCTAAAAGAAGCAGTAAGGTTAGATGAATGAATTTCTGATTGTTTGTTTACTTTTTAACTGGGCATTTTACTGTGATTCAATCGACATGAAATGCAAAATATATAATTCTAAGTAACTAAGTATTGTTTCCATGGTTAATATCTATGTCTAAATCTTATTTGCATAACAGAAGAACTTTATTCTAAACAGCCTTATTTTTCTATCATTAAGTGATCATACCCATCTATTTACTTAAACAATCTTTATGTACTAGAGTACGTCACAAAATCGTGAGTGGAAAAATACAGAAAGAATTTCTATTCAATCTTTTAAGCATTCATTCAGAAATAACTATCATTTCAATATTTATAATCTAGTAGATAAGTAAAAGAACAATTTTCATAATTAGATTAGCAGATTAGAAGTAAATAAATGAAACAATGTAGAACCTGATAGCTGAAGAAGGGACAAACACCCAAAGGAGACAGTTCCACCCAACCTTCTCCTAAAGACAGCCAAGTCACTTGTATTAGAACCCCCGAGCCTGTTCGTTGAACCACTAGGATGAAGATGTTGTGTGGAACTAGAATGTGTTTCTTTGCAACTCAGCAATAATACTTATTGTAATCAATAGTATCACTCCAACCTTTAGCAGTATTGAACTCTGCATTCCGCGGTACTATTTCAGAGATGCAGACTTAGTTCTACCAATCACTTCCTAGCCTTCCCCTCATCGAATCTCTTATGTAATCTTATTGTTCCTCTCTTCACAAATTCTCACAAGGAAAACATGATGAGCCTCCTACTCAATTCGATGGGTGATATAGCATGCCTAGGTCTTTGGTTAGTTTCTTAGTTATTGAACCACCTGCTCAGTTCCACTTTCTTGGGGAACATGACCATAAAAATAGGGAAGTTTCCCCCTGCAATAGCTAGAAGTGATTGATGATTCTTCCAAGTGTCAGTTTACTCTCCATCCCAGTCCATTCCTCCTAGTGGGTCAGTGAACACTCTTTCAACATTCTCCTTTGGATATTTGTCTCCTCTTTTATTTATTAATAATAAAAATATTAGAGTAATTAGTTACAATCATCATTGACCCCACTTGGTCAATAATCATAAAAACTTTATTATAACATATAACATAATGTTTTTCTCATAACATAAAATGTTCATATTTTGGGTATGTGAAAAACACCCTCTCTTAAGTTCAACATCGTCCTCGATGTTGCTTTGCTCAGCATCTTCTGTGTCTTCCTGGAACAGAATTGGATATGCCACCCGCATATTGCTTTCCAATTCCCAAGTTGCTTCATCTGGACTAAGGTGCTTCCATTGCACCTTTACCTATCCAAAGGTGCGATTCTGAAGCAAAATTTCCCTCTTGTCGAGGATACAATCTGGTTCCACCAGAAAATCTCCTTCTGGTTCCACCTGTACATCATTCCAATTGATCACATGAGTAGCATCATGCATGTACTTTTTCAAAATAGAAATATGGAAGACATTATGTACTTTAAGATTTGGTGGCAAGGCCAACTAATATGCCACTAGTCCAACCGTGGACAATATTTCAAAAGGTCCACAATACCTTGTTGCTAACTTAGCACAGCTTCCTAACTTTAAGGAGCTCTTCTTGGGTTTTACCTTGATGAAAACATGCTCGCCAACCTAAAACTCTTTCTGAGTTCTTTTGAGATCTACATGACTTTTCTGCCTATCTTGTGCAATTTTTAAATTGCCTTGTACCTGTTTCATTGTTAGTTCCATTTCTTTCAATAACTCAGGTCCTAACATCAACCTGTCAACTGGATTACTCCATGAAATAGGTGTATTACACTTTCTACCATACAAAATTTCAAATGGACTGAGTTTTGTTGAAGCTTGATAATGATTATTATAAGCGAATTCAGCTAAGTGTAGATAATCCTCCCATTTACCTGGCTGATCTCTAACATACATTCTTAACATATCTTCAAGAATTTGATTTACTCTTTCTGTCTGCCCATACGTTTGTGGATGAAATGATGTACTGAAATTTAAAGTAGTATCCAAACCTTTAAACAAGGACTTCCAGAAATTTCCCGTAAATTTAGAGTCTCTATCAAAAATTACAACTTTAGGAACTCCATGCAAACGAAAAATTTGTTTCATAAAAATTTCAACAATGTTAGCAGCCTTGTAAGTTGTTTTAACAGGTATGAAACGAGTTGCTTTACTAAGCTTGTCCACAAATACCATTATAGAATCATTCTATAAAATCAATGTTGATTATTTCCCACTTCCAATCCGGAATTGGCAATGGCTGCAATAATCCAGCTGGGTGTTGATGCTCAAATTTTATATGTTGACATTCAATACACCTTAGCAATGTATTCAACTACCTCATTTTTCATATTTGGCCAAAAGTAATCTTTCCTTAGCATGGTTATCATCTTTTGGTAACCAGGATGTCCTGAATAAGGACTTTTATGTATTTAATTTAAAATCAACAACTTAATTTCAGAAACATTGGGCACATAAAGTCTGTTTTATACAGCATTAATCCTCTTTCATCAAATCTGAAACCTGTTATTAAATTTTCAGAATTATCTTCAGCAACTTTTTCTTGTAACTTCTGATACTTTTCATCCAGTTTTATTCCTTTTTTAATCTGATTTTCCAAATTTGTTTTATAAGTACTGTTTGCTGCCACAAAGTTAATTCTTGCATTTCTGCTTAAGGCATCAGCCACCTTATTTTCTTTACCCTTTATGTGTTGGATCTCAAAATCATATTCACTAAGGAAAGCTAACCACCTAGCTTGCCTTGCGTTCAGATTTGGTTGATCCAACAAATATTTTAAACCTTTATTATCTGTCATTAATGAAAACTTCCTTCCGATTAAATGATGGTGCCACATATTTAAAGCATGTATCACGGCAGCCAACTCTAAGTCGTAAGTAGCGTAGTTCTTTTCATGAATTTTAGCTTTCTAGACTCATACTCTATGACATGGCCCTCTTGTGTTACGACTCCGCCAAGGCCAATGTTGCATGCATCAATGCATACAACAAAATCCTTGTTCGGATCTGCAATTTTGAGAATAGGTGCAGTTGTTAACAACTCTTTTAATTTCTTAAAACTTTCTTCACACTTTTGATCCCAAACAAATTTCTTACCCTTCTTCTGCAAAGAGGTTATAGGATTCGCAATTCTTGAGAATCCTTCTATAAACTTTTGGTAGTAACCTATAATTCCCATGAAAGATCATACTCTGGTTACGTATTTAGGGGAAGACCATTCATTAATTGCTTTTATTTTATCCGGGTCTACTATGATTCCATCCTTGGATATCACATGCCCTAGATACTGTATTTTTATCTTTGAAGAAATCACATTTGTTGAATTTAGTGTAAAGTTGGTGTTCTCTTAACACTTGTAAAATTATCTTTAAGTTTTCATCATGTTCTTCTTTAGACTTTGAATAAATTAAAATGTCATCAATGAATACCACTACAAATTTATTCAAATAATTATGTAAAACATTATTCATTAGAAACATGAAAACTGTTGGAGCATTGGTTAACCCAAAAGGCATAACCACAAACTCATAATGCCCGTAGCGGGTGTTAACACCCAAAACGTATCTCAAGGTTGCGGAGAGGCAGAATCAGGGTAACCGCTAACCACTTTAGACTAGTGCTAATGACCCAGCACAGTCAAAGAGGGATCTCTCCTAAACTTATGAAAGACTGAAAATACTCAAAGTTGTCAGCAATGAACAAACACATCAGCCTTCATTACTCAAAATATACATTCAAATCATACACAGAAGGCCAGATTTCTGATGGGACAAATTGCGTGAAAATGTTGGAGGGATAATCACAAGGAAAGAACATTGGGTGATGGAGTCAAGGCATTACATATAAACCGGATAACAGTGCCGTAATGTGAACTATTAAAACAGAGGCAAGGTAGCCACCCTCTCTCCGTCGTAATGCTATTTTCTGGTGGTAAAAGAAGAAAGTAAGAACAGGCCATTGATATGAGCATCCAGCAAATATGAATTCAATATCAACTTTAGTAGAAATCTTTAGTGAACAACTGAGATAATAATCAAAGCTTGTTTCCAAGAATTCTAAGCTATTATACACTGATCTCATATATGAAAGGGAAAACATAATGTAAATGTATAACAGAAATTACGAGCACATAAAGAAGAGAGAAAAATAGACTACAAGTTAAAGCAACACATGAATCTCTACAAAATGTCTGCCATAGGCACTACCAATTGTATTAAAAGAGTTTCAAAACAGTGCTCTATCCTCGGGCCTAAGCCAAATGATTTTCCAACCCTTTAGTTATTCTATTACAATGCTTTTATAGGATCCCAACCTTGAATTGGTCCTTAGGAAACAATTAAAATTATGCTGCCACCTCGACAGCTTCAAAATTTGGAGATATTACATACGTGTCAGGTTCAAAAATGATTGATTAAGACGGGAAACAGAGATACCATAAGCGGGATGCCACTCTACTCCGGTGTGTTTAATTGGCCCTGCGGGTCAAACAAATCTTCCACTTTCAAAGAGTTGTCTGCCTGCGATTCTTCTACCGGAGGGGGAGGTGTTGCTTCTTCAGTGGAGATTACGAAATACTTGAGAATCTCCATGTCCTGCTGGATGTCTCGCTCCCCTTCAGGAGACTCCTTCTTTCCTCGACGTCGAACTCTTTTGTAGACCTGTCACCCTTCGGGCTCTTCATCTTCATGTTTGGTGCTGGATTCCACGTGGTTGGATACCACAGGAGACGAAGGAGCATGTTATTCTTCCACCTTGGACCGCGCCTACTCGGGCATAAAAACCACTTCAGATTCTTGCTCCTCCTCCATGACCAGTCTCTAATTGAAAGATATTCGGGCTGCCAAGTGCACCACCTTTCCCATACACTGCTCTCGAACAGAGGACGCAAGAACCATGTCTATAACTGTCATGATGATGACATCAGCTACATGTGGTCACATTCGCCATGGTGACCTGACCGAATCTCCCAGTCGAGCAAAGTTGATGCCCAAGGCTCGAGCTGACGTGAAACATGGTTAGCAAGGATCTCCAGATAGACGAAGAAGTATATGACGGTGCTGAGGTGGCCTCCATCATATTTGCAATCATTTTGGTGGCATTAGATATGCCTTTAAGCCGCCTATCCACTTGGTCTTATCTACACCATAAATCTTAACCTCATTTTCATCTTGACTGCCGAATGGCGTGGGTCACATCATGCTCGCAGCTTTTAGGCCAGCCGATAGCCTACACAAGTAATTAATTCTCTGCCCTGCACCTTTATCACCTGCCTCTCTGGCTCTTCTGCCTTCTATCCCTTAAATGCTTTCTTATCCCCACTGTACCCACTCATAGGTTCACCATCCCCTATTGTGAAAGCTTCTCGGGCATACTAGCGAGGGCTAGGGCTGCTACTGAGTCTTTTTCAGGTGGGCCAGTGGATGATGTTGCGTTCCCACGTATCAGAGAGAGAACAAAATGGGGTATTTCCATTAAAAGGGGTGACATTTAAAGGGTAGGGGGTTTCTTCGACTTCTAGGTCAGGCTTAACATAGGTGGTTGAAGAAGGTTGGGCGGTTCTTAAGGAAAAAACTATCTACATACAATGACAATAGACCTTTAAGAAAAACCCCCGGCTTCGGGTATTAAGGACGTAGGAGTTCCAGAAAGCTCCCAAGAAACCGAGGAATTTACTGTGCAAATAACCGAACCGCCTTATGCATGCCTAAACCCTCCAATCTCTTCTTAATTTTAGGCAGCGACAGCCGAGGCTCTGCATCAAATGCATCCAAAACCTATCTCCAAGAGCAAATTTAACCCTAACATTCCCAGAAACTGGTTCTTAATCTTTTTTCGTGTTGTAAACGGACTTAGATTCGCTAATAGTGGAGGTTATAAGGCCCTACCTATCACTGAGAGGATCTGAGGGTGACTTCTCCCATTGCCTTCTTTGTCTTTCGCATTCCCAGAGACTTCTAACCCCGACAGCTCCAAGACGCAAATGTCAACTTTCATGTGCTCTTTTATATATATAAGCTTTTTCCCTTAAACTTAAATCTTCTTTTCCGGCTATCCGCCTTTCTCCTATGTTAATCTCCCATGCACTGATCTCCACCATCCATCTATTAGCACCGTACACCACCAAAGTGGTGTCGCGTGGCTTAAAAGTAGTTTTTCTTACCACTTTTCCTCCCTGCGACCCATCTTGGCATCAACACCTGTCCAGCGACATCCTTTATTGCGACCACTATCTCCTCTAACTGTCGCACATCTTCCTTATGCGACGGTCATCGTGGGTCATCAATCTATCGCAAGACAATCTAAACCGTTTATTTTTCCAACTTGCACTTACACTTTTCCAAACTCTGACCTTTAACCATAGGATCTTCTTTGGCTCGCCTTGGTCGTCCACGTGGCTCACTTTACCTTTCTGCCTCGACGGTATCGCATCCCCGTGAATTGCTTTCACATACCACCCTTTCCATTTGCGACACCTCCTGCATGTGACACGTAGCATCTTGTTTTTCCCATCGCAACCACTTATCTCCCATATGCTCCGTGCAACTTGGCCATGCGACGATCAACGAGGACTGTAGATCTCCCGCTCGCGCCCGATCAATGGTGGAACTGCCACGGCTTTTATCAAATTTGGTTTATGCTCTCGGACTATAGATTTTTGGCTCCTTTTGGTCGCATTTTGATATTTTCTTTTGCAATGCCTTTGATTTTTCTTATATTTAACACCCCCCCATCAACTTTTCTTATACCTTAGCACCTGGGCATGAAAAATAAAGGGAATTTAGGCTTTCTTCAGGGAAATACTCAAGATACCCCTCTATTCCACCTCCATACTTATGCTGTAAAAATCAGGTGCTAACAACTGGCTCCAAGTGGGGATGCTATCCTCCCTGTGAGGTAGCAAAGAACTTTGTAGACCAAGTTCCTTATCCATTGGGTGGCTTGTGGAAGAAAATCTTCCCTATAGAACACTTTCTCAGTGAAGAACATTGGAAGGGTTTGCTTGAAAGCATTCATGGCAAACATATGGGAAACTCTATTGTGAGGTGTACCCTGCGGCACTCTTACCCAAGCTAAAAATGATCTGACAAACTACAAACTAAAAATTTTCTTGACACCAAAACTCAAAATTCAAACTATACATTCCGGAAACAAACTGGAAAATGCAGATAGAGATGCTTTCCATGTCAAGCTTATTTATATACAGACTACTCTATTCGAGAGGCTGCGGCTCTAGGTTATACAAAAATGCATGTGTAGCCAGTCCAGCAACCGACACCTTAGGTGGATCTTCCTACCGTGCCCAATTAACTCCAGAACAGCGAGAGTCAATGGCACTAGGCGATGATGACAGGCGAGGACCCCTTGAGTGAACCCAAATTGCGTACTCTGGCCGATGAAATTTTCCATATACTCTGCCGCTGCATCATATAAAACACAGTACGCTCTACACTCCTCTTGCATCTTAGCAGATTTTCTTTCGGAAGAGTTGTATGTATGCCATTCATTTCCCCAGGTGCTCATGTCAGGCCTAGGGATTGCGTATCTTTGACAAGCTCCAATCAAAACCCCAAAATCAAGCGTACTGGAACCCCCGCACGACCTGGTGAGACCAAAACAAGCAACTTCGAGCAACTTTCCACGACGTGGCTACCCCTTTGTAACTTGGGAGGTTGTTGCCACATAAAATCTATCTACAACATCTCCTCGTGGGCTACTTGTGATCCCTGGGTTGAAAACTCGGTTCTGCTCCGGAACTTCAAAGGAAACTTCACCCTGTCCCCCGAAAGGGTCTAGAAAAGGCCATTCTTCTCGGAACCTAGACTCCAGGTTTGAAAAACCTACACGAAAATCATGCTCTTATCCCGGTCCCCCCCTCAAGCACCTCAATTATCTGGTCAGCTGGCTGGAGATATTAGCCAAGCCCAAAAATTTATTCAAGGATTCCATAATCGTCCTCAACCCCCAAAGCGGATTCCGTATAAGAATCACGTGGGTCACCTCGGTCATCTGCTAGCCTCTCAGCAATCTGTTCAACCTGTCGAAGGTATACGCCAGACCCAAGAACCTCTTCCAGAATCCCATATTTTTCCTCAAGGATCACATACTCTTCCTCGAGGGTCCTATATTCCTCTTCAAGGACTCTGTACTCTCTTTCAACTTTAATCTGAAAAGAGGCCTCCGCCTGTTGAGGATCCCCCGGGAAACTCGGATTGCCAGCTCTTCCTTCCTCCTGCGGATGATGGCAAGGTTCCTCCTGCAGAGTCTCAAGGCTTTCTTCATTCACAGTTTTAAGAATTTCCTTTATTCTGGCGAATGATTCAGATTCAGGGAAAATGGTTTCACCACCTCCAGGCTCAATATTCTGATGGATCTCAATGGTGGATTCAGGACCTACCACCAAGCCCCCATCTTTGGCTGGTCTTCCTGACTGGTGAAACTGACTGCTCGAAGGCCCATCTTTATCCTATATTTCAAAATAGCTTATGAATTCCCCCAAACAGTCCTCTTCATATTCATCATATTTAGGTGGACTGAAAACTTCATTAAAATCATCAGTAACAGAAACTTCAACAGGCAGATTGCAATTTACATAAAACAAACCAGAATTACCTTCTTGCTCATCATGGGAGAAATTGGGATGCAAGGAAAGTTCCCCTTGTTCGTGTCTTTCTTCGAATCTCGTTTCTTCTTCAATCCTTTCATCATTATATTGGTTTGGAAACTTTCTAGACATCCTAAGATTGTCTTCAATCTCCAATGCATCAATGAACATATGTTGCAAATTGGAAGACCTTCTCTCCAAAAGATGAAAAGATAAATCAGGAGGAAAAATAGATGCATAGTGTAATTTAGCAGCATTCTCTAGGGGCTGAATTTCCTTTGGCATGTTACAATAGAAGCTTGCAAAACTCCTGTTAAAGCTAGACATGGTTTCATCTTCTTGCCTTCTCATGGAGTAAAACCCTGAAAGAACTAGGTCCCATGGCCTTCTCCTGCCCCAAAACCCCAGAAATACCTCAGACAATTTTCCCCATGCATCAATAGATTCAGTATCCAAATGGTTAAACCATTTCTTTACATATCCTTGGAAGGACTTGGTGAAAGCCCTCATACACACATCATCATGTTCTACTTCAAAGAGATCTATAAAATGCTCAAAACCTTGAAGATGTCTCTCAGCAGTAAGAATCTCGGATTTTCCATCAAAGACAGGGAGGTATTTATGGTAGTTCAGAGGATAATCATGAAGAACAAGGGGTAGCCTTAAAGGGATGTATCTCAACTGAGCTCTGGAAGGCAAAGGAGTATGTGCAGGGGGGATATCATTGGCCTTACTCTCGGGGAATTCATAACTCTGGTTATGGTTCAGACATGGTTCAAAAGAAGGGATGGGATCAACTCTAGGGGTTAAAGGCGAATGTACATTTTCGAATTCAAGCGAAGGGTATACAAAGGAGGATCTCTCATGACCTAGAGCTCTCTGGCGAGACATAAATTTTTTTATATATATACATAAGCGTAAGAGGAGACCAATACATAAGAACAAGACCTCTTTAAAGAGATTGATATTTTGATACCTGGACCTTAATTCTTCCATGTCTAAGGTGGATGAGCTCGTTCTCCATTGGATTCTACAGATTGAACTTGAATAATCAGTGGAGTCGCCAGGTGGATGATATGCAACCCCTCTGATATCTAACTGTTGTCCACCATCAACAATCAGATCTGAAACTTTGTCGTTCTCCCAGGGATGATAAGACAATCGCTCCCCGGTAGCGGCACCAATTTTGTTAACACCCAAAACGTACCTCAAGGTTGCGGAGAGGTAGAATCAAGGTAACCACTAACCACATTAGACTAGTGCTACTAACCCAACACAGTCAGAGAGGGATCTCTCTTAAACTTATGAAAGACTGAAAATACTCAAAGTTGTCAGCAATGAACAAACACATCATCCTTCATTACTCAAAATATACATTCAAATCATACACAGAAGGCCAGATTTCTGATGGGACAAATTGTGTGAAAATGTTGGAGGGATAATCACAAGTAAAGAACATTGGGCGATGGAGTCAAGGCATTACATAGAAATCAGATAACAGTGTCGTAGTGCGAACTATTAAAACAAAGGCAAGGTAGCCACCCTCTTGTCGTCGTAATGCTATTTTCTGGTGGTAAAAGAAGAAAGTAAGAACAAACCATTGATATGAGCATCCAGCAAAGATGAACTCAATATCAAATTTAGTAGCAATATTTAGTGAACACCTGAGATAATAACCAGAGCTTGTTTCCAAGAATTCTAAGCTATTATACACTGATCTCGGATATGAAAGGGAAAACATAATGTAAATGTATAACAGGAAGTAGGAGCACATAAAGAAGAGAGAAAAACATACTACAAGTTAAAGCAACACATGAATCTCTGCAAAATGTCTGCCATATGCACTGCCAATTGTATTAAAAGAGTTTCAAAACAGAGCTCTATCCCTGGGCCTTAGCCGAATGATTTTCCAACCTTTTAGTTATTCTATTACAATGATTTTATAGGCTCCCAGCCTTGAATTGGTCCTTAGGAAACAATTAAAATATGCTGCCACCTCGACATCCTCAAAATTTGGATATATTACATACGTGTTAGGTTCAAATCAGACTGATCAAGATGGGAAACAGAAATACCATGAGCGGGACGCCACTCTACTCCGGTGTCTTTAATTGGCCCTGCGGGTCAAAGAAATCTTCCACTTTCAAAGAGTTGTCTACCTGCGATTCGTCTGTCGGAGGGGGAGGCATTGCTTCTTCACTAGAGAATCTATGTGTCCTGCTAGATGTCTCACTCCCCTTCAGGAGTCTCCTTCTTTCCTCAATGTCGAACTCTTTTGTACACCTGTCACCCTTCGGGCTCTTCATCTTCACTCGTGATGCTGGATTCCACATGGTCGAATACCACAGGAGATGAAGGAGCTTGTTCTTCTTCCACCTCGGACCGCGTCTGCTCAGGCATAAAAACCATTTCGGATTCCTGCTCCTCCTCCATGACCGGTCTCTAACTGAAAGATATCCGGGCTTCCAAGTGCACCACCTTTACCATACACTGCTCTTGAACAGGGGACGCAAGGACCATGTCTATAATTGTCATGATGATGACATCAGCTACGTGTGGTCACATTCGCCATGGTGACCTGACCGAATCTCCCAGTCGAGCAACTATGATTCCCAAGGCTCGATCTGACGTGAAACATGCTTGGCAAGGATCTCTAGATAGACGAAAAATTATATGACAGCACTGAGGTCACCTCCATCGGATTTGTAATCATTTTGGTGGCAGTAGAGATGCCTTTAAGCTTCCTATCCACCTAGTCTTATCTACACCATAAATCTTAACCTCATTTTCATCTTGACCGCCAAATGGCGCGGGTCACATCATGCTCAAAGCTTTTAGGCCAGCTAATAGCCTGCACAAGTAATTAATTCTCTGCCCTGCACCTTTATCACCTGCTTCTCTGGCTCTTCTGCCTTCTATCCCTTAAATGCTTGCTTATCCCCACTGTTCCCACTCATAGGGTCACCATCCCCTATTATGAGAGCTTCTCGGGCATACTAGCAATGGATAGGGCTGCTACTGAGTCTTTTTCAGGTGGGCTAGTGGATGATGTTGCGTTCCCAAGTATCAGAGAGAGAACCAAATGGGGTATTGCCATTAAAAGGGGTGACATTTAAAGAGTAGGGGGTTTCTTCGACTTCTAGGTTAGGAACATAGGTGGTTGAACAAGGTTTGGCGGTTCTTAAGGAAAAAACTGTCTACATACAGCGACAACAGACCTTTCATAAAAACCACTGGCTTTGGGTATAAGGGACGTAGGAATTCCAGAAAACTCCCAAGCAACCGATGAATTTACTGTGCAAATAACCGAACTGCCTTATGCATGCGTAAACCCTCCAATCTCTTCTTAATTTCAGGCACTCACAGCCGAGGCTCTGCATCAAATGCATCCAAACCCTATCTTCGAGAGCAAATTTAACCCTAACATTCCCAGAAACTGGTTCTTAATCTATTTTCGTGCTGTAAACGGACTTAGATTCGCTAATAGTGGAGGTTATAAGGCCCTACCTATCACTGAGAGGATCTGAGGGTGACTTCTCCCATTGCTTTCTTTGTCTTCTGTATGCCCAGAGGCTTCTGACCCTGACAGCTCCAAGATGCAAATGTCAACTTTCATGTGCACTTTTATATATATAATCTTTTTCCCTTAAACTTCAATCTTCTTTTCTGGTTGTCCGCCTTTCTCCTCCATTGATCTCCCATGCACTAATCTCCACCATCCATCTATTAGCACCGTACACCACCAAAGTGGTGTCGCGTGGCTTAAAAGTGGTTTTGCTTACCACTTTTCCTCCCTGCGACCCATCCTGGTGTCAACACCTGTCCAGCGGCTTCCTTTATCGCGACCACTATCTCCTCTAGTTGTCGCGCATCTTCCTTATGCAATGGTCATCATGGGTCGTCGACTTATCGCAAGACAATCTAAACCATTTCTTTTTCCACCTTGCATTCACACTTTTCCTAACTCGGACCTTTAACCGTTCGATCTTCTTCGGCTTGCCTTGGCTATCCATGTGGCTATCACTTTACCTTTGTGCCTCGGAGGTATCGCTTTGATGCGAGTTTCTTTCGCTTACCGCCCTTTCCATTTGCGACACCTCCTGCATGTGACACATAGCATCTGGTTTTTCCCATCGCAACCAATTATCTCCCATATGCTTCACGCAACTTGGCCATGCAACGATCAACAAGGGATGTAGATCTCCCACTCGCACCCAATCAATGGTGGAACTGCCACGGCTTTTATCAAATTTGATTTATGCTCTCGGACTATAGAGTTTTGGCTCCTTTTGGTTGCATTTTGATATTTTCTTTTGCAATGCCTTTGATTTTTCTTAGATTTAACACCCCCTCATCAACTTTTCTTATACCTTAGCACCTGGCCATAAAAAATAAAGGGAATTTAGTCTTTCTTCAGGGAAATCCTCGAGATACCCCTCTATTCCACCTCCATACTTATGTTGTAAAAATCAGGTGCTAACAACTGGCTCCAACTGGGGATGATATCCTCCCTGTGAGGTAGCAAAGAACTTCGTAGACCAAGTGCCTGATCCATTGGGTGGCTTCTGCAAGAAAATATTCCCTATAGAACACTTTCTCAGTGAAGAAAATTGGAAGGGTTTGCCTGAAACAATTCATGGAAAACATATGGGAAACTCTATTGTGAGGTGTACCCTGCAGTGCTCTTTACCCAAGCTAAAAATGCTCTACCATACTACAAACTGAAAATTCTCTTGAAACCACAACTCAAAATCGAAACTGTACATTCCAAAAACAAACTGGAAAATGCAGAAAGAGATGCTTGCCATGTCAAGCTTATTTATATACAGACTACTCTATTCTAGAGGATGCGGCTCTAGGTTATACAAAAAATCCAATGTAACCAGTCCAGCAACTAACACCTCAGGTGGATCTTCCTACCGTTCCCAATTAACGCCAGAAAAACGAGGGTCAATGGCACTAGGCAATGATGATGGGTGAGGACCCCTTGAGTGAACCCAAACCACATACTCCAGCCGATGAAATTTTCCATATACTCTGTCACTGGATCAATAAAACACGGTACGCTCTACACTCCTCTTGCATCTTAGCATATTTTCTTTCGGAAGAGCTGTAAGTAGGAAATTCATTTCCCCGGGTGCTCATGTCAGGCCTAGGGATTGTGTATCTTTGACAAACTCCAATCAAAACCCAAAACTTATGCGTACCGGAACCCCCGCACGACCTGGTGAGACCGAAACAAGCAACTTCGAGCAACTTTCCACGACGTGGCTACCCCTTTGTAACTTGGGAGGATGCTCTCGCACAAAATCTATCTACAACATCTCCTCATGGGATACTTGTGATCCCTGGGTTGAAAACCCAGTTCTACTCCGGAACTTCAAAAGATACTTCAACCTGTCCCCCGAAATGGTCTAGAAAAGGCCATTCTTCTTGAAACCCAAACTCCAGGTTTTAAAAACCTGCACGAAAATCATGTTGCCTAGCCCGGTCCCCCTCAAGCACCTCGATTATCTGGTCAGCTGGCTGGAGATATTGGCCAAGCTCGAAAACTTCTTCAAGGATTCCATAATCTTCATCATCCCCCAAAGCGGATTCCATATAAGAATCCCGTGGGTCACCCCGGTCATCTGCTATCCTCTCAGCAATCTGGTCAACCTGTCAAAGGTATACGCCAGACCCAAGAACCTCTTCCAGAATCCCATATTTTTCATCAAGGATCACATCCTCTTCCTCGAGGTTCCTATATTCCTCTTCAAGGACTCTGTACTCTCTTTCAGCTTTAATTCGAAAAGAGGCCTCCGCCCGTTGGGGATCCCCCGGGAAACTCAGATCGCCATCTCTTCCTTCATCCTGAAATTGATGGCAAGGTTCCTCCTGCAGAGTCTCATGGCTTTCTTCATTCACGGTTTTAAGAATTTCCTTTATTCTGGAAAATGATTCAGCTCCGGGGAAAAGGGTTTCACCACCTCCGGGCTAAATATTCTGATGGATCTCAGTGGTGGATTTAGGACCTACCACCGAGCCCCCATCTTTGGTTGGTCTTCCCAAATGGTGAAACTGACTGCTCGAAGGCCCATCTTTAACCTCTATTTCAAAATAGCTTATGAAATCCCCCAAACAGTCCTCTTCATATTTATCATATTTAGGTGGACTGAAAACTTCATTAAAACCATCAATAACAGAAACTTCAGCAGGTAGATTGCAATTTACATAAAACAAACCAGAATTACCTTCTTGCTCATCATGGGAGAAATTGGGATGCAAGGAAAGTTCCCATTGTTCATGTCTTTCTTCGAATCTCGTTTCTTATTCAATCCTTTCATCATTATCTTGGTTTAGCAACTTTGAAGACATCCTAAGATTGTCTTCAACCTCTAATGCATCAATGAACATATGCTGCAAATTGGAAGACCTTCTCTCCAAAAGATGAAAAGATAAATCAAGAGGAAAAATACATGCATAGTGTAATTTAGCAGCATTCTCTAGGGGTTGAATTTCCTTTGGCATGTTATAATAGAAGCTTGCAAACCTCCTGTTAAATCTATACATGGTTTCATCTTCTTGCCTTCTCATGGAGTAAAACCCTGAAAGAACTAGGTCCCATGGCCTTCTCCTACACCAAAACCCCAGAAATACCTCAGACAATTTTCCCCATGCATCAATAGATCCAAGCAACAAATGGTTAAACCATTTCTTTACATCTCCTTCGAAGGACTTGGTGAAAGACCTCATACACACATCATCATGTTCTACTTCAAAGAGATCTAGAAAATGCTCAAAACCTTGAAAATGTCTCTCAGTAGTAAGAATCTCAGATTTTCCATCAAAGACAGGGAGGTATTTATGGTAGTTCAGAGGAAAATAATGAAGAATAGGGGGCATCCTTAAAGGGTTGTATCTCAACTGAGCTCTAGAAGGAAAAGGAGTATGTGCAGGGGGGATATCATTGGCCTTACTCTCGGAGAATTCATAAGGCTGGTTATGGTTCATACATTGTTCAAAAGAAGGGATGGGATCAACTCTAGGGATGAAAGGCGAATGTACATTTTTGAATTCAAACGAAGGGTATACAAAGGAGGCTCTCTCATAACCTAGAGCTCTCTAGCGAGACAAAAAAATTTTGATATATATACATAAGTGTAAGAGGAGACCAATACAGAAGAACAAGACCTCTATAAAGATATTTATATTTTGATACCTGGACCTTAAATCTTCCATGTCTAAGGCAGCTGAGCTCGTTCTCCAGTGGAGTCTACAGATTGAACTTGAATAATGAGTGGAGTCGCCAAGTGGATGATATGCAACCCCTCTGATGTCTAACTGCTGTCCACTATCAACGATCAGATCTGAAACTTTGTCGTTCTCCCAAGGATGATAAGACAATCTCTCCCTGGAAACGGTGCCAATTTTGTTAACACCCAAAACGTACCTCAAGGTTGCGGAGAGGCAGAATCAGGGTAACCACTAACCAATTTATACTATTGCTACTAACCCAACACAGTCAAAGAGGGATCTCTCTTAAACTTATGAAAGACTAATAATACTCAAAGTTGTCAGCAATGAACAAACACATCAGCCTTCATTACTCAAAATATACATTCAAATCATACACGGAAGGCCATATTTATGATGGGACAAATTGCGTTAAAATGTTGGAGGGATAATCACAAGGAAAGAACATTGGGCGATGGACTCAAGGCATTACATATAAATCGGATAACAGTGTCGTAGTGCGAACTATTAAAACAGAGGCAAGGTAGCCACCCTCTTGCCGTCGTAATGTTATTTTCTGGTGGTAAAACAAGAAAGTAAGAACAGACCATTGATATGAGCATCCAACAAAGATGAATTCAATATCAACTTTAGTAGCAATATTTAGTGAACACCTAAGATAATAACCAGAGCTTGTTTCCAAGAATTCTAAGCTATTATACACTGATCTCAGATATGAAAGGGAAAACATAATGTAAATGTATAACAGGAAGTATGAGCACATAAAGAAGAGAGAAAAACAAACTACAAGTTAAAGCAACACATGAACCTCTACAAAATGTCTGCCATAGGCACTTCCAATTATATTAAAAGAGTTTCAAAACAGAGCTGTATCCCCAGGACTTAGCCGAATGATTTTCCAACCCTTTAGTTATTCTATTACAATGCTTTTATAGGCTCCCGGCCTTGAATTGGTCCTTAGGAAACAATTAAAATTATGCTGCCACCTCGACAGCCTCAAAATTTGGAGATATTACATACGTGTCAGGTTCAAAACAGACTGATTAAGACGGGAAACAGAGATACCATGAGCGGGACGCCACTCTACTCCGATGTCTTTAATTGGCCTTGCGGGTCAAAGAAATCTTCCACTTTCAAAGAGTTGTCTGCCTGCGATTCTTCTGCCAGAGGGAGAGGTGTCGCTTCTTCAGTGGAGATTACAAAATCCTTGAGAATCTTTGTGTCCTACTGGATGTCTCGCTCCCCTTTAGGAGTCTCCTTGTTTCCTCAACGTCAAACTCTTTTGTACACATGTCTCCCTTCGAGCTCTTCATCTTCACTGGTGGTGTTGCATTCCATGTGGTCGAATACCACAGGAGACGAAGGAGCGTGTTCTTCTTCCACCACAGACCGGGCTTGCTCGGGCATAAAACCCACTTCAGATTCCTGCTCCTCCTCCATGACCGGTCTCTAACTGAAAGATATCCGGGCTGCTAGGTGCACCACCTTTCCCATACACTGCTCTCGAACAGGCGACGCAAGGACCATGTCTATAACTGTCGTGATGATGACAACAGCTATGTGTGGTCACATTCACCATGATGACCTAACCGAATCTCCCATTTGAGAAACAATGATGCCCAAGGCTCGAGCTGACGTGAAACATGCTTGGCAAGGATCTCCAGATAGACGGAGAAGTATATGACGGCGCTGAGGTGGCCTCCATCATATTTGCAATCATTTTTGTGACAGTAGAGATGCCTTTAAGCTGCCTATCCACCTGGTCTTATCTAAACCATAAATCTTGACCTCATTTTCATCTTGACCGCCGAATGGCGCGGGTCACAACATGCTCGCAGCTTTTAGGCCAGCTGATAACCTGCATAAGTAATTAATTCTTTGCCCTGCACCTTTATCACCTGCTTCTCTGGCTCTTCTGCCTTCTATCCCTTAAATGCTTTCTTATCCCCACTGTCCCCACTCATAGGTTCACCATCCCCTATTGTGAGAGCTTCTCGGGCATACTAGCAAGGGCTAGGGCTGCTACTGAGTCTTTTTCAGGTGGGCCAGTGGATGATGTTGCGTTCCCAGGTATCAAAGAGAGAACCAAATGGGGTATTTCCATTAAAAGGGCTAACATTTAAAGGATAGGGGGTTTCTTCGACTTCTAGGTTAGGCTTAACATAGGTGGTTGAAGAAGGTTTGGTGGTTCTTAAGGAAAAAACTGTCTACACACAGTGACAATAGACCTTTCAGAAAAACCCCCGGCTTCGGGTATTAGGGATGTAGGAGTTCCAGAAAAATCCCAAGCAACCGTGGAATTTACTGTGCAAACAACCGAACTGCCTTATGCATGCATAAACCCTCCAATCTCTTCTTAATTTCAGGAACCGACAGCCGAGGCTCTACATCAAATGCATCCAAACCCTATCTCCAAGAGAAAATTTAACCCTAACATTCCCAGAAACTAGTTCTTAATCTATTTTCGTGCTGTAAACGGACTTAGATTCGCTAATAGTGGAGGTTAAAACTCCCTACCTATCACTAAGAGGATCTGAGGGTGACTTCTCCCATTGCTTTCTTTGTCTTCCGCATGCCCAGAGGCTTCTGACCCCAACAGCTCCAAGACGCAAATGTCAACTTTCATGTGCGCTTTTATATATATCATCTTTTTCCCTTAAACTTCAATCTTCTTTGCCGGTTGTCCGCCTTTCTCCTCCGTTGATCTCTCGTGCATTGATCTCCACCGTCCATCTATTAGCACCATACACCACCAAAGTGGTGTCACCTGGCTTAAAAGTGGTTTTTCTTACCACGTTTCCTCCCTGCGACCCATCCTGGCGTTGACACCTGTCCAGCGGCTTCCTTTATCGCAACCACTATCTCCTCTAACTGTCGCGCATCTTCCTTATACGACAATCATTGTGGGCCTTAGATCTATCGCAAGACAATCTAAACAGTTTCTTTTTCTTCCTTGCACTTACACTTTTCCGAACTCCAACCTTTAACCGTAGGATCTTCTTCAGCTCTCCTTGGTCGTCCACATGGCTAGCACTTTACCTTTCTGCCTCGGTGGTATCGCACCCCTGCGAGCTGCTTTTGCATACCGCCCTTTCCATTTGCGACACCTCCTGCATGTGACACGTAGCATCTGGTTTTTCCCATCGCAACCACTTATCTCCCATATGCTCCACGCAACTTTGTCATGCTACGATCAACGAGGGTTGTAGATCTCCCGCTCGCGCCCGATCAACAGTGGAACTGGCACGGCTTTTATCAAATTTGATTTATGCTCTCGGACTATAGCTTTTTGGCTCCTTTTGGTCGCATTTTGATATTTTATTTTGCAATGCCTTTGATTTTTCTTATATTTAACACCCCCTCATCAATGTTTCTTATACCTTAGGACCTAGCCATGAAAAATAAAGGGAATTTAGGCTTTCTTCAGGGAAATCCTCGAGATACCCCTCTATTCCACCTCCATACTTATGCTGTAAAAATCAGGTGCTAAAAGCAGTCTTAAAGATGCCCTCATCTTTAATCCTGACTTGATGATACCCAGACCTCAAGTCTATTTTAGAGAATATCGTTGCACCGCATAATTGTCGAACAGATCATCAATACGGGGCAAGGGATATCTGTTCTTAATGGTCATTTTATTTAATTGACGGTAGTCTATGCATAAACGCAAGGTACCGTCCTTCTTTTTAACAAAAATAACAGGTGCTCCCCATTGAGACACACCTGGTCTTATGTAATCTTTATCAATTAGTTCATTTAATTCTGATTTAAGTTCATTAATTTACAGAATGTTCATTCTGTAAGGAGCCTTGAGTTTGGTACCGCTCCTCGTACTATCTCAATGGTGAAATCTAATTCCCTTTTCGGAGGTAGTCCTGGAATTTCTTCCTGGAATACATCAGAAAAATCTTTTAGAATGGGTATGTCTTCCAGCTCTAACTTATCTTCCTTAGTTGAATGTTCTTCATTAATTACATTTACAACAAACATTTTACATCCTTTATGAACAGCCCTTTTAACTTGTAAAGCAGAAATCTGTTTAACTGAAGTTTTTCTAGGAATTCCTTTTACTGTTACAGTTTCACATTTATCATTCAAACAAGTAAAGGTCTTTTCAAAAAAATTTAACAATACCCTATGCTTTTCTAGCCAATCCATTCCAATTAAAACACCGTAAGAACCTAATGGTAATACATTCAACTTAACATGAGTCCTAAACTTATTCATCAATAATTTACAATCTTTTACATAATCAGTTACTTTTCTTTTAGTTTCGGTATCTAATTGAACCAACCATGATTTTTCAAACTTTTTTACTTTCAGATTACAACCTTTTACTAAATCAGGTGATACATAACTAAGACTAGCTCCTCGATCAATTAAAATATAAATGGGTTTATCTTTCAGCATACCTTCTACTTCAACCGTTGAAGTTTGATGATCAGCCTGTCTATTTTCCAAGGCTGCATTGATCCTGGGAATTTCCCTCGCTAAGTCACCAACCATAGCCTCCTCTTGTACTGTATGTATGTTGTTGACGATTCTCATCCTGAGTGGACAATTTGATGCATAGTGAGGCCCCTGACAATCCCAACATTTAACAGGTTCCTTTTGTTCATTATTTTTAACATAATTTTTAGGTGGATCTCTGTTCCTTGCAGCTGTAAAATTTGGTTGTACATTACTTCTTGGATTATTTCCTTGAAATTTTCTATTAGAAAAATTATGAGAATTATTGTTTCCCAAATTTCGATTAAAAGTAAAATGCTTTTTTCTTTGTTCAAAATTATTAGGCCTTTTTACTTTCCAGCTTTGTATGCCTTCCCTTTTCCTGTTCTGTTCAAAACAGATATTTTCCTTTCTCATGGCCTCTTCAAGGGTCTTAGGGTCGTCATACTCAATTATGTCCTTTATATGTGAGGGTAAACAGCTCAAAAATATCTGTACCTTGGGTTTTTCATCATAATGTAAGGCACGTATCTCAATAAACTTAAAAACTTGTTGCTTAATTCCTTCATATTCATGGAACCCAATTTTAAATCGTAGAATTCTTTAGCTCATTCTTCAAAATACTATTTTGACATAAATTTCTTTTGAAAATACCTTTTAAAACTACTCCAATTTACATGTTTCTCCTTTAATCCTTTTACTCGCTTTAGATCTTACCACCAGATATCGGCTTTACCAGTCAGATTATAGATTGCCATTTTAGTTTTTAACTGACTTGAGTAGTTATAAATCTGAAAATACTTATTCATACTGGACAACAATGCCTCGGCCTCCTCTCCTTTTTTTGTTTCTCCATTAAATTTTGGTGGTTTAATCTTCTTAAATTATCCAGAAATTTCTTTGTATGGTTTGTACTTCTTCTTTTTAGTGTAGCAGTCACTTTCACTATTGTCGTTGGAATACTTGTTCTTCTTCCTATGCAATTTAACATTAATTTCATAATAAGAGCTAGTTTCATAATTAATAAGTTTTATCTTTTTACCTTTACGTTGGTAGGACATAGTTTCATATTCAGAATGATTTTCTATTCTTTTATCCTTTTCGTTATTATGGAATTTATCCAACAGGATTTGATTCAGCTCCTCTTGAGCTTTTAGAATCCGTTCATTCTCCTCTTTAACAATTTTTATTTCTGTTTTTAAATCTCTAACTGTTCTCAGTAATTCAGATGAATTATTGTTTAATTCAACAAATATATTTCCTGCATTAATATGTTCCTGCTCATTATTATTTTGATCATGAGGATGGGACCTGTCCTCAGCTGACTCTTCTGGTCCTTCTATACCTGCAAATTGATAATAAAAAATGTGCTGAACAGAAAACAAAATTAAACAAAAATTTGTAGTTGTATTTTCTATTTTAAATTTTAGTTGCGCGAGTTGGGCCACTTTCAGGCTTAGAGTTTGAACTTGTGCTCTAATACCACATGTAACATCCCCAAATTTCACAAAAAATTAAAAAAATTATGTGTAGTAATTAGTACTAATATTTAATATACAGAAAGTATGATAATGATCATTTATCTTCTTAATAACAGTACAGTTATAATTAGGACGACACATGCTTGTTTATGATCATTCATTGGTTAATTTAATGTACCATAATGTCGTAATGCTACAACCTGGTTATTTTGTCGTAACCAATTCTAAAATAAATGCTTCTATTTTTTTTTGTCTGACAGGTTCATTGTACAAGATATGTACATTTAATTCATTGAGAAACATTATTGAATGATTTTATATCTATATGTATGATTATGTTTTTCTAACTTTTCTTTCCTTTATTGAATGGGTTCCAAAGGCACCTCGTGGCTTACTTAGCTATTAACTAGCTAACGCACTTGTTAATCCTAAACAGGTCTACAGGTAAGAAATCTACTTCCAGGTTTTACGAGTTTAAAGATCGAAGCTTAATATAGTGTATGTCATTCCGATCTTATTGTTCTTTTTGTTGGCTTTAACGCCTAGGTAAAACTTACCAAAAATCATGATTTTGTTTACGTCAAGGCCTTATTACAGCCTTGGGTTTACACCCTTATCATAGCATGGGTTCTCAAACTTTTAAGTTCTTCTATTCGATTTTATAGTTGACATAGGTTAGGCTTAGCATAGTTCCTATACTATACTATGATCTATATAACTACCTTGAGTTATTTAATAGGTAATAAGCTTTCATTTCAACGAGCTCCAGACTATACATAATCATGCTAAACATTAATATTTTACTTGTCAAATAATACACGGTAATATTATACCATAACTATGGTTTAAAACTTGGATATGTGAATTCGTATATAATACAAAACTTGGCAATTGGCAGGGTCTTAAACTATAGTCGTGATCCAAGATTTCAAAGGTGGTGGAATGCAAAGCTGGCAGGAGTAATGAAACTCGACTGCGTTCATCTTAAAGCTCATTGCTACACCCATAGTGGAATGCATAGTGACAACTCTCCTGGAAAGGTTCACGTGATGGCTTTGGGTTTTGGGTTAAACCCTAACCATGTAATGAAAGACCATAACTCATAACATTTATGTTGTTTGATGGGAGAACCGACAGGATCTCGGCACATTCGGGGGTTTGGAAATCCAATGCATTATTACAGGGACTCAATCACGAACCTAGCAGCCTGTAACTCGACGTTTCCAAACTATATGTTTCAGGGTGTTCGAAGACAAGCTCGTGGCTTAGTGTCCTATACAGAGGTAAACCATAAAAGTTATGGATGATGGTTTTGTTTTGTTTTTAAACCTTTAAAATTTATTAACGCAACTAGTTATAAATCTTTTTGTTTTACTGTGGCGTTGAGATTTCTTGTCAGGCTAGTCTTCGAAAGGTTGAGGACTGCGATGGTGGCATTTGCAGCCTTGAGTGCTTAAACTTTCAACACCGGTAAGCCTCGGGAAGTCTCTTGGAAACTCTGCCCTTCCTGTATTATTCGTGGTGGTGTTTGTGGCATTGATGACGGCACTATGTTGTTCCAATACAATGGAAAAACCTACTCTATCTCAGACATTTGAAGGTGTAAGCCGTATGGCTAGTTTATGAAAACTCGTAGGGTTGAAACCCTAGAGCTACGACTCAATGTAATCTTTGTTTTGATTTTAAAGTTTGAATAAAGAAATTAACAATTTCTTTTCTTTGCTTACAATCGATGAGTATAGTTTATACGGCTGGGTCCAGGGATAATTTTAAGGACCCATACTTATTTAAAAGTGTATAAACCTTGGTGAATATTAGCAATTCTTAAAATGTCAACTATAAAATATTTGGCGATATTTTTCTTAAATTATTTCAATTTCTAAGGATTTTATATAGTTTATATAATAATTTGGCGATTTTTAGAGTGAAAAAAGTTTACCACATCAAAATTGGGCGAAATAGGGCTTCAAAAAATGCAAATTGGCGAATATTTTTTTGGAAAAAAACATGGAAAAATAGCCCATGGGATAAATTTCGCCCCTAAAATTATCCTTGGCTGGGTCGATAATGTAACTTTTACAGGGTTTTGACCCTCGACATAGATGATGTTGTGAAGATTTGTAAACAGGGTTTAATCTTAAATATATTTTTGATCTTGGAATGTTATTTGTTAGAACGATTATAGGGATATTGATTTCGAAATACTAAGCATTTTCTAGAACTCTGTTCCAATTTGGGTATTTTTATATACAATACTTGTTAGAACTATTTTGAAAAGATATTTGATTTATGAAAATAGTTAGATGTGAACTCTGATTATTAAGCTATTTTAACTTGTGATCAATCTTGTCTAGTTCGATAGTAATATTTAATTAATGTTTAAGATTATCGACCTGGTATTTTGATAGAAAATAAATAATACTTTTGTTTATGCATAATTCATGTTTTTATCTTATGAGCCACACCTCATCATATTTTTGCTATTTATTTATATTTTAAACAACTATTTATGTAATGAATATACATATATTAATAAGAATAGCATTTATATTCTATTGTATTGATCTTTATTAACTTAAAATGTATAATAGAGTTAAATCCTAGCATTGCTAAAATTTGGGAATTATTCTGGTTGCATTACATGTATACTTGTTTGTATAGTAACTGTAAATTATTTCCTAAAAGAAGCAGTAAGGTTAGATGAATGAATTTCTGACTGTTTGTTTACTTTTTAACTGGCATTTTACTATGATTCAATCGACATGAAATGCATAAGATATAATTCTAAGTAACTGAGCATTGTTTCCATGGTTAATATCTATGTCTAAATCTTATTTGCAGAACATAAGAACTTAATTCTAAACAGCCTTATTATTCTATCATTAAGTGATCATACCCATCTATTTACTTAAACAATCTTTCTGTACTAGAGTACGTCACGAAATCGTGAGTGGAAAAATACAAAAAGAATTTCTATTCAATCTTTTAAGCATTCATTCAAAAATAACTATTATTTCAATATTTATGATCTAGCAGATAAGTAAAAGAACAATTTTCAGAATTAGATTAGCATATTAGAAGTAAATAAATGAAACAATGTAGAACCCGATAACTGAAGAAGGGACAAACACCCAAAGGAACCCATCCCACCCAACCTTCTCTTGAAGACAGCCAAGTCACTTGTCTTAGGACCCCCGAGCCTGTTGTTGGGTGTGTGAGCTATCTCAAAGAATCACCTAATATTTAATTATCGACTAGGGTTGGTAATCTTAGAGTTGTGGCACAATATATGCTGAGGTAGAATGGGACCTAAGTTTCGGCTCGGCAGACCTTAGAAATGTTTAATAAAGAAAAGATCGAAAGATCTTTCAAAATGAAAAACTGAGTCAAACTTTTGAAAATGCAACTACTGAACTGATTAAACCTATCTAAACCAACATATCATAATGGTATCAAGCTATATTACTCTACTCTATGGATAATAATTAAAAATATAAAAACAAATATTATTCTAGGAAGCATAACGAAATCAAAACAGAACTACTTTGATGAAATTGAAAACTACTGATAAAGCTTTAATCTAAGAATTAGAAAACAATTGTTAAATGAGTTTAGAGACCTATCTATTAACTTAAAGCAAAACTACAAATGACCAAGTGAATTCAACAACTATCCATACATTCAATTAATACTTCAAGACTACACTAAACTACCTAATTCCATTCTCCTTGGGGATTCTGAGGAAATGTATCAAAATTTTATAGAAATGGGAGAGAATGTATCAAAGTGACTTTCAAATGTGACAAGGAAACAAAATGGAGACAAGTCTAATTTAACTTCTACAAATAAATGCAAACTGAAGATTGTCCAACTACAATTAACTTTAAACATCTTAATCTATCTTTTATCCATAAGCAAAATGACATGAAACTAATGAAATCTAGAAGCAAGTAGAAAACTTAATAAAGATATTTACTTGAACTGAATTTTATTTGGAAGCAAGTAGAAAACTTGATAAAGATATATTATTATAGAAGCAAGTAGAAAACTTGCTAAAGATATTTATTTCTAAACCAAACCCTATTTCATGAACATCTTCATTAATTGTAAGAATGGGAAAACTGATTCTATGCTTAACAAAGAAACTATTCAAAACTGAGATAACTTGGTGAATGAAATTACTAAGTCTAATCTAAAATTAATCTTAACATATAATAAACTACACCAAGATGGAGATGATAAATTCTAGAACATAAAGATATTAGCAAATTAAACATGAAAGTCATAACTTGAGAAACAGTTAAAGCAAAGTTAAGGAAGATGGAATAGAAACTAAGAATGATGACAAAACTTAATTAAAACTCTATGTAGGATAGAATAAGATCTAAATTACATCTACGAATGCTAATTAAAGGCAAGAAAGATTACAGTTCAAAGACCTAAGAAACTGGATTCTAATTAAGCATTAAAACAATGCAAAAAATATTGAGGTTCGTATGACGATTCGGATGCTTGTCCGAGGGACAGTCCGAATGACAATCCGGATGGAGGAAAGAGATTTAAACTAAGGAAAGAAGCAGTTTGGATGATCTTAACTACCATCTGGCTAATGCATATGATCCTACAGTGAAAGGGAAGCAATAAATTAGTTGTTCAGAAAGGAAATCTATAGAAAGCAAACTACACTATTCTATGTCTAGGAAAGGGAAACTAGTTCCTAATGCATAATAAAGTGAGACTTGAAAGGAAATGAACAAAACTACAGCTACAGTACACTTAACAGAACTGAATCTAACTACAACTGAACTAGGAATGTTAAGCTAACTAAACTCTAAATATTCATGAATAACAGGATTAAAAACAAACTAGGCAAACTAAGCAATTTAAGCAAACTACGCATGACCAGTCACTAATTACATTCTAGAAATATCATTAATATGAACAGCAAATAAGATATACATTTCATAAAACTGAGACATCATTTATATAAGTGGAAAAACAACATATGGATTACAAGACAAAGATATCATATACAAAATGAATACATAAATTAAACAAATAACACAACTTATCTACAAAAGACAAAGACAAATTATATACACAAACGGAAGACCACTGGTTGTTGAGGGGCCCTTCTCAACAATCAAAGGCTGCGCCTTAATCAATCAATCACCACGCATGCTACTGAGCTATCATAAAACTAGAACAGAGGTGTATTAAATTAAAAAAGAGTTACAGCGTTGTTGTGTCTACTTGCAGCTGAAAAACTAGAAACTAAGAGACTAAAAATGACTAACTCGTCTCAGTCACGAAGATGTCTATATATACAGAGTTACAATTGGGAGAGCAAGTCGACCCTTTAGTGGTCGACTGCTCTAATAATAGGCAGTCTTAATGCCAGAAAATGGCTCTGCTTAACAACTCATGACAGCACATGGCCAAGGAACGGCCAGATAATTGTTTACAACAGTGCACAGAGCATCTACCAGGTTCCACAGTATCGGTTTCCTTCACGCGGTCATTGATACGTTGACCCTCCTTTGACGTGGGCAGAGAAATGTGTTGTCGAGCTGAGTGTGGGAGGATGAGGGATTCTGGAACGTCGACGTGAGCAGAGGTGCATGCTATCAGGATGGACGAACAGGAAAGATGGAGCTTCTGGAGTGTTGACGTGAGCTATAGGTGTGTTTTCAAGCAAAGTGAGTAGGAGGGTTAATATTATAGAATAGGGGCTCACCAACCATGACAGCCACGTTGCTAACAGAACCCACCTTTCTGTTTCTGCCTTTAATGACCAGAAATATTCCAATCGACGATCTCGTGGGCCAAATGAAGGTCTGAACGGCGAGCTGGATGCGGCTGAACATTTGCAACGTGAACACGCATCTGAATGGAGGTCCATTTGAAACCCATTGCTTGCAGAACAAAATCTAGTTGCCAAGAAAGTCGAGAAATGTCAAATAAACATCAATAAATCACAAATGAAGGTCTGAACGGCGAGCTGGATGCGGCTGAACATTTGCAACGTGAACACGCATCTGAATGGAGGTCCATTTGAAACCCATTGCTTGCAGAACAAAATCTAGTTGCCAAGAAAGTCGAGAAATGTCAAATAAACATCAATAAATCACAATATGACGATTTTTACCCAAAATTCATGTGATGTGTGAATATATGCATACCTGATCTGATTGATGGTCTAAATGGCGGAAAGAATGACTTATCATAGCAAAAATAGTGAAAATGACACCAATCAGATTGTGTTTTGATGATCAAAACTGGTGACAAAATGGACACCAACACCTGTTCACTGAACCACTAGGACGAAGATGTTGTGTGGAACTAGAATGTGTTTCTCTGCAACTCAACAATAATACTTATTGTACTCAACAGTATCACTCCAGCCTTTAGCAGTATTGAACTATGCATTCAGCAGTACTAGTTCAGAGATGCAGACTTAGTTCTACCAATCACTTCCTAGCCTTCCCCTCATCGAATCTCTTGTGTAATCTTATTGTTCCTCTCTTCATAAATTCTCACAAGGAAAACTTGATGAGCCTCCTGCTCAATTCGATGGGTGATATAGCATGCCTAGGTCTTTGGTCAATTTCTTAGTTATTGAGCCACCTGCTCAGTTCCACTTTCTTGGGGAACATGACCATAAAATAGGGAAGTTGCCCCCTGCAACAGCTAGAAGTGATTGATGATGCTGCCAAGTGTCAGTTTACTCTTCACCCCGGTCCATTCCTCCTAGTGCGTGAGTGAACACTCTTTCAATAGTCTCCTTTGGATATTTGTCTCCTCTTTTATTTATTAATAATAAAAATATTAGAGTAATTAATTACAGTCATCCTTGACCCCACTTGGTCAATAATCATAAAAAAATTTACAATAACATATAACATAATGTTTTTCTCATAACATAAAATGTTCAGATTTTGGGTATGTGACACGGTTTTGGTGCTACAGGCATTTTTTCCAAGAACCCTGTGGTCATTCAGGGACAATTTGAGGTTTTGCCCCGAGGGCACGAAACCCAAACCGACGAGCGGAATTGGGTTCTGACAGCTCCCACATGTGCATGTGGCCATTTTGGATGTGTTCACGATGTCCATGCATGCCCGGGAGCCTTCGGATCATAAATGAACCCCTTGAGCAAGATTTGCATGGCGTTCACTGAGAAAAACCCTAGTTCCTGAGATGGCACAATAACACCGTTTTCAAGCATTCGAGGAACGGTGTGGGGGGGGGGGGCTAGCTGAAACCCAGGGTTTTGAATCCATCGGAATCGATGGATTCGTGATCGGAGTCATGGTTTTGGTGCTACAGGAATTTTGTTCAGGCACCCCGCGGCCATTCATGGACACTTTGAGGATTTGCTTTGGGGCCACGGAACCTAAATCGGCAAGCGGACTTGGGTTCTGTCAGCTCCCACATGTGCATGTGGCCATTGTGGATGTGTTCACAATGGCCACGCACGCCCAGGAGCCTTTGGATGAGAATTGACCCCCTTAAGCAAAATTGGAATGCCCTTCACTAAGCAAAACCCTAGTTCCATAGATGGAACAATAGCACCATTTTCGAGAGGCTGAGGCACGGTGTGGGGGGGGCCTAGCTGAACCTCGGGGTCCTGAATCCACCAGAATTGATGGAGTCACGTATTTGATGATACAGGCATTTTTGTCAGGAACCCCATGGCCATTCAGGGACACTTTAAGGATTTGCTCCGAGGGCACGGAACCCAAACCGGCGAGTGGAATTGGGTTCCATCAACTCCCACACATGCATGTGGCCATTGTGGATTTTTTCATGATGTACACACTTGGCTGGGAGCCTTTGGATCATAAATGACCCCCTTGAGCAAGATTGGCATGGCCTTCACTAATCAAAACCCTAGTTACTAAGATGGCACAATAGCACCGTTTCTGAGCCTTTGAGGCATATTGTGGGGGACCCCTAGCTGAAAACAGGGGTTCTGAATCCATCGAAATCGATGGATTCATGATCAGAGTCACGGTTTTGGTCCTACAAGCATTATTTCCAGGCACCCCGTGGCCATTCAAGGACACTTTGAGGATTTACTCCAGGGGCAAAAAACCTAAATCGTCGAGCGGACTTGGGTTCCGTCAGCTCCCACATGTGCATGTGGCCATTGTGGATGTTTTCACGGTGGCCAAGCACCCCCAGAGCCTTCAGATGAGAATTGACCCCCTTGAGCAAGATTGGCATGGCCTTCACTGAGCAAAACCCTATTTCATGAGATGGCACAATAGCACCATTTACGAGCATTGCATACACGGTGTGGGGGGGGCCTAACTGAAACCCAAGGTCCTGAATCCATTGGAATCAACAGATTCGCAATCGGAGTCAGGGATTTGGTGCTACGGGCATTTTTTACAGGCACCCCGTGGTCATTTAGGGACACTTTGAGGATTTGCTCTGAGGGCATAGAACCCAAACCGGCGAGTGAACTTGGGTTCTGTCAGCTCCCACACATGCATGTGTCCATTATGGATGTGTTCACGATGTCCACACTTGACTGGGAGCCTTTGGATCATAAATGACCCTCTTGAGCAATATTAGCATGGCCTTCACTAAGCAAATCCCTAGTTACTAAGATGGCATAATAGCACCGTTTTCGAGCCTTTGAGGCACAGTGTGGGGGGTCCCCCAATTGAAACTCGAGGTTTTGAATCCATCGAAATCGACGGATTCACGATCAGAGTCACGGTTTTGGTGCTACGGGAATTTTTTCCAGGCACCCTGTGGCCATTCAGGGACACTTTGAGGTTTTGCTCCGAGGGAACGGAACCCAAACCGACGAGTGGACTTGGGTTCTATCATATCCCACACGTGCATGTGTCCATTGTGGATGTTTTCATGATTTCCATGCATGCCTAGGAGCCTTCGGATCATAAATGACCCCCTTGAGCAAGATTGGCATGGCCTTCACTGAGCAAAACTCTAGTTCCTAAGATGCCACAATAGCATCATTTTCGAGCGTTCGAGGCATAGTGTGGGGGGTCCCCTAGTTGAAACCCGGGGTTCTGAATCCATCAGAATCGACGAATTCACGATCGGAGTCACGATTTTGGTGCTATAGGAATTTTGGTCAGGCACCCTGTGGCCATTCAGGGACACTTTGAGGATTTGCTATGGGGGCATGAAACCTAAACCGGTGAGCGGACTTGGATTTCGTCAACTCCCACACATGCATGTGGACATTTTGGATGTGTTCACAATTTCCACGCATTCCCGGGAGCCTTCGGATGAGAATTGACCCCCTTAAGCAAAATTGGAATGGCCTTCACTGAGCAAAACCTTAGTTTCAGAGATGGCACAATAGCATCATTTTCAAGAGTTTGGGGCACGGTGTGGGGGGTCTCCTAGCTGAAAATAGGGGTCTCAAATCCATCGGAATTGACGGATTCGTGATCAAAGTCACAGATTTTGTGCTACGGGCATTTTTTTCAGGCACCCCGTGGTCATTCAAGGACACTTTGAGGATTTGCTCCGAGGGCACGGAACCAAAATCGGCGAGCGGACTTGGGTTCCGTCAGCTCCCACACATGTATGTGGAAATTATGGATGTGTTCATGATGGCCATGTTTGGTCGGGAGCCTTTGGATCATAAATTGCCCCCTTCAACAAGATTGGCATGGCCTTCATTGAGCAAAACCCTAGTTACTCACATGGCACAATAGCACCATTTTTTAGCCTTCGAGGCATAGTGTGGGGGGTCCCCTAGCTGAAACCCAGGGTTCTGAATCCATAGGAATTGATGGATTCACGATCAAAGTCACGGTTTTGGTGCTACGGGAATTTTTCTAGGAACCCCATGGCCATTCAAGGACACTATGATGTTTTGGTCAGATTATCCCAAATGATGCACCACTATCATTGCGTCTTTTGAATTACTTCTTACACTTGTATTTTGGAGCCACCGAGTGAAAAACTACTTGAAATACATATTTTTGGAATTAAATGTGACATTCAATATTTGGTCTTAAAATTTTCACATGTAAGTGGAAGAATTTTCAAAATGATTGCTATGAAGTGTTCTTTGATCTAACTCTATTTTATGATAAATAAGAGAATGAACATTGCAAAAGTCAATGAGAAGAAAATGGAAATTGGAAAAGTTTATTTCTTCAAAAAGGTTATTGCATTTTTTCATATATGAGCACATATCTAAGCATATTATGCATATCACATGCCAATATATAGACTCTTGAACAATCATCCAAAAGAAAACATATATGGATGGTGCAATCCATAGTATCACACAAGACCAATCTCTCCAAGAATATCCAAGATTATGAAATTGCATTGCTTTGTGCAAAAATTCCAATGCCTCTCAATGGCAATGTTGATTTAGTTTGAACTCACAAATCATTCAATTATATTTGTAACTCCAATATCAAGAAGCCATATCTAGAGTTACATATGACCAAATTGAGAAAAAAAAATCATTGGAAATATTTAAGAATGAGGAATATGTACACATACTAATTTGTGGGTGTCACATAGTATGTGAGTCCACTAACAAATAAAATGTACATGTGATTCCTTTTTACACAAAAAAAATAACTTGAGTCTATTATTTTCAAGGTTCATATCCTTGTTCATCATTTTAGGAGCAGCCAAACATAAAATCATAATCCATGACTATTGTTCCTGCGCATGGGTTGTTGGATGCCTTGGATGTGCTTTTTTTTATGAGAAGAACCATTTTGATGACCAATATTGATTGGTCATCATGAAGGATGAGTACCTTGTTTGTAATGGAAATCAAGGTGTATAAATGAATAGTGTGAGCTAGCGTATATGTTTGTGCTACCCATAATTTTCCATGGAAAGTAGATTTCATAGTCCCACTACTGATTAGCAAGCCTTCTGAATGTTTCCAAAACTTTTAGATAAAAGGAAATTGAAATTGCCCATTATTTCCCACAAAGGGTAGATGCAATGGTAACTATAAATAAATTGGCCCCATGATTCTTTAGTTCACCTTTGCATTGAAGATGAATGCCATTGTTGGAATGAGGAATGTAAGATGAATGTCATTGTTGGAATGAGGAATCTAATATGTGTTATAGGCAAGGGGATGATCAATCAAGTGTGAACATATTATATTCAAGGGTGATTGGATTCAAGGATATAGTTGGCTAGTTGCACATTGAATTTAAATGAAAGTCTTCACCAATTAGTAAGAATATCCAATAATGATGTATACAATGAGTTATCTCTAGGATTGTTGCACATGTTTATTTTTAAATTTTTTATTATCCTTGGTTTTTATTGTTTTAATTTTGCTGTGTTTTATATTTTATGTTTGATTGCTCACCATTAGGGTTCCTTTTATTTCCTAAAATCATCAAAATTTTCATTCTTTAACTATGAGCCCAGGTATGTGCAAATGAGTACATGTTATTTGGTGAATTCTTACAACTGGCAGCATTTTACTTCTGGCAACAGAGTTTCATGTTCAGGGCCATATAGGGTGAAGGCCTCTTAGATTTGCATTACTAACCGAGGTTTGAGGAGGCTCATGGGTATTAGGCACAATTTGTGAAGAGCTACCAGCTGATAGTATTGCTCTGTTGTATCTGTCAGCATCGGGTGCTTCCAATGAATATAGCAGAAACAAGACTTCAGATGTGAATACTAGGGAGATTGAAAAGCACAGCGTTTGAGATGTATCTTGTGAGTATTGAATACCAAGCAACGCTAGAGGTGCATCATTTTAAAAGTCTAGTGGCAAGACTACCGCCTCAAGCACATTTGGTTTATTACCGAGATGAAATTAGGAACATTTCTACCTCACATTTGACAGCGCTGCCAATAATTCCAGATTTCAAGGAGTTGAGTTAATCATCCCCAGACTATTAGGGATTTGGTCAATATCTTCCAGCAGCATTTAAGCATATAATGATACAGATGGCAGACACCTAAAAACAAAGAATTATTTTTATATTAGATGGCTGTTAAAAGTTCAATATTTCCAGGCATCGAATCATCATTTCAGCAACTAACTTGATAGGTGGCAGACCTCATCGAAGAGGCAGAGGACCAAATAATTTCAGATTAGTTATTTGATGTAATTGATATAAATTCTAGAATGGTTCAATGTAAAAGGGCAGAAGTCCCAGCTAAGGGCTCGAGAGCAGATAAGAGGGAGTTCTTCCTTTCAGGAGAACGTAGGGGACTGTAGGTTGGCAGTTTTGGGAGTAATGCATGATCAATTGTAAGCACATCTGTGTAGCATGAGCATTTTGCAGCTTCAATGACAGGTTCTGTTTATGAATGAAACATATTGATGATTTGCTTCCGTACCTCATAAATTGTTTTTCTGATAATTTTGTTATGTACATGGTCGTTTATATTCCATTGCAATAATTCTTATCGTGAGAGACAATTATCTTGTATTTTTATAGACAGTGGCAGTTTCACTTATTGTTTTTAGGATCACAGTAACCCTACTATTGAATTCTATATTTTATAATCCATGTTATACAGCATCTGTTGAATTCTCTTGCTGCTCAGATTCATACCAGCCTATCACTTCAATGCTTTGATCTTTGTATAAATACTTGTATTTACCAATCTATGACATATACCAGTTTTCTTTATTGTAAATTGTGTGATGTTTTTCAAAGCTTTTGATTTCATACCAGAATTGTGTAATCTGTACAAACAGTTATACTAGCCTAGTTCCTTCTAGTGCTGGGAAGTTCCATTAGCCCTAGTTTGATACCAGCCTATGTTTTCAATTTGATTTCATTTGATTTATGCATTTTTGAACAAAGATTTCCTTAAGCTTGAATCCCGTAGTCTAGGTTCAACTTTAGGGATAACATCTTCTGGCGCCGTTGCCGGGGACGGAAGAGTGAAGATAATCTTCCCCGGGAAAGAATGACAAAGATCAGATCCAACTCTTGATGGTGAACAGGAGCAGGGCGTTAGTTAGACTGCAGATTTATTCACCGGGTGACTCCATGTTCGAAGAATCCAGAGGCAATTTTACAAGATGTCAAAGCGTTTTGAAACCATGATGGCACAGAAATTTGCTCCGTTCAATTTCTCAAATGTTCCTGGCTTTCCAAATACATTACCTACCATAGTTGAATGGGGAGATTTTCTTCCCCGATTCAGAGAAAAGGAGGACAATCCGGCATATCATGTACTTAAATTTCATCAATACATGGATCAGCTGAATATACATCAGGAAGATGTATTGATCAAAATGTTTATATATTCATTAGATGGTAGTGTGAGACAATGGTACAGAACTCTTCCTCCTTCCAGTATTTCCTCTTTGAAAGACTTTCATGATGTCTTTAATTCATATTATAAGAGGATATACCCAGATGAGTGCATTTTTTAGGATTGTTGTAGGGGATATGCATTATATATGCAGAGTTTAGAAGCATATTTTTCCAGTAGTGAGGATGAAGCCGATGGTTATGATATAAAGAAAGAAGAAGATCCATTATCTACCTCTAATTCTGTTTTACAACAAGAAATTTTTCAAAATTCTGATATTAAAATTGATGAGAGCGTCATAGAACACAAATCTTCGTCTTTGCAAATTGATCAGAATGCTCCATTGTATGGTGAAGACATTAAAATTCTAGATTTGGAACTTCCAGGTGAAGACATTAACATATCGGTGGAACCTCCAGGAGAAGACATTAAAGTTCTAGATTTGGATCAGCATCAACTGATTCACTCTGAACATATCCCAACCTATGATGAGTATTCAGATGAAAAAGAGCAGATCCCTACATCACCTTTTGTTGATTTGAGGGGCAGCCAACAGGTGTATGATAACTATGAATCAAATTTTGGTGAGGAACAGCATTGTGTAGAAATCAACCATCCTGAATCTGTAGAAGACATTGAGCAGCCATATTTGCAATCCAATTTGCAGGTAGCTGAAAGTGGCAGCCATTATGAGGAAGAGGATATACAAAGATATTTTGATCTTCAGTAGCAGGTATTTCCTTATAACTCCATTGATCCATTTGTTGATTATATGGAGTCTTTGAGCAGCTCAAATGTCAGATTGTTTTTGTCAAAAGGAGGTTGTCTTTTCCTTTCTTCTGAAATGAATTTTCATATTCCATGGTCTCCTTTATGCATCATCTCCAGATCAGAAGATTTGCCAGTTGGTTCAATTAGATCATCAATAGATTTTTCGATTATATTTCTAAAGACATGGATGGAGAAGACAGAGTTTAGGGTAGATTCTCTTTCCATTAAAAATTTCAAGGAATTGAGTGATATGAGCATTGATGGGGAAATTGATGAAAAATTTTCTTCCATTTTGTCTTTTTTAATGTCAAGCTCATGTAATTTAGAATCTAACGTCATCTTTTTAGAAGAATTTGCTACACATATTGAGAAAGAGATTGAAACTTTAGAGGTCAAAATACAGGATTTGTCATTTCAAATCCCTTTTCAGTTGTCTTTCGATATCAGGATTGAGAATAAGGACGAGTTTGATAATTCAAAGCTGAGAAAATGGCATGACCCGGTAGCTAACTACATCAAGGAATTTATCAAAACGAAGATTCAGTATACATTGTATGATAAATCTGACAATCAAAATTGCAGACAGATGATGATTGTTGTTCCTGTTTTCATTTTGCTAATGCACACATCAAGACTTTCATTAAATATTCAGATACTTGTATGGCTTCACTGGAAGCATGATTTTACCTGATCAAAAGAAAGTAGTTTTGATTAGTGTAGAAGCTGTAAATAAATAAGCTTGATGCTTCAAGCATTTCTTTAAAGTTTGTACAGTGTGATCATATTGTTGTGAGAAGATTATTTTAGTTTGCAGAGTAGTTTAAGGATTCAGTCAGTGGTTTGTTAAGAAGCAGAGATTTGTGATGAAGACTCCAGCCCAATGGAAACAAGGCACTGGTATTTCTTATTTTCAAAAGTAGTGAATGGCAGGACAGGGTGTAGTTATCAGAGATGGTTTCATTGGAAAGGCACAGGTCTACTTGTTCTTGGCAGCTCGCAGGGAGCATGCCATCCCCAGACAGAGCCAGATGTTATCTCTAGGATTGTTGCACCTGTTTATTTTTAAATTTTTTATTATCCTTGGTTTTTATTGTTTTAATTTTGTTGTGTTTTATATTTTATGTTTGATTGCTCACCATTAGGGTTCCTTTTATTTCCTAAAATCATCAAAATTTTCATTCTTTAACTATGAGCCCAGGTATGTGCAAATGAGTATACGTTATTTGGTGAATTCTTACAACTGGCAGCATTTTACTTCTGGCAACAGAGTTTCATGTTCAGGGTCGTATAGGGTGAAGGCCTCTTAGATTTGCATTACTAACCGAGGTTTGAGGAGGCTCATGGGTATTAGCCACAATTTGTGAAGAGCTACCAGCTGATAGTATTGCTTTGTTGTATCTGTCAGCATCGGGTGCTTCCAGTGAATATAGCAGAAACAAGACTTCAGATGTGAATACTAGGGAGATTGAAAAGCACAGCGTTTGAGACGTATCTTGTGAGTATTGAATACCAAGCAACGCTAGAGGTGCATCATTTTAAAAGTCTAGTGGCAAGACTTCCGCCTCAAGCACATTTGGTTTATTACCGAGATGAAATTAGGAACATTTCTACCTCACATTTGACAGCGCTGCCAATAATTCCATATTTCAAGGAGTTGAGTTAATCATCCCCAAACTATTAGGGATTTGGTCAATATCTTCCAGCAGCATTTAAGCATATAATGATACAGATGGCAGACACCTAAAAACAAAGAATTATTTTTATATTAGATGGCTGTTAAAAGTTCAATATTTCCAGGCATCGAATCATCATTTCAGCAACTAACTTGATAGGTGGCAGACCTCATCGAAGAGGCAGAGGACCAAATAATTTCAGATTAGTTATTTGATGTAATTGATATAAATTCTAGAATGGTTCAATGTAAAAGGGCAGAAGTCCCAGCTAAGGGCTCGAGAGCAGATAAGAGGGGGTTCTTCCTTTCAGGATAACGCAGGGGAGTGTAGGTTGGCAGTTTTGGGAGTAATGCATGATCAATTGTAAGCACATCTGTGTAGCATGAGCATTTTGCAGCTTCAATGACAGGTTCTGTTTATGAATGAAACATATTGATGATTTGCTTCCATACCTCATAAATTGTTTTTCTGATAATTTTGTTATGTACATGGTCGTTTATATTCCATTGCAATAATTCTTATCGTGAGAGACAATTATCTTGTATTTTTATAGACAGTGGCAGTTTCACTTATTGTTTTTAGGATCACAGTAACCCTACTATTGAATTCTATATTTTATAATCCATGTTATACAGCATCTGTTGAATTCTCTTGCTGCTCAGATTCATACCAGCCTATCACTTCAATGCTTTGATCTTTGTATAAATACTTGTATTTACCAATCTATGACATATACCAGTTTTCTTTATTGTAAATTGTGTGATGTTTTTCAAAGCTTTTGATTTCATACCAGAATTGTGTAATCTGTACAAACAGTTATACTAGCCTAGTTCCTTCTAGTGCTGGGAAGCTCCATTAGCCCTAGTTTGATACCAGCCTATGTTTTCAATTTGATTTCATTTGATTTATGCATTTTTGAACAAAGATTTCCTTAAGCTTGAATCCCGTAGTCTAGGTTCAACTTTAGGGATAACACAATGATTTAGGATTCATATGTGATTTTGCTTTATTTCATATGTTAAATTGATGAATTTTATTCTTATTATCCTTAGTACATGTTCATGCTTATAATATATGAATGAATGGGACTTCCACCTTCTCATGAATTCATAGATTAATGTATCTCCTCTAGTAAATTATGCATATGCCCATTTAAATATGTATGCCTTGTATCCTACAAGAAAGGTTCCCAAGGTATAAGGCTATGTATGTTTTTGTTTTAGATTTATTATGCACATGTTCTTTAATGTTCTTTGTTTTAATGCTTATGTTTCTAAAGTTGGCCATGTTATAACTCCATAACTCAATGGTTTTTAAACAAGCCCTAACACACCATGAGACAACAAGATATAAATATAGACAACAGCGATATAAATCACATAACTAGAAATCCATGTACATCAAGGCTAAAAAACTCGAACAAACATATAAATTTTATTATCAAATAGTGGAACATGGTTACCAATGTACATATGATGGAAACTAGTGCCCTATACAAAATACGGAAACTCATTCCGTAGATCCAAAATACATGGAAACTCGTGCCCTATACAAAATCCAGCAACTCGTACCGTAGATCCAAAATACATGGCAACTCATGCCGTAGATACCAAGTACATGGAAACTAGTTCCCAAAAGTGCCACATCGTGGCTAATGTACAAAACATGGTGTGTCAAGCATTGTGACCACCCCCTTCACTCCTAGGCGCATCTACAAAATCGATCTTCCTCTTCTTGGAGCTACTAGTATCTCGGGTCTTCTTCCATCTAGGAGTAGACCGTCTCTCCAGGCTCTGAAACAAATGATATAAGATACCATCATTTTCAAGCATTTGTAACATTTACCACATTTATAAAATGAATGTAGAATTAAAATCTTAAATAACTCACCGCTAATGTGAGTGGGATACGTGAGGCAGGTGCCCTGGATCTGCTCAGCCTCTTAGCAATTCCAACCTACAACATTTACGACAATCATTTCATTGAAAAATAATAATTGCTTAAATTAATTTTTGTTAATGCATCAAAATATTTTCATAAATTAACTTGATTCTCACCGTGAACACCTCCGACAATGGACATGACTGGGCTTCAGGGATAGCAAGTGGAGTAGTTGGCTGGAAAACTTGCTCTGATGCAGTCATAGGGGGGGGAGATTTAGTTGCAGCAACTATGGGTGCAACCACTGTAGATACATGGGAGGATACTGGAAGAGTAGTTGCCACAATAATGGCAGGAACTGGAGAAGTTATGGTGGAAGAGGATATGGTGGTATGGGGTGGAGGAGGACATCGTGGACGATGAACCCCTACCAGTTGTACGATAGGGGGTATCGACCCAAAAGGGCTAGGGGGAATGTGGAGGGATGGTGAATGATAGGGCAGTCCTGGATAAAGGGAGGAGGATGGATAGAAGGGAGGTTGTCGACGAAGGGGGGAAGCTGGATGGAAGGGGTGGCGCGGATGAATGGGGGAGGATGGATAGACAGGGGGCATGGATGAATGGGGGAGGATGTATAGACGCGGGGGGGCGTGGAAGAATGGGGGAGGATGGATGGAGGGGGGAGAATGGATGGAGAGGGGAGGCTGGATGGAAGGGAGGGGGTGGACAGAGGGAGGGGTTTGGATGGAAGCGAGGGGGGTGAATCATGGGAGAGGGTGGAAACATTGGACTAAATGAGGGATGGGAACTATGCCACCTGGAGTTGTTGGTGGGCCCTGCATACACATTTGTAATATCATAGTTTAGTAAACAAGAATCAAATTAAACCATAGTAAGTCGTAACAATTCAAATTAAAAGCATGCTTTTAACTACACATTGTACCTGTGTATATGGTGATCAACCGATCCCTAGAGGAGATGGCTAATCATCGTAGTCCGGGAATACCTGTGGAGACCAAAATGCATGCACGTTATGAACATATTAAACAAGTAATTATTTAGGCAATCAAAAAATTCAAAAATATTGTACAAACTATCATCATGTATGTCATAAATATAAAAACATAAATAATAGAAATGCCATAATTAATAACAATATTGTGTGAGGTACTGGAAATGCCTCTATGTGAGGTGCCACAATTTCAGTTGCAGCTGCCATTGCTGCATCCAAGTTGGGAGACCCCACGTTCTCCCATGATGGTGTCTCAGCTCTAAATAGATGTACATTGAAATAATAGTTTAATTCAAACACAAATACTTTACAAATTATCAAGTGATGATTGAAAACACATTAAAAAAAGTGCCAACCTGCTCCATATAGCAGCCCTCGATCGGGCCAGGGAAAGTGTGCCCATAATGGGGACAAAGATGTGGCATTGTCCCCGTCAAACTAGAAGGCCCAGCATGGTTACCACCAGTCAAACGTCTATCCTAAATCTGTCGTGAAGCCCCTGCACCTGAGTCCATATCAGGGTCAACCTGTCTTTTCATTGTAGTCGCTGCTACAAAGACGATGTGTCTAAGGAGTCCACGTGCAACACCCCTCATTTCCCCCTTGATCTAATCAAGTTTGTGGGGTAATTGAGGTGGCTGGGGAGAGTGGTTGGGATCGCACCTAGGATTTAGTGGCCCTCTCAGTGGGTTCCTCCTAGAAGCAGGTCGATCTTGGGCAGAGCCACACCCAACACCCTGGAACTGGGTTATGTCAAAATAGATGACATTTAAACCAAGCACAAACTCAGCCCACAGTTTTCGAAGGAAGTACTATGGAACCTCTCTATTATTGAGTACTGTGGAACCTCCCTATTATTGCAGGGAGGTTTATCGTAAACCATGAACCACCTATGCATCCAATTGTCCCTCCATGGTTGAAAATGACACCAATCCATGCAGACACGTGGCTTTCTAATGTCCAAAGGTTGTTGTGTTCTTGGATCAGTGAACATACTGTATAATTGGGCCTTTGTAATATTCAAATCTTTTATTTCCTCCTTGGAAATGCCTGTGGAATAATACTAATGCATCCTAGCTCTATATTCAGTCATGTCAATGAATTGGCGATGTGCATGGATGAGGGAGTCAATTGAGTTCTCAATTGAGGTGGCAAGGGACACTCGAGATGGTTCCCCTGTGTTTCTTAGTTCTCGAGTGTGTACTCTCATTTCATTTACATAATGGTCCAAGTCATCTTGGTCAAAATTTTGTTGGAGGTTTTGATTTTCTTGGGCATTTTGATTTTGTTGAGGGTTTTCATTGGTTCCAAGGTTTGTGTTTTCTTGTGTTCCACCAGGCTCAATGTAAACGTTTTGTTCATTCATTGTGTAGGTTTAGACTCTGCAATTGAAAAATTATTTATTATTTTACTAATTTGGGAATTATTAAAAATTTAATAAACAAACAAAAATCAATAAAATGACAAAAAAAACCAATAAAATGACAAAAAACATGGATCTTACCTATCCAATGCACTTGATGATCACTTGGTAGATGGATTGAGAGAGTTTTTGAGTGCAAATTGTGAAAATGGTGCTCTCTTGCTTCGTGTGCGCGATGGGTGAGTGAGGATCGGTCGATTGGTATGAAATAGAACAACTCTGCCCTGTTTTTTTTAATTAGCTTAATAGGAGTGCGTGCCCACTTTTGAGCGCGTGCGCAATAAAAACGTGCATGCACAGTAGCGTGCACGTGCCTCGGTTCGGTACCAAACCTAATGGTGTGTGCGTGCTTCCTTAGGTGTGTGTGCGCTTTCGTTTTATTTCCGCTAGCGCGGCCCTGTTGCAATACTTTTGGGGAGCAACTTTGTGCGCCCACCCACGTGTTTCTGAAAGGTGTTTTGGTCTTTCTATATGGGAATTTATTAATCAATTTGGAAGTATATTTGAATCTTCAAATTTCCCAAAGCATCATCTTAAACAAAACCAATTAATCAAATAATTATCCAAATATTCAATTATCTATTTTTGTTAAGATATTATTTTATAATTTTGTAGTATAATAAATCAAAAAATTTATTATACTTGTTTTATCTAAGAGAGAAAATCGCATTGTACACATGTTTAGTTCAGTCCACGTAACTTTCCTAAGAAGTATAATAGACTTCATCCATTCTTCAAACATTACTATACTAGCACAACCATTGAACTTGTGGTTGGTTAACACCCATAGGTACAATTTAAGTGCCATGAACAAGTTATATGTTACTTGTTCTCCATGCTTAGTTGTAATCACATGTTGTCTATGCCTCAATTACATGAGACAATATAAAAGGTGTAATCTTTGTATGTTCAAGTTGGCCCACAAAATCATTCATCAATATTGTATTATTTATAAATAAGTCATAGACTGTAGTGGTAGGGTGGTTCGACGTTTGTAGAGGTTAAATCATTACAGTTCAATCTGTTAAATTCTTGTAGGTTAGGAGTTAAGGGTGGGAGCCACTAAGAAGGAATTTAAACTAATTCATGGGATGAAAACATCTACCGAGTGTGCATATAGTTCTTCTATTCAACATTGAGACTGACCCTAGACCTAGATTATAAGTACCCATCCTTCTGGTGTGGAGATTTGGAGATTCCTAGTTGGTGTGGAGATTTGGAGATTCCTAGTTGAAAAAAAAAGATCATATATCATATTTAAATGGATTTTAAAGAATAAATATGATACAATGATACTCGTATTTGATGATTGATATTGTCAGGATATATTGGGGTCTGGAACGGACACGTCTTTGATATGCATAGAGTGGGCAATGGCTGAAGTGTTGAGAAATCGCTCTGTGTTGAAGAAGGTTCAGGACGAACTTGAATGTGTAGTTGGAATGTGGCGAATGGTGTGCAAATTTGATCTACCTCATCTAGTTACGCCGATAGACGTCTACAATGAGAATCGCCCCCGAAGGGAAATCATGGCCTTTTAATCCATGATTAAGAAAGGGCGACGGGGATGCACCGCTTCGAAATATACCTCCAAAAGGATTCGTCGGGAACACACATCAAACAACGGAGATTTGTTGTGGGTGGACAACCTAGCACAAGGTCGATTGGTATTCTACCATTTTTTTCTATTAATCCTCCATCCCGCCACATATGGAGCCATTGTTTAATCCAATCATTTCAGTTTCAAGCAATCCATACAACTGAAACCGTCCATTGCATATTGAATCGTTTGAGTAGTTGATCAATGTACAATTGACACCATGGCTGATTGAAAGTTGTGACTTGAATGCATGCTCCAATGATGTATTTGGTGACCTTCTTAGTCTGCTCATGAGAGATGCATGAAGCTCATCCACTGAAAAGAGAGAGATTATTTGTCTCTTCTATGGTCATAGCAATGGACTCAAACCTTGTAGGTAGGCTTCTCAAAATATTTTCAACCAGTCTTCTTTCTTCTTTCTTCAAGTGTCTTACCATGAGACCTGATTTGATTAACTAATCCAATAATTTGAGTAAAATATTTTCAACCAGTCTTCTTTCTTCTTTCTTCAAGTGTCTTACCATGAGACCTGATTTGATTAACTAATCCAATAATTTGAGTAAAAAATGAATCTACTGATTCAGTCTCCTTCATGAATATGGTCTCAAAATCTCTTCTCAACATTTGCAATTTTGCTGTCTTCACCTTGACCATCTCCTAGTATGTTATTTGTAGAATATCCCATGCTTTTTTTATTTTATTACTGCTACAACTCTTGGAAAGATACTCTCATGCACTGCTTGGTAAATATAAAAGAGATATTTAGATCCTTCTTTTTGTTATCCCTTAATAAGTCCTTCTCTGCTTGTGTTGTAGAGCATTGTATGTTTCTGCATCTACCGATTCTGGGTAACCATTTTCAACAAGCTCCCAATTATATCGAGAACAAAATAATTCCTTCATTGTAATTTCCCAATAGTCATAATTCTTGCCATTAAGCTATGGAATTTGTGGGTTTGTTAAGCTTGTGCTTTCTTCCATTGTTGACTGTGAAAAAAAAACCTTTTCCTTCTTGAAAAAATATGCTTGATGAGTGCTCTAAAACCCTTGCTTGAAGATACCTTGGATCTGATACTAGGTGAAGGTAAAAGGAAGAGGACTAAAAAAATAGAGTATTGATAAACAACTGGAAAATTAACAGCGAATAACACAGGAGATAAATTGTTTTTATTTATATTTATACTTCTATCCAAAACTAGTACAAACTATTGCATCTGATAAACAAGGAGCTGCAACTCTTTCTGTATTCATTCTAAGGACTAAACAGAGTCCCCTTTTCCTTTTGATGGTAACATACAGACCTCTCTTTTTTCTTTGTATATATCTCTTAATTTCAACTCTATTATTTTTAAATTAAAAGGGATTTCAACAACAACCACAACATATCACGCATTAGCCCAGCACAAAAAACAAAACCAATTTATCACAATTAATGTAGAGTATGTTTCAGTATGGGGAAAATCTACTTTTCGGGATATACAATCCGGTTTCAGATTTAGGAATGTCCTAGATGCACATGATTGAGGCTAAGTAGAATTAGAGCACATGCAAGAGGAGCTGGAGCTGAATGTACCAATGGATAGTTTAAGGTAGGTAGTTGGGATTATTCCCAACACTTTTCAATTGTCAACTTAAACCTAACTATCTCATAGATTCAAATCCTGAAGCCTTACGCCATTTTCTCCTTTTATTGTTGCAGAGGTGTTCCAGGGAAGCTACTCATCACAATCATGTGATGGAATCCACTCAACATAGTCATGTGATGTCACCCTGGTCAAAACATTAACTGTAAACACCCACCCTGCCGATGTTTAGGTTGTTGTTGTGACACCCAGATCGAATAAATGAACCTTTTCCTTCCACAGATCTGTCTGAAAAGTTAAATAGTTAGATGTTAAATGGTTATATATTTAAAAAGATATCAATTAAATGTGTTATGCTTAATGTTTGCAAATGGATGAGCAGATAAATGTTTGCAAGATTACCTATGTTAATCTTGGAAGATATTCAATTTTATAGAGGTGAAGTATTTGGAATATATTAATTGTAGATTTAAATATTTATTTGATAGATTTTCTTATGATTTGGATAATGTAAATTGATATTTTTTTAAGGTATACGCGATTGCTAAGAAAAAACAACAAAAAATTAAAACAAAGAATGACAATCTGATGGTGTGCATCTTTCAAATTTACATTGAATATGCCGATCTGTGTAAAAGAAAACATGAGTTGTTGTGATGAATCGTATCGATCCTGGAAATGGATTTTTTGAGATGAAATATTTGGAGTGGAACAAAGAATTATAGGATGCATTTACATATCCATGTCCGTGCGGTGATCCCTTCCAAATTGACAGAGCTAATGGGAGAAGACATAATAATTATTGTTGTTCTGTGGTTTTGTCAGTCTATCGTGGTATTGAATTCTTTCATATCAGTATTGATGTTTTTCACACCACTATCGGTTTAGCCAAATTTGTAAACATGTGGTTTTAGTGATTCACCTTCATTTTTTTATATACGTCGATTTATTAACAATTAGGAATTCATCCTTTATATATGAACATGTTTTGTAGAATATTTAGGAATTGATTTGATCCCTGCAAGTGATTGGTTTTAGCATATATCGAACTGAAGTTTGGGTTATAATGGTGTGCTCGGATTTATGGCTTAACATTGTGAATGATCTTGTTCAAAACCAAATTGAAAATACTAAATCAGAAAATGGGTCTTACGCTCTTTTCTCCTGGCATTATGATCTACTCCTTCAATGCAATAGTTACAAGACTAGAGAATTTGAAAGGTACATTATTATGAAAGGAAAGAGATGGAAACATTGTTTAATTAGAGAGAGGAGATGGAATCGATATGCATTCTACATTGGACACACTAACTTGGCAAACATTAAAGACGACGCCTGTGAACTATTTAAATTGTAGTTGATTTATTTCTCAATATATAGTGTTCTAATATGTGGTGTGTATGGTTTAATGAGATTGTTCTTGAAGTTAAATAAATGATATTTCTATGGTTGTTATCAACCGTTGTCGAGACTGTTCGCTTGTTTATTTATTATTTTCTTAAACATTCTATTTCTCAGTAAACGGAAATATGTAATGATTTCTATGTCTTTGTAGTTCTTTAGTTTATGATGTATTCCCAATTTGAAATCACTAAAGTATGGCTAAACTATTATACCTTGGTCCTTGAAATGTTGTTGTACGTTGTGGCTGGTAAATAATTAAAAAAAAAGAAACCTAAATCTTAAAAATCATAAACCCTAAAAAAACATAAATCCAAAAAAAAACATTAAAAAAACATAAACTGTTGTAGAAGTTTTGCTTAACATAGCATGCTTCTCTTACCTTCATTCTTTTCGATGCAGCTACCTTGTAGAGAGCATCACATCTTCCTGCAACTTCGACGTCTTTGTGTTTTAATATTTTTTACAACACTACCCTCCTTGACACTATATCTATATGTTGAAACATACAAAACAAGTGCAGCAGTGGGATAGTACCATTTGTGTAAATCGTGCAGCATTGGGATAGTACCATTTCGGATTTCATGCGATAAATATTAAGTGTTGTCATTCTCCTGAATCGTTTTTTTATGGCTCACCATGATCTCTCTTGACACGCTACTGTAAACATTTCTGTCTGAATGCACCTTTCTCATCATACAAAATGGCCGTTGTGATGAACTGCCATCTCTCATATCATTGTAATGGATATGTCCAGGAAGATGTTGAAACTTCAGGTAGAAAGCACCAAAGGATAGGAAGAAGATGTTATGCTTTCATGCTCAGATTTCATGCATGGAAAGGAAGAAGTGCTAGCTTCCCCCAATTGAACGGCTTCACCTTGAACTTTAATTAATTACGAAAGTACTAAGGCTGAAGGATGTCAACATAAATCTCCATTCAATATATTGATTTTCTCCATTCAAACCTTATGTACTTACTCGGTTAGCTTTCCATATGTTATATATTGTAACATGATTTAAATTAATGTAACGTAATTTAAATGACATATAATGTAACGCCTCTTTATAAAAAATTATCTGCAACATGAAAGATAAGTTTGAAACTTATTAAAATTATGACCAACAAACCTAAGAATAAAATGAAGCTTCCTATCGGATACCGATGTAACGTGATTTAAATGAGATGTGTAAATCACCAGACTCCATAACAAAATCCTCATCGTCATTATTGCACACTCCATTATTGCATTGGCTCATTGTCCCATTGTAGATGTGATTGCGCCTCCAATGGCGAGAGCTATCGGAGGAGCTGCAGAGCCTTTAAGACGAGTCTGTGCACTGTCAGAGACGCACGACTCGTTATGGCATAAGGTATGGCCATCGGCCATGGTGATCCCGAAATCGTCATGTGCCTGACGGGAAACTCTCCGACCACCCTGGCTGTCACGTCATGGCCCATCCTCGGTGACCCGCTCAATTCATCCAGGTTCTTTCTGTTGTTGTCTTCACAAAAAATCCAACGCGTATTCGTCTTATGTGCATTCCGAGTTAAATGGGAGGTCTTTTGCCAGGACTCCCACAGTGGTTGTTTGAAGATAACTTAAAATAATAAAACTTCGCATTTTTTATTTGAAATTTTTCTACACGTAGCTTCTCTCAATCAAAATTTGAATTTGTTTTCGTTTTTTTACAAACTTGGAAAGCTCCGTTTGATCAATTTTTTTGCTTTCAGGATATTGCAGATAATCATTCTTTTGTTTTCCTTTGGGTTTGCTCTGCCGAAGGTCTTGAAGAGGGTTGTCCTTGTTCGTTGTTCGTTGTTTCAAGAAGGTAAAAACTTATGCTTGGATTGCTAAATATTATTCTTTGTTGTCTCCAATTAATCTTGTAAACATATAAATAGTTTTTGAAAGCATGTATCATATATTTTGTTATTGAATTTCATAGATGTGATTTCCATTCTTGACTTATTTCAATGGGGATTTCGAAGAGTTGATGATATTTGTTTGCTAAAGACAAACCATGAAAATAGAGATGCGTCTGAGTCTGTTAATAATGACAGAGGAGCTTTATTCAAACCCACTAAAGTAAGTGGCTTTCCTTGTTGTTGTTCTTGGCCAAAGTTAAATCTTCAACTTCCATTAATTTTAAAAGATTGTCACTGATATGAATCCATGAAATATGAATGCAGGAGCATTGTTTGATGTGTATAAAAAACAATATCCCACCACATCTTATGCATCCAAACATCGATGTAGACATAATTGTATCAGAAGAACCTCCATATGGTTTGTATTTTTATTATCAAAAAACTTAAATGATTTCTCTCTATGCTTTAATGAATGAAACTGACGAGATTGTTTGTCATTTTATTAGGATCAACTCAAAAGCCTGAGTATCTTTATCGTGTAATTGAACATCTTATCCAAGGTCGAAGATTAATTGCAATTTTTGGTGAAGATCATAATCTTCAACCAGGTTGGCTTACTGTAGGGAATGGGCTCTTTTCTTCCAATTTCAGTAAGGAGGTAAATATATGCTAGCATGTTAGCATATAAATTTTTACTCTCCTTTAAAAATGGCTATGGTTCATTGATTCTTCAAATGTACATCTTCATTTCCAAGTTCAAATTGTCCTTACATATCATCCCTATAAATGAAATGTGTATTAATTCTAACATTGTTTGTTCTGTGATTTATATGTGATTTATATGCAATCTTATGTAAAGAATTTTGCAGATGCAGAAGGAAATGTATGGGAAGGAGGTTATGGATGTACTGCCTCACCTAATGCCCCTCACCTTATTGGCACAACACAGAAAATTGAAGAACTTCGTCCCAAAAGTCCATGGATATAACACTTTCAACAAATTGAACATTGTGAACAGGAGTTTGCATTTAGCTCTTTGTTAGAACAAAATGCCGTACTGTCACATTTGGTGACTCCAGTTTAGAGATATAAACTTGTCTGCCACTCTTTTATTCTCATTTACTTATGTTTATTTTTAAAATTAAGTTTAACGTAAATTAAGTTTAAAATTAAGTAGTGGTATAACCTGTTTAAGTTTAACGTAATTCGCCCACCGAGAGTACTTTGAAGTTTATGTAAGGAAATAATCTTTTTAATATTACAAAATAAGAGTATTTGAATAGAGAATTTTGTTCATTTCGTCTTCGGTGAATGAATTAGACAAATCTTCCTGCATTTAAAATTTTCTTGGGGTAATTTAAAATTAATAATCATTATTTATATTGGAGTATAATGTCTTTTGATTGAATTTTAATACTTGTGCAGTTGTGAAAGCATAAGTATCTTTTTTAATTATCGTAGTTTTTTGCTGGGAGAGCAATTTTCTATATTCATATTTGTGTTGGTATTAAAAATATGTTTGACCAAATAAATATAATGATAGGGAATAGAATAGTAACATAAGATATTTTGTCTTTTGTTCACTTTGACATTATACAATGGAGGAGTCTAACCTTATAAATAGGGTTCTTTACATGTAAATATAACTAGTAAAAATCATCGGCTACCAAAACCATATGACGAGACTTTATTAGTTATAGAAAACTAATTTTACTATTTATCAATCTAAAAATTAATTTTATATTACTTGAGATTGGCCAGGTTGAGCCAATTTTAGATTGAGCCAATTTTAGATATGGGATTTATTGTAAATTGTGAGATGATATTGGTTCTTTTTAATTTGTTTAATTTAATTTGTTATTATAATAATTTGTTTAATTTTTAGTTATTGAATGTTTTGATTATAATGTACTTTGTTTTGTTATTATACTTGTAAGATGATGGTCTATTCTTAATTTGTTTAATTAGTAGTTATTGTATGTGTTGACTATAATTTAATTTGTTATTATAATAATTTGTTTAATTTTTAGTTATTGAATGTTTTGATTATAATTTAATTTGTTTTGTTATTATACTTGTTGATAGGCATCTCATATAGGTTGGTTTAAAAGAAAAGGTTCGCTTGCAAGTGAACTTTTCAAGTCGAATTTGTTCTCATTGTAGTAGTGAATTTAATTTTACAAATTTGTTTTTTATAAGCTAGATATAGGTCCTTATATTATCATCGTCAAAAATATACAGAGTACTAGGTCCTCTCATAATAGAAAAAACAAACCCAAAATAAGTTTGGAAATGTATCTTTAAGACAATCATTCTATCTAGGAAACCAGTAATTAAGAGAGCATTAAAACTAGCACTTTGATTATAATTTAATTTGTTTTGTTATTATATTTGATGATAGTCATGTTATATAAGTTGACTTCAAAAAAATTTCAAGCTTTGTCGAGTCAAATTTGTTCTCATTGTATTAGTAAATTTAATTTTACAAATATTTATTTTGAATAATAATAATTTTTAAATATATTAAAAAAAAATTATTTAATATTTGATTTATAAAATGTAAAATAATTTGATAAGTAGATAGGCATTTAGATATTATCTCACTTGGGATTTATTTCATGGTTGTGGTATCTCTTATACTTAAATGAATCTTGATTAAGATTTAAATCTTCAGTTGGTGGTTAAGGAAATGGGTAACAATAATGGATGACGTTCAAGTGTGAATTTTTTGTTTTATGTTTATATTAATTAGTTTAATGTTTACGTTATATTATAAATGGATAACTATAACAATCTCGTAATTACTTTAATGTTTAGCTTGTGTTTAATAGCTTGCCTTCTCCACAAAACTAAGTGATTGGTTCCATCTATAGGCATTCACCACTTTACTTGTGGACAAACATTTAATTTGTGGTGTAAACATCCTCGTCTCAAATTAATCACCACTCCACCCCAAATTCTAAAGATATAAACACCCATCCATGTAATTATCTAAATTTAAATGAACTTCAAAACTGATGTACTTCCCAAACTTTGTAACCATCTTAAAACATTTTTAAGTTATATCATTGTTATTTCCTTGAATTTAATGAACCTCAAAGCTCGTTGAGTAAAATGTGTACCCATTTTAAAATATTTTAAATTAGTTTAAATTGTAATACTAAATATTATAATGTACCCTAATTCGAAATTTGATATATTATATCTAATCATACAACTAAAAACATCTAAAGATAGGTGCAAAGTCTACTTGGCATATAACCTTTGTCTTGATAAATTATCACATCTTGTTGCTATATTATATCTAATAAAACAACTTAAAACATCTAAATAGGTGCAAAGTCTACTTGGCATATAACCTTTGTCTTGATAGATTATCACATCTTAAGATAGGCGCAAAGTCTACTCACATATGACCTTTGACTTGATACATTATCTAGAGCGATAATATAAAAATAGATTGAATGTATTGTATAAATGTTACAAGTGTTTTCGAGGGTGAATAATGATGACAATATACAAATAGATTGAATGCATTGTATGAGTGTTACAATTTTATTTTCGAGGGTGAATAATGATTCTCCTTTGAGATCTTGCAAATAGTTTTGAAGTGACATGGTTGGTTTTCATGAGAACCATGCCAGTTCATGCTTTCACCATAAAATTTACAACTTTTCATTTTGGTTATGCATAGTTTCCACCTTTGTTTAGTCTTGATTTGATTTTATGTAGGCTTTAAACTTTGTCACTCCAAAGTTTATGGTAAGATTATATGATTCTAATGGTTGCATTTTTAAGATTTTATATAAAACATAAAATTATGCTTTCACATTTTCCATAATATCGAATCATCATATTTTAAAGAGTGAACAAATACAAGGCACATGGAAAAACCTAGGACATGGGTTACACTATAAACAAGGATTTTGGATTAACCAAATTGCTTTGAAATTTTTGAAAAAACCTTAAAAACTCATTATATGGAGTGAAACTTTGACCATCTAATTTCTAATTTGTCCAACAACATTTTGTATTCTAGATTGTAGAATAAACTAAATACCTTAAGTTTTATGATTTGATTAATTTCAAATCATGATTCAACCATGATAAAAAAAACTAAAAAATTATAGTATAAAAATCTAAAACCTAAATAATCAACCAAAACCTCATAAAGCCCTTATTACTATGGAGTGCCACACTACTACACAAGAAGGGTATTTGAGACGAATATTTAAGACAAACTCATCTTTTTGTCTTTAATATATATATTATTTTTAAATTATATTTTTAATTTTATCTATGATCTTGAAAACGTCCATCGGGAATTCATTCACCTATCTACCAACAGGTGCAGCACTATTAGTTGCATTTATCGACATCAATAGCATGCATCAATATTTTCGAGGTTATGGCAGGAGAGGAACATGAATTATTTGTTGAGGTAAACTCGATCTGCAGGTAGAGGGATATGACAGGAATTGAAATCACATCTTATTAGGGTTTTTGTTTAACATTATTCAATCTGTTTTGCAGTTCACCTCATCAAAGGGGACGACCACGTGCTCATGATTCCCACGAGTGTATATACCGGAATTATACACTAGTGTATATACTGTGTACATCATCATCATCATCATCAACATCTTCGTCCTAATCCTCGTCATCAACACCATCACCCTACCGGAATATACTCATCATCATCATCATCCTCCTCATCCTCATCCTCATCCTCATCATCTTCATCATCATCATCATCATCATCCTCATCCTCATCCTCATCCTCATCATCTTCATCATCATCATCATCATCATCACCAACTTCATCATCATCATCGACATCGTTGTCGTCATCATCACCACCACCACCACCACCATCATCATCGTCGTCGTCGTCGTCGTCATCACCATCTTCATCATCATCATCATCATCGTCGTCCTCATCACCACCATCATCATCATCATCATCATCATCTTCATCATCATCATCTTCATCACCATCAGAATATACAGTGGTGTATATTTCGGTATATACACTGGTGTATATTCCGGTATATACACCAATCTATATATTGGAATATACACTAGTGTATACCAGTGTATATACCGGTATATACACCAGTGTATATTCCGGTATATAGACTGGTGTATATACCGGAATATACACCAGTGTATATACCGGTATATACACTAGTGTATATTTCGGTATATTCTGGGAGTAGATAGAATGGTGTATATACACTAGTGTATATTTCAGTATATAGACTGGTGTATATACCGGTATATAGACTGGTGTAGGTATATAGGCATATTGGTTTATACCCTAGTGTATATTCCAGTATATACATCAGTATATACACTAGTCTATATACTTGTCCTACTTATATCGGTATATACACGAGTCTATACACCGGTATATACACTAGTCTATATACCAGAATATACATTTGTGTATTTACCGGAATATACACTCGTGTATATATCAGTATATGCATTGGTGTATATACCGATATATACACCAGTTTTCTCCAGGTGCTCCACTTTCTGAGAGATGCTATGAAATTGGGCTTTTGCCTCAGAATGGGAGGTATAAACCATACTATAAAGACGAGCTAAAACTTTTTTAAGCTCCAGATTCTCACTGCGGATCATCCTGGTTTGTAGCTCAAGTTCCTGCAACCTGTCCAAGAAATCAACTTCAAACTTGGAAATGCTTCGATTTCCGTTCAACCCCTGCAAATTCCCAGCCCCACCATGTCTGCAACAATGACCAAACCCCGGTTTACTCTCAGCTTCTGCAGAGTTGCCCCTCATTTCTTCTGAATGCCAACCACAGCTACATCCATAATCGGGGCCTCTCCCCACCGTGAAGCACATTCCATACTCCTGCCTTCTCTGAAAATCCAAGTTACCACAACAAACAAATACCACAGCGAATCCCTGCAAACAAACACCACAGCAGTCGTCTGCAGAGTTCTGGAATCGTCCGAATGAGGGGACGAAGGGATCCCACGGCTGAGATAAAAGTTAGTTCCCAGCTTGCATGCCGGACAAGTGGCGAGTTGGCTAATTTCATTTAATTCCTGCGTGTTTCATATGCACAACTTCCGTATATGCGCATACACGGAAGCTTCCGTATATGCGCATACACGGAAGCTTCCGTATATGCACAGCTTCCGTATATGCGCATACATGGAAGCTTCCGTATATGCGCATATACAGAAGCTTACAAAAGCTTCCATATATGCACATATACAGAAGCTTTCGTAAGCTTCCATATATGCACTGCGCATATACTATGGAAGCGTTTTGTATATGCACATATACAGAATATTAAGCAGGTGTTCCGTATATGCGCATATACAGAAGCTTACGAGAGCGTTCCGTATATGCGCATATACTGAAGCTTACGAGAGCATTCCGTATAAGCACATATATGGAATCTTTCGTATATGCGCAGCTTCCATATATGCGCATATACGATACAGAACGCTTCCATAGTATATGTGCAGCATATACAGAAGCTACGCATATTTCCATATATGCGCATATACGGAAGCACGCTTCCGTAGTATATGTGCAGCATATACGGAAGCTGCGCATATTTCCATATATGCGCATATACGGAAGCTTCCGTATATGCGCATATTTCCATATATGCGCAGCTTCCGTATATGCTGCACATATACTATGGAAGCGTTTTGTATATGCACTACGTATATATGGAAGCTGCGCATATACAGAAGCTTCCGTGTATGCTCAGCTTCCGTGTATGCGCATATACGGATGCTTCTGTATATGCACAACTTCTGTATATGCGTTGCACATATACAGAAGTTGCACATACATGGAAGCTTCTGTATATGTGTTGCGCATATACGGAAGCTGTGCATATACGGAAGTTTCCGTATATGTGCAGCTTCCGTATATGCGCATATATGAAATCTTCTGTATACATAAGCTTATGAAAGCTTCCGTATATGCGCATATACGGAAGCTTCTGTATATGCACATATACTGAACGCCTACTTAAGCTTCCGTATATGCGCATATATGGAAGCTGGGCATATAAGGAAGCTTCTATATATGCACTGCGCATATACGGAAGCTTTCGTATATGCGCATATACTACGGAAGCGTTCCATATATGCACTGCACATATATGGAAGCTTTCGTAAGCTGCACATATACGAAAGCTTCCATATATGCACTGCACATATATGGAAGCATTCTGTATATGCACATATACGGAAGCTTAAGTAGGCGTTCTGTATATGCGCATATACGGAAAGCTTACGAAATCATTCCGTATATGCGCATATAAAGAAGCTTCCTTATATGGGCATATACGGAAGCTGCCCACTTATAAAGTCCTCAAGTCGACAGTATGGAATAATTGCAACTTGATCACCCCAAACTTCTGTCCATGTCAAGTCTTCTACTGAAAAATCCATCATATCCTCTGGGTCTTGGACATCCAACTCATTGATAGTCTCCCAATTGGCCATTCTTCAAATCCCTTTACCAATAACATTGAAAATAATTTGGTTTTAAGTATTATAATCTACTTTAATGTATATTTCAAACTATGAACATAAATACAATGTGGGGGGCATCAAGGAAGCAATTCATACAAATACCCTGCTTGGGCATGGATCAAGTTAAAATGATAGGCCTTTCCACGGTTTCACATTTTGTTTAATAGATCCATGTTAAATTTTCCAATATCCACTGTATGTAAATATTATGTTATATTTTACATGCAAACATCACAAGCATCCCACCATATCCACCATGCTGAGCTTTTGATCTGTTATTTGTTGGGAACTAAAACAAATGTCATTGGTAAACTCTATAAACTCAACCAATGTGAAGTCTTTAACAGTTGTAGTAATTTCTTGAAACATTTTTGACATTACAAATGAAACCTGCAATGTTTGTACACATGCTTTGCACTCCAGACCGCCTAAACTCTACAACTCAGTGGAACAAATAAAAATTAAACATTGAAAATTAGATAAGCTGTGACTGCTTCTGAGGTGGATGGACGCAGAACCACAAGTATGAACTGCCCAGAAGATCGGAAGACCTGTTTCCTAAACTTATTCCTCTCATTATAGCAATCATTATGAGTAGGAGATAAGATTTGACTGCTTCTGAGGTAGATGGACCCAACACCACAAGTATGCACTGCCCAGAAGACCTGTATCCTAAACTTATACCTCTCATTACACCCTAAAGGCTCTGGAATTGTTCTTGCTGATCCATATGCCTCTAATATGTATTTGAATATTACCAACAAAGGATTTGACCAGTAATCGTTATTGGCTTTCCTACAAATCAGAAAAATGTAAATGTTATGGTAAAAAATATTGGGTGTATGCAATCTAAATCTGTGTTTGTACCCTATCCTTCTATGGAGTCCCCTTGTTGGATTGTAAGCATTGTACTAAACTACTATGTTCTATTATGCTCGTAAACATTGTGCTAAACTACTATGTTCTATTCTGCTCGTAAACTTTGTGCTAAACTACTATGTTATATTCTGCTCTTTGGGCAAATGATAAAAAAAAGCGGGATCGATTGAGTTCAATAATTCCTAAAAAACTTGATTTTTCTTGTTCTTAAGCAAAGAGTTGCAGTTTTGTTTTAGTGCAGAAGTATAAAAACTGAGTTATGTATATCATGGAAGTGTTGATTTACTTTCTCGCATCCCAAATATGCCTCTAATTTATAGGTTTACGAGTTAAAAGGGTTAATGGAGCTTTAAGTCCAATAAGGTGAGCGCTGATGCTATTTATTGCAGATGTGTATGAAGCAAGCCATATCAGTATAGTACATTGGATTATTAAGCGAGATATATCTTATAAACAGAAAACCTATCAGACAGGAGCACTTTCATATTTTGGTTTATTAAGACAGACTTATCAATTTGGGCTATAAATACAAATTGATTTCAATTTGGTGAGGCTTTGAGCGAGGCTTATTACTTGATAGTATCCTCCAAGAGAAAGGGGGTTTGCCATACTGCTTGTGTTTTTGATAGATCAACAAGGAGCATAATGAGTAAGCTCAAGCTAGTAGTGGAGGTCATTAGTGCCCACAATTTGATGCCCAAGGATGGACAGGGTTCATCCAGTGCTTATATTGAGATTGAATTTTCCCACTAGAGGTTTCGCACTGTTACTAAAGACAAACATCTAAGTCTAGTATGGAATGAAAAGTTCTCATTCACTATCCCAGATCCTACTAATATTTCCCATGAGATAGTGGATGTAAATGTATACCATGAGAATAAAGCAGCTCACACCAGAAACTTCATGGGAAGAGTTAGAATTTACGGAAGTAGCATTGTTAGAGAGGGATAAACAGTTGTGCAACATTTTCCACTGGAAAAGAGGGGCATTTTCTCGCACATCAAGGGAGATATTGCCCTGAAGGTTTACTACATGGAAGAGAATGGCCTCAGTGGGAATCCTTTTAAAGAGGAAAAGGAAAACAAAGAGAATTTATCTCCACTGGAGAATTCATATCCACCGGAGAATTATCCACCAGAGACAAAAACAAGGCAGTATCAACACCAACAACAAACTACACATACCCCCATAAGGTTGTCCGCAGCGATATACTAAATGACAATGTTGCATTGATAACATCATCACATAGCTCATGGAATGAGGCTTTTGGCAGTTGGAGAAGTTCCAATGCATCCCAATGGCAGCATCATCCAGGGATAATTCCAGGAACGTTGAGGGAAGAGTACCTGTCCAGTGGCAATTCGAAGGGCAGAATTTGTAGAAGAAGCAATGGCAGACACGGTTCCAGTGATATTGTTTATGACCATACACAAGAAGGGGCCTCCTGAACAACAATTGCAGAGTAATGAACTGAATTTTCACATATCAAAGTGAAAATTTGGAATTTGCCAACAGGTGAAATTTCCCTAAAATACCTAGCTACTGGAGATCAAAGTGGGTTGTTTGGCATTCAAAATTGGAACTGTGGTTGGCAGAGTAAGTGCTATACGAGACTATTCAGACTGTCATTAAAATTTTCGAATTTCAATGAATAAATTTCTGAAACTTGCCTGTTGATTGACTCATACCTCTGATCGTTGGCCCTTCCTGCCTGTAGATGAGAAAATGCTCTCGGCTCTGGCCCTTCGTGCCTGCAGATGAGAAACGGTGCACATGGACTCTCGACGGCACAGATCAGGAAGGGCGCCATAAGGAAGCTGGAGGATGAGATGGGACGGGGCTGCAGTCGGCTCTCTACTGCCGATCTCTGCCAGATTTGGATGGTGGATTTGTGGGCCCATACGAATAGATCTGTCGTCCCGATGGATGATGCATGGCGGCGGGAGGGATGGGTATGCGAGGGACATGGGGCTGGGCCGGCGTCATGGATGGATGCATGGGGTAGGAGGGGTCTTGTCTTAGGAGCATTAAACGCTCTGCAACCGGCTGGATAGGGCTCGCCAAATGAAGATGTTGATGACGATTATGATGATGATGAAGATGATGATGAGGAGGATGATGATGAGTATATTCCGGTAGGGTGATGGTGTTGATTGCGCGACGTTGATGACGAGGATCAGGACGAAGATGTTCTTGATGATGATGATGATAATGATGATGATGATGATGATGATGTACACGGTATATATACTGGTATATACACCAGTGTATATTCCGGTATATAGCCTGGTGTATATATCTATTGGCACTTTGATTCAGTTGTCATTGATGGTTGAAAAGCAGCGACTGAGTTTTTAAATACAAGAAAATAATGGTGTTAGACAAGTTGTGACTCAAACAGCTGCAACTCAGACAGTTGTGACTCAGACAAGTTGTGACTCAAACGATCGTGACTCAGATAAGAACACAATGATTCGCGTCTCGATTTGCGAGCAGCTGGAGATGAATTTTGATAATCTGGGACATGGGTTTTGTGCACAATGACCTCATTTACCTGAATCAAGTTGAAATCGCCAAACAAAGCTACGGTTTGAGCTATACAAGTGGTTCTCTGAACATGTAATTCTCAGATTTACTGTTGCAGCCGGTTTTACAAATTAGCAATTGGTTGAAACATCTGTGACTCAAACAGCCGTGACTCAAACAAGCTATGACTCACAAACATTTATTTTCTTAATTAGTCAGTTACAGTGTGTAAACTCTAGAATTCAAAGAGACAGTTAAAATGTCAGTTACAGCGTGTAAATTCTGGAAGTTAAAGAGACAGTTTCAGTTTTAGAATTGGTATATCTAGAAGTTAAAGAGACCAAGGCATATAACTTCAGCATCTATAAAAAATAATTGATGAGAACAAAATAAATGTGAGATCTGAGAGGATGAAGAGGAGTCATTACTGATGAAGTTGTGTTTCGAAGAAAATGAGAACAAAAATGTATGGCTCGATTTAATGAAGAACAGAATGCCCAGAAACTCAAGCTGTAGCAGCATAGAAAAAAATAAAAAGGGTATGTATTGATATATCTGAACCAATGTGATATAATTGATTGAATTTTTTCTTACATAGGGTGGTAGGGAGGAGCAAGGGAAGACTATAAAGTCTTCTTGGCAAGTTGGTGCTTGTACTTTTGGGAGTTGTAGCTTCCATTCAGTTGTTGCTGAAGAAACAGAGGTAACAGCCTCATCTGGGTTGTAGCTCAGATAAAATAGAATGTAAAGAGAAGTTGGAGCTTGCCTTTCATACTAAGAAGAAGAGGTTTTTTTTCCCTTTATGGGTTTCCTCAGGAAAAACAGTGTCTCTGCATATTTATGTGATTGAACATTGTTTATATGCCTTATATTTAATTATGTTATAACAATATACCTGCTATAAAGGAATGTGCATAGAACATCTCATATCATATTGATCATCACACTTCATCAAAGTTAAAAGGGAAAAGGAATGTAAAATTGTTTAAGCACAGTAATAACTGATTCACCCCCCCCCCTCTTAGTTATTTGAATACTTTCAACAATTGGTATCAGAGCAGTGTTCCTTTAGTCTAAGGTAGATCCGAAAGCTTAAACATGACAAGCCATGAAGGCTCAACCAATAAAGCTCCTATGTTTGATGGAACAAATTTTTCTTTTTGGAAAGTTAAAATGAGAACATATTTAATGTCCTTAGGTGTTGATGTTTGGGAAGTTGTAGAAACTGGATATACAAAACCTATGGTTCTTGCTTCCAAAGATGACAAGATGGAATTCAGTTTTAATGCTAAGGGAATGAATGCAATATTAAGTGGTCTTGCTGAATCTGAGTTTGTGAAAGTGATGCATCTTGAATCTGCTAAAGAGATGTGGGATAAACTTATTAATAGCTATGAAGGGAATGAGAAAGTAAAAGATGCCAAATTGCAAACATACAGGCTGAAATTTGAACAACTAAAGATGAATGAGGATGAGACTGTTAGTAAATATTTCCTAAGGGTTGAAGAGATTATGAATGCTATGAAGGGCCTCGGTGAAACAATTGAAGAAGCATCCTTAGTTCATAAAATTTTAAGATCTTTGCCTGATAAATTTAACCCCAAAGTTTCAGCAATAGAAGAGTTAAATGATCTTAAAAATCTGGGTATTGATCAACTCCTAGGAACTCTAACTGCCTATGAAATGAGGATCAACAAAGATACAAATACCACTAGAGAAGCCTCCTTTAAAGCAGATAAGAATATTGATTCTGGAGCAGATGAGATTGAGGCAAAATTTGTAAGAAGATTGAAGAAAGGATCAGGTAAATATAGAGACAAGTTGCCTTTTAAATGTTTTAACTGTGGTAAGATAGGTCATTTTCCCTCTAAATGTCCTCACAAGAAAAAAGATTAGAATTCTGATGATGAAGAGAAATACAAATTTAAGAAATACAATAAAAAGAAAAGTTTGTGTGCAAATGATGATGTCTCCTCAGAGGAGATAGATAGCAATTCATCTTGTGAAGATAGAATGAATGATTTTATGCTTATGGCCATAGAATATCTTGATATTGAATATGCAAAAAGTGACATGAATGATGAAGATGCTATAGTTGATATGGAAGGTGAGTTGATTAGTGCATGGAAGAAATTGATAGACTCAGGTTAAAGAAGAGGAAACAAAAACAATTGTTGTATGAAAAGAATGACAAAGAACCTAGTATAGACTGTATTTTGGTAAAAATAGAATTAGAAGAGGCAAAGAAAATAGAAGACATTCTTAAACAATGGCTGGCTGAAAGTAAAACAAGATGTGAAAAGTTAGAGGAAGAAGTGGTGACTGTGAAGAAAGAATTAGAAAAATTCCAAACTTTGTATCATTAGAATTGTTCAAGTATTAAAGCCTCAGAAGAGTTAAATAATATCTTGAGTAAGCAAAGATCTCCTTTGATTAAATCTGGTTTAGGCTATGAACAAGGTTCAAGCAGGAGTCACTCAGAGAACAAATAAATAACTAAGGTGATCAACTTTCAAAGCAGCAAGAAATCAGAATTCACAAAGTCTGCAACCTCCATCAAAGCTGAAGCAAATAAAACCAACAGTAATGACAATCTAATGAATGATAAAAAGGATATAGCTACAGGAACAAAAAAACAATATTCTGCAGTCAAGAAAGCATGAAGAAGATATACAATACAGAGTGACAAGGCAATCAATTCCAAGAGGACAGCTAAGATCCAGGTATCAAAATTTCTTTAATGGTTACTATTATTGTTGTTTTAGCTTTGGTCACAAAGCTGCAATCTGTGTATTTAATCCTAGAAACATGCAACAAAGAATATTTGGTAAGAATCAAATGTTGCAACACAGAGTGGAACAGTCAGTGAGTAATCAAAACTATCATACTCTATCAACAATCAGAAGAGGAATTCATGATAGAAATTTCAATCCTTTTGATCCTCTGTACAATGAGCCAGAATGCTATGTTTGTCATAACTTTGGACACAAGGCTACAGAATGTTATTTAAAGAACTACAAAACAAATTCAAGAGTGAATTATGCAGCTAAAAGAAAAGTGTGGAAGAGGAAAGAAAGCAATGTGATTTAGTGCTTTCTGCTCAAAGACAGAAGGACCCATGGTATATTGACAGTGGATGCTCCAAACACATGACCGGGGATAAAAGTAATTTTTTGTCTCTAAGAGATCAAAAATCAGGAAATGTAGCTTTTGGAAATGATGCTCCAGGAAAAATCAGAGGCAAAGGAATGGTAAGTCTGAGTAATGGCAAAGGGAAAGCTCAAGATGTATTGTTTGTGGATGGTTTAAAACATAATCTTCTTAGTGTCAGTCAGGTCTGTGACAGGGGATGTGAAGTGGTTTTCACTGCTAAAGATTGTAAGATAAATTATGTAAACTCAGGTCAATTAGTTGCCAAAGGTATAAGAATAGAAAACAATGTTTATGTCTTGAAAGAAGAAAAGGAGGAATGTCATCTAAGCAAGTATGATGAGAGCTGGCTATGGCATAGAAGACTTGGACATTTAAATTTTGATCATTTAATCAAACTTAGAAACAATGGAGCAATGAAAGATTTCCCAAAGATATCAAAACCATATGATGTTGTCTGTAAACCTTGCCAAATGGGAAAACTAACTAGAACACGGTTCAAATCCAAGAGCTGTCCATCTTTAGATAAACCTCTTCAGTTACTACCTATGGATTTGTGTGGACCATCAAGGAAGGAAGGTACAGGAAAAGAGAATTACTTTATGCTGGTTATAGATGATTATTCTAGACTTACTTGGGTTGCTTTTCTGAAAGAGAAATCTGAAGTGTTTGAAAAATTCAAAGTATTTAAAGCTCTGACCGAGAATCAAACAGGAACAAGACTAAAAGCAGTAAGGTCAGATAGAGGAGGAGAGTTTAACTCAAGTCATTTCAAGGAATTTTGTGATGAACAGGGTATCAAAAGAGAGTATACAATTCCAGGGACTTCACAGCCAAATGGAGTGGTTGAGAGACAGAATAGATCAGTTCAGCAAATGTCAAGATCAATGATGAAAGAAAAGAATATATCTCAGGGTTTTTGGGTAGAGGCAATTCATACAGCTGTTCATATACTTAACAAAGCTCACATAAGGCCGAATAGTGATAAAACCCCCTATGAATTGTGGTTTGGGAGACCTGCTACAATCAAGCATTTCAAAGTCTTTGGGAGTAAGTGTTATATCAAGAATAATGATGAACATCTTGGCAAATATGATGATAGGGCTGATGAAGGTGTTTTCCTAGGATATGCTACAAACAGTAAAGGATATAGATGTTACAATAAGAGGTTGCATAAGATGGTTGATTGCATTGATATTGAAGTAGATGAAGGGAGTCATGTAAAAGACACTCAAATAAACAGTGATGAATCATGTACAGAGGATACAACTGAAGATGAAGAAGAACAGTTCCAAGAATCAGAAAAGGAAGAATATGAATCAGAGAATGAAGATGCAGACTCACAACAGCAATCAGTAAAACCTCCTTCAAGAATTATTTAGAAAAATCATCCTGAAAGTCAGATCATTGGTGACAAGAATGAAGGTGTGCAGACAAGAAGAAAGTTACTCAAAGATATAGAACAGTCTCACATTTCCTTTTTATCTACAATAAAACCTAAGAATTTTTATGAAGCTAGTGAAGATGAATATTGGATAAAAGCCATGAATGAAAAGCTTGATCAGATTGAAAAGAATAATACTTGGGACTTGTTCCTAGACCAGCAGATAAGAATGTGATAGGTACCAAATGGGTATTTAAGAATAAGATGAATGAAAAAGGACAAATTGTGAGAAATAAAGCCAGATTGGTTTGCAAGGGGTATGCACAAGTTGAGGGACAAGATTTTGATGAGACTTTTGCACCTGTGGCAAGAATGGAAGCTATAAGAATGTTTCTTGCTTATGCCTGTCACAAAAATTTCAAATTTTATCATATAGATGTTAAATCGGCTTTTCTAAATGGATATCTAGAAGAAGAAGTGTATATGGAGCAACTTGAAGGTTTTTCACTAACAGACAATCCTAATTATGTCTGCAAACTGAAGAAGGCACTATCTGTACATCAAAACTAAAGGTGACGATTTATTAATTGTTCTAGTTTATTTTGATGACATTATCTTTGGATGTACTAATGCATCTTCTGTCCAGTGGTTTGCTAATTCCATGCAATCTGAGTTTGAAATGTCAATGATTGGAGAATTATCACACTTTCTTAGTCTTCAAATCAATCAGAATTCTGAAGGTCCATTTCTCTCTCAAGAGAAATATCTGAATGAGATGTTGAAAAAGTTTCAAATGGAGGATTCTTCACCTGTTAGTACCCCTATGATTGTTGGTTGCAAGCTTAGCAAAGATGGTAGCTCACCAGATGTTGATCAAAGAACATACAGTTCAATGATAGGCAGTCTTCTATATATTACAGCAACTCATCCTGATATCATGCATGCTATTGGAATGGTAGGAAGATTTCAGTCTGCTCCCAAACAAAGTCACTTGGTAGCTGTGAAGAGAATTTTCAAATACTTGAAAGGTACAGTGACTTATGGTCTCTGGTATCCTAGGAATCAAAACTTTCAGTTGATTGCATATTCAGATGCTGACTGGACAAACTGTTTGGATGAAAGAAAGAGCACTAGTGGAGGTGCATTCTTCTTAGGCGATTCATTAGTAGCATGGATGAGTAAAAAGCAATGTTCTATCTCTCTATCTACTACTGAGGCTGAATACATAGTTGCTGCAACATGTTGTACACAGATATGATGGATGATACAAACTCTTGGTGATATGGAGGTGAAATATTCTGAACCTATTCCTGTTCACTATGATAACACAAGTGCCATCAGTGTGTCAAAGAACCATGTTCTTCATTCCAAGACCAAACACATTCCAATCAAGTATCATTTTTTAAGGGAGCAGGTTACAAACAGAGTTGTCCAATTACATTTCATTCCTTCTAAAGAACAGATTGTTGATATCTGTACTAAACCCCTATCCAAAATCCAGTTTGAATATCTACGCCAGAAGTTGGGTGTCATATCTTGCTCCAACTAACTTGTTCACTTTGACAGGGGGAGTTTGTGCTTATTACATATCTAATGTAATTCTGAGATGGTTCCAGAATGTTTTATTTGCTGATTTCTGAGTTAATATTGATAGGGGGAGATGTATTGTCATGATTTCGTTGACATTGATGTCAAAGGGGGAGAAGTTCAGGTAGTTGCAGATAACAAGCAGTCAGTGATTACACTTGCAACATCATAAATTTTAGGTTTCCATCAATGCCAAAGGGGGAGATTGTTGGCACTTTGATTTAGTTGTCATTGATGGTTGCAAAGCAGCGACTAAGTTTTTAAATAAAAGAAAAGAATGGTGTTAGACAAGCTGTGACTCAGACGGTCATGACTCAGATAAGAACACAGTGATTCGTGTCTTGATTTGCGAGTAGCTGGAGACGCATCTCAAAAAGATGGGACATGGGTTTTGTGCGCAACAGCCTCATTTACCTTATTTGCGAGGAAATCGCCAAACAAAGCTACGGTTTGAGCTATACAAGTGGTTCTCTGAACATGTAATTCTCATATTTACTGTTGCGGCCGATTTTACAAATTAGCAATTGGTTGAAACAGTTGTGATTCAAACAGCCGTGACTCAAACAAGCTGTGACTCACAAACATTTATTTTTTTAATTAGTCAGTTACAGCGTGTAAACTCTAGAATTCAAAGAGACAGTTAAAATGTCAGTTACAACATGTAAATTCTGGAAGTTAAAGAGACAGTTTCAGTTTTAGAATTGGTATATCTGGAAGTTAAAGAGACCAAGGCATATAACTTCAGCATCTATAAAAAACAATTGATGAGAACAAAATAAATGTGAGATTTGAGAGGATGAAGAGGAGTCGCTACTGATGAAGCTATTATTCGAAGAAAATGAGAACAAAAATGTATGGCTCGATTTAATGAAGAACGGGATGCCCAGAAACTCAAGCTGTAGCAGCACAGAACAAAATAAAAAGGGTATGTACTGATATATCTGAACCAGTGTGATATAATTGATTGAATTTTTTCTTACATAGGGTGGTAGGGAGGAGCAAGGGAAGACTGTAAAGTCTTCTTGGCAAGTTGGTGCTTGTACTTTTGGGAGTTGTAGCTTCCATTCAGTTGGTGCTGAAGAAACAGAGGTAGCAGCCTCATCTGGGTTGTAGCTAAGATAAAATAGAATGTAAAGAGAAGTTGGAGCTTGCCTTTCATACTAAGAAGAAGAGATTTTTTCCCTTTATGGGTTTCCTCAGGAAAATCAGTGTCTCTGCATATTTATGTGATTGAACATTGTTTATATGCCTTATATTTAATTCTGTTATAACAATATACCTACTATAAAGGAATGTGCATAGAACATCTCATATCATATTGATCGTCACACTTCATCAAAGTTAAAAGGGAAAAGGAATGTAAAATTGTTTAAGCACAGTAATAACTGATTCACCCCCCCCCCCTCAGTTATTTGAATACTTTCAACAATATCGGTGTATAGACTCGTGTATATATATCAAGTAGGACAAGTATATAGACTAGTGTATATACCGATATATACACTGATGTATATACTGAAATATACACTAGGGTATAAACCGATATGCCTATATACCTACACCAGTGTATATACCGGTATGTACACCAGTCTATATACCGGAATATACACCAGTATATATATTCCCGAAATATACACCAGTGTATATACCGGTATATACATTGGTACCGGAATATACACCAGTGTATATTTCGGTATATACACCAGTGTATATACCAGAATATACACTGGTGTATATTCCGGGTACCAGTGTATCTACCGATATGCCTATATACTGGAATATACACCAGTGTATAGGCATATCGGTATACACTGGTGTATATTCCAGTATATACACTGGTGTATATACCGGTATATACACCAGTCTATATACCGGAATATACAGTGGTGTATATTCCGGTATATAGACTGGTGTATATACCGGTATATACACCAGTGTATATACCGAAATATACACCACTGTATATTCTGATGGTGACGAAGATGATGATGATGATGATGGTGGTGATGACGACGACGATGATGATGATAATGATGATGAATATGGTGATGACGACGATGACAATGATGATGATGATGATGATGACGATGGTGGTGGTGGTGGTGGTGGTGACGACGACAACGATGTCGATGATGATGATGAAGATGGTGATGACGATGATGATGATGATGAAGATAATGATGATGAAGATAATGATGATGAGGATGAGGATAATGATGATGATGAGTATATTCCAGTAGGGTGATGGCATTGATGGCGTGGCGTTGATGACGAGGATCAGGACGAAGATGTTGTTGTTGATGATGATGATGATGTACACGGTATATACACCAATGCATATTCCAGTATATACACTCGTGGGAATCATGAGCACATGGTCGTCCCCTTTGACGAGGTGGACTACAAAACAGATTGAATAATGTTAAACAAAAACCCTAATAAGATGTGATTTCAATTCCTGTCGTATCCCTATGCCTGCAGATCGAGTTTACCTCAGCAAATAATTCATGGCCCTCTACTGCCATAACCTCAAAAATATTGACGCATGCTATTGATGTCAATAAATGCAACTAATAGTGTTGTAGTTGTTGGTAGATAGGTGAATGAATGCTCGATGGACGTTTTCCAGATCATAGATAAAATGTGAAAAATATTTTGTTTTCCGCGATGGAGATTAAAGAGCAAAGGACTTTTAGCCTTTTTGTCTTAATTTAAGACATTTGATCAAATTAAAATATAATTTAAAAATAATATATATATTAAAGACAAAAAGATGGTTTCGTCTTAAATATTCATCTCAAATACCCCTCTTGTGTAGTAGTGTGGCACTCCATAGTAATAAGGGCTTTATGAGGTTTTGGTTGATTATTTAGGTTTTAGATTATTATACTATAATTTTTTAGTTTTTTATCATGGTTGAATCATGATTTGAAATTAATCAAATCATAAAACTTAAGGTATTCAGTTTATTCTACAATCTAGAATACAAAATGTTGTTGGACAAATTAGAAATTAGATGGTCAAAGTTTCACTTCATATAATGAGTTTTTAAGGTTTTTTCAAAAATTTCAAAGCAATTTGGTTAATCCAAAATCCTTGTTTATAGTGTAACCCATGTCCTAGGTTAAATTTCCATGTACCTTGTATTTGTTCACTCTTTAAAATATCATAAGTCGATATTATGGAAAATGTGAAAGCATAATTTAATGTTTTATATAAAATCTTAAAAATGCAACCATTAGAATCATATAATCTTACCATAAACTTTGGAGTAACAAAGTTTAAAGCCTACATAAAATCAAATCAAGACTAAACAAAGTTGGAAACTACGCATAACCAAAATGAAAAGTTGTAAATTTTATGTTAAAAGCATGAAGTGGCATGGTTCTCATAAAACCAACCATGTCACTCCAAAACTATTTGCAAGATCTCCAAGGAGAATCATTATTCACACTCGAAAATAAACTTGTAACACTCATACAATGCATTCAATCTATTTGTATATTGTCATCGTTATTCACCCTCGAAAACTTGTAACATTTATACAATACATTCAATCTATTTTTATATTATCGCTCTGGATAATGTATCAGGTCAAAGGTCATATGTGAGTAGACTTTGAGCCTATCTTAAGATGTGATAATCTATCAAGACAAAGGTTATATGCCAAGTAGACTTTGCACCTATTTAGATGTTTTAAGTTGTTTTATTAGATATAATACAGCAACAAGATGTGATAATTTATCAAGATAAAGGTTATATGCCAAGTAAACTTTGCACCTATCTTTAGATGTTTTAGTTGTATGATTAGATCAACTTTTGAATAAGGTTACATTATAATATTTAGTATTACAATTTAAAATATTTTAAAATGGGTACAAATTTTACCTAGCCAACTTTGAGGTTCATTAAATTTAAGGAAATAACAATGATATAACTTAAAAATGTTTTAAGATGGTTATAAAGTTTGAGAAGTACATCAGTTTTGAAGTTCATTTAAACTTAGATAATTACATGGATGGGTGTTTATATTTTTAGAATTTGGGGTGGAGTGGTGATTAATTTGAGGCGAGGATGTTCACGCCGCAAATTAAATGTTTGTCCACAAGTAAAGTGGTGAATGGTTATAGATGGAACCAATCACTTAGTTTTGTGGAGAAGGCAAGCTATTAAACACAAGCTAAACATTAAAAACATTAAAGTAATTACGAGATTGTTATAGTTATCCATTTATAATATAACATAAACATTAAACTAATTAATATAAACAAAAAACAAAAAATTCACACTTGAACCTCATCCATTTTTTTTCCAGCGAAAAAAAACTACTATTGATATTCAAAATATGAATCAAATAGTACAAAGAAGATCAAGTCTCGTGCAAAGGTCTCAGAACACCCCTATGTCATGATAGCTGTCAGGCACTTTATCATAAAAGCAACTTGAACCTCATCCATTATTGTTACCCATTTCCTTAACCACCAACTAAATCTTATTTAAATCTTAATCAAGATTCATTTAAGTATAAGAGATACCACAACCATGAAATAAATCCCAAGTGAGATAATATCTAAATGCCTATCTACTTATCAAATATTTTACATTTTATAAATCAAATACTAAATAAAAAAATTTTAATATATTTAAAAATTATTATTATTCAAAATAAATATTTGTAAAATTAAAATTACTAATACAGTGAAAACAAATTTGACTCCACAAAGCTCACTTCAAGTGAACTTTTTTTGAAGTCAACTTATATAACATGCCTATCATCAAATATAATAACAAAACAAATTAAATTATAATCAAAGTGCTAGTTTTAATGGTGTCTGTAATTATTGGTTTCCTAGATAGAATGATTGTTTTAAAGATACATTTCCAAACTTATTTTGGGTCTGTTTTCTCTATTATGAGAGGACCTGGCACTCACTATGTATATTTTGACGATGATAATATAAGAACCTACATCTAGCTTATAAAAAAACAAATTTGTAAAATTAAATTCACTATTACAATGAAAACAAATTCAACTTGAAAAGTTCACTTGCAAGCGAACCTTTTCTTTTAAACCAACCTATATGAGATGCCTATCAACAAGTATAATAACAAAACAAAATAAATTATAATCAAAACATTCAATAACTAAAAGTTAAATAAATTATTATAATAACAAATTAAATTACAATCAACACATACAATAACTACGAATTAAACAAATTAAAAATATACCATCATCTTACAAGTATAATAACAAAACAAAATACATTATAATCAAAACATTCAATAACTAAAAATTAAACAAATTATTATAATAACAAATTAAATTATAATCAAAACATATGATAACTAAGAATTAAACAAATTAAAAAGAACCAACATCATCTCACAATTTAAAATAAATCCCATATCTAAAATTGGCTCAACCTGGCCAATCTCAAGTAATTTGAAATTAATTTTTAGATTGACAAATAGTAAAATTAGTTTACTACAACTAATATTGTCTCGTCATTATAACCGTATTTATAGGGTTAGACTTCTACATTGTATGGTGTCAAACTGAACAAAAGACAAAGAATCTTATGTTTTTTTTCCTGGGAAAAAGTCCGTAATTTTATTTCAAAAAGATGATTAAAATTACATTCTGCAGATGTAGTAGAATCACAAGAATCCCTACATTTTCACATATTTCTGTCCCATATAAGCAGATACAACAGCTTATAAAGAGCTGAACCAAAAAAAAATAAACCCAATAAAACTTCGCCACAAGAAGATGAATCTTGAACAGCAAAAAAACGTTGCCACAAGAAAAAGATCTTGAGCAGCAGGTGAAACCACCATGCAAGACGTCTTCAAACGGAAACCCTCAGCAGTAGAAAAAGCAGATCCAAGTTTGTGGACAAGCAGCAAACTCTGGATCTCCCAAACCGACGAACTCAGCCAGCAACTACTGATGAAGAAAAACGGCCAGACACCCTGCACTCCAGAACCTGCGCCCCATCTTGATCTCCGCCTCATCGTCTGTTCTCTCCATCTGAGTTCTGTCGGCCATAATTTCAGATCTTGTAATAACTCTGCATCTTGGCTCTGTCCATGATGCGTCGATTAGCAGGCCAAGAGCTCCCCCGCCATGACTGCTTGGAGTCGGATCTGTAGTCTTATCCGTTGGCTGCATTCAAGAAATGAGGCAAAAGATAGAGCCCCGCCAAGGGCACCACCCCCCACCGGCCAAGAAACCAAATGCCGCGCCTCCAGGGATCATCCACAGCCTGCAACAAAAGCATTGCAGCACGGACAAACTAGTCCATGGATCGACTCTTAACGAGCTGTTCTGGTAGCACAGCTCTGCGCAGAGCTTAGATCCCACCGAATATACACGCCGACCGCACTAGTGGAACGAGAGGGTCCTTCCATCCCACGCCGGGGAGTGCAGATGCATGGCGTGATGAAGCCCATCAGCGCCGCCACTCGCCCGCAGAAGCCAAAAATCAAACGCTCTGAGCAGTAACAGGAAGAGCATCTATGAAATTGTCGCGAGTTGTAGTCCGCAGGTTGTGCCTCGAGCCTGGATGTGGAACTCGATGCGTGGCCAGGCTCCAGGAGATGCTGGATCTTGTCACTGTAATGGGCGAGATTTCCCCTCCATCGAGATCAATCTTCCGCACCGCCATTGCCCAGCATCAATCTTCCGCACCGCCATTGCCCAGCAGCAAGAAGATGAACACGAATCAAGAATCGCTCCTTTCTTTCAATGGAACTCCTCATCAAACGAAATCCCCAGGGCGAAAGAAAGCCACACGAACCCTGAGACCCTACGCTCCAAAACTGCCTCCACCGCACTCCGTTCCTGCAAGGAAACAACTCAACAGGGGAGGGGCGGCTGGGCCAAGCCCTGGCCGCCCAAGCTCATAATATTTTCCCACAAAGAATCTTATGTTGCTATGCTATTCCCTATTATTATATTTATTTGGTCAAACATATTTTTAATACTAACACAAATATGAATATAGAAAATTGCTCTCCCAGCAGAAAACTACGATAATAAAAAAAGATACTTATGCTTTCACAAGTGCACAAGTATTAAAATTCAATCAAAAGACATTATACTCCAATATAAATAATGATATTAATTTTAAATTACCCCAAGAAAATTTTTAATGCAGGAAGATTTGTCTAATTCATTCACCGAAGACGAAATGAACAAACTTCTCTATTCAAATGCTCTTATTTTGAATCAGAAAGAAAAATATTTAAAAATATTAGCACCATTATTTTCACAAAATCAATATGAGAATATCAACGAATATACAAATATAATCTTAATAAAACCATCTTTTGTAATATTAAAAAGATTATTTCCTTACATAAACTTCATAGTACTCTCGGTGGGCGAATTACGTTAAACTTAAACAGGTTATACCACCACTTAATTTTAAACTTAATTTAGGTTAAACTTAATTTTAAAAATAAACATAAGTAAATAAGAATAAAAGAGTGGCACACAAATTTATATCTCTAAACTGGAGTCACCAAATGTGACAGTACGGCATTTTGTTCTAACAAAGAGCTAAACGCAAACTCCTATTCACAATGTTCAATTTGTTGTAAGTGTTGTTATATCCATGGACTTTTGGGACGAAATTCTTCAATCTTCTGTGTTGTGCCAATAACTTCAATCTTCTGTGTTGTGCCAATAAGGTGAGAGGCATTAGGTGAGGCAGTACATCCATAACCTCCTTCCCATACATTTCCTTCTGCATCTGCAAAATTCTTTACATAAGATGGCATATAAATCACAGAGCAAACAATGTTAGAATTAATACACATTTCATTCATAAGGATGATATGTAAGGACAATTTGAACTTGGAAATGAAGATGTACATTTGGAGAATCAATGAACCATAGCCATTTTTAAAAGAGAGTAAAAATTTATATGCTAACATGCTAGCATATAGTTACCTTCTTACTGAAATTGGAAGAAAAGAGCCCATTCCCTACAGTAAGCCAACCTGGTTGAAGATTATGATCTTCACCAAAAATTGCAATTCGTCTTCGACCTTGGATAAGATGTTCAATTACACGATAAAGATACTCAGGCTTTTGAGTTGATCCTAATAAAATGACAAACAATCTCGTCAGTTTCAATCATTAAAGCAGAGAGAGAAATCATTTAAGTTTTTTTATAATAAAAATACAAACCATATGGAGGTTCTTCTGATACAATTATGTCTACATCAATGTTTGGATGCATAAGATGTGGTGGGATATTGTTTTTTATACACATCAAACAATGCTCCTGCATTCATATTTCATGGATTCATATCAGTGACAATCTTTTAAAATTAATTGAAGTTGAAGATTTAACTTTGGCCAAGAACAACAAGGAAAGCCACTTACTTTAATGGGTTTGAATAAAGCTCCTCTGTCATTATTAATAGACTCAGACGCATCTCTATTTTCATGGTTTGTCTTTAGCAAACAAATATCATCAACTCTTCGAAATCCCCATTGAAATAAGTCAAGAATGGAAATCACATCTATGAAATTCAATAACAAAATATATGATACATGCTTTCAAAAATTATTTATATGTTTACAAGATTAATTGGAGACAACAAAGAATAATATTTAGCAATCCAAGCATAAGTTTTTACCTTCTTGAGACAACGAACAAGGACAACCCTCTTCAAGACCTTCGGCAGAGCCAACCCAAAGGAAAACAAAAGAATGATTATCTGCAATATCCTGAAAGCAAAAAAATTGATCAAACGGAGCTTTCCAAGTTTGTAAAAAAACAAAAACAAATTCAAATTTTGATTGAGAGAAGCTACGTGTAGAAAAATTTCAAATAAAAAATGCCGAGTTTTATTATTTTAAGTTATCTTCAAACAACCACTGTGGGAGTCCTGGCAAAAGACCTCCCATTTAACTCGGAATGCACATAAGACGAATACGCGTTGGATTTTTTGTGAAGACAACAACAGAACGAACCTGGATGACTTGCGGGAGAACGAACCTGGATGAATTGAGCGGGTCACCGAGGATGGGCCATGACGTGACAGCCAGGGTGGTCAGAGAGTCTCCCGTCGGGCACATGACAATTTCGGGATCACCATGGCCGATGGCCATACCTTATGCCATAACGAGTCGTGTGTCTCTGACAATGCACAGACTCGTCTTAAAGGCTCTGCAGCAGCATTCAAATTTGAACCCTTCCCAGCCCTTCCAAAGGGTTCTAGCCCTTCCTAGAAGTGTAAAGTTAAAATTGCCCTTCTAAAAAAATTTAAAATATGAATTTTATCCTTCCAATAGAAAGGGCATAATTTATATCAACATTTCAAAAGAAGGGCAACATTTGAAATTAACCATCCATATAAATTTCAATTTCTATGTTGACATTCCTATGCTATAAAATTCATTCAAAATATTGGAAATATCATAAATTATAATCATTCGCTCACTCATGTCATGCACTCACTGCTTAGCTTTGCAAGGTGATGAGTGATGACTGACGACTACGGGGTACTAGCCATTGGGATTTGACTCTGAATCCCAAGTCACTTCGGGCTGAGATCCAAGGTGTGACAATGTGTCAATGACTATGGCTGTAGCAATAGAGAACCACTACTAGGCCCAAAACAAGGCCGAAACATTGTGCCTACTACCAATGTGAACCTGGCTACCAATGTCCACTCGTTTTTCGTCAAAATGAAATTCAAATTGCCGCTTTGATGAGTCCTCCTCTACAAGACTTCATTTCTTGCATGAATGTCACAGACTCACGACAACTCTAAACAACACTCAATGGCATGCAACTACAAATAATGCCATGCAGCTAGAACCACATACCAAGAAGAGGTTGATTTATGCATTGATATAGAGAGGTGGCACTAGGCACACAATATGGAGAAACAATGAGTTAGAAAAAACATTTGGACCAAAGTACCACAATGGTTATTAATAAAATTTAAAAAAACAATTTTTGGCTCAGGAATTGTATTCAATTTGATGGGTGGCATGATCATGATCATGTAATCTCCCCCGGTCCTTCCAAACATATGTGGTTTCTCACCACATTTGTCTTCGACACTCGCCACCAAAATACGTATAAAAATTACATGTCTTTGCATCCTCTTCCATTTAAATCATCATCGCACAGTCATAACTAAGGATTATTATGCATGCACACCCTCGTCTTATAATATCAATTGGTTCAAGGCGCAAAGACAAGCATAAATTATCAAATGTGTCAAGACGCAAAGAGTAAGAGACAACTATAAGTAAGTCTTATATTAAATTTACCATATAAGTCTTTAATTGACACTATCATCTGAGATTTCACACGTTGGATTGTTGTGATCTTCTTATCACTCCTTACCAATGTGATCATAAGGATTATTTGATGGTGAAGTCCATAATTTTAAGTCTTCTTCCTCATTCTTATGCCTTTTGGTAAGACAATAAGGAGGGAAGTGGCCCGCATCAGCATGGAAAACGGTTTCAGCATAGAGGTAGATGCATTAATTCTTTCATTAAATAACTTAAATTTCATTCCAGTGACTACGAATTCACCGAATCGTGGATTGGTAAAAAAACACATCAAATTTTAGAGCCTCAAGCTCTTAATTACTCATGAATCTAGAATTTTCGAAAATCGAGCCATTAACAAACTTATTTTGTTGTTCTGGTTCAATTTAAAAGGTAGATTGTCAAGACTCAAACATGCAGCGAGTCGCAAGGATCCAGTTGACTTAGGCTTCATTCCATTTCGCATCCATCCCATACCTATTTGTTGTCGCGACAAGTGTTGAACAACAAAATTTGATGCCCAGGCCCCTATGATGGTAGTGTTGCTAACTTGCTTGGTATGAAGGATTGTTTTTAATGGTTTTTTGAGCTATGTACTATTTTTGCTTAGGCTCCTAATGTTCATCATTCTTACATCTCTCAAGCTTGGATGGTTTCCCTTTCTCCGGTTTGAATTAAGGTTTTGGTTGGTTTTATATGTATATTTTGGTTGTAGGTTTATTATAGCCTCGTTTTGCTTAGTGACTTCTTTTTGTACATAGTTAACAGTAAGTAATTTTCTCATGCTTCTAGTTTTATTTTAAGACTATATATAGTTAAAATGTCTTGCACTATGCATAAGATCATGCAGATGCCCCAATATGGTTATTGCATAGTCTAAGTAGTTTTTCTGTATAATGAAGTGTGGTCTAACCCAAAAAAATACAACAATAATTGTTATTTTAATGAACTGTAAAATCAATGTTACATATATGTCAAATTAATGTGTTCAAATTCGGTTAAGATTGTAAAAATTTGGATGGGCAATATTTGTTTTTTGCATTTTTTGGGGGGGAAGGGTTTAGTTAATTTATAATTGTCAATTGAAATACAATTATTTAAATTGTCTTTCATCTTTGAAGGGCTCCAAGAACAAATGCCCTTCCAATAAAAATTAAGACCCACCCTTCAAATTTGATCACTGCTCTGCAGCTCCTCCGATAGCTCTCGCCGAGTCCAATAGGGGACTGTAACCACGCCGCTCATACGATGCCCAACAATGCACAAAAAGTGCACGCCTTATATGATAGACTATAAGTTGTTTTTAATAGATTCCACGTAGAGTACTGATGCTTTGCATTCCATGGCGATTGAGTTTCATTAAATGTTAATTATTAGTGGATACGGCAATTTAATGTGATACAGGAGCAAAGGAGCATTTGTATTCACGAACAAAGGAGCATTGATATTAACCAAAAGAGCAAATGAGCGTTATGGACAATAGGTGCGTTACTTTGTCATTTCACATCTACATCAATAAACATATATTCAATATGCATGTTCTATGCAACGTGGAAATGTTTTTAAATTGTGAATTAATTTAACCTTAACGATGGCAGCATACAATGTTGAAAAAAATTCAAGAAGTTGAATCGGTCTTTTTTTATGATTTAAGAGTTTTTAACTTTTTACATATGTTCTGGTACTACTTCGTTGTAAATTATTTCTTTCAATTCTGTTTATTACCAAATGTCAATTTAATACACAAGTAGAAGATGCGGTCTATTAAAACATTGAAAGCGCTAAGTACTCTACCATGACTTTTGCCTAAAAGTTGTTGCAGCTGCAACCACCCTCCCTTTCATGTCCCCTCCCTTCCATCCGGCTCAAGGAAGGGAACATGACACTCAATTTGGGATTTTACAAAATTCATCCCCATTTATCAAATCCATAACAAGTAAAATTCAAACAAATTTACATGTGTGTAGATGCATAATACAAGTAGACACATCGGAAGCAAAATATATATCCACACATATATAACATGCATTGATTTGCATAATCATAACATTCATCCATTAAAGACAATGCATAAATTAAAACATTGCATAATGAAATACAAGAGAATACTTATCTTGATATCAAGTTGTCCCGAGCAACTGGCTATGCAACTGCAACGTCCACCCAACCATAAGCCAGTTGTGCTCATCAATCTCTCAACACAACTTCCACCCCCGAGTTGGGCATGATTTCCACAAGGAAAAATGGAACAACAACTAACAAATATCCAAGTCTATACACATCGCAACCAAGCTAGTCTACAATTGGGTTTATCAGATTGTTAAGGAAGTAAGGAGGAAGAATTGCTAAGCTAGTGAGCTCAACAACATAGCTATTGGTACCTCTACAAGATCTAACTAACTTGGCACCCACAATACCTACACACCCAAAACAAGGAAGTATTCCCTTCACTGCTACAAAGTACCTCAGGCCATACCTTCCCTTCTAATGCTCTTCAAGGTATGCATAGAAAAGTATCCAAATCCCTTTTATCTTTTTGTGAGGTTACACTCTTCACTAGGTTTATCAAGCCAATTATAATACTCTTCCCCTCCTAGTTTCTTACACACAATTTAATCCAAAACAAGGGATACAAATAACCCAATTCACATCTATATCCACACACACATAGGAAATACAAAAGTTGGGAATGGAAAAAATTATTTTCAACTATGGGATGCACCAAACAAGATGTCCATGGATTTCTCAAATCATGGCACCCAAAAACAAGTTGTGAGAGGGGAAAATAGACCATAGGGAAGAAAACGATTTCTCCCACAGATATATGAGCATTTCAAATGGCCAAAAACGGCCCCTATGGACCCCCTAATCGAACTCCCTTCCTCCCAATCGTTCTACAACACCAAAATGACCTTTTCCTAGCTAGAAATCAAGGAAACACAGGAAAAACATGGAGGAAAAATGCCCCACAAGCTACAACCGCGTGAGAGAGACAAACTGGTTAATGAATAATGGCATGGGAAGAAAATCCATGGGTGTTTTATTTCCCAAGGATCCAAACATGATTTTCCAAAATTGGTGGCTTGCCCATACACAAAATTTGGATAGCCATACATCTCCATTTCCCAAAACAATAACTACCTCAACCACCTCTTGGAAGAAATAAATGATTGGGCGCATCAGTTAAATTGGGTAGTTAATGGTTTATGGATTCTCTCATTGACAGTTGGCTTGACACTATTGGTTCAAGGGTTTGAATATTTTCCCTCCCTATTCCTTGTAAAAATCATGCCTCCATACTCTTGTTGCATTGCATAGCTAGTTGTAGGTATTTTATTAAAATGCATATTTACATGATATTTGTAATTTCTATTGTGCCAGGCTAGCACGCAATCCACATGCATCGATTTTTAATTAGCGATACATAAAACGCTAAATCGATGGAGGGGCCTTGACCTTCAACTCCTCACCATGATTTTTATAACGATTTTTACATCATTTACATGTTTGAGGTAACAGGGTCAAAATCAGGGTGTTACACTCCCTAGTATTTTTTCTTGAAAGGATGGGGCCCTTCATATTTGAACTCAACATTTTGCTTGATCCATAATTTTAGTCTTTCTTTAACAAGGTTAAGTACTGCTTAAAGTTGGATGTTTCATAGTAGAAGTACTTAGGAAAATTTTATTTGGCCTTCGGCATCTTGTTTTCCCAAATTTAATGTTTCAGAGAGTTTTTAAAAACTCGCCAAAATGTTGAGGAGTTTTCATTTTTGCGCCAAAACATCGGGGAACATTTGAAAATTGTACCGAAACGTCGAGGAATTTTTCATTACTACTCCAAAATGTCAAGGAACTTGTGGAAATCATGTCGAAACGTCGAAAGATTTTTTTTTAATTGCACCGAAACGGTGGTGGAAATTGTCCAAATCATTTCATATGTCACCCATATTTTTGTTTTGCTACTGAAACTTCATAGAACTTGTTTTTTAATGCCGAAATGATGTTTGGGAACCTTGGAAAAGTTTAAGTCTCTTCGCTCTGGCCAAGTTTCACCGAGCTTTGAAAATATCATTGAAATGTTAGCATGGTTTCATCGGGCTTTCGGTTTTGTCTCTGAACTAATCGGTAGACTTTCCTTTTTCCCTCTAAAGCTATCTCGATGTAAAACACAGGTTGTCTCCGACACAGGCACAACAATTTTGGATTTCTCTGGCAAAACTCCGTTAAATATGACTTTCGAAACTTAATTTGATTCTTTGTCAAAGTGTATCGGCGGGAGATAAGGTTTAACGCTAGTAAGTTTCAGCGAGCATATGAGTTTACTGCCGAAATTCCTTCGCAAAAGAAAGCGAATATCCTCCGATATGTGTCAAAGTGATTTGTTTTTTTTACCTCTGAAATAACTTTTAAATCCCTTTAAAAGCACAACACAACCATTTGGCTCATTTGTAAAGCAAGTTAAGATTTTTTGTTGAGAAATTTGATTTAGGATTTAAACCCCGTTAGCAATCCCATACCTTGTCTCTTATTGACATTGTTTGCACCCTCTATGCCACCTAAAAGAGGAATCTCGATCAGCACGACTGCAGACTAAATCGGTACACTTATCATATGCCCAGGTAAGTGGTTTTTGTCCTCAGCTTGGTCGATTTTTCCACCTCGCATTAAAATCTTAGTGTCATAAAAAGTGAATGCACGATTGGATGCTATGGAAGACCATTCTCTTTGGGTTTTGTCCCTTTCATTGAACAGTTTAGAAAATCCGTTAAAGCCCAAGGGTTTCAACTGTACCATTTATGCACCTTTTTTCTTAACCCCTAATATTCGAACCATGTCTCTGAAGTGTTGTTTTGGAAGGATTTCTTAAACCCTAGATTCACAGTACACACCTTTCACGCCTTTCACAAGGCTATGGGATTCACCGCTACGTTTTCTTGAGAAGGGATTTACTATTCTTTGCACTGGAGGGATATTATGCATTCAATATTTTAGAATCATCTCTCATTAAAAAAAATATACAGCTATTTCTTGTTTTTCAAATTGCATCTTGTTTACTACTTTAATGGATTCCATGCAACATAATGATACTTCTTGTGCTTCACAGGATACATAAATGTCAAAGAAGGGTTCAAAACGTTCTTCTAAGATCATATTGGATTCTGATGATGAAGCAGCCATGATAAAGATCTTTGGAGATTAAATTTGATGATACTCAATCCATCATAAGGGTATCCCCTGAGTTTAAATGGGGTGGACTGTATCATCTAATCAAATACCAATCTGCACCTAAGGCAATGATTGAAGAGGACTTAATCTATCAAAACATTAAGAAATCAGGTATCCACAAAGGTATTTTCTAACCAGATTTGTTCCCATGCGTCGATATAATAGGATGGATTCTTCTGTATTTCAATGTTCAAGCTCACATTATTACAAATGCCACAGGAAAAGATTTTGCTTCATTCTAGCGAGCACATATAGGAAAAGCTTACAGGCTTCCAACACCAAAATTATTTTTGAGAGAAGATTGGATTAAAACCTTAAAGTTAGATTATGTAGAGTATGCAAAGAAGATGCTACTTCCTGGGAAGAAGTTACATCAACGAATTAGTGGAGAGTATGAGACTAAGTTTATGAAAACGCCTTTCATAATTGCTTCCACTCTCCTATGTATATTATATGGAAGATCCAGCTCAGCCAACTACAAACTCAATCGGATACCTTTACTATACCACATCACAATGCATGGTACAATTTTCAATTGGGCCAATATCATTTCCAAGAACATGGTTCAGGACATCAGTGATGCACAACATGGAATTAAGGACAAAAAGGCTGAATTTCATATGTCATCTTACTCGATATATTCTATTATGACCCTGCATCCTTTTCCAGGCCCCGGGTGCAAGTGGAATCCCAGTGAAACCCCTGTGTATGTGGCATATCAAATTTTATGGACTCGGAAGCATGCAAGTTATTATAAGCAAATTTGCAAAGACTTTTTGGTTCCCTTGTACAAGTTGATTTTTGAAAAGGAACCAGACCGTATGTCTGAAAAGGCCCTTACAGTGGTCACACCATTAGGAGATTATTATTTGACTCCTGAAGGTACTTATCTATGTATTTATGGAGGTTCAAAAGGTCCACTATTGATGCCGAAGTATGTCACTGATTACATCATTTCAAAAGAGAATATGATACAGACATTTATAAATGGTATTGGACATTTCTTTCATGAAAATAAGGAAGCTTCGTGGCCTCCACTCCCACTCGGGATTGGTGCATATAGGTTTAATAAGTTCAAGGATGCTCAAGAACTTGTGAAAGATTTGGATTCATATCATTTTGGTGAAAAAAATTGTCGAGGATGATAGTCACCAGAAGGTGGCCCTACATTGCCAATCAATTAGGATTAATTATGAATATGTAGATCAATTCTTACGAGACAAAGAAGTTTATAGACGGGTAAAAAAATATTGCATAATTAAACAAAAGTCTCAGCAAAAGGAAAGGGGAAAGTTCTGGAAAACCAACTGAAACATCAACACAAGGAGAACTAAAAGAAGCTGCAAGAAAAAAGGCAATATAAGAAGCTCTCTTGGCAGAAAATGTCAAGAAACTACAAGAAGAATAAATGGAAAAGAATGCATAAGAAGAGATAAATGAGAATGAAAGAGATGAAGAATTATATAAAAAGGTTGAACAAGAGAAAATTGAAAATTTGGCATCCAAACAAGAAGAAAAAAGACTACAAGAAGATGAGTTGAGAAAGAAGGAAGAAGAAGAAGAATTGCTCAAGAAAATTGTGGAAACCCAAAACCTACAAGAAGACGATTGAAACCAAGATATGGATATTTACAATACAATATATAGCAACAAAGAAGTTCCTCTCAGTGGAGGAAATCTCCCTCTAGTCGAATTGGAAACTATATTCTATGAGCGAAAGAGAAAGATTATCATGAAGAGGATAGAAAAGAGACTCAAAATTGCTTCTCAACCCGATGTTGTCACTATAAAAGAAGTTCTATTAGTTGAGGGCGATAATAAATATCTAAATTTCATGACATCTGTTAATGTTGTTGCAGCCTTAGCTAGCGAAGACAACATACACAAGCTTATGGAAAACGTAGAGAGCAGTAAAGCCAAAGTGGCCAAACCGAAGGACAATCTAGTTCAAGCTAGGAGTGAAGGGATATAAATAAGGAATTAGTGGGATTCCCTTGAATTACATAAAGAAGAAGCCATGCGAAATATACAAAGCTTATAATATGAGAGAGACTCGCCAAATGTACAAATAGTAATATTAGAGGGTGAAAAAGTCGATCTACAGTCTCAATTGAGAGGCCTATAAGAGAATGGAAATCAATGGGACCAACAAATGGAATCTCTTACCATAGAGAAAGGATCTCTGCAAGCACAAATAAATGAGCTCAACTGAGAGAAGGAATCAATGGTGATTGAATTGAATACTGCATAAGAACATAAACAATAATTGACACCACTTTATGACTGTGCCTCCTCTCTTTAGGAACAATTGTTCCATTCTCAAGAATTGCTCACTAAACAAAATTATGAAGTACAAAGAACGGTAAATTGGCTCAAACAAATATATATGGAAACCACATCTACTAGAAAAAATCTTGCAGAGATTTACAATAGGATGAAGAAGTTGACTGCTTGGAGGAAGATAGGCAAAGAAATCCCTCCACATTTTCCTAAAAGATCCACAGCTAAACTTAAGTTGGATTTTTCTACATTGGACACCTTCCAGAAAGTTGAGAAGAAATTGCAGAATGAAGTAATAGCTTCCATTTCCAAATGTGAGAACATTCACTAGAGCATTGCTAGAGCTTTTGAAAAATGCCATTTTCCTTCTCCTGACACATTTGAAATCCCGGTACCAAAAGAGCAGCGGCTAGAGGAATTGAGGACCATAAAGGATGAATACATTGTTGCTATTAGAATTTTAGATGCCATCACTCCAGAAAATATATGGGAACGTATTGGGAAAGCCACTCTAAAGACACAATAATATTTGGCCAACGGCCATAATGCAACAACTAAAGGACTAAATGCTATGGTCAAATATTTATCATTTCATGAAGTATCCCCAAGGTTATTAGAACCTCAACAATGAAATATTATATCCTATGAAAGTAGCCTTTGGGTTGAATATATCCAGGCTCAAGAGGGAACTCCCCCCTCTTAATGTAATATTTTATTGTATTTTTATATTTTGCTCACTTATTTTGTAACCAGGATAAGACAAAATTTTTGGAACGAAAAGAGTCATAAATGAGGGGAGTTGAAATGATGAGTCACCTAGGAGTTAGAGTTGTAAAGATAAATAGGAGAAATTAGATGAGAATGAGGCTTTTGCTTGTGAAAGATTGTACTGAAACTCGTATGTGAGAAACCATTTTCTGCTGATGTGAAAGACATTTTTTCTGGGTGGAAGCATACATGGAATATTGCCTTGGAACCTATGGACAAATGTGTAGAACTAACTTGTTCATTTTGTTTATGAAAATGCAGTAAGATATTTCTTATTATGTTGGACTATTCTAGTAGTTTTTTGAATTATCTTGTTGTATGTGAATGCAAATACAATTTTCTATGTTATCTATGAGCAATGAACGTAATGAATGTTAATGCTCAAGTTATCTTTGTGTTAACTTTAGTCTGTAACTATTAAATGCATTATTATCAATAGTTATCTTATGTAATTGTATGATACAGTTTACTGTCATTTCTCCTTCTTTAATTCGCTCCTTGCAAGGAAAGATTAGATTTAATAGAACATTGCATTTAATTAGGACATATTCTTGGTTGACCGATAGTAAAGAGGTGATAAGACGAGAGGTAAGAACATGCACATCACTAAGTGAGGCTTCTTTCTACTGGTCAAACAAGCATAAATAGAATCACGTGCATGTAGAATTAGTAACCTACATTTCATACAAAACAATAAAACTCTAAACGGTGGATCGGGCCATATCCAATAAACTAGTTACAAGAATACCTTACATGGTAACCGGACGGGTTCCATAATCCAAATAGTGGAGATTCTAATTGGGACTTTTCATTGGGGAGAACCCCTACTATCGACACAAGGAATTTTCTAGGCGTCAAAATATTTGGCGCTAGAAGGAGGGTTGCCAGTGTATGGCTGGTATAGGAAGTATGTTCCCTTGAGGATTTTTCTCTGGGACATCCCAACCTAAAGTCTCAATCCAATCAATACATGCAACTGGACACGAGACTAATTATTACGAAGGTAGTAATCCTGAAACTGAGCACATTGAAACTTTAGGTGCTATACCAGATCAAGAAGTCAATAATTTCAGGAGATATACTAGATATTACGTCAAAAAACTTGGAGTATTACCTATAGTTCCATTACTTCCTAGAAGACGTTCTCCCCGTAGAATATCTAAGCAGAATAAGGAATCTATTCTGGTTGAATCATTGGAAGAATTGGTTGGTTTATCTCTGCAAGACATACTAGAACCCATTGGTCAATTAAGACCATCTTCTCCTGAATTTGCTTCTTCTCATCACACACACTCACCTCCACAATCTCCCCCATGTATTGGCCATATGGCTCATAACGTAAATCAACCACCAACTTGGAGAGATATGGGTCCTTTAAATTTAACTGCTCCTCTTCATGATTTGCCTAAACATCTAGAGCGGGTTTTACCTAAATTTTATCATGGCAAAGGTATCACTGCAGACAATCATTTAAAAAGTTTCTATCTTGCTTTAAATCTTCTAAATGTAGAACATGAAGATGTGGCATGCTACTTGTTCCCTTATAATTTTGAGCCTAAAGCTTCATCATGGTTTTTAAGCCTATAGGATGGATCTATAACTAATTGGGAAAGTTTTGAAAAAAAAATCTTGGTAAATTTGGAGAACAGAGAACACTAGCATGTCTTGTGAAATATTTTTTGTCTCTTAATATGGATAAAAGGGAGAAAGTGCAAGATTGTAATCAAATATTCACAACTGTTTTGAACAAGTTCAATGCTACTTCTAAACCTATTGAATAATATTTAGTATAATATTATACTACAACACTTCATCCATCCTTAGCCATGTTTGTTGAGCGTTCTTGTAAAAATACTCTAACATAAAACTTTGAAGAGGATAAGAAAGTCGAGACAGAAATGAACAGTACTGTCAAACATGCTGTAGAAACTGAACCCAAGCATTTCTCTTCTAAGAAATCTTTATTGTTGAAAGACCTGCTGAGGAACAATCTACTTATTTAGAAAGTGTTATTAAATTGGTTCAGAAATTATCAAATAAGATTGTGGACTTGGAAAAGAAGAAAGGAGCAATTTCCTCCACAAAGAAACCCTTTAAACCTTTCTACAAAAGAAAGAAGAAATTCCAAAGCCTCCAACATATGAAGCATCTGTCCTCAACCTAAATGAAGTAGGCATGGATCATTTATGCATGTTCCATCGAGAACATCATTCAGGGAAAAATTGTCCTCAATGGATTAATTATATGAATTTGGTGATGAACCAACTCTTGGACAAACAAATCCTAGATGAAGAGGATTAAAATGAAAAATCACAATCAAATGAAATAGGGGAAGCAACTAAAGAAACCACACTTGTATTATGGTACTAGGCACTATATCTAGATTTGGAACATGATGAAGAAATAGCATAAATACACAATGTTCAAGTTTCCCCTATTGACTATGCATTGCGAATTCAAGGACCTTTGGAAGATCAAAATAAGCCAATTATGAAATGTAAAACAAGTAATGTTGTTCACAAGGATCAAAGTAAAACAATTGTTGCAACATAATAACCCCAAAAGATAGCAGAAAAGAGATCTCTCGACCCTTCAGAAGCTTTAAAAGGATTACCTTTTTTTATTCATAAAGAGTCAACCCCTTCATCAAGTAATGTTGTGGTAGTTGTAAATGTTGGAGGAAACCATAATATGGGGTATGGTGTGATTGAAGATATTAAAAAGACTAAAGCTAACATATCTCTATTTGAAATTTGTAATCTTCCATAATAAAGAAAAATATTAATGGAAGCATTTGACCTCAACTTACTAACAAATCACTCTACTAGTAAGGACAAACAACAAGTTACCATGGAGCCAGACGCTAAGGTTAATGAAGCTAGCATTGGTGGTAAATCTAAATATTGGACTCTGCCTTTTTTGCTTATTTTGAAATTTTCAATTATAATGTACATAATTGTTTGGTGGATTCTGGAGCATGATCTAACGTTATGCCACTATCAATTGCTAAAATAGTAATGGATAACCCATCTCTTCTCCCTCTAGGATTATTCAACCTGATAGAACAGATGTCAGAGTAGTGGGATAAATGAAGAACATCCTAATCACATTGGTTGTTGATCAAAGAGTCTATCAATTTATCGATATTGTTGTGGTAGATATACCAGAGGCTTATGGCTTGTTACTTAGTATAGATTGGTTAAATAAACTAAATGGATCTTGCTACTTACTGGTCTCACTTGTGGTTACCATATGAAAATAAGAAAAACCAGATTAAGGTAAATAGCGAACCACATATGAAGTTTAATGTTACTGAGTTGGAGGGAAGAAATGAACCGGTTAGTTTTGCACATTCAGTGTTGGGAATTCATTTCTTGGAAATTGAACCTAGGTGTTATCATATTGAAACTACTTGTCATGAGTTAGATACACAGTCTGATCTCCTTCAATTCTCATAGGTTGGCAATAATGAATGTAATATAGTAGAACTCGTTGTTAATGTAACTGTAGATACTAACTCTGATAGGGTAGGATTTAACTTTTGGACTTTGTATTTTGATGGCTCCAAGACATAGGATGGAGCAGGGGCAAGTTGTGCCCTTGTGGATCTTCATGAAAATAGAACCTTTCTCCCCTGTATATTAGAATTTGATTGCACCAATAACACTATTGAGTGTGAGGCTTTAATTCAAGGGCTCAAAAAGGCTATTGAATTGAATGTTAAAAATTTGAAAGTTTTTGGTGATTCAAAAATAATTGTTAGGAAAATTAGAAATATTATTCATTGTTTGTCTCCACACCTAAAAGTATACCAGGCATAGGTATGGAACTTAATTTCCAATTTTTATGCTTTTAATATTAATTCCATTCCCAGATCTAAGAATATTGTTGTTGATTTATTAGCTACCACTACTTCTTGTCTAATTCCTCTTAATGACAAATTTTCTATTGAACTTCTTTTCATACCATTCATCCCTTACAATGTCACCAATTGGATACAAATTTGCAAAATGTTGATGAAAATCAACCCAAAGGAAATTTCATGCCAAAAGGAGTACATACTCTTTAGAAGTTATTTGACCTGCAACAAAAATTCATAAAAGCGGCAAATTTTAAAACCAACAGCTCCTCCATGCAGTATGAGTTGGTAAATTTGGGCACGGAAAAGGAACCCAAGTTTGCCAATCTTGGAACATGTTGTTCACCCGGCGAAAGACACAAGTTCATCCAGTTATTTCAACAATATAAGGATGTATTCAATTGGACATATGATGACCTAAAAAAATACGATACTAGCATTATACAACATGTTATTTCTATCAAACAGGGGGCTAAACCATTTCAACAGAAACCCCAGAAAGTGCATCCCACGTTGGAACCCCTAATTAAGAAGGAATTAAATCATTTGTTGGATGCTAAAATCATTTTCAAAATCAGACATTCAGAGTGGGTAGAAAATTTAGTCAATTACATAAGAAATCTGGAGAGATAAGGATATGTGTGGATTTTCATAATTTGAATAGAGCATATGACAAATACAATCATCATGTTCCACCCATGGAACAGATAATACAACTCATCTCTAATTCTGAAATGTTTTCTTTATTAAACGAGTTTTCTGGAAATAATCAAGTACTAGTGTCCGAAAAATATCGCCTCATGACCACGTTCCGCATGAAATGTGGAACCTTTGCTTATAGAAGAATGCCTTTTGGCCTGATGAATGTTGGAGCCACATTCCAAAGTTCCATGGACATCATGTTCCGAGGATTGATTGGCCACAGTGTGGTTGTTTACTTGGATGATGTCACGGTTTTATCCAAGAGGGAAGACCATGTTTATTATTTAAAATAGATTTTTTATCGATGTCGAAAATATGGTATTTCCCTTAACCCTAATAAAATTGTATTTGTTTTTTTGGAAGGGAGGTTACTAGGGCAGATCATTTCAAAAAACGGGATCTTAGTTGACCCTAAAAGAATACAATCTATTCTGTAGATTCCCATGCCAAATAATAAGAAATCTATGCAATCATTCATGGGAAAAATAAACTCTATTCGAAGGTTTGTATCATATTTTGCGCAGATCGTAAAACCTTTACAAAAAATGATCAAATAGGATGTAAAATTAAGTGGACCGAGGTAGAAAATAATTCCTTTCGAGATATTAAGACTGCAATTTCCCATGCACCATCCTTAAGCAATCTGGATTTCGAAAAAGAATTCATCATTTATACATTTGCGTCTGATCATTCACTTGCAGCAGTGCTCAGTCAGAAAGGAGAGCAAGGGGATGAGTATCCAATAGCATTTATGAGCATTGGATTACATGGGTCTGAACTAAATTATCTGGATGTTCACAAACAATATTATGATGTATTTAAAGATATAAAACAGTTTAGGTTCTATATACTAAAAAACAGGACTAAGGTCATGGTACCTCACCCAACCGTCAAATCATTATTTGTGCATAAAGAACTAGGAGAAAGGCACAGGAATTGGGTCACTACACTACAAGAATATGACTTAGAATTCAAACCCGCTACCATCGTCAAATGATAAGGATTAATCCAATAAAAGAAGTGAATGGATGGGATAATGAAGCATAAATGAATTTACTTAAGGTTTGTTCCATTTATACTGCCTCGGATTCTCGGTACCGTGATTTAGTACATCATTTACAACATGGGTATGCTCTAGAACATTGGAGTTCAAAGAAAAGAAGATCTCCCCAATTGAAATCAACATCATATCAAATAATCAACGTAGCGTTGTTATGAAAAAATTATGATGGAGTATTTCTCAAATGCTTAGAAAAGGAAGACAAGAAGAAGGTACCGAAAGATTTGCATGATGGACCTGCTGGAGGTCATTATTCTGGAGATACTGCTGCTCATAAAATCCTTAGAGCGGGGTATTATTGGCCCACTATTTTCAAATATACTCATGCATATATATGGAAGTGCGTTGTATGTCAAAAGAGTGCCAACAGACAAGTAAAACCAGCATCACCACTGCATCCATTAATGATTTCAAAACCATTCGAGCAGTGGGGCTTGGATTTTATTGGAGAAATTAATATGAACTCTTCATTACAGCATCGATATATTCTCACAGCTACATATTATTTCACACACTGGACTGAATCTATTCCTCTTCGCAAATTTAATGAATATGTTGTCATCAAATTTCTATAAGAAAATATCATAACCTGGTTTGGGGTTCTAATTTCTCTAGTTTTTTATTATGCTTCCTATTTCCCTTCCCTAAAATTAAGTGAATTTTTTGTATAATAGGGAATTAAATTGCATTATTATTCTAATTATTGTCCACGAGGGAATGGGTTAGCAAAATCTACAAACAAGAACCTAATCCAGATACTCAAGAAAACTATGATTGAAAACCAAAGGAATTGGCATGTTTTTCTCCCAAATGCTTTATGGGATGATAGGGTCATGCCGAAGAATGCTTTAGGGGTTTCTCCTTATACTTTAGTCTATGGAAAAGAAGTTTTCTCCTGCCTAAAATTATTTTTCCTTCGCTCTAGCTAGCCCAAGCATCTAGAGGATCAAATAACCATATCATGCAAGGGAGAATCAACATTTTGCTTAAACTTGAAGAGGAAAGAGAAAAAGCTAGAAATAAATTTGCCACACATCAATGCAATATCAAGAGATGGTTTGATAGCAGAAAGGTAGGAAATAAGGAGTTTGAAATTGGTGACCTAGTACTAAAGTGGGATCAACCCCACGAAGAAAAGGGAAAGCATACCAAATTGAAACATTTATGGCTTGGCCCTTCAGTATTGTTGAAAAACTTGGCTTTGGAACTTACAGATTACAAAATTTAGAAGGGGAAGTGGAAACTCTTCTTGTAAACAGCCAAGATTTAAAGTAGTATTTCACTTAGTTTTAGGAAAACCACTTTTGTACATAAATAAAACTTTTCCTTGTTGTTTTGTTACTTTGTTGTAGCCTAGTTCTTGTTTTAATAAAACCAGTTGTTTATTTCCTTGAGTTTTGAACCTTCAATAAAATGAGTTCATCAATTAGAGTGTTGAATGGGAAACTGTAATCTCATTATTTATACAATACCTCTTTAGTTGATTGATTCCTTAGAATTTATGGTGGTGTGAGAAATATTTCGAAGATTTAAAGCGTCTTCTTATTGAAAAGAGTCAATGGCGCAGTTTCAAGCACTATCATTCTAAAGGATTTCAACCTGTCTATCTTAATCGTATTATTTTGTTATTTGGGAAACTTATCACATGATCTCATTCAAATTAAAATGTATTAAATCCTGTATATTTCGTTGGGGTAAATACTTCTTAGTTACCATCTTGAGGATCCACTCATATGAACATATAAATGACCATGTTTTGAAGATGTCTACTATGGCTAACCCATGGGAAGGAAGCGAAATCTTACAGATGTATATCAAATCAAAATGATCCTATACCAAAATACTAATGCCTAAAAAAGGCCCAAATAAATTCATCTCTTCCCCAGTGCAAGACATCCACAAAGATTAAAGTTGGATATCCGAAGAATTAAAAAAAGACATGAACATATGAAATCAAATGTTCAAGGAATACCAAGAGGTGACATCCAATGACATTCAAAGGAGGCTCTTCTTTGTCAATGGGTATGATAAGCCCAATAAAATACTCATCACCCACAGAAAAGGAAACTATGGATGGAAGAGCCTGGAATTTCGCCTATGAAGATAAATGGGAACTGTATATTAAAGCTGGTAAAGCATAAAATAATGCTAATGCAGCAACGAAATGCATCTGGTATAGGAATGAGGAACACGCGTTTACATCTGCCAGGTTTTGTTACTTACCCTATGGTGTCTTACCTGGTTGTAGTGCAAAGACTGGTTTGGTAAATGAACATCATAAATTGGCCTCGGGAGAGTGGATATGAAGTCCCAACTAAGCTACCCTATCCCTTGAATGACTCATAATAACTTCTGATCAATGTGATATTTATCCCGATTCAAAACAAGAATTGTCTTCAATGAAAGACAGATAAATGATACCATGACTCTTGCAATTAGAAGCTACAGATAAGTAGAGTAAGTTCTCACCCCACCTCAAATCATCATTAACTATAAGAGCTACCTTATTTTCTCAGAGATCAAATTTCTCCCAATCAGTGGCCAATTGTTGCAATTGTAACCACCCTTCCTAGTATTTCTTCTTGAAAGGCTGGGGCCCCTCATATTTGAACTCAACATTTTGCTTGATCCATAATTTTAGTCTTTCTTTAACAAGGTTAAGTACTACTTAAATTTGGATGTTTCATGGTAGAAGTACTTAGGAAAAAAAATTTGGCCTTCAGCATCTTGTTTTCCCAAATTTAACGTTTCAGAGATTTTTTCCAAACTCACCGAAACGTTGGGGAGTTTTCATTTTTGCGCTGAAACGCCGGGAAACATTTGAAAATTGCGCCGAAACGTTGACGAATTTTTCATTACTGCTCCAAAACATCAGAGAAATTGTAGAAATCATGTCGAAACGTCGAAAGATTTTTTTTAATTGCACCGAAATGATGGTGGAAATTTTATAATTCCTCTTTTATGTCACCCCTCTTTCTATTTTGACGTTGAAACTTCGCAGAACTTGTTTTTTATCGCTGAAATGATGTTTTGGAAGCTTGGAGAAGTTTATGTCTCTTCGCTCTGGTCGATTTTCGCCGAGCTTTGAAAAATCATTGAAATGATAACATAGTTCCAATGAGCTTTCATTTTTGTCTCTGAACTAATCGGTAGACTTTCCTTTTTCCCTTCGAAGTTGTCTCAGTGTAAAACATGGGTTTTATTCGACACAGTCGCAACAATTTTTGCTTTCTCCGCCGAAAATCCGTTAAATCTAACTTTCAGAGCTTAATTTGATTCTTTACCAAAGTGTATCAACAGGAGGTAAGGTTTAACACTGGTACGTTTCAGTGAGCATATGTGTTTACCACCGACATGCCATCACAAAAGAAAGCGAATATCCTCCGATATATGTCGGAGTGATTTGTTTTTGACCTCCGAAATAACTTTTAAATCCCTTTAAAAGAACAACACAGCCATTTGGCTCATTTGTAAAGCAAGTTAGTATTTTTTTTTAGAAAGTTGTTTTAGGATTTAAACCCCATTAGCAATCCCATACCTTGTATCTTCTTGACATCATTTTCACCCTCCATGCCACTTGGAAGAGGAATCTCGATCAGTATGACTATACATTGAATCTGTACACTTGTTATCGACCCAAGTAAGTGGTTTTTGTCATCAGCTTGGTCGATTTTTCCACCTCGCATTAAAATATTGGTGTCATAAAAAGTGAATGCACGATTGGATGCTAAGGCAGACTGTTTCTCTTTGGGTTTTTTCCCTTTCATTGACCAGTTTAAAAAATTTCTTAGAACCTGAGGGTTTCAGATGTACCATTTATGCACACTTTTGTTTACCCCTAATATTCAAACCATGTCTCTGAAGTGTTGTTTTGGAAGAATTGCTTAAACCCTATATTCACAATACACACCTTTCGCGCCTTTCACAAGGTTATGGGATTCACGGCTACATTTTCTTGAGAATGGATTTAGTGTTCTTTGCTTCTACATTATGCATTCAAGCTTTTAGAAGCACTGCTCATTAAAAAAAATACAGTTATTTCTTGTTTGTCAAATTGCATCTTGTTTACTACTTTAATGGATTCCATGCAACATAATGATACTTCTTGTGCTTCATAGGATACATAAATTTCAAATAAGGGTTCAAAACATTCTTCTAGGATCATATTGTATTATGATGATGAAGCGACCCCAAAAATGGCTTTGGATATTAAATTTGATGATACTCAATCCAGCACAGGAGTAACCCCTGAGTTCAAATGGGGTGAATTATATCATCTAATCAGAGACCAATATTTACCTGAGGCAATGTGAAGAGGACTTAATCTATCAAAACATTAAGAAATCAGGTATCCACAAAGATGCTTCCTGACCAAATTTGTTCCCATGTGTCGAGATAATAGGATGGATTATCCCATATATTGATGTCCAAGATAACATTATCACAAGTGCCATAGGGAAAGGTTTTGCTTCATTCCAACCATCGCATATAGGAAACGCTTATGATCTTTCATCACCAAAAGTATTTTTGGCAAAAGATTGGATTCAAGTCTTAAAGTTAGATTATGTAGAGTGTGTGAAGAAGATGTTATTTCCTAGGAAGCAGTTATGTCAAAGGAGTAGTGGAGAGTATGAGACTAATATTCAGAAAAATCCTTTCAGAATTGCTGCCACTCTCATATGTAGATTATATGGAAGATCCAACTTAGTTGGATACCTTTACTATACCACATCACAATGCATGGCACAATTTTAAACTGGGCCAATATCATTTCCGAGAACATGGTTCAGGCCATCAGTGATGCACAACAAGGACTTAAGGATAAAAAGGATGAATTTCATATATCATTTTACCTGATAGATTTTATTATGACCGTGCATCCTTTTCCAGGCCTCAAGTGTAGGTGGAATCCCATTGAAACCCCTATGTATGTGTCATATCAAATTTCATGGACTCAAAAACATGCAAGTTATTATAAGCAAATTTGCAAAGACTTTTTGGTTCCCTTGTACAAGTTGATCTTTGAAAAGGAACTAGACTGTATGTCCGAAGAGGCCCTTACAGTGCTCACAGAGTTAGGAGATTATTATTTGACTACTGAAGGTACTTATCTACATATCTATGGAGGTTCAAAAGGTCCATTATTGATGTCGAAGTATGTCACTGATTAAATCATTTCAAAGGAGATTGTGAGACATACATTTATAAATGGTATTGGACATCTCTTGCATGAAAATAAGAAATATTCTTGGCCTCTATTCCCACTCATGGTTGGTGCATACAGGTTTAATAAGGTCAAGTATTCTCAAGAACTTGTGAAATATTTGGATTTGTATCATTTTGGTGGAAAAAAAATTGTCGGGAATGATTGTCACGAGAAGGTGGCCCTACATTGCCAATAAGTCAGGATTAATTATGAATATGTGGATCAGTGTTTACTAGAGTAAGAAGTGTATAGATGGGTAAGAAATCTTGCAGAATTAAATAAAAGGCTCGGCAAAAGGAAAGGGTCAAGTTCTATCAAACCATCTGACACATCAACACAAGGAGAAATAGAAGAAGTTGTAAGAAAAAAGGAAGTAGAATAAGCTCTCTTGGTAGAAAATGCCAAGAAACTAGAAGAAGAAGAAATGGAAAAGAAGGAAGAAGAGACAAATGAGAAAGAAAGAGCTGAAGAATTATGGAAAAAGGATGAACATGAGAAAATTGAAAATTTGACAGCTGAACAAGAAGAAAAAATATTGCAAGAAGATGAGCTGAGATAGAATGAAGAAGAAGAAGAATTTCTCAAGAAACTTGTGCAAACCCAAAACCTACAAGAAGGCGATGGTAACTAGGATATGGATATTGACAATACAACAGATAGCAACACAGAAGTTCCTCTCTTTGGAGTACATCTCCCTCTAGTCGAATGGGGACTTATGCCATTTACACCATCCAAGCAATATGTTGTTGCTAATTTGGAAACTATAGTCTATGACCCAAAAAGAAAGACTATCATGAAAAGGATAGAAAAGAGACTCAACATTGGTTCTCAACATGATGTTGTCACTATACAAGAAGTTATGGCACTTGAGGGAACTAATAAATATCCAAAGTAAACAACATATGTTAATGTTGTTGCGGCGTTAGCTAACAAAGACAACATACACAAGCTTATGGAAAACATAGAGAGCAATAAAGCCAAAGTGGTCAAACTAAAGGACATTATAGTGCAAGCTAGGAGTGAAGGGATAGAAATAAGGCATCAGCGGTATTCCCTTGAATTACAGAAAGAAGAAGCCATGCTAAATATACTCATTAATGTTTTTGTAGCGTTAGCTAACGAAGACAACATACACAAGCTTATGGAAAACATAAAGAGCAGTAAATCCAAAGTGGTCAAACTAAAGGACAATCTAGTGCAAGCTAGGAGTGAAGGGATAGAAATAAGGCATTAGCGGGATTCCCTTGAATTACAGAAAGAAGAATCCATGCGAAATATACCAAGATTATAATAGAAAAGAGACTCTCTAAATGTACAAATAGTAATATTAGAGGGTGAAAAAGTGGATCTATAGTCTCAATTGAGAGGGCTACAAGAGAAAGAAAATCAGTGGGACCAACAAGTGGAATCCCGTACCATAGAGAAAGGATCTCTGCAAGCACATATAACAGAGCTTAATTGAGAGAAGAAAGCTGAGAATAAATTGTAGAATGAAGTAATAGATTCCATTTCCAAATGTGAGAACATTCACTAGAGCATTGCTAGAGATTTTGAAAAATGCCATTTGCCTTCTCCTGGCACATTTGAAAACCCGGTACCAAAAGAGCAACGGCTAGAGGAATTGAGAACCATCAAGGATGAAGGAAATGCTTCTATTAGAAGTTTAGACACTATCACTCCATAAAATCTATAGGAACGTTTTGGTCAAGCCACTCTAAAGACACAATATTTAGCCAACAGTCATAATGCATCAACTAAAGGACTAAATGTGATGGTTAAATATTTATCATTTCATGAAGTATCCCTAAGGTTATTAGAACCTCAAAAATTAAATATTATATCCTATGAAAGTAGCCTTTGAGTAGAATATATTCAGGCTCGAGAGGGTGCTCCCCCCTCTTAATGTAATATTTTATTGTATTTTTATATTTTGCTCACTTATTTTGTAATCAGGATAAGTCAAAAGTTGTGGAAGGCAAAGAGTCATAATTGAGGGGAGGTGAAATGACGAGTCACCTTTTTGAGTGGTCATGTTCAACAACTTATAGCCCTTGGAGTCTTATGAATAGCCAACAAAGAGACATGGTTGGCTTTGGTGTTGCATGGCCCTCCTCATCTCAAGTGGAATTTTATCCCAACACTTGGAGCCAAAAATCCTAAAATGAGAGACATCAGGTTTGTGCCCAGACCAAGATTCAAAAGGAGTGATTCCTTTCAATGATTTATAAGGAACTTTGTTCTGTATGTAGGCTACACAATTGATAACCTCATCCCAAAGTCTTAGAGACAAAGACTTGGCCTCAATCATACATGTATCCATCTCTTTGATAGATATGTTCTTCCTCTCAACAACACCATTCTGTTGAGGTGTGTAGGGAATAGTGTGTTGCATTTGAATGCCAGCAAAATCACATAATTGTTGAAAATAAGATTTGATGTATTCCCCACCATTATCAAGTCTAAGGACCTTGATATATCTACCGGAATGGTTCTCATCTGAGGCTTTGAAAAGCTGCACAAGTTGAACACTTCAGACTTTAACTTGAGGAAGAAGATCCAACAATATCTGGAAAATTCATCTATGAAGGTTACAATGTATTTTGCATTGTTCAAAGACTCATGGGGGAATGGGCCTGATATGTCACTATGAATAAGATCAAGGGGTGTTGAGGTTCGCTCAGTTTTGTCTCTTTCAAACTTGTGCTCGAGGTGTTTTCCTAGGATACAACTTGGACATACTCCTCTAGAAAACTTGATATTGGGAATCCCTATGACCATATCCTTCTCATGAAGTTGAGAGAGATACTTGTAGTTGATATGACCAAATATCTCATGCGACAACTTGCTTGACTCATTGTCATGATTAAGTAGAGCAGAAGGTGATGGGAAAGGCACAAAGTGAGAAAACCTATAGACTTTTGAGCTATGCTCAGCAGTACCTAAAGAAACAATTCATCTTGTGGAAATCTCAGAGATTTCAACATCATTAAGTGTAAAGACAACCTTTTTGGAAGACCCAGTGTGAGTCATATGGTAGACTGACAAGAGGTTTGCAGCAAGACCTGGGACATACAACACATTAGTGAAGGAACCATACTCAAGATCAATACTTCCTTTACCTTTTCAAGTAGTTTTAGAATCATCACCCAACACAATAGTTGGACCACTAGAAGAATCAAGAGAGGAGAATGTCTCTCTTATAGACACCATATGCCTTGAATCTCCAGAATCTATGATGAAAGAGGTAGTATTGGATGTGCTTTCCATCAATGCATGAACTCTTTCTGTGTCTTCAGAATTGGATCCTCCTTCCTTCTTTCTTGCGCTCTCAGGAAGAGGGATGTTGGATTTCTCAACGAGGTGAGCCATTTGATCAATGGTATTCTTCATGCATGAGATCTGTAGATGAAAATACTTATTGCAGTAGGTGCACTTAGGATTCTCTTTCTTCTTTTGAGAATTCTTCTTGGAATTTGAGAAGCCTTCTTGACCTCTTTGCTTGTCTTTCTTCTGATCAGATGGTTTCCTAAAATTGGCCTTCTTCTTGCTTTTCAAATTCTTTGAATCTCCAGCAGCCAAACAATGGTATTTTGATGGATTTTTTATTGTACCCATCAATACCAACTTGTCTTGATCCTGAGTGAGAGATTCCATGAATTCCACCAGTGAAGGATTCTTCCAATTTCGAACTGCTAGTCTTGTAGCATGAAAGGTCGAAACAAAGACTGAGTAATCTGGACCAAGGTTGGAGAGGATGGCCAAGATAAATTGCTCATGTTTTTTATCAATTCCACATTTATTCAATTGAATAAAAAGAGCCTTAAATTTTGATAAAAAAAAACTTGTAGGGTCTCGATATTACTTGGACTTAGTGAAACAAGTTCATTCTCCAGTTGGTGGCCCCTCAATTCATCAGTCTTGCCAAATAAAGTTTGGAGCTTTACCCAAACTTGATTAGGAGTGGTAATACCATCTAGATGGAAAGAAGATCCCTGGATGTGCTGAGACACAAGAGACCATAAGCTTCATCTCTTATGTTATGCCGCTTTTCCTTCTCAATGATAGCAGTAGGCTCAGTTTTAGTTACCATAGTCACCTTGTAGAGGCCTTTTCTCCTCAACAGGATCTCTATCTGTGCCTTCCAATAAAAATAATTGAATGGAGTGAGGATGATTTGATGTGACTGATCCATGGCAGCTCTGAAATTATCTTTTGATTGGTTTGGATGTGCCCCTAAGATGCTCAGTTGCGCCCTCTGGGTGATTGAATGTGCCCTCTGGATGACTGGATGCACCCTTTCTCAGACTTGTTCGATCCTGCATGACAAAAGAAGGAGAATAGAACAGCTTGAAATCTCTAATACCATGTGAAAATATTGTTCACACCAAGATCTACTCAAGCAATTACAAACTCTCACAAATTGCCTTGCAAAAACTAGTCATAGAACACAGAAATCAGCCATGAATATGATGCAAACAGTAAAAATCTATTGAATAATTCTACATCAGGAAAACTTAGGAAATGTAATGGCTGTCCAAATATATAATTACATCATATATTTGAAGACCAAATATTCCATTCGAAATCCTCACAAAATTAGGCTTACTAAAAATATGAAAAACCCCCTAGGTATAAAAAGTGCTTTCCAAATCACCTCAAAAAGCCACGAATTGGTAAGAGAGTGGTTGGATGGTGATGTAGGATGGAAAAGAATCCTAATTACAGAATTTAGGAAGAGGAAACATCATGGAGTATGAGTTGGCCAAAAAACTGCTAAAGCAAGTCAACTAGTTTTCACCTTTTCACCAAAATCAATAAAAATCAGTAAAAGTGGGAAAGATGCCCTTCTATTCCAGGAATGGAATAAAATATAATAGAACCTCAGAAGATCTTATCCAGAATATTCAGAAGTGCACCCAAGTGGACGAGGATAGCTTGTGGTCCACACAAGGATTAATTTTGGCAACTACCTAGTCATCCACCTAGGAATTAATAAAAAATGACTAATAATTATATCCTAAGTATTAAATGGACATGGATGGTTTTAATACTCCAACGAAAAAAAATCGTTCTATCCAAACTTAGTATATTCCAAGCGATTGCGAAACTATTGATCCCATATACGAAATAACCTCCTCCACAATGAAAGGATGTGGTGACCAGCCAAATTTCAGTAACCAAACCCTAACAATAACCTAGCTTGGAGGTATACAACTGGTAACAGTGCCAATCCCCACACAATCATCAAAATGAAAAGGAAAATGATAGAATAAATGAGACTTAAAATCATTATCGAGATGCAATCAAGGCATGTGTACTTCAAGAGTTATGAACAGAGTATGATAGCCAAATGTTACACCTAGATTTATCCAGCTGGAGAATAAGATGGCCATAGAAACCCTAGCTATGTTTCATGCAAGAGAAAAAAGAGGGACGATAGAGTGATGGAATGGTGGATAATGACCCTTTACTTCGCGAAGGGTCAACAAACATCCTGATGTCAATCAGTTAAACCATCCAACGCCAAGTGTAAACCCCAAGTTTGTTTTGCCAACTGGATACCCCCTTTTATTAAATGTCTATGTTGGTACCAGCTATCAGATGTTCCATCAAATTGTAAGGGTGGGAACCATTCTATTTCTCGGATTAACACTTATGCTAATGGAAATGTGGGAACCAAAGAATATTAAGTTATACCCCTTGCATTAGGACTTGTAACCAAAGGAATGGACATCATATGCATGGCAATAAAAACCTTGTATCATAAAGAAATATACATTAGTGCCAATAATCATGTTATGGGGTGGGTGAGTTCATAGAATGGTCCCATAGTTAGACCATATGGCTATGGAAAGTAGGTCAATATCAAAAGAGTAGTAACTAAAAGACTTCCTTATATCCTTCTATATGGATCTTTATGTCGGTTGAGATACTTGAAATGATACTTATGTGGTTCAGATGAAAAAAGTTCGTTATTAAGGAAACGGTCAGTGTAAGTAGGACAAATGCTCCATAAATGAATCAGTATATAGTACATGTATATTGAATAAGAAATACGATATGATGTTAAAATGAGAATTGAGGGCTTTTATAAATACCCGCATAGGGGTTCCCTTTTGAAGAGAGGTAACCCTTCATTAGGGAGGTATCTCTTCATTACGTTTTAGTTATTAATATTAACTATTGATTTAGTATTAATATTTATATATTATATATACTTTGTTTATTACATTACCTTCCCATTAGAAATGCTTTGTCCTCAAAGAATAATTATGCAAGACCTTATTCATTGTCCTTGCTTGTGATGCCTTCTCATGATGTTTTGTTCCGATAGCTGTGACACTTGATGAAACGAGAAGATACGAGTTACGAAATCCCAAGTAAAAATGTTGCATCATTTGTGAAGTAGTCCATCCCAAGTTAACTTTCATTGGGACCTTTTCTTGATCAATTTGTTGGATAGAACTTATCATTTTAGGCTTCCATATAAGTTGTTGATTTTGTCTTCGTACTTTTTCAATGTGGTAGTTGGTTTGTCTATAAGAAGAATACTATTTATTTTCCTCCTGACTTTGTCGTTGGTCATAACGACTCTTTTGATTTGGATGACAATAAGGCATGCTAATATTTTGTGATTGTTCTTCAAAAAGATCTTATCTTAATGGTTCTAGTGATTTGTCATTATAAATGTTCTTCTGAATTTGAGAACCGACTAACTTTGTACTAATTCCCTTTTCTGATGTTTGACTTTGAGCGTCTGATGACTTTGCTATTGGTTCAGTCATCATTTCTTTATCGACAATTGATTCTTTGAAATCTAACTCTTATTGCAAGGGTTTATTATTGTGATTTAGTTTTCTAATTTGTATGAGTAAGCCTTGATTGTGTCTCCTTAAGCGTAAAAGTTCTTCCCTGTAATCTGAATTGTCGACTTCATTTTGAGCACCTTAATTCTCTTGCTCTCTTTCTCTTAACGTTTTTATTTTCTCTTGCAATTCATGATTTACCTTCTTTAAGGAGGAATTCTCTTCATCTTTTCCTGATAATTTTTTCTAGAGATCTTAAATCTCCTCTTCTAACTTTTGATTTCACTATGTTTTACCCTTCGTCTTCTTGAATTTAAGCAACAATTTCTGACTATGATCTCTTAGAAAAGAGATCTATGTCTTTATCAGAGATAATTTTGTCGAATTCTTTATGTATCGTTTGTATTTATTTCTCATTTTCCTGTGAAATCACCTTTGATATATCTTTGAAGTCTCCAAATGACGCAACTTATGAATCTGGATTCATTTTAATGTCCTTCAATGTGATTTTCTTCTTCTTGTAGGGAAATGTTAACAACTTATTTTCAACATTTAAGATAAAATTCCACAATGTTTCTATCCAAGCTAATCCCAAAATTAGGTCACCGTCCTTGCTCCATAAGGATCTAACAACAAATTGTCATATGAAGTTATAATCTCCAATATTTACTTGTAAATTAGTTACTTCATATTGTTTCCTATCCCAGAAGTCTAATGCTTCTCCTATATTTAACTCAGAAATCACTATTGTTAACGAATTCAGCGCTAATATAATTATTTCTTTTTGCAAGAGTAATAGAAATAGTAATATCTTTCCCTTTAATGTTCCTTTTATTCTAAATAATATTGAAGCATAAATTCTTGAAGTGCTAGGGAATCTTCCATATTTTTCACCATATCACTCCAGTTTATTATCGTATACATCCACTAATATTCTTTCAATAATCACTTTTTATACTTCCTTACACTTCTTTTATTTTTTTTCCTTTTTTTTATAAAAAATAAATTAACTTATACTCCTTTTATTACTTTCAATATAATAACTTTTTCCCTTTTCCCCGTTTTATAAGTCTTAATATAAGACTCTTTTCCTTTTAAAACTTTATTTATAAACACTTTATATTACTCTTGAATAATAAAGATATGTATCATTCTTTTTATAAAACCTTTTTAACCTTATAATATCTATTTTTTAAATTTCCTTGAGAGTTACTTTATGAATATTTTGAAACTGCTATATATACATTATATTGTCTTCCGTCCAACCTTAATATATATTTTTTATTAATAATTTTTTTTCCTTCTTATATGTTGTTAACCTTTTAAACCACTATAATATCATAACCTTAATATAAGGTCAATATTTGAACTCTATATAATTTTTAACATAACCTTGTATGCATCCTTTCCCCTGAATATATAAGCTAGGCTTTTATTTTGTAATTCCTTCTTTAAAAAATACCTTAGCTTATCCTCCCAACATAGCAATACCAAACGAAATGGAAATGTTTGATGTCTTTGGGGTTTCATTAACCCTGGATAGTCACAACAATATTTTATCTCAATGCATAACAGTCAGGTCAGTAAATAAACAGTTCTGGTGTGCTTACCTCCTTCAGTGACGACTCAATTTCATTACACCAACGACCCTATGTTGGAATATTCTCACCATCTTATCTTGGTTTTGCATGATTTGCATGCATGCATGCATTCCATGCAGCACTCCATGCATCCATGCATTGGCAGTTGAGTCTCCTAGCACATAGTCCTTACTTTGGGCCCCCTGGAGCTTCTTTTTGGCCATCATTATCCCTCCTATCCACTCAAAGCACCTTGTTTACATCACTAGAGTTCAAATGCGCCCTCATGCATGATTTTAGGAGTCTACACGGTCAGTTCCATGATTTGGGGCACCTTGTCCCCTTGATTGCTCAGTTAACTTACTGTTGCACCTAGTTTGACTGTTATTGAGTATATGAGCGCTCTTTTTGACCACTGACAGTTAGTTATGCTCCCCCTTGGAGTCTCCTCCCCTATTTTGGTGCCCATATGACTTAGTCATGCTCATTTCTACATCAGATAACTGATCATTCATCATCGGTGGCCACTATACCTTATCGGGAGATGGTTCCAATGCAAACTAACCCTAGACTTGAGGTGAATTCAAATCCTATTGAATTCATTCTATTGTAACATCTTTTGATTGTCAAATTATTGTTGATTGATGTATCAACATTAGTTTTTCATCTGTTTTTCAGTTTTATGAGTGAATTGATCAATGTTTCTTTCTAATTCTTCTCAGTAATAAGATTACGAAATTGTGAGGTTTGTTCAAGCTCGGTGATCTATCCCTATGGAATTTCACATGGCATCAAATCTTGTGAGAGCTTAGGTTGAGCAACTGCTTTCAGTAGTGCAGCAGAAGCCTATGGATTTCCATAGAAAATCCCGGTGCCATTGCATTGAATTCATTGGAGAAATCCTTTGAGGTTTATCCAGATGTGAAGGATCCGGATAAAAGTGCCTATTGTCCTAAAGAAGTGCTCAGTAGATTCAGTAACAATCCTCCATATATTTTTCCATTGTTTTTGCAGGTTATTCCATCATCAGAAGTGCAGTCAGTCATCTACTATGGATCTAACTTCGATTCCCAAGCTTAATCCCTTCAATTTATTTGAATGGAAGGACCAAATGGAGATATTCATGCGCAATAGAGGTCTCTACAAGGTGTTAAAGGGCATTGAAGTTGAACCAAATGGTACTACATATAAGGCCAAGTATATAAACAAGCTTGATGAAGCGTATGGATTGATGTGCCTCAGCATTTCCAAAGATCTAATCTTTCATATCTCGGGTCTAAAAACTCCCAAGGAGGTTTGGACAAAGCTTGAATCCTTATTTGGGAAACAAGATGATTTGAGAGGACATCAATTGGAAAATGAGATGATCTCTATGAGCCCCAGCAACTTTGAATCCATCATAGATTTCTTCACAAGATTCAAGAACTTGGTTGTGCAACTAAAACTATGTGGAATTGAGAAGGAAGACAAGCAGCTTATTCTTTCTATTCTTTCTATTTTTTCAAAATTGGGATCATACTATTATGTGTTTGTATCCACCTTCCAAACAGCAAAGCTATCCATCCCAAACTGGAAAATTCCCACTCTAGATGCATTCATCCCGTCTCTCACAGAGGATCGGGACAAATTGGTACAGATGGGAGTAATAAAAACCATCAAGGGATCAAGCTCTTGCTACAGGAGAAGGAAAGAATGCGAATGAGAAAGGAAAGCACAAGGGAAAGGATAAGAAACAGCATGAGCAGAATTCAAAGGAGTCTCCCAAACAGTCAGAAGGAACCTTGAATCCAAAGAGAGGCAAGCAAAACCAGAAGGATAAAACCAAATTTCCATACTGCAACAGAGGTTTTCACCCAGAAAGTGCTTGCATGAGGAAGACCATTGATCTCATGGCCCAGCATCTAGAGAAAAATAACCTTCCAGTACCTATAGGTTCCAGAAGGAAAGAAGTTGATCCTAAATCATAGGATAAAGAGAGGTATCATGCACTCATGGCTGGAACTTCAAATGCATCCTCCTTCATCATAGATTATGGAGCCTCCAGACACATGTCTGCATCCAAGGATCTATTCTCTGAATTCGAACCAACTGTTGGACCTTCTATCCTAATGGGAGATGATTATGAATTTCCTTCAAACTTAATTGGAAGGATCAATCTGGATCATGGATACTTCAATGATGTGCTCTATGTGCCTATCTTGACAGCTAACCTCCTTTCAGTTTATCAAATGACCCATGCAGGAGTTCCAAAGAAAGTAATTTTTACTCCTCATGTGGTTGAAATTCAAGAGATCTCTTCTGTGAAGATCATTGCACAAAGCATTGTAGATCATCATTCCAAATTCTATGAGTTCTCTCATTTCTTGCCTCACTCAAAAAAAAGTGCACTTCTTAGCATACTTTGGAATGGGAGGTTTGGGCACCTCAACTACAAATATTTGCAAGAACTGCACAATCAGAAAATGGTTGAAGGCCTCTCAAAGATAAGATTTGTTAAAGGAACCTATATTTGAATAATGCTAGATACATATTATCATAGATGATAATTCAAGATTCAGTTGGGTATATTTTCTAAAGTTGAAATCAGAATTCTTTAAATATTTCAATTTTTTTAAAGCTTCTGTAGAAAAATTCACTGACAAGAAGATCAAGGTCGTTCGTACTGACAATGGATGAGAGTATATGAAGAATGATTTTCAGTTTTTTTTGCATATGAAGGTATTGAAATGCAGCACATTGTTCCTTACACGCCATGGCAGAATGGCATAGCTGAGATAAAGAACATAACTTTGAAAGAGATGGCTACATGCATGCTTGAGTCTAAAGCATTGGCTCCTAGACTTTGAGCAGAAGCTGTGAATTGTGTTGCATACCTCCATAACAGAGTTCCACACAAAGGCCTAAAAGGAAAACTTCCTTTTGAAGCATGGATGGGATACAATCAATATGTGTCTCATCTAAGAGTCTTTGGTTCCAAAGCTTGGGAGAGTATTCCTTTAGAGAAGAGAAGATCCTTAGAGCCTCAAAACAAAGAGTGCATATCGGTTGGTTATGAACATAATGCAAAATCCTATAAACTATTGGATATGTCTACCACGCAGACCTTCCTTGAAAGAAGTGTCAAGTTTGAAGAATGGCCATTGCATGATTCCCAACATGTCAAAGAAGACAGCTTGCCAACTACTCTAGCATATCATGTTGAACAAGATAGTGAATCATCCTGTCATGAAAGTTTTGATTTTGACTCAGAAAGTGAATATGAGTGAATGCTAGATCCAGATCCACAAGAACCTGAAGATCTAGCACCTGAATATCCACCACCACTTCCAATATGGGATTCCAAGACCATTTAATATGTTGGTGACCTTGTTGGAGATCCACAAGATCCAAGAAGAACCATATCTGAGTTTCAAAATGAAAGTTTTGCACTCTCTTATACATATCCCTTTCTTCCTAATAGATGTTTTTTTATGGTTGGATCAGATCCAAAAAACTTCTTTGAGGCCTCCCAAGATCCAATATGGATAACAGCTATGGATGAAGAGTACCAATCTCTTCAAAAGAATGAGACTTGGGAGCTTGTTTATCTGCCTCCTAGACGGAATCTTGTTCAATGTAAGTGGTTATACAAAACAAATATGGGCTCGGATGGATTAACAAGCAAGTACAAGGCTCGCTTGGTTGTTGAAGGTTTCTCGCAAGTTCAAGGGATTGACTATACAGAGACCTTCTCTCCTTCTGCAAAGATGGACTCCATTTGTATTGTTTTGGCTCTTGCTGCATCCAAGCACTGGGAGGTGCATCACATGGATGTGAAGAGTGATTTTATTCATGGAGATCTAGAGGAGGAGATCTACATGAAGCAACCTAAAGGATACATTGATAATCCTTCATTAGTGTGCAGATTGAGGAATTCCTTATATGGGCTCAAGCAAGATCCCCGAGCATGGTATGCTAATATGGACTCCTTTCTACTGTCACAATATTTTCAGATATGCAAATCTGATTTGAATGTCTACGTGAGGCATGATGGTAACTCTCTTCTCCTTATTTTCCTCTATGTTGATGATTTATTGATTATAGGGAGTCTCTCTCCACGCATTAGATCTATCAAAACAACCTTGCACAATTCCTTCTCTATGTCAAATTTAGGACTGCTAAAGCAGTTTCTTGGTCTTGAATTCTCTCAAAGTGATTCAGGAATCAAGATTGCACAGTCCAAGTACGCATCAAATCTACTTGATAGGTTTCATATGACAGAATGCAAACCAATGACATTTCCTTTTCTTTTAGTGAGTGATTTCTCCATATACATGCAAGATCCTCATGAGCTTCAATGGAAGGTAGCCAAAAGGATCTTACACTATGTGCAAGGGATGAAGGCCTATGGTATTCACTATGCAGTTGGGTCTCCATTGAACCTAGCTGGGTACACACATTTAGATTGGCCTAGAGACAGCTTAGATCGGAATTCTACATCATTTTTTGTCTTCATGATTGTATCTAGTCCTATCTGTTGATCAAACAAAAACCAGACTGCTCTTGCTCTTTCATTAGCTAAGGCCGAGTACATAGGTGCAGTTAATGCAGCCACACAATGCATCTGGTTGTAGGGCATCTTGTCATAGTTTGGGATTTGCTACAATACTCAACTAGTCATCTATTATGATAATCAAAGTGCTATCAATATTTCCACAGATCCAGTTCAGAGACTGAGAACCAAACACATTGAGATACACATGCATCACATCTGAGGATTCGTGCATGATCATACAATAGCACTGCTCTATTGTCCTTCAAAAGAGCAGATTGCAGATATTTTCACCAAGACTTTTTCAATGAAAAATTTCACTCATCTTCGATCCCTTCTTGGGGTGATTTCTACCTTGGTTGATTAGATTTTTACACTCTATCTTGGGGGGGGGTTTGTTCCCACTGGGTTTTCCCTCGTTCCTCATTTTTTTTTAGATTTTTGTATGGGGTGACCTTTGGTATCAGTAACGAGGGCCCTATTTTTTCATTATTTAATTATATTTGTCCTCATAGTCCGGCTTAAGGGGAGCTGTTGGAATATTCTCACCATCTTATCTTGGTTTTGCATGCATGCATTCCATGCAACACTCCATGCATCCATGCATTGGTAGTTGAGTCTCCTAGCACCTAGTCCTTACTTTGGCCCCCCTAGAGATTCTTTTTGGCCATCATTAGCCCTCTTATCCACTCAGAGCACCTTGTTTACATCATTGGAGTTCCAATGCACCCTTATGCATGATTTTAGGAGTCTACACAGTTAGTTCCATGATTTGGGAGGCCTTGTCCCCTTGATTGATCAATTAACTTACTGTTGCACCTAATCAGACTGTTACTGAGTATAGGAACACCCTTTTTTACCATTGACATTTAGTTATGGGCCCCCTTGGAGTCTCCTCCCCTATTTAGGTTCCTAGATGATCCAGTCATGCTCAGTTCTACCTCAATTAAATGATCATTCATCATTGGTGGCCACTAGACCTTATGGGGAGATGGTTCCAATGCAAACTAAGACTATGTCATGTTCTTATTTTGTCGACACCATGAAGCAGATCAAACCCCATGGATCCTAATGACAGATTGGAATTAATTAATTAATGAGGGGTTAATTTTGAATTCCGAGCATTTAATTAATTAGGAGTGTGGATTAATTTTTATCCAAAGTTTATTATGCACTTGGAATATTTAATTTTCATGCATTTAATAATTTTATCTTAAATAAATGAGGATAATGCTCCACTAGTGCGCATTAGTGGATGAGGTTGAATTGGAGATGGCTTGAAGAATAATTTAAGGAGAAAGCACCCAAATCTAGAAAATCAGGAAAAAGGAAAGAAAGATAGAGCAAATCAGAAAAACAACAAAAACTCAGGAAAAACAGCAGAAAGCAGCATAAAAGTAGAAAGCGGGATAAATCAAAAAAGAAGGAAAGTTCAGAAAAGCAGGATAAATCAGAAAAAGAAGAAAAATATAAAGTGGAAAGTGGAAAAGCAAACAGAAAGTGGGAAAGCAAACAAAAAAAGAAAAAGAAGGAAAGCAAAGCAAAAAGGAAGGAAAGCTAGATTTCCTTATACACTCATGGAGGGCGCATTAGATAAGGATACTTGCTCCTCAAGCCATCCTCTCTCTATAAATGAACCAGTGTGCACCCCCTTCACATATTTTGTCAGTTTGATGTTTGTATTGAGAGCAATTGTGCCTTAGAGACTTGGGAGATGTTCTCCTAGTCCAAGCTAGGTGATATGCCCCTACTTCCTGTGAGAGGATGAAGGTATTTCAGACATTGTCATTGATTTTTATTGTAGGTCCTTTAGCTGATCCAAGGTTGGGTCTAATTTCAGAAATATTCATGAATTCTATGGTTCGAATCTCAGAGCTTCTTGGTGATTTCCAATGCTAGATTGTTGTGTTAAAGAGGAGAAGAGTTTTTGTATTATTTTGATAATCCTATTGGATCATATATGATTTAATTAAAGTCATTATAAATCTCCGATATCATTCATATCATTTAATATTACAGAAATCTAAAATATTCTGAGTTTTCTCCACCCCTTCTAGATTTGCCTAGAATTTGACTAGTTTTCATAATGCATTTAATAATTGAATGAGTATTGATACAAATGTATTCATTCTTGTTCCTAGAGTTTCTTAAGATGTCATAGGTAATATTCCAAGTCTAAGATCAGAATTTCGTGAGCCTTTATTGACTGTTTGGGAGTCCTGAATTCTCACTAGTTGTGCAATCCTAGTAAGCAATTTTTGTCATATTTTTGTGAGACTTCTTCAGAAATTTATCTAAATTTATGGAATGTAAATTGAATGTATATTGACTGATATTTTATGTTTATTAGCCTTCCTAATTCAGAAACCTTCATCCATAGCTTCCAGTCATTGTATAGTTGAAGTATTAGTTTTCATATGTTGGGGTGGCCAGGAGCATTGTAGTATATTTCAGCCTTGATGAATTCAAACCATCAATGGTACCAATGTTTTTTTGCAAATTCACTTTCATCCATCAAATTCTTCCTTCCATCCAGAGTGTTCATCTTACCAATCTCCAAAAAAAAAAAAAAAACAAACAAACAAACTAGTCTTTGAAATCATTGTTTTTAGTTGAGTCTAGTAGGAGTTAGAGTTAGTGTATCATCACCCCTAGTTGGTACATTACATCCTATACTTTAGGTGAATTCGAATCCTATCAAATTCATTCTATTGTAACATATTTTGATTGTTATTTTATTGCTAATTAATGTATCAGCAACAGTTTTTCATTTGTTTTTCAGTTTTATGAGTGAATTGATCAATATTTCTTTCTAATTATTCTTAGTAATAACATTTTGAAATTGTGAGGTTTGTTAAAGCTCGGTGAACCATCCCTGTGGAATTTCACATAGTTCATGCTAGCATCTTCTATGAATCTCTGGCCCCAATTGGGAAGTATGAATGGTCACGATCTCCAAATTAAATGAACTATAGTTTAGTCGTGACCCTTCAAAATAGTAGTTATCGCGACCCTTCAAAATAGTAGCTATCAACTCCTTGATTAAAGAATGAAGATAGTGACTTGTATGGTGCAATGAAAATGAAACGGAAGTGAATGATAACCTTTTAGCAGTGGCCCAATTGAATTTTATTTTTTGTGAATTAAATCTCAGTGACTCGAGGACTACAAGAACGGATTTACCCATGATGAATTTGCAAGTGGCAAATGATGCCTTTTTAAATTTTTCTAGTTTTTTTTCTTCTCTATACTTGTAAATATTGGCACTTCTAATTTCCTGAGCGATTGATCTATCATAATTATGGTAGTTTCTTCCTCTAGTGTTCTCCCTCATGTGTCGATTTACCAGAATTTGATCATATACACTTTGTTTTATTTATATGCTAGGAACCCTAATTTTAATCTCTGATCTCCCATGGCGCTAATAGGATATGAGTTTATAGTTCTAGTCCTCCTTCAATTTCTCTTTGCAGAATGCTTCTCTCAATAGAAATTCTCAATTTTAATGGCCATAGGATTAAATGGAGTCCAAGACTCGATAATTTAGAGCAACTATGAAAAAAAGGTATATGGGTAGCCAAAAGCTAGTTCAGAAAAGGTCTTAGAATTGGTGGTCAAAGATCGGATCAGTAAATGTGTAACGTCCCCATCCCTCAATCCGGTCAACAGAAGGGGACATTAACTAAATTGGGGCCTCAAAATTTCGTGCCATGAGCATAATTACAAATTCTTATAGCTAAAATGCATGTGCATACATGAAAATAAAACACACAGCGGAATGAACTAAGTCCACACACACAACATGCAATTTACAGGCATAATTATCGCATGAATACAAATAAAATCATTACACAACAAATACACAAGAATACTTATATTTAAACAAAGAAGATCCAATAAACTAGCTTTGTAAGAGCTATTTTCTACCTAGCCATGAGCACTCTGTCCAGCATATACTCTTTTTGCTGAGAGGCCACCCCCAACCTGGGTTATGAGACCACCAAGGAGAAGGGAACACCTATAGGCTTCTCTCTCTCATCCCACAACCCACTCTGCTCTCTATGATTAGCCAAAATCTCCAACAGAGCTCTACAGGGGTCTCTTTAATCCATCACAGTCGTGGCACTCCTTCCAACTGCCCCACACAACACAAGGAAGACATTTCCCTTCACTAATCCATAGTTCGCTCAGGAAATCTAACCCTTATAGTGCTTACCAGTGTGTGCAGTAAGAGTCCAACCTACTACATGTTATTGGAGAACCTCCTACAACTTTAATCCATGGTTTCTCAAGCATCCAAAAGTAGAAGAACTCAATGGGTAAAAGTTCCTAACTTTCCCAACCTCCATGCTCACCTACAACCATCTATTTTCCCTTCCAAAAATGAAGCTTTATCTTCAAATTCGAATTTATGGGTTAAATACCAGTCTGGTAATGGATATGAACAGCAATGGAAAACTCTACGTAGTGTAGAAAACATGCATGAGAGAATTGAATGAGGATGATCAAAAGTGTTGACTCCAAGGGATATGAGGTAAAGGTGAAAAGACAATTGACATAGCTTCTAACCATAGAATAAATAGGACTTTTGATAGCTGGCATTACTGTCACAACCCCCATGTTTCAATAACTACATGAAGTGAATTTTCCCACCAACCTCACACATGCATTCAATGATTGGATTTAACAGTCAAAAGAAGGTAATTGGATCATTTAAGGAACATGGCATATTTTAGATGAGTTCTAAGTTTGACACATGGCAACATAGGATTTGGGTTTCCCCATAGGCTGTAATATCCTGATTTTGATCCTATTGCATTTAACATATAAATGATGTAATATCATTATAAAATTATGGTGAGGATCTCAAGGCCAAGGCCCCGCCATCGATTTACCGTTTATGTATCAGCAATTAAAAATCAATGCATGTGGTTTGCGTGCTAGCCAGGCACAATAGAAATTACAGGTATTATGTAAATATGTATTTTAATAAAATACCCACAACTAGCTATGCAATGCAACAAGAGTATGGGGGCATGATTTTTACAAGGAATAGGGAGGGAAATATTTAAACCCTTGAAGCCAATATTATCAAGCCAAGTGTCCATGAGAGAACCAATAAACCATTAACTACCCATTTTGACTTATGCACCCATTCATTTAATTATTCCAAGAGGTGATTGGGGTAGTTATTATTTTAGGAAATGGAGAGTGTGGATGTCCCAATTTCATGTATGGGCAATCCACCATTTTGGAAAATCGTGTTTGGCTTCCTGGGCAAGAAAAGAGCCACAAATTTGCTCCCCAAGCCATTATTCATGCAGGTTTTTTTCTCTCTCATGCAGTCTGATCTTGCTGGGCATTTTCCTCCATGTTTTTGTTGAGTATTCCCTCATTTTCTATAGTTGGGAAGTCATTTTTATGGGGCATAATGACTGGGAGGAAGGGAGTCACGATTTGGGGGTCCATAGAGGTCGGTTTTATCCTATGAATGCCCATATACCCATTGGAAAATCGATTTTGTCCACTAAGGGTCAATTTCCCCTCTCACAACTCATTTTTGGGTGTGCCATGAATTAGAAGAACCAATGGGAATCCTTTTTTGTAAATCCCATAGTTAAAAATGTTTATCCATGCCCAACATCTGTGCTTGTTGTGTGTGGAAAGATTATGTTGTGGTATGAGTTATGTGTATCCCTTGTTCTGGATTGAGCTTGAGTGTTCCCATTCCTTGTGGAAATGATGCCCATCTTGGGGGTGGTAGTCGTGTTGAGATATTGATGAACACCATTGGCCTATGGTTGGGTGGAACGTTGTAGAAGCATATCCAGTTGCTCGTGACTACTCCATTTCAAGATAAGTACTCTCTATGTGTTTTAATTTTTCAATGTTTTTAATTGAAGACTATTATGATTATGAAAATCAATGCATGTTAGATATGTGTGTAGTAGATTTTAATTCCATTGTGTTTATTTTGCATTCTACATATGCACACATGTATTTTTTTTGTATGAATTTGTACATTTTATGATGGGGATGAGTTTTTAAAATCCCGGAGATTTATTCATGCTCCCTCCCTTGAACCAGATGAACGGAAGGGGATGTGACATAGGCCCCCTTCATCTTCCCCTTTGGTGGAATCATAGCCCATCTAGTGCTCTTTACATAGCCATCTTGGACCATTTTATTAATTTTCAACATAATATTTACATAGATTTCGAATTGGCATGATAAGCCAATGATATGGTCCAAATAAAAATATATGCATCATACATGCCTATCCATTCACTAGTTGGTCCTTCGCCTTGAGATCCACACTAGGAATCCATACTAGCATATTTACATCATTTACATAATTTTGATTACATACATTCTAAGTCAAAACTGGGGGTATTACAATCCCCTCCCCCTTGGAATAGCATTGTCCTCATTTGCTCAAAATCATAACAAAAATGGGTATGCCTCTTTCATGGCATCCTCCAACTCCCATGTAGCTTCATCGGGACCGAAATGCTTCCATTGCACTACCTATCTGATGGCTTGGTTCTGGAACAATGTTACCTTCCTGTCTAGGATGCATAGTGGCTCGGTTTGGATCCCAATGAATCACATGGTTAGGATCATGTACATATTTCTTAAGCAAAGAAACATGAAAAACATTATGAGCTCTAGTGTTAGTAAGCAATGCAATTCTATATGCAACTGAACCTATTCTTTCAAGCACTTCAAATGGCCCACAATAACTTGGAGATAGATTGGCACAACTTCCAAACTTCAAGGAACTCTTCCTTGGCCTCACTCTAAGGTAAACATGATCCCCAACACTGAATTCTCTATGCATTCTATTCTTATCTGCATAGCTTTTATTCCTATCTTGGGCTGCCTTTAATTTCTGCTTAATTCTTGCAACCTCTTGTTCCATTTGCTTAAGCAATTCTGGCCCAATTACAATTATGTTCACTGTTATCCCATGTCACTAATGTCCTGCACTTTCTGCTATATAAAAATTCAAATGGACTCATGCCCAATAAAGCTTGTTGCCCATTGTTATATACAAACTCTACCAAGTGTAGATAATCTTCCCACTTGGATGGTTTTTCCATCACATACATGCGAAGCATGTCATCAAGCACCTAATTTACTCTTTCAGTTTGTCCATTTGTTTGTGGATGATAGGCAGTGCTAAAATTCAACTGTGTTCCCAAGTCTACAAAAATAATTTTCCTAAAATTTGAAGTAAATCTGGTATCTCTATCTGAAATTATTGCCTTGGCAATCCATGCAATATGAAAAGTTTCCTTCATGAAAATCCTTGCAATGGAATATGCTTTATATGTGGATTTAACTGGTATAAAATGTGCTTCCTTAGACAATTTATCCACCACAACCATGATGGAATCATGTTGTTTCACAGTCATTGGAAAACCTATAAAAAAATCCATGGAAATTACTTCCCATTTCCATTCTGGAATTGGCAAAGGATGCAACAAACTTGCTGGGTGTTGATGCTCAACTTTCACTTGTTGACGCTTCATGCATTTAGATATATACTCAACAATATCATTTTCCATCCTCAGCCAAAAATATTGCTTCCTAGCTATAGCAATTATTTTTTGATATCCTTAGTGAGCAGAATATGGCATTTTGTGGATTTCATCCATAATAATTATCCTCAAGTCTACCACATTTGGAATATAAATTCTATTTTTTAAAATAAGAAGTCCATCATCTTCCAAATGATACCCTTCATACCTCTTTTCAAAATTCTACTACTGTAATTTTTCTTTTATTTTTACATAAAATTCATCTTCAGCAAGAGAATTAACAATCTGTTGCCTTAAATCTGTTTGGCAAGTTGTGATGGTTGCCACATGCATTCCATGCACCTTTCTGCTGAGTGCATCTGCAACTTTATTTTCCTTTCCTTTTATGTGTTTGATCTTAAAATCAAACTCACATGAAAATTCCATCCATCTATCTTGTCTGGCATTTAATGTTGGTTGCTCAAATAAATATTTCAGACCACAATTGTATGTCCTCAACTCAAATTTTCTACCCATTAAATAGTGCCTCCACATGTTTAAAGCATGCACTATGGCTGCATGTTCTATATCATGTGCAGAATAATACTTTTCATGCTCCTTCAATTTCCTAGACTCATAACACACCGCATGATTTTCTTGCATAAGAACTCCTCCAAGTCCTTATTTGCATGCATCTGTACACACCAGAAATTCTTTTTCTGGGTTTGCAATTTTCAGAATTGGAGCACTTGTGAGAATCTTCTTCAACAACTGGAATCTTTCTTCACATGTATGGGTCCATTCAAATTGTGTTCCCTTCTTTTGCAAATAAGTGATTGGGTGTGCAACCTTGGGGAATCCTTCAATAAATCTTGTATAGTAACCATCAAGACTGATCCGCACACGCCCAGGAGCACGAGGGGTACAACAGTTCGACTGAATGAGTCGGTTATATTATGGCAGAAGAATAAGAATGAGAAGCAAAGCAGGAATACACTACACACAGAAATATATAAACACACAGACAATATGCAGGAATGCGAACTGCTTTCTCTATTACTAGATGTAAAGATCAAAAGCTTGTTATATTACAATATTCTACATGCTTATATAGAGTGTTGAGACACGTGGGTTCCTGCCCTTTACGTTCAATTACAAGAGAAGTTAGAACAGTTTCGGAATTTCAACCGTTACAGTCGACTGGAAGACAGAGAGACAATCTGTTGTAGTTCGACAGTCGCAAGTCGCAAGTCAATGCTGCATGTCGACATCATGAAACTGTTGAGGTCGTCGAACTTGTCGAAGTTGTTGAGTTTTTCGAATTCATGTCGAAGTCGATGACTTGTCGCAATTGATGTTAGGATCCAACAACAATGCCAACTACTGTGTGGATCAAACCTCCTTCCTTAAGAAATAATGGTCCCCATTGTTTGCTTGTTTAAGTGAGGAAAATTGTCGGTCAATTCAGTAACATAGTACTATTTTCCTTGTGCAGGGATCTGTCCAACTTTAGCAACATGAAACAAGGGAATTGTGTTCGTTCTTGTATGGCATACTCGTTGTCCCACAATGGTGTCGCAAGGAAGAGGTTCCTGAACTTCTGGATTGATGTTGTCGGGTTTTGGTGTCGGTAAGTCGTTATGTTCCAACAGTGGTGCATGATATGGTCGAAGTAGATCCACATTGAATACTGGATGCAGACCTAGGCATGCAGGAATGTCGAGCTGGAAAGCGTTTTATCCAATCTGTCGAAGAACACTATACGGGCCGTATCGCAAAGGTTTGAGCTTCTTGTATGGGCCAGTGAAGCGTTCCTTCTTGAGATGTAACCAGACCTTATACCCAATTTGGAATGAATGAGGGATACGATGCTTGTTGTGTCGAGCCTTAGCTTTCGCGTTTGCTCATTACAACATTTCCTATGCTTGTATCTAGATGTCGCAAATCTGATCTCGAAACTTTGAGGATTTATCAACTTCCTACTAGCTGTAGTTGGTTTTGTTCTACTGTGTTGAGGAGCTGATCAAGTCGATAGGCACTGAGTATTGAAATACGTAACATATCTCAAATGGACTCTTGCACGTAGAGTTGTGCTGAGGACGATTGTAACTGTGTTGTATGTTTGGAATACTTTCATCCCATGTTCGTCGATGCTTGTGGTTGTACATGCGAAGCAGTTGTACTACCAAGCGATTCACAAATTCTGTCTGTCCGTCGGTATGAGGATGGAAAGCTATCGACAATGAGAGTCGTGTGTCCAATTGTTTCTAGAGGGTCTTCTAGAAGATGCTGACGAATCTGGCATCTCGATCGAAAGTAATGGAAGATGATGACGAATCTGGCATCTCGGTCGGAAGTAATGGAAGATGATGATGAATCTGGCATCTCGGTCGGAAGTAATGGTTGTTATATAAATGAGAATATATGAAAGTGGACTAGGAAAGATTTGTTGTTAAAGTGAAGTTGGTGAAATATTTTATTTTTTGAATGCTAACTACATAAGTGGATGTTTACAATATGGTGTAAACCACCAAAATCAATGTTAAATGGCTAAACATTTTGTGATGCATCATTACTCAAAATTAAGAATTTAAAATCAAAATTGACATTAAATACATATGTATATGGTGCAAACTACCAAGAAAAATAACACCCTTCACATATTTATGCCATTTTAAATAAACAAATTAAAATAAAAATATAATTGTTGTTTGTCCATTATAATATATATATTTTTTACAACAACGGTTGATGAGCTTTTATATTAAAAAAGAGACGAAAATACAAAAGAGTTGGGAAGACTGATCCCAAAAATGGAGTGTTGTCAAGACTAGCTCATCACACTCCAGTATTTGCATGTCGTACATAACCCCTATTCTACAATAACTGAAAATTCTTACAAACTTCCCTAGAAGAAAACTACAGAAGAAATACATATCAAGAGGAGAAACATTGGACTAGCTTCTACAAGCCTTAGCGGAAAAAGGAGAAGGCCATAACAAAAAAGTTCTGAAAAAACATGGACGAGCAGACAGAGAATTCATCATTTGACATGATGCTGGTGAACGTTCTTCTCCTTGCTCCCAGTCGCAACCCCGACATTATCGTCATCAATGCCATGGAGGACAGTGGGGTTGTTCCTATTTTTGGTCCTTATGCAGTCGACCTTAGCTTCGACGATTATGAGACAGCTATGAAGGGACTCAAACTTGCCAGCCATAGTTTCAAAATAATCCTTCAACTTACTGCTACCACTTCGAACTTTAGAGTTCGAGATCTGAACAAATGTGGAAAGGTGAGAAATGGATTTTTTCAAGTCAGCGTTCTCACCTCTGAGCCAACGAACCTGAGTTTCCAGCTCCTGAACATGCGAAAGGACCTCAGAGAACGGACTGTCTGGCCCTTGAGGGGACCCCAAATTAACGAACCCACTGTTGTCACCAGCAGGGTGCATCCAATTCCTACCACTGCCCAGCTCGCCGGAGTTGCCACGAACAACCTGCTGCGCAGAACCACCATTGTTCTAACCCTGTCCCACATTGAGAGGAGTCCAATTCCTGCCACTTCCTAGCTTACTGGAGTGACCACAAATGACATGCTGCGTTGAACCCCTATTGCTCTATCCCTGCCCCACGTCGAGAGGAGCCCAGTTTCTGCCACTACCTGGCTCATCAATTCTAAAGTGTCCACAAAAGGCTTGTTGCGTCAGACCACCACGAGAGGCCTGCTGCTCGGAACCACCATTTCTCTGCCCCTGCACCACATCAAGAGCAGACATGTGTCTTTTCATTCCAACCCCCCCCCCTCGAATGAACTTGGAGGTGTTTTCTGCAACGTCGACACTGTAGCGCGCAGGGAGATTCAGACCAGCATTGCTGTTACCATCCTCCATGATTAACCTGAAGATACAAACCCAGCACATGATGCAGAAGGAGTCCTGCAGAATACCTGGAATGTCACCCTCGAGCGTGTTATAAGCTGAGGTTTCCTCGGAGCCTGGTCCCAATGAATTCCTGCATGTGAGACAGGTGGAGTCAAACAGGAGAGGCCGCTGTTTGTGCCGAGAGGACGCGTGAAGGGATCGAGGGGGGTAGGGGGACCCCAAGAAGATATTATCATTAATCACATTCATAAAAGGGTTGAGACCATAGTTTGAAGGATAGTGGGTAGGTAAATCCCAAGCCGAGAGAGAGCACTTAGGTAGCATGGTCATGAGATTCATAGGCAAACCAGAGAAGGGGGAAGGGTTACAGAACCCAATTGTTGACAAGGTTTTGACCATTGCTGATCGCTAAACCATAGTCCAAGCCAGCGCCTATGTTGGCCATGGTGTCAGCTTTCTGGTTTTTGTTCCTCAAGATGTGGAGAAAGTAGATAGAGTTGAAATCCTTAGCCATGTAGATGAAGTGATGTTGGAGCTTGGAGGCAGGTTTTCGACGATTTTTGGCCAGAGCGTTGACTTCCTTGATTACCAGCATTGAATCTCCAAGGGCCACGAGATCCTTGACATCTTTGTTCCTTGGAACATCCATACCTTTGATCAATGCGATCCATTCTGCATCGTTATTTTTCCTCTTGTCGATTCCCCACGCAAAGTCTTTCACCTTGTTTCCCTCGGAGTCTAGAAGGACTCCTCCCGCATCTGCCAACCCAGGGATGCCTTTCAAGGCACCATCGAAGAATAGAATGCGACTTCCAAGAGTCCTGATCCATAGATGGAGTTCCTTTGGTTCCATTCTGATGTGCCAATTTTGGAGCTTATGAATCTTGGAAGAAGGAGACGAAAGGGGAAAATGGGGGGGGATCAAGAGGTCAGCCACCCAGTTTTTCTCTTCCACATTTAAGGGTTCTTTGCAGATGTTTTTCATACTTCTCGAGGAGAGGGAATCAATCCAGAGAGCTTTAGCAGAAGAGAGGAATTTACCTGGGGTGGCTTTGATATCTTCAAAAATTTCTTTGTTTCTAGCGGTCCAAAGTTTCCAACAGATGAATTTGGGAAAGGCGACCCAAGCTCTTTTGAAGTCTGGCTTCCTAGACAACGAGTTCTAGTAGTAAAGATGCTAGTTTGTAAATAGGTCATTCCAGTTGGTTGGAACGATAAGATTTGGTTGGATATCTCGATAGGCCCTGTGCCAAACCTCTTGGGAGAAACTGCATTCCAGAAAAAGATGGTCGATCGTTTCCTCAGCTTCCTTGCAAAGAATTCATCTAGTTGGTCCTTCAATCCCCCTTTTCCTGAGATTATCAATAGTGAGAGTCTTTCTATGAGCAAGAGTCCAATTGAAGATGTTTACTTTTGGAATCCCATCCCTGTCCCAAACTCTGTTCCACTTGTTATCCTTGTTGCGATGATTGTTAAGGGCATCCAAAAAACCATAGCCCTCCTTTACAGAGTATGAGCCCGCTTTTCCCCAGCCACGCTTATCTCTCAAACTTTGATGGATGGGAAGAGAACCATGAAACAGTGAGAGAAGAGCACTGTAGTCATGAAGAAGGTGCTCTGGGAGCTCAAGATTGAGCCATCCCGTCCATCTTCCTTGTTGGACCAAGAGGACAAGTCGAAATGAGTATGAATGCGAGCCTGCTCCATCCAGCATCTCAAGTCGCGGAATTCATGCAGTGAGTTTGCGGGAAGGCTGGAGCAGAAGTTGTCCTTTCAAATTTGGATTTGCTTATCGTTTCCTGGGATCCAAAAAAGGTTACTTTGGATGATGAAGGTCGCTCATTTGCAGAGGTTCCAAATTGAAGACCCTCGTTTCTCCTGATCAATATTTTCCACATAGAGGCTTCTGTTTCCGGACATATATTTTTTGTAGAAGATTTCCTTATGTCGTGCCTTCTTCCCAGAAATGATCCTCCAGAGAATTTTGGTGCCGAGGGCAAGGTTCATAATCGAAGGATATTTGATCTCCACCCCACCATATACTTTGGGTCTGCACACTGTATCCCAATTGATCAAATGAAACTTTTTAGAATGGTTGGATCTCCCTCCCTGCCATAAGAATTTCCTGAGCTCTTTAGTGATTTCCAACATCACTGTTTTGGGGGCGAGAGAAATGGAGCTGGCACAGAGAGGATAGGTAGAAAGAATGGAGTTTATAAGGACCAGTTTGCCAGTGGGATTTAGCCATCCGGAGCCCCAGGAGTTGATTTTATTTTTTATTTTGTCAATCAGCCCTTTCCAGTTGGCAACTCTTTTTCTACCCTTGAAGATAGGAATACCAAGGTAATTAAAGGAGTTCCAAGCTCTGATTCCTTCAAAACCTAGGATTCTTGCAATTCTTGCAAGAACCCTAGGGAGCAGTTCCAGCCATAGATTTTGGACTTGGCTGAGTTAACTTTGCCATTAGAAGCTTTGAGGAAGGTGGTAAGGACTTGGTTGAATCTGTCATCAATTACAGTGGAGGCTCCCCCAAGTAAAATGGTATCATCAACAAACTGGGAGTGGTTAACTGGCTTGACTCCTCTGACTATTTTTATTCCATTTAGGTCTCCCGAGGCTTGCAAGATGTGGAGTTTCATACTCATGGATTCAGCAACTAAGAGAAAAAGGAAAGGATACAAAGGGAAACCTTTGCGCAAACCTATGGTAGCCTGGAAGAAGTTAGATGGTCTGCCATTGACTAAGGGGAAATCCAGGGACTGTTGATGTACGCTTTAACCAATCACACGAATCTTCTAGAGAAGCCAAACTTAATCATGATTTCGAAGAGAAAATTATGGTTTACTATATCAAAGGCAATTGTCATATCGAGCTTGATGGCCATACCTTGATGCTTTTTTTCAATGCTGGAGTAGATTGCTTCTTGCACAATAATGATGTTGTCCAGGATTTGGCGACAAGCAATGAAGCCCCCTTGGGAATCTGAGATGAGCTTCCCCATAACTTTTTTCATTCTAGTGGCAAGAATCTTAAAGAGAATTTTGTAGGAGGTATTGCAAAGAGAGATCGGTCTGAACTGGTCGATGGAGCAAGGTGTTTTCTCTTTTGGGATTAAAGCAAGGAAGGAGGAATTGGTGGCCCCTCCTATTTTGTCTTTCTTCCTGGTCCAGTTGAGCATACACTTCAGGTCTTCTTTAATGATCTCCCAGGTGTCCCGGTAAAAGTTGATGGTGAACCCGTCGAGGCTAGGAGCCTTGTCGGCTTGAAGAGACCAGATGGCATTCACAATTTCGTGCTCCAGGATCGGTTTGGAGAGCTCTCTATTAGCGTTGTCCGAAACAAGGTTGGGGATGCCCACCAATAGATCTACTTGTGCTTCAGTATCAGTGTCCCCATTTTCCATGAAGAGCTCGCTGAAGTGATTGAAAGCATGTAGTTTTAAGTCCTCTTGTCCACTTATCCTTTCTTCGTTATGGTTCTTCAGCTCCCTTATAGCGTTCTGGCTACGGCGAGCCTTAGCTTGATCATGAAAATATTTCATGTTGCTGTCACCTCCCTTAAGCCATAACTGTCTAGATTTGATTCTCCATATTTCCTCTTCCTACTTGGCCGCACTGAGGATTTTCAGATCTAAAGCTTTTTCTTGGCTAAAAGTGGAAGGCGTCACCTCCTTCGACTCCATTCTTTGGTGAAGTTTGACAAGCTCAGCTTGAAGGTTGAGTTTGGTTTGATAGGGGTTTTTGAAGGAGGATTTGCCCCAACGCTTGAGCGTAGATTTAACAACTCTAAGCTTGGATTCCCAAATGAAGCTGGGAGATCCAGAGAAGCTTGAGTTCCAGGCTTTGCTGACAAGGTCATAAAAAACAGGATCCTGAAGCCAGAGAGGGTTAAAGCGGAAGGGTATTGGCCCAAGGTTTTCAGGAGGGGTGAGGGAAAGGGCGATAGGCCTATGATCGGAGGCGGCATAGGGAAGGGTAAAGGAGCAAGCTAAGAGATCAGAGCGAAAGAAGGAGGAGCTTACCAAGAACCGATCCATCTTAGCTGCAATGTGCCCTATTCCGCATCTCTTGTTGTTCCAAGTATATTTTCCATTTTTTAGTGGAATATCCATAAGATCCAAATCAGCGAGTAGGTCCTCAAGCTTTTCACTGAAGGGATCACGAACAATGTTACCTCCTCGCTTCTCCTGTTGAGATTTGGTGACATTAAAATCTCCAACGATAATGAGATTTTTCCCCTACATACTTTCCTTGAGGTTGTTAAGTTCTTCCCAGAACTTGATCTTGTCCCTATAATGAGTGGGACCATATAAACATTGCAAATAAAAAAAGGATTGTTGCTGCCTTTTTCTTTAATTTCAGTTAGCAGCCACTAACTACTCTCATCTGAAGAAAGTAGAGAAAATTTTGGGGAGATCAGAGTAGCAATCCCCCCAGAGGCACCGCGAGCACTGAGGGATTTTCCATGACATTCCTTCCAGAGGGAGAATGAGAGGGCCATGACCTCTACATCCAAGAGAGGGCCATGACCTCTACATCCAACATTTTAGTCTCTTGGATTAGCATGACATCAGGCATTTCGGATTTAATAATATTCTTGATTGCTTCTACTTTGTTCAGCCCGCCAAGACCCATGTAGTTCCAAGAGATTGCTAGCATTACTTCTTGGCTGGTAGAGGTCCTGCTCGGGACCTGCCATCTTTAGCTCCACTTTGAGATTTGGGGTTCTGAAGTAGTTTCGTATCTTCCAGGATTTTTTGCCTACCCAGCTCAATCTCTCTTTCAGTCTCAAGTTCTCTGTGATACCTCTGCGACTTCCTACCTCTAGTGTTTGGCGGCTGCACCACATCAATCTCCTCAAGAGATTCCGAGGAGTTATCTAGAGACGAGGATAGCGGCATGAAATTGTGTTTTACCTTGTCTTCCCACAAACTACCGGGAGTGTTGGATCCACCATTGTTTGTGCCATTCATCTCATACCTAGGGGAAGAGGGGGGGATGAGGGTTTCTTCCCTGCCTGGTTCCACTGTGATTGCTTCCAGCATTGTAATTTCCCCTTCTTTTGTAGGCAGGTCCTGAAATCTGTTGATGGTTGAGTCATCCTTAGCCTTAGAAGTGGTTTCTTTGTTGATTTTGGCTTGGGTCCCTTTGGAGGGAAGGGGAGCTGGTGTAGTTTTTCTTCCTTTTTTGATTTGTTTCCATCTTTCTTCTTGAGCTTTCTCTGGGGCTTCTTGGGTTGCCTTAGGGAATTTTTTGACAAAATGTCCATACTCGTGACACTTTTTACATTTGAATGGAAATTGCTTGTAATCTACCTTCTGCATATGTTCCCACCCATCCATAAATAGGTTAACTTCCTCCGGTAGACCTTTCTCCAAATCTACTTCTACATAGATTCTGCAACAGGAGAACAAGGGCCCTTTCGGCTCTGCTTTGTCAATATATTTCCCAAGGGAGTTTCCAATAGCTTGTAGGGTTTCATCATTCCAATAGTGTAATGGCAAATGGGGAAGGCGAATCCAGACAGGGACCGCGGAAGGCACATCCTTCTCAGGATGAAAGGATAAGCTCCATCTATTTAAGTAAAGGCCACAAGGGCCCATGAAATACAGGCCGCTTCTAAAAATGAGATCCCTAACAACTTTGTTTTCAAATAGAAAAGTAAAGAAACCCTTACCGCAAAAACAATGCTGCAGACCCCCAATGATCAGGGGCATCCAGTTCTTGTCGATCCAGGCATCCATGGATTTTGGAGATGGCCAGATTCCAGTAAATTGACCAATCGGACCACGTTCACTCAAAGCGAGGGCTTTCAACTTGGAAGTTGCCGATAGGATCTAAATACGGGGGGCAACAGCATGCTTGATGAAGCTGGCATCAGACGGATCCGAAGAGGAGGTAAGAGGGGGGGTGGACGCCACCAAGGAGCAGAAGGAAACGTCCAAAAGACACCTACGTTCCTCAGGAGAGGGGGCCGGCGGAGGATCCATGGCGGCCAGCACAGGAGGATCTTGCGGGAGAGCCGACCGCTTACGCGAGGAGCATGGAGCTAGGGTTCATGCCAGGGTGCAGCTTATGCTGATGAAGGATTCGATTGCATAAAAGAAATTTTGAAGTCCCATTATAATATTGTAATTTAAGATTATTATCAAATTTAAGATTGTATCATATCTAAAATTATTTCAAAATTAAAATAATTGAAAATGAAACAAAATAAATAAATAAAAATTGAAAGTTGAAACTGATTAAGTTTTAACATGGTTAAAATAAATTTATTATTATTATTTTTAATCTTTAGTATAGATGAATTTCAAGTGCTTTAGGATTCGTCAATGTAATTTTTTGAGAATTATGTCCTACATATCGTACGTACATGATTTCCCATGTAAACAACTCTATGCTATTCTAGTTTATAACTAGTACTTTTACTCTCAAGTTGCACACTTGCAGGATTAGGAAACCTTAGAGAAAGAGCACACATCCACATTAACATAAGCTATGGAATGCTAGGATGCATCAATTGTTAGAATTCCTCTGGTTTTAGATATTGATATATTATCTCATATAAATTTCTCTCTATCCAAAAACTTAAACTATGATTAACATTTGTTCATATAAATGAACAAGAAACCTCAACAAAATTCTTTTAGATAATTGACCAACTTTGACCCTTTTAAAAAGAAACGTGAGTAATTTTTAGAGTTTAAACATGTAGACCACATGGAGTAGGATGTATAAATTTGAAACAGTTTTAAAATAAATTGAGCAATAATGGAAGGTTAGGATGAGGGAAAACGAGTTGGTTGGGGTTTTTTCGAATGGTAGGGGTCTAAGGGTTTCGATGGCTGTCGGCGGCCATCCTCGTGGGTGTAGGCGGGAAGGATCCCACAGAAGTTAGTTGTCAGGGGGCCTTGTCATTATCAAGTTTACTTGATTTGTGTGTAGGTTGGACTACAGGAGGGAGGGTTTCATTTTACACGTGTTAATGGTTTTGGGGAAGTGCTCAGCGGGTCTGGAGCTAGGGCAGATGGTTTTCACTGTTACCTCACTGTTTTTCATATTTTCACTGTGGTAATTCCTTTTTCTCTTGATTTTCTCTGATTATGGATTTCGGGGAACAGTTAGATTATTATTTTGACTAGTCGTATTGTGAAGCGATCTGGTCGATGTCATCTGGCACGGCGTGGGATGAGGTGGCTGGTTCCGACGTGAAGGGGGTAACCGGGGTCTCTTCTATGGACACACTGAGTGGGTTAGGTTTTTCTCTGTCTGCATTTTTTGTTAACTCCCCGCGTCCGGTTACGCTTCTGACAGTTCCACAGACGAAGGTTTCCTTAGATTCGTCGTTACGGGAGATTGTTGTACCTCTGTGGTCATCTGAACAGGTTGTTCAAGCATTGGATGGTTTTTCTAGGGGAGTTGGAGGGTTCTATCTCGAAGGGGCTTTGAGGCCGCGGGTGGAGGGGGTGTTGAGCGCTCAGTCCGGTTCTTTGGATTTTGGTGGACCGGTTGGGGTGCAAGCAGCTGGTTCGGGTTTGGGTTGTATTGGAGCACAGGAGCAGTGTGGATTTTCCAGCCCCAGAGTGGGATCTGGAACGAGCTCTGAAGAATGGGGACGGGGTTCTTCAGACAATGTGGCGAATCCAGAGAAGCGGTGCATAAAACGATGGCTGAAATCCAGCATAATCAAATATAACTATGCTCTTGGTGAAGACATTGAGTGGCATCAGATCTTACAAATGACGAACAAAACTCTAGTGGGGAAGGCATTGGGTTGGTCCTTTGCATTGCGGACCATTGTGGGGTGGACCTCTGATCATTGGTAGGCACATATTGGGTATGTCCCCGAGGTGGTGGAATTAACAAGGAATTGGTTCGCCTTTAATTTTCTGTCAGCGGAACATGCATAGTGGGTTCTTAAAAATAATTAGAGTTGGGATCATTGTCTAGTGTTGCTCAAGCCTTGGCACCCGATGTTTGATGCTAGCCGGGAATGATTGGACTTGGTTCCTCTCTGGGTTCATCTCCCTGGAATCCCTTTACATTATTGGTCGGAACGACATTTCAGGGGTATTGGGGACCTCTTGGGCACATACCTGGAAGGGGATTATAGTTTTCTTCATACCAAACAGCGGAAAGTGGCAGGGATTTTGGTCAGTTTGAATGTTCGGGATGGACTTGCGGAAGATGTGACTCTTAGATGGGGCCCTTATGCCTATCTTTAGAGGATGAATTATGAAAACGTTATGTTCCGTTGCAGGAGATGTCGTGCATATGGGCACCCAATGGCTGAATGCAAACTTCCACTCAGGAATCGGAATGGTGGCAGACATAGTAGGTCGGTTGGGGATGGGATTAATGCACCAGTTTAACCGACTTCACCTGTTATTTCTCCTACAGCTCAGGATGTTTCTGAAAAAGTTACGGATAAGGCGCCCGTATCAGCTTCGGAGGAGGAACTGCGTCCTAGCACTACTGAAGAGGTTGGTGGTGAACATTCAAATCCTCTTCACCCTCAGGTGCCTCCGTTAGCGGGTACTATACCTCCCTCCATCACTCCTTTTAATTTTGTTTTGAATAATGTTTCTCTGACTGGGATGGACTTGGTGGAGGCACTAAAAAACCTGAAGATCTCTCCCTCCTCTGATTTGGCTTCTTTAAAACTCATTGAACCCCCCACTGCCTCTATTGAGGAGGTTTTACCATGTCTGGATCTAGTTCCTGAACTGTCCTATGAGGAGGAAGCTTTGTCGTCCTCACCACAAGAATCCTCTGACTCTGGTTATTTCCTTTGATCTGCCACTAAGCTTGCTTTCGGGGGTCTAGGTCCTGGGTCGATTGGACCTGTTAAAGGTTGTGGCAGGAATTCGTTTTTATCTAAGGCGCAATCCAAAGCAAAATTGGACCTTTTGGAAGGCAAACATCAGACTATCAATAGGGCGCTTAGAGCAATGCGTGCCCATAAGAAGGGGCGCTGATGAAAGTTATGTCTTTCAATTGCTGGGGTCTGGCTGGTCCCCATAAAAGATCAACACTTCGGAGGGTGGTATCTTTAGAACACCCAGATATCATTCTTTTACAAGAAACCTTGGTTGTGGGGGAGATGGTGAATACTATGTTGGAGAGTTGGTTCAATGGTTGTACTTTTGTTACTTTGGATGCTCGCGGCAGTTCTGGTGGTCTAGTGATAGGCTGGAATGACAGGACTGTTAAAATACACAATATTTGGGGGATGGAATCGGTACTTGGTTTGTCGTGTTTGGCTTTGGACATTAGTGAGTTGATTTCTGTGGTGAATGTCTATGGCCCTTATCTCAATCGTGTCCCCTTTTGGGACTTACTACTTAACAATCCCTTACTATAGGGAGGTGACTTAATGTTGGGTGGTGATTTAATTTTTTCTTTGGGACAGTCTGAAGTTTGGGGTCCCAGTTCTTGGTCGGATCCTCTGGCTAGTTTTTTCACACAGAGGCTTATGGATAATAACTTGATTGACATCGAGCCCATTAAGCTAAAGCCTACATGGAGAAACAATAGGGCTGGAGATAGTAGGGTGGCGAAGCGTCTTGATCGTTTTTTGGTATCTGAATCTTTTGTGGATAGGTTCTTTTTAATGAGACAATGGGTTGGCTTGGGTGGATCCTCTGATCATTTTCCTATTTTTATTGAACTTTGTCCAGGACCAACAAAACATTCTGGACCTCTTAATTTTAACAAGATTTGGTTGAAAGATGAGTCCTTCTTTAACCTGGTGCATTCCTTGTGGGTTCCCTATAATCCCAGGGCCACGGCCTCAGCTTCCTTCCAATTTGTTGCAAATTTAAAGAAGGTTAAAGGGCCTATTAAGGATTGGGCACATGAAAAGAGGAACAGGGAGGACAGAGAACTTAAACAGATTGAGTTGGAACTAGTGGGGCTTTATGAGGATGATGGGGGTGGTATGGGATCTCAGGAGTCTAAGTATTTACTGGTAAATTTGGAAGGGAGGAGAAACACCTTACTGTTGGAAAAGGAGGAAACTTGGCGCCTCAAAAGCAGAGCGATTTGGTTGGAAGTGGGAGATGAAAATACAAATTTTTTTCATGCCTACACAAAAGGCAGGAAAGCTGCAAATACTATTTGGAGTCTGGAAGATTCTCTTGGTGAGACACAAACATCTTTTGATGGAATGGCGAGGGTGGGTGTGGAACACTTTCAGAACCTATTCAAGGCCCCTGCACAAGCTACGGTCGCTGAAGTGATTAGAGTGGCCCAATTATTCCCTCGTTTCGTTGAAGATGAAGATAATAGGGATTTGAGGGAAGAGATTTATGAAGAAGAGTTAAAAGCAACTCTCCACAGTTTCCAAAAAGACAAGAGTCCGGGACCTGACGGATGGTCTATTGAATTTCTTCTGGCTCTGTATGATATTTTGGGGGAGGACCTTTTACAGGTGGTGGAAGACACTAGACTTTCTGGGAGGATTCCGGTCGTTTTCAATTCAACTTTCATTGCTCTAATCCCTAAGACGAACAATCCTACCTCTCTTAATGATTTTAGACCTATCTCCTTGTGCAATTGTGTGTATAAGGTTGTTTCAAAAATCATTGCTAGAAGACTGAAAGCTATCTTGTCCAGGAATATCTCTAGGGAACAATTTGGTTTCTTGGAAGGCCGACAAATTCATGAGGCTATTGGGGTTGCTCGGGAAGGTCTGCATAGCATTAAGAAGAAAAAGTTGAAAGGAGCTATACTTAAGATTGATTTGTCGAAGGCTTATGATAAGGTTAGTTGGCTCTATATCCGTATGCTTCTCAATCATCTGGGATTTGAGATTGGTTTTATTAGACGGATCATGAGTTGTATTTCCACGATCTCTTTTTCTGTTCTTATCAAAGGGGCGGCCTCCCCTTTCTTTCACTCTGAGAGAGGTCTTCGACAAGGTTGTCCCTTGTCTCCTTTACTTTTTCTCCTGGTTGCTGAAGGTTTGAGGAGGGCTCTTAGAGAAGCCAAAAGAATGGGTACTCTCCAGGGCATCCAGGTGGCTCCAGATCTCTTCGTAACACATTTACTCTTTGTAGATGATATACTCATTTTCTGCACCGGCTCAAACAGTGATGTCAAAACTCTTCGTGACATTTTGGAACTCTTCTCAAAATCCATGGGGATGGATATTAACGCCGGTAAGTACACACTATCTATCAATCTGTTAAGGGATGATGAGATTCAGGACCTCAGGAGGTTTTTTCGCTTTACTCTCTCTGGTGTGGATGAGGGGCTCAAATATTTGGGTTTCCAGATGAAGTCAAATGCATACAAAAAATGGGATTGGCTCTAGTTAATTGATAAATTGCACAAACGACTTATGGTGTGGAGTCATAAATGGCTCTCCAAGGAGGGAAGGTTGGTACTGGTTAAATCAGTGTTGGAGGCTATACCTGTCTACTAGATCTCCTTATCTTGGATTCCTAAGGGGATCTTAGAGAAGGCTCGAAAAATCCGTTTTCGTTTCTTATGGAGTGGCAAAGTAGATACCTTCGTCTCGCCTTGGGTTAGGTGGCAATGGATTGCGATCTCTAAAGCTTTGGGAGGTTGGAGGTTAAAGAACATTTTTCATTTCTCGAGAGCCCTGGCGGCTAAAGGGAGTTGCAGGATCTTTAAATCTGAGAGTCTTTAGACCAGGGTGTTTATTCATAAATACGTTGCTCCGGTGGATGTTATTGACTAGGTGAGGAATCCTGGGAAGTCTCGCCGTGGGGGCTCAGTTATTTGGAAAGCAGTGGTGGATTCATTTCCGGTTGTTGGTGACCTTTTGGCTTGGAATATTGGCGATGGGAGGAGTCTACAGGTAGGGGAGGATCCTTGGTTTAGATGTGATGGGCATCACCTCTTACCGGATGGAACAGTGGAGGCACTGAGGACCCGGGGCATTACTTTCTTATATCAGTTGGCAGATCAGGTTTAGGAAAGACCATGGTATCAGTCTTGGCGAGGGGTGAACACCCTGAACCTCCCTGAACCTGAACAATTGGAATTGTCTCGATTATACTTAGAACTCAATAGATTACAGGTTTTCTTAAGGGAAAGGGCCGACGAGCTAGTTTAGGAAGGTGACCCAATGGGAAGATATACACTAAACGGGGTGTATATTAGCCTTAGTGCTTTAGGTAATCTCAGAGAACCTGTGTGGTGGTGGAAGAAATTATGGAGACTAAAATGTCCACCAAAAACTAGACTAGTTATGTGGAATGTTCTTGAAAACAAAGTTCCAACCTAGGACAATTTACAGAAAAAAGAATAAACATGGTCCAGGATGGTGCATATTGTTTAAAGCGGCGGAGGAGAATGTCACTCAGATGTTTTTACAGTGTCCATATACGATTAACGTATGGACTGAATGTTCTAAGTTATCTGGTATTAACTGTATTTGGGTTGGGAACTCGATGGTGTAGGCTTGGGCCTCTTGGAACAGGACACATATTTTTAAAACTGTGAAAGCGCTACCTTTATTGGTTTGCTGGGGCATTTGGTTGGCTCGCAACAACTTCATCTTTTCTGAAAAGATTTGCACTCCGGATATTTCTACTACACTCATCTGTGGCATCCTAACTGGTTTTCCTCAAGACATAAGAGTTGCTAAACAATGGGAGATTTTAGAAGTTGAACTTGATCGGTCGGCACCCTGGGGTTTCTTTGATGGGGTAGCACAAAATAATGTTTGTGGGGGTGGGCCAATACTTTACCTCGCCACTACTCATTACTTCATACTGTATTGGGGGTTGGGTGGAGGTGGTAACAATTATGTCGAACTGATGAGTCTTAAACTTCTTTTAATCTTTGCAGTTGAAAAAGGTTGTCAAAACCTCAATTTTTATGGTGATTCAATGAACGTCATTAACTGAATTAACAAAATTCAATAGTGCAGAGACATTAGATTAAAATATACTACTGGACATCAGAGATTTGCAGCACTCATTTGTCAACTTTTCTTGCAGACATGTTTATAGGGAGAACAGCGAACATGGCCTCTAAGGAGGGAATGCATTTGGCAATGGGGCAGTGGAAGGTGAAGGAATTTCGGGATGGGGCAGCTCAAGAGTACTACCACCGCCCCTTCATTGAAGACGCGACACAATGATTTTGGATACTATGTTTTTTTACACTTGCTTACTTTTGGCAGCATATGACAGACTGGTCAGTTATGATACTCTATAACAATTTATTTTGGTTATTGGGGCTCGAGGAGCCGGTTTTAATATTTGTTTGGAACATATCAGACTTGGTATCAGATATATTTGTAAAAGCTCTATAATAGAGCTCTCGATGAGGTATTTTGCTACTTGTTTTTACAGACACAGTCTTTGAACTGGTTAAGGCATGCACACTTGATGTGCATATACAGAATGTAATTTTGTTCACCTCTGATGAAATGAAATTACGCTTTTTTTCCCAGGAAAAAAAAAATTGAGCAATCAAATTTCGAGATGTGTTTATAGATGAAAAATAATTACATAGTGTAGTATGCTATAATATCTTGTTTACCAGGTACTTTTTCAACTATTTATTCATAAAAAGAATTGTGTTGAGAAGAGTATAGTTTTATGTATTGTACTCAATAATTTTCTCCATTAATCCTATAGTTTAATGTTTCATATTTCTTTACCTTAACCTCAACATCATGGTGAAAAAGAAGTATGCATCATTTTTTTAGCAAACACAATGCACATTTTACACACCTCGTGGTGATGATAAAGAGTAGAGTGGATTGATTATAAGCCAAATGCTAAACTGAACAACATTAACTTGGATGTAACCATAATAACAGGGAAATATGATATGTGACAGCTAATGTATTGATAAGCTTCTAATAGTCTCCATTACATTGTTAGTGATCTTCCCAAGTGAGATTGATGATGCTACCAAGAACTTCACCATAGCTCCTAACCAATAAATGTTGCATATGTTGATCATTGTGTGCAATGCAACTAATGAAGAAGTATGCATACATCATATCATCATTTCCATTATCAACAAATTTTCATTAACGACAAATTGGAATATACATATGGAACATGGATATCTATGCACATAATTATATAAAAAACATGACATAATAATTGTCACTTAAAAAAATCATAAATGTTTCCTAAACTTTTTGTTGAAATATGCCATTCAAAACATAAATAGCAATTACAATATCATTTCAAAATTGTACATAAATATTTTATTCAAAATTATAAATGGTAATTACAATGTCATTTCAAAATGGTTCATAAATATTTAATCTAAAATCATATAAAAGGATATATGTTGATAAAAGTACTTTTATTTGGCCCTTGATGGGGCACATGTATGATCCACGTAGGTGGATTAATCTGCCTCCGACGAGGCTAAACTTTTTTTATTTTCCATTGTTTCTATAATGTTTGTAATATCATGTATTAAATAGAATTATAAAACAAAACATTTATTCAAGTTTTGATTGGCTATAACTTGATGACCTTTACTTCATTTTTCCCTCCCCAGGCTAGGGTGACGGGTGGACATCAGTTGCACTGTATGGCTTATCATTGGGAGTTAATTGAACATCCTACGAATTGTAGTTGGAATAATAAAGGATCATACAAAACACTCCACGTAATATTTCATGGTACATACTCCTGTCTTGAGGCTTCATTGGAAATGATCATATTTATGGCAATGGAAGGAAAATGTCACATGTCCCTCTCATATTTATTATCATCATTGAGTCACTCTAGCTACTCCATCGTAATCTAAAATTAAGGTACTGGCTATATCCATATGAAGCATGATAATATCATTGATATTTAGATAGGGTCATTTGAATTAAATTTGATGGTAGGTTTTATTATTAAGTGAGTTATAGATCCATGTATTTCATTATTTTTTCCATGTTTCAAACTGCATGCATCAACTCATGACATTTTCAAGATCTGAGGGTTATGAATTGCTCGCTTACCAATAAAACTACGAATGGGTGAATTGGTTCTATCTATCCTCGGGTTCAATGGTAGAGTAATTACTAGTAAAATTTGTTTTTACACTTCCTCTATCATCTGGTGAAGGAGGATTTGGAGCTCCAAGGAATTTTCCCTTTAGCTTTGCCTCTATTTGATTGATTTATTCAGCCCTTTGTGCATAAAATATTTGTGATAAAGTTTATAATATGAGAGTTAGCAATTAACGTGTTTTTCTCTTGCATCCTAGAGCATTTATTTGACCTAGTCCATGGTTTTAGCTCGTTGAAAGTTCATTTCACACAACTCAGTGAGCTTAACAAAACATAGTCATTTAGTATAAGAAGGGCAAGCCTTGCACTCTTACATTCTGTGGTAGTGAGCTTGTTGTTGATTATAGGCTTTACCTCTTGCCTATTTTCTCTGTACATATTTTAATTTCATTTAATCATATCAATTTCCTATTTAAAATGTTCAGGTCACCATGGACAAGGGGCCATGATAATGCTAACCCAAAACATGATTAAACTCCCAAAGAATGGGTAAGTAAAAAGCGATGATGCTTGCACCATACTATTCGCTTTTTGTTTTTTGTTTTCAAGTACCTTCTCAATATATATTCACTTTGATGCTTTTTGTTTTGTTTTTTATTACAATTTTGTGGCAAAAGTATCATATTATAGCAATAGTTATTAGCAACTGCGGGGACATTGCCACCTTGTGGCTCCAAATTTATGGTAGTGGTTCCAAATTTGAAATGAACAATTATATATATATATAACTAGTAGATGATACATGGATAACATGCAGTTCATGGCACACAAGGAGTGACTACAACTACGCTTGGATAAAAAGTTACAGAATAATGATATAAATAATATAAAGAATGTTTTTTTCTAGTCTATTGTAGATGTATTATGATGGAAAATTGTTTGAAACAACGATGAAAATACTTTGTGAAGATGTTGACTTTAGTACTGCACTATCAACAAATGGTTTCACATACAACGTGGATAATATAAAATATATAGTGAACATTTTGATTCGTCGTCTTTTAAAAGGTCTGAGTAATGAGGAGATAATTACTTCTGCTTCATTTAGGATTTATTATGTCCCCGACATCAAGTTTTTCGTCCGGGGCTATTAAGCAAGGTTACTGTTCGTCAATGGAGTTTCTGGTGCAAGTTCAAACCTTTGTTCTGGAAAAATTAGGCATTTTCGAAATTGTTTAGGTGCTATTTTTCTGGGGTCTAATTGGCGCCGTGCATGGTGACGCCTGCCTTGGCTCCTGCGCCCCAGGAGCCGGTAGCGCGATGGCGTCATGGTGTGTTAAATGTTGGCGTGGTGGGTTGTCCTCGGTTTGCAGTGTTCATTTTTTCGAGGCCTAGGATTTTCGCCTATTCGAGGCGTGGGGTTTTCGCCTGGTTTTTCTTGTGCCGGACGAGGGTTTACGGCCGGTTTTTTTTCCTGTGCTGGACGAGGATTTTCCCGGTCGTACTGGTTTTCCTGTGCCGGACGAGGGTTTTGCATGGTAGGTTTGTTGCTGTCGCTATTGTCCGGACAGTCGTGGGCTGGGCCTCTTTTCAGTCCGTCGTTCCTGTTTGCTTGTTTCAGAGGGTTTCTTCTCAGTCGGTGGTTCCTGTTTGCGTCTTTCAGAGGGTTTGTGTTGAATGCATCTGTCATTTCGAATTGACTGGCGACGTCTGTACAAGAATGGGTTTCTGTAGAGTTTCATTCGGTGGGTTTCGTGAGGGCTTCGCCAAAGTCTACACAGGGGCCGTTGTCATTTATTTTGGTATGGCCATGGCCATGGTGGTTGGTTCGTGGTTTTATAGCTTACCAGCGTTCGTCTATTCGCCTTTGATTGCCATTTCAACCTGTTTGGGTCTGCACTCTTTTTCGGCGGTTTCTGTTGCACATTTCGGGAGCTCTGATTCTTGTTGCGGTTGTTATTCACTGGGTTCATCTGCAGTTTCTCGTTTCCAGTTTTCCGTCTCTTGCGTCTTTGGTCGAAGTTCAACAACGGGTTCCTTGCACAGGTACGTCTTTGTTGTTCGTTGCACAGGTATGTCTTTGGTGTATTTACGGGCTAGCGCCTACTAGTGGTAGAGTGAGGTGTTTTGGTATCCCTCTTGAAGCTATATGCCTTAATACCTTCAGCATTTTAGTTATATGGTTAAAAACGCGTATGTTGGTTGCCCTACAATTCAAGACTTGATTCTGCTTTAAAGTGCCAAATGTGTATTTTCTTGCTCCTGGACAAATGGCCTCCGTACATAGGACAGTATGCTTCATGGTAAGTCTCAATACCTATGATCTCACTTCATGCTGGGGTTCAAGTTTTAGTTTGTCAGCCAAAACATTTCAAGTTTCAACCTGTTAGCTGCCATCTTCTAGAGTATTGATACATTGGAGTTTTATATTAAATGTTTTCAATATAATTTGATTTTTCCTTATAAATTGGTCTACGTTTTGAATTTGTGGAAGTGAATTTATCATCTAAAATGATATTTCGAACATCTTTAAATTTGTGTTAATTTGGTTCTAATTTTTCAACACAAAGATGGAAGTACATAATCTCTACACATTCTGTCTTACACCCCATCACGTTTTCTATCAATTCCCCAAATTCCACAGGGATATTAATAGTGGGGTATCTCAGAAAACTTTTGTATTATTCTGCACCTTGTCATGAAAAAGCTTGTATTGTTCTAGTTCCTACCTCCAAAATGAAGAATAGGAAAGTTGTCTACAGAGGAGTTGGGATTAGTGGGTGTAAATATACATCAAATGTATGGAAAGAACAACACCAGTATTGATTCTTTTCATAGTATTTTTGAGTCCATGGGAAGGCATGGTTCCCACATCGATTGTTGCTCCTCCATGCAGGTCCATTTCCTTCTTAAGCCAATTATGCTAAGATGATATCCAACCCAAAGGAGCTTAAAGGTGGAATCATGCTTTCCTTCAGTTGGATTCTGCCACTTTACAAACCCGAATCCCCCGTAGAGGTTTAAGCTTAATATATTGCATCCCTTTAAATCTGATGATTGTATGTGTTTTGTTGATATATATTGTGACTATAGATATGGTTTCTTTGAAATCCAAAGACCTCTAAAATTGGAATCTTGTAGTTGAAAAAGAATTTGGGGGTTCTGATACTGGTAGTTGGTCATTATGTTAGCAAAAATATTGATTTTTGGTTTGTCTAAAATACCTTGCAGTGTTGTGTATTTTAAGTCTTAAAGTCCTTGAGCGTGTTGTTTTGTGGTTTTGCAGGCTTCCTACAGCTATTAGTTGTGCTCCTTTCCGTTGTTATAAGAAACACAATGAAATTGTCTTGTATCCAAAAGTCCTTCCAATTTTATGTTGTGTCCAGTTTAGCTTTTCTGTGTCTTGTAATTCGTTGTATCTTTAAGTACTATAAGGAACATACCCTAAGGCGAGTTTCACTTCATAGAGTGGACTTTGGCTAGATGCCAAGCCTGATGGGTAGCTATTACCCCCAGAATCACACTGGATTTTCAACCAGCCTTGCCCCTTTCAAACTCATGCCATTTTGGTGGGGAAGATTATAGCGAGATTGAAACAAAGTGGATACTCTACTAATCTCACGAGTGAATCACCTTTCTATTGGCCTTGTTGCATATTCTAATAGTAAATCGGCATAATTTTCCTTGGGATGAAAAGTATTGCCAGTTAAAAACTTCATGATTTTTTGTGTAATGGTGTTATCTAGTGTTCTATGACCTTCATGTACTTCTGATAGAAAACACCTCAAAACTAGTTTGGGGCACAGAGCCTTCTAGAGTTAAAATCTTGGCAGGCATGCATGTAAAATTAAAAATTTTGTCTATTGCAACCAAATGACCTTGAAATTAAAATATATACTTGCAGTCTAAATGTTGGAATGTTTTGAAATTTGATAGTCCCCTGATTTGAGCCCGAGGATATTCTATGGATATGATGGGTTTTGCAGGTTTTTTCTTGAAATCTTTTTCCTCTACATAAATCTTTAACAGAGCACTGGAAACATACATATTTTACAGCGAATAATCTATAGGTTGTGTCCATTATTCTAAATAAAAATAAAGTAAGATTGAACTGCCAACTTGACCTGAGCTAAGCTCTAAGTTCTGTAGTTCCTGCTCTTATCTGAGCTAAGCATAGTTGACCTCTGTAGTTCTAATTAGCTGCTGTAGCTGTGATAATATGACTAATGTAGTGTGGTCCTATTTTGAATATAAAGCCTTTTGTGAAACTCTTGGTTTAGCCTATTTAAACTATCTGCTATAGGTAAAAATCCTATTTGACCCGGGACCATTTTACTATTTAGTTCCAGCTATTAGCCCGGGACTATTTTACTATTTAGTTCCAGCTATTAGCCTGGTACATAGACTATTGAAACTGCAGTGAGGTACTATTGAAACTGCAGTGAGGTACTCTTTAGGCGTATGCTAGCTATTCGAGTCAGTAGGGAAGGCATAGATTTGTATCTTAAGCTAGTTGCTAACGCTTAGAAGGGAAGTTCCAGGCAAGTAATAAGGGAAGGAAAAAAGGTGTTTTCTATCTTCATTCGTTCTGGGTTTCATTCTTTGCCGCTTTGGCTCTTGCAAGCGTGCAAGGTTATTTGTCTTTTATTATTTCTCTGGCCTCTACTTCCTCATTGATCCGACGGCTTACTTAGTCACTTAACTTTGAGATCTTACCGGTTTGGCTTGTTGCTCGGGTAGGCAGAACATATGCTAATGCAACATGAAAAGCTACAGAGCACTGGAAACATACATTACTGAAAGCTTCAAGAGTCGTCTTACTTTTCTGCTGTGAATGGCTATAGGTGAATATCAAGTGAATATCACGGTTTAGAAAAGATGAGTTGAAATTGTGAAAATATTATTGACTCTCTTCTCATTGGGATAAAAACAAAGATTCATATTCAGTAATTAAAATTAGAAATGGAAAGAAAAAGATTATGAATCAAAATTAAAATTAAAAATTAAAAGAAAAAAAATATGAATCAAAATTAGAAAAAAATGTATCTGGCTAATTTGGAAGATTCTTTGCATTAGAAAATAAATTAACCACCTACTCCAATGGCCAAATGGACCCATCGGGAACAACTCCAACTTGATTTTTGATTGCTTCTGTGTATCACTCCAGAAAATTAACAATTCCTTATATTCTTACACTCCTCGTAGATGGCATATTCCAAATCTTGATCATACTTGAGAGCAGTGTAGAAACAAAAGCACTCATAGAGGACATTGTGATTTGCTCCTTAATATCGTTGTCAATTTCTTCACAGATTTTATAAAAATTTGATACACTTCTACAGTACTATATACAAAAAAAAATGATGACATAAATTATACCTCATTTAATAGAGAATCCACATAATAGATGGTATACATGGATTGTCAAGGATCAGATCCAATATAATCACATCTTGGCTGCACCCCCAGATCTAGTTGCTCTTCTTGTGTATTTTAAAACATTCACCATAATATGTATGTATTTTCGGTGATTCTCCAGCTTGTATAGTTATTAAACAACCTAGACAGTCCAGCTCCATATTGCTTGAATCTAAATCAGTCTTTCTTCTCATTGTTATTACAGAAAAAGTGGACAATTTCTGAGTCTGATTTTTGTAGGAGTTATCTAGTGCCTTATTGGTGCCCTGGAATGGCCACCTGCTTATGTAGTTATCAGGCCTAATGGTGATGCAGACATTAAGATGCAGAAAAAGGGCTTATCTTGTTATTGCCACTGGGCTTTTGTTATCACATTAGGAGTTATCTAGTGCCTTATTGGTGCCCTGGAACGGCCACCTGCTTATGTAGTTATCAGGCCTAATGGTGATGCAGACATTAAGATGCAGAAAAAGGGCTTATCTTGTTATTGCCACTGGGCTTTTGTTATCAGATTCTGATGTAAGAATTTCTATCAACTACTGACCGATGCAAAGGATTATTAAACAAGTAAAAGCAAGTTGCATACAGACATTGAATTGAGAACAAATCCATAAAGGGAAATTATCGCCAGTTGCTGCTTACTTCCTATAAAACTAGTTAAGCACTCCACAGAAGAAATTGCAGACAAACTTGACAGTTTTGACTAACTGTTTTGTTTTGTATTTGATATTCAATTTTCCAGCATTGGAGAAAAATGACCAATGCCAGAATTGGAGAAATCTCAGACATAATTTCTCTGACACTCAACAGAAAAATTTCTGTGGCATCTGCCATAGAAGAGTGTTAGAAAACAACACTTTTCTGGAACTTATCAGAGAATATAATCCGACAGGAACCCCATATATGTTTAGGGCTTTAATTATATTGAAGTTAAAAATAGAATAGGTGAATAAACCTCCTGGACAGCCACAAAGTATCATTACACCAAAAGCAACTTACTGCAACTTGCATGTGCAAATTAAATTGAGAATGGAAATAGGAATGGAAATCATCTCTGCCTGGGTATTCATCGTCAGTCAATGGGCAATTAAAGCATTTCTCATTCTAATTAACAACACACTTCAGATTTTAGATTATATACTTTTCATTTCATAAGCACAGAATTGTTTAAGACAGCAGTCTTGGTTTTTTAACAGTGACCTATATTTTTTATGAATTCACCAGATAAAAGTCTATGAGATACTACAAGTTGTTGAATGCTATCTACACCTGAAACATACAGAATATAATAAAGCTTTCTGGAATCTGAATAGCAAAAGACCATTATGGATAAACACCTAAGTTATCCTAACCTAATTGTATTCTCAATTATGCAGCCATTGGTGCTGTTTTTTAGATTTGAGATGAGCTTGACAAATTGATTGAAAAATTCATTGCATGTTGAATTATGTATAAGGCTGGCTGTGATTATTGTCTCCGGTAAATTTCCACTTGCTGTTGAAGTTTAAATTGGCAGATGTCTATGATGTGGGCTAAAATGGTTGAAACTTTGTTCATCAAACCCTGTTCATGATCATATGCAAGCTATACGTAGCAATAATTGTGTTAATGCAACTCATCTGAGGTATTATTTTCTCCGTGATATGCTGTGAGATTATTTCTGTACTCGAGACAAATAGGATTTTGTTCCAAAGCAATTTGGTTAGCTAAAACAAAAGCATTTCCAACTCTGGAACTATTTTTCTGAGAGACATCCAGAAATACATTATGGTGCGGCATGTTTTCAAAGTGGACATGCAGTTAACTTCATTGCTAGTATTTGAAGGGAAATTTGGCAATTGAACGTCTATTTAGAACTATGAAGGTTGTGTCAACGTTTCCATGGAATGAAAGATAACTTATGAAAGCAATCTTTCACCAAGTGGATATGTTCATAATTGAGGTTTATTGGTTTTTTTCCTGAAATTATTTTTATTGCTTGATATGTAGGTGACTATGACGCCTGAGGTGACTTCACGAGTTGTCAACAGAGCTGTTATAAAACAGCTAGTCAACCAATTCAGAGATACCCATTTGGGTAGAAGGCTTCCTGCCTATGATGGTCGAAGAAGTCTGTACACGGCTGGGCCGTTGCCCTTTATCAGTAGAGATTTTGATGTACTGCTTGTGGAGGGTGAGGATGGAACTGGTGATCAAAGATATAGCTTAAGAACTACTTGGGGCTTTGACTTTGAGAAAGGCATCATCATGACAGGTTTCATGACTGCATTGGTTTCTTGATTACTGTCTATGCCCAACAATTGCCCTTAGCCTTTAGGTCTATCTGATTATCAAAATTAATTGAATTTTGCTTTTTTGAAGGATCTCAGTGTTAGCAACATCTTGTACAGCTTTGAAATATGCCACATTATTGATCTATTGTTTAAAATGTGTTTTTGACCGAATTGTTTTTGGAGTCTGGTCAATAACGTTTAATGAGCTCAAAGAATCTAAATTCATGAAGGAGTATTTTGTTTCAGCTCTGGCTGTAAAATTGATTTTTCAAATTTGTATAAAATCTCTTTTATCTGTCCAGCCCAAGGTTACTTGGGAGCGGGAGTGAAAGCAGGAAGCGGGAGATTCTGCTTTAGGAGCATTTTTTATATATTTTGATGCATATATGTGAACAAATGTATGTAGAATGTTGAATTAGTTATGGAAAGCATAAAAAAATGAAATAAACCATAATACCATATAACATCATTCATCAATCATCAATCATCAAGTAGTGAAAATTCGTCAACCATAGGTCCAGTATCCATAACATCAACCTTAAATCTTCAAATTTTTAATATATAACATTTTGTCATCACTAAAGTTGTACTTGTAACCAAACTATAGTCTATAACAGAGAATAACCATGAAATGAAAGTTGAAACAATTCACGAAGCATCATATTCATTACCAAAGGATTATAATATGATTTTATGCAATCAATGACTCAATAATGCAAAGTTGAAAATAATGAACTTCAAAGGTAGGTTCAACTTCAAACTTCAAACTTGAATTGCCATTTAATGTTTGCAAAATATACCATAATAAATATAAAAGAGTCAATAATGCAGAAACTTGAAAGTACTATAATCAAGAAAAGACAAGAAAAGTAGATTTTATGGATGTTTCCTCTTGCCACAGGAAATTTCGAATTTTTTTTCCCACGATCTATGAACAATGGGAGTCTAATTTCTAATTTGCAATCCTGAAATCCTAAAAATTGTTAAGCCTGTTGAATTTTGAATGGGATAAAAAATTCTACTTTTTGCATTTGAAGTCTGATGAGGTTGGAACCACTCTCAAACATCGTGAAACAATTAATGGTAATGTTAAAAATTTAAGTAAAAGTTACTTTAAGAATTTAATATTACTATTTAATGCTACTGATGACTACTATGGTTAGGTTTTTTGCTATTGAAGTAGGCTTTTCCTCTTTTATATAGCATTAGTATGGGGGTTAGTTCTCCCCCACCCATCACTTAACTTTTTGGTTGTTTTTTAAGAAAATTTGAAAAAAAAAACGAGTGTTTTTTTTTGCAACAAAGCGAGCTTCCTGAAAACGCTTCCATACCGGAGAGTTTAGGGAGCACGCTTTCCGAGCGCTTCCTGGACGCTTCCTTCGGAAGCGAGCTTCAAGAGTGGGGGCGGAGGGGTGGAGGGGAGGGGAGCACTCCCATGCAACATAGGTCCAGCCACTCTTTCAGATGTATTTGTGAATGATGCATTTTAGATGGCACTGTCCTTATCTGTATTCTAACTAGTCGACAGTTCTAGGCACATCTGAATGAAAATTATACCAACTATACATCAATGGTGTTGAATCTATGAATTAACCGATACCGTAAAATTAATTTCTTATATACCAATTGATTACATATTTTATCTATAAGTTTCTTGTAAATATTTTGTTGGGGCTGTTGGGGTTTATATCTGTACGATTTGTATGATCGATTTCTCCAGATCTTGAATTATTATCTTATATTATGGATTTTATAGAAGGGAACGGCGGTTCAGAGTGGTTATACAATTTGCATCTCGAGCTAATTTGCATCATTTAGGCCAATTCTTATCTGGGAGGTAGGCTGATGCACCTCAGGAAGCTCTTCAAGTGCTTGATATTGTTCTCCGGCAGCTACCAACTAAAAGGTGTCATGATTCATCTCCTGAAAGGCCTCATGAAAGTGTCATTACAGTGTTGGTTATATGATTTAATTCTATGAGTATTTGGTTTCAGGTACACTCCTGTAGGGAGGTCATTTTATTCTCCTATCCTAGGGGCAGAGCAGTCCCTTAGAGAGGGTTTGGAAAATTTGCGTGGGTTTTACCAAAATATAAGACCAACCCAAATGGGATTATCCCTTAATATTGGTATGGTCATGTTTTTTACGATGCAAAACTAAGCATGGTGACTAAGGTTTTCAGTATATTTTTAGTCATAGCTTTTATAAAACACACAAGAGAGCCCACCCATACCTCGTCACTTTCCCTCTAACATGCCCTCTGCTACATTGAACAATTCATTTTTTTTAAGGACCATGATCAATGGAATTAGTCAAATTGTGGTGCTTTGATATGAACAATGCATCCAATGGATTCTTCTCGTCATTCTATTAGAATCACTTCCCGTAAGCTAAATATATTTTACAAATGGTCTTGGAAAGATTCTTTCATCTTTTCCTCAAAATATTTGAAGCACAACCTTCTGCAATCTTCCTCGTCTTTGTCTTATTGTATTCATCAACTTGATGGAAAAGTTCTAGATTACTGATCTATATTCCATAACAAAAATCCCAATCTTTAGTTTCATCTTGGTTTGACTTAATCATTCTCTAAGATTATGTTCATTTGCCTTTATGCCCAAGTTATTATCTTCCCCTCCATTGTCAAAGAATTTTTTTTGTCTTTTGCACAGCCTCCAATCATAAGAACCAACCTACAATATCTGATAGACAAAAGAAAAAAAACAAAACGAACTTTAGCAAAATCAATGTGACTTATTCTTGATCCTTGATTCTCCCACAAGGATCAAGAATAAGCCTTTTTCACAGCTTCATGCCTTCAAACGGTTGCACAACATGTGAGGTGTAGTTATGGTTTCTCTAACTCTAGTAGAGTTACCACACCTCCTCCTACTGTTGTTCCTCTTGCTATTTCTTGACTATTGTTATTTCTGCAAGCAAGAGAATACATTCTTTATTATTATTACAGAGTAGATTCATGGCATGCATGTAGAAGAGATTCATTTCTGCACTCTAGAGTCGTTTTTTTCTTGTTTGTACACTTGGACATAGTTAAGACCCATAAAAACCACCTTAACCATTCTCTTCAAGTATAAATGAAAGCATTAAGGTTGGGTAGGGATATTAGATCATTAGTATACCATCACATTGGACAAATTGTGCATCAAATGCTTAGGATTTTAACATCCCCTTTTTGGTCAAAAATTTCATCTTTCTTTAATTCTTTGAATTATTCTTCCCTTTTGAGTTGGAAAAGTAGCTGAAGATCGATTGTTTGTTAATGGCATAGGCTGGAGGAACCCATGATAATGTGAAGCAGGAATTGCATCAAAGACTCATGTATATTATTTGTATTTGTTGTTATCTCTTAATACATAGAAGATATCTCCCGCCATAAACAATATGAGTTTAATTTTGTATGCATTGGCTTGTGCTTTTTGTGGAGGAATAATCTTAGCCTAAAACTTAGTTATTTAGGTAGTTATGAATTTAGCATTCTTGTACTAAATTGTTGTAATTATGAGTTAGAACGGTTTGAGAAAAGTGATTCTTGTTGTCTTGTGTGCACATTTCAAATGGCAGTGACTTGGAACAAATAGTAAACCTTGGATAAGTTCACTTTATCAAAAAGGCTAGCCATCTAGCCTGAGATACATTTCCATCATTTTTTCTTGCTAATTAACTCTCAGCTTTAACTAGATAAAGATAATATTAGAGTTTGTCATCCTTGATTTGATATGCTTGTGATTTGACCCTAGTGATTTAGGATTAATTTCCTCAAACACTAGCATAGGTGGGTGGCTAGAGGTTTCATGTATGATACATTGAATCAACAAAAATGTACGTGTGCACATACACATATATGCACTAGTACACTTTATGTGTAAGTGCACCAAATAATGAATGCAACATTTAATTCTAAATTATATTTTCTATATTAAATAATTAAAATAATGAACGATGCATTTAATTAAATGTTGATACCTTGGTGAGTCTACATATATGGTGCACCATTATACGATGCATTATTGGACATATTAACTGGTGCACTTGAAATATAAAGCACATAGACTATAGACTTGAAATTTCCTTACATAAATATTGATGTTTCCTTGTGCTACCACATATAACACACCATATTGTGATGTTGTATTGGACACAATCCTTAATGTCCTCCAAATATAAAGTGCACAAGACATGGACACATTATCAAATAATATAGTTTTTATATTATAAATTTCAAAAAAACACTATGGTGTGTTTATGTAAACATTCACACCTCGATGTGCAATAAAGATAAATGCACCAATAATTGGTGCATTACTATGTCACGCGCCTCGATGCACGTTATATATTAAGCACACCTACAATGGACTCTACATTACATTATAAATTACAACTTCTATTAAAATTTTCAAAAACATAATTACTGTGTTTAGTGAAACATTAATGCCCCAATGCACCACAACTTTGAAAGCAATCTCACCATTGTGCTCCCCACATATAAGTGCATTGTAAAATATTTAAACATTTTTTGATTAAATATATATTTTTATATTACAATTTGAAAATTTTAATGGCGTGTTTAATTTAAAATATATGCCATGGTGCTCCTAGACTAATCTTAGGTTAGTCCACTACAATCCAATACATATGTAACATCATAATGGATCATATAATATCAATAACAATGTGTGTGTGTGTTAGTACCATTCATCCACATAAAACTTGAATTGTGTTATTGTTCATATGCATCATTAAGTAATCACAAGGAATCATCAAAGTTTGCGTGTGTGTGTGTGTCTGTGTGTGTTAGTTATTAGTACCATTCATCCACATATGTCTATGTGTGTGTGTGTGTTATTAGTACCATTCATCCACATAAAACTTGAATTGCGTTATTGTTCATATGCATCATTAAGTAATCACAAGGAATTATCAAAGTTTGATCATCAACAACATAAGTCTAACACAATCAATAATCACCAATGAACCAATAGAGAGACGATGAGTCCAAAACACCATCTCTTGCAACCATCTAACTCAAGCATACTGCATAAGAGTGTCACAATAATTATATGAATACAATAAACAATGATGTAGAGTAAAGTATAAATAGGATGCCAAATAAGAGGATCCATGTCTTCCCTTATTAACATCTCAAATTTAATATCGTAGTTTTAATTATTCGAAACCACTAAAGCCTGTAGATTAGCCATGCCCTATATTTGGCATGATACATGCATTATCATGGTTGCAGTTTTTACCAATTAGTAAATTAGTCTGCCTTACTAAGCTCCATCATCTACGGACACGTTATATTTTTCCTATGGCCAATAAAGTTCTATCAGATTTGAAAAACATTCAAGAAAAAATTGACTTTTATCAAATAAGAAGGCAAGCAAAATAACTTTTCAAAGTTGAATTTATTAATATCGTCATTGTCATAAATGCTATATATGAATTGAAAAAAGTTGTAAGGTTCATTACACTTGATTGCTTTTCTTGGATGTTTGGAAACCATGGCCATAAAGTTAATCGCTAAAACTTGAAGGAGACATGCCATAGATTGAATTGAAAAAGCATAACACGACAACTAAAAGCACAGGGGTTCTGACGTGGATGCTCCTTTCAAAAAAGACAATTGTCAAAATGACAGCAAGTTTTGAAGTGCAAATCATGTAGTTAAGAGAAGACCCAGTTTTATGATTTTGTTGAAAGATAATCTGATCTTTGTTTAATTGTATCATTTCTTTGTTTCATCTACTCGATCACTTTCACTGCATTAAATATATGAATCTTCCTTCAATAATATATAATATGCTAAAATAACTAATTCAATCTATTAAGATACTGTTGATGTATGATAAATGTCAATGACCTATGTATTTGTTACTTCAAATTGATTTTGTTTAAAAATATATTATATAGTAGTCAAATGTATTTTCTCCGGCATTTACACTAGTTGCATGTCTACAAGTATTTGCTACTTATTAAAAAATATTGAAGGACACTTACAATAACTGTATTCTGATACAAAACCTTGGTCAGCTTTCTTCTTTGCACATAGGCTTTTGCAAGTATTTGCTACTTACTAAAAAATATTGAAGGACACTTACAATAACTGTAAACCTTGGTCAACTTTCTTCTTTGCACACAGATTTCTTCAATTTCTCTTCTTCTTTACAGCTTAGTGATATTCATTCTCTGCCTTTTGCATTAGACTTTATATTTCTGATACTGAAAACCATCATACTACATGCAATTACAACCTTTCTCGTCTTTCATTGTTGTCTATACCCAAAGCTATTCATACTGCTCCAGGCCATCCCAAGAACAATTGACATTCTTCAAGTTTATGAAGATGAAATTCACACAAAGCATTTGAAAGATTTCCTACAATACAACGCCCTTTGTAAACCTAAGAGAAGTCTTCCCCATGTTTTCAATTAGCTCCTCCAGTTAACTCAAATGCTTCTCTTCGACAAAAGTTGCTTTCCATAATCACAAATTACAAAATGCACAATATAGAAGCATCCTTTTCAACTACAGTGTCGGGGACATTGCCACCTCGTGGCTCTTGTTTTCTTACGAATTGGATCTAAATGATGGTGAAACTGATTTCCGTTTGGTATCTGAGCGTGGCAAATATGTAGAGATGTTGACCGCATTGGATAAGGGAATGGTTGATTTAGCTGAAATGCTTCCATTCGTTAAGCAGAGACGTCTTTATAACATTTGGAAAGAAGCTTTCAAAAGCATAACATCTACTACCCCATTGTACTGCATGTAGTGCTGGGCTAAGCAATTTTTATGTGTAGGATAAAAGACAACTAAAACGCCCCGCTTTTCTGACGATTTTGGGATAAAAATAGGGCAAAATTCTTGCTGGAAATTGCTATTTTTGCAATTTTGTAATTTTAGTAATTGGGATTGCCTGTTCTAGACTAATTGCCCAATTTTAAAACTACCCAAATCGCTGAAATTGCAATCTGAGCACTCCAAATTATGATTTTGGCAATAATTGCTCTGTTGGATTCCAGCGACTTAAGGCGTTTTAATTATCCCTTATACAACAAGTACTTTCTGCCATCATGAAGGATTTTGATCGTCAGCAAGTACCCATTGCAAGTACTTGGGTCGTATGATCTGATCATCAGCAAGTACTCACTGCCATCATGAAGGATTTTGTTCGAGGTGATATCTTCATGTATAGATGTGTATTTAGACAGTTTTGTTTTGGCGTATGTATATATCTCCGGCAGATACGACATCTAATAATTTAATTTACTTTGTTAATGTTTTTATGTTTATGTGAATTTAGTAATCGTTTTTTGTTATTGTTATCTTCATAGTATTAATTTTGCTATCAATGATTATAGGCGTACAGATACTTTTTTGGAGTAATAAAATGGGAAAATTATGAATGTGAGGGATTTTGTGAAAATTGCATCCCTCTATATTACGAGACTCTTTCATTTTATGATTAATTCGGGATGGTGAGGTCGCCCGCATCGCGTTGTGCTCTTGAAATTGGTCATAGTAGTATGTAGCCGCAGTTCTAGGAGCAACTGTAACAACCGTTGCAGGTAATTCTATAAGCAGCTTTAGGTTTTCAAATGGTCAAAATATAGATCGACACCACAGTTACATACTTGTTTTGATGAAATCCACGATTAACATTTATTAATTCCTCTTGAGCCCAAACAATTGGCTCGTCATTCTAATTAATTCACGCACCCAGATAAAAGCTAAAATATTAAGCTGAATGGACAACACTGCACTGTAGATCATAAGCATCGAGTTGAAAGAAATGAGACAAAAATTTCGGAATCTAAGCGAGACAAAAATTTCGGAATCTAAGTTGTCTTTATTTAATTTGAAGAAAGAAAAGCTAAAATTGGGAACCATAATTATCTTTTTTTTAAGAAAAAAACTATATAAAAAAAGAAATAATAGAAAAAATATTTTTAAATATTTAGTTTGCACAAAAATATATCTTTATTAGAAAAGTTACATTGACAAAAGATATTTTTATTTTGAAGAAAGAGAAGTTGTGTTTAAAACAAGGAAAATAGCTGCAAAGCAGCTAGTCCCTGCTTTAAACTTAAGTTTATAATTGAGATATAATATATGTTTGTTGAAAAAGAAAATATTTATGATATGTTTATTTGTTATTGGAAATTTTTGTAAAAAGAGTTAATAAAAGTTAATTTATATCTTTAGTTTTAAAAGAATTAGTCATTTAACATGTACAAGATAGATTGTATTTTTTTTTATTAAAAATATATTTCAAGTCTAATATATAATTTGTTAGTTTATAAGCTTCATATATATTATATAATTTATTTGCCTATTAATTTTTTAATATATATATATGATATTATTTTTGTATAATGTGTAATTATATCTCATTTGTTTATGAAAAATGAAACAAATATTGCTTTTTGAATTGTTAATTGGATTGATAAATTAAAAAACCACTATATCACAAAAAAGAGTATTGTATATTGTCTTAAAAATCCATCAATAATGTCTCACAAAAAAAAATATTGTATATTAGTTTGAAAACCCATAACAATGAATAATACAATGTAAAATTAATGGAAAGTATTTAAATTTTGCCAGAGTTTATGCCCAAAACATTGAAAAAAACGGATGGTTTTGGATATCTATTATAATATTAGAATGTTAACCGTAAATACCTTCCAACTCAAAAACATTTAATGTTGCAAGAGTAAGGTATGTATACCATGAGATCTTATGTTTAATGTTTAATGTTCAATCAATATGGAATATAATTTGATCATAGCTTTTGTTTAAAAAATTATCCCGCCATTAAAACATGGTTAAAATATTGAAAAATAATTTGATCATAGTTTTTGTTTAAAAAATTATTTCGTCTTTAAATTATTGAAAAATAATTTGAGTAGAAGGTTTATTAACCATAATATATTGAAAAATAATTTGATCATAGTCTTCCACAATTATTATGTGTACTACTAGTTGCTGATGTACATACTATCCACAATTAATGTGTACTACGAGTTGTTGCTTTGGTATTTGTAAAATAATTATTATATGTACTATTTATGACTATGTGTCAATTTGAGAAAAAAATTAAATAAAATATTTTTTAAAAACTAATTGTCACCTCCAACTAGGGGTATTTTGTCAAATCAAACCTTATAACCAATAACAAAATAGTATTTTCTAATTTCAAAAATTAGAAAACATTTTATTATTTTTAAAAAATTAAAATTAATAATTTTTTTTACATAACATTGTAAAACAACTATTAAATTGATAAACTTAATAAAAAGTCAATTTAGTTTTGACAATAAACCCATTGCTATAATCCCTGCCTTATCTTGGGAAGACTAAAAATAAACAAAAATATATTTATTTCAAAGAAAAAAAAATATCTTTATTTTAAAGAAAAAGAAGTTGCTTTTAAAAAAATTAGACATAAAAGATCTTTATTTAAAAAAGGAAAAGAAAAATGATTAAAAAATTTAGAAAAAACTACTTTTAAAAAATTCAATTTATTTAATTTAACTTAAAGAAAGAAAAGCTAATTGAGGAAAAGAAATGAATTGAATTAATTTTTATTTATTTATATACCTAAAATGAAGTTTGGAAAAACATAAGAAAACTGGAGCTATTTTTATTTATATAAAAACTTTCATCTTAACTACTTTGGAGCTCGTTTTCATTTAGTTATAAATGATCAAGGCGTTGAATTAAAAGATTTGTTTAGATAATCATGAAAGTGAAAAAAAAAAATATATATTATTTTTTATAAAATTAAAAAAATAAAATTATATTTATTATTTAAAATTTATACAAATATTTCCAACTGTTTAAATATTCTTAAAAAGTAATACATAAATTGTCTAAAAATTAATAGTCATCTGAGTTACTTCTCATTATCATTATTCAAGGAAAATTACCTCACTTGAAATAACATATTAGTGGTCTTAAGAGCACACTTTTCCATTCTTGCCAAATATCTTTAGTGTTGGAATTGTAATAACATTAACTCCAACAAGAATTGGATAGTTTATATAAAAGTGGCAACTCATGTAATGATGGTAGTTATGTTGAAAATATTCTAATATATTAGTGTAGTAGTTACGATGAAGTACAATTTGAGTGGACCTAATGGTTAAGAACATGTGTTTCCTCCTAACAGGCCACATGTTCAAATCCAAAGGGGGGTAGGGTAGGTACACCTTCACAAACATTAGCAATCAAATCATTGCATGGAGGGGATCCCTCCCACAAATAAGGTATTGTGGGAAGATTGTTGTGGATGTTTCTTTGGCATATTGTTAGGTTTTTATCACATAAATATGTGTCTTGTTGAATGCTATTGTGTTATCTTGTTTTATCATTTCATTATTTCTTCGTCGTAAATTTATATTCTTTGTGGCCTCACATTTACTCAACAAGTGGTATTAGAGTGACAGTGAGGAGAAGTTGAGAGACAACACATTCATTGGACAAAAGGTTTTGGATTGTCTTGGCAATGTGAGAGATAAGTATAGACCCCGAACTTGCTCACACGGTCGATGAAGGGCTAGCAGACTCGTCGGAGTACATGGTTGAGCAAACCACTCCTTGAACACGAAGTTGAGCCGCTCATGCTTAGGTTTCCCATGTGTCCCATGAAGTGGATGAAATATCCATTGATTTTAGATTCATGGAGGATTTATTACTAATTCACGACACGAAGTTTGGAGAGTCAATTCGTGTGGAGAACTACCCAGTAAACACTAAAGTGACTGTTAAAGTTTGGTGTTTGTTTTGATGGAAAAGATTTCAAATACAAAGTTTGAAGTGGAGAAATTCATTGTGAAGAATAACTTTCAACTATGGAAGCTTAAGATGCGTGATCTGTTGGTGCAACAAGGATTGCACAAGGTGTTGGTAGAAAAAACAAAGAAACCTGCAGGTATAACTAACGAAGATTAGGAAGGCATGGATACAAAATCTCTTAGCAATATTCAATTGTGTTTGGCATATGCCGTTCTTTTTAACATTGTTGGAGAGGAAACAACAACAGGCTTGTGGAGTAGAATGGGGAACCTTTACATGAAAAAATTATTGACAAACCAAATCTATTTAAAGAGGCAATTGTACAATTTACGAATGAAAGAAGGTACCAAAATTGTTGATCATGTGGATCTGGGATACCTCTACAGAATTCTCAGATTCCTTGCTTCCTATGGTGTTTTTATTGAACAAGAAGAAGTTGATCATGCAAACGATGCATAGATCAAGAAAATCAAGTGCGGCTTGACGATTTTTTTGAAGTTGTTGGTGCGAGAGGGAAACGATCAATCCTATGCACCTTTGGTGCTCTTGAAAATTGAGAGGGTCTACCTGGAGGTTCATCAATATCTAAACGAATATGTCATGGAAACATGCTACAAATTCAACAGAGCTCATGGTATGAGTCCGTGGGAATATGTGGGAAATAATCCTCAAACCAACTAGATTTTCAACGACGCCACGGGCACTTACAATAGGGCTATCATGGGTGTTGTTGCACATTCGGGGCATTAATATTGATCTCCCTCATGTCATCACTACTTCACCTCCCATCCCTATATAATGTTCATCACCATCATGCTAAAATTGTCCATGTAATACTATTGCATAGCAGGTGTAGCATGATTCTTAAGAAGTTCTAGAGTGAAGCATATGGAGGGCATTATCTTGGACCATATACCTTCTACGGATGTAGTCATGATGAAGGTAATGTATTCAGATTCAATATCTGGTGTTGCATTTGCGTTAGAAACTAACTTATCCTATGAATTATTATTAAGTTATTATTATTATTTGCTCAAAAAATTGACTGGGAGGACAAGGAGTGTGTGAAATTGCTGAGAAGAAGCTACGATGTGACACCAACCAATGGGAAGGTCTTAATTGTGGAGGCAAATGTTGAAAAAAATGAAAGCATGCCAAGGTGGTTGGGGTTATTATTTGATATAGTGATGATGATTTATACAACGGGTGGGAAAGAGAGAACATAAGAAGAATATAAAGAGTTGTTCGAGAAAGCATGCTTCAAGAGGTACAACAAAGCTGTTCGAGAAAGTAAGCTTCAAGAGGTACAACAATTTCACACACTTCTCATCCTCCAAGTCGTGCAAGATCCACTGAAATAACCATGATAATAGAATTTTTTGAGCAAATAATAATAATAATAATATGTTTATTTGGAGACACATTGAATTTTTATTAACGTTTTTAAATATTGAAAAAACCATTTGTATGATTTTTGCGCCTCCATTGACATTAATTAGCAAGCAATGTTGAAATTTGGTTTCAAACTCTAAGATTTTATAATGACTATACCTCATGATGTCTTTCACTTTATGTCACATTATTTAAGATTTTTTTATTTAACAAATTCCAAATCAATCTAATTTTGAAATAGTGTTGTTGCTTGCTAATTTTTTCATGGTTTGAACCCCTTTAGTTTGCCCCATGTATGCCATATTTGTTAAATCTTTAATTTAAATTGGCCCTTTAATGGTTAAAGTGGCACATGGTATTAATACCATGTATGATGTCTAGTATATTTACTTTAAATAATAGTTACTAACGGTGGTTATCCCATAACTAAGTGCGTGAAATTTAATCTCAAGCACACGAAACTTTGAAGCTTAGATTAGAGTTTGAAATTCAATCTCACCCACACAAAACTTTGAAGCTTAGATTTGAGTTTGAATAACTTGATCATCTTAAATTTATGTACAGTCATGGAATTTGTGAAACCATGTAGATGACATGTGCGCGTCCAAAACAAATGAGACTTACTCACTTCTTAAGTCAACGTGCAATGTGTATGATGAATACATAATTAGCCATAATCTAAACTATCATGTGGATAGAGTGTTGAGGATTTATGTGGGTTGGGTTGCATGTTTGATTTCAAAGAAGTTAAGAAATCAACGTAGAATTCTTTAAATATAGTTTATATGGTGAGTTTTGGTTATTATATCAAAGGTATGAAGTCAAGTAAGATCCTAAGCACGAAGATTTATATTGAAATTTCTTGCACAATGGGATGTATATTACAAGTTCTTGAAGTGGAGTCAGATCCTAAGACTGCATGGATTGTTTGATAGTATGCCATGTACATCGTGTAGTTTTTGATGGTATGTCATGTAATATCGGTGCATTGTGATGCATATCAATACGACACTTAGTACTCCCTCGCAATAATAAAAAATGATTCATTTTACCTTGATATTGATTGCAAAAGGGCTATGAAACAAACATTCTACATAATAGAAAGATTAGGTCATATGGATGCTTAAGTGACAATCGGTATAGTATTTTCTTCTCTCCATTGTTTTCAGCCACAATCTTAGCAAACACACTGGAAACTTATCTGGTGCTATTGCAATTACATTTTTTGGAACATTTATCCTACCAGCAATGGAACATGACAATATCTTCTTACTCCTCCTAGAGCATTTGCCATCTCGCAACAACATGTAACAATGGCAATGTCGGGGACATTGCCACCACGCGGCTCTTGTTAAAATTATACATTGGAATGACACTTCAATATTATCATTTGGAGCTTTTAGATGATTGTGATTGGGACAATATTAAATATTTTATTAGAGATTTTATAGAAATGTCGTTGAGGTTTGGGACAATATTCGAAGCCATTTTTAAAATTATACATTAGAATGACACTTTAATATTTTCATTTGGAGTTTTTAGATGATTGTTATTGGGATAATATTAAATATTTTATTAGAGATTTTATAGAAATGTCATTGAGGATGGGGTGGTAGGAGTTGGGGGATTCTTTTTATCAAGGAGGAAATTATACAATATTCGAAGCCATTTTTAAAATTAAAAAATGGAATGACACTTTAATATTTTCATTTGGAGTTTTTAGATGATTGTTATTGGGACAATATTAAATCTTTTATTAGAGATTTTATAGAAATGCCATTGAGGATGGGATGGTAGGAGTTGGGGGATTCTTTTTTATCTAGGAGGAAATCAAGTTATTTTGTTTTCCTGGGGCTTAGGAAAATTCACCAATAATCTAGCGGAAAGATATGCTTTGTTCATGGGGCTAGATTACATTGTTTCTCTTAGAATTGAAAATGTTTTGGTCATAGGGGATTCTCTTTTGATTATCTCGCAAGCTAGAAAATGTATCCCTTGGAGGATAGAATCATTGGGAGACTGCAATCTCGAATTGTCGATCTTCTAAGGGGGATTTGCATAATCAATTTGGTGCATGTCAAAATAAATAACAACCAAGTAGTTGATCGGTTAGCCAAACACGCTACTAATATAGGTAAATACGAATTAAGTAAAAATGGGGGGCAACCTCATATACGGTGGCTCCCATAAGTGTTTAAATATGAGATCAAAACATTGGTACAAGACCCCTCGATATTGCATGATCGCCACATGTCGGCGGACCTCTAATCAAAGTGTGGGCACTAAAGAAGCATTCACTCCATGCATGGGAGAAGTCTTGAGAGAAAAAGACTTAATGGAGAATGAATTGGGATATTTTTATATGGAGCTGCAAAACGTTTTCGCGGATAAATATGGTATTATGCTTGTTCTTTCTATCTAGTTCGACGATGGAAAGGGATTTCTCGGCATGATTGGAAGTTCTATTGCTGGTTCTTTTGGCCTTTTCATAGAAACGTGTGTTCTCGAGTTGGCATACTTTGCTTCTCTTCCAGCCAAGTTTGGTGATTGCAAGGGTTTATTCTATGTTTTACGGTGTTCTTTTGCTCGTTTCTTTGGCCATTCATTGGAGGTTTCTGCTCTCAAGCTATTGGTTCCTATCTCTTTTTTCTTTGAACCCATCCCTACCCTTCTCTTACAGGGGCGGTATTGCGTTATGGTGCAACTAGTTTTTTGGGTGTTTGTGATAAAGGATATTGTGAAGGTTGAGGAGGTGGTTATGACTAAGCTTACTAAGTTGGTGGTTCGATTTAGAGATATGAAGGAGGATATTCAAGATCTTCAGACTACCCTATGCAAAACCAGTTCTCAGATGGATGGTGTTCTCTCAGTTATACGCGAGGTAACCATGCACGTCTCCTTTCTTGATCATAGGTTTGATAATTTTGAAGACTAGGCTCTTGCGCAGTGTGCTCAATAGGAAAAAATAACTCTTACTATGGATGTTCACCAATAAATGCTCGATGGAAGTTAATCTAGGCTTAATGGGAATGTTGGTTCTAGGACTATTGAAGAGGATTTAGTGTACAAACCAAATGAAGCCATTGTGGAAATTTCAAGCTCTCTTGCCCCACGTGTAGGACCCCGGTCCTTGATAATCTCAGTTTATCAATAAACTATTCATTCATTTCTCTTTACATTTGTGTCAATTTCTGTTTCTATTTTGTGGGTTTGTGTTCAATTTCAGGTCTGTAAAAAAACAATAACAATTACATTTGCAGGTTTTGAAATAGATGTATTTACTGTTTTTCCTACTTCTAACCATATATGTTTGTTGAGGTGTAACAACAATACATGTGTATTCATTCACGAAATTACCATTTATTAATAACTTGATAAAACGATTTACAGGGTTAGAAATTGCTTAGCATACCTTTAAGAGAAATACCTGTAGATAGCTAGTAGATCCACCCTTGTTGCTGTCCCCGTTTGCTGAATGCCTTGTTGATTCCCCTACTTGCTGCCTTGCAACCAATATCTTCCCAAACCCTTGAAACTCAACCTGCCCAAACAGTTTTGCCACCCTGCCAACTGGCGAGGTCTCGCCGACCACCCAGTTCCAAAGGTACCCCTTTGGACCCCCGAGCCCAAACCGAGTACAAGCCAACCAGTATTTCCCTTATGCAAACTCTCCAACAAGAACCTCCTTTCTTTGCTGCTCTCTCCTGCTGTCTCTGCTACCTCTCCTCTCCAAAATATCCAAAGTGAAGAATCCCCTTCTCCTCCTTCTCCTCTCGACCTTATTCCCCCCCCCCTTTTCCTTCCACCGACATCTCCTATCATAACTACCCCTATCTTCCCCATTAATTTTATCCAACCCCCCATTCCTCCTCGAGCCCCCAACTTTGACTCATAAACCAAGACTATATTATTTTATTATTTAATTCAAGTTTGGGTTGGTTCATCTTTGAACCTTAAGTGCTTTCCACTCAACCGACAACCTCTCGGCAATATTCTAACATTCTTTCCCTTTTTCAAAATAATAATTAATAATTAATAAAACGTTATATTATAAAATTAAAGCTTTACACCAATCACAAATGTTTTACACTTACACGTTTTACCCCCAATAATTACTAGTCCACATCCGGTGACCACATAATTAAATGTTTCATAGTTAATTTATAATTAATTCATCATTTTTATTAAACAACTACAAATGTGCATTCCGACATTTTTATAAATTGCATTATATATCTATTTGCAATTTACCCTAGGTTCTAATTAACTTAGACATGATCATAATTAAATTAATATTTATAAATTAATTCTTTATCCATATTTTTTTTAATTAATTAACTAACCTTGTAATTAATACTAACCTATGAGATTATTATTACTTGAATTAATATTACAATAACCATTAAACATTTTAACCCTTACCCTTGACTAATTAAATTCATAAATAATCAATCAAGCATTACTAATCAATTACATTAGTTGTTACTTAGGTTAATCCATAGTTCGTTCATTAATCAACACTATTAATCATTAACTCATAACGATTAACATTAATCAACATTACTAACCTTAATCGACAATATTTAACATTATTATTCAGTATTATTAACATTAATCCACGATAATTACATCAATCAATATTCTTAACATTAATCGACAACTTTTAACATTAATCAACAATATCAATCATTAATCAATCAATGACTAACCTTAATCAATGTTACTAACGTTAATCGACAATAATTAACACTTTTACTAAATCCTCTTTTGTTACCACCTAATTTACTCTATTATCTTATTCAGTTATTTAAACCAAAATTTACTAACTTGACGTATTAACTTAATCTCCTATTTAGATAAGTAGTAACAATGTAATTAATGCCTAAACATTATAGCTCACTTTTATTTCACGCAACTTATAAATATGTAGGCGAGTTATGTAAGCGTAGCTGCTGCTTACATACCTCGCGTAAGTACACTAATAGTAATAAATCGTACACACATCAATCAAAATCACGAAACTTATTGTTTACTGACACAGGTTTAAATAGAGTTTGCGAGGTACATTCTTTTACAGTTTTACTAACTGAAATTTTATTAAATTACGACAATTCATACATTACTGAGTTACGACACATACTCATTCAAGGGTTTTACACACATACAGTTAGATCTTGTTTTCACCCCTGCTTCAAGCTACACCTATTTACCTACATCATCACTAACTTCCACATCCTATCCTGTCCTCTGCTGGACTACCCTGAAATGTCAAGTCATGACCAATTCCAGCTAGAACCCGTAAGCGGAAGTGTCGACTACATCAACCAAGCTTCCCCAGCAGGCGACCACCAGTCATCATCACACACCTTGGGGAGCGCACCGTAGCACAACCCTCCCTGGACTCTGGGTTTCGAGGATAAACGGTGGGTAAAGCCTCCACCCCCCTAATGGAACAAGGGACTATGTCTACCCGACATAATAACCACGTTGCACTTGTACTCGGTTTGTCATCGTATAACCAATCTGGGCGGTTGAGTTTCCTGAAACCCTACCCCACCCATACATCATAATAAACATCTTAATAATTACGCGAAAGTAAATAATGCATCACCTGCATACCGTTTATCTTTCGGATTCCATGTCCCCGAGGCTCTCCCACCTCGTAGGATCCAGCTATCACTTAACCATTTTAACCTGTAAGTCAGTCCTCGACATACAATCTTGAATATCGTGTACAAATCCTCAATATGTACACATACATTTTGTCATAATCATAACAACAATAATCAATTCATTATTCGCCATGCACCTAGAATAACATTCATTTATTCAAAATATAACTGTAACGGTATCCACGTACCCATAATTTAGTAACTTGCATATATAATTAACACATGATACATATCTAACATGACTACGTATCCTAATACCAACATCACACACACACACACACACACATATCTACATCGGAAAAACAGGTCCACAGCATCGTCAATCCGACGAAGTCTCGTAATCAAGCATATACAACATATAATAATAGTTTAGGTAGAAATGTCAAAACGGGGCGTTACATACACCCACCCTTCAGGAAACTTCGTCCCGAATTTATGGTCAAAACAATGTGGGGTAACCACGATGCATGATCTGTGCGACCTCCCAGGAAGCAAAACCTAGGGTATACCTTCCCTACTGGGCCACCTCCTATTTATACATAACAACATCTACAAAATTTACTCATTTAATCTTATTGGAGGTGTTCTTATATTTTGTGTAATGTTTGCAAGGTTGTTGGTTTGACTACTCAAGGTTCGTTACCACCTTAATCCATAGAATAGTCAACACCCTTGTTAAATTAAATTAATTTGTACATTCGATAATGTGATTCATAAGAATACCATGTCTTATATATGTATGAATTTCAATTTGATTCTAAGTCATTGCCATGACTCTTTAATCGGATCTCAACTTTAGTTAATTCCACATTGACTTACGTCATTTCTCTATGTCAAGATTTATCATTAGTGATAAATTATGAAGCCCGCATGCTCTTTATTTAAAGGTCGTTGGTTTAAATGATGGACCCATTGAGACTACAGTTTAAACATTATGGAGAAATTCCATATCATCATTAACAACTTTCCAAGTTCAACTAGAACTTATCTTCGACTGCATTTCCATTCATCTTGTAATCCTTACCTCATTGTCCTATGTGTGATACTATTTCACTAACTATCCCTACTTCGATACACCCATTTCCTTATTCACATCTTTATGTTGATCTTCTAATCCTATCTACTCTATTACTTTTAGTATCTAAGTTACACTTATTAGTTCTTTTTTTTTCTTTTAATCCCTTAATTACACAAGATGATGACTCTTACTTATTTGTGCACACTAACATTATAGTCATTACTCATCATTACCTATACTGCATTAACAAAATCTCATCATAATACACTAATGAGATCATTTGTTCTATCACACCATACTAATTACTATGGTTGATGCTCATGTGGTTTAACCCCCTTACTTATCTTAACGGTGATTTGTCATTGACGCGGCCATAATTGTTATGTTGCATTCATGTTGTTGTTGTTCTTAAACATATACACAATTTCATTCAATGTCCAATATTACCTATTGTGTGATACACATTATTTTTTATTTTTTTACTCATACATGAATAGGAGAACGCTCGAATCTAACGCATCATCAACAACACATGCTAATATGAGATACCTTAGGTAATTCCAAACTAGGCACATTCAACAATGTCCTTCAAAACACTATATAACCATACTTAAGGATAGTAATTAGGTTAGCAAATCAAGTCAAATTCGTTCCAAAATTCCAATTACCTATAAGTAATGATAAGTCATATATCACACACCATTTTCCCATCAATGTATTACATTATGAACCACTTTCAAGAAATCTGACTTATGCATCTCACGATATATCATTTTTTTGTTGTTTACAACTTATATTATGACCTAAAGTCATTCCCTTACAAGATAGCATCACACCCTAACGATTTTTTTTTTTCCAGCATGACTACATAGGTTTCTCATAGAATTTTACAATTTTACCACGCTGTCTATTGTCGATCGACTTTTAATTTATCCTCGTAGAGTGAAGATGAAGGCCATGTATTTACTTGGCATACCAAAATTAATTTAATGTCCTACCATGTCTTGATGAAACATGCACAATTTCTTCTATTACAATCTTCTCTTTATTATTACTGCCAACTTCTTTAGTTTCCACAACCTCTCACTAATATATATTGTGTGTCATTAAACTCTTCTAGTTAGGGACTAAGTTAAATGTCCGAATGCATTCATGTTACTTTACGCTATTGCTACCTCACACCCTCGTTGGTTTGATATCTATCTGCTTCACACATTTTAGACGTAATGATAATGCCACTTTTTTTTTTTTTTATTCCAAGTCATTATCTATACATCATTCGCCAACTACTGCTCCTCATTTGATTATCTCCTCGTTTATGTTATTATCAACTCCTATCCCACCCATGCCTTCGAGTATTCTTTTTTTTTTTTTTTTTTTTGCACAACTCTATCTTCTGATGTGGTGTTACTTCCGTTCTCTATCTTCATTACAACTATCATATATCCTATTACTTCTATAATGTCACCCCACATCTACCACATATATTTATTGGTAACTTCAATAATGGCCACACTTTGTATATTATTTCGTTTAGCTTGCATGCCTACCATATCATTTGTCGTAACGAAATTTATAATTCACTTATCCACACTCTTTCTATCACTAACACTCTTATGGTAATTAGGTTTCATTTAAAACACATTGTCCTTGGCCTACTTTAATTTAGCTTCGCTACAACATGTCACAACTGTTTACCTATTGAAACCATTATTAATTTAAAACCTTTTAGTCCTCACAAATTTACATGCATAATCCTCATATCAAATTCCTCCCCTTAACTCTCTTTAAAATGTATCTTCACACCTTTAATGTTTTCATTAATTCAAACACATTCTCGCAATACTACTAATTTTTTTTTTTTCACAATGCAATCACTCATGTGTCCCATGAATCCTGACCTACCATACCTACATAGGTACTTCATACAACCATATGATGGACATTCATAACTTAGGGCATCCTTAAAAGATGAATGGAACCTTTAGATAACGTAATATTTTGTTTACTCACCTGACACACATGACTAGTCATGAGATGAGCCTACTAATCCATAATTAATCTCATCATCTTATAAACTAGGAATGTCTTAAGGTGATTACTACATAATCTTAATGAATCTCTCATTACCATTTTATTTTAACACGTCCACTTGCTAATTAGTTAATCCACCTATGCCCTTCCTTATTACTCGAGGTCATCACTGCGCTGGACTGGACTAATCATCATTAAATAACAACCCAATTACTTATCCATTGGCTATATACTAGTCTTTTGTTACAACTTTTACTGCTTAAGCCAACTTTGAAAGGGGTTCTCCCTTTAGTTGGTAGTTGATACCACACATAGAACACCCTTGAAGGGTTTGGAATACAACCATCTTCCTTAACTTATGAACATTTACTAAGATATTACTATAATTGTTATTTACAAATATAGAGACTTTAGAGTTTCTTGTTTGTCCCTATCGATCAAGCTCTCTTTACTATTAATATAGCTCGTATTCTAACACGGCAAAGGCAAGGTTTATGATTTTTCTTCATCCTAGCTATGACACATACTGTAAGATACGACTTAGTTACCCATAGGTCCATTAATATAATTTATATCCACGATTGTGCACCTCTTATTATTTCAATTAAATATATTATTCTCTTACATTAAGTTTTGTATGGTTTCCTCTCTCCTTATACTTACATCTTATTGACCACGATGGTCCCTGGTCCTTATTACATATCCCAAGCTCCCCTGAGATCTAGTCATACAATGATTTCCTTGGCTTTGTAATATAGGAATAACTATCTATGGATACTTTCATCATATCTAAGCCACACCATGTCCCCATGAACAAGAATTTTACAACCACAGACAAAATTTAAGAATTGACTTCCTACATGGATCCATGACTGCAATATATAATTACTAGCATGCAATTATTACTGACAAAATGACTTGTCCTTAGTAATTTATTCTCAAGCTACAGCTTTAGTCATATGCGACATTGGCCACTTATGGCCTCCAACCCCTTACTTGTACCTATCTGGATACTTTAGCTCATTACAATTATTACAATTTACCATTATCAATAGAATGAACATCCTCCTTGTTCACAGTTAGATTAAATAACCTATTAATGATTTTCACTCATCATGACACACTAAGTCTTAATGTCGCGAGTCGCGGGTATGACATTATGGCTCAGGCATAAGGTGGGGTATCACATTGTCCTCATGGCTTAGGTTGTCGTCTATGCCCGCATCTACCGTCGGGGTCACATTTGTCATGGTTTCCCGAATAAACCTACTATGTTACTCGATTTGACTTAAATTCAGTTTTATTGGTGCCACCTCCTAAGCATATATCCAAATCAAATTACTTTTCCATTTAAAACTTTATAATTTAAAAAAAAATCTTGTAATAAACTTAAAATTTTAAATTGTAAAGTTAATTACTTAATTGATTAGAGCTATTTTAATCCAACATAAGACTTAAATCTTAATTAATTTAATCTCATGATATAAGTTATTAACAATTTAAATTTAACTAAATTTAAATAGTTAACAATTTAAATAATTAAGTTTGATAATTAACAAATTAAATAATTAAATTTAACATATATGATAATATATATATACATAGTTTAATTAACCTAAATTAAATATCAACTAATTTAATTTAATTTTAACAAATTAGACAAATTTACTAATAGTTTTCATTAAACGAATTAACCCTATCTAGTTCAACTCGGGCCCTTGCATGAGGGGCCACGCGTTCCCTCCTCATATCTCCACGATATACAATCATTAATTAAATAATCATGTGAGTCGGTGATCAAAACCCTCTGTCTCTCCCTACCGGAGACATTTCTTCTCCAAACTTTTAGCAAGAGGGTGTTGCTCTGCATGTAGCTCCTTTAGGGTTTTAGATCAATTTAGGGTTTCGTAAGAGAGAGTCGAAGCGGCCATGGGAGGTGGAATGCTTGGCTTCTCTTAGCTCAACCCACAGCATTCTTCTTAGGTGAAATCTTCCCTGGCCTTGTCTATTTCTTTTACTATTACTGTCACTCGTTTATTTATTTATTTATTTTTACATGGAGCTCGGAGCGGAGGTACCCTAGCTGGGCACCCTCCTTTCCTTCCCTTCACTCTGGGTTGGTCGGGGATTCTTCCCACTGTTGGCCCATGGCCGCAGGCCATGAATTTTTTTTTAAGTACTAATATTGTTTTCCTCTGATTAAATTTTTTTTTTTGGGTTGTAGAGGGAAGCCGAGATGCTGGTATCTCCCTCTGTAGGGAGTCACGGCTCCAGGGTTGCTCGAGGCTACATCCTCCCTCCGCTTGCTTGCAAGCCTTCGTAGAAACCGCAATGCCCATCGTGGCTCCTACCACGCACCATCCCGGTTAAGGACTGTGGGATATCCCTTTGTGCTGACAGGGTTTTTTTTTTTATATTACATTTTTTTTCTTTCTCCCAGCTGTTGGCCGCGAGCCGCATATTTTGCTCAGTTGAGAGAGATTTAGAGACAGTTTATGAAGATTGATTTACTTATTACGAAGTTTTTGTTTTGTAAATTATTATGTATATTTTTTTTTTTGGCTGGCCGACTACATGCCCAGACCGGCCCATGGTCGTTGGGCTGCACTCAGGCCGGCCCATGGCCACCGAGCTGCACGCCCAGGCTGGCCCATGGCCGCCGGCTACGCCCTGGCTGGCTCATGGCCGTCCCAGGGGCTGCGCCCTGGCTGGCCCATGGTCGCCACAAGGGTCGCGCCCTGAAAAAAACCATTCAACGAAATTTTATTTATTTATTTTTTTTATATAAGATATATATTTGTTTATGTACATTTTTTTTCTTTACACGGAGAGTCCTCCTATCTGCACAAAGACGGGTTTCCCATGCGCTGGCCCATGGACACCCCTGTTATGAGCCAAGTTCATAAAAAAAAAGTATTTTAGCTAATATATATTTTTTTTTTCAAATCTGTAATGTATTTTTTTTTTGTTATTAAAAATAAACAATTCGCTGGAGTGGAGTGGCCGCAGCTCCCGCCCTCCATCTCCCTCTCCTATCTCCCTGCCCAGGCCACGAGCCAAACTGGTTGGGCCGCCATGGTCGCAGTGCCAAGGCCCAGGATGGCCCTAAATTTTCATAAGTTATTTCTTTTGTACAGTGAAGAAAAAAAATTCGTAATAAGTTTTACTCTTTTTTTTTGAAAGAAAACTTTCCGTTTATATATTTCAATAATAATAAAAAAAAAAATTGTGTAAGCCTTAGGTTTTTTTTTTGGATATATATAAATGTATATTTTTTTTTTAACCCATATTTCATATTTATAAAAAAAATATGAATCGACTTGGTGTTTTTTTGTTTTTTTTTTAAATTGTTTATTATTATTTTTTTTGTTAATATTTAAATTTTAGTTTTATTTATGATAGTTTTTTTTTTTTTTTAATTAAATTAAATTTTGTTCATATACAAAAATGAAAAAAAAAAACATTAAAATTTAATTAATATCTCTATTTTTTTTCTTATAAAGATTCATATATATATCTTCCTTTTTTTTTAATGTAGAATTGAATTTAAATTAAAAATTTAATTTATACATATATTTTTGTCTCTCAGTTTACATATATAGACCCCCTTTTTTTTTTTTTTTAAATGTATCTATATATAAATTTTCTCTTAACCCCTTACTTTGTTCCTATTCCGTAGAATAAAACCTCGTATTTATTACATTGACATCATTGCCTCCTCTTTTGCAGGTGTTAGCAAGAAGTTACTTACATTGACATCATTGCCTCCTCTTTTGCAAGTGTTAGCAAGAAGTTACTTACATTTTGTTGTATGTTTTTACGCATAATAATTTTTTTTGGTTAATATTTTGCTAATTTTTGTCTTAATTAGCAATTAGGTTACGTCACGGTAAGTCCCTTTATATATATATATATTTTATATAAGAATTGTTATTGCCAAAATAAAATTATCTTTTGTTATATAAAGCTTACCTCCATTCTGTATATATTGTTTTCAACTTGTAAATTCCATGCTTCCTTTTTATGGACTTCTAATGATGATTTTTTTTTGTTTTCTCCTTATTGCAGGTAAGGAGAATAAAGTTCCAGCACACAAGTGGTAAAATAATATGGTCATTGGTACCTAGTGGTTAATGGCACCCAATTTCATTCCTCCTTGGCATAAAACCTAGTTTTTTTTTTACACGTCTTTTCACTGTAGTGAGCCCTCTGGTTCCAGATTTGGAACCATGGCTCTGATACCATATGTAGGACCCCGGTCCTTGATAATCTCAGTTTATCAATAAACTATTCATTCATTTCTCTTTACATTTGTGTCAATTTCTGTTTCTGTTTTGTGGGTTTGTGTTCAATTTCAGGTCTGTAAAAAAACAATAACAATTACATTTGCAGGTTTTGAAATAGATGTATTTACTGTTTTTCCTACTTCTAACCATATATGTTTGTTGAGGTGTAACAACAATACATGTGTATTCATTCACGAAATTACCATTTATTAATAACTTGATAAAACGATTTACAGGGTTAGAAATTGCTTAGTATACCTTTAAGAGAAATACATGTAGATAGCTAGTAGATCCACCCTTGTTGCTATCCCCGTTTGCTGAATGCCTTGCTGATTCCCCTACTTGCTGCCCTGCAACCAATATCTTCCCAAACCCTTGAAACTCAACTTGCCCAAACAGTTTTTGCCACCCTGCCAACTGGCGAGGTCTCGCCGATCACCCAGTTCCAAAGGTACCCCTTTGGACCCCCGAGCCCAAACCGAGTACAAGCCAACCAGTATTTCACTTATGCAAACTCTCCAACAAGAACCTCCTTTCTTTGTTGCTCTCTCCTGCTGTCTCTGCTCCCTCTCCTCTCCAAAATATCCAAAGTGAAGAATCCCCTTCTCCTCCTTCTCCTCTCGACCTTATTCCCCCCCCTTGTCCTTCCACCGACATCTCCTATCATAACTACCCCTATCTTCCCCATTAATTTTATCCAACCCCCCATTCCTCCTCGAGCCCCCAACTTTGACTCATAAACCAAGACTATATTATTTTATTATTTAATTCAAGTTTGGGTTGGTTCATCTTTGAACCTTAAGTGCTATCCACTCAACCGACAACCTCTCGGTAATATTCTAACATTCTTTCCCTTTTTCAAAATAATAATTAATAATTAATAAAACGTTATATTATAAAATTAAAGCTTTACACCAATCACAAATGTTTTACACTTACACGTTTTACCCCCAATAATTACTAGTCCACTCTCGGTGACCTCATAATTAAATGTTTCATAGTTAATTTATAATTAATTCATCATTTTTATTAAACAACTACAATTGTGCATTCCGACATTTTTATAAATTGCATAATATATCTATTTGCAATTTACCCTAGGTTCTAATTAACTTAGACATGATCATAATTAAATTAATATTTATAAATTAATTCTTTATCCATATTTTTTTTAATTAATTAAATAACCTTGTAATTAATACTAACCTATGAGATTATTATTACTTGAATTAATATTACAATAACCATTAAACATTTTAACCCTTACCCTTGACTAATTAAATTCATAAATAATCAATCAAGCATTACTAATCAATTACTAATCAATTACATTAATAATCAATTACATTAGTTAATTCCACATTGACTTACGCCATTTCTCTATGTCAAGATTTATCATTAGTGATAAATTATGATGCCCGCATGCTCTTTATTTAAAGGTCGTTGGTTTAAATGATGGACCCATTGAGACTACAGTTTAAACATTATGGAGAAATTCCATATCATCATTAACAACTTTCCAAGTTCAACTAGAACTTATCTTCGACTGCATTTCCATTCATCTTGTAATCCCTACCTCACTGTCCTATGTGCGATACTATTTCGCTAACTATCCCTACTTCGATACACCCATTTCCTTATTCACATCTTTATGTTGATCTTCTAATCCTATCTACTCTATTACTTTTAGTATCTAAGTTACACTTATTAGTTCTTTTTTTTTTCTTTTAATCCCTTAATTACACAAGATGATGACTCTTACTTATTTGTGCACACTAACATTATAGTCATTACTCATCATTACCTATACTGCATTAACAAAATCTCATCAGAATACGCTAATGAGATCATTTGTTCTATCACACCATACTAATTACTATGGTTGATGCTCATGTGGTTTAACCCCCTTACTTATCTTAACGGTGATTTGTCATTTACGCGCCCATAATTGTTATGTTGCATTCATGTTGTTGTTGTTCTTAAACATATACACAATTTCATTCAATGTCCAATATTACCTATTGTGTGATACACATTATTTTTTATTTTTTTTACTCATACATGAATAGGAGAACGCTCGAATCTAACGCATCATCAACAACACATGCTAATATGAGATACCTTAGGTAATTCCAAACTAGGCACATTCAACAATGTCCTTCAAAACACTATATAACCATACTTAAGGATAGTAATTAGGTTAACAAATCAAGTCGAATTCATTCCAAAATTCCAATTACCTATAAGTAATGATAAGTCATACATCGCACACCATTTTCCCATCAATGTATTACATTATGAACCACTTTCAAGAAATCTGACTTATGCATCTCACGATATATCATTTTTTTGTTGTTTACAACTTATATTATGACCTAAAGTCATTCCCTTACAAGATAGCATCACACCCTAACGATTTTTTTTTTTCCAGCATGACTACATAGGTTTCTCATAGAATTTTACAATTTTACCACGCTGTCTATTGTCGATCGACTTTTAATTTATCCTCGTAGAGTGAAGATGAAGGCCATGTATTTACTTGGCATACCAAAATTAATTTAATGTCCTACCATGTCTTGATGAAACATGCACAATTTATTCTATTACAATCTTCTCTTTATTATTACTGCCAACTTCTTTAGTTTCCGCAACCTCTCACTAATATATATTGTGTGTCATTAAACTCTTCTAGTTAGGGACTAAGTTAAATGTCCGAATGCATTCATGTTACTTTACGCTATTGCTACCTCACACCCTCGTTGGTTTGATATCTATCTGCTTCACACATTTTAGACGTAATGATAATGCCACTTATTTTTGTTGTTATTCCAAGTCAGTATCTGTACATCATTCGCCAACTACTGCTCCTCATTTGATTATCTCGTCGTTTATGTTATTATCAACTCCTATCCCACCCATGCCTTCGAGTATTCTTTTTTTTTTTTTTTTTTGGCACAACTCTATCTTCTAATGTGGTGTTACTTCCGTTCTCTATCTTCATTACAACTATCATATATCCTATTACTTCTATAATGTCACCCCACATCTACCACATATATTTATTGGTAACTTCAATAATGGCCACACTTTGTATATTATTTCATTTAGCTTGCATGCCTACCATATCATTTGTCGTAACGAAATTTATAATTCACTTATCCACACTCTTTCTATCACTAACACTCTTATGGTAATTAGGTTTCATTTAAAACACATTGTCCTTGGCCTACTTTAATTTAGCTTCGCTACAACATGTCACAACTGTTTACCTATTGATACCATTATTAATTTAAAACCTTTTAGTCCTCACAAATTTACATGCATAATCCTCATATCAAATTCCTCCCCTTAACTCTCTTTAAAATGTATCTTCACACCTTTAATGTTTTCATTAATTCAAACACATTCTCGCAATACTACTAATTTTTATTTTTTTTCACAATGCAATCACTCATGTGTCCCATGAATCCTGACCTACCATACCTACATAGGTACTTCATACAACCATATGATGGACATTCATAACTTAGGGCATCCTTAAAAGATGAATGGAACCTTTAGATAATGTAATATTTTGTTTACTCACTTGCCACACATGACTAGTCATGAGACGAGCCTACTAATCCATAATTAATCTCATCATCTTATAAACTAGGAATGTCTTAAGGTGATTACTACATAATCTTAATGAATCTCTCATTACCATTTTATTTTAACACGTCCACTTGCTAATTAGTTAATCCACCTATGCCCTTCCTTATTACTCGAGGTCATCACTGCGCTAGACTAGACTAATCATCATTAAATAACAACCCAATTACTTATCCATTGGCTATATACTAGTCTTTTGTTACAAATTTTACTGCTTAAGCCAACTTTGAAAGGGGTTCTCCCTTTAGTTGGTAGTTGATACCACACATAAAACACCCTTGAAGGGTTTGGAATACAACCATCTTCCTTAACTTATGAACATTTACTAAGATATTACTATAATTGTTGTTTACAAATATAGAGACTTTAGAGTTTCTTGTTTGTCCCTATCGATCAAGCTCTCTTTACTAGTAATATAGCTCATATTCTAACACGGCAAAGGCAAGGTTTATGATTTTTCTTCATCCTAGCTATGACACATACTGTAAGATACGACTTAGTTACCCATAGGTCCATTAATATAATTTATATCCACGATTGTGCACCTCTTATTATTTCAATTAAATATATTATTCTCTTACATTAAGTTTTGTATGGTTTCCTCTATCCTTATACTTACATCTTATTGACCACGATGGTCCCTGGTCCTTATTACATATCCCAAGCTCCCCTGAGATCTAGTCATACAATGATTTCCTTGGCTTTGAAATATAGGAATAACTATCTATGGATACTTTCATCATATCTAAGCCACACCATGTTCCCATGAACAAGAATTTTACAACCACAGACAAAATTTAAGAATTGACTTCCTACATGGATCCATGACAGCAATATATAATTACTAGCATGCAATTATTACTGACAAAATGACTTGTTCTTAGTAATTTATTCTCAAGCTACAGCTTTAGTCATATGCGACATTGGCCACTTATGGCCTCCAACCCCTTACTTGTACCTATCTGGATACTTTAGCTCATTACAATTATTACAATTTACCATTATCGATAGAATGAACATCCTCCTTGTTCACAGTTAGATTAAATAACCTATTAATGATTTTCACTCATCATGACACACTAAGTCTTAATGTCGCGAGTCGCGGGAATGACATTATGGCTCAGGCATAAGGTGGGGTATCACATTGTCTTCATGGCTTAGGTTGTCGTCTATGCCCGCATCTACCGTCGGGGTCACACTTGTCATGGTTTCCCGAATAAACCTACTATGTTACTCGATTTGACTTAAATTCAGTTTTATTGGTGCCACCTCCTAACCATATATCCAAATCAAATTACTTTTCCATTTAAAACTTTATAATTTAAAAAAAAATATTGTAATAAACTTAAAATTTTAAATTGTAAAGTTAATTACTTAATTGATTAGAGCTATTTTAATCCAACATAAGACTTAAATCTTAATTAATTTAATCTCATGATATAAGTTATTAACAATTTAAATTTAACTAAATTTAAATAGTTAACAATTTAAATAATTAAGTTTGATAATTAACAAATTAAATAATTAAATTTAACATATATGATAATATATGTATACATAGTTTAATTAACCTAAATTAAATATCAACTAATTTAATTTAATTTTAACAAATTAGACAAATTTACTAATAGTTTTCATTAAACGAATTAACCCTATCTAGTTCAACTTGGGCCCTTGCATGAGGGGCCACGCGTTCCCTCCTCATATCTCCACGATATACAATCATTAATTAAATAATCACGTGAGTCGGTGATCAAAACCCTCTGTCTCTCCCTGTCGGAGACATTTCTTCTCCAAACTTTTAGCAAGAGGGTGTTGCTCTGCATGTAGCTCCTTTAGGGTTTTCGATCAGTTTAGGGTTTCGTAAGAGAGAGTCAAAGCGGCCATGGGAGGTGGAATGCTTGGCTTCTCTTAGCTCAACCCACAGCATTCTTCTTAGGTGAAATCTTCCCTAGCCTTGTCTATTTCTTTTACTATTACTGTCACACGTTTATTTTTTATTTTTTTTTACATGGAGCTCGGAGCGGAGGTAGCCTAGCTGGGCACCCTCCTTTCCTTCCCTTCACTCTGGGTTGGTCGGGGATTCTTCCCACTGTTGGCCCATGGCCGCAGGCCATGAATTTTTTTTTAAAGTATTAATATTGTTTTCCTCTGTTTAAATTTATTTTTTTGGGTTGTAGAGGGCATCCGAGATGCTGGTATCTCCCTCTGTAGGGAGTCACAGCTCCAGGGTTGCTCGAGGCTACATCCTCCCTCCGCTTGCTTGCAAGCCTTCGTAGAAACCCCAACGCCCGTCGTGGCTCCTACCACGCACCATCCCGGTTATGGACTGTGGGATATCCCTTTGTGCTGACAGGGTTTTTTTTTTTATATTACATTTTTTTTCTTTCTCCCAGCTGTCGGCCGCGAGCCGCATATTTTGCTCAGTTGTGAGAGATTTAGAGACAGTTTCTGAAGATTGATTTACTTATTACGAAGTTTTTGTTTTCGTAAATTATTATGTATATATATATTTTTTTGGCTGGCCGGCCCATGGTCGTTGGGCTGCGCTCAGGCCGGCCCATGGCCACCGAGCTGCACGCCCAGGCTGGCCCATGGCCACCGGCTACGCCCTGGCTGGCTCATGGACGCCACAGGGGCTGCGCCCTGGCTGGCCAATGGCCGCCACAGGGGTCGCGCCCTGAAAAAAATCATTCAACGAAATTTTATTTATTTATTTTTTCTATATAAGATATATTTTTGTTTATGTACATTTTTTTTTTTTACACGGAGAGTCCTCCTATCTGCACAAAGACGGGTTTCCCATGCGCTGGCCCAGAGCCACGTTGGCCCATGGACGCCCCTGTTATGAGCCAAGTTCATTAAAAAAAAGTATTTTAGCTAATATATATATATATTTTTCAAATCTGTAATGTATTATTTTTTTTGTTATTAAAAATAAACAATTCGCTGGAGTGGAGTGGTCGCAGCTCTCGCCCTCCATCTCCCTCTCCTATCTCCCTGCCCAGGCCACGAGCTAAACTGGCTGGGCCGCCATGGCCACGGTGCCAAGGCCCAGGATGGCCCTAAATTTTCATAAGTTATTTCTTTTGTACAGTGAAGAAAAAAAATTCATAATAAGTTTTACTTTTTTTTTTGAAAGAAAACTTTCCGTTTATATATTTCAATAATAATAATTTTTTTTTGTGTAAGCCTTAGGTTTTTTTTGGGATATATATAAATGTATTTTTTTTTTAAACCCATATTTCATATTTATTAAAAATATATGAATCGACTTGGTGTTTTTTTTTTTTTTATAAATTGTTTATTGTTATTTTTTTTCGTTTTTTTTTTTTTTTGTTTGACAAGAACGGGTAGGTTTTATATTAGTAAAACTGTGGCTGAGCCACCCAAAAAGATACATCTGAGAATTCTGGATGGGAACATAACTTCCTCATCCCTGAATGAGTTCTGAAAACTAAAACACAAAGAAAACTAGTAGAAATAGAGCTTCTCATCGGAACCTGAAAGACAATGCTGAATGTCAGATTTATTTCAGAGACCCAGATTGACTTCGTGTCTGGATTGGTTGCCTTGTATGGATTGTCTTTTTCTTCTTCACTACTTTAGTCCATTCCTTGGACTGCTCTTGAGAGCGTGAGGCATTGGATTCTTCTTCTTCTTCTGCTTGATCAGCCCAGCTTTGGGAAGCAGGCGGTTGAGGCGCCACATTTCCTTGATCGGTCGGCAGGGGAGTAGACTGCTCAGATGGTTCTTCAATGGCACTTTCTGATTCGGGGTCGGGCCCTTTCGAAATGAACTGATGAACTGGCTTCGCACCAGTCCACCAAGTTGGTTTTCGCTTTGACTTGGCTGCTTTATGCTTCTCTGAGAGTTTTTTGCAGCTTTTGGCTAAATGCCCAGTTTCAAAGCAAATTCTACATCTAAAATTAATATGCTCATAGTCTAACTTCTGAGTCCATGACTTATCTTTACCTTGAAGGACGATTTCTGCTGGAAACCCTTTGCTGAAGTCCATCTCTACGCAGATTCGAGCATAGGTTGTAAATGCGGATTCTGTTTCTGGGCTTCTGCTATGAAATTTCCCAAGGGCATTGCCAATGGATTCCAGAGATGCTAGGCCCCAAAAATGGAGAGGCAGATTCGGCAACCTAACCCATACTGGAGCTGAGGCGATAACAGCAGAAGAGGCATCAAAAGAGGAGGTCCATGGCTGAATGGAGAGACCAGATCTGCCCCAAAACCAGGGGCCAGATCTAAAGATCTGATCCCTATCTTCTGCAGATCCAAAAATGACTATAAAAAATCCTCTTGCACAAGGGCAAATCAGAGCTTCCTCCTTTAGAGACCAAACAGAGGAGGTCCAAGATTGCAAATCTACGAGCTTTGGCCACAAGCCATTAAACCTGCACACCAAAGCTCTTTCGGAGAGGCGTTCCTCAGCGTCTAGAGCTTCTTGGATGACCGGGATAACTAGGGCCGGAGCCTCTTGCACCACGAGGTGGTTTGGGGAGGGCCCTGCGTCACAAAGGCGGTCCGTTTCGTTTGAGCTCGGGGGAGGAGCTGCTGCACGCTGAGGGAGGTCGAAGGAGACTCCACGGAGAGGGCTCTGCCGGGCAGAGGAACAAGCTCGCGGCGAGGAGCCAGCAAAGCCAGGAGAGGGCGCCGGGACTGAACCTTCAGGAGGACACCGTCCTGCAACTAAGTCGGCGAACGAAGCCATGCGAGCTACAGGAAGGAGCAGCGAGGCTGCTGAAAGCCGGAGCGGCTAGGGTTCTTCAGTCGCTTATTTTACCGAGTTTTCCTTATGGGTATTGTTATTTTTTTTTGTTACTATTTAAATTTTAGTTTTATTTATTATAGTTTTTTTTTTAATTTTAATTAAATTAAATTTTGTTCATATACCAAAAAAAAAAAAAACATTAAAATTTAATTAATATCTCTTTTTTTTTTTCCTTATAAAGATTCATATATATATCTTCCTTTTTTTTAATGTAGAATTAGATTTAAATTAAAAATTTAATTTATACATATATTTTTGTCTCTCGGTTTACATATATAGACCCCTTTTTTTTGTTGTTGTTTTTAAATGTATCTATATATAAATTTTCTCTTAACCCCTTACTTTGTTCCTATTCCGTAGAATAAAACCTCGTATTTATTACATTGACATCATTGCTTCCTCTTTTGCAGGTGTTAGCAAGAAGTTACTTACATTGACATCATTGCCTCCTCTTTTGCAGGTGTTAGCAAGAAGTTACTTACATTTTGCTTTATGTTTTTACGCATAATAATTTTTTTTGGTTAATATTTTGCTAATTTTTGTCTTAATTAGCAATTAGGTTACGTCACGGTAAGTCCCTTTATATATATATATATATATATATATATATATATATATATATATATATATATATATTTTATATAAGAATTGTTATTGCCAAAATAAAATTCTCTTTTGTTATATAAAGCTTACCTCCATTCTGTATATACTGTTTTCAACTTGTAAATTCCATGCTTCCTTTTTATGGACTTCTAATGATGATTTTCTTTTTGTTTTCTCCTTATTGCAGGTAAGGAGAATGAAGTTCCAGCACACAAGCGGTAAAATAATATGGTCATTGGTACCTAGTGGTTAATGGCACCCAATTTCATTCCTCCTTGGCATAGAACCTAGTTTTTTTTTTACACGTCTTTTCACTGTAGTGAGCCCTCTGGTTCCAGATTTGGAACCATGGCTCTGATACCATATGTAGGACCTCGGTCCTTGATAATCTCAGTTTATCAATAAACTATTCATTCATTTCTCTTTACATTTGTGTCAATTTCTGTTTTTGTTTTGTGGGTTTGTGTTCAATTTCAGGTCTGTAAAAAAACAATAACAATTACATTTACAGGTTTTGAAATAGATGTATTTACTGTTTTTCCTACTTCTAACCATATATGTTTGTTGAGGTGTAACAACAATACATGTGTATTCATTCACGAAATTACCATTTATTAATAACTTGATAAAACGATTTACAGGGTTAGAAATTGCTTAGCATACCTTTAAGAGAAATACCTGTAGATAGCTAGTAGATCCACCCTTGTTGCTGTCCCCGTTTGTTGAATGCCTTGCTGATTCCCCTACTTGCTGCCCTGCAACCAATATCTTCCCAAACCCTTGAAACTCAACCTGCCCAAACAGTTTTGCCACCCTGCCAACTGGCGAGGTCTCGCCGACCACCCAGTTCCAAAGGTACCCCTTTGGACCCCCGATCCCAAACCGAGTACAAGCCAACCAGTATTTCCCTTATGCAAACTCTCCAACAAGAACCTCCTTTCTTTGTTGCTCTCTCCTGCTGTCTCTGCTCCCTCTCCTCTCTAAAATATCCAAAGTGAAGAATCCCCTTCTCCTCCTTCTCCTCTCGACCTTAGTCCCCCCCCTTGTCCTTCCACCGACATCTCCTATCATAACTACCCCTATCTTCCCCATTAATTTTATCCAACCCCCCATTCCTCCTCGAGCCCCCAACTTTGACTCATAAACCAAGACTATATTATTTTATTATTTAATTCAAGTTTGGGTTGGTTCATCTTTGAACCTTAAGTGCTTTCCACTCAACCGACAACCTCTCGGCAATATTCTAACATTCTTTCCCTTTTTCAAAATAATAATTAATAATTAATAAAACGTTATATTATAAAATTAAAGCCTTACACTAATCACAAATGTTTTACACTTACACGTTTTACCCCTAATAATTACTAGTCCACTCTCAGTGACCTCATAATTAAATGTTTCATAGTTAATTTATAATTAATTCATCATTTTTATTAAACAACTACAAATGTGCATTCCGACATTTTTATAAATTGCATAATATATCTATTTGCAATTTACCCTAGGTTCTAATTAACTTAGACATGATCATAATTAAACTAATATTTATAAATTAATTCTTTATCCATATTTTTTTTAATTAATTAACTAACCTTGTAATTAATACTAACCTATGAGATTATTATTACTTGAATTAATATTACAATAACCATTAAACATTTTAACCCTTACCCTTGACTAATTAAATTCATAAATAATCAATCAAGCATTACTAATCAATTACATTAGTTGTTACTTAGGTTAATCCATAGTTCGTTCATTAATCAACACTATTAATCATTAACTCATAACGATTAACATTAATCAACATTACTAACCTTAATCGACTTTATTTAACATTATTATTCAGTATTATTAACATTAATCCACGATAATTACATCAATCAATATTCTTAACATTAATCGACAACTTTTAACATTAATCAACAATATTAATCATTAATCAATCAATGACTAACCTTAATCAATGTTACCAACGTTAATCGACAATAATTAACACTTTTACTAAATCGTCTTTTGTTACCACCTCATTTACTCTATTATTTTATTCGGTTATTTAAACCAAAATTTAATAACTTGACGTATTAACTTAATCTCCTATTTAGATAAGTAGTAACAATGTAATTAATGCCTAAACATTATAGTTCACTTTTATTTCACGCAACTTATAAATATGTAGGCGAGTTATGTAAGCGTAGCTACTGCTTACATACCTCGCGTAAGTACACTAATAGCAATAAATCGTACACACATCAATCAAAATCATGAAACTTATTGTTTACTGACACAGGTTTAAACAGAGTTTGCGAGGTACATTCTTTTACAGTTTTACTAACTGAAATTTTATTAAATTACGACAATTCATACATTACTGAGTTACGACACATACTCATTCAAGGGTTTTACACACATACAGTTAGATCTTGTTTTCACCCCTGCTTCAAGCTACACCTATTTACCTACATCATCACTAACTTCCACATCCTATCCTGTCCTCTGCTGGACTACCCTGAAATGTCAAGTCATGACCGATTCTAGCTAGAACCCGTAAGCGGAAGTGTCGACTACATCGACCAAGCTTCCCCAGCAGGTGACCACCAGTCATCATCACACACCTTGGGGAGCGCGCCGTAGCACAGCCCTCCCATGACTCTAGGTTTCGGGGATAAACGGTGGGTAAAGCCTCCACCCCCCTAATGGAACAAGGGACTATGTCTACCCGACATAATAACCGCGTTGCACTTGTACTCGGTTTGTCATCATATAACCAATCTGGGCAGTTGAGTTTCCTGAAACCCTACCCCACCCATACATCATAATAAACATCTTAATAATTATGCGAAAGTAAATAATGCATCACCTGCATACCGTTTATCTTTCGGATTCCATGTCCCCGAGGCTCTCCCACCTCGTAGGATCCAGCTATCATTTAACCATTTTAACTTGTAAGTCAGTCCTCGACATACAATCTCGAATATCTTGTACAAATCCTCAATATGTACACATACATTTTGTCATAATCATAACAACAATAATCAATTCATTATTCGCCATGCACCTAGCATAACATTCATTTATTCAAAATATAACTGTAACGGTATCCACGTACCCATAATTTAGTAACTTGCATATATAATTAACACATGATACATATCTAACATGACTACATATCCTAATACCAACATCACACACACACACACACACACATAATTACATCGGAAAAACATGTCCACAACATCGTCAATCCGACGAAGTCTCGTAATCAAGCATATACAACATATAATAATAGTTTAGGTAGAAATGTCAAAACGGGGCGTTACACCACGGGAGGAATTTGGGAATGTGTAGGGCTTCTTGTTTATTTATGTTTGCTAGATGTTATGCTTTGGTGTCTATGTTCTTAGATAATATGTAAGGTTTTATAGTCGTAAAGCCCTTTTTGTAATACTTGTAGCAATCTCGAGGCAACTTGTAGACTCTAGAATGTTGGAAACAACTATGTGGGATTTTCAACTAGGCTATTAGTTGGAAATATGTGTATCTTCTTGGTTGTTTTCAATAGCATTTTAATACAAATTTGACCCACTTTTGTTAAGAAAAAAAATGCCATTGAGAAGTGTATAGAGAACCAAGCCACTTGTAGTTAATTGGAATGAAGCTTGCAGTGACAGGTCTTTCTTTAATATTGGGTTTGTATTATATCATTCTATAGGGCTTATACCAATCAATCTTTTTGGCATTCCTTCACAAAGGAAAGAACAATATTTTTTGTTGTAAAATCTTTTGATTTTAATTAGCTTTTTGAAAATATGGCTTATGAACCACCCTTCTTTTGTATTATTATGCTGGACAGTGAGGCTGCAACACCTTTTTAATACAAAATTTAATGGCTCTAGTAAATAAAGAAAGTGTCATAAGGGAGCTTTTATCAAGGTGATCGAAGAACTTTTAAGTTTGTTATTCAAACTTTAAAAACCTCCCAATGCAAGCCATCGAGACCTTTTGGAGAAATATCATCTGAACAGTCTTTTGAAAGTCCTTGATGGCTTATGAAGGGTTTAACAAAGATGATATTTGGAAACCTCTTGATAGCTTATTAGGGATTTTACAAAGATGATCCTTGGAAACCTATCGATAGTTATAGAGGGTTTCACAAATATGATCTCTTAGAGATCTATTAATAGTTTATCGGGGGTTTTCCAAATATGCCCATTCAAACAATCTTTGCAAATAGGTCGATGGCTAACTCATCTAACACTTTTCAAAGATTACCATTTGGATGGCTAAGACATCTTACACTTTTCAAAGATTATCATCGGGGTGAAACAAAATTTGACCATTGGTAAATATTCGAGCCATTTTTAAAATTTTCCATTTGAATAACACTTTAATAATATTATCATAACAAGATTTTTGGATTATTGTCACCGGGGATAATATGTCATCGTAGGCTTTATAAAACTATCCTCGAAGAGCTTTTATCAAACTCATTAGGGAGCTTTTAAATTTTCTACTTAAACTTTGAAAACCACTCATGTAAGTTGTCAAGGCCCTTTGCATAAATATCTTTCAAGGGTTTAAAAAAAATCTTGATAGCTTATCAGATGTTTCACAAAGACGATCTTTGGAATTCCCAATAGCTTATTGGGGTTTCACAAAGAAGATCTTTAGAAACCTCTCGATAGTTTATCAAGTGTTTTCTAAAGATGTCCTTTAAACAGAGTTTTCAAGAAGCCCGTTTGCTAAGTTTGCTAAGTTGTCACAGATTTTCCAAAGATTACCATTGTGGTGAAACATTTTTTTTTTGCTCAATGACAATTATCTAAAAGTTCCCAATGGCAATATTAAAGCATTACTCAAATGGACAATTTTACAATTGGCTTAATGAATTTTTGATAGATTTGACAAATTTGGCTCATGATCCCTAAGTGTTTTTCTTGCATGATGGAGAATTAGACCTAGGAATGATCAAGGGGTTCAATCATAAAGCTAATTCTTTTTTATCAAAAACATTATTGTATTTTCAATGGTGTTGATATTCATATTCATGGATTAATTTTTAAGTTTTAAATGCACAGACATGAGAATAACCATATGGATGGTAGTTGTTATTCTCTTCTCTCTACACTAGGAATAAAAAGTTGTGTTGTCCACATAGAGCTAGTGAACTTAAAGGAGATACAAAAGTGATAAGACCAATCTTTGGACTAGACATTTACTTTTGTTGTAAGCCAAGCTTTCAACTTAATCCCACAAAAGAAATGCATATAAGTTGACATGTGTAGTTATAGGTCGACCCAAGACTACTTTGCCTGCTTTCTAAGACTCCTTCCCCGAGTGACAGATGGAGATGATTGTAAGTCTGCCTAACTAGCTTATGAAAGGCATGTGTTTTCTCGCTCATCTTGTTCTTTCTATTGTCTTTTCTTTAAAACCTCGACATAGGAATGAGGTGTCTATTTGTTTGCACAGACCTACGCCTCCTTCATTTCTTCATTCGAGTGTTGCCCTGCCTCCTCTTAATCATTCTCTAATTCCCTATCATCATCTAGTGCCTCATCTTCCTCTTCTTCACCATCCTTATCTATTGCAACTTCCTCTTTACCTTCTGGCTCTTCCTAGGGCTAGGGCACTACTTCCTCTTCGATTTGATACGCCAGTACTTATGTTGCTACTTTTTTATTTGCATGGGAAACTTCCTCTGATGTACTATGGTTTGGATTTATTGGGTGATTTTGTGATGGATTTGTATCACTCCCTTCGATCTCTGGTTCCTCTAGATCTTGAAGTATCTCACATATGTTGTTGGAGGAAGGATCAGTTTGTGCCACAACCTGAGAGTTGTTGACCTTCTTCTTCTGATGTTGATTGGAAACCTGTTGAAAGGCACCCTACTATTCTTTAGTATTACTAGATTGGGGTTGATTTGGGGTAGGTTGGATTTCCTGATATTTTGGGCAGTTCTTGACAAAATACCCATATTCGTGACACATGTCACATTCAAATGGGATATACTCGTAATCAAGGGGATGAAGATGGCTCCAACCCTCTAAGTTGAGTTGGATTTCCTTCAGAAGCCACTTCTCTGAGTTTATTTCCAGACAAATCTTGGCACAAGAATAAGGTGACCCTCCTTTTGGCTCGGCGCTATCTATAAATCGCCCCAACTTATTCGTGATATTTTTGAGGTAAACTTTGTCCCACAAGAAAATGGGAAGTTTCAACAACCTAACCCACACAAGAATAGTGATAAAATCCATTTTTGGATCAAAGACTAAAGACCAGTGAGCGAGGTACGGTCCTCTAGAATCCATGAAGTAGGGTCCTAATCTAAAGATTAGGTATTTCTCATCCTTACTATTGAATAACAACATAAAAAAACCTCTTCCACGGGCATAAATAGACACAAATTTTTTAATCTTCGGATCCTAGTGCTCTTTTGTCCAGTCGAAAACAACAGGAGGGTTGGGACAAAGTCCAGTGAACTTCCCAACCAGAGCATGCTCTTCAATAAAGAGGGATTTTCTCTTTGTCTTTGATGTTGGAAGATCCAAAATGAGAACTTCATCTGCCTTCTTGAAAAATTGGGATTGAGGACGTCGTGAGACAAATGACATGGCCTAAACAAGTTCAAGAATCTTCTCTGCAATAGAGTCCATTATACATGGATTTGAAAAAAACCATCGTGTAGATTCCTCTCCAACCTACAAACACGCAAACCGGCTCAATGCATAGTCGCAACACATAGTCCATCTTATTCTATCCAGCGAATGCATCTGCAAATTTTCCAAGTCGGCGGCTAGGGAAACCCTAGCCCCAAACCTTGGCTCCTATGCGTCGAGTCTCCTTTATTCTCCCCTCTCTAAATTTGTAATTTTTTTCAAATTTATTGTATATTGTAGTTAGATAATTTTCTAGATTTTAAACTTTTTTAATATTTCATATGATTCATTAAATTTAAAAAACTAAGAAAGAATTATACAAGGTTGGTATTAATTTCATATTTTGAAATGTTGGATAATCCCATAGGACTATTGTAAGGATGTAAATAAATAGAAGAAATTATAAATGAAGAGATGTAGGTATATGAAAGGTCTCTTTGGTAGATGAATAGTTTCTTTGTGTGGATATATATAGCCATTTACACTTATGAATAAAGTACTTCAAGTCATGGAGTTTCATCTCTCAACCTATCGATGGTATCAGAGTTGGATTATTAAGTCTTTGAAACTCCATGAGAGAGTGTGAGAGATGTGTGAGTGAAGTCTCTATGTGTGAGCAAGTTTCTAGAGCTGCATTGAAGCTATTGCATTAGTGAATCATCGTTGATTATGGAGTTGCGTTGGTGTATGAAGAATCCCAATGGTCTGCATTAAGATTGGTGGTATTGTCTGCACACAAATTCATGAAATTATCAAGGTATGGCCATTGTTTGTGCCATTCATTGCTGCGTTGATCATACTGTGTTGAGAATTGCGTTGAATACTATTATTTTGCATTGGTTTTTTCAACGGATTATATTATCATGTCGTCGTTGAATATCTAATTTAGTGAATACCTAAGTGGCAGTATTGCATTGAGCCATAACATTCCATCATTTGATATTCCAATTCATGTTACCACTGCGTTATAGAATATCATATGTTATACGTTGCACTGCGTGAATACCTATTGAGTTGAGTATTGGGTATTGTAAGTATTGCTGCATATTGGGTATTGATGTGGAAGACTAAGAGTCAGATTGATCACGGGTGGTATAGTATCATTGGTTCATTAGTAATGATCATGAATTGGTTAGATTTTTGTCGGTGGATTATTGATATTACATGGGCAAAGAACTCATACCTAATATTTTTTTCTGCCATATGAACTCATTACTATTGTCGTTGTTATAATGGTATATTGTTGCATGAATACAATTAGTTAGACGATTTAACAACACCATGCATTCTCGTATATCTATAGTTGGAGTGGTGTTCTGTGGAAAAGAAAACTATGCATAATGGTTTCGAAAGATCAAACACACTTTAATATTTAATGACTTATGAGATGGAATTTGTGAATCCATTGAATCAACGCATGATAAAGAAGAGAAAGATGGCAGTGAACCAGTGCGGCCTACAAATGATAAAAAGCTTGCTATGTGGAAAAGCAAGGATAAGATGGCTTATGCCTTGATTGCAACTTCTGTCAGTGAAGAGGAAATAAGACATATCGATTCCATTAAAGATGCTTATGGGGACTTGAAGAAATTAAAGGACTTATATGACTCACATTATGAGCTAGAAATCATTCAACTATTGATGAAGTTGTTTAATGTGGAATTGAAAGACAATAACCCTATGAGTCTAGCTTCTGAAATTAAAGCTATTTATCATGACATTAAATCTACTGGTGTAAAAGTTGATATTGAGCTCACTGCCTTTATTAAGGCCTTGTTCCCCACCTATTCACAATATATGAATCCCATCAAGCTGGTGGTCAGATGAAAGCTATGAATTTTGACTCTCTTGTTGAGAAAATTGCAGAAAGAGAGAAGGCTTTTGGGAAGAAAGAAAGTAATCCCAATGCATAAACACTTTTCCTTGCACATAAAGGATAGAGATCAAAAAGTGAACTTGAAAAAGAAGAGAGCAGTAGCAGAGGTCGTGGCAAAAGACAGTTCAAAGGCGAGATAGACACAACTTCAGTGAGAGACAAAATTTTCAATGTTACCACTATGGAAATATGGACATACTGCAAAACCATGTTGGACACCCTGAGAGGAGATCTCCGACAAGCAGGAGCATAAACAAGACACAAGAAAAGCACCCGAATCTATTCATTATATAGTTGCACATTGTAATTTTGGCATAGATGAAGTATTCAGCACATTATTTTCTTCTTGGAAAGATGCATGGTTATTAGATACAGGAGCTACATGCCATATGACTTTCATAAGAGATTTCTTTGAGAATTCCAGTAACATTGTTAATGACATAGTATACTTTGCAGACAAAACTAGCCTTAAGCCCTCAAGAATTGGTTCAATCAGACTTAAATTACCCGGTTTATCTTATTGGGTTCTTCATGATGTTCTTTATCTTCCACAGTTAAAGAGGAATCTAATGTCTCCAATGTACATTAGACAGTAAGGTTACTCTATACACGTTTTTGATGGCATTGTTGAAATAAGGAGAGCCTCTGACAATATGGTAGTAATGACTGGAGTGGAGGATGGAAAACTATTAAAGCTAAAAGGAACATTTGCTTGCTCAAAGAATTCTACATACATGGCTCAACATAATGAAGGTACTTTGTCTTCTAGTTTATTATTGCATGCTAGGTTCAGGGATATAAATTATGATAGCCTCAGATTGTTGAAACATAAAGGTGTTTATGGATTTCCCACTATTCCAAGAAGAACACCACAGTGTGTGTCAAATTCTAGAACACAGCAGATCATAGAGTTGAGAATACCTCACAGTGAAAAGAATGAGCAGAAAAGATGAATTATAGTGAAAATTGCAGTGAAATGAATAGTAACATTAATCATGCACTGGAACTCAGATAGAAATAGAAATGTGTGTTATGATCCATTAATCAGTATAGTCAACAAATATGTTACAATGGAGATAATTCGATTATCCTAGGAGAATTTGAATCCATGTCAGTCTAGCATTGGAATTGTCACCACTGGAGTGCTCCAGAAGTCCCAAACTCAACTCAACTCAACCAAAAATCCATTAATTGAAGCTACTATCAGTTAATTGACCAAGGAGGGCGCAATTCTGAGTTTTTCATGCAAATCAATCAGAAAAGGGCGCATTAGATCACAATCAGTGGTGATCGGAGATCAAACCCCCAATTAGAGTGAGGAACTCAAGTGTAACTCAATTGGACTGAACTGAATCACTGAGTTAGCTCCTATAATGTAGGGAACTAACTCTGGTGGTCCTAAAATCATGCATGCAGGGCGCATTAGGTGGCTAATGGGTCCTAGATGACATATGAACACCATTAGGAGGATAATAACATCATCAACTACTAAGAAAAGGTAAATAATGCTAAGTAGGACAAGGTTGGAGTATTAATTATCCTAACACCTCCCCCCCCCTGAATCTAAACTTAGACATCATGGGCCCTGGTTATTGAGACCAAAGGTCACCCATACAATCAAATAAATGATAAAAAATAATTGTTCATGAAACTAAGAAAGTGGGGTAAACCTCATGGGAAAAACAAAACCCTCTAAAAAATGAACAACATGAAACTCAAACAGCCTTCACACCAAGTAAAGAAGGAAAATCTCTTATGAGTGAAAGACTTTGTAAAAATGTCAGCATTCTGCTCCTATGTAGGATAATAATGCAAGTGTTGGATCTGGATCTGCTCCTCTAATGTACCTCCCACTGTTTCGAAGTTGCATTTGCCAAAACAAGTCTTTCAGAATCCTTTCTTGCTACTGGGCAAATGACTCATTGTAGTCCAAACCATGAACCTTTGAGTACCCTTTGTCAACCAACCGATATTTATACTTGGTTGTAGATCCATCATGGCAAGTCTCTTTGAAGGATTGTGGATCAGATCCCATCATCATGTAGCACCTCTCTGAGAAAGTGGATATGAATGACATGGTGCAAGGTTTGCATCTTAATACTGAGTTTTAGTTCTTCTATGGTCAGATGGATCCCCAACTATGTTCCCAGTAGCTTAAAGGACTTTGTGAGCCCATATTGGCCTTGGCCATGGATTGGGAGCAGTGGTTGGATCTGGATCTGCTTGAACTTCATACTCAATATCAATATCTTGGTCCTCATCTTCATAATCTGAAACTGGATTGATAGAAGTGGCATCATTCTCATCTTCATCAGATGCAAATGGAGTAGGCAAAGAGTATGGAAAAAAATGAGAGAATTCATATGTCTTGGAGGCATGGTTTGCAACACCTTTTTCTATTAGCTTCCTAGATGAGATCTATACAATCTCAATTGTGTTAGGTCCAAAAATAACTTTCTTCGGTGAACCTGTGTGAGTCATCTGACAAACAGATAACAAGTTTGTTGCCAAGGAAGGGACATACAGAACATTTTTGAACTTGCCATGCTCTAGTTGTATTGTTCCCTTCCCTTTAGCAGAGAGTTGTGAATACTAGGACCATCAATGAGATCTAAAGAAGAGAAAGACTCTTTGGAGGCAACCGTGTGGTTGGAGGCTCCAGAATCTATGAGGAAGGCTTGTGATTGTGAGAATACAGCCTTCAGTGCATGGCATCTCTCATGATCATCACTCTCGATTCCATAATCAGACTTCCTTGCGCCTTCTGGGAGGTAAATGTTGCGATGTTCAAGGAGTTTGGTCATTTGATCTATCTTCTTTTTCATGCAAGAGCTCTCTGGATGGTTTCATTTCTTGTAGTATGTGCACTTGTTCTTCTCAAATTTCTTTTGCTTATCCTTCTTGGAGTTGGAGGCTCCTTCTGATGGATTATACTTCTCCTTCTGCTTGGATTCAAATTGCTTCTTTTCTTTCCCTTTTTGCTTCCCTTTAGCATTCACACTTTTTGACTCTCTAGCCATAAGAGCTTGATTTTTGGAGGCCTTTAAGGTGCCCATATCAATCAATTTGTCTTGTTCTTGGATGAGAGATTCAATGAATGCATCTACGGAGGGAATTTTCCAATTGGGGATTAACGATTTCCCATAATGGAAGGTAGAAACAAATATTAAAAATTACAGACCAAGCTTGCTTAGGATGGATAGCACCAGTTGCTCATCCTTCTTCTTAATGCCACATTGTTTGCACTACATAACCAAGGATTTGAATTTAGAAAAGAACTGTTGTATGGTTTCGAAACTACTAGGTTGAAGAGTAATTAATTCATTCTCTAGAATATGGCCTCTGAACTCATATTTCTTGTCGAAGAGAGTCTCAAGCTTCAACCAAACCTCTCTTGGAGTCTTGAATCCTTCAAGATGGAAGAGCAAATCTATGGAAATATAAATACACATGAAACCAAACGCTTCATCTAATCTGTTCAGGTACTTATCCTTCTCAACAGTTTCCTAAGGTTCGACCTCCTTTCCCATTGTGGCCCTGTACAGACTTTTGTTATGCAACACCATCTACATATCATCCCTCCAATCAAGATAATTGAAGGGTGTCAGGATCCTTGGAGACAAAGGAACATTTGAGTTCTCCGTGTGAAACTGCTCAAGTGAATACAAAATGAAACTGTTGCTACTGCTGCACTTAAAAACCTTCAAAATCCTGCAAAAAACTCTCAAATTGGAGATAAACTCAGTTACTGACTCTATAGAGCTCTTAAATTTGACAGTAGGCCCTTTCGAGAGTGCATTGCACCGGGGAAGATTTCCTTGGTAGAGCCAAGGCTATCAAGATGACTTTCCCACATACTTCTGTGGAAACTCCTTTGCTTCTGGTGCACTACTGGATGCAGCACAATCCCCTAAACATGCTCTAATACCATGTGAAATTCTATAACACAACAGATCATAGAGCTGAGAATACCTCACAGTGAAAAGAATGAGCAAAAAATATGAATTACAGTGAAATGAGCAGTAAAATTAATCATGCATTGGAACTCATATAGAAACATAAATGTATGTTATGATCCATTAATCAGTATAGTCAACATATATGTTACAATGGAGAGAATTTGATTATCCTAAGAGAATTCAAATCCATGTCAATCTAGCATAGGAATTGTCACCACTAGAGTGCTCCAGAAGTCCCAAACTCAACTCAACTCAACCAAAACTCAGTTAACTGACCAAGGAGGGTGAAATTGTGAGTTTTTCATGCAAATCAATCAGAAAAGGGTGCATTAGATCACAATCAGTGGTGATCGGAGCTCAAACCCCCAATTAGAGTCAGGTACTCAGGTGTAACTCAGTTGGAGTGAACTGAATCACTGAGTTATCTCCTATAATGTAGGGAATTGACTCTAGTGATCCTAAAATCATGCATGCAGGGCACATTAGGTGGATAATGGGTCCTAGATGACACATGCACGCCACTAGGGGGGAAATAACATCATCAACTACTAGGAAAAGGTAAATAATGCTAGGTAGGACAAGGATAGAGTATTAATTATCCTAACAGTGTGGTGCTTGTATTATGGGAAAACATTGTAAAAAGTTGTTTCATGAATATACTTATAGAGCATGTAGAAAGTTAGGATTGGTACACTCAGACTTATGTGGCCCCATGCATGTTCAATATGCAAACGAAAATAAATATATAATGACCCTTATTGATGATCACACCGGGATGTGTTGGGTATAATTGCCAAAGGAAAAATCTAAAGCTTTTGAAACATTTCTAAATTTTCATTTATGGATACAAAATGAAACACAAATGAATATCAGTATTCTTCGTACTGATAATGATAGTGAATACACATCAAATGAGTTTGAAAATTATCTTCAACAACGTGTTATTAAACATCATAAATCGGTGCCTTATAATCCCCAACAAATTGTTGTGGCTGAGAAAATGAACAAGACTTTGCTTAATATGGTTAGAGCGATGATGTTTTTTGAGAATGTGAAATTAATGTTTTGGGGTGAAGCAATTTTAAGAAATATAAGTCCTTCTCATGCTTTCAAGAATAAGACTCCTTATGAGATGTGGCATGGCCATCTTACTGGTGTCCAACATTTCAATACCTTTGGTTCCACCTGTTATGCTCTGATTCCAAAACATCAAAGACATAAGTTAGTGTTGGTTGTGGAGCTAGATCTTCTAGTCTCATAGATGATATTGTATCAGCCGTGTTTGTACCCCAATTTTATATGATATGTAGGTGGACAGTACACTCACCCTAGCGGGGGGGGGGGGGGGCATCGCCGAACCCCTTGGCTGGGGGGTCCGGGGGCAGCACCCCCGAAGAAAATTTTTGGGGCTGTTTTCGCCATCTGTTTTGCGAGCCCATGGTTTTGGGTATCCCGTGGTATTTTCCCATTGTATTTCCCTTATAAAATAAAGACATTGTAATACGGCTAGGTATGATGATGTATTAGGTTTTATGCATTGTAAAGATCTCTGAGATCAGGAGAGAGACTGTGAAACAGAGAAGAGGAAGTGCAGCGGTTGTGCTGCAGGTTGTATCCCTTCACCTTGCTGGATGGTAATAATAATAAGGACTGGCAAATTCAGTGTGGAAGTAGCCCAAGTTGGGTGAACCACGATATATCTGTGTCTCTCTTGTAATGTGTATGTGTGGTTATATTTGCATTTCTGTTTATTGTTATTGCTTTGCGATCCTGTTTTTCTAACAGTTAGGAGCAAGGAGTAGAAAATACATTTTATTGGGGTACTCTAACGCCTCAAAAATAAGAAATTCATTATTTCCATAGATGTTGTTTTTCTTGAGTCTTCAAAAGATGATATGACTGTGGACAGATAGCTTAATCATCTAGATAAATTTACTCATAGAAGAATGTATGTTGAATGTGATGATGAGATTCCAAATATTAAAGCGGGGATCCTTGGATAAATATTTGGAATCTCCTTCTGATGCAGCAACACCATCTCCCCCTAATGAACTTGTTCATGTTCCCTCATCAGAGAAAGAGGATCTGTTAGATGATTTGACAAAAGGATTGGATGGACTAACTCTGAAAGATCATGAAGCACCAACTCATGAAACATCACCCTGAGAGATTCCTACATGGGTAAAGAAGACACTTGAAAGCGTCTACGAGGATGAAATTGGTAAGACAAGAATAAGAAGTTCTGCAAGATAGAATGATGGAATAAATTTACATGATTCCACTTCAAACTCGGGTAGCAACTTGCAAATTTCATGTAATTGTAATGATGAACTAGCTTCCTTTGAAGAAGCAACTTCTAGTGAGGAATGAAGAAGTTATGCAAAATGAATATGACTCTCTCATTGAGAACTAGACTTGGAAGTTGGTAGACCCTCCTAATGGAACTAAACCATTTGGATGTAAGTGGGTATATAAAAACAAGTACAAATCTTATGGTTGACTTGACAAACATAAGGCAAGGCTCATGGAAAAGGGGTTTGCTAAAAAAGAATGAATTGACCATAATGAGACTTTTGCTCCTACAATAAATGGGGAACCATTCATACTTTGTTTGCCTTGGTAGCATAGAGAGGAAGGAAAATTCATCACATGGATGTGAATACTTCCTTCTTGAATGGATACTTGACAGAAAATGTCTACATGTCTCATCCATAAGGTTTTATTGTAAAGGGACAAGAGCAAAAGGTATGCAAACTTATAAAATATTTATATGGACTAAAGAAGGCATCTTGAGCCTGGTATGAGAAATTAACTTAGCACCTTTTTGTTGGAATATTCTCACCATCATTTTTGTATTTTGCATGCCTGCATGCATCCAGTCATCTGCATGCAATTGCATGCATCCAGTCATCAGTATAGTAGTCTCCCAGCACCTAGTCCTTATTTTGCAGCCCCCAGGAGCCTGTTTATGCTCAGTTTTAGCCCTCCCAACCACTGATGCGCCCTTGTTTTCATCACTGGGGCACAAGTGCGCTTTATTCCACCTATTTAGGAGTTACTTCAGTTAGTTGGTTGGTTGATGACTCAGTTCCTTGACTCAGGGGCTGATTGATCAGTTAACTGACTGAAGCACTTAGATAGGCACCTACTGAGACTAGTTGAGCTCTACTGACTACTGACAGCTCCTCATGCGCCCACATTGGAGTCTCCTTCCCTAGATTAGTGCCCATGCACTCAGTTAGACTCATTTGACTGACTATTTGATTGTTGTGACCACTGCCACTGGTTTGGGTGATGTCTCCAATGCTATCCAAGCTACACACTGAGGAGAATTCGAATGACCTTAGTGGCATTCAAATTCATTTGATTGTATTCAATTATTTTTCATGATTCAAAGTGCCAGCTTACAATTGATGTATGATACAACAATTTTTCTCCATTTTCTGTGTAATGAGTGATTATTGATTCAACATTTCTTCTTCTTCTTTTTGCACTTCTTGAGTGAATTCTAGTGAGGTCTGCTATTGCTGAGTGATCCTAATCCTAAAATATCACACTTTTGAATTTGAAATTTGAACACTTTAACATTGACAATGCAACTTTGTTTGTAAAGAAAATTGGAGAAATAGTTGCATATCTAGTAGTATATGTGGATTGCCTTTTGATGACAGGGAACAATGAAAGCTATATTGCATCCATTAAGAAAGAGCTAAATAAAAGTTTTGAGATGTCTGATTTGGGAATTCTTCACTGTTACTTAGGGATTGTAGTAACTCAGGATCCTAAGTATACTTTTATCTCCCAAAAGAAATACATTGGAGAGCTGTTAAATAAGTTTGGAATGATTGATTGTAATCTTATCTCTACTCCAACGAAACATAATTTGCATCTCACATCAAAAGAAGGCAATGAATTTGAGGATGCAACCAAGTATAGACAACTGGTGGGAAGTCTAATCTACCTTACAACCACTAGACCGAATATATCATTTGTTGTTGGGATCCTTTCTAGATTCATGCAGAAACCTTGTGAAGGACATTGGACTGCAACAAAGAGGCTTTTGAAATATTTGAAAGGAACTCAAAACTTTGGGTTGAAATATTCGAAGGTAAAAGACTTCAATCTCATAAGTTATTTTGATTCAGACTTTGATGGAGATAAAGAGAACGGAGTATCCACTTCAGGTTACCGTATGAATCTTGGATCAACAACTATCTCGTGGAGATAACACAAGCAAATAGTACCATCATATTCGACAGTAGAAGCAGAATATTTGGCAGCATCAGAGGCAACAAAAGAAATTGTGTGGCTAAGGAAAATACTTGAAGATTTGCAGGAGAAACAAGTGAATTCCACTCCACTTCTTGTAGACAACACTTTTGCAATAAAATTGGCCAAGAATCCCACATTTCATGATCGAACTAAACATATCAATACAAAGTACTGTTTGATTCAATATCATGTAGAGGCCAAGACAATACATTTGAGACATTGTTCCACAACTTAGCATATTATAGACATCTTCACAAAAGCACTCAGAAGAGAAAAATTCGAGAAGTTCGGAGTGATGCTTCGAGTGACTAACACCCCTTTAGATTAAGAGGTGGAATGTTGGATATCCTATGGGATTATTGTAAACATATAAATAAATAAGAGAAGTTAGAAATGAAGAGACGTAGGTATATGAAAGGTCTCTTTGGTAGATGAATAGTTTCTCTATGTAGCTATATATAGCCATTTACACTTATGGATGAAGTACTTCAAGTCATGGAGTTTCATCAAGAGTTTAATTGTAAAACATTTTGTATTCCTCCTTTGTAATACACACTAATGATTACTTATTTAAACCATGCATATCAATGTAGTTTATGATGAAAGCCTTGTATATGTATCTTTATTCCAAGGTATCTTATCTATAAATTTAGACATGTCACATCATATTAAAAAAAATGTTGTGTAAGATGATTGTGATTTGTCAATCACTCAAAGCACTAAGTGGGCTATGGTAAAATAAGTTTCAAAAATCTACGATGCATTTCAATTTGAACCATATATGCTTGTACAACCTCCAATTCTAGTTTGTTATCAAAGCCCCACATGTTAAAGGCAATTACATCTTACAAATATCAACTCTATTAGTTCATTACAATATACATACTTTGTGAATCTATTTTTTCGTTGACTCATATGCTTATAACCCTCATTGTCGTAGTTATATTAACATAGATTTTGCCACTGCTTCTCTTATCTACCCTGCTTTTTTAACAATCCATGCAAGACAATGCAAGTGTATTGTCGCAATGTGTCTATTCTTATTTATGTGATGTATGCATATATCTCTATACTAATATTTGATATTTTAACATTGATTTTTTTTCAAGGAAAACATTGGGGAAGAATCCAAGGATGCTTCCCCACATTTGTGGATGATAGCCCTAATAAAATCATTGATGTAGATTAGTGTGCCTCATCTAGGGGATTTGAATAAGGCACTTGTTGACACAAAAATATCCAAATACCCGACAACATTGGCCACAACTGATTAAGCTAACCTCTCAGGTTCTTAACACTAATATATATCCCAATGCATAATCATCGTGAGATAAAAATTTACAAGGTATTGCACCCTAAAAAGTTCTCCTAATCACAGTTCATTAACTGTCACTAGACTCTCCTTTTTCATTTATAAACCTTTTCCACTTCCACTAGTGTTAAGTATTTTTTGTTAATAGTATAGGGGAATTGGTAATTGGTATGGATTCCCTAGTCGAGAATGGTACAAATTTGGCTCGCTACCACTATAAACCCTAGGCCAAATGCCAGTAGCTTACAAGCTAACATCTAGCATAAAATTCATGACTCAATCTAGGGCCAAGACATCCTAAGACACCCATGATAGACATCTCTATCCTAGGGACACCTACATTTCCAACAAGCCATAACAAATCACATGTTCTCATGTCCTTGATGCGGATTGAACCTAAATAGGAAAGGATTTATTCCCTCCTTGCTATCACTTAAATTACAACTCTTGGACTTCAAGAGATCAAATGTCTTCCCTCTCATTCACAAAAGCTACACACCTTCTTCTCAACTAATGTATGAGCTTATAGATTTCCTTAATCATGTTAAGACCGTAAATATTAAGATATTCTAAGAATATGTGAGTGGGCCTAATGGTTAAGAACGTGTGCTATCTTCGGAGAGGTCATATATTCAAAACCGACGAAGTAAGAATGCACATATTGACCCTTCATAGGAAAGCCTAGGTGTTCTCCAAACGTACCGTCTCGAGCCAAGGTTGGAATATGAGCCTCGTGTTAAAAAATAAATAAAAAATTATAAGAACATGAACTTACAACAAGTGGCTCACTTCATGCATGTCAGCCTCGATTTTATTTATTTTTGTAAAGTGAGTGTGAAAAGATATAAATAAACTTTTCCTCACTTCATTTTAACACAACAACTTGTGGAGTAAAACTTTTTATGTCTGATTTTTGCCCTCACTAGGGCTCTTTGATTGATGTGCACCTCTTGAGGAGAGTTCTACATGTGGTTTGGAGCAATTGTCTTGGAGTTTCTCTTGTCCATGCTTCTTGCTAATGGTGATGCTAGAGTTGTTGGTTTAACACATGCACAAGGCGGTATCTATGTTCTTTTGATGTCTTTTTGTTAATTATTGGGGAACGATGCTTGTCTAGGATTGAATGATAGCCATTAATGCTGCATTTTGTCTTCAACTAAGTCATTTTCTGATTTTAGTCACCATAGCATTGTTGGGACTTCCCCAAAGGAGTCCTTGGGCTTGAGCTTTAGGTCTTCAAGTTTTGCTAGAGCTAGGGCTCCTATAACCAACCACCTTCTCCTCCATAACTCGGTTTCCACTTTCATCTGTGGCCTAGCCTTTCCCAAGCCTCGGACTTGTCCCTTCCTCCCTCGCTCAACCTGTCATAACTTCGACCTCTTATCTCCACCTCACGGTCTCCATTTTTACAGATCTTGGGCTACTCCCTTCAGCCTTTATCTTCCCTTCTCGGGCCCGTTCCTTCCTTGCTTCTCCACGCTGCCCTTCTTCCATACAAGACCAACATTACACCTGTGCAACACAATACAATAAAGGTGGGTTAAAAAACTTGTTTCCTTATCTTTGGTTTGGTTGTTCTCTGTCAAAAGGAATTCTGAAATTAACCTACATCAGATCTGAAACTTCCATTATGTACAACATGCTAATTTGCTTCCAATGATTGATGAAAAATGTTAATGACATTTCTAAAGTATTGATGTTGAGTATATTCTAACTTTGACGATAATGAAACTTGATGTTGCCATAACTTCTCTGAATATACAAATCTGAAAGTGGTTGTTTATATTTTGGATATTTAATTTCATGCTATAAAATCGATATCCTGAAAGTTTGTATTTTGAAGACTTTTTGTGGATTTTATATTCCTCTCCTTATAAGTTAATTATACTACAAACTTTGCTGCTACACTGCGTTGATACATACAGACCTGAAATGTCCAATTTGGTTAAATTGAAGTGAAATACATTTGATTATTGTCACTGACATCTTGGTGACCTTAGTAGCATTAAATAGGTTCAACAATCAAGGGTATCTCTGCTTGCATAACGTATGATTACTAATTGCCAAGTATTACATCCTTTATTTGTTTATGTATCTTTTCTTATTCATAGATTCCATAAAGCACTGGTCATTGGTATTTTCACATAGACATATTTGTGTTTGGCCATCTAGTTCTTTTTAGGTAGCCTATCTAAGGGCTCTCCCGAGGTTTTGACTTCCAAAGAAGTAGCACATTGTATCCGAGGTGACATTGGGATATACTTGTGCTTTTGCTTATCGTTGAATTGACCTGTCAATTCAACCGGTAATATTTTTGGTGTCGTTGCTGGGGACTTTTGAAAATAAAGTGGATTCTGAGAGTGGCAAACACTTTCAGTATTGGTGAACTCAAAGTCTTTGGGGATTCTCGGGTTATTATTAAATGGGCCTTTGGCGACTACAATCTGAAGGTTACTTTTCTCTTTCACTGATGCTACAGAATCAAGGCATAAATTCAAATGTTCAAAAATCTCTCTTTTGAGCACATCTATCGACAACATAACTCTTTGGTAGATAAGTTATTAAAAAAAGTAATGAAAGGCGTTGAAGGAGTTATTTTGTGGGAAGAATTCTAGAGTTCACATCTTTATAATGATGGTTCTTTAAATATTTTTGAAAAATAATATATTTTCATGTTTTTTTAATTTTGGACATCATAAATTAAGTGAAATTTTTTTAGAATATGTCTAAATATGTATTTATAAGAGGTGGAAAAAATGTTTTAAATTTTTATTGATAAGTCTTTTTATGACTTGAATAGTCATGTACTATTTGATTCTCATCGAATATCAATAATATGTTTGTGGCTCACTTCATGCATTCGATGGAGAAAACCAATTTAAAATAGTCAACAGCTTTCCTCACGACCCTGTTCCTTCACTTCCCACTATTAATGATATCCTATCGATATTTTCATAAAATCATTTTGGATGAAATACGTCGATTTATTATCTGTGAAATTCAAAAGATACCAGGAGGATTGTATTCGGAGGCGGAAATCAGTTGCAGGGTTTAGAAAATGGCGGAGGCTCCTGTTCCATCCCTGCGAGTCCAGCTCTATCAGCACCAGCCTTTTCGTGAAAAAACTCCCGTCCCCGTTTCCAGCCATGCCGACAGAGACCGTGTACAGGTAACATTCCTTCACTTTCCCATACGTTACAGCATTCACTCTTTCGCAGTTGTTTATTCATACTGATACTCTATTTTCGGTTTCAATATTGTAAAAGTTGGTAGGAGGCCTGTTTTTTAATGATTATTAGGGTTGGATGATGTCAAAACCCAATACAAGGTTTAATTGGTATGCTAAACTAATTTTTGTTTCTGCTTAGGTTTTAAGCTGAGCTAGGAATAGGGCTTCGAATAACAATCTATGCTTTTGGTCACAGCGAAATTCTTGAAACATCTTGGCTACAACACGAAACTTCCCGTCGTCCAAACTGGGTACCTAGTGCTAACTGGGAAATGATTAAATCAGCAACTATGGACTCCTGGTGGTTATAATACGACCAGGAGGTTATAATACAACCATCTTTTTAGAGAGAACAAGATTTAGGAGCATGAGAACCACTAACACGGAAATCAAATCCCATCTGAAATTAAACTTAGGTTCATTTTTCTAAATAAATTGAAAAACAAAAAGCCTTTCAGACTCCGCACTTACTACTACAGCCCTCCATACTTGATTCAAAACGAATTTACTATAAAACATTGAATGGTGAATGGCTCAGATAAATCAAAATACTCAACAACACGTCGAGTTTTGGCTACATAAGTGAAGCTAAAGGCTACGGAAGTTGATGATGAAGTCGATGACGTGGTTTACAGTGTGAAGGGCCCCAAACTAATTCAATTAGCTACTACTCGCCTACAAATAGAAGGAACTCTGATTGGAACGCTGTTAGCAAAAGACAAAAGGGAGAAGAAGAGCGCTGGAGGCAGGGAGATAAAGAGACGGAGACGGTTGGCCTTCCAGCTACTCCCAGCAAGGTCAGCACTGCTTATGAACCCAAGCACAGTGATTGAGAAGGGGTTCCTCGGCAGAGAAGAGAAGAGATGCTAAATAAATGTTCCAGAGAGCCAATTGCATTGTAAATTCAATTGCTGAGAAATAAAGACTGAGCATAGCCATTCGATGCTGGAGTTTTTCCTTCGGGTTTCCCCAGGGTAATCTCTGTTGTCTGTTGTGCTTAATTGAATGTGCCATTGAGTTTACTAGTGAATTGCTTCATTTGGAAATATTCCTGTGTGAATTCCATTTGATAAAATAGCAGCAATGAAATCAACCATTAGCCAGAAGTTGTGTTGCTGGGAGACGAAACGCATTTCCCAGCACATGTAATTCACTCGGTTGCTGGGAGACCAAACGCATTTTCCAGCACATGTAATTCACTCGATTGTTTATTCATAGCAGTAACCGCGTATTCCTTTACCCAATCGACCCCTTACAGTTACAGCATTGATTGAATTGCTGGTTGGTATCCACAACACGATTTTCCTTTGTTTGAATCGCTGGTGTATTGCTAGCTGTGTGTTCTCTTTAATAAATTGCAGTTTTAGAGACCACATGCTTGTGCCCTGTGTAAACCATCAGTCATAGCTCAGAATAGCATCATATCCTTTGTACAAAACTTAGGGAACCACCTACAGCCATCGCTGGGATCTTTTCTGGCATTACACAACCGATACACATTCAAGCAACTTGCCCTCAAGCTTGTGCGTTTTATTAGTTACTCACAGCAATGCACAATTACACATAAACATATAATTCACATTAAATTTCCTACCATGTCAACACCAGCTACCAGGTTGTTTACTTTGGCGAGCTGTAGGTTCAAGATTATAGATGTATATATGCTGTGTTCCACCATATATTCACAGCACAGTAAGGTAATACATTCCCAAGAGATTGTGTAGTGATATCTACCTACAGTCCTCTATGCATAAATATATGTATGTTGACTTGTGGTTGTATTGAGAAGAAAGGCCAGAGAAAGAAGTGTCATTAATTTTGTTTTGGGGCTTGGGTATATTGTGTTAGTTTTTATGGTATCTCGGGATGTCCTCCATGATTCAGATGCCTTGCATGGAGGTACAACAACAGTTTAGGCATCAGGATGGAGTAGAGGGTGAGATACACTCTACTCAGTGGCATGAGCCCATTGGTGGCTGCATGCGGACCTTCCAGGGTGTTTTACCCTTTGCATGCATGAGTTTTGCATGACTTGTTAGTGATTAAAAGATGCATGCAAAAGTGACTTTTTGCATGCACTGAGATTAGGTTTTTGGTAAACCTAATTCATCGGTTAGATTATATATAGAGGCAGGGGGTCCTCGGATGAGGTTGCTTAGTTGACTTATCAGAGATTGATAGATCAGGAGTGAGGAGGGCGCATTAGTGCATGCAGGGCAACTTTCTGAGAGAGAGAGAGGAGTTGTTGCAGGAGGGAGAGTGGTCAGATCTGAGCTGGATCAGAGACCACTAGCTCCAGAGGCACTTGGCGCCTAGTTCTGTGGACTGAGAGAGTTCATCAGTGAGGTTACATACTGTTCAGAGAGAGGGCGAGTTGCAGCTGTGGAGGGGGGCGCACTTTCCAAGGAGAGGAGTTCGTTGCGCATCCGATTGATCGATTGAGCAGCTGAGACGTTCAGGGTAGCCTTGCCTCAGTGTTTGAGGAAGGACTATGACGATCAGAGCTCAGATCTGTTGAGATCTGATTTTGTACAAGTTTCTGGCAGTTGGAGAGAGGGCGCACTTCTGCATGCAAAACTGCAGGGGCGCATTAGACTTTGAGCAGAGCAGGCTATTATTCCAGACAGAGCAGATCGGGGCAGTGGAGTACAGAGGGAGATAGTACATCCTGAGACAGGCAGTGTCAGATATTCAGATAGTTCAGATCCAAATTGACTGCAGGGTGAGCATTACTCAAGAGCAACAGTTGCAGCTGCTGTAGACCTCGGGTTATTCTAACCCATCAGGTTTGGTCATTTGTTTCTGAAGAGCTGTATGTACTAAATTCATTCTTACTTTGCTCTGGGCTCGAGAAAGAAGAAAGCCTCACAGAAAGCTGGTTTTCCCCCGTTTGGGGTTTCCATATGTAGTGTTATATGTGTGCTTGCATGTGTGTTAATGTTGTAAAGAGATCTAGTTGTTGAGTTTATGTCTTTATGAGTATGTATTGATATACGAGACTCAAACCGCTTGAGATCTCAGGGCTATCTAGAGGGAGTAGTGATCTCTGGATTAAAGGTTGCATGGTATCAGAGCCCTGGTAAGGGTCAGGAAGTGCAATCACACAGAGATCAATGAAGATAGAGACCAAATATACCAGATCTGAAGAGCACAGCTCAAATCTGAGGTTGTAGAGGTTAGATCTATCTGATTTGTGGTATTGGAGACAAGATATGAGATAGATCTAGTAGATTAGTGAAGATAGAGACCAAATCTACCACATCTAAAGAGCACAACTCAGATCTGAGGTTGTAAAGGTCAGATCTATCAGATTTGTGAGTTTGAAGGTGAGATTTGAGATAGATCTTTCAGATCTGGCATGAGCAAAGTCCAGATCTGTGGCAGATATATCAGATCTGAAGAGCAGAGTTCATATCTGTGAGAATAGAGATCAGATTTGGGAGAGCGAACTCTAGATTTGAGAAAGAGAGGGTTAGCTTGCTCACCAAGGCATATATTTACAGGTTGGTTCTGATTGAGAGATTTTGAATCAACAGTGTTATCAGTTTTGCAGAGTTATGGCCACTAGCTTGAGAGTAGAGTACAGGTTGTTGGGCAAGCCTGTATGTGGGTCTAGGGAGACCTTGGATACTGTTTCAGTATTATTGACAGAGAGAGAGCATGGTACTTCTCTCAAGATGACATTGATAGAGGAGGAGCGCAGATCTGCATATTAGAGTGCACCAGATGCAACCAGAAAGTTTTCCAGTTCAGAGGGAGTAGCTGCAGCAGCATATGATGTGTTTGATCTTGGTGGATGCTTCTCTAGTAGTACCTTCCTCGCTAAGAGGGAGTGTTAATGCAGAGATGTGCATGAGATATGCATGTGCATGAGGTCTTGCATGATGCATGTGCATGAGATATGCATGCACATGAAGACTGAGAGATGGTTGATAAAGGATGAGCAGTTAGCAGCAGCAGAGGAGGTTGATGAGTTTACTTCTCGGTTTGAGAGGGAGTTCTCATTAGCCTCAGTTTAGTCAGGGCATGATAGTAGTCAGCCAGAGGCTCAGGTTGTGTTATCACTCCAGGAGTCTTTCTAGGTTGCAATCAAAAGAGCCTGGTAACTTAACCAATATCTCAATAATATAAAAAGGTGGATCAAGTTGGATGACTCAATCAATCCTCATTCACTCAAAACATATCTAAATGCGCTCAGATGGACAAGGCTTTCAACCACTAATGCTCAGAGGGTTTGTAAATAAATGAATGTGTGGAGAAGTAACTATCATACCGACAAAATCATACATAAAGGTATATATGAATGGCAGATTACAATAATTACAGAATACTTGCAGAGTTTAGTTTATGAATGCAATGATAAGATGACAGTCATCAGGCGTAAATAAACATAACAACATGAATATAGTATTCAAATGCAAGTACATAATAGATAGAAGATGGAAATCTGAACAACTAATGGCGAAAGAAGCTTGTTTTACTGATATAACATAAGAAGTCTGAGCTTACAACATGTGAAAAAGTCTCCAAAATCGAACCTTCACTTCCTCTCAAGTTCTAGGCTTTATAGCCTTTACAACATCTTTCCAGGATCGATTTTACTAAAGATAGAAACTCAAAATTGTTTTCAATAAACTAGGGGAAAATCCTTTTTAATTTGGCCAAACTGCTGAAAAATGGGGCTCAGAGATGGATCCAATTCTCTGAATCTGTGACACCTATGTATAAACCGAAAGAGGTTATTGTAGATTGGTTTGTTTTGAGCATAAACCTCTCTCAGTTTCTTGAGATTCGTTTTCATTTGCCCAAGATCTGTATTTCAAAAACATGTGTCAAACAGGTAAATTCTGGGATCCAAAAATTGGGGCTCGGAGATGGATTCGATTCTCCGAATTTGTGACACCTGTGTATAAACCGAAAGAGGTTATTGTAGATTGGTTTGTTTTGGGCACAAACCTCTCTCAGTTTCTTGAGATTCGTTTTCATTTGCCCGAGATTTGTATTTCAAAAACATGTGTCAAACAGGCAGATTCTGGGATCCGAAAATTGGGGCTCAGAGACGGATTCGATTCTCTCAATCTGCAACACCTGTAGGAAAACAGAGAAAGGTTATTGTTCTCTGACATGTTAGGAACAAAAACGTCCGAGCGTTTTGCAAAAAGATTCTCCAGACGCTCAGAATCATCATTTTAAAATGATGACCCTGCACAGTAAAAACGCCATTTTTTGCAGCAAATATCCCTGCCTCCATCTTGATAGTCTTCATGTCTTTGACAGCTGCAACAATCTTCCAGGTGATGACAAGGCACTTAAAATCTTCCTCAAATGATTTGGCAGTGAAAACATTTGATCTGAGCGAAAATATCGTCATTCTGCTTATCTCTGTGCTTTCGGTAGCTGTGGACAATTTTGCCCTTGAATTGTAAGCTACTAGAAACTTGCTGTTTGGTGGCTAATGAACAACTGTCGTATCTGCCTAAGCCACCGAAAATTGTTCCACGATACATGACACGTGCCTTTCCTTTCGATAGCTTGAAGAGTTTTGTCTTCCATACTGTAAGCTGCCGAAAGCTGGGTTTTCGGTAGCTAATGAACAATTGCCATGTCCGCCTAAGTTACCGAATCCTGAAAATTCTTTTTTGGAGAAAAAGTAACATCAAATGTTATTTCAAACTTTATTACATACTTCAAACTCTTGAAAAAGAACCTCAAATGTATATAAAAATGAAAATTTGAAAGACTTCCTATCACCTAGAAAAAACAACTAGTCTATGTTTATTTGAGGAGATAACAGGTTGATCAGAGATGGAGAGTTGACTGCATGTAGAGCAGTCACATGACAGGGATGCGAGATGCATTCCACATCCTAGAGCACACACCCATGCAGATGGTTCGGGATGTGCAGGGGACTGATCACTTGGTCACAGGAGTGGGTAGAGTGCGGTTTCTACTTGACCTTGGAGAGCTCTTGGAGGTATCGGGAGTGTTGTTCCTTCCAGGACTGAAAGGGAGTATCCTCTCAGTGGCAACTTTGGGAGCTGCTGGCTACTCAGTAGTGTTCCAGCGGGATCTGATTTTCACCTATCTTAGAGGAGTAGACACAGTCTTGATGGGTCACAGGATCGACGATGAATACTTGATTCGGGGACAACCTACTACTGGCACATCAAGATGGCTAAGTGCATCCTCTACAGAGTCAGAGGGGGATGGTGAGCGAGATGCTCACAATAGAGATGATGCTAGGAGGAGTCAGTCCATAGAGCAGATGGGTGAGCGAGATGCTCATGATATTGATGAGTCCCAGGAGATTGAGCCCTTGGATTCATATCAGATGGATGAGCGAGATGCTCATGATATTGATGAGTCCCAGGAGATTGAGCCCTTGGACTCAGATCAGATGGATGAGCATGTTGCTCAGACAGGCACCAGTCGGAGATTGAGCTGGTATGAGATGGTCGAGATAGACTTAGCTCAGGAGAGAGTTGAGTCAGCCCAGAGACATAGGGAGTTGACTTATAGAACCGAGTTAGCTCAGAGACGGAGAGAGATCACCTACCGAGCAGTAGATCCTCTAGGCAACAATCTTTGGGATTGGTTACAACAGAGATTCAGAGGCGGTCTGAATCAGAGTCCAGTGACAGAGTCAGTGGTTGATCAGGGGGCTTCTTTTGGAGCCACGTTTATGGAGGTTGATCAGGGTATTTTAGGTCAGAGGGCAGCAGTGACAGGCAGGATAGTTGGTTCAGTGTCAGCAACAGAGGACTTGTTGGATCCAGGCATCAGTGGTAGGACTTCCCTCGTTAAGAGGGAGTGTTATTTTTTATTGTATCTAGGGATGTCCTCCATGATTTAGATGCCTTGCATGGAGGTACAACAATAGTTAGGCATCATGATGGAGTAGAGGGTGAGATACACTCTACTCAGTGGCATGAGCCCATTGGTGGCTGCATGCGAACCTTCCAAGGTGTTTTACTCTTTGCATGCATGAGTTTTGCATGACTTGTCAGTGATTAAAAGATGCATGCAAAACTGACTTTTTGCATGCACCGAGTTTAGGTTTTTGGTAAACCTAATTCATCGGTGAGATTATATATAGAGGCAGGGTTCCCTGGATGAGGTTGCTCAGTTGACTTATCAGAGATTGATAGGTCAGGAGTGAGGAGGGCGCATTAGTGCATGCAAGGCAACTTTCTGAGAGAGAGAGGAGTTGCTGCAGGAGGGAGAGTGGTCAGATCTGAGCTAGATCAGAGACCACTAGCTCTAGAGCCACTTGGCGCCCAGTTCTGTCGACTGAGAGAGTTCATCTGTGAGGTTACATACTGTTCAGAGAGAGGGCGAGTTGCAACTGTGGAGGGGGGCGCACTTTCCAAGGAGAGGAGCTCGTTGCGCATCCGATTGATCAATTGAGCAGCTGAGACGTTCAGGGTAGCCTTGCCTCAGTGTTTGAGGAAGGACTGTGACGATCAAAGCTTAGATCTGTTGAGATCTGATTCGGTACGAGTTTCTGGTAGTTGGAGAGAGGGCACACTTCTGCATGCAAAACTGCAGGGGCGCATCAGACTTTGAGCAGAGCAGGCTACTATTCCAGACAGAGCAGATCAGGGCAGTGGAGTACAGAGGGAGATAATACATCCTGAGATAGGCAGTGCCAGATCTTCAGATAGTTCAGATCCAAACTGACTGCAGGGTGCGCATTACTCAAGAGCAGTGGTTGCAGCTGCTGCAGATCTCGGGTTATTCTAACCGTCATGTTTGGTCATTTGTTTTTGAAGAACTGTATGTGCTAAATTCATTCTTACTTTGCTCTGGGCTCGAGGAAGAAGAAAGCCTCACATAAAACTGGTTTTCCCCGTTTGGGGTTTCCAGGGTATATATAGTGTTATATGTGTGATTGCATGTGTGTTAATGTTGTAAAGAGATCTAGTTGTTGAGTTTATGTCTTTATGAGTACGTATTGATATACAAGACTCAAACCGCTTGAGATCTCAGGGCTATCCAGAGGGAGTAGTGATCTCTGGATTAAAGGTTACAGATATTGTGTAGTGATATCTACCTACAGTCCTCTATGCATAAATATAAATATATGTATGTTGACTTGTGGTTGTATTGAGAAGAAGGGCTAGAGAAAGAAGTGTCATTAATTTTGTTTTGGGGCTTGGGTATATTGAACATGCAAATGATGTGTTATTTTATCTTGGCATAACTCAATTAGAGTGGATTTGTTTCATAGTTTGGCGTTGATCTCAACATTCTAAAGCAAGCAAATAAAGCAAGTATTGGAACCGGAGATGAACACAGATGCTGTGTTCCACCATATATTCACAATACAGTGATTGCACCGAGTGAAACGAGGTGCTTTACAGCCCAGTATGGGGGAGATGTTGTAATGTTTGTGATGTAACAAAATAATTAAAAAAATTCATGTCGGCTCATAAAATAAAAAATTATGGAAAGTATTTAAAAAAAATCCATGTTGGTTCATAAAATAAAATATCATGAAAATTAATTAAAAAATAGATGTTCGTTTATAAAATACAAACTTAAAACTTAAACCCGAATCTATCAATCAAGAGAGATCAAATTTCTTGAGTTTAAATTTAAAAAAAAAGTACACCTCAAGAAATTGGATCCCTCTCGGTGCTTGATAGATACGGGTTTAAGATGGATCTATGCTGGTATCTACCTACAGTCCCCTATGCATAAATATATGTATGTTGACTTGTGGTTGTATTGAGAAGAAAGGCCAGCGAAAGAAGTGTCATTAATTTTGTTTTGGGGCTTGGGTATATTGAACATGCAAAGGATGTGTTATTTTATCTTGGCATAACTCAATTAGAGTGGATTTGTTTCATAGTTTGGCGTTGAGCTCAGCATTCTAAAGCAAGCAAATAAAGCAAGTATTGGAACCGGAGATGAACAGAGATGCTGTGTTCCACCATATATTCACAGCACAGTATAGTAATACATTCCCAAGAGATTGTGTAGTGATATCTACCTACAGTCCTCTATGCATAAATTTATGTATGTTAACTTGTGGTTGTATTGAGAAGAAAGGCCAGAGAAAGAAGTGTCATTAATTTTGTTTTGGGGCTTGGGAATATTGAACATGCAACGGATGTGTTATTTTATCTTGGCATAACTCAATTAGAGTGGATTTGTTTCATAGTTTGGCGTTGAGCTCGACATTCTAAAGCAAGCAAATAAAGCAAGTATTGGAACCGGAGATGAACAGAGACATTTATTCATGTTAATGAATTAATCTTGAGAAGCTTGATCTCAGTTTGATAGTGAATTGCAGATTCATACAATTTTAATTCCACAGAGAAGATTCTGTGTTGGCGAGACAGACAGGCCATATGTATACCATTTACAGATCAATGCTTCTTTATATATATTTTGATCCAAAAGAATATGTCTCAACCCCTTTAAACAGGGTAACGGAATCCAACTACATCATTCTCCATAGACAGTCAACAACTTATTTGTATCTAGATTATCCCTACACTTCATCATTATCCACATTCACTTTTATATATGATTCTTTTTGATATTATCTTGATGCTAACACCTTCTCTCTAATGCTATCTTTCTGCAGTTATATTCATGTGTTTTATTCCCATGCATTCATCCTCATGCATTGAAGTTATCTCCATGAACCTGCATGGATAATTTAGAAAAATAATCAAATAGCCTTTCGCGTGACACTTATTTACTCATACAGATGGTACACCACATTTTCAACAAACTGCTCTCCAGACATAGACAATACTGTTAGGAGAACCGAGACATCGATTTAACCAGGGAATTAATGCCTTTATAACTCTATTCTTTGCTATTTGAAAACTGGTCTTATAGATCATGGCATTTTGGTGGGTGTGATAAGAGACTTGTCATGTCTGTTTAATGCCAAATTTGCGTCATTGCATAAGGAACTAATCTTCTCACATAAGATAAGGTCATCACGAGGGATCAACTTATTTAGTGGTACCTGGTTAGAAGGATTATGTTTCTTGTTGAATGTTTCCCTTTTATAACCGATGCAGCTTATTATCACCAACTTATGGTTTGCCCAAGTCATATCTTAGGCCTCCACAGTCCTCTAGCATGCCACTTCTTGTCTAGGTGAAGAAGTTTTATGTTAATTTCGTAGTAGTTCTTTGACATCATTCGAAAAGTAGTTGCTACTAAAAGTTGTAGCCCTTTAGATTCTTGGGCAGTCTTGGGTATCCAAATGAGCCCCCTACTCCAAAATGGGTCAAACATGCTCTAAAGTTCCAAGGGCACCCTCATCTAGTTGCACATGTTACATCCTTCTTATTGCAGGTTTCATTGTTGTCCATGAGGATGTCATAATGATAATGTTTGTACTTTAAAGGGTTATTATTAGAATGGTTTCATGATTGTAGCCTAACAGAGATATCTTCCTTTTCAGGTATACTTATTGCTTTTCACAAGTTTTGGGTTTTTGGTCATGACTAAGAAGAACGTTTTGAAGGATGACATGATGTGCATGTTTTGGTTGAGATTTGTTATAGGATAAAAAATAAGTTTGATGATTTGGTGCTTGCATATGAGAATAACCCCTTGGATTCTCTCTTGGCTGAAATTAATGAGAAATATGATGCATGTTTGTCCTTGGCTAATATATCAAAGAAAAATATGGTGTGCCAAATTTGGGAAATCTTGAAAAGTGAATTTCATGAGGATGACTAGCATTCTCTTCCATTACGTGAACCACTTGCGCATGATATTTCAGATCTGGAGGAAAAAAAGTGTGATGAAGTTGTTGAAGACCTTGTTGCAACAACTCATGATTCCACTGAAGACTATGCACACCATCTTGTTCTGGAAGAAGTACACGATGATGTTAAGGTACATTCACATGAAGACTTTTAGTTGCCATCATCATGGATTTTGAGGAGGACAAGGGTTTGATAAGTTATCTTCCAATTCAAATTTACATGATGATGATGAGGTACATTCACATGAGAACATTTTGGTAGGCATCATCATGGATTTTGAGGAGGACAAGGGTTTGATAAGTTATCTTCCAATTCAAATTTTTGACTTTAATAATGAAACCCTTGATGATTTAAAGAGGATGTATATGGTACAGAAACCCTTGGAGGTTGAAGAATTTGTAGGTGCTTCTGCTAGCTCATGTGATAAACAACATGGCAGCGAATAGGATGATGATATGGCCACATGATTGGGAAAGATAAATGGTATGCGGATTTCTGGTTTCTTCATGGAGATTCCATCTATGACACAGATAGTGAGAGCATGATAAAGGAAAATTTGAATTAGCCCACTCCACTTCCAATCAGCGTTGAGAGCCACCTCATGGAGTATAAAGAAGACATCTTAGGCCCTATTTTTGATGATCTTGGAAAGGCCAGTGTTGTTGAGTTATGTGAAGCATTTTCATGATTGATGAAAGCATTACACCCTCACCAATAGGGCAGAGTTTTTGCAGCATAAGGAGCATTTACATAACATTACAAATACATATGCAATTTTGTTTCAGCTATTGATATTTTAAGCTTCTACCCAATTTATGTATGAAGAATTAGCAAGAGATGTTAAATTAGCAAGAGGAGATGTTTTCAGAGTTGCAATTTGTTTGGGACAGCTGCATGCTAAAGCATTGATGTATTGCAGTATTTTTCATCCTTCCAAAAGAGGGCATCAATCCCTAGATTATGAGCTGACGTATTTTTCCATATTTGATTTTTTATGTCATACTTCATGTGCATGTTTGATGGAGGGGCTGCAAAGTTGTTGCAGATTTTTGCGGGCACCACCTTGTAAACCCTTGTTGTTTGCAAATATGATGAATGATTTCCATGGCAGCCAATGAGGATGATCATTGGAGCATGTACATTATCTTTTGAGAAGCATATGGTGGTTCACATAGGTGATTCATGGCTTGATGATGGGGTTCCTTATACACATGTCAAAGATGATGGAATACACCAGCTCTATCCAACATTGGATAGAGCAAGCTTGTATGTACTATGGACACACGCTTATCTTTGGAGGATTTTGATCTATACTTCCTTCTTTAGGAGCCTACTCTAGTTTTCAGCCATGTAGTGACCGTGATTCCAGCTTATCCTACTAGGATGCTTGACATGTCCTTTTTTTGGTTTGTTTCCAAACACTAGGGAAGTTTTCATGGTGTTGATGAGATGATATAATGGATTCATTGGCTATTTGATTTCACCTAGCATTTTCATCTTCCTGTATTATAGTAGAGTGGGAAGAATAAGCTTGATGTTCTTGAGTAGTTGGTTTTATTTATGTTCCCTTTGGCATTTTGGTTCATGCCTTATTTGTAGAGGCTGTTGATACTGATTAATTATATTGAAACACTCTCAAGCTTCCATTTGAGATGTTTTGTATTATGTGACGGGGATGTGAAGTTTTTGATCCATCTTGTCACAGGTTTCCATCCCTTCTATCTTCTTGACAAGTGCATCATACATATCAGTCCCCCTTAGAGTTTCTAGAGTTCTCTAGCACCTTGCAGCAGTGTGTGATGAGTTGATCCCCATATGGAGCCAATTGTTACTACCCAAAATGCAGGTGCATTCTGCATATTCATAGGCATTATTTTCAACAACATTGCACCGGGATTTGTAATATTGGAGCATGAAGGCTTTCACAATGAGCGATATTTGTGCTTCGAATTTATGGAATTACACTCTGTTAGAGTTCAGGAATGTCTTGATATTTTGAGTGGACAATCCACATCATCAGGGGAAGGCTTTGTTTGGATTCCCTGATGATGGGTGGAGTGTCCACTTGAAATGATGGGATGTTTCTAAACTCTTAACATAGTGTAATTTTAGAAATTCTAAGCACAAATGTGTATTCTTGTCAACTTCTGGTTATCTTTTCTTTCACATGATTGGAGGATGCTCATGTCTTTTGAGGAATGTTTGATGTTTGAGTTCACACATTTAGAGGCAATGTTGCACATGTGGTCGTGATCACCTTTTGGTGCTCTTTTTACATATTAAGATGCATGTTCTTACCTTGAGTAGTACTTTTGAGGGACTTCACATATCTTGAGGTAGAATTTGCATATGTGGAAGAATTTCATACCATTCGAGCTTCTAAGGGAGTGCCTTGCATTACAAGTGGACACATGGCATTCAAAGCCATTCTCCTAGATCAAGCACCGATTCTATGTTAGAGTATCCCACCTTACAAGGAGGTAGTTGAGGGATTCAAACACATATCTTGAAAAGCGCCTTAGATTAAGGGGATTGGGAGGTTGTTGTGTACTATAATTGGTAAAATATCCTAATCTAGGAGAGCACTCCATACAAAGGGGGTTCAAAGCATGTATTAAGGTGAAGAATGACACATCTCCCTAGAGTGCTACACATAATGGTTTTGTGTTCACTACTTGGCACACGTATTGATGTATTCTTGCACAAATTAAGGAGTGCCCTAAATCAAGAGAGACATACGGAACACAAGCATTGAAGATACAGTCAAATGTATGAGAATGATCTCACCTCAGAGAGCATACTACACATAGAGCTGCCATATGGTACTAATTGGTTGGAAAGCAAGTCAAGATCCATATTTTAGGGAGGTGTCATTTGGAGATTAGCTTAGTAGCATATTTTATGGAGTTGAAAAAGTAAAAGAACATTTTAAGGGAGTGTCCTCTATGGGAGAATGACATTTTGTAGAAAGGACATATTCAAGGCTTTCTTTATGCATTTTTCATCACTGTTGAGTAACACTTGACTCTGAGAAGATTTTGTAGGAGCAAATTATAAATTTAGAAGAAACATAATCATACTTTGTTTTAAAGTGGTTGAGGAAGAGCTCTATAAAAGAAAGAGATCTTACATTTGCAAAGGCATGGTTGGATTAATGGGAAATCCCCTCCAAACCTACTTGAAGATCTAGTGTGAGGATGGAGTCAAGGGTCAAGTTCATATGCAAGTTTTTCCGTCTCACTCTTCTCTTTTTCATGGATAACTAGGGTTTATGCAAAGATTACCATTGTTTTGTTGCTAGAATGATCTTTGTAGAAGGGTAGTTTTACTTCATAAGAAGAGATTAGGGTTTGAGGTTGTAACCCTCCTGAATCCTTAATGTAACTTTGAATTGTGGGGAATTTTTTTGTTAAAATTGCATATTGAGTGTGACACATTATGGCCCTCTTGATCCTTGGGATGGAATCATATTTGAAGATTCAATGTATTGTTTGGTTGTTCATTTAATAGAAGGCTACCCCACTTTGCCTTTTCATCTTTGTTTTCATGTTATGGGTATTCCTTCACTGTTTAATGGTTGCACATTATTCTTGGCAATAATTTTATTGTTGTGATGGTGCATCTTTTGCAAGGTTTCTCCCTTAATATTATATAACCTAAAAATCTATTTTGGACTAATTATAAGTACAACACATCAGTGTATGGCTTAATTATGTCTTCTCCAAAGTATTCAAACCCTCTTGTTTGTATATCTTGAATCCATTGCTCAACTGGATAGGCACTAGTCTTGGTCCACCATCCCATCTATTTCTAAATTTTATCTTACACCTTTCCTAGGGATTCCCCCCTTTTGTTGGAGGAGAGCCGACCTAAAGTGAATGGAAGAGTTGCTGTGGTGACAATGGACAACCTTCCTAAGATTGCACTTGGGTTTGGAACTTGGAATATATTGAGTGCATGTATGGGAGGTAATAGGCCTTAAATGGTGTCATGTCCCCAATTAAATGATTTTCAGATAAATAATTAAGTTGGCCTACCCAATTCCTAAGGGTTATGTGGAAGAATTAAAATATGGACATTTAACCCCAAGGTCTATAGTTTCTCATGAAAATTCAATATTCTAAATTGATGGTGGAAAAATAGGCCAATAAATTATGGAATAAATGTTAAATGCTCCAAAATGAAGTGGCATTAGGTCCTAGTTGGACTTGGGGGCGCATAAGTGGACATGTGGGGTCCACATGAGAGAATATTCCTCCTTTAAACATGGAGCCATCCCCAAATTCGAGTTGGAAGGGAAGAGGTAACATTCATGAAGGAAGAGGAAGAGTCATAGGGCTAAAAATAGGCAATGAAAGATTCTATGACAACTATGACAAGCATTATGACACTTATGACAGATTCTATGACACCTATGACACTTATGACATCTATGACAATGTAAGAGCTAAAAATAGACCAAGAGGGTGCATGAGAGAAGTTACACATCTCCAAAGCATCTAAAAGATTCCCCAATTCAAATTCATGGAGGAGTTGGAGACAAAAGATGAGCCAAGTGTCATGTGGGGCCAATGAACGGTAATAACCCCCACTAATTCGAATTTCATGAGTAATTTGCATCTTTGCAATTTGTCATTTGTCATTTGCATCTTTGCAATTTGTGAGAGCTTCAAGCTTGTCCTTGCACAGTGGATGTTCATCCTCCTTGCCTTAGAATCAATTTCGAGGGTGCAAGATTCCCATCCAAGTTGATTGATGGAGAGGCCATTCAGACCTCTCAACAGAGCTTCATGGAGATGTTTTGATGCAGGTTCAACCCCCATCTGAGTTTGAGTTCCTATTCTCTCATTCTTCTCTATTCTCATTCTACTATCTTTCTCTCAATGTTCATGTAAAGTGAGATAGCGCACTCTTTGTTGCATATAGATAATGGAAGGTTGTTGTTTCGACCTTATGAACTTGTTAGTGGATGCATAACTTTGTAATGGATAGATCATGAGAGCCACAACTCGGAATACTAAGCACTTCATGTACTATTTCTCCAAGTAACATTGATATTCGAGCTAGTTTCCTCTTTTTCTCAATGTCATGTAAAAGTGTGATGGCGCACTTCTTGTTGCATCTAGCTAATGGAGGATTGCTATTTCGACCTTATGGACATGTTAGTTGCTGCATAACTCTGTAATAGACATATCATGAGAGCCACAACTCAAAATACCAAGTACTTCATGTGACATTTCCAATTGAAACTGAGTTTCGAGCCATTTCCCTCATAGTATTTTCATGGTGATTTTGGGATGATATTGCACCTGTTTTATATCAGATCTTTCTGAGATTTTTGTCTATGTTATGAGCTGCATATGGAGTTAAATTGATGGCCCAAATAATGTATGCAGATCCCTAAAGTGTTACTATAGTTTGTGACATAAATTCAAGGCCCCTTGTCTACCATTTTCACCTAAATTATATACTCTAGAAGCTGTTGTCCTTTGGGAGACCTATTCGACCCTAAAACCTGATATAATGCTGCACACATGTTGTCCTTGATGTCCTCTAACAGAGCCAAGTTTCAGACATAAGATTAGTGAAGGCAGTACAATGTTTGGAAGGGCAAACAATGGCTGACCTAGGGGGGATTTCCACCAATCCAATTGACTAGTTTTGTCCCGAATCTTCTCTCCTTGTAAATTGCAGACCATGGATGTGTATAACAGATGTTTGGGTGTCTAATGACTGTATTAAAGTGTCCTATGCTCTCCCAAGTCCCTCCTTCCACAATTCGAAATCATTTGGGGTCATTTGGGACAGTTTGGGGTTTCACTAGTCCAAGGTTTGAAAATTGGCCAAATTGACTAAATTTTCAAATTGGGGATATTACAAATGGTTACCGACATTTAACACAATGAAATACAACCAAACCAACCTATTGATCAATTGAGTTCAAATAAAGAGGCTGATATCCCTATTGTTGATGTTTGTAGCATCGGATAGGTACTTCCATAGGTTCTGTGTCTAACAGGTGGAAGTGGTCACTAATACCTCTCAAACTTAGGAGATTCACTTTAATTAAGTGAATTATTAAAGTGGATGCCTTTTTTATATTAATTGAGGGATTAATTAAGTAAAGGACCTAAGTTTTAGGCACTAATGACTTCAGTTAATAAAGTGAATCTCAACCATTGATCTCAAGTGAATGCGATCTAATCTCAGTCGTTGGAGATGGGGTTTTGGATCATTTCAAGGATATACAAGGAATCCTAGGTTAGAGGAGGAGAACACAACAATCACACAGAGTGATATGGTGAGATCTCATTGTATTGGTTGGAGAAGGACTTTCATGCAAGTGTGCAGGGGTAGGGTCAGAGGAAAGGAGCAAGGGGAAGCAAAGGAGTAGCAGCCAGGTTTGATAGGCTAGTCTATTTTGCTGTATTGTATTATTCCTCAATGGGCCATTATCCCAGGACGGGAGCCTAGATTTTATCTTAATAAAATCATCGATCGTTGGTTTTCCCCCATTGGGGTTTTCTAGGGTAAGCAAGTGCATCAAATGTGTTATGGTTTCCTATTTATGCTTTCATTGTAATGTTTCATTAATAACTCAGTTGTGCTTTTATTCAAATAATTAATTTTATTTGGAATTAACTACTGGGTGTCGGGTTAGGAGAAAGTTAACATCTATCACTAAACATCCCAATGGTTTATTGGTTTAGCCAGTTCATTATTTAATAGATTTATTTTGATATTCATCTCTTTTGAAAATTGCAATAGCATAAAATAACAACCATGTGATATCACAAACAAAAATTAATGCGACAACATAGATAATGCAAGGCATTGATTTAACAAAAATACAAGTACTTAGCTTAACTTTTCAAACCATCAAATTAGTGTCTACATTCCATTCATGATCTATATTAATATGTTAGGAAATATTAGAGCTATAAAGCAGTGACTCACACACAAACATTGAACAATATTTAAATGGGGAAACAAGAGTATTGGGAGGAAACCCATTATAGAAAAGAACTACTTATCTCCGAATAATTCGTAGTACAAAGGTCCAATCCTGGAATGCCGACTCTTATGCCTAAAGGCACCAACAAAGTGTGGTACTCTCTTGTGCTTGGCTTATTTCTCTCTCTAGTGCACTTATGATTGGGTTATTTCTCTCTATAGCACACTTATGCTTGGGTTTATTTTCTCTCTCTAGGTTTAACATGCCTTAGTGTTGGTTTATTCTCTTTATTGCATAATTAGAATTTTCCTGGTTTGTTCCATTTGATTTTCTTTCACTATTTACTGTGAATCTCAAGTGCTCAACATATAATCAAAGCGGGTGTGAACCTCCCTTACAATATTCTATAGTCTATCCGATGCTATTTGGTTGGTGGCATCACTGTGTATTTGGGACTATGGAACCAAGGTTTTAGATTAACTTTTTATTGTAGATTTTCGACAATTGATCAAACTTTTTTGCTAGTGGCATATCTTAGGGTTTCTTTGCGACTACGGAATTGGGGTTTTTGGATCATCTCCTTTTCTAGGGTTGCCTAGGATTTTTCCTCTCTAGGTTTAAAACCTCCTTTGAGGTCACTGCCTCTTTATTAGGGTTTAAACCTAAGTTGAATTGAAGTGGGAACCAAAATGGATACGAAAACTGAGGGGAGAAACACATACAACAATTTTTTAGAAAAGTCGAGTACAAAACCATGGGGAAACAACAAACTATATATATTTGCTAGTCATGTTGGATTATGAGCTAGTAACATATAGAATTTATGTTTCCAATAACCATATGGTGAAGTGGGTGTGGTCTTGGGAGTGCAATGGCTCTGAACATTAGGCACCTTTGCTATTAACCTATAACTTGAATTAGGTTCAAGTTAGTAGAGAAGCAAAATACTAAGTACAATGTTTTAAAAATTGGGCAAACTAGAATTGGTTGATTTGACCCTAGAAACCATTGAACCAACCCTTGAAGTAGTTTAGTGAATGGTTTCATATTGAACTTGTCAGACTGATTGATTTAATGGGCCAAAGAAACTCCTCACAAATCTTCATTTCTTTTTTCAAGGGAAGAGATCGAGATCACTAACGCCTATACTTATTTGGGGGTACAGTTCATAGGTTCAATTTACGGCACGCCCTTCAGCCCCAAGTCAACAAAGGATATGTATCCTTAGCCCTTGAGAGATAGTGCTTTAGACACCATTTTCAGGACATCTCATCTAAGATGTCTCTTATGGACACTCTCATTCGACCCACAATCCTCTATGGTTTAGAGATTTAGGGACCTTGTCTACTAGACACAGATTGGGCTTCGATAGAGAGAGTGCAGATCCTCCTTTGTCGCATCATCATATGCAAGTAGACAGTTCCTCAGCCCATCATACTTATAGATTTTGGTGCCCACCCCTTCCGACTTGAGGTGGTTTTCTGTCTTATCTCACTCTTACATCGTCTTTGGAGCTTTGTTGACTCAATGCAAGGGTGTGATCGATACCTGTACTAAACTTATTTCTCATCGCAGTCCATTACCTTGGCTAGCCCTTCAGGCCGCACTAGATCTTGGTACGTAGGGTCATGAATCTTTTGGCATCGGTTGACATTGCGATGGATCGACTTCCTCTATTTTGGTATTCCTTAGATGTGCTTGGCTGCCTCTTACCTATTAGGCAGGAGGTGAACATAATCACTTGAGACGACATATATAGACAGTTTGTGCTAGTCACTTGGATCAACACCTAGGGTGGGTTACGTCTAAAGATGGCCTTTTATGCTGCACATTTCATGGATTTGAGAGGCGACCTCATTGTTCAACTCCATTACACACTCTGCCATTGGACACATGCTCTTTGTATCCCTTTGGGCCAGTTCAGAGTGGGTTCTCATTGTCATAGGGTTGAGACAGATCACCAGATCGATCAATCAGACAAGATTTGCAATCTTTGCCATCTTTGAGAGGTCGAGATCAAGGAGCATTTCATTTTTTGGTGTCCCATCTATTACGAGATTCGCGGACGATTCCATTGTCTTTTCAGGGACCTTTTTCTTGCGAAGTCCCAGTCTTTGGCTAGTTTCGTCAGGTATTCGGATCAAGATGTCTAGCCTTATACTTCCAGGAGGCCCCTCAGCTCTGGTCCCTCCTCCAGTGACATTCATAGTTAGGACTAACCTCCACTCGGTAGATCTCTTCCTTCTTTCTGGTGCTCCCCTCCACTAGAGGCACCAAGAAATCAATAAAGGATGGTACTATCTCTGAGCGTAGATCAATTAGGACTCGACAGACCACCTCTACATCCAGCGGACCCCAGGGACGTGGCCAACCTAGACCCCGTCCCAACAGCCGGTCGACTACATCCAGATCACAGCAGCAGACTCCCCGTCCCCGACGATGTCAGACTACCCATTATAGATCTTCTTCCAGTCTATCCAGTTCTTCTTCCAAACAGATTACTATCACGAGATTTCTTCGTTCGGCTTCAAATGTTAGGAGAGATGCTTCTAGTGCTTCAAATGTGCCATGACATATTCTCTATTTTTGTATCACGCTTCCTAGATCCACTCTCCTTGCACATTTTTCTTTTTTATCGACTCTCTTTATGATTATCTCTTCTAGGTTGGCTCTCCTTCTTTGGAGTTAGGTCTCTTTGGCTTTAGGATTGAATTTCACATCTTGCTTTATATAGGAGCAGCCTTAGCACTCCCACTTTGTATTGACATCATGTTACCACACAGTTCCATTGACCTACTTATGTGGTCATTTGTTGGACATTAATAAAATTTATCTTATCTTATCTTATCTTTATGAGCATTGGTTTGGGCACGACAGCAATGAAAACCTAGAACATAAACCAATGAAAAAGAAAAAACTCCTAAACCTTGCCTCAACATCCTAAACCCTAAACATTGTTTTATAAGGAACCCCATCTATTTGCTTGACATCTCTGTCATTGAGCATTTGTTAGCATTTAGAGTTTGTGGAGTTGCATTGACTGGTTGCAACGTAGGTTGAGCTTGGAGCTTGTTTGGCATTCTTGGTGTGTTGTTTGTGGTGGATTTGGCATTTAAATCTTGAGGTTACATAGCATCTACAAGCTTGGATGAGATCTTGACTTGCTTCTTTTTCCCATTCAAGGGTATGCTAAATCTTCCCGTCTTTTTTTCTAAAAAAATTGTAGATTTGAAATATTCTTTATGGCTAAATAAGAAATAAGGTAGGGTTTGCATTTTTGCATTTGCAAATTTGTTTGCATTCACCATGGCCTTGAGGACCAGACACCCTACATGGCTCCATGTTGATGTTGTTGATAGGGAGATTTATGGCAAATATTGTAAGATCCACATAAAAGGAGGGGCATTCATATGCTGAAAAAACACTTGGTTGGTCAAAGAGGCCAAGTTGCTTGATGTGAATCCATTGACATTGAGTTCATTAGAGTGGAAATGCAAAACCTTCTTGACAAATTTAAAGAAGACAAGGCTAGGCTGAAAGAGATAGAGGGTGAAATAGGGAGAAGGAGATAGATTGGATCCCTAGCCAACCCTAATGTTGAAAGCTCTTGATTTAACCCTTCAGTTATTGTTAGGGACCTCTTTTAGTATGTTCCTAGTGTTATAGACTCAATTTCTAGGAAGAGGAAGAACATAAAGGTTTTTTTTTCTCCTCCACCCCTACTAATGCCTCAACCATTTTAGATAACCATTGGAAGAAACAATACAAAGAATATGCTTTTGAATACATGGCTAGATGGTGGTATAATATAGATATCCCCTTCAAGGCTTCCCGTTGGTCTTATTTCCAACCTATGTTGGATTCCATTGTTATTGTAATTTGTTGGCAAGGGCTTCAAATGCCATTCTATGCATGACTGGAGGTGATGTCTTTTATAGAAAGAAGTTGGGTCCATAAATGACTACTTGAAGAGTTTTAAAGATACATAAACCAAAATGGGATGTACCATCATGTTAAATGGATAAAGTGATGGAAAGCATTGTACCATAATAAATTTCTTTGTCTCTTGCCCCACTAGGGACCATGTTTTTGAGATTATTAGTTGCATGTGATAGAGTGAAAGATACAAACTTGTTATTATAGCTTTTGATGAAATTGTTGTGGAGGTGGGGTGTCCAATGTTGTTCAAATCATCATAGATAATGCCTCTAACTATGTTCTCATTGATAAGATTTTAGAGAGTAAATACAAAACCATATTTTGGATCCCATGTGCTTCACACTACATGGACCTCATGTTTGAGGATATAGGCAGTGGAGCTCCTTGTTAAGGTGTTGCAGTTGGTGGATTGTGAAATATTGGGCATAGGTTACATTTATGAGGCCATGGATTAGGTAAAGGATATAGTAGCAAAGTATGTACCTATCTAGGATATCATTGATAATTGCTTGAACATTCAGCTCCATCTCTCTATACATGTAGTTGGGTATTTCTTTAACCGCATGTATCATTACAACGTTGACTTGGGAGAACATCGAAGGGAGGAGGTCAAAGATGGATTGTATAAATGCTTAGAGTGCATGGTCACTGATGAGAATCAACAATTGGAAATACATTGATATATCAGTGTTTTCAATAGAGCGCCACACGTACCTTTGGCAAAAACCTAGCAAAGATTGCAAGAGATGTGGACCAACTAGGTAAGAAATTCCAATGTTTTTTAATTTCAATGCTTTAAATATTTAAATTTCTAGCCAAAGTCACAAACTAATTTGTTGAATTTACTAACTTTGTCTTTGACTATCTTGATTTAATCATTTATCATAGCACATTGGTGGGACTCATTTGGTAACCATTGTCTTTAGTTGCAAAAGTTTGCAATTTAGATCTTGAGTCAAACTTGCATTTTTTTCGGGACAACTAGTTTGTATTTGAGCGGAATGACATGAAGAAGAGAAACCGTTTGGAACGACAACAATTAAATGATCTCATCTTCATATAGCAAGTTCTAGCTAAGGTGCAACCAACCGTCGAACAAAAGACCTGATACAAATCCCATTCTCTTGGATGATATTGATCTATCCTTGGGATTATGAGAGGAGACTCATTTGACATAGTTTGATGTTGATGACTTTGGTTGGATGGATTTTGATGATGATCCATTAATAACACCAAGCATGGTAGGCACTAGTTGCACTACTACTGGTACGACAAATATATCTGAGTTGTTCATTGAGTCCAAGCCAAAGGATGATGCCGTGTTCCATGATGAGGATCCCATTCCCATTAGTGGTGATGACTTTGATGATTGTTCACATTGATCATTGATATATAGTAGCTTGTAGCATGTTGTTTTTTGGACTCTAGAGGCCATTTAGAGTCTTGTTGTTTATGTATTTTTTCATAGATATGTATTGTACACGGTGCCACTTAGCTATATTCTCTGTAACATGGTATGTACATCAATAGACTTTGCATATTTGGTCTCCAATGGTGTGGATCTACATTGATTTACATAAATATATATTTTTTATATTAAAATTTTATGTATTTTTGCACCCAGTGAAACGAGGTGCTCTACAGCCCAATATGGGGGAGATCTTCTAACGTGTGTGATGTAGCGTTACATCTAATAAAACGTAAAAAGTGATTGCGTGTAAAAAGAAGTAAGTAAAGTAAAGTAAAGTAAAAAGAAGTAAAGTAAAGTAAAGTAAGTATGGGGGAGATGTTGTAAGGTTTGTGATGTAATGTTTGTTACTAACAAAATAATACACCTCAAGAAATTGGATCCCTCTCGGTGCTTAATAGATACGGGTTTAAGATGGATCCATGCTGGTTTAGTAAACTGATTCATGAACTGGTGATGTTAGTTGATTCCAATCTGACCTGACCCTTATCTGACTTTTAAAACATTGATGCTAACTCAGGTCCAACATCAATCCACTAAATATTAGATACTACAGGCACCCTTGCTAATAAAAGATAGGAACTGAGAGATTGATTTAAGATGTGCAAGAATAAATGAAATCCCTTACTAAGTATCCATGATATTGGTCTAGAAAAGGGACTATTTTCCATGTAGCTCTAGATTTTAAGAAGTTACAAATCAATTTCACTTAACACTAGAGGTCCTGCATATTCTCTAGGATAACTTGCACATGATGAAACGATAAGAGGGTCAAATGCACATAGAACTAGAAAGTAACTTCGAACTCTCAAGCAAAGAGTTGTGTGGCATTGAGTTCTCTTTTTGACAAGGAAAACACTTAGAAAGTTATTTGTGTGTTTGCGGGAGGCAAGACCAAGAGGCATTATTTATAAGTTTTGAGGCTCACTTTTAGGGTTAGTGTAGATGCTTCTATTTTTTATTTTTCATTTTTTCATGTTTCTACAATTTTTCCTCCTTGAAATGTTGCTTCCTGTGCTTGACATGGTTCTAGAAAAGTTGATTTTTTAAAAGTGAGGGCATAAACATTTCCGAAAAGGCTTAAATGTTTTAGGTGAGAGTTGAAACATTTTCGTGGTGTTTTAGTTGCATTTTCCCTTTGTTTCAGTATTTCAAAGGGGGAACGACATTTTAGGGGAGCTCTAGAGACATTTTTGGTAACTTAGGTTTAAACCCTCTTACAAGGCCAATGCCGCTTTTTTAAGAGTTTCCCAAGTTTTTGTTAGAGTCTAAACCCTTCTTCAAGTCCAGTACACTACAATTATTTTTGGGAGAAGTTGGTAACTCTCTTTCTCTTGGGTCTATAAAGGTAAAATTTCTGAAGACTATACAAAGGCTTCTTTTTGTTGTTGTTGAACCTATACTCATACTGGATGTTTGCCCAATTAAATGTGGCTAATTATGATATTTTAATTGCCTTCTTTGAAGCAAGTGTTTGTGGATTTACCTAGAGAAAAGACTTACTCCTAATATTCAAGATATGGCTCCATTAGTTTTGCTTCTCAATTTTTTTGGATCAAGCGAATGGGCCCATATTTTGTTATATTATCTATATGATTCTTTCTCTCACAAGGTGATTGAATGGAGAAATGTGATCCTTGATGAAATTCTTTTTCGTCGTTTATAAGGATATTTTCCATCAGTTCTTACAAATGATTCACCTATAGATGATTCTTAATTTGTTTCAGTGGATCTTTCGCTTATGATGTTGGTTCATTGTGGGTGCATTGGATTCAACAACATTCTCAAGTATGGCTTGTGCCAATCTTTGTACCTTCAATAGACTAGCATGTTTCAATGGATCTTTCTCTTCCACATTATGATGTTTACTTCTACAATGATTGGGCAAATATATGTTAATGAATTATTTACATTCCATTCTACAAAAAATTATTTGGGCTTACTCCACTACATTCCATAGCTTCATTCTTAGGGACAAGTTGTACCAATTTTGTACCCTTGATAGATCAACTTGCTGACATCACAAAGCTTCGCCCAGATGCCACCTTCACCAACTTGTGGAGTAGTATTGGTGTGGGACATATGGCATTTAGGAGGAATTGTATGTAATGAATTCTCTATTTGGCTCCTTTTCCTCTTTAACGAGGGATGTATCTTGTGATGTATGTCTTCTCTCTGTAGCCTCCTGTTATCACATATATAGTAGCTGGGCTACTGTATTCTTCAGATCAGGTTCCAGTCTTTTTTTCAGGCAGTCCTTTACATTGAGATGTTTGAGATGAGCATCTATATCAGGATCACTCCTATTTTATCAGTAGCCAATATATCCTTATGCCATGACTGAGTCTCAGGAAACTCAGATTTGTTGACCGATGTAGCCATTTTTGCCATACAAAGCAGTATGCAGTGCCCAGATGTGCAGCAGCAGTTTCCAGTTGACAGTTGATGATTAAGATGTTTGATACATGCATATGATCATGCAAGTATATAGTTTGTGTATTGGTTTACTGTTGCTTTGTTGGCCATTCTTGTAGCTTGATTTAGCATTTAGTGGTCGTGACCTGGCGATCTATTTATATATTATGGACATGGTTGTTAATTTATATCTATATAGTCTTGTTTGCTCAGAATAATGAAGTTCTTGTGTATACTCATTGGTTTTACCCTCCTTAGGAGAATGGAGGTGATCATTCCCACCATTGTATGGCTTGCTAGTCTTGGCATCCTTTTCACTATCTCCATCCATCTGCTACCTTCCAGTTTTAGTTCTACCTTGACTTACATCTTAACCTGTGATATGGAGGACTTCCCCACTTTAGCCTCTTTGTTGGATGAGCTTCCCTGTTTACTTTGTGTCTTGGCTCTGAGTTGCCTAAGTTGTGTTGGCTAGACCTGAAACAGATAGTACTACCATCATTACATGTATCTGGAAACTTATTGTATATCTTATGTGAAAGCCCATTGAAATGAGACTCAATGAAACTGTGAAAGAAGGGCTATGGAAATGAATGAAATGTAAATCCCCTTGAAGGGATATCTAAAGGCCAAACAAAAGCAATGGATAGATAAATGCCAAATCTAAAGATTGCTGGCCATGGAAATGAAATGAAAAGGTCCAAATAAAGCAATGGTTTAATAAATGCTAAATCCAATGATTGCTGAACTTATTTGAATGTAATGATTAATTCCTCACGGAGGCTACGGGTTATGATGTGAGATGGAGTAAGGGACAACTAATTCTAAGTGTCCCCTAGAGTCTCAAGTTATGGTTAGCCGGACACCTAGTCATGGTGGCTCTAGAAAAGATCCTCATGGAGCTGAGTCAGCTTGAATGTGAGTTGTAGACATCTGTCAAGGTTGAATAAGCACTTCCCTAATAACTTGTTCATTTGTGAGACACTGCCATCCCCTGTGTTATTGCTTGTCCAACATATGCTTTAGTGCGTATCCCCTTTCCTACATCCAAAGTATCACAGTGTGAACTTTATACAATCATCCCTTAGCCTAGCCTTGCATTTATCCACCCTCACCCATCGCTAGCAAATTGATCACAGCCATGAAGTGAGTATATCCTTGAGGTTCTATTCTGAGCTATAATTATTAATAAATTTTACTTTGAATATCTTGTTTTAAACCGCCAGTCTAGTACTACTTATGTTTACAATCTTGCTATTTGAATGACTAATGAAGCATGTCATAACCAGTTACACTTGCAGGATTTTGATCTTTCAGCTTGAGTCATATTATGGGTCAGTTTGACCTGGTCAAACTCAGTTTGACCAAGTCAACCACAAGACATGTGATGCATTAGACCAGTGATGATAGAGATTGATGATATATGGTCTTACATTACCCACCAGGTGTTTCCATGCAACAGCTACAGGTTTCAGATGATGATCTTGGATATTTTTATGATTTTGATCATTTACAGATTATTATTTTTTTATCTGTCCGGGCATGGTGTTGGTATTATATGATTATATAGTCATCGACATGGTGTATGAGTATGTGTTTTTAGTATATTTGGATCTTCCGAGTCCATTGGGATACTCAGTTTGCAGTTTCGGGCAGTTTCAATTGAGATATTTGTCAGTTTATCATTTTGGTGCAGATTTGCCATTAAAAATGGCCCGACAGAGCAGTTTGACTTTTTATTCTTTTCACCTAGGGCGCTACAAAGAGAGTATGGGGTCCAGCCACTTGTTTTTACTATTTAGCCATACTCTCAGACATATTGGTGCAGTCAGTTTTGGCCCCGGGTGACCAGGTAGTGAGTTACAGGCATTTCTATCTTCTACAGGTGATTTACAGAGGCATAAAAAATGGTAAAATGGCTACAGAGGAATTCGATTTGGGCTACTGAGACAAGGAAATGGCATGAGGATGATTTTGATGATGTGTGTGACATCTCCCACACCTTCCTGAGCAGTTGCAGCATTCAGTGGGGCCCACACACCTTCTCGAGCTCATTTTTATGGTTTTATGGTGTCTTAGAGGGGAAACGACTTTGCCACATGGGCACATTATTGTACTTTGTTGAGTCATCTTATGTTATTGTTCCATGGGGACACACTAGGGAGGAATTATATCGCCCCCTAGACCCACCATGAGCTTTATCTTATGTTTTCCTAGTCACTTTATGTGGGACGTCCCCCTAGGGCGATTTGACTATGATGCCCTCTTATGTTTTTGAGTTGATCCATGTACTTTATGTTGAGCTCATCTCAACCGTTGATTACAACATTGTATCTTTTAATCTTAGCCACTCATCAAAAAGGTGGTTAGGGTTTTGGTCTCTCCCATTGCTATTTAAAGGAGAGACCCTCTCATTGTAAAGGGACCTTTGGCTCTTGGAATTTGATAATAGAAGAATTATATGCAGATACTTTTGTGTCTTCTTTGATGTGATGCTCTTAGCTGTTGATTTGAAAGTCTATTGTCACCTAGCATTTGAGATTTTGTGGTAAATCCATATATATTTTGGAAATAGTGTTTTGTCTACAGGAGGGCGACTTTACTTGGGCGTTTTTGCAGGGGCTCCTCAACTCACTTCACTTGGATTTGTTTATATCAAGGGGTTTTCAATAGTATCATTGTGATCTTTGATTTCATCTTGGTATGTCTTTTGTTGCTTTAGTCATTTTTTCTTGATGCTTCGAATCTAACTTAGGTAGTTCGTTGTGCAGGAAAGGAGGGCGCATTGGCTTCTCTGGGAAAATCGATTCTACTTGGACACTCGCTCAAAGCTTCTCAAATTGATCCGGAAGGCATAGATCATCATCATCAAGGCATCCGCAAGATTATCCGGGTAAGATCTACTCTTATTTCAGTCATTATTGGGTTCCAATCTATTGGCCATCTTCATTTACAGTTAAAACCCTCACTAAAAATAATTGGAAAATTCTCTGGCTCAAATGACTTGGTTTACCGCAAAACCATTTCTGGGTTTTCAGGCTCTTGCATATCCCTAGGTGGGTTCTCCTAGATGTCATGGTTGGAGGACTCCATGTGGCCCAAATCCCATGCGCATTCCCTGTTTGACTAGTCTCTTAACCCATGCGCATTCCCTGTTTGACTAGTCTCTTAACCCACGTGCATTCCTTGTTTGACTAGTCTCTTAACCCATGCGCATTCTTGTTTGACTAGTTTTTCTTGTCGTTTGTTCCCGGTTTGTGAGCTTGCATTCTTTGACACTGTCATACCCTTCAATCAAGCCGTGCTGGAAAGCCTAAACTCTCAGATCTACTCTTTGGGGCACTTTCCCTGTTTTAATGGTCACGTTTCCCAAGGCAGTTGATTTTGATCATTTGTACTAGCAATCGAATCTTGAAATCATACCTAATTGTCAAATCACTGTGTTTGATCAATCATCATCAATTCTTATCTTTCTTAAGCCTCCATAGTGATCTTGTTTCCTTAAATCTAGGGTTCTATACCGGTCACCTTACGTACCCTATCATATAGCTTGATCTGGTGATTGGGTTAGATCTCTCCTATCGGGAGTAGATCAGGGTCTCCCCCTTTACTATATGTGGCTTTGATAGTATAAAGTGAAGGGTGCCTCGATTGGCGTGACAACCAATCCTTTTGGGAATCGAGGCTCTCGTGGTTCACCTCTTTGGTTGCCTATCCCCTCTACCATCCTGTATAGGATCCATCATTAGGGGCAACTACAAGTTTGGTGATAACACCTCCTATTGAGGTTCAAGGAGGATGTTGAATATAGGGTTGTAATCTTCATTTTTGGCTAAGGCTAACCTTTATTGAGTTGGGTCCTAATAAACCCATTCCCATTTTTGGCCAATAAGGCTGACCTTATATTGAGCTGGGTATCCATAAACCCACTCTCACTTGTATTGAGTTGGGTATCCATAAAACCACTCTCTTTGTATATTGAGTTGGGTGTCCATAAACCCACTTTCATTTGTATTTCAGCTATGACTCAACCTATATTGAGTTGGGAATCCATAAACCCACTCTTATTTGTATTTTGGTCGCAATCGACCCTAAATTGAGTTGGGTATCAATAAACCCATTCTCATTTGTATTTCATCATTTTTCTCTATGGCTCCTTGTTTGACTTAAGATGGGGTGTTGAGAATGGTGTAAGCTTTAGTTTTGGCCATGACCAATATCATGTTGTTATCATTATTGTATGTATTTCTAGGATTGGCTAAGGCTGACCAAGTCAACAATCATTTATTGTGTTTCAAGGTTTGGTTAAGGTTGATGTTGTCAATGTGGGCGCATAGTTCCTTTTGAGGAAAACATTCTACTCTTGAGTTGTGTATATATTCACTACTCTCGTTTGTAATTTCATAGATGTTGTGATCATTCGTTTATCATTAATAAAGTGTTATGTCGAGGGGAATTATCAAAGTGTTGTGCATTCTTGTGCTTGGTTTATTTCTCTCTTTAGTGTACTTATGTTTGGGTTTAGTTTCTCTCTCTTGGGTTACTTTGCCCTAGTGCTGGTTATTCTCTTTATTGCATAATTAGGGTTTTGCTCATTGGTTCCATTCAATCTTCTCTCGCCATTTACTGTGAGTCTTAACAATAGTTACAATTTAGTTTGAATAATTTTGGTCCTTGTCTCAAGGTTTATTTGTAACTTTCCTTATCCCTCTTTCCCCAATCTTGGAAGGTGTCTTACCTATAGGTTACATTGACTTGCATGGAATGTTTTGTTAGTTTTTGAGCAAGTTAGCTTGGACAGATACTTCTACATTGGCGATGTCTAGCATGTGGAAGTGTCTGAGCAACACTCTCTAGGTAAGCACTTTATAAAGTGATCTTATAAAGTTACTTTTATATTTTTAATGACTAAAGTGACTTTTATAATATTTGAGTGACTTAAGTGATTTAAGTCATCTCAATGAGAGATTAAGTCACAACCGTAGATCTAGTGAGACCAAGATCTAATCTTGACCATTGAGATCCAGAGGTAGCTGAAGAGTCATTAATGAAATTATAAAAGAGATCTAAGGAGAGTGAGAAGCACACTTTGAATGAGAGTTTTTGGAGAGCTGAAGAAAATAGGAGAAGAGAGCAATTGAGAGGGGGGTGCATTTCGCAAGAGGAGACTGGGCACACATCCCGAGATAAATTACAGCATTTATTGGTGGCTGTACAGTGCAATAATTGCTGGTCTGTAGAGCTGATTTCCTGACACAGAGTTCGAGGTCTGTACATCTGAGAAAGATAGCACAATTTTTGAGGGTTGTAAGCAAACCGAGGGCACAAAAATTGAGAAGCTGAACAACACGTTTTCTGGTCACAGAAATTGAGGAATTTGGTGCTGCTGATAGTCCATATAGGGCTGTACAGCTAGCTGGGCACAAATTTCGAGGAGATGGGAGCTGGACACGAATTTTGAGGAGCTGGGCATGATTTTCCAGGAAAGTTTCAGTACATTTAATGCTGTTTATTCACTTCTGTAACGCTCGGAAATTTTCTGTTGGCTCATAAATACAAATTCTCTCTTGAACTGGTTTTCCCTCCATGTTTTTTCCAGGGGTACTTTATCCAAAAATTCCGTGTTAAATTTCATGGTTTGCTCGTTTGTGAATTTCTCGTGCTTCAGTTTACAAGTTTCAGATTAGAAGTAATTTAAATTTTCTGTGCGTTAATCTGAGGAATAACTTGTTGGGTACTGAAACCAAGTTGAAATTTGAGAAAAATCTACATGTTCCTTATCAGATTTGGCTTAGACAGGTATATTGACATGTTGTACAGCATTCTTGCATCTAAAGAGCTTTTCTCACAAGTTTTGTTCCATACTCTGCTTTTCAATTTGGTCCTGTTCTTCTGTCAGTCAATGGATATTCTCTTGTTTGAAAGAGAGTTCGTGTTACTTGAAAGTTAAATTTCAATCCTGTGAGCTGGGTCTGAATAGTTGTATTGGCTTGTTAATAGGTATATTGACTAATTGATGTCCTTTGGTATGCTGTGGCTTGCAATGATGAGGGAATTTGGTGGTTCTGTTGTTACATGTATAACAGCACATCTTGTAACCCTATAACCCATTAACTGTAGTTAGGCTTTTGTTTAAATTTTATTCCGAGATAGCAACTGTTGGAAAAAGCCTGTTCATTCAAGCTTTGACATTGTTGACTCCTTTGGTTGCAATTGCTATCACATCTCTGTAAATTGTAAGAATTGAACAAGGTGTTAATGAGTGTGGTTGTGCTTCTTTTCTGGCAATAGCATAAGTGTGATTGCTTTCTTGTGCTTGGTTTATTTCTTTCTCTGGTGCAGTTGTACTTGTGTTTGGGTTTATTTTCTCTCTCTAGAGGTACTTTGCCCTAGTGCTGGTTATTCTCCTTATTGTATAATTAGGGTTTTGCTCATTGGTTCCATTCAATATTCTCTAGCCATTTATTGTGAGCCTTAACAATTTTTACAATTTAGTTTGAATAATTTTGGTCCTTGTCTCAAGGTGTAATTGTAACTTTCCTCACCTCTCTTTCCCCGATCTTGGAAGGTGTCTTACCTATAGCTTACACTGACTTGATTGGAATGTTCCTTATCGGATTTGTCATAGGTATATTGACAAGTTGTGCAGCATTCTTGCATCTAAAGAGCTTTTCTCACAAGCTTTGTTCCATACTCTGCTTTTCAGTCTGATCCTGTTCTTCTGTCAGTTGATAGATATTCTCTTGTTTGGAAGAGAGTTCATTTACTCGAAAGTTAAATTTCAATCCTTTGAGCTGGGTCTGAATAGTTGTATTGCCTTGTTAATAGGTATAATAACTAATTGATGTCCTTTGGTATGGTCACAATTGTGAATGCTGTAGCTTGCAACGATGAAGGATTTTGGTTGTTCTGTTGTTACATGTATAACAGCACATCTTATAACCCATTAACTATAAATTTGTACATTGTCTCCGGTTATGTGCTAATAAGTGGTCACACTGAGCTGGAGGACATTGGGTTTTGCTTTCTAGATATAACTAATTGGTGAGATTATAAATACGGACAATGATGCAGTCAGCAATGAAAATGTTTGTTCAACCAATCCTGGATAGCAGAAGCCTTTGCTTAATGTATAAGTAGATGCTGGTTGATATTGTCAATGGTTGATTGTTTTCATATCAGATCTCATGCTTTCATTGTATTAATCTCCTTATTGAATATTTTTAGGGTACCAAGAGTGGGAAAAGTTTTTTACTCGTATGAATTACGATGAGCCTAGGAGATTGTTTCCACATGTATGAAAAAGGTAATTTATTTTTAAAATGTCATGTCTTGCATGGGACTCTGTTGCTGATATCCTTCAATTGGGACATGATGCATCACTTCGTAAAAGTTCTTTTAAATTGGCTAACAACTATGATTTGTTGAAGCTTATTTGTTATCTTAGACAGATTTTAATAATATCCCATAGTGGCCAAAATTGCCCAATACGACTGAAAGAGACATGACCTATCTAACCAGCTGTGAATTTATCTAGGTATGGAAGTGTTTTCTGCCCTTCTATAGGCTGGTCCAGTAAATAAATGCAAGGAACATAAGCAGGAATGAAAATAGACAAACTTATGATCTAAAAGTTAAAACAGTCTCGAGGCCAAATTTCGAGGAGCCTATAAAAAAGACAACATCCTTCAGAAGTCAAAATTCATATAATTGGATACATAGTAGATCAGATTCAGATAAGATTAGATAAGATAATTTTATAAGCGTCCAACAGGTGACCACAATGCTGGTCAATGGGACTCAAAACTTAAAAGTACAGCCAAAATCACAAGGAGGCTATAAAATAGAGGGTCAGATGAGACAACATCCTTCAGAAGTCAAAATTCATATAATTGGCCACAATAGATAAAATAAGATAAGGTAATTTTATTAATGTCCAACAGGGGACCACGAAGTTGGTTAATGGGACTCAAAAGTACAGCCAATGTGCATAAAAGTTGAGAGAGTGGTGATATCCAATTGCTTGATGTCATTGACCATTCTGGATCCAGCTGGCAGGTTACTTTCTTTCCTTGTCATATCTGCAAGATGAGGCTTGTTGTCACAAAAACTAACACCCTAAGGCAAAGTCTTCTAACAGGTTCTAGACAAGTGCAATTATGGAAACTTTATAATTGTCACCTAAGTAAAGTTTCCCTTCACTTTAAGTGAGGAAAGATAATCCTACACTAAGAAGGGATTCCCTAAAGTAAACAAAGGTTTGTTTGATTGATTAAGTGATTTGAAGATAGCTGTTAACTTGTGAAAGATTGTGAGTAGATTTAGATTAGTGAGTTAAAGTGTTTTAAGTGGCATTTAAGTTGTAGGAACAAGAATTCATGGACAATATAATTAAGCACAACTCACTAAGATTATTATCACTCACAATGATTTGCTTGCTTAAATTGAAAGATAACATGAAATTGGAACATAACATGAAACCAAAGAACATGTGAACATCCCATCAAATAGATTTCACAAATGAAGTAGAGAATCCATGTTATTATTACATGTCAAAGCAAGTATGAAGATTGTGAAATTAAATTTAACCATGAAGTAATCAGCTATAAAACAGATTTGAGTTTATTATTGATTTGCTTATCAATCCTTAAAGATGTGTGTAAATGGATAGAAGATTATAAGCAAAGTTGATTATGGAAGAATTGCTTAACAATACATGCAATGAGATTGTAAGCAAAACATTAAATAAATTAAGTCTCAGATTGCTAAGTAAAGTATTGAAGTAAGATTTATGTAATACAACCCAAAAGACATTTGCTATATTGCTGTTATGTATTTGCAATGATCTGAAACAACAAAAAATAAGCTTAAACCATATGTGAGAAGATAAAATTTGATTACCATAAGTTTAAATTTAATAAAAATGGATTGCACATGTAAAATCTGAAAGTAAATTGTAACATAAACCATCTCAAGGTTGTTGTTCTAGAGCTGGTGTTGTCAATAGAACAAGAGTCTTGTATCAGAAATTAAATGTACGTAATCAGATTGCCGGAAATTACTTAAAGTGATATTTTGCAAGTGTAAAACAAAGCAATGAAGAACAATGAAAGTGTAGTTTGTTTGTATGGCAAGAGTGAAAATTACTAATTTAAACTTTAAGTAAATTTCTGAAAATTAAGATTGCTTCATAAAATTAACTAAATAACTATTGATCTAGCTCATATAGCAAAGATAACTTGTTGAAATAAACATGGCGTGTACTAAATTTCTGTTTTAAGTTATTTAGAAGACTTTAAAGAAACAAGATTAATTTTCAGAAATTTAATTTGAAAGGAAATGAAATTTAAAGAAGTGTCTATGTAGCTTATGAATGTGTTGATTAGTGCCTTCTTTGGGTGAATGGACTCTAAAGGAAGAAAGTAAGGTGTTTGGAGATAGCTAAGCCACTCCTCCAGAGCTCAAGGGAAGGAATTCTAGTGTATAACCCTCAATGTATTTGCAATATAATTAAAAAACCCTTGCTGTAAAACCAAATAAGTGTATGAAAATCTAGTGCTGAGATGCATGCTAAACTTTTAAATGGAACCTACTGTTAAAGTTAATGCAGCTGCGAGAGCCATTCTCCGGGAGGATGGCACCCTAGTCAGTTAACTAGGGTTCCTCGTCAGTTAACCAGGAAGAGTAAGTCCCTAGAAGGTACCCTAGGGACCCCAGCAGTTTACTGGGGTTCTTAGTCCGGGACCAAGCAGGTTGATGTAATGGAAAACTCCCTAGCATGTGGCTAGGGCCCCTATCTGTCTCCAGGGTATTCATGCCTGGGACCAGACAATTTCTTGGTCATGAGGACCAAGCAGATCCTGCAGGCTGAGATAGAGAGTTAGAGACATCTTGGTCTAGGACCAGGCAGATTCTTGGTCTAGGACCAAGCAGTTCGTGTAGGTAGATACCTGGTCAGTTAACTAGGTGGATCTTGGTCAGTTAACCAAGATGATGATGTGTGATGCCCTCCTCTCCTAGGTCTTCGAGATGGTTGAGCTAGGTTGTTTCATAAGGGACTGGCCACACCTTGATGAAGTCACTGGCACTTGACCTCGGGAGTAGTTAGGAGGACCACGGGATCACATCATCTAGTATAGACCTTCCTTATACGGTGATGATGGACTTTCAGTTAGTGTGTGGAACATTTGTACATTTGAGAGAGAGATAAGTGGGTTGTGTCCCCACCTTGTTATTTCACCCTTGGTCTTACTTCCCACCTTGTTGTTCTTGGTCTTCTGGTTAGAAGGTTTGTCTTACCACTTTGTCTTGTGGTTAGAAAGGTTGTCTTTTCACCTTGTGGGTACACCTTTGGTCTTGTGGTTTGAGGGGTACTTACCCATCCTTGATCTATGGGGGTTAGCCTTGTTTGTGTTGACCTTTTACTTGTTGGTCCTATGAGCTAGCACCCCCCCTTGTGCATGTCACCCTACCTTGGTCTTGACCCTAGTACCCACACCTAAGACTTTATAACTTTAATTTATATTTTTTATAAGTGGTGACCCTCCTTAATGTATAATGTCTTAACCTATTTGTTAGAAACTCAATGATGTCTTAACTCAATGAAGAATTAGAAGGGGATCCTTCTAGAAGCCTCTAAGAGGCTATAAATACAATTCTAATTCTTCATTGTGGATTATCTTGAAGAAATGAAAGTCTTAGATCTGATTGCTTATGTCTGATATGGGGTTTGATGCTTGACGTCTAGGGTTCCTAGACTGATTCTGCTTGGACGCTCTGCTGATCCTCCACACGTGTGGGTTGTCTACTGTTTTAAGACTGCTGTGATGGTGCCGTGATCTGCTGGTAGGGCTACCGTACCTATGATTTGGGTTGCCACTTCTTGTTCGCTACCTACTAAGGCTACCGTCCTAGTTGCTGAGGATTGTGAGGGTGCCGTGAGCCTGTGTGAGGGAGCCGTGACCTTGCTGAGGCTTGTTGAGCTTGTCGTGACCTGCTGTGAACCTGCCGTGACCTGCTGTGAGCTTGCCGTGACCTGTTTGTGGGCTTAACAACTAAACCGTGGGTTGTTTGTTTTGCCGTACCTTGTCGTGGGCTTGTTTATTGGGCTATCACTTTGTTTATTGGACTGCCACCTTAGCGTGGGCTTGTTTTGTTGGGCTGTCAACTTGGTTGCTTGGGCTGTCATCTTAACCGTGAACTGTTTGTGGGTCGTCACTCTAACCTTGGGTTGTTTGAGGGTGGTCACCTGAGCCGTGGGTTGTTATAAAGAGGTCACAACCCATTAGTGGGCTGTTAGGGCAGATCACTGCCTGTTTGTGACTGTTTGGTGAGGTCACTGCTGAATATGAGCTGCTACAGGAGGGCCACTGCCTGTCTGGGCTACTTTGAGTAGGCCCCTGCCTATGTTGGTCTACTTTGAGTAGACTGCTGCATGTGTGGACTGTTTGTGCTACTGCACTTCCTACAGTAACTGCCTAACCCTATCCTACAACACTATCTCTCTCTCTTTCTCAGGTATGTACTAACCCTTAGTTAAGGGTCAGATTGTTCCAGTTGTTGACTTGTCTCTGAGAGGCAAAGTCTGTTCTGGAAGTTAGATTTTTGAGTATAAGGAAGGTCCTATTTCACTGAGTAAGTTATCAGACTTGTTCTTCTTTTATTGTTAGTTAGATCTTTAATTTAGTCTTACTACTGCTGCTGTTCATTTTATGCAATTGTTAAATGTATGCTCAACTTTAACACAGGGACCTCTTGGGAGTGTTAAAGTTGAAAGAGATGAAAATTATGTTTTAATTTAGTAGATCTAAATTTTGTATTGTTATAGCTACACTACTTTTGTTTCCAGTACTAGTTTAGAAATTTATTTTTGCATTAAAGTATAAAGTTTTTAATTTTCTGCTTCAAATCCTAACCTAACCCTAAAGTTAACACCTACAACAATAGAAATAATATACAATGCAAGTCTACCTCAAGGTTGAGCATTCACATGAAGCAAAGGGAGATCTTCAACTTCTAGCTCCTAATATCCTCTTTTTCTTCTTCAATATCCACACACAACACAAACTCAAGAAATAACCAAATTTTTCTCCAATTAGAGAGTTGGGTTTCTAGCAAATCAAAACAATGAGGTGGGTTTCTCTTATATAGATGAGAGAGTTGCTAATTTCTCAAGTGATAAGGTAAAATATAACAACCCTAACCTCCAAAACCCTAACTCAACCAAAATTTTTCTCCAATTAGAGATTTTCTATTCATAAGTTCTAGCTTAAGTTTGTAGCCTTAGTCTCTAGCAAATCGAAACAATGAGCTGAGTTTCTCTTATATAGATGAGAGAGTTGCTAATTTCTCAAGTGATAAGGTAAAATATAAAAACCCTAACCTCCAAAACCCTAACTCAACCACTTAACCAACCTTGAAGGGTCAAAATAGGGGGGCACATCACTAAAATAAGCTAAAAATAATACATGTGACATATAAATAACCTCCATGAGTGAGGCGCTCAAGTAGAGTTGGTCAAAATAATAATATATGAACCAAAATCCAACTAACAAGGTCTAGCCACCTTATCCAAATCCTTGACAAGTCAAAGGTAACAACTTGTAATGATCAATACAATGTTCCAATGGTCCAAGTAGTAAAAAAGAGACAAGTGCGCACTCCTCAAATGAAAGAATCTCCAACAAACTCATTCAAAAGTGGCACGTGTGACAAGGAATGGTCCAAGAATGATGAATGCGCCCTTTACAAGTGGTCCAAGGATGATGAAGGATGCTTCAAATGGTGGAGCACCCCTCCAACCCACTCAAACTTTATGCAACGGTCTAAATGTCTAACAAACTCATCAATAAGGTGGTCAGACCTGATGAAAACTCATCCAAATGGTCCAAGAGGGTTGGCCCTCTCAAATGATGATGGAATATCCCCCATGAAGCTTCATGTGTGCATGAAAAGGGGGGCGCACCACGTAGAGAAGGAGAGATGTATCTAGTGAAAATCAACTAAGTATTAGAGATTATAAAGTATGACTTAGGAAAACACTTAATTATATGAAAACATTAACATAAAAGGCTATTATGTGCACTTTTCTAATAACTCGTTTAATTAATTGTCCAAATAACCTTAGAACTACCATGGTGCAACCATAATTGATCCAGATTTCATGTTACACACCTAAAACCAAGTGAATTTCCTAAGTTTCTAAGCAAGGTGAGGGTAATGAAGTGAATGTAATGTAATGAACATGACATTAATAGAAATGCTAGGGAAAAGGGTTCGCTAACTAACTATCATGAGAGGGTGTCTAAGTTCTAAGTCTGCTCCTTAGCTTTCAATTGCTAGGGGTTAATGATTTTTTTACTCCATATGTGTGCCTTGGAAGGGAATTATGTCTTCTCGAGTTACCCTTTCTTTGTGCCATTTTTTATGATCCTTTTTATTTATTTTTCCTCTTACTTTATGTAATTTTATTTTGACAATATTAGTACCTTTCTTTGGATTTAGCTTTGATAAGTTGGGACATAAGGATCATGGCTTTTTTGCAAGGGGGCATAGCTCACATTCATCATTCAATTTCATTTCCTTTTGAGTACTCTGACTCTTTTGACTTCAATTTGGGCACCATACATAGGAATAATATGTAGAAACCTTAGAACATGACATTTAATTAGTTAATTGCGAAAGGGTGACATGAAGGAAATGGGTGAAGTGGTTAGTGAAATGGCATGATATGAAAAATGGCCGGGGTCATGCATTCTTAAATCCCTAGGGGCACACCTAATCCCATAAGGTCATACATGCTTAAATCCCTAGGGGCACACCTAATCCCATAAGGTCATATACTTAATCTGACAAGGAAAGAAGAAATATAACCACACCGTGATGCTCCCTAAGCTATTGAAACAGTATTTGAGGATATATGAGCCATTATAGCGCAACACCTTTGACCTCTTAATGTTATGTCCACACATAAGAAAGCATTTACCATAAGTCACGCAGAGAGGATATGCCATAACACTTGTATCAACTGGATGTCCCCATCTGTCTTTGGCATATGGCAAGGTAGGCTGAGTAGGATGAAAAAATCTCCGATCTAGCTGAAAGTGTCTCTTTCAAGTGTCTGAATCTATGGGCAAACCATAGATCTCATTTGTGGAACTGTTGAATGTGATGGAAGATCACATAGGAAATAATGATCAAGTCAGCTCACACATGTTAGGGATAACAAGGCTGAAGTTGAAGTTGAAGTTACATCTATGTTAATTCAAATAAATCGTGGTAGTTAATGTAGTGATCAATTTCAAAAGGTCATATCAGGTATTTTTCAAATAAGTCATGGTAGTTAATGTAATTATGAGTTTCAATGGGTCATATCAGGTACTTATACTCTGTATTGCCAAATGAAGAAGGGTTATCTTTCATGGATAGCTGGTAGCTTTATGCTGTTGTTGAGGAGTAACATATCTGAGGGTATATGTTCATGATTTAGGCAAATAATATGGTGTGACATATGGTGGTGCCAATTTGTTTAATTTCATTACTATTATTAACAAACATCTCAAATTTAATTTGAAAGATGTTTCAAATGTGTTGCTTGTCTAGAGACTAGAAGCTACAGTATTTGCATGAGCTTAGCAGTTTACTGTTGGGCTTTGATGTAGCGATTGGTTGAATAAGTTTTAAGACTTTTCCAATGCGAGTTTATATGATTTCAAGCCATGCTTTAAGGTTTAAACCATTCAAAATGTCTGGTGTACTCTAATGCAGATGTTTATCTTCCTACACTATTGATACCAACATATATCCTTTTGATGCAGGAGGTATTCAAAGATGCTTTATCAAAGGCAGACCATCCATCAACATTTGCTGTTCAGGCAATGCAAGAGGCTGTAAAACCACAGGTCAGCACTAGTGTTTAAAGATTATAGTTTTCTTCGTTCCAAGTTTGGTACATTTGTTTTTGATAAAAATGCCTAGTATAACAATACGTACAGCTAGCATGTTACTGTTAGAAAAAAAGGTTGGAAAAAACAAAAGGCCATCACCGATGGGTGATGTAGAGGTATAAATTACTGTCCTTGAAAATCACAAAACCAAAATCCAACGTGGTGCAATAAACATACAAAATTGAGTAATAGCAAATTATTGGCACAAAGCCAAGAACCTGAAAACCATTAAAATCACTAATGTCTGCGCTAGGGTGCCCACCAGTGATTAGCATAGTTATCATTAAAATTACAAGCCACTGCAGCTACAGGATCCGGGTCATCATTGTTAGGCTTGGGCTAGCCATTCATCTATAGAGGTTCATTGACAACCTATGGTCCCCATAGTTTGGTTCTATTTTTTGAATGAACATTATGGCTAAATTTGAGTGTGCAATAATCACAAAATAATACATTGCAATACACTGTTTATTTATTCTGTATCTGCTACAGGAAATGCATTTAGAGATATGGAATAATTAAGTTGTTATTCTCATCTTATGCATGTCTTTTAGTCTTAAAGTGATAACTTCACATGTTTTTATAGGTGAAGTATTAATTGTGTTGCTAAAGTTTGGATTACATTGTAAATGGAGAAGTCGTGAACATACCTTCCAGAATATCCAAAGGGATTTTGAATCATGCTGAATTCTTTTGTACTATAGTGGGGACTATTTCGGTTGGAAATTTTCTCATATCTTTTTAACCTCACCCAAATTTTTGGTTTGTTGCAGAAACAAACTGTGCTTGTCCAAGATGAAAATCAATTATTAGAAAATGGTTTGCGGACTTTGCTTCAGGAGCTAGCGGTAAGATGTGTACTTGTTCTTTATTTTATAGTAGTGTCTTGAAACCTACATTGTTTGGTTTCTGGACATTGTGAAAGTAAGTTTTGGATTTGTTTTTGTCATCTCTAGCAATTGTGTAACTTAGTTACAATGGCATTCTGTACTGCTAAATTGTCCTTGTATATATAAAATTATTATAAATAATCAGGATAGTGCTTGTTCCATAAGTTTATAGTGATTCCTCTCTGCTTGGGTAATTCTAGATGTTTCAATAATGTAGAAGGTTTTGGTATTTCTTGCTTTAATTTGTTTCTTAGTTTTGGATTTCAGGAAAATGTCCTAAAATACCAAAGAGAGTCCGGCTTTTTCCTCTTGGCGGTGGCTTGATGTTCTTAATCCCAAGTTTTGTAGACAAACATTATATCTAATATGTATAACAAATTTGTCTTGGTTGTTGGAGCCGTTGACAAGCATGATATTGTTGTGAGGAAAATGCACCTATAGTTCAGGGGAGAAACTACCAACTTACGGTGATAAAGATAAACTTACAAGCATTCTGCAAGTACAACAAATAAATGAAGAGATTAGGGTTTAGAGATGTAGGCACCTTATTCAGAAGGTTGATCCTAGCTTTGCCTCCCTCACTCTTCAATGCTTATCCAGTGCCGCAATGTCTAGACCTGCAAAACAACTTGATACCTTTCTCAAACACATTTGACTACATATATAAGATTGATATTCATAATAGAAGAAGACATCAGATTATAAACAAACTGTAATCAAATCTGAGACACATTAACAGGTCATATTTGGAAAGAGAAGAACGTCTGATCTTTATTAATGAATGAAAGCAAGTGCATAAAGTTATACCTTCTTTCAAGCTTGGCACTTCACGAAACCTAGATTCAAGGTCTCCTGCTTCTGTTCTCCAAGGATCCCAACCTCTAATCAGCTGTGCTAGGGTTTATGAGAAACTGAGGCACAAGAGAGGGGGATGAGGGTCTCCATTCCTCCAGCATAACAATGTTATAGGCTTTGTCCCCTCACATGGCCCTTCTACCTTCCTTATATAATCAGTGAAGGAGAGCAAAAGAAGTTATAACCGTTCAGGAGGTTTCCCAACCAACTTAACTTACTCAATTTTCAAGATTTTGGCTAAAACAGGGGTGTACTCTGCTCTACAGTAGACAAAGTAGCATACAGGTGGAGGTGGGCGCTACTTTAATGAAGTAGAGTAGGGTATGCACGCTACTATCATGCCTGTGTACCAGCGCCCATGTTGAAAAATGGCCAAAAATAGGCTTTTCTGCTCATTTTCAGGAGATGGTTTGGTCTGGAAAAATGTTCCTAAGGGTTGTAATTATCAAATGGGTCAAGAATGAGGTAATTTCAACCATTTTTAGTGTCCCAAATGACTCCTCCATTCACAAATGTCTTGTTGTGTGACTGAACTTGATCTCAAGAAGTGTCGTCATGTGACCAAGGGAAGCAAGTGTCGTCACGGACGGAGAGGTGCCATTTCAAGCTATAACAGATATGCACACAACCAATTTTGTCTGATATTGTAGTATAGCCAAAGAGGAGGATCCCAGTACGAACTTTTACAAATAATAACCCTGATTGACCTCAATATAGTGATTAGTGCATGTTGACTGAGATTTCTGCAGTTGTTGAGCAGAATTATTAATTAATTTTAAATGAAGAGAAATAATTGTATTGTTGAGCAAAGAATGGTCACTTAGAACTTATATATTTGTTTTGTGTATTTGAGCTTTTGTTATCCACCACATTTTGTGTAGGGATGCTGCTATTTATGATCAGGTTGGTAAAACAGATTATGCAGAAGCTTGAGGCTTTGTCAACACAGGGCTCAAGGCTGTTACAACAATATACGTATTAAGAGCTGAACATATCACTTGTGGGAATTGAACTTGGGTGGGAAGGATAATACTCCTCTCAACCACCTGGGATAAACCCAATTGACAGGATAGAGGATTGTTTTGTTATGCCCTTTTCTCTAATTCGAAAGATCTTTGAATTCAGTGTTGATTTTGATATCATTTGTTTTGGTTGAGATCTTAATGTATCTTCTATAATGTGTTTTTTTTCCATGCATGAGGGGGGTCGATCCATGTGAAGAAGTGTAGATCAAGGGCTGAGATCTAATCATGAAGTGAGATCAAGGTTAGATGATCCCAATAATCCTCAACATGTGTGCCATTGTGCCAAATCATCAAGTAGTGCCTCAACATGTGTTCCCAAGTACCACATAAGCAAATCAACCTCTATAGTAGTAACCTCTAGAACCTCATAAAAAGTAGTAAAGTACAACTCAATGTCAAACTAACATAAAGTGCACTAAGATAGGCTCTAGTAATAATATTTGCCTCAACTTAGGCAAATAAATTGATAAACCATAGTAATAAGCTGTAATAGTCTGCCAACTTGCTAAAATAAACATGTAAAACCCCCAGATGGCTGAAAAACATTGAAATACCAAGTCGTTGGGCTATCTGAAGGCATGGTTGGATAGAAGAGCCAAATGGGTGCCCAAAAATGCAAAGTCGTTGTGTATTTGATGGTTGAATCAAATCCATGCACAATCAGGAAATTTGATAGGCTGTTCACTGATACTATCTGAGTGATCCGTGTAGAAACTGTTTGAACTAGAGGAGTGTTCTGCATGCAACCCTGTAGGTTGATAGTAAGGCCAAATAGGTGTCCTAATCCATCAGTCGATTTGGAAAACACTAAGTGCATCAAAACCACGCACGATCATGAAATCAGGACTGCAAAACACTGTGTAACGTAGCCACCACCTTGTAGAAGTGATTGATTTGTGGCAGTAGTGATCAACCTGATGGCATATACTTAATAAGTGGCCAAATGGGTATCCTAATATGTGCTTAGAATGCATGGACCCCATGTACAACAGAAAATAACATATTAGTCCCTCAGTGAATGGGATTGGCTACCATATATAAAACTGATCAACAAGCACCAAATCCAATAATTGTGAAGAAGGCATGATGATATCTCTATAACACTATAATGATGCTGTAATGTAATAAGAGAATGTCCTAGGTGGACCAACAATAGTGTAGATAAATATATATTTGATTGTCCAGACTCCATAGTGAGTCATCATATATCTTAGTGATGAGAAACATTATAATATACCCCATAAGTATTTTCAATAAGTTTATCGGGTTAATGATTTAAGAACATATCATTACCATGTTAACATCAAAGCATTTACAAAGGACTAGTTTTTCTTTGGGATGGAGATGGATGACTCACAAGGTTAGAATGTGAGTTGGCCTTGGTTGAATGAATGACTCAAGATAAGGGAATCAGGGTTCCTTTGTAGTTTGAACAAGCATGCAGATAGAAGATAGCAGAAAGTGTCTTATCAGAAGGGAGTGTGTTATGAGATACCTTTCTTGTTGATCCCATGAGTAACAACTAGCCATGGGGATCTACCTGAAAGCGTCTTGTACTGAGGATTCACTACAACACAGTAACCCAAGACACATAGGAGAGAGAATAGTAGGCACAGATGGTGATAAATCCACAAAGGGGGAGAGCAAGAGTCAATCAAATCAACTTCAAACCATTGGGATGTAGATGCAAAGTGAAGTGATATAGATGATATGGATAAGGTCAGAAATGAAACTGAAGAAGGGGAAATAGTCTTTGCAAAGCCAAGAGTCATCTTGGTTCATGGTATGTAAGTAAATCAAAACCCCTTCACACTCGTCAACCTATGATTGGTACTGCTAGCTATACTCATCAATACAATCAAATACATCATACAATAGTAGTAAAGTACAACATTATGAAATACATTATCATCATCATCTGTCATGTTATAGTAGTAAACATGGCATCATAGTAGCATCATCTTATCACTCATCATATGAAGGTCCGAGTAGCAGTAATAATAGACCATAATAATCTGGTATACATCAGAAGAATGAAGCAAAAATAAGTCCTAGTATGCCAATACAGCGTGTGGCATAACAAGTACCAAATAAAAAATTGGATACCCCCATCTTTTGGCAGAGAGAATTCAGCTGTGAATCACCATTTCTTCATTACCCATATTGACCACACCGTAGCCATGAGTCACATCAATCCGTTCATGCAAAATATCAAGGTTAAGGTTATAGCTAAATAGTAAGTTAAATGCCAGTGTCTAAGTAGATGTTGAATATATCAATTCTGAAGTAGGTATTAAGACATGAGATAACAAAATTTGAGTAAAGGTAAAAATCAGAAGATTTCAATTTAATATTTGAATCAAAATCATAATACAAGGACACTGTCATGTAGTGGAAAAGTTTTATCAATTTTAAATTGCCAATTCCAACTCTAAAAATAGGGAGGATCCTTGAGATTGAAAGTGTATCATCATTTTTGTGGGTCACAAATTGTTGAGGAAGGCTACCTTTTCAAAGATTACAAGGTATCATGAATTAGTGGATCGTTATGGACAGATAAGATAAAGAAGTCTAATGACAACTATGGCACTGGAAATAACAAAATTTGATGGTCAATATAGTAGAGGAAGCCAAGAGATGACAATGAACAAATTAAAATTTCCTCAAAATACATAGAAGATACTGCACATGGTTGGTTCATATGGTTCAAGAAATAGAGCAGGGGATCACCGATAAATTGGCCACTATTGGTTTTGAATTTTCAATTTTTTTTTCTAGAAATAGAGGAACATGTGGAAATATCCTTGCTTGTGAAGTTGAGTCATTAAAATGTGAACTAGTGAACTGTCAATAGTACAGTTGAGAATTATGTGAGAAGAACCAAGAACTCAAGAAGAATTCCAACAAAGACTTGTTAGAGAAAGATGAAATTTCTTGCTTAAGGACTCATAGTCAAAGCCTACTTTCAAGAACCAAGAAGTCAGAAAATGATAGGAAGACACAACAAATTAAGCTAGAACAACTTGTAAACAAAGAAACATTGATCAACTAAGAAACAATTACCGATGCATTCAAATGGGGGAAGTTCTCAAAGATTAAAATCTAAACCATGGAAGAGGAAACCAATGCAAAACCCATCCAAATAAAAACACAAAATGATGTGAGTAACAAATCACTATAATAATAGACAACAAATCTTTCAGAATCAAAATATGGGGCAAATTATAGTGATGCCTTATCAACATTGCAATTACAAGAGTCAATGTGTTAGCCAAACAACTTATCAACATCCTTTTCAATGAAGACTAGATTCTGCACATGTTCCAAATTATTCCAATTCAGATACAACTTGGTATTATCATCGAAGCTATCCATCCAAGACCTCTATCGACAAACAATCCCCTAGAAGATTCACTTGGGGTGGATCGATCCGTATGGGAATCGATCTGTATGCAATGTGAAAGTATTGTTTGTAGGTTCAAAGATCTTTTTGTTGGGTGTCTTCAACTATTTTCGAGAATGGAGCTTTTTGAGGAATGGTGATTAACATAAATAAAGATAATTGACCCTAATTAATTAAACAGGTTTCTATCTCCAATGTTCACATCCCTTCATGCAACCCACCTCTTTGACATACTACTTATAAACTTCACGTTTGTTTCCTTTGAATAAACTCCTATCATATTCAATATGTTATTATCCCTTCATCGATTTCTCTATTCTATCCCAATTTTATTGGATAATATTAGTTATCAAACATTATTGTTTGTAACATACAAAGGCCATCAGTGCTACAAAATCCTAATCAGTGTGTCAGTCATGACTCATAATACTAATAAAAGCAAACCTTGGGGCCTTTGGCTTCAATATTGATGAATGGTTACGGGATGACAGCACATAAAGAACTGCTTTTCTGGACTTGGTCCCAAGCCAGAGCTAGTTACTATAGTGTAGTCTTGGATCCTGTATGTGAAATAATATTTCTAGCAAGCATTCGTTGCAGTTATCTCCAACTAGGGTTTTCCAAAGAATAGTTTTTCCCCTTAGTTTTGTGTTTTAAATTCTATCTACATACTGTTCTTCATCCTTCTCTTTATTGGCTGTGATTGATGGACAACCCTGCAAATGTGTAACTCACACAATTATGTGAAGTACAACTAGCCATATTGCTCTATGAATTGTTGTTCAAATGAAAATATGACGAATGATACTAGGTAGTGCATACGTTTTCATGCGTAGAGATGATTGCTGAATTGTATGTCTTAAATATGTCATGGTCAAATAATTTTTTTCAAAGGTTTGTCATTAGACTGATTAATTGAATGCTGAAAGCATTTTGGTTCAGCCATATTCTCTTTTGTTACAAAATCTGCACCGTATCCTTTCTGCCCCTAGCTGTGTATTTATGCAAGTGTACTAGGTTTGTATAGTCCGATAACTGTACCCAAATAGACGCCCTTCACTCCACAAGTTTCCTTTAGACTCTGTCCTGTAAATCACATTTCTCTTGTGCACTAATGCCAATATACCTTGGTATGCCGTCTCCCACATTTTTTAGACTTACCGCTCCGTTCTGCTTTCCTTTCCTTTCCTGTATTCTGCTTTTTATAGGAGACCAGTTGGTAGTCCTGCTTAGTAATGACATCATTGTATTCAATAGTCCCATTGCCCTACTTTTGTGGTCATAGTTGGAAAATAATAAAATTATCTTATCTTATCACACATTCTTTCTTACAGCTCTGTAGCACCGATGCAATATGCTTAGGTTGAAGTTTTAGTCATGTGATTTTTTGAATTTTCTTCAATGTATGAGCTTCTGAATTTTTTGTGGTGAATCAGGCCTTGAATTTTTGAGATTTCTAATGGAAATCAATTATATTGAAAATGACTTATGCAAAGATTTAGTGTGATGACATGTTGAAGAGACTCCGTGTTTTCAATTCGTCGGAAGTATTTGTAGCATTATAGTGTCCAATCTGATTTTAGGATCTATATATGCCTCATCTTGTTGTTCTGCAAAATGACATGCAGCTCAAATTGTTTTCGTCGTAAAGACTAATGATTAATTTGTTTCAGATGAAGAGCCATTCTATTTCTGCAAAATAATAGTCAATAGTTAAAAAAAATGTTCTAGACTTCCAGTATATTTACGAGGCTATTAATGCTACCGAGTATTGATTTTAAGGGTCCTAGATGAACTAGGGCAGTCTACCTTTGTCTCGATAATGAACTGGAGCTTATAAACTAGATGTTTTCCAATATTTCTTTTCATGTGAAACTTGTAGGCTGCTGCAGTTGAGGCTGGAGAGCAGGCAATGCAACATGGAGAGTCTATTGCAGAGGGAGAAAATAATTCTGGACTTATCCCCAGGCTTCTTGGTTTGCGTGAATTCTTTCTTTTTTTCTTTAATTTTATTCCCTAGCATCATGCATGCCCTATGTTTAGTTCAGTTTTAGGGCATGATCATTTAATTCTTTTTAATGAGAAGATTGGGAAAAGTATTACTTCTGACTTGACCCATACTTTTCCTGTTTTTAATCAAGGGGTATTTGTTTGCCAGATATTGTGCTTTATCTTTGTGAACGAGGTCATGTGGAAGGTGGCATGATATTCCAGTTATTAGAAGATTTGACTGAAATGTCAACTATGAAGGACTGCAAAGAAGTCTTTGGGTACATTGAAGGAAAACAGGATATTTTGGGAAAGGTAAGTAACCTGGTATCACTGACTAGCAGTATAACTAATAGAATTGAAGGACCATAATTGCTAAGAAGTTATTTACTTGCCAGCAAGAGCTCTTTGGGAGAGGGAAGCTTGTCATGCTGAGAACATGCAACCAGCTTCTACGACGCCTGTCCAAGGTGGTTCTCTTTTCTGGATTCTTTGAAATTCTATTGCATTATTGATACTCAATAGATTCATTAGTGAGTATGTGAGCATTGCACAGCTAGCTAGGTAGAAAAGTACAACACTAGCTGTATGTGAGCATCTAGCTGGGTAGAAAAGTATAACACAACTCCTTGTCTGGGCAAGCAGTTACATTTTTAGTTTTGGACCTTTTGTTAAAAATACCAGCTTGTTAATAAATAAGATGTGAAAAAAGAATACCTGTTTGTTTTTAATGTTAAATGTGGCATATTGATTTAATTAATAGGAGGATCAGTAGAGTCTGTGGAGGCTTGTGATGGAGGCATGTGGACTTACTTTGTGTAGCTAGATCATCTGTGAAGAACAAAGTTTGTTACTAAACAGATTATAATCCATATGGACAAATCTATAAATAGTGAATAAAATATAAGATGATGTCACTATAAAAATAAAAATTAAGTCTTGATTCCCATGTTCTGAGATGCGATTTCCTGCGAATATACTTCTTGGGAGGTAACACATATGTTGTTTGCTAGCTGACAATACTATATTGCTTCTGGTGATTTTGTTTCATGGTTCTCTTCACAACTGCTGTTACAGGCACAATTCCTTGTTTTAACTTCTTCGAAAAATGACCAGTGAGTTAAGACCTACGAAGAATCCCCCGTTATATTTTATTTTTAAATTTTCACTATAATCCAACGATTCTCTTTGGGTATCCTATATTAAAAATGAATGATAATACTATCGTTGCTGGAGACTGACCTATTCTTGAGGTTGATTTTGATTCCGAGAGTGATATGAAGTTGACTGAACTGCAAACAAAAACCCATATTCTTTGCCAGGTTGACTTCAGCCATAACCACAATCTGGAGGAATGCTGTACTGATACATAGAAGGTATCTGATTCATCTGATGATAATTCGTATAATCATAGACAACATGATTTTCATTAGAGTTCTGTTCTCTCCAACCTTGATGTGCCATTTGCCCGATGGATTCCAACCTTGATTAACCCTGAAGACGGGATTACCATAACCTCGTCAAGGAATAATGCCAGACTGCATGCTGGCCTGATTCAGTAGATGGATATCGAACCGATTGGCTGTAGTCTGGTAATTGACACGGTTGGGCGGCTGCATCTGTCCCTCATCGGCCATTTTGCAAGATAACTGATTCCCATTGTTGATCGTCTTTATGGGCTCCTCTGGTGGCTGATAGTTAATGGTGACATAAAAAGTAGGGTTGGTTGTTAATATTTTCCATTCATCTGTTTTCGGGTTAATATTGCTGCATCAAAAGGTGGAGAGGGTATTTTCTGGAAACATTTACTTGTTGATATATAGTTGTTGAGCAGATGGTCAAAAAACATTGAATACAGGATAGAGAAATATGGAATCAAAAGAAGTAATTGACTCGTCCTCGAGCAAGCGAAAGGAGGAAGAGAAGTACGTGAAGGACTTGATGGTGGAAGACACACGGAAGATTCTAAATGCCTTAAGTCATGAGCAGCTGATCAAGATTGTGCAAGAGGTAGTTACTGACCATCGGTATGTTTGAGAGCAGGTGTGGTTCATTGCTGAAGAGAACACCCTACTCAGGAAACTCTTTGGTTGGGGCCTTGTCCCGGAGACAAATACATAGTCCCTCAATGCCATATTTTCCCCTTTCAGTGAATTGGACGAGTGCGTCGTTGTCAAGGACAAGGGAACTGGTAAGAGTAAAGGCTACGACTTTGCCACCTTCAAGCACATTAATGGTGCCCTCAACGCACTGAATGAGCCCAGTAAAAGAACCAACGGTCACATGACTGTGAGCCAGTTTGTTGTTGCCGGATTCCAATCGTCGCAGCCATAGGTCGATGTGTCTACACGGAAGATTTATGTGGGCAACATTTCGGTAGGTATGGGGGCTAGTCCCCTTGTTAGCTTGTTTATGCAGTACGACGGTTACAACCATATTGAAGAGGGGCCACCAGGTTTTGATAAGCAGTCAGGCCAGTCGAGGGGATTTGCTCTCTTTATTTTCAAGACGATTGAGTTAGCCAAGCGTGTGCCAGAGGAGCCCATAAAGATGATCAACAATGGGCATTAGTTATCTAGTAGAATGGCCGATGAGAGACAGATGCAGACGCCCAACTGTGTCAATTACCCGACTAAAGCCAATCGGTTTGATATCCATCTATTGAATCATGACAGCACGCAGTCTGGCATTATTCTTGGGCAAGGTTATGGTAATCTTGTCTCCAGGGTTAATCAGGGTTGGAATCCATCGAGGAAAACAACACATCAAGGTTGGAGTGAGTAGAACTCTAATGGAAATCATTTCATCTATGGTTATATAAATTATCATCAGATGAATCAGATACCTGCTATGTATCTGTATAACGTTCCTCTAGATTGGGGTTATGTTGGGGTCAACTTGGTGAACAATAGGGTTTTCATATGCAATTCAGCTGACTTCATATCACTCTCAATATCAAAATCAACATCAAGAATTGGGCAGTTGCTGTAAATGATAATATTCATCATTCATTTTTAATATATATTTATTGACCTCTATGGATTACTGTTACCTAGCCTATTTAAGGTGGTTATTTACTATATGAACAGGAACTGTTCATCACATCATCTTGTAGCCTTTATTGTGTACGACATACTTTGGAGCATGGCACATGTACTTTAGAGTGGATGTCTCACTTGTGATGGCTTAGTAGGTTGCTTGTAAGGGATTGTGCCCACATAGTATTGTTGGCCTCCCTTACCTCTCATATAAATAGAGGAAGGAGAGATTCTTTCCACATATCATCATTTGTACTCTTTTGTTTGTACTTAGCTTCTTGGAAGAAGTCACTAGGTTTTCCTCATGAACCCTAGGAGGAGTTATGAAGTTGAGAGGAGGCATCTTTGTTGGCGCTTGATTCTTTTGACTAGGGCTTTCCCTTGTGAAGAAGAAGACGTTGGTGATGATTTTGGCTCTCTCTCTCTCTTGAATCTTCACATGAAAAAGAACCAAGTCAAACCTCCATAACCAAGAACATGCTCAATTATAGAGAATTCTATTTACTATGCTTTGAGGAAAAAACATTCTTTAAGTGGGTGGTATAGTAATAAAACATTGATCCTTGGCCAAGTCTTAGTCCGAGTTTTAAAACATTATGCTGAACACCTAAAGGCTAAAACTCCAAACCCCATACTTGCTCAAGGTCTGATACATCCTTGTGTCAAGATCTACTCTTGAACTTTGATCTATCAAGGTCTGTTCTCAAGGTTTTCATTCGATCTATCTTTATGGTCAAGGTCTGTTGTCAAGGGCTGATCTATCCTTATGTGCTATGTTGTTGCTCACTTAACCGACACTGTTATTTAATCCTGCCATAGCCTTCAAGAAAAACCACTTTATTCACTGCTAATATGGGCATGCAGATGTGGCTCACAAAACGCTGTTATGACCTACTTCATGGTCATGCTGAGATGATCTTCAAAATTATCAATATCAATCATGATTTTAACATATCAAATTATCAGTAATGGTACATGAATGCCTAATAGTAATATGCATGTAAACTCTCTTTTTGGCAATAACTTATAGTTCTACTCGTGTTTCGTGAATAGTTTTGATTCTTACACTCTGTTTTTTTAAACCTATTATATTTTTTTATATGTTTTTGTACTTGCCGTTTCCCCGACGTATCCGGATTTTGGCTTTTCAAAAATCTGGCGAATCCATATCCGTATCCTGGTAACATAGATATAATTTTTTTTTTCAGTTGTCCAAAACTTGTACATTTTCCAGACTTGATTTTCAACCATGTATGTTCTTCATGTATTGTTATTTACAACTATATATGTCTTGATGATTTGACATAAGTGAAAGGACAATTGTTAAGTTATTTGATGTCTTCATTTTGGAATCTAAGGGCTGTTTTGCTGTTACTATACCTGCTGTTGTATTGCTGTTATCACTGTTGTAAAAGTTAATTTTCAGATCTGGTTTATGTGGGATAAGTTGCCCTAGAGGACTGGAACTTATCTAAGTTGTTCCATATTTTTTCCCTTGATTGGCTAGAAGTTTTACTGTCTGGAACTTAAATATTGTACTATTTCCACTGTTGTTTTACACTATTTCACAACAGCCCTAAGGCCAAAAATTCATATGGTTAAGATCTGGAAAACCTCATGTTAAAAAGGTGAAATTTCTGTTTTGCATTAAAATCTGAGAAAACAATTTGCATTGCAGAAATTTTACATGTCTCCTCATGACATCATTGCAGCCATGTCTATGAATTCAGGAAATGGACTTTATACCTGGCGACGATGCCAAGATATTACCTCCCAAACCCTCACTTCTTGCGATAGTTCTAAAGCACAAGTAAGATGTTGGAGGAACTAAGAGGGGCTACCCGCTGTCACCACAATAGCACCCTGTCTCACTTTAGGAAGACTTATCTCTGGCAGAAAGGGGTATCCCTAGGATAGGATTGCTAAAGTTCTCCAATGGAGGCTCAAAGTGAAATGAAGGGCCATTTTTAGCAAAACAGAAATTGTAGAATAGATTTTCTAAATGGAGTGATGGGTGGTCCAAGACTAGCGCCTATCCAGATCATGGCAAGTGCAGTCAAAGGGATCAAGCTTAGAGGGTGAGTTTGCTTATGAAATGAGGATAGCAAAGGGATGGGGTAAACAAGCTACTTCTATCCTTACTTTGCTATCCACAAATGTAGAAATTGATTGGAGGAAATCTGATGAAGGAGAACCTCTAAAACATGCAAGAGAGTGTGCCCACTGCCTATCAATGGAAAATGTGAATTTACTACAAACTCTAATTAAGATGGATGGTACAAGATTAACAATTCCAGCAATAAACACAAAATTATTAAAGAGGCAAAGGACCCACAATTAAGTTACTTCTAAAAGTGAACAGTATTACCCATGAATTAACCCTTCGTAACATTATTTTTGCAGGGATTTCCAGCATTATATGTAGCAATATAAGGTCCATAAACATGATGCCTCACATAAGAAACTTTAACTTCAGCTTGCCATAATAATATTTTCAACTAAGCTCATGGGGGGAATCTCCCAAATTGAACCATCCCCAAAGTGTAGTGTGCAATTCCTTATATATACTTCAACTCAACTCTTCTACAATAAAATAACATTTGTGGTTTCTAGTTCCACTTATTCTCCTAAAAAGATACTATAAAAACACAAAGGATATGAGGCTACATAAATGAGAGTGCCATGTCTTCATCGTCAAGCAACATGTTCATGCAAGTGTTGGAGACACCAAGCACACTGAGAGGTGGGGGGGGGGGTGAACAGTGTGTGTAGCTTTTATTGCTTTTTCAACTTTAACAATCATTGGCAGCTTATTCAATATTATTCAGAGTACGTAATTATCACATTATCATTATATCATCATCAACATTATTAACAACTACAGCTCATCATCACATATCATCATATCATCATCACATAGGAAGCATTGCAAAACACAGTACACAAGATTTTTACGTGGAAACCCAAGTCTTGAGGGAAAAACCACGGAAGCCTTTATAATAATAGTTTACCAGCAACAACTGGAAGGAGGCAACAACCCCCTTTGTTACAAAGACTTCAATTCTCCAGCTACAACTGGAAGGAGGCTACAACCCCCTGGTTTACAGGGTACAACCTGAAGGAAGCCTTAGCTCCCTAGATTTCCTTGCCCCGTCCTACCACCCTGATATGAAGATAGTAACTGAAACTACTGAACCACAAAATTCACTGATCCTGCGGACCTGCTATCCAACACTTGTACCACACTACGCAATTTGTACCACACTGCACAACCACTGTCACTGCTCATCAACTGTTCACTGCTCATCAACTGTCCACTGACCACTGCACCACAACTGTTCCACACTACACATCAACTGACCAATCAATCTGTTGTTCACATCATCCGACCCAGTCAATCTGAGTCTAACCAATTGCACACCAAACCCTAAATTTGCTACTGATAACCTCTACACTCTGATCACTGCCAAATCATCCCTGTATACCAACAAGTCATTTTACTGCTATACACTGCTCATGTACATCCTTGTAAACCTCGTCATACACAGTCACTGAACATATAATCCTTCTCTGCTTCCACTGAACATAAGGCATGCATCGTCATGCATCATCATCATAGGTATGCATCATCGTCATAGGGTATGCATCATCATCATGAAATATGCATCATCGTCATCTTAGTGTGCACCGTGTATGCATCATCAACATCAAGTATACATCATAATGCATAGGAGAGCATCATCACACTATGGTATGCATGTACATCATATTGTATAGGAGTGCATCAACTTCATAGAGTGTACATCATTAGCACATGCATTATCATCATAAAGTGTATAATATCATAGCATAAAGGTATGCAACATCATCATCATATCCTCCATAATGACTTCAAATATATATACCAATATATAGGCTCACATACTAATATCAAAGATGAACTCTATCCATGAGAGACATGTGCCATTACAAGAGAAACCCAGAAGCATGAGCCATACCTTTTTGAAGATCATAAGGTGAAGAAACAATAGACAAACCAAAAGAAACTCTAGATCATGTCATCACATATCCCTCGTAAAAATCTTTCCAACGAGCCAAGAATTTTGTAATTATGATTCTGTATGAGAAAGTTATGCCAATTTTAATGAAGATGCCCAAAAACTTCTCCTCCACAAAATTTTGCACTTTCCTCCAAGAGTTGCGAAATTCCAATTGATGAGCAAATGAAATGTTTGATATTCTATTTATATAGGTCGTGGAGGAAAGTTATTACCTCAAACTGGGCTGACATGCAATTCAAAATTACAAATAATTAAATTTTCTTTTGTTTGGTCGGCTCACCCAAAAAGATGGGGTACACCAACTTCAAAAATTCATATCTCTTCAACCGTAAGGAGTTAGAAGATGCTCCACATATCAATGGAAATGGCTTGACAATGACTATCTCCCTATGATGGGTTTATTTGCAAATTCTTGGTCTAATACCCTTAAATTATTCAATATGTCCAGGACGTCAAAGACCCCACACATGAGGGTGCCAAAGACCATACCACCAACTACAATAGTTTCAAAGTCTTCTTCAACATAGGACTCCATCACCAAGTGCTGAGGGCATCATGACCAAGGATTCTATCATATCAAAGGCTCCAACAATGATGGGCTTACAAACCACCATATGTATGGATTCCAAGACCCAAATCATTTCCAAATGCACCATCAATGATCATATAGTGTCCAAGGGTCATCATACCGCCATTTATGTGGGTTCCAGACCTTCTCATGCATAATGACCATCTCCAAGGGTTCCATGACCCCAACAAGGGATACATGGGCATCAAGATCTTCATAAAGGGTTCCAAGTCTTCATCAAGTCATTAATGACCACATCATCACCTTTAAGGGGACAAGGACCATTAAGCCATCAAATGTGGGTCCAAGGGCTTCTTCATCAAGCAAGGGGCTTCATAGGCTTCTTCAACCACCTCAACTACACTAGGAGACCTCCAAGGGTCAAGATCTATCATGACATCACGTGTGAGGTTGCTAGACCTTCTCCTGGGGTACCATGACCTCAATAAACACAAATGACCACTGAAAGGGTCATTTGGACTCTTGCAACTTCTTCAACACTTTTGTAGCGTATTGGGGCATAAGTTGTGGTGCTGGGGAACCAAAGAAACAATTGGGGAACTGCAAAACATCTTTGGGGTACTTAAACACTCTACAGGGTGTTCAGGGCTTTTGTCATTGTCCCAAGGGCTCCAAGGGCTCCAAGGGCTTCAAACTTGGGCTTGGACAAGATCAAAAGGTCTCCTTAGACACTGACAATTACTTAACCCTTAAGGGCTCCTCAAGAGGCACCAAGACATGTTGGCATCAATGACTATACATTGTTGGCATCAATGACAACTTAATCAACAGCAAGCCCATGCAAGGCACCATTTGTCCTCTTCTCTTTTGGAACACTTCTCAATAATATTCTTCAACAAACTTTTCCATTAAAATATTAACACATGCTAAGTCAAAGAGATGGAGTGCTCTTCAAGATAATGTCCAAGATGCCAAGTGTCCTCATATTTGTTAGGGCACTCTTCAAGAGCCTTGTCAATAGCCACCCTTCATAAAATAATATATTTGTGTAGTTGCAAGGAAGAGGGTGCTTTCTAAGAGGTTCCTTCACAAGAAGTGCACCCTTGATTTGTGTGCATACCGATGCCGTGGGATCACCTTGATCCATCAATTATATCAATAAAATAATTCTCAACAAAAATGCTCTAGATAATTGTGCAAGGAGGACCACATTGAACAAGCAAGATAGTATAAAATAGACCATGGAGAAGTGTACCCTTGAGAAGTTTGTCAAGGTAGTTAGGTTTTGGGCCACTTTGACTTGGCCATAATATGAAATAATCCATGAGAAGAGATGTGCCCTTGGGAAGTGTGCAATAAGGTTGCTATGGAACCACATTGACTAGGCCAATTCATAATAAAATAGTTCTTGAGGAGGTGTGCCTTAGGAATATGTGCAAAAGGTAGTAATCCCTTCATAAATAAATGCGTAAGAATCAAGATGCCTTCAAGAAGGGAGTGCTCCTTTTTACACCCGATTTTGCCTGGGTGTTCGAATGTGATTTCAGTTCCAATAGAGGATGACATGTTGATGGAGATTTTGATGGCCAAGATTGATGCTTCCGTTTATGATGATTCCTTGGACTCTTGATGATGATGATCTGGTGTTGATGATTGGTTGATGCTAGAGGATGATGTTGTACCTTATGGTTCATCTTCTTCATGACCACCCTTGTATTTATGGCTCGATATGGCTTCCTGGTGATATACACTGTCATATTTGGAAAAGTGCTCTAGCTTGTTGGGATGTTTGGACATGAGATAAGATGATGTGGATTGGTTCTCTTTGGAGTGCCCTTGTTTTTGGTTAACTTATGTGGATGATATATAATGGATTCCCCATGGAGCTCTCCTATCTTTTGTCACTTAAGTGCTTTGTTTTAAAAATCGGTCAACTCAGACTCGGACTCAGCCAAGTTGACCCTCCACCGAGCTGACTCGGCCTTCAAACCGAATCGGGTGACTGGTTCAATACCGAACCGACTGCATTGATGTTCGACTGGCCGGTTCGGTACTGAATCGATCAACTCGGTTGGGTCCCAACTTGAATCGGCCGAGTTGTCTAGACAACAAATCTGCTTTGTTCAGTTACTCAGTAGATTTGGCGATATTAAATGGTAATGGTCAGTTACTCAGTTACTTAAATTTTTAACATTACCATTAATTGTTTCAGGATGTTTGAGAGTGGTTCCAACCTCATTGGACTTCATATGCAAAAAGTAGAATTTTAGATCCCATTCAGAATTCAATAGACTTAACAGTTTTCAGGATTCTAGGATTGAAAAATTTCCACCAAATTCTATCATGTACAAGGGTATGGGATTGGCATTTAATCAAGCACATCAACCCCTCTATATACCTTGATGTTGGTGGTGTTGATTGTTGAACTCCTCTGTGACGACCTTAATAAAAAAATGTACTCTTCACTCAAGCAAAATCACCGTAAGCATGGGAATCTCTTTAAACCTTATTTTAACAATTGGATTAGGAAGTTTCATCAAAATTGTAGGGTGTTAGAGTCATTGACTAATATCCTTGGAGGATCAACTTTGATATATATCCCCATTTCCAAAATTTTGGGCGGTCACGTTTCAAACGTGTCCCTGTTTCCTCGTTTTGCGCTACTTAGAATCTAACCCTAAAGCTATATGATGAACCCTAACCTCGTGCTTCTAGACGTTCATCTACTACTGCTACTGTTGCAATTGTAGATGACCTTGAGGAGTTTGAGCTTGGGCCAGATGATGATGCTATTGCCTATGACATTGCAAGTCTTGATTTTAGTTCTACTTCTAGTCCTAGCAGTGGTGATGAGTTTGATAATTGATCATGTTGATCAATGACATGTATGATGTATGATGTAGTGGTATCATATCAAGTTGTTTTTTGGACTTTGCAAGGCATTTAGGCCTCATTGATTATGTATTTTGTTCTAGAATCCAAATATGTATTGCATAGTACACTTTGTGCCATTTTGATATATCACCGTCACCCTTCTATGGTATATACATGAGCAGACTTTGGATATTTTGTCTCTAATGCTTTGGAATCATGGATTAGAATCTTTAAAATATTTTTTTTCTTTAAAATTTAAATATTTTATCTAGTTTTGAGCAAACCGAGTCATTAAATTCAAATCAGCCGAGTCATTGCTGATTCATTACCGATTCCGAGTCTGAGTTGACCCTTGACCAATTCCGAGTCCAACTCCAAGTTTTAAAACATTGGTGGCATCATGGTTCCATTTGATATCATTTGTGGCTAAATGCTCTCCTTGTTTCCTCCTATTTGGCACATGTGATGACATTCTTTGGGCTTGTAGAGGGGGTCGTTCCCTCCTTCATGATGATGGTTGTTTATTGCGGACATTTCTCCTTGGGGACGGTCACAGTTTTTGGGAGTGTATGAGAAACTTAGATTTTTGGCATACCTGCTACGTCTTGTTATAAGTAGATAAAACATGTGTTGGGATAGGTCAAGATTCTCACCTCAAACCCCACATACAGTCTACAATGTTCTTGTCCAATTACAAAATCTTCAAAATTTTGCTTTACAAAGAAGGCATAAGCCAAAATGCCAAAGTGAACATGGAAACAAATGACTACTTCTCTATTACTCACAAGAGCATATTCTTCCTACCCTACTTTATTGTAGGAAAATGCCAATGCCAACATCCAAGTGAAATCATAAAGTCAATGCAAGGTAAACAAGGTATCCCATCATCCATTTATAAAATATCTCTATGATCTACAATTTGCCTCTCGAAAGGCTGATTTATACGTTCCATGAATTGCCCTCGTTGGCTGCTATGAAAGTCATACACCATACTTTCAAACACAAGGGTTTAGGTAGCTCCAACAAAATTTTTCAACCACTACCCCTCTGCTCCTATGCAAAATTTCAGATCTGGATTTTTTTTGGCTCAAAATTTAGGTTTGTTGCCCTTTTTTGGATGACTGGAAATTTCTGCAATCAACCATAATTTGAAAACTTTGCTGAAAAATTTGGCTGAAAAATTTCCGCACTTTCATATTCATAAAGATTCTCCATATGCTGCAAAAAATCTACCCCATATATGAGAAAATAGGGATGGAAAATCTATGAACTACGGGTATCAAAAGAATGCCCCATAGGTTGTGTTATAGCATGAACTAGCATGTATGATCAAAGCCCCAAAGAACAAAGCTAACTCAACTATAAGTTAGAGGTGTTACTCACTGTCACTTCAATAAGCACCTCTCTACACTCTAGGTTGACTCTTCTCCAACTCAAGGGGGGTTTCCCTAGGATAGGATTACAAAAGCTTAGAAAATCACACACAAGGTGATTTGGAAGAGTAGTTTCAACTAACCAGTTTTTTGTGTTGTAGTATATGATAAAAGGGTGGTGGGGGGATTATGAAGACTAGTGCCAATCCCTAGGGCAAATGGAGTGAAGGGAAGTTAGTCCAACAAAGGGGCTAGTTCATAAAGGGTTAGGGAAATTAGGTCTGCTTTCACAATCCACCAATAAACCCCATCATGCTACAAAATGATGAATATAAATTACTAGGAGATCCCATAAAGGGGCAACTCAAAACATTGTAACTAGGGTGTGATTTATGGAATGAAGTATTAGAAAGCAAATACTCTTAAAGATGACAAGATACTATAACAATGCAAATCATGCATAAATCAACAAAGGATTGGAGGAGACTTTCTCTCACAACCCTTGGAATGAGACAATTTTGCCTTACTATGGCCCTTATTACAAGTCCAATTATTCTACAAATCAGTTGCAACATTAAAGATGAGAACAAGGATACCACACTTAGAATGGAAAAGGAAACCTTAAAATTTAATTTGTTGCATGAAGAGATGTCTATTTGGCTCCAGTAGAGAGTGAACTCTCAAAATCCAACCATACAAAAGAATGAGAGAGCCAACCTTATATAGGTTGTAGCTCTATCTCATCTCAACAATAAAATACGAATAAATCCTAGATCTATCCTAGGGTTGAGTAAACAATGAATATTTCTCCACTACCATGTAACCAACTTTTAACTAACTTTCTAAAAAGAAGTGGTCAATGCTACATGTACAATGCTAGAGATACATAAGGGCCCAAGAGGGAGGGCACACGACTAGATCTAGGTTAATCAATGATGAAAAGTGCTTAGATATAGGGTTTGACACCTTAGATCCCTTTAACAACTCAACACCCTCCAAGCAAACAACTCCAATATCGAGAGTGCCCCACCAAAACCATGTGCCATGCATTCCTAAGGTCCAACAAAGGACCAAAACCTTAGCACACTCCATCAATACTTAAACAAACTCTTCAAAATATGTAATAAACCCCATCAATGATGACAAGGAAAGGTCCAATGTGTAACCACCCCTCCTTAACTTCTGCTAATGGTCAAATCATGTGTTAATAAGGTCAAACCAATGCTAGAAATAACTCCAAAAAGGTGAAAACATGGCTTGAAAGCTGACCCCAACACTCTCAAAACCTCTAGGAATCTTGCGGAGTACTCTACACCTTTGGAAAGGTCTAAAAAAGAGATTTCCAACCATATATGGCACTTCCCAAATAGAGCTAAGATGAGTGAGATCCACCCTTTGTTGAAAAACAAACCAGAAACCAGCAAAAATGGCTTGAAAGATGACTCTTGTTGTGGCCTAGATTCTCTGCAGCACACACTACTAGATGTGCCAAGGTAGGGGGCCTTTTTTCCCTTCTAAAAGTCGAGTTGGCGCTGCTTTGTGCAAAAGTGTTGGTCTATCAGTTCTTTAGACCCTTGGTTGGCCATGATAGGTTCTCTTGGTCCTTGTTTCTAGGCGTACTGGTCTTGTGGCCCTTCTGACCACCCCTTAATGGGTGGTAACTCCTCATCATGTCGAGCATTTATGCCTTGGGTAGGTATTGGTGCACCTTGTGGTGGCTCCATTAGGACATGTTGCCACCAGATTACACACCGTCTTTGTTGCAGCAGAAATCTATGCTACCGCTCGGTGTGCCCTTGGTGGCAAGCCTCGAGTCAAGTATGTCACTTGGTTCTTCACTCCTCTGTTTACGCAAAATTCCCACCGAAAGCCAAGGGGGGTAGTCCCTATGGAAAGTTACTAAGGTTGTTAGGGTCTTCCAATTAATTGATGGGTTGTTTATTAAGTTGTTTTTGGGAGTTTTTGATTAAAGGGTTCAAGATGTAATTGCAACAAAGTTTAAATAGCTTTCACCAGCATAAGTTCAAATAATCACTGTGCATTAAAAGATGCACAATAACTTGATATTGATAATAAGCAAATGAAAAAGTGCAAGGATCAGTGCCTTATGGAGTCAAACACAGTGTGAAAATGACAGTGCTGGAAAAAGGAAATGTTGTGCAATTGTCTCTTGGTTGATTTTAGATTATTAAAATGAATCTTGATTAGGGAAAAGATGAAGATTTTCTGCACTTCACTGTTTGCTGGTGTATGTCAACATTTCGTGGTTTTCACATACAACCGGTTTTGCATTGGCTGTAGGTTAGTTAATGAAAATTACTGTAACAATTACACACACAGTAAAATACACTAACAGGGTGAGAAACATTTAACAATCACACCATAAAATGATAGACTCAGAAATTTTTGGCCAAAATCAAGCCCTGGAAAAACCCCCAATGGGAAAACTAGTAGAGAGAGAGAGAGATTTATTATTTCTTCAGCAGCAAAAATAGAACAGTAATATAGAAAGAATACAACTTATCTCCACTCAGGAAATGCACCCACATAATTGCCTCGAAATGTGTGCTGAGACAGACTCAAAAACTGTGCTAATATGAGACTGATATTAATGTTGTACTCTCCTTGAAAACAGTGCAGAATCCACCTCGTAAACTGTGCCCCATTGTCCCTCGATTTCTGTGCTAAAATCACCCTCAAAATCCGTGCTGGAAAGTGACAGTGGTATGGTCTGTACGGACCTGCTGTACCTTGCTGCTTCTCGAAACCCGTGCAGACTCAGCCTGTATTTCCGTGTCAGTTGCCTCAATAACAGAGCCAGGAATTTAAAGCCTCGAAAAGTGTGCCGAGAACCTTGAAAACTGTGCCTAGAAAACCCTCGAACTACGTGCAGAAAAATGTGACTGCTGTACGGTTTAACTCCTCGGGATTCGTGCTGAAGATGAATGCTGCTTACTAGAAATCTGTGCTGATAATAAATGCTGACTTCATGCCTCAATTTATGTGCCCAACTATCTGAAGGTTGCCTCGAAAATCGTGCAGTCTCCAAGCTCTTCTCTCTCGACCTCTCTCTATCACAAACTCTCAAAAATGAAAAATGAAATGAGCCTCCCTCATCTTTTTGTCTAACCCTAAGTGGGTTCTAATCCAACGGTGGACAAATGATCCAATCCAATGGCTAAGATTCAATGAGAGTAAAAGCATCACTTTATTTAATTCACTTAAATAAATATTTACTCACCCACTTAACTTTAGCAAAAAGTGACTTTAATATTATAAAGTCTCATTAAGTGACTTTTAATGTGAGGGTCACTTTTTCCCCCTTCTAAGTGACATTAGGCTATTGTCACTTGGGGAACACTTCCCTAGGTACAAAACTAACACTCCCTCTTACCGAGGAAGGTGTTCCGCACCACTCCCAACTTATCTCTGAAGAAGACAAACTTCCCCCTCCCCAAAGACTTTGTCAGCACATCTGCTACCTGCTCATCAGTGGATATATACTGTAGCTCAACTACCCCTCTCTGAACATAGTCCCGAATGAAGTGGTACCTGATCTCAATGTGCTTCGACCTGTCATGGAATACCGGATTCTCAGAGAGCTGAATGCAACTCTGATTGTCGCAATAAATCACCGTAGGTCTCAGCTGCTGATCAAATAAATCTACCAATAACTTATGAAGCCACAGTGCTTCGCAAGTCGCCTGACTGGCTGCCATATACTCAGCCTTAGCAGAACTCAATGCAACGGACTTCTGTTTCCTGCTGAACCACGACACTGCTGTCGAGCCCAAGCTGAAACAACAATCGGAAGTGCTCTTCTGGTCCCTCACACAACCTGCCTAGTCTGAATCTGTGAACCCAACCAAGCTGACTCCACCCGAACCCCTGTAGTCCAGACCATAATCCACTGTCCCTGCTAGGTATCTCAAGATGTGCTTTGCGGCAGTCCAATGCACACTCCTAGGCTGCACCATGAACTGGCTAAGAGTGTTGACCGCAAAGCACAAGTCTGGCCTGGTGTTGACCAGATACATCAACGATCTGATGAGCTGACGATATAGTGTGGGATCCACCAACTTACCCTCTGAAGCATGAAGTTGCTTCAAGTTGGTGATCATAGGTGTAGACATAGGCCTGCAGTCCTCCATCCGATAACTCTTCAGAATCTCCGCTGCATACTTCCCCTGTCCTAGGAAAATATGTCCAGGCTCCTGCCAAACCTCCATCCCCAAGTAGTAATGCATCAGCCCAATATCAGTCATCTCATACTCAGCTGCAAGATCTCTCTTGCACTGTGCAATAAGATGCTCATCTCCAGTGATAAATAAGTCATCAACATATAACAGAAGAATGAGTGGATTTCCACCAACCACAATGTAGTATAGGTTGGGATCAGCCTCACTCTTCTGAAATCCCATCAAAGTCAAATATGCATCGATCCTGGAGTACCAAGCTGTAGGAGCTTGTTTCAGACTGTACAAGGCTTTCCTAAGCCTGCACACATGAGAATCTCTCCCATGCATCTCGAATCCCTGTGGCTGCTCCAAATACACCTCCTCCTGCAGAAGACCATTGAGAAACGCGGTCTTCACATCCATCTGGTGGATCTTCCAACCCATCTCTGCTGCTATAGATATCACTGCCCTGATAGAGGAATACTGAGCAACTGGAGAAAATGTCTCATCATAGTCAACTCCCTCAACCTGTGAGAACCCCCTAGCCACAAACCGAGCCTTGAATTTCTCCACACTACCATCTGCAACATGCTTGATCTTGTAAAGCCACTTGGAAGTCACCACTGACTTCCCCTCAGGTCTCGGCACTATCTCCCAAGCACCATTCTTCATGATGGAATGGTACTCTTCCATCATGGCATCTCTCCATACCTGATGCTGAGAAGCCTCCTCAAATGTAGAAGGAACAGAGTCACGAAGACTCGCAACAAGGGCCATCCCATATTTGTTTGGCTCAACCACTGATCTGATCGCCTCCTGAGGTCTACCAAATGCTTCCGCTTCCTTCAAGGTGTCTTGAAGCCACTTAGGCTTTTTCTTCCTTGAAGGCTCCTCCCAAACTGGTGTATCCTCATCTGAGGAAGTGCCAGAAGCAGAAGGTCTAATACCCCGAGGACCTGTAGCTGATGAACTAGTCCCGGAGGACCCTGTAACCTGTGAGCCCGAAACTTGTGATCCTGAACCTGTGCCTGTTCCTGAACCTGTCCTTGTACCTGTCCCTGAAGTACCTGTAATCTGAACCACTGATCCTGTAGAAGCTGTGCCTGTACCCTGTGATCCAGTCACCCCATAAACATGCGGACTTGAAACCTGTATCGAAGAAGCCTGTATCAACTGAGGTGTGGGAGCTGGTGGCTCCCCCTGCTCCATCCCTCTCGACTTCCTGAAGGCCCTCTTCTCATCAAACCTCACCTCCCGCCTCACTACAACTCTCCTCTGGCCAGGAATGTAAAGTCGATATGCCTTCGAAGTCTCATCATAACCCACAAAGATACCTCTCTCTACAGTGGGCTCGAACTTCGTCCTCTTCTCAGAAGGGACGTGAGAGTAAGTTAGAGAGCCAAATATCCGAAAATGGCTCACCTCAGGCTTCTTGCCTGAATACATATCCTCTGGAGTCATCCTCCCCAAAGCACGGTGAGGACTCCTGTTCTGCAGAAACACTGCAGTGTTGCATGCCTCTGCCCATAGAAAGAACGGTAACCCCTGATCATGAAGCATGGCTCTTGCTGCTCCAACGATCGACCTGTTCTTTCTCTCTGCTACTCCATTCTGCTCAGGAGTGTAGGGAACTGTCAACTGTCCCTGTATACCCTCCTGCCTGCAGAAAGCATTGAACTCCTTGGAGGTATACTCACCCCCATTATCTGATCTCAACATCCTGATCTTCCTCCCCGTTTGCTTCTCCACAAGGGCTTTGAATCCTTGGAAGACACTCAATACAAGTGGGGACTTCTTGTTCCTCAAGAAGTAGATCCAGGTCTTCCTGGAGTAGTCATCAATGAAGCTAATATAGTACTCGTGACCAGCCAAAGATACTGAAGACATAGGACCGCAAATGTCAGAATGAATCAAGTCAAGCACTCCTGCTGCTCTCGTGTCATTGCTAGGAAAAGTAGTCTTGGTGTACTTTCCCAAAGCACACCCTCTGCACACATCACTCTGCTTAGTGTCGAACTCAGGTAAACATGTGACCATGCTCCTCAACAATCTCAGAGCGAGGTGATGTAAATGGGCCATCCTCCTGTGATAACTCACATAGCACACTGCTGCTGCTGTGTGCTAGAGCATGCTGCGGTTGAAACAATAACTTGTACAGTCGTCCACATCTAACTCCAATATCCATGGGGGTAGAGACACCTGTGGTCTTGGGAAACACCTACACTCTCCCATCTGAGAAACACACCCCAAGACCCCTGTCCTCAATAGTGGAAACTGAAACAAGGTTCTTTTTCAGCCCAGGGACGTACAACACATCCCTCAAGGTGATGGGACTCATGGACTCCCTCTCAAATGTAATGGTCCCCTGATCCACTGCTTTAACAATGGTGTTGTCACCAAGTACCACCTCCACCTCTCTGGCTGTCCGTGATAGCTCGAAGAACAACTCTCGAGTACTTGTCATGTGTCTCGAGGCTCCGCTGTCAATGTACCACGTACCAGTGGTGGATGGACCTATTTGATGCCCTGTCAACAATGAATGCTCACTCTCCATATCCATGTCTGTGCTGGTGGCTAAGGAGACTCTCTCTCTCTCAATCTGTCCAACATATAGGGAAAAATCCCTCTGAAACCTGTCACCAAAATCATCAACCTCTATTGAGGCTGATGTCTGCTGTCCCTGTCCCTTCTTCTTCTTCTTGCTTGGACACTGTGATGCATAGTGCCCAAACGCCTGACAACAATAGCACTTGATTTTACTCAAGTCCTTCTTCTGTCCACCCTGCGGTTGCTGCTGCTGCTGCTTCTTGGCCCCATTCTTCTCGGGACCCTTCTTCTTCTTACCCTTGGCTGTCAGTGCCACGTTCTCCTCATCTGCCCCACCATTTGATGAACTGCCCTGTACGAGACCCCTCCTGGTCTCCTCCTGCACAAAGTCATCCCACAGTCTCTCCCAAGACGGTAGGTTCTCTCTACCCACTATGGCTTGCACAAATGCACCCTAGGGCTTTGAACCCCCATTCATTGCTGTATGTACAAGCTTAGTAGCAGATACAACTTCACCAACCGCTGCCAGTTCATCCCGAACTGCAGAAATCCTAGTGAGGTATGCTGTGACTCCCTCTCCTCCATTCATCTTGATGCTCTTGAGTTTCTCTTTGAGAACCATCTTTCTGTTCTCATTGGAACTCTCATACAAGCTGGTCAAGGCACTCCACATCTCATGTGCCCTGGTCTTCCCGGAAATGTGAGGGATTATGTGGTCTTTTACTACGTCAAGGATAATCCTCCTAGCCTTACAATCCTTCTTGTTGAAGGCTGAAAGTGCTGTTGCATCAGTGGCATCGGGAATGGTAACCGGGTTAGCTGTGGTATTTCTCACCACCTCCACCCATAGTTCATTCTCCTCCAATATCAGTAAAATTCTGGCCTTCCAAGGCACAAAATTTTCTGTCCCATTCAGCCTATCCTCAATCCTTAGACCTGTGGCCATTTCAACACCAACCCAACAGAATGCTGCCCACTAACAGAAGATAAGAAATACTGAAGTTTCTGAGATTTGAAAATTTCTGTGTGTCTGCAAACTATCACTGTTTTTTGCCCCCTTGCTCTGATACCATGAAGATTTTCTGCACTTTACTGTTTGCTGGTGTATGCCAACATTTCGTGGTTTTCACATACAACTGGTTTTGCATTGGTTGTAGGTTACTTAATGAAAATTACTGTAACAATTACACACACGGTAAAATACACTAACAGGCTGAAAAACACATTTAACAATCACACCATAAAATGATAGACTCAGAAATTTTTGGCCAAAATCAAGCCTTTGAAAAACTCCCACGGGGAAAACTAGTAGAGAGAGAGAGAGATTTATTATTTCTTCAACAGCAAAAATAGAACAGTAATACAGAAAGAATACAACTTATCTCCACTCAGGAAATGCACCCACAGAGCTGCCTTGAAATGTGTGCTGAGACAGACTCAAAAACTGTGCTAATATGAGACTGATATTAATGCTGTACTCTCCTTGAAAACAGTGCAGAATCCACCTCGTAAACTATGCCCTACTGTCCCTCGATTTTTGTGCTAAAATCACCCTCAAAATCTGTGTTGGAAAGTGATAGTGGTACGGTCTGTACGGACCTGTTGTACCCTGCTGCTTCTCGAAACCTGTGTAGACTCAGCCTGTATTTCTGTGTCAGTTGCCTCGATAACAAAGCTAGGAATTTAAAGCCTCGAAAAGTGTGTCGAGAACCTTGAAAACTGTGCCCAGAAAACCGTCGAACTGCGTGCAGAAAAATGTGACTGCTGTATGGTTTAACTCCTCGAGTTTCGTGCTGAAGATGAATGCTGCTTACTAGAAATCTGTGCTGATAATAAATGCTGACTTCATGCCTCGATTTATGTGCCCAACTCTCTGAAGGTTGCCTCGAAAATCGTGTAGTCTCCAAGCTCTTCTCTCTCGACCTCTCTCTATCACAAACTCTCAAAAATGAAAAATGAAATGAGCCTCCCTCATCTTTTTGTCTAACCCTAAGTGGGTTCTAATCCAACGGTGGACAAATGATCCAATCCAATGGCTAAGATTCAATGAGAGTAAAAGCATCACTTTATTTAATTCACTTAAATAAATATTTACTCACCCACTTAACTTTAGCAAAAAGTGACTTTAATATTATAAAGTCTCATTAAGTGACTTTTAATGTGAGGGTCACTTTTCCCCCTTCTAAGTGACATTAGGCTATTGTCACTTGGGGAACACTTCCCTAGGTACAAAACTAACAAAAGAAGGGAAACTCTCGAGATACCGTGAGGTACAGAGAAGAATGTTTGGAAATCTAGAGATTGGTAGCTCTGTTCAAGGACATGTTGGCTGCCAAAGCCTTGAGCGCGTGTTCAACACTACACCAACAAGGATGTAGTCTAACGGTGCACCAAGGTCTAAGTACAGTGATCCAGTGCCCTCAGGCAGAATTTGCCCACACAAAATCTAGTTCGAAGTGCCGGATTTTCACTATCTTATGGGTAGTTAATTTTATTGGGCGACTGATTAAGTTAAAAGTGAGAATTAAAGAATGCTTCCAGTTGCTTTTGGTATCCCACAGCTCAGACGAACTGCTGGTGGGTAGAGCATACGCCGTGCAGGCAAATGATTTATTTAAGTTTGAAACAAGTAACCATTGACCCTCCGACAGAGAGTGCTCTTGACTTGCTTTTCAGCTAAGTTCAAGAGACTTTGGGTTCTTTTTATTAACAGTTAAAATGTGAAAGTGAAAATACAATGCTTGAAGTAACGATATGAATGGCCAAACTTATGTGTCATTTTTTTGATCAACCTTCACTAATCGGCAGTGCCTTTAGGTGAAGGTGAGAGCATAGTTCATGGCGACGAAGAGTGGTTTTATTTCTAAGTTACTTTTGCAAAAAATAAAAAGATTAAAATATGAAACATAAGTAAAAAGTATACGCCTTGCACTAAAATAGTGAGTGTGTGAACTTGTGGAGTTAGAAAAAACCAATCTAAAAAATTGACAAAAAAAAAATGCAAATCCCCCCAGGGGGGATGGGGTGTGGGTGCTGAGTATCCCACTGCTCTCGTGTATTTATTTTACAAAGTACTGAAAGTAAAGAAGTGCATCTTAGTCCATTAAAATTGGATCTAAGAGCTTACAATGATGGATTTGAAAGACTAGAAGAAAGAGGTCCTCAAAATGTGCCATTTTGAGGTTTTCTGGTGAAAAATGGGCAGAGTTTCCTCCTCTTTTTTGATGGACCTGCTAAAAACCAGCAAACAAATATTATTAGAATATGATAGAAATGAATTTAAAAGGATAAAAAAAATGTTTTTATTTTTATTTTTTATACTTAGATTTTTTTTTGAAATTTTAATGCATGTATGTATAAAATGAGATCTAGTTTACTTATGAATGTACTTTCTGAATGTAAACAATTAGACCTAATTGAAATGCCTAAAATATATCAGATCTGAAATGTAGAAAGAATAATAGCCCTAGATCTAATATCCTTAAGCATATAACAAAATGCAAGAAAGAAGAAGTTTTGTGGAATGGAGATGGATGGGCTTTGGGCTCCCAATGCTCTTCCTTGTAGATTGTCTTCGGAGAATTTGTATGTAAGAAATGTTAGATAAAAGATAGTTGCCCAAGGAGAAGAGGAACAACTGAATTCCAAGTCTCTCTTGTGACCTATGATTTGCAACTTACAACAATCAACGCTTACAAACAATAGATGATGAGAAAGCTAGTGTGTTAGAAAAATAGGAAACTCAAAGAATCTAAGTACATCCGAATACATCCGATTACTTCAAAATCTCCTAAACTCTAAGCACAAATAAGTAAGTCAAAGACAATGAATACTTATTTCTAGTTTCTACTACATGTAACCTAGCATCATACAACAATTGATAGCAAAATATTGAAAGAAGAAGAACAATATCACCTCATGAGAGCATGTAATCCAACACAAATGCAAGATAGACCTCCAAAGTCTCCAAAAATATTATTAACAATAGCAACAAATACAAAATGGCAGAGGTTCAATGCATCCATAGGAATAATGGAGCAAGAGCCCTGCTTAAATAGCCTCCACAAAGAGAAATTCGAATTTGAGAAGGAAGGAGCCAACTAGGGCATCAAAGGACAAGTGTAGGATCCAATCCATGATTGATATGGTGGTTGGAGTGGTATTCAATGGGATGGCTGCCACCTCATCCCAATCAAATCAATGCTCACAACACTCCAATATTGATTGGGATCTTCTTTAAATGTCTTTGCCAAGTCAACTAGGCCAACTCACCAGACCACCCACCATTATTTTAGGAGTTTGGATTTCCTCCAAATCTATTATTCTTGAATTAAATAATTCATGTTAATTATTTTGGAGAAAAATTGACTTAAGTGAATACTATTCACTCAAAACTTAGGAAATGTGGGTTTAGGGGTTTTATGGGTGCTTTGGGTTAGAAAACGAGCATCCCCATGCCAAATTTCACCTCCTAACCCCTCTTTTATCACTTTTTTGATTTTTTAATTAAATTATTAAAAAAACTCATAAACTGAGAAAAATTAATTTTCTCAGAATGACTCAAAAATCCTAGGGGACCTAGTGCATGTCCATATGACTCAATACTGATCGTGAGCATGTTACAAAAATACATTCCAGTAGGTTTTAATAACTCCTCAAAATTCACCATCATGGAAACACTCCTGCTTTGGAGGTGTGAGTGAAAAACTCGGGAATTATACGTCACTGAATAGTAAAGCATAATCCCTAAGGAAAAAACACTCTAGAGTATTCCCCTGATAACAAACATTAAGGAAAGCCAAACCTTTCATAAAAAACTCATGCTAGACCAACTTATTACAAAATCCCTGCAGGGTCTGGACATGCAAATTATTACAATGGGCAAAAAATTTTGCCTGATGGATCTCGGAACACTGATGATGAACAATTAAATTGTTCAAGTCTTCGACGGTTCACTCGGAATCCACTAAGTGAAATTTAGTGGATAACATCTGGCTCCAACTGCGGGATGTGTGCTTGATCAATCTTCAGGCAAGGAGAGGATGCGAGAACACTAGAATCTCTGGTTTTATATAACCTATAAAAACATCTCAACTTGACAAGAAAAACCTTCAGCGGCACAAGTTTTATGAAGAAACCAATGAATCATAAATTGCATTTATTCATAAAAGCTAAAACAAACTAAGGAAAAAATAAATTATCATTCCTAAGTACTAGAAAGAAATGTGTAAAGTAAATGCTCACTTTGAGGAGCTTATTTTCCTACTCTAAACATAACATAATAAAATGCTAAGTGTAATCATAAATCCAATGTAGCCATCTTAACATTTTATTAATATAACAAAGTTTTGCCTTGTCTTAGGTTACCGACTGTTATCACACAATTTCTAGCTGATGGTAGTAGGTGTCCCAATAGGGATGGTAGAGGTGAGCAACTAGGAAGGTGTAACCAGCAATAGCCAGGTCCTCCGTTCAAGGGACGGAAGTCACATCGGACGAGGCTACTGTCACTTTAGACAAGGCACGTAGCCAAGTCAGGGGGGAGACCCCGCTCAACTAGGTGATGGTCGAGAGACAAAACACACCCAAATCTAAAAGGTAGAAAGAAGTACAGACAGGAAATGAGTGTAACTAGGTCCTAAGCTTAATCTCAGCCACAGGCATGAAATGAGCGTAATAATTGAGATGTGACCAACAATGAATAAAGATGGATTAGATTCGTAATCGTGTGGCTGGAAATAAGCAAAGAACAATCAATAAGCTAGAAGTGGAGAAAGGAAATGAAGTTACCCAAGGAAAACAGTTAAGCAGTGAAGTAAATGGACCTAGGGCATCAACAAATACTCGTTTTAAAGTGCTTCTAACGATGAATAGCTTGATATCTATTGATAAAAAGATGAATAGGATTAAAATCAAGACTACCTAGAACCCCAAACTGACCCAAGCAAGCATAAGAGAAAAACGCCCAGGTGGGCGTTTTTGCTAAGTAGATCAGTGCTAAAATGACAGGTAAATGGAGTCGGAAAAGGATGAAACTTGAGGTTTGGGCTTTTAATAGTGTTCCATTAGTGGGTTTTGATTTAAAACAATATCCTACGGTGAAATCTTAAGTTTTGTATTTTATGGGTTTTTTATGTGATTTTCCAGCTTAGCAAGACAGTGAAAATGACAAAGAAGAGACAAGGAGATGAAGAATACCTGAAGAAATGGTGAAGTGGAGAGCTTTGAGCGAGGACTAGCCCGGAAGATCAAATGTGGAGAGGCCTGCGTGTTTCCTTGAGCAATAGAAGCGATTGGACACCAAGTGCGCCCTGGGTACCTGCCACAAGTGATAGATGATCAGTAAATGCAACAAATAACCAAGTATAACAGCAAATAAATGGCTGAAAGATAAAAGAATTGACTAGCTGAAAGCAAATGACAACTCCCTTGTGAATAATTTCGAAGAAAATCGCTAGAGTGGAGCTCCCACTCCAAGTATAGCGCCCTCCTTCAAATGGCCACCAACGCTGCAAATTTAAACCAGCAAACAAGTATAGAAATACCACACAAACTATCTCCACAATGCATCCAATATACTAGCTAACAATCACCACAAATCAGCTCCACAACACCAAGTATCAAGCCAGAAATGGAATGCCTCTCTCTATAAAGTGCAAATCAAAAATGCCAAGAAGGAGTGTACAATGGGTGAATGCCTTCTCTTATAGAGAAAGGCCACTCTCAAAACCCTATTCCCTCCAAAAGGGAGGGCTGAGATCAATCCTCAATCAAGCAAATCGAATGGTGGAGATCTCTCCTAGTGGGGGTGCGAATTGCCCAAGGATAGTGCACTAGTGGAGGAGGGGTCCCTTGTAGGGCCCATACAATACATGACACAAATGTTAGGGGGTGCCTATAGGGTGTTTTATCCCCCTAACATCAACAACCAAGGTCCTACATCAATACAACAAGAAAATCGAACTTCCCCAAGTGGAGAAAAACGCCCCCCATGGGCAATTCGTCCCACATGAAGAGCTGGTCCAATGGAGGGACCCACAACCACTAATATGATGTCCAAACATACCAACATTACCTTAGAAATCACCCTTGAATTAGCCAACCATTAATTTTTGCCCTTTGCTATAGTTGCCTTTGTCAATTTTTGATTTTCCATGTATTTTATTGCTGGTTTTTATTGCTGAAGATGTAATTTGGTCTTTTGAACCACCTAGAGTGCCCGGATTGCCGAACCGTCTGCTGCAATGTGATCGTGTACCCAAAAAATAGTAGGAATGATCACTCGAACAACCTCGATCCATCACTTGGGCATTATTTGCCCAAAATCCATGATTTTTAATTAAAACAGGTCATTAATGACCAATAATAATTAAAAATCTCACAAATGCCTCGATCTTTTTACATTTTGTCACTTGGAGGCTCATATGAGTTCCTTGTAGATAATAATTGATCAAAATTGAAATTCCGGTCGCAACATTTTTTTGGGCCCATTTTTGGCCTGGTCAACCTAGTTTGACCAAGTCAAATTTGGTCAACAATAGTGCTAGCTGAATACCTGTATGCAATCATGAAGTGAAAGGCTTTCTTATACAAGTTAGTACATTACTAAACAATATGATGATAATATGGTGATAAAAAAAATGCATTAAATCTCGGAAAAATACAAGGCCCTAGGTGAGGTGGGCCCACCACATCCAAAAGACTCAACTGCTATGCACAACCTATAGACTTGACCACCTAGCTGACTTTGGGTGATGTGGAATACAAGGTGAAGGATGAGGGATGACAAGGATAAAGATCATGTGACCTTTTGGATAACTCGAGAAAGCGGGTTCCACTGAGATAAGCATACCATGACAAACACACGGGGAAGGGCGGTGCCTCACAAATGGGTATAGTGCGGGGAAACCGCCACTGGTCATCTAACAAGTATCTCACAACTCACATCCAATAAGTATCTCACAACTCACATCCGTGCTCGAAGACTCCGTGAGGTTCTTTTCTAGAGCCGCCAAACTGGGTGTCCAGCAAACCATAACTTGAGATTCTAGGGGACAATCTTGAGCTTGTCCCTTGCTCCCTCTCACCTCCTTGTCCCATAGGACTAGGTGAGGAACTAACCACTACCAATGCTGACATTTACGACTGACCTGTGTTCATGTGTGTTTACAAACACATTGCATGGATTTTACAATGAATTTCATACTTACCCTTTTTGGCTAGATTTTACATTTACAAAAAGCCTTTTTGGCTTGCTTTACATTTCTTCATTTCTTCAATTTACATCAAGGCCCTTTTGGGCTACATACATATCTCAACAGATATAATCATGGTGCTCAAATTGCAGAGTAATGGGGGTGAGCAATAGATGCTTTGATGACCAATGGGGAACACCCGGTGAGGCTACACAATCCTAACTGCATTGCAACATCGTGGGCAACCGACAGGAGCAAATCCTAGGTTTGAGAGTGCATCTCACACACTAAAGAGCCGAGGCATAATAGACAGGGAATCATGGCATACTTAGAGATTAGTGGGGAAAGGGATCCTCAAGGTCACCAATCGGAATCCAAGTCGGGAAAGATTATCATGGATCAGTCGGATGGATGGAGAAGGTAAAAGTGGATCCAAAGTCAGCTGCCTAGGGGGACTAAGTGACGAAGTCTATACCAAGAGTAGGGGTGTGACCCGGTGTGCATATACAGGGGCCTACTAGGAAGGGGTGGATTGACATCAGCAAGGGCCCAATCATATATCATAACAATAGATAGATCACCAAATCAATCATCATATGCAAAGTTAGTGTACTATCATGTATAAACAAGTCTAAGCAACAATCATGAGTAATAAACATCAAATGCAATACCTGCCGCACCATATACCTGCCGCTGAGGCTGTCTCTAAACTGGATCTTTGCTGAATCCGGGCACAAATAGTAAACCATCAATACTCTGTGATAGTCTCAATCAAAGCAAGACTAGGCAACTGTCTCAATGGGCTCATATCAATGCCTGGCAAGGAAGGGTGATCTTGTGGTAAATGCTAAGTAATCATATCTGGACAATGCAATGAAACCATCTGTCCCCACTGATATATCTGCTCGGGGCAATCTGAACAAAACTGTGTGCCTCCCCTGAAGGCACCCAATCTCTGATCTGGAAAAAAAAAAGTACTGTGTGGTCCTTGGCAACACAGTTTGCAGTATGGTAGCTCCAGCTAACATAGATGTGATAACACCAACCAAAGCATGGACACGTTTATTAGAAAGTGCAAACCTGCATAGATACTCTGGATGGGGAATCAAAGGCATGTGATAGATCTTTGAAGTGCGTCCCCAAATGGTAAGTCCTCCCGCAGGTTTTTTCTATCCATGATTGGATAGGGCTGATGAAAAATTCTGAATGATAAGGCAGACCAACTACCTCATCATAACGTTCTGAAGGGTTCTTCTGATAGTAACTTTCTACGAAAACATAAACCCCAAGCTGCTCCACATTATAAGGGACCTCTATATACGGAGGCAATTCATATGACTGCTCCCCAATTAGGTGTGTCTGATCTGACTCTTCATTACACTGCTTCTTCAGGTCTTCATGGTTGATGCTCATGCATGTCTCATACTGAAAACAAATTTCATGCTCCTTCTCCATGCAAAGGTTTTCCAAGGTCTCAAAGTCCAGGCTTGCTGTGAAAATCTCATAAATGGGTTTCTCAATAAAATCATCAAGAGTTTTTGATTCAAGCTTCCTTTCCTTAGCTATATCATGTATGGGATTTTCAATTATGCTTGGAAAATATTCAAGCGCATCATCCTCTTCTTCAGACTCATAATCCTCTTTTTCAGAAAAAAGGTCATAAGGAAGGAAACCTTCTGAACTATCATCATCATACACATTGCAAACTTCTTCATGGTTTTCAACATGGGCTTCTGCAATGGTTTCTTCTGGAGGTGGATTAGGAGTAGAAATTTTTTCATCATCATTGAAATAAATATGAGAAAACTCCCAATCTTCAATGTTATCTGTTATGGTGGCTCGAGGATGGCTTTCAATAACATTTTCAATAATTGGACCTTCATGAATCTCTTCAATAGGGTCACATTGTGCTTGATGGATAAAGGCATGATTTTCTTGAATAAGCTGCCCAACCTCTCCGTCACTGTAATAATTTAGAGGCATCTCCCAATATCTTCTATTTTTCACTATGACAAGGCGAGGAGCCCTAGGGTCCTCCTTATGATAGTCTATCCAAGGTATGAAAATGTGAAAAGACTTCTCAAGGATACCAAATCCTCTAATGTGCCACTGCCTCAAAAATATTCTAAGGAAGCTCGGCAGAGAGGTAATACATTTATCCGGGAGACCATTATACCACCAATAACAAGCATCTCCCCGTAAGGTACTAACAAACATTTCCATCATGTTATCTTCATATAGAACTTTGAAATCGTCCAGGACCTTAAGAAAGGATATGACATGCTGTGTTTTTGAATCACCATTTCCCCAAAAGGTTGGTAAATGATCAGATATATCTCTACTAGTATGATAATTAGGGAAACCCGGGATGTTTGAGAAGTCAATAGGAGAAAATTCATCATCAGACTCATCATCATCCATATTAAGTGATCAGGAGCATATATTTGAAATGACCATGGAATGTGTCTCCTATTGTATTAGGAGCTTTGCTTGAAAAAATGAGCTTTTAAGATTTACTGTGTTGCATGGACTCATCTACACACAACAAGTCTCAACAAATTATGAGAAACAAGGGTTTTATCCCTTTAGTAGAGTTGCCATGTGAGAAAAAATATACATTTTAAAACACTCACAAAAGGTTCTATTTTTTTACTTTGAAATTTTTTTATAAAAAAAAGAAAAAAGGTCAGTGGAGTCGCCAAATGAAAATTAAAGATTAGATCTAAGGATTCATCAAACAAAGCAAAAAACAAAAAAGGGTAAAAAATCAAAAGTCGTACCCAGGGATAGAAATATTTATCCCCGACAACGGCGTTAAAAATGTTGCCACCAGATTACACACCGCCTTTGTCGCAGCAGAAATCTATGCTGCCGCTCGGTGTGCCCGCAAGTCTCGAGTCAAGTATGTCACTTGGTTCTTCACTCCTCCGTTTAGGCAAAATTCCCAACGAAAGCCAAGGGGGGTAGTCCCTATGGAAAGTTACTAAGGTTGTTAGGGTCTTCCAATTAGTTGATGGGTTTCCTCCTCTTTTCTGATGGACCTGCTAAAAACCAGCAAACAAATATTATTAGAATATGATAGAAATGAATTTAAAAGAATAAAAAAAATGTTTTTCTTTTTTTATACTTACGAATTTTTTTTGAAATTTTAATGCATGTAAGTATAAAATGAGATCTAGTTTACTTATGAATGTACTTTCTGAATGTAAACAATTAGACTTAATTGAAATGCCTAAAATATATCAGATCTGAAATGTAAAAAGAATAATAGCCCTAGATCTAATATCCTTAAGCATATAACAAAATGCAAGAAAGAAGAAGTTTTGTAGAATGGAGATGGATGGGCTTTGGGCTCCCAATGCTCTTCTCTGTAGATTGTCTTTGGAGAATCTATATGCAAGAAATGTTAGATAAAGATAGTTGCCCAAGGAGAAGAGGAACAATCGAATTCCAAGTCTCTCTTGTGATCTATGATCTGCAACTTACAACAATCAACACTTACAAACAATAGATGATGAGAAAGCTAGTGTGTTAGAAAAATAGGAAACTCAAAGAATCTAAGTACATCCGAGTACATTTGATTACTTCAAAATCTCATAAACTCTAAAAGCACAAATAAGTAAGTCAAAGACAATGAATACTTATTTCTACTACATGTAACCTAGTATCATACAACAATTGATGGCAAAATATTGAAAGAAGAAGAACAATATCACCTCATGAGAGCATGTAATCCAACACAAATGCAAGATAGACCTCCAAAGTCTCCAAAAATATTATTAACAATAGCAACAAATACAAAATGGCAGAGGTTCAATGCATCCATAGGAATAATGGAGCAAGAGCCCTGCTTAAATAGCCTCCACAAAGAGAAATTCGAATTTGAGAAGGAAGGAGCCAACTAGGGCATCAAATGACAAGTATAGGATCCAATCCATGATTGATATGGTGGTTGGAGTGGTATTCAATGGGATGGCTGCCACCTCATCCCAATCAAATCAATGCTCACAACACTCCAATATTGATTGGGATCTTCTTTAAATGTCTTTGCCAAGTCAACTAGGCCAACTCGCCAGACCACCCACCATTATTTTAGGAGTTTGGATTTGCTCCAAATCCATTATTCTTGAATTAAATAATTCATTTTAATTATTTTGGAGAAAAATTGACTTAAGTGAATACTATTCACTCAAAACTTAGGAAAAGTGGGTTTAGGGGTTTTATGGGTGCTCTGGGTTAGAAAACGAGCACTCCCATGCCAAATTTCACCTCCTAACCCCTCTTTATCACTTTTTTGATTTTTTAATTAAATTATTAAAAAAACTCATAAACTGAGAAAAATTAATTTTCTCAGAATGACTCAAAAATCCTAGGGGACCTAGTGCATGTCCATATGAATCAATACTGATGGCTAGCATGTTACAAAAATACATTCTAGTAGGTTTTAATAACTCCTCAAAATTCACCATCACGGAAACACTCCAGCTTTGGAGGTGTGAGTGAAAAAATCAGGAATTATACGTCACTGAATAGTAACGCATAATCCCCAAGGAAAAAACACTCTAGAGTATTCCCCTGATAACAAACATTAAGGGAAGCCAAACTTGTCATAAAAAACTCATGCTAGACCAACTTATTACAAAATCTCCGCAGGGTCTGGACATGCAAATTATTACAACGAGAATTTTTTTTTTCCTGATGGATCTCGGAACACTGATGATGAACAATTAAATTGTTCAAGTCTTCGATGGTTCACTCGGAATCCACTAAGTGCAATTTAGTGGATAACAGGACAAATGGCTTGGGAGCCCCTAGCCACACTCTTGATTTCATACTTGTGTAGGTGTTTGCGCTTGTAAGGGTTGTCACACCCTGTCTTGGACACCTCATTCATACCCACTTGGACCTTAATTTATTGTATTATGCTCTTTCCTTTGGTCATCTAGGTGAAAAATGCAAACCATCCACCAGTAAAAGCATCTTTTGAAGGCTGTACCAACTAAAGGAGGGCATTGAGGGATAAATACACTTGTTGGGGTTATATGGGGAATGACATCCTCCTTCCAAGCTCAACTTTTCTTCTTATTGAAGCTATCATCACTTTTTATCATTATTTTTATGTTTTATGAGGTATAGTTCCCGGATTGTGGATGACAGACCCTGAAAAATGATTTTAACTCAAAATTAGGTAGGTTAACCTAGAGGAGAAGTTAACCTTTTTCTTATAAATAAGGCGCCCTGCTCGCATTTGTAAGCAAGATCATGGGTTCAAATATGATTGAAATTTTATTCTTACTGAGATCTTAAGTGGTGCACACCTCTCTTTCTTGCAATTTCTAGAGTTTCAAAGATATTTCTTGGTGTTTGATGTTAAATTTCATACATTCATAGCATAAAACATAAATGCATTACCAAGATCACTAGAAGTAAGACAAAGCACAAAACAACAACACAGAGATTTGACCTGGGAAACCCAATAGGGAGAAAACCCAGCAACCTTCGCAGAGAGATGATAATTCTGAGATCAGAGTACAAATGAGAAAATAGAAAGTGTGGAAATGTTTTCCACAAATAGAAACCCTAGAAATCAGCCTCCTCCTTTAGGTGATGCGAAATTCTCCTCTCCCAAGTGATGTGCCAATCTCAAGTGTGAGAATGAACAAATGAGGAGCACTAACCTCATATTTATACAAGTGCTGAAACCAGAAAATCCCTTATGGGGCCGACTTCACTTGGGGGCAATAAAATAATTTGAATTTAATATTTTCTTAATGTTTAATTGCACCCCAAGGTTTACATTGACTCTTTCATGTGGTCATATAAATAATTACATTCAGTTCTTCTCCCTTAGGAGATACAAGCAAGTACAATGGAGGTACAAAGAAATATAATAAATAATAGCTTCCGAAGTTGTACAAAATCCAACATTTGAGGCTTCTTTACTATCTTTCAAGCCTAATTCAAGGAGGAAGGACATAGGGTTTGGTTCTCCTCTTTTCTCTCTATTAAAAGTGGTAAGATCTTGAAACTCTTGTCTTGAGTTGCTTTGGTATCCAAGGTGAGGGTATTCTTAGTTTCATCCATAGTAGTTTAGTTTTGTTGCAGCGTTTTGGTTTCTTAATGCACTTACTCTAATTTCTTATTCACATAAGGCCCACATTCTCTCCATTTCGTTTGATTTGTTTTAGTGTTGCAGTTGGCTTAGAAATGTCATCTCAACCATTTCGGATTTAATTAAGAGCTTACCCTCGTTCTTGATTGTTTATGGGCAACTCAAGAGTGAGTTTTGTGCATGCTGATCAAATTGGATTTTACATAGATTAGTTTAGTTTATAACAACATACAACTCGTAAGGACACCCCCCTTGAGATTGGAAAAATATTTCAAACACTGAAAAAACAAGAAACCCTAGATAGGGTTACGCCACTGAAGGCACAAGAGCTCAATAACATACAACACAATATTATTATGAGACGGTACAACATTACATTGAAGGTCCTTGCTCTTATAAATAGCTTGAGAGACCAAAACCCTAACTGACTAAACCCATAATTATTTAAACTAAGTCACTTAACTGACTTTATTACATTTGTAGCCTTATATTGTAACACCCCCCACAAGGCGTACATTGTTGAAAGATAAAAAATTGAAATCAAATAAATATACTTAATGAAAACATATAAATCGAAAGCTAAACATCAAAAAACATTTGGTGGAAGCTCTTTCTTTGAACACAGTTCTTGGACCAAGTTGAGCTCCATTAAGTTGCCTCGTAACCCTCTGAAAGGTGTAGATCCGAAGTTGAATTGCTGAGTTCTCGGATTCCACTTCCTTCAACTCGCAAATCGTGGATCTCTCGAACTCATTTACTGGACAACATTCTTTAAAGATTCGCTCTTGGATATGCTCCTTCTCGTGAAGGGAAATCATGGCCTCCTAGTTTATTTGTGAAGATTAGGATCCCACTCTTTGTTGCAAAGGTGGAAGATATTTGCTCCTTTTAATTTGTCAAGCCTTCCAGATGAGTTATCAAAGGCATTCATGGATGAATTTTGCGATCAAGGTGATTATCTTGCAGACCATATCCAAGAATTTCTGGAAAGTGCTCTAGATTTTGGTATCAAGGATGGAGATGCCTACATGAAGTCATTTGTGCTACACTTGGGAGGCAAGGTCCTTCCTTGGTTTAAACTTTAAAGGCTTGGACAAAGGTACAATATCCTCTCTTGTAGAATTGATTGAGGTATTCTACAGTTATTGGTGCCCAGAAAATGTAAGAGATGGATGCCCTGTGTTGAAAAGGAGAAGGGCTTGTTCATGAAGGGAAGCCTAGTAAAAGATCAATTCCTTGAGGAAAATATTGAAGAGGAACATAACAAAGATGATTAGATCATCCCAAACCTAGAAGAGCATGAAGCAGACCTTGCTGAAGTAATCCATGATGCAGATCAAGCCTTGGAAGGCTTGCTTGAAGAAACCATTGTTCAAGATCTTGTTAATGACATTCTAGGCCTTATGTCCGAAGTTGAAGGTACTCTTGAAGACAAAGATGACGAGGGTCAAAAAATGAAGACGAAGAAGGCCTGATTGAAGAAATTGAAGAACGCAAGGTAATGGTGAGTTCTCCTTACCCTCATTTTGAAAATTCTTATGATATCTTGGGTCTCTTGGAAGAAAATGGCATGATTCTTGAAGATGATGGTTATTGGAAGTTCCTTGTTCCCTTGATCTACGACTCTTCAAGGCCTAGTAGTGTTATATTAGAAAATTTAGAAGAAATCTACAAACCTTTCCTGCCATTCGAAAAAGAAGAAGGGGACAACCTAGATTAGGTCGAGCCGGATTTTCATATAGTGTCAAAGAATATGAAGAAGTCTTTGTTGAAGAAATGCTTCCAGCTGGAAAGGATAACTAAGATATGGTTGATTAAGATGTGGTGGATGCCTCTGCTTGTGCTTTTGATGATGACGATTTGGTGAACCTTCCTTTCTCTTTTGTCCGTAAAGACAAATCTTTTGAAGATGGGAGGTTTGAGGATATATCCAGTGTAGGACGACTCGGCCAAGACTCGCAAAAACTCTACTGTTATGGGTTTGTTTTGGATGTCTCATTCCCTTCAGAGTAAAATGGTGAATCTTCTTCATGGTGGACATATTTCATTTATTCTCGTATCGAAAAATACTGGGGATGAACGCATCAACTATTTTGATTGGAATTGTTACATCATTTTACAATATGTAGTTATTGTTGTTTGTGGAGCCAGATCTTCCAGTCTCATAGATGATATTGTCTTAGCCGTGCACCTTAGAGGACTGTACACTCATTCCCCAACCTTGGGGTTCGGGGCATTGCCCCGAAAAAGGGGGTTCAGGGGCAGCGCCCTTGAGAAAACTTTTTGGGGCTATATTCGTCAACAGTTTATGGGCCCATGGTTTTGGGTAACCCGTGGTATTTTCCCATGGTATTTCCCCTTATAAAAGAAAGACATTGTAATATGGCTAGGGTGATGTATTAGGTATTATGCATTGTAAAGATCTCTGAGATCGTGAAGAGAGACTGTGAAAGAGTGTGAAGAGGAACTGCAGCGGATGAACGCATCAAGTATTTTGATTGGAATTGTTACATCATTTTACAATATGTAGTTATTGTTGTTTGTGGAGCCAGATCTTCCAGTCTCATAGATGATATTGTCTTAGCCGTGCACCTTAGAGGACTGTACACTCATTCCCCAACCTTGGGGTTCGGGGCATCGCCCCGAAAAAGGGGGTTCAGGGGCAGCGCCCTTGAGAAAACTTTTTGGGGCTATATTCGTCAACAGTTTATGGGCCCATGGTTTTGGGTAACCCGTGGTATTTTCCCATGGTATTTCCCCTTATAAAAGAAAGACATTGTAATATGGCTAGGGTCATGTATTAGGTATTATGCATTGTAAAGATCTCTGAGATCGTGAAGAGAAACTGTGAAAGAGTGTGAAGAGGAACTGCAGCGGCTGTGCTGCAGGTTGTATCCCTTGACTTTGCTAGATGGTATAATAATAAGGACTGGCAAATTTCAGTGTGGACGTAGCCCATTTTGGGTGAACCATGATATATTGGTGTCTCTCTTGTAATGTGTTTGTGTGATTATATTTGCATTTCTGTTTATTGTTATTGCTCTGCGATCCCGTTTTTCTAACAATTGGTATCAGAGCCAAAGGTCTATTTGGCAGATAAACCCATAGGAAGCTAGGGTTTCTGGTTCGAGTGGGAGCAATGGCGGAAGAAGGAAAGTTTAAGGTCGAGAAGTTTAATGGCCAAAACTACCAGTTATGGAAGATGCAAATGGAGGACTATCTGTACCAGAAGAATCTATTCCCACCGTTGGGAGGAAGAGCAAAGCAGTCGGCGACAATGAAGGACGAAGAATGGGAGCTTCTTGACAGAAAGGCACTGGGGACAATACGACTGTCCTTGGCTTCGTCGGTGGTTTTCAATATCTCAAAAGAAAAGACAACGGAGGGTTTGATGAGCGCATTGGGTAAGCTATATGAAAAACCCTCTGCCTCCAACAAGGTATTTCTAATGAAGCGTTTATTTAATATGAAGATGTCTGAAGGTGGATCTGTTGCTGATCATTTAAATGAATTTAATACGGTTACAAATCAACTAAGTTCTGTAAGTGTGAACTTTGATGATGAGGTTATGGCTCTTCTAATATTGTGTTCATTGCCAGAAAGCTAGAATAGCTTGGTTATGGCTATAAGTAACTTTGTCTTTGGTTCAAACAACTTGATATTTTATGATGATGTTAGTGTTATTCTTAGCGAGGAAATGCGAAGAAAAAGCACAGGTGAGACATCAGGTAATGCATTGACCATGGAGAGCAGGGGAAGACAAAAGGAGAAAGGAAAGAGCCAAGGTAATCGTGGCAAGTCTAAAACAGGCAGATCCAAGTCCAGACTGGGAAAAATAGAGTGCTGAAACTGTGGAAAGAAAGGACATCTGAAGAAAGACTGCAGATCTCTAAAGAAGAAAGGAGATGGATAGCAGGAATTTACCCAGGAAGCAAATGTAGCAGGTGATGTGTTACAAGATGCTTTGATTTTTGCATTAGATAATACTAGTGATTATTGGGTAGTAGATTCAGAGGCTTCATGTCATGCTACACCCTATAGGAAATATTTTCATGATTATGTTCCAGGCGATTTTGGACATGTTTTATTGGGTGATGATGAGCCATGTAAAATTGTTGGAATGGGTAAGGTATGGATAAAATTTAAGAATGGAACTGATTGGCTGTTGAAAGATGTTAGGTACATTCCTGCTATGAAAGGAAATCTGATCTCAACAGGGTAGTTGGGAGATGGCGGCTGTCTATCTTCATTTGGAGAAATGTGGTGGAAGATGACTAAGGATCAATGGTGATAGCAAAAGGAGACAGGGTAGGTACGTTGTATTTATGTCATCATAATACTGACCATTCTATCTCTTTAGCATCCACAGGAACAGATACAACATTGTGGCATCATAGGCTTGGCCACATGAGTGAGAAGGGGATGCAGATTCTCCTCTCAAGGAAGTTGCTGCCAGATTTGAAGCAGGTAAGTTTGGAATTCTGTGAGAACTGTGTTTATGGAAAACAAAAGAGAGTCATATTTCTCAGGGTTGGGAAACAGAAGAAGAATGAAAACTTAGAGCTTGTGCATACATATGTATGGGGATCGGCTCAGGTACAATCTCTTGGTGGCTCTCATTATTATGTTACATTTATTGATGATGCAACTAGGAAAACTTGGGTTTATTGTATTAGACATAAATCTGACGTGTTTGCTACTTGTAAGAACTTGAAAGCTTTGGTTGAGAATGAGACAGGAAAAAGGTTAAAGTGTCTCAGATCTGATAATGGAGGTGAGTACTGCGGCAAGGAGTTTGATAGTTACTGTTCATACCATGGGATTTGTAGAGAGAAGACAGTCCCAGGAACACCACAAGAAAACGGTGTGTCAGAAAGGATGAACAGAACGATCATGGAGCATGCAAGGTGTATGAGATTGCATGCAGGGTTGCCCTTACAGGTTTGGGCAGATGTTGTAAATACTGCTGTTTATTTAATAAACAGAGGGCCTTCAAGTGCTTTGGATGGTGGTATTCTACAGGAGGCATGGACATGTGAAAAGGTAAACTACTCATTCCTGAGAACGTTTGGTTGTGAAGCATTTGTCCATATTGATAAAGAAAATAGAACAAAGCTTGAAGCTAAATCCAAGAAATGTACCTTTATTGGATATGGGGTTGATGAATTTGGTTATCGTTTATGGGATTATGAAAATAACAAAATCATCAGGAGTAGAGATGTGATATTCAATGAAAATGTCATGTATAAAGATCAGTTGCAGGGAAAGAAACAGGAAAAGGAAAACACAGAGTACACAGTACTTGATGAAATTGAAGAAAAAGAAGTTCAGAAGGTGCCAGAAAATCAAGAACAGCAACAGGTACTTGAAACTCCTGCAAGTGTAAGAAGATCTACTAGGTTAAGTAGACTCCCTGAATGATACTCTCCTTCAATGTATTATTTATGGATGACTGGTGCTGGTGAGCCAGAATGTTATGAAGAAGTAATGCAGGTGGAAACTAGAAAGAAGTGGGAGCAAGGCATGAATGAGGAGATGGACTCATTGGTAGGAAACCAGACTTGAGATTTGGTTAAGTTGCCTGCTGGTAAAAGAGCATTGCAGAACAAATGGATTTACAGGTTGAATGAAGAAGGAGCCAAGAAGCGGTACAAGGCCAGACTTGTTGTAAAGGGGTTTGAACAGAAGAAAGGTATAGATTTTGATGAAATATTTTCTCCTGTTGTTAAGATGACTTCAATTAGGACTATTTTAAGTCTAGTGCCGGTAGAAGATTTGCATCTTGAATAGTTAGATGTAAAATCTACTTTTCTCCATGGGGATTTGGAGGAAGAGATATATATGCAGCAGCCACAAGGGTATGAGGTCAAAGGGAAGGAGAATTTGGTGTGCAGGTTGAAAAAGAGCTTGTATGGCTTGAAGCAAGCTCCAAGGCAGTGGTATCTAAAATTTGACAGGTTTATGACAGAACAAGGTTATAGTAGATGTCATTCTGACCACTGTGTTTATTTCAAGAGGATAGATAATGGAAGTTATATTGTTATTGTATGTGGATGACATGCTTGTTGCAGGGTCTAACATGCAGGATATAAATGTGCTCAAAAGGAAGTTAGCAAATTCATTTACGATGAAGGATTTGGGTGCTGCAAAGCAAATCCTTGGTATGAGAATAACAAGAGACAGGAAAAATCGCAAATTGACATTGTCTTAGGGTGAGTACATACAAAAGGTGTTGGAGAGGTTCAGAATGCAGAATGCAAGACCAGTTAGTACACCTTTGGCCAGCCATTTCAATCTAAGTAAGGAAATGTGTCCCAAGACACAGGAAGAGACAGATTACATGTCCAAGATTCCCTATCAATCGACAGTTGGCAGCTTGATGTATGCCATGGTGTGCACAAGATCAGATATTGCACAAGCAGTGGGAGTTGTGAGCAGATATATGAACAATCCAGGTAAAGAACATTGGATTCTCAGGTATTTGAGAGGTACTACCACTCAGGCATTATGTTTTGGAGGTTCAGACACTGTTCTACATGGATATGTTGATGCAGATATGGCAGGTGATAAGGATAGCAGGAGGAGCACCACAGGGTATGTGTTTACTGTAGGTGGAACAACAGTAAGTTGGATTTCGAAACTGCAAAAGGTTGTTGCACTTTCAACAACAAAAGCAGAGTATGTTGCTGTTATAGAGGCTAGTAAAGAGATGATTTTGTTGCAGAGGTTTATGGAGGAATTGGGTAAGAAGCAGAAGGATAGTAGGTTGTATAGTGACAGCCAGAGTGCCATTCATCTTGCAAAGAACTCAACATTCCATTCCAGGACTAAACATATACAGCTCAAGTACCATTTCATATGCTCTGTTCTAAAAGATGAACTGTTGAAGCTGGAAAAGATACATACTAGCCAGAATCCTGTAGACATGTTCACAAAGGTAGTGACCAGAGAGAAAATGAGTTCTTGCTCGGTTTCAGTTGGCCTTCTAGCATGAAGGTGAAGATGAGAAATTTGCCAAGTCCAAGTCTAGCAAGTGCAACAGCGGTGGAGTTGCTGTGATCAGTCTCCAAGTGGGAGAGTGTTGGTTGTGGAGCCAGATCTTCCAGTCTCATAGATGATATTGTCTTAGCCGTGCACCCCAGAGGATTGTACACTCATTCCCCAACCTTGGAGCTCGGGGCATCGCCCCGAAAAAGGGAGTTCAGGGGCAGCGCCCTCGAGAAAATTTTTTGGGGCTGTTTTCGCCAACAGTTTATGGGCTCATGGTTTTGGGTAACCTGTGGTATTTTCCCACGGTATTTCTCCTATAAAAGAAAAACATTGTAATACGGCTAGGGTTGATGTATTACGTATTATGCATTGTAAAGATCTTTGAGATCGTGAAGAGAGACTGTGAAAGAGTGTGAAGAGGAAGTGCAGCGGCTGTACTGCAGGTTGTATCCCTTCACTTTGCTGGATGGTATAATAATAAGGACTGATAAATTTCAATGTGGACGTAGCCCCTTTTGGGTGAACCACGATATATTGGCGTCTTTCTTGTAATGTGTTTGTGTGATTATATTTGCATTTCTGTTTATTGTTATTGCTCCGCGATCCTGTTTTTTTAACAGTTATCAAATGATGAATAATGTAGGGTTTGTCACTGCTTTCAGTTGTTGTTACAGACTTGCCATGGTGTTTCCATTCATGTAGATTGCAGCTATATGTTTGGGGTTGGTTATCGATCCTTTTGTAGTGTCTCTGAAAGGGTTCAAGAGTTGTTTTCGGCGATTTCATCATTGGCGTGAGGTTTATAGATTGTTTAAAGGGTTCTGTTATCAAATGCTATGGTCCTTCTGCACCAATACTTTTTCCCTTGTGTGATTGTTTCAGCTTTGTTTTTAGAAAGATTGTGTGTGGTTGGACCATAGCGTTTTTTTAGGAGATTTTCTAAGAATAATACTCTTTATAATTGGGGGTTGTGCTTCACATGAAGACTATCCTCGTTGAATTACTTTATTACACTTATCTTCGGCTGTGGTTTGATGTGTGGCTTCATAAATGGTCTGCCTAGGGAAATTTCAAGGAGATAAATCAATGGTCGCTGGAAATGCATCGTACGATTCTTTGTGACGGGTGCCAATGTCTTGCGAGCATCCATCCACCATTATACACACACTGCACATAAAATTTACCATATTTTAAGTTTTTCTCCTATGTGCCAAGTCTTGTCGAGTCTGTCTCGAGTCCTTCCCGAGTCTTTCTCGAGTCGACAAGTCACATGCCATCCAAGTCTTTGCCGTGTCCGAGTCGTGCAACATTGGATATTTCAGTTAAAGAAGATGGTTTCCATGGATATAATGATGCACATGTCTCTTATGACGATGATGATGTGGGTATGGATTGTTGGAAATTGGTTGAAGAACCCATGCATGATTCCTCTAGTAAGGGAAGTCTAAATTTCAAAGACCACGGGAGACCTACCTTTAGAATCCCTCATGATTGGTTCGTCCGTCCTTGTTTGTTAAAATATTAACCAGGAAACTGATTGGAGAGAAATGCATGCTAGGGTTTGCATGCATGCATGGAAAAGTGAGTTTTGCATGCAGCCATTTTAGGTTTTTGGTAAACCTAACTTGATAGTGAGATGTTATAAGGAAGATAGAAGGTGACTGTCTTCACCAGAGTGATCATTGATCTGAGATAGATCAAGAGAGAGGAGGACGACTTCGCATGTGAAGGAGGGTGCATTCTTCAAGGAGGGAGAAGCTTGTACCGCATCCGATAGAGCAGTTAAGTGTCTGTAACTTGCAGAGTATCTTTGTCTCAGAGATTGAGGAAGATCAGTGACGATCAGAGCTCAGATTTGCTGAGATCTGATTCAGTACGAGTCTTTCATTGCTGGAGGGAGGGCGCACTTGTGCATGCAGAAAGAGGACGTTTTTAGTCACCGGGCAGTCTTCAGAGCGAGCAGAGCAGATCTGAGGTTAGAGACAGATAGATCAGGCAGAGGTGGATATAAGGACATCCAGATCCAGTTTTCCATTTTTATGGCTTATCTCTTCCGTGCATGAATCAGCTGGATGCATGCAAATATTGAGTTGGCCAGAAAAGATTACTGAGGTAACCCTGTATTGTACTAGTCTCTTTTCCTATATGCTCTGGGCTCGAGAATGAAGATAGACCCATAGTTTGCTGGTTTCTCCCGAAAGGGTTCCAAGGTACATTTGGTGTTTATGTATGATTGCATTTATATTGTTAAGTTGGTAAATGCAGATCTAGTTGTTTGAGTTCATGTTAATGTTGTATTGAGATCGAGACTCATCCCACTTGAGATCTCAGGGCGATCCAAAAGGAGTAGTGATATCTAGATCAAATATTTACATTGTTCACTACTAGTGATGCCATGGCGTTGCGTATGGAGGACTCTATTGCAGATCTTGAGCATACAAGTTTAACCTCTTTGAGGGTGGACCTCACTCATCGGTTTCAACCATGTCTCTCATAAATTGATGCAATATTTGGACAAAAAGAAGGTGGTTTTATTATAGGGTTAGAGAAACAGAATGTGCCCTCTCTTAGGGCAAATTTGAGCCCTCTTTCCTAGCCATATCTTTTAGGGCTTCTTGTTGATTTTGAAGGTCGTTTGGGGCAAATAGATTCTGCAAAACAGGTATATGATTGAGGTAGTTTCTACTTTATCCTGGTTTAGGCATGGATAGAAGAAGCTTGTGAAGGTGATTGTTCCCTATGGCAGGAGCTTGAAGGCTTCAAGTTCCCAATCTTGTCCATCATTCTAGCCCAATTTTGATGGAGGTAGTACCATCTATTCAACTAATCATTGATGTGGTTTGTCTTGGACTTGTTATCACACCATAGTAGCTGGGCTACTATTCTTGCTGAGAAGATATCTGCATTTTTCAGAGCTTGGATTTTACAGAGATTGGCTATGATGAGATTGTTATTTGTGATCACTCATGGATCAGAGCAGTATATTGTATCAAATTTTTGTTAGACCTTGTGCCGAGGCTGAGCCTTGAGAGCTTAGATTTGATGACCGATGTGACCTTTTGTACCATACAGTTTCAGTTCAGTGCCCAGTGATTATATTGCAGCAGTGTTTAAGACATTCATTGATGATTATTATGATGTGATATGACCTATGGACTTCTGATTATTGAGTATGGATTATTATCTTGTTGATTTAGTCATATTCATAGCATTGACTTGGTATATGATTCAGGACATGGCAGTACTATTTAAAGTAAAATAAAATATCTTGGATGTGTTATAAATAAAAATTGGATGTATTACTTGCACACTTAGGTTTCCTGACAATACTCACCGGTTTCATTACCCTCCTGTGAGCATAGATATGGTCTTCCTTGACATTCTTGTCTGCTAGCTTAGGCACCACATTCATTTGAGTCCATCCATCCATGACCTTCCTAAATTGGATTTTACCTTTTGACTTGCCTTTTTGACTTCTTGATACTGAGGACTTCCCCATTACTACCATTGTGTTGGACCGCATCCATGTTTGTTTTGTGTCTCGGCTCTGAGTTGGTGACAGAGCTTGCCTTTGGTGAGCTGGATTGTATGTCTAAATCATTCTGGTCGGTTGTCCCGATGTTTGGAATTGTGTAGAACTCCCCCTAGTCGCTAGAGATGTTGTTGGCTAAAACTGAAAACTCATGCACTACTTTATATTGGAAATGTTGACTTGCCTTTTTGACTTCTTGATACTGAGGACTTCCCCATTACTACCACTGTGTTGGACCGCATCCATGTTTGTTTTGTGTCTCGGCTTTGAGTTGGTGACAGAGCTTGCCTTTGGTGAGCTGGATTGTATGCCTAAATCATTCTGGTCGGTTGTCCCGATGTTTGGAATTGTGTAGAACTCCCCCTAGTCGCTTGAGATGTTGTTGGCTAAAACTAAAAGCTCATGCACTACTTTATATTGGAAATGTTTTATATATGCCCATGGAAACTGTAAACTCTAGAATGTGTTTCTAAACACATGTGAGTAAAGGGCAAGAGCAATGAAATGCTAAAATACTCCTCGAAGAGTATAGAAAAGGTCCAAAAAGCAAATGTTGCCCAAAAGTTATATCTATTATTGCTGACCTTATATTTATGAACATGCCCCGGATGCAAGCTGCGATTAGTTGTGCTTCTTAGCACATGTGAAATCCTAGAGGGGTTATGTTGGCCAAAAAGGCAATGGAAATGAAATGAATGATCCTAATGAACTTGGATCAACTTGATGTATACATGATGCCTAAGTTGAATAAGCACTCTCTAAACAACTTATCCATTTGTGAGGCACAACCCTTCCCTTTGTTATTTTGTCCAGCACAGAGTGTAGCTTCCCCCTCTCCCCATCCAAAAGTGTCACCTAGTTGAGTTTGGTCAAGTCATCCCCTTTGCCCAACCTTGTCTTAGCCTTCACCCTTAGCTAGCAGTTAGACCATGTCCAATGGGTGAGTCTGTCATTAAAGCTTATGTGAAAGTAAAATATAAATAACACTAGTTAAATACATGTATTAAACTGCCATGGAATGATGTTTATACTTTAAGTTAAGCTGTGAATATGATCTAAAAGAACATGTCTTAGTCTTTGTCATAATCTTGTTCTTGGTTAGATTTTGACCTAGTCAAACATAGTTTGACCATGGTCATTCTTGGGATCCGTGATGTTGTGGACCTTGTATGCTTATGGATGATGATTGATGGTCCCACATACTCTTATTGATGACTCCATATGGTGGACATATGGTTCGGATGATGGTTGATGCAGTTCAACAGTTTTATTATTATTTCGAGATCATCAGTTTTTACATTGTTCGGATATGGTGGACCCTACTGTTGACTCCTCAGGTCAACCCATGGTGTATGAGTACACATTTCTAGTAGATTTGGGTCTTCTGAATCCATTGAGACACTTGTCTTTCAGTTCCGGCAATTCTAACAGTGATAGATGCAGTTTTCCACCTGTTGACCGGTTTTGGGCATATTTCCCCAGCCTGTCCAGCAGAGGCCTTGGAGGCCAGTCTTTCCTAGGGTGCTGTGTCTGAAGGGGGTGGTCCAGCCACTTGATTTCCACATTATACTCCCCTTCCAGACACCTTGGTGCCCTCAATTTGACAGCGCAGGCACCCTGGGTGGTAGTTTGAGCAGTTTCAGGGTTTTTCAGGAGGATTAAAAGGGTCACTGAGGAATTTGATTTGGGCAATTGAGGCAAGGTTTTGGCACTTGGTATTCACAGAGGTCTTCCATGGTGAACCCCCCATCTTCTAGTCAATTGGCATCAGTTAGTGGGGTCCACAGTGGCCACATGAGGCCTTTTACTGCATGTCTCTCACAGATTTTGAGGACAGGATTTGATCATTTGTGTTATTGGGACATGTCATGGTCCTATTATTTTATATTATTGTGCCATGGGGATGAGCTAGTAAGGATTGATGCCTCCTAGCCCCACCATGAGTTTCTCGAGTCATGTCCATGTCATATTTGGTGGGCCCTTGTATTTTAGCCCCCTTTAGAGGATGACGTCACCTCACTTAGTCACTTTTAGTTATGACATCATCCTTCTTTTGAGTGATCCATGTGATATTATGTATTGGCTCATCTTAGCCATTGATTATATTTTGAGATCTTTGAATCTCAACCACTCATTTCAAAAAGTGGTTTTGAGATCTAGGGTTTTGGTCTTTATTATCCTATATGAGGAGGAGACCCTCTTCATTGTAAAGCGCCTTTGGAGCTCTTCAAGATTGGAATAGAATACTTCTTTGTGGATCTACTTCTCTTGTCTGGATGGATTCTTTTGCACTTTGAATATATAGTATCTCTTCTATGTATCATTGTGGATCTTGGGCTACACGTTGTTTTCTTGCAGGGAGGCCGAATTGGTGAAGATGAGGACGATTTGAAGGAGGCTATTGTTGAGGGGACTCACATATCTTCTCTTGGGTTGATTTTGGTGGAAGGGAGTATCATTATTGTATCTTTGTGACATAGTTGATGCTTTCTTTTACATCTCTTCATCATTTTCATAATTTTCTTACTTGGCTTGTTTCACTTGATCTTGTCTTGTAGGAGGAGGACGATTTGGCTATCTTTGGAGGAGGACGTTTTGGCTTGGAGCAGTAAATCTCACTCTTGAATATACACGTAGGGGAATGCTATCAATTTGCAAAGTGGCCACAAGCATTTCAGGTATGTTCTACAAGGTATGTACCTAGATCTACTCTTCTTCTTCATTGGTCATCAAACCCTTAAAATCAAAACCCTCATTTTTCACATTTTTCTAGATCTACTTGGATCTAGTTTGGCTTTGGGGATAATAAAAACAACCCACGTTTATAGCAGCCACGACAATTCAGATCTATAGTTTGGTGGCATTTGGCTTTCATTTGACCCTTTTCCAAAAGCACTTAGCCTTCCTTCGGTGAGGTCACACTCCTTGGGAGGGTGAGTTTTACTACTTCCAAGACGTGGGTAGGTGAGATCCCACGTGATTTGCATTTGTCTACCTTGATAACCTACCCCTAGTGCTTCACTTCTTTGATTTTTTCCTTGTGGGCCCCATTCCTCATTTTGAGGGTGTGCCCCACTTGGGTCATTGGGTGATGCATTTCAACCTTAGATCTATGGAGATCTAGCTCATGTTGGGGCATACCACTTTAAACCCACTTTGATAATTGCCTAATCTACCCCAATCTACATTTTGGCATAATTTGGACTCCATTTGCCCCCTCATCTCAAGGCACTAGTCTCCCTTGGGCAATTCGCACTCCTTGGGTTAGTGGCCTTTTCCTTGATCCCATATGTGGGTGTTGCTATCTTGGCTTGGATCCATAGATCTACCTCATCTCACCCACTTAGTACCATCTCACCCCTAATCCAACCAAGTGGGCCCTATTTGGACCATTTTCCACTTTTTAAGGAGTGGGCCCCACTTGTGTATTTTCATGGTACTAGTCTACTAGATCTACCCATTAAGCTTCAATAAGTGGCCTTAGTCATACATTGGTTGAAACACTTGTCACATCTTAAGCCTCTTCAACCACACTTAAACTCTTGGGCCCACTTAGTTTAACTCACGCATTGGTTTCCGTAACCTAACTTAAACACTTCCCTAGGAACCTTTGTGTTAGCTAGTCTTCATAGATTGGCTAGGGTCTCCCCCTTGGTCTTGATTCCTCTTGATCTAAAGTGAAGAGTGCCTTGGTTATCGTGACTCCCACTTGCATTGGGAACCGTTGCACCTCTTGGGTCACCTCTTTAGTTGTCCATCTCCTCTACCGTCCCGGATGGGATACCCTTAGGGACAACTACAAGTTGTGTGATAACATGACTGTTTCCAAAGACAAAGGAAGAAACCTTGGCATAAATAATATGCTCAAGTGCCTACATTGGTGGTATGATTTCACTTGACCCATATCTATTATCATAATTAGGGTAGGTAGGTATAGTTTTATTTGATTTCAAGATTTACTTTTACCCATGCATTGCATTTGTTGTGTCATTTGATTTTTATTGCATATCATTTTGAACAAGGCGGGACAGAAGTGTTTGGATCTGATGCATTTAATGTCTTTGTTGTTAGATGTGTGTGTAGGTCTACAGGTACCCAGGAGATTCTAGGTGGTTCTCATACACTCTCGAGAAGAGCACATGTCCCATAGTTGGAGCCATGTGTTATTCCTCAAAGTGTCCAAAGCGTTCCTTCCAGATGTATTAGAGTGAGGGGTTTGTTTTCCTTTTGTAAAGGCCAAGTTGTTGGGTCTATATTGTGTAGAGTGTTGCTTTTGGCGCTAAATACCCTTGGTTAGGTCATGGCAGATCCCCTTGGTTTCCACCTCAAGGAGGTGTTGGTCTTGTGGCTTTGCTGACTAACCTTTAGGTGGGTGTTCGATGCCCTTGAGGCAAATCATCGGGACACATGGCCACACTCATATTTTGCTTTGTAGAGGTGATTGCGCATGTAAGGGTTGTCATACCCGTTTTAGCACACCTCATTTTGCTCACTTGGACCTATTGTTTTAATGCAAAACCCCTCCTCTTGGTCTCCAGACCCATAAACATCATTCCTTAAAGAAGAATCCTATATTGTTAAAAAGGGAGGGCATTGAGGGAAAATCATTTGTTGGGGTTAGTTGGGGCATGATGTGCTCTTTTTGGCTCACCTTGCACTTGGTGGAGCCTCATTGCAAGTTTTTATTCTTGTTTTATTTCATTATGTGGTTTAGTCCCTAGTTTGTGGGTCCGCTAACCCAAAATTTTATAATTTGTCATTAACTTTGTAGGCTTGAATTTGTAAAAGGTTGAGGGTTGTCTCATATAAATAAGACAACCTCACCTCATTTGGAAAACATGGACATTGAGGGAAAAGCATCTGTTGGGGTTAGTTGGGGCATGACGTGCTGCTTTTGGCTCACCTTGCACTTGGTGGAGCCTCATTGCAAGTTTTTATTCTTATTTTATGTCATTACGTGGTTTAGTCCCTAGTTTGTGGGTGCACTAACCCAAAATTTTATAATTTGTGATTAACTTTGTAGGGTTGAATTTGTAAAAGGTTGAGGGTTGTCTCATATAAATAAGACAACCTCACCTCATTTGTAAAACATGGACAAGGGTTCAAACATGAGATCTTTTATTTTTCTCTTGGTTTATTGGAGTAGTGGAGCTATGCACACCTCTCTGGGATGACTATTTTTGATTGAAGGATGAATGTAATGTCTTCTAGGGTTTGATATTTGCACATGACAAGTTGATGCTAAGACTAGTTGTAGAAACTCATGTTGAAGGGTGAACTAAGGTGCACTTCCTTGCTCATTCTGGATTAATGTTGGTAAGTTTATCTCCTAACCCTAGTTTAACATTGGACTTGAAGTTCTTTGGATTGAGTTAGGTTTTGTTTGCTAGCATTTTATCAGCTTGCTTGAGGAGAGGATCCTACCAAGGAGCTCTCCGTTGTTTTATTGGGCCTTAGACTTCTCTATGCCCTAATTAGGGTTTCACTACCTTACCCTAGAGGTTGCTAGTTTGGCCCTTGTTGGAAGTATTGAATTGCCATCTTAAGAGGAGGGACATTAGCCTTAATCTCTCATAGCAATAGGTTTGAGACAAGAATCTAATTGCCCAATCCTAACAAACTCTGCATCTCTTTTTATCAAACTTTTACATGTTTTATTTTATTCAAAAATACATAAAATAGTATATTGTTGGAAAAACCCTAAAAATCTAAATAAATTCAAAAATCCCAAAATATATGTGATTTGGTATTTCTGTTCCATCCTAAAAAAATTCAGTGTTGCAAACATCGGTCGAGAAATCGCCGACGTCCGACAAATCGCGCGATTTTCTCAGCGCCATATTTTGCTAAAAAAATCGGTTTGCCGATTTTTACCCGAGATTTCGCCCAAAAAAATCGCGAGTCAATGAGGAAAAATCAACCGTGCGGACAGGGGCGGAAAAAGTGCCTTTTTAAGCGTTTTTTTATTTTGTTTGGCTCATTTGCACATTGCAGCGTTTGAAAGGAGAGCTAAGGAGACCAAGAACATTAAAAATTTGCATAAGGAGGATCTTAGGCATCATTTCCTTCGCCATCAAGGATCAAATTTGAAGATTGGACCTTCCCATTTGGATATTTTTTCCACAATTACCACTTTTGCAGGTATGTAAAAAATTTTCCCATCATTTCTCATTTTTCTAAGAGGGATTCTTGTTGTATTACATTGCCATTGAATTCTCCATCTTAAAAATAGATTTTTATAGGGTTTTAAACCATTTTTTTGCATCTGTTATGTTATTTGCAACAATTAAGCATGAGAAAAAACGTTTTTGCATTTTTTTTTGCCCTAGATCCTTGTAAATCCTCCCAAAAATATCCATTTATTTTATCTCATTAAATCAATGTTTGAATGCTCAATATATCTTCGATTTCTTGTTGTCTTTTACATTTCCAATTTTCCATCAATCACATATGCTAAAAAACGTTTTTATTCTTGCTCTAGGTTCAAATTTCAAGGTCATTTTTCCATATACAAGATGTCGAAGATTTTGGATCCATTTTGGGAGTGGGGCACACCTACTGATCCACTCAATCGGAAAATTCTCACTTGCAATCTATGTGGGAAGAGAATGACATGTGGGATAAGCACGCTAAAATATCACTTGGCACAAATAACAGGGCATGATGTGGGCCCTTGCAGTCAAACAACCTAGAACTCATTGCTAAGGCCACACAATCAATTGAGGGAGCAGGGCTAAAGAAACAATAGAAAGAGGTCGTCAGAAATCAAATTGCTTCAAGATCCGAGTCCGCAACGGGAGTGGGGGCTAGTGGGACAAGTCCGAATGCCGATACCCACTCCACACAGCAGTCCACAATGCCTTCTCCTTCGACAGCATCGCCATCGCCTTTTTTTGTGTCGAGGTGTACACCTGATGCACAACGTTCTCTAAGGTCCATGGTGAAAGTAAAGGAGAAAAAAGAAGCAAACAAACTTATTGGTCGATGCTTCCTATGGAGTGCTATTCCCTTTAACTTTGCAAAGAACCCATTTTATGTGTCCATGTTTAAGGCGACTGTTATTGTTGGACCGGGGTTTAAGCCCCCCAATTATGAGGAGTTGAGAGGGCCCATCCTTCAGGATGAAAAGGCTGATTGCACTCAAAGGTTGGAGGAGCTTTGAAGATCATGGGACCTAATAGGATGCAGTGTTATGTCGGATGGTTGGACCGATATGAAGGGTAGGACCCTTCTCAACTTCTTGGTTCATTGTCTCAAGGGGACTATGTTTATGAGATCCATGGATGCATCTGCACATATCAAAGATGCGGCCTTACTATGTAGCTTGTTGGATGAGTTCATCCAAGAGATTGGGCCGCAACATGTTGTCCAAGTCATAATGGACAACGCTGCGAACTATGTGGCTGTTGGTAAGATGCTCATGGCCAGATATCCTACACTATTCTGGACTCCTTGCGTCACCCATTGCCTTGATTTGATCTTAGAGGATTTAGGCAAGATTGATTGGATCAAGGATACCATTGATTCAGCACGGAGCATCACAAAATTCATATACAATCATGTAGCAGTGCTTAGCTTGATGAGAAGGTTCACATGTGACAAAGAGTTGGTGCGGCCTCCCATCACACGCTTTGCCACTAGCTTTATTTCTCTTCAGTCTCTCTTGAGTTCTATGTGGGACTTGCAGGCGATATTCCTTTCACCTGAGTGGCGTGCTTTATCATTTAGCACTAGACCAGAGGGGCAAGCCACATTCGGGCTAGTTACATATGATCATAGCTTTTGGGATGCGGTGAAGGAGGTGTGCACCATCACTGAAGCTTTGGTAAAGGTTCTTCGCTTGGTTGATGGAGAGAACCCCGCAATGGGCTACCTATATGAGGCCATGGATAGGGCCAAAGAATCCATCCGTGCCTATTATGTTGACAGGGGAGATCAAGGGTAGGAGAGACAACATATGATATGGGAGGTGATTGATGCGTGATGGAACCACACACTCCATCGCCCCATTCATGCTGCAGGGTTATACCTCAACCTTGCATTTGCTTACTCCTATGGCTTTAGATTTGATGGAGAGGTTATGTCTGTATTCTATGAGTGTGTCCAGAGGTTGGTGCTTGGTGCAGATGAGCGTACATAGCTTTCCCAAGAGTTGGAAATGTATAAGAGAGCCACAGGATTATTTGGGTTTGATATAGCAATAAATGATAGGACCAACCTGATGCCAAGTAAGCTTCAACTTGTTTCAAGTTCAACTTTCAAAGTTTCAAATTTCAAATTTCATTCTCTTTCTAAATCTTTGTTTTAAATTTTATTGTCTTTTCTTATGTTTCTTTAATTCATTGTAGATACCTGGTGGGAGAACTATGGTGGTTGTGCACCTATTCTGTAGAGGCTTGCCATTCGGGTGCTGAGCCAGACATGTAGCTCTCTCGGTTGCGAGCGCAACTGGAGTGTATTTGAAAAAGTACACTCCAAAAAGCGCAACAGATTAAAGAATTTCAAATTCATTATAAATTATTTTATTCCAATTTATAATTTTATGCCACTTTACCTTATAATTTATGTTTTATAAACTTATAATTTAATATTTATGATACCCCCACAGGTTGGATACTCAACGCCTTAATGATTTGGTCTATGGCCACTACAATCTTAGGTTGTGGGTGAAGCAGTTCGAGAGAACAATTGATGTGACATCCATTTCATTGGATGGGATTGACACCACTGCTGCATGGAGGGCGGAGTGTGAGGAGCCTATTATGGAGGTAGCCCCTGATTGCCTAGAGGTTGATCATGATAGTGATCATGATGTTGATATAGAGGCTCCAGATCAGGATGAGCATGTTCCAGTTCTAGAGGAGTTTCACAGTGTTTACATTGAGTCTGAGAGTGTGCCATAGTCAGAGTAAGAGGGAGATAGACCCGGTGGTAGCACTGATACTCGTAGAGGAGTAGGAGTAGGACTACCTCCTCGACCTTCTCTTTCTTCAGGACATCAGTTTCGACCACCTTCTCCTGTTTCTAGAGGACATCATTTTGCAGGGTCTTCTAGTTCTTTTAGAGGACGTCAGAGTCCAGTACGAGGCCCACAAACCCCAAGAGCTCTTGCTTCTACTTCTAGTTCTAGAGAAAGGGCCATTTCCACAACGATTACCTTTTCTCGCAAAAGGGGTAGAGGGAATCGATAGTTTGTTTACTTTATTTCACTGTAGATGACTCACGAGTCATGATGATGATGATCATGAGATACATTTGTTATATTTTTGATGACTCAGGATTCAGGACATGATCCATTTTTGATGTGTGATGTATCTCTAGACATCTTATATATCGGTTTTATTTCCATATTCATGTGGCAATGTGTTTATTTTATGTTATTGTTGCTTTAGATGTTTAAAAAATTTGGATTTTTTTTTTGTATTTTTTAAGTTTGCCGATTTTTGCTGATGTTTGCCGTTGTGTTACCGAGATATCCCGAAACGATGTTTCCTGGGCCCTATCGATTTTTTTGTCGCGTCGATGTTTGCAACAAATTTGCCTTAGGGTTTCCTCCATAAACCCTAGAGGGTGTTCTCTTTTGAGCAAGTGCATTGCCATACGTGAAATCATTGAAATTGGGTAATTGCTAGTTGTTTGGTATTTCTGGTTCATCCTCAAAGTGCGCCTTAGTGCAGTTATTCTCTTTCCCTTGAGGGCACACCTTTTTGAAGGGTTGCCTAGGGAAGTGTGAAATTTCCTTGAAAGGTGTGGTATTCATTGAGATTTGTGATAAAGTGCAATAACTCCACTTTTGCATGATTATTGTGTCTTGTTTAATATTGTTTGAATCTGATAAGGCACTGATCATAGTTATTAGGGCTTGGTGGAAGGTATTTGTGGTTTGTTGGTGGTTGCAGGTATCTTTCATCCATTAGGGTCTCCCCCTGGGTTCTGGAGTTACCCGAAGAGTTTGTGAGGCTAGACTGTGGTGACATTGGGTTTAGCCCCTCTTGAGCTTATTGTCACTAGCACTGGGTCTACACAACCTAGTTGTGTTGGGGCTGCTAGTTTGAGCTATAACACTGAACACCCCCCACAAGGCGTACATTGTTAAAAGATAACAAATTGAAATCAAATACATATACTTGAATAAAAACATAAATTGAAAGCTAAATATTAGAAAACATTTGTTGGATGCTTCTTCTTTGAACACAGTTCCTGGACCAGGTTGAGCTCCATCAAGCTGCCTCGTAACTTTCATAAAGATGTAGCTCTTAAGTTGAATTCCAAAGTCCCCGGATTCCACTTCCTCAAACTCCCGAATCATGTATATCTCGAACTCAATTACTAGAAAACAATCCGCATGCATGCCACATAACCTCACTAGTAGACTGTACTCCACATGCATGTCTCAACCAATGAGGGATCATTCCTAGATTCATAACTATTGAACTATTTTGGCAACCAATGATATTGAGTTGTTAACTGCTCGTTTCCATGTCTTTAAAGCATTGGTTTCTTAAAATGCATTGAAATCTATTGTCTATGAATTAAAGCAAAAATTAATCTAGTGTCTTTAAAACGGATGTTCCTCCGATCTAGTGGCTCAAATTTTTATTTTTATTGTAAACCCCGTATCTTTAATTCATGGTGGTGGCTAGTGGATCAATGACTTCAATCTAAAAATTGGCCACTGGCGGCTAGCAAGTGTCTTCTAATAGTGATGGCAGCGACTCTTGACTTCTTCCTCAACAGCGACCGGACAACGTCTTGGTGGCTCATATGACGACGATAGCATTAGAGGCAATTGGAACGATTAGTGGCTTCTTTTATTTTCGTGCGATGATAGCAGCTATGCATTTTTCTTCTTTGGTAGTAGACGTGATCGATCAACAACAATTTGAGGGTGGCTTTAGCTTCATATCTACTCGTGGCTCTTCAAAACAAATCGTGGTGTCTCCTTATGTAATGAACAAAATATATAAAAAATAAACATTAATAAATATTAATAAATTAATAATTAAATAACTAAATATTTAATGAAAAGACACCTTGATGAAAGCTTATGCCTCTTTACGAAAGGGCACCCTGCATGGGTATATATACAACCCTTATTTGTAATCTATCATATTTATCATATCTTATTTCATATATTTTACTCATTTATTACTATGGCTTATTTGATTCTCCAAGTATTTTGGTAATCCGAGTGTGAGCGAACTATTGTTCAGCTGATTTGGTATAAGAGTTACGTTCATGATCTAGGCCTTTGGCCATATTGTGGTTTTTAACCATTATCCTAGGGCTTCCCTAAAATTGTGGTCTTTGACCAAGTAAAAGAAGAAAAGAAAGTTAAAGAGAGAGAGAGAGAGAGAGAGAGAGAGAAGCAAGAAGATTCCATAAAAAAATGATGAAAAAAAAAGTAAAATAGAGAAAAAAAAGAGAGAGAAAACAATAAAAGGAAAGTTAAAAAAAAGACATGAAATGAGAGTTAAAAAAAAGATGAGAAGAAAAGAAGAAGTATAAAAACAATGGGTAGTTTTAAAGAAAACAACACGTGGTTTTAAATAAAACAACCCGTGGTTTTAAATAAAACAACCCGTGGTTTTAGAGAAAACCAACATTTGGTTTTATTTGGGTGAAATCAAATCGTAAATTCAAGCACCATTTTGTGTAGTCATAACGCTTGGGAGAACACTAAATTAAGTGGAAGTAATATAATAAGAGCAATTTAAAAACATATTACGTGGAAGTAATATAAATAAGAAAAGCATATACAAAAGGATCCAAAAGTAATTTTTTTAATAAAAAAAGTGATACAAGGAGACATTCAAGATTATAAGTTCACTATTCAAGCTGCCATAAATATCTAAATAATAATTTATTATTAAATCTTTTAATAATAATAATTATTATATAGTTTTCAATACTATTAAAACATATATAATATCATTATTATTATTCAACTTTTAATAATAGTAATAATTATTATTATATAAAAAGGGAAAGGTTATTTAACCTATTCAAAGGAAGACCATTTATTGTCAAAGAAGTTGAAGACCATTTATCATCGAAAAAGTCAAAAGAAGACCATCCATCGTCGAAGAAGTTGAAGACCAAGGAAGATTAAGGACCACCTCGGGTGCCTTGCACTTTTGCGCCAATTATTATCGAAGAAGTTGGAAGAGGGGTCGTAATTGCAACTATGGCAATCACATATTCAGAAATGCAGATGCAACTACAAGCAGTACTAGGCGAGTTAGAGCAATATAAAGCAACCAATCATCGCGTACAATTTGAGAGTACGATATGGAGTTGAAAAATCATTGGTTAGAAGAGCATATTGAGAGTCTAACCACTCAGATCGAGGAATTAAGGCATTCCAATCAGAATTTCCCAAGCTCATATATCAAGAAGGAAATTGTAGAGAGTAAAGAAGAAATAAAACGATTGAACAAAATTCCTGTGGATAAAGATGATGAAATTATGAAACTCCAAAAGAAATTAGAAGCTCAAGAATCAGAGAACTATCGTCGTCAGCAACAAATAAAAAAATTCCAGCAGCAAAAGGATGACATTAACCACACACACAAGTTAGAGATCACAAAGCTCAATAAAACGTTATTAGACTAGACTGAAGAAATCTTCCGAATAAAAAACCATAATAAAATGCTAGTTATGAAAATAAGGAAGTTAAAAAATTCTTGCTAAAAAGAGCAAGTTAATGAAGACATTGAAGGGAAATTATTACAAACGCAAGAAGAAAATCGCTACCTTACAAATCGGAATAAAGTGTGGACTAAACAAATAAAAAAACTAAAGGATGAGAAGCTAGAAAAATCGTTAACAAAGGATGTCCAAACTATGGAAAGAGAAACAATGATCGAAAGCATTGACATAGCGACATCATCAATACAAATTCAGATGTCAGAAGGTGAAACCAGTACAAATCCAATCAATGTTCATATTCCTGAAAACGCTTACATTGAAAAGGTATCGATCAATAAATCGTTAAAAGCACCAAAAGTTGAAGCTCCTGTAAACAATCCACAAGCGACTCGGGTACCGTATCGCCATCCAAATCATAAGAGTCGTTATGATTGACGACAAGGACAAGAGGAAAATTACCAGTATTATTCCTACAAAGAGTGTTACGTGGTACCGGTACCGACGCAACTTCAGATAGGTGCCTACGGAGAGAGGGTCATTTTTTTTAGGACCATGATGGGTGTTATCTAGCATTTTCTAAGTGGTGGTCTTGGCCTGACCCTTTGGTCCTTCTCTTAGGGGTACAATGGCTTAGTGGCTTTGCTGTCTGCTTCATTATAGGGCTTGTAGCCCTGAGGTTGGTGTCGGGGGCTCCTAGGGGTGGGTCACTGGGTCACATGATCCCCCACTTGTTTTTCATTTGTTGACATTTCTTCCAGCTGTGAGGCTCTTGCCTCTCTTCTAGGTCACCTCAGGCACCCTCCTGGTCCTTCTGTAGCCAAACGCTCTCTCTCCTTAGGCATGTTCTGGTGATGATGTCATCATCTCATCCGGGTTGTACTACTTGTTTTGGGGGGGGGCATTGAGGGATTATTAGTTAGAAGAGCCTAGCCTTGCTAGTTCATCCGGTAACAAAGAGCATAGACACAATCGACAACTCCGAGCAATCGATCAACAAACAATTCAATTGAAGGTAAATCTCGGATGGACCATTTCTCAAATGACTCAACATTTCCACACGATATTTAAAAGAATGTATCGTCTCATTTCGTCAAGTGTCACAACTACTAACACACATGGTCACGAGAAAGCGTTACGAGCAAGAACAAGGGATAAAGTCTGTTGGCAATATGGTAATGTAGGTTGGCATTGATGGCATTGGCATTGACAGTGGCATTGGCATTGACAGTACTGGCTCTACTGTATAAACATGTCATGCTGGCATATCTGCATGGTGTCCTGTTTATGAGGAAATACTCTCAAACCCTGAAGCACTTGAAAAGCACTTGGAGAGTCATCATGGCTTGCAAAGGCAACACTCAATTGCAGAACATCATGGATCATCCATGCAGCAAGGGCATAAAGGTTCAAAGCAAATTTGCTCCGAGGAGTAAAACCCTTTGAAGATCTAAGATCGTGACAGAGTGTGTAATTGGCAGAGCAGCAAATAGAGCAGATGGTTATGGCAGAGCAGATGACAGAGCAGATGACAGAGCCATGGATGAGGTTGTCATGATGATGTTTTCAATTGCTGGTTCGAGAGCCTTGCTTAGAACATGTATGTGTGGGTTAATGAGATGAGGAGATGTCCTTTCCTTTTCCTTAAGTTGCTGGATTGAAGCCCTTATTCCTTATGCTGCTTGTTCCCTAAAACTGCTTGCTGGTTTATGAGTGAGGCTTTAAAGACTTGGAGGATTGATTGAAGTAGAGCCTTCATCAAACTTGTGGATGGTTCTATACTCCAATGGTTTTATCAAACTGCTCCTGAAAACCCTGAAGGAGATGCTGCTGCCAGATACGTAAGCATGAAAGAATGCTAGCATATGAAGAGCTCGAGAGGCCTCAGGTGGCAGCACAGATGTTTGCAATGGTCAAAGAAATAATGGAAATAGCTTGGGGACTGCAGCATATCGACACGATTGAAACCAGGGTGCAAAATATTGCGAATGTGCATGGATCAATGGGTAGATTTGGTGTTGCTATTGAATTTCAACGCAGGTTAGTTGAGGCATTGGAAAACCATGGACCTATTGTTAAGGATGAGTTGAATGAAGCAAATCGACGTCTATCAGATTTACAAAGACAAGCTAAACAACCTGCAGGAAGGGTAGTTAGTCGATCAATGCAAGAAGCAAAGAAGATGGAGAATCCATTGTGAGAGACTCAGGGATTGTTCGATCGGATGATCAACGTTTGTGATTAATTTCGCCATCAAGAATTATCCCACATTTGCTATGAAGGTTGATTTATATGTGTTTATATAGCCCGACCTTCCCTATCATTATCGACGCATAGAGCAAAGGTTATGGTGGGGGCTCTGGGTGCTTGGACTCCACGAGAAGTCACCAACCCGGAGCTCGGGACGACCTGTCAAGCTCCCTAACCTTTTGGCGAACGTGGCACTGAGGCGAACGTGGCTCTGAGATGGACAGTGACGTGTCAGGCCCCTATCTTTTTGCAAACGTGACAACGATGGTCACATGAGTGACCATAGGGGATTGTGAAAAGGTTTGTATGCCTGCAGAAGAGTTCCAATACGTCCACAATTGCTTAGTTAAGCTCTCAAGAGCTTAATACGCTCGCAGAAGGAGAACCAATGTGGTGGAAGCTCATAGGGAGCCAGAAGTAGAAGTTTGAGGAAGCCCGAGGCCTGGAAGTGGAAGTGGAAGGCAAAAGGATGGTTAATTAATTAATTAATTAATTAAACTTGTAACTAATAGAATTATAAATTAATCGAATAAGAAGATCTGAAGAGGCACGAGATACACAAGAAGTTTGAATTAATTAATTTATTAAAATCTGTTATGAGATAGAAAGAGTTAATTAATTAAAAATAGAATTATAAACAAAGAGACTTGAAGAGGTATGAAGACAAAGGTATGAGGCAATTCTGAAAATGCTTGTTTGTGAAAAGATGTGTCTGTCCAGTTTGAAAAGGTATGAACAAAAGTATTTAATGAAGATTCGAAGTTAGAAGATAGTGTGTCTTGGTGTCATAAGTTGCTGTAGCAGCCTGAGCTATCCAAGACAGAATTTGAAGTTCCAGAATTGACATTCAAAGGGTGGAAGGGAGGTGCTAGGGAAGGTTGGTGCCTGCAAAGGGGAGTAGGTGCTCCTTGTCAGTCGTAGCTGACTAAATAGGGGGTCGTAGCCTCCTACCAGTTAGTGCTGGTGAATAAGGGTGTGGGTGCATCCTGATCGGTTGGTGATGATCTAAAAGAAGAAACATCTTCTTCTATTGTATATTGTAAAAAATAGTTTTGCAGTTAATAGAAATGAGTTTGTGGTTTTCCCTATTGGGTTCCACGATAAATCTTTGAGTCAAAATTTCTTTGTTACATTAGCGGATCATAAAGTGAAAGAAATTGTTTATTAAATTGTCTCACTGATTCACCTCCCCCTCTCAGTGACCAGACCTGATTCTTCAAAGTCTTCCATAATTATGCTTTGAGGACAAAGCATTTCTAAGGGAGAGGCAATGTAATGAACACAATATATAAAAAATAAACATTAATAATAATAATAAATTAATAGTTAAATAACTAAATATTTAATGAAGAGACACCTTGATGAAAGGTTATGCCTCTTTACGAAACAACACCTTGCATGGGTATATATACAAGCCTTATTTGTAATCTATCATATTCATCATATCTTATTTCATATATTTTACTCATTTATTACTATGGCTTATTTGATTTTATTCATTATATCTTAATTCATATATTTTACTCATTTATTACTATGGCTTATTTGATTTTCCAAGTGTTTTGGTAATCTGAGTGTGAGCGAACTATTGTTCGGCTCACCTTACTATTCTCATTCCATGGTGGATGATGGGTCCACAACTCAACAACGAGACCACTTCTATGGCTATAGAAGATGGAGTTGCTAAGAAAAACGATAGTGCTTTTTATATCCTTCACGCATATGATTTGTTCACATTGCAAATGTCCTCAGATCCAATCCTCTCTTCTGTTGAACCAACTTTGATACCATATTTTGAAAACCAAAAGAGTAAGAAACCCTAGATAGGGTTACGTCAGCGAAGACATGAGAGCTCATTAACGCACAACACAATATTATTATGAGATGGTACAACATTACGTTGAGGGTACTCGCTCTTATAAAGAGCTTGAAAGATCAAAACCCTAACTGACTAAAACCATTATAAATAAACTCTAATTATTTATCCTAAGTCACTTAAGAGACTTTATTACATATGTAGCCTTATATCTTAACAAAACGCACTAGTTAGAATAGAGAGACATCCAAGGGTGATATGGTTGGTTGTCTATAATCATTATATGAGTTTGTTGATTTAGATTTATGTGGTAACAAGGTGTAAGCTGGTCAACACTTTTCAAAGTAGCCACCTAAATGATGTTGTGGAAAGGGCCTATAGAATGTTGCAGAAAAAGGGACAAGTTAGTGCAGGATCACTGGGTTGGAGATCTCTACCCTTTTGAAGTAGGGTAAGCCCATATAAGTGGCTCGAGGACTTATACAAGATGTGCCCTTTGTGGCACCCTATCTCTTTCTCCCACTTTAGCTCATCTCTACTTTTGCACTTATATTGTTTTATCTTTTGCAAAGGCATAACCTCTGTAAGATGTAACTTCTTCATCCCATAGATCACTTGCCCTCATGGATGTTTAATAAAATCTATTGAGCAAGAAACGACAGTTTGAGTTCCAGAGTACTTTAGATCGTAGAGTGTTGAGACCTACGCTATTGGGAGCGGGAGTGGGAGCGAAAAGCGAAATTTTCAAAAGCTTCCGTTTCGGGAGCGTTTTTTATATAATATATATTTTAATATATTTTGATGCATATATATTAGAAAAAACATGTATTATGCCAAATTAGCTATAGAAAACATGAAAACATAGATATTCATATAACCATTTAGTACACATTGATATAACATCAATCATCGAGGAGCTATAACTTATAACATTGTCATTAAATGATCATGATCAAATCATCAATCATCAACAACATCAACCTTCAAATTTCAACATATAATATTTGCCATCAAACTAGGCCATAACGTTTACAAAATAGGCCAAAATAAACATGAAGATGAAATACAAAGTACTATGAATCTATGATACTATCTACTAAGCTTTCCGCTTGCCACGAAAAAATTCCAATTTCTTTTCTTGTGGTCTAGGCGGAATAGGAGTTGCTAGAAGTGATCGTGGAACATGAGAAGAAGATGAATGCCCCCCACGGGCTGTTGGACGTTGTGAAGCTAAAGGCAAAACTCTTGCATCCAAAAAGCTGCTGCTGCATGGGGGTGGCATCTCTGTACCGGTACATGTAGTATGAATTGGATCATCATGATCACCCAATAGTTCAACCTCCAAGCACTCTAATGCTATGGCTCCATCCTCCACATTAGCCTCCTCTGGATTGTTGTCCCAAGTCAAAAATGTTCTATCATTCTTGGCCGCCGCACAATAATGGGACACCAACCTCAAGTTGTAGTGCACATAAACCAAGCTTTTTGCGCGTTCTACATTCAGACTGTTTCTCTTTACACTGTGGATGAAGTTGTAGGTGCTCCAACACCTCTCTGCAAAAGAGCTATTAACAACCCGTGAAAGCACCCTCACCGCCAATTTATGCAAATATGTGGCTCCAGAGCCATACATGTTCCATCAACGGATAGGATCCAATCTATCTCGATCTTTGGTTGCATGCAAAATACCAAAGGCTCCATGCTCACTCATCCTCATCAGGGACCAACTTGTCTAATGCAAGCATATACCCATTTTGCACCTCTGGATCTGTGTGGGGTTTTTTCCTAACTCCACCCCCAGGTGCAGGTTGGGCCAACCAAATTGGAGAATAGTATTTTGGGGTAAGGACATATGCAAGGGCATGGAGTGGAACATTTAGATTATCCCACCTTTTGACCACATGTTTATGAATATGGTCATACAAGATTGCATCTCTTTGCTCAACAATGTCTTTGATTTGACTAAGCATGCTATCCATCTGCTCATATACCTTCCCAATCACCGGCTGATCTGTATCTGCAAAACGAATCATGTTATAAACTGGCTTGGTGAACTGCAGAACATACTTAACCTGTGACTAGAAATGACATTCAAGGACAGTGTCCTCCACCTCCTGAAAGTCGTGTCTATTAGCTGTGCTTGCACATCTGTCTTTTAATTCTTGCCATGGATCACTTGAGACCATACTAGCCAATGCCTCTCTTACCTTCAAAAGCCTCCTGAAGGTGAGGTAGTAACTAGCAAATCTAGTCTTTGCAATCTTCAATAGCTCCAACCTAGAGTGATTGCGAAAAATGTGGTGGGCCATGCTATGATTGGTAATAAATTTGATCATTTTCTTACCTCTCTTGTACAAGGCACCAATCCATCAGTAATTAGGGTCCTTCATCTTAACAATATCATGCATCAAAAGGTTCAATGTGTGAACCAAACACCCTGACCAAAATATGTTGGGATACTTATCCTCAATGATTGCTCCTGTTGCCTTACAATTAGTAGCATTATTAGTGATGACTTGAATGACATTGTATGGCCCAATCTCTTGAATGGTTTTAAGTAAAGGTTGTGCAATATTAATACCGATCTTGTAGCGATCTGAGTAGTCATGGGCTGAAAGGAAGATTGCACCGCTAGCAGAAATGCCAAGAATATTTATCAATGGCTTGCCTTTAACATTTGTCCACCCATCAGATACAATGGATACCCCGTAGTTGGACCAATCATTTGTAAACTTTCCAAGAGAACCATTGATTTTGGCTCTTTCCCTGTCAAGTCCCACGGTTCTAGCTTTGTCATACTCGGGGCTTCTGTATCCTTGAGGGGCACCATTGATGGCTTGTACCATTTCATGCCAATAGGGTGAGTGAAGAACATTGAATGGCACACCACATGCATAGAGAAACCTATAAACTTTTGAATCCACATCATCTCTACAACCTTGGTCAAGGAAATCCAATAATGTTCTTCGCATAGGCGAGATTCCATGGGGAGATGAGGGTCCCGATCGAGTCGATGATGATCTAGCTCCACCACCAAACATTCTCTATGAGGATTCAGTTTCAACCCTTGATCTCTTGGAATTGTTTTGAGCGGCCTCTTCTTCCATCTTGTATTTGCTTCTCTCTTTAGTTGCCACTTTGTCACAAGTTTTGACTCCAACAGCCTTACCTTGATCGCATGGCATAATTCCACACAAATGCTTTCTCACCCGGGTATATGAACCTGTGTAAGTTTCATTACAATGGGGGCATAAAAACTTTGTGGTTCCACCCCCTCTCCCTCCCCCAAGCCTTGTCACATACTTCCACAAAGGTGTTGTGTCTTTTTGTTTTTGCCCTTGATCACTCTCATTCTCATCATCATCACCCTCTTCCCCTTCCTCCTCTACTCCATGGTATGTGTCACTCTCTACGTCTTCCCCCTCATCACTACCACCACCATATCTACTTCTCAACACCATCATAATGAGAAGAAGTGGAATGAAAAGCCAAAACCACATACCCATCATGTTTCTTGATTCAAGATGAGAGTCACTTGTTGCCTGCAATAGAATGATGGAGAAGAAGAAATTGGAAAGATTAGGAAAAGAGAACATTGCAAGGTTTAAATTTTTTAACATAGTGAAAAAAAATTTCAAAAACAAACAAAGATTGAGTTTTTAGAGCCTACCTTCTAGCTCTTCAATGGTGGTTGAATGTTTGTATGGAAGCTTCAATCTCCCTTGCAAGCTCTCCCAAATAGAAGCCTTCAATCTCCCCTTCAATCTCCCCTCCAAGCTCCCACAAATTTGCTCTCAAACAACTAGCAAACCCACTCAAAGCTCAAAGCTCTTCCCTAGCAGGAGAAGTGAAATCAATGAAATGAGTAATGGAATGAGTCCAAATGGAGTCCAATACCCTTTATTGGCCCAAAGTAACCCTAGCCCATCCAAAAAAACAAAAAACAAAATGCAAAAATAAAAAAAATCTCCATGAAGTCCGCCAATCCCGCGGAATCGGTCTGGGAGCGATTTTTTATGCCCGGAATCGCTCAGGGATCGTTTTTTTGCCCTTGGAATCGCGAATTACCAAATCGCTCCTGGGAGGAATCGCGATTCCAAGATCGATTCCTCATCGATTCCTTCCGGATCGCGAATTGGGAGTGAAGCAAGTCGATTCCGGATAAAATCCTCATCAATCCCTGGAAAACCAGGGATTGTTTTTTTGCCCTCGGAATCGCGAATTACCAAATCGCTCCCGGGAGGAATCGATGAGGAATCGCGATTCCAGGATCGATTCCTTCAGGATCGCTAATTGGGAGCGAAGCGAGAGGGCCCAGAGCGATTCCCAACAGCTTTGGTTGAGACCTCGGGTCCCCTCAGCCTCACCCCTCGGGTGATCGACCAATATGTTTGAGACAGCTCGGAGGTGCGAGATGATCCATTCGACCACACATTCTCATAGCAACGGATGGTTCAGCTCCAAACGGATTTAGAACAGGGCACCCATCACTCGTTGGATTGCCTCCCAGTTCCATTGGAGCAGTCAGAGATCTATTCAAAGCTTCTTTCCTTCGACTTTGGATGATAGGAGAACGAAGCTTCCTCACTCCTACATCCCTCCCAAGGTCATGCATCGATCCTGCTCTAGTACTTGAGGAGTCCGAGAGTGAGCTAGTGCGATCACTGTTTCCCCCCTCGCCATCGTCATCATATCCAGGAGACAATGACCTCTGGCTTCATTCTCAGATATTTCTCTCTCGGATAGTATTGAGCTGTCCAACTCCTACCATGGATACTCTCACTTTGTATCACCACACTTATGATATTATTATATACACTTTAGTTTTGGTATTAGCTAAACCTAGGGCTTAGCCTAGTTGGATATTTACCTAGACCATACTTTCAGTTTTCTTCTTTTTCTTATATGGGAGCTGCTTTTGCAGTCCCACATTGTACTCACACTGGATGTATCCTTTAGTCCCATTGACCAACTTTTGTGGTCATTTGTTGGACATTAATAATAATCTTATCTTATCTTATTGTCCCACTTTTGCAGTCAGTTATTGGATATTAATAAAATTCCGTATATATCTATCTTATCTTATTCTATTCTTGCTTATTTAAATAAGTATTCCTGTCCAATAAATTCTTCTATATGATGCTTTAACTGAAGAACTTCAAATATGTTGAAAATTTCAGTCTCTAACATTGGGAAGTCAGGTAGGCTTATAGTGTGGATATGTGATAGAAGCAACTGTACTGATTTAGCAGAAACAGATTACAGACAGTGAAGAACTCAATAGTATGTGAATAGTGGGAGTGGACTACTGTATTAGATCGACAAGATATCATTGATCATAGACTGCTTCTTAGATTGACATTCTTTTATTTTTTATTCGTTGAGTCATGGCAGATTATTACAAACGAACACATTTTTCTATCTCTTTGAATAACTATACATCACAGTACAAGCAAATAATAGACACTGAGGAACTTGAGAATAGCATTAGAAGTTTGGAATGGACTGTTGTTTTTAATTTTTATACTGTGGCAGAGAGTGCTTCTTAGCTTCTTTCTTTTATGTTCTGTTATTCACATGATGGATGCTAACATCTTGAATCACAGACTGGCGGGCGAAGTATGATCGTTATAGTTTAGCAAGTTTTGTTTTCCATTATCTACTACTTTAGAAAGTAGACAATCTCTTTGGGAATTGTGATTGTATGGTGTCAGTTGCAGTTGTGATTATCTTATGTAATTTGGGGCACAATTAGTTGTTTGTTGTGTGAATATTATTTTAAATGTCTAATTCAAGGGGTAGATAAATGGTTGTTAGTAGTGCACTTGTAAGACCAGTCTACTTTTGCAGGCAAATGATGTCGTGTTCTGTGGTCGCATTCTTATGTTTCTGGCACATTTTTTTCCATTGTCAGAGCGTTCAGGTAGGCAATGTTGTTTTCACATTGATATGAAATATCTGATCTCAAATTCCATACGTTGCTATATATTTCAATTTTATGATAGATTGATTTCCTTGTTGCAATTGTTTCAAATAATGCAGCTGTTAACATAAAGGGAATTTTCAACACATCAAACGAGACAAAGTATAAAAAGGAACATCCCCCTGATGGTAAATCGAAGATCATTTTCTGCTATCTCAGTTGTATATTATCATATTTCTTTAATGTGAATGGCTCAGCATTTGAGGCCTGCAAAATAATTGTGTAGTGTTTTTAATTATTAATATATCATGTAGCTAGTTTGATCATTAACTTATAGAGTATATATACTATTCTTTGCCTTGTGTTTTGATTCAGCAGGAATTTCTATTGACTTCAATTTTTACAAGACATTCTGGAGTTTACAGGTAACCCTTTGTGTTGAATAAGTTGTGAGATTCTAGCTAATTGTATTTTTATAAGCAACTTATCTCTTTGCTTACTTTGGTTTAGAATGAATAAAGTTGTTTATGTTGCTCTCTGTGGCTCTATTTCTGTACGATGGTTTGTCATAACAAAAAGTCTTTTGCTGGGCTCTTTCGATTTCTCTAATCTGTGGAGTGAAACTGGACTAGTTTTTCAGCATTTTTGTTGTGCTTGTGTTATTTTGCAGGAGTATTTTTGCAATCCTGCTCCTATGATTCACACTCTTACGAAGTGGCAGAACTTCACTGCAAGTTTAGCAGTAAGTTTTTATCTATGTTCATAATGCATTATTTGTTTTGTGGATTGGGTATATGTTTTTAAAGTGTGCAACATGGCATCTTAATATGAACATATTTTTCATTCCAGATACGTTGATGTGCAGTATACCCTTTACCTGGCAATTTTCAGAGTTAACTAATAAATATACAATACTATTTACTGTTTGGTTTTGCTGATTGTTTTTAGTTTTGTTTTTGTTGCGGCTTCAGATTGTGCTGGATACTTTTGAGGCTCAACCACTTGGTGATGATGATGCAAATGCAAGTGATCTTGATGAAGGCGAGGCTGCAGCTTTCAGTATCAAGTATCTGACAAGTAGTAAGCTGATGAGTCTAGAGGTATTTTCTCAGTGTTACTGGATCCGCCACCCTTGTGTGTAGGATCCGTGGATCTGGATTCACCAGGATCTGTTATGGAAGTGGATCCCTATTTTTGCAATGCTGCTCCTGAAATTTTGAAACAGATCCCTAAACTTCCAGTGCTTTTCTGCCCTATTCATCCTCCAAAATATTGGCTTTTTAATGAAAAAACACTTAAAACCCTAAACACCTAAAGGCTGGAAACTCTAAACACCATTCCTGGTCAAATTCTGATTCATCCTTATGTCAAGATATGCTCTACAATGTCAGACCTATCAATGTCTGCTGTCAAGGTTTGATCTATTGTTATGGTCAATGTCTGCTGTTAAGGTCTCATCTATCCTGACATGCTACGCTGCTGCTGAATTCATGTAAAGTTTAAACTGTTATTTAGTCCTGCCACAGCAAGAAAACCACATTATTTTCTGCTGATATGGACGTGGATGTGACTCACAAAAACACTGTTATGAGTTGGCTCATGCTCTAATGGTCTTCAAATTATTGATTATCAGTGATGGTTATTTAACTCCAAGATCTGCATAAAAGATAAGTCCAATCACTGAACCCAAAGCCTAGGGCAAGTTGAGGATACCGTCCATTGTCACCTCAATGGTTGTCCTTCTCACTTTAGGCCGGCTCTCTTCCAACACAAGGGGGAATTCTCTGATAACTGATAAGACTACAGATCTGTCCTTGGAAATATTGATATAAAATATCAGATTTGTAGAATAAAGATACTTTTAGATTTCGGCAATCAAATGATGCTGGACTATTAAAATCAGCTTCTGTCCATTGGGCGATGGAGTTAAGATCAAATAGAAGGAAGGCTCGAGTAATTATGACATGCACTGATGTGCTACAGTTAGTCCAAAATTTTTATTTTAGGTTGTGCAAGAATAAGTGATAACCCTTATGTAAGATGCACCATCACAACCATGAGATTAGTGCCAGGTAATAATGTGTAACCATGAACACTAGAAAAGTCACTACATATGAAATCGTATGTGATGTCCCCTTCCACGGGTCAGGATGACAGGACAACTAATGGCCTATTTGACCCCATAAGCTAGAGCCAGTAAACACAAGGGGGTCACCATTATTGTCACTTTGCTTAGAAAAGATGTTTTATTTATAAAAAGTGACTAATAGTTGCTAGATGGTATTTGGTGTTCCATGGTATTGCCCATGGTATGGGGTTTCAGAAGAAGATTAAAGAGGAGGCAACACTTCATATGAGGGCATGTTGATTTGACTTGATTTCTTGTATGTTTGGTGGGCCAGAGTTTTCATTAGGGTTTGTCAAAACCCTTCCATTTGAGTTTTGTTTCGGTGGTGAGAGATCCACCCTAGCAACTGGGAAATCCACTCATGGTTTTCGTTTGATCTTCAATTGACAAACCATCTTCAATTTTGGAGTATAGCAATTTGTTGGATCACTTGATAGGGTCGTCATGGCACTTGGAAGATCAGTGCATTGGGTGTTTGTGAGGGACAAATTTTACTTGGGAGGCCGAATTCTTCTAGTCCAAGTTCATCTTCTCCTAAATCAAAATCGTTAGCATTGGAAGAGGTCCGAATTTGCTAGAGGGGTTGTGGCAAGAGGTCAAGCTCCACAGGGACGAACCCATTGCTGGGTGACTGTGTTTGTGAGGAAATTGCGTTATTGTGAGAGTGCCAAGCTTCCCGTGGAGGTGGACCAAAACGCAGTGGAGAGATCGATCCACTGTGTAAGGGCCAAGTGTCTCATGGGAGAAGATCGAGAGAGGTCGAGCTATGGTGTGAAGGCCGAATCCATTGAGAGTGAAGGCCGCGGACTTGTGTATATCGTAGGGATATTGGAGGAGGGCCACGAACCCTTGAGGAAGGTCAACTGTATTAAATAGGGCCATTTCAGTAGGAGCCAAATCCATTGGGTCGATTTCATGTTTGAGAAAGACGCTATCTCGAGGAGGTCGAGTCATCTTCTTGGACTGTGGGCATTTTTGCAGTAGTTCGTGGTAGTTGTGAGGGCCGAATTACATCATTACAGAGTCGAGGTCATTTGGAAGAGATTGTGGGCAGGGCAAGTCTCTCTTGGGAGATTGTGGGCCCTTGTCTGAGGTGTTAGCAAGGGGCCCGAGTCCATTGCAAGAGTTTGTAGCAGTTGTTGAAGAAGACTGGGCATTATTGGGCATTACTACCAGGTTTCATTGTTGTGTGTGTTCTCATTAGACTGTAGCTGCCATAGCAGCCTTAGATATCTATACTGTTGCCATATATTCCTAATAAAATACCAATGTGGCTCTCCTACTTCGTGTGCAATATGTTTGATGAAATGTTTATGGGAATGCAAATTGCTTAAGAAAGTTATAAATCAATGTAAAGTAAACTGTTGACGAAATCACACCACCAAAACAGAAAATTTGCCTATATTTGCACTGGGGATATTACATCGTCGATGAAGTAGATTGCGTATGACAGCCTTGTAATTGAATGATCAATCAATAGCATATCATATCTTCAAATCTGGTTCCACCATGAGACCAAGGAGCCACAATATACTACACTTAATCTTCTTTCTTTGTTACAACAGACTTCAACCATTGAATGAACAGCTATAACCAGAGAATTCCAGCAGAAATTCAATTATTTGAGGTTACATCAAGGGTTAGGGAGGATTTTACCTCAGCCTTAACATCCTCTTATTAGAGTAATAGTGCCCTTCTACAAATATTCAGCAAAATAGAATGGTAATCCTTGCAAAACCCTAGTCATCCATGCCAGAGAAAAGAGAAATGGAGAATCCTTACATTGATATTGACCCTTAACTTCTTCCTCCCAAGAGATCTTGAACAAAGCTTAGAGGGGAAATCCGATTCATCCAACAATGCCCTTTGCAAATGAGAGCTCCCTTTCTTTTATAGAGCTGCTCCTCAAGCATTTCACAATAAAATATTAGTGAGTAATTTCTTGATCCGCGAACCTTCTAGAAAAAATAATATTAAAATACATAAAGGAGTCTAGATGTCTGCTTCAAGCTAGGTGCTCCTCATTAAGGGTGAAAAGATGCATAAAATAGGGTTTGGATAGTTCCTTGTTGCCACATGTCTCCTTCTCATGGGGGAGTGCTCTCCAAGAATGACCATATAGTAGCTTCCTCTTCCCAAAATAGCACTAGAACTCAAGAAAAGGTGGAGTGCTCTATTAGAGAAGGTCAAATGGGGCAAGGGTTTGAGGCGGAATATTTGAAATCACCATAACTCCCTCAATATTGATCAGAATCCCGATTTTGACCACAATTTAGAAATGCTGTAGCCACTCTGCATCCACTAGCATTGGTTTGGTGGCAATCCACCGATCCGGGCACTCTGTCGAAATATATATGCTCTTCTTCGGAAAGAGGGCATAAAGGCACTGTTCTGGATGTTTCCAAATGGATTGCTCCTCACAAATGTCCTCCGTTTTCCATGTGTGATATGCATGCAAAGTGTCACCTTCTTGACTGGGCATTCCTCTTCTTTTATACATGTGACCCTTCATTATGCCATGAAAACCCCCATATATCCCTCAACCACCGTGAGAGGGTCTATATGTGACACATGTCAACATGAGGACGTTCTCTAGAAATGCCTTTGTTGCCTTGTTGATGATGCCAATAGTCCACAAGAATGATGAGTTATGCCTCAACATATGTAGAAACACTTCGTGTGATGTGAGATGAACCCAAGTGGTGAGAAATGCCTTCAAATATGTAGCTTTTGCCTTGAAAACTGTGAAGACAGCCCAAAGGTACTTTCCAATGGAGAAATATGTATTGAAGTATTTAGATAAGTGCACGAAATGGTGAGTGTCTGCTACATGTGTAACATTACCTCCAAATATGCAAACTCAACAACAAAACATGTCCCAAAATGTGAATATCCCTCAACATGTGAAACAAAAGGCAAACACATGAATCTTTATCACCACCTCTTAAATGACTCGTACCATGCTCCAAAGTTCATATATGCTGGTTCAATGCTGCTGAAAAGAATGCCTCTGAAAATGGAAATTGGACTTGTGTTTTCAAGCGGTAACAGTTATGACCTATTGAATTATTATTTATTGTACATGGATGGCTAATCGTAATATGCATGAAAATGGTCTTTTGTGGTTATACCTTATGGTTCTATTGTTGTGATTTCTGAATAGTTTTGATTCTTAACTCTATTTTTTAATTGTAAAACTATTTTTATTTTTTTTTGTACTCGTCATTTCCCTGCTGTATCCTGTTCATAGCTTTTCAAAATCTGCCAGATCCCTATCTGGATCCATATTCGTATCCATATCTGTATCCTAATAACTTAGTATTTTCTTTCTCTATATCTCTGCAAAGTAAAAGTTTTAGACATATACAATGATTCAGTGAATGCATTTGCTATTTTTTCATTTAATGATCTTTTGATATTTCACTTTGCCCACCTCTACAAGGATGGTATGATTCTTTCTTTATTCTTATCAAACTTTTATTGCTTTGTATTTCTTGCAGTTAAAAGATCCTAGCTTTCGACGCCATGTTCTTGTGCAATGCTTAATTATATTTGACTACCTTAAGGTATGCTTTTCATGAAAGACATATATATATTGATGGTTCAAATTTAAAAAAAAGTGTGTAATTTTTTATTAAGGGAATTTCCCACTGGTATTAAGCTCTGTCAAGCTACAGACTCACACAACATGCTATGTACAATAGCTTGTGGCACAGGACAGTCAACATTGGATAAAGACACTATGTGTTCAGAAGTACACATGATACTATGCTCACATAAGCTTTGCAAAAACAGACATCATATTTTAGATATGCTTTATTATTGAGATGAATGATTGTTCCAAATATCAGGTTTGGTTGTTTTTACTTTTTTCCTTTCCGACTTCTGTGAGTCTTCTTGAAGGGGCATACATTTCAAATGAAGCCAGATTGGACGAGCCGGAGGAGGAGCCAGATTGGGTAATGTGCTGCTGCCTGAGGTGGGTTTCCTGTCGCTGTGACCCAGAAGAAATCATCAGGTTGCTGGTATGGGGCTGAAAATTTCTATGGTGCTGAGGTCTGACAGAGGTGGAGGTGGTCAGCTGCATCTGAACTGATCTAGAGCTGGAAACAATACTATCATCTGTCTATCTCTTAGCGGCACTAGAAGATGGGAGCACTGAAAAGAAGGAAGTGATCTGCTGAGGTGAGGTAGGTCCAGAATGTGATTGTGACCGGAGGCTGAGGGAGCAAAGACGGAAGGCCTCCTGTAAGTAAAGCGCTAGGCATCACTAGTCAGGATACTTGAAGAAACTGGTCAAAGTTTGGAGCTCTTTGGGGAGAAGCTCCCTAAAAAGGCAATGGAATCGCCCTCGAATCTCGTAGTAAACATGTTGTGTATATAAAATAAGACATTATTAATGATATATTTTAATTATATAGACTAGTATATTATGTAATGTAAAGACATACCTTTATGTTAAAAGTCACTGTTATGACACAACTTGTAGTTGCTGCTTTATGGTGAATCCTGTTCAGGATGGTAAAGAGGTGACCTAAGAGAATCTCGATTCCCGGATGGATTGGTTGTCACGTTGTTCAAGACTCTCTTCGCTTTATGTCACTAAAAGCCCAAAGTGATAAAGGGGAGACCTTGATCTAACCTAGAATGAGAGATCTAAGTTAAATCACCAGATCAAACTAGGCAAGTAGAGTACGTAAGGTGAGTAGATGATGAAACCCTAGATCTGGGGGATAGAGCCACTAAATGGATTATGTGATGGCCAAGGTTGTTATTGATGACAATACATTAATAACAAAGGTCAAGACAAGGACATGGAAGACAATAGCACTGGACAAGGACATGGAAGACAATAACATTGGATGGTTTGAAGACAAGACATGACTTTGGCAATGACCACAAGTCAAAGATTGTGAAGGCAAAATGGCATGGAGGACAAGCATTGAAGTGATGGCAAAAACTTGATGACATGGACAATGATGACAAGGCATTAAGTGTTGATGGTGTTGATAACAAGCATGACAAGCCTAGCATTGATGACAGGGCACATTTGTAGGCATGGCAAGCATAGGTAACATGGCAAAAATGATGAGGTGGACTTGCACAAGTTTGCGGGCATTTGGAAGGCCCCTTGCGGGCATTTCAAAGCCCACTTGCGGGCATCCAAAAGGGCATATATGGGCATCCTGAAATAGAGCCCTTGCAGTCATCTAAGAGTATCTCTGCGGGCATTTTTATACACCCTCCGGGCATTTCTAAACAGCCCATGTGGGCATCCTGTTGAAGATTATGCAGGCATAATTGAAGGGCCTGCGGGCATTTTTAAGCACTTCATGCGGGCATTTTTATTGGCCCTTGCGGGCATCTTGAAGAAGGTTAAAAGTCAAAAATAAGGAAGGCCACCCAAGGGCAGATAATGATGATGTGGCAACAAAATTTAATGGATATAAATATATTTGTTAAGGATAACATGGAAATAACAAATATTATTTGATAGAATCAAAAAAATTAAGTCGGCTTCCAGATTTGGTTGAAAAGACAAGTATAAATAGTAGACAAAAGATTTGTTTTTGAAGTAGGAAGTGGAGGATTCAGGGAGTGATATAGAAGGAGCTCAGGAGTGATTTTTGGGCAGTCTTAGACCCAAACCTAACAACAGAAGATATTTTGGGGTTTTTGAACAAGACAAGTGGGAGCCAGTGTTGCAGTGATCTTTTGAAGTATGATAGATCAGAATTTCTGAAGATCTAATGTTTGATGATTTGAAGAAGGACAACCCAGTTTTTGTGAAGCTTTGACAACCCGAATTAAAGAAGACATACAACCTGAAGGGTGAAGTGCTTGTGACAGTGAGATGAACAATCAATTTTAACAGGTCCACAAGTTAAATTAAAGAAGGTCATTTTTATTCTTTAGGGTGGCAGGGTGGTGCTAGGGCTCACATATTTTTGAGTTAAGCTGTTGTAGCAGCTTGTCAGTTGCAGCTGCCAAAGCCTTTGGGGTTGTAGCCCCTTCCAGTTGAAGTTGGAAAAGTTGCATCAAATTTGTAAATCCAGTTGTTGCTGGATCAAATTTATTATAAAAGGATTTTGTGGTTTTCCCCCCAGGACTTGGGTTTCCATGTAAAAATTCTGTGTACTGTGCATCCTTTTATTATGAATGTTGATGATATATTGCTATGATTGGTGATTAGCCCCTTCCAGTTGAAGTTGGAAAAGTTGCATCAAATTTGTAAATCCAGTTGTTGCTGGATCAAATTTATTATAAAAGGATTTTGTGGTTTTCCCCCCAGGACTTGGGTTTCCATGTAAAAATTCTGTGTACTGTGCATCCTTTTATTATGAATGTTGATGATATATTGCTATGATTGGTGATTAGCAAAGTGTTCTTGATTATATTTTTATTATTGTGCAAATACTGATTCACCCCCCTCTCAGTATTTCAGCAATTGGTATCAGAGCGGGGTTCCTTCAAGAACAGTTCCACCACTGGAAGGTAATCATAGCAACTTCGTAAAGCACAGGAAAAATGGAATACCTTTATTCGATGGATCAGACTATGTATTTTGGAGCATAAGGATGAGAGCTTTTTTGGAAGCTCAAGCAATTGAGCAATGGTTGATAGTTGAAGTTGGATACAAGGTACCAAAAGCACCTCCAACAGATACAGATGAGTTGATCGTGTACAATACTAATTCAAAGGATAGGAACCACATCTTGAATGCCCTAGACAAATCTGTTTTCACCAAAGTTATGCAATGTACTTTTGCAAAGGAAATATGGGATAAGCTCCAAAGGGAATAAGAAAGTCAAAGTAGTCAAACTCCAAACCTACAGAGGACAATTCGAACACCTAAGGATGAAGGATGAAGAAGACATTGCAACCTATATGCTTTGCGTTGTGAACTTGTAAATACTATTAGAGGTCTTGGAGAAGAAGTTGAAGAATCGATCGTTGTTCAGAAGATATTGAGGACACTTCCAAAAAGATTCAATCCTAAAATCTCAGCCTTGGAAGAAAGAAAAGACTTGGATGATATGATAGTAGATCAACTCCATGGGACACTGGTAGTGTATGATTTGAGGATAGAAAATGAAGAATCACCCAGAAAAGAAGCAACATTGAAAGCTTCATCTAAGCAAGCAAAGAAGATCATCTCGACAAAACATGACAAAACATGACAAATCCATGACAAAATTAAGTTCTAATAACAACAGTGATCCTGATGATGAAGAGATTGTCAACTTTGTAAGGAAGCTGAAAAAAGGCACAGGAAAGTATAAAGGTAAGCTACCTCTCAAGTGTTTTGCATGTGGCAGGATAGGCCATTTTGCTTCTAAATGTCCCTATGTAAAGAATTCAGACAGTGAGGAAGACGTTTGCTCCAAAAGGTACAAGAACTACAAGGAAAACAAAAGAAGAATGTTCAAAAAAAAGAAGAGTCTCTACTCAAAGAAAACAAGTACCTCATCTGATGAAGACTCCAATAGTGACAGTGACAGTGACAGTGACAATAATGATAGTGAACCTGAAAGAGTGTTATTCATGGCAATTGACTCAAAGGATGAAGAATCTGATGAAGAAGGAGAAGTAGATCTGGAAGAGGAACTTATAAGTGCCTTAAAAGATCTAAGAAAAGCTAGAAAAGAGAACAAACTTCTCAAGGAAGAAATAAAAGAGTTGAAAGACAAAACCCATATGTCTGAAGATGACAAGCAGTCATTTATTGACTTAAAAGTTCAGTTGGAAGAAGCCAAAAGAATTGAAGATTCTCTCACAAATCAATTGACAAAATGTCTAGGAGAAAAAGAAAAACTCGAGGCTGAAATATTAACTTTAAGAAAGGAATTTCATAAGAAGATGTAAATGAGAATTATGGAAATAGTTCCAAGATTCTCGAACAGATTATCAGCTCTCAAAGGCCATTTCATGACAAGTCTGGCTTGGGATACAAAAGGCATGACAATGAAGCTTCAAGTTCTATGGCTGCACAAACATAAAATGAAAATGAAGAAAGGATCAAATCTCAGCCAGAACAACCTAAAGTCCCAGATGAATGACAAATCCTATGGAAGACCAACCCTCCAAGAAGATCTTTTTCTCCAAGGTATGGACAATTTTTTTATGGCTATTGTTTTTCATGTGGAAGATTTGGACACAAAGCTATGAGTTGTGTAAGAAGAATAAAATTAGAAAACAAAAGCAATTATGAAATCTCAAGATGGAAATACAATAAAAACAAATTCAGTCCCCTGAGAATTGAAATTGAATGCTTCAAGTGCAACAACTTTGGACACATGGCCAAGGATTGCAGAATGAAAATCTCAACAGGAACTCAACAGGACTCACAAAAGGAACATAAAAGAGTATGGGTAAAATCTAAAGACAACCTGAAAATTCATGAATGTGGAATTGCTCTTCAAGCTCAAAACAACAAAAGTCAGTGGTTTATCAACAGTGGTTGTTCCAAACATATGGCAGGTGACAAAAGTATATTCATAAGTCTAAAGGGGGATAAAGGCTCGGTCTCTTTTGGAAACAATGATTCAGCCAAAGTAATTGGAAAGGGTACAGTAAATCTTGGATATAGGAACAACACAGCTGAAAATGTTCTTCTGGTGGATAATATGAAACACAATTTATTAAGTGTTAGCCATATGTGTAATCAGGGACATCAATTGTTGTTTACCTCAAAAGATTGTGAAATAAGAAAAGAAGGATCTGGGAAGTTAGTGGCTACAGCTATCAGGACTCCAAACAATATTTACATTTTGGATAAAATCACAAATGAGAAATGTCAACGAGGAAGAGAAGATGAAAGTTGGCTTTGGCACAGAAGAATGGGGCACATACATTTTGATAATCTAGTAAGAATAAGCAGAAAACAAGCTGTGAGGAATATGCTAGAAATTACCAAGCCCACTAAAACTATGTGTATTCAATGCCATCATGGAAAGCAGACCAGAGTAAATTTCAAAACAAAAGAGCATTCCTCTACAAAACCCTTAGAGATTCACACTGATCTTTGTGGGCCAACCAGAAGGAAAGGTTTAAAAGGTGAAGAATATTTTATGTCGCTAATTGATGACTATTCCAGAATGACTTGGGTTTGTCTTCTCAATAGAAAATCAAGGAACAAGTTGAAAATGAAACAGGATCTCGAATCAAGTGTCTCAGATCCGACAATGGTGGAGAATTCACATCAAATGAATTTAATAAGTACTGTGAAGAACATGGAATCAAAAGATAGTTTTTAGTAGCTAGAACCCTTGAACAAAATGGAGTTGCTGAAAGAAAAAACAGAACCGTACTAGAAATGGCCAGAACCGTGTTAAATGAGTCCAAACTGAATGACAAGTTTTGGGCACATGCTGTTCATACAGCAGTACATATCCTAAACAGAGGATTACTTAGAAGCAATAGTGACAAAACACCATATGAACTATGGACAGGAAGATCAGCCAATGTTCAATACTTCAGGATATTTGGAAGTAAATGTTACATCAAAAGAGATGATAAGATAAAAAAATTTGAATCTCGGGTGGACGAAGGCATACTTGTTGGATACTCATCCAAAAGGAAGGCCTACAAATGCTACAACTTAAGACTGAATAAAGTTGTTGAAAGTATAAATGTAAAAATAGATGAATCAAGCCTACCATCAGAAAGTGAAGATCCGGTGGACCTTGATGGTCTAGAGGATGAAGATTTGGAAGAACCTGAAGTACAACAGATAGGTGGAAAGCAACCAGTCACTACACAAGAAGAAGAGCAAACAAAGGAGTAACAGACTCCTAAAAAATGGTACGAAAAGAATCATCCATCAAAATTAATCATTGGTGATAAAGACGCTGGAATAGAAACCAAGAAAGGAAGAAATCCAGCTCAAAGAACAGAAGAGGTACATTTGTCATTATTGTCTACTTTTGAACCAAAAAGCTTTGAAGAAGCCAAAATAGATGAACACTTGATTAAAGCTATGGAAGAAGAACTTGATGAAATCGAGAAAAATGAAACATGGGAACTTGTTCCTAGGCCCAAGGATGAAAATGTGATTGGTCACGTAATCAAAAATAAGGCAAGATTGGTTTGCAAGGGATATGCCCAAATCGAAGTGATAGATTTTGAAGAAACATTTGCTCCAGTGGCCAGAATGGAAGCTATAAGAATGATATTAGCCTATGCTTGTGCTAAAAACATTAAAGTGTATCAAATGGATGTCAAATTAGCCTTCTTAAATGGAAAACTAGAAGAAGTCTACATAGAACAACCAGAAGGATTCTAGTTATCAGCAAACAAGGACTATGTGTGCAGACTAAAAAGGGCTCTATATGGTTTAAAGCAAGCTCATAGAGCGTGGTACTCTAGATTGGACAGTTACTTGCAAAAACAAGGTTTCAAAAGGGGAACTGCAGACAACAATATGGACATCAAAATTGACCATGATAGCATACTCATTATTGAAGTATTTGTTGATGACATTATCTTTGGTAGTGATGATGATACTTTGAGCCAACAATTTGCCAAAGATATGCAGAATGAATTTGCGATGTCACTACTTGGTGAATTAACCTTCTTCTTGGGACTTCAGATATCACAATATGAAGAAGGCATTTTCATTTCACAAACCAAGTACATTAAGGAAATGTTGAAGAGGTTCAAGATGGAAGACTGTAAATGTGTGTGCACTCCTATGACCACTAGCTGCAAGCTAAGCAAAGATGATAAATCAAATACAGTGGATCAAAAACTCTACAGATCAATGATTGGAAGCCTATTATATGTTACAACCTCAAGGCCAGATGTGATGCAAGCTGTTGGACAGGTTGCAAGATTTCAAGCAACTCCTAAGGAAACTCATGTGGTTGCAGTTAAAAGAATTTTCAGATATCTTAAGGGAACCATGGACTTTGGATTATGGTACTCAAAAGGAAATGAGTTGGACTTATTAGCCTACTCAGATGCAGATTGGGCAGGATGTGTAGATGACAGAAGAAGCACAAGTGGTGCAACATTCTTCTTAGGCAATTGTTTGGTATCTTGGCCCAGCGAAAAGCAATCCTTAGTATCCTTGTCAACAGCAGAAGCATAATATATAGCTGCAGCAGCATGTTGTACTCAGATTCTCTGGATGAAAGAAATCCTACAAGACATACAAATCACGTATGATGAACCAATTCCAATTATGTGCGACAACACTAGTGCCATCAACATCTCCAAGAATCCGGTAATGCACTCCAAGACCAAGCATATTCCTATCAAGTTTCACTTTCTTCGGGAGCAAGTCACATATAAGAATATCAAATTGGAATATATTGGGACAAAAGAACATATTGCAGATATTTTTACTAAGCCTCTCCCACGAGAGACTTTTGAATACCTCCGAAAAAAATTGGGAGTCATACTGTCTCCTAATTAAATTGATCCATCTTCAACACACAACAATCTGATAAGGGGAGAAGTAAAACTACATAAGAGCATGTTCTGAGGGGGGGCATTAAGGCAAGATTAATGTCAAAAGGAGAGATATGCCAATAAAATAGCAAACATCTCAGTCTGATTTTAGAAATTGTTTTTGGGCATTGTGAAGCTAAATAAGTATTGGCCCTTTGTCATTAATGTCAAAGGGGGAGAAAAATAAAGGAGAAGGTTGCCATCAATGGCAAAGTGGGAGATTGATGGCCAAGGTTGTCATTGATGACAATACATTAATAACAAAGTTCAAGACAAGGACATGGATGACAATAGCATTGGTTGGTTTGAATACATGACATGACATTGGCAATGACCACAAGACAAAGATTGTGAATGCAAAATGGCATGGAGGACAAGCATTGAAGTGATGGCAAAAACTTGATGATATGGACAATGATGACAAGGCATCAAGTGTTGATGGTGTTGATAACAAGCATGACAAGCCTAACATTGATGACAAGGCACATTTGTAGGCGTGGCAAGCATAGGGAACATGGCAAAAATGATGAGGTGGACATGCACAAGGCTACGGGCATTTGGAAGGCCCCTTGCGGGCATTTCAAAACCGCTTTGCGAGCATTCAAAAGGGCATCTGCAGGCATCCTGAAATAGAGCCCTTGCGGGCATCTAAGAGTACCTCTGCGGGCATTTTTATACACCCTGCGAGCATTTCTAAATAGCCCATGCGGGCATCCTATTGAAGATTATGCAGTCATAATTGAAGGGCCTGCGGGCATTTTTAAGCACTTCATGTAGGCATTTTTATTGGCCCTTGTGAGCATCTTAAAGAAGGTTAAAAGTCAAAAATAAGGAAGGCCACCCAAGGGCAGATAATGATGATGTGGCCACAAAATTTAATGGATATAAATATATTTGTTAAGGATAACATGGAAATAAAAAATATTATTTGATAGAATAAAAAAAATTAAGTCGGCCTCCAGATTTCGTGGAAAAGACAAGTATAAATAGAAGACAAAAGATTTGTTTTTGAAGTAGGAAGTGGAGGATTCAAGGAGTGATATAGAAGGAGCTTGAGAGTGATTTTTGGGGCAGTCTCAGACCCAAACCTAACAACAGAAGATCTTTTGGGGTTTTTGAACAAGACAAGTGGGAGCTAGTGTTGCAGTGATCTTTTGAAGTATGACAGATCAGAATTGTTGAAGATCTAATGTTTGATGATTTGAAGAAGGACAACCCATTTTTTGTGAAGCTTTGACAACCCGAATTAAAGAAGACATACAACCTGAAGGGTGAAGTGCTTGTGACAGTGAGATCAACAATCAATTTTAACAGGTCCACAGGTTCAATTCAAGGTCATTTTTATTCTTTAGGGTGGCAGGGTGGTGCTAGGGCTCACATATTTGTGAGTTAAGCTGTTGTAGCAGCTTGTCAGTTGCAACTGACAAAGTCTTTGGGGTTGTAGCCCCTTCCAGTTGAAGCTGGAAAAGTTGCATCAAATTTGTAAATCCAGTTGTTGCTAGATCAAATTTATTATAAAAGGATTTTGTGGTTTTTCCCCCAGGACTTGGGTTTCCACGTAAAATTTCTGTGTACTGTGCATCCTTTTATTATGAATGTTGATGATATATTTCTATGATTGGTGATTAGCAAAGTGCTCTTGATTAAATACTGATTCACCCCCCTCTCAGTATTTCAACAATATGTTCAAGTTGAGAGGTTTAGGATGAGTTAATTATCAACCCGATGTGTTTATTTTAGTGACTTACAAGTTTTAAGGAAGGATCTAGGAGCTAAGTGTTAGACTAAATGATCATTGACACTACCTTGGGGGGATTGAATGTTGAAATTTGTAATGAGAAAGGTCCTTCCCCATGATTTTGATGTCACATTGGGGGAACAAAGTTATCTTTCCTAGTGTTACTTTGTAAATATAATAAAGTGACTTTTATATTTTTAAAGTGAGTTTCACTTAAGTAAAGTGGGTCCATATGTAAATGTGCATTTAATTATTATTAAAAAGGAATTAAATGTGCAATTAATGATGACCCTTTATATCTTTTTTCCAAGCCATTCATTGAGGAATTTAGGGTTATTAAAGGTAGTTAGGGTTTAGGAGGGGTTTAAGTGACTATTTAAACACTTTGAAAGAGGGAAGAAATACAAACAGTCCATACAGACAATTGTTGGCACACAAATTGAGGCACTTTAATTGTACAGTTTGTACAACCCTGTGCTGGCACATATTTCGAGGATGTCCGTATTGATCTTGTTTGCACATATTTCGAGGCAGCTTGACACAAAAATTGAGGGAATTCGTACAGTAGTCAGAGATTGTACAATCAACTGTTGGCACAGTTTTCGATGCAGTCCGTACCTGTTCGTACAACAATACGAAATTTGCTTAGATAAGTTTGGTTTAATTGCATTTATGATTTTTCTTGCTGAAGGAAAGATGAATTTCTGAGTTGTGACAAATTCCAGCTTTGTTCTCATTTAATAAAAGACATCTATCTGGGTTTTCCTCTTGTGAGGTTTTTGCCCTTGGCTTGGCCCTAAATTTCTATGTTCACAGTGTAAAGTATTTGTGTGTTTGTTTCATTGAAGTATTTCTTGTTCAAGTTATTTCTGATCCTAAATAACTCAGAGTAGCATTAAATCATTTATGGAGCAAAGTGTTTGAGGAAATGTTTGAACGAGGGTTTAGCACATTCCTTTAAATTTTTACATGTTATCAAAGCTTGGTTCTGTTAGATTGTGAAGTTAGTGATTTCTTGAAAAGTCAAGACAGTTGGGGGCAGAACCAGTTCAAGTTAGATTTACTCAAAGATGATCAATTCAAGAATCATGGCCTCAGCAGGACTAAGGTACGAGGATAGGCTGGATGGAGTTGGTAAATTCAGTCCATGGAAGGAGCGTATAACGGTATTGTTCAAAGAGCAAGGATTGTGGGATGTTGTTGGAGCTTCTGTTACAATAATAGTTCCTATGGATCCCACACAGAAAGCTGATTTTGATAAGAAGGATATTAAAGCTCAGAGGTTCTTTTTGGACTCTATCAAGGACCATGTGATACCTCATGTGACTGGTAAGACATATGCATTTGAAATGTGGATAGCTTTATGTACCTTGTATCAAAGTAAGAACCATAACAAGAAGATGTTTCTTAGAGAGAAGCCGAGGAACACCAAGATGAGAGACACTGATACTATATCCTCTTTTCTCACTAAGATCACTCAAGTCAAAGATGAGTTGGGGGCTGCTGGTGAGAAAGTGGAAGATGAAGAGCTAGTAAGGTATGCTCTTAATGGCTTCACTGCAAAGTGGCACGCTTTTGTGCAAGGAGTAGTTGCTAGAGAGAGGCTCCCAGATTGGACAAGGTTATGGGATGACTTTGTTCAAGAAGAGTCCCGAGAGGGGACATTCTAGAATAACACTCAGAGCAATGAAGACAATGTTGCTCTTGCAACCAAAGGTAAGGGAAAATGGAAGAAGAAAGAAAAAGACCTCAGTAAGGTACGTTGCTTTAATTGCACTAAAAATGGTCATTATGCTAGTCAGTGTCCGAAAAGAAAAGGGAATGAAGAAAAAGAGGGAGCACCATCAACAGAGATGGGAGATTTTGCTTCCCAGTTTGAACAAGAATTCTCTTTAGTTTCAATACAAACTAGTGTAGGTAGCACTGTAGATTTCCATGACATGTGGGTAGTTGATAGTGGATCAACAAGCTATATGACTGGGAGATATGGAAGTTTTCAGAGGATAGAAGAAATAGCCCCAGGCCACTTTGTTGAAACAGGTATTGGAAGTACTCAGGTAGAAATCAAAGGAGTTGGAACTGTGAAATTCCAGCTAAGTTTTGGAGAAGTTTTTGAAGTAGACAGAGTATTGTTTGTCCCAGGTATGGAAGTCAACAGACTTTCTATATCATCATTAGAGGATGATGGGTATGTAATTTTCATCAAAAGAGGAAATTTGTTTCTCTATCGGCCAGAAAACTCAGATGATACAATTCTACTTGGGGATAGAAGAGAAACTTTACTTTCTGCATGGAGAGGTAATGCTTCCAAGTTCAGGTGGATGTCTATTTGAATCAGAGTCTGAAAATGAAGCAGTTGCACAGATGGTACCTTCAGATGGGGAGAGTTGCACTGGTAGAAGATTCAACCAACACATAGAAGATGAGCAAGATCCAGTTAAATTCCGACATCAGCTTCCAGATTTAGTAGAAGCTCTTGACAGTAGTCAAGGTGATTGTGTTGGGACCTCCCTCATTAAGAGGGAGTGTTGAAATTTGTAAAGAGAAAGGTCATTCCCCATGATTTTGATGTCACATGGGGGGAGTCCAAAGTCATCTTTCCTAGTGTTACTTTGTAAATATAATAAAGTGACTTTTATATTTTTAAAGTGAGTTTCACTTGAGTAAAGTGGGTCCCTATGTAAATGTGCATTTAATTATTATTAAAAAGGAATTAAATGTGCAATTAATGATGACCCTTTAGATATTTTTTCCTAGCCATTCATTGAGGAAGTTAGGGTTATTAAATGTAGTTAGGGTTTATGAGTGGTTTAAGTGACTATTTAAACACTTTGAAAGAGAGAAGAGGGACTGAGAGAAAGAAGTCATTTCTGATTTCTGAGAGCACAGTTCCCAAGGAAAACATTGGTACAGTTCCTGTTATCACACCATAGTAGCAGGGCTACTATTCTTGTACAGCAGATATCTGCACATTCCAGAGCTTCCTTTATTCCAGAGCATGGCTATATATTTTGGATCACTCATGATCAGAGCAGTACATTATTCAGATTTGTATATGACCTTGTGTCAAGGCTGAGCCTTGAGAGTTCAGATTTGATGACTGATGTGACCACTTATCCCATTACAGTTTCAGTTCAGTGCCTAGAGATGTATTGCAGCAGTGTTTCAGATGATACATGATGATTATTATTATGATGATGTTGTATGATCTGTGGATATGTTCTCACTGACTGTGGATTATTAGCTTGTTGATTTAGTCATGATCATAGCACGTGCTTGGTATATTATTCCTGATGTGGCAAATTATTTAAAATGAACTGTAAATCATAAAATGGACAATTGCTTGCACATTTAGGTCATTTAACAAAACTTGCTGGTTCTTCACCTTACATAGACATGGTCTTTCCCCGACACCAGTTGTCTGTTATTGTAGGCTCCATATTCACTTGTCTCCATCCATACATGACCTTCCTGTTTGACTTTAAGCCCTGACTTGTCTCATTTGACTTTCTGATACTGAGGACTTCCCCATTTTTCTACCTCTGTGTTTGGACCGCATCCCCGTTTATTCAGTGTCTCGGCTCTGAGTTGGTGACAGAACTTGCCTTTGGTGAGTTGGATTGTAGGCCTAAATCATTCTGGTCGGTTGTCCCGACGTTTGGCATTGGCTCGAACTCCCCCTAGTCACTTGAGATGTTGTTGGCTAAAACTGAAAGCTCATGTTCTACCTATGGAAACTTAATAAATTCGCCCATGGAAACAAAAAAGGGCAAGAGCGATGAAAAGCTAAAAATACTCCTCGAAGAGTATAAGAAAGGTCCAAAAAAAAGCAATGGTTCTTAAAAGCTATATCTAAACAATTGCTGACCTTGTATAAATATATGAAAAACATGCCCTGGATGCAAGCTGCAACTAGTTGTGCTTCTCAGCACATCTGAAATCCGAAGGGTTATGTAGGCCAAAAAAGGCCATGGAATAAAATTGAATGATCCTAATGAACCTGGATCAACTTGATGTAGACATGATGCCTAAGTTGAATAAGCACTCTCTAAACAACTTATCCATTTGTGAGGCACGGCCATCCCCCGTGTTCTTTTGTCCAGCACAGAGTTTGTAGCTTCCCCCTTCTCCCAGTCCAAAGTATTTTTGAGTTAAGTTAGACAAGTCAAACCCTTGGCCCAACCTTGCTCCTAGCCTTCATCCTTCACTAGCAGTTTGACCATGTCCAATGGGTAAGTTTGTCATTTGAACTATTGTGCAAGTAATTTTATATAACAACGGAATATGTTAACTTGATTAATGCCACTGAATGGAATTTGTACTTTGAGCTTAGCTGTGATAATGATTAGAGAAGCATTGTCTTAGTCTACTGATGTGATTTATCCTTGATTATATATTCTTGGGATCCGTGATGATGTGGACCATGTATGGATGATTATTGATGATGATTGATAGGCCCACATGTTTGATGATGATATCATATGATGGACATATGATGCAGATGATGTTTGATCCAGTTTAGCAGGTTTATTACTACTTCAGATCAGCAGATTATACATTGTCCATATATGGTGGACCCTACAGCTGGCCCATTAGGGCAACCCAGGGTGTATGAGTACACATTCCTAGTGGATTTGGGTCTTCTGGATCCATTGAGACACTTATCTTTCAGTTCCGGGCACTTCTGACAGTGATTGATGCAGTTTTCCACTTGTTGACCAGATTGGGGGCTGATTTCCCAGCCTGAGCAGCAGGGGCCCCGAGAGGCCAATTCACCTAGGGCGCTCATGATGGAGGGGGTGGTCCAGCCACTTGTTATTACCATTTACCCCCCCTTCCGGAGAGCCTGGTGGGCTCAGATGGACAGCGCTAGCACCCTAGGAGGCAGTTTTGGCACTTTCACAGTTCCCGAGGCAGTTAAAAAATGGGATAAAGTGGTCACTGAGGAAATCGATTTGGGCAATTGAGGCAAGGTTTTGGCATTTGGTCTTCACAGAGGTCTTCCAGGGTGGCATCACTATCTTCCAGTCAGTTTTCACCATGTGGGTATGCCCAGATTGATCACAGGAGGACATTTACTGCTTGACTGTCATGGATTCTGAGGACAGTTTTGATCATTTATATTATATTGGACATATATTATTATTTTATTGTGCCTTGGGGATGAGCTAGTAAGGATTAATACCTCCTAGCCCCACCATGAGCTTATGATGTCATGTCCTAGTCACCATGAGGTGGATTTTGGGTACTTATCTTTCTCTAGTGGATGACGTCACCCTCTTATGGTACCATTTAGTGAGGGCGCTATTGTTATTTTGAGTGATCCATGTGATATATTGTTATGGGTCATCTTAGCCATTGATTGTATGATGAGATCTTTTAATCTCAACCACTCATTTGATGTAGTATTGTAGAGTGGTATAGGGTTTTGGTCTTTATTATCCTATATAAGGAGGAGACCCCCCATTGTAAAGCTCACCTTTGGAGCTCTGGAATATTGGAATAGAAGATTTTTTGTGGAGCACATCTCTCTTGCATTGTGGATTCTCTTGCATATTGAATATACAGTATCTCTTCTATGTATCATTGTGGATTTTGGTGCTTTTACTAATCTTTTGACAGGAAAGTCGAATTGGTGAGAGGAGGGCGACTTCATGAGGGTTATTGTTGGAGGGATCCACATATTCTCTCTTGGGTTGATTTTGTGACAGGGAGTATCATTATTGTATCTTCGTGACATAGTTGATGCTTTCTATTACATCTTTCTACCATTTTCATAATCATCTTGCTTGACTTGTTTCTTTGATCTTGTCTTGTAGGAGGAGGACGATTTGGCTATCTTGGAGAGGGACGCTTTGGTTGGAGCACTTGGATCTCACTCTTGAATATACACATAGGAGAATGCTATCAATTTGCAAGGTGGCCATAAGCAATTGAGGTAAGATCTACAAGGTATATGTCTCTTTCATCCATTCTATCTTCATTGGTCATAAAACCTAATCAAATTAAAACCCTTGTTTTTGGTATTTCTTAGATCTACTTAGATCTAGCCTTGCTCTTGAGAAAATATTGAAAACCCACCTCTATAGCATCCACCCCTAGTTGGATCTATAGTTTGGTGGTGATTGGCTTAAAATTAACACATTTTTCAAGGCAAAAAGCCCTCTTTGACCCAAATCTCACTCCCTTGTAAGAGGCTTGTTTTGTTAGATCTAGCACATGGGTAGGTGAGATCCCACTTGATTTGAAATCTAGACACTTGATAACCTACCCCCACATCCTTACTTTGGTGAAAACTACCTTGTGGACATCTCTCCATGTTTTAAGGGGTTAAAACCCCCTTTTGATTTTCTTGGCACCTTAAAACTTAGATCTACTAAGATCTAGCCCTTGGATTGACTTGATCTTTTGGACATACATAAATCGGGGTACTAGCATCTCGGATCTACAATTTGGTGGCCATTGGACTTGATTTGGTCCACCAAACCCACTTTTGGGCCTTCCTTGAGCAAATCGCACCCCCTTGAAAATCTGAGTTTGTCCACTTCTAGGAGGTGGGTGTTTGAGATTTTTGTGGATTTGGAATCCCCATGCCTTGAAACCTAGGTCTATACTGTCTTTTTGTCACAATCCGCCTTGGGGGTTGCATTCCTTGTTTCAAGGGATTGTGGTCCACTTAGGGTAATCACTTAAAAACCTAGATCTAGTAAGATCCAACCACTGGATCTTATCCAACCCACTTGACTTGGCTTCTAGGTGTCCCGATCTACACTTTGACATACTTTTTGACCCCACTAGCCCATCCAACAAGGCACTAGTCCTTCTCCAAGCAAGTCACACTCCTTGGGATTTGTGTCAAACCCTAGATCTAGTATATGGGTACTCCTATAATCAAATCAAACTCATAGATCTAGCCTATATCTAACCTATAGTACCAACTTCACACCTAACTTCACCTTGTGGGCCTACCTAGAATCATTTCACACTTCCCAAGAGCACAAGACCCACTTGTGTAAACTTATGGTACTACACCTAGTTATCATACCCCATCATGTGGCCTAAACCATACATAGGTTGAAACATTAACAATCTCTTACACCTCCCTCAACCATACCTTAACCCTTAGGTCCACTTAGCCTTGCATTGGTTTCCGTAACTCATTACTTACCTACCCTTAGAAACCTTTGTTAGGGTCCAATCAACTGTGATTGGGGTATAGGGTCTCCCCCTTGGTCTAGTTACACCTTGACCTGAAGCGAAGAGTGCCTCGGTTGACATGACTCCCACCTGCATTGGGAACCGTGGCATCTCTTGGGTCACCTCTTTAGTTGCCTGACTCCTCTACCGTCCCGGATGGGATACCTCTAGGGGCAACTACAAGTTGTGTGATAACAGTTCCCAAGATAGTTTCTACAAACAGTCCATACAGACCATTGCTGGCACATAAATCGAGGCACTTTAATTGTACAATTCGTACAGTCCTCTGCTGGCACAGATTTCGAGGCAACTTGACACATAAATCAAGGTAGTCCATATAGCAGTCAGAGACCGTGCAGTCAACTATTGGCATAGTTTTCGAGGTAGTCTGTACCTATCCGTACAACAGTCGGAAATTTGCTGAGATAAGTTTGGTTTAATTGCATTTATGATTTTTCTTGCTGAAGGAAAGATGACTTTCCGAGTTATGAGAAATTCCAGCTTTGTTCTCATTTAATAAAAGAAATCTCTGTGGGTTGTCCTCTTGTGAGGTTTTTGCCTTGGGCTTGGCCCTAAATTTCTGTGTTCACAGTCTACAGTATTTGTTTGTTTGTTTCATTGAAGTATTTCTTATTCAAGTTATTTCCGATCCTAAATAACTCAAAGTAGTATTAAATCATTTATGGAGCAAAGTGTTTGAAGAAATGTCTGAATGAGGGTTTAGCACATTCCTTTAAATTTTTACATTGAAGGTAGATCTTGGTGTAATATCCAAAGTAGTAGTTTGAGGGTGAATTAGGGCTTTCTAACACTTGATTGGGATAGCTTGATGATGGATCTAACAATGTCAAAGCACACAAGCAAAACTAGATCACGAAACAGCCAAAAGATGGGAAAACCCTAGGAGGGCAAATTGCCTTAAGATGAGTGCCTGTCGGATTGGGCTGATGGAGGCCCCAACAAGATCAAGTGAAATTTTTGTGAGCCCACATCCAAGTAAAATTCCCAAGGAACATAGTGCGTCCCTCCTTTCCAGCACAACAAAAGATATTAATGAGTAATGCAAGAAGAATGGATGGTAACAAACGAGAGACAAATAATGAGAGAGTAAATGATGCCAAGATAGAAATACTCCCTCTTAAACCAAGATTTGAGAGAGAAGAGCAAGGCCAAGTCTCCTCAACAAGTGCGCCCCTCTTCAAATCGGCCTCCCTGTTTGCAATTAAAAATTGGATCCACAAAGATACGAGAGCTAACACAAATATCTTTCAATGCAAGAGAAAGATAGTTTCAATCATCATATTCAACATTCATCCACAAAGACACAAGTATTGGAGCACAAAAGATTCTTCTATTCCAAAATTCCAGAGCCAAAAGTCCCTTTACAATGAGGGGGGCCTCTCTTATATAGATCCAAGAGAGACCAAAACTCTAACCACTTTTTGAATGAGTGGTCGAGATTAAAAGATACAATGGAGATCATCAACGATGGAGATCTTTTTATTTTTACATTACATGAATCATTGACTACGTCAAAAAGGGGGGCACACTTTTGCCCAATAACGCCTTAGGAAAGACAAGTACAACATAATAACTAAAAAACGATTTTTTTATGTTGCAGGTTTCAAACTAGTTTCCAAAATCCATATTACAAAGTTACAAACATGTCAAAGAATTTGGATCCATTCTGGGAATATGCGGAGCCTGTTAAACGACATAATCGACAAAAGCTTAAATGCAATTTGTGTGGGAAGGAGATGACGGGGGGGATAAGTAGGCTCAAATTTGACCTCACACAACTGAAAGGGCATGAGGTGGATATTTGTAAAAACTCCACTCTTGAAATTATTCATAGGGCCAAACTTGCAATTGAAGATATTAGCAAGAGGAAAGATGAAAGGGAAGCTTTAAGGCAAGATCTTGGAATGAGAGCAACATAGGATCTGGGACAACCGGACAAACTTCACGGGGAGGGGGGAGTGAGACCTTATCCTCATCTCCCATAATGCCTTCAACTACATCTCCTTTTTTTGTTCCGAGATCTGAACCTGGTGGACAACTAGGTATAAGGTCAATGTAGAAGATAAATGAGAAAAAGGAAGGAGACAAACTTGTGGGTCGATGCGTATTATGGAGTAATATTCCATTCCACTTTGCGAGGAACCCATTCTACATGCCTATGTTTGAGGTTGTTGCTATTGTTGGGTCGGGGTATAAGCCCCCCACTTATGAGGAGTTGAGAGGGCCCATCCTTGATAATGAAAAGATTGATTGCACTTCTAGGTTGGAGGAGCTTTGAGCTTCATGGGAGGTCACAGGATGCACTGTGATGTCTGATGGTTGGACGGATATGAAGGGTAGGACCCTTCTCAATTTCTTGGTTCATTGTCCCAGGGGCACAACGTTTATAAATTCCGTGGATGCATCTGCATAGGTCAAAGATGCACCATTACTATGTTAGTTGTTGGATGGGTTCATCCAAAGAGATCGGTTCACAACATGTTGTCCAAGTCATAACGGACAATGCTGCGAATTATGTGGTAGCTGGCAGGATGCTTATGGACAGGTATCCTACATTAGTTTGGACTCCTTGTGCAACAAATTGTATTGATTTGATCTTAGAGGATATGGGAAAGATTGAGTTTATCAGGGATGTCATTGATTCAGCAAGAAGCATCACCAAATTTATATACAATCATGCTTCTGTGCTTAGCTTGACGAGGCAGTTCACTGGTGACAAGGAGTTGGTCCGTCCCGCCATCACTCGTTTTGCCACTTGTTTCATCTCTCTTCAGTCTCTCGTTACCTCTATGTGGGACTTCCAGACTATGTTCCTTTTAGCTGAGTGGCGTGCTTTATCAATTAGCACTAAACCGGAGGGACATGCCATATTCAAGCTAGTGTCATACCAGGAGAGTTTTTGGGATGGGGTGAAGGAGGTGTGTACCATCTGTGAACCTTTGGTAAAGATTCTTCGCTTGGTTGATGGAGACAAGCCTGCTATGGGCTACCTATATGAGGCCATGGATAGTGCACAAGAGGCCATTCGTGCCTATTATGAGGACAAGGGGGGTGAGGGCCAATGGAAACAACAATTGATATGGGAGGTGATTGATCAACGATGGAACAACACACTTCATTGCCCCATTCATGCTGCAGGGCTATACCTCAACCCCGCATTCTCTTACTCCTATGGTTTCGGGTTTGATGCAGAGGTAATGGATGGGTTCTTGGAGTGTGTCCAGAGCAAGGTGCCAATTGCAGCTGACGGTTCAGAGATTTCCAAAGAGTTGGAAGTCTATAGGAGGGCCATGGGAACCTTTGGGTTTATGATGGCTATTAATGACAGGAATAACATAATGCCAAGTAAGCTTCACCTTGTTTCAACTTTCAAGAATCAAAATTCAATTTATTTACTTTCTTTGTTTTAAATTCCAAATTTTCAATGTCTTCTCTTATGTTTCTCCAATTCATTGTAGATACATGGTAGGAAACCTATGGCAGACGAGTACCCCATCTCCAAAAGCTTGCTGTTTGGATCCTTAGCTAGACATGTAGCTCTTCTGGTTGTTAGCGCAACTAGAGTTTATTTGAAAAAATGCACACCAAGAAGCGCAACACGTTAGAGAATTTGAAATTAAATTCTAAATTCATTATAACTTGTAATTTATGTCCCATGGGTAATTTTAATTTATGTATTCTAAATTCTAATTTAATAAATTTATGGTCCTCATACAGGTTGGATACCCAATGCCTGAATGATCTAGTGTACGTCTCCTACAATATCAAGTTGTGGGTGAAGCAAATTGAGAAAAAACCTGAGGTGGAGGCCATTTCATTGGATGCCATTGACACCACTGCTGCGTGGAGAGTGGAGATTGAGGAACCTATTATGGAGGCAACCCCTGATTGGTTAGAGGATGATCCACAAGACATGCAGAGTGAGATATGGGAGGATAAGGGGTTTGAGAGTGTGCCACCACCAGAGCCACCAGTTGCATAGCCACTAGTTTCTGTTTCACAACCACCAATTTCATAGCCACAGTCTCAACCAGAGGGAGCCAGATATATGGGCAGTGGTAGCAGTAGCAGTGGTAGAGGACTTGATGAGGGTCTAGTACCTCATCATTCTTCTAGATCTTCTAGAGTACATACGTTTCCAAGCACTTTTGGAGGACGCCATATTCCACCACGACCCCCACGAGCACCTGGGTTTTCTAGCTCTAGAGGCAGAGCCATTACTAGAGCGATTACCTTTGCTCGTAAAAGGGGTAGAGGGAATCCATAGTTTACTTTATTTAGTTGATTTCATTGCATATGAGATAAATTGATTGTATTTTTTTGGTGATTCGTGGGTTGGGGACTCAAGATCCAGGACACGATTCATTTTTTATGTGTGATATATCACTAGAGATATTATGCATCTTATATATCGGTTTTCTTTCCATATTCATTTGACAATGTGTTTATTTGTTGTTCTTGTTGCTTTAGATGTTTAGAAAATTGAAAAAAATGAATATTTTTGTATTTTTTTAAGATAGCCGATATATTGTCAATGTTTGCCGACATTTTCGCCATTAAATACGATAATTTCTTTTTGGACCCTCGGCGATATATTCGCCGACACGATATTTGTAACACTGGTGTTAACAATAGAGTTGCCTACATGAATTTGAGTGTTATAAACTCGCCCATACAGTTTTGGTGACCCCGTTTTGAGTTCTTCAAATAGGCAGTTTTAGATTTTCAAGATTCACAATCTTGAAAAGTTTCTATTTGGAGAAATCTCATTTTCTTGAAATTTAAAAGTGGATTTAGATATTCATTGGAGAGATGAGCATGGATTATCATTTTGGGTGAAGTTCTGACATTTTTTAGGCTTTGTTGCCCTTATATAGTGATTAGCTTTAAGCTAATTGTCATATTAATGATGGACTACTAGGACACCTTCTAACCACCATATAAATAAGGGATCACTAAATCCACCTTCTAACCACCACATTAATGATATACCATTAATACAGTTAATCTCCACTAAGTCAGGGTTAACTAATATAGTCATGAGTCATGACAAGGGATTGCCTTTGAAGGAAAGATTGTCGAGGATCTAGTGTATTGATGTCTCGATTGTGTACTTTGGGAGGGTAGAAACTATTTGCCTCTTTTGACCTTCAAGTGTTCCAAAAACTGTTGAGATTTTGTATGGGACATATCTCACACAGGAAGTTTTTTTTGGAAAGATGCCCTTTTAGGGGACATCAATTATATTAATCCTCACTTAGGGGAGTGTGGCTGTTGTGGCATTGTATTATAATTGTAGCATGTATCGTGTATGTAATTTTGAAAATCAAATATGGTTTTTTAGTCTGTCCAAGTTCTCTTTTTTCGAGTGTTCCACGAGGACATATCCGGCAGGGTCAGGGGTCCTAGTGAAACATTACCCCCCCCCCCCCCCCCCTCCCCCCCTCCCTTGAGATTTTTTTTTTCTCTATTCTCCATTATTTTAATGTTTACAGTATCTACTTGGCAGTATATAGAAACTGAAACGATGTATCTATGATTTACATTGCACAATGTTGAATATACATCGAATGAATTATTATTTTTAGGTTTTCTATTTTTCTTTTTATTTTTTAATTTCAAAAATGCCTCCTTGACCCCCATGAATTCCCTAAATTTTTGGGGTTGTCTCCACATGTTCCAAATCTGCCTTTCCCTGCTCCTGTGCTCCCATGTCCTGGAAACTTGGGGTAACATTGCTTTATTTTGTGTTTAAAAAATGTCTTTTTAATGAGTTGGCTGTACAGTTTAGAGTCAAAGGCATTCTCACTAGGAGAGATGCAAGAGTTTGTGATTGTCAAGTTCAATTTAGCCTAAGGATATTCTTACCGTCCTTTTGGTAGAAATGATTCTTTTTTTGTACTTGAGTGTTATAATATGTCTTCTCTTGTATCACTATAAATATAATTTTGGAATTTTCACAAAAGAATAACAATAAATAAATAAAGATTGGCAAAATCAGTAAAAAATAAAACAAACATATTTTGGAATCGTTGATTAATTGGCGATTCGGTAGCACTGATCTAAACCATTCATAATTGGTTTGAATTTTCTGTTTCATAGTGCCCAGGAAAAGGTGACAAGGAGGGTCCAAAGGAAAGCATGGTTAGTGTATTTACTTCAGTAGCTGTCCTTATTTTAGAATTACTATTTTGCAAAAGTTGTTTGTTTGCTATATGTCCACTGGTTGGATAATTAGTTATATGTCTGTCCGATAAATGGTGTTTGTGGAGAGGAAATGAATCCTTATAAAGAATGTATGAAGAAGTTTCTTGAAATCATGCCACCAAAAGGAAGAGAGTTTCCTCTCATCATTGAACACATACTAGTCATGATTGCCACACAAGAGTTTTATAGTCATGGTTTAGTTATTTCAATTACTTTAACATATCCAATCTTCATTAATTTTTAGCTCATGAAGTCGATGAGAGGTCCCTATCATGATTTGCACCCACTTGGCATGTTCTATTGTTGTAAATGTTAAGACAACCTTTTGAATTTGCTTGGATCATGTATTTGATTCTGAGGTATCTAAATCATTGTTGCAAAATTGTGTATAACAATAATTTGGCAATGTTCTGAAAAATAAAAATCAGGAAAAAGGAAACACCACTCTTTGAAAATAGGCAAATCTTGGCAAAAAATAAAAATAAAAATGATTTTTAATCGCTGATTCTAGTGCACTGATCTAAAGTTTAAACCATATGTATCTAATTTGAATCTTCTGTTTCATAGTTCCCAGGAAAAGGTGACAAGGAGGGTCCAAAGGAAAGCATGGTTAGTGTATTTATTTCAGTAGCTGTTCTTATTTTAGAATTAATAAATTTTGAAAAGTTGTTTGATTGCTTTCTTGAATAATTAGTTAGATGTCTATCTGATACATGGTGTTTAGAGAGAGGAAATCAAAGCTTATGAGGATCGTGTGAAGAAGCATCTTGAAATCACACCACCAAAAGGAAGAGAATTTCTTAGTAGCATTGAACACATACTAGAACGTGAGAAAAACTGGGTATGTCAATAGATTGCCACAATAGCTCTGAAAGATCTTTATTTAATTAAATTGATTTTTTATTTAGATGAATTATATTTCAATGCCAGAATTAAAACAATTCTTCTGTTATTCCGTCCGAAGATTCTTAATTTCAAAAGTTTTCTATCATGATATTGACCTTATCTGTTTAACCATCCTTGTAGTATATGTTGAAGTCTTTCTTAGATTTTAAAGTGTTCAATTTTGATGTTCATTATGGTTAGATTTTAGTTGGAACTTTTGAATGCATCCTTACAGCCCTTTTCTATGCTTTTTGTGTCAAGCTATTGTCACTTGAAACTTTCTTTCATTGCCCTTTTTGTTACACAGGTTTGGTGGAAACGAGATGGATGTTTGCCATTTGAAAAGCAAGTATCAGAACGGAAAACAACACAAGATGGAGTGAAAAAACGGTATGCATTTCAAGGCTTGTATTCAGAATTTTTTTGTAAGATTTTTGCAGTTACTGGAAGAAAACATCTACAAAGCAGATTATTAGTCTGATCTGTCTAACTTACAATGAGGAGGGCTCTCATTTTGTTGATTTATTGTTCTCATAATGAAGAATGCATTTTGTTTAGTCTGCGCAAATATCATCAACCTTGTTATAATGGATAGATCTGTTCCTCCCACCCAGTGATATCAGAACTGGACTGGGCATCAAACTGGCAGAGCCAAAAAACCAGACTGGAACCGGAAAAAAACTGGACCAAATAACTAGTCGAGCAAAAAAAACATAAAACATTCAAATTTTGGAAAAATATATATATTCATGTTCATCCCATAAGAATCCAAACAATTATACACAAATATGCAAAGTTTCTCATGTCTATAGAAAGTAAGGGTGCATATAACTAAAATCGCATAGAGTGCAATCTATATCTGACCCAAAATCTAGGTTACCAGGATACAGATAGGGATTCGGATTCGGATACAGGTTCGCCATATTTTTTAAAACCCAGGATCTGGATATGGCGGGGAAACGGCAAGTACAAAAAAATATAAAAATATTTTTTATAATAAATAAAAAATTAGAGTGAAGAATCAAAACTATACAGAAAACACAAGAGTAGAACTATTGTTAAATTTTCAATTATAGCAGTATAATTTTCATCTCTTTCAACTTATAAACCAATATAGGATCATTGAAAGAATAACTATGCACAGAAACAAACAATAGAGACACAATAGTTTATCCTCAGAAAACCCAAACTCGGGAAAAACCCAGCAAGCCTTTCTTACTAGATGGGAGTGATGAAGATCACAAAGAGAATAGATGCCAACAGAGGCAGCTCCAAAAAATGTTTTCTACAACCCAAAAGTCGAACTTCCTTTGTTTGAGCGAAATTGCTTGAGGTGAGGTGCAAATGAGGAGGGCGACCCCTCTATTTATACATGACTTTTGAGTGATTTTCCCAACTGGGCCGACTTGTTTCTTTACTGGGCCGACTTGTCTTTTGTAAATATAAAAATACATTTTATTTATTATTTCTTTTGTAGGTCGGCTTTAGCTAGTGAGGATACCTCACGTAGCTACAACAACAACACTCTCTCTTAGCTCGAGAGGTATCATCACGCTGGAACACATCTGAGCATCATCTGATCGTCACGGTTGGTTTGTACATCTCATCATCATAAGAAAGGTTAATAGTAAATACAGTTCATACATGATAACATCCCACATAGGGATACAAGCATACTTTACACAAGAGTCCTCTCCACACAGGAGAACGTTCCTGTTGAAAAAGTACCAAGGAAATGTTGTTCCCTCATGCGCCTTGCTCTCCCTGAAGGTACTTGCGGGAGCAACATGCTTCTTTGCATCCTCTAGAGTCTGTCGAGCCCAGACATGTCTCTTGTGGCCAACAACAATATCTCTAGGAACGTTTGTCGGCTCTACTGGATGAATATGATCAATTGGATCTACAAGATCAACTGAATCTGCAAGCTCCCTCTGAAGTATTGAATAGGGAGGGGGAGATGACTCCATCTGGTTTGGAGCTTCTTGCTCCTCATTGTCCATGGATGATCTTCTAGCCCTTCTGAAGGCAATCTCCTCTTCGAAGGAGACATCCCTGCTAACCTCAATCTGTCTCTGACCTGCTAACCTCAATCTGTCTCTGACCTGGGATGTAGATTCTGTATGCCTTCAAGGAGTCACTGTACCCAACAAATGTATCCTTCTTTCCTGAAGGTTCTAGCTTTATTCTCTTTTCTTTGGGTACATGAATGTATACTGGTCAGCTAAACATTCACAAGTGACCAACTTCTGGCTTCACACGTATGAAGGCCTCTTCTGGAGTCATGTTCTTCAATATCTTTTGCAGGCCCCTGTTATGAACATATACTGTGGTACTTGAGGCATCTGCCCATAGAAACATAGGTAGATTTTGATCGTGAATCATGGCCTTGACTGCCTCAACTATCGACTTGTTCGTTCCTTCTGCAACCCTATTTTGTTGAGGGTTGTAGGGGACGGTATACTCCCTCTTGATTCCTACTTTCTTACAAAAATCATTGAACTCTAAGGAGGTGTACTCTCCTCCATTATTGAACCTTAGAACCTTTATCCTTTTCTCGGATAGATTCTCAACTTGTGCCTTGAATTCCTTGAACTTGTTTAGAACTTCTTTGGAATCCTTGGACTTCAAGAAGTAAATCCATGTCTTTTGAGAGTAGTCATCTATGAAGGTCACATAATACAAAATACTTTCCAAAGAGGCAATTGACATAGGTCCACATAAATCTGCGTGTACCAATTGTAATATTCCCTTGGACCTGGTATCACTATTAGGAAAAGATCCCTTGGCATTCTTGCCAAGTGCACATCCTCTGCAAATGCTATCATGCTCAACTTGGAGTTTGGGAAGACCTGTAACCATCTTCCTTAGAGGAGGAAGAACTCTGTAGTGCACGTGAGCAAGTCTTCTATGCCATAGCTCACTCAAACTGATAGAGTCATGAACTAGAGCCTGCACTGGCTGTATCGTCAATTTGTATAAGCTTTCTTCATGAACACCAATTATTCTAGCTGAATCAACAGTGAAGTTCTTGTGTCATGTGTTACGATGGTACTAGTTCCAGCGCACCTGCGGAGGTACCCCATGGAGAGGTTGTCATTTTTCTGACCAAGAGGGGTGTTTAGCCAGTGTTTTCTGAGGTAGGGGTTATGGCCGGACCCTCTGGTTTCTCCTTTGGAAGTACTATGGCTTAGTGGCATCGCTGACTACCTCATGAAAGGGCTTGAAGCCCTGAGGTTGGTGTCTGGGGCTTCTAGGGGTGGATCACTGGGTCACATAACCTTGACTTTGTTTTATCACTCCAGCGGCAGCTTCTTCAGCATTGAGGCGCATATTTATCCTTCAGAGCACCTCCAACACCCTCCTGGCCCTCCAACACATCATCCTTGAGCCAGGCTGTGATGTTGGATTAGAGGGGGGGCGTTGAGGGATTTTCATCACTGTTGGGGTTAGTTGGGGCATGATGACCCCCCCTCCGCGATCTGGCCTTCAGAACGGACCGATTTGCTCATTTTTGACCATTTTAATCATATGTGGGTCAAATATGGGGAAAACATCCCAATTTACCCACTACTTTGATTATTTTATATTATTTTTGTTTTAATTTTAAGTTGAAATTTATAATTTCAAAATGACATCTAAAAAGGCATGTCGTCCTGGATTTTATTTTATTTTTGTAAAGTGAGTGTGAAAAGGTATAAATAACTTTTCCTCACTTCATTTTGAGACATCAACTTATGGGATTACACTTTTATTTCTGATTTTTGCCCTCTAGGGCTCTTTGAGTGATGCGCACCTCTTGAGGAAAAACCATGCTTGCTAGTTTGGGGACAAATCTTTGAAGTCTTTGCTCTTGTTTCTTTGCTAAGGTGATGCTAGGAGTTGTTTGCTTGCCACATGCACAAGAAGGTATTTAAGTCTTTCTCTTGATGTCTTTTTGTTAAATGTTGGATGTGAGCTTCTCTAAGGTTGAATGATAGCCATTGGTGTTGCATTTTGCCCTAGTATAAATCATTTTCTATCCATTAGTTACCCTAGAATTGTCAACTTGAATTTTAGGTCTCCAAAGTTTGTCTTAGCTAGGGCATCATCAACCAACTCTTGTAGTTGTTGAGGAAGCCCTAGTTTTCCAAACTTGGCAAGCACCATCTCAAGAGGAGGGTCATCCTCTTTGATGCTCTAGGGTTAGGTGAGTGTCATTAATGAAACCCTAAGTTGTTTCTTCTACATCCTCAACTTAAATTTTTGAGCTTGTGTATTTGTAAATATTACCCTAGCCTAAATTTTGTTCTTGTTATGTTATTTTTTATGCATTTTTGAAGCTCTTAAACCCTAAACTAAAAGCCTAAATTCGGATTTTGGCCCTAATTGCAGATCTAAACCAGCCAATGACCCCCCCTTTTTTCCTCTCTCCTACCTTCGTTTTACATCCTCCCTAACTCGCCTCCCTCTCTCCTTTATCCCTGCACCTTCGGCCTCCCCTTTCATAAGGGTACTTCTCCTTGGAGGTTACGACGCTCCGAAGAAGTTAGAATTGTGATCAAGGTGACATTGGATCACTTTTTTGGTTTTTGCTTATCGGGAACTAGCCTTGCTAGTTTGCTCAGTAACATTTTTGGCATTGCTGCCGGGGACATTTCAAAGATTGAAGTGATTTATCGAGAGTCATTACACCCTTGGCAAAACAACATTTGGTAAGAACTCAAAGGCAAGCCCTTCTTCCTTACATTAGAGGAAATTTGGGTAAAAATGAGCCTCCTAAAGAAAATAATAAAATAATAGTAGAGAGAGTAAAAAAACTACTTTTTTGGATCGTATTTTCAACTTATCTCTTTCTAGGTTTACTCAAATTTCAAGCGGGAGGACTCGTTGGATGGGTAATTAAATTATGCATCCAACGAGTACCCATGTTGCATACTTTTAACAACATACACACCATGAAAAATTGAAAATACATTAAAAAACGTGTTTCTGAGTCCTCTCGCTTGAAATTTGAGTAAACCTACAATGAGATAAGTTGAAAATACGATCCAAAAAAGTAGTTTTTATTTTTTCCCTCCAATTTTTTTAGGTGCTCCCTTTTTTAATTTTAAAGCATTTTGATTTGCTAATACATGATGACATGGAATTTGTAATATTTTTGGAAGGCCCATTTTAAATTGAAATTTCCTCTAATGTATTTTTGAAAATATCTATAAAGGACTAACCTCGCAAGTCTTATCTGGCGACTCCACTGGTTGATAAGCAATTCAGAACCCAATCATCTCAGGTACGTCCTTGTTTTTGGTACTTTGGTGAGATTGGTTGAGTTAACTTGGCAGGTCTCTCCTCGCGACTCCGACTGAAGAAAAATAACAGAAGTACTCTACAAAGACAAGGAAACCGGATGACATGGCATCTTTTTACAAAGAGGATATTCGATGTGAATTTAAGGATCCTGATAATCCAACAGATGCAGAAAAAGAAATAGCTTTTGCTCCTCTTGATTTGTCAAACTTTCCCGAGTGTTCGGATGAGTTGTTAGAGATTTTTTGGCACGCATTCAAGGGCGATCATCGTAAGGGTTGGCACCATGTTGAATGGTTCATGACATTAACTACAAAATACAACATTAAAAAGGAAGAAGATGTCTACATGAGATCATTTGTTCTTCACCTGGGAGGAAAGGCTCTTGCTTGGTTCGTGGGCCTAGAAAAAACAACAATATCATCATTTGCAGAATTGATAGAAGCCTTCTGTAGCTACTGGAATTTAAAGCAGCATGACAAATGGATGCCTTATGTTGAAGACGCAAGGAACTTGTTCAATGAAGAAATCCATAACGAAGATCAATTCTCAGAAAGTTTACTTAAAGAAAACGTTGTTCAGGATCGGGTAAATGACGTAATGACCCTTGTGACTAGAAATGGAGTGACTCTTGGAGATGAAGAGCAAGAAGCTTTAATTGAAGAAACTGGAGAAAAGCTGGATTCTCCGTGCCCCCAGATTATGGTTTCTTATGATGTTTTGGCTCTCTTAGAAAAAAATCACAGGTTCGTTGAAGACAACGATTATTGGAAGTTCCTTCGTCCACCAATGTACGATTCTTCACGACCTTGTAGCATCATGATAGACCATCTCCTGAGCACATATGTGGGTGAAGAAGCTTACTCTAACTTCGATGAAGAATGGATCAACCCTTTTTCTTTGCTCAATGATGCGGTGGTGCAAGATGTGGGGTCGGTTGTTGATGGCCACATGCAAAGTTTCTCCATTATCTCTCAATTCATGGTGTGCCCTAACCCACAACATTCTATGAGAAGTGTTCAGCCCTTCTTGTCCAGTATCAGTAAGTTGTCAACAATGCTTTCTAGTAAACGCAATACAGATATGTGGACAGGTATAATTTTGTTTTCACATTGTCATGATTACTATTGTTTATCTTTTCGTTTAAAATGTGAAGGCTTGAATTATGTGGTTGAAAAATTCAAAATGATAAAGATAATTAGGGGTACTAACATGATAATTATGAAGAAGAACAATATGTTTGTATTTCCAAAGGATTGTTCAAGCAGGTTGCAGCTAATATATGAAGATTTGCAAGGTCCGCCTCCGCCAGTGCTCTCTCAAATTGATGATCAAACAATTTTCAAGCAATTTTTTTTCTCAATGCTAGTATATGATGAAGATGGTCCATACATTAGCCTCGTAGAAGCTTGGATAAATGGAGCTTGTGAAAGCAACCCTTCTTAGTGGAAGCAATATCAAAGTTCCCAGGTCCTCGTAGCCATCCAATCCTAATCTACTATCATGATGGAGACCTTGGTAGGTATCTACTTATCATGCTATGATGGAGTCCAAAAAAGTTCAAAAATTCATGCTTGATAAATATACGAAAATATATAAATATGATATTGAATAAAAGATGAATGATGATGGATACAAGAAGGTGGCCTAGTATATATAGAGTGCTCGTGACCTTTCATGTAAAGACACATCTTTACATATACACCTTTTCATAATAATATGTTTAAGTAATTAGTAATTATACTTTATTTCATATTCATTACATTGCCACTCCCTTAAAAGAAAGCTTTGTCCTCAAAGCTATCTAAGCTACCTTCATCACCCTTTGAAATATACTATTAAATTTCTACTTCCTTCTTCTCATCACTTAGAATAAAAAAATGCTTTTAAATTTCCCTTTGGAATAATCCAATCTCAAGCGTAACAATAATATTAAAGCTTTATATGTCCAAACGATATTTTCACCTTATGTAACTTTTTAGATATCATAACTAGTCTACTAAAACACTTATCAATTGTTCCCTCCTCATAACACTTATAATAACCTTTTTCGTAGTAAATTTTTTTCCACCTCTTGAAAGTATACTCTCCTTTATGAAAAGTCACTTTCCACTTACCAATTCTTTTCTCCTCATAACACTTATATTTTTTCTCATTTAATATTAAATATATATATTCCACTTTTTCTTTGTCGGATTTTCTCTTTGAATAATTATGAATAATCTATTTATCTTATATAAATGGCCCATTCTTATAAAAATTCCACGACATCTTTATTTCAAAACTTTATAATGGGTCGAGTAAATATAATTCCAAACTTTTTTTTTAAAGAATTATTTTATTAGTAAGTATTATACCTTCAACCCTCAACAAGTCTCTCTTATGAAAATTCACCTTGCATTTTCTTCTTTTTTACAGTGACTAATTAAGACTTAGTTATGACCTAACGATAACTCTACTATTTGAATTGCACATTTTGTTGTTTTTCCAGATCTCTCGTACAACCAATATATCGATGCTTCGTCATACTTGGACCACGCTATTGTGGTAATAATGACCGGAATTGATCCACTCCAGTGATGAATAATGTTATTTCCTTTATTATTCCTTACCCAAAGTATTAATCGTGGGGTTGTTTGTTTTGGCAACGAACATGTCTTCTCATATTTGTCGGCCGATTCAAGTCCATAATTATCCTTTACATTTATTTTTAACCCTCCCTGATAGCATAGTTTTGCGGTGATGGTTCCAATAACGTGATGTATGCAATCAAGTGTTCCTTTGACTCGCTTGAATCCCAACGATGTTTGCACAATCTCTGCTCCAACTATCAATGCAACGGAATCGACATACTGGACATGCCATTGCATCAGCTGTTTAGCACGAGCTATGACTCCTTCAAGGCCAATATTTGATTGGATTCGCAGCACGAAATCCATCGCTTGAGCCACAATCCAGTATTTTAGAACGCAATCCTTAGTGTTTTCATTCTTACCAAGGTTTGTAGATCAACCCAAATTCTTACACGATCCACTCGCATTAGAGTCCGTCATCCTTTCTATGTTTCGTTTTTTGGTTGTTGGGAGTAGAGGCCTCGGCTTCTGTCGAGCTCTTGTTTTTGGTGGTGAAACTGATATCTTCTGCCACTGCTGGGTGTCTTTTCGGTCTGGAGTATTCTCGTTTGCTGGCCCTTTTTGTCGCCATTATTCTTTGAATTTTGTGCTTTGAACACAATCGAGCGCCTCCTCAGTCACACCTTCTCCCAAGGAATTGAGATTTGGAACCCACACACATGGATTCTCGGTGGCAATATTTTTCCTGAGCAAACCTCCACTACTATTTGTATCAGTATTTGCAATATGTATCTCTGCAAACTGTAGTTTTACTGTACATGGTTTATTCTCAAGCCCTAAACGATAGTATTGAAATAAGTTAGGCGATTGGTGCATTGTCTTGTGTGATTTTGAATTAGTGTCGTAACCCAATTCATTTTCTTAAGAATATTCATCACTTGAACCAGATAATGCAACAAGAACTATTTCACGGTCATCATCTCTCTCTGGCTCATATCTGTTGTCATGTAAAGGCTTGGAGTCGGATGGAATAACAATGTTCTCCTTGTTGGATTTATTAGCATGCTTATAGCTACTTTCAGGTAAGGATTTGTAATGTCCCCATTCAAATAAGTGCATAGTAAGACAATCCCATCAATCCTACTAGTTTCTTAGGTTGGATGGACACATGTGGGATGGTAATAAGGAAGCTAATAAATGATATTTAGACATTAGAGGGATTCAAGCATTTAATAAATATGGTAAATAAATAAATTCAAGATAAATTCTAAGTGGCAAGTGGTTTTGGAGACATATGGAGGTGGTGGGACCCACACTAGCTTGATTTTTCATAATACATGGTATCTCTCTTTTGCAAATTCGAATTAATGGGAATGTGAAAACTCTTGGATGAGTTGGTAAGTCATAACACATGTCATTGAGCATCTTAGGTCGAATTGGGAAGGATTGGTAACCTCCATGGAAGATAAAGAGTCAAAGTAGAAGTTTGTGGACACTTGGGCTAGATTCCCTAGCCCCTATGACACCAATGATGGAGCATCTATGACAACTATGACAAATTGCAGACCTGACCTCTGACATCTGACCACTATGACATGTCAGCACAAAAAATAGGCTCAAAGAAGGCGAATTTGGGAGTTGGAGAAGCCAAAGAGACTCAAAATCAAATTTGGGAGAAGATGGAAGGTTGGAACTAGGAGACAAGTGGCAAATGTGGAATATTTCCTAAATGAAAATCTATTGAATCTATTGAGAGGATTTCAACCCTTAGAAGGCTAATGTTGGTTATAAAATGTAGAAATGAAGAATGAGAATGGCTTTTGATGATTTGAGAAAAATTGCATTTGTGAAGAGAGAGCTAGTGAATGATTAGTTTCTTGCCTTAGCCAATTTCGAGGGTGAAAGATTCCCATCCAAGTTGGTGTTTGGAGAGGCCACTCAGGTCTTTCATGGTGCTTTAATGGAGTTTGTATTTGCAGGTAGCAGCTACAGGAAGTTTCATGGTTTGGTTTAGTGCAACACTTTCTCTCCACCGTTTCCAATTTTGAAGGCATATTCGTGCTCCTTGAGGGAGGGCGTTTTTGGTGAGCACTTGTGCTTCTTGAGAGAGCTTCTCATTATATATTTATGATTGTAATAGCTTCATATCCTCTGTTATTGATATTCAGAAAGTCTTAGGTCGAAATACCCATTGGTTGTATGCAAAACTATTGATTAATGAGCAAACAATGTCCATTTCCCCAATGCATTGATGTATGACACTATAATGTTGATTATTTCGAATGGATGGATGATTCTCTGATATATTTGTGATCAATATACTGCCCTGGATGTCTTCTACAAGTTTCATGTACTGTACTTGAGCATTTGAAGCATTTTTACTCAGTTTAGTTGTATTGGGAGGTGAAATAGTGCCATTTCCCCAAGGGTCGAATTGGGGGTTTTTGCTGTTGAATGTGAGAGAGTTAGAATAGTAGTAAAAATCAATTAATGGTGCATATGAGACCTTAATCACATACTTAACACATTATATACCTTTGTTCATAAATTTGTGGGAGTTTGGAGGCATTTGGAAGGCCATTTGCAATGTTACCCGGGGGGGATTTGAAGCACAAATTACTAGTCAAAATTACATATATTGATCAGAATACAAATCAAGTTTGCAGCAGTATTTGGAGGGCCATAAAACATCCCTGAACCTGATATTCAAGTCTAAATACCATTCATACACTCCTACAGAAGATTTGGAAGCATTTGGGTTGATTTGGAGGTCAAAACAGTAAAACTAGTCAAAGGTCGAAATTGGGAAAAAAAGTGAAAAATTGGGCATTTTAATAAAATTTGAAAAAGGGATACTACAAGTGGTATTAGAGCATGGTCTTGGCACCTGATGGTATTAACAAGAAGCCAAACAAATAAAACACCACCCTTTGAATCAGTAGTTGAAGAAGTTTTGGTTGAAGAAGAGATAGTAGCAGAAAAATAGTTTTTTTCTAAAACAATGGGTAGAGAGGAAGAGGAAAAATTAAGACATAAGGAGGAATTTATTGAAACCTTAAAACCATGTTTTGAAGGACTTACCATGGTTATGCTAGATATGCATAAACAAATGATGAAAGGTTTCGAATTGTTGGGTAGCCAACTTTCAGGCAAAGGGATGATAGGAGATAATAGTGGTTCACACTCAGGGGAAAAGATGAAAGGGAATGAGCATATTTTCTCAAGTACAGGACCTCATAATAGACCTGATGAATTTCAAAGCACACAAAGGCATACTGCACCTAAATTTCTCACACCCAAAGAAGAGCCCAATCTTGAATTGGATTACAAGAAACTAGTAAATGATTGGAATGATTTGAATGAAGAGTGTAAAAGAGGTGTACCACTCAGTGACTACATTGATGCTATGCAAAAGATTAAAATGAAGGGAGACAATAGGAGTCCATTCCAAAACAAAGAATTGAATAGTGCTATTGGAAAAATGTCACTTCCTACTTTTGATGGTTTTTCTCAAAATTCTGCTAACACTTGGGTGCAAAAATTGGATGTATATTTTCAGCTAAATCCTATGTTGGAAGAGGATGCATTAAAAATGAACATTTTGCATTTGGAAGGAGATGCCAATGAATGGTGGTTTCATGGGCTGAAAACCTTGGGTCATAATCAGGTTAAAACATATGGAGAATTTGTTGACAGGGTACTAGAAAGATTTGAACAAAAAGATCCAGAATTGCCTTTCAAAGAACTAGCTCAATTGAAGCAAACTGGGTCCCCTACCGAATATATGTTGGACTTTCAAAAATTATCAGTCAAGGTGGCTGATGTATCTATGGGAAGATTAGTATTGCTGTTCACTGAAGGTTTGGCTGAACCCTTAAGAGGTTTGGTCAAAGCCCACAAGCCAACTACATTAAAAGATACAATGAGCTTGACTAGGGATCTCCAAAATGTGCTTCCTAGAACGAGATTTCCTCCTAAGCCTAGCTACAAATTTGAAAAGAAACCTTGGCAAAGGGATGGATATGATGAGAAACCTTGGCAAAGAGTGTCATTTGAGAGGAATAAAAAAAAGGGACTAAACAGGGATGAACTTAGAAAAAAGAAATTGTGCTTCACATGCTTCCAACCATGGACACCGGGGCACAAATGTACCAAAGGAAAGGCTCAATACATAGAAGTATTTTCTGACAATGAGGGGTATGATGGGGGCATGGATGAAGATGGACATATTTCAGATCAAGAAGAGGCATATGAGACAGCAGTAGAAGAGGAAAGACAAGAAGAAAATCAGCCTTCCCCGGACAAAGCAAGAATGGCAATGCTTTCAGCAGTACCTCGCTATCATACTATCCGATGCAAAGGTGTGGTACAAGGACAAAGAACTTCAGTTTTGGTAGATGGAGGAGCCACTCATAACTTCATTGATGCAGAGATGGTAGAGAAAAGAAAGATACCTATTGAACCATTTGATGGCTTCACAGTTGTCATTCCCGGTCACAACACAATGCAATGCAAAACATGGGTTCCAAAGCTGCAAGTCACCGTAGGTAACTATACTTTTGTTGATAGTTTTTATGTGGTTGATGTTGCTGATACTAATGTGGTTTTGGGAGTGCAATGGCTGTATTCAATAGGAGAGCATACAGTAAATTATCAAATTCCCGAAATGAAATTCCAAGATTCAAAAGGAGTACAAAGAATTGTGAGAGGGCAACACACTTATCCAAATCAAGTAGTAACTTGCAATAGTATGAGATCTATATTGAGGCATGGGGATATAGAATGGGCTGCTGAATGTCATATTACATCTCCCAAGCCAACTATAAATATTGTCAAACACCCAAAGGAGATAGAGAGACTTTTGCAAAAATATGAAAAGGTTTTTAGAGACCTTTCACATGGTAGGCCACCGGATAGGGGGGTTGAGCACAGTATTATTTTGGAGGAGGGCACTTCACCCATTCAGATAACACCTTATAGACATCCTAAAAAGTTCAGAGATGAGATTGAAAAAACTATCCAAGAACTCCTAGAGTTGGGACTTGTTATCGCACAACTTGTAGTTGCCCCTAGAGGTATCCCATCCGGGACGGTAGAGGAGATAGGCAACTAAAGAGGTGACCCAAGAGATGCCACGGTTCCCAATGCAATGCGGGAGTCACGTCAACCGAGGCACTCTTCGCTTTAGGTCAAGGTGTAACTAGACCAAGGGGGAGACCCTATACCCCAATCACAGTTGATTGGACCCAAACAAAGGTTTCTAAGGGTAGGTAAATGATGAGTTACGGAAACCAATGCAAGGCTAAGTGGACCTAATGGTTAAGGAATGGTTGAAGTTGGTGTAATGGATAGTTAGTGTTTCAACCTATGTATGGTTTAGGCCACATGGTGGGGTATGATTACTAGGTATAGTACCATGTGTTTTCACAAGTGGGTCTTGTTTTCTTGGGAAGAGTGAAATGGTTCTAGGTGAACCCACAAGGTGAAGTTATGTATGAGGTTGGTACTATAGGTTAGATCTAGGCTAGATCTATAAGTCTGAGTTGGTTCTAGGATTACCCATGTACTAGATCTAGGGTTTGACACAAATCCCAAGGAGTGCGACTTGCTTGGAGAAGGACTAGTGCCTTGTTGGATGGGCTAATGGGGTCAAGAAGGATGTCAAAGTATAGATCGGGACACCTAGAAGCCAAGTCAAGTGGGTTGAATGAGATCCAATGGTTAGATCTTACTAGATCTAGGTTTTTAAGTGATGACCAAAAGTGGACCACAATCCCTTAAAACAAGGAATGCAATCCCCAAGGCGGATCTTGATAAACAGACAATGTAGACCTAGGTTTCAAGGCATGGGCATTCCAAATCCACGAAAATCTCAAACACCCACTTCCTAGAAGTGGACCAACTCAAAACTTCAAGGGGGTGCGACTTGCTCAAGGAAGGGCAAAAGATGGGTTTGGTGGACCAAATCAAGTCCAATGGCCACCAAACTGTAGATCCAAGTGGCTCGTACCCCGATCTATGTATGTTCAAAATTTCAAGTGAACCCAATGGCTAGATCTTAGTAGATCTAAGTTTTAAGATACCAAGAGAATCAAAAGGGGGTTTCAACCCCTTAAAACATGGAGAGATGTCCACAAGGTAGTTTTCACCAAAGTAAAGACGTGGGTATAGGTTATCAAGTGTCTAGATTTCAAATCAAGTGGGATCTCACCTACCCATGTGCTAGATCTAACCCAACAAGCTTCTCTTAGGAAAATCGATTTAGGCTCAAGAAGGCTTTTTGCATTGAAAAGTGTGTCAATTTTTAGCCAATCACCACCAAACTATAGATCCAACTAGGGGTGGATCCTATAGAGGTGGGTTTTTGATATCTTTTCAATTTCAAGGCTAGATCTAAGTAGATCTGAAAAATACCAAAAATAAGGGTTTTAATTTGATTAGGGTTTTTATGATCTAGAAATTATGGAAGATTCAAGGAAGAGAAGATCATACCTCTTGGAACATACCTGGATGAAGAGATGAATGCTAGTTGAGACGAGGATTACTTTGCCAAAGATCAAATGGAGAATGTTGAAGCCCTCTTGCCAAATCGATTTTCCCAAGCCACATGTGATTCCTTCTAACCTGTCAAGCCAAGGAGCAAAGCATCAATCAGTTTAACGAATTGAAGGTAGATACAAGCAAGAGAGAGAGAGAAACATAGAATAGTTGACACAAAGGCAAAACTACTCCCTGTTAGACCAAAGCGACTTCTTCCAAGATTGAAGGGCAAGCCTCCCCACCAATTCGCCCTTGTCCAAAATCGCCCTCTTCACCTGCAAATAAAGTATGGCAAATATGCAAGATAGCTACAATAGATCCTCCAGTGCAATGGACAATAACATTTACAATCGAAACAACCAACATCCACTCCAATCCAAGCATGTACTCCAAAAGATAGAAATTTTATTCCAAGAGCCAAGAGCCAAAAATCTCTAGATGATTTTTACAATGAGAGGCTCCCTCCTTAAATAGGATGGGGAGAGAGTACAATCATAACCACTTTTTACATGAGTGGCTAAGATTAAAAGATCATAAGATCTAATCAATGGTTGAGATGAGCTCAACAATAAAATACATGGATCACTAATAAAATATAATGTAAGTGGACAAAATCGCCCTACAAGAGGGGAATCCCACCAAATCATGATGACCAAATATCATAAGAGGCTTATGGTGGGTCCAAGGGGTAATTTTATCCCTCCTTGGTCAATCCCCATAGCACAATAACCAAAAAATAATCATGAATGTACCAAATCGTGCCTCCATAGTGAAGTCGTGGTCCTCAAAAATCCACAGAAAGTGCCATAAGTGATGGATGCGGGCCCCGATGAAGCTGAAACTGCTGGAGAAGGTGTGGAAGGTCCCGATCTATCATCACTGATCATCCCATGCCATAACTTTGCCTCAGTAGCCCAAATCGATTTCCTCAATAGCCATTTCTACCAATCCTGAAATGCCTTGGGAAGCGTGAAACTGCCCCAAACAGCCTCCTGGAGTGCCTGCGCTGTCAAGGTGAGGGCACCAGTGTGTCCGGGAGGGGGGTAATATGGTAAAAACAAGTGGCTGGACCACCCCCTCCATCATCAGCGCCCTAGGTCAACCGGATAAAAATCACATCTGCTCCGACAGGGCCTCCGACAGACCAAAACTGCACTAGGACAGCCTACTGAGGCTAAATCATCACCGTAAGTGCCCGGAACTGAAAACAAACTGTCCCATTGGACTCAGAAGGTCCAAATCCATCCAAGATGTGTACTCATACACCATATGAATCTCTGCATGATCAAAATAAATATCCAATATACCGGATCAGGGCCAATAATAATGCGCTGTACATATACAAACACTGCTGCAACCCCAGAATCATCATCATAACCCTGCAGCTGCTGCATAGAGTCATCATGTATGTATACATAGACCATATATCATCTATCCATATCATCATAAGGTCCAACATCTCATGTCCCATGGTCCTCCATGGTCAAACTAGGTCTAACCAAGACCAAATATAACTCAGGTCATCATTAATAGCTGCTGCAAAGTGTCAAGGTTAATATATGCTCTACAACTTATTCAAATAACAATTATAACACAGAGTAATCATGACTGGCGATCTAAATCCAAATATATAGTGTCGTTAATTATTATTATTACTCAGACTAGACTTTCAGGATCATACTCACTTCATAGTTGTGATCAATTTGCTAGTGAAGGGTGAAGGCTTAAATTAACTGGCTAGGCTAAGGGATGACTTAACTGTCTTGACTTTGTGACACTTTGGCAAGGGAAAGGGAATACACCATAGTATATACTGAATGAGCAATAACACAGGGAATGGCGGTGTCTCACAAATGGATGAGTTGTTTAAAGAGGGTTTATTCACCTTCACAGATGCGCACAATCCATAATACAAATAAGGCCAGCAATTGTTTAGATGTAGCTTTTAAGTTCCATTGCTTTTTGGGCCTGAAGTTTCCATAGCCTTGATCTATGTGTGTTTACAAACACATTGCATAGATTTACATTTTTCTTTTAGGCTTTCTGCTGCAGGTGTGTTTTTAAGGCACTTGTTTACCTGAGCACTTCTAGGTGTGTCATGGACAGCTTGTTTACCTAGGTATTTATTTTCCACAAGATATAACATTTTATTTTTATGGCCATTTTCATTTGGCACGCCTTTCATTCATGTGTGTTTAAAAACACATTGCATGAATGGGCTTTTCATACAAGATATAGCATTTCATTTTTCCAGATTTTGTATTCATGGCAGCACTAAAAGTTTCAGGTTTAGCCAACACAACTTAAGTGACTAGGGGGAATTCCAAGGAACTCCAACTCACCATAGGTAAGTTTTGTCACCAACTCAGAGCCGAGACACAATAAACAGGGAAGCTCATCCAATACAGAGGCTACAGTGGGGAAAAGTCCTCCATGTCACTAGTCAAGTAGTAAGTCAGGGTGATAAACTAGAAGGTAGGCCATGGATGAATGAAGACAATGAATAATGGAGCCAACACTAGCAAGCCAAGATATGGTGGAATGATCACCTCTATTCTCCCTAAGGAGGGTACACACCAATGAGTATGAATAGTGAACTTCTAAGTCTGGGTAGGGACAATATAATATGTATAATAGATCAACCAGGTCCAAATATCTATATGATCGCCAGATCATGACACTGAGTGCTAAGACATGCTATAAGAATAAGTATAAAAGCAATCTAACCATAACACCATGATATACCTGCTGAGTCATATACCTGAATGCTCATCAACCTGTACCATCATCTGTCCTCCGAAACTGCTGCTGTAACTCTGGGCACTACTGACTGCTCTGTACCAATGGTATAATGGCTACATTGGTCATCTCTCTGAGTGTCCTGAGACTCAGTCATGGCATGGGGAATACAACTGCTATCCACAATCTGATAGTGATCCAAAGATAGCTGCTCATCTCATCATCTCAAAGTAAAGGAACTGGTTGAAATGTGCTCTGGAATCTGAAAAATAATGTATGGTAGCCCGGCTACTATATATGTGATAACATCTGGCTCCAGCTGGGACAAGTGCTCTAAGGGAGAGAGCGCTTGAGAACCTCAGAATCTCTGGTCTTGAACTGCTCTGCACCAGTCTTCAATCCAGCACTGGACCATCATTATTTTCAGCTTTTATTTTGCACCTATACCTGTGCTCATAAACACTAGAATACCTCATGGAGCATGTATGGGAAAAATATGTAAAATAAAACTAAAACTGAAATCTACTCTAAAGCATAAACTGAAATACGTAAAAGAAAATCTAAACATGGCATATATCTTTTATTCATCATTCATTGTTTTTCTTACTGTGCAGGAGGAAAAGAGTAGTTTTCAAGCAGGCAATCTCAACTTGCACAGGCAGCCAAAAAGTAGAAATGACAACTAAAAATTCTTAAATGTATGCAGGAGAAAAGACAAGCTTAGGAAGGAGCAAGGCTCAACTCAAGCAGACACTGAAGCAGAAAAGAAAAGAGACAATACTCAGCACACAGAAAAATCACACAAATCCTACTGCTCAAGTGAGCTTATTCAAAACCTACCTACCCTACTCTAACCAATTAGCACAAATGTTAGGTAAAATCATAAATCCAGTGTAACCATTCATCAAGCAGGTTAATGATTCTTATTTGATTTTTGATAATAGAACAAGTCAAGATCGGGCTAAAGATTAACAAATTTGAGGGCACAATCTTTCTGACTTGTTCAAACATTGAAGAATGGTTTAAATGATGCAATATGAAATTATGCCAAGGAGAAGACTGTCTGATGCAAACATCCTCCATCAAAGAACTGATAGGATCATAAAATTTATGCAAATGATTGTTTAAAATTGATGGAGGGAAAATATATGGTATTTGATTTAATAAACTACTTTCCTCATTCACTTCACTTGCATATTCAATTTGTTTCCCCTTGGGACTGATGATCAAATAAAAACCAAGTGGGGACGAATCAAGGCTTAAAAGACGAAAAATCAAAACTAGACCCATTTGATGCTCAAAAATGGAGAAGAGATGAAATTGATCTTTAAACACCTTTTCTAGCCACCCAGAATGATTGATAATTTGACAAGCATTATTGTTCCAAGGTGACTGAAAAGGGAAATAAAGTGCTTTTTCTCCAATCATGTAATCGTGCATATACTTCCTATTGAAAAATTTCAAGGCAAAAAATTGACTAGAGCACCAACCCAAAGATGATTGAAAGAGTTGGGAAGGGAGGGTGGATTGCAAATATGAAAATTCTCCCAAATGAATAAATAAGTTTGACCTTGGATTTTGACAAAAGAAAGCACTCTTTACTGTAGGAATGATTTTAATCTGAGGACAAGATTGACCATAGCTATTTAACTCTAAGTTATCTTGATTAAGGATGGGAAAAATTAAAGACTCATTATAAGAAGTGGAACACAGATTAGAGCATCTAGTGTGATTCACTAATTCATCCTCATCTTGAGATTGACCTTCTATTGATTCATCATTAAAATTATAAGAGGATAGGTGATCATTTTCATTTAATTGATCAGGGGGAAAATTAACAAGCTCATTTAAAATATCCTGATTATTTGCAGAATGATCACGAGAGATCACCACTAAAGGATCTTGGTCTATGCTTTCACTTTCTTCTTCTTCAATAAGGTGATAACGAATTGAATGATCATTAAATATGGAAGGATTATTGAGTTTCTCTGAGGGAGGAACTTCAATAGACTGACTGACTAAAGGCTCATCCTTAGAAATTTCCTCAGGATCAAGACTAGGGCTACCTAACAAGAATTTTGAAAACTTATGATTTATACAATGATTATGGTTTTGACTATCAATCGACTCAAAAGTGGAAGACTTATCCTCAAAAGAAATTGAGCAGGAGGGGTCATCTTTGGATGTTGACAATTTACTTGATGTTTGATTATTAACAGATTCAACAATAGGATCAAAAAGGGGAGGGTTTTTATTTGAAAAATATATATCATCGGATTCACTTCCCCATCTTTCTAAGAAACTTTGCTCAAACATGTCATACCCGGAAATGCTATTGGACTCCAAATTTAAGAACCAGATCTCAGCTCTTTCTTTAAAGGACGAAGCCAATAGTTTCATACACACATCCTCATGGGTTATGGATAAATCTTTAATAATTTCCCTAAAAAGTTCAAGGTGTCTTTTAGCAGATACTTCATGACTTCCATCAAATTTAGACAACCTTTCACGCGCTTGATGAGGGATGTGATGAGGATACCCAACAATTTTTGAGAAGTCAAAAACTTTCAAACGACCAAAAGTCCTCGGCCGCTCAGAAGCAGCCATGGATGGCAAAAAATTATTTTATATTTTTTTTATTTTTACTTTTTAAATCAAGAACCTAAATACAAAATGATGCACCCCATGGGTTCTAGATAATGATAGGATCGATCACCAGTGGAGTCGCTTATGTGGAGTCGCTAGGTAGATTTTAAAACTCTTCTACCAAGATGTATGTCGTTTAAAGTGCAGGGAGAGAGTGAGACAAAACAGGTATGATGAACCAAGGTAGGCCTCTACCTCCCCGGCAACGGCGCCAAAAGTGTTATCGCACAACTTGTAGTTGCCCCTAGAGGTATCCCATCCGGGACGGTAGAGGAGATAGGAAACTAAAGAGGTGACCCAAGAGATGCCACGGTTCCCAATGCAATGCGGGAGTCACGTCAACCGAGGCACTCTTCGCTTTAGGTCAAGGTGTAACTAGACCAAGGGGGAGACCCTATACCCCAATCACAGTTGATTGGACCCAAACAAAGGTTTCTAAGGGTAGGTAAATGATGAGTTACGGAAACCAATGCAAGGCTAAGTGGACCTAATGGTTAAGGAATGGTTGAAGTTGGTGTAATGGATAGTTAGTGTTTCAACCTATGTATGGTTTAGGCCACATGGTGGGGTATGATTACTAGGTATAGTACCATGTGTTTTCACAAGTGGGTCTTGTTTTCTTGGGAAGCGTGAAATGGTTCTAGGTGAACCCACAAGGTGAAGTTAGGTATGAGGTTGGTACTATAGGTTAGATCTAGGCTAGATCTATAAGTCTAAGTTGGTTCTAGGATTACCCATGTACTAGATCTAGGGTTTGACACAAATCCCAAGGAGTGCGACTTGCTTGGAGAAGGACTAGTGCCTTGTTGGATGGGCTAATGGGGTCAAGAAGGATGTCAAAGTATAGATCGGGACACCTAGAAGCCAAGTCAAGTGGGTTGAATGAGATCCAATGGTTAGATCTTACTAGATCTAGGTTTTTAAGTGATGACCAAAAGTGGACCACAATCCCTTAAAACAAGGAATGCAATCCCCAAGGCGGATCTTGATAAACAGACAATGTAGACCTAGGTTTCAAGGCATGGGCATTCCAAATCCACGAAAATCTCAAACACCCACTTCCTAGAAGTGGACCAACTCAAAACTTCAAGGGGGTGCGACTTGCTCAAGGAAGGGAAAAAGATGGGTTTGGTGGACCAAATCAAGTCCAATGGCCACCAAACTGTAGATCCAAGTGGCTCGTACCCCGATCTATGTATGTTCAAAATTTCAAGTGAACCCAATGGCTAGATCTTAGTAGATCTAAGTTTTAAGATACCAAGAGAATCAAAAGGGGGTTTCAACCCCTTAAAACATGGAGAGATGTCCACAAGGTAGTTTTCACCAAAGTAAAGACGTGGGTATAGGTTATCAAGTGTCTAGATTTCAAATCAAGTGGGATCTCACCTACCCATGTGCTAGATCTAACCCAACAAGCTTCTCTTAGGAAAATCGATTTAGGCTCAAGAAGGCTTTTTGCATTGAAAAGTGTGTCAATTTTTAGCCAATCACCACCAAACTATAGATCCAACTAGGGGTGGATCCTATAGAGGTGGGTTTTTGATATCTTTTCAATTTCAAGGCTAGATCTAAGTAGATCTGAAAAATACCAAAAATAAGGGTTTTAATTTGATTAGGGTTTTTATGATCTAGAAATTATGGAAGATTCAAGGAAGAGAAGATCATACCTCTTGGAACATACCTGGATGAAGAGATGAATGCTAGTTGAGACGAGGATTACTTTGCCAAAGATCAAATGGAGAATGTTGAAGCCCTCTTGCCAAATCGATTTTCCCAAGCCACATGTGATTCCTTCTAACCTGTCAAGCCAAGGAGCAAAGCATCAATCAGTTTAACGAATTGAAGGTAGATACAAGCAAGAGAGAGAGAGAAACATAGAATAGTTGACACAAAGGCAAAACTACTCCCTGTTAGACCAAAGCGACTTCTTCCAAGATTGAAGGGCAAGCCTCCCCACCAATTCGCCCTTGTCCAAAATCGCCCTCTTCACCTGCAAATAAAGTATGGCAAATATGCAAGATAGCTACAATAGATCCTCCAGTGCAATGGACAATAACATTTACAATCGAAACAACCAACATCCACTCCAATCCAAGCATGTACTCCAAAAGATAGAAATTTTATTCCAAGAGCCAAGAGCCAAAAATCTCTAGATGATTTTTACAATGAGAGGCTCCCTCCTTAAATAGGATGGGGAGAGAGTACAATCATAACCACTTTTTACATGAGTGGCTAAGATTAAAAGATCATAAGATCTAATCAATGGTTGAGATGAGCTCAACAATAAAATACATGGATCACTAATAAAATATAATGTAAGTGGACAAAATCGCCCTACAAGAGGGGAATCCCACCAAATCATGATGACCAAATATCATAAGAGGCTTATGGTGGGTCCAAGGGGTAATTTTATCCCTCCTTGGTCAATCCCCATAGCACAATAACCAAAAAATAATCATGAATGTACCAAATCGTGCCTCCATAGTGAAGTCGTGGTCCTCAAAAATCCACAGAAAGTGCCATAAGTGATGGATGCGGGCCCCGATGAAGCTGAAACTGCTGGAGAAGGTGTGGAAGGTCCCGATCTATCATCACTGATCATCCCATGCCATAACTTTGCCTCAGTAGCCCAAATCGATTTCCTCAATAGCCATTTCTACCAATCCTGAAATGCCTTGGGAAGCGTGAAACTGCCCCAAACAGCCTCCTGGAGTGCCTGCGCTGTCAAGGTGAGGGCACCAGTGTGTCCGGGAGGGGGGTAATATGGTAAAAACAAGTGGCTGGACCACCCCCTCCATCATCAGCGCCCTAGGTCAACCGGATAAAAATCACATCTGCTCCGACAGGGCCTCCGACAGACCAAAACTGCACTAGGACAGCCTACTGAGGCTAAATCATCACCGTAAGTGCCCGGAACTGAAAACAAACTGTCCCATTGGACTCAGAAGGTCCAAATCCATCCAAGATGTGTACTCATACACCATATGAATCTCTGCATGATCAAAATAAATATCCAATATACCGGATCAGGGCCAATAATAATGCGCTGTACATATACAAACACTGCTGCAACCCCAGAATCATCATCATAACCCTGCAGCTGCTGCATAGAGTCATCATGTATGTATACATAGACCATATATCATCTATCCATATCATCATAAGGTCCAACATCTCATGTCCCATGGTCCTCCATGGTCAAACTAGGTCTAACCAAGACCAAATATAACTCAGGTCATCATTAATAGCTGCTGCAAAGTGTCAAGGTTAATATATGCTCTACAACTTATTCAAATAACAATTATAACACAGAGTAATCATGACTGGCGATCTAAATCCAAATATATAGTGTCGTTAATTATTATTATTACTCAGACTAGACTTTCAGGATCATACTCACTTCATAGTTGTGATCAATTTGCTAGTGAAGGGTGAAGGCTTAAATTAACTGGCTAGGCTAAGGGATGACTTAACTGTCTTGACTTTGTGACACTTTGGCAAGGGAAAGGGAATACACCATAGTATATACTGAATGAGCAATAACACAGGGAATGGCGGTGTCTCACAAATGGATGAGTTGTTTAAAGAGGGTTTATTCACCTTCACAGATGCGCACAATCCATAATACAAATAAGGCCAGCAATTGTTTAGATGTAGCTTTTAAGTTCCATTGCTTTTTGGGCCTGAAGTTTCCATAGCCTTGATCTATGTGTGTTTACAAACACATTGCATAGATTTACATTTTTCTTTTAGGCTTTCTGCTGCAGGTGTGTTTTTAAGGCACTTGTTTACCTGAGCACTTCTAGGTGTGTCATGGACAGCTTGTTTACCTAGGTATTTATTTTCCACAAGATATAACATTTTATTTTTATGGCCATTTTCATTTGGCACGCCTTTCATTCATGTGTGTTTAAAAACACATTGCATGAATGGGCTTTTCATACAAGATATAGCATTTCATTTTTCCAGATTTTGTATTCATGGCAGCACTAAAAGTTTCAGGTTTAGCCAACACAACTTAAGTGACTAGGGGGAATTCCAAGGAACTCCAACTCACCATAGGTAAGTTTTGTCACCAACTCAGAGCCGAGACACAATAAACAGGGAAGCTCATCCAATACAGAGGCTACAGTGGGGAAAAGTCCTCCATGTCACTAGTCAAGTAGTAAGTCAGGGTGATAAACTAGAAGGTAGGCCATGGATGAATGAAGACAATGAATAATGGAGCCAACACTAGCAAGCCAAGATATGGTGGAATGATCACCTCTATTCTCCCTAAGGAGGGTACACACCAATGAGTATGAATAGTGAACTTCTAAGTCTGGGTAGGGACAATATAATATGTATAATAGATCAACCAGGTCCAAATATCTATATGATCGCCAGATCATGACACTGAGTGCTAAGACATGCTATAAGAATAAGTATAAAAGCAATCTAACCATAACACCATGATATACCTGCTGAGTCATATACCTGAATGCTCATCAACCTGTACCATCATCTGTCCTCCGAAACTGCTGCTGTAACTCTGGGCACTACTGACTGCTCTGTACCAATGTTATAATGGCTACATCGGTCATCTCTCTGAGTGTCCTGAGACTCAGTCATGGCATGGGGAATACAACTGCTATCCACAATCTGATAGTGATCCAAAGATAGCTGCTCATCTCATCATCTCAAAGTAAAGGAACTGGCTGAAATGTGCTCTGGAATCTGAAAAATAATGTATGGTAGCCCGGCTACTATATATGTGATAACAGGACTCATTAGACCAAGCTCTAGCCCTTATGTTTCTTCAGTAGTGCTAGTGAAGAAAAAAGATGGAACATTGAGAATGTGCATAGATTTTAGAGCCTTGAACAAAAAGACTATCAAGAATAGGTATCCTATTCCTAGGATTGATGAGCTCATGGATGAGCTACATGGGGCCAAATACTTCTCAAAAATTGACCTTAGATCAGGGTATCACCAAATTCGAATGAAAGATGAAGATGTGCAAAAGACCGCTTTTTGATGTCATTTTGGCCACTTTGAATTTCTTGTCATGCCTTTTGGGTTAACTAATGCTCCAGCCACCTTTCAAGCATGTATGAATAGGATATTTTGCAAGCAACTAAAAAGGTTTGTTTTGGTTTTCTTTGATGATATTCTCATTTACAGTAAAACATGGGAAGAGCATTTGCAACAGTTAGAGATTGTGTTGAAAATCTTGCAAGAAGAGTCTTTATTTGCTAAATTATCAAAATGTGAGTTTGGGATGAAAGAACTTCTGTATCTTGGGCACATTATTGGGCAAGAAGGAGTGAAGGTACACATGGAAAAAATCAGGGCTATCTTGGAATGGCCATCACCAAAAAATATTACTGAATTGAGAGGCTTCGTTGGCATATGCACCTACTACAGAAAATTTGTGAAAGAGTTCTCCAAGTTGACTTCTCCACTCACTGATTTGACTAAGAAGGATGCTTTCAAGTGGGATGAAGAGGCTGAAAAGGCCTTCCAAAAAATGAAAGAGGTAATGAGTAGTTGTCCCATACTTGCACTTCCTGATTTTACTAAACCTTTTGTTGTGGAATGTGATGCTTCAGGTGGAGGAATAGGGGCTGTCCTAAAGCAAAGCCAACACCCCATAGCCTTTAAGAGCAGAAAGTTGTAGCCTCATGAAAAACTTTACTCCATCTATGATAAAGAAATGCTGGCCATTATGCATTCATTGGCCAAATTCAGACAATACTTGGTGGGCAGCAAGTTTGTGGTGAAAACTGACCATAATAGTCTAAGACACTTTCTCACCCAAAAAGATCTAAATGAAAGGCAACAAAAGTGGGTAAGCAAGATTCAAGCTTATGATTTTGATATTGAATATGTCAAAGGAAAGAATAATATAGTAGCAGATGCTTTGTCAAGAAGGCCTTCCTTTTCTCTCATGGATATTGCCAAGGATTGGAAAAACATGCTACTAGTTGAATATGCCAAAGACAAATTTGCTTGTGATGTGTTGGATGGAATCAAAGGGGATGATAATTATAGGATTTTGAATGGGCTGATATATTATAAGGGAAGAATTTATTTAGTTCATAACTCCAAGCTCAAGTACCGAATTTTGCAAGAAGCACATGATTCCCCACTAGCGGGCCATCCGGGGATCTTCAAAACTTATAGACAGTTGAGGCAAAGATTTTTTTGGAAGGAGCTGAAGGAAGATGTTCAGAAGTATGTGAATGAATATAAAGCATGTCAACAAAACAAATCAGAACTTACATGTCCAGCCGGCCTATTACAACCATTGCCCATTCCGGAGCAAAAATGGGACAGTATTTCCATGGATTTCATCACCGGATTGCCAAAATCCTTAGGTAAGGATTGCATCTATGTGGTAGTTGATAGGTTGACAAAATTTGCTCATTTCTTTGCTGTTACATCATCTTTTAGTGCTGCACAAGTGGCTGATATTTTTTTCAAAGAAATCTTCAGATTGCATGGGCTCCCCAAGAGCATTGTCAGTGATAGAGATAGTAGATTCATGGGTGCTTTTTGGCAAGAACTTTTTAGATTGGTAGGCACTCAATTGACTCCAAGTACCAGCTATCATCCACAAACTGATGGACAAACAGAGAGGGTAAACCAATGGTTGGAAGGATACCTAAGAAACTATGTGGGAGGGCAGCAAAAAGCATGGGCAAAATGGCTACACTTGGGTGAGTTTTGCTACAACACCACTTATCATATGTCAATAGGAATGTCTCCTTTCAAAGCATTATATGGTTATGATGCACTTACATTTGCTGACATTATATTTGGCGATAGTAGAGCCCCAAAGGCTAAAGATTGGGTGGAAGAGAGCCAAGAAATTTTAAATCTCTTGAAAGACAATTTGCAGGTTGCTCAAAATCAACAAAAACAATATGCTGATAGGCATAGAGAAGAAAGAACCTTTCAAGTCAATGATTTAGTATATTTAAGGTTGCAGCCTTATAAACAAACATCTCTAAAAAAGAATGGAGCAGAAAAATTAAAACCAAGGTACTATGGGCCATACAAGGTAGTGCGGAAGGTTGGAGAAGTAGCATATGAACTAGAACTTCCGGAAGGGGGTAAAATCCACAATGTATTTCATGTTTCTTGTCTCAAGAAAGCTCTTGGTCAGCAAATCATCATTTCAGAAATACTTCCTCCTTTGGATGATGAAGGTCAGCTCACACTTGTTCCGGAAAATATTTTGAAGACACGGGAAAGAAGGTTGAGGAGTAGAATCATCAAAGAATATTTAGTGCAATGGAAGGACTTACCAAATGAAGATGCCACATGGGAAGAGGAGAATATTTTGCAGCATCCAAATCTGAAATTGCTTGAGGACAAGCAATCTTGGGTGGGGAGGACTGTAATGTCCCCATTCAAATAAGTGCATAGTAAGACAATCCCATCAATCCTACTAGTTTCCTAGGTTGGATGGGCACATGTGGGATGGTAATAAGGAAGCTAATAAATGACATTTAGACATTAGAGGGGTTCAAGCATTTAATAAATATGGTAAATAAATAAATTCAAGATAAATTCTAAGTGGCAAGTGGTTTTGGAGACATATGGAGGTGGTGGGACCCACAGTAGCTTGATTTTTCATAATACATGGTATCTCTCTTTTGCAAATTCGAATTAATGGGAATGTGAAAACTCTTGGGTGAGTTGGTAAGTCATAACACATGTCATTGAGCATCTTAGGTCGAATTGGGAAGGATTGGTAACCTCCATGGAAGATAAAGAGTCAAAGTAGAAGTTTGTGGACACTTGGGCTAGATTCCCTAGCCCCTATGACACCAATGATGGAGCATCTATGACAACTATGACAAATTGCAGACCTGACCTCTGACATCTGACCACTATGACATGTCAGCACCAAAAATAGGCTCAAAGAAGGCGAATTTGGGATTTGGAGAAGCCAAAGAGACTCAAAATCAAATTTGGGAGAAGATGGAAGGTTGGAACTAGGAGACAAGTGGCAAATGTGGAATATTTCCTAAATGAAAATCTATTGAATCTATTGAGAGGATTTCGACTCTTAGAAGGCTAATGTTGGTTATAAAATGTAAAAATGAAGAATGAGAATGGCTTTTGATGATTTGAGAAAAATTGCATTTGTGAAGAGAGAGCTAGTGGATGACTAGTTTCTTGCCTTAGCCAATTTCGAGGGTGAAAGATTCCCATCCAAGTTGGTGTTTGGAGAGGCCACTCAGGTCTTTCATGGTGCTTTAATGGAGTTTGTATTTGCAGGTAGTAGCTACAGGAAGTTTCATGGTTTGGTTTAGTGCAGCACTTTCTCTCCACTGTTTCCAATTTTGAAGGCATATTCGTGCTCTTTGAGGGAGGGCGTTTTTGGTGAGCACTTGTGCTTCTTGAGAGAGCTTCTCATTATATATTTATGATTGTAATAGCTTCATATCCTCTGTTATTGATATTCAGAAAGTCTTAGGTCGAAATACCCACTGGTTGTATGCAAAACTATTGATTAATGAGCAAACAATGTCCATTTCCCCAATGCATTGATGTATGACACTATAATGTTGATTATTTCGAATGGATGGATGATTCTCTGATATATTTGTGATCAATATACTGCCCTGGATGTCTTCTACAAGTTTCATGTACTGTACTTGAGCATTTGAAGCATTTTTACCCAGTTTAGTTGTATTGGGAGGTGAAATAGTGCCATTTCCCCAAGGGTCGAATTGGGGGTTTTTGCTGTTGAATGTGAGAGAGTTAGAACAGTAGTAAAAATCAATTAATGGTGCATATGAGACCTTAATCACATACTTAACACATTATATACTTTTGTTCATAAATTTGTGGGAGTTTGGAGGCATTTGGAAGGCCATTTGCAATGTTACCCTGGGGGGATTTGATGCACAAATTACTAGTCAAAATTACATATATTGATCAGAATACAAATCAAGTTTGCAGCAGTATTTGGAGGGCCATAAAACATCCCTGAACCTGATATTCAAGTCTAAATACCATTCATACACTCCTACAGAAGATTTGGGAGCATTTGGGTTGATTTGGAGGTCAAAAAAGTAAAACTAGTCAAAGGTCAAAATTGGGAAAAAAAGTGAAAAATTGGGCATTTTAATAAAATTTGAAAAATGGATACTACAGGATTTTTGGATTGATTCAACATCTCTACATCCCTCTGACATGTTAGAATCATTGTCTCCCTCACTGCAAGTGTCTTGAAAACCCATGAAGAGATCTTGACTAAACCACTACTTATTTCTGTCTCTATTCATCTTGAGGTTATTTCCTAATACTTCAAACCCACTTATTTCCCCATCCTCTGTGGCTAATTTATTGTGTTGATGTTCCTCACCTTTACGTGGAACTGATACATTTATTTGGAATGTCTTAAATTTTTCATCAAGGTTATTCTTTTCAGACAAATATTGAATATGAGTTTCAGAATAATCATTCTCTGTAGAGATTTCGACCTTGTTCTGTTCCAATTCCAGTGTTTGTGCACTAGCTCTCGGAATAGTTTCTTCCTCAATATCTCGTTCTGAGAGAAGAGCCCTTATATGTACGGAAGGAGGGTGTCTTAGTACACTTCTAGAATCCCTTGATTTTGAAGAGCTTGGAGCATCTCCTTTGAATTTATGAGTTTTTAACAATGGAACCTCATGAGTTAGACTAGGTAGGAGAGCAGAGTAGAGAGATACTTGATCATTTGCCGTCAATTCCCTTTCCTTGGAATCATATTCTTCCATATTCGTATTAGTTTTTTCGTCAGAATTCTTGTCTTCTTTTAATTTGTCTTTATCTGATACCTTGTCGAGAGGTTTCCAGGTAGCGGTTATAATTGAATCTAGCTTTTTATCAATTGCTTCAAGCATTTCAGTGATGTCTAAAGTGCAGCACATGGTGTGGTTGTCGATATTTTAGCTCTGATACCAATGTAGCGCTAAGGATACGGAAGCTTGATAAATATATGAAAATATATAAATATATAAATATGATATTGAATAAAAGATGAATGATGATGAATACAACAAGATGGCCTAGTATATATAGAGTGCTGGTGACCTTTCATGTAAAGACACATCTTTACATATACACCTTTTCATAATAATATGTTTAAGTAATTAGTAATTATACTTTATTTCATATTCATTACAAGCTTGTGAAAGCAACCCTTCTCAGTGGAAGTAATATCAAAGCTGCCAGGTCCCCGTAGCCATCCAATCCTCATCTACTATCATGATGGAGACCTTGGTACGTATCTATTTATCATGCTATGATGGAGCCCATAAAAGTTCAAAAATTTATGCTACAACAAATAACTACATATCATCAAAATCATTACCTATATTGGAATCCTATTCATCAATGGCACCCTATGCCCCCCTCAAGACTCTACCTGTTGCCTCTATCTCGAATTTCAACGTTGATCCTCCAAGGACATTAGTCAACACCCTACAATTTTGATGAAACCTCCTAATCCAAGCATTAAAAAAAGGTAGAAAAAACTCTGCATGCCTAATAAGTAATTTTGCTTGAGTGAAGGGTACATTTTTACTAAGGTCATGACAAAGGAGTTAAACAATTAGCACCACCAGCATCGAGGTACATAGAGGGGTTGATGCACTTGATTAAATGCCAATCCCCTACCCTCATACATGATAGAATCTAGTGGAAACATTGCAATCCTGAATCCCTGAACACTGTTAAGTATGTTGAATTTTGAATGGGAGCTAAAATTCTACTTTTTGCATATGAAGTCCAATGAGGTTGGAACCACTCTCAAACATCCTAAAACAATTAATGGTAAAAAAGTGACATTATCTTTATCTTTCATTTTCTATCATTTTACTTTAAGAATGTAATATTACCATTTACTCTTACTAATGATTATTGTTTAGATTAGGTTAGGTTAGATTAGAGTAGGTTTTTGCTTGTGTTTTTTTTTTAATTTCATTTTATGGGCCCATAGGCATGGTTGTACGACACTTTACTGAACTGGTCGGTTCAGTACCAAATCGACTATTTTTAGTCTGGTTAGGCTGAAACTGATCGGTTGGTCGGTTTTGCATGAACTGGACTGGTTTTGATAACACTGCTTCCACCTATATGTTGTCACTGCACATGTTGTCTTCATTCACAAGGTTTTTAAATGTCAATTGTGCTTTCCATTGATCATCATCTCTGATTAATAGAATTCATAGTGACAGTTGGTTCATTTTCTCGCAAATATGATTGATTTCAAATTGGCAGTTGTTTGTCCTTGAGGATGTTGGTCTTGATTTGAAAATTTCGTATTATAACATATTTGCTCACTTAAGATGGAGATCCCTATTTGTTTATGGAAGAAACAGATTCATGTTCTCAAGGAAAGAGGAGTATCATGAAAATCAAACACATAAAGAGACCAAGTAATAACTCGAAAGAGATATTGTATTATATTCAATAAGATGAGAAGGCGAAAGCCTTCTTTTATATGAATACAATGAGGTAGAGTTAATCCACTTTATGGATATTGGATAGATCTATAAAAGAATAAAGCAAGTTAAAGCATAAAAGCACACAATACTTTAATTTTTATTAAAACCTAATTCTATTATCTAATTGACCATTATATAAAGCCAAGTTCTACTTTAACACCCTCCCTTAATGGTCAATTTGCTAACTGCACCAGGTTTCTCCTGAAATTTTACATGTTTTTCAAGACCTAAAGACTTGGTAAAAATGTCAGCAATTTAGTCCTCTGTGGGACAGTACTGCAGCTTAACAATTCCATCTTCTACAAGCTGTCTAATAAATTGGCATTGTATGTCAACATGCTTAGTGCAATTGTGGAAGATTGGACTCTTGGCTAGTTTTATCACCCCCCGATTGTCACAAAGTAGGGGGTGATAAAAACTAGGAATCCTCTTGGGCCAAACTGCTTCACATGCTCCTTTCACTGCTCCTCGATATTCTTCTTTAGTTTATGAAAGGGCTACTGTTTGCTGCTTCTTGTTGGTCTGTGTTATTGCACTTGTGCCAAGGCCAAATACATATCCAGATGTTGATTTTTTGTCATCCACCCAAACCTGCCCAATCTGAATTTGTATATCCACACAACCAAGGATCTTTGCTTCTGCTATACAAACTGCCAAAGTCAAGTGTCCCTTTCACATGTCTCAACATTCTCTTCGTTGCAATCCAATGCTTTGCTTTTGGTGTTGTCATGAATATGGAAATGAATCTCACAACCTAACATAAGTTGGGCCTAGTGGTTGTAAGATATATCAAGCTACCCATTGACTGCTTGTAGATTGACTCATTAACTGCCTTAGAGTCGGTCTTCGCTGAAAGTTTCAACCCTTTCTCCATAGGTGTAGACGAGATTTTGCAATCCATCATTCTAAACTTGTTAAGCAAGCTCTTGGCATATTTTGTTTGTGAGACAAAAATGTTGTTACCTATTTGCCAAACTTCTACACCTAGGCAGTAATGTAGGAGGCCTATATTAGTCATGTCAAAAGCTTTACATTCATGTTTGATTTTATCTGTTCGATTATGTTTGCCTCACTACTTGTAAAAATGGTGTCATCTACATAAATGACTAGTAGGATGATATCACTACCACTGCTTTTGACTTAAAGGTTGGCATCGAAAGGACTGCGTCGGAACCCCTGCTCAACCAAGTATGTGCCAATCTTGATGTACCATGTCCTAGGTGCCTGCTTCAGGCCATATAGAGCCTTCTTTAACTTGCAAACAAAGTGCTCCTTCCGTGAATCCTCAAATCCCCATGGATGATACATATAGACCTCTTCCTCCAAATCTCCGTTGAGGAAGGCGCTCTTCATATCCATCTGATGGACCTTCCAACCACATTGTGCCATGGCTAGGAGAAGGTAGATGGTGTTCATCTTTGTTGTTGGAGAAAAGGTCTCCTCATAACCAATGTCGTCTCGCTGAGAGAACCCTTTTGCTACCAACCGCGCCTTGTACTTATCATGTGTGCCATTTGCCTTGTATGAAGAAATTTGACAAATTGTCAAATAACCACATACTCTCTTATTGTGCTTTTGTCAAACACTTTGATTACAACCAGATTTGTGACTTCTCTGATAAAGATTCATATACAACTTAATGATGAATCTTCCTGATAACTTAAGCACAAATACAATGTAACTAGTCCTGTGATCTAACTGAAGATATATGCACAAGAACACTAACACAAATTTAGGGCCAACCTTAGGGAAAAACCTCAAAAGAGGAAAACCCATAAAACTTCCTTCTTAATTAATGAATCTTTTCAATATAGTATGAGAGAGAAAAACTGATCATTTTCAAAAACCCAAGACTAATTTTGCAGAGGAGAAATACAGACTTAAATACTGTTGTACGGATTATTAATGAGGCTGTACAGCCTGATGTACGGACATATTTTTCAGCAGTCTATTCCCTAGATTTCTTTGCCTAAACTGCCTCGAAATTAGTGCTAATTCTGACTGAAACAACAACATATCTGAACCTCAAACTTCATATCAATTTGAAGCAAATCAAGACTGTACGGCTTGTATAGAACAGTAAACCCAACAAACTTTGTCTCCTCAAAAACTATGCAAATGGACTGATTCTCAAATAATAATGTTTCTCTCTCTTCTTTAACTTTGAGTGTACTCTCTCACTTCATTAATGACTGCATAAATGCCCTAGATGCATTTAATGTAGAAGTTCTCTTTTCTTTTGATGCTCTTCTTCATCTACTTTCCAAGTGATTAAATCTCATCAACCCTAACTACCTTCAATAACCCTAAATTCCTCAATGAATGGCTAGGATTAGAGATAATATAAGGGTCATCATTAATTGCACATTTAATTTCTTTTAATAAATAATAAATGCATACTTACATAAGGGACCCACATTACTTACGCGAAACTCACTTTTAAAATATAAAAGTCACTTTATTATATTCGAAAAGTAACACTAGGAAAGACAACTTTGTCCCCCCCATGGAACATCGAAATCATGGGGAAGGACCGATTGAGTTACAAAAACTAACACTCCCTCTTAACGAAGGAGGTCCTTCCGACAATGCATGTACCACCACCACCTCGGTCTCTATCCTCTAGAGAAACTCCCTCTTTCTCTGGAATATGACTTGGAGATCCATGCCGAAAAACAACTCTAAACTGAGAGCTGTGAGGGGAATCCTCTCTAAACCCCTGAGCCTGCTCATAACCTCCGTACTGGCTGAGTCTCTTGCTAGTACTGCTTTCCTCATCTGAAGGTATCATCTGTGCACCTACCTCATCTTCAGATTTAGTCTCAGATATCCATCCTCCTAGACCTGGAAATACTACCTCTCCACGCAGAAAATAAAGTATTTCTCTGTTATCCCCAAGTAGTATTGTGGTATCAACCGGGTTCCCTACTTGATATAGAAATGCATGACCTGACCTGATGCAAAATCCATACCCGTCATTCTCCAATGATGACACAAAATTTCTGCTAAGTTTTATACCTGGAACAAATAACATATGTCTACTTCAAGAATCTCTCCAAGATCTAGTTGGAAACTCACAGTCCCAACCCCTCTTATCTCTCCCTAATGGTTTCCAATATGTGTTTCAACAAAGTGTCCTGGAGCTATTTCTTCTATCTTCTGAAAAACTCCATATTTCTCGGTCATATGGCTGGTTGACCCGCTGTCAACTATCCACATGTCATGGTAATCTACTGAACTGCTTACACAGGTCTACACCTACACTAAAGAAAATTCTTTTTCAAATTGGGCAGCATAATCTTCTACTTCTGCTAATGTTTCTCCCTCTTTTTCTTCATTCCCCTTCTTCTTGGGGCATTGACTAGCATAATGACCATACTTGTTGCAGTTAAAGCACCAGACTTACTAAGGTCTTTCTCCTTTTTCTTCCCTTCGCCCTTACCTTTGATTACAAGGGCTGCATTGTCTTCATTGCTCCGAGTGCTATTCTGGAACGTCCCCCCTCCCAAGACTCTTCTTGAACAAAGTCATCCCATAATCTTGTCCAATCTGGAAGTTGAGAATGAAGATCAAGCAGATTTAGTTCCAAAACCAGCACCTGCTCCCAATCCATGGCCAAGGCATAAATGGGCTTACAAACTCCTTGAAGTTGTTGGGAGCGTAGCTAGGGATCCATCTGACCATAGGAGAACCGGATCTCAGTATCAAGTTGCAAACCTTGCACTATGTCATACAAATCCACTTCCCTTAGAGAGGTGCTACATGATGATGAGGTCTAATCTACAATCCTTCAAAGAGACTTGCCATGATCCAAGATGGTAGACTGAGGTTCACATGCACTACATCAGGGAACTAGTGCACAACGGGACCAACACACTGCATTATTGTCCTATAGAGGAGCAGACTAGAGACATTTTTACCAAGCTTTTGCACATGTGAAAGCTGATTGAGTTCCCTGCATTTTTTAGGGGGGGTATTTTTCCCATGAGGTTTTCCCCATTTCCTTAAATTCATGAACAGTTCTTTTTTATCATTTATTTGATTGTATGGGTGACCTTTGGTCTCAGTAACTAGGGCCCAGGATGTCCAAGTTTGGATTAAGCGGGGGTGTTACGATAATTAATACTCCATGCTTGCCCTACTTAGCATTATTTACCTTTTCCTAGTATTTGATGATGTTATTTGCCCCCTAGTGGTGTGCAGATGTCATTTAGAACCCATTAGCCACCTAATGCGCCCTGCATGCATGATTTTAGGACCACCAGAGTCAGTTCCCTACATTCTAGGAGCTAACTCAGTGATTCAGTTCAGTACAACTGAGTTACACCTGAGTTCATGACTCTAATTGGGAGTTTGAGCTCCGATCACCACTGATTGTGATCTAATGCGCTATTTTCTGATTGATTTGCATGACAAACTCACAATTGTGCCCTCCTTGGTTAGTTAACTAACAATAGCTTCAGTTAACTGAGTTTTGGTTGAGTTGAGTTGAGTTTGGGACTTCCAGAGCACTCTAGTGGTGACAATTCCTATGCTAGACTGACATGGATTCGAATTCGCCTAGGATAATTGAATTCTCTCCATTGTAATATATTTATTGACTATACTGATTAATGGATCATAACACACATTTATGTTTACATTTGAGTTCCAATGCATGATTAATTTTACTGCTCATTTCACTGTAATTCATCTTTTATGCTCATTCTTTTCACTGTGAGGTATTCTCAGCTCTATGAACTGCTATGTTCTAGAATTTCACACTAAACACTACCACAAGAGGTTCTCTATAGATATCAAAGCTAAGATATCATTGTATGATTTGTATCATGTATGATTCTAGTTTGTATCTTGTATGAATCTATGATGTATCAATATGAACTATGTGTTACTGGACAGGGCTAGTGTCCGATAGACAATGCAAGGAGAGTGTGACCCAATGTCACCTCAGTCACACTTCCGCAAACTTCTTAGGAGTGTCGTAATCTCCAAGGGGAGAGCCCTTTTTGATGTACCTGAAAACACTTAGACAACCAATTCCAAATACTTCTATCCAATAATGTTAGTGACCAGTGCCTTCAGGGAGTCAAGTGTAGAATGGAGAAAGACTTGCTATAGACGTCTAAATGTTATATGTGTTATTAAACCAAGATAAGCATATCACCGTCAATAGCAAAGTGTTAGTCATGCAATAGTTATCACAGACATGTGATTAAGCATTTAGGAAAGAAGCAAATTAAAGGAAATTTCAAAAGTAGTAATAATCCGTTTTATGATAGTGATCTCATTAGTAAACAGTCCAATGATTGTCGAACAGTTATGATGTTCAAACAAAGCTTGACCACTTTAAGTATCAATCAAAACAAATCAAATTTGCACACTTTTGGCTTAATAGATCAGGTCTAATATACTATTATGTAGCATGCATACAGTAACAATTTTAATCCCTTATGTAAATCTCTACTAGACAGTATTAAGGGCTGGTTTATGAGTGCAACCCAAATCTTTGCTAAACAGTATTTGCAACAGTGAATTAGTATAGCAGCATTACTTAATCAGTTAAATACCATGATCAATTCAATAATGAACAACACACATTCATCATAAAAAAAAAGTCACTGATTAATGTCCCCAAACAGTGGTTACACAAAGTTGGACTAAAGAAGATATCAGTCCTAAAGAGCATAAGTCCTGTAGCATTCACTTTGACTTCAAAACAGCAGTAACATAACCTGTTATATCAGTCCTTCATTCAACAGTCATGAGGTGCTTGCTTTTATAAGTATAGTTCATCCAATTGATAACTTTTCTCACTCTTTTTCTGCGTGTTTTTATGACGGGTTTTAGGGCAGCAGTCAAGGATGAACAGGCTGTAAATATTACAGACCTGAGGTAAGGTAAGGAGAGGCTAGAAGGGGGGAAGCAAAGGGCTTCCAAAGAAGAAAAGAGGAGGGCTGAGGTTGGAAGAGTCCTAGGAGAGGGATGCTAAGGGGAAGAGAGGAATAAGGGTAGATTTAGGGTTTTATTTTTGAGAGGCCAAAAATTTGAAATTTTTTATTTTTATTTTTATTTTTATTTTTAGGGTTTCAGACATAAAATTGCAGACCTAATCTAGCACGAAATTCAATATTTACACATGCATATGCAAGAAAATTTGGTAAAAGAATGCTAACTTAGGGTTTTTATGGATGAGACCCTTAACCCTAGTCTTAGAGGAAGGTGAGCATCCTTCCTCTTGGAGTATTTTCTCCTTGTCTACTAAACTAAGGCTTCCTATAACAACCTCTAGGGTTCGTTATAAGAGCCTAATCTAAGGCAAAATTGGAGATCCAAGGCTAAACTTGGGAAAACCTTCTATAGGGAGCGTTTTCCACCATGCAAAGAGGAGAGAAGGTAGACAAAAAGGCCCTATTCAGAAAAAATGCATCCCTAAGGCTACCATTCAATCATTCAAGAATCATGAATTCACCTACCTTTCACCAAGCAAGGCAAAAAACTAGACTTACTTGAGCTTGTGTTCTTCCAACAATTCCTAGCATCCACCAAGCATGAGCAAAACCAAAGATAAGCATCCAATTTCATCCATAAGAGCAAGAAGAGCCTACTTCAAGAGGGGCACATCACTTCCAAAAGAGTTATCTAGGGTAAAAGAGAAACATATTGTAATTTGTCCCATGTGTTATGATTTACAAATGAACTGAGGAGTTCTATTTATAGTGTTCTCAACTCACTTTTACAAAATAACCAAGCCGACAGGCCAAATATAATGTCAATGTATAAATTTAACATGAAATAATATAAAATAATCTAAAAATGGCCTAAAGTAAGCTACCTTGGGGTATTTTCCCTCTAGGTGCCTAAAAACTGCTAAAAATGACTGAAATTGAGTAGAAAGCTCCACTCCGAAAGTGGAGTGAGCAGGGGGATCGTCATGCCCCATCTAACCCCAATAATGTTGAAAATCCCTCAACGTCCCCCCTTTATGAGCATGTGGGCTTGGTGGCCAAGGATGACATCATCAAGGAAACTGCACCAAGGAGAGAGGACGCTCTGTTGGAAAGGGACTAGGATGGGTGCATAAGGTGACCTGAAGGAGAGGCAAGAGCCTCATAGCTGGAATACAGTCACCGGTGTAGAAGATAAGAAGGGGGTCATGTGACCTAGTGACCCACCCCTGGGAGCCCAGGACACGATCCTCAGGGATACAAGCCCTAGAATGAGGCAGTCAGCAATGCCATTGAGCCATAGCACTCCTAAAGGAAGGATCAAAGGGTCCGGCCATAACCATCATCTTAGAAAGTACTAATAGCACCCTATCATGGCCTTGAGAAAAATACGACCCCTCTCCTTGGGAAACATCTGAAGGTGCAATGGTACTAGTACCATGTAACACTATGAATCATGATGTATCAATATTTTCTAGTTTTTAAAAAGTTTGGATCTTTATGTTAAATTTTTTTAATATATATATATATAACGTGTCCCCCGTGTCCAATTTTTGGGGTCGTCGTATCCCATGTCGAATACTCGTATTTCCGTGTCCTCCATGTCTCGTGTCATTGTGTCATGTGACTTAGATCATGTAATGTCCTCTTTTGTTTAAGTACCAGGGACCATCCCGCTAACCTATCTAATTCCCGTAGGTTCGAGCGGGTATTGACATTCAGGGAATTGACTGAGGACTAATACCATTTGGAACAAAAGAATATCTTAATCAGTGTTAGTAGGTCATCAGTAGATAAAAGAGGGCCACACGAACTAGGAGCAACTTACATGCATTACATGTGGGCCATATTTCATGATGCATGCACAAAAGCACCTTAATTAAGCCTGCATGCATACAAGAAGCAATGCATGCAACTCAACTGGAAAATAGAAGAGAAAAGTGACTTAGGCATGCAAAAGTTAGGGCATGCAATGTCAAAGTTATAAAAGAAGGAAAAAGTGAATGGCTAGGTCTGCTAATTTGATTATTGATTTGTGAATTCGTATTGGCGAGATCTGAGAGCCAAGTTAGGGTTGAGGGCACACTACTCAACCAACTAGTGTATTTCGACAGTGGAATCTATCTGTCCTAGTCACTTTCAGGGTTGGATCATATGGGTTCAACATTACTATTCATGAAATATGTCTTATACATCAATGTTCAGCATTCTTCAGGATTCAAAGCGACATATTGGATCAAGAGAGCTTGCCTTCTTGCATGGGCAAATTGGGCAAGTCAGAAGATCTTCATATATTGACCAACAACTGTTATTTGGTCTACAGGTCTCTTCCATCCTTCCTGGAGAGTCATTATCAGCCTAGTTACTGAATACAGGCTTCTACTTCGGCTTTTGGAGAGAGTTATCATCAATTCAAATATCAGAAGTGCACTTTTCCTTGCATGGGCGACTTTCATTGAGGGAGCAATTCGCATTAGGCCCTAGACCTAGTGCATGACTTGCATGCAGCCTCCATACTGATCAGAGGCCATTATAACCGTAGTGCACACCTTCTTGGAGCTATCTCACATATCTAGAGCATTATTTATTCATTCTGAAGACTGGAGAAGGCGCCATCTTTGCATGGGTGAATTGTCTGAAAGAAGACATCTCATATCTTGGCCAATTCTCAGTGCATGACTTGCATGTCTGCATTATATTTTTCTATAGCTCGAGCACAAGCCATTGGTACGTACATGCATCATTTCTAGTTTGATCTTCTTGCATCTTTGATTACTTGGGTTTTTAGGGTTTATACAACCCATGCATTTTTGCATGCATTGTCATGCAATCATAGTTTTGTACATGCATTCATATTTTCTTTAAGTATTGGGTAACGAGACCTCAAGCAAACAAACAACCACATCAGAAAATCTACAAAAAGACAGAAAATATCAGTTTGGATATTACAGATCAAAAGTTGTTAGCCAAAGACACACATAAAACAGAAAACATTTCTAAGTACTGGCCTATGGAACACTTTTACTAACCATGCTTATCAGAATCAACTAGTGTATGTAACATGAATAGCATTTAGTATTGTCATCAATGAAAACCATAAATCCATAATACATATCCTCAAGGCATGAAATTGGAAATACAACATATATGGCGTGGCATCAACCAAGCCAAAACATGGGAACAACTGATAGTATGTCAGCAAAATATGACATAACCACCCTGACAACTAAATCTCAGCCAGATCTGTGAAGCGAAAAATGACGGCAAAAATCCCCGTATACAATTTGGTATAACAGACCTCACTTGCCATTTGATTCACCTTGACTCCATTACCCTATTTGGATATTGGCATTGATCTCCGGGTCTCTCCATCACCTATTCTAAAAACCCTAAATACTGCACCCCATTTTACTAAGTCTATTCTCAAATCTACCCAGTGTCCCAAAGTTTTGTCTTAGTAATCCTATTAGGGGAGCCCCCCTTGAGCTAGAGAAGAGTTTGCCTAAACTGGGAAGGGAAAGTCATTGAGGGGACTGTCATAAAGAGTTGCTCTCAATTGTACACCATGGATACAGGGCTTTACCATATACAATTTGAGTGGTAAAAAGTCCTAAAAACTTAAGTCTTCAACTCCTGCATTAACACAAGCACCAAGACCTCCATGGAACATCAAGGATACAATAATTGAGACTTCTTCCAAGCAAGGCATCACACCAAGCTCAAAACTCATCAATCTAGTCTCTCCATGATCTTGCCCTAACCTCACGTCCCACAAGAACAAAGCTCCAAAATCATGAAAGCCGTTAGTTCCAGTCTCGATGTCTTTTACTAGGGTAGAAACCCTAGCGTGACAACAATAGCCATAATAGTCCTCAGTTGGCACCATGTTTACATCATACTTCTTATATTCTGTTACATGATTTGTACCCAAGCACTTGAAAGGCCTTCAAATAGAATGAAATAATGCATGATATGTTTTCCAACCCATTGATTGATTTTTGTAATTTCTTGTGTTATAATGACACTCTTTATTTCCTTTCTGAAATGTGAGTTCAGATATTTTCTTTTATATAGAATGTTAGAAATTTTCTTTTACATAGAATGCTAGAAATTTTTGCATGGGACTCTTCTATTAGCGACTTTGCTTTAGTAGCACTTAGTTCAAATATATTGAGATATGATTTGAAAATTTGATGATCACTATGATACTGAGGTCTTTAGTGTTATGTTAACAGCAGGCCAAGGTGGAGGTTGGGAAACAAGGAACTTTCACAATTATGGAAATGGTCAGAGCAGAATCCGGTTTGTGTTATAATTTACTTGGCATTTCTATTTATATCTAGCATTGCAGTCTTTTGTTATATTTTATTCCTCTGATGTTTGTGCCAGTGCCATAGTCTTTATAGGAATTATGGTAAAAAAATATTTGTAGATACTAGAATAGGTTTCTTTTCAACCAGAATAATTCATCCCTTTCAACTGTCTAAAAAATAAATTACTAAGCTCAGAATGTGCATTAGCAGTTCTGCAGTGAAGAGAAAACAAATGTGATTTTATAGCAACTTGTCAATGATAGAAACACCTTAAATTAGAAGTGTGTTTCCATTTTTATTAATTCTATTTTAATTTTATGGGAGTGTTTGTCACGCATCTCGTCAAAGATTCCCTTTTGATAAATAAATAAAATTTCTATTAAAAAATGAGAATGATATACAAATTGTATGCCATGCATACAGCTCTACTAATTTGTTCTAGCATCTGATACTCAACTATTGACCCTGAGATTAGCTTTACAGGAAGAATGCTAAGCATGCGTTCTAACATATATAACCACCTACTGAAAAATTGGCTGGATGGAATTAGAAAATAAAGATACAGCTTTGGATTCTGATGCATGCTTGATAGGTGGGGCCTTTTACATTTCTGATGATTGATAGACTAGGTTTCCTGGGTCATATATGTCAAGTCTGACATTCGTCAATTCAGGGGTCATGAACAGGAGCCAAGTCCAGGGCAGCTTGGTAAGGAACTTTTAGATTTGACCAGCCTGCATGTACATAACTCCATTGTAAACCTTATTAACTCTGCTTACTACCACTGCCACCACTACTACTCACTGGTGCCTTTACCGTAGTTGTGGTGCATAGCAGGGCCAATTTGCAGCACTGAGTGATGGGGAGCATAGTGGCAAGCAATTGAATGTGCCTAGTTGGTCATGACCATATGTGACCTACTGTTGGGGGTATATTAGTATAAGTAGGCTGCAGATTGAATGGTTATGCAAATGCATAATTAGATGTTTGAACTTTGAAGTATAGTAATGTAGTGGAGTAATAGATATAGTCTAATTTGGAGCAGGATTTGGCAAGTTTTGAGAGTTAAGTTATTGCAATGTGTTTCTTATATCTTGAAGTTTGATAGGCATTCCAGGAATTCCTTAGCTAGGGCATACACCATCGACTTTATTTGTTTATCCAATTCTTTGTCCACACAACAAAACCCTAACCAGCAATACAAAGTCCTAGCAAGGCATTGATATCTTTCGGGTTATTCTGAAAGTGTTTACATGATGTTTGGGGGTGCTTCATGAGATTTGAGGTATATGGTGTATGTTCAACCCTGAAATAGTCTGAGTGTAAATATTTGATACAGAGATCACTACTCCCTCTATATCATTCTGAGACCTCAAGTAGTATGAATCTCAATGTCAGTACATACTCATAAAAACATAGACTCAACCACTAGATCTGCATCTACCAACAACATATAAAAGCAATCACCAACAATAGACAATAGATATACCCTGGAACCCTTTTGGGAGAAACCAACTAACTATGGGGCTATCTTCTCAATCTCGAGCCCAGAGCATATAGAAGAATAAAGAAGCAGTACAATACAGAATTACCTCAGCTGGTAACTCAATCCCCTTGACTAGGGCGAACACAAATTTGCATGCATCCAGCTGATGCATGCACTGATGAAGTGTGCCCTAACTGCCAATCTGGATCTGAGTGCTCTAATGGATCTGCCCTCTACTGATCACCCTGCTCTGATCTGCTCACTCTGAAGACTTCCCATTGATGAAATCGGCCCTCTTTGCATGCACAAGTGCGCCCTCCTCCTCCAGTAGTCAAACGCTCGTACTGCTCCGGATCTCAACAGATCTGAGCTCCGATCGTCTCTAACCTTCCTGAAATCTCAAGGCAAGGCTATCCTGAAATTCTCGGATTCCAACTCAGTCAATCCAACTCACAACAAGCTTCTCCTCCTCAGGAAAAACATCCTCGTCCAAGCAAACTCGGCCTCCTCCAATCTAATCACTAATCATACTGTGGAGCTCTCTCAGCTCACAGTACTGAGGATCTAGTCTCTCTGGAACTGAAGGTCACTGATCTAGCTCAGATCTGACCTTCCTAGCTCCTGCAGCAACTCCTCCCTCTCTCAGAAAGTCGCCCCACATGGACAGATTCGTCCCCCTCACTCTGGCAGTATCTCTCTCTGATAATGCAACTGAGTAACCCCATCTGGGGACCCCCTGCCTCTATAAATAATCTCACCGATGAATTAGGTTTGCCAAAACCCTAATTCCCAGTGCATGCAAAAAGTCACTTTTGCATGCAGTCACTGAATGCTGGCAGGTCATGCAAAACTCATGCATGCATAGGTCAATCTCCCCTGAAGCTCCACATGCAACCCCTGCTGGGCTCATGCCACTGAGTAGAGTGCATCTCACTCTCTACTCCATCCTGATGCCTATGGTACTAATGTCCCTCCATGCAAGGCATCTGAGTCATGGAGGACTTCCCGAAGTTACCATAATCTAACACTTCCTCTTAACGAGGGAAGTCCTGAAACTAATGCCTGGATCCATCAAGTCCGCTACTGCTGCCTCTGATCTAACTGATCTGCCTGACACTGCTGCCTCTGATCTAACTGATCTGCCTGACACTGCTGCACTCTGACCTGAACCACCCTAATCAATCTCCATATGTGTGGCTTCTGATGAAGCCCCTCTGTCAACCACTGCTGACTCTGTCACTGCACTCTGACTCAGACTCCCTCTGAGTCTTTGCTGCTGTAACCAACCTTGAAGACCTCTGTCAAGTGGATCTATTGCTCTATAGATCATCTGCCTGTGACCCTGAGTTGACTCGGCTTTGTAAGTCAACTCCCTCTGTCTCTATACTGATTGAGCTCTCTCCTGAGCCAAGTCCATCTCAACCATATCATACCAACTCACTCTCTGACTGGTGCCTGTATGAGCAGCATGCTCATCCATCTGATGTGAGCCCAAGGCTCAACCTCCTGTGACTCATCACTGCCATGAGCATTTCGCTCATCCATCTGATATGAACCCAAAGGCTCAATCTCCTCATCTCCATCACTGTCATGAGCATCTCGCTCATCCATCGAAACTCCGCAATCACTGCCCTGATCCTCATCATGGTGAACCCCTCGCTCACCCATCTGTTGAACAGGCTCACTCCTCCTGGCCTCATCTCTATTGTGAGCATCTCGCCCATCATCCCCCTCTGCATCTGAAGAGGATGCACTCAGCCATCCTGATGTACCTGAAGTAGGTTGTCCATGAACCAAGTACTCACCATCAATCCGGTGCCCCAACAGTACTGGGTCTACTCCTCTAGGATAGGTGAAGAACTCATCCATGTGAAACACTACAAGGTAACCTGCAGCTGCCAATGCTGCCACTGAGAGAACACTCCGGATACCGCCAGGAGCTCCCCACGATCAAGCAGAAATCTCACTCTGCCCACACCAGTAACTAAATCGTTAACCCCCTTACCATCCCGAGTCAACTGTACTGTCGTATGCTCTAGAATCAGGAATGCATTTCACACCCCTGTCATATGACTACTGAGAGTAATGTCCACTCTCCATCTCTCATCAGCCTGAATCTCAGGTGGGCTGTTATCATGTCCTGACTGAACTGTGGCTAGTGAGAACTCCTCAAACCGAGAAGAGAACTCATCAACCTCCTCTGCTGCTGCCACCTGCTCATCCTTCGCCTGCTTCCCCTTCTTCTTATGCGGACGCTATCCCGCATAATGTCCATACTCATTGCAGGCGAAACACTTGATCTTGCTCAGGTCCTTCTTCTATCTACCCCTCTGCTTCCCGCTTGCTGCGAGAGCCACATCCTCTTCCTCAGGAATGGCAAAAGCTGAACTTTGAATGTACCCTCTTCGAGTCTCCTCCTATGTGAAATCATCCCACAGTCTATCCCACTTGGGAAGGTTCTCACGACCTATGATGGACTGAACAAACACTGCCCATGCTACAAACACGCCATTCAAGGCCTACCGAACCAGCTCACTTTCCTCTACCTTCTCACCGACTGCTCCCAACTCATCTCTCACTTGAGAGATCTTGGTGAGATAGGTAACCATGCTCTCATCCTTCCCCATCTTGATGCTTCTCAGCTTCTCTCTGAGAACCATTTTCCTGTTTTCATTTGAGCTCTGGTACAGACTAGTCAATGCATCCCACATCTCATACACATTGTCTTTGGTAGAGACATGTGGAATAAGGTGATCCTTGATCGCATCAAGCAGGATCCTTTGGGCCTTTATGTTCTTCTTTTCATACACTGCTTTGGTAGTGGCATCTGACGGAACAGTAACGGGATTTGCTGTCGTGCTGTACACAACATCCCATAACTCACTCTCTTTCAACAAGAGAGTAATACGTGCCCTCCATGCACTGTAGTTGGAGGCACCATCCAACTGGTCCTCCACTCTCAAACCAATAGCCATACTCACCCAACTGAAGAAACTGTAACCCACAATAAACATAAATCTCTCTTGAACAAACCTGGCAGATCTGTCTCAGATATGACTACTCACCAACTGAACTGATAGATCTGACCTCTACAACCACAGATCTGAACGGGAATGTTCAGATCTGGTAGATTCGGTCTCTATCTCCACAAATCTACTAGATCTATCTCAGATCTAGCCACCACCACTGCAGTTCTATGTGTGACTGCTCACCCTAATCCTAATCACTAATGAATTAGGTTTGCCAAAACCCTAATTCCCGGTGCATGCATAAGGTCACTTTTGCATGCAGTCACTGAATGCTGGCAGGTCATGCAAAACTCATGCATGCATAGGTCAATCTCCCCTGAAGCTCCACATGCAGCCCCTGCTGAGCTCATGCCACTGAGTAGAGTGCATCTCACTCTCTACTCCATCCTAATGCCTATGGTACTAATGTTCCTCCATGCAAGGCATTTGAGTCATGGAGGACGTCCCGAAGTTACGATAATCTAACACTGAGATGCATGGGCGTGTTAACCCGCAGATTGTACTAGGAATTATCCAACGGGTAAAGATGTTGATGATCCAGAGGAAGCTCAATGTATGGCTTGTCTAAGCCAATTATGTAAATTGTGTCATTTCTATCAAATGATCCATGGTTGTGATGTAATGTAATGTAATGATGTAACTGAGATGTATTCTATATATGTAAAGGGCCAATTATGAGACATACTAATCTTCCCTATGGGGAGCATAGTGGCAAGAAATTGAATGTGCCTAGTTGGACATGACCATGTGTGACCTACTGTTGGGGGTGTATTAGTATAAGTAGGCTGCAGATTGAATGGTGATGCAAATGCATAATTAGATGTTGAAGTATAGTTATGTAGTGGAGTAATAGAAATAGCTATTTTGGAGCAGGATTTAGCAAGTTTTGAGACTTAAGTTATTGCAATGTGTTTCTTATATCTTGATGTTCGATAGACATTCCAGTCATTCCTTAGCTAGGGCATACACCATCAACTTTATTTGTTTATCCAATTCTTTGTCCACACAACAAAACCCTAACCAGCAATACAAAGGCCTAGCAAGGCATTGATATCTTTTGGGTTAATCTAAAAGTGTTTACCTACTGTTGGGGGTATATTAACTCTGCTTACTACCACTGCCACCACTACTACTCACTGGTGCCTTTACCGTAGTTGTGGTGCATAGCAGGGCCAATTTGCAGCACTGAGTGATGGGGAGGATAGTGGCAAGCAATTGAATGTGCCTAGTTGGTCATGACCATATGTGACCTACTGTTGGGGGTATATTAGTATAAGTAGGCTGCAGATTGAATGGTTATGCAAATGCATAATTAGATGTTTGAACTTTGAAGTATAGTAATGTAGTGGAGTAATAGATATAGTCTAATTTGGAACAGGATTTGGCAAGTTTTGAGACTTAAGTTATTGCAATGTGTTTCTTATAGCTTGAAGTTCGATAGGCATTCCAGGCATTCCTTAGCTAGGGCATACACCATCAACTTTATTTGTTTAGCCAATTCTTTGTCCACACAACAAAACCCTAACCAGCAATACAAAGTCCTAGCAAGGCATTGATATCTTTCGGGTTATTCTGAAAGTGTTTACACGATGTTTGGGGGTGCTTCATGAGATTTGAGGTATATGGTGTATGTTCAACCCTGAAATAGTCTGAGATGGATGGGCGTGTTAACCCGCAGATTGTACTAGGAATTATCCAACGGGTAAAGATGTTGATGATCCAGAGGAAGTTCAATGTATGGCTTGTCTAAGCCAATTATGTAAATTGTGTCATTTGTATCAAATGAACCATGGTTTTGATGTAATGTAATGTAATGATGTAACTGAGATGTATTCTATATATGTAAAGGGCCAATTATGACACATACTTATCTTCCCTATGGGGAGCATAGTGGCAAGCAATTGAATGTGCCTAGTTGGACATGACCATGTGTGACCTACTGTTGGGGGTATATTAGTATAAGTAGGCTGCAGATTGAATGGTGATGCAAATGCATAATTAGATGTTGTAGTATAGTTATGTAGTGGAGTAATAGATATAGCTATTTTGGAGCAGGATTTAGCAAGTTTTGAGACTTAAGTTATTGCAATGTGTTTCTTATATCTTGATGTTCGATAGACATTCCAGTCATTCCTTAGCTAGGGCATACACCATTGACTTTATTTGTTTATCCAATTCTTTGTTCACACAACAAAACCCTAACCAGCAATACAAAGGCCTAGCAAGGCATTGATATCTTTCGGGTTAATCTAAAAGTGTTTACCTACTGTTGGGGGTATATTAACTCTGCTTACTACCACTGCCACCACTACTACTCACTGGTTCCTTTACCGTAGTTGTGGTGCATCGCAGGGCCAATTTGCAGCACTGAGTGATGGGGAGCATAGTGGCAAACAATTGAATGTGCCTAGTTGGTCATGACCATATGTGACCTACTGTTGGGGGTATATTAGTATAAGTAGGCTGCAGATTGAATGGTTATGCAAATGCATAATTAGATGTTTGAACTTTGAAGTATAGTAATGTAGTGGAGTAATAGATATAGTCTAATTTGGAGCAGGATTTGGCAAGTTTTGAGACTTAAGTTATTGCAATGTGTTTCTTATATCTTGAAGTTCGATAGGCATTCCAGGCATTCCTTAGCTAGGGCATACACCATCAACTTTATTTGTTTATCCAATTCTTTGTCCACGCAACAAAACCCTAACCAGCAATACAAAGTCCTAGCAAGACATTGATATCTTTCGGGTTATTCTGAAAGTGTTTACACGATGTTTGGGGGTGCTTCATGAGATTTGAGGTATATGGTGTATGTTCACCCTGAAATAGTCTGAGATGGATGGGCGTGTTAACCTGCAGATTGTACTAGGAATTACCCAACGGGTAAAGATGTTGATGATCCACAGGAAGTTCAATGTATGGCTTTTCTAAGCCAATTATGTAAATTGTGTCATTTGTATCAAATGATCCATGGTTGTGATGTAATGTATTGTAATGATGTAACTGAGATGTATTCTATATATGTAAAGGGCCAATTATGACAAATACTTATCTTCCCTATGGGGAGCATAGTGGCAAGCAATTGAATGTGCCTAGTTGGACATGACCATGTGTGACCTACTGTTGGGGGTATATTAGTATAAGTAGGCTGCAGATTGAATGGTGATGCAAATGCATAATTAGATGTTGAAGTATAGTTATGTAGTGGAGTAATAGATATAGCTATTTTGGAGCAGAATTTGCCAAGTTTTGAGACTTAAGTTATTGCAATGTGTTTCTTATATCTTGATGTTCGATAGACATTCCAGTCATTCCTTAGCTAGGGCATACACCATCAACTTTATTTGTTTATCCAATTCTTTGTTCACACAACAAAACCCTAACCAGCAATACAAAGGCCTAGCAAGGCATTGATATCTTTCGGGTTAATCTAAAAGTGTTTACACCATGTTTGGGGGTGCGTCATGAGATTTGAGGTATATGGTGTATGTTCAACCCTGAAATAGCCTGAAATGGATGGGCATGTTAACCCTCAGATTGTTCTAGGAATTATCCAATGGGTGAAGATGTTGATGATCCAGATGAAGTTCAATGTATGGCTTGTCTAAGCCAATTATGTAAATTGTGTCATTCGTATCAAATGATCCATGGTTGTGATGTAATGTAATTTAATGATGTAATTGAGATGTATCCTATATATGTTATGTCCCCTATGATGGCTGCACAAAGGGACTTCACAATCATAAATTTTCCAGGGTTTTTTCACTTATCCAGTCTCACATATCCCCATATCCCCATAAATTTTCTAGTCTCACATATCCCCATATCCCCATAAATTTTCTAGTCTCACATATCCCTATCCAGTCCACCTAGGATGTCTCATACCCCAGCTTTGAGAGAAATTATATTTTGACTGAGAGCCCAGAATTGTGCCATCTCAATGCCATTGGATCGAGAGTGGTCGTGAGATCTATGAAGGATTGGAGGCCTTGAGCACTTATTCTTCCTTGATGATCTTTGTGGAATAGGTCCAATGGAGAAATTCTTAGTTGACTTCATAGCTGTAAAAAAGGTAAGGCACTTGTCGTTCTTATTTCGCTCACAACCATCCATAAAAACAAAAAAATTAAGTCTCTTTTCCATTTCTTTGTTTTTATTTGGTGAAATCTAACCCTAAGAGAAAATTCAAAAAAAATATAATTTAGATTTCACTTAGATATATTGGTTAGTCTTGAATATCTTGAATAGATCTTTTATTTTTGAATTTTCTCTTCATAGAAAAATGATTAAAATTCATAAACTTTCTAATTATTCCTTGGTTAGTAGCTATGTGAATAGACATGGCCTTTAGGCCTGAAGTGTCATGTGTCCGTGTGTCGGACGTGGACACATCCTGACATGTTGTCGAACATGTGTTTTGGACATAACCTGTTCCAAGACACGTAAAACACGTGTCTAACACCGTGTCAAGATGTGTTCTGACTCGTGAGAATTGTGTCCCGAAAATAGGACACTCGTAACCCGAAAAGCGGCCTGCGGGCTATAAAAAATGATTTTACCCTCATTCATTCACATTTTTTAGTTATTGGGTTGGGATCTTTTCCACTTACATACAAATTGGGCAATAACAAGCACATGGCAGATGTTAGATTGTGAGTCTCTAGACAATCTCAAAGTCCAAGATCACCTCTTTATAGGTTGTCATCCTTATCTCTTGACGAGGTGGTGTCATTATCCACTACTAAGTTGTCAATGAGATCTATATCTAGAGGTTGTTACATCCATGTACTATACATTGATATCATTGGGTGAATATTAGTTGAATATGGATTAAAGCCTTTTCTGCCAAGTTCTTGTGTTTGCTATATTTCTTATTGTGGTATCTAAGTTCCTATAGTCTTAACGGGCTTGGTAAATTATCCATGTTAGTGGTGCATGGAATTAAAAGGAAGTTTGATATTGTAAATTTGTAATCCATGTGAGGTTCAATAGGCATGAGATGATGGTGCTTAGATGGACATGAAATAAAAGGAAAAGCAGATCTACACCCTTTGGGCACAATCGCAAAGACAAGGCTATAGTTCTCCCATTTTCTTATTGATTGAAATTACAATTGGCTTACTATATATTGTGGATAATATTTCTTTGCATTGTGCATATGAAGATCTGATTATAAAAAGAAAAAGAAAAGAAAAGAGGTTTAAAAACAAAGAAAGAATCATCTCAAGTTGAAAGTGTTGAAAAGTTACCTAGAAAGTGTTTGTCCATTCATTAGTGCCTTGGGGTGGACAAGGACACTTCAAATGTGATCCCTAGCTTATTTTTATAAAGTGAGATTGACTTTATAATTTTAAAGTCACTTTATTAAATTTTAAGTCATGGTTTATTTCCTAAGTTCATTTAAGTGATTATTTCAAGCGAGTGATAAATTAAAAGGTTCTCACGTAATTAAATGATATATGTGCATGAAATATCATTTAATTATTATTCTAATGAGCATTTATTGAGAGCCTTTGATCTAATATAATCTTGGCCATTGGATGAAGAGGAGGAAGTTGCCATGAACAAAAAGGGAGGAGTTAGGGATTGGAGGCATTCATTATTCATTCACCCAAAAGAGATTTTTGGAGAGGAAGAGAAGAGAGAAGAGAGAAGAGAAGAAACCCTTGGAATTTTTGAAGGCCGAGTTACAGGTTGTAGATAAAATTGAAGGGCACGAATTTCTAGACAAATCCATACAACACAGGGTTAAGGAATTCGTACAGCACCGTACAGGCACAGATTTCGATATAGGTCCGTACAGCATTTAAGGAGGCCGTACAACACAAATTTTGAGGCAGAAATCTGGTAGGCCCGTACAACATTTAATGAGGTCGTACATCATAGATTTCGAGGCATAAATCTGACAAGTCCGTACAGCAATTAATGTGACCGTACAGCACAGATTTTGAGGCAAAAATCTAACAGTCTGTACAACAGTATTTGGTATGATTTACGAGGCAAAGTTTTGGCACGATTTTCGAGGACATACTGTAATTAATGCAGACCGTATAGCCGTGATTTTTGGGCACGTTTACCGAGGAGGTTGACTGTGGTTGAGATAAGTACTGCTATTGTATTTTTTAATAAATTGTCTGAAGAAATAAAAATCTCTCTTGAACAGGTTTTCCCTTAGGGGTTTTATCCTGGACCATTTTGGTCAAAAATACTGAGTTAATTTTTATGTGCATGGCTGGTATAAATGTTCTAAGTATGAAAAGTTAGGCTGAAAGTTAATTTTCTGAGTTAATTAATTTGAAAGAATCTCATGTGTTTCAAGTAAAACAATATTTTTATATGAGAAATATATGCAGGATTGGGTTTGGGCATTAAAGTGCATGCAGAGAAGTTGAAAAACTTGAAACCGGGTTGGGGTTATAAAACGTTCATGATATCAAAGCCTTGGTAAAGAGCATAAATAAAACACTCAGAAAATTTTCAGATTTGAGAAAGAAGAGGGTTTGTGAAAAACAGGTTCTTGAACAATTTTCTTTTGAGAAGAATAGGTACAGGTTGTAGTCATGGTCACTGAACTAAGATTAGAGGACAAGTTGGATGGGGCTGCAAATTTTAGCCCATGGAAGGCTAGGATTTTGTTGGTACTGAAGGAGAATGAACTATGGGAAATAGTTTATAGTACAACAGCAAACCCAGTCACTGTTCCTACCGATGCTACAGATAGGGCAGCCTTTATGAAAAAGGATGTGAAGGCAAGAAGGATCATGTGATCCCACATATTTCAGCAAAGGCTCATGCCTTTCAGATGTGGATAGCTTTGACTAGTCCTCACCAAAGTTCGAATGAAAACAGGAAGATGGTGTTGAGGGAAAAGTTGAAGGATGTTCACATGGGTAAGGGTGAAGGCATGGCTTCCTACCTTACCAGGATTACACAGGTGAGGGATGAACTTGCAGTTGTTGGGGAGGTTGTACAGGGCAGTGAGTTGGTGCGGACGACCTTAAATGGCGTGACACAACCATGGGGTGTTTTCGTACAGATTGTGGTTGCTCGTGAGAACATGCGTTCTTGGGATCATCTTTGGGACGACTTCATACAGGAGGAGACTCAAAGAGGATATATACAAGGCAGTTCGTCACATAATAGGGAAGATGAGGACAATGTAGCATTGGAAGCAAAGGGAAAGAAGAAGAAGTTCAAGAAAGGTCCTAAGGGTGGGGCCAAACAACACACTGGTGAGCAAAAGAAAGACATTAGCAAAGTCAAATGCTTTGCCCTTCAGAAGTTTGGACACTATGCTGGACAGTTTCCAAACAAGAAGAAGAAAGGACAGTAGACGATAGCTATAGCAGATACGGATGATTTTGCTTCACGTTTTGAGGGAGAGTTTTCTCTCTATGTTGGGTGTACAGAGAGGACATCTATAACCAGCAGTGATATGGAGGATTAGATTTAGTATTCTTTATTGGTTGGCCATTCTTTGAGTGCTTCCACCACTACTTCCACTTGGTGCATTGATAGTGGGGCTTCGAGCCATATGACAGGTGTTCGAGATGTGTTCACCGAGATCACTGAGACAGGCTTGAGTCTAGAGGTAGTGTTGGGTGATGACGTGATTGTGAGAGCAATTGGGCGAGGGACTGTTACCTTTCAGAGGGAGTCCATGCAGTCCATGACATTGAGGGATGTCTTGTATGTCCTGAGGCTGAAGAAGAACCTTGTTTCAGTTTCCACTATTGAGGACAGGGGTTTTGGAGTATGTGTCCTGTTATCACATATATAGTAGCCGAGCTACCATACATTATTTTTCTGATGCCAGTACACTATTCAGCCAGTTCCCTTACATTTGATCTGTTGAGATGAGCATCTATATTGGATCACTATCAGATTTTTGACAGCAATTGTATTCCCCATGCCATGACTGAGTCTCAGGACACTCAGAGAGATGACCGATGTAGCCATTATACCATTGGTACAGAGCAATCAATAGTGCCCAGAGTTACCGCAGCAGTTTCAGAGGACAGATGATGGTACAGGTTGATGAGCATTCAGGTATATGACTCAGCAGGTATATCATTGTGTTATGGTTATATTGCTTTTATACTTATTCTTATAGCATGTCTTAGCACTTAGTGTCATGATCTGGCGATCATATAGATATGTGTACTTGGTTGATCTTATTATATATATTATATTGTCCCTACTCAGACTTAGAAGTTCACTATTCATACTCATTGGTTTTACCCTCTTTAGGGAGAATAGAGGTGATCATTCCACCATACCTTGGCTTGCTAGTGTTGGCTCCATTATTCATTGTCTTCATCCATCCATTGCCTACCTTTTAGTTTATCACCCTGACTTACGACTTGACTAGTGACATGGAGGATCTTTTCCCCACTGTAGCCTCTGTATTGGATGAGCTTCCCTGTTTATTGTGTCTCGGCTCTGTGTTGGTGACAAAACTTACCTATGGTGAGTTGGAGTTCCTTGTGAATTCCCCCTAGTCACTAAAGTTGTGTTGGCTAAACCTGAAACTTTTAGTGCTGCCATGAATACAAAATCTGGAAAAAATGAAATGCTATAACTTGTATGAAAAGCCCATTCATGCAATGTGTTTCTAAACACACATGAATGAAAGGCATGCCAAATGAAAATGGCCATGAAAATAAAATGTTATATCTTTTGGAAATGTAAATACCTAGGTAAACAAGCTGTCTGTGACACGCCTAGAAGTGCTCAGGTAAACAAGTGCCTTAAAAACACACCTGCAGCAGAAAGCCTAAATAAATGTAAATCTATGCAATGTGTTTATAAACACACATAGATCAAGGCTATGGAAACTTTAGGCCCAAAAAGCAATGGAACTTAAATGCTATATCTAAATAATTGCTGGCCTTATTTGTATTATGGATTGTGCGCATCTATTAAAGGTGAATAAACCCTCTTTGAACAACTCATCCATTTGTGAGACACTGCCATTCCCTGTGTTGTTGCTCATTCAGTATATAGTATGGTGTGTATTCCCTTTCCCTTTGCCGAAGTGTCACAAAGTTAAGTCAGTCAGATCATCCCTTAGCCTAGCCAGTTATTTTAGCCTTCACCCTTCACTAGCAAATTGATCACAGCTATGAAGTGAGTATGATCTTGAAAGTCTAGTCTGAGTAATAATAATAATTAATGACATTATATATTTGGATTTAGATCACCAGTAATGATTACTTTGTGTTATAATTGTTATTTGAATAAGTTGTAGAGCATGCATTAACCTTTGACACTTTGCAGCAGCTTCCGATGATGGTCTGAGTTATATTTGGTCATGTTGACTTGGTCAAACCTAGTTTGACCAAGGTCAGCCATAGGACATGAGATGGTTGGACCTTGTGATGATATGGATTGATGATATATGGTCTATGTACATGTACATGATGATTCTATGCAGCAGCTACAGGGTTATGATGATGATTCATGGTTTACAGCAGTATTTGATCATTTACAGATTCTTATTATTTGACCTGTTCCGATATATTGGATATATATTTTGATCATGCAGAGACTCATATGGTGTATGAGTACACATCTTGGATGGATTTGGACCTTCTGAGTCCAATGAGACAGTTTGTTTTCAGTTCTGGGCACTTATAGTGATGATTGAGCCTCAGTAGGCTATCCAAGTGCAGTTTTGGTCTGTAGGAGACCCTGTCAGAGCAGATGTGATTTTTATCCGGTTGACCTAGGGCGCTGTGCTTGGAGGGGGTGGTCCAGCCACTTGTTTTTACCATATAACCCCCTTCCCGGACACACTGGTGCCCTTACCTTGACAGTGCAGGCACTCCAGGAGGCAGTTTCGGGCAGTTTCATGCTTTCCGAGGCATTTCAAGATTGGTAGAAATGGCTATTGAGGAATTCGATTTGGGCTACTGAGGCAATGTCTTGGCATGGGATGATCAGTGATGATGGATTGATGTCTTCTGCACCTCCTCCAGCAGTTTCAGCTTCATCGGGGTCCGCATCCATCACTTATGGCACTTTCTGATGATTTCTAAGGTCTTTTGAGGCCTACGATTTGACCATAGAGGCACGATTTGGTATATTGATGACTATTTATTATTATTGTGCTATGGGGATTGACCAAGGGTGGCTAAAATTACCCCTTGGACCCACCATAAGCTTCCTATTATATTTTGTCATCATGATTTGGTGGGATTCCCCTCTTCTAGGGCAATTTTGTCCACTTATATTATATTTTATTAGTGATCCATGTATTTTATTGTTGAGCTCATCTCAACCATTGATTAGACATTTGTATCTTTTAATCTTAGCCACTCATTCAAAAAGTGGTTAGGATTTTGATGCCTCTCCTTCCTATTTAAAGCAGAGAGCTTCTCATTGTAAGGGGTCTTTGGCTCTTGGATTATTGGTATAGAAAAACTTTCTTGTGGAAATTCTTGTGGTCTCCTTTGCATCTGGTGTTCTTAGATGGTGATTGGAAAGTCTATTGCAACCTAGCATTTGGAATTTGTGGTAAGATCTATCTATTTTGGAAATCATTGTTTTGTCTACAGGAGGGCGACTTCAACAAGGGCGATTTTGCAAGGCTTCTTCAAATCGACTTTCTTGGCATTTGCTTGTATCTGGGGGTTATCATTAGTATCATTGTGATCTATGCTATCTTTCTGTTACTTCTCTTGTGGAATTAGTCTTATCTCTTGATTACATCAAATCTGATATTGTTGACGTTTGTTGTGCAGGAGGGAGGGCGCATTGGCTTCTTGGACTAAATCGATTGCATAGACAACTACCTCAAAGCTTCTCAAATTGATCGGGTTTGCATAGATCATCATCATCAAGGCATTTACAAGGTTACCCAGGTAAGATCCATAGGTTTGTTTCTCTTATCTTGATCCAATCCATTGACATAACTCATAAATTGATAAAACCCTTATTTCTTCAAACCCTCATTTTTACATTTTTTTAGATCTACTAAGATCTAGAGGCTTCTTGGGTAAGATATTTAAAACCCACCTCTATAGTATCCACGGCATCTCGGATCTATAGTTTGGTGAGGATTGGCCTCCATTTGACCCTCTTCCCAAGGCATTTAGCCTCTCCAAGCAAGGGCGCACTTCCTTGTTTGGTGGGTTGACCTAGATCTAGTACGTGGGTAGTTGAGATCCCACTTGTTTCATGATCTACACATCCAATAACCTACCCCTAGATTGTCACTTTTCTGATTTCTACCTTCTGGGCCCTATTCCACATTTTAAGGGATTTAATCCCCATTTTGGACCACTTGGTATCTTTAAACTCAGATCTAGTAAGATCTAGCCATTGGATTGCCATGAAATTATAGATCCACACTCTCACTTGCTTAAACCACTTGGATCTAAAGTTTGGATGCCATTGGACTTGTCTTGAGTCATTTATCCCACTTTTTAGCCTCCTTGGGTAAAGTCGCACCACCTTGGAGAAGTGAGTTGGTCCACTTCTAGGACATGGGTATATGAGATCTTTGTGGATTTGGAAAGGGCATAATTCAAAACCTAGGTCTAGTAGGTCACCTTGTCAAATCTTGCCTTAGGGATAGCATTCCTTGTTTTAAGGGATTGTGGTCCACTTAGGTCAAAACATTAAATCTCTAGATCTAAACCTATTCATCCATCAAGACTTTAATTGCCCACTTGTCTCATACAATAGGAGTCCTTAACCACAAGTTAACCTTACTTTGACTCCATTATCCCAATTCCCAAGGCACTGGTTTCTCTCCAAGTCAATTCGACTTTCCTAGATTGTTGGATTAACTTGTGGTTTGACCTTTGTGTGGTGAACTAAACCCTTTGATGTCATCATGTATCATGATCAAGCTTGTCACTAGTACTAGTTAGCCCCAATTCAATCCATAAACTACCCTGCATTGGACACGGTTCCCAAGGCAGTGGATTTTCTCACATTGAACTAGTACTTTAATCCTGGATCCTATTTCACAAATCATAAGTCACTCACACATCAACAATGAACCAAAGCTACACTCATTGAACCCCTCACTTGTCTTGTGACTTCATCCTAAGGTCTAGGATAAACCATACACCTTACTTCACTTAGAATTAACTTGATTTGGTGTCTTGGTTTTGATCTCTCCTGTCGAGAGTAGATCGGGTCTCCCCCTTTGTTGTCTAGGCTAGATAACATAAAGCGAAGGTTGCCTCGACTGGCGTGACAACCTTCTATTGGAGGTCGAGGTGATCGTGGTTGCACCTTTTGAGTTGCCCTTCCCTATTGCCATCCATCAATGGATACATCCATAGGGGTAACTACAGTTTAGGTGATAACATGTCCTAGATGGGAAAGTTTATATTTTTCCCAGTGCAGCAGGACCATCTACTTCATATGCCATTGGAGGTAGATGTGGGAAACTGTACAAGCTTCTCTTCCAGCCTCATCATGCATTGGCCCATACTAGCAGTAGCAGTGAGATGTGTGAGTTGTGGCACAGGAGGATGGGCCACCTTCATCATTTAGCTTTGAGATTGCTGAGGGTGTCTACAGGTTTACCACAGTTCAGCACAGAGCAGGGTGGTGTGTGTAGAGGGTGTGCTTTGGGAAAGTACACCAAGACTACTTTTTCGAGCAGTGGTACTAGATCAGGTGGAGTACTGGACTTGATACATTCCGATTTATGTGGACCCATGTCTTTTGCTTCATTGACAGGATTTGAGTATTATATTAGTTTCATTGATGAACACTCCAAGAAGACTTGGATCTACTTTCTGAGAAACAAATAGTCTCAGGAGATCTTGAAGAGGTTCCAAGAGTTCAAAGCTCGTGTGGAGAACCAAACAGGGAGGAAGATTCGGGCACTCAGGTCAGACAATGGGGGTGAGTATACCTCCAAGGAGTTTGATGAGTTTTGTAGACAAGAGGGCATCAGGAGGCAATTGACAGTTCCATAATCTCCACGGCAGAATGGAGTTGCCGAAAGGAAGAACAGAGCTATAGTGGGAGCAGCTAGAGCCATGCTGCATGATCAGAGTCTCCCTTTCTTTTTATGGGCAGAGGCCTGTAGTACTGTTGTTTATGTGCAGAACAGGAGTCCACACAGTGCATTGGGGTGTAAAACTCCTGAGGAGATGTTCACCGGGAAAAGACCTGAGATAGGTCACTCTCGTATATTTGGATGCCTTAGATATTCTCATGTCCCTTCTAAGAAGAGGACAAAGTTAGAGCCCACGGCATAGAAAGGCATCTTTGTTGGTTATGATGAGACTTTGAAGGCTTTTCGCTTATACCTTCCTGCACAAACGAAAGTTGTGGTGAGGAGGGAGGTGAGATTTGAGGACGAGAAGGCCTTCAGGAAGTCTTATGATTTAGAGATGGTGGAGCAGCAAGTTGTGACTTCACAGGTGACAGCATCTCAGAGTTCAGTGAGTCAGGGCACAGGGTCACAGGTCTCATGCGTGACTGGGTCACAGGTTACAAGTTCATCAGTTTCAGGTACTTAGTCCACAGGGACAGGTTCACGGATCACAGGTTCACAAGTTTCACCTTCATGTGATTTGGACACACATGGTATAGGTTCAAGTTCACCTAGTACAAGATCTCAGGCCACAGGTATTCTTCAGGGAGACAGTTGTCAGATGAGGAGGTTCAAGACGAGGGCCTACCACAGGAATCTACTTCTAGAAATGTAAGCCAAGTTGGCTTAAGGTGCTTGTGAAGGATGCGGAGGATTATGTGGGGCCACCCAGGAGGGAGGTCAGAGAGAGTAGAGCACTAGAGAGGTTTTCTAGCTATATGGCGATGGTGACTAGCTTGAGTGAATCCAAGCCTACTAGTTTTGAGGAGGCTACCCTTCATTAGGTTTGGAGAGATGCCATGATGGAAGAGTACAATTCCATCATGGAGAATGGTGTGTGGGAGATTGTTCTGAGATCGGAGGAGAAGTCGGTGGTGACTTCCAAGTGGCTCTATAAAATCAAGCATGCTGTGGATGGCAGCATCGAGAAGTACAAAGCTCGGTTTGTGGCACGAGGATTCTCACGGGTAGAGGGAGTTGATTACTATGAGACCTTTGCACCAGTTGCTAGATTTTCTTCGATCAGAGCAGTGATCTCCATTGTTGCAGAGATGGGTTACAGGATTCATCAGATGGATGTGAAAACCGCCTTTCTGAACGGTTTTCTACAGGAGGAGGTATATCTGGAGTAGCCGCAGGGATTTGAGGCACATGAGAGGGAGTCTCGTGTGCAGGCTGAAAAAGGCCTTGTATGGTCTGAAGCAATCCCCTCGGGCTTGGTACTCGAGGATTGATTCATATTTGCTTTCGATTGGGTTTCAGAAGAGTGAGGTTGATCCCAACCTATACTTCATTGTGGTTGGAGGTGATCCGCTCATTCTTCTGTTGTATGTTCATGATTCGTTCATTACAAGAGGAGAGCACCTGATTGAAGCATGTAAGAAAGATCTTGCTTCAGGGTTTGAGATGACTGACCTTGGGTTGATGCATTACTATTTGAGGATGGACATGTTTTCCTGGGGCAAGAAAAATATGTTGTAGATGTTCTGAAGAGATTCCGGATGGAGGAGTGCAGACACATGTCCATACCCATGATCACCAACTGGACGAAGCTTCATGCTTCTGAGGAAGAGTTGGTGGATCCTACTTTGTATCGTCAGCTTATAGGTTCATTGATGTATTTGGTCAAAACACCAGACCTGATTTGAGTTTTGCGGTGAACACTCTCAATCAGTTCATGGTGGAGCCCAAGAGAGTGCATTGGACTGCCGTAAAACACATTTTGAGATATCTTGCAGGGACAGTAGATTATGGTTTGGACTACAGGAGGTCTGATGGAGTGGGCTTGGTTGGTTTCACGGATTCAGATTGGGCAGGCAGTGCTTCGGATCGGAAGAGCACTTTTGGAGTTTTAGTTTGGGCTCGGCAGTTGTGTCATGGTTCAGTCCAAAGCAAAAGTCTGTTGCTTTGAGTTCTGTAGAGGCTGAGTACATGGCAGCCAATCAAGCTAGTTGTGAAGCTTTGTGGCTTCGCAAGTTGATGGAGACTTATTTGGTCAGGAGCTGAGGTCTACAATTATACATTGTGATAATCAGAGTTGCATCAGACACTCTGAGAATCCGGTATTTCATGACAGGTCAAAGCATATTGAGATCAGATATCACTTCATTGGGGACTATGTTTAGAGAGGAGTTGTTGAGTTGCAGTACATTTCTATTGATCAGCAAGTGGCAGACATTCTCATGAAGTCTTTGGGAAGAGGGAAGCATATTTATTTAAAAGACAAGATGGGAGTGGTGAACAACACCTTCCTCGGTAAGAGGGAGTGTTGAAAAGTTACCTAGGAAGTGTTTGTCCATTCATTAGTGCCTTGGGGTGGACAAGGACACTTTAAATGTGATCCCTAGCTTATTTTTATAAAGTGAGATTGACTTTATAATTTTAAAGTCATTTTATTAAATTTTAAGTCATGGTTTATTTCCTAAGTTCATTTAAGTGATTATTTCAAGTGAGTGATAAATTAAAAGGTTCTCACATAATTAAATGATATATGTGCATTAAATATCATTTAATTATTATTCTAATGAGCATTTATTGAGAGCCTTTGATCTAATCTAATCTTGGCCATTGGATGAAGAGGAGGAAGTTGCCATGAACGAAAAGGGAGGAGTTAGTGATTAGAGGCATTCATTATTCATTCACCCAAAAGAGATTTTTGGAGAGGAAGAGAAAGAGAAGAGAGAAGAGAAGAAACCCTTGGAATTTCTAAAGGCTGAGTTACAGGCTGAAGATAAAATTGAAGGGCATGAATTTCTAGACAAATTCATACAGCACAGGAGTTAAGGAATCCGTACAGCACCATACAAGCACAGATTTTGAGACAAGTCCGTACAACATTTAAGGAGGCAGTACAGCACAGATTTCGAGGCAGAAATCTGGTAGGTCCGTACAACATTTAATGAGGTCGTACAACACAGATTTCGAGGCAGAAATCTGACAGGTCCGTACAGCATTTAATGAGGTTGTACGGCACAGATTTCGAGGCAGAAATATGACAAGTTCGGACAACAATTAATGTGACTGTACAGCACAGATTTCAAGGCAGAAATCTGGTAGTTCGTACAATAGGATTTGGCATGATTTTCGAGGAGGCCGTACTGTAATTAATGCAGACCGTACAGTTGTGATTTTTGGGCACGTTTACCAAGGAGGTTGACTGTGGTTGAGATAAGTATTGTTGTATTTTTTAATAATTTGTCTGCAGAAATACAAATCTCTCTTGAACAGGTTTTCCCTTGGGGGTTTTATCCTGGACCATTTTGGTAAAAAATACTTAGTTAATTTTAATGTGCATGGCTGGTATAAATTTATTGTAGATTTGTTGTACAAATCTATCTAGTAGAGATCTAGTGATGTAGATGAAAATGATTGACATAATACAAGTTTGATCTAGCGAAATTTTGCTCTCAAGAGATTTACATAATATCAAGATCTTGTAAAAATTTCATTAATTGTTGATCTCTAAATTTTTATTGCATGTTCTATTATTCACCAAAGTATACAAATTGTTGTGAGAACTTGTTTGTTGGTTGTTGTTGAAACATGGTGTGGTGGAGTTGTGAGTCGATATTCCATTCTGCATGTGATGATGTATTTATTTATGTGATGAATGTTATACCACTAGTTTTCTGAGGTGTTAATAGTTATACCCTCTTTTTGCTAGATCATATCAGAGTTGAATCAATTTTGTTGAGCAAGGTACTGTTGTAGAGCATTGATGCCTTGAGATTTTTGAGCTTAGGTATCGGTTTCCACTTGTATTATGCCTTATAATGGATCTTTGTTGTTTCAATTTATTATCAGATGCATGCTTAGAGGATATTTTATGGATTAGATGGTTTGTATTGACTGATTGACTAGTGTTGTAAATTTTCTTTTACACTTGTAATCTTCCGATGAGCATGTTGAGTAGGATTTCTGCATGTCATGGCATTCAGAAGTAGTTTATGTTTTATATACATACCATTATTTGGCACACCTTTGGATTATTGCATGGATCACACCCTTTCCCTTGGCTCCATCTTTTGGCCCTTTTCCATCTACCATCCATTGTCACCCTTGCTTGCATGTAGCGGTGGATACACTCGAAGGTTGACCAACTAGCAGCGAATACTCCCCATGATCCCGTACATCAATACTAGTAATAGATGCTCTCTCTAAATGACTAGTATGGAGAGAAAACTCTCTCTCGAACTGAGTTGTGTACTCATCAATCTCTGCAATAGCTGTTGTCTGTTGCTTCTTCTTCTTCTTCGGACACTGTCCAACATAATGCCCAAACTTCTGGCAAGCAAAGCACTTGACTTTGCTCATGTCTTTCTTCTGCTCGCCACTTTGTTGCTTAGCCCTACCCTTAGGGCCCTTCTCGAACTTTTTCTTCTTTCCCTTTGCTGCCAATGCCGCATTCTCTTCATCTTCCCTACTCTGAGATGAACTTCCCTGTACATACCCTCTCCGGGTCTCCTCCTGAATGAAGTCGTCCCAGAGACGATCCCAAGAAGGCATATGCTCACGAGCAACCACTGACTCTACAAATATACCCCATGGCTTTGTCACGCCATTCAATGTTGTCCATACCAACTCACTTCCCTGTAGAACCCCCTCGATTGCTCCAAGTTCATCTCTGACCTATGTGATCCTAGTAAGGTATGTGTTATCACATCCATGTTAGCTGGAGCTACCATGCTGCAAATTGTGTGGTCAGGGACCATACTACATTTTTTTTCCAGATCAGAGATCAGATGACATTGGAGGGGGCATCTATTGTATTGAGATTGCCCTGAGCAGAGATTGCAGAGGGGACAGTATATGTTTTGATGGTCCAGAGCTACTACAGAGCAGTGATTACGAGGTCCCTCTTCCTTGCCTAGCTTTGCATGACCCCATTGAGAAGGGTAACTTAGCCATATTATGATGAGAGCAGTACAAACTTACAGCTGGTTTGCCACTTCTTGCCCGGATACAGTAGAGATTGAGTTCCAGATCCACCTTCAGCAGCAGGTATATGGTATGGCAGGTATATCATTCTATTGTTATTGCTCATGTTTTTGCTTTGAGACTTGTTTATTTATGATAGTACATGGACTAGATGTATGATGTCTGATTTGGTGATCTTATGTTTCATTGTGATACTAATGGCCCTTGGTGAGGTCAGTCCACCTTTTTCAGTAGACTCCTGTATATGCACACTGGTTTCTGTCCCCATTGTTGGTATAGACTTGGTCATTCATCCTTCTAGGAAGCTAACATTAGTTCCACCTGTCACTTCCACCCATCCGACCCATCCATTTTTGGTTCTTTCCCAACTTAGACCTTGATATGTGGCCTTGAGGACCCCTTCCCCCAGTGACCCCTGAGTATGCCATGACTCCCTGTTTCTTGTGCCTTGGCTCTTTAGTGTGTGAGATGCATTCTCAAACCTGGGATTTACTCCTGTCGGTTGCCCCCGATGTTGTAATGCAGTATAGGATTGTGTAGACTCACCGGGTGTTCCCCATTAGTCATCGAAGCATGCACACTTGCCACCATTACTTTGCAGTATGAGCGCCATTGTTATATCTTATGAGATATGTATGAAGCCGGAAGGGCTATGAACTATAATGAAATGTAAATGAAGCCAAAAAGGCTATCGAATGTAAATCAAGCCAAAAAGGCCAAGTATGAAAGTGAAATGTAAAGTCCAAGAATGTGTTTATCAACACGCACGGACAAAGGCTAGCCATATGGATCAGAGCATTGTATTGGTTATTTCCTCACCTAGTCTTGCGGGACAAGGAGCTGGGATGGAGTAAGGGACAGCTAATTCTAAGTGTCCCCTAGAGTCTCAAGTTACGGTTTGTCGGACACCCAGTCATGGCGTCTCTAGAAAAGATCCTCATGGAGTCTGTTGAAGGCACGGATGTGAGTTGCAAGGTGTGTGTTAGATGATTAGTGGTGGTTTCCCTGCACTATACCCATTTGTGAGGCACCGCCCTTCCCTTGTGTTATCATGGTATGTTTATGTCATTGGGTCCCGCTTTCCTCGCTTATCCAAAGGGTCACACGGTCATGGTCTTTGTCATCCCCCTATTCTTTCACCTTGTTTGTCCACATCACCCAAAGTTAGCTAAGTGACCAAATCTATAAGTGCATAGCAGTTTTGAGTCTTTGTTGGAGGTGGTGGGCCCACCTCACCTGGGGCTTGTTTTTCATGAGATATTATTTATTATGATCATCATGTCGTCATTGTATGTTTTTAGTTATGTACTAACATAAATAAGGAAGCCTTGGCATCCCATGTTGCATGCATGTTTCAGCCATTGCCATTTTGACCAAAGTTGACTTGGTTAAACTAGTTTGACTAGGCCAAAAATGGGTTCCGAAAAAAGTTGCAACCAAAACTTCGATTTTGGTTATTTATTATTTGTTGGGGTCCCATACATTCCTCAAAGTATCAGATTGCAAAAATGTTGAAGCATCAGTGAGATTTTTAATTATAACTAGCCAGCAGAGCCCTGTTTTAATTAAAACTCGTTGAATTTGGGCAAATAGTGCTCAATTGGTGGATCTTGGTCGTTCCAGTGACCATTTCTAGTAGATTTGGGGTCTGTGATCACAATGCAACAAACGGTTTGTCAATCCGAGCAAGATAAGTGGGTCAAAAGAGCAAATTTCACCTTCTGCAATAAAAACCAGCATTTAATTAATGGAAAAAGATCAAATTTCGCTAAGTGAACCTTTGAAATGGCAAATGCAATGGTAGGCAAAGGTAAAGGGGTCTTCTAATATCATTTTGATTATGTTTGGACATGAAATATTTTGTGTGGGGCCCCCATTTCTGCCCAGCTATGATTGTGGGGTGAATTTGCCCATATTTGGGCATTTTTCACTACGTAAAAATCAAAATTTTGTAAATTTTATATGTTGAGACTTAAGGTGTGGGGTCTAGGGGGCTAAAACAGCCTAAATCCACCCCCTAGACACCCCCCTTCACATTGTATGGGCCCCACGTGGTCCCCCCCTCTCTCCTTGGGCGCATGAGGGCAATTTGCCCCCCCTCCTCCACTCATCTCAGCCATTCGTTTGGCTCTTTGGGGATGCAATCCTAGCCATTCGTTTTTGGTGGGAAAGAGTTTTGATTGTGAGCTCTTTCTACTTAAGAGAGGAACTCTCTCATTTGTACCTCTCTTGGACATTTTTTGTGTAACTCTTAAAGCTAATAAAGAGAAGATTCTTGGGAGAAATTCTTGGTGGCTCATGGTGTCATTGTTCTTGGCTGATTGGTATCTATTTTCTGAATGCATTGTTGAGATTGTTTAGTATCTTCCATATTATTTCCTTGCTGGTCCGTTTTGCAGTGGTAGAGACAATCTTGAGAAGAGGGCAGTCACTTGAAGGAAACTCCATTTTTGCTTCTTCTTTGGAGTAGCAACGAAAGGGAGTAAATTTACATATTGTTATTCTCCTCTTTTATCATTTGTCTCATGTCATTTGTTGCTGATTCTCCACTTGTTTCAATTGGTGATTGTTATCTCGTTGTGGCAGGTGAAGGAGGGCGCAGTTGGGCACACTGGCAACAGTAAAACAAAGGGAAATCTTTGCAAGCTTGGCACTTGGTCTTTCGGGGAGTAGTCTTCATATACGATGCAGCAACACCATCACTACCAAGTAAGTTCTACTTCAGCTCTTCTCTTCGTTTAATTTTCTGAGTACCAAGAGATAAAATTCACATAAACTCATCAAAACCCTAAAAAATTAAAATCTTAAAATTTCACCGTCAAAACTTTGTTTTTCTTTTAAACCCGCTTCTGAAATATTTTTAAACGCCTAAATCCTAAATTTCAGTTTGTTTCGACTCCATTTGCCCATTAAACTAGCACTGGTCCATTCACTGATTTCACCCTTCTTGGGCGTTTTTGTCTTTCTGCTTGGCTGGTTAGTTTTGGGTTTGTGGGTACCTTTGTTTTTTGTTTTGTATTGGCCTAGTAACATCTAACATCAAGACAAAAACACTAGAAGCGCTTTTAAATCGTAATTTTAATTTTGTCGTGTATGCCCTGTCTATTTGACTTAATTTCCCCCATAGGCAGAAAACCAATTGGCACTTGTAGTATAATTTATATCTCTGATTTCATTTCCAGCTATCAAATATTGCAAATCAACTATTTTTCATCTTCAAATCAGATCTGAAATTGCTTTAGTTAGCGCCCCATCCATCACCCAATTTCAGTCTGTTGGTTGGATAAGAGTCTTAGATACCCTAGACACCTCCTCTCTGTTTTCCATTGCTTATTTGGGTTTGGGAGTGTCTGTTTTGAGTCTCAACCATCATTGGTTGAGCGGGGTCTCCCCCTTGACTAGGCTACGTGCCTTGTCTAAAGTGATGAACACTTTGTCCGGAGTGACAATTGCCCCATTCGTACAGTGGACCTGGTGTTTGCAAGTGTCACCTGCCTAGCTACCTACCTCTACCGTCTTGGATAGGATACCTTCAGTAGCAGCTAGTGATTGTGTGATAACAGTATGTAGCCATGTTTTCACCCTTGTTCATGTGAATGCCTTTCAACTTCTCCCTTAGTACCATTTTCCAATTTTCAGTGGAACTTTGGTACAAGTTTGTTAAGGTGGTCCACATCTGAAATGCATGGTCTTTTCCTGTGACATATGGGATCACATGATCCTTCATGGCATCAAGTATGATCCTTCTTGCTTTTACATCTTTCTTGACAAAAGCAGCCTTATTTGTAGCATCGGTAGGAACTGTAACTAGATGTGCTTGTGTAATGTTGACTATAACCCATAGTTCATTTTCTTCCAAAATTAGTACAATTCTAGCTTTCCATGGGCTAAAATTTACAACCCCATCTAGCCTATCTTCAATTCTAAGTCCAATGGCCATAACCACAAACAGTCCAAGAACCTGTAAACCCAACAACCGAGTTGTTCTCCCTTCTTTCCAAGTCTAAAATTTCACTCTGATTTTTTTTTTTCACCATGAAAAAAAATTGGCTTCCCAACCTGGTTTCAAGTTTTGGTTTTCACATGAAGTTTAATGCCCAAACCCCAAAGCTGCAAATTAGCTTTACATGCATGAAAATTTAATTTTTCTTGAAACACATGGACATTTTTCAACTTTAAACAACTCATAAAATTATAGGACAGCCACACATAAATTTTTGACATAGTGATTTTTTACCAACTTGGTCTAGGATAAAACCCCGAAGGGAAAACTTGTTCAAAGAGAGAATTTTATCTCTAAGGCAAAATTACAAATTTAGAACAGCGGTACTCATCTCAGCTTTTCATCTCGAAAAGCATGTCAAACTCAGTAGTAATTATGAACTTCACTGACAGTGATTTGACCCACACGTGCCAGCATTTAATCTTGTTGTACGGCCTTGGAAAACGTGCCTGTAGCAGCCTGTATGGTCCTCAAAATATGTGCCCAATCCCTTCCTCGATATTCGTGCCCAAATCGTTCTTGTACAGTAAGAAAAACTTTATTGTACGGATTGTTTGATTTCTGTCTTGAAACCCATGCCTATACAACCCTCATTAATTGTTGTAAGGTCTGCTTTGAAGTGCGTGCCAGGTATAGTAATTTTTTGCCTAGGAATCTGTGTCCTCCTGCTGTATGGTTTGCCTAGAAAATTGTGCCCTTGGTTTCAATTCTCAACCTGTAACTCAACCATCTCAAAATTTTATAAGGGTTTCTTTTCTCCTCGTCTTCTCGACTCCTCTTCCTTTCTCTTGTTCTCCAAATTTCATGAGTAACAATGAATTATGTTTCAATGCCTTTTCCCTAGTTTTATTTGAGGCAACCACTTCTTTTAATCCAATGGCCAGGATCAAGAGTTAACTTGATGAGATCAAGGGTGCTCATTAATAGCTCCATTTTTCTCATTAAATGAATTTAATGCACTTCACTTAAATAATTAATGAGACATTAAATATTTCACCCACTTTTAATAATCTCGTAAAGACAATTTAATTTTATAATCTCAAACCTCCTTTATAAAGTGACTTTATAAAAATAAAGTGCAACTCACTTTCATAAAGTGACTAGGGACCACATTTAAGTTGTCCACCCCTAGGCATCACATGAGTGAACAACGCTTGCCTTGGTACATTTTTCAACAGTCCTCACGTCCTCTGCTAGCCGCGCCTCTTTGTCGACTGCTTCGGCGTCTACTTCCCAGCACGTGGTCGACCACGTCCCGTGCAATTGATTGTTGCTTCCGCTGCAACCCACCACGTCCTCTTGGTCTACTTCTTCCGCGTCTCAAAATCTTCACGGCTTGGCGGCTTCACATCCCAGCCACCTCAACTCCCGCTTCAATACCTGTTGCGTGTCTGTTAGTTTTTGTACAATTCTAGCAATATAATTATTTGCAGATAATAAAACAGGATCACTAAAAGAATAACGAAGCACATAACAAATAGACACAAAGTTTTATCCTGGGAAACCCAACAAGGAGAAAACCTAGCAACCTTCGTATAGAGTTAAATAGTTTACAGATCAGTGTACATCCAGATATCAATAAAGAGAGAGAAAGATAAACTTCTCCAAGTGTAAAAACCCCAAATAGTCTTCTTCTAGCTGAAGTAGCAAACCTCTTCCTCTCCTTGAGTGAACTTGCTTGAGTTGAATGAATGACCAAATTAGAGGTGCGACCTCTCTATTTATACTAGTCACAAAGTGACTTTTTCCTCAACTGGGCCGACTTGTCTTGGGAGAATACAAAACTACATTTAATAAATATTTTCTTTGGGTAATTCCAACCCAAGGTTTACATCAATTCTTTCAAGGCTTTTACATGATCAAATACATCAGTATCTTCTCCCGAAGGAGGTACAACAATAATATAATAAAATACAATGAGAATACCTTCCAAAGTTACATTATTTCCAACACTCCCTCTTAACAAGGAAGGTATTCTTCGAACACAATCATCACCAGCATTACTGGACATGATCATCTGGATCTCAACTGTACATCACATCTGTCTGGAACATCTCTATACATACAAAAGGTCTTCAACACAGTCTCAGTCTGTCAAGAAGTGTCATCATGCATCTACTCCACTCAATCCATCGGTGGATTAGCTCAACAACTCTGCACAGTCCATCAGAGAGTTATCACGCATCAGCTCAACCTAGTCCATCGGGGAACATGCACCAACTCAACCAGTCCATCAGTGAGTCCATACAAGAGTACTAGTGTGCGTGAGCCTCTCCATCCCATCTCAGGATGTCTGAGAGATCTCCTCACTCTTTTCAAAGTGATCGAGAGAATGCACTAAATCTCTCCATGAGAGATCTCCTCACTCCTTTCGGAGTGATCGGGAGTATGCTCTTGCCTCTCTATCCTTTTCAGGATGTCTGAGAGATCTCCTCACTCCATCTCAGAGTGATCAGGAGAATGCAGTGGCCTCTCCATCCTATCTCAAGATGTCTGAGAGATCTCCTCACTCCATCTCAGAGTGATCAGGAGAATGCAGTGGCCTCTCCATCCTATTTTAGGATGTCTGAGAGATCTCCTCACTCCATCTTGGAGTGATCAGGAGAATGCAGTGGCCTCCCCATCCCATCTCAGGATGTTTGAGAGATCTCCTCACTCCTTTCGGATTGATCGAGAGAATGCATTGGTCTATGTATAATCATCTTTCCCTCTTAAGGAGGGACACATTCTTTGCCACACCAAGCCTTTCACGAAAGTATGCAAACTTTATCCTGGGAAGAGGCTTGGTAAGAATGTCTGCAATCTGGTCATCTGTCGGAACATACTGTAACTTGACCGCACCTTTCTACACCATATCACGAATGTAGTGATACTGACTCTCGATATGCTTCGACTTATCGTGGAATACGGGATTCACTGACATCTGCACACAGCTTTGGTTATCATAGTGAATCATAGTTGGCTCTAGAATCTGGCCAAACAAACCTGCAAGGAGTTTCCAAAGCCACACAGCTTCCCGAGCTGCAGTGCTAGCAGCCATGTACTCGACCTCTACAGTACTAAGTGCTACTAAGATCTGCTTCTTGTTGTACCAAGAAATCACGGTAGATCCCAGGTTGAAGCAACACCCGGAGGTGCTCTTCCTATCCACAGCACTCCTAGCCCAATCAGAATCGAAAAATCCCTGCAATCTCAAGTCACAATCTGAAGCATATCTTAGGCCATATCCTATAGTGCCATGCAGGTATCTCAACACATGTTTTGCAGCAACCCAATGAATCTGTCTCGGCTCGCACATGAACTAGCTAAGGGCACCCACTGCAAAACATATGTCTGGTCTAGTGTTGACCAAATACATCAATGATCCAATCAGTTGGCGGTACATGGTGGGATCCATTAAATATGAATCAGAAGCAAAGTCTCAGCTTCTTCAAATTTGCATCCATCGGTGTGGCCATGGACTTACAATCCAATATTCTGAATCTCTTTAGTATGTCAATGGTGTATTTTCCTTGGCTCAGGAAAATCTCATTGTGCCTCTTCCATACTTCTAATCCCAAGAAGTAATGCATCAATCCAATGTCCTTCATTTCAAATTCAAAGGCAAGCTTCTTTTTACACCATACAATAAGTTTCTCATTTCCGGTTAGAAATAGATCATCAACATAGAGTACCAAAATCAGTGGTTCACTCTCCACAACCTTGTAGTAAAGGTTGGGGTCTGCATCACTCTTGGTGAATCCCAAGCTCACTAATTATCCATCTATCCGACCATACCAAGCACCACAACCTTGTAGTAAAGGTTGGGGTCTACATCACTCTTGGTGAATCCCAAGCTCACCAATTATCCATCTATCCGACCATACCAAGCACGTGGTGCTTGCTTGAGTACATATAAGGCCTTTTTCAGCCTGCATATGTGGGATTCCTTTCCATGGATCACAAAACCCTCTGGTTGTTCAATATATACTTCTTCCTCAATTACACCATTGAGGAAGGCGGTTTTGACATCCATGTGATGCAACTTCCATTCCATAGCTGAAGCAATAGCAATAATCGTCCTGATGGAAGTATATCGAGCCACGGGAGCAAATGTCTCATCATAATCAACTCCCTCTTTCTAAGAGAATCCTCTAGCAACAAATCTAGCCTTGTGTTTTTCAACACTGCCATCTGCTCCGTGCTTGATTTTGTAAATCCATTTGCAAGTTACTACTGACTTCCCCTCAGGTCTCGACACAACCTCCCACACATCATTCTTCATGATGGATTGATATTCTTCCATCATGGCATCCTTCCATACTTGGTGTCTGGAGGCCTCCTCATAGGTGGAGGGTTCTGAGTCAATAATGTGACTCATCAATGCCACATAACTCGAGAATCTCTGAGTCTCTTACTTTCTCGAAAAGCACCATGGGGAGCTTCATGCCCCTCTACATCTTGCAATGTTTGTTGTGCCCATCTAGGCCTCTTCCGGCCCACTACAATATCTCTGTGAACATCAACTGGCTCAACAGGATCAATCGGCTCATCCTTCTCAGCTAACTCCCTCTGAACTACTGGAGGGGGAGATGATTCCATCTCCTTTGGATCTATCAGATCCTCATCATCGATCTCCATATCAGATCCTCTAGCTCTTTTGATAGCCATTTCCTCTTCAAAGGACACATCCCTGCTGACTTCAATCTGTCTCGATCCTGGGATGTAGATTCTATAAGCCTTTGAAGACTCACTATATCCCACAAATGTTCCCTTCTTGCCTGAAGGTTCTAACTTCGTCCGCTTTTCCTTGGGCACATGAATGTAGATTGGACAGCCAAAGATACTAAGATGGCCCACTTCTGGTTTCACTCGTGTGAAGGCTTCTTCTGGAGTCATGTTCTTCAAAATTTTGTGAGGGCATCTATTTTGCACATAGACAGTTGTTCTGGAAGCTTTTGCCCATAAGAACATAGGTAGACTTTGGTCATGTATCATGGCTTTGGCTGCCTCAACCATTGTTTTGTTCTTTCTTTCCGCAACCCCATTTTGTTGAGGGTTGTAGGGAACTGTGTACTCTTTCTTCCTGCTTCCTTGCAGAAATCACTGAAATCTGTAGAGGTGTATTCTCCACCATTGTTTGACCTCAAGATCTTAATCCTCTTTCCCGACAAGTTCTTGACTTGTGCCTTGAATTCTTTGAATCTGCATAGCACCTCTTCGGATTCCTTGGTCTTAAGAAAGTATATCCAAGTCTTCCAAGAATAATCATCAATAAATGTCACATAGTAGTAGTAACCACCCAATGAGACAACTGTCATGGGTCTGCACAAGTCAAAATGTACTAGATACAAAATCCCTTTGGATCTACTTTCATTGTTCGGAAAAGAGCCCTTGGCATTCTTGCCAAATGCACATCCTCTACATATGCCATCATGGTCTACATGGAGTATTGGTAAACCTGTCACCATATTCCTTAATGACAGGAGAGCTTTATAGTTAAGATGAGCAAGTCTTCTGTGCCATAGCTCACCCATACTGGTAGAGTCATGTACTAGTGCCTGAGCTGGTAGTGTGCCCAACCTGTATAAGCTCTCCTTTGGAACACCAATCACCTGTGTTGATTTCATGCCTGCATTATTGTGCCATGCAAGAACCTTCCCATCAGAGAATGTAATTTTATAACCCTTGTCCTCCAAAGTGTATATGGAGACAAGATTCCTTTTCATACCAGGTACATATAACACATCACTCATACCAGGTACATATCTATTAACCAAGTATCACTAGTGGTGGGAACAGTACCTGATAGAGCTGCTATGAAGAAGAATTATGTATGATCATCATTCCTTGACTTCATGGCTGGACCAGAAACCCTAGCAGGAGCTAGGTCAAAATTGAAGTTGGTACTTTTGCAAAACTAATTCCACAGATAGATGTGCCCTATCAAGGCGAGTTGAGGAGAGGTAAAATTGAGCCAAATTTATCGATAGAAGGGCTTGATCTAGGAAGCCCTAGTTTTGACCCCGACATAGTATTAGGTCAAAAATGAAAATTCACGAATCTGGATTTGGCCTCCACTGAAAGATGCGCCTCCCTTAGAGCGAAATTCCCAATGCTCTTTTTAGGGCAAACTGAGGTGGGAAGCCTTTGGAATATGAAACCCTAGTTTTCGGCAATGGCTTCTTTTAGCACTGCTCTGAAACCATGTTAGTTTTTGTACAATTCTAGCAGTATAATTATTTGCAGATAATAAAATAGGATCACTAAAAGAATAACCAATCACAGAAACAATAGACACAAAGTTTTATCTTGGGAAAACCAACAGGGAGAAAACTCAGCAACCTTCGTATAGAGATAAATAGTTCAGAGATCAGTGTACATCCAGATATCAATAAAGAGAGAGACAGAGAAACTTCTCCAAGTGTAGAAACCCCAAATAGTCTTCTTCTAGATGCAGTAGTGAACCTCTTCCTCTCCTGAGCGAACTTGCTTGAGTTGAATGAATGACCAAATGAGAGGTGTGACCCCTCTATTTATACTAGTCACAAAGTGACTTTTTCCTCAACTGGGCCGACTTGTCTTGGGAGAATACAAAATTACATTTAATAAATATTTTCTTTGGGTAATTCCAACCCAAGGTTTACATCGATTCTTTCAAGGCTTTTACATGATCAAATACATCAATATTTTCTCCCGAAGGAGGTACAACAATAGTATAATAAAATACAATAAGAATAACTTTTGAAGTAACATTATTTCCAACAGCGCCTAGTGGCACTCTCTCTCTCCACGCGCATCCTTTCTTAACCGCCATCGTCTCTGCTTTGCCCAGAGTGCTGCATCTCTACATTGGCGGCTTCTCAGCCTATGACGGTTGCCTGGTGGCATGCCTCTACTCCACAACCAGTCTGTGTCGCTGTTGCTCTTCTCTCCAGAGGATCCTCCACCCGAACCTCCTCCTGTCAGTTCGTCCGTGGGTTTCAATAGTTCTCCGCCCCAATTCTCTGCCTGCTTGCAACAGACACTCTCGGAGGCTCGATCCCTTACACAATCAACTAGGACTTCCAACGCCGACCCTATGACTTTCTACCGTGCTCCCATGCAGCTCTTCCACGTTGCGCGAACCCTGCACTCCACCACTGACGGCCTGTTCGCTTGCTTGCTCAAGCACCAACATTCCACTGCTACTTCCAGCGGCTCAACTCACCCGATCCGTCGTGTTTTGTTGCACACTACATCCGTCGGTAGCTCTTTGCATGCATCCACGTGGACTTCACGTTCATTGCCACTAGCACTCCAAGTCTCCTGCTACACGGCTGACTCCGCCCGATCCTGCAAATGATGGCAACCTACGTGCAGACCCACGAGCGTCCAACTATCTCGGCCCCTTGCGGCTTCATTTGCCACTTCCTGCTTGCGGGTTCCCACACAACTTAGTCACCAGTCGCCTGGAGCCACAACGTCACTAGTGCAACTGTCAAATCCATACGTCGTATTACTGACTAAGTTGTACTTAGTTGGTTTCAAGTGAGCCTACAAAGATGGAACAAGTATACTTGTTCATATTCAGAAGATCAGAAGTCCTAGCAGGCCAACTTGGCCCTTTTTTAATAAATTTGCATATTCATACCCTGTGGAGAATTGTAATAAGTCGTCGTAGCATGATGTATGTTGTCAAAGACTTGGCTTTCCTAGGATTTAGACATCAATGTGGTACTCTAGAGTATTTTTTCCTTGTTAATTATGCGTTGCTCTTCAACGATGTATAATTTTCGAGTTTTTCACTCACACCTCCAAAGTTGGAGTATTCGCCTTGGTGATTAAACCTTAGGAAGTTATTAAAGTCTAGGTGTCTATGTATAATAGTATATTACCATGCTAATCAACTTTATCGAGTCATGAACATGTACTAGGTCCCCTTATGTTTTATTTTATTTTTCTCTAATAAAAAAATTTCCAATAAAACAGGTCAATTTTTTAATGTTTTCAATGTAAAAAAATAAAAAAAGTATAAAAAAGTGGTTAGGAGGTGGAATTTGCCATAGGGGTGCTCGTTTTCTAAGCCAAAGCACCCACAATACTCATAAACCCACTTTCAAGATAAATTGAGCGATTGTTCATCACTTAATTTAATTATCTCTCGAAAATGGCCAAAAAAGGCATAATAAAGGTGAAAGACCAATTCCCACTAATTGAGGGAGCATGTCAGAAAGGTGGCAGTTAACTTGCAATCAAATATTTGTCTGTCTAGAGATCATATCAAGTTAACTCGGCAACAAATCAATTGAATCCTAGCAAGGGTGAATTAGCTCCATAAGGAAAGGGGTGCATTCTCCATAGTGGGGGCGCATTAATGAGTTGGAAGCTCATGATTAGATGGGAGATAACTCCAAAGAGGGCGCATCTCTTCTTGAGAGGTGGCACCACTCACTCAAGTGAAGCTCAAGCAAATCCCAATGATTGCTCCTCAAACTCGCCCTCTTGTGCCAGTTAGGGATGTGCCCCCCTCTTGCTCCCTTGGCTATTTGAGCAGGCTCATTCTCCTTCATTGGGATGGAAGTATTGAAGCTCTGCTCAAACTTTGTATGAATATGTTGTATCTTTTATGAATAAAGAAGCTTTGGAGGCTACATTGGTGTGCTCTTCTATGTGTGTGAATCTTCTTTGTTGAGCTTGGGAGGTAACTTGTATTGTTTAGTTCATTTCTTGTATGGCAGCTTGATTAAATCTTTGGCTTGCAAGGGGAGGTATCTCTCTGTAGGGTAAGGGATTTCTTGTTTGACTATTCCTTACTGATCTAGCTGTATTAGATCTCCTAGAAGTAATGCTATTTTTGTTTAAATTCATGTGTTCCAAGTTTATTTTATAACTAACACCATTCTTGTCTAATCAGTTGTATACAAGTTTTGTCTTTGAGTACAGGTTATCCTACTTAGAGAAGGATCTGGAGCTTGCTTGTATCCATTTCCACTTCAAGGTTTTCAAGGGAAACATTGTTCCTCCAGGGCCCACTTTTGGGACTCCATAGCCCTTCTTATTTGAGGGTTTCCGATTGCTTCATCTTCTCTCAAATTTAAAAAAATTTGATATTTTTGGTTATCGTTTTTTCTCGCCTTTCAGATTTAACTTATCTCTCAAAGTAATTTTTATCAATAGATCTGATTTTATTATGCTAAGATTTTTGTTAAGCAAAAGTTTTCATTTCACATACTAGATCTAGCATATAGCAAACTATTTCTTGTATTTATGAGTCATTTTATAAGCAAATCTAAAGGCTTGAATACAGGATCTAGTTTGTAGAGTTTAAAAGTTATACTTGGCAAAATAAGTGCTTATTCATTGACTGCCCCAAAACGTCAGCCAAAGACCCTAAGGAAGCTTGCTTCTTGCTTGCCTTAGTTATTTTTTCGTCTTTTTTTACTTAGTTAATTTGACAGCTCTTTTGAGATTTACTAACCATGTTCAAAGGCACTTCCAAATTGTTTTTTGAGCATTTTTAGTTTAATTTGCTTGTTGGTTTTTGTCATTTTATGTACAATTAGAGGGAGATGTTGGCGGATTTTTGAAGATCTAGCCAATCCAGAGCACCCCCCAAAACTCTTTTCTACTTCCATATCAACTTTTTCTTCAAAAACTTGTAAACTTAGTGATCATATTCTTCAAAGGATCACAAGCATCCCATCTAACTTTGTAATAAACAAATAATAAAAGAAAGGAAGTGGGCTACACAACGCCCACATCCCATCCCCCCTGGGGGGATTCGCATTTTCCCTTTCATGGGGTGAATTTTTCTAACAGTTTGATTTATTTTCTTAAACACAATCACACACGCTTACAGGCAGTGTACTTTTTCACTTTCAAGTTCAAAACTTAAATATTTTCATTTTTAGTTACTTTCACTATTATTGTTTTATCATTTTTGCAAAGTAACGAACTTGCCGCTATGCATTCCCGAACTATCGAAAGAGCTTGCTCAAGTAAGAGAAAAGAGATTCTCAACTTTAGGATTAATTAGTTCACATTTGCTTTGTTTTCTTTTCAAGTTAAACTAACGAACCAAGACTTTGATTTCCCAAAGTACGCTCTCGCCATCTTTGAAAGGGCTTGCCTGAGTAATCGGTGGATGATCAGAAAAGAGATTCCTAGTCTGTAGTAATTAGATTCACATTTTGCAATTAACCTCCCAAAAAGACGGAAATTCGATGTCTCAAATTTTATCATTTGTGGGCAAAGTCTGCAATGAAGCGGGAACTAATAGATAGTGATCGTGGGGATCCGTCAGGCTACACCCTTGTTTGGTGTTAGTGTTGGACACACCCCCATGACTCTAATCTAGCCCACATTTCACTTGTAGAACCACACTTGTTAAATCCGGACATATTCCTCGTACCTTTTGGGTATATTTGGAGTTCCCTTCCCCATTAATCAAGATCATATTAATAAAGTTAAAATTAACCAAGAATAAACCCATCCTTTAATCCACTCATCTTTTAATAATTTAAAACTGACCAATGAGACAATTGCAATACTTTCACATCACAGTAGCACTCATCCAACTCCACTAGCATTGGTCTACATCTTACAATTTTATTTTGCTTAAGGGAATCTTATGTGGATTGCTTATTTCTTTATATGTTGTTGATTTAATTTCTATTTTGCAAAGTCTTGTTTCAGTGATCATTTTCAAACTCCTAAATAACTATCACATTCATAACTAAAAGCTAAAGAGCCTTAGTACCTTTTTAGGGACTACCTCCCTTGGCTTCGTTAGGAGTTAGCCTAAACGGAGGAGTCAAGATCAAGTGACAGTACTTGACTTGAGACTTGCCCCCAAGGACGCACCAAGTGGCTTGAAGATTTATGTCACGTTATCCCAGGTGCGTATTCAAGCGGCAACATGCCATACAATTAGAGACTGTACAGTACTCTTGAAACCCTTTTTTTTCTTTTCTTGATCTTGTGCAGGTTCTTCTCAGTCTTGGTCTAATATTATGTGAAATTTTTCAACCCTTAGTAGATTTGGTTACAACTTTCAATTTTATTATTCACTTTAGATTTACTTAGCAAATTTTTCTCATTGCACCTCTGAAAATAAAATATTGAAACACATTGCTAAGCTAACCAATAGATACAGAGAAAATCGAACACAAGAAATACCTTGGAAACCACAATGGGGAAAACCAACAAACAGTTTTGTCTTTTATTGCAAATTTGTTAATCAGCACCTACAACGACAGGCTTCCGGATATGACTCACTGGATCTCAGACTTCTGACTTTCACTATGCCCAAACCCTCAACAGAAAAGACAAACCCCAACAAGAGATATGACTCACTCATGTCACTCACAAGAGATATGACTCACTCCTGTCCCCCACAAGAGATATAACTCACTCCTGTCCAACACACAAGAGATATGACTCACTCCTGTCATTGTGTTGTAATACAACTCTTCATAGACTCTTTTATAATATTCACTTTATGTCAATACCATGGGCAATACCATGGGACACCTAGTACCATGGGACACATAATACCATGGACCACAAAGTATTACAAAAGACACATTTACAAGACTGTCTAGAGAGTTTCTCTCGGCTCCTTCTATGTTGCTAGATACCCCCAACGTAGAAGTCCCTGCCGAGCTACTAAAAACTAACAGGAGCAAACACTTTCAGAGTAACCCAAAAGTCTAACATTCTCATTTGGAAACACTTCATATAAGAAGAGCATCATCAAGGTCAACTCACTCTTTCTAGGAAAATCCAACAACCCTATCTTGGTACTCTTCAATACTCTCATTAGTTGCAAGCTTGGGGTCAATCATTGATTTTCCCACAAGTCTCGATACAATTTCCCAAACATCATTTTTGAGGATGGAATTAAAACTCTTCAATCATGGCATGAGCATCTTGCTATTCCTTCTTCATATATGCCACCTCAAAACTGGAATGGTCCCACAACATCCCATCGTCATGTACAAGTTCCATAAGATCAACTAGTAACCTGTAAAGGCCACTATCCTGCACATCTCTATCCAAAGTCCTCAGACTTGCGAGACTACAATCACTAATTGAGCACAATTGTCCTTCAAATACAACTCTACACTAAAAATCTATTATGCAAGAAATTGGAAGGGGATTCTTCTTCAAACCGTGAACAAACAAAACATCATCTAGTCAAGAGCATCACCCGATGGCTATTGGAAGGATATGTAGCCCTATCCCTACACAAGATAAGTGACATCATCACCCAACTCCAAACTCGTTCCTCCCTCTTGCTCTTAGAACCTTGTAAAAAATTTCTTGCCACAAGTCATATGTCTCAATGCCCCATTATCCTCAATGTACATACCATCCAACACTTAATAGGGTGTTGGTAGATAAACAATAGACCATGAAGAAAGCAGTCTCAAGCTTGGATGCTAACTCATTCATTCCAATTACATTCTTTACACTTCCTACAACCTGTTTCTATTGCTTGGCCTTCCTTTTTTCTTCTCTAGACATTGGCTGGCATAATATACCTTACTGACAGCTGAAACACTTTAGATGACTCAAATTCTTCTTACCTTGGCTTGAGTCTTCCTCCTTACCCTTCATAGGTCCATTCTTCTTGCCATCCTCATCCCCCTAATGAGGGCTAGGTCTTCTAATTCCCTTTGTTTTATTGAACTGGATTCTAACCTTGTCTCTTCTTGCACAAAATCATCCCAAAGTTTCTCAAAAAATCGTAGCTTCTCACGAGCACAACTACTTTGGACAAAGGATTTCCATTAAACCCAATCAAAGCAATGGGCATCAACTCCTCATCCTCCATTTTTGTTCTTGTGCAACCAACTAATCTCTCAACTGTATGATTATCCCCAAGTAGCTAGCCATTGAATCTGTGATCACTCATGCGGATGACTGAGAGCTTGTTTCTCAAGAGCATTTTCCTAGAAATGTTCACACTGGTACAGTCCAATCAAAGCATCGTATGTCTCTTTGTTGGTCTTCTTCTCTGCAATGTGAGTGATCAAATGATTCTTCGCTGGATCAAGAGTGATTTTCTTTAACTTGGCCTCTTTTTATTATTGCCAGCTAATTATTTTGGATCGGTAGGTGCAGTGATCACTTTCTCAACATGCTCCCAAATCTCAACTTCTTCCAGTATCGTTTGCAACCGGTACTTCCAAGATGTAAAATTGGAAGCACCTTCCAACCTGGTACACTATCTATATGGCTGAGAGTAGTCATCCCTGCAAATCTGAAGCACACTGTTAGCTTTTTATAGCTCGGGCGGTACTTTTGCACCTATTGCCTGGGTGTAAAAGTCCGGAATAATGTAGTCTCAATAAATTTCATAAAGTGATTTTATTAAAGTACTTTATGAATGTGATGTTTTAATTTAAAAGTGAGATGTATTTTTTTTATAAAAGTGACTTTTAAGTTAGAAGTTGTACTTTTTAAATATTTAGGGTTAAATGTGACTTTTCAAAAAGTGAGATTTACTATAGTATGACTTATGGAGTTTAAGTCATCTTGAGATTTAATCTCCACCCTAGATCTTGTGGCTTGAATTTAATCTCAGCCATTGAAGATGAAAAGTCATTCAAGTTACCCTAATGAGGAAATAAAAAGATACTTGAGGCTTCATTGTTAGATACACACTTTCCAAGAGAGCTGGAAAAGGAGGGCAAGAGTTTCAAGAGGGACAGATTGAGCAGCTGAGTGAGAGGTTGTTGCAGCAGCAAGAAGAGGGCACAATTTCCTAAGTGGAGGCTCGATTTCCAAGGAGGGCGCAGCTTCCTAAGTGGGCACGATTCCCAAGATCTGTTTCTGCTGTTTTGTGGAGTCCATACAGCTGAGAAAGAGGGCCGTACAGCTGAGATGTGGCACAGAAAACGAGGCAGCTGGGTGGCACATTTTCCTAGGCAGCTTTATGTCTGTTTTGTGAGGGCCGTACTGCTGAAATATTGGGCACAGTTTCCAAGGCAAGACTGCTGTAGCTGTTTTTGCTGTTTCTGAATTGTTTTGGAAGGCTGAAAGGCATGGTTTCCAAGGTCTATTACAGCACTGTTTTCAAGGTGAAATTTTGTCTTAGATTTCATGAAATCTCTGTGTTATGTACTGTAGAAAATGGCTGGAAATGACTTCTGCTGTACATTTCTGTGTTTGACTGCTCAATAATGAAACTTCTCTTGAAATGGGTCATTTGACCATGAGTTCCTGTGTCTGCAATAATTTTTACAGCCTGCTGTTCATGCATTTTTTCCGCTGCTATTTACACTTCTTGTGGTATATTAACTTACAGGGTCTGAAATTTTCTTCCTGAGTTATATGGTATTTAATTTCTTGACTGTTCAAGCTTAATATCAGAGTGCAGTGAAGTGTTTGACAAAAGTTCTTTGACTGTTCAAGTATGACAGTCTGATTTTTGTTCTTATTTTTAACACATTGCAAAACAAAATCAGCAACAGATCTGAGGCACAGACTTTTCCTGTAGTGAGCCAAGCTCAAGACCACACCTTGTACAAATTCGACTGCTTGGCACATAGACATCCTACATTGATAAAGACCCCTTTATATGGGATAGTGAAACTTTTTCGTTTTTCAAATTTTATGTACAATTTTGATGTATTCAAATGGTTTTAGTTAGTTTTTTTCATTTTTATTTCCCAAACTGTGCCAGTTCATAAAATTGACATTGTCATGGCATAGTTCAGGTATGGAGAGAGTCTAACAGCTGGGATTTTATTCTCAAGTTTGATTTCAACCATTATCAGTCTTTTGGTACCCAATATTACAGAAGAGTTTCATAGTAGGATAATCTGCTATTGTGAATTTTATGTTTTTTGGGAATGGCGCATTTTAGACATGCTTACACTTTTTGTAAGATGCTTTCCATGTTCCATTATCAGCTGTAAGATTCATTATTTGTAAAAAGCTTATTCCTATGAAGTCTATATGTTCTGATTTGATATTTTTAATGCATGTCTTTCAGAATGCATTAACAGATGCACAGCGAGTCAAGATGCCATCAGTTACAGATTACTGGAAAGCTCTTGCTGATGATGTAAGTTTGTCTTACCTTTGAATAATTTGATTCTTTTGGCGTCCCAATATGACTCTATGGAATGAGTAGTTAGTTTCATCTGTTTTAACTTTTGATTCAGTTCCTCTGCCACTATTTATTATTCTTTTAACACTAGTTTCATCTGTTTTGATACCTATCTTATTCTTTTAAGTCTATTAATGATGAAGTATTTTAAGGTTTTTGATCAAACTCTGCATTTGAATCCTTCTTGTTGATGATCAGATGGATCCCGCTGCTGGAATTGAGGCTGAGTATCACCACAAAAATAACCGTGTGAGTTGTTACACCATGTTAAATTTTACATAGCTTTAGAGTTTTTGTGGAACTTAAAAATAAAAGATTCTGACAGCAGATTTATCTGAACGAGGTTTTCCTTATTTCAATTGATAACTTGTCTGATATCTGTTCAAATTTCAAACTGAACTGGTTTCTTGTCTGATATCTGTTCAAAAATTTCAAACTGAACTGATTTCAATTGTGCATGGAACACACATTTATCCAAAGAGTACAATTTTCTTTCTGATGCACTTGTGAATAATCTGAAATAAATTTGAGGTGTTAAGTTGATGTTTTTGGTATTTGTGGTGCGACTTTAGGTTTACTGTTGGAAAGGCCTGCGCTTTTCAGCACGGCAAGACCTGGAGGGGTTTTCCAGGGTATTATAGCGTTACGTTTACTTTGAACTGAGTGTCAATACAAGAGGATGCAGAAGATAAGTCTCCTGTCACCAAAGTTGACTAATAATTAATTGGTTGCAGTTCACAGAACATGGCATTGAAGGTGTTGTTCCACCTGAACTACTTCAGCCTGAAATTCGAAATAAGTACCATGGAAAAACTTCTGAGAAATCTAAGCGCAGTGCTAAAAAGGAAGAGGAAACAAAAGGAGCTGTTACTCAAACTGAAGAAAATCAGGTGATATTATATTGTGTTTTATTTCGATGTCTAGCTTTGTGCATGTTGATAACTTGATACTATCAGTGTGTGCTCTTTAATTTTGCATTAGGTCCAGATGTTTCATGTGTTCAGAATTAACATTTATATATGGTAATCAACCAGGCAAATGGTAAGGTTGCAGAGCTTGATGATGGTGGTCCAAATCAAGAGATAGAAGATGCACCAACTCCGGTGGATGTAGATGCCTTAGGCACAGCAACTCAGAGTGGTGCTCCCACACCTGATGAGAGTCAGAAACAGAGCTCTGACATGGAAGCTGGTCAAGAAGGGCTGCAGTCAGAAGGTGGTAACTCACCTGATCCAAACAGTGCAGACATGGAAGAAGGCCTTATGAAGGATTCAAGTCCTCAGGATAATTCTGTCTTATCAAATGAAGGATCAAGCCCGAAGGCCGCTGAGAATAAAACAAATACCAGGAAGCGTCCCCTACCAGAGTCTTGATTATTGGAGTCAGTGCATTATTATTACATAATCAGACCCTTAAATAATTGGTAAACATCCCGCAGTCATTTCTATCTATAATGGTAAATTACTTCCAGTGTGAAGTCATGTAAGCAAGCATTTTTAATATCTTGTTACCAATCATGGGAATTATTAACCCAGGATGTCTGGTATGCTTGGACTATATTAGAACCTATGTATTTTAGGACATTATAGAGTATTGCAGCACTGGTATGGCCAACTGTGTATTCTTAATTGCAGGGTGAAAATGTAAGTTGTGTGATGATGCACATGATGGTGGTTTCCTTCAACTGTGGCAACCTTTATATCCCATGTTAAACATTGGCACTACAGAGAAGAGATCAGCCTGATTACAAGGGAGGCTATTATTTATTCCTATGATCATAACAAAATTCATACTCAAATGGAATTCGTTTTTAACCACCTCTGAAATTACTTGATTACTTAGTTTACAAAGCATATTTATTTTATGACATGAAAAGTGACTGGGATTATGACATGTTTTTGGAGGAGTCTAAAAATTCGACGATTTCGACTTTCGGACGAGTTTTTGTTCGACAATTTCGACTTTCGGACGAGTTTTTGGTCGGAATCTGGCGATTTTTTTTAAGAATCCAAATTTTGTGTTGTCCAAATCATGTTTCTGAATGCATAAATGGATTCAGCACCCTCATTTCAACTTTCAGACGAGTTTTTGTTCAACAATTTCGACTTTCGGACGAGTTTTGGTCGGAATCTGGCGATTTTTTCTAAGAAATCCAAATTTTGTGTTGTCCAAGTCATGTTTCTGAATGCATAAATGGATTCAGCACCCTCAAATACCCCAAGGCACCCATATTATGTGAATTTAAACACTGTTATTTGAGATTTTAAGAATTCCTTTCCAAATTCCTGCTGGATTCTATCGAAAATGTGCAGGAAAATGCCATAGGGAAAGGTTGAAATCGTCAAACGTTTAGGCTACGTGCATGTTTTTCAACAAATCGCCAACATTCTGACAGTTGTAGAAGTCTGCTCTAATCTGACCTCGTACAACCACCTTTAACACACGGGACTCATTATGTTTTTATCTATATGGTCACACCCCTCTAAAAATTATCCCTAAAATTTTTAAATCAAGTTAGCTTACACTACAATTAAACTCAATAAAAGCTACCCTTTTCAATATGAAATTAAATTCCAACTTTATAAATAAAGTATCGAAAAATAAAATTAAAGTGGGCCCCACAGGAAGCCATCACTAAAATGGGTAACTCTGACAAAGTGCACATGTATTATACAAAGAGTATTGAAAAATAAAATTAGAGTGGGCCCTGCAAGAAGCCATCACCAAAATGGGTAACTATGACAAAGTGCACAAAGATGTTCATTGTTATGAAGAAGACAATAGTACCATGGAAATTATGGATAGGATTGTGGCTCGATAAAATAACTAGGGAAAAAGATTGACAAAATTGGGAACAAACTTGACAAGCTAATTGAAAACTCATAAAGACAATGGCTAGAATTAAAAAAGAAAAGAAATATTTGTCACGAATGTGATCGGAGATAGATTCTAGGATGTCTTTGTGAGGCCCCAAGTCACTACAGTGTTTAAAAATAGTGGATGAAAATGAAGTAGGAATTTCAAACCCACTGAACAAAATTACTGGAGGGTACAATTGATAGCCAAAAACTTATGAAAATCCACTTGAAAGTCTGAACTCATCAACCATAGTTGACGAAAACTATCAAGGTAGAACAAGCCAACCCAATAGAGTTAAAATTGAATACCAAGAATTGAAATTGAAGCACTACCAAAAATATCATTAGTTTCAATTTAATGTGTCCAACAAAATAGGAGTGAAGAAGATGTGCTTCAAATAAAAACAGTTACTTCAAAAGACCAAATACAACAACCAATGACAATATATATTTTGCCACATAAAAGAAGAAAGCATGCTTACAATTCTATTGGAAATGATGAGAAAAATCACAACCTAAGACCTTGAAGTGTAAGGGAGTCATAAAAGATATAAATGTGATGGAACTCGTAGATTTTGATAGTATTCATAATTGTATAGGCATTGATGTCACTAACCAACTAAGCCTTTTTGTGCATCCCACCAAGGAGTATGTAGATGTTATAATGTCTCAATTCAAATCCATGAATTTGATCTTCAAATAGGTTTCTACATTCTACCCCTTGATGAAATGGATATGGTGTTATTTGGCACTTATACCACCAAACTTGAAGAACAATTTATGGAGTTTAATTGGTGATAGTTTTTCCCAGATGTCACTACTCGATCTGGGAAACTGAGATCTCAACTGGCCTTGAGTCTCTATAAGTCACAAGCAACCCCAACTTCTCTATGCTAGAGAAGATCACAGTTAACAAATAAACTTATAACAGAAAGCATTATAGATCTTCTATCAATTTTAACAAAATATGGCAAACACACAAGTGAGTGTGAGTCTCAGATTTGAAGAAATTTGATAAATAATCACAAAGATTTTTATTGGACTTTTATCAAACACTTTGAATGCAATCTTGGGTTATGGCTTATCTGAGTTATTATTCATGTAACTCCTTACAATGAATTTACTAACAACTTAAACATAAACACAATGCACTCAGTTCAACCAATAGACAATTTGAAAATACATTGGAAACTGTGCCAAGCAAAAGAGAAAATAAATACTAGCAATATGTTGTTGTACGGCCCTCTTGTACGGTTGTCCTCCTATGAAAAATTTGCCTTGAAAATTGTGCCACTGCTGCCCTCGAATTATGTGTCAAACTCTGGAAAAACTGCAGAAAGAACACCTCGAACTCTGTGCAAAAGACAATCTTCAAATATGGGCGTAATAAATGTTGTGTATGGTCAGAAGTGCAATCTGTACAGTATGGATTTCCTCTTTTTCAGTGTTGGAACAGTTTTCTCTTCGATTTGTGTGCCTAAGGTATGATTTCAGATCTCTTCTGCTGGCTGCAAATGCCTTTCATTAGTACTCCATCTCTCTCACGTTTAAGAGACTTATTCCTTCTCACATGTGAGTCTTCTTTCTCTCTTCCTTAATCTCTTGATATCTTACAGTGTGTCATTTCTCATTCACTAGACTTGTATTTATACTTTGTTTTCTCAAAAACCCTAACTCAAAAACCTAACTAACTTTCCATCCAATGGTTAAGATGATTTTTTATCTAATGGTTTATATTCAATGCTCCTTTACAATTACATCTCATAATTAATAATACATTATTTTTATTTTTTGTAAACAACTTAAAGTACATTATACTGAAATACTTTATTAAAAAGTCACTTTATAATTATAACAAGCCTAGTGAACACAACATTGTGTCTGTTGATTTTTGTACCTAGGGAAGTGTTCTCCTAGTTACTTTTGCCCGAGTCACTTAAAAAGGGAGAAAAAGTGACCCTTGCATTAAATGACTTGAGACGAGCATTTAATTGACTTTATAACTTAAAGTCATTTTTTGATAAATTTAAGTGGGTGAGTGAAATTAATATTAATGAGAATTAAATAGGAGCATTTAATCTCAACCATTGATTTCATCTAATCTCATCCCTTGGATTTGGAGAACCCTAGGGTTTAGTCAAAAAGAGAAAGGGTGGCAAACATTCAATTCATTCTTGAGAAGAGATTGAGCAAGAAAGAGCAAGAGAGCATTGGCACGAATTTAAATGAGGCATTTGGGCAAGTTTTTGTTGGCACGCATTTCGAGGCTGCTAGCTGTGCATTAAATGCACCGTACGGGTTTCAGAACAATACTTTTGTTTAGTAAAGCATGCATCCCAAGGAGAAACTGGGCATGGGTTTCGAGGAGAAACTGGGCACTAATTTCGAGACTACCTGCACGCATCCCGAGGAGATTCTGGGCACATATCTCAAGAATATCAACACTGTTTTCGAGAAAGTTTATTGGGCACAGAAACCGAGGAATGATGCATGCATTTTGAGGCAGATTTAAGGCACAAAAATCGAGAGAGACTGCACGTTTTTCAAGGGCTGTACAATACGGATTCTGTACCTTTAGCATAGTTTTTGAGGTTCCTTCTGGCACTGAAATCGAGGCAGCAGTTTGGCATTGATTTCGAGATATTTTCTGGGTGAAATTTCATGGAGATAAGTACATTTCTGCTGTAAAATTTATGTACTAAGATTTACTGAAGAAATAATAAACTCTCTTTCTGACTGGTTTTCCCCGCGGGGATTTTTTCCGGGGCTATTAGCCAAAAATTTGAGTCTGAAATATTTTCAGGGTGTGCATGTTAAATTATTTTTCTACCTGTTAAAGTGTATTTACAGCATGTTTAATTGTCTGCAATTTTTTTAAGTAGTTTCCAGCCAATGCAAAACCGACTTGGGAACGAAAAACACTAAAAACGTGACATAAACCAGCAAGCTGAAATTACATAGAAAATTTACATGGTATCAGAGCTTGGAGGTAGAAAACAGTAAAATTTGCAGACACAGAAATTTCCAGATTTTGGTATTTTCTTCTGTTAGTGAACAACACCTTGTTGGGTTGACAGTAGAGATGGTTATAGGACTTACGTTGGAGGATAGGCTAGATGGGACAGGAAACTTTGTGCCATGGAAGGCTAGAATTTTGCTGGTTTTAGAGGAAAATGAAATGTGGGAGGAAGTGGTTAGAAATACTACAACAAACCCTGTTCAGATTCTCACTGCTACAGATGCAGCAACATTATCAGCCTTCAACAAGAAGGATTGTAAAGCTAGAAGAATAATCCTTGATGAAGTTAAAGATCATATCATCCCTCACATTTCTGATAAAGCTAGGGCACATTTGATTTGGAGTGCTTTGACCAATTTATACGAGAGTACTGTTATCACACCATAATAGCAGGGCTACTATTCTTGCTTAGCAGATATCTGCACATTCCAGAGCTTAGATTATTCAGAGCTTGGCTATGATGACTTTATATTTTGAGATCACTCATGATCAGAGCAGTGTATTATTCAGACTTATGTTAGACCTTGTGTCAAGGCTAAGCCTTGAGAGTTCAGATTTGATGACCGATGTGACCCTTTATTCCATACAGTTTCAGTTCAGTGCCTAGAGATGTATTGTAGCAGTTTTTCAGATGATATATGATAATTATTCTTATGATGATGTTGTATGACCTGTGGATTTCTTATCATTGACTGTGGATTACTATCTTTTTGCTTTAGTCATGGTCACAGCATTAGCTTGGTATATGATTCATGATGTGGCAAAATTTATAAACTTAAAATGGACTATCTTGATGATAAATTATAAAATGGACATTTTACTTGCACATTTAGGTTGTTTGAAAAAACTCACTGGTTTACCACCTTGCATAGATATGGTCTTTCTTGACACGAGTTGTTTGCTAGCTTAGGCTCCGCTTTCACTTGACTCCATCCATCCATGACTTTCCTTATTTGGTTTTAACCTTTGACTTGTCTCACTTGACATTTTGATATTGAGGACTTCCTTTTTTTCTACCTCTATGTTTGGATCGCATCCCTGTTTGTTTAGTGTCTCGACTCTGAGTTGGTGACAGAACTTGCCTTTGGTAAGTTGGATTGTAGGCCTAAATCATTCCGGTCGGTTGTCCCGATGTTTGGCACTGGCACGAACTCCCCCTAGTCACTTGAGATGTTGTATGCTAAAACTGAAAGCTCATGTACTACTTATGGAAACTTATGTAAATTCGCCCATGGAAACTAAAAAGGGAAAGAGCGATGAACTGCTAAAAATACTCCTCGAAGAGTATAAGAAAGGTCCAAAAAGCAATGGTTCTTAAATTCTATATCTAAACAATTGTTGACCTTATATATATATATAAACATGCCCTGGATGCAAGCTACAATTAGTTGTGCTTATCAGCACACCTGAGATCCGAAAGGTTATGTAGGCCAAAAAGGCCATGAAATGAAATTGAATGATCATAATGAACTTAGATCAACTTGATGTAGACATGATGCCTAAGTTGAATAAGTACTCTCTAAACAACTTACCCATTTGTGAGGCACAACCATTCCCCATGTTTATTTTGTCCAGCACGGAGTTTGTAGCTTCCCCTTTCTCCCAGTCCAAAGTGTCTTTTAGTTGACTTAGACAAGTCAACCCTTTGCCCAGCCTTGTTCCTAGCCTTCATCCTTAGCTAGCAATTAGACCATGTCCAATGGGTGAGTTTGTCATTTAAGTTATTGTGCAAGTGAATACAAATAACAACGGAATGAACAAATATGTTTAATGCCACTAAATGATGTTATACTTTAAGTTAAGCTATGAGTATGATTAGAGGAACATATCTTAGTCTATTGATATGATTTATCCTTGGTTGTATATGGACCTAGTCAAACCCAGTTTGACTATGGTCATTTCTTGGGATCCGTGTTGATGTGGGCCATGCATGTTTATTGATGATGATGGATGGACCCACATACTCTTAATGATGATACTATATGATGGGCATATGATTCAAATGATGATTGATGCAATTCAGCAGGTTTTATTATTACTTCAGATCATCAAATTATGCACTGTCCACATATGGTGGACCCTACAGCTAGCCCATCAGGGCAACCCATGGTGTATGAGTACACATTCTTAGTAGATTTGGGTCTTCTGGATCCAATGAGACACTTATCAATTAGTTCCCGGCACTTCTGACAGTGATAGATGCATTTTTCCACTTGTTGACCAAATTTGGGGCTAATTTCCCAGCCTGAGCAACAGGGGCCATGAGAGGCCAGTTCACCTAGGGAGATGTATGAGGAGGGGGTGGTCCAACCACTTTATATTACCATTTACCCCCCCTTCTGGAGAGCCTGGTGGGCTCAATTTGACAGCGCAGGTGCCCTAGGAGGCAGTTTCAACACTCTCACAGTTACCGAGGTAGTCCAGAAATGGGATAAAAGGGTCACTGAGGAATTCGATTTAGGAAATTGAGGCAAGGTTTTGGCACGTGGTTTTCACATAGGTCTTCTAGGGTGAACCCCCTATCTTCCAGCTAGTTTTCATCATTTGGGGGGGTCCACAGAGGCCACAGGAGGCCTTTTACTGCATGTCTCTCACAGATTTTGAGGACAGATTTGATCATTTGTATTTATTTTGGACATATTATATTATTTTATTGTGCCATGGGGATGAGCTAGCAAGGATTGATGCCTCCTAGCCCCACCATGTGCTTTATGAGTCATGTCCTAGTCATTTGGGGTGGGCCCATGTATTTTTGCTCCCTTTAGAGGATGACATCACCCTCCATGAGTACTTTCTAGCTATGACGTCATCACATTTTTTAGTGATCCATGTGTTATGTTGTTATGATTCATCTTAGCCATTGATCATGTATTGAGATCTTTTAATCTCAACCACTCATTTCAAAAAGTGGTTTTGAGATCTAGGGTTTTGGTCTTTATTATCTTATATAACGAGGAGACCCGCTCACCTTTGGAGCTCTGGAATATTGGAATAGAACACTTCTTTGTGGAGCATATTTCTATTGTCTTGTGGATTCTCTTGCATCTTGAGTATACAGTATCTCTTCTATGTATCATTGTGGGTTTTGGAGCTACATCTTGTTTTCTTGCAGGGAGGCCGAATTGGTGGAGAGGAGGACGATTTGAAGAGGATTATTGTTGGAGGGATCCACATATTTTCTCTTGGGTTGATCTTGGTGACAGGGAGTATCATTATTGTATCTTTATGACATAGTTGATGCTTTCTATTACATATTTCCATCATTTTCATAATCATCTTACTTGGCTTGTTTCTCTTGATCTTGTCTTGTAGGAGGAGGACGATTTGGCTTGGAACAACAAAACTTCACTCTTAAATATACACATAGGAGAATGCTATCAATTTGCAAGGTGGCCATAAGCAATTGAGGTAAGTTCTACAAGTTATGTGCTTGGATCCATCCATTTCTTCTCCATTGGTCAACAAACCCTTAAAATCAAAACCCTCATTTTTGTTTTTTCTTAGATCTACTTGGATCTAGCTTGGCTTTTAAAAAGATATTGAAAACCCACCTTTATAGTATCCACGGTGATTCGGATCAATAGTTTGGTGTAGATTGGGCTTCATTTGACACACTTTTCAAGGCACTTAGCCCTCCTTGGGTGATTGAGTTAAGCTAGTTCTAGTACATGGGTAGGTGAGATCTCACTTGATTCATGATCCTCACATTTGATAACCTACCCCTAGTGCTTCACTTCATTGATTTTCACCTTGTGGGCCCCATTCCTCATTTTGAGGGTTGTGCCCCATTTGGGTCAATTTGGTGATGCATTTTCAATCACAGCTATGGAGATCTAGCCATTGGATCCCCTTGATTTTCAAGATCCACATTGATAATTGCCTAAACTACCCAGATCTAAACTTTGGTGGCTTTTGGACTTGATTTGACACACTTTTCCATGCATTTAGCCCTCCTTGGGCAAAGTCGCACTTCTTAGGGGTTTGAGTTGACCTACTTAGAAAAACTGGGTATTTGAGATCCCACTTGATTTGGAAAGAGCATACCTTGAAACCTACATCTAGTGTATCACTTTGTGAAGTTCTATCTTGGGGGTATTATTCCTCATTTTGGGGATTGTTGTCCACTTGGGTCACTTAGTAAAACATTAGATCTAGTAAGATCTAACCATCACACCCACTTGACCTTGAAGAGCCCCCTTGGTTTATATCTTAGGTGTCCCGATCTACACTTTGACATCCTTTCGACTCCATTTTCCCATCCATAACAAGGCACTAGCCCACCTAAGGCAATTCGCACTTCTTGGGATTAGTGTCAAGTGTTAGATCCCATATGTGGGTATCTCTAATTTCATCTTAGATCCATAGATCTACTCCTTTCATATCCCTTGCTACCATTTACACTCTTAACTTCACATTGTGGGTCCCATTTGAACCATTTCCATATCCCAAGGCAGTGGGCCCCACTTGTGTATTTCATGGTACTAGATCTTGTTATTTGATCTCATTATGTGGCCTAAATTATTCATTGGTTGAAACATAAGTCATCCCTTAAGACTCTTTCAATCACACTTAAACTTCTAGGTCCACCTAACCTTGCATTGGTTTCCATAACTTGTCTTTCACATATCCCTAGGAACCTTTGTTTGGGTCCAATCATCTTTGATTGGCTATAGGGTCTCCCCCTAGGTCTTGATTCATCTTGATCTAAAGTGAAGAGTGCCTCGGTTGATGTGACTCCCAGCTTGCATTGAGAACCGTGGCATCTCTTGGGTCACCTCTTTAGTTGTCCATCTCCTCTACCATCCCGGATGGGATACCATTAGGGACAACAAGAAGTTGTGTAATAACAAGTACCAATGAGAACCGGAAGATGGTTCTCAAGGAGAAACTGAAAAGTGTAAAGATGAATGGTGGAGAGGGAGTGACTTCATACCTTACCAGGATATTTGCAGTTAGAGATGGGCTAGCAGTAGTTGGGGAGGTGGTCACTGCTACTAAGCTTGTGCGTAAAGTAGTGAATGGGGCTTCAAAGCCCTGGGGTGCATTTGTGCAGGCTATAGTGGGTAGAGAGAACCTACCTTCATGGGAGAGACTGTGGGATGAGTTTGTGCAAGAGGAGACCAGGAGAGGTCTCGTACAGGGAAGTTCGTCACAGGGTAGGGAAGATGAGGAGAACGTGGCTTTGATAGCAAAGGGGAAGAAGAAGAAGAAGGGTCCCAAGAAGGGTGGGGCCAAGCAGCAGCAGCAGGGTGGGCAGAAGAAGGACTTGAATAAAATCAAGTGTTATGCGCGGACCTGAGATGTCTGTCTGTTGAAGAAGAGACAGCAGACTGCAGCTTCAACTTCAGCGGAGGTTGATGACTTTGGAGACAGATTTCAGAGAAGTTTTCTATGTGTGCTGGACAGATTGAGAGAGAGAGCCTCCTTAGTTACTAGCACTGATGTGGATATGGATATGGAGTGTTCATTATTGACATGGCATCAGATGAGTGCGTCCACCACTGGCACCTGGTATATTGACAACGGAACCTCGAGCCACATGACAGGTGCTCAAGAGATGTTCTCCGAGCTTTCACAGACAGGTACAGATGTGGAGGTTGTACTAGGCGACGACACCATTGTTAGAGCAGTTGGTCGGGGGACCATTACATTTCAGAGGGAGTCTATGAGTCCCATGATTCTGAGGGATGTGTTATTTGTACCTGGGTTGAAGAAGAACCTTGTATCAGTTTCCACCATTCAGGACATGGGTCTTGGGGTTTGTTTCTTGGATGGGAGAGTGCAGGTATTCCCAAGGCTACAGGATTATCTACCTCCATGGACATTAGGGTTAGATGTGGAAAGTTGTACAAGCTCTTGTTTCAGCCACAGCATGCTCTAGCTCACAGCAGCAGCAGTGAGCTTTGTGAGCTATGGCATCGGAGGATGGCCCACTTACATCACCCAGCTCTAAGATTGTTGAGGAGCATGGTTACAGGTTTACCCGAGTTCAGCACTGAGAAGAGTGATGTGTGCAAGGGGTGTGCTTTGGGAAAGTACACCAAGACTGCTTTTCCAAGCAGTGACACCAAAGCAGCAGGAGTACTTGACTTGATCCATTATGATATGTGTCCCTATGTCATCAGTCTCTTTGACTGGATTTTAGTACTATATCACTTTCATTGATGACTACTCCAGGAAGACCTGGATCTACTTCTTGAGGAGCAAGAAGTCACCCTTAGTATTGAGTGTCTTCCAAGGGTTCAAAGCCCTTGTGGAGAAGCAGACAAGGAGGAAGATTCAGATGTTGAGATCGGACAATGGGGGTGAGTATACCTCCAAGGAGTTCGATGGATTTTGCACACAGGAGGGTATACAGAGACAGCTAACAGTTCCCTACACTCCTGAGTAGAATGGAGTAGCAAAGAGGAAGAACAGGTCGATTGTGGGAGCAGTGAGAGCGATGCTCCATGATCAGATTTTACTGTTCTTTCTGTGGGCAGAGGCATGCAACACTACAGTTTATCTGCAGAACAAAATTCCTCATCGTGCTTTGGGGAGGAAGACTCCTGAGGAGATGTACACAGGAAAGAAGCCTGAGGTGAGCCATTTTCGTATATTTAGTTCTTTGACTTACTCTCACGTTTCTCCTTAGAAGAGGACGAAGTTTGATCCCACTGCAGAGAGAGGCATCTTTGTGGGATATGATGAGACTTCAAAGGCTTACCGGATTTACCTTCCTGTCTAGAAGAAGGTTGTTGTTAGGCAGGAGGTGAAGTTTGATGCGGAGAGAGCCTTCAGGAAATCCAGAGAGATAGAGCAGGGGGAGCCACCAACTTCCACACCTCAGGTGACTCAGGCTTCATCGATACAGATCTCAGGTCCACAGGTTTCTGGAGTGACTAGATCACAGGGTACAGGCACAGCTTCTACAGGTTTAGTGGTTCAAGTGACAGGTACTTCAGGGACAGGTTCAGGTTTTGGTTCTCGGGTTGCAGGTTCTTCAGGGACTGGTTCATTAGTCACTGGTCCTCGGGGTGTTGGACCTTCTGCTTTTGGGAGTTCTTCAGATGAGGATAGACCAGTATGGGAGGAGCCTTTAAGGAAGGGGAAGCCTAAATGGCTTTAGGAGACCTTGAAGGAGGCAGGGGCATTTGGTAGACCCCAGGAAGAGTTCAGGACAGTAGTGATGCCAGATAGATTGGGTATGGCTCTTGTTGCGAGTCTTCGTGATTTCGAGCCTTCCACATTTGAGGAGGATTCTCAGCATCAGGTTTGGAGAGATGCCATGATGGAAGAGTACCATTCCATCATGAAGAATGATGCTTGGGAGATAGTGCCGAGACCAGAGGGGAAGTCTGTTGTGACTTCCAAGTGGAGCTACAAGGTGAAGCATGCTGCGGATGGCAGAGTGGAGAAGTACAAGGCTCGGTTTGTGGCACAAGGGTTTTCACAGGTTGAGGGAGTTTATTATGATGAGACCTTTGTGTCAGTTGCTCGATATTCTTCCATCAGAGCAAGGATTTCTATAGCAACAGAGATGGGTTGGAAGATCCACCAGATGGATGTGAAGACCACATTTCTCAATGGTCTTCTGTAGGAGGAGGTTTACTTAGAGCAGCCACAGGGATTCGAGATTCATGGGAGAGATTCTCATGTGGGCAAGCTGAGGAAAGCCTTGTATGGACTGAAGCAAGCTCCTAGAGCTTGGTACTCCATGATCGATGCGTAATTGACTTCGATGGGTTTTCAAAAGACTGAGGTTGATCCCAAACTTTACTACATTTTGGTTGGTGGAGATCCTCTCATTCTTTTGTTATATGTTGATGATTGTTTATCATTGGAGATGAGCGTCTCATTGCACATTGCAAGAGAGACCTTGCTACTGAATATGAGATGACCGACATTGAGTTGATGCTTTACTATCTGGGGATGGAGGTTTGGCAGGAGCCTGGACATATTTTCCTAGGACAGGGGAAGTATGCAATTGATATTCTGAGGATATTTCGGATGGAGGATTGCAGGCCGATGTCTACACCTATGATCACCAACTGGAAGCAACTTCATGCTTCTGAGAGTAAGTTGGTGGATTCTACACTCTACCGTCATCTCATTGGATCGTTGATGTATCTGGTCAACACCAGGACAGACTTGTGTTTTGCGGTGAACACTCTTAGCCAGTCCATGGTGGAGCCTAGGAGTGTACATTGGACTGCCGCAAAACATGTGCTGAGATATCTTGCAGGTACAGTGGACTATGGTTTGGATTACAGGGGTTCGGGTGGAGTCAGTTTTGTTGGTTTCACAGATTCAGACTGGGCAGGAAGTGTGAGGGATCGGAAGAGCACTTTCAGTTGTTGTTTCAGTTTGCGATCGGGAGCAGTGTCGTGGTTCAGTCGGAAACAGAAGTCCGTTGCATTAAGTTCCGTCGAGGCTGAGTATATGGAAGCCAGTCAAGCTACTTGTGAAGCACTGTGGCTTCACAAGTTGTTGGTAGATTTGTTTGATCATGAGCTTAGGCCTACGGTGATCTACTGTGACAATCAGAGTTTCATTCAGCTCTCTAAGAATCCAGTGTTCCATGACAGGTCAAAGCATATTGAGATTAGGTACAATTTCATCCATGACTACATTCAGAGAGGAGTTGTAGAGTTGCAATACATATCCACTGATGAGCAGGTAGCAGATATCCTGACGAAATCTTTGGGGAGGGGTAAGTTTGTTTTCTTCATAGACAAGTTGGGAGTGGTGCGAAACACCTTCCTCGGTAAGAGGGAGTGTTGATTTTTGTACATAGGGAAGTGTTCCCCTAGTGACTTTTGCCTAAGTCACTTAAAAAGGGGGAAAAAGTGACCCTTGCATTAAATTACTTGAGATGAGCTTTTAATTGACTTTATAACTTAAAGTCACTTTTTGATCAATTTTAGTGGGTGAGTGAAATTAATATTAATGAGAATTAAATAGGAGCATTTAATCTTATCCATCGATTTCATCTAATCTCGTCCCTTGGATTTGGAGAACCCTAGGGTTTAGTCAAAAAAGAGAAAGGGTGGAAAACATTCAATTCATTCTTGAGAAGAGATTGAGCAAGAGAGAGTAAGAGAGCATTAGCATGAATTTCAAAGAGGCATTTGGGAAAGTTTCAGTTGGCACGCATTTCGAGGCTGCTAGATGTGCATTAAATGCACCATACGGATTTCTAAACAGTACCTTTTCTTCAGTACAGCATGCATCCTGAGGATAAACTGGGCATAGGTTTCGAGGAGAAACTGGGCACTAGTTTCGAGACTGTCTGCACGCATCCCGAGGAGATTCTGGGCACATATCTCAAGAATATCAACATTGTTTTCGAGAAATTGGGCACAGAAATCGAGAATTGATGCACGCATTTTGAGGCAGATTTAGGGCACAAAAATCGAGACAGGATGCACATTTTTCAAGGAGGATCGTATAGTACGGATTCTATACCTTCAACATAGTTTTCGTGGTTCCTTCTGGCATTGAAATCGAGGCAGCAGTTTGGCACTAATTTCGAGACATTTTCTGGGTGAAATTTCATGGTGGAGATAAGTACATTTCCACTGTAAAATTTACGTACTGGGATTTACTGAAGAAATAATAAACTCTCTCTCTCTAACTGGTTTTCCCCATGGGGGTTTTTTCCAGGGCTATTGGCCAAAAATCTGAGTCTGAAATATTTTATGGTATGCATGTTAAATTATTTTTCTGCCTGTTATAGTGTATTTACAACGTGTTTAATTGTCTGCAATTTTTTAAGTAGTTTCCAACCAATGCAAAACCGGCTTGGGAATGAAAGACACTAAAAACGTGACATAAACCAGCAAGCTGAAATTACACAGAAAATTTACAGTGTCCCCCCCATGGTAAACACAAAAACATGGGAAAAGGACATTCCTCATTACAAATTTCAACAAGATTTACCTTGGAAACCCCAATGGGGAAAACCAGCTTCTATGGGGCTTTCTTCTTTCTCGAGTCGAGAGCATATAATAGAGAGAAAAGATACACACGGAAGTTCAGAAGATATAACAGAACCTGACGGGTCAAAAACCCTAGATCTGCATGCAATATATATTGTTGCTCATGGGAAATGCGCCCTTGTTATCTGCTCTGATCTGGATCTCTGAAATACTGTCACCGCCAATCTTTGGATGTAGTACAAACTCTCTAACCACTCTGCCCTGATCTGCTCTGACTCGGAAGAAACACTGCAACCCCTCAGTATGGAATGCGCCCCCTCTGCATTTGAAATGTGCCCCTCCTCCTCTACTCTGAAGTCTCCCCTCCTCAGATCTCAGTCAAACTCAGATGAGATCTACGTAGTTCTTCTTCAATCATTGGAGAAGATCAACTCTGGTTCTCTCGGCCCTCCTAGCCTCGAGAAGAACAAATCCACTAACAAAGATGTCTTCCTCTCTTCGGGAAGTGCGCCCCTCCTCTGGGAAGTCGCCCAAGCTCAGTCTCTGAGCTAACTCTACACAGATGCACTCAGTGCACTCTGTAATGGTTGATATGTGCCTCTGATCAAGTAGGGACTGATCCCTCTCGGATCCCCTCACTCTCTATCTCTGTAGATGCACCCCTCTCCTTAGGAAGTCGCACTCTCTGCATGCACAAGTGTGCCCTCACTTTGAATCTCCTCACTCTCTGAAGAAACTGCAAAGTAACCTTTTCCGATGACCTCTTGCCTCCTTATAACAACTCACTGACCGATTAGGGTTTCCGAAACCTTAAAGTGAGTGCATGCAAAAATATCGCTTTTGCATGTTTTTTAATTAAAAAGTTTGCATGCATGAGGCAAATCACTCTGAAAAGTCTGCATGCATCCACCGCTGGATTCATAACACCTAGTAGAGTGCATCTCACCCTCTACCCCATCCTAATGCCTATACTGAAAATGCATCTTTATGCTAGGCATCTGAACGTGGAGGACATCCCAAGATACACCTCTATCTCTAACAATTGGCAAGGTCAACATAATGAATTGTATGGTGTTGAAGGTTTTGCTCTAAAGAAAGATGAATTACAACTAATAAACAAGGAACAAGAACCACATTCAAACACACAATGAAATCAATGGAAATATGTTACCAATAAACACAAAGGGTTTTTTAAAACAACTAGGTCCAAAAACTTCATGTTATGATACAACAAATACAAAGGAACTTTGTTGACACTCAAAATAGGAACAAAGTCAAACCACTAAAACCATACTAGCTTGATGCCACCTTTGAAACACGCTCAGCAAGAGAAAACCTTATTTATTATGCTTTGAAGACAAAACATTCCTGAAGGGGTGGAATGTTATAAACACAATAAAGATAACATCATCAACAACAATAATAATAATAAGGCCAAGGAAATGTCAAGGGATGCATACCCCTTCATTGTGTATAAGTATATCGCCACAATGTTCATTGATTGATTGATTCACTTCACTTCAAACACTACCTGTTATAGTGGATCACAAGTGCAACTACCTACACCCAACTTACCTATGCACAGATGCAACGCATCCTTCTTGCCTTTACTTTCCACTATCATAAGCAATGCAAACCAACAAGATTTCAAATCATGATTTTTGCCTTACCAAAATAAGAAACATTCTAGCAATCTTGTAATAAACAAAAATTGTCTATTACAATGCTCTTACAACACTCCCCTTATACAAACATTTACAAAATGTTGACTACACCCCTGCAAGTGTTGATGAAGATAACCACTTATCTCACAACCACATGCAACCCCCCTCTATTTGAAAACCTTTTGTGTTCTCGTAGAAACCCATCTCTTTAACCATTGAAAGTGAAAACTTGAATGAGTACCCCACGTTCCCAAATATTCAAAGGAAAACTTGAAGACATCTCCTCCTAATTACCTTTTACTATATGCAACATTAACCAACCGTGCCCTTCATGGCCATCAAGTTGTCCTTCATTTTCACAAGATCAACTCTTCTTAAGCAAGTTTGCAGTGCATGTTCTACAATAAAAGCATTTCTTATGAATTAAGGTTATCCTTTGCCATTTGGTTTCTTCTTGTTTGTACCACAATCGTTTGCATGTAGTGCTTGAACGCCACTTGCAAGTCCTTGAGAAATTTTTATCTCAAGAAGACACACTATTATTGTAATTTACCAAAGTGTAACAACCACCTTACAGTAGCGTAATGTCATGCTCCTTAACGTTGTAGCCATGGCTTCATCAGCATCAAGTTTCGCTTCTATTCGTATAGATACACTTTAAATGTATTGATGTCTATTGACTGTGAATGTATAGATACATGGATTTAAATGTGTTGATGTCCATTGACTGTAAATTTTGTCCAAGAAAATCATCAAATGCAGAAAAGTGGAAAAGCAACTGAACCTAAATATCCTAATTTGTGCAATAATCCATATATCATAGATTTGGACTTAACGTTATTGTAACATGATTAATTGATTTTCCAATTAACCTAATAACATTTGCTTTCCAAAATTTATTGTTGCCAATTTAAGAAATGGTAATACATAAAAGGGATAAATTGTTGCTTCACTATCAAAAATGACCTCAAGTAAATGAAGAATGAACGAATTAGTAATTTATTATTATTTTTTATGTTAACAACGCTCTTTTCACAATGAAAAAAAATCATTTAAGATTTAATTTAATTTAATAATAATTAACAATGTTAAAATCAAAATTTAATTATTTAATCTCATTTTATTTTTTATGATAAAATATGGACAAGAAAATGCAATAAGCCCTGTTTTATGACTCTTAAAAAGAAAAGCAAAAGAATGGATAAAGTAGTGTGAAACTTTTTATTATTATTATAGCATGGAAACTTGAATAGGTTTGAGATTAAGCAATATTTTATGAGACATTAGCTTCAAAAATTGGAAAGAAATTTGATAGCATATACAATATTGATCTTGTCCAAATAACCACATAAAATTTGATAGCATAGATAATATTGATCTTGTCCAAATAACCACTTCAAATATGTGGTGGGTATCTTATAATATGTATGAAAGATATTTTACATAAACTCTCTTATTTTAAAATTAATTTTTGAAATGGATTGCCTCCCCTTGAAACAAGACTTACAACCTTTGTTTTATAGCAAAGGCATTATGTTGCAAGATATAGTGATGCCCTAATGTTATTAGGATCTCAACTATAACCTCCAAGTCATCCTAACTCTAAGGAATCTTAACTTTAGTTGTAAAGGTTTCAATACAATATGTTCATGTGTTGTTTCAAATATTTTTCATATTCGAAAATTGTTCCCTGCAGGATCCATGAACAATGAGAATCATCTTTATCTTATATAAATTTCCAAAACATCAAAAATATAATAACAATAAATTTGCATTTCCTATGCAAGGAAACTAGAAGGAAGAACTCTTTTGTTTGCTTTTTACTCATTAATGACACCATTATAAAAAAATTAAGGATTTCATAACAAAACAAATAGGTATGAAGCTTTTTTTACAAAGTGTATCAAGGTAGGATGTGGGCCATGATGAATGATATCATTGATTACAAAAGGTCAAAACCATGTTTTAGGATGCTACTCATGAACTGTTATATAGAAAAATGTGCTTACAAAGAAACATTATTTGGCATGAAGCAAGAGATAGCTCGTGAGGAATGATGATATTTTTTGACACCATAGCTCAAGACATGAAAAAGAGATATCAGAAATAGGGCTTGCAGTGTTAAGGTGAAAGCAGTTTGGACAAAAAGCAATAAAGGCACCCGTTCTAATCAATTAGTGTTGAGTTTTAACATGATAGTAATGTTGGCAACAAAAGTAGTCTTCACCTACTTGTAAATACAACTCATGTACCCATATAGATCTTTCCCCGGATGGGATGATAGGAAGCACATGATGTGGATTACGTGGAGGGCGGTGAGGCTAGGCAAGTGGGAGCATATTCCTCATATTCCCAGTTCGCGGGCCTATTTTAATGATGGGTCCCGGCTCTGTGGTTTTAGTTGGTTCTGGTGTTTAATTCTTCGTCCTTTCATGCACTCATGTGCTAGTTCAAGGCAAATGGAGTTAATTTCCTCCACAGGTGACATGATTCCTCCAAATTTGCGATGAATTTGGTTGCCTGGACTTGTGTGCATCTCCCCTCTGGATTTGATGGTGTACTTATGGCTGGGAAAGCCTATTGCTATTGGGCATTCCGATCGGCCTCCCAAGTTAGTTATAAATCCTCAAGGTGATATTGAAGATGTTGCTTTCGACTTGTTCTGGTTCCAGAGAATGCATATTCTCAGGCTACGTGGTCGCTTGCGTCGTGGACGTGGGGGTCGTGTTCAGGTTTGGGAGGCCCCGGCTTCTCCATCTGACTCTAAAATCTCCAACACTCGGTCATGTTCTTAGGATATGGTGAGCCATTCTGTTGGTGATGCTTCCCTAGTTGGAAAGGTGGTGAAAGATTGGACTTGTTTGGTGGAATGGTTTGATTCTTCTGGTTGTTCATTAGGTTATGGGGAACGTATGCCTCCCCTTTCGCCTCAGGAGGGCCTACCACTTCGACAGGAGAATCTTTGAGCGACTCCCTTTGCATCTCCCAGCGCGTCTTCTTCATTGGATTCTGGGGTGAATTCTACAGTAGTTCATGCTCTTTGTGACATGGTGTTTGAGAATCATTGTAATATGGAGGACCTGCGTTTCAAGCTGGAGCTCATGGACAACAAATTATATTATATCCTTTCCCTCCTCTCTGGTTAAGGACCTAACTCTCCTCGAATGGACATTGTTAATCATAGCACCATTGTTTTGCATGGTGCCGCTCCCAGTTCTGGAAATGGCAACAAGGTTCAGGTGGAAGACATTTACTTTTCATGTTAGTTATGAATCTCTATTTTTGGGTTCTATGTTGTCTCCTTTGTGGTTTCGATATGTATTTGATAATCAGTTTCTGTAAGCCTATTATAGAGGCTAGTTTTGTAAATTGTTATAATCTATGTAAGTTTCTAGAGAACGAGGGTCTATTAGGTTATCAGGGCAATTCATTGACATCCATATACTTCTGCTATGTACTATTTTTCTAATATAATATAATGTTTCCTTACTTACCCAAAAGAACATATTGATTTATTCTTTCTCATTCTTATGTTCATCCCTCTCTATCCTCATGTATATAAAAAAATCGATATCAATATGTAGGTAAATGTTTAGTTTTACAAGTATTAAATATTAGTGGGTTGACTTTAGTTTTGAGCTCTCTACCCAAAACTTTTGATAATGTTGATCCAAATATTTACAAATAGTTTTAGATCATTTATTTTGGTTCAATCTCATTCTAAAAAATATTGCATCTGCTTACATTAGATTAGAGATTATTAATCATATTTCATTATACCTATATGTTAAACCTTAAATGACATTATCTTAGAGAATGCATAATGACATTATCTTATAGAATGCATAAGTTGCTACAACGCATAATCTTGTATTATTAGTATCGTCATAATTCCATTAGTTAAATTATTGAAGTGTGAGCCTAACTTTGACATATACATTCATCATGTTACATATTATTCATAGTTCCTACATATTGATCATGTTTATCTTATACAATGCATAAGTTGCTACGATGCATAATCTTGTATTAATAGTATCGTAACAATTCCTTCAGTTAAATTATTGAAGTGTGAGCCTAACTTTGACATATAAATATTGGGTCATGTTACATATTATTCATAGTTCATACATAGTGATCGTGTTACATATTATTCATGGTTCCTATATGTTGATCATGTTACATATTATTCATAGTTCCTCCCACTTTGGCCTAGATGCTCTCATAAATGATGAAGTGAATATATAAAACAAAGATAATTTATATTTATATTTAATTGGAATGTGAAATACATAAAATATATAAATTACATTATATAATGAATAATAATGATGATTATTATTAAATAATCTAAGTTTATTGGGTTGTGGTTGAGTAATAACTTGGAGTGGTTATTGTGACATTGACTTAGGTTTAAATCTTGGTAGTCAAGCTCCTTCCTTGCATAGGGTTTTCTTTGTTGTGTTTAGTGCAGGGGTTCATTTAGTAAACTGCATCTACAAAGAAATTATTGATGTCACTCGAATATACTACTTATGGTACTAATGATTTTTGCGCAACTTATGAATTCAAAACTGGATTTGTACCGATCCACTACGTCTTATGCTTTCACTCGATCATACATGAGTAAATTTGTAACGGACTTTCAAATTTTCTTCATTTCAAAAATTGATTTGGGGTGGTGGCCAGATCAATAGGGAGGCAACAAGAGAAATGAACAGGGATTTTCAAACTTCATAAACGGTATCGAATGGCCTCCAGTGATAGTTGATTAGAGTGTTCATGAGCATTGCATAAACAAAGGGAATTAATGATATCAGTTTGTTTGTTCCATATGTATTGTTTGACTCCTTGATGTGAATAACATAAAACTATAGTCACCCTTACTAAATCTTATCACTATTTAGGGGGTTTGCTTGAGGTGGTTATAGATTATAATGAATATTTGTTATTAATAATTTTCCTTTAGGAAAATTATTGTATAGTGTTGGCAATGTTTTGAAAACCCCTATTCTCAAGTGTGTGAAGGTGGGTTGAGTTCATTTTTGGGTTTACAGTCTACAAAATGATGAGTTCCCATTTTTTTTTAAATTACGTGAACTAAAGGACACAACTCTTCATTCTTGTGACCAATGAATGATATTTACACAATTGTGAGGTCTTGTAAAACATCACTTGTATTATTTATTTACAAATATATATACTACACTATACAAATTTCATTACTTTATCATATTTATTTTAGATACCTAGTTGATTAACTTGTGTGGCTCATTACATTGATATCAAGCATGTGTAATCCCGAACTCTTGCCACAAACTTTCCATAGTCCAATTGAATCCTAACCTTTGGCTACAATTGCTTTGCAAACTATATTGAAATCCCAACCTTTGACCGAGAGGATTATTCACTTGCTTGTGGCTGCATTATTTTCCCCTAAAACTATTGTGAAATAGATACCAACCAAAAAGTACAAACATACGATAAATAACAACTCGAAGATCATTCTACTTCCTCTCATTAAAGTAACTACTAATTGTTAATGTTAGGAATCACCATATATCACCACATAAAAGAAGAAGAAAAACCCACAATAATGAGAATTGGTAAATTTAGAATCACGGTAAGAAACATCATTGTGTCTACTTGTGGATGAAACCATTTTCATCCAAAGGAAGAAGCAATGTGATCATAGAAACATAGTTGCATCCAGAGAACCAAAGTGGAAGAAGCCTCTCTATTGGATAAATCACACGTTAATACATGACAACAAATAGCCACCAATATACCTAGACTTAATAGTGGTATCAAAAAAGTGAAAAACGTGTCCAAGTTGATCTAATGCCCAATGATTAATACTTTGTTATTGAATACAATCAAGTTAATTAACTCATTTCCAAAAGTACATTGAGAATAGCAGTTGATGAAATCCTAATAAAATATCACACCATATAGTAATAGAAAAAATCAAATTAAAATGAAATGACCCTTTCACAATGTGTCAATTTTGTTTAGTATTTCAAAAATTGTATTGTTTAGCCTTTCCAATCATGTCAACATCAAAAACATAAAAACATGACATGCAAGAACAAAGATGTTGAGTTACCTAAACTATGCTTTAAGGACAAAGCATTCTTAAAAGACAAAGAAATGCAACAAACATAAATATATAAACAACATTACATAATAATTAAATAATATTAATATTAATAATTAAATAACCCCAGGGACAAAACACTTCACCCTTATGGCCAATGTATATATTGTCATGAGTGGTCTTGTAAAAAATCACTCATATTATTCAATTACGAATATATATTATATATCCTATATGGATTTCTTCATCTTATTTATTTTGGATATTTAATTAATGAATTGGTTTGGTTCATTACATGCAACATATGGAATGCACTTAAACGGAAATATGATTGTCAATCTCATATCCTAAATGACGAATGGAATGATGGGAATTCATTATGTGCTAGGTATTTAGAGAGGGTTTGAGAATGTTTTTAACTGCATGCTCATTTCATCATTATTTTGACAATATGCTTAGAACCACTCTTCCATTTAGAGCCACCTTTTTCATGTTCATACAACATTCTCTTTACAAAGTAGTGCCTTTTATGTTGCTTTACATTTACATTCCTTTTTCTATGACCACTTAGCATTGCTTTGGGTTATACAAAAGATAAATATGGTGGATTCTAGGTTCATCAAATGCTCTTATCAATGGAGTGCAATAATCATCCTAAATCAAGAAAAAATGTGGCGTGGGATTTTATTTCTTATAATGATATTTTTCCAACATTCATCAACATGTTTTAGTTTATATGGGTACATGAGCTGTATTTACAAGTAGGTGAAGACTACTTTTGTTTCCAACATTACTATCATGTTAAAACTCAACATTAATTGATTAGAATGGGCGCCTTTATTGCTTTTTGTCCAAACTGCTTTCACCTTAGCACTACAAGCCCTATTTCTAATCTCTCTTTTTCATGTCTTGAGTTGTGGTGTCAAAAAATATCATCATTCCTCACAAGCTATCTCTCGCTTCATGCCAAATGATGTTTTTTTGTAAGCATATTTTTCTCTATACCAGCTCGTGAGTAGCATCCTGAAACATGGTTTTGACCTTTTGTAATCAAAGATATCATTCATCATGGCCCACATCCTATCTTGATACACTTTGTAAAGAAAGCTTCATACCTATTTGTCTTGTTATGAAATCCTTAATTTTTTTTATAATGGACTCCTTAGAATTACCGAAAGGAGTCCATCTCCCATATTGTAATGCAATTCATGAACCAATTCCATAAGCTTTATGCTAGAAGGACTAAAGAACTGGAAGGAAGGTGCTTGAAGTGCAAGGCTATTGGACCCATATCAAAGGCATATGCCTTGGGGTTGGAAGTCAATTTCAAGCCCGTACGATCCCTCGCAGGACATGGTAAGCAAACACATATGAAGGACATCAAGATCGAACTTGGAAAGGTAACGGGTGGATAAATTGATGGATACACGTGACCCTCCACGAATGTGATAAATAGGAACTAGAGGAAGGATCCCTCGACTGCCAAGTCCAATACCATGGAATTAAATGGTTGCATGTTCTCGATATGTGGGAAGGATCGATATTGTTTTTCATAGTGGGAAAACTTAACAGTTTCTTGTTTCTTAGAGAAGGAAGTAATCATGTATGGAGGTGGCAAGATCTATTTTATAGGGCACAATAGAGAATGCTTGAAGTGCAATTGTAGGATGAGGAGCTCAATTGTCTTCTTACTCGAGCTGGTGATAGGGGAATAAAACCTAAGAGTTTGGAGAACGGTGATCAGGGTATACAACAAAGGCATGGAAAATGAAGGATGGAAAGAGGAGGGAGAATGTTGAATCCATCATGGGTTAATGTGCCTCCAAGCAAGTCACAGTCATCTCCGTCATTCAGTCGATAACCTTAAGCACGAGTTTCAGTCATTAGATCGACAGTTGGATCAATGGAAAATGTTGGAGGAGCAAGAGCACCTAATGGAGCAAGTTGAGAACACAGACTATATGTTAGTTTTGAGGGCCAAGCTAGAGGTGTAACAAACTAAGAATGAAGATATGGAAGCAAGAGTCGCAATGTTGGAAGAACAAATGGCTATGCTGCAAACAACTTTAGGAGGAAAATATGCTCCAAAAGAATATTCCTTCCTCCCAATAGAACTGTAGAACTGAATCCTTAGGTCCAAGGGGATCGCCATTAGGTAAAGGAGCACAAGGTATCAAATTATTGAATGTTTGACCTAGAAGTGCATAGGCACCACTTTAGGTGAGGAAAATATATCTTTGTATTCCTCTACAATATTTCCAATTGCTTTTGTTTTGTAGAGAGGCCTCATGCTAAGGTTGTGGCAGTCGTAGTGACCTTTTGTCCACATTCTAACCAAACCATGAAGAGGACAATTTTCCTACTCCAAGAGATTACCTAACAACATTGCTTTGTTGAGATCAATGAAATTGCAGTAGTCAAAGCTACCTCAGGTACCCTATAGAGTTGGCCTCCTAAAGTAACAATAACACTACATGGCATGGAATCATAAACAACATGATGTTTCCACATTTAGGGCTATCCTAAAAGAACATCACAAACTTCAAGTGGGGAAACATCACACAGCACCTCATATTTGAAGGGATTGATTCCATAGCATAGACGACATTGATGGATGACATGGATGTCTCGTCCCTAGATCAACCAATCGATGGTGTATGGTTTGGGGTGTGGCATTGTCACTAGCTTCAATATATTGATTACCTTGACCAAGATCAGGTTTTCTCAGCTAACATTGTCAACAATGAAATGTAGCAGATACCCCTTCACCCACATCTATGAATGGAAGAGGTGCTCCCCTTCCTTTGCCTCCTCTAGATCTTCTATCTCTACCTTTGCAGTTGTAATGGTGGCACTAGGCTATGAGTCAGTGATATCATTTCCCTTATCTTTCTATAAATTAGAGCCTGGGCCAGATTCCAACTCTAAGGTTTTCATCTCAACTATCAATGATTGTTTCAAGCGGCATTCATCAATGTTGTGCCAGTGAGTTTTATGGAACTCACACCACTTTCCAATGTCCTTATTCGACTTCATGTTCCCATTCTTTATCTGTGGATTGGATTGGTTTTCATGAGCTTGGCTATCCTTTCTTTGTCTTTTGTTTTGTGAGTTAGGGACACCTTTACCAGGCTTATGCCATGATTTATTTACATACCCAAACTCTTGATTATTCTTCTACTTAAAAATTTTCTTGTTTTTGACAACATACAGGTAAGCGGCTCCCAGTGAGGAGATGTCCAGGAAATCCATATTTGTTTGGATGGACTTGTGTAGGCTACTGTCTACTTCAATACCAAGTGTCATTTGGAGTCTTTGATACCTAACTTTGAGTGCAAGGTATGGAATATATTGTGAAATCTGGCATCGTCTATTCTCTCTCTTGAGGCAAAGTTGTCCATCTCATGTACTAGTTATCATAGTTTCTAACATGGTAGAATTACTCCTTGAGCTCATTGAAAAAAGCTGCCCAAGTGGATTCTATTATGTATGTTTTCGACTCATCTCCGGCATGGCTCTTTGAGTAGTCATCCCACTAATCTTTGACATGGTGGAGGGACTTAAGGAGTGCGAAGGTGACATTTTTGTTGCCTACATTTTTTTGGACAGAGTAATAACCCTCTAACATATTTAACCATTTCCCCGAAGCATATGTATCTATATGGAATTCAAATAAAGGAATTCCAAAGTTACCTTGTACCTTGAAGGGCGTCACACTTCCAAAATGGTTGCTAGTTGAAGGTGTCTCCACCACCGTTGGTAGTTGTCGAAGGATTTGTGTGAAATTATCCATCATTTTGTTATTCTATTGTGTGGGGGATTCCTCGATAAACAACTTAATAGGATCTCCTGATCCATCATCTCTCTTTTCTTCCACCATGTGAGGCTGCTTGGGCTAGTGAGGGTGAATTTACCCAATCTTAGTTAGTTCGAGACCCAACTCCTTATACCTATATCTTGTCGGGGACATGCATAAAGAAACAACAAGGGAAGATTACTTTGATACCATTGATATGTATTATTTAAAGAGAAAAATGAAGGAAGCAAGAACACACACACACACAAAGATGTTGTAGAGAGAACAATAGTATAGTAAAAACCCAAATTCTATTAATGAATGGAAATAAAAGCACTATAAATTTCAAAGAAATACAAACTAGTTCGAATGGTGGTAGCTTGTCTTTGAATAGATATTTGCCAAATACACTCATTCACAAGAGGCCAAAAGTGCCTTTTAACATAAAGTGTGAAACCCTAAGAGGCAAAAATCATATATATCCAAAACCCTAACCCTAGGAGATGAAGTGGAAAAACCAATGTGGGCCACGATGAGTCTAGTTGATACATCAACTTCCCGAGGGTGCAATTTCCACATACAAAGTTCATTTGGGGCACACAATAGCCCATTGGAAAGATATTGAGGAGAAAAAATTTAGTCAAGGCTTGAGAAATCTTTTGGGAGCCCTAAGTTGTTGTAGGGACAAAAAACATTGTTTAGGGCCTAAAAAATGCACCAGAAGTTTGGGACTCAAAAAATTGTAGAAAAACTGCCAAGATGTGGAACCATTCTAAATTAGTGGAGCAACTGGGTGGCCACTAGTATCCACTTGGATCAGAATTACTTTAGACATTTAATATAGGTTAACAGAGAGACTTTATAATAAAGTGATGTAATCATAAATTATACATGTATTCATTAAAAAATAGGTATTCAAGGGTTACATAACTAATCCTCTCTCCTGGTATGTAATGTGGAATTGCATAGGTCAATAACATATTAATCTATTCTAGCATAGCCATTTGTGCTTCTAGCATTGCAACTCTTGCTTCCATATCTCCATTCTTAGTTTATTACACCTCTAGCTCGGCCCTCAAAACTACCATCTAATATGTGTTCTCAACTAGCTCCATTAGGTGCTCCTACTCCTCCAACATTTTCCATTGATCCAACTGCCGACCTAATGACTAAAACTCATGCTTAGGTTATGGATTGAATGAAGCATAGGATTATGACTTGCTTGGAGGTGAATTAACCCATGAGGGATGCAACAGTCTCCCTCCTCTCGCCATCCTTCATTTTCCATGCCTTCGTCATATACCTTGATCACCATTCTCCAAACTCCTATGTTTGATTCCCCTATCGCCAACTCCAGTAAGAAGACAATTGAGCTCCTCATCCTGCAACTGCACTTCAAACATTCTCTACTATGTCCTATAAAATACATCTTGCCACCTCCATACATGATTACTTCCTGCTCTCAAATATCATAAACTATTAAGTTTTCCCACTATGAAGGACAATATCGATCCTTCCCACATATCGGGAGCATGCAACCATTTGATGCCATGATATTGGACTTGACAGTTGAGGGATCCTTCCTCCAGTTCGTATTTATCACATTAGTGGAGGGTCGCATGTATCCACCGATTTATCCACCCGTCACCTTCCCAAGTCTGGCCTTGGCATCCTTCAAATGTGTTTGCTTACCACATCCTGCGAGGGATCGTACAGGATTGACATTGACTTCCAACCCCAAGGCATATGCCTTTGATATGGCTCTGATACCAGATATCAGGATCTTGCGGAATTAAACATTGCTTGAGCCGAAATATTCAACACATTGGGAATGTAATAACAACTTTTGAGAGAAACGCCATCAACACGATACAAATTGCAATTGCTGCTATTATTTATGCCACAACATTATAGACACAGTGGATCGACCTCGGATTGCGAAGTTCGTCACCACAATATTTACTCTGGACTTATGCCTAAGCACAATGTCTTGGGTCCATTTAGATTTCACTATTTCCCGAAGGCATATAGCTAATTTCAAGCTCCTGGGAGTCCCAAGATATGCTTACTAGCATACCCTCACTTACAGACTTTGACAGAGGGAGTCCTCACCTTTCTGGTGCAATGTTATACCCAAATGGGCAACTTGCAGAGCATACGGGCTCGGCTCTTACAGACACAGACTTTTTACAGAACGAGTCTTTGCCTTTCTGGTGCAATGTTATACCCAAATGGGCAACTTGCAGAGCATACGGGCTCGGCTCTTACACACCTAGACACTGTCGAGCGGACTACTTGCTCAGACGACTTAATTGCAGAGCGGACTACTTGCTCATGCGACTCGACTCGATGCCCGAATGAGCTCCAAAGCTTCTTATTTATAATTCTAAAGCCGGTCATCCGGTCACTTAGAACTTACACCATCCAGTCTAAAGGAGCGCACTAACTGGATTCCCGAGGCATCGTGGGACCACACGATGTTATCTCAACCCTTCATCAGGCAGCGCCATGTGGGGACCCGGTACTACCGACACAGAAAACTGACAGCCACTTACAAAAGAAGATGCTTATGGCCGACAAGATTAAAACTATGAATTATTACAAGTCACTCGGGGAACAGTAAGCATCCCGAGGCAAACATGGCAGACAAATCAAAAGCGGAGAGGCCCACCAACGGCTTCCGTAAAACAGAATATTTACAAAAGATAAGATATCAAATCGGACCGACTGTGTTCATTCCCGGAAACAGTCAACGGGATTTTCAATCAGTAGAATAGCCGGAACCGCAGACACAGTGTGTCTCACCACCAGGAGCTGGAACACCGCCACAGACGCAATCAAGGATGCCATCATCATAGTTGCTTTCTTCAATCTCTCTGCGAACCAGTTCTTGTTCAATGTAATCAGGCTGAGTTTCAGGAAACTGCCAATATTCATTTTCAGGCTCATCATCGAACATATCTGGATAAAGCTTCTCCCCGAAGCACTGGTCTACGTCTGATCCTTTTAATGCTTCATTAGGACCAAAAATAAACTCAGAGGCAAAATTAGACTCAACTCGATAGTTGAGCGGCAGAGTTCTTCGATGGACTTTTGCATCCAACCTTCTTCCTTGACTGTCTCTTTTAATAAATTTCTGTGTGACAGTCACATAATGTTCAAGTGGAGTGTATCTTCCTCCATGATGCCTTAGAAGGAATTTGAACCATTGGTTAGCCTGGTCAGCAGCTTGCATGTCTGCTTCAAGATGGAGAATAAAATTAGCTTTACGCTCGACCCATTCATGTCTTGGACAGAATTTTTCTAAGAAAACCTGAGTCCATCCTGACCACTTTCTATTCCTCATGTTTCCTGGATCGGCACAAATGATTACAGATTTCTTCTCTCTGCAGAATTGAAGAATTAAATTATAGGATCTCCAGGTTAGATCCCCTTGGCCAATATCAACATACCAAACCCAGCCATCTTTTTCTTCATTGCCGTCAAGCCAAAGTTCTCTGCATTGAACTAGCTTTTCCTGGGCTTCTGTTAACCCATAAAAAGCATCTTTTTCCCAACGCTCAAGAATAAGCAGTTTACAGGGGCTGGCCTGAATCTGTCTGATTAAAGTTAGACTGAGGTATTTTTCAGCGTCTTCTTTACTAGCATAGTCTAACAACTGCTGGCGTTCTTCATCAGAAATATCTTTGTCCCATGGAGCCAGAAACAGGGACTTAGGAGGGGCTCGTTTCTCTAACTCCTCTTCATCCATAGGAGTTTTTCCTTTGTCACTTACAATCTTATCCTTCATTGGAATCCATCTAAGATTCTGTCTCGAACCAGAAGGACCAGAAGAACCAGCAGAAAACATTTTTAAACCTGGAACTTCTTTCTGCACAGTCTCACGGGTCAACATGTCAGCTAAGCAATTTAAATAACCGGGCTTATAAAAAATGTCATAATCAAAATTGCTTAACCATAAAAACCATTTCAGAATCCTGCTGCTATTTTCAGCCATTAAATTTTCATTTTTAAAAATACCAGGCATGATCTTCAGGTCTGTTTTAATCACAAATCTTACTGGTTTCAGATATAAAATAAAATGCTGTACTGTTTTCTTAACAGCAAGAATTTCTTTGTGACTGGAAGGATAATTGAGCTCAGCGCCTTTAAATGATCCGGAGCCATAACCACAGATGTTAGATCTCCCATCAATTTCTTCTATTAGTACACCACCCCAGGTTGTACTAGAAGCATCAGTTTCAACTATCATTTTGCCGGTTCCCTGCGGGAGACTAAGAGCAGGAAGTTGCTTTACTTTGGCTTTTATTTGCTGGACAGCCAAAGTCATCTTTTCTGACCAAGGAATTGGCTTCTTCTTAAGCCTTTGCTGCAGACAATGGATATCTGCTGCTTGACCTTTATAAAAAGGTCTGATGTAATTTAAGCACCCAAGAAATCTTTGCAGTTGGGTCTTTTCAGTTATTTGATCAGGAAAATGCTCAAAAGATTGCAGGACATGATTTTGTAGGACAACCTGACCATTCTTAATATGTAAACCCAAAAATTCAATTTCAGTTTTGCCTATCTCCATTTTACTTTCAGACAAAACCAAACCATGCTTAAAGACTAGCTCATAGAATCTCTGCAAATGCTTTAAATGATCTTGCAAATTTTTTGAGCAAATCAGAATATCATCAATAAAAACTGCTAGCCAAGGTATATCCCTAAAGATATCTTCCATTCTCTTCTGAAACTCTGATGGTGCATTATTTATGCCGAATGGAAGGACTTTCCATTGATACTGCCCATGAGGGACAACAAAGGCAGTTTTATATCTATCTTTCTGTTCTATTCCAATTTGATAAAACCCTGATTTCAAATCAAACTTACTAAAAACAGCACAACCATTGATTTTCTGAAGTAAGCTTGCTTTATCAGGCAGAGGGTACCTGATCTTCTGGAGCACAGCATTCAAGGGCTTAAAATTTACTACCAGGCGAGGTTTACCTCTTTTTTGCTCAGAATGCTTGTTAACCACAAAAGCCCTACATGCCCATGGACTTTTGGATGGTTCTATCAATCCTTTCTTCAAGAGGTCTTGGATTTCATTAGAACAGAATTCTCTCTCACTGGGACTCATCAATCTTGCTGAAGCTTTCATAGGTTTTATCTTTTGCAAAGGATCAAAAGGTAAAGATACAAAATATTTCTCTCTTGTCCAGAAAGCATTGGGACTTTCTGAACAACAATCTTTCCTTAGCTTTTCAGCAATCCCTGTCAATAATTTTTTACTATGAAGTTCTGCAAAAGAGACACATCTTTCTAACTTGTGTAGTGAGGAGAGATTTACGGATTTCTCAGGAGGACTTGGAATGGATTTACAACGATGAGTTGAGGAGAAACTCAAAGGAAGGGAGACAGAATTTTTATTAACTGTACATTTGAAGATTTTTGCTTTGGTATCTACAGAGAAGGGACTGACACTTTGTAAGAAATCAGAACCTAAGACACAATCTTCTTTTATTAAATCAAGTCTTAACAAAGAAACAGGTAACTTAAGACCAGACAAAGAAATAGGAAAATTATCAGCTTTGCCATTCATATATACAGGAGTTCCTTGAATGGCTGACCCAAACTCTTCAGTCTTTTCCCAATAAAAACTAGGTACAGCATTACCTCTAGCTAAATTAAATTGACATCCAGAATCTAAGAGACATTGGACTGGATAGGCTTTAAACTCACTCGGACAAAATTGGATAGTAATAAAAAGTTTAGGACCTTGAACAGCTCCTAACAGGCTAACACTCTGAGATAAGGGAGAGGGAGACTTTTCAGGAGAAGGTGAATGTTCAGGGGTTTCATGACCACATACCCTCTCAATCTCATTAGATAGTTCTTCCTCTGAAGATTGTTCTTTTTCCAAAGCCAATGCTGTGAGAGCACTTTTAATGTCGTCTGCTTCTTTTACCAAAGCTCTTATCTGCTTCTGTTTTTCTTTTAATTTCATTCTAAGCAGATTTTCTCTATCCTCTCTGTGCATTTGTCTGTCTCTGTGACTTCCAGGATAGTCTTGATAAAGAGCTGCCGGATTATAACTGAGATCAACCTTCTCTTTTCTCTTTTCTAAAGACTGCAACTGGTTCTGCAAAGCTTTCTTTTCTGTACGCAGAGCAGTTCTTTCTTGATGTCTAAAAACTGGAATTGTAGACAACTGTAAATCAATATCAGCCAATTTCTTTTGAATCTGTACAGGAGAAATGGCTCTAGAAAACATATACAAACTGAAATCAAAATCAGGGAGCTCACACCCCCCTAAATGTGGATCACTCTCAGAATCGGAACTAGATGGTGAAGAGAAAGAGGGATCACATTTAGCAAGACGGGGCTCAGAATCTGAATCGGAGGAAGAATTCTCAGAATCAGGAAGATAAACAACTTCATCATCAGACGCGGGAGGCGTCGAAGATACTTTACATAAATCCCACCAAGTTGGGTCAAGAGTAGAACAAAGTGCTGCCAACCTTGGACGAGATTTCCTGTCTGGGCATTTGCTAGCCCAGTGCCCTTTCTTTCCACAAATGAAACAAACATCACCAGAACCCTTTTCTTTTCTTCTTTTGACATATTTTTTCCCATAAGCATATTTTTTCTTTTTGAAAGGAGTTCTAAATTTGGACTTATGCTTATAGGGCTTGTCTGGATGATACCTCTTTTCAGAAGTAAAAAACTTTTTCTTCTTTTTACAATGGCATTCTTTGCCAAAGTGACCTCTATTGTGTGCACCACACCCCCAATCAGGCATTCCGGCAACTTCTTTGCAGAAGGATGCTGAAAACATCTTCTGATGTCTTTTGATATCCTTATTAACTCTTATCTCTAAACAATGTTCTTGCCATGTTTCAAGGATATGTTGTTGTAGTTGAGCTAAAGACAATGTATGTAACTGGATGTTCTTTTCTTTAAGGGCTCGCTCAACAGCATCAGGTACATGGCCAGGAAAACTACGAAGGTAGTGCTTCAAATAAGCAGGGTCACCAGACTTTCCCGAAGAAATTAATAACTTCTGCATATAGCAGAAATATTCATCAGCCTTACCCAAATCACATAATCGTGCAGTCATAAATAAAGAGGCTAGATGATCTGTATCCTCATGATCTTCTGGGCCATAGAATTCTCTTCCTAGGGCTGAAAGAATTTGTTCATCTGCTTCATTAGAAACAAGGATTTCATTTCTAGTTTCTTGTGGCAACCATCGCCACCACTCATAGGCTAATCCTGAGAGACCTGCAACCAACTGGGCACCAAGCATTTGACCGGTGACATTATGATCTTGTTGCTTTTTATACAAAATCCAGTGTGTGAGAAGCTGAATAGCATTCTTTATTTCTTCTCTACTTTGACACTGAATATTCAGAACAGGCTGCTCTGGCATCTGTGAAATCAAATTATTCATATTGTTTATTCCAAAAGTAAACACTTTTGGAACAGAAGATACACCCTGTGCATCTGGCATATGAGTATCATACTCAAGTCTAGGCGAAGTCCTCATGTTGGATGATTCTGCTGCCATCATGTCCACATCCCCTATATACTTAGAATCTAAGACAGGCTTCATGGTTTTGAACTCAGAGATCATATCAGCAATTCTGTCTTTTTCCATATCTGACTCACCAAAATCCCATTCTGGTTTTTCATCTTCTGGGATAAGGGATAAAGCTCCTAGAGAGGCTGACTTATTATGACCTTTGGCTGCTAGTTTTAATACATGATCAGGAACTCTATATTCTTTCTTTTTAAGATCTTGTGTAGATCTTATCATGTCTTCAAGAACTTGCAGTCTTCTGTTTAGCTTATCAGAAGCTAATTTAATTGTCCTCTCTATCTCAGTTGTATCATGCAACAAATGATCCAGCAGTTCTATTTTAGTGGACACTCTTGTAAGTTTTAAACCTTAACAGTGAAGTACAAACTTATATGATTCTTAAACATTTACAGAAAAACACACAATGGCACACACATTACACAGAGATTTTCACCTGGAAACCCTTAACCGGGAAAAACCAGCAAAACTTAGAGCCGCATAGCTCCTTTCTCATTATATGTTTATTTTACATGTACAATACAATAAATGGTATTCTGCAGCATCTAAAACCCTAATTCGTTTACCCGAATTAGGTTACAACCCTAATTCCTTTTACCGGAATTAGATAGAGTACAATGGGTCGAAAATCGCGAAAAAGCAAAAAAGCAAAAAGCAACCCAAAAAAATTTTGCGCTCCGCGCGGACTCCGGGGGCCTAACGGCCCCCTCCGTGTCGTTTCGGAACCTAACGGTCCGAAACGAAGGGGGTGGGCCCTGTCGGGCTACCCCCCCCTCCGGACGCGCCCGGCGCAGGCGAATCGAAGGTGCCGTAGGGATCGTGTTGTACACGCAGCGACCATGTGAAGAGATATAACATACCCAACAACTCTTTCTATCTGGATCTTCTGATTCTCATGATGTGCTTTCAAGATAAGAATATCTTCTGCCATGTCATCAAGATTTTTAGCAGTATAGTACTGCTGAAGATTTCCCCAATTTGCAAGCTTGATTTCATCAGATACACTCTGATCTGCTGCAGAAGACTTAACAGGTAAGAACTCTCTGCGGGACTGGCCATCAGATGTGTATTGTCTAAAAGGAACTTCTGGGAGATTTCTTCCAGGGATATAAGATTTTTGACCCTGGACAGTTGTTTCTATAGCTGAATCTTGTCTAGGCAGGGAGAACATACCTAGAGAAGGAAAGTCATGATGAGACATACGATTTTCTTTTTGTTTTAATTTTTGTTTTATTTTATTGCATGCAGGACAGTTTGCATGCTGACCTCTATGTTCAAACTCAGACAATCCAGAAAATGACTCAGAAGGATTATTTTCAACTGGCAAATCAATATTTACAGAAGATTCTTTTTGTACAGAGGATTGTCTAGACAACTCATTAGATAATGCTTGACGCCTTGCATTATGATAAGAAGACAATGATGCTGACTTTATCAAAGGAGGTTGGAATCTAGGAATAGGTTCTTGTGCAGAAGATCTGAAAGAGGAAGTGGATTCATCAAAGACTAAGGGTTTTGGATTCAAGAGCGCTTTAACCCTTTCTTGATGTCTGAGCTCGGAGTACTTCATCTCCCACGACTGCGGATAATTTATTCCTGTCCAATTAAAAGTTATTGGAGTTGCATTTTTAGAACGGGAATTGGGTGTTTCCACCACGCTGCAGTCTGCAGAACTCTTGTGGACATGAGACCTAAGCTGGGGTAAGGTATCATTCCCAAACCGCACACAAACACCCCCTTTAAGTTGGATAATCTTAGAACCATTCAGCATGTCAAAGCCTTTCGGAAGAATGTAGGCTTTCAAGATATTATAGATGTGAGGATCATCTAAACTGACAGAAAAGCGAGGATAAACTGTACCAAAGGCAGGGCCATCATGCAGTGGGGCTGTAAAGCCACCAATAACAGCATCTGAAAAGTTATTATGACGGGTATCAACTATACAACATAATGAAGAAACACGAAGACGGGGACGGACCAAGGGACCTAAACCAAGCTTAACGGCACCAAAGTGTGCATATTTAAATTGTCTTTCTTTTGCCCAATCAATCTGGGATTTATCTAACAAAGAGATATGGATGGGCTCTTGGTTGTCAGTAAAGGAGACATCAATACTGGAAACTTTGATTTGGGTGGCAGAGGTTAAATTCCACCATCTAAGTCTGTATACGTCTTTTGGCAATATCTGAGGTAATTCCCAATTTGCAGAGGAATCCTGGTCATCTATAGTTATATAAGAAGCTTCTGCACTATCAGAAGTGGATGGATTAAAAGAGCTTGATCTCCTATCTGCTAAGGAGACTTCCACGTCATTGGCTGATTGACACTCCAGTGTTGTCAGCTGAACTGTATCCATAGTAGGATCCATTGCTGAAATAAGGTGAGGGCTGACTTCTACGCTGCGGGCAACAAGTAGACTTACTCCCCTTCCCACGGGCCTTACTGCTACGACCTCCGCACTACGCTTACACCTGAATGGTCACTACTATTTACTCATCGGTCATTTCCACCGACTACAAGATACATTTGTTCCTTAAGAGTGATGAGACATTCAACCAAGCATTCATAAACATGTGCAGTATAACTGAAACAAAGCTTCTTTTAAGAAAAAGAGATAGATAATACCAGACAAATATGAGAATTCGCCTTAAAGCTTATGGAATTGGTTCATGAATTGCATTACAATCTGGGAGATGGACTCCTTGTAGTAATTCTAGGGCCAAATTGGCCATTTGGTCAGCTTCCTTGTTGTTTTCTTGAAGAACATGATAGAATTCTATTTCTCCCAAATTTTCAATCACTTGGTTGTTCGATCATAGATTCTAGATAGATTAAGCTTGGAAGGAGGCAAATTAAGGGTGAAGGCTTTGATTATAACCAAAAGGGTCATATGTATTTAACCCTACATCATCTCAACATTATCAATTTTATTTCACACTAAAGTAGAGGATATGGCATAATCAATCACATTTCTACTCGTCATTAATAAACAAGTTATACAACTTGACGAGAACCCAACATTGTTCTTATTTTTTGGGGGGTCAATTTTAGTAGTTGTTTTTACCTCCATTTCAAAAAGTGTGTACACTGGTAGCACCATATTTCATTTTGAACCATTTTTTTGCGATTTTGAAACTTCTTGGTCATAAAAAAATAAAAATAAAATATTTACAAATGTGTTTTTTGAACTTTTACTAAAAATAGATACATTTAGTAGCTACTTATAATAAAAATATATATACTTTTTTTTTTTTTTTTAACATATAGAAGCTAGTTAGAATGAAAAATATATACATTTTTGAAGTTTTTCTTTAAACTTTTCCTTTAAATAAGTCATTTTGGGGGCAAATTTGTGAAAACAATTGAGACAATAAATACATTACAAACCATTTTTAACATATTTTCAACTATTTTATGTATAAAAATGATTCTATTTAACATTATTTTCCATAAAGTGATAATTGACATAAATTGAATAAAATGTATACCATATATTTGTAAATAACATATTAAAAACATAATATTTATTCTCAAAATAAAATTTTAAATTCAAAACATTATAAAAATATCTTATAAAAAATTTGTCAAGTTTGCGACGCTTTTGGCACCCAAAGAGAGCTTAGGTAGGAGTGGAGATTTTCCTCACCCCTAAAAGGGGTGTGGCACAACAAAGTAAAAAATGGAAAAACCAAAATGAGAAAACAGATTATTTTTTTCGAAAAAGTAAAAAAAATATACAAAATTATAAATTTATAAAAAGAATTTATAAAGAATTTAATTTTTAAAATTTATAAAGAATTTAATTTTTAAAAATTTTAATGTTTTTCAAAAATGTTTTTGTTTTAAGTTTTTATGATTTTTTTTTTAATTTTTAATTTTTTTAAATGGTTTTTTTTAGTTTTTATAATATTCTTTTTATAAATTTTTAATTTTTTTTTAAAATGATTTTTTTTAAGTTTTTTTTTTTTTTAAATTGAAGATTTTTAAATTTTTTATTATGAATATTATTATAAATTCTTTTATTTTATATAGAAAGAGTGATAAAATAATTTCTTGAATAATTTGTGTTGAATGGAGTGTAACTTTTATATAATGTTACTAAGAGATTTAATAAATACAATTTTAAATTATGATAAAATGATATAATAATGTCATTTTTTGAAAAAGCATTAGTTTTCAACTCAAGGTTTGATTTTACGGTTTTTGTAAACAACAATAAGGATTGTTTTGGTCTATGTTTATATTTTTAACCACACAAAAAAGTGGTGCTACTAGTAGCACCACTTTTTTTTTGCGTTTTTTATGCAAAAATATGAGTTTTTATGGCTAAAGTTCTCATTTTGAGTAAAAAGTTCTCGTCAAGTTGTATAACTTGTTAATACATATCATAAGATAGGAAGTTTCTTATAATTTTTGTTAAATATTGATATTTTTCATTAAAGATTTATAATATTTTATCTTATAGTTTCTAGACTCGATCTTTAACATTTCTTCTTACAATTTACATTCAAGGACATACCATGGATTTGAAAGAATTGTTAGTCTCTTATATGCACCTTTCAAAGTACTATTCTAAGCAAATAAATTATTTCAAAGTGAAATTTTCATATAACCTCTCACTTGGGAGGAAGATTGTTATAAGGTTTAACTTAGTAATGTTGTTAATTAAATAATGAAGTCGTAACGATGTAATGGTGGAAGAATTGATGCAGGAGCATTAGCTCTCAGGTTTAAATTCTACATGTGTGGTCAGACCCTAAGGTCTAGGCATTTTTCCGAGGAGTGACCATTGTAAAAAGACACTATAAATATCATATAAAGTACTTTGTTTCTTAGCGTATAAATATCATATAAAGTACTTTGTTTCTTAGCATAGGCATAGAAGATTCTAAAGTTTGGTTAGGTGTCAATCAATGATGACTATGTAACATGTCCCTAAGTAGGGGAATGACTCGAGAGGTTTGTTGCAACATTATAGTTAGTAGTTGGGTGAGTCATAAGTTAGTTTTCTTAAAATCGAAATTGTTCCAGGAATCAAAGAACAGATCTCTGATTTGCAGGAGTTAGTTGTAAGAGCAGATAAGCTCAGATTTGTATGGATCTAGGGGAAAAGTCTCGAGAGACAGGGTAGGATAGAGAACTCAAAGAGGGGAGAGAGTTCTCTGAGATGCATGTACACTTTTTATTACTTTATTGTAAAGCAAGTTCATCAATATTGAGTATTTGTTCTTTTACAGTTTGTGTGAATGAAGTAATTGAATTGTTTGATGACTAGAAATTGGCTAAGGCAAATGGTAGCTAATTTGTACATGCAAGTTTGTTAATTTGTGGCTGGGTATAATCATGGTGTGATTCCCGTTACCCTGAGACTAGGTAGAACCTAAATAGTTCCAGTCTTGTGGAAACCTGTTGACAGTTTGAGAAGACACTGGAATTAGAATGCTTGTGTTTCTAATTTTGTTAATGCGTAATTGTGTTTAGAACAAGAAAGAATTGTGTTATTGGGTTGTGGTGAGTCGGAGCACGGCCGCCAGGTGAAAACTAGCCTGGGAAGATGCTTTGTGAACAGGGTATGAACTCTGAGTGTGAAGATTGGAGAATAGATCATGAGGTTTGAATGTGTAGAGGTGGCAACACCGATATAGGTTTGGAATCAGTGCGCAGATAATGGAAATGAATTGTTGATGGGGAAGTAACTGATTTGCAGGCAGATCCCTTGTGGAATTGCGTAGGAGTCGATGGTAAGAGTTTACACAGTCTTCGACGGTTCCTGTGTATTGTGAAGACGATCGACAATGGCTGTGCGTTGTGTTAGCAATCTAATGGTGATGTGTATAGTCAAGAGATGACATGGGAGGTCAAAGCCAATGAGCGCATGAGTGACGAGGATCAATGGTTGTGATCATTTCGCAGAATTGAAACTGGAGATGGGCAAACGAGGGTTCATGTTACATTCAGAAATGCGAGGAGTTTAACAAACCTTTCTCATTGCGATAGCCTTTGGTTGTAATGCATGGTTATGTGCGTTGAAAGGAGGAGCGCCAAAAGACATGAGTTGAAGCACTATTTGTATTGTTGGAACGAGTGCAATAAGCCCAGGTTTTGTGAGTGGTCACACATTTATATGAGAAGTTGTGGAATCCCTTGTGTGTGAATCCGACGAGCCCTAAGTCAATAGGGTATGCACATGTAATGCGAAGTGTTTAGGTTTGGGTTATGAAACGAATGAATAAGTGCCTACGTGACATGATGAATGGGAGAGGATTTTAAGCCTTAGAAGGAGAGGTCCTATGTATGTATGTTATATGTTCTAATGAGCAGGAAGGGGTTTTATGTAACTTGGCAGAGTGTGTTTCAAACATAAAAAACACTAGTAGGTCGATAGGTCCTCGGGTTTGGGCAGGCCTAGGCTTGGGCCTATTATCAATTGGTATCAGAGCAGGAAGAGAGTAAGTTTACTCTAGTGAAGGAAAGAAATAGAGAAACAAAGAGCAAGGAAGTGCTTTTGAGAAGGAAAGAAGTTTGCAAGGGGGATTTGTAAGTGCAATAGCTTTGCATGCAAGTGAGGAAGAGGCGTGTACCCTGAACAGTGAGGTTAGTGACAAGATAACTACTTTGGGAGAAGCAATGTAAGGCTCGGGAAAGAGGTAACAACAGTTAGTGAACATATCAGCAAGAAGATCACATCCTTTAGGAGCAATGATGAATGAAACTAGCCAGGGTTTCTGAGAGAAGGAAGAGTGTGGAAAGAACCTAGTATTTTAGTTGTGATTGAAATACAAGAGGACAGTTGTGTTCTCAGAGTAGATGAGTTGTGAGTGTGAGCCTAGAAGGGGCAACGAGGATTGCTCAATAGGGTTCTAGATAGAGGACCAGTACTTTCCAAAAAACTAAGTACAGAGAAGGCTTGGTGAGGTAAGTTGTAGCAGAGAGAACTGTTACCGGAGAGGTTAGTCCAGCTCATAGAGAGTGAAAGAAACTCAAGAAGATGACTATTGAGAGTCATGGAAGAGGTTCAGGAGGCAGCCACAAAGTGAAGAAAGAAGATGCCAAAGTAAATGGCATATGGAGACAGTTGAGTGATGAAGAGTTTGAGAGGGAGAAGACTGAGATAGAATTCCATTTGGAAGTAATGATGGAGTTGTTACAAAGGGAGAAGGAAGACCTGAGATGTGGTTTCCTCATGAAAAAAAAGATAAGGTGGCATAAGCCACAGAAGATGAAAGAGAAACAGATGAATGCTCAGTGGGAGATGAGGTACTCAAGGCAAGTGAGTATCTGGAAGAAGAGTTGAAGATTGAAACTTCAAGTGAAGCCAAGAGGTCTCAATGTTTTAAAACTGATATCTTGTGTATGTTTGTGGGTGAAAAGAATGAGGGAAGACAATTTTCTGATATTGTCATGAAGAACGGAGAAGGTAGATAGAATCTGAATTCTGTTTTGAAGGAAGATGGGACAGCTAGGTCTCATGTAAATGCACATGCACAGTTAAGTGAAAATGTTTCTTTTCAGCATGTAGCAAACGCTAAAAGCAGAGAGAGTTTGGCATATGATGATGGCCAAGAAGAGGAAGAAGCAAAGGAGGACATCAAGCATTCTGATGTTGTGCTTGAGGAAGCTGAGAAAAAGACTATAGAAGACTTTTAGAGTCATGTAAAAGACTTGGAACAACAAGAGGAATATTTGATGATTGAATCATCAAATAAGACCATTGGGTCTTGTGATCTTGAAACTGACAATTTGAGTGTGTTTGCAGGTATTGCAGAAGACAATCCATCTTATGGAGTTGTCTTGAGTAAAGTTGAAAGTTGTCAAGCAAGGTATGATGAAGAATGTCTTTCTAAAGAACACAAGATTTAACTATTGCAGCAGGAGGAATTTATAAATTCCTTACTTAATGAAGGAAGCATCTCTACTGGAGGTGAGACAGTTATGTCTCATTTGAGGGAACCTGCTATAGAAGAAGACAGAGAGAAGATGGCTTATCTAAGTGGCCAAAAGAAGACTTTGGGAGAGACACCTAGAGCTGTCACAGAGATGAGGAATCAGAATTTTATTCTGATAAAGGATGAAGAAGCAATGTCACAGGAAGATTGGTTTGGTGACAAAGAAGAAGAAAGTAATGAAGATGAAGGTGAGGCAGCTATGTCTCATGATAAAAAGAAATCAGCCCTAGAACTGAAGGAAGCTGAACTGGTTACTAAAATCAATCAAGGAGATGAAAGGCAGCTATGGAATGTTGTCAAGAAAGAAGAGGAAGAGAGTTATGTTGAAGTTAATGATCAGCATATTGATGATGTGTTTGAGATGAGTCAGGAAGAAGGTGAATGGCTGAAAAGTTTGTTGAAAAGAATGGCAGTCAATGAGATGGAAATGTATCAAGTTTTGGCTGAGACAAAAGCAGATATTAATTTGCTAAATTATGTTATGTTAACTAATATGCAGAGAAGTGTGAGTGACAATGTTGTTGCAGTCAGGGAATTGAAAGACAAATTACTTTTTGAAAATAAATTTGTAGGCAGTAAACAGAAGAGGGATATTGCAAAGGGAGATATCTTCAAAGTTATTTAGGAAGTTTGCGTGGCAGCAATGTCCAAGACAATATTTATAGTAATCTCAAGAGTAAAAGCAGAAATTGAATCGAGGAAGGTTGAAGAAGACAATTAGCAGTTTAGAGATGAATGTGCAAAATGTAGTAGAGTGCAGTCGCAAAGATATGAGGACAAGATTTGTTTTCAGCAGAGGACCGAATTGCAAGAAACCATAGATGAACTATGTGAACAAATGCAAATATCTAAGAAGAGCTACAGCATAATGAAGCAAGCAATCCACTGTGGAGATGATTAGAGAGTGAAGAATGATGAAGGTAAGGACAGTGGAGCACTACAGCATAAGGTATGGAAGCCTGGAAGGTTGCAGCTAAAGAAAGATGAAAACAATGCAGCTTATGGACAACAGCAAACTAGAGTTTGGGATCCAGGAAAGATGAGGACTGAAAGCATGATCATGTGATCATGTCTTCTTTCTACTTTGGGAGTCTGATGCTGGAGAATTAGCTCTCAGGTTTAAATTCTACATTTGTGGTCAGACCCTAAGGTCTAGGCATTTGTCCAAGGAGTGACCATTGTAAAAAGACACTATAAATCTCATACAAAATACTTTGTTTCTTAGCATAGGGATAGAAGATTCTAAAGTTTGGTTAGGTGTCAATCAATGATGACTATGTAACGTGTCCCTAAAGTAGGGGAATGACTCGAGAGGTTGGTTGCAAGATTATAGTTAGTAGTTGAGTGAGTCATAAGTTAGTTTTCTTAAAATAGAAATTGTTCCAAGAATCAAAGAACAGATCTCTGATTTGTAGGAGTTAGTTGTAAGAGCGGATAAGCTCAGATTTGTATGGATCTAGGGGAAAAGTCTCGAGAGACAGGGTAGGATAGAGAAATTGGCTAAGGGAATTGGTCGTTAATTTGTACATGCGGGTTTGTTAATTTGTGGCTGGGTAGAATCATGGTGTGATTCCCGTTACCCTGAGACTGGGTAGAATCATGGTGTGATTTCCGTTACCCTGAGACTGGGTAGAACCTGAATAGTTTCAGTCTTGTGGAAACCTGTTGACAGTTGGAGAAGACACTGGAATTAGAATACATGTGTTTCTAATTCTGTTAATGCGTAATTGTGTTTAGAACATGAAAGAATTGTGTTATTGGGTTGTGGTGAGTCAAAGCACGGCCGCCAGGGGCAAACTAGCCTGGGAAGATGCTCTGTGAACAGAGTATGAACTCTGAGTGTGAAGTTTGGAGAATAGAGCATGAGGTTTGAATGTGTAGAGGTGGTAGCACCGATAAAGGTTTGGAATCAGTGCGCAGAGAATGGCAATGGATTGTTGATGGGGAAGTAACTGATTTGCAGGCAGATCCCTTGTGGAATTGCGTAGGAATCGATGGAAAGAGTTTACACAGTCTTCGACGGTTCCTGTGTATTGTGAGGACGATCAACGATGGTTGTGCGGTGTGTTAGCAATCTAACGGTCATGTGTATAGTCAAGAGATGACATGGGAGGTCAAAGCCAATGAGCGCATGAGTGATGAGGATCAGTGGTTGTGATCATTTCACAGAATTGAAACTGGAGATGGGCAAACAAGGGTTCATTTTACAGTCAGAAATGCGAGGAGTTTAACAAACCTTTCTCATTGCGATAGCCTTTGGTTGTAATGCATGGTTCTGTGCGTTGAAAGGAGGAGCGCCGAAAGACATGAGTTGAAGCACCGTTTGTATTGTTGGAACGAGTGCAATAAGCCCAGGTTTTGTGAGGGTCACATGTTTATATGAGAAGTTGTGGAAGCCCTTGTGTGTGAATCCAACGAGCCCTAAGTTAATAGGGTATGCACATGTAATGCAAAGTGTTTAGGTAATATGCACTTGGGTTATGAAACGAATGAATAAGTGTGCCTACGTGACATGAATGGGAGAGGCTTTTAAGCCTTAGAAGGAGAGGTCCTATGTATGTATGTTATATATTCTAATGAGCAGGAAGGGGTGTTATGTAACCTAACAGAGTGTGTTTCAAACATAAAAAACATTAGTAGGTTGATAGGTCCTTGGGTTTGGGCAGGCCTAGGATTGGGCCTGTTATCAAGAATTGGGCAGGCTTAGGCCGGTTATCAAGAACTACTTCGCGCATGACATAAAAAGGGATCAAACCCATTGTATTAAATGACTTTGTTGAAATAAACAATATATTTTTTACATGAGTCTATTAAGTTCGTTGCTTATCATGTGTGCAAGTTGTTTTGATTATCTAGAAAATTAAATTGTTATAAAAGTTAAAAGATCTTGAATCTTATTTAGCAATAAAGATCTTATTTGTCAAAGGATATCAAACTATTCTCAAATTGTAAGGGCAGCCATGCAAGTACAAAGAGAGTGCCAGCACCCATCATTGAAGTTTGAAAATAAAGTCATCGAAGAAGATGACATCGATAGAATGTCATTTTTAAACACCATTGTAAGGGAGACCTCGTGGATACATCCTCCAAGGTACTTTGTGTTGTCGCATGTTGTGACGAATCCGTCAAAGCTAGGCAGTTATGGCATCCCCGCGAAGGCCAACGGAGAGTAATGACTTGCACCTTGGGAGTGAATCTCTCAAGTTTTTACCTTGTTGTTTCTTGGAGGGGGAAAAGGATGTTAGCGTTACTGGAGTGAAGGGAATTAAGATGATGCCCTTCAGTGTGAGGAGAAGGATCTACCCAGGCTTAGGGATTGGCCTTCAAGTCCATTTAAGGATGACATGAATGACTTTTTGTAATAAACGATATATCTTTTACACAAGTCTGTTAAGTCCATTGGTTATCATATTTGCGGGTTGTTTTGATTATCTAGAAAACTAAATATAAGTAGGTATAGGTTGAAGACAATGTAGAAGTCTTTCTTGAAAGATGATGTATAGTTTGATTTTATTGTGAAATATCAATTATAAAAAGAAAAAATGTAATGAAATAAAAAACAACTCATAAATATCTAAGAAAATGAGAAGTTTTTATTTTTTCCAATGAACACTCAATTTTCCTTATTTTGTATAATAATTTTATCAAAATACATATTTAAATTTAAAGTTATTGAAGCAATGTTCACACTACAGTTAATAATCTTCCACTATCTCAATATTATTAATTCTATTTAATAAAAAAAAAATTTAAAAAAAATATGACAAATAATTAACAACATTTTATTATCCTTTATATGAATACATGAGATTCAACTTCGGTATTTGAAAATTAAATTAACATGTTTTTTATCTCAAAAAAAATATTTATCAATAAATAAATAAATAAAATTTAATTAATAAAAAGGTTTTTCAACCTTTATAATTATTAATTTTTATAAATTGAAAAAAAATTATAAAAATAATATTTATTTTCTTTTATTTCCATTTCAATTTTAAAAAAACAATTTTATAATAATATAATTTTCATATAAACATATTTCATAATATTTAAATATATTTATTTTATTTTATTTCAATTTTTTTAATAAAAAAATCTATATAAACATTTTCTCATAAAAATTAAAATATATATTAAATATATTTATTTTCACTCCAATTTAAACTTTCTTAATAATAAAATAATTATATTTTTTTATTATACATTTCTTAAATTCGTGTTTACTTTATAATCTTTTAAAAAACTTCCTAGTCAACATCTAACTTGGCAATGTTAGTTCAACTTACCTGGAGTGCTGCTCAAGTCTCCACATCTAACTTGGCACTTAAGTCTCCTTTTGAAAAGTATGAAAATAACTAATGAAGAACATTCTTTATGGTATTAGTTAAATGCAACTTTTAAAAGCAATTAGGCCACGGTCCAAAATAGAGAAAGGTAAAGACAGCAGTTTGCAAATAAAAGCCTGGTAACATCCTGAATAATTTGATGAGATATTCATAAATGAATATATGTTAAGCATTTTTAATTTTACAAGGAATGCATGTTTGATTAGTAAAAATAAAAATATTGCTTTTTAAAAAACTTCAAAATTGAAATCTTCCAAAAAAGTTTATAAATATAATTATTAATACATTTAATCAGTATTGTTTAATTAGTTAAATCTATATAAAATGAAAAATAAAAATTTTATTTATTTAATTACAATATATAATTTACATAAATTGTAAATCACATTGGACAATATTATTCCAACTACTTCATTGAAAAACATAATTAATTCCACACTTTTACTGTTCATTATCCTTGAAACATCCATACCAATTAAAATTTTAAAATAAAAAACATTAACTCCATACCAATTAAAAATTTAAAACAAAAAACATTAACTTTTTATATAGATTTATCAATGAATTTCATCTTCTATATAGATTTATCGATGCTCTATAAACTTTAATAACTTTATCATACCTAAAAAAAACCATTTTTATTTTATATCAATTTTAAAAAGACATTAACCTTTATTCAAAATATTAACTTAAATATAGATTTATCAATAAAGTCTTTTAACTTTGATAACTTTATCATGCTGTTAAGAAGAAGTTATTTTTTATTATAAAACATCCCTATCAGTTATCAAAAAATTATAAAAATACATTAGCTTCTGTCCAAAACATTAACTTCTATATAGATTTATCAATGAACTCCATCAACGTTGATAACTTTATCATGCTCGTAAGAAGTTACTATTCATTATGAAATATCTATATCAGTTATGGAAAAATAAAAATGTTTATAAAAATAAAACTTTAGCTTTTGTCCAGATTATTAACTTGGAAAAATAAAAATGTTTATAAAAATAAAACTTTAGCTTTTGTCCAGATTATTAACTTGATATCATGCATGTATTCAAGCCACTTGTGATTATGAAAACATGACAAAGCAATACACATTAAAAAGCATATCCCACTAAAATTCCACGTTCCATTGAGTGCTCCACAAGATTATTGAAAGTTTCTTGGAGAAAGGGTTTCTGGAAGTGGGTAGCTTGAAGGAATTATCTAGTGAACATTCTTTTATTACACTGCTTTTCATATAAACATGACATGGAAGGACGCTGGGTACCCATTAACATTGATGAGTATTTCTATTTTCATTACATCTGTCTGTCTATCATCGTTTGGGGCTGAACTTTGAAGATGTGTTCACCAGGATATAACAGGCTATGCCATGAATAAGTAAGAATCTGAGCATTGAAGAAACTGCAGAATGGCCAACAACAAGGGCAAGATCCCTCAGAGAATCTCTGCAGTTCCACGTAAATCAGACGTGTTTTTCATATCTACCCAACAAAGGCGAAGGTATGCAATTACACAAACTGTAGAAATCAATGGCTAGAGTTCATGAGTTCGAGCTTGCAGGCGTCGCATGTTTGAATTTCATAGGCATGAGATGCACTAAAATCTGAAGAACACACAATGGACAAGCCTAATTGTGATGTGGTTATAGACGAATCCTGTGGCAAGGTAAGCACTAAGAGTTACATTGATCGTGCTGCTCTCTGCAATTCTTTCAATGCTGCCATCTCAATCATACACAAGAGGAAAGGAAAATGCGTAGTAGAGGAGACCAGTAATTCATTTGAATGTAAAAAGTGGGCTTCAAAAAAGAGACCATTGGAGTCTTCTGAGTCGTCCGAAGGTCGTGATTGCAAGTACTCCAGAGGGTCTAGTTGTGTTTCTTTCCCAAGGCGAAGCTTTAGCCTGGAGATGGGGATGAGGGGCGGGTCCTATGGAGGGGATCACCGTGTACCCAACACCCAATTGTATCCCCTGCACGTGATGCTCAATAAGGATTTCATAGTAACGTCTCCTTTGAAGCAGAACCTGATGCTAACAGTGGCTCTGACTCAGAAAAAGAGAGATGACTTGGAAAAACTGATATTGGTTGGGCATTTCAGGGCATTTCTATCGTTCAGGCAGTTTGGGCTGGGTCCTGACGCTTTGCGTGTTCGGACGGAGGCCAACGCCGGAGGAACTTCTACTATCTCCGAGGTTAGATTTGAACACCTGCTCTCTCCATTTTTCTGATTGGGCTGAGCTTCGGCTTTATTTCTGGGGAAATACTTTGTGATGCCTTCTTAGATGCAAGGCATATCCCTTGTTTTTCAAATTTTCATTTACTATTTTAGCATTATGGTATGGGTAGGATAGTGTGTATATATGCATCATGAATTTGCTCAGGTGTTTACATGTATGAGGATATTCGTGTATATTCGTTAAGCTAATGGCCATATGGGAAGGGACTTCATATGTACTCTGCCATATTTGTGTCCTTAGCTCAAGCTTAAACATTGCTTCATGTTTTAAAGCGTAAAAAAAAAAAGTCACACTATCACTGATACAAGTCCTTGATGTTTTCTAACATTTACAAGTTTCCTGAAGTAATATTTCCTTTTTGCTATCCATAAATGCTGTTTTAATTAAAGCTTTTACAAACATGTCCCATTTGTCCTTGATGCTTAGTCTGAAGGTTTAGTTTTCAGAGTTAAGTTTACTAGCCACCCATGTTCCCATTGTGGCTGGAGAGGTCCAGTGGCCTCTTACAAAAAAATTATCACAATCACTGATAGCAGTCCTTGATGTTTTCTAACATTTACCAACTTCCTGAAGTTCTATTTCCTTTTTGCTATCCATAAATGTTGATCTTAATGAGAGCCATCTGCCTGGAGTAATATTTCCATTTTGTTGTGCGTAAATCTTGATCTTGATTGGAACTTTTTCGTTTTTTCTTCCTTGTGTTTGTAAACTCTTTTCTGGATCAACCCTTTTGGCTCTCCCAAAGGGGGACTGTAAATATTTTAAGATGTACCTAAGATTCTCTGCATAAAGATACTGGTATTGGTTTGGCGACATAGCCGAGTGGTAAGGCGGGGAGCTGTAAATCCTTTACCTCGGTTCAAATCCGAGTGTCGCCATATCAGGAAGAATAGAGCAAGAGAAGGAAATGTTTGATCCTGACTATATAACCTCTAAGATTACGTCTGCTGTCTATGTCATCAATAGAACTCCGGTGATACGGATGATCAAATAGTCATCTTATTATTATTCATTCCAAGAAACAAATATATTTATGGATCTCTCATATAACTTTGAGATAATATATAGAATGAAGCAGTAGATCATCTCAAATTTGCCTTGTGGACTGGTTATCATTTTAAAATCTCTAAAATTTCCCTTTGTTTTCATTATGTTGATGCTTAATTTTGGTATTTACATGTCTGCTCCATCTGTCTATATTGATTTTATATTTAAAATATATAGCCAATAGCCTGCCTGAGTCCATAATTTATGGGTTTTTCAATCATATTTGGATTGGAATTTTTTTTTCTTAAAATATTATTTTACAAATATTGGTCTTGGTTGGAATTTTGAGGTGATTTTCAAAGTACAAGTCTTTGGCTGCTTGGATTAAAATAATCTTCATTATTTGGTTTGAGACTAAAGTTTTGGCTATGCTTGGCAAGTAATTCTCAGAAATAGGCACTTTGGAAACTTCACTTCCTAAGTACCTAAACTAGTGGGTGAGTACGAATCAGACATTACAGGTACACATTAACCCGCAAGGAAAAGAATTTAATCACATTGTGCATGTATCAATGCTCAAACGCTGCAGTGAACAAATGTTAAACACGCAAGATCATTGAAGCCACAAAAGAGTTAACCACTTCTTTCCTCCCCTCAATTCCTGCTTTTCTATTAGCAACAGTAAAAGAAAATCAGAAATGCTTATTTCTTAAAGAAAGCGTGGGATAGTGTTATGTAGAAACGTGATATCAGTTCATCTGTTTATTGCGAGTTGTGACTGGTCTGTAATGCTGATTGCATGCTTTTGCTTTTGTAATTCAGATTGATTTGGAATGATTGTGGTTGGTTTTCTCAGGCTTTGTCAGTGGAGTACTTTGTAAGGAGGTTTCAAGCCAAAGACATTGTAACAGAAATGGAGGTGGTCCATCGTGACTGTTCCTCTTTTGGCAATTATTTTTAAGCACCTGGGAATAAGCTGGATTAGATTAATTTTGAGTTTCAAACAGTCCAACCAAAATTCGAATTATAGATCTAGCTTCTTATGAAGATTGTTTGGTTGAGCTTTTCTGAATGAACCTAAGCTGTCTATGTTATCTGCAGGTTGAGTATTGCTCTATGAACTGGAAAAAGGTAGATTATATTTGCACGGTGTATGGTCAACGAGTTGGTGTTTCAGTCACTCGAGCCATGTCTTATCCAGATCCAGAGCAGTTCTCACCAGATATGGCTAACAAACTGCTTCATAAGAAGCTCTTCGGTTTGGTAAGATGGTTCACACAATTCTTTTATATTGGTTGGAAAATAGAACTTTTCAGGATTTACAATACGAATGCTACATGTTTTCATAAAGATGCTGGGCCCTGGCAAACATATTTTTTAAGATGAGAAAATGTTTTTACAATTGGGAACCCAGTATGATTCTACATCAGGCAAAACCCGTTAAATTTGGTTTTAACATAACTATTATATTATCTGCTAGGCTGCAAATGCAGAAAACTACATGTCAGTGGGAATCTTACTTTCAACAACTCTGCAGGTTGTGGCCAGGGAAGGGGTGGCTGAAAGGCATTGCTTTTCTCAATGTATTCTCCATGTCTGGTGTGAAACCGAGAGAACTGCAAGGCTTCTTGAAGCTGCGTACTTAGGTACTGTTTACTCCCCTAACTCTAATAGATGACGTGGCTTAGCCCAAAGGGTTAAAAACATGGGATTCACCAAATCTATTCACAAGTTCAGATTTTGTGAAGCCAAATGCTGTCTGTATGTGCACAATAAGACCCATTGCCAATTTGCCAACCAGGACACTATTTGTGTTCAGGAATCATGTCCTCAAGGCTCAGTACCTTGGTGATGTTATTTGAAGGTCCTATTTTGATAACCTGATTTAATTGCCCCATGGCATGGATATCGATCAATTATTTAGTCGTCATTTTCTTTTTCTGCATGTTTGCTTATCTGTTTGTCTTCTGATTGTTGGGTGATGTTCAGAGGTTTCTCAAGAATTGGAGATAACAGATGATCTCATTATGGTGCTAACAGTTGCAGATGGACCGCGTGCAAAGCCCATATTCTATGAGCATTTTCTACTTGGAAAAGGCCATCTTGGTGACAGTGTCTAGTTGAATATGTTGAAAGTTAGATTTCATGGGGGGGGTTATTTCCTCATTGAACAGACGCCCCCTAAACATCTCGTCCGTTCATTGTACAAAAACTACCAACGTGTCAAATGTACAGGCATTTATAACAAAATATAACATCATATCCAAACAAACAAGCAAGGGCAGAAGAAAGCATATGCCCTTCAGTTTACTAGAAGAATTGCAATTTGTGATATTATTACCATTCATGTCTAGGAGATTCAAATCTCTCTTTGCAATGTAATATAGCTAGCAACCTGTGCTTGGTTCATATCTCTACTAGTAAGCAATATTCCAATTAGTCAGAGAGCCGTGTGATGTACCACTATCCTATAGTAAGCATCATTCCAATTAGCTAGATAACAGTGCGATGTAACAAAAATGTAAACTTCTTCGAAATTATAATCTATAGACCAGTCCACACTGGCTGATAGTTTGAGATAATTACAGTTACATTTCAAAGATAGTGTTACCAGTGCGATGTAACAAAAATGTAAAACTTCTTCAAAATTATAATCTATAGACCAGTCCACACTCGCTGATAGTTTGAGATAATTACAGCTACATCTCAAAGATATTGTCGGTGTAACAAAAATGTAAAACTTCTTCAAAATTATAATCTATAGGCCAGTTCACACTGGCTGATAGTTTGAGATAATTACAGTTACATTTCAAAGATACTGTAGATGTAACAAAAATGTAAAACTTCTTCAAAATTATAATCTGTAGGCCAGTCCACACTGGCTGATAGTTTGAGATAATTACAGTTACATTTCAAAGATAGTGTCGATGTAACAAAAATGTAAAACTTCTTCAAAATTATAATCTATAGACCAGTCCACACTGGCTAATAGTTTGAGATAATTACAGTTACATTTCAAAGAGTGTCACCATAGATCCTCATAGACTTCGGTCTATTCTCTTGAAATAGCCTCCTTTAAATCACTATAATTTACAGATAAATAAAAGGGACTTTAAATATCTTCTGACCAGGTTTAAATAAAAGGGACTTTAAATATCTTCTGACCAGGTTTAAACTCGTTTTTTCAATGCATCACTGCTTTGTGAATAAAAAAGTTCACTCAAACGCCCCATATCCGCCGGAATCCAGTAAAGTAAAAATGATATCCGCCGGAATCTGGTAAAGTAAAAATGGTTGAAATTGCAGTTTCTATTACTCAAATCATGAATTTGGGTAGTTTAAAAATCCTGCATATAATCTAAGATAGATCAGTGTGATTGCTGAAATTGCAATAATTGCAATTTCCAGGGATGATTTTCACCGGATTTGATGGGATGATTTTCACCAGATTTGATATTAAAAAACGCCGGGAAAATGGGGGCGTTTTGGTAGTTTGGTAGTTGTTTATCCTATGGGCACATCTATCTACCAGATGATAATTTCCAAACATCAAACGATTAGTTTCTCTCAAGGAATGATGAAAATATTTATCAAAATAACAATTTCCAAACATCAAAGGTTAATATTTTCCAAACATCAAAGGATTGGGGCTTTGAGGGCTACTTTAGTTTCTCTCAGGAAATGATAAAAATATCTACCAAAATACCAATTTCCAAACATCAAAGGATTGAGGGCTCCTTTAGTTTCAAAATTGTAAGAACGTGGACAAGTTTCTACCTTCTCACCAACAAAGTATGATGGAAGAGATTTATTAACAGCCATTTACAAATTTTCCAAACATCAAAGAATTGAGGGCCTGCAAGACAATTGACAACTTTCGTCTTTCTTACCAACAAAGTTTGATAGAAGAGATTTATTAGCAGCCATTTAGATTCGGTTATCATAAGTTCCAAATTGCTCAAAGTTTGATAGAAGAGATTTATTAGCAGCCATTTAGATTCGGTTATCATAAGTTCCAAATTGCTCAAAGGTACCCAAATGAAAGCATATGTGTAACCACATTACAAACAATAACCTTAAAAACACATGAATGAGTATTTTTTAATTCAAATAAGTTCGAAGCACCTCAAAGGTGCCCAAATGAAAACATGTATATAACCACATTACAAATAATAACTTTAAAAATACGTGAATGACTATATTTTTAATTTCAAAATTGGTTTTACATATAGAAATAAAAATATATATACTGTCAAACACACTCATAAATTAACTAAAATATAATATACTGTCAAACACACTCATAAATTAACTAAAACAAGACAGGTTAGTCTTACAACATTTGAAAACTGGGGACAGCATTTACAACAACAGTGACAGTTTTGTGTATTGTATATTTAAGGCAACACATCCTCTCAAAAAATGTTCTTACAACATTTGAGAAAACTGAGGGCAGCATCTCAAAAAATGTTCTTATAACATTTGAGAAAACTGAGGGCAGCATCTACAACAACAGTGGCAGTTTTGTGTATTGTATATTTAAGGCAACACATTCTCTCAAAAAATGTTCTTACAACATTTGAGAAAACTGAGGACAGCATCTACAATAACAGTGGCAGTTTTGTGTATTGTATATTTAAGGCAACACATCTTCTCAAAAAATGATGAAAATATCTATTAAGTAATAATTTCCAAACCAAAGGATTGAGATATTCCTTTAGTTTCAAATTTGCTAAATTTGCAAACCATTGACAAGTTTCTTTTCCTCACCAACAAAGATTGATAGAAGAGATTTATTAGCATTCATTTAGATTACAACTATCACAAGTGCTCAAAGGTACCCAAATGAAGGAAAATATGTAATCACATTAGAAACAATAACCTTAAAAATACATGAATGGCTATATTTTTCAATTCAAAATGGTTACATTGAAATCAAAAATACCATTGAACAAAAACAAGACTACCATTGAACAAAAACAAGACAGGTCTCACCTGTAAGATTTGAGTTAACTGAGAACCACGTCAATAATTCAAAATTGGTTACATATTGAAATAAAAAATACCATCAAACACTTATAAATTAAGCAGAACCAGACAGGTCTCACCTCCAAGATTTGAGGAAACTGAGAACCACGTCTAAAACAACAGCAGCAAGAATGAATTGTCCATGTAATAAATAACATGACTCGAATGACTCGAGGGCAATTCACCTTCTTTATTTTTAATTACAAATAAATTCATTATACTCGATGATTGTACCCAATTCTTATCAAGCATATCTATTATTCTGACGCAAATTTAACTAATATCCATTGTTTTTAAACAACCAATAAAGCAACTTTCCAAAAGAAATTCAAAAGAAACCCATGCATATTATTTTAATATAGAATAAAGGCCGATTCTAGAAAAGTATTTTAATATAGACTAAAGGCAGAATCTACAATGAACATATTAACTCCAAGCAATTTTCCAAAAATTAAGTTATATTATTTGTTTTACACTTACTTGTGCAAAAATTAAGTTATATTATTTGTTTTACACTTATTTGTGCAAAACAGTTTGAGATGTAAATCAGTCGACAATAAAGTGTATCCTCCTTATGACTTTTCTGGTTCAAACCTCAACTAACTTTTTTATAATAGATATATTTTAATTTCAAATCAATAAAAATTAAAAAACATTTATATTATTAATTTTAATAACTTAAAATATATATAAAAAATATATAAAATTATGATAAATCAAATGAACTATAAATCTGAAAACATACTTTCAAACCAATTAATATAACATATAAATAAACATTGCATATGCCCACACATTACACATATATATTATGCCTATGGAAGATTCCAACTTGGGTGTATATATATATATATATGTATGGAATCCCTACCTGGACATTGGGGTTACATATATATTATGCCAATGGAAGATTCCAACTTGGTGTATATATATATATGGAATCCCTACCTGGATATTGGGGTGTATATATGCAGTGCAATTACACATATATATCATGCCAATGGAAAATTTCAACTTGGGTGTATATATATGGAATCCCTACCTGGACATTGGGGTGTATATATGCAATGCATACATTTACTTACGCCATTGATAGAATCAAATAGAAAATAAATAAAAAAGCTTACAAGACCCCAATTGAAACCAAATACCAGCATTCCCCATTCCGCATATCACTACAAAATAAAAAGGCATTCAAAGAAATAAGAAAGCTTCAGACCCATAATTCGACTGTGTTGCATTAACAAACAGAGGACTTGGTCTACCTCTGAAATGAAACAGGTGTTGCATTAAGAAACAGGGGACTTGGTCTACCTCTGAAATTAAACAGATTAAAGCAATTGATAATCCTCACCAAAAATTGCATCTGAAGTGGACATAAAACCTAGATATGAAACCCTAGGGAGAACTACAAGGAACAGGCTGTAACCAAAAGCCTACAGTTTTAAAAAAGGTTTGGGGGTTTGCGAAATATTTTTTTACAGAAATTCCTCATTGAGTGGGGTTAATGTCCTAAGAAATGTCGCTTTGGGGATTCTCAGGCATATGGAATACGTTGAAAATCAAACCTGGGCCTGTGGTTTAGAAGCAAAGAAATCTGTGATACTGCGAGTCCCTGGAGGAGGAGGAGGCAGAGGCTTTTGGCGTTTCTGGGAGGGTTTGGGCTGATGTTCTTCTTCGTCCTCGCTATCACTATCGCCGCCCCCTTTGCCAATGGTGGAGAGCGAGTCTTCAAGAAAGTCCGTCATTCTCCTCTGCCTGGAGACTGCGGATGCGATATCATCCAATCTGATGCTCTTGTGTTTCTTCTCCACGGCCACTTTCCAAGCGCTCTCGGTCAGAATTTCCAGGAACGACTGCACAGCGGTTGCCATTACCCAAACGGCCTCGCCAGTTACTTGGCGAACGTCTCTGTCCAGCTTTATGATTCGCTTCAATCGAGCCAGAGGAAACGGCGGCACATTAGCATTTGAATTATCATTGCCCTCCTCGGCCTCTTCCTCCTCGTTCTCCTTCTGGGTCTCACTATTTTGTGGAGAATCTGCTCTGGTTGAAGGAGATTCGTGTTCTTGTTGTTGATGTGGCTGCTGATCTTCTTCGGAGGGCTTCGGATGGGGATGAGATTGGTTGTATTCTGCCTTCTGTGCATCCGTGAGGGATTTCCATAGCTGAGAAAGAGCTTTCGTTACGGGGGTGTTGGGGTGGGATTGCTTGACCTTTTCTCTGTTGAGATTGCAGAAGTTAAAGTAAGGCGATACTTTTTTTACCTTGCCCTCTTCATCATTTCCTTTGCGCTTCTTGGAGAATCCAGCCATGGCAGATGCCGTCCAATTACTGCTGCTGCTGCGATCTGATACTCTGCACAACTGAACAGGAAGGAAGGAGGGAATGTGATTTTCAATAATGAAAAACGAGGGAAATTTGAATTTTAAACAGTACTGCCCTTGAAGTGAAGTGAGAGTTTTATATAAGATAGCGAATGCGCTGAGAACAACTTCGTGAATAATTGCATCGCGATTCGCGATAGGATATATAAGTTAATATCAATAAATTAAAATTAAAAAAAAAAAACGAATATATTAAAAATAATTTTTTACATAATTTCACTACAATATAATCGATGTGTAAAAGTGAGATGCTTTTACTATTTTTAAGGAAAAAAATTAATTAATAATCATGTGATGTTATAAGATTTTTTTTAGATTTTTTTTAATTTTTTTTTTTCAACCGAAAAAAAAACGTACTATTGCTATTCATTGGAATCAAATAGTATAAAGATAGTCAACCTTATACATCAAGGTTTTTGCATCATGTTCATGGCTTCTTAACAGAATGTCCAAAAACTTCTATCATATCTTAAATACATACAAAATTAACATATTCAAAAATCAGAATAACCGCAGACAACACCTAGTAGAATGGAATCCATCCATTCCTCCCAAAACAAATGACCTTCTAAATCCAGAAGAGCTAGCTTGGATAACTTATCAGCTATATCATTGTGCTCCCTATAAATATGAAAGGATTTTTTTTAATTTATCCTTTACTTGAATTCTTTTTAATTTATTTCCATTTTATTTAAATATCTAAAAATTTAAGAGAGGAAACTTCATTTTTCTTCCTAAATAATAATTAGGTTGATAAGGCGTACTTGATTTCACAATGAGGAATATTCATAGTTGTCTCCATCAAATTGATGGTGGAGATTTGATAGCATAAATTCCTTGCAAGTATTAAGATTCAAATGTGTTTTACTTGATTTGATTAATGTTGATTAATGAATAGCCATAACTATCATAAATGTTTGCCACATTATTCCAATTCTGCCATAAGTTACTCAATTATGCCATAAGTTAATCCAATTTTGCCATGTGCTTACTTCTTTTTTATTTTTTGAATGTTTTTTCTTTTAAATGCAAGTACGGTAGGAAAATGGAAAAAATATATTTTTTATATAATTTTTGTTATTATTTTATTTAAAAGAAAAATGAAATGGAATGGAGAACGACATTCACCAGCCGGGGATTGCGGTTAGCTTTAAATAGATTATGAGGCTATGTTCAATAACTTGGGTGTGAATTGTCATTGTGTTGCTAAGTATTTGAGTTTTGAGGGCTCTCTAAGGGTTTTTGTGATTTAGGTCTATATGTATCATTTGTATGTTGCTTTTGTCATTTCACTTTGTCTTAATAGTGTGGTTGTCCTATAATGACCTTGATTGATCGTCATTGTTTATCATAAGCCCCCAAGGTATCTCTTAATATCATCCCTTGAGCTTAAGGATGTCTCCCTTGACTTATTAAAGCTCATCACCATCCATAGCAATGTTGCATATGCCCGCTGTGAACATGGTTCCACTAATGGATTTGTCAAATTCCCATGAGGCAATGAAGTGCACCTAAATGAAATCCATGTGGATATTTTTGTTAATAAATATCACGACGTTGATGGTAAACTCAAAAAACATACACTTCTGGAGTATTATGTCAACAAGATTTCATATAAGGTTATTATTAAGGCCCAGATTAAGGAAGGTTATTATTAAGTCCCAAATTAAGGAAGCTTGGGAAACACATTGGAGGCATTGTTTAGGTACTTGAAGGCTAACGGAAGGCTTTATTCGTTTTTTCTTTCAAGAAGAGTAGCACTACATTGCTATTGTGTCTCAAGGACCTTTTCTTTATCGGAACACCTTGGTGGTGTTATCGCCATGGATTGAGATTTTCTTACTTGAACAATCTATCCAATTATGTTTATCTTGTGTGGGTAGAATTCTCACCATGTCTATGCAATTTTAGGAATTTTGGATCACATTTTTGTGTCTATTGGGGGATTTATATATCATGAACCTCCTTGATTATTTAACCCTAGCTCCCATAGGAGAGTCTTCCTACAATTGAATTTGTTAAGTGATCCTAATAATATGTCTTCATTAGGATTGGGTACAATGTGACTAAATAGCTTGCAAGGTACATAAACCTTTGTAACCCCCGCTTTAGGTGCAAATGTCTCAACCATAGAATTCAAGATTGCTCTGTCTAGTTTAAATGAATACTCTAGTTGCTCTTGCTAATTTTTTGTCGTAGCCCCAAGCTCAAAATGCCTCCCATACTAACAATGAACAAGATTGAGTTTATGTGCTCCTTAAGAACTCTTAGAATAGCAAAGTAGGGGTGACCTGGGAGGATTAGCCAACCAAGCTACTTGCATTGATTATATCAACTATAATAATCATTTGACCTCTACCTTGTTGAAGGGCAAGCTTATTTCCTCCTTTGTCATATAATAATGTGGTGTGGAAGGGCGATCAATATTTGAAACAACCCAAAATTTGTAATGTGGAAGATCATAAACAAGCTTTTGGGCTCGAGGGCATGGCTTCACCAAACCCTTATGGGGCATCATTTGGGATTAGTGGTAATGGTGTTGAAGAGGTTATGGATTATGTTACTATTGATCCCTAATGAAGGAAGCATCATGCAATGTTAAGGGTTAACAAATCCTTATAGAAAATCCATGGTTTGGAAGATTGGAGAATTAACCCCTAGATTATATATATTGTGCTTGGAGGAAGTTGTGATTGTTGTTTTTTTAAGAATGGCCCTAAATGTTATATGATCAAATACTTCTATTTTTATTTCTATTCACATGGACCACATAGGGGTGGCTTACTACTCAAGTCTCCCCCAACCTCGCTTCTATTCTTTTACAGTGGAGTTGAGACCCATTGCAATAACTTGTTTGGATCATGTTGAACATAAATAGTCAAATGCTCTCCCTTGCTAACATTCCTGTGCCAAAACGATGCGAAGAGAATGGATGCCTTTTGGAATTGGATGGCCAACAAGCTACGAGAAGATCGTTGGTTGGTTCGTGGGGGATCAATATGGTCAAAACTCAATATGATGAAAAGGGTATTTTGTCTATCGGAATGCCCCGAGGGGGAAAATAGCCTAGAATGGCCTTGAGGCCACAATTGGCCTAAACAAGCCTAACAAGTTTTTAAAAAAAAATCTCTGAAGTTGTGGTTCATTTGGTCAAACTTTTGAACAGCTAACAAAAGAATTCTAAAAATAGATAGGGCAATGCTCTCTAAAAGAAATACCTTATTATTTGACTCTTATGGTACCTTATTATTTGTGAAGAACCTGCAACAATTAATTAATGAGAATACACGAGATAGCAGAAATAACAGAACTCATAATCGCTTTATTGATCACAGGCCACTTCGAGGGGGCAACCTCCTTTGAGCAAGCTCAATACAAATAACTTCACAATACCTTCATTGGTCTCAACACAAACTTATATACTGAGTCTAGGCGCCAATACCATGGGTCAATACCATGTGCCAATACAAACCATGGGCCAATACAAACTATGGATCAACAATTACTACGGGACGACTTACAAAGCATATGCGTCCAACAACAATAATGCAAACTATGGATCAACAAATACTACGGGACGACTTACAAAGCATATGCGTCCAACAACAATATACTAACAAAGTAAATAGAAGGGTTGACATGGGTTCCTAACATCCCCTCTCCCTTAGAAAAAGCTTTGTCCTCAAAGCTTGAGATGTGGAAATTGATGTAGAATTTGAAGGATTGGTTCCCCGGTAGCATCCTCGGGTTGCATCCCAGGCCACTAACGCCTTTTGAGTTTCAGGGAGGATTGCTTGGAAGGTTGTAGACGAAGAAGAACCATATCGGCTGTGTGAGAAGTGCGCTTAGAACAGTGTTGATCAGCTTGTTGTTTCAATCGAATTCTTGCCATGTGAAGATTATCCTGCAGAATGAGAAGAATCTGATCGTGGTTTCGAAGAACCGAGTCAATTTCCTGAACTGGGGAGCTGTTGAGGGTGTGTGGAAGGAGAACTGGTGGTGCCTGTCCATAGACTGCTTCATATGGTGTCCATTTAGATGTGGTATTGTACCACCAGAGCACTTCTAGGAAATCCATAGAAATAGTTGTCCAAATCTGTGTAGGGATGGGAAAGGGTTCGAGTAGTCCCGAAAGGAGTGTCGTTTCACCCTTGTTGACCTAGAAAGTATCACAGTTAACCACCATATGTTGAATTGTTATATTTAGTCCCTGCCAAAAGAAGTTATATTGTTCCTGGTCATACTTTGTGAGGAACCCAGAGTGCCCTGCTGATGAAGAAGCATGGAGTTCATAGAAGAGATAGCCCTGTTGAATAGATTGCAACCAATTTTGAACAAGCAGAGAAATAACAATAAGAGAAACTCAGTCATCAAATGTGCGAGAAGGAGCATCTACCACCATATTGTCCTTACCCTGCTTGTAAGTGATCGCATAGGCATAACCCATGAGTTGGATAACCCATTTCAGGTGTGCTAGGGAGGAGACCTGTTGTTCCAGGAAATTTTCCAGAATCTGGAGATCAGTCTTGATGCAGAAATAATTCCCAAATAGGTATGGCCGCCACTTCTGTACTGCATGCAAAATAGCCAGCATTTCCTGCTGAGATGTAGATGCGGCTAAATTCTTACCGGAATGGTCTCTTGAAGGAGACAAGCCCACTGGTTCAGCAAGGACACCTGCATATCTATCTGAGGAAGTAGTGGAGACCGTTGATGGGTGCATCTGAATGGAATGGAGTTGAGCGATGAGACCATGTGAATTGTTCTTAAGGATCTTTTCCAGGCGATGTGAACTGATGATGCAGAGAGACCCTGGTTGTAAGCCCGTAAATTTGTGTTGTTTCCCATTGACTGAAAACTGCATCCAAAGTTCAGCAAAATCCCATAAGATGGGGCCAAGTGTGCGTAACCATTGAACACCCAAAACCACATCACATCCGCCTAGAGACAAGGAAAACATGTCAGAGCGCAAGTTATAATCTTCTAGAGAGATACGCACATTGTGACACTTCCCCTTGCAAGGGAAGGTGCCCCCATTGGCAACCATGACTTCAAAGTTGGAGCAAGGATGGACAAAACAATCAGCCTGTTTAGCGATCTGGGGGTCAATGAAGTTATGAGTGCTACCAGAATCAATGAGTATTATAAGAGGAAGCTTCTTGAAGTAACCCTTGACCCGCATTGTTTTGGGGGTGGTGATTCCAGCTAAAGCATGGAGAGATATCTCTGGGTGGTCTTCCTAAGACGGAGGGTCAATAGGCGGTTCCTAAATTTTGACCTGATCAGCCATTGTATCTGGAGCTTCTTCACCAATTTCATAGGCAGGCGGAGAATCCACATCCAAGAGATAGAGCTGTTGCTGAACACATCTATGTCCCTGGGTGAATTTCTCATCACAATTATAACAAAGCCCTTTTTCTCTGTGTGTCTACATCTATGTTTCAGACAAATGCTTGATAGGAGTTGGTGGAGGAGTTGGCGGGATGGGAGGTCGTTGAGAACCCATATTTCAGAAGGGAACAAAAGTGGGTTTGGAGCGTTGTTGGGATGCAATATTGTCTTTTTCCAACTTAGCCAACCCCAAGGCTTCCATCATTGTGTTGGGACAGAACATTTTAACCTCTGATCAGATTTCATCCTTAAGACCACTGATAGAACAACTCCTATAGAATTCATCAGACAAGCCTTCTGTGTGATTGGCTAGTTTCTCAAATTCTGTCTGATACTCTCTCACAGTGCCAATTTGGTGAAGTTTAGTGAGGGCTCTTGTGAAGTCATCAAAAGCAATAGGACCAAATCGTTGCAAAAGGAGCTGGCAAAAATATGGCCATTTTGGCTCTTCATGAGCCTTGATGTACCAACAGTACCATTGAAGAGCTTCCTGTTCCAAATGAAATGATGCAAGTGGAACTTTGTTGACATCAAAAGTATTATGCAGACTGAAATATTGTTCTGCACGATAGATCCATCCAGTCGGATCAATACCATTGAAGCGAGGAAAATCAAGCTTCGGACCACGAAAATTGTTGGAAGAAGAGAACCCATTGTCTGATGAAGACTCGGACTATTTTTTGTTGTTCATGGCTAAATGCTCAAGATGGAGACCAAGAAATTTTTCATCTAGATCCTGGAGTTTGGTTTGGATGGCTACAAGTGCTTCCTCCATAGTTTTTGCTCCTGCGCGGGTGACAACCATAACCAGGAGTTTTTTTGTTTTTTTTGTGAATGGGTAGAAAAACACAAACATAAGCTTATTTAGTAAAGGGAAATTTGGATTTGGGAAAAACTCTGATGGGTAATTAGGGTTCGACTAGGTTTTGGACACTTTCGAATGGACAGGGAAGCAGAAAATGAGGATTTCAGAAGCGGGGTGAAAGAATGGGAAATTTTTCAGAGAGGGACAAAGAAGCAGAAATAGGGAATGAACACGGTGGCAAAATTTGAAGGCGAATGGGTGAAAATTAAAGAAGTTATGGCAAACCCTAACAATAGACAAATGTGAGATTTCTGGCTTTGGGAAGTGGAATTTGGGATAGGATCCTCAGGAATGAAAGATGCAGAATGGGATTACAGGGGTGTCAGGGAAGTTTCAATGGAAACAGAGTGAAAACAAGGGAGATATGGCGAAAAAACTGATATCTGCAACAGTTCTGGACAGAGGAAATCTGTGATTTATCAGCTGAAAATAGATATGGACCCCGTATGCTCGGCTTCCTAACGGTTTAGGGGATTCACTCCACCACCAATGCCGTCTGACAACTTGCGTATTGGGGCAGTACCCCTCACTCCACGGCTTAGGTAAAACTGATAACCGCTTTGCCACAAACAACAGCTCTTGGTATACCTCACGGGTGGGAACTAGTCAATCAAGTAGGGGTCGGTGCCCTTTTCACTGACAGGTCCTCTCAATGGGCCAGCTACTTTGGAGTTCATGTGGTACTCCTCACAATGGATTTTAGGGCTTATGCCCAAGTACTTCCCACAGTTAAGCGGATAGGGATTATTCACAGATCCGAACCTGCAACAAATGCAAAAAAAAAATGGCAGAAATTTCACCCAATGAGCCCAAGAAAGTGCTCTGACACCAAATGTGAAGAACCTGTAACAATTAATTAATGAGAATACACGAGATAGCAGAAATAACAAAACTCAGAATTGCTTTATTGATCGCAGGCCACTTCGAGGAGGCAACCTCCTTTGACCAAGCTTAATACAAATAACTTCACGGTACCTTCATTGGTCTCAACACAAACTTATATACTAAGTATAGGCACCAATACCATGGCCCAATACAAACTATGGATCAACAAGTACTATGGAACGACTTACAAAGCATATGCGTCCAACAACAATAATGCAAACTATGGATCAACAAATACTACAAGACGACTTACAAAGCATATGCGTCCAACACAATATACTAACAAAGTAAATAGAAGGGTTGACATGGGTTCCTAACATTGTTTGACTACTATAGACGAAGTATTGTTCAAGTCTTGGCTAGAGCATTAAATCTCATTGATCATCAATCTATTATCTTCCCTATCTCCCAGGGGAAAAATAATGAGGATTCGCAAGACCCACTTCCTACTGAATGGCTTTCACCTTTGACACCCTAGCTCCCTAAACTCTATTAAAAGAGTTTGGAAACTTCTTCTTACACTAAAGGTTGAGGATTGTCGAGATTGTAATGGAGGGTGCCATTAATTGTGTGATCACCTTCCCACATGGATACAAGAGACAAATAGCATTTGTTAGCGCATTGAACATCACAAGACTTTGAAGGATGAATTAAAGCAACTAAGTCAAAATCTTATGTTCAATATGTTCGATGAAGAACTTCATGCTTATATAACCAAGATTTGGCCTTTTTTGAAAGTGGACAAAGTTCATTGAGCTCAAGGAGCCAAACTCCAAGCCACAACGCATTGGGTTAAATCTGGTGATAGACTAGAAAAAACTTTTTCAGATCCCTTGACACCATTAAATTTGTTGAAATTTTTGTAGAACTTAAATCAAGTGATGAAGCATATAACTAAGTATTGGGATAGTGGAAACGAATTTGTAATCCACTCCAAGATTGTGTTCTAGTTCTAAGGTATTACGAAAAAATGTAAACTTGTTTGGAATTGGTCTTATGTCCTTTCACTACAAAATAAGAAATATTGTGTTAACGTGCTAATTTGATGAGTTGACCACTGCGCCAATGGATATGGCAGGTGAAAAATCACAAAGATTGCATGGCTTCCTATGTGAATTCTACAAGGCCACATGGGATTTTTGAGGGTCAACCTTTTGTAGGCATATAACAAATATATCATAAAGCAATGGTTGGGACAATACAATAACAAAGGCATCATCATATTTAATCCCCAACACTGTGTCATAAGGAAATTACTTTTTTTCCATAGAAAAAAGATTGTGTTTCCTTTGTATTAAAGTAAGCACTTTTTACATGACCCAAAGTAGGCCTCAAACAAGATATGTAGTCTCGGGCTAGTCCCTTTTATATTCGGCATTATAATATACATCATCGTGTTCTATCCCATTTAGAGATATATTCAAAATAACATTAATATGATTGTTCATTAATATCATCCATATACGTCTATTGAACTATAATCCTTATAATTGACTTTGATCCTAGTTGTAGCCCAACAGTCAGAATGGGAAAGGTCATGGATCGTCTTTAGTAATAGTATCACTTGCGCTTTCCCATTTCTGCCATATTCCATTACCAAATTGAAGACCATTTTTTTATAATTGATCTGTCATGTGATTCCTTTCTCTATACACATGTTGGAAAATGATATGTTGGAATTGCCTCGTCAATCTAACAACCTCCTCGAAAATGGCTGCTAATAGGATGTTCTTGGGCATCCATTTATGTTTCAACCAGTTGATTACTATGGAGGAGTCACCAAATACCTATAAGCTGCGACTATCCATAGTGATGGAAAGTTGTAAAGTGAATTTAATAGCCATAAGCTTAGCTTGATTGTTGGAACTTGGTCATGTGGAGGCTGCAAATTTTGTCCATCTATGATCATTGAAGAAAATAATTCCACCCACTCCACCTCTAGATGGATCCCCTTGTGTCGTGCCATCGAAAAACACCATGGAATAGATTTGTCCACCTCTTTGACAATGATAATCCGAGGAGATCTGATTGTAGGATTTTGAATCATGTTCTCTGCAATACTTGGGCTCTTGTAAGCATAGACCTCCAATGGGATGTATGTGTCCTAAAAAATGGTGTGGTTACAAGCAATCCATGTATTCCAAACAATAATATAGGGTAGAGCCGAAATGTTCCGTGCATAGAGTGCCTCATGCCACGATCAGAAGGCTTCAAATAGGTTCAATCCGGACCAATCGTGCATAATAGCTTTGATGCATAAAATCGTATTCCAAATCCTCGTAATATAATAACAACAAATGAGCAGATGCTCAGTGGTCTCTTCATGTGCTTTGCATAGAGCACAACGACCCGGGCCTTCATATATCTTACGTTGAAGATGAGACCACACTAGAATTTTATCCATCAATGCCAACCATCAAAAAAGGGACATCTTTAGTGGGTAGACTGTATTCCATACTACAACGAACCACCATCTTGGTTATGGGATATTCCTCTCACTGCAAAGAACCTCGTATCCAATCTTGGGCTTATAAGTTCCTCCTTACTTGTTCGGGGCCCATACAATATCATCTGGACTATCCACCAGCCAGATAGATTGTGCCCGTAAACCATTAATAATCCCATAAAATTTTATCCGCTTACCTGAACCCAAGATAATATGCATCTAGACAACCTTGTTGATGAATGCTAGTTTGAGCCGAATCCTTGATCTAAGCCAGAAAGTGATATCCCATATCCTGAAGGTGCTCAATCATGTGTTCAAGAATCCTGAATTCTTCATCATTGTCGATCCATGGGTCGATACCCAATCTCACCTTGACTCCATCACCTATATTCCACTACAACACATCCACAATCAAATCAAACGCATCCAATGTTGCTTTCCACATCATAAAAATATTCCTATGACATTTGAATCTGCTCTTGAACCAATCTTCAATAGAGAGTGGAGAAATGTACTTGAAATATATGACTTGGGTCCAAATATTGTTGCATTTGAGTAGTTTCCATATGCATTTAGTTGCCAATGTTGTCGCAAAGCTATCCAAATGTTTAATACCCCATCCTCCCCATAGCTTCGTAAAGGTGATCCGATCCCATGCTATCCAATGAAAAGTGAAAGTGGAATTATTCCTTTTCCATAGGAAGTTGTTGCAAATCTTTCAAATAGTATTTAGAATTCTAATCGAAATATGGGCAATGGTCATCCAATAGACAGGAAGCGCCTCAAGGACAATTTTAATTAGAATAAGTCTTTCACCTTTAGAAATCCAAATATTGCACCAAAGATTTTTTTTTTTTCGATTCTCCCTACCAACCATGTCCAGTCCTTAATGCCATAATCATTGGGCTTAAGTGTATATCCCAAATGTTGTATACCCTGCTTTGAGTTAACCACCTTGTATGGAATTTGTTGGACAATCCATTCTTTAATATCATCATCCAAATTCATAACAGAAATAGAAGACTTTAGAATGTTAATGGTCATACATGTGGCCTCTGTGAATCTATCTAGAATCCTTGTGATATTAGCAATATCCCTTCTTAATCCTTCAACAAAAATCATGACATCGTCAACAAAAATAAGGTGTGTATATCTGATGTTTGGCGCCATCTTGATGCCATAGAAAGACCCTGTAGCCTTGGCTTGTAGAATGGCTTGGCTCAACCCTTCCACAATGAGAAGAAATAATAAAGGGTTTAAGGGACATCCTTGATGGAAGGGTTGAGCCGAGCCATCCAGATAGTCTCTTTTGTATTCCTTGTTAATGCATCAGCCTCAAATTTTTAATGCATCTTTTCCTAGCAATCCATAGGATGGCCAATTCCTTTAACCTTTTGAGATTATTATTAAACTGAATTGCGACAGATGCGCCACTTTCCCCGTCGAAAGGTTTCCATTCTTTGACAATCATAGCTTTAAATTCCACTTCCTTCAACCAATGCACGTCAAATTTGAAAGGACTCGGTGGCTTCCTTCTATTTTGATTCAATTCAAGCAGAATGGGGTGGTGTTCAAAGTCACCTCCGATCCCGACCCATTGTCTTACAGAAGCAACAGACCTGAGAGTGCCCTCGTTCATCAGGAATTGGTCCAATCTTTTGGCAATGTAAGCCCCCCTAAACTGCATATTGCACCATGATGGCCTCAATTGAATGGGAGGGATGTCCAACATGGAATGAGAATTCAACATCTTGCTGAAGTATTCAGATAAGGGGTCACGATGAGCTTGGGGCCCCCATTTCTTTGCGTCTCCCATGGTAAATTCCAGGTCACCTCCGATGATTAAGCGATCCACCATCAATAAACTGACAGCAAAAAAATGATCCCAAAATGATTCCCTCTGCTAGTAGGGACCATATACGTTGAAAAAAGAGTAGGCCAAGCATGTTTCATGAGAGAAAAGCATTGCCCCCAGGACGAAATGAATGGACCAACTGTTTGTCAGTAAGAATTAAAAAGATAACCAACCTGTAAGTAATCCTCCCGATCTCCCAAATGCATTGGAACATATGAAGGACCATCTAGGTAGGATCCTTTTGAGGTCATCCAATATCAATTCACTAATAACTAAACTTTCCAGTAACATAAGAATCTGTAGCCGGTAAAATTCCACCAACCTTCTCAGGGCTAATTTTTTGGAGGATAGCCCCAATCCTCGAGCATTTAGGGAGAGAACCAGCATTAGGGAAACTTCTTCTTGTCTCCCCGCACTGATATCGATAACTGCTTGAGCTCTTTCCGATTCCATGATGAATCTCCTTCCCTGAAGCCTAGTCGAAGAGAGAGAGAGACCTCGAATGGAGCTAAGTCTGCGGGATGAGGGTTTCAACTTGCTCATCTTAGACCTCAAGTTGTATCCATTGGTTGGATTGGGAAAAGGTGTGGAAGCTGTCAAAAGAATAGGGATCCTCGCAGGCGACGGGAGCTTGTCAAAAGTGCAGGAAACAGAGAAAGACCCATTGGAAGCTGTAACAATCTTGGTCAGGATGGTTGGGAGATCTAAATTACCTGTGGATAACAGGGTAGGAGGATATGAGAAGATAGATGGTTCCTGCTGAGGAGAAGAAGAAGTATCCCTCTTTGAAATGTGTTCCACTAAGGGCCCTTCCTTGTCGGGGGGGATGGTGTTCTCTGTCGAATAAGGGGGCCCATGAAGTTGAAATGACCTTTGGGAGAAAAAGGGTTGTAGGGAGCTTGAACATGAACAGGGGTGTCGTAGTTAAAGACGGCATGAGGGTGTCCTGCAAGAGCCCAGATGGGGGTAGAGAGGGATAAAAAGGACGCCAAGGTTGTAACAAAGTGTCGGATACTACTTCTGAAGCTAAGAGAGACAAATGCTTAGACTTACCATGCATGGTATCAAAACATTCCGTAGTAGATAATGGAGATTTGTTGTCCTCGTAGCCTTTGAGAATGTAGGCTCATTAATCGCAAGGGTCTATCCATTGATTCTCCCTCGGAAGCTCCAGTAGCTTTTTCTTTTGCCAAATTTGCTTCCTAAAACCTTGGTGACATGTCTTTACAAGGTGTCCATAATGATGACACCCATTACACCTAAATGGGATACCAAAGTAATCTATTCGCCATAAGGTAATTACTAATTAGAGGTTTACTACATTGTTGAACATTTCATATTCAATATTGGCTAATCCATTGGCCCTGTATATCAACCACATTCCATTGAAAACGATTTAGTTAGAGTAGAGAGTCATGCTTCTTTAAAGGGCACTTCATCCTAAATAATGTGATTATAGTGTGCAAGAGAATGGAATGGGTCCATGCCTTGGGCTTGACAACTTCCTTATGAAAATTAACTTGTAAAAGGTTCATGGAAAAGGGGAATGGCCCTTCATCCTAGCCATGTTGAAGGATCTTGGGTTGTCACCTACCCAAATTTTTGAACATTATTATTTAGTTGCAAAAATACTTTAAGTTAAATTTAATTACAAGTTTTGTAATTATGATCAGTTTTGATCATGGATGAATGTAATTACTGAATATTATTATTTAAATAAATTAATTAGGAGACAAACACCCAAGAGGATTGTTGAATGAGTGTTCACTGACCCACTAGGAGGAATGGAAGCTGTTGGAAGGTATGGGACACATGGCAGAAATTGCATCACACCACTAACTGTTGGTTATGGGACAACTTCACCTTAAATAGGGCATTATCCCCTAGGTGGAGGGAGTGAGCAGGCAGCTCATTTAATGACCCAGTAACATTTGAAAAGGCCTAGGCAGCCTATAAAGGCAAATTCAAATTGGGCAGGCAGCTCTTGATCAATATTTCTGTAGAATATTTTCCTCTTGTGAATCAGGTGATTTCAACAGAGATTCGAATAAGGGAGGTTAGTGGTGATTGAAAACTGAGTTTTGCATATTATTGAGGAGAAACAGAGTTGTAGGAGCAAGTCTTTTGGACTGCTACCTATTGAAGATTTAGAAGATTACTACTACAACAAGAAGAAGTCCTAATTCCTGAAGTTTCTTCCTCCTGGTGGTTCAGTGAACAGGCTCGGGGGTCCTAAGACAGTATTTGACCGTTTTCAGGAATTTGGTTGGGTGGAACAGTCTTCCTGGGTTGTTTGTTGCCCTACAAAATTTCTCAGGTTCTTAAAGATTTCCTAACTTATTCTCAGTAAATAATTCTGATCTGTTTATCTAGTATTTTTCGGTTTATTTGTTTTTGAAAAAGAATCTGATCCTAGAAATTGCTTTAAGTTTGAATGTTTAAAGTTTAATGTTAAAGCTGAATTGATAAACCAATATCCCTATTTTTCCACACGCTGTTATGAAGCATCGTACTCTACTAGAGATATGCAAATTAAAATAGATTAGAAGATAGGCAAAAATTGCCATTTGAATTCGATAAGTAGATAGTAATTATATATGTTTCAATTTTTTTGTTCCCAAGTTAAATAATAGTAGAAAGATTCTGCATAATATCTATGTATGTATTATAAGTATCAGAGCTTTATGAGAATTTAAAATAATGTATAATTTCTGCATTCTTATCAATATTCTGTATAAAAGAAAAATGGTGTGTGTATGAGTGTATTTGTAGAAATTGAGAATTTTAGAAGGACTGTGAAAAGCTTTTGCTTACAGCATGTAATTCATGATAATAATACAAAAAGATAATAATCTTGAAAAACATTAACAGAGATAATGAAATCAAGTGTCTATAAACAATATGAAAAACTGGTAAATGATTGTTATGTACAAACTTATTTTGATGATAGCTATCATTTAATTGTTACTCTGTTATGATACATGTATACTTGTGATCTCTATATTTTTCTTTTATACAGAATATATGTAACATCCCATATTTTCATAAAAATTTAAAATATTCAAACAACGAGCATTATAACACTGCTCAACAACGAGCATTATAACACTGCTCAACAACGAGCTTCAGAAGTTTTTCTCAAACTTCAACAACGACAGAGTTATGGCAAGTCTTGGTAAGGCCGCCATTCATCCCTTGAAACCTTTTCAACCACAGACGAAGAACACTATGAGGGTATGGAAGACCCGAAGCTTACCAGTGTGGGAGCACGTGATTTCTCCATTCGTCAAACCCTCTACAAACCCTTTCCAAAACCCTGTACCTAACAAATGGTAGCTCAGGGTTAGATAAATGTTACATTTAAAACTGAAATTGAAAACGCAGCAAAAAAAATAATCTCTTCTCAGAAGAAAGCTTACCTTTGTAAACCTTGGCAAACACTTGGAGTCCTCAAACAAACGACGAGATTGATGCTCTAAACGCTACCAGGAAGTTTTTAACCATGATTTCGATAACACTCTGAACCAAAGACTTAGGTCTCCACTAAAAGAACGTCATTGTAGAGTTTTAAAGACCTGTAACTACAACTCGTTTAGAAGGTCTCGAGGTCGAACCTCTCCCAAGGCATTTGATAGAAAATTCGGCAGCTTGTCGACCACCCCAAACCAAAACAATAGCACAATGAAATAGCTTTTCCCAGTTCATAAACCAAAACAACGATGATGGTAGGGTTACCAATCCAATGACCCAATTTCATCACCATCAACGGTCTCCACTTTGCCAGCAATCGTAGCATTGAAATAAACGACGTCAACATTTAATGCCCGACCTATTTTACAGGTCGACATTGCCACGATGACACACGGTGGAGCAACCCGATCAATGCATGGCATATAACCCTTGCACAACAACAAGCATGGAGGCATTCACGTCTACGTGGATCTCTGGGATTACCACTCAGCAGGGAGGCAGTACCAAGTTTTAATGCAGGATCGTTGGGCGATCTCTACCTCAGCTCGAGACCGGCGCCAAGTTAAATGAGCCAACAACCTGTCAATTTCCACATTAATTGCATGTCAGCGTTTTCGACGGGACTGTAAACCTTGCAAATTCATAGTATTATAACCTTTTAAATTTACCATAGTATTTTAACATCTATGCAAAGTTCAATTTAATATTTCATTATAGTGCTTGCACTTTATTACCATTGAATCCAACATATTACAATGTTGGCAAACGTAGATTATAGCTTGGATATGATTCTTTTTGTTGCATGCTATTGTAATAGTTACACCTATATTTTAATATTGATATCAAAGCGATGATTAATATAGTTGCACCACTATATTCATAAGACCTAGATTTTATCACGATATAGAATGGAATTTAAATAGCTCAAGTCTTGTTTGTACCATAGTCAATCTATGGTTTACATTTGTTTATATATTTAATTGCTACCAATGTCTAGTCTTTGAGAAAGATCACAATTGCTTATTAAGACCTAAATAATTAAGGTGGTGAATATGAATTTTAAACCATAAAACTTATATAGTTAATCAATAGTGTTGTATAAGCTCACAAGCGCATACATGCTATAATATATAGTTTGGTAATGGGAGTAATAATTTTCTCCAACCCCTATCCACTTTTATTCATGCGATACAATGGTACTGTACCATCTTGGTACTACCAGCTAAATGGTGACAACAAGATAGCTATGATGACGACATAATTAGTTAGTGAAAGGACGACGACAGAACCAGCTAAGTACGAAGACGACTACAGTGACGACGCTGCTAATTAGATGCTTATTCATACAGCTAACTTGGGTTGATCTTACTACGATACAAGACGAATTATGGAAAGCAAAAGTGTAAGCATGTGAATCGTACCTGTATGCTTTTATAAATGCAACAGTCTTTAATCATTTCTATTTTTATTTTCAAACGATGAATTGGAGCTCACACGAATTGGAATTTATTGCAATCATGAAACTTCTTACTAGTCATCTACACATAGAACAGGTCCAATGTTTTAGCGTACAACTAAGTAAGCTTCGGGGTCCCTCATAGGACTCCCTTGGACAACAAAGAAGCAAACTGTCAGTATCATCTCAAGGAAAGAGCATCATATCACATTCTAACCTGGCATTTCATTATTACATCAACCATACTTATCATTGCATTAAAAAGGGTCGCATCAAAGTCTGATTTATTCGTGCATTTAACTATCATAATCATAGTTGTTATGAATGCAATTAAGTTGTCACTTTCGCTTTAGTTATAACATAATTTTATTTATGTTGAGTACAACAGCTGTTTAGTTAGCGTTGTTACATCTAGCAATTATTATTTTCCGCAATTATAAATTATCACAAATTAAGCTAATTATTGCTATTTACAAAAATTTTAAATTTTTATGAAAATATGGGATGTTACATATGGTATCAGAGCACAGATTCAAACTCTAGGCCTGAATGAGGTCCAAAACACGTAGTAGAAATTTTTATATACAACAGAAAATTATACTAACTTGAAAATTTTATCATTATGTTATCTTCAGAAATTATTTTTAGTTAAAGGTATGGATAACTCAGCTGAACATTTAAGTGACAGATTTCAGCCAAACAGTCACATTCGGGACAACACTTTGTAGAGGAAGGTCACGGGGAGTTACATAACAGTTCAACGGAACTGTTACGTGCCTTTCAAGAATTAAAGGCAGAAATCAAATCTGTGAAACTAGATAATGAAAAGATTCTGCAATCTCAAGAACAACTCAATCAAGTGTTGTTTGAACACAGCCAAACAGAGGAACAAGAAAGAAACCATGAAGATGTTTCCAAGCTTGAAGATATGCCTCACGCTGATAAAAATCAGAACATCAAAATCAATGAAGTAAAGGATAGCTCAACCTCATCCGGAGATGCTATTACAGAACGCAAAAAGAAACGTAATTATACCAGTGACATCAGTGAAGAAGATTCCAAACCAAGAAGGAAAAATCATAAAGAATATGAGCAGATTTCTGGAGAATTCAAGAAGATAAGACCTCCAACTTTCAATGGAGAAACTGAGAAAGGCGAGACAGCTGAAGCTTGGCTGTCAGGGATGAAGAAATACTTCCATATCTACAAATATTTAGAGTTCTTAAAAGCAAAAATGGCCATATATAACTTAACCGAAAAAGTGGATATCTGGTGGCAGGATGTCAAAAGAGTAAAGGGCATCAAGGATAAAGATGTAAGCTGGAGTGCTTTCAAACGATATTTCAAAAAGAAGTGTCCATCTGAACAGTACTACGAAGAAAAATCTAAAGAGTTCTACGATTTGAAGTTGGGAGGTATGAACATGAAGGAACTGAACAGTAAGTTTCTGAACTTACTGAGATATGTACCATACTTCATAGAAGAAAAACCAAAAATTCAAAGGTACTTAAGTTGTTTACCTTTCAACATTAAAGACAGAATTGAGTATGACAGTCCTAAAACATTAGAGGAGGCTATGAGGAAGGCAGCTTTCTGTTATGATACAAATCGGAAGAGAGAGGGTATGTCTAATTGGAAAAACCATAAGCCCAACAATTTTGAACAAAAAAAGAAAAATTTCAGATTCAGTGGAAATTCCAGATTCCAAAGGAAGAATTTTCAGAATCGAAATTCCCAAGGGAATAATTCCAGAAATAATTCACAACAGAATTCTACAGCATCGAAAAATGCATCTAATGCTGCCAAGATCAGTGAGCCAAAGACACATATTAAATGTTTTGAATGTTAAGGCCCTCATTATGCATCAGAATGTCCCTTACAAAAGCGGAAGACAAACAACATCAACTCTATTCAGACTGAACCTACTGTTGGAGACGTAGCAAGGGAGATGCCAAGAATTAATGCAGCACTTGACAATAGGAAAGCAGATCATCAAATCTCTATGGTAGAGATTGAAGGTATGATACATGACCATCCTGTTACTGTTTTAATTGACCCAGGTGCTAGTTTAAGTTATATATCACCAGATGTTGTAGAAAGTCTTAAACTGAAAACTGAAAAGTTTAGTAAATCATGGTTAGTTAGACTAGCAACTGGAACAAAGAGGAAAGTTTCAGATTTTATAGAGAACTGTGTTTTATCCATGAATCATTTGTATACACAAATCAAGCTGAATATTTTACCTTTAGGATCGTATGATATTATAGTTGGGATGGATTGGTTAGAAGCCCATCATGTCATCCTAGACTGTTATGGAAAAAGTTTTACATGCTTAAATGATGAAGGGAAAACTGTAGAAATAAAAGGCATTCCAAGGAAGGTAACCCTTAGACAAATTCCAACCATGCAAGTTAAGAGGGAATTTAGGAAGGGATGCCAAATGTTTGCAGTAAACGTGGTAAATGATGAGATTATGGATAAAGATGACAAACTGAAATTAGAAGACATACCTGTCCTAAAAGATTTTAAAGATGTATTTCCTGAGGAGATTCCAGAATTACCACCCAAAAGAGATTTAGATTTTACCATAGAGTTAATACCAGGAGCAGTACCAAATTCAAAAGCTCCATACAGAATGAATATACTGGAGTTAAACGAATTAAAATCTCAGTTGAAGGAACTTATTGACAAGAAGTATATTAGACCAAGTGTGTCTCCTTGGGGAGCACCTATCATTTTCGTTAAGAAGAAAGATGGAACATTAAGATTGTGCATAGATTATCGCCAACTTAATAAGATGACGATCAAGAATAGATACCCGTTGCCCTGCATATATGATCTATTTGATCAGTTGCGTGGAGTAACAGTATTTTCGAAGATTGATCTAAGATCAGGGTATCATCAAGTAAGGGTTAAAGACTAAGATATTTTAAAATAGCTTTCTGAACTCGATATGGACATTACAAGTTCGTAGTCATGCCGTTCGGCTTGACTAATGCCCCGGCTGTATTTATGTGTTTGATGAATAATATTTTGCATAAGTACTTAGACAAATTTGCTGTTGTGTTTATAGATGATATTTTAGTGTATTCAAAAAACAAAGAAGAGCATGATGAACATTTACAGATTATTTTACAAGTATTAAGAGATCATCAATTGTATGCCAAATTTAGTAAGTGTGACTTCCACAAAGACAAAATTCAGTATCTAGGACACATAATTTCAGTAGAAGGAATCTCAGTTGACCCCGACAAGATAAGGGCCATTAATGACTGGCCGGTTCCTAAAGATGTGTCGGATGTAAGATCATTTATGGGCATTACTGGGTATTACAGAAAGTTTATAGAGAATTTTTCAAAAATTGCCAACCCCATAACTTCCTTGCAGAAGAAAGGGAAGAAATTTGTTTGGGATCAAAAGTGTCTTGAGAGTTTTAAGAAATTAAAGGAACTATTGACGACAACACCTATCTTGAAGATAGCTGACCCCAACAAGGATTTTGTAGTTTGTATAGACGCATGCAATGATGGACTCGGTGGAGTCTTGACACAAGAAGGGCATGCGATAGCATATAAATCTAGAAAGCTGAAAGTACATGAAAATAATTACTCTACATATGATTTAGAGTTATTAGCAGTTATTCATGCCTTAAAAATGTGGCGTCATCACCTTATTGGCAGAAAGTTTACATTATTAACAGATAACATGAGTCTGAAATATTTATTAAATGAAACAAACCTGAACGCTAGACAAGCTAGATGGTTGACATTCTTAAGTGAGTATGATTTCGAAATTCAGCATATTAAAGGAAAGGAGAACAAAGTTGCAGATGCCTTGAGTTGCAAGGCAAAACTAAATTTCATTTCAGTAATCAGTAATTATTCAACTGATTTGGAAAATCAGATTCTGGAAAAAGGTGAAACAGATGAAGAATACAGAAAATGAAGGACAATACAGCCAATAACAGTTTTGAAAATTGAATGATAGATTTCAGAATTAAGGAAAATGGTCTATTACTGTATAAAAACAGATTGTATGTACCAGATATACCAGAAATAAAATTTTTGATATTAAATGAAATGCATAAAAGTCACTATTCTGGTCATCCAGGATATCAAAAAACCATCACTATGCTGAGAAAAGAATACTATTGGCCCATAATGAAAGATGAAGTAGCAGAATACATTGCAAAATGCTTGGACTGTCAAAAAGTGAAGGTTGAACACCAACATCCTGCTGGATTGTTGCAACCACTACCAATACCAAGCTGGAAATGGGAAGTGACCAGCATAGATTTCATTACTGGATTACCTAAAAATCAGAAACAACATGATTCTATCATGGTGGTGGTGGACAAACTCAGCAAGGCAGCACATTTCATACCAGTGAAGACCACACATAAAGCACCAGACATTGCAGAGATTTTTATGAAACAGATTTTTAGACTGCATGGAATACCAAAGGTAATAATTTCAGATCGTGACTCGAAGTTTATAGGAAACTTTTGGAGGTCACTGTTTAAGGGATTGAACACAACTTTAAATTTCAGTACAACTTTTCACTCTCAAACAGATGGACATACATAAAGGGTAAATCAAGTGTTAGAAGATTTATTAAGAATGTATGTTAAGGATCAATCTGGTAAGTGGGAAGATTATCTGCAATTAGCAGAATTTGCTTATAATAATCATTATCATGCTTCATCCAGACTTAGTCCTTTTGAAATTATTTATGGTAGGAAATGTAATACATCTGTTTCGTGGAATGATCCAATAAATAGAGTTGTTTTAGGACCTGAATTATTGCAGGAGTTAGAACTAATTGTGAAATAGGTGCAAGGACATTTAAAAACTGCCCAAGATAGGCAGAAAAGTCAAGCAGATTCAAAAAGAACTCATAAAGAGTTCCAGGTGGGAGAACATGTCTTTCTCAAGGTAAGACCGAAAAAGAGTTCACTGAAATTAGGGAGTTGTGCCAAGTTGACACCCAGGTATTGCGGTCCTTTTGAAATATTATCTAAGGTTGGAGCAGTGGCATACCAACTAGCTTTGCCACCTAACCTGAAAATACATAATGTTTTTCATATATTGTTTTTAAAGAAATATGTGCACGATACTACTCATGTTGTAAACTGGAATGATGTACAGGTGGGACAAGACGGAGATTTTTCGATGGAACCGGATTGTATCCTCGGAAGGAGGGAAACTATTCTCTGAAATCGCAGCATTGGGCAAGTGAAGGTGCAATGGAAGCACCTTAGCCCAGAAGAGGCAACCTGGGAGTTGGAGAGTAGTATGCGGGCATCATACCCAATTCTATTTCAGGAACACTCAAGGAGTGACTAGCCAACATCGAGGACGATGTTGAGACTTAAGGGGGGGTGCATGTCACCTACCCAAATTTCTGAACATTATTATTTAGTTGCAAAAATACTTTATGTTAAATTTAATTACAAGTTTTGTAATTATGATCAGTTTTGATCATGGATGAATGTAATTACTGAATATTATTATTTAAATAAATTAATTAGGAGACAAACACCCAAGAGGACTGTTGAATGAGTGTTCACTGACCCACTAGGAGGAATGGAAGTTGTTGGAAGGTATGGGACACATGGAAACAGTTGCATCACACCACTAACTGTTGGTTATGGGACAAATTGCCCTTAAATAGGGCATTATCCCCCAGGTGGAGTGAGCGAGCAGGCAGCTCATTTAATGACCCAGTAACATTTGAAAAGGCCTAGGCAGCCTATAAAGGCAAATTCGAATTGGGCAGGCAGCTCTTGATCAATATTTCTGCAGAATATTTTCCTCTTGTGAATCAGGTGATTTCAAGAGAGATTTGAATAAGGGAGGTTAGTGGTGATTGAAAACTGAGTTTTGCATATTATTGAGGAGAAACAGAGTTGTAGGAGCAAGTCTTTTGGACTGCTACCTATTGAAGATTTAGAAGATTACTACTACAGCAAGAAGAAGTCCTAATTCCTGAAGTTTCTTCCTCCTGGTGGTTCAGTGAACAAGCTCGGGGCTCCTAAGACAGTATTTGACTATTTTCAGGAATTTGGTTGGGTGGAACAGTCTTCATGGGTTGTTTGTTACCCTACAGAATTTCTCAGGTTCTTAAAGATTTCCTAACTTATTCTCGATAAATAATTCTGATCTGTTTATCTAGTATTTTTTTGTTTATTTGTTTTCGAAAAAGAATCTGATCCTAGAAATTACTTTAAGTCTGAATGTTTAAAGTTTAATGTTAAAGCTGAATTGATAAACCAATATCCCTATTTTTCCACACGCTGTTATGAAGCATTGTACTCTAGTAGAGATATGCAAATTAAAATAGATTAGAAGATAGGCAAAAATTGCCATTTGAATTCGATAGATAGATAGTAATTATATATGTTTCATTTTTTCTATTCCCAAGTTAAATAATAGTAGAAAGATTCTGCATAATATCTATGTATGTATTATAAGTATTAGAGCTTTCTGAGAATTTAAAATAATGTATAATTTCTGCATTCTTATCAATATTTTGTATAAAAGAAAAATATAGAGATCACAAGTATACATGTATCATCAAAATAAGTTTGTACATAACAATCATTTACCAATTTTTCATATTGTTTATAGACACTTGATTTCATCATCTCTGTTAATGTTTTTCAAGATTATTATCTTTCTGTATTATTATCATGAATTACATGCTGTAAGCAAAAGCTTTTCACAGTCCTTCTAAAATTCTCAGTTTCTACAAATACACTCATACACACACCATTTTTCTTTTATTCCTTATTTTATCAATTTCATAAACTTATAGTTTAAACAGATAATAGATTTAATAGAAATATTCTATTGGGGGTAAGTAATAGTTTTCTATCTCCTATTATAAGCATCATGCTGATTATCTTTCTAACAAATAATAGAAGCTTTATAAACATCATTTTATTTTTACTCACCTATTTTATTGCAAGCTGTTAGTGTCATTTGCATTCTGTTAGTTTTCATTTCAAACCCTAGTTAGGTTTAGTTTTCCATTCTTATCTTTATTACATCCAGATACAAATAAAACATGAATGTAGGGTTTAATACTATTCGTTCCAATGTACATATTATTGTAAACCATTTCGACATATTACTCTATTATTTATCAACTTGGACAATCACGAAACACGACATCAATCTACAGTACCAAGACGAGCAACTTAAATATCTACACAAAACTGTCGAGCATATATTTTATTACCGAGAAGAGTATCATCTTTACACAAAAAATGAGCCCTCGGCTCTTCTTCATACTGTCACTCAGAACACGAAACAAGTCGCTCTTCACAGACTCTTAAAAACATCACATAAGACATGTTCAAAAACAAAGTCGACGCACTCAAGAGCAAACATTTTAAAAAGTATGTTTGTAACAAAAACCCTACAGGGTTTATTCCACAATCCAACAGTTCGAAGAACCCAACTTTCTAGTGCATCGGCGTGTCACAGCTCCAACCAACAATACTAAAAGTTCAAAGTATAAAATTTTAGAATATTCAAACAACGAGCATTATAACACTGCTTAGCAACGAGCTTCGGAAGTTTTTCTCAAACTTCAACAACGACATAGTTATGGCAAGTCTTGGTAAGGCTGCCATTCATCCCTTGAAACCTTTTCAACCACAGACAAAGAACACTATGAGGGTATGGAAGACCCGAAGCTTACCAGTGTGGGAACACGTGATTTCTCCATTCGTCAAACCCTCGACAAAAAACCCTGTACCTAACAAACGATAGCTCGGGGTTAGATAAATGTTACATTTAAAACTGAAATCGAAAACGCAAAAAAACAAATAATCTCTTCTCAGAAGAAAGCTTACCTTCGCAAACCTTGGCAAACACTTGGAGTCCTCAAACAAACGACGAGATTGATGTTGTAAACGCTACCAGGAAGTTTTTAACCATGATTTCGATAACACTCTGAACCAAAGACTTAGGTCTCCACTAAAATAACGTCATTGTAGAGGTTTAAAGACCTGTAACTACAACTCATTTAGAAGGTCTCAAGGTCGAACCTCTCCCAAGGCATTTGACAGAAAATTCGGCAGCTTGTCGGCCACCCCAAACCGAAACAATAGCACAATGAAATAGCTTTTCCCAGTTCATAAACCAAAACAACAACGATGGTAGGGTTACCAATCCAACGGCCCAATTTCATCACCATCGACGGTCTCCACTTTGCCAACAATCATAGCATTGAAATAAACGACGTCAACATTTAATGCCCGACCTATTTTACAGGTCGACATTGCCACGATGGCACACGGTGGAGCAACGCTATCAACGCATGGCATATAAACCTTACACAACAACAAGCATGGAGGCATTCACGTCTACATGGATCTCTGGGATTACCACTCAGTAGGGAGGCAGTACCAAGTTTTAATGCAGGATTGTTGGGCGATCTCTACCTCAGCTCGAGACCGGCGCCAAGTTAAATGAGCCAACAACCTGTCAATTTTCACATTAATTGCATGTCAGCGTTTTCGACGGGAATGTAAACTTTGCAAATTCATAGTATTATAACCTTTTGAATTTACCATAGTATTTTAACATCTATGCAAAGTTCGATATAATATTTCATTATAGTGCTTGCACTTTATTACCATCGAATCCAACATATTACAATGTTGGCAAACGTAGATTATAGTTTGGATATGATTCTTTTTGTTGCATGCTATTGTAATAGTTACACCTATATTTTAATATTGATATCAAACTGAGGATTAATATAGTTGCACCACTATATTCATAAGACCTAGATTTTATCACGATATAGAATGGAATTTAAATAGCTCAAGTCTTGTTTGTACCATAGTCAATCTATGGTTTACATTTGTTTATATATTTAATTGCTACCAATGTCTAGTCTTTGAGAAAGATCACAATTGCTTACTAAGACCTAAATAATTATAGTGGTGAATATGAATTTTAAACCATAAAACTTATATAGTTAATCAATAGTGTTGTATAAGCTCACAAGCACATACATGCTATAATATATAGTTTGGTAATGGGAGTAATAATTTTCTCCAGCCCCTATCCACTTTTATTCATGCGATACAATGGTAATGTACCATCTTGGTACTACCAGCTAAATGGTGACAACAAGACAACTATGATGACGACAGAATTAGTTAGTGAAAGGATGACGACAGAACCAGCTAAGTACGAAGACGACTACAGTGACGATGCTGCTAATTAGATGCTTATTCATACAACTAACTTGGGTTGATCTTACTACGATACAAGACGAATTATGGAAAGCAAAAGTGTAAGCATGTGAATCGTACCTGTATGCTTTTATAAACGCAACAGTCTTTAATCATTTCTATTTTTATTTTCAAACGATGAATTGGAACTCACACAAACTGGAATTTATTGCAATCATGAAACTTCTTACCTGTCGTCTGCACATAGAACAGGTCCAATGTTTTAGCGTATAGCTAAGTAAGCTTCGGGGTCCCTCATAGGACTTCCTTGGACAACAAAGAAGCAAACTGTCAGTATCATCTCAAGGAAAGAGCATCATATCACATTCTAACCTGGCATTTCATTATTACATCAATCATACTTATCATTGCATTAAAAAGGGTCGCATCAAAGTCCGATTTATTCGTGCATTTAACTATCATAATCATAGTTGTTATGAATGCAATTAAGTTGTCACTGTCGCTTTAGTTATAACAGAATTTTATTTATGTTGAGTACAACAACTGTTTAGTTAGCGTTGTTACATCTAGCAAATATTATTTTACGCAATTATAAATTATCACAAATTAGGCTAATTATTGCTATTTACAAAAATTTTAATTTTTTATGAAAATATGGGATGTTACATGAGTTTTCCAATTATTCTTAAAGTTAGTTGAAAGTTTTTTTGTCTGTGCTTTTGAATGTCTCTTCTTCAATCAACCAAGTATGGGTAAATTGGCCTTTTGGAAAGGTTGTCGTTAGTGGTAGGATCCTCCATAAGGGTGTAATGGGGATTTCTAGGGGGAGGGCACTAGAGTTAAAAATAGTGTAGGTATGGTGCTCATTTACTATAAGGTGGATTGGGTCCACTATGTTTGTTATCATTAAATCAGGCATATTGGGTAATTAGCATGAAAATAAATGTAATGTGTCCTCATTAAAGAATGTCCAGGTGGCTAGCATTAGGGTTTTCTAGGTAGCTATAAATAAGGATGGATTCCTCCTTGTGAATCATGTATTAGATTATATTGTATTGGATCTTAACTCAACGAGAGGTTGCCCCCTCGAAGAGGTAAGTGAACACAAGTTAATCTTTCCATAAAATGGTCATTGTATAGTGTTTCCCTATATTAAAGTTTTTGATATTGAATAAAGTATTGAGCATTTATGATATCTTTATTGTGATTCAATTTTAGGGTTTAAGGATCATAATAAGTGGTATTAGAGCTCTTTTTTGGGCCAAAAAGGAAGAATTTGTTGTTCTTTTTTGCAAATTTTCACAAGAATTTAGAATATAGGGCCACAACATTCAATTCCATTTCTAAATATTTCTATGTAGATTCTAACGAGAGAAATTGAAAATTTGAGTTCCTCTCGGAAATATACCTAATTTGAAAAAGAAAGTTCAAATAGGAGTTCGGGTAGTGAAGATATCATTGATTTAAAATAAACTCTTCTAGGGTATTTTTCAAGTTTCTACTACACATATTGTAGAGCATATATCATTTTACAAAGCGCCCAATTGCCATCATAATAGTGCTAGTCAAAGCAAAGTGTCAACAATATTTCAAAATTGGGGTTATAATATAAATTCATAGCAATATCATGAAATTTATACTAGTTTCAAATTGGGGGCCTTAAAACCCCCATGGGAAATTATTGTCTTGCAATTATCCCTCTAACTTATGAACCCATTCATATTAAAACCAATTCCATTAGACATAAAGTGGATGTTCCATTTCCAAATTGCGGTCATAATATAAATTCTCATTAATGTTAAGGACATTAGGACCATTTAAAATTTGTCACCTCAAAACCCTAATGGAACCAAAGAATAACAATCTTGAGGAACTTGAAATGGGAGTATATAATGCTAATGTTAAGAACCTTGCAAGGTATGCAAGAAAATTGCAGGAAGCTTAGGGAAAATTACAACAAATTATGGAGATCGATCTCCTTAAAGCGACGTATCCTCTCATTGAATTAGAGTTTAATAGATAAATATATGTCTGGGGTGAATTAAAGGATGCTTATGATTACTAGTACTTCCACCTTATCTCTGATGACTCTACTTCACCTTATGTAGAGAGCATCATTGAGGGAATCCATGAGCAAGTTATGATTACCAATTTTCAAATGGTATATTGTTTAAAGGTTGTGTTCCTTCTAGATCTAAAATGATCCTTTGCAAATATGTGAATGATATTTTCGATATGAATGGTTCTACTTATTTGAATCCACATGATCATGGATGACATTAGCAACCATGTCATCAGGCATTCATCACACTCATGAGTTATTAGTTTGGAGTCAACATAAGCAATTGGACATGGGAGTTGGGTTTATGGATAAGCTTCTTGGACTACTTCAATGTTGCAGCTAGCACTTGTACATGGGACCCTAGTTTCTTGGACTAATTGTCACGTCCCCATCCATCAATCTGACCAACCAAGTGGGATATTTATGAATTACAGGTTTCTAAATTTTTCCCCATCGGCCATAATATGAAATCTTAAATAAGAATTGCATGTGCATATGCATAAATTTAAAACACATCATAAATAAAAATCTATCCACACATACAACATGCATATACAAGCATAATTATCACATGAATAAAATAAAACCATTCCACATTAAAAAACAAGAGAATACTTATCTTTTAGCAAAGAAGATCCAAGCAATCAGCTGTGTAAGAGTGATTTTCCACCCAACCATAGGTATCAATTGCAAATACCACCCCCACGATGGGCTATGAGGCCACCAAAGTGAAGGAAACACTTACATGCTTCTCTATCTCAATCCATAACCCATTCGCTCTCATGGGCCATAATATGAAATCATAAATAAGAATTGCATGTGCATATGCATAATTTTAAAACACATCATAAATAAAACTCTATCCACACATACAACATGCATATACAAGCATAATTATCACAGGAAGAAAATAAAACCATTCCACATTAAAAAACAAGAGAATACTTATCTTTTAACAAAGATCCAAGAAATTGGTTGTGTAAGAGTGATTTTCCACCCAACCATAGGTATCAGCAGCAAATACCACCCCCACGATGGGCTACGAGGCCACCAAAGTGAAGGAAACACCTGCAAGCTTCTTTATCTCAATCCATAGCCCATTTGCTCTCATGTTTAGCCAAATGCCCACCTCTAAGCATTTACAAGGATCTCACTCAATCATCCAAGCCATGGCACTATTTTCTACAACCCCACACAACATAAGGAAAGCATTTCCCTTCATTGCTTCACAATTTCCTCGGGAAATACAACCCTTATGGTGCTTACCAGTGTGTGCAGAAAGAGTCCAATCTGTTGTATGATGTTGGAGAACCTCTTGTAGCATTAATCCATGGATTCTCAAGCATTTAAGAGAAGCAAAACTCAATGGGTAAAGGTTCCTATGTTTCCCAACCTCTATGCTAACCTACAACCATCTCTTTTCTCTCAAATCAACAATCTTCCTTCACAATTTCGAATTTATGGTTATTGCACAGTCTGGTAATGGTAATGGCAATGGAATGAACAACAAAATTCAAAACTCTATGTATTGTGAAATTTGCATGAGAAAAATGGATGATAAACTCCAAAGGAGATGAGAGGATGGGAAAAATACAACAAACATAACTTCTGACCATAGAAGAGAGGAATCTTACAACAATTATAGAACTATTTTCATCCCATGCTTCCATAACTACACGAGAAGACTTTCCCTGCCATCTTCACACATGTATTCAATGATTGGATATAATAGTCAAACATAAGTAATTGGTTGGCTGATTTAAGGAACATGGTAACAAATGGTTGAGTTCCAAGTTTGACACTTGCCAATAAAGGATTTAATATCCCATAGGCCCCCTTTCTTCTTCCCCTTTAGTGGAATCATAGCCCCTCTAGTACTCTTTACACAACTATATTGGACCATTTTTCCAACATAATATTTACATAGATTTCGAGTTATCATGACAAGCCAACCACATGGTCCATATAGACATATTTACATTATACATGCGTAGTAGGGCCTTTGCCTTTAGCTCCACACTAGGAATCCATACTGGCATATTTGCATCACTTACATGGTTTTGATTTGATACATTCCAAGTTAAAACTAGGGGTATTAGAATCCCCCCCCCTTGGAATAACACCATCCTCGGTGTTTGCTCAAAATCAGAACAAAAATGGATGCCTCTCTCATGGAATCCTCTAGCTCCCAAGTAGCCTCATCGAGACCAAAGTGCTTACATTGCACCTTTACTTGTATGATGGCTAGGTTCCACAGCAATGTTACCTTCTTGTCAAGGATGCATGGTGGATCTATTTAGAACTCTCCCTTGGGTTCCACCTAGACACATCCCAATCAATCATGTGGTTAGGATCATGTACATATTTCTTAAGCAAAGAAACATGAAAAACATTATGACATCTAGTGTTAGTAGACAAATCAATTCTATATGCAACTGGCCCTATCTTCTCAAGCACTTCAAATGGCCCACAATGTCTTGGTGAGAGCTTGGCACAACTCCCAAGCTTCAAGGAACTCTTCCTTGACCTCAATCGGAGGTAAACATGATCCCCAACATTGAATTCCCTATGCACTCAATTCTGACTTGCATAGATTTTTTGTTTATCTTGGGATGCCTTCAAATTCTACCTTGTCTTTGCAACCTATTCTTCCATTTCCTTAATCATTTCTGGCCCAAGCACAACTCTGTTCACTAGATTATCCCAAGTGACTGGTGTTTTGCATCTCATGCCATACAAAGTTTCGAATGGAATCATTCTCAATGATGCTTGTTTCCAATTGTTATATGCAAACTCTACCAAGTGTAGATAATCTTCCCACTTTGATGGTTTTTCCATCACATACACCCTGTGAATCATGTCTTCAAGAACCCTATTTACTCTTTCTGTTTGTCCATTTGTTTGTGGATGGAAAACAGTGCTACAGTTCAGTTGAGTACCGAAACATGAAAAAAGGCTTTTCCAAAAATTATAAGTAAATTTTATATCACAATCGGATACAATTGCTTCGGGTAGCCCATCCAATTTGAATATTTCTTTCATAAATATTCTTACTATCTCATCAACCTTGCAACTAGGTTTGAATAGAATAAAATGCGCTACCTTAGACAGTTTATCCACCACAACCATGAAGGAATCATGCTTTCTTGAAATAATTGGTAATCCGGTAATAAAATTTATAGTTATCACTTCCCATTTCCATTTTGAAATTGTGAATGACTGCAATAAACCTGCTAGGTGTTGATGTTCAACCTTCACTTGTTGGCATTTCATGCATCTAGAAATACAATCAACAACATTTTTCTTCATTCTTGGCCAAAACTATTGCTTCCCTGCTATAGCAATTGTTTTATGGTATCCAACATGACCAGAATATGACATTTTATGGATTTCATCCATAATAATTCTCCTAAAATCTGCCACAATAAGAATATATATTCTATTTTAATAAGTACTAAGTCCATCATCCTCCAAATGATAACCTTCATATCTATTTTCCAATTTTTGCTATTGAAATTTATCTTTTATTTGCATACTACTCATCTTCAACAAGGGAGTCAATAAACATTTTCCTCAAATATGATTGAAAAATGCGAATGGCTGCCACATGTATTGCATGCATTTTCTGTTGAGTGCATCAAACACTTTGTTCTCTTTCCCCTTAATTTGCTTGATCTCAAAATCAAACTCACATAATTTCTTCAACCATCAAGCTTGCCTTGCATTTAATGTTGGTTGTTCAAATAAATATTTCAAACCATAACGGTCTATCCTAAGCTCAAATTTCATGTCCATCAAATAGTGCCTCCACATCTTCAAAGCGTGCATTATGAAAGCAAGCTCTAAATCATGGGTAGCATAATTCTTTTCGTGTTCTTTCAGCTTTATTGATTCATAACATACCACATGATTGTCTTGCATAAGAACTCCTCAAATTCCCTATTTACATGCATTAGTACACACCACAAAATCGTTTTATGGATTTGCAATTTTTGAAATTGGAGCACTTGTAAGAAGATTCTTCAACAACTACAAGCTTTCTTCACATTTTTGTGTCCACCCAAATTGTATTCCCTTCTTTTGAAAAGAAGTGATGGGGTGTGCAACCTTGGATAATCTCTCAATGAACCTTTTGTAATAATCAACAAGACCCATAAAAAATCTCACATATGTCACATTCTTTGGAATCGGTCAATTCATAATGAATTCATTCTTTTCAGGATCTACTGATATTCCTTCCTCTAAAATAATGTCACGCCCCCATCCATCAATCTGACCAACAAAGGGGGATACAAACGTATTATGACCTTCTACATTTTGCCCCATATCCATATTATGAATTCATAATATTTAAAATATATGTGTATATGCATAAATAAAAATATACAATGGAACTAAACTTAATCCACACACATCTAGCATGCATATATCGGCATGATCATCACATACATCAATTAAAAACATTGCATATTCAAATACAAGAGAATATTTATCTTTAAACAACATAGATCCAAGCAACTAGTTGTTTAAGGAAATCTGTCCAACATATACTCTTTATGCTGAGAGGCCACCCCCAAGCTAGGCTATGAGGCCACTAGGGTGAAGGAAACACCTACAAGCTTGTCCCTCTCAGCCCAAAACCTATTTCTACTCTCTATTCTTAGCCAAATTCTCACACAGATCTCTATAGGAATCTCACTTAGCCATCACAGCCTTGGATCCAACAATACCTACCCCACACAACACCCTTCTATGCTCAGGCATCCCCTTCACTGATCCATGGTTCCCTTGGGAGATCCATCTTTCCAGGTTCTTCTCCTGTGGGAATAGAAGGAGGCCAATCTGATGTATGTTGTTGGGGAACAACATGTAGCCTAAATCATGGCTTCTTAAGCATCTATGAGTGGCAACATTCAATGGGTAATGGTTTCTAGCTTTCCCAACCTCTATGCTCACCTACAACCATCTATTTTCCCTTCAAATCTATAGCTCTATCTCTAAACTTGATTTTTTGGGATATACACAGTCTGGTAATGGTCATGAAGATCAATGGAGAGCTCTACATAGTATAGATCTGCATGAGAGAATGATAGAATGAGTGTTGACTCCATAGGATATAAGTTAATGGTCAAAATGCAACTGACATAGCTTCTAACCATAGAAGAAATGACTTTTGACTACTATAGAACTGACTTTTGACAATTGACAAAATTGTCACCAAAAGTGCATTCACCCCCATGCTTCAATAACTGCATGAGGTGACTTTTCCCGCCAATCGCACACATTCATTCAATAATTGGAAATATTCAAAAGAAGGTGATTGGATAATTTAAATCACATGGCAGAATTTGGATGACATTTGGAAACAAGGATTTAGTCTCTCATATGCCACCTTTCCTCTTCCCCTCTGGCGGAATCATAGCCCCTCTAGTGCCCGATACACAACCAGATTGGACCATTTTATTATTTATGCAACATAATATTTACATATATCTCAAGTTAGCATGGCAAGCCAACCATATGGTACAAATAAAAATATTTACATCATACATGTCTAGCCATTCACTTGTCGGGCCTTGGCCTTTAGCTCCGCACTAGGAATCCATACTAGCATATTTACATCATTTACATAATTTGGATTAAATACATTCCAAGTAAAAACTGTGGGTATTACAATTCCTACCTCTTGGACTAACATCGTCCTCAGTGTTTTCTCAAAATCAGAATACCAATGGGTATGCCTCTTTCATGGCATCCTCTAGCTCCCATGCAGCCTCATCGGGACCATAGTGCTTTTGTTGCACCTTTACCTGTCCTATGGATCGGTTCTGGAGCAATGTTACCTTCCTATCTAAGATGCATATTGGCTTGGTTTGGAACTCTCCCTCGATTTCCACCTGGATCACATGGTTATGGTCATGCACATATTTCTTACGCAAAGAAACATGAAAAACATTATGAGCTCTAGTGTTAGCTAGAAATTCAATTCTATATGCAACTAGACCTATCCTCTCAAGTACTTAAAATGAACGAGAATACCTTAGTGATAGCTTGACACAACTTCCAAGCTTCAAGGAACTCTTCCTTGGCATCACTCTGAGGTAAACATGCTCCCCAACATTGAATTATCTATGCACTCTATTCTTATCTGCATAGTTTTTTCTGTCTATCTTGGGTTGCCTTTAAATTCTGCCTAATCTTTGCAACCTCTTGTTTCATTTCCTTAAACAATTATGGCCCAAGTACAATTATGTTCATTGGATTATCCCAAGTAACTAGTGTCTTGCACTTTTTGCCTTACAAAGCTTCAAATGGAATCATGCCCATTGATACTTCTTGCCCATTGTTATATGTAAACTCTACCAAATGTAGATAATCTTCCCACTGGTATGGTTTATTCATCACATACATGTGAAGCATGTCTTCTAGCACATGATTTACTCTTTATGTTTTCCCATATGTTTGTGGATGGTAGGAAGTGCTAAAGTTTAACTATGTACCCAAATATGCAAAAAAACTTTTCCATAAATTTGAGGTGAACTTAGTATCCCTATCTGAAATTATTGCCTTAGGAAACCCATGCAATATGAAAATCTCCTTCATGAAAGTTTTTGCAATGGAATCTGTTTTATATGTGGATTTGACCTGTATAAGATGTGTTGCCTTTGTTAACTTGTCCACCACCACGATGATGAAGTCATGTTGTCTCAGTGTGATTGGAAACCCTATAATAAAATCCATGGAAATCACTTCCCATTTTCATTCCAGAATTGGAAAAGGATGCAATAAACCTACTGGGTGTTGGTGCTCAACCTTCACTTGCTAACATTTCATACACTTAGAAATATACTTAGCAATGTCCTTTTTCATTCTCGGCCAAAAATATTGATTCTCGGTTGTAGCAATTGTTTTCTAGTATCCTGGGTGACCAAAATATGACATTTTATGGATTTCATCTATAACAATTCTCCACAAGTATGCCACATTTGGAATATACATTCTATTTTTATAGGTAAGGAGTCCATCATCCTCCAAATGGTAACCTTCATACCTCTTTTCCAAATTTTGTGGCTATAATTTGTCTTTTATTTGCACATAACGTTCATCTTCAGCAAGATAATTAACAATCTGCTGCCTCAAATATGTTTGGCAAGTACTAATGGCTGCTACATGCATTGAATATACTTTTCTACTGAGTGCATACGACATTTTATTTTCTTTCACTTTTATGTGTTTGATTTCAAAATCAATTTCACATAAAAATTCCAACCATCTAGCTTGCCTTACATTTAATGTCGGTTGTTCAAATAAATATTTTAGACTACAGTGGTCTATCCTTAGCTGAAATTTTCTACCCATTAGTGCTTCCACATCTTTAAAGCATGCACTATGGCTACAAGTTCTAAATCATGCATTGCAAAAATTTTCTCATGCTCTTTCAACTTCCTTGACTCATAACACACAACATGATTGACGTGCATAAGAACTCCTCCAAATCCCTGTTTGCATTCATCCATACACACCACAAAGTCATTTTCTAGGTTTGCAATTTTCAGAATTGGAGCACTTGTGAGAAGCTTCTTCAACACCTAGAAGCTTTCTTCACATTTCAGTGTCCACTCAAATTGTATTCCCTTATTTTTCAAAGAAGTGATGGGGCCTCCAACCTTGGAGAATACTTTGATGAACCTTCTGTAATAACCAACAAAGCCCATAAAAGACCTCACATTTGTCATATTCCTTGGAGTTGACCAATTCATGATGGCTTCAATCTTCTTGAGATCCACCGATATTCCTTCCTCTAAAATAATGTGACCCAAATAATGAATTTTATTTTGTAGAAATCACATTTGCTTAGCTTTGTATACAACTTATGATCCCTTACAAATTGCAAATCCATTCTCAAATATTCTTCATGCTCTTGTTCATTTTTAGAGTAAATAAGAATGTCAACTAGAAAAACAAGAACAAACTTGTGCAAATACTTGTTGAAAACACTATTCATGAGACACATGAATGTAGTTGGTGCATTAGTGAGACCAAATGGCACCACCACAAACTCATAGTGTCAATACCTTGTTCCAAAGGCTATATTTTTTAATTCCTTCTTGCTTGATTATCACCTAAATATGGTAACCAGACCTCAAGTCAACCTTTGAAACTACCTTTTCCCTCTCATTTAATAAAAAAGATCATCAATTTGAGGCAAGGGGTACTTGTTTTCAACTGTCACTTTATTCAAATTCATGTAATCAACACACAACCTGAGTGTTCCATCTTTCTTTTTCACAAGTACGGTGGGAGCTCCCCATGGAGACACACTTGGACGTATGTACTTATTTTCCAACAATTATTGGAATTAGATTTTCAGCTCTAATAATTCTAGTGTACTCATTATGTAAGGTGTCTTGGACATCGACACAACTCCTAACACAAGGTCAATGGTGAAATCAATATCCCTCTTTGGAGGAAGTACCGACACTTCATTGGGAAACACATCCCTGAATTCTTGTAGCACATGATAGTTCTCCAACTTGGGAATTTCATTTTCTGTTTTATCCAAAACATTGGTTGCGTACAATTGGAAACCTTTCCTACATAAATTATTCAGTTGAATGGATGAAATCTACCTTATAGAAACTACCTTTGGAATTCCCTTTACTACCCTAGGATTTCCTTCTTCATCAATGCATTCAAAAGTCATTGTAGCAATCAAGGTTAACTCAGTGTGCTTCTAAGCAGTCCATGCCAATGAGAATATCATAGGAACCAAGTGGCGAAATATTCAGATTTGCACAAGTGAACAATCCATCCATTAATTCTAATGGACATTTCTCCACCATTTCACTAAATTTCCTATTGGTTCCAAGGGCTAGTTGGACCAACCATGATTTATTATGCTTTGATTTCTTAAAAGCACAAATCTCAACAATTTTAGGAGTGATATAATTGTGAGTAGATACAAGGTCAATCAAAATAGAAATAGATTGCTTAGCAATATCGCTTTCAACCTCAACCATAGTTGATTGATGATTTGCTTAGAGGTCCTCTAGTGTAGCATAAATCCTAAGGATGGTCCTTGCCACTTGATCCACAATTTCAGCTTCTTGGATGTTGTGAACATGCTTTTCACTCCCATTTCGATGTGGACAATTTCTAAACATATGGTCCTTTCTACATCCCCAACATTGAAGTGGCTCTCTTGGATCTCTTCGCTTGTCTCCCATCATCCTAGCTGGATTAGTCACACCCTATGGTGGCTACCTTTGTTGATTTCTGAAATGAGAAGGCTTGAACCCCTTCTTCCTTTAGTCAAACTTCTCATTTTTCTTGTTCTTCCATGCCTTATGGTATTTAGTTTGCTTTTGTTTTGATCATAACAATACTTGGCCTTTCTTATGGTCTCCTCTAGAGTTTGAGGTTCATCAAACTCAATTTGGTCCTTGTATGAATGAATTAAATCACTTAGAAAACACTGAAATTTTACCTTATCATCTATGATATACTTGACATACCACAACAACTCCAAAATTTTATTTGCATATTCCTCCATCGTCATTTGTCCCAATTTAAATTCATGGAACTCTTTGATTTTTCCATCATAGTACCTATCATAGAGGTACTTTTCCTTGAAGTATTTCTTGAATTGCTTCCACACAATATTCCTTTCATTTATCCTCTTCACTTTCCTAAGGTGATCCCATCATATAGATGCTCTCTCATTTAGATTGCATATTGATACCCTTGCCTTCATATTTATTAAGTAGTCTTGGACTTGGAAATACTTCCTCGTCCCAAGAATCCAAGCCTCAACTTCTTGACCATAGTTTAATTCACCATCAAAAGTAAGAGGTTTGGCCTTCCTAAACTCTCCATGTGAGTTGTTCTTGGAAGGCCCATTCCTCTTATTTCTATGAAATAAAGAGCTTGAACCTTCAATGGATCCTTTAGATTTAGATGACTCACTAGAAGAGATTTATGGAGTCTATGTCATGTCTCTATAAATCCTTCTTGAACTATGGTACCTCTTGTGGGAATTCCTTCTTGAGCTACTCCCACTATTTTCCTGATTTTTTGAGTGCTCCCCATGGTGAATCTTTCTCTAAATGTATGTCAATATTTGAAGCATATCTACATTCAACTAATTATGTTCTTCTTGAGCTCTAATAAGCTTCTCTTTGTCTGCTCTACAATTTTGCAGTTCCATCCTTAGGCTCCTCATGGTTTCTACAATGTCTAGGGAAGTTACTTGGTTTCTTCTACCATTGGATTCTGTCTCTACATTCTCAACCTGTATTTTCTCTCCCATGAGATATGTCTCAGCTTCGTAGGGATCATGTGCATCATCCATGGTGATGATCTTCTTGGCCCAACTAAGACCAAATATTTCCCAACTGCACTTATACTGAATGTTGACCCTTAATTGTCCCTGATATGATATTGAATATGCAGAAGTGTTCATATAAACACATTTGTTAGCTACATTATATTCTTAGAATTTTTTTTCATACATTATGGGAATAACCCATGTTGTCAATTTCTGTCAAATCACATAAACATCTGAATCACCCCTTTAGAATCTAACTGTGCACAATTGTTCTCTGGATTGATATCAAAATGCAACATTTCCATTTCCATTGGTCATGTCATCACCATAAGAACTTATCAAAATAAACGATGTCCTAGGGGGATGACGGGGGTAAGGGGTGTTGGCACGGGATAGATACGTAGGAAGTGCAGAAGCCGACAGGTGCAAAAGGGTCATTCCGCGAAAGAAGGATCATTTGTGATATTCACGGGAGCACAAGAATTGTTAAATAAGTTAAGTCGGTCATGTGGACCATTTTGTAATAGACTAGAAGCATATAAATAGAGTAGGATTGTAAGCCTAAGGGCATCGAAGTTTTGGATGATCATCCTATCTTTTGGGTTCGGGTTGTATCCGCGATAAGATTCTTGACAGTTTCTGTGAGGTTTATTCCGCAGGTTTGGTGAATGAATGGAGATGTTCGGTTATGGTGTAATCCCTGTCTTTAATCTTATGCAATGAGGAATGAAAACTATGTTATGTGAATGTTTACATTGGTTGATGCGAATATGTTGTAGAAGTAATGCTAATCTGAATAAGTATGTCGAATATGTTGTTCCAAATGTTTATTGAACTCTACGAATGATAAGTTAATAGTATGTGGTGAATGTTATAATCTCTGGTTAGTGCGAAGGTAATGTGTGCATATCCTCTACACAACTGCGGAAACTTGGTTCTAGCAGCGCCCTTATTCATCTCGGGTGAGACTACACTTGCTCCGCAAGTGTGCTGGGAAGGGTTACACCTTTCCGGGCCGGTGTATAAGGGAGTTTGGGTTGATAGTTTGTTGGCGACAGTATGAAGTGAACCCCTATTGATAGACACTGCGTCAACAAATGGTTCCGTTGCCGGGACCCTAAGGAAGAAGAGAAGAGGATATGTTGTGGCATCTGACAAAACCAGAGATCCTAAACAGACAGCGAGTAGTTGGTTAGAAAAATATATCTACTCAAACATCCACGAAATATTCTTCTGTGAATTACCAGTGTTGTTGCATGAGTGGCTAGCACAACTGACGTTCTGAAAGAACCACTGTCAGAAGACTGAACCTGATTGCTGGACCCCGGAGTTGGTGCGATAGCTGAAACAAGTCGATAAAAAGGTATCACGAGATGTTGATTTTTGGGTAGACAGTATCCTTGAAGGGTACGTAACTGAGTTTGTGGTAGATACTATCAAGTCATACAGTGATGCCGAAAGAAATTTCTTCAGGGGGCCAAGAGGAAGATTTTTGTCATCATTAAAACTATGGATTAAAATGCTTGTCTGCTAAAAAGGAATATTGAGGATGTCTTCTGATGAGTAGAAGAATCGGTGTGCGAGGGTGAAGGTATCGCGTAAATGCAAGTCTGACAAAAAGATGTGGTAGATGGACATGAGCGACGACGAGTTTCAAAGGGAAGCTGACGAAGAGTGTGGTACCTTGAGGAGTGGAGCAATATTCCGGCGTCCTGAGAAGAAGAGGAGGACTGAGAAAGAGTCTCCTGAGAGGACCGGAACATAGAATTGTGAAATAGGACCACAAGGGAGGAAGCGACCTTATTGCGAAGGAGACGTCGACCAGGCTACCCTAGAGGCAGAAGGAGGTCAGATCATAAGTTACCATGTACCTTCGACGCCGCACACTACTCTGAATTTTATACGAAGAAATCCAAATTACTTGCAGAGTTGCCCTATGTGCAGCGGCAAGAGTAGCGCTTCAATGAATAACAATACTAGCAACATTAGGATGGCATACGAGGCAAAGATTCCCACCTTTCAGGGGAATGGGACCGAGGATCCCAAACAATATTGGTTTATATGCGAAGCAATCTGGACCATGAAGCAGGTTTAGGACGATGCTATAAAGATGGGACAACTAGCAACGACTCTTAGGGGCCGGACGTTAGACTGGTACATGAAGTTTGTAAAGGTTCTGGTGGGAACAACAACTAAAACACTGGCGCAGGTCAGAACGACGATGATTGACGAGTTTAAAAAACCAAAATCTGAGTCACAATATGTCCTTGAGCTTAAGGAGATTAAGCAATTCCCAAATGAGTCGGTGTGGGAATTCGATCAACGGTACAAGACGCTGATAGCGAAAGTGAGCTTTTCGATAAATGAGCTGCAGCATAAAGAATGGTTCATTGCAGGACTGGTGCTACATATCCAAGGACCACTGATGCAACAAAAATTTGCAACACAGGCATAAGAGTTAGAAATCGCGATGAAGCTGGAGGCTTCACCAATCGGCAAAGTAGGGATGGGAATGGACAGAGTTTAGGCGCAATTGTCCAACTTAACACTGCAATTGGAAGATATCAAGAAGGGCAAAGAAACCCTCGGAGATGTATGGTGCACCAGTTGCAGAAATGAGGAGAACCATAAGGACAACTGTCGAGAATTTCATGAGTATTTGCAGTCGGGGGCTCCAAACCCCCTTCGTCAAGGAGGCATGACATGGTGTATTGTCTGTCAGACTAGAGGGCATCGACAAGAGGAATGTGTATACCTGTAAAATATGGTATCAAGGCCAGAGAACTTATACTGCAAGTTTTGCCGGTCGGTTGGCCATGATGAGAAGGACTGCAGGGCCTATGACCTGCTGCAAGATCAAACAGCTGACATGTATTTTATGAAGGGAGAAGAGCCGTCGATGGTGCAACAAAAATCGCAGTATAGTCAACCACAACAATATGACCAGGGGAAATACAGGCAGCCGTAGTATGGGCACCCACAGTATCCACCACAGTCGTATGGCCAACCGCAGTATGGGCAGCAACAGTATCAGCAGCCGCAGTACGGGAAACCGCAGTATCAACAATATGGACCACCGCGCAGAGGTTTCGGGGGAGCAGGCTGAGGTGCCAGTATGGGACATGGAGGAACTGCTGGAAGAGGAAGAGGTCCAATTATCTGTTACAATTGCGGACAACAGGGGCACTACCAAAGAGATTGTCCAAATCCAGCACCGCAGTGTGTGCGCAGTGTACATACTGCAGTGCTGTAGATCACAGTGTAGAAGACTGCCCTCAACTCATTGCGAAATGGAAAACTAAGCATCCACCCCAGAACTAGAACCAAAATAATCAAAATGTGCCATCAGCTATGCAGCGGATATCGAAAGAAGCCAGGAGTAGCCACGCGATGGTTGGAATAGTGACAAGAGGAGGGGCGGGTGACAGGTGGCGATAGGTCACACACCAATGTTCGACCAACACAAACACATCGGAAGAAGGTCACCTTTGATGTCGAAGCTGAAAGGGACGTATTCCTAAAAGTGCAGGAAGCAATGAGGAATAGGAGGCAGCTACCTCTTGAGGAAGAAATCTATGACATGCCATCGACGTTCGACTCAACGAAGTCACGAAGGAAGGAAAACACTCTTAAAGCCTTCTTGGAAAGTTGCCTGGACTTGGAAAAGGACCCAGAGGCACTGGAAGAGATAACTAACCTACTGCAACGACGGGGAGGTGCACGACTGGAACAGAGAGTCAATCACATACATAAAAGAAAGACGGGTAGAGAGATGCAGATGTCGGCACAGATCGGAGAATTTGATGTCGACTCCATCATTCTAGATTTGGGTTCGGATGTAAATATCCTAAATAAACAGAGATGGTAGACAATGGGCAAGACACGAATGACTTGGTCACTAGTATAGCTGCGACTGGCGAACCAGAGCAAGGTCACCCCGCTCGGTTGGGTATGTCAACTTCTGGTTGAAATTGAAGGGCTCGGAACATATGCGGATTTCGATGTCATTGAGATTGTGGATAACACCAATCCCTATCCGGTACTGCTGGGGATAGACTGGGCCATGGAAAATCAAGCAATTATCAACTTTAAGAAAATGATAATGTCATTCGAGAATCAGGAAATGAGAGTCGTCGCACCACTGGATCCCGTGGAAGGACTGCGCTATACGGATCCAGCCAGAGACGAGTTTACGAAAGGATGGGACAATTTGTATAACATTTATGAGGATTATGTTAACCCCACCATGAATGGAGAATTACGATGGCACAGTGATAGCTCAACATCCTTCGATTCAGATGAGGCCCTTGAGAATTGGCAGAACCGGTTGCACGAAGTGTCCTTTCAAAGATGTGCGCGGATAACACAATCCATGCGAAGGGTAGCCATGAAGGAATATGTGTTACCCACCTATGAGGGATTGTCCAATTTGGATTCATTTCATGCAGAATTTGAGGAAAAAGTGGCGGAACCACAACGTCTCTTGGCCCTGGAGGAAGTCCTAAAGGCTACTCCCGCGCGATGGTGGGCAACGCATAAATCAAACATTACATCTTGGCCACTATGTCGACGCCTCATGGAGGTTCGGTTCAGCGAAGCTGCAGAGAATGATCAGATGCGATATGACGGACGATGAGACCCAAAGGCGCATCTGAATGCCTGTCAACATCAATGGGGATCAAGATCACGGCAAGAGTGGGTACATGCATTTGTACACATGCTCGACGAGGTATCGCAGAGCTGGTATGTCGTAGCAGAACTGCGACGTGGGACGACATCTTGGGAACAACTTACCATTGGCTTCAGCCAATCATTCTCATTCTCAGACGAAAATCCCTTGATCCACACCGCGTTGTAGGCAATCCGTGGAAAAATATTTGAAGTAGCACTGACTGGACAACCAATGGCACTCCAATGGACTGCGACACCAGAAATGTTGATGGAGTGTTACAACATCACTGGAGAACCCAAAGATGATGATGATCCCATGGCTACGTATGTACCAGAGTTGGAGGGTAGTCGCAGTGTTGTGGCACCAGATATACCGTCGGACAAATTTCAGCAACCATTAAAGATCAAGAAGGTGAACATTGGGTCGGAGGAAAACCCCAAGTTCGCAAGCATTGGTGACTGCTGGGACGAGTCGACCATTGCAAATATGAATGACTCACTGCATGAGTTTCAGGATTTGTTTCCAATGAAATTCTCAGAGATGAAGGGAATTTCTGGAGACTTAGGGGAAATGAGGATCCCCCTTAAACCTGATGCGAAGCCTGTCAAGCAGCGGCCATATCGATTGAACCCAAGATACAATGAACGAGTGCAAGACAAACTCAAAAGAATGCTGGAGGTAGGCATTATAGAGCCAGTTGATGAATTAGAATGGATCAGTCCAATGGTTGTCCAAGACAAGAAAATCGGCGAAGTACGAATATGTGTCGACCTAAGGAAACTAAATGATGCCTGCCAACACGATCCGTTCCCGACCCCATTTACGGATGAGGTGCTCGAAGGCATAGGAGGTCAGGAGATATATTCCTTTACGGACGGATTTTTAGGCTACCACCAAATCAAGATTGCGAAAGAAGACCGACACAAGACTACATACGTTACAGAGTGGGGATGCTTTCAGTACATGGTGATGCCATTCAGATTAATGAATGCTCCTACAATCTTTTCCAGAATAGTGGTAGCAGCCTTCAAATATTATATTCCTAAGTTCCTCGCTGTCTACATGGATGATTGGATGGTGTATGGATTAGTCAAGGATCATGTCGCAAACTTAAGACTCATGCTAGAATGCTATTGACAGCACCAAATTTCCCTGAACCTCAAGAAGTGTATCTTTTGTGCTCCGTTCGACATACTGTTAGGACACATTGTCTGCAGAGAAGGAATGCTGGTAGATTCGGTGAAGATTGACATCATTGTTGACCTCCCACCACCAACGATGACCAAAAAACTACGAGCGACATTGGGACACACAAGTTACTACAGAAAATTCATTCGAGGATATGCAGCTATCACAGCACCCATGGAGAAGCTACTAAAGAAAGATGCTAAGTTTGAATGGACCAAGGAATGTCAGAAAAGCTTGGACATATTGAAAGAGAAGATTGTCACAGCACCAATCCTCGCATTTCCGGATTGGACGAAGGAATTTCATGTACATGTTGATGTGTCGTCAGTCGCACTTGGTGTTATCTTGGCCCAACCAGGAACCAACGATATTGATCATCCGATAACATTTGCCAGTAGAAAACTATCTACTGCGAAGAGGAACTATACGACCACTGAGCAGGAAGGGATGGAAATTGTCTATGCTTTGCAGAAATTCCGGCATTACCTCTTGGGGGGCCACTTCAAGATGTTCACAGATCATTCCGCATTGAAGTACTTGGTGAAAAAGCCTGTGTTGGGGGGGAATATCTGTCGTTGGCTATTGCTGTTTCAGGAGTTTGATTTTGAGATTATCGTAAAGCCGGGACGATTGAACACTGGACCTGGTCATCTCTCACATATAGAATCAGGAGAGGAACCAAGGAGCATCAATGAAGGATTGTTGGACGCTCAGGTTTTTAGGATTGGCATGGTCGATAACCACTATGAACAAATTATTCAATTTTTGGCGATGGGGGAGGCCCTGACCGAGTTCACCACCAGCCAAAAGAAGCACCTAGTTGTCTGAGTTGCAGATTTCCAGATAATTGCAGGGGAGTTATATAAAATGGTCCTAGATGAGATTCTGCGACGATACGTCCTTTCGTATGAACAGGAATAGATTATGTTGGAAGCTCACGACGGAATCACTGGGGGACATTATGGTGGACGAGCAATTGCGAGGAAGATCCTTCGAGCAGGGCTATGGTGGCCAACCTTGCACGGAGATGCTGCGGACTATGCCAAGAGCTACGATGTATGCCAACGAACCGAGAAGCCTTCACGTCGAGACAAAATGCCACTAGTATCGCAAGTAACGCTGCAGGCCTTTGACAAATGGGTTGTGTTGGGTCCAGGAAATGCCCCTTTTTGGCCTTCCTTATTACATCATTTTGTCCTAATTTCATCCTACTTTTATAAGCTGTATCCATGTCTTTCTTTATATTAATCAATAATATGGCAGGTATAATTTATTATTACTTTATTTATTTTATGACTAAGATTGTTAAAGATTATGGATCTTAGTCTTTGGTTTATACTAATCTATGTGATTTCATTTAGCCAAGGTCTAAAGTGTAGGTGTGTGACATCTCCATTATGAAACGAGTTAGTAAATTTGGAAAAATTTAAAAAACTTTCTTCCATTATATAATTAACTACTGGTGTTATTTTGAATAAAATAACATTATTTTGACTTCTTTTGTTAGTCAGCAAAATTGTGAGATTGTTTGAAAAATTTCCACAATGCCTACTTAAGTCATAGGCAGATACTACTAAAGACTTCATGAAATACTTGAAATTAGAGAACTCATAATTAAAATCATTTACTGCCACATGCATCCAATTAAACATCAAACTACCAAAATTTACACATAAGATACAAATACGAGACATATAACATAAGATACACATACGAGACACATAAGGTCCTCCATAGAAGACACCAATATAACATGGTTCACCCACTCTTGGGCTACGTCCACAAAACGGTCATATTCTTTTATTAATCAAGGAGAGTTACATACAGTAACCAGTTGTGGTGACATTTATCTTCTTTTCTCAAAGCCTCTCTTCTAGAGAGCATACAAGAAAACTGTCGGTGCTATCATCTAAACAAATTCACATATCTGCCCTTGGTAATACTAGCAGCGTTCTTCTCCAAGAAATCAACACTTACATCAACAGAAAAATAGATCTAATTCTAGTTTACTGTATATAACTATATATATAGTCTTTGGCATTACTCTGAAGGTAAAAAGGAGCATTTTTCAGAAATACAGATCTCCATCTCAGTCCATAGAAGTATATAGAGATTATACTACGATAGCAATAAAAATATAGAGATCCATCTTAGTTGATAGTAGCACATAGAGATTATACTTCCCTAGCAACATTAAAAATACAACGATTTATCTTAGTCGATAGCAAAAAATACAGCACAGAGAATCTGAACTTCAAATGCACCGAGATCCACGACTTCACAACAAAAAAGGGAAGAAATCAATTTCATAAATAAATACAGACAACAACCGATTTCATCAACAATCATGAACAATAACTATAGAAGAATACGATCCGATCTAAAGTACTCGACAGAGGTTAAATCTCAACTTGAACTCAGTTGCAGAGAATCGTATCCCTCTATCGCCAGGAGCAGATCTATATAAAAAAATAGCACTCAGATTTTAAAAACTTTAAAGAGACATCATATCTCTGTCCAAGGATAAGAGAGATTAAATAGAGATAATCACTTTTCTAAATTCCAATATCAGACCCCGAACGAAAAGGGAATTAATTTCAGATCCTACATAGAGGTTGTATCATAGCACGATAACATGCAAAGACCACAGGGTTTCAACGCCTTGTTGGCAGCACGTTGTGAGCGAGGATCCGTGCAGACAATGAGGTCGCAGGGATGCGTTGGCAGCAAGGTACATTTTATGGCTTAATAAAGAAAGGGTTTTCCATTTGTGCAACAGTACCAGGGTTTTTATGCAATCCTAAGGAAAAATCCAGGAAAGCCGACAGGCCCCACGCCGCATACAGGAAACAAATCCGATCGCTCCAACAGTAAACTAGATTGTTCCACTGCCATATTAATTATTAAAGGACAGAAACACAGAGATCTCTCTCTCCGACGTTTGAACAACCAGGGTGCCTAAAATTTACTATGAGAAAAATACAGTGATTGACACTTTCCGTCTCTTGAACATGATTCTTAAATTAAGTACTAGATCGGCTTCCAACAGAGTCTGACAAAACAATTCTAAGTGCATGTTCTAAAAATCAGAAAGTATTTATCCAACTCAAAGGAAACAATACAAAGATTTATACTTAAAAAAAAAAAAACACTTACCGACCCTCCTGGGGAAGTCGTCTCTTACCAATCCATTTATTGCAGGCGCATCTCCATACCAGGTATTGGAAATCGCAGAGATCCAAGATCCATTTCTATCACCCAGATCATAGATCTCTACCGAAATGGTAGATCGCTCTTCTCTCATCGTAGAGTTCCTAAGATGACCCTTCCTCGCTGATGGCGAACTGACAGGGGATTCTTCTCCCTATGCGAAATACGAACTGCAATATTCTCTGTGTCAAAATGGAGAACTGCCCGATCCATACCTACTCGGAGATTCGTATTCCTATGCAGATGGCGAACTACTCTCCTTTTTCCGGTAGAAATAAACGATCCCCCTATAAAGAAAACCCTCCTACGCTTTATGCAGAGAAAGACATATCAATCCTAAAATCTGAGAATGTATCCCCCTCCCCAGCAACAACTGATGTGTTCCATATATAATAGGAAGACAAATCCCACAAGACAATAAATCCGCCTAACTACCAAAATCTCCACCGAGACGGATCTCTTAGGTAAGGCTCCCCCTAATGACACTTGGAAGTTTTGTTTTCAAATAACGCCAAGTAATGGGTGAGACATGTCGTCAATACGACGCAAATAAATCCATCACAACGCTGAGCAGGTTAGTTTTGCCACCATACCAAATCGATAAAATCAAGGTGAAGCCGAGGAGGATAGATTCTGATTGTGAAGTGCGTGGGTCGAATTGATAGCCTTGCCCCCTCAATTGATCAAAACACTGAAAAGCTTTGTTCCATCTCCACTCACATAATTCATGAAGTTTCTACCATAAGCTCTGGATAATTGAATACAAATAATATGTATCCACACACACATATATATATATAGCTCCCACTATAAGATATATACTCATATATCATAAAGTTTCCACTATATGCTATATTAATACAAGCATTTAACAACGCCAAAAAAAACAGCATTCAACTAAATAGATACCATCTCTTATCTCAAGAGACTTATTAATTAGATGTTCACTAGGATTCTTATACATAAACTTCTATATAGGTATATCTAGTTTTCACTATCGTACACCTATAATCCCTTTAACTTATACCTTTATAAGTGTATGTTAGATCCTATTCCCCATACATATATACCACTATAAAGGTACTAATATCTTTTCCAAGAATATTATAGTAATTTAGACTATAATATATGTATGTATGTCTTTATATAATCCTATTTCCCAAAAAGGGTCAAGATAGTAGTTTTAGTCTCTCATCAACAAGTATATACAGTCTTAGTTTTAGCTGATAGTACTAGTGCTTAGTTTACCCTTTTTACTTATGAGTGGCTCAAACTCAAGATGACACCCATGGTAGTTAGATTCTCATGGCTTCTAGCCATTAGTTTCTCCTCCGTGGACTCGGTTACCTTTGTTTCAGTCGTGCCACCACCCTTAGTCTTCTAAACATAAAACTTAGGAATAACCCAAAATATTACAAGGTTTTACTGGTGGGGGCCTTGACCTTGAGCTCCTCACCAGAAAACAAGTACAACATACAATTTCATTTATAAAATAATAGGTCATAAAGGAGGGATATCACAAGGTGTATCAACCAGTAGCGCTAGTTGTTACTCTTCAAAGCACCAGCTCCTCATACTCCAAGGGACAGCACATCCTCCACGCAAGCTGTAACAGATCCCCACTGTAATAGATTCCATTGAAGCAGAGCCTAGCTGCGATAGACGGGTGGCATTCCAGCTGCTGATTCTGTTGATCCATTAACTATCAGAGCAACAACATCTTTCACAATTAACAACCCTGTTTAATACGCTGTATCAATTAGCTGTAACTCCGCAGCATGAAGATCATAGATCTTCATTGCTGCGTGATTTTAGTGGATCTGAAACTGTATTTCCTTATATAAATTCCATAAGGATCTCGTAACCTGGGGTTGGACAATCACCACTTTGTGTAAGCTGTAACAGAGCACTGAGACTCACGATCTTCCATCATTAATATGAGAGCAGAGTTCTTCATTTCTGTGTCTTAATTTGCTGTGACTCCCGGCATCTCTATTAGAAGGCCAGGGCCCGCCTTCTCACAGAGATAACTGATTTAAGTAGGTAGAGTAGTTTAGTTTTACTTCTGTTGTGTGGTGTGGAATGATTGTAGATATTATTGGTAGCTGTAACAGATATTAGCTTCCCTTTCTGGTAGTTTATAATTTCATCTTGAATAGCTGTAACAGAGTGGTGTGACAGTTGACTGTGTAGGATAATTTATTTAATTACATGTGTGTTTTAATTAGCTGTGACAGCCAAGCTCAATTCCAATTATCTTTTAGTTATTTATGCTTTCTAGGATTTCCAGTAATTATTAGTTAGAGTTCAAGCTTGTGTTTTAATTCTAGTTGCTGTTGTATCTTCAATTGCATTCATAGATTAGATAGATAATGGTAGGATTACAGTAGCTATTGGGTAGATCATTTTGGTAAATATTGAATGCTGTAGTTTGATAATTATAGGATTTAACTTCTTGCAAAAGTAATCTAGTTCCATTTCATCATTAGATCATTAACTTGTTGGGTTGATTTGTGTAGGGAAGTTGTTTCACTTTGGATTCTTAGATGTATGAATTAGCTTAGTGTTCTTATGGAATGAGTTGGCTGGACATATAGGTAGGGTCATTATTTACATTCAACAAATCAACTGCTTGATCTGTTTATGCATAGACTGTGCTTATTGCCTTTGAAATAAAAGACCTTCCTGGGTTTGACAATTTATATTGAACATTCTGTGTGTTAGCTTTAATTAACTGACATATAGGGTGACCAACATTTTGGCGCCATTGTCGGGGATGGTAATAGATAGACAAAGTTAGTAGTTGGTTTCATTTGATTTCATTTTTAGTTCAATTTTTTACAGCATGCATGAATATAAGAAAAACAAATCGGGAACCCCCTTTGAATACTAACATTGCAGGTGGAAGAGGTCGAGGTCGTAATGCAGGTCAGGGAAGACACACATATATTGATGAGATAATTGCTAGAGCTGATTCTTCCACTAGACCACCGTGGAACTCTACAGGTAGGGGAAATTTTGTTCCTCCCAATCTTGAACATTCAGCATCCACAATGGAGAATACAACGGGACCTTCAACTCATGTTGCAGAAAGTAAAACTCCTGAAGATAAGGGAAGTGCTGTAGGTGCACCAGATAGAGAGGAGATCTATCATATAGATGGAACCAGAGTTACTAAGGAAGTGTGGTTGGAGACTCGCAGAATAGCAGAGGATGAAAGAAGGCGAGGAGAAGAGAGGAGAAGAAAGGAAGAATCAAAAGAGAGGAAGAACGTATAAAGGAAGCTGTTAATTTCTGGACCAGAACCATGGTTGGTAGAGAACAGGGGGGTGAGAATGAACATGAGGATCACTGGGAGGAAGAAGGAGAAAATAATCAGCCTAGTAATACTGTGGCTACATTAGAATTCCCTATCCTCCAGACACCTAGAGTAGCTCCTATGAAGAATATCTCACCATCACTGCTCCCTAATTTTCATGGTAAGTCTACTAAGGACCCTGATGAGTTTCTTTTTGAGTTTGATATCCTCTGTCGCAGCTATGATTACACCTCTAGTGCTCAGAAGCTGAAGTTATTCCCAACCACCTTGAAAGGAAATGCTCTGTGCTGGTTCATGAGTTTGGGTCGTGAGACCATTACTACTTGGGACCAAATGAAAAACACCTTTCTTTCTAAGTATCAAGAATATTGTAGAACTAGAGATAGAAAGGAAGAGTTGTTTAAAATGGTTCAGAAGGATGAAGAGAGTTTGGAAGACTTTGTGGAGAGATTGCTGTACAATTTACAAATATCTGATCATGCTGAGATTGGCAAGGATGTTCTCAAGATTATCTTGCTAAGAGGAATTAGAGAAGATTGCCTTGATATGTTGAATCTGCTGGGGAAAGGGGATATCTCGAAGGAACCTTTTGAAAATATTGTTGAATTATGTCGAAGGTACTCCAAGGGATCTTCCAGAACCAACAAATGAGACAAAGACCGAGACCAGGATGTCTTCACTAGGACTCAGAAGTCAGCTAGTGGAGGTGCCACTCGAGCAGAAATAGGAAACCTATTGGAGAAATTTAAAATAGACATGATGAGCTCCATTTCCTTAGAGTTGGATGCCATGAGGGCAAAACAGAAACAAGTAGTAGAAGATCTTACACTTGGGGCATTCTGTCCTAAATGTAGAAAGAAGCATCCACTAAAGGAGTGCCCGTTGGAAAAAGCAGAAGTATGTAGGATATGTGAACTCGAGCATGATACTAAGGAGTGTCCATCATTACCTAAGGTTAAAGTAGTCCCACAGGCATCTATTCCGGATGAAGATCCAACATACTTTATGGCACAGAAGAAACCATGGCAGCCTAGAAACCAAGGTATGAATCCAGATCCAACATTTTTCCTGCATAATATGAATGGAATGAAAAACATGCATAATATGAATACACAATTCCCTTCACATTATTCCAATAGCCAGTGGCATCCATCTCAGAACCCAATGCAAAATCCTAATTCATGGACACCATGGCCACAACAGTCAAACCAAGCTCCTTGGAATTCCAACTGGAGAAACTCTTACCAAGGAAATAACTTTCCCCATCACCAGACTCAGTATCAATAGTACCCTCCTTAATAGTATCAACATCAGCAATATCAGCAACCACAGCTCCCTTTCCAAAACAATGCTACACCTATGAATGCACCACTTCGACCACAACTACCTGCACAACCTAACTTGAACCCAAACAATAAAGAAGTCCATCAATTTGAGACTGCCAACCAACATGCCTGTGTATTCCATTACTCATATTCCTTGCAATGATATACAATTACGATCAGGAAGGGTAGTGGAGCCTATTATCACTGAGGATGTGTCACCCCTAGTGATTGGAACTGGAGTAAATCAACACTATGAGAACATGGCTAATTCAACAAGCCCCATTATTGAGGATGCTGATACTCCTACTGAAGCAGCAACTGAAACTCAGGAAGCAACACACAATGCGTCACAGCCTACATAGTTGAATAGAGAACCACCATACCCTGAATGATTGCAACTGCAGAAAACAATGGAACAACCCCGATTTGATCTCGTGGGAGAGTTGAAAATTTTGTATGTTAAAATTCCACTGTTACAGGCCCTCCATGATGTGCCCATTTATGCTAAGACAGTTAAAGATTTGTGTGTCAAGAAACCAGGAAGAAGGCCCAGGGATCCCCCCACTGTCCACGTATTGGGAAAACTTTCCAAATTAATAATGGGGAAGGCCCCTGTTGTTGCTTGGTTTTGCAACCAAGCTTGTGCAATGGGAACCTATCAACAATGTGATAGTAGTTTCAATATAGAAATAAAAAATGATTATGAATTAAATCTAAGTCTAAATTAACATGTGTATATAACAAATAAATCTAAAATGATTCATGGAAAGAACAAGAAATGAAAGAATGTTTTGTATTATAATACCTCAAATGGTGAGGATTTGTGGTGTTGAGCAGCTCCAAGGTTGAGATGCTCCAGGCTCCAATGGTCTCTTCTCCAAGATTGCTACAATGGTTAAGAACTCAAGAGAGATTTTGACAGCATGACGATAGGATGATGGATGGATGGAAAGTGAGGAGCCGCTATCACCTTTTTATAGTTTTTGGTGATGGGGAATACCATTGTGGTTTTAAGGAAACCAATGGTATTAACCAACATGGTTTAGGTCTCTTTTTCCCTCTTTTTTCTTTTTTGAATATTTTGAATATTTTTATTCCCTTTTAATATTTTTTGGGAATTTTGAACCCTTTTTGAGGGTTTTTTTGTGTTTTTTTGAGGAAAAATATATATTTTGAGGGGAAAAAAAGGTGTATGATGGTCTTTTTGGTGACCTTTTGATGGATTTAGAGGCTCAAATGGTGGAAAAGTGGACAAATGGGTCATGTGAATAAGGGAATGAGCTAGTGAGCACTTTTTGGATGTTAACAGATTGCCCCTTGATGTGTGAGGGTAGGAGTTCATCGTATGGCCGATAGACATCATAGTTCTTTTGTATTTTTCCTGGGGTTTGGAGTAGAGGAGAGACCGATTGGAGACTGGAACAACGACCCCTTGGAAGCTGCAAAAATTGAAAAATATTACATGGCCTCAAAATGAATGAGGAATAATCTCTGACTATGGACGAGGCGGGCATACCCATGCTCGTATCAAGACATATACATAACAATTAGGCCCACGAAGGGGGGACATGAAGAAATACATAAAAATATGCCGGTACATCATAATGGTCCAGAGGGGACACAATGTTGGGACATACTCATGGTCATATCATGATTGATCTGAATAACTAATACATTGGAAAAAATGTAACAACCGTTCTGAATAAGGTATCAGAAGGGTTGATGAACTGCTAAAACTAAAGGTGTCCAACATCTAAAAATTGTCGCCAAGCGCAACCCGAATATCCATAGGAATATGTAACTAGTTGTATCCTTAATTAGACTCTCATATGTGGTAGAGCTGGATGATATCCGGGGTCTTCAACAAATAACTGAAAGGACCAATATCCTGTACGAGTCTCAACGATGCGATCAAGGTGTTGAAGTCGAGCATGTGAGAAACAATCATTTCGAGAGGCACTGAGGACTCCTTTCAAAATGATCCATAGGCACTCATCGCTAATGTTGATGAGTCCAAGGCACAGGGACCTCTGGGTCTATCCTCTGGAATAGATTTGGTTGGCGTCGACAGAGGGAGACCAACAACTACCCAGGAAATGATGTTTCCTTGGTAGGAGCGCGAGGTGTAGAACTGAAGTGTGATAGTACTGATGGTAGGACTGACATACTGTGGGGATAGGAAATAACTAGGGTCATAAAGTGGGTGGACTCAAACTTCCTTTGTTCAGAGCATGATGACATGGTTGACCTGGAAGTGTAGGAAACTGACTTGTAGGTGCGGGGATCATGGCTTTAAGGATTGAAGGGTATGTATTGTAGATTGGAGTGACTCTGGGGGGGACAAGCTGATGGATGCTGTAGAGGGACTCTCAGGGTGACATACTGCAGAATACTCTGAACAAAGGCGACCAAAATGGGGAAGCTGCCATATGAGTAGACATGATCTGTCGTGGCGCCGAGAAGCACCATTGGGTCCTTCTTCGTAGTTTTAATGAGCTCCAAGAAGGGATAAAAGTGTGCTCTTGAAATGGTATTGTCCTGTGGATTTTGTGAGCCCAGGACTGTTTGTGTTCATGAGTGCTTTCATTTTTAAGGAGTCTGAAAATGATAAGAAGACTTTGAATTGGTGGAGGAGTACCGTCCTGTGAATTTATGCGAGCCCAAGATGGTGATTGCTCGTGGTTTCTTTCATTTTTTGAGAGTCTGAAAGCGGTAAGAAGACTCCATTGGTGTTCTTTTTCGTAAGTTAGTCTCCAAGGCCCGAAAAAGCATAAAATGATGCAATTGGAGAACTCTTCTAGTCGATGTGACTAGAGTATTCCTTTTTCGTAATTAGTCTACAAGGTCTGGAAAAGGGGTAAACTTATACTAGGTAGACGCCCTTTCAAATGATTTTAGTGAGAATGAAAGGAAGCAATGTTGCTCGGCGATCTTTTCATTGTTTTAGGAGTCAGAAAAGAGCTTAACAAAAACTCCCTAAGTGCTTTTTTCGTAAAAGAATTGCTCGGCCCGAAAAGGGATAAAATTATACCGAACAAAAAGGTTATTGGTGAGAGCGAGGAATGATCGGAAGCATCATCACAAGCACGGAGAACTGAATCCGGCGACATAAAGATTGTGAAAAAGGGCAACGACCGATGTGGCATGCAAACTGAGGCAATAAGTGGCATTTTGAAAAAAATGCCCAAAAATTGTGGGTGTGAGAGTGAGGAATGGTCTCAAGCATCATCACGAGCGCGGAAAACTGAATTCGATGATATAAAACTTGTTAAAAATGGATAATGGCCTATGTGGCACGCAAACCGAGGCGACGACGGGAATGGGAAAGAATGCCTGAAAAATCTGGAGGTGAGAGCGAGAAATGATCTTAAGCATCATCACGAGCGCGAAAAATTGAATCCGGGTATATAAGACTCGTAAAAAAAAATGGACGACGGCCGATGTGGCACGCAAACTGGGGCGACGAGGGGGCATGTAAAAAATGCCCCAAAAATATGGTGGTGAGAGGGAGAAATGATCTCAAGCATCATCACAAGTTCGGAAAACTGAATCCGATGGTATAAAATTCGCCAATAAACTGACAACAGTCAATGTGGCATGCAAATCAAGGTGCCGTGGGGCATGGAACAAATGCCCAAAAGTTTTTTGTGAGAGCGAGAAATGATCTCAAGCATCATCATGAGCACGGAAATATGAATCCGGCGGTGCAAATGGTGCGAAAAACGAAGGTCATAAGGACTCCGAAATGGTCGAAGGAAATAACTAGGTTAAAATATGGCTACAAATAAAGGTGAGCCCACCAAGCCAAGGATGCAGTGGTGGGGAGAAATGATGACCCGCGGGGGGAAGAATACTAGGTGTATCAAATCAAATCGAATATACAAGTGATATGTGACCTCAAAAATGGTTGAGATCACGCATGTGAAAAATTCAGCACGGTTAATGACTTGCCCCCATGCAATGTACATGGGGTTTGTGATTGTGGATCACATATGTGTTGGTTTGAACAATGAGATCATTGGAATACTGAGATAGATGTGATGGGGAAGGTTCAAAATGATTGATCATGCCCCCTATCCCAGGGTCGAGGTAATCTGTTATGCCCCCTATCTCAGAGGTGTCAATGTTGTGTAGATGTTGTCTTAGAGAGGGATCAACAGGGCATTGAGAAACTGCTGGCGGGGGGGTATACCATGAGGCTGTGGGCCGTGGTGGCATACTGAAGTGATGATATGATGATGGGGGATTCCCCTTGTGGGTTGGAAGCCCCCAGTATCTCCGACGAGAATCACGATGATGATTAGTAGGCAAGGTTTTGGGCCTGCCCCCATGTTGTGGACATGTGGTTTCCTTGTCAATTTGAAAGGGTTGAACATGTGTGTCAAATGTTGATGTATATGTAACTTCGGAATGTATTTCACATATATGTATATTGTATTCCTATAGAGATGGTATTATTCCTCTATAAGGAAGTGTCGTCATTTATATTGTAAGTGTCGTAACTTATACTTGATGGGTTATTAGACCACCTTGTTTGGGGTCGACCCTGTATAAGTCATGTGGGTCAAAGGGTTATTAGACCACCCTATTGGGGGTCGGCCATGTGGGTCAAAGGGTTATTAGACCACCCTATTGGGGGTCGGCCCAGTCAGCATTATATTATGTGGTTAAGTTCGAGCCTACATGAGTTAGGTAAAAAGGCAAGTCAAGTCAAGTATAAATAGAGTGCGGGAGGCACTCTATTTACTCACTCACTTCTCACACATGCACTCAAGGAGGAGTGGCGCACTTATGGAGGAGGAGGATCTGATGCTAGGTTATGGCTATCTCTCTTGCTTGGTTGTATCATTGCTCTATCTATCTCTGAGGAAGTTATTGGGGTTTTTCACCTTTATGGTTTTCCCCAAGTAAATCTTTGTGTCTCTTGTGTGCTTGCATTATTGTCTCCATGATTGATATGCTGTAGATATGCTGTACATGTTGTTCTCTCAGTTAAGATCCTAGATCAGATTGAAGTAAATTCTGAAAAATTAACATGGTATCAGAGCTAGCCTGAAAGAAGGCATGATATGGCATGTATGACACTTGTTGCACTTACGATGCTAGGGCTTGATATAGCAAAAACCAGTCATCGTAGCACTTTCGCTATAAATCCGTTTTGGAGAAGTTTTCGGATCTGAAATTGTTACAGGCCGAAGCTAAGATCTCCAGGTACCTTGTGTCCAAAGGACAACCTCTAATTCGTTGTACTTTGTGATTTATGATCTGTACAATATGGGGTTTCTGCCTCTTCCAGATCTGAGTCAAAATCAGGTGACCTTGGGAAAAAGGTCATAACTTGGGATAGGAAGCTCCAAATGAAATTTCGTGAAAAGTGACAGGTAGTACACAGACTGTACTATCTCAGAAAAAGTTTTTAGAGGTAGAAGTTAAAACAGTGACACGTGGCACGCCGTACAAGTTCGCTCTCCTGTTTTATCCCAAAACAGGTCACGTTGCGACATTTGGCATAAATATCTCTCAAAGAGTCCAATTGAGGTCAGACCTGTTAGGATGGAAAGGTAACAGGCCGAGCTATCTCAAAAAAACTTTTTCAGAGGCCGAAGTTAAGACAGTGACACGTGGCACGCCGTACAAGTTCGCTCTCATGTTTTATCCCAAAACAGGTCACGTTGCGACATTTGGCATAACTCTCTCTCAGAGAATCCAATTGAGGTCAAACCTGTCAGGATGGAAAGATAACAGGTCAGGATATCTCAGGAAACTTTTTCAGACCCTGTGGATCAAAAATTTCGGAGTTACACCAGAAACAATCAGGTACATATTTCTGTCAAAACAGAATTATTTTTTGGTACCTTCATTCATGGCTTCCGGAATTTAGGGCTTTGGAGAAAGTTAGAATTTTTGTAATCGGAGACCACGGCTGGATGCTACTCATAAAAATAGAAATTTAGAGACCAAGATCAGAATTTTTGGTTGGGCAGAAGGCCGGGCTTGATTAGACCCTAGTTCAGGACTTTGATCAGAAAAGTGGAAAATTAGGGCTTCTGTAAAAATGGGAATTTTTGAAATCCGTGACCACGACTGGAAGCTCCTCAGAAAAATAGAAGCTTATAGCTTTGGATCAAACATTTTGATTGGGCAGAAGAGTGGGCTTCATCAAACCCCAGTTCAGGGTCACGTCCAGTGAATCCAGAAGTTTCAAAAGCAAAATTGAGGAGTGAAACTTTGCAGTTTTCAAATTATGAATATACCAATTTGATCAGCTCATCAAGGCGCATATTTCTATCCTTTCGGAAGTTTGAAATTCAAAGTTTGAATTTTTGGGGTTTCTCTGACAAACCCATATCCAGATCCAGGTCCAGTTCCTGCACATCAAGTGGATTGGGTTAATCCTAGAAGAAGATGGATTGGTCACCTACATAGGTGAAGAAGTTCCTGTTTCAAAGGGAGATGAGGCTAAGGCCTTACATAAGAAGATTACAAGCGATCTCGACAGGTATGACTCATCGAGGTATGTTTTGATATTTGTCCATGATTAAGTTTATGGTATGTTTGTCTTCATGTTATTACGGTTAGTACAATTTTGATTTTAGATTTGTTGTATCACCTTAACAAAATTATGAATGCATGATAGAAGATATTCATTGGTTAGGGTGTTGACACTTATGATTGTACTAATGCATTATGGTGTTGTATGAGGTTTATGTATTCTACTAACATGAAAGGTACACCAAGAAAGATAGATCATGTTCTGGTCCAAGAACATATGATCATGATAACATGAGGACAAAGATTCATCCATTGTCATGGATCTCATAGAAGATCCATTTACGAGGTATGTATAACTTGGTTTTGTAATAGTTAACCTATGAGATATACAGGTTACTAGCACAAGTCATTGAAGAAGAACAAGAAGACATCATGTGAGTATGTTAGACATAAATAGCTAGCATGCTAATCCAGGTATGTTTTTCCTATATCAAGTTAGAATCTCACCTTGTGATAAGATCCTTTATTTAAGTATACTTGGCATGATTGATTATGATTATTCATTGAAGTTAGTACTCATGGGCTTAGGCATATTATGATTTTTACTTTGATTGATGATATGACTAACCAGAAAAGTCCTATGGTCAAATAGGAATATAAGTAAAAGAATTATGTCTCTTATATTGATTGATTTGACTAACCAGAAGAATCATGAAGGTATAGGTTTGAATAATCACAGGTTTTATGCATATTATATCTCTTATCTTGATTGATGATTCAACTAACCTGAAGAGTCATAGGTTTGAGTAATTATAGGTTTAGATATGTTATGTTTCTTATGATTTGACTAACCATAAGAATCCAGCATAAACCTTGAATAATAATGCTTACTATTTTTGTTTGAAATGATCATGACTATACATGCTTTAGATTATTGTGTTTTTGATAATATTAAGATTATTCTAATGAATTTTTGATTATGTATGAGACCTCGGGGATAACACAATGATGATACTAACAAGCATGCATAGGGATCGAAAATGTATATAAGTTCAAGGACAGGTAATCCAGGGAGCAAAGATCAAGAGGGAGTACACTTCAGTAGTTTATGCAAGGATGCAGATATTCAGAGGGAGTTGACCATCTCTCTACATCCCACAACAGAAAGGTGTAGAAGAAGCTACTTCAGATTAGGACTCCAGCAGCTCCTGCAAGGAAGCGAAGACTCAAAGGGAGTCCACCCAACGAACAAACAAAGATAAGTATTTGAATTGTCATTTCTTAAATAATACTGTTCAATAATGTATATACTGATGTTCCTAGAATTAGGTTGTGTATTATGCATATTATATTAATTGCATTGATGAACAGTATACTCCTAATATGCATGGGTAAGTGGCCTATGGCACTGTACAACATTCCATTGCTACTTATCTAGAATGAAACCTCTTTGCTGACATGTTGGGAGTTGTGCACACTCTTAACAATGTTCTGGTAGAGATTGGAAGGCATCTAGAAAGTTACGGGATATGGATAAATGTTGTATTGAAGCATTGGCTAAGATAATTGCATGACTGTATGACATATTTCTTTATGTGTAAGAATTTGTTCTGAAAACTATGAGATGTTTCTAATCATGCAATTTAACCTGTTTTGTAGGAAAGACCGTATATGTTCACCTACAAAAGGACTACAACATTTGTTCCAGCAACAAAGATATCTATTGAAGATACTGAAGTTCCCAGGATCTGGGATGAAGAAATGGAATGCCATGATCCGTCGATCATGAAGAATGATGTTTGGGATGCGATCCCAAGAGCTAAAGGGAAGCCTGTTGTGACTTCCAAATAGAACTTTCAGATCAAGCATGTTGCAGATGGCAGCATAGAGAAATATAAAAGTGATGAAATAGAAGATACACCAGATGGATTCAAGACAGCGTTCTTGAATGGTGTAGTTGAAGAAGAAGCAGCCACTTGGTTCTGAGACACATGATAGGAAATCATATATGTGCAGAACTTGGTATGGTGAAGATAGATTGATTGCCGACACGCAGCGGAAGCTTACTACCGAGTTCGAGATGAAGAACTTGGGGATGATGCACTATTTGTTTTTGGCATGAAGGTGTGGCAGAGTGCAGAAGGAATCTTCCTTGGATAAGGGAAGTATGCAGTAGAGATCTTGAAGAGGTTCGGGATGATGGATTGCAAGGCCATGGCCACACCTATGGCATCGAATCTGAAGCTTCTATGTGATGCTTCATCTGAGCCAATTGATGTCTCTATGTATCGTCAGATGATTGGGTCCTTGATATACCTGACAAACATGAGACCGGATATTTGCTTTGCTGTGAACACATTGAGCCAGTTCCTGATGGATCCGAGGAGTGTTCACCTGGTTGCTGTAAAGCATGTTCTGAGGTACCTGAAGGGTACAGTGGATTATGGGCTCAGGTATGAGGAGAATCAAAAGTTTAACCTGCAGGGTTATGTTGATTCAGATTGGGCTGGCAGTGCTGCAGACAGGAAGAGCACATCTGGGTGTTGCTTCAGTATGGGATCAGGTGTGATCTCTTGGTTTAGCAGGAAGCAGCCCTGCGTAGCAGTGAGTACAGCTGAGGCAGAGTATGTTGCAGCCTGTTCAGCTAGTTGTGAGACAGTATGGCTACAGAAGCTACTGTCTAGGTTATTTGATCTCCCATTGGAGGCTGCTGGTATCTTCTGTGATAATCAGAGTTGTGTGAAGCTGTCCAGTGTTTCATGACAGGTCGAAACACATAGAGATCAAATATCACTATATCAGGGATATGGTGCAGAGAGGAGCTGTGAAGCTCCTATATGTTGCGACAGACGAGCAGATTACAGATGTGCTGACGAAGCCGCTAGCCAGAGTGAAGTTCGAGTACTTCAGAGAGAGGCTTGGCGTTCTTCAGATCGAGGACACTTCGAGGAAGAAGTGATGGACACATTTGCTGAAGCCATTCCAAGCATGTTGGAAGGAGGATCCTTCACATGGCTGTGGATGTAAGCGCTGGATAATGGGCATCAGGATGATGTTCTGGTTTCTGCTTGGATATGATCAGTTGGATCATTTATGTATGTACGCATCATGTTGGATGCTGGATATGATCAGTTGGATCATTTATGTATGTACGCATCATGTTGGATGCTAGATATGATCAGTTGGATCATTTATGTATGTATGCATCATGCTGGATGCTGGATATGATCAGTTGGATCATGTACCTTTGTATGATCAGGTAGATCATGTATGCTGACGGATACATTGTGTGGATCATGTATCTATGTATGTATCAGGTGGATACTTGGATGATCGTGGATGACGAGCTTCTCCAGATGACATGCAGCAGGATGTTGCAGTGATGATGATCAGGATGATCATGTGTACATCAGGATGATGTTTGATGAGTATCAGATGATACTTTGTGGCCGTGGATCAGGTTGTGCAGGAAAGCATGTAATTTGTGCCCTGGGAGATTTGCAGATGGTCTTTCGAGGTTTTGCCTATGGCATGTAATTCGGTGCCCTGGGACATCTGGCAAATGCTCTTGTGAGGTTTTGCTTGGGAGGACATGTAATTTGTGCCCTGGGAGATTTCAGGTCGGAGTTGTGTACCCGTAACATCCTGAGATGCTCTTGCGAGGTTTTGTCCTATGGCATGTAATTTGCTCCTGGGAGATCTGGACAGGATGAAAAAGGCCTCAGATGCTTCAGCCAGGTTTTGCCATGACCACATGTAATTTGCTCCTGGGAGATCTGGACAGGATGAAAAAGGCCTCAGATGCTTCAGCCAGGTTTTGTGGTGGACCACATGTAATTTGCTCCTGGGAGATCTGGACAGGATGAAAAAGGCCTCAGATGCTTCAGCCAGGTTTTGTGGTGAGATCACATGTAATGTGCTCCTGGGAGATCCGACAGGTAGAGCCGCGTGCTCGTAACAGCCTGGGATGCTTCAGCCAGGTTTTGTGATGGGTCACATGTAATGTGCTCCTGGGAGATCCTACAGGTAGAGCTGTGTGCTCGTAATAGCCTGGGATGCTGCAGCCAGGTTTTGTGACGCACGTAATAAGTCCTGAGGATTCCACAGTATGGCCAGTGATGATGAAGACCTGCAGGTGGTGGGCCTACATCCAGTATGAAAAAGGACTGGCTCTGTAGAACTTCCTATGACGAGTAGATTCAGAGATTGATTGAGATAGCAGCAGCAGTGACGATGATGATGACTCAATGACAATTATCCAGTGACGATGATCCAGAGAAGATGACTTGTGCTAGAAGAACTGTGCTGAGAAATACCTTCCTAGTTAAGAGGGAGTGTTGATGTATATGTAACTTCGGAATGTATTTCACATATATGTATATTGTATTCCTATAGAGATGGTATTATTCCTCTATAAGGAAGTGTCGTCATTTATATTGTAAGTGTCGTAACTTATACTTGATGGGTTATTAGACCACCTTATTTGGGGTCGGCCCTGTATAAGTCATGTGGGTCAAAGGGTTATTAGACCACCCTATTGGGGGTCGGCCATGTGGGTCAAAGGGTTATTAGACCACCCTATTGGGGGTTGGCCCAGTCAGCATTATATTATGTGGTTAAGTTCGAGCCTACATGAGTTAGGTAAAAAGGCAAGTCAAGTCAAGTATAAATAGAGTGCGGGAGGCACTCTATTTACTCACTCACTTCTCACACATGCACTCAAGGAGGAGTGGCGCACTTATGGAGGAGGAGGATCTGATGCTAGGTTATGGCTATCTCTCTTGCTTGGTTGTATCATTGCTCTATCTATCTCTGAGGAAGTTATTGGGGTTTTTCACCTTTATGGTTTTCCCCAAGTAAATCTTTGTGTCTCTTGTGTGCTTGCATTATTGTCTCCATGATTGATATGCTGTAGATATGCTGTACATGTTGTTCTCTCAGTTAAGATCCTAGATCAGATTGAAGTAAATTCTGAAAAATTGACATCAAAGGGATCAATGGAAGGGGCCGACCGGATAGAGGGGTATCCAGTGGAAACTATGTAAATGGTGTTAATTTCTTCCGAGGAGGAATATGGTGGGGGATGAATTTCCTCAATGAGAGGAGGGGATATCTCTAGGTCGGCATTATTCAATTCGTATAGTGCTGCTCTGTAATCTGGGAGATTGGGGCAATGATGTGAATAATGGCCGTAGATTCCACATATTGCACAAGGATGGTTTGTGCGCAATGATTTATCACGAGGTTGAGGTGGTAATTCTAATTTGACAACTGGAACGTTGGTGTCATCATCCAACATATTCATGTGTTCTTGAAGTGCCGGTAATTGTGGACATTGATGGATAACATGGCCTATATCGTAACACAAGGAGCACTTAGGGAGTACACGGGTTGAGGGATTCTTGGCCAATTTAGGAGTCACTGGGGGGGTGTGAGTTGTGGGTGCAGTGTTGGAGGTTTGAGGACATCTGCCCCTAGTGTGGCGAGATTGAGGGGGGACATAAGTAGATGTCGATGTAGTGCCCCCTATTGGAATTGATTAGTTTTGGGGGTTCGAAACACCAGGTGGTGGACAATTTTGGTGGTTTGGTATGCCAGGTGGTGGATGGTTAGACATATTCACAGGTTGTACCGGTTGTAAAACAACGGTTGGAGTCGGTGGGGGAGTTGGGGCAGGTAAGTACCATACAGGTATTCCTAACGTTAAACCTGGAAGGTTAAGTGTAGCCATTACTGGCGTGCTGACAACTCCTGAAAATGGGAACAAGAACGGGATTGTGTGAATCGATGTTGTTCCGATATGACTAGGCACAATGGGTGCTTGTGGTGGTGGTTGAGGTTGTTGAGGATGTTGTTGTTCATTGTGCGATAAGGTGCACAAATCAGATACTTTATTTACCTGGGGAGGGGGTGGGATAGAAGGGAAAGTGGTGGTCAAGGGGGTATCCGAATATATCCCCGGTCCGACTGATGAGACGAACGATGTTGGTGCATTCTGAGCTGGTTGTTCAATCATAGGGAGAACATTTTTAGGTGCAGTGGGAGCGTATTGGTTTCGATGTGTTTGGAGATTCATGTCGGGCAATGACATCATAAGGAGATGATGAGTATTTGAATCCATCGGTTGGTTTGTGTGTGCAGCATATGTGATTTGCTGTTGTGGTGCTGTGGTTCCTTGAGGAGGATCCAACGGACGAGTGTTCGCCATTCCTTGTGTGGGAAAAGGATTCTGTAGCACCATGGGTTGTGGTTGAGTAGGCGGCGTTGGTTGTGCCACGTACCCTTGGCATTGGGCGTCATCATTCCACAGTTGGCGCGCTCTCTCCAAATGGGGGCAAGTGTGTGTGTAATGGCCGTATACTCCGCATATGGAACACAGGTGGTTTGTTCATAAATTGGGGTTCTTATCCTGTTTTGGTGGTTGATTAGGGTTTTGGTTGGTGGGGGTAGTGTTATTGTTGTTTGGAGGATAAGTTTGAGTGACTGGAGGTTGTGGTGCAGCAAGCACTGCCTGTGGTGGGTAATAAGCCGCTAGGGCTTGTGAGTGAACATGAGCATGTGTGTCCTGCTAGTTATAGTATGAAGGCGGTGCATAAGTTGATGGTGCTTGCCCATAACACTGTGGTGGACATGAGGGTCCATGAGTGTGGTGGGTGTGTGTTACGGGAGCATACGAAGTTGTAGCCCCGGAATTGGATGAAGCCCTAGAAAGGTCTGGGGTGTTGTTTGTACTCGTTATGTCAAAAGGTTTATTTTGTACCGTGACTTGACCGATAATACCATCAGCGGAATGGGATGCCCCCGGAGCGTCACCTCGTGAAGAATCGCCTTGTGGGGAGTCTGGTATGATGGTGTAGAGATAGCCTGACTGGGCATAAATCAGGTCAAACTGCTGAGCTTTTAAAATAGCTTCTTCTTCTGACTGGGGTCGTTCGGAAGCTACATCTTTGGCTATGAGGGGTAGGAGTGATTTGAGAAACCAATCCAAAAATATATGGTCGTCTAGTTTTATCTTGCAGAGGCTACGACGCTTACGCCACCCATGGATATGGTCGGTGATATGGGTAGCCGTGTTTTGTCTACAAGACAACAATATTTCAACTCTTGCATCATAGCGTACAGGTAGCTGAAAAAACTGGAGGAAAGTGGAGGTGAGGGACGTAAATGTATGGTGGGTCCCATGTGGTTGCTCAATGTACCACTTGACTGTAGAGCCAGTGAATGTTCGTTGCAATAGTCTCATTCTGATGGAATCATCTACTATGGAGTTAGAGGAACACCATAGGTGAAAAGATATGATGTGGTTTTGGGGATCTTCCTCAGCTTTTCCTTCAAACTTTGGTATGTCTGAGGGAAGCTTGGTGGGAATAGGTGGCCACGTGGGGTTGTGTCTAATAGGATCATTGGTTAACCTGGCCAGGTCTGGTAAGTTCAGATTAGCCATGTATGGTAAACTAGCATATGGGTGTGGCGTAGTGACTGGGACATAACTATTAATAGTTGGATTATGTGGTGGTCTAGCTCCCCCTAAAGGTATGCTAGGTATGGAAGGGATGTGTCCTCCAATCGATGTGGTGTGGGAAGGGCCTGCGCCCCCAAGTGCAACATGGGTTGCCGAGGGGTTAGGAATAGTTCCAGGAAACCCTAGGATCTGGGTTGTTGTAATGAGAGGGGGTGTGACCCCTATGTTGGGCATACCCATAATAGGTGGTGGTCCTGTGTTGGGCATACCTAAAGGGGAATGGCCCCTATATTAGGCATGCCTAAAGGGGTTGTTGTTACCATGGGTGGCACAGTAGTAGTAGGGTTTGTCGATGTATCTCCAATAGCACTGGTGAAAAGGGGGTCGTATTGTGATCCAACCATGGGGTTGGTTGGTGATGTTTCAGTAGGGTGTTAGGATTCAGCCTTAGAATCAGATGTGAAGTGAGGCGCGTCAGAATCGGATGACTGTGTTCTATGCTGATGATGTGTCGCGTCAAGGGATAAGGCTCTACGTCTATGACGTGTAGAGTAAAGTGTACCGAACTAAGGGGGTTCACCCTGAAAACAACGGGATCGTCTTAAATTCTCAATGGTGAGAAATGTATAAAAATTCCAGTGGAAGGTGGTGATGATAAAAACTTGAAACCCTAGTGCAACAATGAGTGCAAGAGGGGAGTGAAAAAATAATGGCTCTCAGGACAACAACCAACCTCAAAAGCACTTATTATAATAGTTGTGCTATAATAAGTGGAGGGATCCAAAAAAGTGGTCAGAATACCAAAAGTCAAACAGTTCCTAGAAAAAAGTGGTGCTCACTAGACCAAAGGTGGGTATTGTATCATGCAAACACCTAACTAGAAGTATTGTGAGTCAACAAACGATATTCTCTGCAAGGTGATGAAATCCAAGTCAGACAATATAGAGTGTTGAATCAACGGCTAGATATCCCCCTACCGGGAGGGACACCAGGTATACAATCCTAAATAATGGAAACTAGGATACCCCGTTCATGACATGTTCAGTTGGGTGAATATGCAGTTTGGTTCTATCACCGTTGTACCCCCATACAGGTGTACAATGTGATAGCAGTTTCAATATAGAAAGCAAAAACGATCATGAATTAAATCTAAATCTAAATTAACATGTGCATATAACAAATAAATCTAAAACGATTCATGGAAAGAACAAGAAATGAAAGAATGTTTTGTATTATAATACCTCAAATGGTGAGGATTTGTGGTGTTGAGCAGCTCCAAGGTTGAGATGCTCCAGGCTCCAATGGTCTCTTCTCCAAGATTGCTACAATGGTCAAGAACTCAAGAGAGATTTTGACAGCATGAGGATAGGATGATGGATGGATGGAAAGTGAGGAGCCCCTATCACCTTTTTATAGTTTTTGGTGATGGGGAATACCATTGTGGTTTTAAGGAAACCAATGGTATTAACCAACATGGTTTAGGTCTCTTTTTCCCTATTTTTCCTTTTTTGAATATTTTGAATATTTTTATTTCCTTTTAATATTTTTTGGGAATTCTGGACCCTTTTTGAGGGTTTTTTGAGGAAAAATATATATTTTGAGGGGAAAAAAGGTGTATGATGGTCTTTTTGGTGACCTTTTGATGGATTTAGAGGCTCAAATGGTGGAAAAGTGGACAAATGGGTCATGTGAATAAGGGAATGAGCTAGTGAGCACTTTTTGGGTGTTAACACCTATGGTAAAGTACGACGACCCTGGGAACCCAATTGTTACAGTGCACATAGGGAACACACAAATTACAAATGTCTTGGTGGATTTGGGCGTAGCTATTAACGTTATGACCATAGAGACTGTGAAGAAATTGGGACTCACTAATCTTCGACCAACCATTACTATTTTGGAACTTGTTGATAGATCAACGATCAAGCCTGAAGGAATCCTAGATGACCTCGTAATCTCAGTTGACTCGTGGGAATACCCTGCGGATTTCCTGGTGTTACAGCAAAAATCCCAGTTGGGGGGACACCCACTGATCCTGGGAAGACCATGGTTGGCCACAGCTGATGCCTGTATCAGCTTTCGCTCAGGTTCTATGATCATTTCAGATGGGACTGAGATCAAGAATCTAACCCTGTACCCTCCAGCTCAACCAAGCACAGAAGCTCAGACTCCATTATGGGCAGATTTAGAGGAGGAAGAGGGCGTGTAGCCACTATTAACCATAGGGAGAGCCTTAACATTTAAAGATGAAACAGAGGATGATGCCATTAATAGTTTCATTAGTGAGCCCACGTCAGTCAATAAGAATGTCTATCAGATATTGGACAGTACTCTAGCTGTAACAGAACAAGAAAAGCTTACAGAAGAAACTCTAATCGGTGATGACAGTGTAATTCAAGTACTTAAGAATTAGAAGAGTGTTCCAGTAGAAATTGGGCCAGGAAAAACATTGAATATCAATCCTAATCTGGCACCTAATGAGTTGGAACAGCTAGTCACTCTGTTGAAACAGTGTAAGGGAGCCTTCGCTTGGGAGTACACAGACATGAAAGGAATTCCTTCTCATCTGTGCACCCATCACATTTATATTAAGAGCGACTCCAGGCCTATATGTCAACCTCAACAAAGGATGGACCCGATCCTAAGGGACATAGTGAAAGAGGAAATCCAAATTTTTTTGGAAGCATGATTTATATATCCAATTTCAGACAGTGAGTGGGTTTCTCCACTTGTGATTGTGTCAAAGAATAACGGGAAATGGAGGGTCTGCGTGGATTACAGAGAATTGAACAAGGCAACATAGAAGGACCATTTCCCCTTACCTTTCATCGATCAGGTCCTTGATACCTTGTCTGGGAAAAAGTATTTCTCCTTTCTGGATGGCTTTAATGGCTATAACCAGATTCAGATTGCTCCAAAAGATCAGGACAAAACCACTTTCACTTTCCCCTGGGGGACCTTTGCATACCGAGTACTTCCTTTTTGGTTGTGCAACGCACCAGCTACATTTCAGAGAGCATTGATTGGAATCTTTTCAGAAATGGTGAATGATTGCATGGAAACCTTTATGGATGACTTTACTCCATATGGTGATAGTTATGAAGAATCATTGAAAAATTTAGAAAAGGTTTTGAAACACTGTGAACAAAGTCATCTCTCTTTAAGCACTGAAAAGTGCCACATGATGATGAGTGAAGGCATAGTGCTGGGGCACTTCATCTCTTTTGATCGTATCCAAGTAGATCCATCCAAAATCAAGGTGATTGAAAATATGCCAACTCCTGGAACACATAAGGATGTACGTAGCTTCTTGGGGCATGCTGGCTATTACAGAAGGTTCATAGAAATTTTTTCCAAACTAGCTTCTCCTTTGTTCACTCTGTTGATGAAGGATGCACAGTTTGTTTGGAATGATGCATGCCAAACAACGTTTATTGAGATAAATAAAAAGATGTCTACAGCACCCATCTTAAGAGGGCCCAATTGGGCTTTGCCTTTTCACATTTCTTCAGATGCTTCAGATACTGCCATTGGGGCAGTTTTGGGACAGTAGGAAGGTAGTGCTCCTTATGCCATTTACTATATTAGTAAAAATTTGTCTCCTGATGAACTAAATTATACTGTCACAGAAAAAAATTTTCTTGCCATTGTTTATGCCATCAACAAATTTAGACATTATATTACTGGATATTCTACTTTTGTGCACACTGATCATTCTTCTATCAAGTATTTAATGAATAAACCAATCACGAATGCTAGAGTTACTAGATGGCTGTTACTGTTACAGGAATTTGATATTACAATTATTGATAGACCAGGAAAGGAAAATGTTGTTGCAGATTTCTTATCTCGACTTACTAACAGTGATGACAATTTACCAGTTGAAGATTCCTTCCCTGGCGAACATTTGTTTGCAGTATCAGCTCATTCCCCATGGTATGCAGATATTTCTAACTTTTTGGCTGCAGGTAAGCTTCCAACACATCTATCAAAGAAGAAAAAAGGAAGATCATACAACATAGTGCTAGGTACTACTGGATTGATGGCCATCTTTTCTACACAGGGCTTGATTTAGAAATCAAAAGATGTGTTAGAGAAGATGAAATATTCAACATTCTTAAAGCTTGCCATGATGAGCCCTGTGGGGGACATTTTGCGGACAAAAGGACAGGTCATAAAGTTTTGAGAATGGGCTATTTCTGGTCTACATTGTTCAAAGATGCAAAGAAGTATGTTCAGGCATGTGATAGCTGCCAAAGGATGGGCCAACCCAACATATTAGATGAGATTCCTTTACAGCCACAGCTTGTGGTTGAACCATTTGATAGGTGGGCTCTAGATTTTGTAGGGCCTATCAACCCTCCCTCAAAGCAGAAAGTTCATATCTTGGTTTGCACAGACTACATGACTAAATGGGTAGAAGCTGTAGCCTTGATCAAGGCCAATGATCAGGCTGTGATTGATTTCCTGTATGAAGAGATTTTTACTCGGTTTGGAGTACCTAAGGAGATCATTACAGACGGTGGACCACAGTTTGTATCTCACAAGCTGGAAGCACTGTTGCAGAAATTTCATATTCAGCACAGAATAACCTCACCATATCATCCACAGGCCAATGGGAAGGTGGAGAGCACAAACAAGGTTATCGAGGCTATTATGACAAAAACAGTGAAGAGCCATCATAAAGATTGGGCTGAAAGACTTCCAGAGGCATTGTGGGCCTATCGTACCACTTGGCGTAACACCATTGGTTTTTCCCCATATGAGTTAATGTATGGCAAGAACGCTGTTTTTCCAATTGAATTTGAAATCAGAACCTTGAAAACAGCCGTGGAAGCAAATCTGAATTTATCAGAGGCACAGAGGAATCGACTGAATCAACTCAATGAATTGGATGAGAAGCACACAGCTGTAGTACATCATACAGCTCTAATCCAACAACAACGCTCTAGATGGCATGATAGATTTATAAAAAAAAGAGTCTTCCAGGAAGGAGACTGGGCCCTGTTGTATGATTCACGATTTAGGAGGGGCTTTAAAGGCAAATTGCGCACCCGTTGGTTGGGACCCTATTAGATAGACTGGGTATTTGATAATGGAACAGTCCGGTTGATCACCATTGACGAGAAAAAAGTACCATTATTCGCAAATTGTCATCGGCTGCGACTGTATCACAGACCGATCTCAAGGGAGGCTTTTATTTCACAAGTTGCAGCTCATCCAGAGTATCAGTTAATGTTAGGGCAGGGATTCTTAAACCGTCTGAATTCCTAAAAGTTGCAATTTCAACACATATTTTTGTACATAAATAATTGGTTTTTTTTTCATTCTGTATTTTATCTATTTTTTAATTTTTCTTGCACTTGATTGGTTTGTTTTGAAGAACTATGTGCAGGAACTTATTGGAGGAGCAACAACCGTGACTGGGCCAGACGACTGCATACACCCCATATTTGTGCCTGATCTAATAAAGCTCTTTGAAAAAGGTGGATAACTCGTGGTCTTCCACAGATAAAATTTGCTTATACTACAGTTTGATGCAGCTGCAACTCCGCTACATTTTCCCGTTCTGCCAAATTTCGCAGCTGCAACTCCGCTACCTCTGCTTACCTTTCTAAGTTGGCAGCTGCTACTCCGCTATTTCCGCTTCATTTTTACTCCTTCCTAGCAGCTGAGACTCGACTACCTTTTCCCATTCCGCTAAATCTAGCAGTTGAGACTCCGCTACCTTTGTCCATTTCGCTAAAACTTAGCAACCGTGATTCCGTTCTTTCCACTTCATTCTCACTCCTTCCGTACAGCTGGGACTCCGCCATTTTTTGCTTATTTTGCTAGATTTCACAGCTGATACTCCGCCAGTTTGTCTACTCTCTGATTGATGATGCCAATAATGATGTGACTAGGCGTTAGTTTTGGCGCTCGCTCCACAATATCCAATTATGGTCCACCACGAAGGAAATTTCAGATGCCTTGAGTAGCTGTCAACCCGAGTGGCAGTGGCCACGTCACTTCAGCACATGTGCATTTATACCCGCGAGGATGACGGTCGGCTATAATGATTAATCCATGGCTCAAACTCATAAACGCAAGGTACGGATCGCATCTTTTACATGATTTGGCAGAAAATTAATACGGTAATAACGATTATGTCCTGTCACAACCCTCGATTAACGAACCCATGCGAATTACACTTTAGGGATTATGTTAAAGTCATAATTGTAATTATTTTCCGTCACCTTACCCGATTTTTCACCTGTTACTCCTATCTGCCAACTTCATCGCTTCAATAGAACGTTCATACTAGCGCAGATTGGCCTAAAACCTGATTTTTGAACCCCAACGACCCTTTGCATGTTCTTAAAGCTGCAACTTTCCACTTCTAAACCGGAAATTGTGAATTCTGAACCTTGAGGAGAGATTAAAATGGGAAACCCAGTCCGACATGAACTAGTAAATACAGATGCTATACGTTCCAATGCAGAGGTTCTTAATATTTTTATAACAGCAGGTTGGATGGCATACTTTGAACGGTTGAACGGATTTCACACAGAAACTGCATTGCAATTTGCTCTCAACCTAATTGATACTCACTCTGAGGTGAGAGGACTGCGCGTGGATGCTACAGAAGAAATCATAGCTGAGGTTACTGGTTTACCCATGGCTGGGAAGAAGTTATTTGGACGGAAGGCACATAATGCAAATGCGGTGAGGGAATTTTTGCCAGTTGGAGAGCAGGTTATTCCAAAGCGTTGTGGGATGGAACTGGCATCCTTACCACCACCCTGGAACCAAGTGGCCATCTTTGTGAAAAGATATATTTCTTGTGGAGGTAGGTACCAAGTTGTTTCCTTCTCTGAACTTCCCTTACTGTCTCATTTACGCCATGGTAATTTAGTGAATATACCATTCTATTTGCTTAAATCCCTACAAACCATGGCTGGATATGCAAGAACCGCCCAACACCCATTTTCCTCCCTTACTAATCATGGCTTAATTAAGTTACTAGTCCTAAGAGCCATTGCAATTCGTAATTTAACTTGGGAGCAATTTTTGGCTGGAGATGCGCCAATCATACAACCTGTATTAGAAGAGGGGGGTGCTGGTGAATATAGTGAGGACTGGAGTTCCTCAAACCCAGTTGGGGGGGAGGCTGGAGCAACAGAAAACCAGGCCAATGATGAGGGAGAAGTAAATAAAGGAGAAGCAATAGTAACATAAAACCCTATAGTTAGGGAAATTGTGATGGAAACCCTAGAGCAAGAGGAAGAAAGATTAGAATTTGTAACTACAGAAGAAGATACTCAATTAAAAGAAGCTGAAACTGGAGCAGCTGTTGAAGCTGCGACAGTTGAAGCTGCAATTGTAGAAACAAAAATTCAAAGGGAAGGACATCAGACAGTAGAAGAGGAGACTGTGGAAATTTTGGAGGTTGTGTCCTCTCTAGAGATAAGGGGTACAATTATTGAAGAAGAAGAGACCCAGGTAAAAACCCCTGTGTCAAAGAAACGAAGAGTAGGATCAGGAAATAGGGATCAGACACCCAGTGTAGCAAAGAAAAGGAGGATCAAAACTGTCAAAGCGTCAGTAGCAGTAAGCAGCAAGGAACACCCAGTGGGAATGGTGAAGGAAAGAAGGACGCGATCAGTAGTAGCAGCAGAATCAGCTGTGACAGTAGCAACAATAGAAGTAGCTGCAATAGCAGCAGAGTTAGCAGAGACAGTGGATGCAATGGGTAATATTGAGACACCCTTAGCAGGGACATCAGGAGTAGTTAGAGAGAATTTGGAGTCACTTGTGTTAGAGAAAACACCTGTAACAGGGGTGGACATAGAGATTCCCATTTTGAACCCAAAATCATTTGCTGCTATGCAGGAACCTTCTAGGGAAGAACCTCAAATCGAAAGTCTTTTGCTTGAAAATGAATTATTGAAAGAGGAGGTGCAGATATTGCGAAATGAGCTGGAAAGATGGAAGGGAGTAGCTGGAAAACAAGCAGAGAAAAATTTGAACACATTAGCTAATGCTGCAAATTTATTGGAAAATCCATCTTTTGCATTTGAAAATGAGAAGTATGGGGGGACTGTTTGTCCAGAGTGTGGAGATATATTTTCTGCAGCAGGACACAAAGTTGTTATGTTGGGACTTGCATCACAAAACAGGTACAGATAGAGGATGTGGAAGAAGGAATGCCGAAAATCGAATTGATAGGGGAGAATGAGCCAGTAATTGAAGAGATCCCTGATTTGAATTTAGAAGATGAAACAGTACAACCCAGCCATCAGGGGATACCGAGCTTCTTCAGGACCAGTCTCATCAGTCAGAAGAACCTGATATAAACCAGAAACAATCTCAGTAGTTCAAAGAAATTGAGGAACAGGGGACTGTTACACAAGAACCAGTACCCTTGAAAATATCTAGTGAAGCTGCAGTTCAGATAGCAACATTTGATATCAAAGACCAAGAGGAAAACACTGTTACACAAGAACCAGTGTTTTCAAAATCATTTGCTACAGTGGCAACACAAACTGAGATGACTGAGATTGAAATGGAAAAGGAGGATGTTGTCACACAAGAACCAGCAGTCCTAAGAAAATTGACTGAGACTGTAACACGGGCCAAGGAAGCTGAGGTGGATATGGAAATAAAGAATGCTGCTACACAAGAACCAACATCTCTACAAACCATGGCTAAGACTACACTACATGCACAAATCACTGCAACCTCACTAGAGGATGAAACTGTCATAGTGCCAAAGCAAGATAAGGAAGTCATTCATCTGGATTCTGATGATGAAAAGGAGGTAGAAGACATAAAGATTCAATGGCTGCAGAAGAAAGTTCTCTAGTTAAATCTCGAATTGGATAAATGGCTCAAGTGGATTGAACAGTTCAGAACAGGTATGATCTCTCTCCAGGAACATAGGAATGTCATTAAGGGATTGAGAGAAAAGTGGGCTGAGGAGTTATTCTTCCAGAAACTCCGGTGGGAGAAACTTCAGGAAAAATTGGAAGGATTAAAGAAACTTAAGTCCCTGCAACAAGAAAAAGACAAAATGTACACTCTCTCCATAGAATTGTTGAGTTGCAGGCTCCATCCCCCTCTTACCCTGTCTTTCTCCATGAGCAGACAACCTTATTCCAATTAAGAGCTCTCAAGGATGGGAGATCATTTGATTTGGCAACATCTACTCAGTTTTTGGAGACTTTTCTGAAGAGTGATTTTGAGGATTAACATTTGTTATGTGAATTGTATTTACATGACAAGCCTTGCTATATTGACTTTCCATCTAATCCTTTACTTATTCTAGGGGATGTTCAGCCAAGGGCATTTGCCTCCTTTGTCATTAACCATGTAAGATGGCGATATGCTTTCCAAACCATCCTTAGGAATGAGGAGAATTCTACTCTTTGGATTAGGGGGGAACCTAACAATCCATCAGCATTCATAGAAAATCATGCTAAAGCTCTCAAGGTTCCCTCAATTGCCTGATATTTTGAGAGACTGCGAGATAGACTACTTACCACATGTGTCCCAATGATTCTTAATATGCAGCAGGATGCCTTGGAAGGTAGTGAATACAGATGGCTGTACTCTTCCTCATCTCTTAAGGAAATGGATCCATATGGCTTTGAAAATTTTAGGCAAGCTTTGACAAGGATTCCTAGATATGTGCGGTGCATGGAAAGGTGTGGGTCTTGGTGGATTGGTTTAAGGTTTAAATTCACTCTCATTTGGTTGCCTGTGAGCAATTCTTACAGGAACATCTATGCTTTAACATTAGAAGAAGAAGAATTGTGGTGGGAGCATTGGATATCATGTTATGGGTTTGTGCCTCGAGGGGAGGCACCAGAACTCGCTTACAATCTTACAAATCTCCACAGATTCCACTCAGACTCGGATTTGGAGTAAGGGAGGTTGTTGCATGAGGACATGCAATTGGATAGTTGGGGGGAGATGTTGGGTCCAGGAAATGCCCCTTTTTGGCCTTCCTTATTACATCATTTTGTCCTAATTTCATCCTACTTTTATAAGCTATATCCATGTCTTTCTTCATATCAATCAATAATATGGCAGGTATAATTTGTTATTACTTTATTTATTTTATGCCTAATATTGTTAAAGATTATGGATCTTAGTCCTTGGTTTATACTGATCTGTGTGATTTCATTTAGCCAGGGTCTAAAGCGCAGGTGTATCAGCCCAGTAGCGCCAGCTGTTACTCTTCAAAGCACCAGCTCCTCATACTCCAAGGGATAGCGCATCCTCCACACAAGATGTAACAGATCCCCACTATAATAGATTCCACTGAAGCAGAGCCTAGCTACGACAGACAGGTGGCATTCCAGCTGCTGAATCTGTTGATCCATTAACTATCAGAGCAGCAGCATCTTTCACAATTAACAGCCCTGTTTAATACGCTGTGTCAGTTAGCTGTAACTCCGCAGCATGAAGATCATAGATCTTCATTGCTGTGCGATTTTAGTGGATCTGAAACTGTATTTCCTTGAATAAATTCCATAAGGTTCTCGTAGCCTGGGGTTGAATAATCACCACTTTGTGTAAGCTGTAACAGAGCACTGAGACTCATGATCTTCCATCATTAATATGAGAGCAGAGTTCTTCATTTCCGTGTCTTAATTTGCTGTGACTCTCGGCGTCTCTGTTAGAAGGCCAGGGCCCGCCTTCTCACAGAGATAGCCGATTTAAGTAGGTAGAGTAGTTTAGTTTTACTTCTGTTGTGTGGTGTGGAATGATTGCAGATATTATTGGTAGCTGTAACAGCGATTAGCTTCACTTTCTGGTAGTTTATAATTGCATCTTGAATAGCTGTAACAGAGTGGTGTGACAATCGACTGTGTAGGATAATTTATTTAATTGCATGTGTGTTTTAATTAGCTATGAAAACCAAGCTCAATTCCAATTATCTTTTAGTTATTTATGCTTTCTAGGATTTCCAGTAATTATCAGTTAGAGTTCAAGCTTGTGTTTTAATTTTGGTTGTTGTTGTATCTTCAATTGCATTCATAGATTAGACAAATAATGGTAGAATTACAGTAGCTACTGGGTAGATCATTTTGGTAAAGATTGAATGCTTTAGGTTGATAATTATAGGATTTAACTTCTTGCAAAAGTAATCTAGTTCCATTTCATCATTAGATCATTAACTTGCTGGGTTGATTTCTGTAGGGAAGTTGTTTCACTTTGGATTCTTAGATGTATGAATTAGATTAGTGTTCTTATGGAATGAGTTGGCTCGACATATAGGTAGGGTCATTATTTACATTCAGCAAATCAACTGCTTGATCTATTTATGCATAGACTGTGCTTATTGCCTTTGAAATAAAAGAACTTCCTCGGTTTGACAATTTATATTGACCATCCTGTGTGTTAGCTTTAGTTAACTGAGATATAGGGTGACCAACAAGTTGTTGATTTTGTGGGACCCATCAACCCACCTGGGAAGAGAAAATGGTCGCATTACATCATCACTGCGACAGACTACCTAACACGTTGGGCGGAAGCTGCACCAGTGAGAGATTGTTTTGCTACGACTGCAGCACGATTCCTATTCGATAATGTAGTTACTAGGTTTGGGTGCCCAAAAGTATTATTAAGTGACCAAGGGATGCACTTCATTAACCAAACAATTTCCGCGATGACAGAAGAGTTTAAATCCAACACAAGAAGAGTACGCCTTACCACCCTCAGGAAAACGGAACAGTTGAGGTGTTCAATAAGATATTGGAGCATGCTCTCACCAAGGTGTGCAATGTGAACTGTGACAACTTGGACCTAAAAATCCCAGCGGTCCTGTGGGTATATCGCACCACATGCAAGCGATTGACTGGCCAGACCCCATTTAAGCTCGTTTACGGCCAGGAAGCAGTTATGCCAATGGAATACATAGTACCGAGCTTGTGCATCGCGAAAATAACAGGGATGAGCGATGATGGTGCGTTGGGGGAACGATTGATACAACTAATATAGCTTGACGAAGATCGATTCATTGCAGGTTTCCATCAGAGGGTATAAAAATACTGCCACAAGGCGTGGCACGACCACCACGTCAAGACGAAGCACTTTCAGAATGGGGATACAGTTTTGTTGTATGATAGTAAGTTTGCGAAACACCCCCGGTAAGTTGTAAATGCACTGGTTGGGACCATATGTTGTCACTTTTGTCACCAACAGGGGCGCAGTGCAGTTACAAAGTCTGGATGGACAATTGTTACCTAAATTAGTCAATGGGAGTAGGTTGAAGCCCTATCACCATGATCCGACGTAGAGCGGATGAGGATTGAAAAAAAAAATGTGTAGAATGCTAGGTGACAGGATGACGCATCAGCAGGAAGAGAGTGTGCAAGTAAGAAGTGGTTGTAGGATGCTAGGTGGACGGATGACGCACTAGCAGGAAGAGAGTGTTCCAGCAAGAAGTATCGCAGTTAAGGTTGCGCCAGTTACAGGGTCACGGCCCTGTCGAATCAACAATCATTCCTGACTTTCAACAGAAGGGACTTTTTCAGATGATCGATCCTTTTTGTAGGTAGGATCGCGGGGTCAGACACGTTTGGCACATGCAAACACACAGTGGCAGCATGGCCGGTAGCACCATGAGTAACGGTTCGCACGAGGTTGCAATGATGGGATGTATGGCCACCACTCACACACGTAGGAAGTCCAGTCTCAACACGCAGGAAACAAATGATGACAAAATCGGCACATCAGGTGAACGGATTTGCGAATGATTTCTGAAGCAAGCGTCTTGGAAGATGAAATGCATAAATTCAGGCATCAGCGGCTAGCGGCACAAAGAAGTATTCACCAAATGTGAGAAATCAATGCTGCGAGTAGGTCAGGTAATTGGATAAGTTAGGAATTCCAAGGAGGCTGTGGAAATGGTCCATTTCATTTCGTACGGTAGCACACCAGGTGCGCTGCGGGCCCGAACGATGAGTGTGCATGAGCACCTTGAACCGGAAGTGGCGTGGGTGCTTGGGTGCCACAGAAGCGAAGTTTCATCCGAGATGTCTAGATTTGTGGTAGTAGTTCGAAGCTTCATGGTCCCGACGACCACCAGAATAACGGAGGTGGAAGCCCCCTGGCCCTGGTAGGAAGCAATACTAGGTGTGAAACAGATGTGCCGAAGCAGTCGACCTGTTTCCCACCTTGGCGACGTCGATGACTCTCTTCCCAGTATGGAACGAGCGGGGAGTGAACCAATAGAATCCAAAGAGATAGACGATGAAGGTTTCCAGAGACTGGAGGATGAATTCAAGAAGCACATGACAATGAACCAAAGATCAACGGATGACGATGAGAAGTACACAACAACGCGCTCCAGACGGCAAGAACAGTTTCAGAAACAGAGCACAGCAAAGGATGAGTACAAACAAGCGGTGTCCAGCTGAGGTGGCTCAAGACGAGCCACAAGTTTATGTTGGGGGCCTGTTGGCACGGGATATATCTGCAGGAAGTGCGAAAGGGTCATTCTGCGAAAGAAGGATCATTCGCGTATTCACGGGAACACAAGAATTGTTAGATTAGTTAAGTCGGTCACGTGGACTGTTGGGCACCATTTTGACCTCTTTTTGTCATCTAAATATCCTCCATTTTCCTCCATAAAACCTTCATACTGATTTATAAAGCTTTTAATTCACCACAGACTTTGGTTAAAAGGTATAAATGTCATTGCTTTTTAACAAATTGAATTTTGAGATTTTTAAAGCATTTAAACTAAGGTTTTTATTCAGGATTACAGGATGTGCTAACTTCCCGTAATGTCTCCAAAGTTGAGCACTTGCAGGCTAGCTAGGCATGAACTGAAAGATGGAGAAAAGATCCTCAATATCCAAGGATGGATGAACTTCCAACGAATAGATGATGTGGCTCTCATAGGTGTCAAGTCAAAGTCGATCAAAGATGACCATCTGTGCTACCACTCAACACAAAAGCAGGGCAGTTCCGATTTTGTTGATTGTCACGGATCTGATAGAGGATCTTGAGGACTATGTTCCATTAATTAGTTTCCAGGATAATAGCATTTCTAGTTTCAAGAATTTGTATAAGTATTTCATAAAACATTGGATCGTTGATCATGATTTGAGATTGAAAACGCATACTGTTCTAAGACTGCGTTATTCCATTACTGTTATGATCGATTTTATAATGAATATATTTGAAATTTAAAGCTCTGTGATTCTTCAATTGCGTGTGTGAACGAGGCATTGGAGGGCCCCCTCTGTCGAGTCTGCACACTCCTTTTTATTTTCCAGTGAGCTATTGAATCTCTTCAAACGATTTGATTGCTGCCAGTGGTATATTTTAATTACTGTAGAATTCAATTTTCTTATTTGCAAGACGAGTTAAACTAGTTTTCAATCAGTTTCATAAAGCTCTGTTCTCTTATTGATTAGTTATCTCACTGATTATACGCTGGAGAATGATCTCACCTTACTGTGCATTGCTTGATTATTCAATGATGGAGTATTAAGACCAATTTACACATTATGAATGCTTTCCTGTAAAGGGAATTAATGTTTAAATTGCTTATTCAATGCTGGGATAATAGGCAGAGTTTTACAATTCATATTTTAGGGTTAGGATTTATTCAATGCTGGGATAATTTAGGATTACTTTGAAATTGATTTTATTATCTCAAATTTCTTTAACATATAAATTGCTGCGTACATGAAATATCAAATGAAGCTGTTCCTGTAAGGGAATTTTTGTGCTTTCAAATCACAGTAACTTAGTTTGTTAATAGGTTCTTTCATAGATAAACTAGATTTCCAAGACGAGTCTAGCTTTGAGTCCTTACACTTGGATATGCCTCTAAGTCTACCAACCCGGATTGATATAAATTTAAGTTTTGATCTGCATTAGTAGATTGAAGCCCAACATTTTGGCGTCGTTGCCGGGGAGGCATTGTCAAAGCAGGCTTAGGAACTTTAGCAAAACTTTTCTTAAAAAAAAAAAACATAGAGTAGATTTTAGTTTTATGTCAAGACAAAGAGACGAGAAAGGAAGATTTATACAAAACCCCCCAAAAACAGAAGTAACAGGACCTTCTTTTCCAAAAGGATTTGTAACAACAGTGGGTACTTTTAAAATGGATGAGGAAGAAACATCAAAAGGGCCAATTGCAGAACAGAGAAGGGAGTATGAGAGGATGTTGGAAATAGAAAACAAACGTAGACAAGAGAGAAGGGAAGAAGAGAAAATACATGAGAGGGATGAAAGAACAGTAGAAGATCAGGAAGCCACCTTTAAATTCCCTATCTTGGACACTATCATTATCCTAGGAGAAGAGGTAAAAATGAAGAATATTCCACCATCTGTCTTACCAAACTTCTATGGCATGACCTCTGAAGATCCTGACTCTTTCCTATTTGAGTTTGATATCTTATGTCGAACTTATGGATACACTGATGACACCCATAAGCTTCGTCTTTTCCCTGCTACTCTTAAAGCAGCTGCCTTAAAATGGTTCATCGGTTTAGGAGAACATTCTATCACTAGCTGGGATGAAATGAGGAAGATATTTCTTCGAAAATATCAAGCATATTGCAGATCAAAGGGTCTAAAAGATGACATTTTTGGAATGACTCAATAGGAAGATGAGAGTTTGGAGGAGTATTTGGAAAGATTCTCATACAACTTACAGAAATCTAAATACAATTCTTTAACACCTGAGATGATTAGAACAATATTCCTAAAAGGAATAAGAGAAGAGTATTTAGATATCTTGAATGTTATGGGCAAAGGTGACATCTCTTACCTCCCCTTTGATGAGATACAAGATTTATGTCAGAAATATTCAAGAGGAAAGGCCCGAACTGGGAAGAGGGATATCAATACCAAAGTAACTAAATCTGCAAACAGTGGTATCTCTAGAGATGAGCTTGGAAATATGCTAGAAGATTTCAAGACTGATTTATTGAGTACCTTGGGCACACAAGTTGAAGCAACAAAAACCAAGAAGAGACAAGAACAACAGGACCAACAAGATCAAGCTTTGTCTATTTTTTGTCCTAAATGTAGAAAGAAACACCCGCTAAAAGAATGTCCTTTAAATACTGTTGAAATTTGTGGCTTATGCACTTTTAATCACAAAACTGATGACTGCCCTAGATTGAAAGAATTGCAGGCAACTCGAATGGAGGAAAATCACAGCATGGAGTCTCTTTACTTTATGGGACAACGGAGACCTTGGCAGCCACGATTTTTAGGTATGACTCAAGATCCTATGCAGCAATTTCATACAAATTATCAAACTCCTATTTAGAATTCATGGAGTGCACCCATGCCTTGGAAAAACTGGTCTCCTCCATTAGCCCAATCTGCTCCAAATTGGAGAGGGTATGCCCATGGTAACCAGACATATCAGCAGGCTTATTTGCAGCCCTATCAACAACCTTCTGCCTATCCCCAATATCAACAGAATCAAGTTCAAGCCCCATCTTTTCAAGTTACATCTTTTCCACAACCCAACAACATGGCTCCTCAATTGGGTACACCACCTCAACAGCTTCAATTGCCATCCAATCAGCCTCCACCTCGGCCTACACAACTGCCAGCTCAGCCAATTCCAAATCCAAATAATAAAACAGACAGACCCATGTATAATGTTGATGATGGAATGGTGCTTCCCTACTCAATCCTCCCACTGCAAAATATCAATTTAAGATCTGGGAAAACCTTACAAAAAGAATCTCCTGTTATCTTAGAAGAACAACCAGAAACTGACAAAACTCCAAAAGAATTAAATACAGAAAAATCTCAGTCAGAAAATCACAGTCAAAAAGGGAAAACAACAGTATCTTATACACCTCCTTTTCCTGAAAGGTTAGTCAAAGAAAAACCTTCGATTTCCTTACCTGATTTTGATGTTTTGAATGAGTTAACAAATGTATATGTCAAAATTCCTCTACTGCAGGCTATAAAAGATATTCCAATTTGCACTAAAGCAGTTAAGGAACTATGTCTTAATAAAAGAAGGAAGGATCCATCGAAAATTCATGTGGTAGGCAATCTAGCAGGATTAATGTCTAACACTGTTTTCATTGAAAAGTATGTAGATCCTGGAATTCCAATGGTTACAATTACTATTAATAACTTTTCAATTCCAAAAACATTGATAGATTTAGGTGCTGCCATTAATGTCATGACACTAGAAACAATGAACTACCTTCACTTAACAAATCTCAGACCAACCACAACAGTCTTGGAATTAGCTGATAGGTCTAAAATTACACCTGAAGGGGTCTTAGAAGATATTATTGTTTCTTTAGACTCCTGGGAGTATCCTATTGATTTTATAGTGCTACAGCCAAAGTATAACCTAGGAGGTCACCCATTGATCCTTAGCAGACCCTGGCTGGCAACAGCGGATGCTTTCATAGGATGTAGGTCAGGAAGTATGCTCATTTCACATGGGACAGAGAGAAAACAGATTGCACTTTACCCTTCTGCCAAACGAACATCTACATTAGATCAGCTGTCATGGATTAATGAAACCAAAGAACAAGAAGAAGAAGTGATTCGGCCTATCCTGAGTATCAATCAGTTCTTTGATTTTCAGGAAGAAAACCACGAAGATCTGTTAGATTATTTCATTGTTGAACCCGATATTTCTGAAGAATTAAGAGATATGGAATATGCTGTAGCAGATCAAGTTTTGGGTTATAATTTTCAAGAAAATTGCACGGTACATTCCCTAGCATTATCACTTCATGATGTTTTTAATGTTCATTCAATCACAGATATTCACAGTAAAACAGTTGAAATCAGTCTAGGCAAAACTTTGAAAATAAGTGCACATCTTACTACATCACAGGAAGAACAGTTGATTACTTTGCTGAATAAAAATTCCCATGCATTTGCTTGGGAGTACAATGATATGCTAGGTATTCATCCTGAGACATGCACTCACCACATTTACATAGATGATAAAATCAGACCTCTTAGACAACCGCAACGCAGAATGAACCCTATACTAAAAGAAATAGTCAAGGAAGAGTTGCAAAAGTTGTTAAAAGTGGGATTTATTTACCCCATCTCCGACAGCCAATGGGTCTCACCCTTGGTTGTTGTTCCTAAAAAAAATAGTAAATGGCGCATATGTGTAGATTACAGGGAGTTGAATAAGGCAACATTAAAAGATTATTTCCCATTGCCTTTCATTGATCAAGTGCTGGATACCTGAGCTAGAAAAGAATATTTTTCATTTTTAGATGGTTTCAGTGGTTATAATCAAATTAGTATTGCAAACGAAGACCAAGACAAAACCACCTTTACATGTCCCTGGGGCACATATGCCTACAAAGTTTTACCTTTTTGCTTATGTAATGCCCCAGCTACCTTTCAGAGGGCTGTCTTGGCCATCTTTGCAGATCTAATTCATGAGTGTGTTGAAGTTTACATGGATGATTTTTCTGTATATGGACATACCTTTGAAGATTCCTTAGCAAACTTGGAGAAAATTCTGAAAAGGTGTGTTGATTCAAACATTTCCCTTAGTAATGAAAAGTGTTTTATGATGATGACTGAAGGGATAGTTTTAGGGCATCACATTTCTTCATCTGGAATAAAAGTAGATCCTGCTAAAATTCAAGTCATTAAAAATTTATCTGAACCAACAACTCAAACAGATGTAAGAAGCTTTTTAGGGTATGCAGGCTATTATCGTAGATTTATTGCAAATTTTAGTAAGATAGCTCTGCCATTGATTAAATTGCTTTCAAAGGATGTGAATTTTAATTGGGATACTGACTGTCAATCTGCATTTCAGACACTTAAAGAGAAACTCTCAACTGCTCCCATTTTAAGGGGACCAAATTGGACATTGCCTTTCCATATTTCAACTGATGCCTCTGCTACTGCAATAGGGGCCTCATTGGGCCAGAAAGAACATACTTTGACTTATGCTATCTATTTTATTAGTAAAAATCTGACACCTGCAGAGTTGAATTATACAGTCACTGAAAAAGAGATGTTGGTAGTGGTTCATGCTGTAAACAAATTCCGTCATTACATAACTGACTACGAAATTTTTATCCATACAGATCATTCAGCCTTACGATATTTCATGAATAAGTCTATCACTAATGGTTGAATTATTAGGTGGCTGTTATTAATGTAGGAGTTCAATATCACTGTTCTAGATCAGCCTGGACGAGAAAATCAAGTGGCAGATTTCCTGTCTCGCTTACACAATACTGGTGAGGTTGTTCCTGTTTTAGATAGTTTTCCTGATGAACACCTATTTGCAATTTCTGTTATCACTCCTTGGTATGCTGATATTGCCAATTACTTATCATCATGCCAACTACCACCATCTATGACATCTAAAGAAAAAAAGAAGATTATTAAACAAAGTGCTAGGCATATATGGGTTAATGGTGATCTCTTTTACACATGATATGATTTAATCATAAGAAGATGTGTACGATAGGATGAAGTCTTAGATATTTTAAAGGCCTGTCATGATGAACCGTGTGGTGGCCATTTTGCAGACAAAAGGACAGCATACAAGGTACTCAATTTGGGGTATTATTGGCCTTCCATTTTCAAAGATGCTAAGAGGTATGTTAGAAATTGTGATACTTGTCAATGAATGGGACGACCAGTCCGGTCTGATGAAATGCCACTCCAACCACAAATTCTCATTGAACCATTTGAAAAGTGGGCCCTTGACTTCATTGGTCCAATTCATCCACCATCACATGGAAAGAAATACATTTTGGTCTGCATAGACTATGTTACTAAGTGGGTAGAGGCCAAACCATTTCCAAGAGCCACCGAAAAGACTGTGGTAAACTTTCTTTTTGAGGAGATATTTGTCAGATTTGGGGTGCCTAGAGAGATTGTAACTGATCAGGGTGCCCAGTTTACTTCTAAACTAGTGCAGGAGATAGCAGAAAAGTATAAGATTAAGCACAGAAAGTCTACCCCTTACCATCCACAAGCAAATGGCCAAGTGGAATCTACAAACAAGACTTTAGAGGGCATCATTACCAAAACTGTCCAGATGCATTGGAAGGATTGGTCAACTAAGCTTACTGAAGCTTTATGGGCATACTGGATCACTTGGAAAAACAGTACTGGTTTTTCTCCTTGTCAACTTGTTTATGGTAAGCAAGTCCTCCTTCCTATAGAGTTTCAAGTTCATACTTTCAAGTTAGCAGCATATTTGGGCATGGATCTTTCAGAAGCTCAGCAAGAAAGAATACTTCAATTGAATCAACTCGATGAGATGAGACAGGTTGCCATAGAACACAATACTTTGATTCAACAACAGAGAGCTCAATGGCATGACAAGTTTATTAAAAAGAAACAATTTCACATTGGTGACTGGGCACTACTGTTTGACTCAAAGTTCAAAAACTTTAAAGCCAAATTCACAACTCACTGGCTTGGTCCATATGAAATTGCTGAGGTATATGACAATGGCTCAGTCAAACTTCAAACAATCGATGATGCAGCATGTACATTTGTGGTCAATGGCCATCGACTCAAACTGTATACCAAGCCTATCAATAAGGAATATTTTATACAGCAGATTTCACAACAACAGGAAATGGAGGTGCTGGATAGACACATCAGTGTTTCTCCTTCCATTACTTCTTAGCTGCTCTGATATTGCCAAAAAAAGAAAAGAAAAGAAAAAGAAAAAAAAAGATATATAAAAAAAAATATAAACAAAACAAAAAAAATGAGGTTTAGTTGTGAAAACCAGGTCACTGGCACAACATAAACTTGAATTTTCCATGGAAAACCAGGTTTGCTTGGCCATTGAAAATTCATAAAAATATTTTATTTCTTTTACATAGTTTTCTTTTCAAATAATCCAGTTCTTGATTGACTTGAGGACAAGTCAATAAGTAGGCCTGTGAGGGGGAAGTATTTCTATGCTTTCTGGAACCCTCCAAGTTTTTTTTCATATGCAGAAGGGACTTGATTTCCAGCAATACAGTGATTTCTAGCAATGCAGAGGGACCTGACTTCCAGTAAGACAGAAGATACCTACAGAAGAACCTGACTTCCAGCAAAGCCAAAGGAATCTGAGATGGCAGACAGAAGGCATCAGAAGGACAGAAATGAATTAGAAGTACATGCAAACCAGCTACATCAGGCAGCAAGCTCCTCATACGGGAATATCAAGCAAAGTCTTTAAGAATTTTAGTTTTTGTGTTTTAAAAGTTGCATGATTCTTTGTTTCAAGTATGACATATTTACCAACCCTTATAAGTTTGACTGCCTATTCCATTATCCTCACAGTCTCTGCCAGCATTTCATTTACTTTCCATTATCCTACCCTAGGGGTCAAGATGGTGGTCAAAATCAAACCTAAAGAGCAAATTTTAAAAAAATGGCCAAAATATATACTGCATTCTACAGGAAAGGACTCCTTCTCAGCAGAAAGTGTAATGTTTAAAACATGAAATTCCCAATGTTTTATATGTATATACATTGGTGCATCAAGCATTAAGCTAGCATACACATAGAATATAGTCGGCCGTGTGAATTTTCAAAAAGAAAAGAGCCCATTTTAATTAAATGAAAATTCCTTCATTAGGGCATACAAAGAAATTAAACATGTTATAAACATCAAAACCTTACCTTTCATTTCTTTCTGAGCAAATCATTGGATGGAAAGTGGTATGTTTATGAAATGATGAAAAAATACGTGGTTATATGCCCCACGACAGCATACAAACGTGCCTGAGTTTTGTATTATGAATTGGGAAAGTCGTGGAGTGTGATTTGGTCATTCTTTTGAACCAAATCCAACTTATTTTTCTCTGCAAAAATCGAGTGCTGTGGGTGATAGCTTTCAGTAGGAAGAGGCCGTGGATTACAGGAAGGGTGCAGACACCAACTACTGTGGAAATCGCACAGGAAGAAGTGTGCAGACAGTTACACCAGAAAGGAGGTAAACTTAAACCCTTTCTTTGCTAAAAGACTCTGCAAAGACCAATAGAAATTCTCCATTTTTAGAGCATCATTCTTTTGGATAAGAAAAACAAACGCAGAGTTGAAAATCGAAAGGTAGAAGTTTCTTGTTCTCTTCCCTATCGAAGTTCAAAATGTCATCTAGACTAGAACCAGCAAAATTCAACCCCACTGATATTCGTGAGAATTGCATGGAGATTTTTGAAAAGAAGCAGTGGGTAACTTTCTTTGAAAAAATTGATGGACATAATGAGCATGCTAGTCTAGCTTTTGCTGAAGCATTTGATGGAGAAAGGGTTATAGTGGGAAACTTGCACTTCAGACTGTCTGAAGACGTTTTGGCACAAATTATTGGCCTGTCACAGCAAGGAGAAATATTTTTCAAAACCAAACAATTCAAAGAGAAAGCATGGATACCCTTTTTGTGCAGATCAAGAGCAGGGTCAGTAAACTAGAAGAAAGGTATACCAAGGAGCTGGCTGGTTCATCCCTGGGATGAAATAGTTTATATTATCCAAAAATTTATTACTTGTGAAGGCCGATTTAGTATTGTTTATCTTTACCACATCAAGCTGTTGTATCATTTAAAAGGTGAATGTGAGATCAATATGCCCTATTTCCTGTTACAAAGTTTAACTAAGATGGCTAAGGCTGTCCAAAGGCGTGCAAAAGACAAAATGACAAGCCTTTTTCACCGTGGACTCATCAAAATCATTATCAAGCATGAGTTACAAAAGCAAAATTTGACATGGTCAAAATTTTTAGTCCACAGTCAATTTGAAGAACAGGAAGAATTGCATGAAGAGGTTTTAAAAGAAGGTGAATTGTTGATGATAACATATCCTGAGGCAACAAGTTCAAAACTGCCAAAGGAGAAAAAGAAGAAAAAGGAGGTATTGCTGATTACTGATGATGAAGACAACTCTGAGGCAACAAGTTCAAAACAACCTCAGAGAAAGATACGAACTAGGAGTGTAATGAGAGAAGATAAACAATTTCAAAAACAAGAGCAGATTTTCACCACTTACCAGAAGAAGCCAAGGAAGTATAAGCAAGTTCGAAGCCAGTCAACATTAGAAGATGAGGAACACATACAAACCTTGGAAAGTCAAGAATAAAACCTAGCAGGTGAGATAGGGCAGGATATCCAAGGAACTGATGAAATAATAAAACAGACAAAGAAAATCAATCTCTTCTTGGATCAGCAGGAGAAAGAAAAAGAAAAGCCATTAGAAGATGAGGAACACACACAAACCTTGGAGAGTCAAGAAGAAAACCTAGCAGGTGAGATAGGATAGGATATCCAAGAAACTGATGAGATGATAAAACAGACAAAGAAAATCAATCTCTTCTTAGATCAGCAAGAGAAGGAAAAGGAAAAGCAGTCAAGATAGGGAATACTAAAAGACTCAGCTTCTCTTTTCTCAGAGCAACAAACTGTGCAAGAGGAAAAGAAAGAAGATTCAGTACAGGAAAGTGAAGAATTAGGGATGGACACCAATTCTGTCCAGCTTTCAATGAAAAAGAAGAAAACTTCCAAGAACAATAAAGAGATTAAGAGGTTGAAACTTGAAATAAAGGAATTGGAGCTCAAGAATGAGAAATTGAGAAAAGACAATTGGAAGCTAAGAGTTCAGAGGACGCGCATTTCTAAAAATGCATCCAGATGGTATAAGCAAAAGAAGATTTATAAAGCTAAGTATGAGAGACTGAAGATCCTTTATGCATCTCCAACTTCAACAGATGCATCGTCTCATTAGGAGATTAGAAGCAAGAAGATCAACAACAAAATTTTGGTTTTAAACAGGGTCAAATATTTTTGGCATGGGGACATGCAACAGCTTCCTCTTGGGGGAGATGTTGGGCACCATTTTGACCTCTTTTTGTCATCTAAATATCCTCCATTTTCCTCCATAAAACCTTCATACTGATTTATAAAGATTTTAATTCACCACAGACTTTGGTTAAAAGGTATAAATGTCATTGCTTTTTAACAAATTTGAATTTTGAGATTTTTAAAGCATTTAAACTAAGGTTTTTATTCAGGATTACAGGATGTGCTAACTTCCCGTAATGTCTCCAAAGTTGAGCACTTGCAGGCCAGCTAGGCATGAACTGAAAGATGGAGAAAAGATCCTCAGTATCCAAGGATGGATGAACTTCCAACGAATAGATGATGTGGCTCTCATAGGTGTCAAGTCAAAGTCGGTCAAAGATGACCATCTGTGCTACCACTCAGCACAAAAGCAGGGCAGTTTCGATTTTGTTGATTGTCACGGATCTGATAGAGGATCTCGAGGACAATGTTCCATTAATTAGTTTCCAAGATAATAACATTTCTAGTTTCAAGAATTTGTATAAGTATTTCATAAAACATTGGATCGTTGATCACGATTTGAGACTGAAAACACATACTGTTATAAGACTGCGTTATTCCATTACTGTTATGATCGATTTTATAGTGAATATATTTGAAATTTAAAGCTCTGTGATTCTTCAATTGCGTGTGTGAACGAGGCATTGGAGGGCCCCCTCTGTCGAGTCTGCACACTCCTTTTTATTTTCCAGTGAGCTATTGAATCTCTTCAAACGATTTGATTGCTGCCAGTGGTATATTTTAATTATTGTAGAATTCAATTTTCTTATTTGCAAGACGAGTTAAACTAGTTTTCAATCAGTTTCATAAAGCTCTGTTCTCTTATTGATTAGTTATCTCATTGATTATACGCTGGAGAATGATCTCACCTTACTGTGCATTGCTTGATTATTCAATGATGGAGTATTAAGACCAATTACACATTATGAATGCTTTCCTGTAAAGGGAATTAATGTTTAAATTGCTTATTCAACGTTGGGATAATAGGCAGAGTTTTACAATTCATATTTTAGGGTTAGGATTTATTCAATGCTGGGATAATTTAGGATTACTTTGAAATTGATTTTATTATCTCAAATTGCTTTAACATATAAATTGTTGTGTACATGAAATATCAAATGAAGCTGTTCCTGTAAGGGAATTTTTGTGTTTTCAAATCATAGTAACTTAGTTTGTTAATAGGTTTCTTTCATAGATAAACTAGATTTCCAAGACGAGTCTAGCTTTGAGTCCTTACACTTGGATATGCCTCTAAGTCTACCATCTCGGATTGATATAAATTTAAGGTTTGATCTGCATTAGTAGATTGAAGCCCAACATGGACCATTTTGTAATAGAATAGAAGCATATAAATAAAGTAGGATTGTAAGCCTAAGGGAATCGAAGTTTTGGATGATCATCCTATCTTTTGGGTTCGGGTTGTATCCACTATAAGATGTCTTGACAGTTTCTCCGAGGTTTATTCCGCAGGTTTGGTGAATGAATGGAGATGTTCGGTTATGGTGTTATCCCTATCTTTAATCTTATGCAATGATGAATGAAAACTATGTTATGTGAATGTTTACATTGGTTGATGCGAATATGTTGTAGAAGTAATGTTAATCTAAATAAGTATGTTGAATATGTTGTTCCAAATGTTTATTGAACTCTGCGAATGATAAGTTAATAACATGTGGTGAATGTTATAATCTTTGGTTAGTGCGAAGGTAATGCGTGCATATCCTCTACACAACTGTGGAAACTTGGTTCCAGCAGCCCCCTTATCCATCTCGGGTTAGACTACACTTGCTCCGCAAGTGTTGCTGGGAAGGGTTACACCTTTCTGGGCTGGTGTATAAGGGAGTTTGGGTGTATAGTTTGTTGGCGAAAGTATGAAGTGAACCCCTGCCGATAGACATTGTGTCAACAAGGGGGCTTGCCCCTTTGCGGCTTACACCAGTGTAGGGTGGGTCGAGAGCAATGCCCTCAATTTGTTTTTTAAATATTTTGATTTCACACAATCTGGTGCATAAGATCAATGCCATGTCTCAGTTTTTGGCACCTGAAATTAAACCATGGAAAAACCTACTCTTCATGTGATCCATGCACCTATGAACCCCAACCACATCATATTACCACTTATCGGATATAAGTGGTTTTATGCCTCGCGGGAAGTGGTTTCCACAAAACTGCTTTTACAAGCCTAAATGCATGAGAGGGAGACACGTTATAGGGCTGTTTTTATTTTAGGCTCATGCCAATTAATTAGCCTTCGTGCATCTTCACATGCCTACAAAATTATCAACTATTGATAAAATCTGAACGATCTTCCAAAACTGGCATTATCGGTAGGGGTCCCATCATTCCTGACATCACTGCACACCATTTCTCCCCATGTCACATCACCAGCCATCGGACCAAAGGCGGTTTAGGGCTCCATGGGATAATTGTTTCCCAAAATTGATTTTATGAGCTTGAATGCATGAGACGGAGACACATCGATAGGGTGGTTTTCCTTTCAGGTTCATGCTAATTAATTGATTCTCACGCATCTTCGCTAACCTAAAGCACTATCAATCGTTGATCTCCACCCGTACCCAATGGTCCGTCGATCTCCATCCACATTTGCAATACGCCACATGCAATCACCCATGCACGTGGATTTGATGTGGATGGTCCACATCACCCCCTTTTCCCATGTGGCTCTTCCACATCACTTCTCCACTTAGCACGGGTGGGTCCCACTCTAAAATTCCCAAATTTTTAAAATTTTGTAATAACAAAAAAAATTCCAATTCGGCAATAAGGGGGATTATTTTGAAATTACTTATGTTCCCTTATCCATCACTTAACAAAACTTGATTTTTACAGAACCATTCTTGTTTTCTTCCTGTAATTCTGGATTACTGGACCATGCATCTCCGGTATTGCAACCAGAAGCTCCGATACCACTCTATCACTTCCCCATCCATCAATCTGACCAACAGAAGGGGACATGAACGAATCATGAGCTTTTACATTTTCCCCCATATCCATATTACAAACTCATAACATTTAAAAAATGTTCGTAGATGCATAAATAAAAATACACAACAGAAATAAACTCAATCCACACACATCTAGCATGCATATACCACCATTATAATCATCGCATGCATTAATTAAAAACATTTCATATTAAAATACAAGAGAATACTTATCTTTAAACAATGTAGATCCAAGCAAGTGGTTGTGTAAGAGCGATTTTTCACCCACTCGTAGGCACTCTATCCAGGATATACTCTTTCTACTGAGAGGCCACCCCTAAGCGGGGATATGAGTCCTATAGGGTGAAGGAAACACCTACGGGCTTGTCTCTGTTAGCCCACAATCCATTCTACTCTCTATTGTTAGCCAAATGCTCACATAGATCTCGACATGAATCTCACTTAGACATCACAACCTTAGCTCCAATGATACTTGCCCCACATAACACCCTTATGTGCTCAAACATCCCCTTCATTGATCAATGATTCCCTCAGGTGATCCATCTTTCCATGTGATTCTAGTGTGGGAGAACAAATTGTAGCCTAATGTATGTTGTTGGAGAACAAACTGTAGCCTAAATCATGGCTTCTCAAGCATATGTGAGTAGCAACACACAATGGGTAATGGTTCCTAGATTTCCCAACCTCTATGCTCACTTACAACCATCTATTTTCCCTTCAAATCTGCGGCTCTATGTCTAAATTCGAATTTCTAGGTTATACAATGTCTGGTAATGGTCATGAACATCGATGGAGAGCTCTATGTAGTATAGATCTGCATTAGTGAATGATAGAATGAGTGTGGACTCCATAGGATATGAGATAATGGTGAAAATACAACTGGCATAGATTCATACCATAGAATAAAGGACTTCTGACTACTGCAGAACTGACTTCTGACAATTGATAGAACTGTCACAAAAGTGCATTCATCCCCATGCTTCATTAACTGCAAGAGGTGACTTTTGCCACCAACTTCACACGCATTCAATAATTGGAAATAGTAAAAAAAAGGTGATTGTCTCATTTAAATCACATGGGAGAATTTGGATGAGTTCTAAGGTAGACACTTGGCAACAAGGATTTAGTCTCCCATAGGCACCCTTTCCTCTCCTCCTTTGGTGGAATCATAACCCCTCTAGTACTCTTTACACAACCATCTTGGACCATTTTATTATTTATGCAACATAATATTTACATATATCTCAAGTTAGCATGATAAGCCAACCATATGGTCCAAATAAAAATATTTACATCATACATGCCTAGCCATTCACTTCATCCCTTGGCCTTGAGCTCCGCACTAGGAATCCATACTAGCATATTTACATCATTTACATAATATTGGTTAAATACATTCCATGTCAAAACCGGGGGTATTACAAATACCGTGATCCAAATTATGAGTTTTCTTATGATAGAAGTCACATTTACTTAGCTTTGCATACAACTGATGCTCCCTTAACATTTACAAATCCATTCTCAAATGCTCTTCATGTTCCTCTTCATTCTCAGAGTAAATAAGAATGCCCTCTAGAAAAATAAGCACAATTTTTTCCAAACACTTGTTGAAAACATTGTTCATGAGACACATGAATGTAGTTGGTGAATTAGTGAGACCAAATGGAACCACCATGAACTCATAGTGTCCATACCTTGTTCTAAAGGTTGTCTCGTGGATGTATTTTTCCTTTATTCTCACTTGATGGTAACCAAACCTCAAGTCAATCTTCGAGAATTCCTTTGCCCCTCTCATTTGAACAAAGAGATCATCAATCGAGGTAAAAGGTACTTATTATTCATTGTAACTTTGCTCAGTTGTCTATAATCAATACATATCCTAAGGGTTCCATCTTTCTTTTCCACAAATATCATGGGTGCTGCCCATGGAGACAAACTTGGAATAATATACTTCTTTTCCAACAACTCCTGCAATTGCATTTTCAACTCTAACAGTTCCAATGTACTCATTTGGTATGGTGTCTTAGACACTGGTGCAACTCCTCGCACAAGGTCAATCATGAAATTAATATGTCTATTTGGAGGAAGTCCTGGCACTTCATCATCGAGAAACACAACCACAAATTCTTGCAAGACTTGGCAGTCCTCCAACATGGGAACTTCATTTTCTGTCCTATCCAATACATGAGATACATACAATTGGCAACCTTTTCTAAAGAACTTATTCCGCTACAAAGCTAAAGTCTGTCTAATATAAACCACCTTGGTAATTCCCTTTACTATCCTTGGGTTTCCTTCTTCATCCATGCATTCAAAGACCTTTTTGCAGCAATCCAATTTAACTTTATGTGCTTCCAAACAATCAATTCCAATGAGGATACCATAATAACCAAGTGGAAAATCATTTAGATTTTCCCATGTGAAGAGTCCATCCATTTCCAATGGACATTTCTCCACCATTTCACTAACTTTCCTCTTGGTTCTAGTGGTTAGTTGAACCAACCATGATTTACTATGATTTGTTTTTATTAGAAGCACAAACCTCAACAACTTTAAGAGTGATATAGTTGTGCGTAGATCTAGGGTTAATCAAAATAGAAATAGATTGCTTAGCAATCTTACCTTCAAACTCAACCACAACTGATTGATGGTCTAGTTGGTGGTCCTCTAGTGCAACATATATTCTAGGGATGGTCCTTTCCACCTCACCCACAATTTCATCCCCTTGGATGTTGTGAACATGTTTGGAACTCCCATTTCAATGTGGACAATTTCTAAGCAAGTGGTCCTCTCCACATCCCCAACATGGAAGTGTCCCTCTTGTCTTATCTCCCATCATATTAGCTAGCTTAGGCACACCCTGTGATGGCTACCTTTGCCGAATTCTGAAATGAAGAGGCTTGAATCCTCTCTTTCTTTGGTCAAACTTTTCATTTTTTATTGTCTTTCCATGCCTTATGGAATTTTGGTCTACTTATTTTTTTATCATAGCAAAAGGTGTCCTTCCTCATGGTTTCATTTAGAGTTAGAGGTTCATCAAACTCAATTTTATCCTTGTATGACTAAGTTAATCCCCTTAGAAAACACTGAATTTTGACCTTTTCATCTATGATGTACTTGACATATCTCAACAACTCCAAGAATTTATTGGCTTATTACTCCATGGTCATTTGTCTCAATTTCAACTTGTGGAACTCTTTGATTTTGTCATCATAGTACCTATTTGCTTGAAGTACTTCTTGAATTACTTCCACACAATATTCCTTTCATTGAGCTTCTTCACTTTCCTAAGGTGGTCCCACCACATATATTCTCTTCCATTCAAATTAAATATGGCCATCCTTGCCTTAATATTCCCGGAGTAGTCATGGAATTGGAAATACTTCCTCATCCCAAGTAGCCAAGTTTTAGCTTCTTGACCTATTTTTGCTTCATCATCAAAATTATGAGGTTTGGCCTTTCGAAATTCCCCATGTGAATTGTTCTCGAAATTCCTCTTCCTCTTATTTATGTGAGAAGGGGAGATTGAGCCTTCTATGGAGTCTCTAAAGGCATATGACTCACTAGAAGAGAAATTTGGAGTGTATGTCCTCTCTCTAGATACCCTGCTTTAGCTATTGGACATATTAAGTGAATGCTTCCTTTAGATACTCCCACTCTTTACCTAATTTCTTGAGTGCTGTCCAGGGTGACTCTTCCTCTGAATGTCTATTAATATTTGGAGCATGGCTGCATTCAGCTGGTTCTGCTCTTCCTGAGCTCTAAGCAACCTCTCATTATCTCTGCAACTTTGTAATTCCACTCTTAATCTTCTCATCATTTATGCAATGCCTGGGGGAGTTGCTTGATGTCTTTGACCATTAGAATCTGTATCTACATTCTCTACATGCATATTTTCTCCCATGGAATTTGTTTCAATTGTATAAGGATCATGTGCATAATCCACGATGATGGTATTCTTGGCCCAACCAAGGCCATGGATTTCCAATTTGCACTATACTGAATATTGACCCTTAATTTCCCCTGATATGATGTTGTATCTACAAAGTGTCCATATAAGCACATTTTTTAGCTTCATTACATTATTAGAAAGTCTGAAAAAAATTCATACAATCTAGGAACTACCTATATCAGACAATTTTTTCAAATCAAGGTTACAATTACTTTTCTGTTCAATTTTTAGAAACATATGGATCACCCTTTCATAATCTGACTGTGCACATTTGTTCCCATATGGATAATATTTCCAATGATTATAACCATGCTATGTTATGACCTCATAGCCACAAGTTACATCCTTTCAAATTTTTCCAACTTTGCCCAATTTTTGGCCTTTTCCTACAGGTGCATTTAGTTTTAGAGACCAACTTTAGCCACCCGTAGAAGAAAATCTAGGGAGAACCATAATTTGCTTTTCTATTGGGCCCTAATAATACTCACATTAAGGATTACTTATCAACTTTTATATCCCTGATTTGATACTCCAGTCAATTTCTATAATTTTCTGGAATTGACTACTTTTAACTCTTGCATTTTTCCAGACTTGAAATTTTTAGCAAAACTAGCTAGCTATATCACAAACTAAGCATTTATGGAAAATTTTTCTCTAACCAAGGTTCATTTTGATGAGTAGGTAAAATGTCGAGTTCATAAATTTGTTTGGTCTTGACATCTAGGGTCACTTTTACCACTTCCATGTTTTCGAAAAACCTTAAAAAGTGCCCCTGAATAGCGGATTTTGGACTTCTTTTGCACCTCGGATTCACACCTTTTTGGAATTTATCCATAATCCACCAAATTTATCTATGTTCCTGGACCATGAATGCACTGTAACAATTTTGGCCACAATAGGGCCCCTATTAGGTCTCTAAGTATTGATATTTAAAAACCACTATTTCAAATTTATGTAAAACTATAGCAGAATGGGCTCGTGCCCCTCACTGGTAGTTTTGTATCCTTCCTCAATGGTGTCATAATGCTGCAAGTGTCACTATATTTTGAGATAAACTTATCCTATTATGGCTAAAACAAATTTTGGGCTCCAATCTTTTTTTTTAGTTTTTTCGGAATATAATCATCACATGGGTTTTCTCCCATTGGATGGACTTTCTCTCATCAGGATTGTTCTACATAGACAATTGTTGTGAGCTACGATGCCCTTTGTCCAACTAATAACATCCTTCCTGATCACATCGAGCTCGCCATCGACTGATTTCATGTTGCCAGTTTCCAATTTTCCCAAATGACCGATGGCCAATGTACGATCACATCGGACTACTTCCATCGACTCATACTCATCCCATTAGGTCGGACTCCAATGTTTAGACTTTTCACATCGAACCTCCACTCATCGGAATTCAGCACATGCACTTTCAAGAGTACTTCCCGATGGCCCACCTATGATGGGGCATATCCAAACCATTGGGTTCCGATCCATCGAAACTTCCCACATTCTCCTTCAACAATATTTCTTAAAGGTCCGCCTCCGATGAGGCATTCCCAATACGTCATCTCCGATACAACATCAAAATTCTACTCCATTGGATTCACGTTTGACAGCTTCTCCCAATGAACAACCTCCAATGAGTATTTTTCAATACTCCACTCCTGATGAGGTTCTTTCGAACCATTGAGATTCCTCATTCCATTGGGATCTCTCAAGTTTACCTTTGACACCATTATCCAATGAGCCAATCCTGATATAACTATCAGGCTCATTGCATCGAATGATCCTTGTTAGATTCTAGTTTTCAAACTTTTTGTATTGGACTCACAGGTTAACACTAGAAAGTGTATCACTCAATAAGCTTCTTCCGATGACCCTGTTCCGGTCCTGCCATGCATGCATTCATCCAATTGGTTGGTTCACGTCATATTCCTTGTACACATGGCTCTTCCATGTCACAAACATAAATAAAATAATAAATAAATATAAACTAACAATTAATTAATAATAATTATGTTCATGGGGAGTAACTGTAATAAAAATAAACAGACACTCAATTCCATGAACAGGAAGAGTGGTTTTTGGGGGAGATATTGTACAAATTAAAATAGATAGGTGCTATAACCAAATTTGGCACTTCTCCATCCGTGACGACACCTACATGTTTTGATCTCATGATGAAACTTTGTGACGACATTTCATGACGCTGTTGTGGGTCACACAAAAGGAAAATGTGGATGGAAGAGACATATTTTGGACCTCTGTTAGGTGGCCTTAACTTATTCATGGCCCATTCAGTAGTTTGGGAGTTCATGACCACATTTGGAGACCAAAAATCTTCCTAAAAAACCCTAGAAATGGCAGTTTTAGCTCATTCTTCACACACGCGCAAGTTTCACATGGATTACCTACAAGTTGGGCGCACCTTGATACTTTACCACCATTGTGTGCGTTAGGAAAACCCAAAAAATATAAATATTCTAAAAAATTGGGTGGTTTGCGTGGTTTTGGAACCTCCTCTTCCGGTCATAACTGCTCCTTCCTTGATCAAACCTTCTCTTTTCACTAGAAATAGAGGGAGAGGGGACATGAATAGGAAAATATTAGCCCACATAATGTTATGATGGAGTAATTTTGACTCACATCCCCCTCACTTGTTCCCTAATTCCTCCTAAACCCTAGCACATTTGATTAGAGGTTGGGATCCTTGGAGGAGAGAAGCATGATACCTTGGATCTTGGTTTCATGCAGTGCCTTGATTGAAGGAAAGTATAATTATGTACTTGCTTCATTCATTAATAAATATTAGACATTCTTCCCTTTCCAAATATCTTTGTTCATGTATGTCTCAGATTTGATTACAATTTGATGTTTTATGCTCTTTTAAATGTCAATTTCTTATTTGTAGTCAAATTGGTTTGAGGAAGGTTTTTTGGAATGGTTTTGAAGGTTCCTTGATTGGAGAGCAAGAGGAGGACGCAAGAAGAGGCTTGGATCAACCTTATGTTTTTAGGTACATTTCCTCTTAAACCCTAAATATTTTGCTTAATTGTTGTATTTCCAGAACCTTAAATGCATGTTTTTCACCCCAGTATGTTGGTGGTCTCACCCCAACCATAGGAAACTTTCCCTAAAAATCGAATTGGCCACTCTACAGGGGAGAAGCCTATATAATTTGGGGTATCCAAGGGTATTTTTCCAGTTTTATTGATGTTCTGAGTTTGATTTCAAGTTAGGAGCAGTCATTACACTGAGTTAGACCCTTCCATTGTCATTTTTTGAGGCTGGATTTGCATTTTTGAAAGTTTCAGTACCCACGTGAAGGTCATAACACTTACAGGTGCGTGTCTTCCCCATATGCGCAGGTTGATGGTCTTCTGACCTACGTGTTACATGCAACTATGCTAGTTGTTCACCAGTGTGCCCCTCCTGTAGGTGATTTTTTCACTTTCGGGCCTGTTTGGGGGATTTTAGTGGGATTTTTTGGAGTGTTTGCTAATCCTTGGTTTGTCTAATACCCATTGGAAGTGTGTGCTTTGACCTATTACTCTATCTCAAATTCATTTTAGGGATATGTTGGATCCATTTTGGGCTTGTTTGAAAAAAATTGGAGCCTTTTGACCCAAGTTGGAGCTTCTTGAACCAAATTGGTGTCTTTTGACCCAATTTGGATCTAACTGGACCTAATTGTTCCTATTTGATTGGATTTGGATCCTATTGAGGGTATTGAGTCATTTTGTACCAATTTGAGTGAAAATTCCTCTTTTGATAGGGTTTTTATACTTTTTATGCTTTTGGTCTTTTCTTGGAGGTGAAATCTCAAGTGTCCTTTCAATTGTTTAGAACCTTGATTGCATTTCTTTGTATGCAAACTTGGATTTATCAAATCATATTTCCTAGTAGGTCCTTTGCTTTGGTTGGATATAAAATTCCTTGTTGTATGCTTTTCCCAATTTTGGCATGCTTACATGAATGGAAGCCTAGTGTTTATGGTTGCTTTCACTATTTGATAAGGAGATAAGAAAGCTTTTTCATTTGATTAGATTGTTTGTTTATTTGAATTTGATATTTGTTTCTCATATTGAAAAAGGATAAAAAGTTGGTCTAACATTGAGTTGGCATTAGTTGTGTACAATTCATAGTCTCTCAAAGTATTTGGAATTGCTTAATATTGAAAACAAAAATTAAAGTTTCTTTTGCATAGTTGGTTGTTTTGGTAGTTGCATGCTTAGGTTTTAGGTTTGATTTTGCATATTAGACTTTAAATTTTTACCTTTTTCATTCGAAAAGACCACAAAAGTGCATTAGATATGAAAAATGTGCATGTGCATTCCAACTCGCATCTCTAGAACTTGCATTGGAAAGAAATTGAGAGTGAGAAGTGCATGTTTATGGTGATAAAGTGCTCCATTTTTCTATTAAAGAACATATTGTCTTTAGGTGCAGTTGTTTAATTCTTCTGAAAAGTTTTGAAAGTACATTTTAAAGAAAGCAATCAATAACTTGAGATAGGATCTTAGGTTTTCTTCTAGTTTAGAAACACACCTATTAACTTAGGTAGGATTGTGGAGGTAGGGAGTTGTGAGTTAATTCCTCCACGATCACTCAAACTTGTCAAAACTTGGGTGTCTTTCATTAGGGAGAAAAATCCAACACTGTAAGGTTGTGGATGGGAAGCTCCTCTACCACAAGAGTCAAACATAAGGTCATGCACGAGGTTGAGCTGCAGAGAGATCCCTCCAATACTCAATCGAGCATCTACTAGGAATTTTGCGTGTACGGGGACTTTCGAAAGTATAAAGTGTTGTTGTAGAGTTTTGGACTTATCTACCTTGCCCATATGCATGATTCTGACCTGCGACTATTTCCCTGGATACTGTCTGTGGTTTGGTAGCCATAGTATCATGTCTTTAGGGTGACACAGGTGTTAGCAGAGGATTTTCTACAACCACCTTGAGTGGACCTTGTGATTAGAGAACTAGTACCATTGGAGGGTGTTTTACAGACTTGTCTGGAAAAACACTTGCACCAATAAGGGAAACACGACCAACCTTGGTAACTACTCTCAGATATTCACTAATTATACTTGGTCCCTCATCATCCTAGGATGATATTTGGGAGATCATATCCTTCTCTTTATTGGATTATGCTTGCATTCAAATACTCTTTTAGTGTGAGTGTTGTCTTCTTGTTTGAAATCTTTCAAGAACTTTTTAGTGTGTCTTGTTTGATTTTTATTTTTTGTAGACTTTCTTCTTAGTGTCTTCCACGAGCCACCGTGGCCGATCCACCTCTGCGTAGATCCAAAGGAGTCAAGGAGAATCTCTTGAATAGAGATAAGTCCCTGCACCGAGGAAAATAATGGATTATTCTGAGCCACCCCATACGGGGGAAGAAGAGGAAAACCATGAACATCAAACAAAACAACCAGTAGAAGAAAACAATTCTAGGTCAGCTGAGTTTGAGAGTTCTTTGGACGAAGGACACTTTATAGATATTGAGGAGAAATTGCATAACTCTCCTAGAGTCCATTCTCCCCACCCCGAAGAGAATTTAGGTCCCATTGAAATTGAGGACCTCTTAGATCCATCTGGACTTCTGAACCTTCCAGAAAGTCCTAGTTTTTCCCAGTTAGTTGGTATCAACGTTCCTAATCCATTGTCTAGGCAGTTCAATATGGAAAATAAAGAACACATATTTACTTCAGGGGACATGTCTACTCCAATTAGTGCTTTCCCTGTAGGAGGAGTTACTTTTAATATGGCATCCAAAATAGGATCAGGTTGGTTTCCACCATCCTCAATGATACTTACTGGTACTAGTTCGTTAACTCAAGTGAGTTCGAACCCTTTCTCTTTTGGATTGTTGTTTTCAAGCTGTCAACCTATGACTGCTACCATTCCTCTTAGTTCAACCATTACCATTGCTTCAGGTAGTGGCCCATTTTTTCCTTTCCATAATATCCCACTGTTCAGTGGACACATGTCTATGCCTAACCCACCCTTCACTGGAGTTGTTTCTACTTCCAATCTACCCCAGTTAAGCTTACTTTTCGAATCCGTTGGAGCTATGAGTGATGGTATTCCATTTGGAATAAATGTAGTGCAAGGTATTCCAGTTGTACAATGGGGAATCAGCACTGGATTTCCATGGGGAAAAATGCCACTCAAGGAAATATCCCTTTTACTTCGGTAGAAAGTGAGAATGTGGCTAACCCTGTTATGACAATTGTCTTACAAGGTAGTCAACCTTTAGGAGGGATGACATGGATTGTTGGAACAACTTATCCATTTTTGCAACACCAATATGGTCATAACTTTCGACAACCCAATCCCATTTTCACCAATCCCAGAAATACATATATTTTGGGACAACCATATGCCAATACCAACCAATGGGAAGCTAATGTTCCCAGAACCCAGAACACCATGGCTCAGACAAAGTTTCCATTTCTGGCTACTTTGAATTTGCCCAATATTTGAAAATTGACTAGTGATCTAGTGTTACATGACCCGAGATGGACACCCCTACCCAAATAAATTCCTTCAGACATCCCTAAGTTTGAAGGTAAACAAATGGAAGACTTGGCTAACCATATGATGAATTTTCATCTATGGTGCTCATCCAACTCTTTCATGGATGATTCTATTTGATTGCATATTTTCCAAAGGACTTTAACTAATGCAGAGGTGAAGTGGTATGTTGAGTTACCATGGGCATCTTTTCAAATTTTTAATGCACTTGCAATGGCATTTCTTAACCACTTTCAGCTCCCAGTTCGTTATGAAACTGGAACCGAGCTGTTAACATCTTTTCGTTAGGATAAATCGACTCATATCTCTGACCACATTCATGAATGGAAGGGGATACATAGCATAATCAAGGCTCAGATCCATGATGAATTCCTTACTGATTGGTTCATTAAGTCATTGCAACTTGTTATTGCAAAGGATGTCGCTCTTTCTAGGGTTCAAACCGAAGAGCAGGCTATTATTAAAGCCCATCAATTGGATTTGGTTTATTCCCAATCTAGGATGTTGTATGACATTATTCCCACTGCTCCTAGAGTAGAAGATAACCCAACGAAACCCATCCTGACACCTCATGCCGATGGTGTGATCGGTGCAGTTGAGAACAATCCAATTAGCTCGGGTAACAACTTTCTAAGTCAAAATTCACCAGCAACTGGTCAAATGAACACAAAGAACCTTAAACCCAACCCTACTTTTAATGTTATGTCAGTAAAGAAATCTCAGGAAAACCAACAACCTGGAGGGAAGAAAAACAAGAATAAGAAAAATGGGAATAAGGGGAACAACAATGCAAGCAAAAACACTAATGTTGGTGGGGAAAATAATGAAAAATCTAAGATGAAATTCCCTTGATTGTTATGCAGGGAAGATCATCTAACTTATAAATGCCCTAAGATGGAAGTGGTACAAAAGCTGTTGGCTCAGCAAGAAGGGTCCTCCTAGACTGCTGTATTAACCAATCCATTTCCTCAACATAAGCAACAGATGATTGCCGGTGTTCACCAAAACCATGTAGCCTCTCAAGGGGGAAATCAGGGAACCCCCTCTCAAGGGGGAAGTTCAGGCCTAGGAGAAGTTTTCATATGTGAACGAGATTTGTATCTCCAAACTAGAAACAAGAATTATGAATCTAATTCGTCTGGATCAAAAGGTAAGGAAACCCCTAATGCTGATAATGACAATTCTTTACACATAGATAAGCCTTCCAACGATACTATGCCTAGAATACCAAAGGGTGTTCTCAAGAAAGCAACGTTCAATCCTAATGCACGCGCTGCTTAGAATTATAGTATAGTTGAAGATGTGGCTCAAGGTCCATGTGCAATGTCTACACTTGAGGTCCTCTAGACTTGTCCAACTCAAAGGAATACCTTACTTTCAGCTTTATGAGACCTATGTATTGCAGACAATCAAGTGATCACTTTCAATTTTTAGAATTGGAAGCCTCGTCTACCATACCATGCTACTTTTCAGATTCAAGTTGTATATGGAAACACCAAGATTCATTGGACAGTTGTAGATGAGGGTGCATCCACATGCGTCATGTCATTATCATGTTGGAAGTATGTAGGGTCACCTGATGTGATTTCTCCTGTCACCATGTTGAAAGCTTTTGACGACCATCTTTTCAAACCTCATGGAATTACCCCGGATTTTCCTATTGAGTTGGGGGGGAAAGTAGTCAAACTGGATGTGGAAGTGGTTGATTCCCCACTTGATTATAATTTATTACTAGGGAGAAATTGGAATCAGTGTTGGGCCTGGCCCAAGGAGGTCAATTTTTGAGCACATTAAGTTTTTGGGAACTGCGAAGCTGAGCACAGCATGGATGGAGACTTTTTGATAAAATCAGTTTTGGGAAGCCGCGAGGATAAGCGCAACACATTTTTGGTATGCTGCGAAGTTGCGCGCAACACAGTGTTGGAAGAACTGTGAGGTCTGTGCTGCAAGGAATACAGAGCTGCGATGTGCAACGTCAACGGAGGTCCATCCTAGCAGAGCATTGGGCGGATGACGACAGTTATTTTGGTTAGGTCACATAAGACCTATTTTTGGCAAAGATCGTCGATAACTACCAAGCAGTGGGTAGGTGCATATCGAGAGGTAGGTGACTGATCAGAAAAACAGAGGACTAGTACTACTTGAACCAGTCATCTAAGGTCGTGAAAGAAGGAACAACTCGACAGAAGCAACTTGTTGGCACGCGCTTGATAGAAGATCCGCTATTAGACATCTGCAGTCCGGTTTTGGGAAAAACCATGATAGTTTTGTAAACCTAAGGGTTTTGCCTTGGTATTGTAAGGACATGACCTATGAGCATGATCTATATATAAGGAATTTTTGTATGGGAAAGGGTTAACCAATTTTGTATTTGGGTATTCTTGAATATTGTTAGAAGTTCTGAGCAAGAAGCCATTGTAAAGGCTCTGTAGTTGAGTTCGCAGAGACCTAATTTTGAGGAAGAAGAACGTCTGCAGCTGAGTGCGCAGACGAAGAACTGTTGTACCCTTTCCTGAGATAATAAAACAACAGTTCTTGTGGACGTATCCTCCCATCCGGGGGGTGAACCACATTAAACCTTTTGTTATGTGATTGCTGTGTATGATTGCCATTATTTTTGCTTGAATTACTTACAGTGTCTGCATGAAGTTACTGTTATCTGATATATGTTTACTTTTATCTGTATTCAACACGGAAAGGATGGAATAAGATGTTAGTAGTTCGTGTATGGATGAATGTTAATAGTCAAGCACCTATAAGTCTTCGAATGAATGGATCTGTAGATAAACACACAGTTAAGTGCTAAGGTTGAATCACAATATCAGAGCACACAGCATCGCACATCTCACTCATTTGCATAAGTTATAATGTTTATCAGTCTAAGTAATGATTAATGATTAAGGATTATCGAATAAGATTGATTAGAAGTGATTAGGTCTCATAACCCCACCGCGCATCCGTGGACGTGCTGATCATGCAAGTATCTTTGCTTGCTAAAGTACTCAACGCGAAGTAGGAGACTTCGCATAGTCATTGACTGTAGCATGCAGTTTGTCGCCGTGTTGCACATTAACTAGTTTAAACACTCGCATCACAAGGTGGTGGAAACCTGCTTCTGCAACCACCCCCTCAACTTCACCTCGGGTGAGACCTCAGATTGCTCGCAGTCTGTTGCCGAAAGGGCCGGTGAATAGGGTTTTTGTTGGTATCTTGTACCGCAAAGTACCTGGGTCTACATTGGGAAACCTCTAGATCAGTATTGCGACCAACACTCAGGCTATTATGGAAGTGGTCTCTTTGATCTTTCGTGTCATAAAGTTCCCTCATGAAGGAAATATTGTAACAATTGACCAACTAGCCTTAAACAATAACGAGTCCAACCAGGATCATGGATCCAATGTTCCTTTAGTTTTCCGTTCCATGAGCAGTTGTGAAAATATTGGTGTGGGTATGTATCCTTCATTAATGGGAACCTTTAATCTTCCTCCACCTGATCTGCATATTTTTGCGTCACTGGTACACACAATTTCGACAGTTGTCACACCTTCCACAAATAAGGAACCTCAATTTAAGTTTTTGTACTTTAATAATCCTTGAAAGTGTTTAGCCTTGGAAGTTGAGTGTAGCCATATCAACCAACCATTATATCCCTTGAGTTCAATTGCTACTGATAAGAAACCTATGAGTTCATGTTTACCTTCTTGGGACTCGGTCCCAACAGTTGACCAGGTTATCCAACCAATAGGGTCTTCGAAGCTTGCTCTCCACCCTATTGATCCAATTGAATGTTTGGACATGTGTTCCATCTGGGATAATATACTTCCTTATGATGAATTTTTCCTTGAATCTATAATACAGTCTTCCATTCCTTTGGATGATGATCTAGTTGCACTTCAATCGAGCCCTAGTTTGCCTTTGTAGTCTGATCTTAATGATCATTCCTCAAACACCCATATATTTGAGTCTATAGAATCCTCCAAAAAGTTGCAAATTAGTGTTCCTGCTGAGTTTGATTATGCTTCTAGAATTCTCAAATCCCGTGATGATGAATTTGTTTTTGCAGATTCCATCACTTCTCTCAAATTCAATCTTCCTATCAAGTTTGATCTGGTTGATTGTAAGTATTCAAGATTTGGTACTATAGAGTCTCCTTTGGTTAACTCTACCTTAATTATGCCTATTATTGAAGATGGTAAAGTTGAACATATTTCTACCACCGTGACCTGTATTAGATTGTTTTAGATATTTTTTGGATATGATCTTGGTAGTGTTGTCTCTTGGAGACAAGATTCTTAGTTGGAATCATGGCTTCTTGCTGGTCCTTTTTGACATATTGTTCGATCATGTCAAGTATATTCGGAACCTTGCATATAGGTTTAGGTCTTCCCGCTGTCACGATGCATTTGAACCTTTTGCCTTCTGAATCCACCATAGGATCAAACCTGTCGGATATTTGTGTGTTATCCATCTCTATATGCATTCTACACTTATCCAGCAACAGATCCTACCTAACATGGGCCACCCTAGTCAGCACCCGTATGCCATTTTGGTGCCCATGCTGAATTTTTATCATAGGATTGAGAGACTTTCTAGTTTTACCATGACTTTGAGAAGAAGCCTCATATCTTTCTTTCTCATACATTTCTGGCCATTCCTGATAAGGCTCCCATTTTTATGTTTAATTTGCATATGTATTTTCCTCGATTCCACTTGCGCTTATGAGCTCAATGCCGAATTCCACACTTTAAGCTTGTTATATAAGAATCCACCTTTTATCTCATTTCCATTAAGCCATGTATCATTCGGCCTTTTCAACTTCACTCCCTTTACCCAGAGGAGACATACCCTAAGTGTCATTATCCTGCTCATGTTCCTTGCATTATGCATAGTATTTTTCCATGCACTTGGAACTAGTCTCACATACCCCTGACACTCGTCTCTTCAAATTATGAGCATTCTTCCATCCTTCCTTTGAGCTCTTTAAAAACAGTAAGGAGACCATGAGTTTACTTTTTCAGACTCGTTAAACTTACACAAAAAATATTTTTATGGAGTCCTCTTTAATCTCTTTTCAGACTCCTTAAATAGGAAAGGATCACCGAGCTAGCTTGTCTCTTTCATACTCATTAAAGTACTTGAAAGGTCATCTATATGGTATAAGTTTAACCCTTTTCCAGACCATGTAGATTATGTATGAAAAAGGAATACTCTAGGCATTCGTGACTAGAAGAGTTCTCTGTCGCATTCTTTTATCCTTTTTTCGGGCGAGGAGACTAAATTTACGAAAAAGTACACTTTGGAGGCTTCTTTAGGATTTTCAGACTCTCTCAACATGAAAACACTTGCGAGCATATACCAACTCGGGCTCGATATAAAATTCACGAGATGGTGTATAGAGTTCTTGTTTAAGTTTTTCAGACTCTTTAAAATTGAAAACACCTCTGAGCATGAACATATTTAGGCTTGATATTAAAATCCACGCATTAGTCTTTTATCGAGTAATCTTCTATCTTGTCTTGAAACTCGTAAAAGAAAGAACAAAGTATTGAGTTTCCCTTCCATGGAATCATAAAATTACACATGGATGGACCCTTATTCAGCATGTTTGATTTCTTTTTCAAGCTCATTAAAAAATGAAAAAGGTTCTCAAAAAGAGAAAAGGGAAGGGAAGGATCTCAAATTGTCTTTCAGTATAATGGCATCAATTCTACTATCTCCTTGAACAAAGCACCTATTTCTGAGTCTATCAAACAATTGGGTTCTAGTTTTGGCCTTAGGATGAACCCGATCTCATAGTTGTCACTCCTCCGGTTGGTTACTCTTCCAAACATATGGATAATCTATTGATGTCTCCTACACGGAATATTTATACCATGGTCCCTTTATGTTCAAAGATGCCTAAGTCACTAATGTGTCATGCTCACTATTCAAGGATAAAAACCTGTGTCGGCCATTCTGTAGATGCCTTGAACTCATGTGTCGGCCATTCCCTGGTTAGTATGTTTCATCATGTACTCAGTCCTACTCCAAATCAGATAAGTCCTTGAACGTTCCTTGTGTTGGATGATGGAGGATACCTTAAGACCTCTCTTCCAATGGAATTCTTCCCATCGACTTCAACTCATATTAATCTGGGAATGAAATTTAGAGTTTTGATAGTACCTTGAGGATTGCAGTCATCAATGGAAATTTCCCTCGCTGTTGGGTAGTGGGAATACATCAATGTCTCCTACTCGATGGATTATTTAGGTGTTCAACTTCAAGAACATCTATTCACACCCGTTAGAATGTACTAGGTACCTTGGGGCCCATTTTCATCATCGGTGGGTTCCCTTGTGTTTGTTAACGATTTACATTACTGACCGGTAATCAAACAGTGTCCACCACGTTCGACTTCAGCTCATTTATTCACATGGTTAGGATTCGTACATTTTGGGTGGTTTGGATTGAATACCTTGGGATTATAGTAACATCATCATATTTTGTTACTTTTCAAGCTATGAAAGACTGAGCCACATTCATTTTGGCTCTTGATGAGACATAGATCCAATTTGTTCACTATGGCTATGATCTCCAGTTTTGTCATAGATCCACCTTTGTATTTATGTGGCTATGTACACACTTATTGTTCTCATGGATCCACACTTGTATTCTTGTGTCCATGATATATGCATCCGTTATACACATGTATTGGATCATCATTGGATCCTCTTGGAGGTCATGTTCCATCATTTGGACATTGACATATATTCTAGGTGTTAGGAACATATGTCAACCCTTCTCTTTACTATGTTAGTATATTGTTGTTGGACGTATATGCTTTGTAAGTCGTCCCGTAGTATTTGTTGATCCGTAGTTTTTATTAGCCCATAGTATTGACCCATAGTATTGGACACATATGCTTTGTAAGTTGTCCCGTAGTATTATATGTCCCATGGTTTTGACTCATAGTATTGGGCATAGACTTAATATATAAGTGTGTGTTGAGGTCATTGAAGGCACCGTGAAGTTAATTGTATTGAGCTTGCTCAAAGGAGGTTGCCCCCTCGAAGTGGCCCATGATCAATATAAAAGTGATTCTGAGTTCTGTTATTTTTGATATCTTGTGTATTTGCATTAATTAATTATTGCAGGTTCTTCACATCTGGTATCAGAGCACTTTCTTGGGCTCGTTGGGTGGAATTTCTGCCAAATTTTTTTTCGCATATCTTGCAGCTTCGGATTTGGGAATAATCCCTATCCGCTTAACTATGGGAAGTACTTGGCCATAAGCCCTAAAAATCATTGTGAGGAGTACCACAGGAACCCCAAAGTAGCTGGCCCATTGAGAGGACCTGCCAGCGAAAAGGGCAACGACCCCTACCTGATTGACTAGTTCCCACCCGTGAGGTAAACCAAGAGCTGTCGTTTGTGGCAAAGCGGTTATCAATTTTACCTGAGCCGTGGAGGGAGGGGTACTGCCCCGATACGCAAGCCGTCAGACATCATTGGTGGCCGATTGAAACACCTGAACTGTTAGGAAGCCGTACATACCTGGGGTCCATATATATTTTCAGTTGAACTGTTGCCGATCACTTCCGCTCCAGAGCCAGCCGTTTCAGATCTATTCTGAAAGTCGTTCTAGATCTAGTTGCCGTTTCAGATCTAGCCATTTTCGATCCCTTCCATGCCGTTGCAGATCCATCTATTGCGGATCCCTTCCGCGCCGCTGTTGCCGATCCATTTCTGAAAAAAAAATAAAAAAATTTCTGAATAAAATTCAGTTTTTTCTCCATATCTCCCTTGTTTTCACTCTGTTTCCCTCGAAATTTTCGGGGAACCCCTATCATCCCATTCTGCATCTTTCATTCTTGAGGACCCTATCCCCAATTCCCCTTCCTAAAGCCCGAAATCCCACATTTGTCTCTTTTTAGGGTTTGCCATAACTTCCTCAGATTTCACCCAATCACCTTCAAATTTTACCACAGAGTTCCTTTCTGATTTCTGCTTCTTTGTCCCTCTCTGCCAAATTTTCTCATTCTATCACCCCGCTTCTGAAATCCCCCTTTTTGCTTTCTTGTCGTTTCGACAGTGTCCAAAATATAGTCAAACCCCAATTAACCATCAGATTGTTTCCCCAATCCAAATTTCCCTTTACTAAATCAGCTTTTGTTTGTGTTTTTCTACCCATTCCACCAAAAAAAAACAAAAAAAAACCTGGTTATGGTTGTTACCTGTGCAGGAGCACACACCATGGAGGAAGCACTTGCAGCCATCCAAACCAAACTCCAAGATCTGGATGAAAAATTTCTCAGCCTCCATCTTCAGCATTCATCCATGAACAATACAAGACAGCCAGAGTCTTTTGCAGCCATCGGGTTCTCTTCTTCCAACAATTTTCGTGGGCCGCAACTTGATTTTCCTCGCTTCAATGGTACTGATTCAACTGGATGGATATATCGAGCAGAACAATATTTCAGTCTGCATAATACTTTTGATGCACAGAAAGTTCCACTTGCATCCTTTCATTTGGAACAGGAAGCCCTTCAATGGTACCGTTGGTACATCAAAGCTCATCCCGAGCCAAATTGGACAGATTTTTGCCAACTCATTTTGCCACGATTTGGTCCTAGTGCTTTTGATGATTTCACAGGAGCACTCACTAAACTTCACCAAATTGGTACAGTGAGAGAGTATCATACAGAATTTGAGAAATTGGCCAATCACACAGAAGGATTGTCTGATGAATTCTACATGAGTTGTTTTATCAGTGGTCTCAAGGATGAAATCCGCTCAGAGGTCAAAATGTTTTGTCCCAACACAATGATGGAAGTCCTAGGGTTGGCTAAGCTGGCCGAGGACAAGATCGCAGCTCAATAACGCTCCAAACCCACCTTTGTTCCGTTCAGAAATATGGGTTCCCAATGACCTCCCATCACGCCTGCTCCTCAACCAACTCCTATCAAGCATTTGTCTGAAATAGAAATGCAGGCACGCCGAGAAAAAGGGCTTTGCTATAATTGTGGTGAGAAATTCACTTGGGGACATAGATGTGTTCAACAAAAGCTCTATCTCTTGGATGTGGATTCTCCACCTGCCTTAGAACTTGGTGAAGAAGCTACAGATACATTAGATGATCAGGTCGACATTCAACACCCGCCTGTTGACACCCCATCTCAGGATGACCCACCCAAGCTCTCTCTCCATGCTGTAACCGGTGTCACCACCCCACAAACAATGTGGGTTAGGGGATACTTCAAGAAGCTCCCTCTTACCATACTCATTGATTCTGGTAGCACTCATAACTTCATTGACCCTCGGATTGCCAAACAGGCTGATTGTTTTGTCCATCCTTGCTCCAACTTTGAAGTCATGGTTGCGAATGGGGGCACCTTACCTTGCAAGGGGAAGTGTAACAATGTGCGTATCTCTATGGAAGATTATAACCTACGCTCTGACATGTTTGCCTTGTCCTTAGGCGAATGTGATGTGGTTTTGGGCGTTCAATGGTTACGCACACTTGGCCCCATCTTATGGGATTTTGCTGAACTTTGGATGCAGTTTAAAGTCAATGGGGCACAACAAAAATTTATGGGCTTACAACCAGGGTCTCTCTGCATCATCAGTTCACATCGCCTGGAAAAAATCCTTAAGAAGAATTCACATGGTGTCATCGCTCAGCTTAATTCCATTCAGATGCACCCATCAATAGTCTCCACTACTTCCTTGGATAGATATGCAGGTATCTTTGCTGAACCAATGCGCTTGCTGCCTTCAAGAAACCTTTCCGGTAAGAATTTAGCCACATCTACCTCTCAGCAGGAAATGATGGCTATTTTGCATGTAGTACATAAGTGGCAGCCATACCTATTAGGGAATTATTTCTGCATCAAGACTGATCTCCAGAGTCTGGAAAATTTTCTGGAACAATGGGTCTCCTCCCCAACACACCTGAAATGGGTTATCCAACTCATGGGTTATCCCTATGTGATCACTTACAAGAAGGGTAAGGACAATATGGTGGAAGATGCCCCTTCTCGCACAATTGATGACCCAGTTTCTCTTACAGCTCTTTCTCTGCTTGTTCCAAATAGGTTGCAATATGTTCAACAGGGCTATCTCTTGTATGAACTCCATGCTTCTTCATCAACAGGGCACTCTGGGTTCTGCAAAATGTATGACCGGGAACAATGTAACTTCTTTTGGCAGGGACTAAAAATGACAATTCAACAGATGGTGGCTGACGATGATACTTTCCAAGTCAAGAAGGGTGAAACGACACTCCTTTCGGGATTGCTCAAACCCTTGCCCATCCCTACACAGCTTTGGCCAACTATTTCTATGGATTTCCTAGCAGCGCTCTGGTGGTACAATACCACATCTCAAAGGACACCATATGAAGCAGTCTATGGAAAAACACCACTAGTTCTTCTTCCATACACCCTTAGAAGCTCCCCAGTTCAGGAAATTGACTCGGTTCTTTGAAACCGCGATCAGATTCTTCTCATTCTGTAGGACAATCTTCACATGGCCAGAATTTGCCTGAAACAACAATCCGATCAGCACCGTTCTGAGCGCATTTTCCACGTAGCTGACATGGTTCTTCTTCATCTACAACCTTCCAAGCAATCCTCCTTGACACTCCAAAGGCGTCAGTGGCCCGAAATGCAACCCGAGGATGCTACCGGGGAACCACTCCTTCAGATTCTGCAGCAATTTCTCCAACCAAAGCTTTGAGGACAAAGCTTTTTCTAAGGGAGAGGGGATGTTAGGAACCTATGTCAACCCTTCTCTTTACTATGTTAGTATATTGTTGTTGGACGCATATGCTTTGTAATTTGTCCCGTAGTATTTGTTGATCCGTAGTTTATATTAGCCCATAGTATTGACCCATAGTATTGGACGCATATGCTTTGTAAGTCATCCTGTAGTATTATATGTCCCATGGTTTTGACTCATAGTATTGGGCATAGACTTAGTATATAAGTGTGTGTTGAGGTCATTGAAGGCACCGTGAAGTTAATTGTATTGAGCTTGCTCAAAGGAGGTTGCCCCCTCGAAGTGGCCCATTATCAATATAAAAGTGATTCTGAGTTCTGTTATTTTTGATATCTTGTGTATTTGCATTAATTAATTATTGCAGGTTCTTCACACTAGGGATGAGATTGTTTGACACTTTCCTTCATTTCAGGTACTTCATTTGAGCCCACGATTCTTGGTTTCTCCGGTTTCCTCGACTCCATAGCCCAACCGTTCATTATTTATAATGTATTCCATCCATCATGTTCCCCTATGACCTCATACATTAGGGGGCATCTGTTATAACCAAATTTGGCACTTCTCCATATGTGACAACACTTGCATGTTTTGATCTCATGAGGACACTTCGTGATGACACTTCATGAGGCTGATGTGGGTCACACAAAAAGACCCCATGGATGGAATAACCATATTTGGGACCTCTTTTAGGTTTCCTTAACTTATTCATGGTCCATTCATTAGTTTGGGAGTTCATGACCACATTTGGAGACCAAAACTCTTCCTAAAAAACCCTAGAAATGGCAGTTTTAGCTCATTTTTTCACCCATGCGTAGGTTGCACATGGATGAATTGTGTGTTGGGAGCACCTTGCACCTTTACCACTAGCATGTGCATTAGAAAAACCCCAAAAATATAAAAAATCTTGAAAATTGGGTGGTTTTGGAACCTCCTCTTCCGGTCATAACTGTTCCTTCCTCAACCAAACCTTCTCCTTTCACTATAAAAGAGAGGGAGAGGGGCCATGAATAGGACACTCTTAACCCACATATGATGGAGGAATTTTGACTCACATCCCCCTCACTTGGGCCCTAATTTCTCCTAAACCATAGCACATTAGATCAGAGGTTGGGATCCTTGGAGGAGAGAAGCATGAGACCTTGGATCTTGGTTTCATGAAGTGCCTTGATTGAAGGAAGGTATAATTATGTACTTGCTTAATTCATTAATAAATATTAGTAATTATTCCCTTTCCAAATAGCTTTGTTCATGTATGTCTCAGATTTGATTACAATTTGATGTTTTATGCTCTTTTAAATGTCAATTTCTTATTTGTAGTCAAACTGGTTTGAGGAAGGTTTTTTGGAATGTTTTTTTAGGTTACTTGATTGGAGAGCAAGAGGAGGACTCAAGTAGAGGCTTGGATCAAACTTCTGTATTTGGGTAAATGTACTCTTAAACCCTAAATATTTTTCTTAATTGTTGTATTTGCAGAACCTTAGATGTTTGTCTTTCACCCTAGTATGTTGGTGGCCTCACCCCAGCCATAAGAAACTTTCCCTAACAACAATAGGCTATCCATACCATGGCTTGAAATAACTCTTCTAATTGTTGAGATGTTTGCTAATATAGGAAATATAAAATTTGCAGAAATATTTTTTATAGATATCAGGAAATACAAATATAGGACATATATTTTTTAGCACAATACTCTAGTGAAAGCATACGTAAAATAAAATGGACGCCTTCATAATTTCATCAGGAGGTGATTTAAAACAATTTGTTGAACAAGTTTAACCACATAATCATTAACAAATAGTTTTCATTTTACCAACCTGGTGGTATTACAAGATTTAATGCATTGGATCCAAACAAACTTCCATAATTTATTCATCTATTATGAGGAGTATCTCACAACACCTTTTCCTTTTGGATCAAATAAGAAAGTCTTCATTAATTCTGAAACTGTATTATCTTCTACTAGTGTTGGTGCTTCCGTGTCCATTTTTAGTTCTCATTTGTTGTACGATGAATGAGTTATTGATTAGGTAATTAGTACCAAATTCAAATTGGCTCATGCCCTAGCACACCAATGGTCTGGGATTTATATTACAACTGAGCCAACTAATGATGGGTGGTTATTGGATGGTCTCATTGTATTTCTGATTGATTTCCTTATAAAATGCTACAAGGAAAATGAGGCGGCTTGCAAAGTCAATGTTGATGGAGATACTACAACCATTGGTACAAATAAAAATTTATTGTTTGTAGATACTTCAAAGCATCTAGGATGGCCATTGTCTGCATTTGGAATAAAATCATCTAGCAATAATTTCCAGCCTCGTCCTGAACATTGGCATTCAATATATGAAAATGGAAGGTGCCACTGTAATGTTTCACACAATTAATAATTTTCATATATAGAAGGAAGTTATGTAATACTGCTTAGGGTTTTTGCATAGAGAGGTTTGATTGGTGTTGCACAAAGGATATTTGACACTATGTAGTTTGTTGAAATTATCCCAAACTTGCTTGTAAATTTGATTTCCTTCACTATCCGAAGGATATATTTAGTTCAATTATCAGTTCAAAGTGTAGATTTTCGAGGACAGGTGGAATATGTGCATATGCGATTGCTTACACATCTGCAATATATTTCATTTAATTTCTTGGATTTTCTTAGTTCGGTGGAACCCCCAATATGATTGATAATCTCTTAGTTTGGTGGAACCTCTAGTCTGATTGATATTATAGCTAACGTTCTAGGTTTAGGGTTTTTGCTAGTCATTCTATAACTTATTTTCATAGCCGAATAGAACATTGAGCTTGATATTTAAAAGTAGGGCGCAATAGCTCACTAGAGGTTCCATATTTTTTCCTAGCAGAGGAGTATACCAGAGATCCAAGATCATTATTTTTTGTTATAGTTTCATTCTTTATACACTCATATGCTATATGGTTTGATAATCATTGTTGATAGAAGGGAAGATTCTTCGAAGCAACAAAGGGATGTGAATGCTGATATCTAGTGCTTGAGTTTCTCTCATGAGGTACGTTTAGTTTAATACTTATAATTACAATATTCTATTCACAGTATTGTTGGTGTTAACCTATGATTATGCATGTAGGACTGATTTTAGCATTTCATCATCGCAAATTCATTCAAGACAAGACCGATTTTCTACTCTTTTTCTTCTCTGATTTGTTTGGTTGTCAAGTACAATATTGCAAATGTCTTGGTAGTATTGAATCTTTCTCGATCCATACCTTTGCAGAGGCATGGAGACAATTGTCTTGTCAAGCATGGTTATATGAAACCATTTTTTGAAATAATAAAAAGTCCTTTTTTTTTTTTTTGGTTATACTTTGCTATTCATTCTAATTGGATTGTTCTTGTTATTTTACAGTGTTGTTTTGTTTGTTTTAATTTATTTAGTTTATAGCGCCCATTGTATTGTAGGACATTAAATATAAAACAAAAAAGGATTTGTTCCCTTCATTCTAATGTTAAATTATTGGTTTATTTTTGTTTTTTTGGATGACATATAACACATATATGTTTGCATGCACAAGCATATACATTGGAGATGCAAAGATTTGTTTTGTTTAAGTTATTTTACGCTTTAACTGAGTTCCCAAGCCACAAAAGTTTTCCTTGCATGCTTATTTCACTTACAATCAATACAAGAGAGTAGAATTTCCTAACTGTTCACGCAGATTCTATCTTCTCTTGAGAGGCTATAAGCATAGGGTACCATTCCCATATATTCTTTCTTAGTTGCAATGGAGGTTGAAATAGTTACGTACCAGTTTCTAGATCAACACTTCTTAGCTTCTTCTGAAATTCTAGGGGAAAACCCTGGAAAGAGGGATTCATAAATGAGGTGTTGGAACCCAAGTGATACTGAGAGGGGTGGGTGAATCAATATCATGCACTATTTTTCCTTTCAAACATTTTATGATGCTATGTTATAATTCGTAACAAATATACCATGTATAATAATCAATTTCAAATACAAAGAGTGTTGCGCAAAGCATCTGAAGATAAATCTTTATACACACACACACACACACACACACAAATCTTCTTATTACAAACAAGGTTAGGAGACACCGATATCCAATACATGTGTGAGCACCAACTCATTGATTTTGCTGACACCAATCAGACAGTAACACCAATCCCTTACAAGCACCAAATTGTTGTTTTATAAGTACCAACCTGTGAGGACACCAATCCTCTTATGAGAACCAACTCATATCAACAAGCACCAACTTGCGCGGTCAGGCACCAACCTATAGAATACACCGATCTTCTGCCCTTGCCTCGTCCTACCACCCATATATAGATTATGTTGAATGTGGTTGTCATTGATGTCAAAGGAGTTCAGTAATGACAAAGGAATAACCAAGGACATGATGGCAGGGCAAACCCAATGAAAGACAAAGGAATAACAAAGGAAGTGATGACATGGCATGCATGATGATGTGGCATGGGTGATGAAGATGCAAATCCTCCTGATGATGTTCTAGTACCTTCATGTTTTCATTATTACAATTTGACCTAATTATATAGATATTTTTCACTTTGGAGAAATTCTGGAAAATGGCTGTGTTGTAAAATTGGTCCAAGTGGCCTTGGGAAAATGCCCGCCATACCTCATAGGAGAATGATCAAAAGTATTTGAAAGCATCAGTATATAGCTTGTTGAAGAGGCCATATTACCATGGTCTCAATTCTCAAAAAGGGTGTTTGATGATAAAGTTAACGGCCTTCCAAAACAGGGTTTCAGGTTGTTTTGCACCAGTGGTAGTAAAATTGCCTAAGTGGCCTCAGGAAAATGCATGCCATAATTCATAGGTTAAGGTAAATTCCCACCCCATATTGTCAGGCTGTAGCTTGTTGACTTGTCTACTTGACCATGGTCTCAACTTGTCTTGAGAGTGTCTGAGGAGGAAATTATGGATCTGCCAAAACAATGTTTCAGGCAGGTTGCTCCAGTCCAGTAAAATGCACAAATTTCCCAAGTATAACATTACTGGTAAAACTGCCTAAGTGACCTTTGTAAAATATCTGCCATTTACTATAGTTGATGGTTTAAATTATTCTGAGGGTATGTGTCTCTATATTGTTGAGTGGTGCATCCAACCATATCATTAGTTTGTCCAAAAAGTCTCTGAAGGCGAAGATATCAATCTGCCAAAAGTACTTTCCAGCTTGAAAGAGGTTTCAAAGGATGAAATTGGTTTGGATAGAATCAACATGTTGGACTCTATCCATTGGGTGTATCATACTTCCAAGTTGATGAAAATAAAAATCTCCTCATGTTGACCTAGGGTTTGACAATTTTGTCCAAGTGTTGAATTGGTAGTTTAAAAAGCTGGTTTCAAATGCCTGCCAGATGATATGTGTGTATCAACAAATTAAAAAGGTGACATGGATATGTTCCTTGTTGAAATGGTTATCCAGTCATGTTTTCAGTTTTCCTTGTGATGGTCACATGTGCAAGAAATTAACCTGCCAAAGTGAGAAAAATATTGTTTTGCATATTAAGAACAAATGAAATTTGTCCAAGTGTTAAAAACATAAGGTTAAGGGGCCATTTGGAAATGCCTTCCAGAAGTTGTCCTTGTGATAATAAATTCATAAGATGGCATGGGTCTGTTCCTTGATGATCTGGCCATCTAGTCATGGTCTCTGTCACGTACCCACCCATCCATCCAAGGCAAGGGAGAAAACATGCTACCAATCTATGGGGCTTTTCATAAGTCTCAGCCCATTCATTAGATGCATACAGTTAAAAAGCAAATGTGTGCAAGTGTAAATCAAACAAATATGCATAGTGGAAATAAACTCTTCCACACACATGTTTTCTTATGCACTCAATATATCAATAACAGTCATTAATTTAACCACTACAGAGGTAAGACACATAGGAAGATATACTTATCTCACAGTAATGTTGTCCCAAACAACTAGTTATGTCGCTGCAACGTTCCTCCCAACCGTAGGTCTCTGCCTAGCCTGTATTCTTTCAGCACTCAGAGACCACCCCCGAGCTGGGCATGATATCTACCAGGAAAAGGAAACTATCAAGCTCAGCTTAGCCAAAGCAATGGATACCCAACTCAACCCCCAACATTATTTTACATATAGCAACTCAAGACTGGCATGGATGCACAATTCAACCATGGATTCATAGAATAGGGTCTATGGGTTTTCCCCAACATGTGGGCACACCAAAACGGATTGTGGGAAGGGGGAATCAACCCCAGGGAAGAAAATCGATATCTCCCACAAATGTATGAGCATTCAGTGGGCCAAAATGGCCTCAATTAAACCCCAAATCGTTTCCCCTTCTTCCCCATTGATAGCCACAGCAAAAATTCCCTTCCCAGCTAGGAAAAACGAAGGAACACACAGGAAATCAATGGAGAAAACGCCCAGGTAGCTCTAACTCGTGGGAGAGCAAGGTGGGTTCATGGGTAATGGCTTGGGGAGCAATTCATGGCTCTTTTCTTGCCCAAGAAGCCAAACGCGAATTTCCATGCAGGGTGGCTTGCCCATACTCGAATTTGGATAGCCATACCTCCCATTCCCCAAGGCATTAACTACCTCAACCAACTCTTCGGAGAAATCAATGATTGGGTACAAAAGTCAACATGGGTAGTTGATGGTTTGATTGGTTCTCTCATTGACACTTGGCTTGGCTTGATTGGCTCCAAGGGTTTGAATATTTCCCTCCCAATTCCTTGTAACATCATGCCCCTATCTCTTGTTGCATTGCATAGCTAGTTGTGGGCATTTATATTAAAATGTATATTTACAATTCCCATGGTTCACTAGCACATGGGTAGCATAATATCAAATACTTGCCTCTTCAAGGTCGAGCGTTCACTAGCGGGGCCTTGGCCTTGAGCTCCATGCTAGGAATCATACATAATACACATACAATATTTACATTATAGCCCAAAATATTATAAGGGTCAAAATAAGGGACTTGACATTCCCCTCCCCTTGGAATAACACCGTCCTCAGTGTTCCAATACCTAGGAATACATACACACTATATACATGTCCAAAATTCACAAAATATGGCAGGTCTGTCCTACATTTCACCCTTTTCTTGGGTTTTCGGGATCAATTCCTTTGGACTTCACAAACTGCTCCTGTTGGCCGGGACCTTCTAGCTCCGCATGAGGGCATTGTTCCACAACAATCCCTTCCCTTTCTTTACCTTCCCGCTGATCTACAAGTCTGGAAACTTTATGGCGGCTACCCTCTTGATGTTCCATTGTTGGGAAGTCACGGAGGCAATGATTCTCTCCACATCCCCAACATTTCATTGGTTGCTTTACCTTTTCCTTTTCAATGTCCTTTGAATCTTCCCACTTGGAATGTTTCTTTATCGGACGATTGGATGAATGCTTCTTCATGGATCCACTTTCCTTTCCCTTACTGATTACTCCCAGAATGCTTTTTACCTCTTTTTGTAGACGAATAGAGTCCTGTAAAACCTTGTGGTTCATCTCATTCTGTTGCCTTTGTAGCTTGAGCATCTCTCCAAGATTTTCTTGGGTCCTGGAAATTGTTTGAAGAAGACTTTTAGCCAACTCTAATAGCCCTCGATCTGTTGTCATGGTTAATGGGCACAACTGACCACATTTTTCTTACTAGCAACACTCTCTTGTGCCGGCTGCAACCAATTGTTTCACTTTCTTACTTGTGAAATTCATCATGGAAATTCTTTGTTAGGACAAGCATAACATAAACATTAAAATTAGTCAATTATTTTCCCAATTGACATGGAATGTCCACGCTTTATTCATGGGACTTCCGCACTTTTCACGCTTTCCCAACATACACATGAACTCATTCATGTTCATCCTTTCACAGGAAATTTACTATTTTAGCATTCACAATTCATTTCAAGCAATTAAAAACAATCTATTTTCAGCCATGACATGCACTCAACAATCTTTTGTTTTATAAATGCATCAATCGAAAGGAAAGAGAAGAGTAGGAGTTTCTCCCTCTTAGTCTTGTTCTATTATGGAGCTACACCATCGCTGTGGTTTTCATGCTCCTTCGTCTTTTTCACTTCACTGTGAATGCTTTGACTTTCCTTTATTGGCTATGACACTTAGTGTCTAAGGTCTGTCTAAGGATTTTCAACTAGGAACCCTCCTCCATAGTTGCCTACAGAACCTTTGGCTGCTATGACCCCCTCATGTCCACTAGCACCATCTTTCTTTACTGCTCATACTGAGCTCTTTAAGATGGTCACATGTCCATATGCATCTCTAGGATGCCTTCATAATCCTTGCTTCCATCAATACCTACACTCAAACATTGAATCAATTCACATGTTTAGTTCATTTTCATAGGGTTTATCTCTAAACAGGAGTTTAGGAAATCATAACCGAATCGTATACATGCGTATATTCATAAGAAAGAAGCTGCAAGGTAACCAAATACTTATCTATATTGGATGTATTCACTTTATTCCACGGGATTCTTCTTTGCTTTACGAGCCTTGGATTTCCCGTGAACACAATAACGAATGTTGGGCTAGCACGTAGGCTACTCCACAATCATTTGAATAGGAAATGCCAGGCCAGTACACCAACTAGGTTTATCAATCATTTCCTTTAGCAATATGCTAGGCCAGTGCTTCGACTGGTTTTATCAATTGTTTAAGGGGTGTTGGTCCAGCGTACATGCTGCTTTACCATATCAAGTAGTTAATGCCCCCAACTAGTCGCTCTCTGGACTTATCAAGAACTTTATAGCGTTCAACCAACTACTCCCTGTATTTCTCAATAATTTATATCTCCCACTCATTTACTCTCTGTATTTACCAACAATTTATAGTCTTTCGGGTCTTTCCTTCCTACAATGACCAAGGTTTCCAACAAAGAACAATAGCATATCAGCTTAGCTGTTAGAAGACTTATACCTGAAATCTTCATTAATCCAAACAAGACATAAATGAAAACGAATACTTATCTGTATTGTGCATTTCCCCTCTGGTCCACAGGGTCCCGCTTTGCTTTGCAAGCCTTGGAATCGCCTATGGACTTTGATGTAGTTAATGCTAAACCAGTACACCTCCCCATCGGCTGGATTTACCAAGCATTTGGTGGTGCCCAAACAGTCCCATACTTGGTTGGCCCTCTCCAGTGCCGAGCCAGCACATTTGTCTGGGTCATCGACCAATGGAAGGAAACTGCGCCACCTGACCATTATAGGTCAAGGCTCTACTATGGAGCCATAGGCATCTCAGGGTTTTCAATCAGTCTTGGCGCCCGCCCTCCTACTGCTGACCCAATAGGCATCTCAGGGTTTTCAATCAGTCTTGGCGCCCGCCCTCCTACTACTGACCCAATAGTCATCTTAGGGTTTTCAGTCAGTCTTGGCACCCACCCTCCTACTATTGACCCAATAGGAATCTCAGGGTTTTCAATTAGTCTTGGCACCCACCCTCCTACTACTGACCCAATAGAGATTTTATGCCTTCACCAATGTCACCACACCTTCTTGCACCATAACCCTTCACACACACATCAACTCATCATTCATAGAAGGATGCCACTCCTTCTCTTGTGCAAATTGGTGGTTCCTTTTTGGAACTTTATAGGTGACTTTCTTGATTGCAAGTTAACATGGCCCCACTCACATAAGGATGATACCCCTTTTCACTACACAGCGCCCTGGGTTTGTCCATCCCTTCCAATATTATTTAGTGTGAGCATAGAACGGTTGCCAATTCTTATACAGTCCTTATGCGTACCCTTCTTCACTTTGCCTCTTAATGTGTAGTACCAATTGGCATCTGTGTAGGCTGACAACACAAGAAGGATAAGTAGGCTTATCAGTATTGCTTCTCAAAATCGCAACCACATTCCATAACATTCACTATCAAGTATTGAAACACGAGGAATGCGTCCATTCCCTTAGGGTGTAGTCAATATTGACAACCCTATCATGACTCGGCACCAGAAAAGGTGTGCACCCCTTTTCCAATGTGAGCCATATAGGCCCTAATCATACTCAAGTAGTCTAAAATGACATATAAACAGAATAGAGCATGCTTTGCATATTAACCCTAATAATTTAGATATGCATGTTCTTATCTAGGGTCACAGAATACTCATTCTTTTTGTGGATGTATCTTTTCTTCATTTGAGAAGAATGGGGGCTCCCTTCTCTAAGTCAACAGTTCTTTGGTTTGCCATCCCAATCTTTCTATGTTCCACAATCCACACATGCCTTCTTAGCATAGCTTTACCATCCCACTCTCATGGTTTTCCAACATACAACTCAGCTGAGATACCATCCTTGAATTATGCAATGGTGTTTCACCCGAAACCCATTTCTAAAGCATGGGGCCCTTATCATGGAGTTTGGCTTCTGCAGGTCATCACACATGGTCTTCCTGCAATGTGTCTACCTGGCACATTTATCAAATAGCCAAACAGTCAGCAACATTTCAATAAAATTCAAATCTGATTTTCCTTAATCAAACGATGACATTAATAATTAAATTCAAGTATGAATTTGCAATTCTGTCCTCTGCAGAATTGATTTGCTTAGCCATGAGTCTGTTCTCATATCATTTGGCTCTTTCTCATGGTAGATTCCAATCTTCATCATGGACTTACCCACATTTGCCATGCCCAAAACAATCTACCTGAAATCTGAAAATTCAATTAGCCAAACATGTTGTGAGTATCTATGCATTTAATCCTTTCATTGCTACAACAGTCACTGAAGTGATCTCAGAATTATAACACTCAATAATTCAAATACCTTCAGCTGTTAACATTTGAGATGCAATGAAATATCTATATATGCATCGTTATCATAAATAAAATTGCAAGACATGGGTACACTATCCGTGTAATTTAAATAAACTGTAAATACTCATTACTTCACATTCCATGCAATCTCTGTCCTTCCACAGAGCACTCTGGTAGCCCATCATCATGTCTACCTTCTTCATGCAATCTTTCTCCTGTATTCATAGTAGCTCATGAAATGCTCTCAGTATTAACAATGTTCACCATTTCGTCTGTTATCTAAATGCATTGAAACCTATACATATCACAACCGTGCATTCTCGCAATGCATCTCAACATGTGCACTTACACATATGCATGCACATTCCCAACATTTACATAATATTTAAATGTGCATTCACTAAATGCATAACCCCTCAATACAACCTTGCATTAATCCATGAATACTATGCATTCCAACATATTATGGTCTAACCATGACTATCTCCTATGGCATACACTACAACAGGACCATAAGTCATTACTTGCTTTGGTTGTTAATTTTGCAACCATCCTACCCAAATGGAATGATATAATTTCATATGAATGCATTGAGATTTCTAAGAAACTATAGGGCGTAAGGCTCCCTGCCTTCACTTACTCACACCTCACCATACTTGGCAGGTTGACATTCATGTTCAGGCACTCAATACCACATGCAAACAAAATCAACATAGTTTAATCATAGTTGAAGGGATCTTACCAAATCCTCTTTCATCATTCATGCACTTTAAGCATAAATAACCATTACCTGCATGGATATCATTAACATCACAGGATGTTACCTGATCAGTTGGCCTCTTTTTTTTTTTCTTTTTTTCCTCGGAAAAAATCATAATTTTATTTCAAATAGATGAACAAAATTACACTCTGCACATGTAGTAGAATCACTAAGATCCCTCCATTGTCACATATTTACTGTCCCATATTAACATCATATCTAATGTCCCATACAACAAAATACTGCTGTCCATATGACCCGCATATATCTGATTACAAAAAACAATTATTGTAACAGAAATGGAGAACAAAACCATCATTGGTCAACAAAAGCTGAGCTATTGCTCAATTCTGTGCCTCAATGTCATCATGAAAAGGTCTGTGATAATAGCTGAAAGTGCCCCCTGGCGAATGAATAGTAATCCTCCAAGTGCCAAGTGCTAATTCCTGCTGCGTTGCTTCCTTGGAGAGCTGATCGGCCATCCCATTCCTCTCCCTGTAAATATGTGTAAATGTAATGTGATTAAAGGACTGCTTTAACCGAATCTCCTACAGGATAGGTAATAGTACCATCACATGACAATGTGTAATCTCCTTTGCCCAGTCAATAACTACCATGGAGTCACCAAATATCTGTAGTGATAGACATCCTTGTTCAAGTGCAAATAACATCAGCAGTTTAAGAGACACGAGTTCAGCATAGTTATTTGATCCTCTCCCCAAACCAGCCACGAGATGAAAATAATGGGTCTCAGCTTTGTAAAGGATTCCCCCCCCTCCACACACCGATCGGTGGTCTAATGAAGCTCCATCAAAAAATGCCCACGGCATTGATTTATCAATTTGTTCCTCACGCACAGGTCGTGTGCTAATCACATGGACAGGTGCCTTGTAGTGTTGTATAACCGCCATCGCGTGAGCCACTACAAACTCCATCGGGACCCTGCTGTCATTAAATATGAGCTGATTTCTGGTAATCCATATCCCCCAGGCGAATATACACGGGATTTCCCGGATGGAAGAGGATTTGTGTAATGACCACCACCCCTGGAACGCTTCAAGGACGCTCTCTCCCCTCCACCTCATCTTAATATCCATATAATTTCTAATATCATCCCAAACAGCCTGTGTAAACCGACATTGAACAAATAAATGAGCAATAGTCTCTTCCGCATCCCTACAAAGTGGACAGAACCCCGGACCCTGGAGGAATCGTTTTTGCAGAATGTCCCAGGTAGGTGCCTTATTTTCCAGTATAGCCCAGAAGAGTAATTTTGCTTTACTCGGACACCTTAACTTCCACAGATATTTCCACCACCACACCAATTCCCTGTTATGTACTTCCACATTCAACTGGATATATCCATTTTTTGGTGAGTAAATACCCGAGGGATGGTGATCCCATATAAGTTCATCAGCCCTATTAGTCAGTCGAATATTTGTTAATCTTAAGATCCGCAGAAAATCCTCCCAAGCCCCCTGCAGTTCTGCAGATATCTCCAGTCGCTGTGCAGAGATCCACCCCTGATGCCAAAGAGTAGATGATCCCGAATCCTCTATATCAGCCAGAAAATGACATCCTCTAGAAGCCAAATAAGTCCTCAAGTCCACAGGAAGGACATGACCACCCCTACAGCCAACCCAGGGGTCCATCCCAATACGAATGAGACGTCCATTCCCAATCCTCCACACTAATCCAGAACCGACCAAAGAGAAATGCTACACCACCGCTTTCTAGACCACAGAGCAATTTGCCCTCGACTTATTGCCCAGCCTAATCCAATCGAGAAGAGTAAGAGGGGCAATATATTTATGATATACCACTTTTGTCCATAGACTTTGTGTATGGATAAGTAGCCACGACACTTTGGCCCCCAATGCTTTTGCAAACAGAAAAATATTCTTTAACCCCCATCCTCCCAGTGCTTTTGTGACAGCAATTTTTTCCCATCTGACCCACACCAATGCTCGATGCTCACCCTTACCCTTCCAAATAAAAGCAAAACACAACCTTCGGATCTGCTCCAGGACACCTTTGGGAATCCAAGCAAGAGACATCCAATACACCGGAATTGCTTCCAAAACTGATTTGACCAGGACCAGCCTCCCAGCCCGAGAGATCCATTTATGACTCCATCCATGTAGTCGCTGTTCTAATTTTGCTAATAACCAGTGCCAATCAGCCTTCAGATAAGCATTCGGTTTCAAGTGAAAGCCAAGGTACTTTAATCCATCATCAATATCCAATGTCTGATAAGGTAGTTTGTTAGCCAATGTTTGAATCTCTTGCTCGGTTAAATTCGAGCATGTGATTAGTTGGCCTCTTACCAAGGATTCATAGTCCTTTTTCCAACCTCGTGATCATAGATTTGTTGCACCATCCTTTCTTCATAAGGTTGTTGGTCATATTCAACAATCATCATCCACATCTTTAGCCATGCTTCGGTTGTCTTTGGTCCTATAACCATGGCAAACACTACTAACTTATTAGCAACCACAATAATTATCTTAGTGGCTCATTGCATATGTAAAACCTCACTTTTCTATCAACATGCAATATCATATACATATATGCACAAACATTTTCACATTCACTGTGCAATGTTTATCAATATGCCATCTAGTGCATATTTATTTCAGCTATCTAATCTCTTACATTTTCAATCATGCTTCTATGGTCTGATTCATACAACCATTATCAACAACATTAATTGTTATCAACCATAGGAAATATCATCAATGGGATATTGCATACGTAACTTCATTGCCTTTACCCATATGCAACTTCATGCTCATGCATAAGCAATTCACATGCATTATGCAATGACTCTTTACTCATGCCCACTAATTCATATGCATTACTCTCTTGCATTTCCAACATCCCTATGCCATAATTTTCAACTTATGAAATTTAGGAAATATAAATACAATAGCAAGAGAGGAGTTAAGGAATTCCCCCTTTTCAATTCCTCAGTGTAGCATGGAATTTCCTCTTCCACATCATAGCTGATCAAATTTCATGGGCTCTCTACCCTGCACACTAGCAGTTATTAGCTATGATTTTCTCTCAAAATAGGAATTCAATATATGTATGCACGTTTATAACATCCATTCTTGATACCTTTCAAGCATGTAATTATTATGTTATAAAAATAGCTTAGGGTGAGAGATTTCCCTTTCATCCTCCATAATGGATATTACTACCAATTACCCGTGCTTGAGAATTCCACACCCCCTATATACAATTCCTGCCTTCTCATTCCAAGCATAGAGAATGTATTTCACACTTTCAACGATTGTCTCCGGGGGATGATGGGGGTAAATGGGGCTTGCCCCCTTGTGGCTTGTAGGGCGAATCGAGGGCAACGCCCTTGTTTTTTTTGTTTTTGTTTTTATTTATAAAACCTTCAATTTCGCGCAATCTGGCGCATAAGTTCCATGGCAATTTTCAATTTTCAGCACCTGAAAAATCTCCCTGGAAAACAGTTAAATTCTCTGTTCTGGCAGACTTCGCCATTTTCTTCCAATCCGTTGCAGATGAACTCGCTGAGTTTCATTGCCGTTGCGGACGAACTCGCCGAGTTCTTCCGGTTGACCATTGTAGTGAAAACTCGCCAATTTCTTCCGCAGTTTTGGTGAACTCTCGCCAATTCCTTCTGCAATTGCGGACAAACTTGCTGAGTTCTTCCGGTTGAAAACTCAGCTTTTCCTTCCGACACTGCGACACAAACTCACCAACTTTTTCCGCCATTGCAGAGCAACTCTCCCATCTCTTCCGCTGTTGCGGAGCAACTTGCCCATCTCTTCCGCTGTTGTGGAGCAACTCGCTGAGTTCTTCCGGTCGACCATTTTGGCAAAAACTCACCAGTTCTTTCCATCATTGCGGATCAACTCGTTGAGTTCTTCCGCTGTTGCAAACGAACTTGCCGAGTTTCTTCCGCCGAAAGACACTTAGAAAAAAAATTGAAATTTTTTGGACCAACTCATCGAGTCCTTCTGCCGTTGTGGACGAACTCGCCGAGTTCTTCTGCCGTTGCGGATCAACTCGCCGAGTTCTTCCGCTGGCAACTTCGGCGGAAACTTGCCGACACAGTTAGGCAAAGCACTTTAGAAATTTTTTGAAAATTTTTGAAATTTTCTTAACGATTACTGTGGAGTAGGAAGCATACTTACCTCTACAAGCTGTGATAGATATCCCATGAAGGCCCAATGCTGAAACCAGCAGCTCTGATACCATCTGTCACGTACCCACCCATCCATCCAAGGCAAGGGAGAAAACATGCTACCAATCTATGGGGCTTTTCATAAGTCTCAGCCCATTAATTAGATGCATACAGTTAAAAAGCAAATGTGTGCAAGTGTAAATCAAACAAATATGCATAGCGGAAATAAACTCATCCACACACATGTTTTCTTATGCACTCAATATATCAATAACAGTCATTAATTTAACCACTGCAGAGGTAAGACACATAGGAAGATATGCTTATCTCACAGTAATGTTGTCCCAAACAACTAGCTATGTCGCTGCAACGTTCCTCCCAACCGTAGGTCTCTGCCCAGCCTGTATTCTTTCAGTACTAAGAGACCACCCCCGAGCTGGGCATGATATCTACCAGGAAAAGGAAACTATCAAGCTCAGCTCAGCTAAAGCAATGGATACCCAACTCAACCCCAACATTCTTTTACACATAGCAGCTCAAGACTGGCATGGATGCACAATTCAACCATGGATTCACAGAACAGGGTCTATGGGTTTTCCCCAACATGTGGGCACACCAAAATGGATTGTTGGAAGGGGGAATCAACCCCAGGGAAGAAAATTGATTTCTCCCACAGATGTATGAGCATTTAGTGGGCCAAAATGGCCTCAATTAAACCCCAAATCGTTTCCCCTTCTTCCCCACTGATAGCCACAGCAAAAACGCCCTTCCCAGCTAGGAAAAACAAAGGAACACACAGGAAATCAATGGAGAAAACGCCCAGGTAGCTCTAACTTGTGGGAGAGCAAGGTGGGTTCATGGGTAATGGCTTGGGGAGCAATTCATGGCTCTTTTCTTTCCCAAGAAGCCAAACACGAATTTCCATGCAGGGTGGCTTGCCCATACTCGAATTTGGATAGCCATACCTCACATTCCCCAAGGCATTAAATACCTCAACCAACTCTTGCGAGAAATCAATGATTGGGTACAAAAGTCAACATGGGTAGTTGATGGTTTGATTGGTTCTCTCATTGACACTTGGCTTGGCTTGATTGGCTCCAAGGGTTTGAATATTTCCCTCCCAATTCCTTGTAACATCATGCCCCTATCTCTTGTTGCATTGCATAGCTAGTTGTGGGAATTTATATTAAAATGTATATTTACAATTCCCATGGTTCACTAGCACATGGGTAGCATAATATCAAATACTTTCCTCTTCAAGGTCGAGCGTTCACTAGCGGGGCCTTGGCCTTGAGCTCCATGCTAGGAATCATACATAATACACATAAAATATTTACATTATAGCCCAAAATATTATAAGGGTCAAAATAGGGGACGTGACAGTCTCAGATTTTTCTCTGGAGGTTACACGTGCAAAATACAAACTTGCCAAATTGAGAAAAAATATGTTTGCCTGTTAAAAATAAATAAAATCTGTTTTAGTGTTAAACACAGGAAATATGAAAGGCCATTTGGAAATGCACGCTAGAGGTTGTATTTGCTCCAGTAAAATCATCCAATGGCATGAATATGTTCTCTGGTGATTTTTCCATCCATTCTTGGTTTTATTTCTCCATTTGGTGATCAGACGTGTGAGATATAAACTGACCAAATTGAAAAAAATATGGAAGGCAAGATACTTCAGGCATTTCCAAAAAACTCCTTCATGCATAATAAAAGGGAGAAACCTGTAACTGCAATAAAAATCTGAAGATGGAGGAGGTTGAATGTTTTATCTATGTTGAAGGGAGTATGTTAGTAACAAATTTGAAGAATGCAAATATTAATATTTGAAGAGTTATGATTAATAAGAAAAGGCATGATTGTATAAATTATAAACAGAGATTTCCCATCCAGTCAATGAAACAAGAATTAAATAAATAAGAGGCCAAAATACACAGAATTTATTGTTTAAATAATAAACAGAAAATTAAATCTTTTTGAAAAGGCACGAGTGGGAAAAGACACAAGTTCATATTGAAGAGATGCAACGTTTAAAAGATGAGATAGATAATATATAAACATGTATTTGAGATGGAAGGAAGTTGTCTGAACCTCGCAGATAAAAGAAGAAGAAAGAACAGTTAGAGACAAATAAAATGAAGTAATAGAATTGAAGAAAAGAAGATCTGAAGCTGTACAAAGACCAAAGAAATAAAAGGAAGAACAGAGGATGTTTGCTGAGTGTTTAACGATGTTACAACGTAATCTTCCACCCTATGAGCATCAACATTCTTTGGCCTGTAGGATCCATTTCACTGACTCAAATTCACTTTATATCCTTCAGACATATTTTTCCTCATTTTTCCTTTGACCCGCATGTTGCATCACTATAGCATGCGTACCTGCGAGTTGCATCACTATAGCCCACGGGTATCAAGTAAAATGGTAAAAATCACTAGTTTATTACTTTTTACTCCCAAAAAGCGGTCATTGGGTGACCTTTGGCTCTCCATCTGCCCAAGTAACGTCTCAATGTGTCCTTTCACTTACCTTTGAGAGGACTATATATTGAGCACATATGGCTTATGGACGGGAGGAGAAAGAAGAGTAAGAGAACTCTAGTGGATTTTTTCCCTATCTTGAGTCTACACTCATTGATCCTTGTAGTTGTGAACCCTTTATGTTCACCTTCCAAACTCCTATCTAGTTTGAGTTTTCCATTCATGGAGGATTGAAGTGGTGGAGGCACAAGTGGATTGATCCAGATCTTGGTTCAGATTGGTTGCCGGCAAGAGGTCGTATCACTTTGTACTTCTTCTTGTTTATTAATAGAAATACTCATATTCTTGTCCATTAATGTTGTAAATGTTGTTTATCTTACATTGGGTTGCATTTACTTGTTATATCATGGGCCATTTCTATTGATAATGTTAATGCCGTTTATATATTATATGTACTTGTTGTATATTGGCTGTTAAGACTAATTTGTAGATTCAAGTGCACGGATTGAAAAGCTCCAACGGGGATCTACATCAAACGTTTGGATCGAGGTTGGTTATCTTCTTCATTATCTTAGCATTGTCATTTATATAGCATAGTTCTGAGAATTGAGTTGATTTCTGGTAGTCATCTGTTTGTTGTGGTACACCCCAAGCCATAGTGAGTTTTCTCCAACCTCGATCCAAACGTTTGATGTAGATCCCCGTTGGAGCTTTTCAATTCGTGCACTTGAATATGAAGATTAGTCTTGACAGCCAATATACAACAAGTACATATAATATATAAACGACATTAACATCATCAATGGCAATGGACCATGATATAACAAGTAAATGCAACCCAATGTAATATAAACAACATTTACAATATTAATGGACAAGAATATGAGTATTTCTATTAATAAACAAGAAGAAGTACAAAGTGATAGGACCTCTTGCCGGCAACCAATCTGAACCAAGATCTAGATCAATCCACTTGTGCCTCCACCAATTCAATCCTCCATGAATGACAAACTCAAACTAGATAGGAGTTTGGAAGGTGAACAGAAAGGGTTCACAACTACAAGGATCAATGAGTGTAGACTCAAGTAGGGAAAAAATCCACTAGAGTTCTCTTGCTCTTCTTTCTCCTCCCATCCATAAGCCATATGTGCTCAATATATAGTCCTCTCAAAGGTAAGTGAAAGCACACATCGAGACGTTACTTGGGCAGATGGAGAGCCAAAGGTCACCCAATGACCGCTTTTTGGGAGTAAAAAGTAATAAACTAGTGATTTTTACCATTTTACTTGATACTCGTGGGCTATAGTGATGCAACTCACAGGTACGTATGCTATAGTGATGCAACATGCGGGTCAGAGGAAAAATGAGGAAAAATATGTCTGAAGGATATAAAGTGAATTTGAGTCAGTGAAATGGATCCTACAGGCCAAAGAATGATGATGCTCACAGGGTGGAAGATTACGTTGTAACAGATGCCCCCTAATGTGTGAGGTCAGATATTGATGCTACGATGACTGAAATACATTATAAAACTCAGAAGTGGAGTGATGGAGACACAAGTGGAAAGAGCAGCTCACTCGTCATAATACAATAGTATCCCTGAAAACATCTCGGTAGTACAACAATCTGATACAATGGCCATGAATAGGAAATATATAGTGAATACATGTCATAAGTGATCATAGCCATGATCCTTCTACAGTAAGATATGGTCTCCTACTAAAAAGGAAACAACTGGTGCAAACTGGAGGTACAAACTGTTGATATCTGAGAGGTGATATCTTAGATGTAAAGTAAAAGTCATAAGTAGCATATTGAATGCCACTATCGCTTGGGGTATTCTACACAAGTCTTTGATGGTGCAAGTCCCATCAAGTGAATAAAGGAGTCGGGGTCGAACCTGATGTGACATCGTCTGATTACTGGTCATTGATGTATATCGTTAACAGACGCGAGATAACCCACCAATAATGAAAATGGGCATCAAGGCACAGAGTACAATCATCGGAGTGTGAATAAATGAGTTGAAGTTGAACACTAGGATGAATCCATCGATTAGGGGACATTGATGTATTCCCAAAACTGTCGATGGCGAGAGAACCTGCCACTAATGACTGTAAGCCTCAAAGTACTCAACTGAACTCTAAGCCTCAAATCCCAGAATAAATGGGCTGAATTCGACGGAACGAGACTCACTGGAAGGAGGGCATTAAGGCATCCCCCATCAACCAACAAGAGGTACTAGCTATGCTGAAAGATTTGGAAGAACTCAGGTGGAACATACTGACTCAAAAAGGATGGCCAACATGCAATAGTCAAGAGATCTGAGGAGTGGCCGACACTGGTTTCAGGACTTCCTTTGAACAAGAGCATGAGAAGATGGATAGACTCAGGAAACATAGACTTGACATAAACTGTGCAATGCAGGAGGCATTACAGAGGGCTCCATAATTACTGGAAGCTTAACCAATCAGTGGAGAAAATTGAGAAACGAGTACAGCTCCTAAGGTCCAACTATAGACTCGACTCATAATGTACGGAGTGGAATGAATGCTCTGTTCAAAAGCGACACAATAGCTGCCAACAAGAAGTAGTAACCATAATCCCGTCCGGCTTTTTGGAATATTTGATTTTTTTGGTCTTTTTCATATTTGGGAAAAGCTTGAAAAAGAATAAAATTGCTTATAGTACAACAAGTGAGGGAACGAGTGTCAAATAGTGAGCAGACTAGTTCCAAGCAGTGGAACATACCTATGATCAATGCAAGGAAGTGCATGCAGGATGTGGACACTCGGGGAGGGATATCCCTCTGATTCTGGCGTAACATGGGAGATATTTCCAGGATTTGTTCGTATCTGGGGGTACCGGAGGTTCGTCCTCTTGTGCTTCAGGCTTAGCTACCCTACCCATATGACGGATCCCACTTGCGACTGTCCCCCTGAGCATTGGTTATATTGCGGTGACCATAGTTGCCTTACCTAGGTATCGCACAGGGTACTTGTAGTGGTTATACTGTTTGTGTCCTAAGTCAAATAGGGATTGGACAACACAATTGTGTTTGTGCAGTGGACTTGACCCTGTACACGCAGTGAAGCCTGGGTGTCTCTATAACTGATTCTGTTACCTCCGGCTACAATTTGGGATTCTCAAGCCTCTCCTAGGAGAGACATACCGACTCTAGTGTCGAGAGCTCATTTACCCACTCTATTTGTCTGCTCTTGGCTATAGTTTCTCTAGGTGTGTGCTTTTGATTTACTGTTTTTGATCGATAGTTGGCCTTTAGGGGATGTTTTGATTATATATTCTCCTCAGAGGTATTGTGGTGCGGAGCCCTACTCTCCGTCGATCCCGTCAGTTGGTTGGTTTAAAGTCGGCCGAGGTTTCACGCCATATTTCTAGAGGACACTGGAGGGCTCCCTCTGAGTCTTTGGATTCTTACGAGGCTTACGTCCAAGACGTCATGACTACTACACATTCCGATACTGAGGAAAAACCTTTGACTCCATCGGGTAGAGTTGACCACACTTCGATCCCCATACTCCTCGTGAGGAATGGGGAGGTGATCCACCTGAGACTCAACCTAGTACTATTTGGCCTAATCGACTTGAACGAGATCCGTTCGATCCTTCGAATCCAGATAATTATCTTTACGGAATGCCAACCTTACCCGAGGACGAAGAACAAGATGATCCGTTTGTTCCTTCGTTTCCACGCAGTTATAAACACGGGATGCCAGAGTTACATGACAACACTGGTCCTATGATCAATCTGACAACACTCTCTTTTGGTATGCCTAATCATAATATAGTTGAACCTTCCACTACGTTTGATAGTCACGCTGGCACTATTCATGGTGTTAGCCATACTATACCCACTGGGGGCACTACATTGTCCACTCACACACATAGTATGGGGACTGTTCACGTTCCTCCTAACAATGCTAATGTTGGAAGACAACCACCTCCTAGGATTGCTCAACCTAATAGGAACGTTGTTCGAAACACGACTCGCCATCCACCACCTAATACACGTGCCGCTACTCGTCAACCTAGGACTACTTTTATGGATGTTAATGCTCCTCCCAACCACGGGGGTGGACATATGCCGCATACTTTTGCGTCCACTACTGCCACTAGTAATGCTAATGTAGGGGGTGGGAATATCTCCTATCCACATGGACATCACGCCACCATCCCTGCTACTAGTCACACCAATATTGGAGTTGGGAATACTTTTCATGCTTCTGGTCACCACACGACTGCTCAAGCTAATCCTAATGTTGGGGGTGGGAACATACCATACCATTATGGTCATTACAACACGGTTCCCGCTATGAATAGTACATACATGCCCCATACTCATGGCGGCAACCCTTACTACAACACAGTCGGTGATGGCCACCAGTATAACCCACCACCCCAATAAGGTGCCCAAAACACGCACATACCTGCTTACTCTCAAATGGGTCAGGTAGGAGGAGGTTATCAATCCTATGGCCATGGGAAAGCTTATGGTCCGTCAGGTCCTTATTATCAGCAGTTTAATCCTCATGGTTAATCTTTTGGTCCATCTTATAACACAGTTCCGTTTAACCAACCTTTTATGGGGGCTTATAATCAAGCTTTCCAACCTCAGCTCTTGTCCCTTGCACGCTTGAATCTTCCGGATCTTTCGAAGCTCACGAATGATCTGGTGTGTCACGACACTACTTGGCCCACGGTCCCTACCAAGCTCCCTTCGAACATTCCTAAGTTTGAGGGGAAAGGTGGTGAGGACCCGGGAGATCATGTCATGACATTTCACCTTTGGTGCTCCTCCAACTCATTGAATCACGATTCCGTTAGATTGCGACTATTTCAACGCACCCTCACGGGGGAAACTACGAAGTGGTACGTCGAGTTGCCTGGAAACACTTATAGGGGTTTTAATAAGATCCCTTTGGTTTTCTTAGATCATTTCTAGTTTCCAGTTCGCTATGATACTGGCACTGAACTTTTATCTACCTTTCGTCATAAAAAGGCCACACATATTTCTGACCACGTTCAAGAGTGGCGTCGGTGGAGGAGGTTAGTGAAAGCCAACATTCCTCCAAAGTTCCTATTGGAATGGTTCCTCAAGTCTCTACTCCCATACATTGCTAAGGATGTTTCGATGTCTGACATTGTGACTGAGGAACAAGCTATCTTGAAAGTCCAGCAGTTATACTTATTATACTCTCAGTCTGGCATTTTGTATGACATCATCCCTGACACACCGTGCACATGTCATGAACCAATGTCAGTTCCTGGACTGCATGCCGATGGCATCTTTGGATCTGCAAGCACTCACCCCGAAGATTTGGTAGCTAATCAAACGCAAAATTTGTTGCTAAACCAGTCTACTCCTGGACAGGTTCACACCTTGTCCACTTCCACCCCATCGTCCGATGTACACAGTGTGCAAACGACAAACCAGTCAGGTAACTAGCAACCTGGTGGTAAGAAAAAGGGGAGAAATAATCGCAAGGGTGGAAACAATGGGAATAACAATAGCAATCGCAATACCCCCGTAAGGATAATGCCAACCCTCCTAGGGAAGGCGGAAATGCTGGTCAGGACTGTAAACCTAGGCATAAGGTGAAGTTTCCTTGCAAGATTTTTGGGGGAAGACCACCTTACTCACTTATGTCCTCGTATTGAAGAAGCATCAAAGCACTTGGCACAGAGCCCAACTGTGTTGAAGTATCCCCTACCTCAACACCAAAACATGGCTTCGCATGCTTCCACCACCGATTATGGACCTATTGAGACTGCAACGTCTTCTTCCAATACTAGTGGTTATGGATGTGTGAACATGGTTCAGTCAGAGGTTAGTGTTGCCACTCGTCAGCGCGATTATGATGCACCACAACCCAATTTGGGGAGTGAGCCTCCCCCTCATCCTGACAATTCCTTGCATATCGAGAAGCCCTCTATTATGCCGCGGATACCGAAAGGTGTTCTTAAGCACTCTATGCATAATCCTAATGCTCAAGCCGCTCACAACTACTCCATCGTAGAATATTTGGGCCAAACTCCGTGTGCCATGTCAGCTCTTGAAGTTTTGCAAGCCTGTCCTTCTCAGAAGCATGCTCTTTTCAGTGCGTTAGGAGTTCAAGATGGGGGAAGTCCCACTGTTATCAAGTTCGAGGCTACTGATGTTCAACCTCGCTTACCCTACCACATGGATTTTCAAATCCAGGTGGTGTGCCTTCAAAGTTTTGTCAAACGTACTATGGTTGACGAAGGTGCCTCTGCGTCAATAATGTCATTAGCTTGTTGGAAAGCTCTTGGCTCTCCTCCCCTACTCGCGTCTATAACCACGCTCACTGCATTCGACGGTTGTTCATTTAAGCCGCATGGAATTATCCCTTCCCTTGTTGTCTCCTTGGGAGGTAAGTCTGTGCCTATTGAAGTCGAGGTGGTTGATGCGCCCATCGACTACAACCTTTTACTGGGTCAGAATTGGATGTATGCCATGAAAGCTGTCGTGTCCACTGTATTCAGAGTTATCTACTTTCCTCACGAAGGCAAGATTGTGACCATCATTCAGCTGGATTACGTTAACTCCTCTTCCACAGCATCCACGGGATCCATAGTCCCATAGGTTACTCATTCTCAGCCGGCAACTGGGAACATGGGTGTTGGCATGTACCCTTCATTGATGGGAACTTATGATTTTGCCGCACCTGTGAATTTTATTGGAAACATTACCGACGATGCGTCTCCTCCTTCGCGTAATATGTCATTCCGGACTTCTTATTTTGATGATCCATGGACTTTACCGTCCACGAGTTCCACGTCTGGAAACATTTTGCATGTCGGGATGTCTATGCCACTGTCTGTAGCTAAGCTTGCTTACTAGCATATTCAACAAGCCACTGCAGAACCAGATCTTTCTTCTTCCCAGACAGTCGAGGAAGATCTCGTTACACTGCCAGTTTGGGCAGCCAACTCGTCTTATTCCCATGATTGCCTTGATGATACTTTGCATTCTGATGAAGCTATTATGGAGGCCATGTGTGGTAGTGAGAGACCTTGGGAAGATATGCACCATCGCTCTTATTTCCTTCCCAAACTTGAGCTCGTCGAACGAGAAGAGTTTAGGATGACTCTGGCAGAGATGGTTGGTCACCTTGTGGCTTTTTTGGAGTCGCATGATCTTTTTGTGGAAGGGAATATGGCTAACATTTCCCCAACTATGTTGATCAATATCTCTCGTAATCTTGAAATAGTTGAGAATGTCTACATCGGTGACGATTGCACTCCTGAGGAGATTGCTATTTACGCTGAATTGTTTACAGAACTCCGGGAAGCTTTCGCCTGGTCATATGAGGAGATGCCAGGAATAGAGCCCCTCATTGTTGAACATGAGATTAGAATGTATCCAACGCTAAACCGGTTCAACGACGCTTACGTGCTGTGAACCCTAGAAAAGAAACCACTATCAAGGCAGAGGTGGAGAAACTGCTCAAAGCTGGTTTCATCTACCTCGTTCCCCTTACTGAATGGGTGTCAAACTTCGTTCATGTGGATAAGAAGCAGGGAACGATCTGTGTATGCACCAAATTTAGGTATTTGAACTATGCATGTCCGAAAGACAACTTCCCCACACCATTCATAGATTAGATCTTGGATGCTTGCACTGGAAGTGAGATTTTTTCCTTCATGGATGGATTTTCCGGATATAACCAAATTCAAATCAAACCCGAGGATCAACATAAGATAGCTTTTATTTGTCCTTGGGGAACATTTTCATATCGAAAAATTCCCTTCGTCCTTAAAAACGCCGGAGCTACATTTCAGCGTGCCATGACCTACGCCTTTCACGATCTTAAAAATATTATGGAGGTTTTCTTGGATGATCTTTCTGGCCATTCCCGCAAGAGGATGGACCACCCCAAGCACCTCCACATGATTCTCGAACGATGTATACGATACAAGATTCGATTGAATCCTAACAAATGCATCTTTGCTGTAAGGACGGGTCGCCTTCTGGGCTTCATAGTTTCGAAAGAGGGTATTATAGTCGATCCTCTAAAAGTTGAGGCAATACTTTAGTTGCCTCCTCCACATAATTTGTTACAACTTCAGAGCCTCCAAGGGAGAGCCACTTTTCTACATTGTTTCATAGTCAATTATGCTAATCTTACCAAAGGTTTCGCGCGCTTATTGAAGAAGGACACACCTTTTATCTAGGATGAGCGAGCCCAGCAGTCTTTCGATGCCCTTAAGAAAGATTTGGTATCGTCCCCTGTGCTTAGTCCACCAGACTTCGCACAAGATTTTATCCTTTATGTGGTCGCGTCTCAAGATACGATTGGCATGGTCTTGGTTCAGGTGGATGATGCGCTTGTCGAGCATGTCATCTATTATCTTAGTCGAAATCTAGTAGATGCTGAGCTAAGATATACAGGGTGGAAGATTACATTACAACAGATGCCTCCTAATGTGTGAGGTCAGAGACTAATGCTACGATGGCCGAAATACATTATAAAAATCAGAAGTGGAGTGATGGAGACACAAGTGGAAAGAGCAGCTCACTCGTCATAATACAATAGTATTCCTGAATACATGTTGGTAGTACAACAATTTGATACAATGGCCATGAATAGGAAGTATATAGTGAATACATGTCATAACTGATCATAGCCATGATCCTTCTACAGTAAGATATCGTCTCTTGCTGAAAAGGAAACAACTGGTGCAAACTGGAGGTACAAACTATTGATATCTGAGAGGTGATATCTCAGATGTAAAGTCAAAGTCATAAGTAGCATACTGAATGCCACTATCGCCTGGGGTCTTCTACACAAGTATTCGACGGTGCAAGTCCCATCAAGTGAAAAAAGGGGTTGGGGTTGAACCTGATGTAACATCATCTGATTACTGGTCAATGATGTATACCGTTAACAGATACGAGATAACCCACCAATAATGAAAATGGGAATCAAGGCACATAGTACAATCACTGGAGTGTGAATAAATGAGTTGAAGTCGAACACTAGGATGAATCCCTCGATTAGGGGACATTGATGTATTCCCAAAACTGTCGATGGTGAGAGAACCTGCCACTAATGACTGCAAGCCTCAAGGTACTCAACCGAACTCTAAGCCTCAAATTCCAGAATAAATGGGTTGAAGTCAACGAAACGAGACTCGCTGGAAGGAGGGAATTAAGGAATCCCCCATCAACCAACATGAGGTACCAGCTACGCTGAAAGATTTGGAAGAACTCAGGTGGAATCGACTAACTCAAAAAGGATGGCCGACATGCAATAGTCAAGAGATCTGAGGAGTGGCCAACACTGGTTTTTAGGACTTCCTTTGAACAAGAGCATGAGCAGATGGATAGACTCAGGAAGCATAGAATTGAAATAAACTGTGCAATGTAGGAGGCATTAGAGAGGGCTCCATAATGACTGGAAGCTTAACCAACCGGTGGAGAAAACTGAGAAACAAGTACAGCTCCTAAGGTCCAACTATAGTCCCGACTCATAATGTACGGAGTGGAATGAATGCTCTGTTCAAAGGCGACACAATAGCTTCCAACAAGAAGTAGTAACCATAATCCCATCCGGCTTTTTGGAATATTTGATTTTTTTGGTCTTTTTCATATTTGGGAAAAGCTTGAAAAAGAATAAAATTGCTTATAGTACAACAAGTGAGGGAATGAGTGTCAAATAGCGAGCAAACTAGTTCCAAGCAGTGGAACATACCTATGATCAATGCAAGGAAGTGCATGCAGGATGTGGACACTTGGGGGGGGGTTCCCTTAGGGTCAAAAGGTCATCAAATTGTGAAGGGCAAATATAAGCTCTGCAGGGCTCGACAGGGAAAAGTGCTCAGGCACCAAGCTAACAACTAAGTAAGCAGGAGCCAGCATAAGGCTCAAGCGGCAAGCAGGATGATGCAATGCAATCACAACATGATATAACTGAGGGGATTCCTTAAGGGAGATGGCCAACATAAGACAAAGTAGAGTATGAGTCTTTATCGCAATGTCATGGCATAACTACGAAGGACTCCCAAACCTAAGGACAAACAACGACATGGGCACCAAAATGCACAAAGGGGTTCTAACTAGAGTACCCATGTTCAGAAATTCCCTACCGTCTCATAACGACACTTCTATAGCAGTGTGAAGGTTCTGTGTCAGTTACAAAGTGGGGTTGCACCTAGGGTTTATGAAAATGGTCAATAGGTCAAATGCATAATGCACATGGAAATGGCATCTAACCTATATGCCAGGTGTGAAAGGTACCTACCGTAGGTGTGAAATGGTCCAGAACAAATTTCGCCGAAGAAATCTGATTAAAAAATACTACTCCAAGACATTATATTAGTCCAAAACGACACAAAATGGTAAAAACTATAGACAAGTGGGTCCTGAAAATTATAAATAGTAATAAAAAATTACAATTTACAATTCATTTTTACTATTCACCCATTTGGAGCTTTTGGTTAGTTTTCACCTGAAAGTTCAGTTGCCAATTCTGGGAGCTAGGAGCGACTGTTCATCGAACCGTCCGGAGCAGGTTGGTAGTCTCATCCATACCTTTCATTTCAATGCTTTCATTTTGATTTTCAGCGGTGGGATTTTTTGTTTGGCCAAGCCCTAAATGGCTTCGGCGCTACCCACGGGTTGTAGCTATGTGGGTCACGAGTAGGGTACAAAATGCGCATTCAACGCAAAGGTTGATAGTAGGTACCCACACCTATATACAAATTAGCCTGTGGGTACGGCCGTGTAGTTGGTTTTTCAAAAGAATTTGACTAAAATGCTTGTTTTTCTTCACTCCAGGATGGTTCTATGGTGGTAGTATCATATGCTAATGGTTGACTGTTTGCTCGTAGACAAAGGCCCAGTGAGACCTGATGGTTTCCCGAGACATGGTCGTCGGGGCAGGGGTGAGGAGGTAGGCGATGCTGCAGCAGGACACACACTACAGATGGTTGCGAGAGTTCCACATATAGAGGTGGCGAGACTACCTGAGGCCATGCAACGCCAAGTAGTGGGGGTTTCGGGTGACTGGGTGCGCCTACTACAGCGGGTAGCCAATGCAGTACAGTATTTCTACGAGACACATCCTGTCGGGGCGGCAGCTAGGCCTCCTCGTAGGGATTAGATATCTCAGGATCTCATTTTTGTATCGATATGTATATTTTTGAGGGCTATGGGCTCCAGTTTTGTATGACACTACCATTTTTCGACATATTTATATATATATAACTTTGGTTCTCTGGTTCTACTATATGTGTGTATGTACAAATGTATGAATGTCTTCTTTTATTTATGCTTCATGGTGAATGTGACAAATGCCAATCTAATACATAGTTTGCGTATGCATCAGATATATGATTAACACTTCTCCGAACATGTATGTATGTGATTGAAACAAAATGTCATTCCAAGAGTCTTACCCTTAGGAATTTCCGTAGTAGTGTAGGATCTCGCACACGGTACTGCCCATTCAGCTGAGACACAACTAGTTGTGAATCCAGGCGGACTTCTAAAGACTGGACGCCATGGGAAATGCCATCCTGAAGAAGCTCAATGACGGCACTATACTCAACCACATTGTTAGATGTAGGACCAAGACAAGCACCTCCTGAGGACACAACTAGGTGGTCAGGTGAGAAAATAACCCAGGCAATAGAAGCAAGCTGCTGCGTATGACAGCTAGCACCATCCGCGAACCCTAAGAATGTAGGAAACTCTGCTGACATCTATCAATCAAACGGAATCTAATCAGCAGACCCGAAAACCAAAAAGAAATCTAAACTATGTACAGAATCAACTATACAATAGTATACAAAAGTATCAGCCTAAACCAGAGGTTCAAGCGTAATATCGCTTGAGGTAGAGCCCATTTCTAGGCTCCTTCAAGACAGTCCCCTCATAGTCTTCTAATTCATAGGCTCCTTTTTCTAGGACATGCCTCACGATGTAAGGACCGTGCCACATAGGGTTAAACTTGCCTTCCCCCAGGGGTTCTTTAGCTTGGTCATATAAGAGGACCAAGTCACCTTCAACATATTGCCGGGGACAGACATACCTATCATATTGAACCTTAATACGACGTTTGTTGGCATCTATAGCCATAGCGGCATCTCGACGCTGCTCGTCAAGTTGCTCAAGGTGGATTAAACATTGCTCAAGACCCGTCGTATCAGGGAGGAGCTCTATGGCCAGTTTAAGTGAAGGGATCTTGCATTCAATTGGTAAAAGTGACTCCACACCGTGAACTAGCTAAAACAGTGAGAAACCGGTGGCAGTCTTGACTGCGGTTTGATACGCCCACAAAGCAGGATATAACATGATGTGCCAATTAGTCTTACTTTGTTGGATGGTACATTGGAGAATGGTCTTCAAAGACTTATTGACTGCTTCTACTTGACCATTCGCTTGGGGATAATAAGAAGATGAGTATTCTTGATGAAACCCAAGCTTGAGGGACAAATTCTCCATCATCTTGTTCTGAAAGTGACTGCCATGGTTAGTGACAATCTCTTTCGGAATACCGAACCGAGTTATAATTCGATTGAATACGAAGTGGGATGCTGTAGCACCATCGGCTTTAACGGCAGGCATGGCCTCATCCCATTTGGAAAAATAGTCCACAGCCACTATGATATGGTGATGCCCCCCAGCCGAAGCTGGTTTTCAATCCATGAAATCTACCCCCCACTTGGTGAAGGGACCGACGGTGACGACCGGATGAAAGGGTGCTGGATGCGAGCGTATGTTTCGAGAAAACACCTGGAAAGGGTGACATCTCTTCACAGCATTAACATAATCCTTAAAGATGGAAGGCCAAAAATAACCAGCTCAAATAATACGTTGGGCTGTAGCAAGCCCGGATAAGTGACTGCCACACGCACCAGCATGGCAATCATTAAGCACCCGCTTCGCTTCTTCGTGAGTTAAGCAACGACGGAGGATAGAATCCTTTCCTCGGTGATACAAAGTGTCACCGACGATAGTATAATCTTTAGCGTGATGTTTCACACGCCGTCGCTCATCTCGTGAATAGTGCGGAGGAAACTTCAAAGTTTGGAGATATACAATGACATCCCCATACCAAGGGTCCTCTGACAAGATAAGAAATAAGTGCTCATCCACAAAGGAATCTTCATGAATGACATCCTCATCAAGTCTCGGAAGGTCTGACATAAGCTCAACAAATACCAATGATTTCATCGACTTTGCCGAAGCAAAATCGAGATCAAATTCCTGAAGGATAATAATCCATTTATTATACTTCCCCTTGATAAGGTGTCGTGATAGCACGAACTGAAACAGATTGATATGCACGACAACTATGGTGGTTCTAAGCAAAATGTAATGTTGTAACTGCTGGACTGAATGAATAGTCGCAAGTACCCGGCTTTTCCACATGAGTATATCTTTGCTCAGTGTCTACTAGATTTCGACTAAGATAATAGATGACATGCTTGACAAGAGCATCATCCACCTGAACCAAGACCATGCCAATCCTCTCTTGAGACGCGGCCATATAAAGGATAAAATCTCGTGTGAAGTCTGGTAGACTAAGCACAGGGGCCGATACCAAAGCTTTCTTAAGGGCGTCGAAAGACTGCTGGGCTTGCTCATCCCAGATAAAAGGTGTGTCCTTCTTCAATAAGCGCGCGAAACCTTTGGTAAGATTAGCATAATTGACTACGAAACGGTTAGAAAAGTGGCTCTCCCTTGGAGACTCTGAAGTTGTAACAAATTACGCAGAGGAGGCAACTAAAGTATTGCCTCAACTTTTAGAGGATCGACTCTAATACCCTCTTTCGAAACTATGAAGCCCAGAAGGTGACCCATCCTTACAGCAAATATGCATTTGTTAGGATTCAATTGAATCTTGTATCGTATACATCATTTGAGAATCATGCAGAGGTGCTTGGGGTGGTCCATCCTCTTGCGAGAATGGCTAGAAAGATCATCCAAGAAAACCTACATAATATTGTTAAGATCGTGAAAGGCGTAGGTCATGGCACACTGAACTATGCTATATAAATGACAATGCTAAGATAATGAAGAAGATAACCAACCTCGATCCAAACGTTTGATGTAGATCCCCGTTGGAGCTTTTCAATCCGTGCACTTGAATATGAAAATTAGTCTTGACAGCCAATATACAACAAGTACATATAATATATAAATGGCATTAACATCATCAATAGCAATGGCCCATGATATAACAAGTAAATGCAACCCAATGTAAGATAAACAACATTTACAACATTAATGGACGAGAATATGAGTATTTCTATTAATAAACAAGAATAAGTACAAAGTGATATGACCTCTTGCCGGCAACCAATCTGAACCAAGATCTGGATCAATCCACTTGTGCCTCCACCACTTCAATCCTCCGTGAATGGAAAACTCAAACTAGATAGAAGTTTGGAAGGTGAACATAAAGGGTTCACAACTACAAGGATCAATGAGTGTAGACTCAAGATAGGGAAAAAATCCACTAGAGTTCTCGTGCTCTTCTTTCTCCTCCCATCCATAAGCCAAATGTGCTCAATATATAGTCCTCTCAAAGGTAAGTGAAAGGACACATCGAGACGTTATGAGGATCTACATCAAACATTTGGATCGAGGTTGGTTATCTTCTTCATTATCTTAGCATTGTCATTTATATAGCATAGTTCTGAGAATTGAGTTGATTTCTGGTAGTTATCTGTCTGTTGTGGTACACCCCAAGCCATAGTGAGTTTTCTCCAACACAAACATGAAGATTTGATGCAGTACAGAAGTCAAAGAATGTAAGAAAAGAGCAGTATTGTCTCTGTAGTCAGAATTGATGATTTGCAGCAGAGGATAGAGAACATAAGATACTGTAAGAAGTTTTGAAAAACAAAGAATAGGGAGGTAGGGTGGTGCTAGGGCAGGCTACATTCTTGCAAGGGGGTTGTAGCCTCCTTCCAGTAGTAGCTGTTAAATAGGGTGTAGTAGCATCCTTGTCTGTTGTAGCAGGAAGAAACCAGGGTGTTGTAGCATCCTTCAGTTGTAGCTGAGAAACTTGGAGATTGAAGTCTCCAACAAGTTGTAGCTTGCAAAACTATTGTAAATATAATTTTGCAGTATAGAAAGAGTTTGTGTTTTTCCCAATTGGGCTTCCACAATAAAATATGTGTTTTGTGAATCTTGTTGATTCCATGTTTTAATTAATATTAAAAAGTGGTTTAAATTGTTAAAAAGATAACAATACTGATTCACCCCCCCTCTCAGTATTGACCAATATTCCAACAGATTATAGCAAGATCATAATCCACTTTGCGCTTCCTGAACTATTTCCTCTATTCTGCGCAATCATTCCTTTTATCCTTCTGTTCATATGCTCCTTGTGTTCTTCTCAAATTCTCCTCATATTTTCTGTGTGACTGCACCTTGTATACCTCTTTGTTCTGTAACCTCGTGCACTTCCTCAAGTCATATTGCCATTGATTCCCCTGGGAATTTCATCTGTTCCCTGAAGCTTGCAATTTAAAAATACTACATATTTTGCGCAGCTAAGCTTCACACAATACACATCAATATTCTTCTTATTTATATCGAACTCGTTCAATTGAAATGTCCACAAGTCGGGGTTTCTCTAAGTTGGAACATCCCTTCTTCCTTTCTTCTCGATCAAGTTTACCACCCCTCTTATTCTTTCATCAGCGCACACATTTGTATACTCACTGACTTCAAAGTAATTTAGCCACTTTTCCTTATCTTGCGCTGACTTAGTGGGTCTTGCGCACAAGAGTTCCATAACTTGGTGAGACTTGCACACATACAACCTTATTTTGTATATTTCTTCAAAATAGCTTCATGGCAGTTGCGCACTAGAGTGCCATGAATTGGTTGGATTTGTGCACTTACAACCTTATCTTGTATATTTTTCAAACTGGCTTCTAGAATTCAATTCCATCACCAATATCAACAATCTCTTTGAAATTTGGTGGGACTTGCTGAGACTTGCACACATATTTTCTATATACTTCTTCAAACTGACATTAAGACTTCAATGTCATTACTAAGTTCAACAATCTCTTTGACATCAATGACAACACCAAGCTCAACATGAGGGGAAAAAAGTGGTCATAGATGGATGCATATTCCATCCTGTATTTTCTCTCCCAAATCCTTTTATAGTAAATATGCACAAGTGACATATCTGGAGTCCAATTCATTTGTAATCCTAAGAGCGAATTGCTTGCACATACATTATCAAGTAAAGTGATGACATGTAAAATTTAGTAGCAGTACCTAGGGAAGTTGTCTTGACCTTGACAATGGCTTGTTTCAAGGTAAAGGATAGTATGGCATCCCAGTTGAAGACACATCCTTTAGTAACAACAATATATACATACTAACATGACCCAATTCTCTCCAAAAGATGATGCATTTGGCACCCCATATATCCTACTAACCATGGCCATGGCATACATGTAGGGTTCTATTAGATTCAAGACACTGTAAGTATCGGTTTTCTTACTCTGAAACCTATTTCTACCAACCCACCATGAGTTTAAAATAGTTTTACATTCTTTAAATTTCTTAAAGCTCTCCACCCAAGGAGTTGTCATGAGAAATTTAGGTTTAGCAAACTTCTAGCAATCTTTCAGGTCTTTAGGTTGAAAAGAGGCCATTTTCTCTCTATTTTTGTTTAATATGGCTCTGACATTGACATTGGTGTGATTTATTGTCCACCCTATAACCTCTGAACAAGATGCCACAGGTTCCCTAGCTCCAACCTTGTGTAATCCTTCTTATATTTAAGAAAAAAATTTGGTTTAAATTTGTTTCACCAGGTTCCTTAGGGGTTATAACTTCAGGGAAATCCAACTTAGAAATATTCTTATAAACCTCACCCCAATTCAAGAAATTGGGGTAGCATGTAGTGGATTATGTATCTGTAAATACATGTCTTGTCTCATTTGATTCATCCACTGGGATTATGATCCTACCAATGGCCTTCCTCTTAGTAGCCATGTTTTACTAAAAATTGGCAACAAAATTGTTCTTTGAACTCAACTTACAGTGGGAAAGTTGTAGCTTTTATCATGATTGATATTCAACAATGTTTTATTCAGTCAAAATATCATGATCACCAAAATTAATGGTGAATTTAATCACTAATGAACATTTAACACCAATTAATTCATCAATTCTATGAGAGGATTTCAACAATAAATTCGCATACTATGTCATAGTATGTGCATTGGAGATCCGAGAAAACTTTGGTTGGGGTAATGATTAGATATCACCCGATAGTGCATCAGGGAAGTGGAAGAAATAGGATGTGGAGTGGCTCCGATCAGACCTCAATATATTGGGGAAGTTTATAATTTGGCACCAACTAAACTCATGGGAATCCGTCGGCATGTATTGAGAGTATTTCTAGACATTGATAATGTATAATTTGAAATATCACCGAAGGCACATTGAGAAGAGTCCTAAGTTTCTTCTCGCAACCGTTTCCGATGTGCCCAGTGTATAGTGTATTACCGCTCATGTTGGGACTACGCCAAAATATTCAATCGACATGAGTTTAGAATGATTTTCGGGTTGCAACGGAACATGTTTAAAAGTTCACCCAAGAAGTATTAGAAAAGGATACAAGATAAGTTTTGAAGAAATCCCAATCAGTGCATTAATGGAACCAATGGGAAGACAAGTTTCACAAAACCTATGAAATACCAAGAACTTGGGTTTTGGATTTCAAGTTTTTTGGAAACGTTTCTAAGTGTGAAAGCCACCAAAAACAAACATTATCAAAGCAAGAATGGTTCCCCATGCTAGCTATAACAACAAACAAAACAAAATAATTTTTAGCGAGGATACACAAAATGCAATTGAGATGCAAGAAAATCATTAATTCAAGGGGAAGATGCAACTACATCAAATTCCATGGTGTGGTGCCAGCTTATATTTTATTAGTAATAAAAAAAGGTGGATCCCCAAATCTACATAACCTTGGGCTAGTTGAGGGTTTAACAATTGGTGGCACATAGGGCGAATCTCGAAATCTCTATCGTCATACCAAAAGTAAAAAAATGCATGACAAGGTACCATTTTGAACCTTTCCTTAAACAACTTGGAACCAATGTTATTTAATTTTTTGAAAATGCTGACCAACTTTTCACCCATCCACTCCAAAAAATTAGTATTTGACGATGTCAAATAGACAAAAGATTAATGGATTTAATATCTTATTACATGACCTCAGCTATGGAGCCTAAAACTCTTTCTCAACTTCCTGTCTCACAAGTTAATTTGATAATAATCCTGAATTGGTAAGTCAAAACACATGATGTTGTTTTGTTGCCAACAAGCATCCATAGCCTCGACAGAGTCATCCCAATACCACAGATATTGCTCTATTGCTAGAAAGTGTCCATAGCTCCGACATATATATCTCCATTCCCTTGAAATATGTTCCCTATTTACTTCTCTCTCTCTCTCTCTCTCTCTCTCTCTCTCTCTCTCTCTCTTTCTTACTTTGGAAAATCTATCCCTTCCTTAAGCTACGAGGATGGTATCTCTTAGAGAGAGATGCTTTCACCAATCGAGTCTTTTTGTAGTATAACCGTTAACGACATTTGGCCTTACAAGTAGGTTTATTCTCTAGGTCATTCTTATAGTGTGTGTGGGAGGATCCATCTGATGAACCATTCAATTACTAAATTCCCAAAATAGATAGGCAAGATTGTTGGTTATTTGGATCAAGGAAATCATAGTTACCTTCGTTTCCAAGATTATTAGGCCTTGTTATACTTTGTTCTCTCATGCGAATCAAGATCAATGTAAGACACATATTTCTGAATTTTCCAAATGTTCCAACTTTTAAAACATCAACTATGCCCTAGGTGATTGTAAAAATCAAGATATATGTGAGAGGAAATTCCAAATTCGGGGTAGTAAACAAAATCCTGACCATCCAAAAACTCAAAAACCAGTTAGAGTCAATTGAAAACCAAAATCAAAATAAAAGCTCAAAATTTCACAGGAACAAAACTTGAAAACTATGTATAAGCTGGATGCATCCATCATTTAATGAAAATATCTTTTAAGGAGTTGGCCACTTACAGGAAGAAAGTGTATGTCTCCTTCCAAAATTTTCAAACAAAAAGTGCCATCTCCTACCTTTTCAGGCACTTGAAATGGGCCTAACCATAGTTGTTAAAATTTGGTATGTTTCCCTTTAGATTCACTCACCTTGTCCCATTTTAGAACCAAGTCACCAACTTGAAAGTATTTATCACTAGAGGAGATTTTGTTAAACTACCTTTTAACTAGTCATTGATGGGTGACAAATTTTCTCTTAGATTTATCCCTTTCTTCCTCCATTATTAGTAAGGCGTTGATCCTATGTTGAATGATTGGGTAAGCTTGTCCATGTGATGCTTGATAAATAATTAAGGACGGTAAGAAAATGCTGGGAAGAAAAATGGCTTCCTTCCCATATACAAGAAAGTATGGAGAGGCCCCTAAGGTGACCTTCAGAGTGACCCTATCAACCCAAAGAGAGTTTATAATGGGTTGTGTCAACTTATGTGGTTCTCATCAACTGTATTTTTTAGTATCTAGATAAGATTTTTGTTGATTGATTTAGATACTCCATTTCCTTGTGGATAATAATTGATTGATAAACATAGTGTAATCACTCTTTCCAAGGTGAATTATGTAAGTTTTAAAGAGTGGAAATATGAGGCATTATTGAAAACTAGAACAGAAGGTACATCGAACTTGGTAAGGATTTGTTGTTATAAGAATCATATGACTACTATTTAGTTTACTCTTGTCAATGGTGTTTCCTTGATCCATCTAGTGAAGTAATCAATAAATGCGAGGATGTACTTGTGCTTCTTTGAGGAGTTGAGGTTAATTTCACCGATGATATACAATCCCTATTGTTCAAATGGTTGCTCAATTGTCATGGGATGGAGAGGGATGGTTGGTTCCTTTTCCCTACCAACACTTTTCTGACACACATTGAATTTTTGTGCATAAGCATACATGTCCTTGAATAGGGTTGGATAGTAATATCCATCTCTCAAGATTTTTTGAAATGTCATTTCTCTTAAACAATTCCCTCTCACAGGACCATCATGCAATTCTTTTAGAACCTACTCAGAATCTCTTCTTTCCAGGTACCTTAGTAAAAATCCATCAAAGTTCCTTTGAAACAAGATACCATTGATCAACTGAAAACTAACACATTTGGGTCTTAATGCTCTCTTTTGTTTGGAATTTAGACAACTGGGAGTTGTACCGTGCTGTAAGTACTACTTGAGATCATTGTGCCATGAGTTCGTTCCTATTGGAATATGGAGATTCTCTAATGTGGAGACTAAATTTCATTTTCCCAACCCTCCTCTAGGGAATCTTGTGCCTTGGTCACTAGTTGGCATAAGCCTTGCCCCCATACGATATTGGTTGGTTTGAACTTTAGATCATATTCTTGTAAGGATGTCATCCAATTGGGCCTACGTTCTCCCAATTCTTATCGACCAATAAGTATCCTGGCATTTGGGTGTGGAACTAGTACGTGGGTGTGATTCTTAAATATGTAGGGATGAAATTGTTTCATAGTCCTCTAGACCATGTAGTCTTATTTATCGATATCAGGATAATTGAGTTATGCTCCCTATAAACCAATGCTCATAAATTCAATAGGGAACTCATCGTTTTGCTCATATTTTTGGGTTAGGAATAATACTAAAGAGTGGTAAGATGCGAAGGTGTATAACAAGAAGTATTTGTCAAAATATGGAATACGCAATGCTGGGGAAAAAGCGATAGCAATTTTATTTTTTTTTTAAGTTTTTTTTTCAATTTGATTACATTTGAAAATTGCATCCTTCTTGATCATTTTTTGCAATAGCTTGACAATATCGGGGAATTCAGAGACAAATCTTCAGAAAAAATTATTTTTCCAAAAATTAACTACCTGGCTTTCTTATTAATGGGAAAATAAAATTTCATAATGACTTTCATCCTTTCTAGATCAACCTAAATACATATTTTTGATATGACATGACCGTGTAGCTTCCCCTTCGACATTGCAAAAATTGAGTTTGGGATTGAGAGAAATTTTGTACTTACAACATCGATCAAAGATTTTTCGAAGGTATTGCTACAACGTAATTTTCCACCTTGTGAGCATTAGCACTCTTTGGCCTTCAGGATCCATTTCACTGACTCAGATGCACTTTATGTCCTTTAGAACACACTATTTCCCTATTTTTCTTCTTGTACGCTAGCTGTTCCAATTTAGCCAGAATACACGCAAGTTGTTCCACTATAGCCAGTGGGTGCCAAGTAAAATGGTAAAAATCACTAGTAAATTACTTTTTACTGCCAAAAAGCGGTCTTAGGGTGACCTTTGGCCCTCCATTTTCCCCGAAACGCTGTTGACCAACGCGACCTCGGTCGACAGGGGTTCGCCTCACTGTCGATACATATCGCAGTCTCCCTAGGCACCGGCCCGGTTAGGTTTGAGCCCGCCCAGCAACACCCACAGAGCGGATGAGGTCTCACTCGAGGCATCCAGGAAGAGCAGACGGAACCATGTTTCCACCGAGGGAGGAGGAGAGTTGTGGTTGCACGGACTAGCTCTATTGCAGTACTTAAACATAAACTTTAAACATTCGACATGGAGTTATAACATATTACTTAATCGCAACATTGATCATCACAGCAACAGTAAGCAGACATTGCATCAAGAAAATATAACAACATTCATATATGGCAACATTGCACAAAGATCGTACCAAAACATCATCATTGTATTACTGTGATAGTCATATACCAGAAGCAAAACATAGATCTCTGTGTACATCCACCTTCTTATCGCTCGCCCACTATTGTCTCTCTAACACTTACAACTCTCATCTATTTATAGGCCTCTGCCATTACAGTGTTTGTCCACTTACTAATGACTTCCTAACTGACACTATGGACAAATGACCCAATATTTAATTGACTCGGTCCAAATGACCCAAAAACCCGCATACTGCGGTACAATTGACTCAACATTACATAACATATGGTCTAAGTGACCCAAAACCCACCAAATATGGTATACTTGAACACAAAATACTCATTCTGTGCCCTCATCCGATGTGTCGCAGTGTCGGTAGTATTGCGACATTTCCTCATTGAACCGCCTACCAACAGGCCCCCAACACAATCTTGTGGCTCGCCCTCGAGCCACGTCAACTGCTGGACATCGTACACGCCGTGGTCTTTACTTTGAAGTCTGCATATGGTTGTTCTACATTTCGCACCAGCTCCTGGGCACCTGTAGCCGCTGCCTGACTGCTGATCACATCGTCTGCAGATGGGTGATCGGTAAGCTTGTCCATGACCTGCTGTCGATACTGCTGTACTGCTTTAGAGCTTCACTGGCCTGCAACATCAGTTTCCCGCCAATGTCCTGGAATTCTTCCAACTAGTCCGCATGTGTCTTCTATCGTTCATCTTCCTTGGCGACCCGTTGTTGCAAGTCCTTCAGCTCGTGCGACTTAGCAACTTGCTCCATTGGTGGCAGGGTTCTCATTTTAGCCTTTAATGTGGCCACCTGGCCCTCCGCTTCCTGCCAGGATTTAGTGATCTTTTCAACTTGCTCATCGTGAATGATGCAGCCCCAAAATTGTACCATGTCAGCGGTGAGCCTGGTTGCCTGCGCTTCCAACTCCTCCATCTGGGTGGAAAATTCCTCAAGTGCCCTTCTTCGTTCATCCACCTCGGCCTGAGGCGTACCCGGTTTCAGCTGGGCCTTCAACATGTTGTTCTCCTGCCGCAACTGAACAATGGCAGTTCCCAGTCGCTGCACCTATTCGAGCATGTCGGTCTTGGGAATGGGCTCCGGCGTATGCTGGCATGCATTGCAAATAGCTATCTCTAACCTCACACTGTAGTCCCACAGATGGGTCTTCTCTATGATAAGAAAATCCTGATCCTTTTTAAGTTCCTCAAGTGCACGAACCTGCTCGGCCCGCTCCTTCTTAATGTCGGTTTCAAGGTCATCCACGGCTTTTCGTGCTGTAGCAGCCCTACTTGTAAGCTTGTCAATAGCGGTGGTTGAAGCTGCCTCGCTTGCCTGCAAGTATTGATAGCTTTGGATGATTTCATGCATTCTATCCGCCATTTCGCGGGAGGCAACCCTCTGCATTGTCGCTAGTGCCGTCGCCGGTAGTTCATTAACATTGACAGTCACCTGGGAAATCGACTGCAACAAATTTTTCAAAGCCTCGTTGTCAGTCACAACCGCAGTCAGGGGAATGTTGATATTCTGAACCCGGGGCGTGGTGTGGATTGTGGCCGTGTCCTGCATGGGTACATCGCCAAGTTCCTTCTTTAAAATCACGTTACACAAAGAATCCATATGAGCAGTGAGCGCATGGAAACCCTCCTTTGGCATGAGGGACATCTTGTCGACAGCCACTATGGCTACATGGTTGAGGGCGGTCATTAACTGACCCAACTGCACCTCCACTGGTAAAGACATCCCATTGATCATCGCGTGCTCGTGGTGCCGTTTTGACCGGTTTTCTTCAAGAGCGTGGTCACTATCATCCGTCGTTGGTGTTCTAGTCGACTCGTGATCAGAATCATGACGACTTTGCTAATCCTGCACTGATACTCAATCCGTAGGACCCAACGATGGACCTCCAGCATCAATCTCTACCAAACTCATGGGATGTCGCTAAGCCTTCAGCCACTCATTCACAATAACCTCCAAATCTTCTGCTATCACCTTATACTTGGTCTGCAACCATTGTTGATCGATATCATGGCGAGCTTGTATATGTATGACACTTGGCCATATTGCAAATGCCATAACAAGTTTGAACCGTGCCACAGTATCTTCAAATATTTGTGGGACCTGTGTTGCTGCATCACAAAGCATTTTCGAATACAGCCAAAACTGCAATTGGCACTCTCGAATTCGCTCGAGCTCTCGTACATACCAGAGATTTTGATAACGCGCCCCTCGTCGTTCCACTGCAACCGGGAAGTCCATGCCCTGGTAAGTGTCGGGTTCTTTCCATGCAACTAGAGCAATCAACAGCAACAACCAACTATATGAAAAAGTGCCTCTACCCAATTGGACCACTGCGACATTCTCCATCAGTTGATTCAAGAGATATAGGGACCAGTTCATCTGGACTCCTTCCGCACATTGCTTTGCACAAGCAACTATTCCCGAATTACATTGGTTAGGGCGACCTCCCCTAATCACTTTATAGGACAGGATCTTAATGCCCGTGAGTACCGCCTGATCGTTGCAGCTACTGGTGTGATACCCACGCCCATTCGATTCCAAGCCATACTTCTATGCCAACTGACGCGCCCGCTTCTTCTCATTTGCCTTCCCTTGAATAAAATGCGTCGGATCAACGCCATTCTTAGGCAAGCCAGTAATGAGTGAAATCAAGTCAACAGTGACCGGGACCTCTCTTTCCAGCCACAACGAACCCCCATGGAAGCATGACAAGAGATGCTTTACACAGGCACCAACTTCCGCTAGGCACCCAAAATGGGACATGTTAATTATCCCTAACAAGCTGACTTGCCGCAGTCCTCATGCCCAGTCATATATCTCTAGAGCTGATGAATGGCATGTCTCAGGCACATATGGTGCGGATGCAATGTCGGGGTAGGCCACCATGTCATGGTCCTCGTAGCGCAGGCGCATCAACGCCGGCCCAATATCCATAGAGCACTCCATCCCAGCCGGGAGTGCGAGCATCTTCATACTGTATTTCTGTCTCGGGTTTATCTTACACGGGGTGGCATTCAGCTGAACAGGAGGGATGTAACCAAGGATATTGCTAGTTGACTGTCCCAGCCATTGGGAATATGGACGAATGGCGTGACTGGACTACCCCACCTGCTCTGGAGCTTCACCAGCCATCACAGACTGCAGCAATCTCTTACTCTACGGGGATTCATAAGGCTGACTTCCTCGGTGCTTCTTAGCAACACTTGATGCTCCCACCGGCATGTTGGAAACCTCGGCTCCAAGATCAGTGGTGTCCGAGGACACAACTTCTTTCTCTACAGCGATCGAAACGAATGGAGACTCCACTTCACTACTAATGTCCACTGTCTCCAGTTCGCCTAGCATACCTCACCACTCCTCGTTATATACTTAACAACAACTGGCTCAAATCACTACAGCACTCTACAACAACACTTCTTACTAATTCCTCGGTGTCTTCCGACAGACGCTAGGCCATATTTATAGCAGCCACCTAAATCCCTCATAATCATTACTAAGTCATGCATTAATTCAACCAAATCCTGTATTAATGATGCAAATCCGTCATCGATCCTGTCCATCGATCGACCGGATCCACCATTAATGCCCATCACTCGAACAACGCCGTTAATTAACTGTCTAAACTTTTTGGCATTTATTACTGATTTGACCTGGTCGCAACGCTACCATGTGTCTCTGACTACTTCAAACTTGCAGCACAAGCCTCCCTACTTGCACATTTCTTCTTCTGTTGGTGCGCCATCGGCCACCAAACAACCTGCAACACACACTCTCTGTTCTCTTTTTTTTCTTTCCCCGATGCGACTTAGGCATCGCACTGTTCCAAGCCCCACTGATAGGGATTTAACCTGTGACCATTTACCAGCTTGGGGAGTATCACCCCATCCAACTGCTGCAACTGAATCGCTCCTCCTGAAGTAATACTACTGATGCAATATGGACCTAGCCAATGCATCTACAACTTTCTTGGATGTTTCAGCTGTCATACAATAGCACCAAGTCGCCTTGCTGAAACTGTTTACTTTTGATGTGGCAATCATGCCATGCCTTCTGGCGATCCTTCTCCACCCCTTGGTGAAAGCCAGCGATAAATCAATCCTCTTCCAGCTGCACCAATTGCGATAGACATTCATTTAATGTTGTGACATCATCCATGCCCGTAACAGCTGCAAGTCATAGACTCAAAACAATGTACTCCATTGGCATAATCGCTTCTTTCCCATATACCATCCTAAAAGGTGTCTGACCAGTTAACCTTTTACATGTGGTGCGATAGGCCCACAACACTGCTGGGATTTTCAGATCCCAGTCATCGCGGTTCACATTGCACACCTTTGTCAGCACATGCTCCAATACCTTGTTAAATGCCTCCACCGTCCCATTCGCCTGTGGGTGATAGGGTGTACTCTTCTTATGCTGTATCTGCAACTCCTCTGTCAATGCGCTAATGGTGCAATTAAGAAAGTGGTTTCCTTGATCACTCAACAAAATCTTAGGACAGCCTAAACGAGTGATAATGTGATCAAACAAAAATCAAGTAGCCGTCGCTGCGGAACAATCAACTATGGGTGCCGCCTCGGCCCATCGGGTCAAATACTCTGTCGTCGTGATGATGTACCGTGCAGCCGTACGTTTCCCTGGTGGAGTGATCGGTCCTACAAAATCCCTAGCCCATTTTTCAAACGGTTGCAATGTTGCTTGAGGTAGCAGTGGCATCTTGTTGCGTTTGGACGGCTTTCCAGTTCGCTGACAAACATCACAAGACCGCACATAGTCTGTCGCATCATTATGTAATGTGGGCCACCAAATCCCTGCACGCAATACCTTCCGGGAAGTTTCCCGAATGCCATAGTGTCCTCTTGCTACTCCACCATGTGCCTCAGCCAATATCTGCGCTTGCTCATGCGGAAAGACACATCTGCGCAATATCTCATCAGTGCCCAATTTATACAACTCTCCCACGATTAGCTGAAAGTCAGCATCCTTGACAACCAACTGCTTCTTCTGAGTAGTGGTAAAGTCATCGGGCGCGGTGCCGGTTACCAGAAACTGAAGGATGTCATCAAAATATTGATCAGCGGCGACAACTTTAAATAGTTTGGCATCTGACAACCCGTCTTCAATATTAGTCGGTTCCTCCCCTATTTCAATCCGGGATAAATGATCGGGTCCAGCATTCAACCGTCCAGGTTTCACAATGACTTCAAAATCAAACTCCTGAAACAAAAGTAGCCAATGGCATATCTTCCCCCCCAACACAGGCTTATTGACCAAGTATTTCAATACAGAATAATCAGTGAACATTTTAAAGTGTCCACCCAACAAATAATGCCTGAATTTCTGCAGCGCGTAAACCATGGCCAGACCTTCCTGCTCCGTGGTAGTGTAATTTCGTTCTGCAGAGGACAGCTTTTGACTGGAAAAAGCAATAGGATGATCAAGGTCGCCTTCTCCAGGTTGAGCCAACACAACACCCAATGCAATCAATGAAGCATCAACATGGAAATGGAATTCCTTCAGTCCGGAAAGACCAAGCTCGGTGCCGACGCCATCTTCACCTTGAGCGTTTCGAAGCTATCCTGACATTCCGGGCTCCACTAGAATGCCATGTCCTTCTTCAACAATTTTTCCATAGGGGTAGTAATCGCAACATAGCCCTTGATAAACTTGCGATAATATGCCGTATGACCTAAAGTCGCTCGCAATGGCTTAACGGTGGTCGACGGTTGCAACCCCAAAATGAGTGCAATTTTGGCTGGATCAACCAGCAATCCTTGTTTACACACGATATGAACTAGCAATATCCCAAACGGTGCACAAAAAATACATTTCGTCAAGTTCAGCGATATCTAGTGCTGTCGGCATCGCTCAAGCATTAATCGCAGATTCGCCAGATGATCATGAATCAACCCATAAACTGTCCAATCATCCATATATACTTGCAAAAATTTCTGAATAAAATATTTGAATGCGGCAACAACGACCCAGGAGAATATCACAGGTGCATTCTTCAAACCAAACGACATTACCGTGTACTGAAAGCAACCCCATTCAGTAACGAAAGTTGTCTTATGGCGATCTTCCTTGGCAATGCAAATCTGATGGTAGCCAGAGAATCCGTTAGTGAATGAGTACATCTTGTGGTCACCCACTCCTTCAAGTACTTCATCAGTAAATGGGGTCAGAAAAGGGTCATGCAAGCAGGCATCGTTCAACTTTTGCAAGTCGACGCAAATGCGCACTTCACCTGTTTTCTTGTCCTGCACCACCATAGGACTGATCCATTCGGACTCTTCCACAGGTTCAATAATACCAACATCCAACATGTGATCAAGTTCCGCCTTGACCTTTTCCTTATGTTGCGGATTCAGCCGATAAGGTCGCTGTCGGACTGGCTTAGCATCTGGTTTTAATGGAATCTTCATCTCTCCTAAATCACCCAGGATTCCCTTCATTTCAGAAAACTTCGTAGGAAACACGTCTTGAAACTCATGAAGTAACTCAGTAACCTTACTCATCATCTCATCATCCCAATAATCCCCAACATTAGCAAACTTGGGAGTGGCCTCTATGCCGATATTGAGCTTACGAAGCTTCAATGGTTGACTGAACAGATTACTTGGCGCAGTAGGCGGTACCACATCGCGACTTCCTTCAGATTTGGGAATGTTGACATTTCGGGGATCGTCCGCGTGCTCTGGCCCACCGCTGATGTTGAAGCACTCCATGAGAGACTGCATCTGACAATATGTGTGCGGGTTGAAAGGGTACACCCCCGGAACAACCTGAAGTACCACGTCGCGGATGAGCTGTAAGGAATTATGGACGTCCGGGTTGGCATCCGCAAAAGTGAACGTATGAGTGAAACAGACTGTCAACTCCCCCCATGTTGTAATTTCTCGCTACAACTCGGCTACAGTGTACCATGAGCGCGGCATCTCATCCAAAGTATGGATAAAAGCATGGACTCACTCATCTCTAGGTCGCGCTACCCATAATCGTTGGCATTCCATCACATGATCACTGGGATTATTTCGGCCATCATACTTGCCAGTGTGATAAACCTCAGTATCGTCAAACCGAATCGAACCATCATCAACCTTCGACACTGTGACCGACCATTAATGGATTTATTATGTGTTTCCCACCAACGTGCTGGAGCAGCCTTCAGTGGTTCCTCCAATGCCAGCAAACGTTGTGGTTCTGAGACACTGTATTCAAATTCTGTCAAAAAGGTGGTTACGCCAGGAAACCCCTCATAGACAGGAAATGTGATAGTTTCTGTCGCAACACGACATAAGGATTGCGTAACTAAGCCACATTTTCGGAATGGTACCTCATGCAATTTGTTCTGCCAATGTTCTAAGGCATCATTAGAGTCGAAAGACGTAGAGCTCTCGCTACGCCACTCCAACTCACCGTGGGCAGTAGGATGAATATAATCTTCAGAAATATTGAATGCATGGTCCCATCCAGCGGGATCATCATCTTTTACAAGCTCAACGTATCAACGTCCTTCAATCGGATCCAATGGGGCTATGACTCTGAAATTGCGATTCTCAAAGGTCATCATGCGCTTCTTGAAGTTGATTACAGCTCCACTATCGTTAGCCCATCCAATCCCCAAGAGCGTCGGATAAGAGCTTCCTCCCTCAACCACTTCAATGACATCGAAGTTAGCATAAGTCTTCATGCCCTCAATATCGATCGTGAGCCGCGGAACTCGCCCAATAGGTGTTACCTTCGCATGGTTAGCCAACCGGAGCTGCACAAGAGACCAGCTCAATGGGGGACTCCCCATATTCTGCCACGCTTGCTTGGTTAATATGTTAACATCCAAACCAACGTCAAGAATAAAAGAGTCAACATCATATTCACCAATCTGAATATTCATTTGCATCTCCTTGCCAGTCTTCCCTTGCTGTAGGGAGTTTACTGTCGACTCCTGCCGTCCTTTCGTAAATCGGTGCAACCATCCCTCAATCTCAACTAGGGCAGTCGGGTCTCGAGCCAATAACAGACAACTTTGAAGAAACTTTTGCAATGTCCCCGGTGGTGGCGGTCGATCAGCATCTGATGTAGTATCAAAGACAGGTGGCATATCGCAAACAACAGCCTTACCGCGGTCTTTCTCCAAGGTGCGACGTGCCTCCAGGAATGTCTCCCGATCCGTATCGATGTCGAAAGGTATCGTCTTCTGACTAGCCAACTGAATCAGTGGTCGCGAACCATCTTCCCCAGTTGTCTTGCCTCCACGAGTGACAACAGCCACCGAAGCATCTTGTGGTCGTGGTTCTCCAGAAATGGTCGCAATATTTGCACCCTGCGTTTGGTTCTGCTATAGATTCCCCGGTTGATCGACATTTTGATTAGCGTTCGGCAGTGGTTGCGGGGGATGGTTCTGTACTGGTTGCTGTACCTGATTTTGTACTGGTTGTTGTGGCTGGGCCTGATTCTATAGCTGCGGAGCATTCCTAGCCTGCCATCGTGCAATCAACTGTGGACAATTCTCAACCGTATGATCATTACCAAAACAGAACGTACACTGATTCTATAGTAGTGGGCACTCGCGTTGATAATGCCCCCATACCGCATAGTGGTAACATTGAACAGGTCCATGACCACCTCGGCCTCCTCCTCCACGACCAAATCCACCACCGTGTCCGCCCCTATATCCTCCTCGGTAGCTGCCCTGCTGCTGGTACTGAGATTGGTTAAACTGTTGTTGCATCGGTGCTGGTGGTATCCATTGCCCTTGTGGTGCATACTGCGGTTGCTTTACATACTGTGGCTATGGGGAAGTCATCTACATCGGAGTATATTGCGGCATGAACTGCTGCGGTTGCTGTTGCTGTGGTGCAAACTGCATCTGCGGTTGTGGTAGCGGCTGAGCTACCTGCGGTTGTAGTTGTGGTTGTTGCACGACGCGCTGATCGTCCTTGACATAGAATGCATCACACATTTTCTCCTGTAGCAACCCATATGCAAGGAAATCCTTGTCATCGTGACCCACCGACTTGCAAAATGTGCAATAAATATTTCACGGGGTTGTGACCATTTTCGGCATATACGGGCAATTATCGTGACTGTGCCCAAACACCTGACAAACACGACACCACAGCATACTGCTGCCATTCAATGGGTCTGGCGCTCCTGACACCAAATAATTATGGAAATCTGGTAAATTATCCTTCGTATGCCCTTCTCCTCGGCATCACGTACACCATACTTCATCGCGCTGTTCCTTGTTCTTCTTCAAATCTTGCAACTTTATAGTCATGTTAGCGAGCTGTGTTTGTATCTGCGACATCTCGGCTGCATTATCTCCAATCGGTGACACCTCCAATCGCATTGCAATCTCTAGAGCTTCGCTAGGCGTCGATATGTTTTGCTGCATCAACGACAGTCGAATGTGGGATAGCAGTGCCGCAATGAACCATTCTTGATGTTGGACGATGCTAATATCGAAACTAACCTTTGTCATCAGCGTCTTGAATCGCTGGTCGAAATCCCATACTGTCTCATTGGGATACTGCTTAATTTCCTTCAATTCAGTAATATATTGAGCCTCCGACTTAGGCCTTCTAAATTTGGCAATGAGCCCATCCCGAATCTCATCCACCGACTTCTCTGGGACTCCCGTAGGGACTAGAATAAACTTCATGAACCAATCTAATGCACGACCTCGCAGAGTCATGGCTAACTGTCCTTTCTTAGCATCGGCATCAGTGATCTGTTTCATGGTTCAGACTGCTTCACACAAAAACCAATACTGTTCTGGGTTGTCTGTCGCACTTCCGTGGAACAACGGTAACTTAGCATCATCTCCTGCCATTCTAGGCTTCCTTCCTCCTGTCGTTGTGCTACTACCAATTAACTTCTGCGGAATTGATGAACTTGGTGGTGTCGAAGTGGTATGTATTGCTGTTTGTAAGTTAGTGAGCGGAGGTGTGGGTACGTTGGTGCTGGGGTTTGGTCCTGCCTCTATCCTAGGCGTAGCCTAGTCGTCCCTGTCAGGACTGTGACATCGCTTCGTCCTGTGTGGTCTTCCTTCGCGTTTTTGCGGTTCGATCGCAGCAGGACCTTTTCCTGTCCTCTGCCTCTTCTCCTGTCGAAACCTCGCTCCTTCTCTTGTAAGACCACTTTCTTCCTCGGCTTCGCTCACAGTCTCCTCATGGTCTGCACCCATCTACCCCTTACCGTTCCATGTACCATTCCCCAACAGTCACGGTACCCATGGCCTCCGCCCACTAGGCTGTTTAATGATCAAGATGCATTTTCAATATACCCTTTTCGCAGATTAGCATCTTAATCGACAGTTGGAGCGACAACAGAAACCTTCCCCTTGGTCCTTGGAAGAAGTATCTTTCAGCGTCACTATAGGATTTCTTTGTGTCGACCGCAAATTCAGTGATGTATCCTTCCAAGATGCTATCGAGCCAAACTTCGACGGCCCGCGATGCCTTATTATCAACTTCCTGCAGCTCCTAAATCAACTCCAGGGTCCAAGCTGTCGACTCACCACCCTAGAAGTTCCTCTTCTGGAAGGTCAGCTTTGACAACCACTCGTACAGAATGACCGAAAATTCACAGAAAAACCATTCGTGCGGACCGTCGTGAATATACCTTCCCATCCAGTGATCTACTGTTAGTCGCGTGTTTCGGCTTTCTTCTTCAGCAAACTCCCGCAACTTCTGATCAAACCAGCTCTGTATCTCTGGCTTCGTCAGGTGCCACAACATGACCTCCTTTCACTTTGTACACGGTCCAGGAAACGAAACCATTTGTTGACCAACGCGACCTCGGTCGACAGGGGTTCGCCTCACTGTCGACACATACCACAGTCTCCCTGGGCACCGGAATGGGAAGGTTTGAGCCCACCCAGCAACACCCGCAGAGCGGATGAGGTCTCACCCGAGGTGTCTAGGAAGAGTAGATGGAACCATGTTTCCGTCGAGGGAGGAGGAGAGTTGTGGCTGCACGGACTAACTCTATTGCAGTACTTAAATAGAAACTTTAAACATTCGACATGGAGTTATAACATATTACTTAATCGTACATTGATCATCATAGCAATAGTAAGTAGACATTGCATCAAGAAAATATAACAACATTGCACAAAGATCGTACCAAAACATCATCATTGTATTATTGTCACAGTCATATACCAGAAGCAAAACATAGATCTCCGTATACATCCACCTTCTTATCGCTCGCCCACAATTGTCTCTCTAACACTTACAACTCTCATCTATTTATAGGCCTCTGCCATTACAGTGTTTGTCCACTTACTAATGACTTCCTAACCGACACTATGGACAAATGACCCAATATTTAACTGACTCGATCCAAATGACCCAAAAACCCGCATACCGCGGTACAATTGACTCAACATTACATAACATATGGTCCAAGTGACCCAAAACCCGCCAAATGCAGTATACTTTAACACAAAATACTCCTTCCACGCCCTCATCCGATGTGTTACAGCATCAGCAGTACTGCGACATTTTCTCATTGAACCGCCTACCAACAAATGCCTCAATGTGTCCTTTCACTTACCTTTGGAAGGCTATATATTGAGCTCTTATGGCATATGGAAGGGAGGAGAAAGAGAGAGCATGATAACTCTAGTGGATTTTTGCCGTGACTTGAGTCTACACTCATTGATCCTTGTTGTTCTGAACCCCTTATGTTCACCTTCCAAAATCCTTCCATAGTTTGAGTTTTCCATTACATGGAGGATTGAAGTGGTGGAGGCACAAGTGGAGAGACCCAGTTCTTGGTTCAGATTGGTTGCTGACAAGAGGTCGTATATTGTACTTCTTGTTATTCATTAATGGAAACACTCATTTTCTCGTCCAATTGATATTGTGAATATTGTTTAATTACATTGGGTTATATTTGCTTATAATATCATGGATCATGCTATTGATTATGCTAATGTCTTTCACATGTTATATGCACTTGCTTGTACTTATTGTTGAGACTAATCTGCAGGTTCAAGTGTAGAAGTTGAAATCTCAATGGGGATCTACTTCGAACATCCGGTAGAAGGTTGGTCTTTTCTCCATTATCTTAGCATTTTCATTTATATAGCATTACATTGGGAATTGAGTCATTTTTTGGTAGTCAGCTGTCTGTTGTGGTTTTCCCCAAGCCACAGGAAGTTTTCTCCGTAACAGAAATGGTGACACCGCTGGGGAGAACATCCATTTTTGGGGATTTTTGGGCATTTGTCCTTATTTAGAGTTTCTATGTGTCGAGTCTCTGTGTCATTGATTGGCCGTTGGGATACACTATAGAAAACAGGTTTTTCCTGGGTCATTGGGCTCTTTATTTTCTCATTTGCTTTTCCCTGTACGTGGGTCAGCTTAGCTTTTTCCGCGTCTACCCGCCTCTGTTTGCACTATAGCCCATGGGTACCTGCAGTTTTTTCTTCGAAAATAGTGTACAACTCCAGGATTGATTGGTTTATGGCCTTGGGTTGTTTCTGGGTTGGTTTTGAGTGTTCTTGAGTCTTATTTGGCCTTGTTTCTAACTGTTCCATGCCTTGTTTGTGACCAGAAACTCTTCTTTCTCTTTGTTTTGAGTCTTGTTAGTTTATCACCTTTTTTTATTTTCTAGCTCATTACATTGGCTGAGTCTCACTGTTTGGGATGTGCTGGGTTGTCTTAGTGATCTTCTCTGCATTTCTTTAACCAAATAGGTAGATTGCGCTTGCATTTTTCATTCCATTATATTGAAAAATACAAAAACATAGTTTTGCATTTTCCTTTCCATATAAGTGAATTTTTTTTTTTTTTTTGCTTTCCACATTGCATTTTGCATCTGAGTGCTTGTGCTTTCATTCTAGGATCTGCTTGTGCATTAGAAATTTAAAAGAATTGCATTTTATTTCGAATCGTCGGATTGATTCTCATTTTAGTGGCATTGTTTTTATTGGATAGTTGAGTCTAGAGTTTGATGATTGTGCATACTATTGAGTCATATACATCATTAGTTTCACAACCATATCCTTTGAGTAATTACAACCATTTAAAATCAACGCTTAATCTTAAAATTGATTAGAAGGATTTTTATTTTATAGGGTGCACCAACTAGTATAGGTTTAGAGTCTTGGAATAGATCATTGTGAGTTAACAATCTAAGACTACTAGACGAAACATTATGTGTCTGACCAGGGAGTGGTGAAACCCATGGTATACATCAGTGTTCTCAGGAAGCTCTACTTAGACCAGAGTTAAGCATGAGGTCACGGGAGGTTGGTTGCGGAGATAGCCCTCCAATACTGATTGAACGTGGGAGATATTTCTAGGATTTGTTCGTATCTGGGGGTACCGGAGGTTCGCCCTCTTATGCTTCGGGCTTAGCTACCCTGCCCATACTATGGATCCCACCTGCGCCTGTCCCCCTGAGCATTGGTTATATTATGGTGACCTTAGTTTCCTTACCTAGGTATCGCATAGGGTATTTGTAGTGGTTATACTGCGAGTGTCCTGAGTCAGATAGAGGTCAGGCAACACAGTTGTTGATTGTATAGGGAATTGAACCTGTGCACGCAGTGAAGTATGGGGGCCTTTATAACTGATTCGGTTACCTACGGTTATAGTTTGGGAGTCTCAAGCCTCTCCTAGGCGAGACATACTGACTGTAGTGTCAGGAGCTCCTTGAGCCAGTCCTGTTTGTGTGCATTTGGCTATAGTTTCTCTAGGTGTGTGCTCTTGATTTTCTGTTTTTGATCGATAGTTTGGCCGTTAGGGGATGCTTTGATTTTATTATCTTTTCAGAGATATCGTGGAGTGAGGTCCAACTATCCACCAGTCTCATCGGTTGGTTGGTTTACCGGCTGCCGAGGTTACACGTTGTGTTAGTAGGGGATGCCAGAAGGCCCTCTCCGATTCTTCTGATTCTTACGAAGCGTATCGTATTGAATTCATGACTACAAATTCTGGCATGGGAGAAATCCCTACGACTCCATCGAGTAGAGTCAAACACACTCCAGACACCCCTACTCCTAGAGAGGCGTGGGGGGGGGTGATCCACCCAAGACCCAACCTATTTTGTTTGGTCCAGACCCACATGATTTCCGTTATGGGATGCCAGAGTTACATGATGACACAGGTCCTATGACCAACAATACCACGTTCTCTTTTGATATTCTTGGTTATAACACAGTTCATCCATCCACTATGTCTGGTAGTCATGCTAGCACTAGTCACGGTGTTAACAACACTGCACCCACTAGGGGCAATCCCCTCACTGGGGGCACCACATTTTCCACTCACACACATAATATTGGGTTGGGCTACATTCCTCCAAACATTCCAAATTTGGGTGGAAGACCACCTCTTAGGACTACCTCTCATGGTGGGAACACTGTTCGCAATACGACTCGCATTCCACAGCATAATACACACGCCCATACACGTCAACCCAGGACCACATTTTCTAATGTTAACAATCCTCCTAATAACGGGGGTGGACACATACCATATACTTTTACGATTGCTCCCGCTACTAGTAATACCAATGTAGGGGGGGGGAATATACCCTATAATCATGGTCACAACATGACTGCTCCTGCTACTAGCAATGCTTATGCAGGGGGTGGGAACATACATAACAATTATGGTTATCACAACACGGTTCCCACTACGACTAATACTTACATGCCCCATAATTATGGGGGTAACCCTTACTATAATACAGTCGGTGCTGGCCCTCATTACAACCCACCTCATTACAGTGCTCATAATGCATACATACCTTCTTACCCTCACACGGGTTAGGTTGGGGGAGGTTATCAGCCTTATGGCCAGGGTCCTGGCTATGGTCCATCTTAGCCTTCAAGTCCATATAATCAACTTTTTACAGGAGCTTATAAACAATCTTTTTAGCCGCAACTTTCATTCCTTGCTCGATTGAATCTTTCGGATCTTTCGAAGCTCATGAATGATCCAGTGTGTCACGATCCTAATTGGCCTCCAGTCCCTACCAAGCTCCCTTCAGACATTCCCAAGTTTGAGGGGAAGGGTGGTGAGGATCCGGGTGATCATGTTACGACTTTTCACCTTTGGTGCTCATCAAACTCATTAAATCACGATTCTGTTCGTTTGAGACTATTTCAACGCACTCTCACGGGGGGCAGCCACGAAGTGGTATGTCGAGTTGCCTGGGGGCACGTACATGGGTTTCAATGAGATAGATTTGGTTTTCTTGGATCATTTCTAGTTGTCGGTTCGTTACGATATTGGTATTGAACTCTTGTCTACCTTCCGCCAGAATAAGGCCACACACATTTCTGACCACGTTCAAGAGTGGCATCGATGGAAGAGGTTAGTGAAAGCCAACATTCCTCCAGAGTTTCTGTTGGAATTATTTCTCAAGTCTTTGCTTCCCGATATTTCTAAGGATGTTTCAATGTCCGACATTGTGACTGAGGAACAAGCTATCTTAAAAGTCTAGAAGCTAGATTTACTATATTCTCAGTCTGGCATCTTGTATGAAATTATTCCCGACTCACCGCGAACACGACATGAGCCCAAGTCAGTTCCTGGACCACATGCCGATGGAATTGTTGGATCCGCAAGTACTTGACCCATAGATTTGGTTGCTAATCAAATGCAAAATTTGTTGCTTAACCAGTCTACTCTCGGGCAGGTTCACACCTTGTCCACTTCCACTCCATCGTCTGATGTACATGCTATGCAATCGACAAACCCATCGGGTAACCAACAACTCGGTGTTAAGAAGAAGGGGATAAATAAATGCAAGGGTGGAAATAATGGGAACAATGGTATTCATCGTAATACCCCTCAGAAAGAGAATGCCAACTCCTCGGGACGACGGAAATGCTGGTGAGGACCATAAACCTAGGCATAAAGTGAAATTCCCTTGCAAGCTTTGTGGGGAAGATCATCTTACTCACTTGTGTCCTCGAATTGAAGAAGCATCGAAGCATTTGGCACAGATCCTAGCTGTGTTAAAGGATCCCCTTCCACATCATTAGAACATGACTTCGAGTGCTCCCGCTACTAGTTACGGGCCTAATGAGACTTCAACGTTTGCTTCCCATACTAGTGGCTATGGATGTGTGAATATGGTTAAATCAGAGGTTAGTGTTGCTACTCGTCAACACGATTATGGCGCACCACAACCGAACATGGGGAATGAGCCTCCTCCTCCTCCTGATACCTCTTTGCATATCGAGAAGCCCACTACTATGCCGTAGATACCGAAAGGTGTTCTCAAGCGCTCTATTGATTATCCCAATGCTCGAGTCGCCCATAACTACTCTATTGTAGAATATTTGGGTCAAACTCCGTGTGCCATGTCGGCTCTTGAAGTTTTACAAGCATGTCCTTCTCAAATGCATGCCCTTTTTAGTGCTTTAGGAGTTCAGGATGGGGAAAGTCCTAACGTTATCAAGTTTGATACTACTGACGTTCAGCCTCGCTTACCTTTCCATGTGGCTTTTCAAATCCATGTGGAATTCCTTCAGAATTTCGTCAAAAGAACGGTGGTTGACGAAGGTGCTTCTACGTCAATGATGTCTCTATCTTGTTGGAAAGCCCTTGGCTCTCCTCCCTTGTCCAAGTCTATGACCATGCTCACTGCATTTGACAGGCGGTCCTTTAAACCGTGTGGGATTCTTCATTCCCTTGTTGTCTGCTTGGGTGGGAAATCCATGCCTATTGAAGTCCAGGTGGTTGATGCGCCCATCGACTACAACCTTCTCCTAGGTAGGAATTGGATGTACGCTATGAAAGTGGTTGTGTCCACTATGTTCAGAATTATTTGCTTCCCACACGAAGACAAGATTGTGACAATCGACCAGCTGGATTTCATTAGTCCTTATTCCACAAAATCTACGGGATCAGTGGTCCCCCAAGTTATAGATTCTCAGCCAACAACTGGGAACATGGGTGTCGGATTTTACCCCTCATTGTTGGGATCTTTTTATTTCCCTTCACCCATTGCTTTTATTGGAACCATTTCCGATAATGCGCCTCCTCCATTGAATCATATACCTTTCCGGACATCGTATTTCGGTGATCTGTGGAATATACCTTCCATGAGTTCCCCGTCTGGAGACATTTCGCACATTGGGATGGATATGCCCTTGTTTGTAGTCAAGCTTGCTCATCATGTTAAACAAGCCATTTCAGATTCAGATCTCTCTTCTTCACGGACAGGAGAGGAAGATCCCGTTATGCTGCTCGCATAGGCAGTCGACCATCTTGTTCACACGGATGCCTTGATGATGTAAGTTTTAAACCTTAACAGTGAAGTACAAACATATATCGATTTTTAAGCATTTACAGACAATACACAATGGCACACACATTACACAGAGATTTTCACCTGGAAACCCTTAACCGGGAAAAACCAGCAAAACTTAGAGCCGCATAGCTCCTTTTTCATTATATGTTTATTTTTACATGTACAATACAATAAATGGTATTCTGCAGCATCTAAAACCCTAATTCGTTTACCCGAATTAGGTTACAACCCTAATTCCTTTTACCGGAATTAGATTAGACTACAATGGGTCGAAAAACGCGAAAAAGAAAAAAGCAACCCAAAAAAAATTTTGCGCTCCGCGCGGACTCCGGGGGCCTAACGGCCCCCTCCGTGTCGTTTCGGAACCTAACGGTCCGAAACGAAGGGGGTGGGCCCTGTCGGGCTACCCCCCCCCTCTAAACCCCCCCCTCCGGACGCGCCCGGCGCAGGCGAATCGAAGGTGCCGTAGGGATCGTGTTGTACACGCAGCGACCATGTGAAGAGATATAACATACCCAACATTCTCCCACTTGTTGTTCTCTTCACATACAGGAGAAATTTATGACTTCAACAATTCAGGGCAACAATGCCCATGTTCTCTTTGCACCAAGAGAACTTCTGAGTACTCACAGACTTTGTCAAAGAGTCTGCAACATTTACCAAAGTGTCAACCTTTTCCAGCAACACTTTGTTCTGTTCAACCATGTCTCTGACGAAATGGTACTGCACATCAATGTGCTTTGTCCTCGAGTGATAAGCAGGGTTCTTTGCCAGAAATATTGCACTTGAGCTATCACAACCAATTTTTACTGCATTCTGAACAAAACCAATACCTGAACACAATCTTTGCAACCATACAGCTTCCTTACTTGCATGGGTAGCTGCCATGTATTCAGCTTCTGTAGTTGAGAGTGCAACTACAGCTTGTCTTCTACTCATCCAACTGATTGCTCCTCCAAATAGATTAAAAACGTAGCCACTTGTAGATCTTCTGTGATCAAGATCTCCAGCCCAGTCAGCATCAGCAAATCCTTGTATATCTATCTCTCTGTTTAGACCGGGTCTTCCTTGGTAGCAGATTGCAGAATCTGTAGTGCCACGCAAATACCTGAAGACCCTTTTTACTGCAGTCCAATGTTCCTTTCCTGGTTTTGACATGTATCTACTCAAAACTCCCACTGCATGGGCTATATCTGGTCTAGTACAGACCATGGCATACATCAGACTGCCAACTGCACTAGCATATGGAACATGAGACATGTCCTCTACCTCTTCTTGTGTAGTGGGACACTGTTCTGCAGATAACCTTACACCTACAGGAATGGGCACCTTCACTGGTTTGCTTTCCTGCATATTAAATCTCTTCAATATCGTTTCAACATATTTCCTCTGATTTAACCAGAGTTTCCTGTTTTCACGATCTCTTTTTATTTCCATGCCCAAAATGAAATTTGCAGCACCAAGATCTTTCATGTCAAATTCAGATGACAGCTGATTCTTGACATCCTTGATGATTTCTTTGTTGTTTCCAATTAGCAACATATCATCAACATACAATATTACATAAATAAAATGATCACCAATTGGCTTAAAATAAACACAGTGATCAGCTTTGCTTCTTGAGAAACCAAGTCCCAGTATATAAGTATCAAATTTTTGATACCACATTCTGGGAGATTGTTTCAAACCGTAGAGAGACTTTTTCAGCTTACAGACAAGCTCCTTTCTTCCTTTCACCACAAACCGTTCTGGTTGCTTCATATAGATCTCTTCATTAAGATTTCCATGTAGGAAAGCCGTCTTTACATCCATCTGTTCTACTTCAAGATCAAAAGCAGCAGAAATAGATAAAAGAAATCTAATAGAAGTCAATTTTGCAACAGGTGAAAAAATCTCACCAAAATCGATGCCCTCAATTTGGGAGTAACCTTTCGCAACTAGTCGAGCCTTGTACTTCTCCACTTTACCTGCTGCATTTAACTTCTTCTTGAATACCCATTTGCTTCCAATAGGCTTTCTTCCTTCTGGCAACTCAACCAGATCCCATGCCTCATTTTTGTCCAAGGCATCCATTTCTTCTATCATGGCCTTCTTCCATAGTTTACTATCTTCTGAATCCATTGCCTCTTTAGCAGTTCTAGGATCATCATCAGTAATAGATAACACAAAATTAGAACGAAAATCAGGGGGACTGTACCTTTCAACTTGCCTTCTTTCTCGGTCAGATCTCCTCAATACCGGAGTCTGTGGATCCGCCTCTTCATCTGATTCAGACGATTCTGCCTCCTCATCTAATTCAGACGAATCTGGTTCCTCAAAAGAGTCACCTCTTTCATCCTTGATATCAAAGTGTAGCTTCTCTGAATCCTTTTCCTTTGGTACATCCTCAATCTTGGAAGTGCTTTCAACTTCTCTGAAGATCACATCTCGACTGTAAACTGTTTGCCTTTTTACTGGGTTCCACAGCTTGTAACCTTTCACTCCATCCTTGTAACCAATGAAGATACATTTTTCTGCTTTATTATCCAACTTGCTCCTTTTCTCCTTTGGAACATGTACAAAAGCATCACACCCAAACACTCTGAGATGAGAGAGAGAGGGTTTCTTACCAGTCCAAACCTCATGAGGTGTCTTGTCAACCAATGCTGATGTGGGTGTCCTATTCACTAGGTAACACGCAGTGTCAACAGCTTCTGCCCAGAATTGTTGTGCTAGCCCTGCACCACTGAGCATACTCCTTGCCTTTTCCATCAATGTCCTGTTCATCCTTTCTGCAACCCCATTCTGTTGAGGTGTGTATGGAGTAGTCTTTTGCCTTGCTATTCCACACGTTTTACAGAACTCCTCAAATTCACTTTCACAGAATTCTCCACCATTATCTGTTCTGAGTACTTTTATTTTCTTCTCAGTTTGATTCTCTACAAGAGCCTTAAATTCTTTGAATCTATTAAAAACCTCAGATTTCTTACGCAGGAAATAAATCCAAGTTTTCCTTGAGAAATCATCTATAAATGAAACATAATACACAGATTTACCAAGTGATGGAACAGGCACAGGTCCAAAAACATCACTGTGTATTAACTCTAAGATTCCTTTAGCTCTTACAACACCAGATGAGAATCTTACTCGATTCTGTTTACCATATAAGCAATGTTCACAGAAATCAAAATCTAATGTGAAATCAGACATGCCTTCAGCCATACTTTTACCTTGTAATAGTCGAAGACCCTTTTCTCCAATATGTCCCAGCCTTCGATGCCATAGCGATGTCTTCTCACTAGAGACAGTAAGGACTCCGTCTCCTTCATTTTTACCCTCAGAAACAATAGTGCTGTTACATCCATTTTTGAAGGTGCTTCCCAACAACTTGTATAGAGTTCCAATCCGAACTCCCCTCATCAGCACCAATGACTCTCGAACCATCTTGCATGTGTTCTTTTCAAATAGAGTTTTCACACCTGCATCATCCATTTTACTTACAGATATAAGGTTTCTAGCCAACTTTGGAATGTGCAGAACCCCGGGAAGAGTTTTAACCCTTCCATCTTTGAGCAGTAGCTTGACCTTTCCTCGACCTATGATTTTCGCTACCGAGTTGTCTCCCAGAAATACATCTCCTCCATCATACTTTTCGTATTCAGAAAACCACTCCCTGTGAGGAGTCATATGATAAGACGCACCTGAGTCAATCAACCACGAATCATGCTCTGCATGTGTACTTGAAGATGCCAGATACACATCTCCTCCTTCCTCTGTAGATTCTTTCCCATCTGCGGATGGAGCGTCATTAGGTCCTCTACTTTTATCAGTAATTTTCGATTTACAATCCTTCTTGTAATGCCCAGCTTTTTCGCACTTCCAGCATTTTCTTACAGAAGGTCCTGGAGATTTAGATCTCCCTCTAGATTTAGATCTACCACCTGAAGACTTATTTTTTGATCTGTCTCCAGGGCGACCTCTTACAAATAAGGCATCCTTGGCTGAACTGTCTATGGATCTCCGCCTCATTTCCTCCGATAGTAGGGATGCAACCACATTCTCGAAGTTTAGCGTGGTTGCATTACTCCCAATAGCTATGACCAGATTATCCCATGAATCTGGCAAAGAGCACAACAGACTAATACACTTTTCATCATCATCAAGTGCAATACCAACAGATGTCAACTGACTTACCAGAGTATTGAAGGCGTTTAGATGCTCTGATACAGAGTCTCCATCAGTCATCCTCAGAAGGTACAATTTCTTTCGCAGAAATAACTTATTTACCAGGGACTTTGACTGATACAGATTTCCCAGTTTGTCCCATAGCTTCTTTGCACTGTCTTCTCCAGATACGTTCACCAATACCGAATCTGCGAGGCAAAGACGAATGGTGCTCCTTGCTTTTCTTTCCAGCTTTTCCCATTCTTCTTTTACCATACCAGAGGGCATGGTACCTGGATCTACTGCGATCCACTGTTCTCTATCTACCAGAAGATCTTCCATCTTGAGCTTCCATAGCTCAAAGCTCTGACCATTAAATTTCTCAATCTCGAATCTAGAACTGCTTGCCATTCTTTAAAGAAATAAATCACCGCTGCAAAGCTCCCACTGAAACCAGGTTTATCACAAATCCAAGATCGAGCCAAACCCTTGGAAACAAAGGCGTCCCTCTGAACCCAAAAATGCTCTGATACCAAATGTAAGTTTTAAACCTTAACAGTGAAGTACAAACATATATCGATTTTTAAGCATTTACAGACAATACACAATGGCACACACATTACACAGAGATTTTCACCTGGAAACCCTTAACCGGGAAAAACCAGCAAAACTTAGAGCCGCATAGCTCCTTTTTCATTATATGTTTATTTTTACATGTACAATACAATAAATGGTATTCTGCAGCATCTAAAACCCTAATTCGTTTACCCGAATTAGGTTACAACCCTAATTCCTTTTACCGGAATTAGATTAGACTACAATGGGTCGAAAAACGCGAAAAAGCAAAAAGCAACCCAAAAAAAATTTTGCGCTCCGCGCGGACTCCGGGGGCCTAACGGCCCCCTCCGTGTCGTTTCGGAACCTAACGGTCCGAAACGAAGGGGGTGGGCCCTGTCGGGCTACCCCCCCCCTCTAAACCCCCCCCTCCGGACGCGCCCGGCGCAGGCGAATCGAAGGTGCCGTAGGGATCGTGTTGTACACGCAGCGACCATGTGAAGAGATATAACATACCCAACAGATGATACTCTAACTTCAGATGAAGATTTTATCGCGTCCATGCATGGTAATGACGAGCCTTGGGGGGATTCCTATCATAGATCTCATTCCTTTCCCACCCTCGGTCTTATTGAACGAGATGAACCGATAATACAATCTGCCACCCATTTGGATTTGGATCCAGTCACAGTCTCGTCCATCTCTGGTTTGACATTTGAGTCTGATGAGTCTTTGAGCTCTCCTATAGATCCGCAAATCAACGTTCCGGAAGAGTTTAATTCTATTTCTAGAATTTCCAACTCCCATGATGATGAATTTGCTCTTGCAGATTCTTTCACATCCTTCAGCTTTGCTCTTCATTTTGAAGATGATCATTTTGATCCCTCAGGTATTGGTACTATGGCACCTTCAGTGGTTAGCTCTACCTGCACGTTGTCTAAGGTTAACAATAGTGAAGTTGAAAATGTTTCTACCGTAGTGACTTGTATCAGATTTTTCTTTACATACATTTTAGAGATGATCTTGGTACTTATGTTTCTTTGAGACATGATTCTTAGCTGGAATTATACTTGTTTACTGGTACTTTTCGATAGTTGCTTCGGTCATGGCAGGCATATTCATAACCTTGCATATAGGTTTAGACCTCCCCATTGTTATGATGCATTTGAACCTTTTGCCATCCGAATTCGCAAACACCCCCTGAGTGTCCTTATCTTGCTCATGTTCCTTGCATTATGCATAGCTTTGTTCCATGCGCTTAGAACTAGTCTCGCATGTCCCTGACACTCATCTGCTCCCATTACGAGCATTCTTCCATCTCTCCTTTGAGCTCGTTAAAAATAGTAAGGAGGTCACGAGTTTACTTTTTCGGGCTCGTTAAACCTTTACGGAAAATATTTATAAAGTATTTTTTAAGCCCTTGTTATACTTTTTCAAATCAAACAAGATCGTCAAGTATACTTGTCATTTCAGACTCGTTAAAGGATTTGAAGTGACATTCACTTAGGTATAAGTTTACCCCTTTTCCGTACCTTTGTGGATTAATTACGAAAAAGGTATACTCTAGTCATACGTGACTAGAAGAGTTCTTCTCTCATTGTTTTACACTTTTTCGGGTTAGGTGACTAACTTTACCGAAAAGGGCTCCCCCTATTTGTACCAAGTTGTGATTGCATTGCATCATCCTGCTTGCTGCTTGAGCCTTGTGCTGGCTCCCGCTTACTCAATTATTAGCTTGGTTCCTGGGCACTTTCCCTGTCGAGCCCTGCAGAGCTTTCATTTTCCTTCGCAGTTTGATGACCCTTTACCTTGAGGGAACACCCCCCTGAGTGTCCACATCCTGCACATGCTTCCTTGCATTGATCATAGGTATGTTCCACTGCTTGGAACTAGTTTGCTCGCCACTTGACACTCGTTCCCTCACCTATTGTACTATAATCAATTTTATTCTTTTTCAAGCTTTCCAAATATGAAAAAGACTAAAAAAATAAAATATTCCAAAAAACCGGACGGGAGAATATTTACTTCTTATTATTGGCAGCTATTGTGTCGCCTTTGAACAGAGCATTCATTCCATTCCATACATTATGAGTTAGGACTATAGTTGAACCTTAGGAGCTGTACTCATTTTTTAGTTTACTCCACCAATTGGTTAAGCTTCCAGACATTATAGAGCCCTTTGTTGATGCCTCCTGCATTGCACAGTGTTATGTCAAGTCTATGCTGCCTCATTCTATCCATCTTCTCATGCTCTTGTTCAAAGGAAGTCCTGAAACCAGATTCGGTCGCTCAGATCTCTTGACTATTGCATGTCGGCCATCCGTATTGAGTCAGTCCGTTTCATCTGAGTTCTTCCAAATCTTTCAGCATAGTTGTTACCTCGTGTTGGTTGATGGGGGATGCATTAATGCCTTCCTTCTAGCAATTTTAGTCCCGTCGACTTCAACTCATTTATTCCAGAATTTGAGACTTAGAGTTCGGTTGAGTACCTTGAGGCTTGTAGTCATTAGTGGTAGGTTCTCTTGCCATCGACAGTCTTGGGAATACCTCAATGTCCCCTGATCGATGGATTCATCTTAGTGTTCGACTTCAACACATCTATTCACACTTTGATGATTGTACTCTATGCCTTGATGCCCATTTTCATTATTGGTGGGTTATCTCACGTTTGTTAACGGTATGCATCATTGATCGGTAATCAGACAATGTCACATCAGGTTCGACCTCAACACCTTTATTCACTTTATGGGACTTGTACCGTAGATGATTTGTGTAGAAGACCCCAGATGTTAGTAGCATTCAGTATGCTGCTCTTGATCGTGACTGTACATCTAAGATATCACCTCTCAGACTTCAGCAGTTTGTACCTCCAGTATTGCACCAGTTGTTTCCTTTCAACAGGAGACCGTCTCTTATTATAGATGGTTATGACTATGATCACCTATGACATGTATTCACTATGTACTACCTATTCATGGCCATTGTATCAAATTGTTGTACTATACCGACATGTATTTAGAGATATTATTGTATTATGATGAGTGAGTTGCTCTCACTAGTTGTGTCTCCATCACTCCACTTCTGAGATTTATAATGTATTTCGGCCATCGTAGCATCATTCTCTGACCTCACACATTAGGGGGCATCTGTTACAACGTAATTTTCCACCTTGTGAGCATCAGCACTCTTTGGCCTTTAGGATCCATTTCACTGACTCATATGCACTTTATGTCCTTCAGAACACACTATTTCCCTATTTTTCTTCTTGTACGCTAGTTATTCCACTTTAGTTAGTGTACACATGAGCTATTCCACTATATCCCGCGGGTGCCAAGTAAAATGGTAAAAATCACTAGTAAATTACTTTTTACTCCCAAAAAGCGGTCTTAGGGTGACCTTTGGCCCTCTATTTTCCCCAAAATGCCTCGATGTGTCCTTTCACTTACCTTTGGAAGGCTATATATTGAGCTCTTATGGCATATGGAAGGGAGGAGAAAGAGAGAGCAAGATAACTCTAGTGGATTTTTGCTGTGACTTGAGTCTACACTCATTGATCCTTGTTTTTGTGAACCCCTTATGTTCACCTTCCAAAATCCTTCCATAGTTTGAGTTTGCCATTACATGGAGGATTGAAGTGGTGGAGGCACAAGTGGAGAGACCCAGTTCTTGGTTCAGATTGGTTGCCGACAAGAGGTCGTATATTGTACTTCTTGTTATTCATTAATGGAAATACTCATTTTCTCGTCGAATTGATATTGTGAATATTGTTTAATTACATTGGGTTATATTTGCTTATAATATCATGGATCATGCTATTGATTATGCTAATGTCTTTCACATGTTATATGCACTTGCTTGTACTTGTTGTTGAGACTAATCTGTAGGTTCAAGTGTAGTAGTTGAAAGCTCAACGGGGATCTACTTCGAACATCCGGTAGAAGGTTGGTATTTTCTCCATTATCTTATTACATTGGGAATTGAGTCATTTTCTGGTAGTCAGCTGTTTGTTGTGGTCTGCCCCAAGCCATAGGAAGTTTTCTCCGTGACAGGTATTGTAGATGATCACACCTTTGTTTCAAGTAATTGGTCACATTGTCAAGGTAAACTACAACACTCTTTCCAATGAGACCTTTAAAATCTATATCTGTGGCGCACTGAAATGTTTCCCTTGTAATATTTTGGAGCACAAGATATAGAAACTAAACAAAGTAGCAATACAATTTGCAAGAAATCAATGAAGTGACAAAATCATAACATTCATCATCAAAACAAAGAAGAGAAGAAAAATATATTTTATCAACACATTATTCCATTGTATTCCATTAACAGTACACTGGTACAAAATGAGAAATTTGTGACTTAAAAAATCTAAAATTGGCATATAAACTACTATTTTGAGGCGAGGACTAATGGTAGTATATTTCCAATCTCTTTTCCATCGACTAATTTTTTTATCATATCTCACTTTATCATTAACTAGTTGACTTGATTCGTCATCTTGTAATATATTTACTCGTTTATTTGCTCATTAATTGTCACCATTTTGTAGTACATTTATTCATTTATTTGGTCACTAATTGTCACGATTTTGTAGTCCATTTACTAGTTTGATGAGTCATTAATTGTTGTCATCTTGTAGCGTATTTATTAGTTTATTTAGTCATTTTTTTTTATCATTTTTACTCATATATTTAGTCCATTCTGAAGCACTATGCAAGTAGTATAATACTAGTCCCTTATAACACGACTAAACTAATAATACTACATATACTTATTATTGTTATATATTAATGTATTATTATTGTTATATCTGGTTTAGACGTTGTTTCATATTCATTATATTTATTAATAATTTAGTAGTTTTATATTCCTTTTAGTTTCTTCCATCATTATTATTCAATATAAATTAATATGACGTTGATAATTTAAAAAAAATGTCATACAATATTAAAGCTAATTTAATATAAATGAAACAAATTATATATAATATTATATACTTAAACAATAAATACAAATTACATATATGCAATTGGATCAATGGAAAGAAATTAAATTTATATAAACATGTATACTTGCAGCATTAATTAACAATACTATAAATAAGATCAAGTACAAAAATACATATTTGAACCACATAAATATTATATTTAAAAAATATGAAAGTCAAGTACTACTACAATATATTTGAGTTTCCAGTTGAATATCCACTAATAAGTGATGATAATTGATCCACTAATCCATGACAAAAATGTCTCCATATATAAACATTATATATATATAAATAGTAAAAGTCAAATATTACAATATATTTGAATTTCCAACTAAATATCCACCAATACATGATCATTATCCACCAGTCCATGAAAAATTTGTCTCCTCACTCATATCGACAACAGTAGTTTGCAGCAGTAGTATTACACGAAATTTAAAGGCTGCTTGATTTTTACAATCATACAATTATTAGTTGCAGTCTGTAGACTATTATAACAAAACTACTACTTTCATTGGTATGAAGATACATAGCATTTGAACAAATATTGTACAGTTTGAACTCAGAACATTATAAAATCTCCAATCCAAAGCACAAGTATTTCAAAATTTCAATATTCTTCCAACGAGTTAGAAAACACTTAAACAAAAAAAAGTGGATAGATAACTACATTCAAACAAACAAACATATTTCACTTGAGAAAATACACTAAGAAGGATGTCCGTATTATCATTGCAACATCTTATTACATTCCTTTCCTTTAGCCAATAGAACAATTCAATAGAGAAGAATGATTTACATCTTCTTTTTGCAAGGCCCAATGGTTGGAAGCCATGCAAAGCCAACAAGCACATGCAGGATGTTGATACAAGCTTGGAGAATAACAATGGCCATTAAAATACATCAATTTATGTCTTCCATGCGAGAATATTGGGATTGCACTCCTACTTTTTATAGCCAAAGTAGTATATGTGTAATTACCAATGGAGTCACAACCAAGAATACCTTTGTACTCTCTTATGATCTAGAATTTATCATATACTTTCCCATCTAAGATTCTCTTGTACTCATACAACAATGCCGAATGGTTAAAAGTAGTTAGCTTCACAAAGCCAAAATCTTGATCTTTGAATATGCTCCAAGTGGTTTGTAGAGAAGTATACTTGGAAATGTGACTACCTCCACCACCCACAACTACATGAATTGTGGCATTAAAGGTTCCTGAATACCGATACTTTATGAGATTTGAACATATAGATCTAGGCACATAAACTAAAGAGATATATAATGAAAATTGAATCAACAAGCAACTAATAATGTAACAAATGATTTATCATAGATCATTACACAAAAACTAGAAGCATATAAGAAGAAACAAATGATGTATTTCATTAACTGTAATGAATGGAGGTGAATACAATATATAGCAAGGCAATTCAAATTAGTTTAGGGGGATATTTGAATTGATCATGCAGTGCTTGGAGACCAGTCATGATTAACTAGAGCCAAAAACCCTTAATTATCCATGCACTCACCTAGACTAAGTTTAACTAACCCAAGACTCCCCAATCACTAGTTCTGATTGAGTGATGTGCAAGCAATTGACTGCATGTGCATGCAAATCCCTAAAATCACTCAAGGATGGTGGAATTGTCTCATAATAGCTAAAAAAGAGGTGCATGGAGTCCTGAACAGTGGAGTAAACTCCCCATATTGAACTCCATAACTCAAACTTGCAACATGGGACCCCAAAATCAAAGAAAATAAGCCTTAATTGAAGGAATTCGCCCTCATATGCCAAAATAGACTTCATGAGTTCTAGAAAAGGCAGATAAGGTAGTTTAGGACCCTTAGAGTTTAGAAGTAAGCTCTAGGGTGACTCAGTGGTAAATTTGGATGGGGTTCAACCCACTAGAGTCATTAGGTCAATGTATAGGTGGCTAAGTAGAGGGTTATTTTCTCTAACACCCCCCCCATAAGCCTAACTAGGTGAAAAAATAAAAATGGGTTTCAACAATTTGCAGCTGTATTAGGTATCCATAAACACATACAAAACATTATCTGAAAACTAGGAAAGAGGGAAATAACCATATGGGAATCCCCCCATAAAAGAGAATGTGAAGAGAAAGCTTTAAGAAGCCTACTCAAAAGATTCCTTCATTCCCAAAGTAGCTCTCAACTGGGTGAATTGTTTCTCGGTGAAGGGGTTTGCAAATAACGCTGCAAACGTTTGTGATATCCTCCTTCTTTTGAAGTGTATGTGATCCCATTCATGAGATCCAAACACTTTGAAGTGCTTGAATGGTGGTTCTTGACCACTCCTTGCTTCGAATGGAGGAAACCCCTTGAAGATTTTGTGCAGAACTTGGTGAACTATAGGAGCAAAGGTTGTAGATCCATAGAAAGAGAAGACATTCTAGAGGTATTTTTCAACAAGAACCTAATTTGGGACAAGTTATGCAATGGTTTCTTCAATTTGAACTTGATTTGGGACAAGTTCTCCAATATTGGATAGAAGAAATTTGTAAATTACCGCTTCTTTTGGGCCTGTAAATAGGTCTTCCTCTGCTAAGTGGTGGATCATGGATGTGCATATCCCCTTGTATTCCATATGTTGTGAAGCTTCTAGGTCCTCTTTCATCCTCTCAATGTATGTGAATATGTCCTTGTAGGACATGTGTTGTGAAGCTTTTGGGGCCTCCTTCAACAAGACTGGATCGAGCATACTGATTGTGTAGCAACTGAGTTAGGGAGATAGGATATCCATGGCTGAAAATTATCTCTCTTTGATGGCTGCAAAATCACTTTTTGATGGTTGCAAATGATTTCTTTGGTGGCTATAAACACACTTATTTGATGGTTGTAAATGAGCACTTCTTTGATGGTTGCAAATTTCTTTGATGGATGCAAATGAGCACTTTGATGGATATAGATGAGCACATTAATGGCTGCAAATGAGCTTCAAATGATCTATTTGGTGGCTGAAAAATCCTTTTTGATGGCTACAAAATCCCTTCTTTAACCTGCAAAAGCTTGATCCTTGACAAAAAATCACTAGTACACTAACTAGTTTACTATCTCGGTATCTCTGATACCATATGACATTTGAAAATATAGTTCTAGGAATATAAACTAAAGAGATATATAGTGAAAATCAAATAAGCAAGAAACTAATCATGTAACAAATGATTTATCATAGATCATTACACAAAAACTAGAAGTAGATAAGAAGAAAATAATGATGTATTTCATTAACTGTAATGAATGGAGGTGAATACAATATATAGAAAAGAAATTCAAATTAGGTAAGGGGGCTATTTGAATTGTTCATGCAATGATTGGAGACTAGTCAAGCTTAACTATACCAAAAACCCTTAGTTATCCATGCACACTCACATAGACTAAGTTTAACTAACCCAAGACTCCCCAATCACTAGTTTTGACTGAATGATGTGCAAGAAACTAACTGTATATGCATGCAAATCCCTAAAATCACTCAAGGAGGGAGGAACTATCTCATAATAGCTAAAAAATATGTGCATAGAGTCTCTGAACAATGGAGTAAACTCCCTAGATTCACTCCATAACTCGAACTTGCAATGTGGGACCCTAAAATCAAAGAAAATAAGCCATAATTGAAGGAATTCACCCTCATATGCCAAAATAGACTTCATGAGTTCTGAAAAAGGTAGATAAGGTAGTATAGGACCCTTAAAGTTTAGAAGTAAGCTCTAGGGTGAATCAGGTGGTAAATTTGGATGGGGTTTGGCCCACAAGAGTCATTAGGTCAAGGTCTATGTGTCTAGGTAGAGGGTTATTTTCTCTAATAGACTTTTCATCACCCACAAAATAGTTCTACAATATTTGAACATAAAAATAAAGGAAAGAGAGTTTTTAGATATCTTCCATTTTGTAATCAAAGTGCAATATAGTTGAAGGAGTTTGGATATGCACTCTGAAGAATTGGAGAGAATCTTAACATAACTCATTGAGATTCCAAATACATGTGAATGTAAAAGAAACAAGATGCTCATCATCTTTATTATTGCAAATTATACATACAAAAGTCTGTAGAATCGAGAACCAAAGTCCTATAACTATAAAAATTAAAAAAATATAAGGATTGCATGAATGTAAATAATATAATTTAGAATATTACTACAAACAAACTTTGCATCAACACAATATTAAATTACTCTACATAAAATAGGACTCAACTTGATAAATAGGGCATGATCTTCCATAGTTGTGAACATGGCCAATGAAAGCAATGCCGACCTTGCACTTCTGCCAAATTTTTTGGTAAGTCTCTCTTTCCATTGGGTCTTCAAAATCTCCATGAAGGGAAAGCCATGAATATGAGGAATAACCAAAAACTCAATGTGAAATAAAGATAAGGCATGGTTGATTTTGTTTGCAAGATGCTGAACATTCCTCAATATTGTTATGAACCTTTTTGCCAATCGAGTTATGAATTGTTGTTGGAATCCTAATCTGCAAGGATTATGGTTCCATGTAAATATTGTAAATAGTTTTTCAATTTTTAAGAGAAGATGAAGAGTATTCAAGAATTCCAAAGGACCTATTGGAAGATGAATTCTAAAGTTCCTTCTATGTTCTATAAATAGATGATTTTATCTCAATAAAATCAATTTGGGAGTTATCTTTCCATCAGTGGTATCAGAGCAAGGCTCTGCCATAACTCCTCTTTTCCCTCTATCTACTCAGTCTGGCATATTCCATCTAGGCTCAGTCTAATCCCTGGAATATTCTCTACTGCCTGTCATCTTCAGTCTACCATACCCTTAGCCAACTCTGTCTCACTCCTGCAACATTCCAAAAACCATAATGTTTTTTTAATCTTCCCACAACTGTTAGTTTCCCTCTGCACTATCAACCAAGATTCTTATTTGTATTTCCTTTTGTGTGGGATTTTTTTCCTGTATACTAACCTGCAAACCCTAATTTATTATATGTTTGTGTGTAAAGAAAAAAACTGAATTCCTAGGATGCTATGCTTTCCTATCATCTTACCTCTCTACGTAAATAATCTCTACACATATTCTCACATCCGTATAGCTGCAAATACACGTCACCTAATTTGTAATTGAAATCTTGACTCGTCATAGTGGAGGAATAATGCCAACTCCTCGTGCATCACCATGTACGCCAGCTCGCAGTCAAGGAAGGCCATCTCCTCATGCAACACCGCATACACCGATTCGTAGTCCCCCTTCAGCCAGCAATGAGAATGGGATTTGAAGGTCTCGAGTGACTACACCAGTAGAAGGTTAGGAATCGATATCCATGTAGAAATCACCAGCGTGTTGAAATGAGAATGCTAGCAATGAGAATGACATCAATGATATACATGGTTGTTTGACCTGTGTGGTAATATTTTATTTACCTGTGGCCCTTTGTTTTTAGAACCCTCTCTCGTTGTTGCTCTACATAATGGATAATCACTTCATATAGCTATTTAGTATACTCGACATGAATGATTGAATCATCGTGAAATGTTTCAGTTGTCATCCAATTGAGTACATAGGAAACTCTCATTTGGTTACTATATCACTCGCTTTCTGATAGGTTATTGTATCATTTCATTTCATGTATTTAGTGTTATCACATAGGTTTGCATGCTTCCTAGTTTTTCTACCCTAGATTTGAACTCACGACCTTATAAAGCAAGTTTGGATAAGAGTTCTTAAAGAAATTTCCAAGTTTAAGTTTAAGGGTTTAGCTTCCATAAATTATAAATAATCAACCATTTCGAGAGGTTGATTTAGATTTGGAAAAACTAATTTGACAAAGTTGTGTTTTCACCATTTGTTTGAAATAGAGCCTTTTTTTTTCTCAAATTAATGTAGAGATTAAATTGTCATGTATATGGAAATTGTATGTAGATACTATAGGTATGCATCTTATAGATGTTGGCCTCTAAATGCTTTCTAGAACACATTTACACAAATTGTAATCGACGTTAGAGACTTTAGACCTACACCTTATATTTCCATTACATTATTTTGCATGTTGAGTTCATTATTGTAGAAGTTATTGTCTTGTAGATTGTTGTAGAGATTTTCAACTTGTAAAAGATGCATTCTTAGAGAGGACACAAAATAAGGACTGTCAAGGGTAGGAGTCAATGAGAAACTTGGTATTCACTATGTTTGTTGTGGTAGAGATGGACATGAGGAAAATACATGTAGAATTCCATGGGAGAAGATCATAGAGAAGAAGCAAAAATAAGCGCAAAACAAAGATGTTGATGTGGGTAAACCTATTAAATATGCTCATTTTGTTGTTGCACTCTGTAATATTGGCGTAAACGAAGTTTTATTCAACACTTTATTTGAATTTTGGAGAGATACATGTCTAGTCCTTGACACATGTGGAACCTACCACATGATGTTTAGGAAATATTTCTTTGAAGAATTGAATGACAATGTAGATGAGGTAGTGTATTTTGTAGATAAATCCAGCCTCAAGCCCAAGGGGATTGGTTCCATCAAGATCAAACTTCCAAGATTCCCTTATTTTATGTTGCATATTATTCTCTATCTTCCAAAGTTTCAGAGGACCTTGCTGTCTCTTGTGCATATTCGATAACAAGGCCATTCCATCCACATGTTTGATGGGAATGTTAATACAAGGAGATCCTCTGACAACCAATTCATCATGACCATGGGTATGAAGATGAGAAACTACTAAAGATGTTAGGGACATCTGCAAGCGCTCATAATTTTGCTTGCCTCTCTCAACATGAAGAAGGTACATTGTACTCTAGTCTTTTGTGGCATGCTAGATTTGGGCATATAAACTATGATAGTCTTTGATTGTTGAAGAAGAATGTTGTTTCTGGTTTTCCCACTACTCCAAAGAAGTTGACACAGTGTGCTGATTGTATTCTTGGAAAACATAGTAAGCAACCTTTCCATGATTCCAATTTCAGAGCACATAGAAAACTAGAGCCGATTCACTCTGACTTGTGTGGCTTTATGCCTATTGTTTCTTCCAATGGTAATGAGTATATCATGAATTTTAAAGATGATTACACCAGGTTGTATTGGGTGTATTTGTTAAAATACAAATCTCAATCCTTTGAAACATTTAAGAAATTCCATGTATGGATTCAAAATGAAACACAATTGCAGATTGGTTCTCTTCGTATTGACAATGGAGGAGAATATACATCAAATAAATTTGAGTCCTATATTAGACAACATGGGATTAGGCATCAAACCATAGTTGCATACAATCCTCAATAGAATGGTGTGGCATAACGAATGAACATGACTCTTTTCAATATGGTTCGTTCCATGATGTTTTTTAAGAATGTAAAGTTAGTGTTTTGGGATGATGCAATTCTGTGTGTAGTTTATTTGCGAAACATAAGTCCCACTCATGCTCTTGCAAACAAAAATCCATACGAAATGTGGTATGGTCACATCCCTTCAACGAGGCATCTCAGGGTCCTTGGTTCCATCTGTTATGCCTTAATTCCAAAGGAATAAAGAAACAAGCTTGATGCAAGGATTCGAAAATGCATTTTCTTGGTGTCCTCAAACACCATAAAGGCATATCGTCTTTATGATGAGGTAAAAAAATGTTTATTCTTTCTAGAGATGTAATTTTTATTGAAATCAATAAAAATGACAAGTCTAATGAGATCCAACTTGATCGTCTGGATAAATTTACCCATGTAAATACATTTCATGAAGTTGACAATGAGATTCCACATCTTAAAGGGGGATCCCTATATTAGATCAATCTTTGGAATCTCCTTTTGCAGCACCATCACCCCCTCAAAAGAAGTTCCTGCCACTAGATCAACCAGATGATGTGATTGATAGAATTGGAAGACTGAATCTTGAAAATGATGAAGCGACACTAGTTAAGAAACCTTGACCCTCACACAAAGTGCAAAAATGGGCATACCTTAGAGATTATATGGCAGAATTTGTTTTTTTCACTCTGAATCAAATCAGAAGGCCTAACTAGTTGAGGCCTTCTAGTTCATATTGGTTGTTGGCTAAGGATTTGGGACTTGGTGGTTATTGGGTCAAGGAATGGACTTCTTATATTGAATCTCTCACTAGAATAAGTATAAGATTGAATGATGAAGAAGACATATTGGTTTGGGCTTGGAATAATACATCTGGACAGGTAAATGCTAAAAATGTATATGATGTTATTGCTCAAATGAATTATGAAGGTGAGACCAAATGGTGGCATACGAGTATTTGGAAATGGTGCATTCCAATGAGAATTAAATGTTTTTATTGGCTTTTCTTGGAAAATTGTATCCCGAGATGGGATAAACTGACTAAAAGGGGTTGGTCAGGTCCTAGTTACTATTTTCTATGCAAAAATTATGGTGAATATGTTTCACATATTTTTGTACATTGTACTTTTTGCAGAAGTATTTGGTGTGAAATCATTCATGATTTACAGCTTACACAGGTTTGGGGCATTGCCTCAGTTGAAGATAATTTTAGAGATTGGGTGATCACTATTAAATCCCACTAGTCCATCCCTTCCTTTGTTTGCTGGGGTATATGGAACAGTAGGAATAAGGCTATATTTGATAACAGACCACCAATTGTGGAGTACTGCTACATGAAAATTTTGGGGCTGTATAGGGTGTACCAGACTAGGGAGAAGAAAAATAAATGTAGGCAGATATATGATCCTCTCATAGTTGTTAATTCTATTGCTGGATTTTTTGATGGGCCTGCTTAGCAAGGAATGTGTGGGTGTGGTATGTTATTAAGGATTAATGAGGAACAACTTTTCAAACTTTGGATGAATGGTGGTCAGGGTTCAAACTCTAGAGCTAAACTCCTTGCTCTGTGGGGGTTACTACAATTTCCCCCTCTTATTGGTATTGAATCCATACATATCTATGGTGATTCCAAGGTCATTGTAAATTAGGCCAATGGTATATCCAACTTGCAGATGTCATCCTTGATACAATGGACACAATGCATCGGTTTGCTCATTTTTTTTTTTCCTCAGATATTGCCATCAATCATGTTTATAGGGAGCATAACACCATTGTAGATGAACTTTCTAAGGTTGCTTTGGAGGGCATTGTGGGAAAATTACATGTGGTTGAGTACCTAGATGGTACTCTAAATTTTGAAGACTATATTCATTTCTTCAATTAATTGTTCGAAGTTGTATGGTTTTCTTCTATATGTTGTTTCAGGCTTTGTCTATGGTTGTTTTTGTTAGTAGTAACATAGGCCATTTTGGTTTAATTAAGCTCATTAATTTTGTGAGAAACACTATATTTGTCTATTTGACTGGAAACTTTGATGTGGATTGCTATTGTCTGATGGTATTCTACAACAATTATGTAGCATGTATGATGTATCTGACAATGCAAAGTTTTGTTTCTTTGATTCTAATGAATATCAAGAAATTGTTTTTTATTTTTTTTATTTTTTTTATGTTGAAAAAAAAACCCTATGTAGAATATAACCTCGTGTTTTGTTTGGATGTTTTAGAGTTGAGTTGAGATTAGTTTGATTTTATTAATTAAAGTGGATCTTTGCACCACCTTATATATAAAATTTTTGTATGGATAACCACAGGAGTTTGTTTTGTACTATTTTATGTAGAGCAATGCTACCATGTTGAAGTTTTTCATACTATTAGATATCACTTTCATCAATGTTTCTAAAGCAATTACTAGTTTCTATATTTTTCTTGGTTTGTTTTATAGTCTTGTAGGGTTTTTGTAGTTAATTAATGCATTTTTTTCCTATTATTATGATGGAAGCTGAAATATGCACTAAAATTCTACATATAATTATTGATTGCTATTGCCTGGGGACTTAATTGAGATTTTATTTCCATGGTTCTAATTTCCCTGGTACACTTCTACTTTTCTTGTTGAACACAAGTACAAGAAGGAACCTCGAGAAGCTATATTATGTGCATAGTTTTCCAATGCAGTTGAATTCACAAATATAAATCTACCTGAGGAAAATCGCCTTAAGTAGATTCACTGGGATTTTCACAATGTCTATAGAAGGTTTTTGCTAAATAGTCATTGAGTTTGTCGATGCCTTCATTTTGTAACTAAGAACATTTCTTCAAATAATATCGTAGAATTTAATATGAACTTTAAAATTGATAAAAATACTAGCTTGTGTTGGATACACATCAAGTAGTGAGCTACATTATGAGCATGTTAGAAAGGGTGTCCATTGTCTAATAGGTACCAAGTGCAATCTTGATAATTTTCTCCCTTTCTAATCATTATGTGGCTTGAAGCCTTTACTCCTTTTATAGACACATGGTTTGAATTTTAAATAGGTAGTCAGTCGTCTTCCTAAATAATATGTCTATGAGATATTACTAAATTATTGCGTGACCTATGACAAGACTTGGATATATGACGAAATTTGTCGTGAAATCAATCAATTTTGCAATTCACACACTTTACAAGAATTTTATACCGACATGTTTGATTAGGTAAGTTCTAAATAAAGTTATGTTGCCTCATCTATGAAGACCACTTAGATGCATTTATTATTTGTATGATTTGAAATTTTGACCACAACAATTTTATGAGATATATTTAGATAGATAGCAAGGTTATGAATTGTGTAATAATCTTTGAGTCTATGCAAATTGATGAGCAAATGAAAGAAGCAATTATGGTTGTTTGTATGCATTATGCTCCTAACATTGACATTATTGGTGTAAGGGTGATGAAACACACAATTGTAGCAACCATTGCTCAAAATTATGAATGAATGGAGGAAGAACACAATAAGGTATCCATTTCAAATGCATTAAAGAAACAATCAAATTTTAGCTTATATGATTTTCATTTTCCATTTGTGATAATGAATACACTAATCAAAGGAATAGTTATATGAAGGTCTACAAATGGATTTCCTTATTTTGGCATAAAACATGTTTGCGATATAGGATGGGCCCTAGGATTTCCATAATGGTAATGGAAACTAGACTGTCTGGGATAAGCAGGCCAGATGAAAAAAAAAACATGAAGTAGTAGTTGGCCAATACATAGCGGATCATAACATTGCACAATTACTTTCTGCTTACAACCACCTAAGGGACCTATATGAGGATGGATTCTGTATACATGGTTGCTTGGTATTGAAAGTAGAGGAACATGCAGATGCCAATCTATAATATCTTACCTATAATATTTGTTGATCATGATAGTGTAGCATAAGAAACACTTGCAATGTCCCCTATTCATAGATAAGTAGAATAAACCTAGCATAAAAAGGAAATATTAGAAGCGCATAATAGAATAGAACTACTTTTTTTATTAATAACTAAAGAGAAATATAAGAGAGTTTCGATGGCAATTCATGGATTTTCCATGGAGTGTCCCTTGGAATATTCTATTTTTTATCTAACTACACTTCAACTACCAAAAATGTCTTTCTTTCTTAGCCCCTTCCTCTTTTTTACCAATCTTCTCCATTGCTCATGTGCTCGTGCTCCCTCTAACAAAAATTATATTTTATTTTATTTTCCATTTTTCATATGGAGTTTGCCAAAACTTCTTATAAAGAGAGAGACATCTAATTTAGAAATTATATCGATTCCACTTGTGCAACATAATATTATAAAATATTTACAGATTCTATGCATCTGTTGTGTTTATTGGATAGAAAATAAAAGAATTAAAAGAAGAACAATGGAATCAATCATTTGGAAAGTGTCTCACATCAGGTAAGTCTCTCGTCAACACAGGTCAATTTTTTTTATTTGATAAACCCCATATGGTCGCACACTACTAATACTATGAAGAAATAAACACAAATTTTATCTCAAGTGTTGATATGTTACAACACCGACATAATAACAATAAATCCCACGTGAAAGATAACCCCTAAATTCCACGCCAGCATGACCTATGCGCCGTGTGATGTTTAGCGAAACGGACACTCAACTCCACAAAAATAATTTATACAAAGATTGTAATGATGGGTGTACAATATAAAGAGAATTGGAGATAAGGTAAAGATGGAGTTGAGTTTGTAAAGTTTGATAGTTGGCGTGGCTTGGACAAAGAAGTTTGTGTGCATGTAAACACGTGCTGGGATGAAGAGTCGATAGTTCTTCGAATGGTTTTCTACTAGGTGAATTAGAGATAAAGGTAAAGATGGAATGGAGTTTGTAACGTTTGACATTTGGGGTGGCTTGGACAAATAGGTTTGTGTGCATGTAAAAATGTGTCGAGATGAAGAGTTAGCCTTTTTTAAGGGTTTTGTAACAAGAGAATTCGTTCCTTGATAGAAAAATTGACCTTAAAAAACCCTTGCAAATTGGAGAATGTGAAGTAATTACTACTAATATGAATGGAAAAACCATGGTTGTTATTTTTTTGGGTTTGGATAATGCATTGGAACCTGGTTTCAATGAAAATGTTCCATACGATTATCATTCTCAACTATGTGACGATGCTAAATTTTTATAATGTCATGATGTTGCTATTCCCATTGTCATTTTTAACTCTAGAGATTCCCTTAGGGCTTCTTCAGAATTGGAGTTACTTTAGAATTGGAGTTAGGTTCATTGTTTTGGAATAATAACAATTTGATGATTAAATCAGAGGATGGTGATTGAGAATTTGTTGCAGTGTGAAAGCAATCCTTAGTTGGTATTAGCAAACTTGCAACATTAACGAGTGTTGTGGGAATCTACAACAGTCCATAAGGACAAGCTTGATTGTAGACATTTTGAAGGCATGTTAAAAATGTTGCAAGAACGTTTGTTGATGGTAATGCAAAGATCATGTCAATTCATGGTCATTCCTATCATAAAGAAACATGGGTACACTGTAGAGGGTCGTTCTCTTCTCAGGACTATGTCCCCAGTAGCTCACTCCCACGCACAAGTCTAAGATGTAAGCCCACTAGCCATTATATGGAGGACCAAGAAAGATAATAAAGGGTTTTTAGGTCATACAACCTCGTGCTCATGTTGAAGCCTCTTCCTTATAAGAGATATGCAAGTCGTTCTTTCTACCAATGTCTAATGGGTTCTATCATACACATACTCTCTTTATTGAGATCCAAATGAGTCAAAAGATTCATCCACGTAGATGTTTCACGATGTTTAAATTGGGTACCTGTTGCACCCCCCTCCTTGCATCAGAGCTATTATTAGTGGAGTTGTTGGAACAATATATTGAAGACTGCACATTAATAGAGCTCATCCGTAGATTCTTAACCAATCCTATTGAATTAGAAGAGGGCATAATCAATTGAACGAATAAGGTTGATCTTCCTCTTGGATCTATTGTTTGTTCCATACCCTTGTAAACAAAATCCTTCACAAGCTAGATTTATTCACTACTGAACTAATCAAAAGAGAAAAGTATATACTATGCACGCTACCATAATACTATCTTACTGGACCCCCTAAAACTTGTGTTTCTTTTTCCTAAGATGGGCGCACACATGATACCAAAATATTAAAATTAGGTATATTGTTTTGTTTTGGTAGAGTGTATATTGTTGTTTGCACTGCACCTCTATATTTTTGGTATATTCTTGATTGCAATATTGTGAACAATGTTTGTTTATGTACCACCTTGCAGTGGGACATACTCTGATGCACATAGTTAGGCTAGGTGAGGAATATTATAATATTGGAGATAGGGAAATAAGTTGAAATTCTTCAACATTTACGTATAGATACAAGTCGATTGGTTACATATAGCCAGGTGATCGGTTAAAATAGTTTGTTCTTCAGTAATATCATGGATTCATTTAATAAGTGCATGATTGAGCTTTCATAGGCCATCCAAGTTCTCCTCGGGATCATTAAGGCCATTGCCATTGTGAGATTAAGATAAAAAATGACAAATGTGGTTATGTGGATATGCATTACAATTCCCAACTTCACAAAAAGTGCGAGATTCTGCATGTTGTTACACGATGAGAATATAACCACGCTTTGACATGAAATTTTGTATTCAATTTTATGAAGGGATAATTGAATTTGTTTTCCATTGCATATATTACAGTATAAAATGACGACATTGCACATTACCTCACTAATATCTCTTAAATTAAAACACAAGAAGGATGTTAATGGTTAATGGAGCTGACAATATCCAGTAGCTGGAATTGTTGTGTCAGGCAATTGGATTCTATCCGCTCGAATTGTTGTGCCAAGAAATTGGACTCTATCCAAGTCTGTGCAAGTGTGAATTGGAAACGTAATAGAAGCAAAAGTAGAGGTATGGAGGCATACGTTTGTTGAACCCTCACTACGAATAGAAGACAATGAACTGCCTCACTGATTCTCTAAAGAGTTGAGAGGGCTGACAAGTTACATAGGAACGTACATATATATTGAAAATTTTAGGTAGACTATGCAGAGAGCATTCAATCTATCAAGGTAAACGAAAGAAATGGAAGAACCGCCTCAATAATGTTGGCAAGCTAGGCATAAAAGAAGAACTATTAGAGAAAATTTGGGGTCTAAAATGGGACTCATAAGAAAACGAGCCACCTCATAAGAAAAAGAGCCATTGCTGAGTTGGAATTCCAGAAGCAATAGAATTTCAAGAAAAAGAGTCAACCATAATGGTTGACTTGGCATATTTATCATAAAAAACTACTTTTATAATTCGTATATTCAACTTATCTCCCCTTGGTTTTACTCAAATTTCGAGTGGGAGCAGTTGTTGGATACAAAATTAAATTCTGCATCCAATGAGTACCCACACTACATACTTTTTAGGGACTCCGCCCCATGTAACACATTTTTTTATTATGTATTTTTCATTTTTCGTGGAGCAGGGTCTCTCAAAAGTATACAGTGTGGGTACTCGTTGGAAGCATAATTTAATTTTGCATCCAACGAGTGCTCCCACTCGAAATTTGAGTAAAACCACAGGGAAATAGGAAGAAAATAGGAAGAAAAAAATATTTTTTTCTCTCTTCCTCTAAAATTCACAAATATTATTTTATTATTTTCCTAACAAGACCCATTTTAGACCCCGAATTTATGTTAGCATGTCAGACATAAAAAATAATATGAAGATTTACATTGAAAGAGTGCAAGCAAAAATCACAGCATTGTAAGAATTGGTGGGCACACAGGTCAGTAGGCGCCCAAGTAAGTAGGTCCACAACGATCTCGACATTGAAAGAGTTCATTAAGAATGCACAATGTTCGACAAATAGAATGGGCCAAATGGTCATCTAACCCGATCCAATGTTGAGAAAACTTAATAAGAAAAAAGAAGAAGAAAATTCACCATATGAAAAACTCCAAACGACGTAAAAAAAACACCGTACCACTTAATTACGATGTAACAGACTTGGTCTCAATAAAAATAACCCAGTCATTACATCTCCCTCTCCAATATGGTGATACTTCATTAAACACAATCAATAATATGCATTTTGTTTATAATAATTCGTGCAAGTATCCATAACCTATAAATAAATTTTTTGACGCACTTTACATGGAAGATTTTCCCAACCTCAAAAATAATTAACATAACATTTAATTTATAAATAAATAAATAAAACATTTTTAATAAAGCGAAAGAAGTACTAATAAATTAAAAAATTATTTTAATTGTCAAATCCAGGTAATCATGCGTTCCACTACAATTACAACTTTTATGGTTGAAAGATTTCCTTTTCACCGTTACGATATTTTATTGTACCTACCATTCCCATCTTGCCTTGATAGTTAAGCAACAAAAACTTTATTACATAATTAAAAATCATAATGATATCACTATAAAAAAAAATTCAAATCACAACTTTTATGGTTTCAATTTACTTACCGTTTCCATCTTACCTTGAAAGTTAGGTAAGCACTATAACTCTATTACCAAATTAAAAATCATAAGGATATATCAGTTTTAAAAACTGAATTGCAACTTTATAGTTGCTTTCACCATAATAGTGTATTTTCTTGATCCATGTATTAAAATAGAAGAGGATATATGTAATTTGCAAAAATGTATACAATATATTTCACGAGTTGCCTAAAATTGCTACCTCAGAGAAAATCATATTTTCAGACATGAATTTGCCGAAATTCGGGATAGAATTTTTAGAATCTCAAATTAGAGTATTAATCCTGCATAATTTGGATGCCCTAGGAGTTTTCGCTAAATTCATCTAGATGTTCAGAAAAATGATTTAATCAACTTTTAGATTTCATATCACTGGATTCCAACCAAGTTTTGGTTGGATGGACAAAATTGTCTCACTTTTAGAGAGCTTCTCTTTTTTGTATGGTAAAAAAATTCAAATATATATATATATATATATATATATATATATATAAAGGAAGTGACATATCTCATTAAGTATACATGTATACATTATTTTGTCAATATTCCATAGGACTATTATGGATTGGTCTATGATCATCCACTTTCATAAATCCCCAGAGATTTATTAAGAGTGTTCATAAAGTTTGATAAATCACAAAAGATTCAAACACCTAACAACACACCAGTAATGATACCTTAATTACATTAACTTTTAACTTTTAGTTACTAAATGTTTGTTCGCTTAGATTCTTTGTAATGATCCCCTTTTCTTTAGTTACTAAATGCTTGTTCGCTTAGATTCTTTGTAATGATCCCCTTTTCTTGTAATTGACTTTATGGTGGATACATATTTCAAGTTGGAGTAAACTAAACTCTATATTATTTGCACTTCTCTAGTGAGTTTTGATAGAATACGGTCGGCTCGATTATTTATTGAAAATAAGAGGAATCCATTAATGATTTTGTGGAAATAATTTAAGTTAATAGCTAAATAAAAACGAATTTAAAATTGGAGTTAGTAGTTATAAATAATTTAAGTTAATGGCTAAAGAATCACGTTATCTAGAAATTCCTCCAAGGGTATAATTTATTGGTGTATCATTTTCATGTTTTACAAACACTTGACACAATTGAAGTTTAATTTATAAAATAAAGGTATAATTAAGCACTTTGCATTACAATCATAGTTGTAACGACTTTAAAATATAGTATATAAATGTCTACCAAATAACCTAAAATGCATTCGTGAGCCAATACTAAAGCCAAACTTGTAGCTTTTCCAATTAAGCACATATTTCTCATTTACAACAATACCCATAAGCATTAGTCATCAACATATAATAATAAATATCAAATTACTTATTTGTTAGAGGAGTTCACTGGCTGACATAGCTCTAGGAGAGAATTTTTCCTCCCATCCATAGACGTCTACTCATGAAGGTCACATCCCCATGTTGGAAAATGAAACAACAAGGGTGAATTTATTGGTTATGTCTTTGGTTCGTTCTACTTAACCCAATCTCTAGTAATAATTGTTAATTTTTTTTATCTTTAATTCATAAATGCAATAGTACTTGAAATCAAATAACAATCATAGACATAAGCAATCAAATTCGACACATGAATTCACCCTGGGAAACCCTCTATGACTTGAGGGAGAAAACCTCAACAAAACCTTCCTTAGTATATTGATAGGTACCAGAGAATGTCTTTTACATCAATCACCCCCTGTGCAATTACAGAGCAAAAGAAAGATAGATATAGAAGAGAGACTCAAGAGAATAATTCTCCAATCAACCATCTTGTTAATAATAGTCACATGCACAAAAATAGTTCATAGAAATTCACTCCATCCTTGGAGACATCAAAATTCCATGGAGAAGTGCACCCCACTTCTCATGCAATGCATTAACTCACTTGTTAGGATGAACTCGCCCCTTAACTGAAAGGATTTCCCACTTAATTAGGTGGCTAACTTAAGTGTCATCATGCAAGTGTTGCAACTCAAGTGTCTTTTTTTAGTTTAAGACAACTGTCGTCTTTTAGTTTAACATAAGTGTCGTCATGCAATAAAACTTAGTTAACTAGATCTTCTTTGTTATCACTTAGTTAACTCTCTTAACTGAAACCTTTCTTGTTAACATCACTGTAGTGATCAATTTGAGTTCTCCTTTGATTGATTGAATTCTTCTTTGTTAATATCACTGAAGTTTAACAATTCAAATTCTCTCTTAATTAATGCTTTATATGCAATTCAAATTCTCTCATATCTTATCACATCTTACCTTTATCTCTTGTCTTATCTGCATGGTCCACATGTGCCAGCTTAATTATCATATCAAATATACTAAGGATATTTTCCCAATGATGTGATCATATTGTTCTACTATCGTTCCAAGTGGTTATATGCTAAAGTAATTCACTCTAGAGGTGACCAGTTGTTGAAATACTAAGAGGGGGGTGAATCAATGTTTCTTAATTTTTCTTTTTATCATGAGCAAGTTGCCAATCACCAATAATAGCATCACATATAACATAACACAAAATGCACAGTACACAAGATTTGACGTGGAAAGCCAAGCTCTGGGGGAAAAACCACGGAAGCTTTTATAATAATAATTTGTTCCATCAACAACTGGAAATACAAAATATATATACAACTTTTCCAGCTACAACTGAAAGGAGGATGCAACCTCCTAGACTTTGTCAGCTACAACTGACGAGCTGCTGCAACAAATCTACTCACGATGATTAATTGTGAGTCCTAGCACCACCCTACCACCCAAATATGATTATGAACCCGTGGACCTATCAAAACTAAGCTGAGTATTTCACTATGTCAACTTAGGATACCTTTGAGCATATTTCTGAACATATCACTGTACAATCATCATCTCACTGTATGTCATCATACTACTGTGTTTTGCATAATCATCATTTCACTGTGCATAAGCATCATATCACTGAACATCATGTCATTGTGTATTGACTGAAAGTATCATCAAACACATACCATCATTTCATTGTGTACTGATAGAAATTTGGACTTCTCAAAACAAGTTGTGTACTGAGCATCTCACTGATCAAATCATAATGTATTACTGAGTAATCTAAGCATACTACTTTGTACTGAGCATATCACTGTGTAAACTGAGCATACCACTGTGTACTGAGCATATCACTGTGTAAACATCATTGGGCTGAGCATATTACTGTGTAAACATCACTGAGTCATCATTGTGTAAAGTCACTGTGTAAATGTCTCATGCATATATCACTGGGTATGCTTACACACACACACACACACACACACACACACACATTACTATGTAATACATACCATCACTTTATAAGCATGACTGTGTAAATGCACTTATCATACCTGTGTGTCACTGTGTATGCATACCATCACTTTATAAACATCATTGTGTAAATGCACATGTCACATATATAGATCATTGATCATACCTCTGTGTCACTGTGTATGCATACCATCACTTTATAAACATCGCTGTGTAAATGCACATATCACATATATAGATCACTGATCATACCTCTGCGTTACTGTGTATGCATACCTGGAACTGTGCTAAATGGGATAAACACCTTAGAGATCATATTTGATGTTCAGATTTGAAGTTCTGAGGCAGCCTGAAATAGAGCTGGATACTTCACCGAATTCTTCACTGAAGCAGCCCAAAAACATGCTGAAAGGAGAGCAGGCAGCCCGAATTTTACAGGAGGCAAACAGTCTGAATTTAAAGGAAGAGATAGTCCGAAAATTATGCAGAGATAGTCCGAAATTTATGCAGAGATAGTCCGAAATTTATGTAGAGACAGTCTGAAATTTATGTAGAGACAGTCCCAAAAATATTATGCCTCATTCCACCGAAATCAGAGCTATCGCTCACACTCCTCCACACTGAAAATAAGGCGAAATTGTTTTATTTATACACATTCAAAACCCAAAAATAAATGGGGCTGACCTAGCATTGATAAGAATTTATTTTTAAAATTTAAATTTATTGAATTTTAGGGGCTGACTTAGGTCAAATCATTAATAAATAAAATCTTTTTCTTAATGTTGGCCGACCCTAGTTAGGGTATAAACAAGAAAATCAGCTTGATATTAATTAGAACTTTGTCTTATCAACGTAGAGGATAATTAATGCATCTTGTCTTTAATTGACATTTTAATAAAAATTTATTTTTTATGTAATTTTAATTTTCTTTAAAGATGCAAGGGCATCATATATATGAGCTAAAGACATCATCGTTATAGTGGCAACAAAGGCCATGAAGCCATAACATAGGTGGGTTCCAGGACCCATACTTGTAGGCTTCCACAATCCTCATAAAGATCATGGACTTCTTTGAGTGATTCTAGGACTTCTTTCAAGGGTACAAGGTTACCACATGTGTGGGTTCAAGAATTTCTTCAATGGTACAAGGTCTTTTATTTTTATTTTTTATTTTTTTGGGGGTATCATTATTAGGTTCAAGAATGTTTCAACCATGTGCAAGGGTTCGATGGGATCCATTACAATGTTAGGGGTTTCAAAACCATCTATATTAGGGCATCATCATCATACAAACAAGACAAATGCTTCAAGGTTTACTTGGTGCAAGGTGAGGGCTCCAAGGCCTAGGTATGTGGTCTTAAGGAAAAATATCATCAAGTGTAAGTGCTTAGACTTCTCAACAAGTGCATGGAAAAGGATACACATGCACAATCAATGATCAACAAGCATCAAGTATGACCATACCATCTGTCAACAACCAGAATAGGTGCAAGCAATCCAAAGACCATCAATGAAAGGACAACTAGGAGCAAGGATACAACAATGGACTCAAATGGGACTAGGATACAAATTAGGGGCACTCAATCAGGTCAATGAGTAACCGGGGATTTTGGCATTGTGCCAAGGACTCCAAGGGATTCAAACTTGGGCCTAGAAAACCACAAAAAGGACTCTTGTGCCTTTGTTAAAACGACTAGACACCAGAAACTGTTGTCATCAATCATAACTTAATCAACACCAGTCTCTAGAGGAGACTTAATAGCTCAACCATGGTTAGTAGTACATCACATGCCATACATGCTTTGACATGCAAAGCATCACATCAACACATGAGGCACCACCTCAACACACAAGGATCTATCTTGACACACAAGACCTTAGACTTGACTAGCAAGATTGTACAACATCATCACTTTGACATACAAATCACTTGCCTCAACACATGAAGCTTAACCTTTCTTGAGTCCAACTCAATATTCTTCTCCAACTTTCCTGAGTCCAACTCAAGCTCCTATAAGGCACTGCCTCGACACACGAGGCTCAATCTTGACAGACATGATTGACCTAGAGAATGACTCATGATGCTGTAACTTTAACACTCCCTCTCAGTGAGGGAGGCATTCTCTGCCATGCCAAGCTTGTCCTGGAAGTACCTATACTTTGTCATGGACAGAGGCTTAGTCAACATATCTACAATTTGATCAACAATAGCAATGTATTGAAGTCTTATGGCACCTCTTTGGACCATGTCTTTGATGTATTGATACTTCATCTCAATGTGTTTCGATCTGTCATGAAACATAGGGTTTTCTGAGAGCTTAATGTAGCTCTCATTGTTAGAGCGAATGAAAGTAGTCTCAAGCTTCTCACCGAACAACCCATCAAGTAGCTTCCTAAGCCACATAGCTTCTCGACAGGCGGTAGTAGATGCAATATACTCTGCTTCTATAGTACTCTAGGCTACGGAGCCCTACTTCCTGCTGGACCAAGAGATCATAGTTGATCCCAAGCTAAAACAAAATCCGGACGTACTCTTTTGGTCCACAATACTACCACCCCAATCGGAGTCAACATATCTAAGTAGCATCACTCCACCACTGGAATCATATCTGAGTCCATAAGAAATAGTACCTCGAAGGTATCTAAGCACATTCTTGGTAGCAACCCAATGTCTATGTCTTAGCTCAGACATAAATTGACTCAAGATACTCACTGCATAACATATCTCTAGTCTACTATGTATCAAATACATCAAGGAACGAATTATTTGTCTATACATGGTAGGATCCACTAGATCCAATCCAGAATCTAACTCATCTAGCTTCTTTAGATTAGACATCATAGGAGTAGACATGGACTTATAGTCCATCATACCAAATCTCCGCAATACATCGATTGTGTACTTTCCATGTGAAAGAAAGATTTCATATTTCCTTTGCCAAACTTATAGACTAAGAAAATAGTGCATAGGACCTAAGTCTTTCATTTCGAACTCAGAAGTGAGAACCCTCTTGCACCGAGCTATATGTTTCTCCTCTCCAGTAAGGAACAAGTCATCAACATAGAGAACCAAGATCAAAGGATGGTTCTTCAAAACCTTGAAGTACAGGTTGGGGTCAACTTCACTTTTTGAGAATCCCAAGCTCATAAGATATCTATCAATCCTCAAATACCAAGCCCTTGGGGCCTGCTTAATCCCATACAAGGATTTCTTAAGTTTGCATACATGGGACTCCTCCCCATGAACTACAAATCCCTCAGGTTGTTGTATGTAAAATTCTTCCTCAAGCTCACCATTGAGGAAGGAATTCTTCACACCCATTTGTTGAAGTTTCCAACCCCAAACTGAAGCAAGGGAAATTATGGTTTGGATAGTAGTGTACCTGGACATAGGAGCGAATGTCTTATCATAGTCTATCCCTTATTCCTGTGAGAAACCACGGGCCACAAATCTTGCTTTATACTTTTCAATACTTCCACCAGCTGCATGCTTAATTTTATAAAGCCACTTGGAAGTTACTATTGACTTCCTGTCAGGTTTAGGAACCAATTCCCACACATCATTATGTAGGATGGATTTGTATTCTTCCACCATGGCATCTTTCCATACTTCCTGCTTAGGATCTTCTTCATAGGTAGAGGGCTTTGAATCACTGATGTGACTCATCCGTGCTACATATCCTAAAAACATTTTAGGTATCTTTCACTCTTTGGATGATCCTGGTGGTGCAACATGATTTTTTACCTCTTGTAGAATGTCTCGACACCATGCATATCTCCTCTTAGCAGGAAGTTAATCAAGGGGTATTTCTATCAGACCTATTGGTTCTTCAAAACCAACCGGATCAGAAGGATCTTCTAACTTCTCCCTATCAACATCTGAAAGTGGAGAATAAAAAACTGGATCCTCCATCATAGGAGTATCATGCTCCTCCATATCTAAATCACACTAAATTTCTTTGGAGCACTTGAAGTCAACCTCTTCATGAAATGTTACATCTCTGCTGACTTCAATGTTTCTTTGTCTTGGAACATAGGTTTTGTAAGCTTTGGAGGATTCACTATATCCAACAAACGTTCCTTTCTTTCTGGATGGATCTATATTTGTCTTCTTCTCTTTTGGTACATGAATGTAGACATGAAAATTGAAAATATTCAAGTGTCCAATATAGCATGAGGGCTTCTGTTCTGAATATAAATAACAATGCTGGAGGATTCTTCCCATAAGGATGTGGGCAGATCTTGATCCCACATCATGGATTTTGCAGCCTCACATATTGTTCTGTTCTTTCTTTCAATAACCCCATTTTGTTGGGGGTTGTAGGGTACAGTCAGCTATATTTTTATTCTTGCATCTCGATAGAAGTCATTGAAGTCATGGGACTCAAAATCTCCTCCATTATCAGATATCAAAGCATGAATGTGCTTTCCAGTCTAATTCTCAACTAATGCTTTAAACTCTTGAAACTTGTTGAAAGTTTCACTCTTTTATTTCAAAAAATAAACCCATGAATTGTGAGATAAGTCATCTATGAAAAGTACATAATACAAATAACCACTCAAGGAGGGCACAAACATAGGAGAACATAGATCGGAACGAATCAAGTCAACGATCCCTTTGGATATCTTGGTACTACTTGGAAAGATCTTTTTAATGTTCTTTCCAAGAGCGCAACCTCTACAGAAACTATCAAAATCATATTTAAACATGGGCATACCTTTCATCATTTTCTGCAATCTAGGTAGTGCTTTGAAATGGAGATGACCAAGCCTTCTATGTCACAATTGACACGGAATGACTGTGTCATGGATCATGGCTTGAATGAGATTTATAGGAACTTTGTAGAGGCCTCCCTCTCTATCTCCAATCACAGATGCAGAGTTCAAGCCTTCATGCTTAGGCCAAAGGAGCGCTTTGTTTTCCATAAAGATAACTCTAAATCCTTTATCTTCTAGAACAGAAATAGACAGGAGTTTCTTCTTCAATCCGGGAACAAACAAAATTTCATCCGCATGTAATACATCTTCTGAATCCAACTGAAAAGAAGTGGATCCAATACCTTGGATCAAATAGGTGGTATTATCTCCAAGCTCCACCTTACAGGAAAACTTCTTTTCATTCATATCTGTGATAACGCTCCTATATCCAGTCATGTGCTTGGATGTGCCATTGTCCACTAGCCATGTCTCAAAACTAGTGGTAATGGATCCAGAAAGGGTAGAGACAAGATAGTACTCCTTCCTCATCTCTTGATCATCGAATGAATTATTTCTTGTAGGTTCATCTTCTATAGCAATAAAAACATGAAACCTACCCTAGAACTTTCCTCTTTGCTTTGTATGGAATTCTCTTGCATAATGACCCTTCTTATTTCAATTGAAACATTTAACTTTAGACTTATCAAAGTTCTTGAAATCATTCTCCTTTTGATGAGATAATTTCTTGTGAGATTTCTTACCTCTCTTCATCCATGCCGCAAGAGCGAGGTTCTCTTCTTTGGAGGCAGTATATTTGCTCTGGATTCGCCCTTCTTCTTGTAGGAAATCATGACACAGTCTCTCAAAGTTGCGTTGCACTTCTCGACCATTTACTACATCCAAGAATGTCTCCCATGAAGATGGAAGAACATCGACATGGCTCTGTATGAGATCATCATGATCGACTGTCACACCAATTCTCATGAGTTGATCTCTTACTTGAGAGATCTTAGTGAAGAAGGAAACCACAACTTCATCCTTTTCCAATTTCAGATTTCAAAGCTTGTTCTTCAATGCCCTCTTTTGAATGGGTCCTTTCTTCTCATAAAGATTTTTCAAAGTATCGAAGCATTCCTTTGTGGTTGTTAGGAACCCGTGTCAACCATACTCTTTACTTTGTTAGTATATTATTGTTGGATGCATATCCTGTGTAAGTCGTCTCTTGAGTATATTGTATTATCCCACATTGTTAGTATATTTTTGTTGGACGCATATGCTTTGTAAGTCGTCCCGTGAGTATATTGTATTATCCCACACTGTTAGTATATTGTTGTTGGCCGCATATGATTTGTAAGTCATCCCATAAGTATATTGTATTATCCCACATTTATGGGGAGTAATAGTTGTTTAGCTTAGACTGAGTATATAAGTACGTGTTGAGGCCAATGAAGGCATCCATGAGTTATTTGTATTGAGCTCAAAGGAGGTTTCCCCCTCAAAGTGGCCTGCGATCAATAAATATATTTTGTGTTATGCTATTTTTGATATATCGTGCAGTTTCATCATTTAATTGCTGGAGGTTCCCCACATTTGGTATTAGAGCAATTTCTTGGGCTCGATGGGTGGAATTTCTGCCATTTTTTTTTGTAGTGGCTTCCAGGCACTGTGATTATTGCAGTCAGTCTTTTTCTTTGCATCTGTATTGTTCCTTTCAATTGCAGGTTCAGATTTAGGAATAATCCCTATCTGCTTAATTGTGGGAAGTACTTGGGCATAGCCCTAAAACTCATTGTGAGGAGTACCATAGGAACCCCGAAGTAGCTGTCCCATTGGGAGGACCTGCTAGCGAAAAGGGATACGGCCCCTACCTGATTGACTAGTTCCCACCCCTGAGGTAAACCAAGAGCTGTCGTTTGTGGCAAATTGATTATCAGTTTTACCTGAGCCGTGGAGTGAGGGGTACTACCCCAATACATAAGTTGTTAGACAACATTGGTAGCCGAGTGAATCACCTGAACCTTTAGGAAGCTGAGCATACTTGAGGTACATATACATTTCCAGTTGATAAATAGAAACTTACATCTGTCTAGAGCCATTGCAGATCAATTCCGAAAAAAAAGAGAGAAAAAAAAGTACAAAATTCTATTTTTTTTGCCATATTTTCTTTGATTTAACTCTGTTTCCCTTGAAAATTCATTGGAACCCCTGCAATTCCATTTTGCATATTTCCTTCATGAGGACCCTATCCCAAATTCCACTTTCTGAAGCCATAAATCCCACATCTGTCTATTTTTAGGGTTTGGCATAACTTCTTCGATTTTCACCCATCAACCTCAACTATGAACACTCCATCAACCTCACTATGAACCAATACCTTGTCGGAATTTGTTGTGAGCTTTGGAATAAACAACCATATGTATTTCTAAGTGAAGAAGGTTAGCAACGTGGATATAATGACCTTTCTCAATTTGAATAGTGTAATCGGATTTAGTTGCATCTTTGCTATGATTTTTGTTATAACATACCCATACCACTTTGAAGTTTGCACATCCTAAATAATTCAGATTAAAGACAATTTCATGTTGACTATTAGTACATGTTCCTTGATCTTTAGATTTTGAGATGGTGAAACTCAAGGCTCCAATGTCATTCCATGCTTATTAGGCACCGGTATTCAATGTGGCTTTGGGAAGTCCATTTGCGCTAGATATTATGAAATCTTGATCATCATGACTTAAAAGCCATATGAGTTGGATATCCTTTATCTTAAGTCAAGTATAGATCTGAATAATGATCCTTTGGTGTTTAACAATGTTTACAGAAGTGAATATTGTGTTTGGAGTTATTATGGAGTTTGAAGTCCCTTTCTCATCTGTAACAGAAACTATAACATATTACATGATGTAAACTCTCTTTAAACATTTTATTAATATATTTATCGATGCGAAACACGAAGTAGCCCAAAGTAAAGAAAAAAAGCTTCAAAGGGATGAAATTGAATGTTAGGTTGATTCACACAATAGAAATGATTTACTACTTATTAACATAGATTAGTATTAACCTTTGGATCATAAAAACCCAGTTGTAAATCTCTCACTGCCTAAACAATCATAGGTTTAAGATGGATTTATGCTAGTCATTTTATGGTTGAGATTAATTGTTGGAAATATATTTTTACCCATTTCAGTTTATTAGCATTACCCACACACACACTCTTGATGTGACACATCTCTTTACAGTCCCATGCACATCATGTTACACATGTCTTTCAACCTGATTTGTAAGAGCAACTTGCTTCTCTCAATGTAGTTAGTTGGAAAAATATATGACAAATTTGCTTTAAATTAAGTTTAACTAAATCTTTTGATTTTGTTCCAATCTTAAAATAGATTTTTACATTGATCCTCATTAGAATCATAATAAAAATTTAGTATGTTACATAGTATCATATCATTGGATTTGTTAGTCCAAAATGTTCCAAAGTAAAATAAAAGAGATACTAGAAATTGTATGAAAACATTATGCAAACAATATGCTATATGGCACTTGATGAAAATAGATTATCTTATGTATGCTTGGGAAAATTGGCTTTAGTAACATGAGAGGTACATAAGGGATTTTTCCAAGCTAGTTTGCATTCTTATTGTGATATTAGCTCATGTCCATTAATTGGAGGTACTATCAGTGGTGAGAAGAATTTATAACCATTTTTGTTTGAAGATTCAAGAGTTTGTTTGCTAGTATGGGTTTTTTTCATTATGTTTAATGTTTTAACTTTTAAGTGTCAATGTTGAATGTAAATAGGTAAGAAGTATTCTAATGGTTCATGTTGAAACCAATACTCTTGTAAGTGTTGTTTCGATTAGGAGAATACCCAGGTGAACTAATTGCTACTTTTTTAGTGTCCATATCTTTTGTGTATTGATTTTCTGATCTAATAGTGTTAATTGTAATATGGGTTTTGGTTTATCTCTATATTATAATTTGGTGTTTTAGGTTTCCATTAGTTATGCCTGTATATGATATCTTAAATTAATCTTAGATGAGAAGTAGTCACATTCCCATATTTGTAAAGACTAAGGGAAAACTGAAGCCTTGGTGTGGTAGTAATGAAGAAAACCTCAGGAAAATCTTGAGAAGACAATAAAAAAATCCAATTTCAATTCTACCTTAGTACCAAATTAGGTTGAGACTATTGTGGATTTTGACAAGGGTTAATTTGGTGCATGCTTGGCTACCAAAGTTAATTTAGAAAATAAGAAATGGAATAAAAGGGTATGATCACTCCCTTGTTGTAGAAAGCATGATCCCATATGACATTGAAGATGGGGAGGTCATGGGTATCATCACACTTAAGGATGTTTTTGAAGAATTTTTGTTGGTATGATGCATGCTCTGTTCATTTTAAAGGTCATTCGTTATTTATAAGGACAACAACACTTTTCAAATTCATCCTACTTTTGGAAGCCAATTTGTTAGTTCATCATCCAATGTTAATTCATATCATTGAAAAGTAATGTGGAAATTTATAATATATTGGAATATGAAAGGATTTGTTTCCATATCCAATCATGCTTCTATTTATATACATCTTAATAATTATTGTCATGTCATCTTGTTTGTGGTGATTGATCATCAATGACTTGTCAGTTCCCTCTTCTGCAATATACCTCCCATAATTCCTCTTATTCTACAATCAATCTCCCTACATCCCTCTTGTACTTCAATCATCCTACCTTTGGTATCATTTGTCTCTCCTAAGTTGACAGGACATAGAATGGAAGTTGGATCTCAGAGGGCGAAATCTATAAATGGATTTTTTTTTTTTTCTGGAAAACTCCCAAGCAACCTTGAAACGCATTTATCTTCTGAGTAGTCTCTAGAGACCCACAAACAACTATTTCCACTATTACTTTCTATTTTTCTTGAAGGATGTCATGACAACTTGCAAGATTGTTTTAAAGAAATTACAATGCTTTATGGATTTTCCCACTAGAGAATTGTAATTTTTTTTAGGGCAGTTATCCGTTGAGTATCCGACGCACACAAGCGTCAGAACTACATCACAACCATCAGAAACTCTTTGAAAAGACGTGTTTATATCCGGTGTTTTTTTAGGGCAGTTATCCGTTGAGTATCCGACGCACACAAGCGTCAGAACTACATCACAACCATCAGAAACTCTTTGAAACTCAGATATATTGCCAAAAAACAAAGGGTTGCCGAAACGGAAGAGAGAACTATTGAAGACATAAATACAGATTTACATGATAATGTTGAAGAGATGAAAATTGAAAATAGAGTACAAGAAGAACAAATTGAAGTTGAAAAAAAACATTGTAGAAGATGTAAATAGTGATTTACATGCTAATGTTGATGAAGTCAATATTGAAGATCAAGTTCAAGATCCAGAAATTGGACCTGGTATGTATATATCATATATTTTCCAAATTCATTTTTTTATAATGAATTTTATTTTTTGATATATATTAAATTAAATTTAACTTGATGTATAAGTACTTTTACTATTGATGATGAAATGTTAGAAGACATTGATTGCGACAAATATGGAGAAAAACTACCAATACATGTTGCACAATATCGTGCTACAAAAATTTATGATGAAGTTCTCAAGGATTACTCAATAGCAGGACAAGCACACATTTTGAGATGTTTATTAGTGTCCAAGAAGTTAGAAGGTACTACATCATTATTGGGTATTCACAAAACGACAAAAGAGTCTAAATTGAAACAAAATGTGATGAAAAATATAGGCGATGCAATAAAAAAATTTGGAAAATCCAGGAAGAAAGATATCAGTGCTGCACGTAAAGCAATTCATACAGCAATTCTTTCAGCTAGTACTAAACAAAAGCGTTTGAAAACAGAACTAGCAAAAGCAGTTGGAACATCAAGAAAGACATTATACAAACATAGCAAATTCAGAATGCAAATAGATGAAAATAATGAACTTGCTTGTTGGGAAATTATTTGTAGACAACCTTACAAAGATAGATTAGGAGCAGGTGTTAAAGATATTGTACGAGAATATTGGTTGGAACATGCTCGAGTTTCACCAAATTCAAGAGATGTGATACGCAAAAGAATATCACGAAATGTATATGAAAGCCAACCAAAACATATAATGGACATGACACAAGTACAATTGTTCAATAAATTCAAGGAAGATCATCGTGGAATTAATATATCAATCACTACATTTGTGCAACAAAAACCATGGTATGTTCGACCTATAACTATACGTGATACATGTTGTTGCCGTTATCATGTGCAATTTCAGTTATATTATGACACGTTTCTTGAATTTGGTAAAATGTTTTGGACAAATTCACCACCTCCGTCGACGATACGTGAATTCATATCTCAAATTTTATGTGAGAGAAATCACGATGAAGTATTTTATTCAAAGAAATGTGTCAATGGAAAACATTGTCATCATTGTGGAAATTTGGTGTTATTCCACAATAAATATCCTATCGATAATGATCAATCGTTGTCAAATGTAAATGTTGATTGGAGGAGATACGAATACATCAACTATAGTACAAGTTCTAGTGATTCACATTCCAAAAGAATTGATTTGCTAGAAGACAAGATATGCGTCACAGATTTTCTCAAAAAATTTGAAAGCGAAATTTATAAATACACCCAGCATTCACATAGAGCACGATGGCAAGATCTTCAATTCAAACAGTCTCGTGAAATTTTTCCACCCGGAACAATTTTGTCGGTGGTTGATTTTGCTGAAAACTATACATTTGTTGCACAAAAAGAGATACAGAGTGAATACTATCACTCTGACCAAGTTTCGATATTTGTCCATGTTGTATATAGACATTCTCAACAGGATGTTGATGGCATTGAAAGCACATGTGACAATCGAGATGTGATTAAAGAATATCACTTCTATTTCAGCGATGATCGTACACACGATACACATTTTGTTCAACATTGTATAGAAAATATTTTCTATGACTCACTGAAAAAACGCGAAGTCAAATTCAATGAGCATTGGATATGGTCTGATGGATGTGTGGGTCAATTTAAATCTTCACGATCATTTTTTTGGTTATGTCGACTTCACAAAGCGCTGAACATTAAACATCGCTGGAATTTCTTTGAAACTGGGCATGGAAAAGGTGAGCATGATGGTGCAGGAGCATGCATGAAAAGAGCACTTTGAAGATGGCAAATGAACTATTCTTCTGCACGATTTCATTCAGCTGCAGAGGTTGTCCAATGGTGTCAATTAAATCTAAGCCATGATTATAATCAACAATCAAAAGATGTGCGTAGGTATGTCTACTATTTTTTTAATTTATATTATTTTTTGAAATTTAAAAAAATGTATGTACTAACATTTAAGTACACGTACACTAACATTAAAAGTTGTTCTTTGAAAATGATTCATCATTTACTGTGTAGGTTTTTTTGGCTTGTTGGGATCCAAGATATAAATAGATCAATACCATATGACGCTAGCACCATACATGGGACTAGAGATCTTCACTCTATTCAAACAAAATCATTTCACAGCGTGTTTGCATTTGACAGTAGAAAGCAATCATGCTTTTGTCATATTTGCATTGAAAATGTTGACTCTACAGAAGTTTGTGAAAACATAACAAACAACTACGTAAAAGCCTGGAGACACACAGAGATTAATCCAAAAGGAAAAATGCCACTGGCAAGTGTAGAAGAATTAGAATCAGAAGAAATAGCAATATGGTCTGATGGCGATAGAATTTCAGATCTCGTCAGAGAAGGTAATAAACTTGTTCTTGACTTTTAAGTTAATTGTTCATTCTAGTCCATCGCCATAAGTATAGTCAATTTGATTCATTTAAATACACTAACACCAATTATAACTTGCACGCAGGAGATGTTTTCGCTGTGATTGCACCTGTAGACAACGAAGAAAATGTCAAATATTATTTGATGCGATGCACTGAAGGAAAAATGAAGTTATTGGAGGATTACAACGACAATGGATTTACATACGAAAGAGGATCCATCATTTTAAAAAGCTACTTTTTTCAGCAGACGCATATGACTAAAAATTATGTCTACTTCCAAGATTATGAGCCCGATGTTATATGTTGTCAGTATATTCATTTAGTATGTGCATCTCGAATAAAGTTGGTACAAGTTCCATCAAAAAAACAGTTAAAAACCAAAAAATGGAAACTATCCATATGTGACCATGAGCGGATAGTTGAAGATGGCATTCCATTGCGATGTTTTTAACTACATATCAAAAATAAATTGATCAAAAATATTTTTGTTCATGTCAATTGTCGTGTGCAATATATTTTTTGTCCATGTATCAAAATTGTTGTGCACAGTATATTTTTTCATTGAGTTTGAATATTTTCTTGAATATAAGAGCTTACATGGTTGTACTTTAACATGCTTAAAAATGAATTCAAATATAATTTAAAGATTCAAAAGTACTTTATTCGGGTCCCCATATGTCTATTAGACCACTAAGGGATGAGATAACGGATGTGGCTATCCCCACTCCGCCCCGAATTTTTACTTTTGATTGATTGATGCCAACGAAAAATCACAAAAAAACCTATTAAATTTTTTATTCTTTTAATCCATCAAACATGTTTCTTTAATATACTTCACCATAACTATGATCTGAATGAATTTTTTAAAACAAGTTGTTTATCTAGATATAATTTTTAGATATATGATTGTTGCAGAAAAATAATATATCTCTCACATGTAAGTTCACATAACTGAAATCATGGCAAATGAAGATAACAATCATTTGATTTTTAATCACAAACAAGAATTTCTGGATTGTGAAGCTTATGCTAAATTAGAGCAATGATTATTTACGACAAATCGATAAAAAATCATCGAATTGTCGTCTAAAATTCATTGCTCTAACTTAGCATAAGCTTCACAATCCGGAAATCCTCACTTGTGATTAAAAAACAAAAAATCATTATCCTCATTTGCCATGATTTCAACATTTAAAAATTCACGAACTACAAAGTACCTGAACAATGAACATATGAAAAACATTAGTTAAATTTTGAAATTTACATATGCATATGGAACAATAAACATATAAACAACATTAATTAAAATTTAAAATTTACATATGAATTAAACCTTCATTCTTATGGTTCAATACTTTCTCAACATTCATTCTTTTCCAACATTCCTTTTTCTCTAACACCTCCCATTCATTTTTTCCCAACATTGATTCTTACCATAACATTCATTTTCAACATTGAACATTTCCTAACTTAGATTAACATTTTAAACATTCCCAACACCTCCCATTCATTCTTTCCCAACAGTCATTCTTCCATAACATTCATTCTCATCATTCAACATTTCCTACCTTTGGGTTGCACCTATCAAGACACTTTAAACATTCATGCAAAACATATTATAATAACATTTATTCTCAACCTAACAAATTGAAAACATTCCCTCTTCCATAACACCTCCCATTCATTTTTTCCCAACATTGATTCTTACCATAACATTCATTCTCAACATTGAACATTTCCTAACTTAGAATAACATTTTAAACATTCCTAACACTTCCCATTCATTCTTTCCCAACATTCATTCTTCCATAACATTCATTCTCATCATTCAACATTTCCTAACCTAACCTTGGATTGCACCTATCAAGACATTTTAAACATTCATGCGAAACATATTATAAATATTATCAAAACATTTTAAACATTCATGCAAAACATATTCTAAACATTTACCAAATGAGAAATAATTAACATGTACTCATGTATATAATCCAAAAAAAAGTTGATGAACATATGAATTCAATGTACATATATATATAATCAAAAAATAAATACCCTCCATGTTCAAAACAACTACAATATATATATATATCAACAAAAACAATAAAGTCTGAACCACTATCCATCTAGACCAATATCTTTCCACTATTTTCCACTAGGACCTTCCCTGGGACTCAACTCAACCTACAATACACAAAAAAACAAATTATAAATTTAGATCATAAATTATTTAAACAATTTTAAACTAAATTCAAGATATTAAGATATTAAACTCATCTACAAAACAATTCAATTATTAGAAAAATCGTACATCAAATTCTTTGAATGCATGTCCACCACTTTTTTCCACTAGAGCCTTCCCTTTGGCTCCAAAGGATCTCAAAGAGCCAAGCTGCAACATGTACAAAAACAATTTTCAAATAAATCCAAAAAATATAAAACATTGAACTTATATCAGAGATCATTTCTAGTTCAACAAAATTACCTCGGTGCCAATATCTGCATTCATTAAAGACCCCACATCTTCGCCCCCAATTTCCAAATGGTCCCTTCCCTAAAATTTAAATTTTGTTAATGAATAAAACATAGTAGATACAAATAATAAATTAAGCAATTAACTTAAAACCAAAACAAAAAAATTAAAATCATTAGCTCACAAGAGATGGTAAATCATCTAAAAAGTTGGAATCTAAAGAAACCTGCATAGATAAGTCAAATTAACAATAAGATACATTGATATTTATTAAAATTCAAACAAACAAAAAAAATATCAAGTTCAATCATAAATATTATAATTAAAATACCTCTCCTAAGCACTCTTCATTTTGACTAGGATGCTCTTGGTTTTGACTACTGGAGACTCGAAAATTATGTGCATTTAACATTCTCGAAAACTGCAAACAAAATACATTTGCTTAATATATTTATTACCATGTAGCAAAAAATTCAATTCAAAATGATTAATAAAAAATCAAATAGATTGTCATAGCATAATCAACAAACCTCTCCCATGCTCGATGTATCATTGGATAACACATCTGAAGTTATATCTCGACAAGACTTAGCATAAGCCCTAAGATCATCGATGCTCAATGCATCTACCTCGTCATTCGTTTTGTAAACAAAACTTTGACGAACAATAGCACGAGCCCTCTCTCGCCCCAAACCAACTTCTACTCCAACAAGCGCTGATGCTAAACCATCACCTACCGATTCCCTTCCAACTGTCCCTAGTTGGGATGTGGTCTCCATCTCTGATCTTAAAGCCACAACCCTCGGTGGACGAGGTATCTCAGGTGGAGGTTGTATAGTGGTAGGGTCTCTGAGAGCACCTTTTCGATTATATATTCTACCCTTTCCAACTCCATAAAATTCAGAAGGAACATCAGTATAGTTAGGCTTCATACCTAAAAAAAACTCCGCATAAAATTTTTTAGCAAAATAATTAGGAACCTCATCGTTCCAGGGCAATCGACCATAAGCTGCAAGAAATCGATCATATATTAAATGTGCAATTTCAGGATGCTTGAAATATTGCACTTTCAACATTTTTCGCTTAAGGCCTTCTTTGAAATTGAACATTGAATTGGCTTGTTCTCTGGTAACTCTCTCCTTCACAACCTCCCACTTGTCTGGACCCATAACTTGGTCCCTTCGCATCTGCATCAAATGAACAAAACCATTTGTAGTTGGTCCAAGTTCCTCGTATGCATCAATGAATTTTTGCAAAGACCCCAAAACAATCTCTAGACTTTGTCGGCTCTCTGGAGGGAGATCCAAAGAACAAAGATCATTGTTCAACCTGTCATAGTGGGATCTACAACTTTCAAGAATAGTTTGTTGCACAACACCTTGCCATGGAAGCTCATCAGGTAAATCAGATGGATAAGTTGATATGGGTGTACACCCCTCGGCTAGTGGAACATATGTCGTCCTAGCTCTGGGAGGATCTTCAGGACCCTGCTCTCCACCCACACCTATTCCATCATCTACAATCCTATCTTGATCTTCCTCTCGCTCCGTCGAATTACGCACATCTTTTGAACCTCGCTCTGCTTCAAATATAGCCGTAGTCAAGAATTAACCTTGTCCATAAATTCAAAACACAAAAAAATACAAATTATACATTATTAAACATTAATGTTCATACCAACAGAAGGTTGAGATCGACGATCTCCCACAGAAGACGAAGGAGAATCATTTGTACCCCTTCGAACTTGTTGGTGATCATATGACTGGGACCCATACAATAAACTCGAACCCCGCGATGAATTCGACAACCTTCGACTACCAATTGGAACACCAATTCCTGATGAATGTGATGACCTCCTACGCTTTCCCTTCGAAGACTCTCTTTCCATTTGATATAACTTCTAAATTTACACAAAGGTTAACATATTGAAATTGTACATGACTATTCTACAAGCATCAAGCCAATATTTGATAAAAAACTACAACAAAATGTAAGTCCCTCTCCTAACTCTAATTAATTAACTAAAATTCCTTACCATCACTAATATTGCAACGTAAAGATATACTTAATAATCATTTCATTATCAAATATAAGTTATAACACGGTTAATTGAAGTAGTATAGTAACCTTAAAAACCTTTAATCCAACAAATATGGTTGAATTATATATGTCAATGAACAAACATCTCACTAAATATATATATATACTCTTATTAAAAGAATTCTAGCTTATATTTATGATAATACAATTTACACACATTGAAGTTGTACATGTTAATTCTACAAACTTAAAAACATATCTCTTAAAGATCTGCATACGAAATGTAGAGCTGCCTAAAATAGTATAACATATATATACCCTTACTAAGAGATTTCTAGTTTATATTTATGATAAAACAATTTACACACATTGAAGTTGTACATGTTCATTCTACAAACTTAAAAACATATCTCTTAAAGATCTGCATACAAAATGTAGAGCCACCTAAAATAGTATAACTTATTTTCTTTCGTAAGTTCCTCTCCTAACTCTAAGAACACTATTGCACCATAAACATAACATTAATAATCATCTCATAATCATTTAATTGTAATAGTATAATAACCTTCCAAATTTTTCAATGATCACTTATGTTTTCATTCTATATCTCAATAAACAAACATTCCTTAATTTTTATAAAAAAAATACCTAAGAACTTACAACATCTAATTTTTAAGTGACTTTCTACATGAACTCTGTTCATGAACAGAGTTCATGAACTCTGTTCATGTACACTGTTCATGAACACTGTTCATGAACACTGTTCATGAACAGTGTTCATGAACTTAATATGAAACTCGTTCAGGATTAGGGTTTAATTATCCATATATATAAAGAAGCCATGGGGTTACATTTCATAAGAATAAGACAAATACATGTTATGTTGTTTGATTTTCATTTTGTATATTTGAGAGCCATACTTGCTTTATACTTGCTCTTACCATTTTTATATAAAAAAAGGAGTACCCACTACCGACTATATTTGGAGGGCATATAACATGAACAGAGTTCTGTTCATGAACAGAGTTCATGAACTCACTCTGTTCATGAACAGAGTTCATGAACTCTGTTCATGAACTCACTCTGTTCATGAACTCTGTTCAAGGGCATAAAAACTGACATCTCTTAAATTAAAATTTAATATAAAAAAATTAAACCTTCTGATTTTAACCCCCATAACAGATATTTTTTTTAATTTTCTCCTATTGCCAACAACTCAAGAGCAGAGTTCCAGACCTCTGCTCAGAGCATAAAAATAAATATAAAAAGATAAACATTCAAATCTTAAACCTCGGCAAATATTTTTTTTGATTTCATTCATATTACTACATTTTTTTATCAAAGCAGGAGTTTGCGAAACGATACATACCTGTATCCAAACAAGCAGTGAAGAGATCGTCGATCCACGACGCCGCGACGCTTCGGTCCACCAACTCTCCAAACACCAACTAGTTCCTTCACCAAGCAACAAATAATGTTATCATGTTAAACCTATAACATACACAAACAGAATCAAAACGTCACAACTGCCAGAAAAACGCACCTTCCAATGACGAGCTTTCAACCCTGCACACAAAACCGCAACACCGTCGACGCAGCAATACAACCGAACACACCTGCCAACCAAACAGATTTCAGCAAACCATTACAACACGAAGGACTGTATATACATCAACCTTAAAATTCAAAAACCAAAACCAACTAATAAACGTTACTTACCCTCAAGCGGTTAACTCCACGTCGTAACACCGATCAGCAACGATATAAAAATTTCGATCTACCACATTCGCCTGGAACCCTCGTTGACTAACATAGCTTCAACAGCTGCCACAAGAAGTTACAACATCGGACAAGCACGCAATGAAAGCGGAAGAGCAACAGGTATTCAGCAGCAACACCCGACGAGCAAAAGCCGACGAGCCGACGAGCTACAGAGAGTAACAGCCGACGAGCAACAGCCAACGAGCAACAGAAAGTAACAGCCAACGAGCCGACGAACTATACAAAGTAACAGCCGACGAGCCGACTAGCAACAGAAAGTAACAGCAGCCGATCGTTGAGCAGCAGCGGGTCGTGGAGCAGCAGCGTGTCGTGGAGCAGCAGCAGGGTGGCGAAAAATCAACTGCGGGCCCGCTTGCGGGGTCCAAACATTTCCAGCAGGGAATGCCAAATGGTAGCCGATGCTGGGTTTTTATGCAGAAATATAGTTCGGCCGAACACTTTTTCGGCCGAATAATTGTTCGGCCGAAAAAGTGTTCGGCCGAAAAAGTGTTCAGCCGACTAATTGTTCGGCCGAAAACGTATTCGGCCGAATAATTGTTCGGCCGAATAAACTATTGCCCGAAATTTTTTTTTTCCGTCCGGCAGCTGTTTGCACACAGTTCAAGGATCCCCGTTAAACTAGACGGAGAACTGTTTGTGGTTATTCGGCCGAATAACCTCTGCATTATTCGGCCGAATAATATTTATTATTCGGCCGAATAACTGCCGCTAAGACGATTTTGCAATGGTTTCTCATGAAAGTGTTACCCACCTTCACGTTTTCACCCACACTAGTTAAGAAACCTTGACCCTCACACAAAGTGCAAAAATGGGCATACCTTAGAGATTATATGGCAGAATTTGGTTTTTGCACTCTGAATCAAATCAGAAAGCCTAACTAGTTGAGAGGCCTTCTAGTTCATATTGGTTGTTGGCTGAGGATTTGGGACTTGGCGGTTATTGGGTCAAGGAATGGACTTCTTATATTGAATCTCTCACTAGAATAAGTATTAGATTGAATGATGAAGAAGACATATTGGTTTGGGCTTGGAATAATACATCTGGACAGGTAAATGCTAAAAATGTATATGATGTTATTGCTTAAATGAATTATGAAGGTGAGACCAAATGGTGGCATACGAGTATTTGGAAATGGTGCATTCCAATGAGAATTAAATGTTTTTATTGGCTTTTCTTGGAAAATTGTATCCTGAGATGGGATAAATTGACTAAAAGGGGTTGGTCAGGTCCTAGTTACTATTTTCTGTGCAAAAATTATGGTGAATATGTTTCACATATTTTTGTACGTTGTACTTTTTGCAGAAGTATTTGGTGTGAAATCATTCATGATTTACAGATTACACAGGTTTGGGGCATTGCCTCAGTTGAAGATAATTTTAGAGATTGGGTGATCACTATTAAATCCCACTAGTCCATCCCTTCCTTTGTTTGCTGGGGTATATGGATCACTAGGAATAAGGCTATATTTGATAACAGACCACCAATTGTGGAGTACTGCTACATGAAAAATTTGGGGCTGTATAGGGTGTACCAAACTAGGGAGAAGAAAAATAAATGTATGCAGATATATGATCCTCTCAGAGTTGTTAATTCTATTGTTGGATTTTTTGATGGGTCTGCTTAGCAAGGAATGTGTGGGTGTGGTATGTTATTAAGGATTAATGAGGAACAAATTTTCAAACTTTGGATGAATGGTGGTTAGGGTTCAAACTCTGGAGCTAAACTCCTTGCTCTGTGGGGGTTACTACAATTTCCCCCTCTTATTGGTATTGAATCCATACATATCTATGGTGATTCCAAGGTCATTGTAAATTGGGCCAATGGTATATCCAACTTGGATATGTTATCCTTGATACAATGGACACAAGGCATCGGTTTGCTCATTTCTTTTTTTTTCTTCAGATATTGCCATCAATCATGTTTATAGGGAGCATAACACCATTGTAGATGAAATTTCTAAGGTTGCTTTGGAGGGCACTGTGGGAAAATTACATGTGGTTGAGTACCTAGATGGTACTCTAAATTTTGAAGACTATATTCATTTCTTCAATTAATTGTTCGAAGTTGTATGGTTTTCTTCTATATGTTGTTTCAGGCTTTGTCTATGGTTGTTTTTGTTAGTAGTAACATAGGCCATTTTGGTTTAATTAAGCTCATTAATTTTGTGAGAAACACTATATTTGTCTATTTGACTGGAAACTTTGATGTGGATTGCTATTGACTGATGGTATTCTACAACAATTATGTAGCATGTATGATGTATCTGACAATGCAAAGTTTTGTTTCTTTGATTCTAATGAATATCAAGAAACTGTTTTTTATTTTTTCATTTTTTTTATGTTGAAAAAAAACCCTATGTAGAATATAACCTCGTGTTTTGTTTAGATGTTTTAGAGTTGAGTTGAGATTAGTTTGATTTTATTAATTAAAGTGGATCTTTGCACCACCTTATATATAAATTTTTTGTATGGATAACCACGGGAGTTTGTTTTGTACTATTTTATGTAGAGCAATGCTACCATGTTGAAGTCTTTCATACTATTAGATATCACTTTCATCAATGTTTCTAAAGCAATTACTAGTTTCTATATTTTTCTTGGTTTGTTTTATAGTCTTGTAGGGTTTTTGTAGTTAATTAATGCATTTTTTTCCTATTATTATGATGGAAGCTGAAATATGCACTAAAATTCTGCATAGAATTATTGACTGCTATTGCTTGGGGACTTAATTGAGATTTTATTTCCATGGTTCTAATTTCCCTGGTACACTTCTACTTTTCTTGTTGAACATAAGTACAAGAAGGAACCTCGAGAAGCTATATTATGTGCATAGTTTTCCAATGCAGTTGAATTCACAAATATAAATCTACCTGAGGAAAACCACCTTAAGTAGATTCACTGGGATTTTCACAATGTCTATAGAAGGTTTTTGCTAAATAGTCATTGAGTTTGTCGATGCCTTCATTTTGTAACTAAGAACATTTCTTCAAATAATATCGTAGAATTTAATATGAACTTTAAAATTGATAAAAAAATACTAGCTTGTGTTGGATACACATCAAGTAGTGAGCTACATTATGAGCATGTTAGAAAGGGTGTCCATTGTCTAATAGGTACCAAGTGCAATCTTGATAATTTTCTCCCTTTCTAATCATTATGTGGCTCGAAGCCTTTACTCCTTTTATAGACACATGGTTTGAATTTTAAATAGGTAGTCAGTCGTCTTCCTAAATAATATGTCTATGAGATATTACTAAATTATTGCGTGACCTATGACAAGACTTGGATATATGATGAAATTTGTCGTGAAATCAATCAATTTTGCAATTCACACACTTTACAAGAATTTTATACCAACATGTTTGATTAGGTAAGTTCTAGATAAAGTTATGTTGCCTCATCTATGAAGACCACTTAGATGCATTTATTATTTGTATGATTTGAAATTTTGACCACAACAATTTTATGAGATATATTTAGATAGATAGCAAGGTTATGAATTGTGTAATAATCTTTGAGTCTATGCAAATTGATGAGCAAATGAAAGAAGCAATTCTGGTTGTTTGTATGCATTATGCTCCTAACATTGACATTATTGGTGTAAGGGTGATGAAACACACAATTGTAGCAACCATTGCTCAAAATTATGAATGAATGGAGGAAGAACGCAATAAGGTATCCATTTCAAATGCATTAAAGAAACAATCAAATTTTAGCTTATATGATTTTCATTTTCCATTTGTGATAATGAATACACTTATCAAAGGAATAGTTATATGAAGGTCTACAAATGGATTTCCTTATTTTGGCATAAAACATGTTTGCGATATAGGATGGGCCCTAGGATTTCCATAATGGTAATGGAAACTGGACTGTTTGGGATAAGCAGGCCAGATGAAAAAAAAACATGAAGTAGTAGTTGGCCAATACATAGCGGATCATAACATTGCACAATTACTTTCTCCTTACAACCACCTAAGGGACCTATATGAGGATGGATTATGTATACATGGTTGCTTGGTATCGAAAGTAGAGGAACATGCAAATGCCGATCTATAATATCTTACCTATAATATTTGTTGATCATGATAGTGTAGCATAAGAAACACTTGCAATGTCCCCTATTCATAGATAAGTAGAATAAACCTAGCATAAAAAGGAAATATTAAGAACGCATAATAGAATAGAACTATTTTTTTATTAATAACTAAAGGGAAATATAACAGAGTTTTGATGGCAATTCATGGATTTTCCATAAAGTGTCCTTTTGAATATTCTACTTTTTTATCAAACTACACTTCAACTACCAAAAATGTCTTTCTTTCTTAGCCCCTTCCTCCTTTTTTACCAATCTTCTCCATTGCTCATGTGCTCGTGCTCCCTCTATAGAAAATTATATTTTATTTTATTTTCCATTTTTCATATGGAGTTTGCCAAAACTTCTTGTAAAGAGAGAGACATTTAATTTAGAAATTATATCGATTCCACTTGTGCAACAAAATATTATAAAATATTTACAGATTCTATGCAACTGTTGTGTTTATTGGATAGAAAATAAAAGAATTAAAAGAAGAACAATGGAATCAAACATTTGGAAAGTGTCTCACATCAGGTAAGTCTCTCGTCAACACAGGTCAATTTTTTTTATTTGATAAACCCCATATGGTCGTACACTACTAATACCATGAAGAAATAAACACAAATTTTATCTCAAATTTTGATATGTTACAACACCGACCTAATAACATGGAGCATGGGTGAAATAAATCCCGCCTGAAAGATAACCCCTAAATTCCACGCCAGCATGACATATGCGCCGTGTGATGTTTAGCGAAACGGATACTCAACTCCACAAAAATAATTTATACAAAGATTGTAATGATGGGTGTACAATATAAAGAGAATTGGAGATAAGGTAAAGATGGGGTTGAGTTTGTAAAGTTTGATAGTTGGCGTGGCTTGGACAAAGAAGTTTGTGTGCATGTAAATACGTGCTGGGATGGGGCTGAGGCTCCAGACCTAGTGGCTGGTTTTGATGGTTATTATGACAGAGACCAGGGTTCTATTCCTGCTCCTTCAATGGTTCAATCGCAGGACTCGTCTGTGGTATCTTTGAATTCGTCCCTGCTTTCTCACTCGCTGGTGAACCGGTTCCAAATTAACGCTGACTTCGACCCGCGGTTTGTATCCCGCCTTGCCCAATCGACGCTGCTCGGAGGGAGGATGCGGCTAGTTCCTCGGTTATTAAAAAAAAAAAAAAAACACGTGCTGGGATGAAGAGTCGATAGTCCTTCGAATGGTTTTCTACTAGGTGAATTGGAGATAAAGGTAAAGATGGAATGGAGTTTGTAACGTTTGACATTTGGGGTGGCTTGGACAAATAGGTTTGTGTGCATGTAAAAATGTGTCGAGATGAAGAGTTAGCCTTTTTTTAAGGGTTTTGTAACAAGAGAATTCGTTCCTTGATAGAAAAATTGACCTTAAAAAACCCTTGCAAATTGGAGAATGTGAAGTAATTACTACTAATATGAATGGAAAAACCATGGTTGTTATTTTTTTGGGTTTGGATAATGCATTGGAACCTGGTTTCAATGAAAATGTTCCATACGAATATCATTCTCAACTATGTGACGATGCTAAATTTTTATAATGTCATGATGTTGCTATTCCCATTGACATTTTTTACTCTAGAGATTCCAATAGGGCTTCTTCAGAATTGGAGTTAGGTTCATTGTTTTGGAATAATAACAACAACTTGATGATTAAATCAGAGGATGGTGATTGAGAATTTGTTGCAGTGTAAGAGCAATCCTTAGTTGGTATTAGCAAACTTGCAACATTAACGAGTGTTGTGGGAATCTACAACAGTCCGTAAGGACAAGCTTGATTGTAGACACTTTGAAGGCATGTTAAAAATGTTGCAAGAAAGTTTGTTGATGGTAATGCAAAGATCATGTCAATTCATGGTCATTCCTATCATAAAGAAACATGGGTACACTGTAGAGGGTCGTTCTCTTCTCAGGACTATGTCCCCAGTAGCTCACTCCCATGCACAAGTCTAAGATGTAAGCCCACTAGCCATTATATGGAGGACCAAGAAAGATAATAAAGGGTTTTTAGGTTATACAACCTCGTGCTCATGTTGAAGCCTCTTCCTTATAAGAGATATGCAAGTCGCTCTTTCTACCAATGTCTAATGGGTTCTATCATACACATACTCTCTTTATTGAGATCCAAATGAGTCAAAAGATTCATCCACGTAGATGTTTCATGATGTTTAAATTGGGTACCTGTTGCACCCCCCTCCTTGTATCAGAGCTATTATTAGTGGAGTTATTGGAACAATATATTGAAGACTGCACATTAATAGAGCTCATCCGTAGATTCTTAACCAATCCTATTGAATTAGAAGAGGGCATAATCAATTGAACGAATAAGGTTGATCTTCCTCTTGGATCTATTGTTTGTTCCATACCCTTGTAAACAAAATCCTTCACAAGCTAGATTTATTCACTACTGAACTAATCAAAAGAGAAAAGTATATACTATGCACGCTACCATAATACTATCTTATTGGACCCCCTCAAACTTGTGTTTCTTTTTCCTAAGATGGGCACGCACATGATACCGAAATCTTAAAATGAGGTATATTGTTTTGTTTTGGTAGAGTGTATATTGTTGTTTGCACTACACCTCTATATTTTTGGGATATTCTTGATTGCAATATTGTGAACAATGTTTGTTTATGTACCACCTTGCAGTGGGACATACTCTGATGTACATAGTTAGGCTAGGTGAGGAATATTATAATATTGAAGATAGGGAAATAAGTTGAAATTCTTCAACATTTACATATAGATACAGGTCGATTGGTTACATATAGCCAGGGGATCGATTAAAATAGTTTGTTCTTCAGTAATATCATGGATTCATTTAATAAGTGCATGATTGAGCTTTCATAGGCCATCCAAGTTCTCCTTGGGATTATTAAGGCAATTGCCATTATGAGATTAAGATACAAAATGACAAATGTGGTTATGTGGATATGCATTACAATTCCCAACTTCACAAAAAGTGCGAGATTCTGCATGTTGTTACACGATGAGAATATAACCACGCTTTGACATGAAATTTTGTATTCAATTTTATGAAGGGATAATTGAATTTGTTTTCCATTGCATATATTACAGTATAAAATGACGACATTGCACATTACCTCACTAATATCTCTTAAATTAAAACACAAGAAGGATGTTAATGGTTAATGGAGTTGATAATATCCAGTAGCTGGAATTGTTGTGTCAGGCAATTGGACTCTATCCGCTGGAATTGTTGTGCCAAGAAATTGGACTCTATCCAAGTCTGTGCAAGTGTGAATTGGAAACGTAATAGAAGCAAAAGTAGAGGTATGGAGGCATACGTTTGTTGAACCCTCACTACGAATAGAAGACAATGAACTGCCTCACTGATTCTCTAAAGAGTTGAGAGGGCTGACAAGTTACATAGGAATGTACATATATATTGAAAATTTTAGGTAGACTATGCAGAGAGCATTCAATGTATCAAGGTAAACGAAAGAAATGGAAGAACCGCCTCAATAATGTCGGCAAGCTAGGCATAAAAGAAGAACTATTAGAGAAAATTTGGGGTCTAAAATGGGCCCCATAAGAAAACGAGCCACCTCATAAGAAAAAGAGCCATTGCTGAGTTGGAATTCAAGAAGCAATAGAATTTCAAGAAAAAGAGTCAACCATAATGGTTGACTTGGCATATTTATCATAAAAAACTAGTTTTATAATTTGTATATTCAACTTATCTCCCCATGGTTTTACTCAAATTTCGAGTGGGAGCACTTGTGGGATACAAAATTAAATTCTGCATCCAATGAGCACCCACACTACATACGTTTTAGGGACCCCACCCCATGTAACACATTTTTTTATTATGTATTTTTCGTTTTTCGTGGAGCGGAGTCTCTCAAAAGTATACAGTGTGGGTACTTGTTGGATGCATAATTTAATTTTGCATCCAACATGTGCTCCCACTCGAAATTTGAGTAAAACCACAGGGAAATATGTTGAAAATAGGAAGAAAAAAATATTTTTTTCTCTCTTCCTCCAAAATTCACAAATATTATTTTATTATTTTCCTAACAAGACCCATTTTAGACCCCGAATTTATGTTAACATGTCAGACATAAGAGATAGTATGAAGATTTACATTGAAAGAGTGCAAGCAAAAATCACAGCATTGTAAAAATTGGTAGGCGCACGGATAAGTAGGCGCACAAGTAAGTAGGTGCACAACGATCTCGACATTGAAAGAGTTCATTAAGAATGCACAATGTTCGACAAATAGAATGGGCCAAATGGTCATCTAACCCGATCCAATGTTGAGAAAACTTAATAAGAAAAAAGAAGAAGAAAATTCACGATATGAAAAACTCCAAACGACGTAAAAAAAACACCGTACCACTTAATTACGATGTAACAGACTTGGTCTCAATAAAAATAACCCAGTCATTACATCTCCCTCTCCAATATGGTGATACTTCATTAAACACAATCAATAATATGCATTTTGTTTATAATAATTCGTGCAAGTATCCATAACCTATAAATAAATTTTTTGACGCACTTTACATGGAAGATTTTCCCAACCTCAAAAATAATTAACATAACATTTAATTTATAAATAAATAAATAAAACATTTTTAATAAAGCGAAAGAAGTACTAATAAATTAAAAAATTATTTTAATTGTCAAATCCAGGTAATCATGCGTTCCACTACAATTACAACTTTTATGGTTGAAAGATTTCCTTTTCACCGTTACGATATTTTATTGTACCTACCATTCCCATCTGTAGGCGTGGTTTTTGTGGCCCTGGATGGTGTACTCTATGCTGCTTTGAGGAGGAGACGGTTGATCATCTTTTCTCCACCTGCACTTTCATTAAAGAACTCTGGTCTTTTATTGCTATCAGATCTGGCATTTCATTCACTTGGAACTATTGCTCCCTATGTGAGTGTCTTGTTGATTGGGCCCGGCTAGATACTGGGGTTCGAGAGCTCCCTTATTTTATGATCTGGGAGGTTTGGAAGGCTCGGAACCGGAAAATTTTTGATAACAGGGACATTTTCTTGGCAGGACTTGGCGTTAAAACACTAGCCGCTCACCAGGAATTTATCTCTATCCATGTTCAGAGAAGAGGCAGAACCAAATCAGATCGGAACTTACGGTTTGCCCCTCCGGTTCTGACCTTCCCTTGTGGTTTCTTTGATGGTGCTGCTGCTAGTACTCCTGGGAGGGGTGGTGCTGGGGCCGTTATACACTTGACTAATTCTGTCTCCATCCATCTCTGGCTAAATCTGGGCTGTGGATCCAATACTAGAAGTGAGATTTGTGCCCTTTGGTTACTACTTTTCTGGGCACGGCTGCGGAACATCACCCAGCTCGTGGTTTTTGGCGATTCTCTTTCGATCATATCCTGGGTGAAAGGAAAGGCCTCTCTCAATAACTTGTTACTTAAGCACTGGATGGATGAGGTACGGTTGCTTGTGATGGATTTTCAACATATACATTTCGACCATGTCTTCAGGGAGGTTAATACGGTGGCGGACATGCTCTCGAAGAAGGCTCTTTCCTCCGAGTTTGGTGTCATTATGTGGCAGGACTGGCGGGAGGGCTCGCTGTTTGCACAGGGTTCACATCTTCTACATTGGTCTTGATTGGCTCGGCTTTTATTCTTCTTATTTAGTTACTTTTTGTTGCTGTTTAGTTTTTTCCTTGACGTGATGTGTTACTTATGTTCGCTGTTAGTTTTTTCTATGTGCAGATATCACATAGGGGATGCCTCCAACGCCTTGTTGGTTTTTTGTTATACTCCTATGTGCGGCTATTTTTCGGTTATTTATGTGTAGTTTTTGGTTACTTAGCATATTGGACTTATATCTCTACTTTTGGATCGGCAGCTATGACTTATTTGGTTCTTTTTGAGAACTCATTGAGTCTCTTGGATGATATCTTTGAGGATGTAGAACCTGTTTCTCCTACGGGAGGGGTTCTTGATTTTTATGTATGAACTCTTGGTACATGTTTTATGGTCTTCTTTATGGCTGTTGACTCGGAGGCCATGTTGTTTACACATGACACTTACACTGCAGGACAGTGTGGAGATGTATGCTTTTGATTCTGACAGTTGGCAACATTTACTATTTCGTTTATTAATAGTAAGTTATATTTTTCAGTGAAAAAAAGTTAAGCAACAAAAACTTTATTACATAATTAAAGATCATAATGATATCACTATAAAAAAAATTCAAATCACAACTTTTATGGTTTCAATGTACTTACTTACCGTTTCCATCTTACCTTGAAAGTTAGGTAAGCACTATAACTCTATTACCAAATTAAAAATCATAATGATATATCAGTTTTAAAAACTGATTTGCAACTTTATAGTTGCTTTCACCATAATAGTGTATTTACTTGATCCATGTATTAAAATAGAAGAGGATATATGTAATTTGCAAAAATGTATACAATATATTTCACGAGTTGTCTAAAATTGCTACCTCAGAGAAAATCATATTTTCAGACATGAATTTGTCGAAATTCGGGATAGAATTTTTAGAATCTCAAATTAGAGTATTAATCCTGCATAATTTGGATGCCCTAGGAGTTTTCGTTGAATTCATCTAGATGTTCAGAAAAATGATTTAATCAAATTTTAGATTTCATATCGCTGGATTTCGACCAAGTTTTGGTTGGATGGACAAAATTGTCTCACTTTTAGACAGCTTCTCTTTTTTATATGGTAAAAAAATTCGAATATCTATCTATCTATCTATATATATATAAAGGAAGTGACATATCTCATTAAGTATACATGTATACATTATTTTGTCAATATTCCATAGGACTATTATGGATTGGTCTATGATCATCCACTTTCATAAATTACCAGAGATTTATTAAGAGTGTTAATAAAGTTTGATAAATCACAAAAGATTCAAAAACCTAACAACACACCAGTAATGATACCTTAATTACATTAACTTTTAACTTTTAGTTACTAAATGTTTGTTCGCTTAGATTCTTTGTAATGATCCCCTTTTCTTTAGTTACTAAATGTTTGTTCGCTTAGATTCTTTGTAATGATCCCCTTTTCTTGTAATTGACTTTATGGTAGATACATATTTTAAGTTGGAGTAAACTAAACTCTATATTATTTGCACTTCTCTAGTGAGTTTTGATAGAATACGGTCGGCTCGATTATTTATTGAAAATAAGAGGAATCCATTAATGATTTTGTGGAAATAATTTAAGTTAATAGCTAAATAAAAACAAATTTAAAATTGGAGTTAGTAGTTATAAATAATTTAAGTTAATGGCTAAAGAATCACGTTATCTAGAAATTCCTCCAAGGGTATAATTTATTGGTGTATCATTTTCATGTTTTACAAACACTTGACACAATTGAAGTTTAATTTATAAAATAAAGGTATAATTAAGCACTTTGCATTACAATCATAGTTGTAACGACTTTAAAATATAGTATATAAATGTCTACCAAATAACCTAAAATGCATTTGTGAGCCAATACTAAAGCCAAACTTGTAGCTTTTCCAACTAAGCACATATTTCTCATTTACAACAATACCCATAAGCATTAGTCATCAACATATAATAATAAATATCAAATTACTTATTTGTTAGAGGACTTCACTGGGTGACATAGCTCTAGGAGAGAATTTTTCCTCCCATCCATAGACGTCTACTCATGAAGGTCACATCCCCATGTTGGAAAATGAAACAACAACGGTGAATTTATTGGTTATGTCTTTGGTTCGTTCTACTTAACCCACTCTCTAGTAATAATTGTTAATTTTTTCTTATCTTTAATTCAGAAATGCAATAGTACTTGAAATCAAATAACAATCATACACATAAGCAATCAAATTCGACACATGAATTTACCCTGGGAAACCCTCTATGACTTGAGGGAGAAAACCTCAACAAAACCTTCCTTAGTATATTGATAGATACCAGAGAATGTCTTTTACATCAATCACCCCCTGTGCAAGTACAGAGCAAGAGAAAGATAGATATAGAAGAGAGACTCAAGAGAATAATTCTCCAATCAACCAACTTGCTAATAATAGTCACATGCACAAAAATAGTTCATAGAAATTCACTCCATCCTTGGAGACATCAAAATTCCATGGAGAAGTGCACCCCACTTCTCATGCAATGCATTAACTCACTTGTTAGGATGAACTCGCCCCTTAACTGAAAGGCTTGCCCACTTAATTAGGTGGCTAACTTAAGTGTCATCATGCAAGTGTCGCAACTCAAGTGTCTTTTTTTAGTTTAAGACAACTGTCGTCTTTTAGTTTAACATAAGTGTCGTCATGCAATAACACTTAGTTAACTAGATCTTCTTTGTTATCACTTAGTTAACTCTCTTAACTGAAACCTTTCTTGTTAACATCACTGTAGTGATCAATTTGAGTTCTCCTTTGATTGATTGAATTCTTCTTTGTTAATATCACTGAAGTTTAACAATTCAAATTCTCTCTTAATTAATTCTTTATGTGCAATTCAAATTCTCTCATATCTTATCACATCTTACCTTTATCTCTTGTCTTATCTGCATGGTCCACATGTGCCAGCTTAATTATCATATCAAATATACTAAGAATATTTTCCCAATGATGTGATCATATTGTTCTACTACCGATCCAAGTGGTTATATGCTAAAGTAATTCACTCTAGAGGTGGCCAATTGTTGAAATACTGAGAGGGGGGTGAATCAATGTTTCTTAATTTTTCTTTTTATCATGAGCAAGTTGCTAATCACCAATCATAGCATCACATATAACATAACACAAAATGCATAGTACACAAGATTTGACGTGGAAACCCAAGCTCTGGGGGAAAAACCACGGAAGCTTTTATAATAATAATTTGTTCCATCAACAACTGGAAATACAAAATATATATACAACTTCTCCAACTACAACTGAAAGGAGGATGCAACCTCCTAGACTTTGTCAGCTATAACTGACGAGCTGCTGCAACAACTCTACTCACGATGATTAATTGTGAGTCCTAGCACCACCCTACCACCCATATATGATTATGAACCCGTGGACCTGTCAAAACTAAGCTGAGTATTTCACTATGTCAACTTAGGATACCTTTGAGCATATTTCTGAACATATCACTGTACAATCATCATCTCACTGTATGTCATCATACTACTGTGTTTTGCATAATCATCATTTCACCGTGCATAAGCATCATATCACTGAACATCATGTCATTGTGTACTGACTGAAAGTATCATCAAACACATACCATCATTTCACTGTGTACTGATAGAAATTTCGACTTCTCAAAACAAGTTGTGTACTGAGCATCTCACTGATCAAATCATAATATATTACTGAGTAATCTGAGCATACTACTTTGTACTGAGCATATCACTGTGTAAACTGAGCATACTACTGTGTACTGAGCATATCACTGTGTAAACATCACTGGGCTGAGCATATTACTGTGTAAACATCACTGAGTCATCATTGTGTAAAGTCACTGTGTAAATGTCTCATGCATATATCACCGGGTATGCTTACACACACACACACACACATTACTGTGTAATACATACCATCACTTTATAAGCATGACTGTGTAAATGCACGTATCATACCTGTGTGTCACTGTGTATGCATACCATCACTTTATAAACATCACTATGTAAATGCACATATCACATATATAGATCATTGATCATACCTCCGTGTCACTACGTATGCATACCATCACTTTATAAACATCACTGTGTAAATGCACATATCACATATATAGATCACTGATCATACCTCTGCATTACTGTGTATGCATACTTGGGACTGTGCTAAATGGGATAAATACCTTAGAGATCATATTTGATGTTCAGATTTGAAGTTCTGAGGCAGCTTGAAATAGAGCTGGATACTTCACTGAATTCTTCACTGAAGCAGCTCAAAAACATGCTGAAAGGAGAGCAGGCAACCCGAATTTTACAGGAGGCAAACAGTCTAAATTTAAAGGAAGAGACAGTCCGAAAATTATGCAGAGATAGTTTGAAATTTATGCAGAGACAGTCTGAAATTTATGTAGAGACAATTTGAAATTTATGCAGAGACAGTCCCAAAAATATTATGCCTCATTCCACCGAAATCAGAGCTATTGCTCACACTCCTCCACACTGAAAATAAGGCGAAATTGTTTTATTTATACACATTCAAAACCCAAAAATAAATGGGGTTGACCTAGCATTGATAAGAATTTATTTTTAAAATTAAAATTTATTGAATTTTAGGGGCCGACTTAGGTCAAATCATTAATAAATAAAATCTTTTTCTTAATGCTGGCCGACCCTAGTTAGGGTATAAACAAGAAAATCAGCTTGATATTAATTAGAACTTTGTCTTATCAACGTAGAGGGGAATTAACGCATCTTGTCTTTATTTGACATTTTAATAAAAATTTATTTTTTATGTAATTTTAATTTTGTTTAAAGATGCAAGGGCATCATATATATGAGCTAAAGACATCATCGTTATAGTGGCAACAAAGGCCATCAAGCCATAACATAGGTGGTTTCCAAGACCCATACTTGTAGGCTTCCACAATCCTCATAAAGATCATGGACTTCTTTGAGGGCTTCTAGGACTTCTTTCAAGGGTACAAGGTTACCACATGTGTGGGTTCAAGAATTTATTCAATGGTACAAGGTCTTTTATTTTTATTTTTTATTTTTTTGGGGGTATCATTATTAGGTTCAAGAATGTTTCAACCATGTGCAAGGGTTCGATGGGATCCATTACAATGTTAGGGGTTTCAAAACCATCTATATTAGGGCATCATCATCATACAAACAAGACAAATGCTTCAAGGTTTACTTGGTGCAAGGTGAGGGCTCCAAGGCCTAGGTATGTGGTCTTAAGGACAAAGATCATCAAGTGTAAGTGCTTAGACTTCTCAACAAGTGTATGGAAAAGGATACACATGCATAATCAATGATCAACAAGCATCAAGTATGACCATACCATATGTCAACAACCAGAATAGGTGCAAGCAATCCAAAGACCATCAATGAAAGGACAACCAGGAGCAAGGATACAACAATGGACTCAAATGGGACTAGGATACAAATTAGGGGCACTCAATCAGGTCAATGAGTAACCGGGGATTTTGGCATTGTGCCAAGGACTCCAAGGGATTCAAACTTGCGCCTAGAAAACCACAAAAAGGACTCTTGTGACTTTGTTAAAATGACCAGACACCAAAAACTGTTGTCATCAATCATAACTTAATCAACACCAGTCTCTAGAGGAGACTTAATAGCTCAACCATGGTTAGTAGTACATCACACGCCATACATGCTTTGACATGCAAAGCATCACATCAACACATGAGGCACCACCTCAACACACAAGGATCTATCTTGACACACAAGACCTTAGACTTGACTAGCAAGATTGTACAACATCATCACTTTGACATACAAATCACTTGCCTCAACACATGAAGCTTAACCTTTCTTGAGTCCAAATCAATATTCTTCTCCAAGTTTCCTGAGTCCAACTCAAGCTCCTATAAGGCACTACCTCGATACACGAGGCTCAATCTTGACACACATGATTGACCTAGAGAATGACTCATGATGCTGTAACTTTAACACTCCCTCTCAGCGAGGGAGGCATTCTCTGCCATGCCAAGCTTGTCCTGGAAGTACCTATACTTTGTCATGGACAGAGGCTTAGTCAACATATCTACAATTTGATCACCAATAGCAATGTATTGAAGTCTTATGGCACCTCTTTGGACCATGTCTTTGATGTATTGATACTTCATCTCAATGTGTTTCGATCTGTCATGAAACATAGGGTTTTCTGAGAGCTTAATGCAGCTTTGATTGTTAGAGCAAATGAAAGTAGTCTCAAGATTCTCACCGAACAACCCATCAAGTAGCTTCCTAAGCCACATAGCTTCTCGACAGGCGGTACTAGATGCAATATACTCTGCTTCTGTAGTACTCTAGGCTACGGAGCCCTACTTCCTGTTGGACCAAGAGATCATAGTTGATCCCAAGCTAAAAAAAAATCCGGACGTACTCTTTTGGTCCACAATACTACCACCACAATCGGAGTCAGCATATCTAAGTAGCATCACTCCACCACTGGAATCATATCTGAGTCCATAAGAAATAGTACCTCGAAGGTATCTAAGCACATTCTTGGTAGCAACCCAATGTCTATGTCTTGGCTCAAACATAAACTGACTCAAGATACTCACTGCATAACCTATCTCTAGTCTACTATGTATCAAATACATCAAGGAACCAATGAGTTGTCTATACATGGTAGGATCCACTAGATCCAATCTGGAATCTAACTCATCTAGCTTCTTTAGATTAGACATCATAGGAGTAGACATGGACTTATAGTCCATCATACCAAATCTCCTCAATACATCGATTGTGTACTTTCCTTGTGAAAGAAAGATTTCATATTTCCTTTGCCAAACTTATAGACTAAGAAAATAGTGCATAGGACCTAAGTCTTTCATTTCAAACTCAGAAGTGAGATCCCTCTTGCACTGACCAATATGTTTCTCCTCTCCAGTAAGGAACAAGTCATCAACATAGAGAACCAAGATCAAAGGATGGTTCTTCAAAACCTTGAAGTATAGGTTGGGGTCAACTTCACTTTTTGAGAATCCCAAGCTCATAAGATATCTATCAATCCTCGAATACCAATCCCTTGGGGATTTCTTAATCCCATACAAGGATTTCTTAAGTTTGCATACATGGGACTCGTCCCCATGAACTACAAATCCCTCAGGTTGTTGTATGTAAAATTCTTCCTCAACCTCACCATTGAGGAAGGAATTCTTCACACCCATTTGTTGAAGTTTCCAACCCCAAACTGAAGCAAGGGAAATTATGGTTCGGATAGTAGTGTACCTGGACATAGGAGCGAATGTCTTATCATAGTCTATCCCTTATTCCTGTGAGAAACCACGGGCCACAAATCTTGCTTTATACTTTTCAATACTTCCACCAGCTGCATGCTTAATTTTATAAAGCCACTTGGAAGTTACTATTGACTTCCTGTTAGGTTTAGGAACCAATTCCCACACATCATTATGCATGATGGATTTGTATTCTTCCACCATGGCATCTTTCAATACTTCCTGCTTAGGATCTTCTTCATAGGTAGAGGGCTTTGAATCACTGATGTGACTCATCCGTGCTACATATCCTAAAAACATTTTAGGTATCTTTCACTCTTTGGATGAGCCTGGTGGTGCAACATGATTTTTTGCCTCTTGCAGAATGTCTTGACATCATGCATATCTCCTCTTAGTAGGAAGTTCATCAAGGGGTATTTCTATAAGACCTACTGGTTCTTCAAAACCAACTGGATCAGAAGGATCTTCTGACTTCTCCCTATCGACATCTGAAAGTGGAGAATAAAAAACTGGATCCTCCATCATAGGAGTATCATTCTCCTCCATATCTAAATCACACTGAATTTCTTTGGAGCACTTGAAGTCAACCTCTTCATGAAATGTTACATCTCTGCTGACTTCAATGTTTCTTTGTCTTGGAACATAGGTTTTGTAAGCTTTGGAGGATTCACTATATCCAACAAACGTTCCTTTCTTTCTGGATGGATCCATATTTGTCCTCTTCTCTTTTGGTACATGAATGTAGACATGAAAATTGAAAATATTCAAGTGTCCAATATAGCATGAGGGCTTCTGTTCTGAATATAAATAACAATGCTGTAGGATTCTTCCCATAAGAATGTGGGCAGATCCTGATCCCACATCATGGATTTTGCAGCCTCACATATTGTTCTGTTATTTCTTTCAGTAACCCCATTTTGTTGGGGGTTGTAGGGTACAGTCAACTATATTTTTATTCTTGCATCTCAACAGAAGTCATTGAAGTCATGGGACTCAAAATCTCCTCCATTATCAGATATCAAAGCATGAATGTGCTTTCCAGTCTAATTCTCAGCTAGTGCTTTAAACTCTTGAAACTTGTTGAAAGTTTCACTCTTTTATTTCAAAAAATAAACCCATGAATTGTGAGATAAGTCATCTATGAAAAGCACATAACACAAATAACCACGCAAGGAGGGCGCAGACATAGGAGAAAATAGATTGGAACGAATCAAGTCAACGATCCCTTTGGATATCTTGGTACTACTTGGAAAGATCTTTTTAATGTTCTTTCCAAGAGCGCAACCTCTACAGAAACTATCAAAATCATATTTAAACATGGGCATACCTTTCATCATTTTCTGCAATCTAGGTAGTGCTTTGAAATGGAGATGACCAAGCCTTCTATGTCATAGTTGACACGGAATGACTGTGTCATGGATCATGGCTTGAATGAGATTTATAGGAACTTTGTAGAGGCCTCCCTCTCTAACTCCAATCACAGATGCAGAGTTCAAGCCTTCATGCTTAGGCCAAAGGAGCGCTTTGTTTTCCATAAAGATAACTCTAAATCCTTTATCTTCTAGAACATAAATAGACAGGAGCTTCTTCTTCAATCCGGGAACAAACAAAATTTCATCCACATGTAATACATCTTCTGAATCCAACTGAAAAGAAGTGGATCCAATACCTTGGATCAAATAGGTGGTATTATCTCCAAGCTCCACCTTACAGGAAAACTTCTTTTCATTCATATCTGTGATAACGCTCCTATATCCAGTCATGTGCTTGGATGTGCCATTGTCCACTAGCCATGTCTCAAAACTAGTGGTAATGGATCCAGAAAGGGCAGAGACAAGATAGTACTCCTTCCTCATCTCTTGATCATCAAATGAATTATTTCTTGTAGGTTCATCTTCTGTAGCAATGAAAACATGAAACCTACCCTAGAACTTTCCTCTTTGCTTTGTATGGAATTCTCTTGCATAATGACCCTTCTTATTGCAATTGAAACATTTAACTTTAGACTTATCAAAGTTCTTGAAATCATTCTCCTTTTGATGAGATAATTTCTTGTGAGATTTCTTACCTCTCTTCATCCATGCCACAAGAGCGAGGTTCTCTTCTTTGGAGGCAGTATATTTGCTCTGGATTCGCCCTTCTTCTTGTAGGAAATCATGACACAGTCTTTCAAAGTTGCGTTGCACTTCTCGACCATTTACTACATCCAAGAATGTCTCCCATGAAGATGGAAGAACATCGACATGGCTCTGTATGAGATCATCATGATCGGCTGTCACACCAATTCTCATGAGTTGATCTCTTACTTGAGAGATCTTAGTGAAGAAGGAAACCACAACTTCATCCTTGTCCAATTTTAGATTTCAAAGCTTGTTCTTCAATGCCCTCTTTTGAATGGGTCCTTTCTTCTCATAAAGATTTTTCAAAGTATCGAAGCATTCCTTTGTGGTTGTTAGGAACCCGTGTCAACCATTCTCTTTACTTTGCTAGTATATTATTGTTGGACGCATATCCTGTGTAAGTCGTCTCTTGAGTATATTGTATTATCCCACATTGTTAGTATATTGTTGTTGGACGCATATGCTTTGTAAGTCGTCCCGTGAGTATATTGTATTATCCCACACTGTTAGTATATTATTGTTGGACGCATATGCTTTGTAAGTCATCCCATAAGTATATTGTATTATCCCACATTTATGGGGAGTAATAGTTGTTTAGCTTAGACTGAGTATATAAGTACGTGTTGAGGCCAATGAAGGCATCCACGAGTTATTTGTATTGAGCTCAAAGGAGGTTTCCCCCTCAAAGTGGCCCGCGATCAATAAATATATTTTGTGTTATGCTATTTCTGATATATCGTGCAGTTTCATCATTTAATTGCTGGAGGTTCCCCACATTTGGTATTAGAGCAATTTCTTGGGCTCGCTGGGTGGAATTTCTGCCATTTTTTTTTGTAGTGGCTTCCAGGCCCTCTGATTATTGTAGTCATTCTTTTTCTTTGCATCTGTATTGTTCCTTTCAATTGCAAGTTCATATTCGGGAATAATCCCTATCCGCTTAACTGTGGGAAGTACTTGGGCATAGCCCTAAAACTCATTGTGAGGAGTACCATAGGAACCTCGAAGTAGTTGTCTCATTGGGAGGACCTACCAGCGAAAAGGGCTATGGCCCCTACCTAATTGACTAGTTCCCACCCCTGAGGTAAACCAATAGTTGTCGTTTGTGGCAAATCGATTATCAGTTTTACCTGAGCCATGGAGTGAGGGGTATTGCCCCAATACGTAATCCATTAGACAACATTGGTAGCCGAGTGAATCACCTGAACCTTTAGGAAGCCGAGCATACTTGAGGTACATATATATTTCCAGTTGATAAATAGAAAATTACATTTGTCCAGAGCCATTGCAGATCAATTCCGGAAAAAAAAGAGAGAAAAAAGTACAAAAGTCAGTTTTTTTTGCCGTATTTTCTTTGATTTAACTCCGTTTCCCTTGAAAATTCACTGGAACCCCTGCAATTCCATTTTTCATATTTCCTTCATGAAGACCCTATCCCAAATTCCACTTTCTGAAGCCATAAATCCCACATCTGTCTATTTTTAGGGTTTGGCATAACTTCTTCGATTTTCACCCATCAACCTCAACTATGAACACTCCATCAACCTCAACTATGAACACTCCATCAACCTCACTATGAACCAATACCTTGTTGGAATTTGTTGTGAGCTTTGGAATAAATAGCCATATGTATTTCTAGGTGAAGAAGGTTAGCAACATGGATATAATGACCTTTCTCAATTTGAATAGTGTAATCGGATTTAGTTGCATCTTTGCTATGATTTTTGTTATAACATACCCATACCACTTTGAAGTTTGCACATCCTAAATAATTCAGATTAAAGACAATTTCATGTTGACTATTAGTACATGTTCCTTGATCTTTAGATTTTGAGATGGTGAAACTCAAGGCTCCAATGTCATTCCATGCTTATTAGGCACTGGTATTCAATGTGGCTTTGGAAAGTCCATTTGCACTAGATATTATGAACTCTTGATCATCATGACTTAAAAGCCATATGAGTTGGATATCCTTTATCTTAAGTCAAGTATAGATCTAAATAATGATCCTTTGGTGTTTAACAATGTTTACAGAAGTGAATATTGTGTTTGGACTTATTATGGAGTTTGAAGTCCCTTTCTCATATGTAACAAAAACTATAACATATTACATGATGTAAACTCTCTTTAAATATTTTATTAATTTATTTATTAGTGCGAAACATGAAGTAGCCCAAAGTAAAGTAAAAAAGCTTCAAAGGGATGAAATTGAATGTTAGATTGATTCACACAATAGAAATGATTTACTACTTATTAACATAGATTAGTATTAACCTTTGGATCATAAAAACCCAGTTGTAAATCTCTCACTGCCTAAACAATCATAGGTTTAAGATCGATTTATGCTAGTCATTTTATGGTTGAGATTAATTGTTGGAAATATATTTTTACCCATTTCAGTTTATTAGCATTACCCACACACACACTCTTGATGTGACACATCTCTTTAGAGTACCATGCACATCATGTTACACATGTCTTTCAACCTGATTTGTAAGAGCAACTTGCTTCTCTCAATGTAGTTAGTTGGAAAAATATATGACAAATTTGCTTTAAATTAAGTTTAACTAAATCTTTTGATTTTGTTCCAATCTTAAAATAGATTTTTACATTGATCCTTATTAGAATCATAATAAAAATTTAGTATGTTACATAGTATCATATCATTGGATTTGTTAGTCCAAAATGTTCCAAAGTAAAATAAAAGAGATACCAGAAATTGTATGAAAACATTATGCAAACAATATGCTATATGGCACTTGATGAAAATAGATTATCTTATGTATGCTTGGGAAAATTGGCTTTAGTAACATGAGAGGTACATGAGGGATTTTTCCAAGCTAGTTTGCATTATTATTGTGATATTAGCTCATGTCCATTAATTGGAGGTACTATCAGTGGTGAGAAGAATTTATAACCATTTTTATTTGAAGATTCAAGAGTTTGTTTGCTAGTATGGGTTTTTTTCATTATGTTTAATGTTTTAACTTTTAAGTGTCAATGTTGAATGTAAATAGGTAAGAAGTATTCTAATGGTGCGTGTTGAAACCAATACTCTTGTAAGTGTTGTTTCGATTAGGAGAATACCCAGGTGAACTAATTGCTACTTTTTTAGTGTCCATATCTTTTGTGTATTGATTTTCTGATCTAATAGTGTTAATTGTAATATGGGTTTTGGTTTATCTCTATATTATAATTTGGTGTTTTAGGTTTCCATCAGTTATGCTTGTATATGATATCTTAAATTAATATTAGATGAGAAGTAGTCACATTCCCATATTTGTAAAGACTAAGGGAAAACTGAAGCCTTGGTGTGGTAGTAATGAAGAAAACCTCAGGAAAATCTTGGGAAGACAATAAAAAAATCCAATTTCAATTCTACCTTAGTGCCAAATTAGGTTGAGACTATTGTGGATTTTGACAAGGGTTAATTTGGTGCATGCTTGGCTACCAAAGTTAATTTAGAAAATAAGAAATGGAATAAAAGGGTATGATCACTCCCTTGTTGTAGAAAGAATGATCCCATATGGCATTGAAGATGGGGAGGTCATGGGTATCATCACACTTAAGGATGTTTTTGAAGAATTTTTGTTGGTATCATGCATGCTCTATTCATTTTAAAGGTCATTCGTTATTTATAAGGACAACAACACTTTTCAAATTCATCCTACTTTTGGAAGCCAATTTGTTAGTGCATCATCCAATGTTAATTCATATCATTGAAATGTAATGTGGAAATTTATAATATATTGGAATATGAAAGGATTTGTTTCCATATCCAATCATGCTTCTATCTATATACATCTTAATCATTATTGTCATGTCATCTTATTTGTGGTGATCGATCATCAATGACTTGTCAGTTCCCTCTTTTGCAATATACCTCCCATAATTCCTCTTATTCTACAATCAATCTCCCTACATCCCTCTTGTACTTCAATCAGCCTACCTTTGGTATCATTTGTCTCTCTTAAGTTGACAGGACATATTTTTTTTTTTCTTTTTTTCTTTTTTCTGTGGAAAACTCCCAAGCAACCTTGAAACTCATTTATCTTCTGAGTAGTCTCTAGAGACCCACAAACAACTATTTCCACTATTAATTTCTATTTTTCTTGAAGGATGTCATGACAACTTGCAAGATTGTTTTAAAGAAATTACAATGCTTTATGGATTTTCCCACTAGAGAATTGTAATTTTTTTAGGACAGTTATCCGTTGAGTATCCGACGCACACAAGCATCAGAACTACATCACAACCACCAGAAACTCTTTGAAAAGACGTGTTTATATTCGGTGTTTTTCATCGGATATCCGATGCAATTTCATTAATTATTTGATGAAACAATAGAGTAAGTTCATCAGATATGCGACAAATGACGATGGGAGCCACATCGGATAAACTACGACAAACCACCGGGTAGTCGACGTACCAACAAAAGCATTGCATCAGGTACCCGACACCATATCATTGGTTAGCCGACGAACCGATTATTGGAAGCATCTTCTGTTCGACGATCAATCATCGGGTACCTGACACAACATTATATTTTAACCGACAAACAAGCGAGGGGAAGCATCGTCCATCCAACGAACTACCATCGGATAGTCAACGGTAAAATAAAGCAAGATTATCGGGTATCCGATGACTTGTCATTGCATATACAATGCTAAAAAAAAAATGTTTAGCAGTAATCCGACAAATATATGTCGGTTAACCAAGGATTCCCGTCGCATAACCGACGACTAAATAAGAAATGTTCAACGGTAATCCGACGGTACTTCATCGACTATCTGATGATCAACACTTAAATTAAAATAAAATAAAAAATTACGATTGAGTGCTTAAATGATCTGGTTATCTGATGATGCTAATGTCAGATATACGACGATAACTGAAGTGTTGGATAACTGATTAAATTACACCGACGATTGTTGGATGTTGTTTTCGTCGGATAACCATTGGCATCATATTGGAAAAACGATGAAAGGCCATCGAATGTTAGTCCATATGTAGTTGTGAACAAAGGTAGTGAATGTACTGTCATGATAGACCATGATACAATGCGTATTATTAGTTCTATGTCCACGCTACACTAGCGCGAATTTTTGTTCAAAAGCCACACGAATGTCAAAACGGTGGGACCACAACCACCCATGGTGCATTGAAGGCTCATCAAGGCTCCATCACCTCCAATAATTCGAATTTGGCTCCTCATGTACTTGGGTTCATTGAATGGCCCCCCTTTGTGTACTTTAGAGCTATATCATGGAGTTAATGAGTCCACATTTGGATCTAATTATTTCTTGGGCACCTCTTCGCCTATAAAAGGAAGCCATGGGCATGCATCTAGTAAGGAGAAATTAGAGCAAGCTTATGTTTATGAAATTGTGTTGGAACTTATTCCACCTCTTCCCATACCTACTAGCATTCTTCAAGCTCCCTTGCCACCTTCCTCCAAGGGGAAAGTTTTTCTCCCATTATTCTTTCAAGTTTTTTAGCATTTAGTGTGGACAAAAAGGACCTCCATAAGGGATATTGTCGGATTCCCTTGAAGCCCATGTAATAGCTTGACGATTAGGCAATCTCAATTGGTTCTAGCATTTGATTCTTGTTGTGGTTTGCATATCCTCACCCTCTGTTAAGTTATTTTCAAGTTTTTGTTTAATTTTGTTTTGTTTTTAATAACAAGGGCTTGTAAGATCAATTTGGGGTCACTCACAATTGCTTTATGTACTACAATACTGGGCCTTGTTGACAAACTCAAAGGCTTAACCTCCAAAGTGGGAAGGGTTGCATGCCTTTGTGCAAATTTTCCCACAACAATGTTGAATTCCTAATTATTTTAAGGGAAACTTCAAATCTTATTTTCACAATATTTTTATTGAAAACAAAAGTTTTCATAAATGGATATTAATGTATATAAATACTATGATAGAAAACATATGTATTTGCATTGTACAATAAGGATCAACAAATTCAAGTTTAAAGATCTATCCTTTAAGCTAGTCTAATATTTGTTTTTCTGGGTAACAACGCTTAGGGAAAACGCCTAAGTATTTTCCCTCGTTTCAAGGATGGTACCCAAGGTAAACCCTATATTCTTCAAGGCACAAGAGCAAGTCAACAATGGGGCTTGAGGCCATTACAACAATATTCTCATTAGGAGCTCAACATGTCACTTATGGGAATAGAACCTAGGTAGAGAGGATGACACTCCATCCCACAACCAACCACTCTAACTAGACCCAATTAAAAAAACTAGTCTAAGCTACATGATTAATCATTGCAAATTAAGCTACATGTTTGAAAATATATCTACAATGAATTCTAGTCAGAGCACCACAAGTAGGGAAAATTTTAAGGATCCATAATTTTCTTAAAGTATATAAACCATGGTGAGTCTTATTAATTCTTAAATTTCCAACCACAAAATGGTTGGGGATATTTTTGTAAAAATATTTACATGTATAAGGATGTTATAGAGTTTATGGACAATTTTGGCTATGTTTAGAGCAAACAAGTTTTATCATATAGAACTTGGGCGAATTATTTTAGAAAAAAATGGAAATTGACCCAAAAACTTTGGAAAAAAACATCGAAAATTAGCCCATGGGATAAATTTCACCCCTAATTTTTTTCTTGTCCACAAGCATTGGCACAAAAAAGAAGGTTGATTAGAGTTAAACCACGACAGTTTTATTCCATAAATGGAAGAGTAACATGATTCAAATTTGAATAAAAGGAATTAATTAATTGCTATACTAATAACTATGTGAACTATTATGCTAATAACTATGCTACAAATTGATGCATCAACATTAAAACACAATCATAAACTAACTAATATCAAACGGGCACCTATCCTCATGGAGTGGGACTTGTCTCCTTAGGAACAAAGTGTTGAAACTAAGATGTTCTCACAAGATTAAACAAAAATAGAAATGGAGTTTTTTTGCATTAGAAAGATAGTAATATGTCTAGTATAGTCCCCCTACTCTTTTTTCTCCTTCCTATATATACATAAACATAAATTATCTTTGATTTAATACAGAGAAAAACACCCTCATCGGGAATTAAATATCAATTTCAACTATACTATAGTGCTCGGAAATCACAAATTCCCCTCTTGGATTAACTAACTATTAATTCAAATCAACAATGCATTTGATTCTATGAGCATCGATTCAGTTACATCCCAAATTTTGATGCACACATGTTGTAAATTCCTCACACTAATTCTCATATGATGTATACCTTCAAAAAAACTAACTGCTTGAGATGACTGCACATATATTGTATGATTAATTGCTTGGGGTTAATGCACACATGTTGGAGTGACTTGGTTGCTCATGGTGGATCGGCATAACATCCTATAGCAACTTCATAATATTCTTGTGGACACTTGCAAATACATTCACAATATTTGAATTGAGGCATCATTAGTTTTCAATCATGAGAAGAGTTTAGATAACATGCAATTCCTTTTAGATTCACTATAATCAACAAAAACTCCTAAATATGTCTCACAAATACCTTATTGCAATAGACCTCTGTGTACTTCATTGTGATGGGATATCATGCTAAATATGAATATGTAAGGAGGGAAACGAGTAGGAAAGGAGGCAAAAATATAGTCAATTATCATGCCAAAAATGGGGTTCATGAGAAAGTATTGTGCTACTGCTAGTCATTGACATTGTGCTTATCGACCTTTGGCAATTTCTATTAATCATCATCATCTCCACATCATTCTACAATGCAATGCATATGAACATTCAAGGTATAGAATCAATGAACTTAGCAGCTAGAGATTCTCTTGGATTAGAGATGAGATCTGACAATGACACCATTTAGTTTCCAAAAACGGGGTTCATTAGAAAGTATTGTGCTACCACTAGTCGTTGACAATGTGCTTATCGACCTTTGGAAAATGCTATTAATCATCATCTTTTCCATGTTAGTCTATAATGCAATGCATATGATTATTCAAGGTATACAATCAGTGATCTTAGCTAGAGATGCTCTTGGATTAGCGATCGGATCGAACAATGACACCATTTAGTTATTTGAGGCTCACCACTTGGAAGATAGTTGACTTTTATTGAATATCTCGTAGAGAATTAAGCCTCATATATATTTGTTTAGAGAAAACCAAAATTACTAGTTTTTTACTTAGATCATTGTTGCATAGTTCTTGGCAAGGGGAATATTGAAACACTACTCATGAGGAAGGATGCAAATTTTTTTATGGACTAGCTCCATTGATGAATTATTCTATTATTCATGATAATAGGAATGATCCATTTGCTCCATGTGATCCTAGTAAAATATAGTTTTAAGACTAGATGTTCCTTGGACCCTTATTAATATCCGAAATAAATTAATGGTGACGACTTTGAACAATGTACATATATACAAATGGTAGTCAAGTTGGTGAGCTTGTTAGACATATTGTAACACTTGTATATGAATTTTGGATATTAACTTTAGGAAGAAAATTTGAGAGATTCAAGGATAACGTACTTGGTAACCAAATGGTTATGTGAGAGTTAATCAAAGCACATTTGTATAGGTTCTATAGGCTTGTTCAAGCACATTTGCATAAGGTCACCTCTACAAGCATCTGATTTGCAACCACTTTGCCTCATAGGTTGCATCCACTTTGTGTTATAAGACAAAATACTAAAGAGTTTTAGGAATATATTCAAGTAATTTCACAAGGAAGGAATCCCATCTGTAGGTTGTAGATAACTCAATTGGATTTTGGCAGGAAGTTAGTTATAAGGAATTTAGGTTGTAGATAACTCAATTGGATTTTGGTAGAAAGTTAGTTATAGGGAATTCATGGTTTTGAGGAGTTGAGGATGAATAAAATTAAAGTTATAAAGCTAAGGGTTTATAGAGCTTGAAATGGAAACATGCATTTGAAATACTTCTCATGATTAAAGATCCAAGTAAAGAAAACACAAAATGTGAGCAATGGAGTGGTTTTCATAGCCCTTGTAATAGTCTTACTAAGTTGTACATACTAGGTTGATTTTGATCCTAAAAAACTAATGAGTTTTTGTATGATGGTTGAGGTGAATTACTTTAGTGGGAGGGGAGGATAAAAAGAGATAATTTGCATTTGATAAAGACCCTAAATTGCAATGAGTAATTGTAACCCACATACGACGTGTTAAAACCCTATAATACTTTATATGAGGATCGGAAAAGGATCATGTCTAAGTTGAATGGATTGTATATCATATTGAAAAATGTCGTGCAAGTAGGTACTAATCAACTTTATAAAGCTAAAATTTTCTACATGCATGTCGTACAAATAGGTACTAATCAAGTTTATAAGCTCAAATTTTGTAATGCCGTGCAAATAGGTGCTAATTAACTTTATAGGCTCAAATTTTATATAAGCATGTCCAGTAAATCGGTACTAATAAACTTTATAAGCTCAAATTTTGTATAACCATGTCGAGTAAATAGGTACTAATAAACTTTATAAGCTCAAATTTTGTATCAAGCACTAAGATTTCATAGTAGGCGAATGAAAACTTAAATAATACCTTCTCTTTGAGTTACTTTGTTATCATTCATAATAAAGTATTAATATAATATTTATATAAATATTTATTATAGATTTTTATTTATAATTTTTTTTATTAGGATAGTTTATTTATTCTACAATTTAGATTTTACTTTGAAAAATATACTTAGAAAAAATTGAAATAAAAAATATATAGACTACATGAAATTTATTTAGGGTAGTTTATTTATTCTACAATTTAGATTTTACTTTGAAAAATATACTTAGAAAAAATTGAAATAAAAAATATATAGACTACATGTATAATTAATATAGTAAATCTATGATTTATAAAGTGTTATACTTGTTGGATTTAGTTAAAGTTTGACTCATAATAGTTTGTAAGGTGGTGTAATTTCACTTTATTATTCAATAAAGTGTGTGTTGTATTTTTTGGTAATGTTAATTTTCAATTGAATGTATTACTTAATAATTTTCAATCTTTTAAGGACCGTAAATAAAATTAATGATGCTTACACTCTTGATTAATTATTTACAATAAAAAAAAATAAAAAAGAAAGAACTTACCAATTTATTTTCAACTATATATGTGGTATTGAAAAAAAAAAACTTATCAATTTATTTTCAACTATATATGTTGTATTGAAAAAAATGGTAACATTTATGCAAATAAATTTGGCTTATTTCCATTAAATCTATTGAAAAAAGAGAGCTAAATGCAACTTAGTCTTAGATTTAAAAAAGAAAATTAATAAATAAATTTTGATTTATATGTATTTTATAATATTTTTAATTTTAAAAAAATTAATAAGTAAATTTTAATTTATATGTATTTTATAAAATAATAGAAAATTATATAAATTAGTTTTTTCAATACAATTTAATAGAGCTGTGCAAAAATTCGACAATTTGGCCAATCATAAAATTTTTAGACTAGTCATAATTTAACCAATCACAAATTAAATTAAAAAAAATATTTGTATTTCTTTAAATAATTTAAAATAAATATAACATTTTATGCTAAGCCAATCTTTAATAAATAACATTTGATTTGTATGTAGTTGACAAAATAATAATAACAAGATATGGAACTAATAAAAATTAATATCAATAATTAAAATAACAATAATAATTAAAATAACAATAAAAATTACAAAAATAGAAAACAATAATATTAATAACAATATTACATTAAAAAAACCATAAAATTAATAATAAAATAAGATGATTAATAATATTATTATTATCAATAAAAAATAAAAATAATAATAATTTTCATAATAAAAAAATATTAAAAAGAAAAACAGCACATAAAGTAATAAAAGATAAAATTAAAATATAATAAAAGTAATCATATAAATAATGTATTAATAGATGTTGGTTTATCTTTATTAATTCTTTTAAAGGGACTAATAAAGATATATTTTTCATTTGAAAGTCAAAGTTTTTTGATTTTTTATTAATTCTTAATTTTTATGTTGTTTATTACGAAGTTTTGTAATGTTTGCAAAATAATAATTTTTATGTTGTTTATTGCAAATTTTTTTTAATATTTACAAAATAATAATCATTAAAATCTTTGGATTTGATATAAATAAGAAGTTTATTTATTTATTTTAGATATAAAAATTATTTTTTAACATGTCATAAAAAAAACAACAACATTAAATTATTTTTTTATTATTAATTTAAAAACGATACAAGGAGTTGTTGTACGACAGCTCAAAGCAACAGTAGAGGTTTAGCCATACCATGAGCCCAAACTTGCATTGTTTCACGCTCTCAACATTGAATTCAACACGAATATGTACATGAAAATCCTTTGGCCCCTGCCAATTGTACATTATATAAAAATGTCAATTAATCATTCACGTGGCTTATAGGACAAGATAGTTGACAGATAGTTATTTTTTTATTTTTTTAAATTGTGCTTTTAAATAGGGAACACAGACGATTGATGGACATTGGATAGAATTTTTAAATTTTTAAATTTTTAAAATAATTACATAAATTAACTAAACATTATTATCATTTAAATATCAAATAATTTTTAAGTGGCAAAGTTTGTCATAAATTAATTGTTAATTACTTATAAGAAAAGTGATAAGTAATTGTTTTCTTGAGTCATTTATTATTTTAATGAAAATTACATTTACATTATTTAAATGATGAGATCTTAATCAACATAACATTTAAATACTAAAAAAATGTTTCAAACCTAAATAAATAAATAAATAATATTCCTTCTCAACATTGGATAGTGATGAAGGTCTTTTATTTTGGGAGGATGTTTGTGAAGATGTAGTGGTGGATTCTGGTTTTCAATATTTTCTTGTCTAAGTTTTACATTATAATTTTGTATGACTGCATATTGGCCATGGATATCAGTCCAGTTTGCTAAATTTTGTAGTTTGAAGTGGAAGGAAGGTCCATTTTGATATGTTGGACAGACTGTAATATCTTTTGATGAACATCTGTACTACTTGATTCAGGTGAATTGAATAATAGTGGTATGTTTTTTTTCGCGGAAAAATAAAAATAAATTCCTTCTCAACATAGTTAAGAATGTCTTTCATCGCTGAAAAAAGAAATTATATACTTTATATTCTCATTTAGCCTTATTTCTATGCATGGAACAATATACTACATCAAATAATAACTTATATTTAAAAAAATTATTTTTAATTTTCATAATAGTTAATTTAATATTTAAATTTGTAACTCATTTTATAAATTATATAAAAAAATGATATAGTTTGTTCATAGAGTATGATTTAAAATGGTTTTTATTAATTAAGAGTTAATATTTTTCTATGTTAATAATCCATGACCTTAAGATAATAATAAGTGGTGATTGTCCTAAATTTTAACAAGCTACTTATAATTTAATAATAATAACATGTATAAATTTCATTCAAATAATATAGTTAAGCATAAATGCTACCATCATTCATAGTTGTCTATTGCATTTGATGGACCAAATCATCCTATAGTGAAGAATGCAGTTATATATATACTTTCATTGGCTTCATTATCCAACTTGATGTTATTCTTTCATTGTTCTTGTCCAGTTGCAATTGATGACTATTGGTCTAATTTTTTTTTTTTTAGTGAATAGGGTTTTAGTGGTGGTTTAATGTCTTCAATAATATTAGTTCTAATCTAGCTTGTTTCCATTTTTCATGACTTTCACTTAACTTTGATGTCATAAAGTAAAACAACATTTACATTGCTCAAGGCCATTTCTAGGCATTTTGTTGCTTTTTTTGTTCATTTGATAATCAATTCTCATTTGCTTTCGGTAGGTCCAATTTAAGCACTAAAATATAGGAGTGAAATTTCCTATTATCCATATACAAACTTGGATGTTGTCTACTGAAACACATTTTTATACATAGTTTTCTATGCTGAAAGTACTATAGGTACCATGTCACCCCAACCACTCTCACTCACATCAAACATATTTGTTAGTCCTTTAGGGATGAAGAGCTATATGACAATATACTCATGAAAGTGGCGTCCCATCCTATGTTATGTTGCACTATGTTTAATTTCTCAATGCCATCTGCTTCATGGTACATCATTGCGCATTTCATCAACATGCACAATTGCATCATCCATTGCCATGTCCAGTTCATCAAACATTACCTAAAATGCAAAAATCTCGCCTACCACCATTTGGAAGGGCCTTAGCTGCATCGTAACATTTTCCCTTGTTTCTTTTATGAGAGACTCCATTACCTCCATCATTGATAGATATTTTGTGATATAAATTTGTGGTAATTTCCACCTTAATTCCATTGCCCCATTGCTCTCCATTGCATTGTATATATTTACATTTCAAAAAAATATGAATTTCATTCACAATTTTATGAGAGACCAGACCTTATATTACCAAAAACTATAAGCGTATGTGATATAAAGGCCATCCTTTTTCCACATTTACAGGTGAAATCAATCTCTAGTGAATTGGAGAAAACTAACATTCAACGATGGATTATGAATGCAAACAAATTACAAAGATTACACTTTCAACTATGGATTATGATTGCAAACAATTTTACAAATAATATGCTTGTCTTGATTTTCAATTATCAAGATGATAAAGTTGGAATTTAACTTTATGAAGAAATTAGGAATTAACAATGAACAGTTTATAATGAACGACTATCTAACTAATCAAATGAAAGTTCAACACATTTAGCACGAGGGAGTAGTTCTTCCACTTCAACTCTGGCACTCACACTTGTCAAAGTATTTTTTACCTTGCAATGGTTAAGATTTTCGACCTCTACCACAAAGACAATATAAACATGTGTATGGTCTAAGAAAACATGACTTGATTGACTAAACTACATTCAAATTGAATGCTATAGAAGTGTAATCCTAACTAAACTCTTACACATTGAAAGAACTGTATATGAAAATATTGATCCTAAATTGAGTAAACATTTAGATAAAAATAAGCTCACACCTTTTTTAAATTGCAAGTGACTAATTACATTAGACAAATTTTAAAATAAAAAACCAACATCTTAACCAAATATAATAAAAATATGACCTAATAATCATTTTCTAGAAAGTGTCTATGACACAAGTCATCTCCTATACCTGAACTTCTATCATCCTATTAATATAAACTTGAACTTCATATAAACATGAAATTCATATAATCCTAAAATTCATATAAACCTGAACTTCTATCATCCTATCAATATAAATTTTTTTGCAGTTTAATATTGAGTAAGCTATCCGGTGAGAAAATAACAAAAACGTATGTACAAAAGAATATGAATTCCTGCAAACTCTTATATACCAACATAGTTATCTACAATTAGTACTGCATGCAGGAATGGAAAACAAGCGGCTCACCATAATTGCCATCTTCTTCAATTTATTCATTGCAAAAAATTGCTTTAATCGGGATAATACAACTGGATCCAAAGATTGATATGGAGCAACACCATATTTACAAATTTATGGATGACTTGACATGCATCACAAGATTGAGATATAAGTACTTGTGATATTAAAGTATGAGAGCTGCCAAAATATTTTACTATTATGACACATTATGCAAAACAAGTTCATAATTTGTTTTCTAAATAAGTGTTCAAGGTTTATGATTTTCCTGCCAATGCAATGCATCTTAAAGCATTAATTTTTTTCCAAAAAACTCAATTACAAGGGATATTTCTAGAGTTCTTTCATACATAGAACACCATGTGTGGTCAGGCACTGGGATGGATTTGAAGTAAGCATATTTCTGATAAGATCCTTAGCACTCTCAGAAATTGAAGGCCAGGGTTTTGTATCAAAATCAATATAGCCTCGTAGAACAACATAACAAATTCCTTGTTGTGTTTCTGAAAAATAAAAGTAAACGCCAATATTAGTTGGCACATCATATAAGAATTACAATTGAATTGTTTTCGGAGGGGCATATCCATATTTTATCCTTAAATATATATGTTCATTACCTTCCCAAAATGGTGGAACGCCGCTAAGTAAGACGTATAGGATGACCCTGACTTTCCACACATCTGCCTCTGGACCATAGCATTTTTATAACACTTCGGGAGAAATATAGTATGAGATTCCAACTACATCAACAACACCTGACCTGCAAGTAAAATTGGTCTTGTGTCAAATAAAAGGAATCCTCAACAACTTTCTTAGCCTTTGTTAGCTCAACCTAAGCTTGAGACTATGTTGTCTCAATGTTTTTCAATTGTTCTCTTAACTAAGTCCTTTTCCAGAAGATGCAATTGTGTTTCATTTGATATTAGACTATAGAAATCCTAAAGAAAAGTTTCAGAGAAACCAAATCCATTGAAAAGATAAATTTATTGAAACAAAAAACTTATTTTCTCTTTTGGGGAATTAAAAAAACAAGGTATTTGTACAGTTATATTTGTGTCATCTAAAGCTAAGCATAATAAAAAAAACAAAACATAACTGAAAAAATTTCCACTATCACCTTTTCTTCTGGAATTTCAGTCATTTTCGTAGTAATTTTATCTCCAACGACCCTCTCTGCAAACAAGCTAACAACATCCTTAACGAATTCAAAAGGAGCGATGCAGCATGGGAGAACTACAATTCTTGTGGAATTGCAATGCCCTGAACATCAGTTTTGTTTTTGTTTTTTTGCTATGTTATATGTGTTTGTATGTTAGAATCCATTCAAATATTTTATCTATTGGATAACTGGAAACAATGTCCTACATTGTCCTCGATCTAGTAAATATCTATACAAATTCTCATCAGAAACAATGTAGAAATAGTTAGAACAGATTACATCTATAACACCAGAAATTATCCTAAATATCGTTAATTTGTAAAAGGATTCATAAACAATAATTTTTAGTAGAGCCTAATCAAATATTTTCTTTTATACATGTTTAGCGTTGCAGTCAGTGAAACTTCATCCAGAGGGATTTAACTTATTACTACAAGAATTTGCAAACCACATAACATTAATTCAACTTAATAAAAAGAATTCTGCGAAATGCATCAGTTTAATTTTAAATACTAGAGCTTTTCCACTAATATTTCATTACTTTAACCTGACATTACCAAAATTTGCAATTAAAAATAACAATATGTGAGAAAAGTTCTTGGAATACAAGTTTTCAAAACTAAAATATAAATAAGGGTTTGCATAACATTACATTACTGCCTTTACAGACTTGATAATGCGCTTGGCCATCCGCTCCCCCTTTATGAATAAATCACAAAAAGGCACTGTGTAAATGACCCCCCCATCCTGGGGTTCCCAAATGTATTGCTCACCTTATTGTGCTTGGTGGTAACAATCACTTTATTGAGTAGAAATCCACACTGAACTGACTTATCATGTTGACATTTGCCCTCGCTTTTAAAGCCTCCATGAACTCCTTGGTGCCAAATCTCGTAATTGTTCCCACGTTGTTCATCAAATCTATGGATTGCATCATACCAGAAAATTGAAAAAAAAATACCCACTATAATCTCTTCTCAAGATTGATTAAACTAAACATAAACCTACATGCATGAGAATCATATCAGATTACTAGTCTATTCACCATCTTTCGTCATGCCTATTCCACTGGCAATGATGATGAGGCATTACTTGTTATCCTTGTCAGGAACAATCCTCATGAATATCTCCAGCTGAACATCCATCTTTCCCTTCTTCGTCAGCCCTTCGATCCTAATTTTGTCTAGCACCTGCATCCAATTCCATAAACACAAAACAATACTAATTATAATGCCCAATTTTTCCTCATGTGGGAAAGGATTCAAAAACCATCCAAATGGAGATCAAAACTGCAATGGCTTCAAAACCACCCAAATGGAGATCAAGAACTAGGAAATGGTTTACTGTGGCAATTTTGGACAAAATAGAAAGGGGATTTACAAGGATATTCACGATCCAAAAACCACTACAATCATCAGAAAAGTTCAATTATTTTGAAAGTAAGGATTAGCCTAAATGTTGAGATTACATACTTGGTTCAATTGCTTGTGTAAGTGGCCCTAGATTGTTGATATGAGTTATTATTCACATTTTTTCCAAATCAAGAAATGTAGACTCTTAACCTCGTCTGCCTAGTCTAGATCATGTTATTTTTAGGGAGTTTCGAATAGGGATTTTAGTGATGGATGTAGAACAGATAAAATCATATGATCACTTGCTATTGAAAATAAATATTGGTTTTATAAAAAAAAATTAAATAAAAAAGACCCAATCAATCTCAATACCTTGATCAAGGTCTTTTTTATCCATGGAAGAAAAGCAGCTTTATATTATAAAAATATACCGCATACTGCAGAGATCTAAAGATCTTACAAAAATCCAGTCTTCATAATGAGATAAAAATCCCATCGTAACCATACAAAAATCTCCACAGATTAAAGAGAGGATATACCAGACTCGAGTATAATTCTTGACTCAAAAGCCTCTAAAAATATGACATTGACTGTCGGCAAAAAAGAACATACACTTATGTAAACATATGAATAAGCAAAAAGAACAGTACTCAAGGGACACTTAAGATTCCCCCAAAGAGAAGAAGATAAGAAACTATAATTTAACATGGATAAAGGTTAGGATCATATGTTAATTCCCATGATCGTCCTTTTCCCATTGGATCCAATAACCCTCTGCCACGTGTAAGCCCTCCTTGGAGAGAGCATCAACAATAGAATTTATTTCTTTGCAGATATGAGTGAAGACAACATCCTAGAACTGGGTCCTCAGAAATTGTATCTCATTGAATATGGGATCCAAGAGAATTTTTTTGGGGCTCTCCTCTCCTTCATTCAATCAATGACCATTTTAGAGTCACCAAATACTTGCAAGACCTGAACACCTTTCTGGATAGAAAGGATCAAGGATAGCTTGAGAGCCAAAATCTCATCTTTGTTGTTTGAACAAAAACCTGTACCAACAACAAATTTGTGCCAAACATGATCATTCATATAAAGAAAAACACCTTCCCCACCCTCCCCCAACCCACCCACAGCTGGATGACCCTAGGAATCCCCATCAAAATAGAGCCAAGGATAATTCTTGTCAATAGTTTCAGCCACAATGGTCTTTTTATTTATATCCAAATTAGCTTGGGGGTGAAGTCTCGGAATGGAGAGGCTTTTGTGTGCAAAACCAGCTGGGGGAATGAAAGAGTTCTCAAAAGTAAGATAATTCCAATGAGCTATGGTAGAGCCTATGAAAAATTATGTGGAGTATGTAGCATTTGTTTAAAGTTTCTATATGTGTTGTCGTATTATGTACAAGGGTAAAAATGTGAAGGTGGGTAACACTTTCGTGAGAAACTAGTGCAAAATAGTCTTAGCGGAGGTTATTCGGCCGATTAATATTTCTTATTCGGCCGAATAATAAATATTATTCGGTCGAATAATTTTCATTCTTCGGCCGAATAATGTAGAGGTTATTCGGCTGAATTTAGCCACTAACATTTCTCCGTTCCGTTTAACGGCTATCCTTGAAATGTGTGCAAACCACTGCCGGACGGAAAAAAATTTCGGATGGTAGTTTATTCGGCCGAATAATTGTTCGGCTGAATAATTATTCAACGGAACAATTATTCGGCCGAACAATTATTCGGCCGAACGATTATTCGGCCGAATAATTGGTCGGCCGAATAATGTTTCTGCATAAAATCTCGGCCTCGACTGCCATTTGGAATTCTGCGCTGGAAATACCTGGACCCCGCAAGCGGGCCCATAGTTGTTATTGGCCACCCTCCGTCGTCGACGCTTGTGACGACGACGCTGTTGCTCCACCCCTATCGCTTCTTGTTCGTCTGCTGTTGCTGCACCCTCTCCACTGCTTGCTCATCTTCTGTTGCTGCCTAATCAGCTTCCTGCTCTGTTGTTGTTTCCTGTCGCGGCTGTGGAAGCTGTTTTCGTTGACGAGGGTGCCGGGCGGATCCGTAAGTGACGAGGGTGCTGGGCAGATGCTGTGTTCGTCGACGGGGGTGCTGTGCGGATCTGTGCTCGGCGTAACGACGTGGAGCTAACGGCTACCACTGTAAGTAATTGTTTTTCGCTGATTTTGGTTTTCGAATTTGAAGTTTGATGTCTATACAGTCTCTCTGTTTGTAATGTTTTGATGAAATGTGCTTTGTTGGCAGGATAGTTCGTTTGTTTTTGCGGTGCTGTTATCGGTGTGTCGTTGGTGTTGCGGTTTTCACGCAGGATTGACAGTTAAAGTGAAGGTACGTTTTATTGTTGAGTTGTTTTGTTTTGATTTTGTTATCCTATTTTTATAGTTTTTAGTTGCCAACATAATTTGGTGTTGTGTGAAGGAAATATTTGTTGTTTGGAGAGTTGGTGGTTTGAACCGCTGAGGCTTCATGGATTGACAGTCTCTTCGCTACCTGTTTGGGTTACAGGTATGTATCGTTTTGTGAAATTAGATTGTTTAGTTTTTTAATTTTTAATTTTCTGTTCATGATGTCAGTCTTTACTCGCTTAACATGAACTCTGTTCACGAACAGAGTTCACGAACATGAACACTGTTCATGAACAGATTTCATGAACATGAACACAGTTCATGAATAGTGTTCATGTTCGTGAACAGAGTTCGTGAACTCTGTTCGTGAACAGAGTTCGTGAACTCTGTTCGTGAACAGAGTTCATGTTCATGTTCATGAACAGAGTTCATGTTTATGAGTTCTGTTCATGTTCGTGTTCATGTATGTTTCATCATATTAGCATCGTTTTGTGCCATATTAGTGTAGTATGGCATCATTTTTGCGTAGTACTAGCATCAAAATATGAAACTTTGTAAATACTTTACATCATACTTGCATCGTGTTTGCATCAAAAGTGTATGTTTCTTTCCATTGGCATGATAGTGTATCATATTAGCATTGTAATGTGCATCATACTAGCATCAAAATATGTAACTTTTAAATTAAATCATAAAACAACCATGTAAATTTTATTGGTTGTGTTCTTGAACAGAGTTAAAGAACTCTGTTCATGAACATAGTTCATGAACAGAGTTAACGAACTCTGTTCATGAACAGAGTTCTTGAACTCTGTTCTTGAACAGAGTTCCCTAATTATTTTTTTTATGAATATTATGTAAAGTTTGTTTAATGAGATATAGATTAAAATCATAAGTGATCGATGAAAAATTTGTAAGGTTACTATACTATTACAATTAACTGCATTATACTTTTTATCTGATTATGAAATGATTATTAATGTTATCTTTATGGTGCAATAGTAGTGCTCTTAGAGTGTTAGGGGAGGAATTCACAAAAAAAAAAATTATACTACTTTAGGCACCTCTACATTTGGTATGCAGTTCTTTATGAGATATGCCTTTAAGTCTGTAGAATTAACATGTACAACTTCAATGTGTGTAAATTTTTCTATCATAAATATAAAGTAGAAATCTTTTAATAAGTGTATATATATATATTTTGTGAGATGTTTGTTCATTGAGATATATAATTCAACCATATTTGATGGATGAAAAGTTTTTAAGGTTACTATAGTACTACAATTAACTGTGTTATAACTTATATTTGATAATGAAATGACTATTACGTATATCTTTACGTTGCAATAGTAGTAATGGTAAGGAATTTTAGTTAATTAATTAGAGTTAGAAGAGGGACTTACAAAAAATCTTAGCTTATACTACTTTAGACACCCTTACACTTTGTTGTAGTTTTTTATTAGATATGGCTTTATGCTTGTAGGATAAACATGTACAATTTCAATTTGTTAATGTTTGTGTAAATTTAGAAATCATATCAAATGGAAAGAGTGGAGTCTTCGAGGGGAAAGCGTAGGAGGTCATCACATTCATCAGGAATTGGTGTTCCAATTGGTAGTCCAAGGTTGTCGAATTCACCGCGGGGTTCGAGTTTATTGTATGGGTCACAGTCATCTGATCACCAACGAGTTGATAGGGGTACAAATGATTCTCCTTTGTCATCTGTTGGAGAGCGTCGATCTCAACCTTCTGTTGGTATGAACATTAATGTTTAATTGAATGTATAATTTGTATTTTTGTGTGTTTTGAACTTTTGGACAAGGTTAACTCTTCACTATGGCTATATTTGAAGCAGAGCGAGGTTTAGAAGATGTGCGTAATTCGACAGAGCGAGAGGAAGATCAAGATAGGATTGTAGGTGATGGAATAGGTGTGGGTGCAGAGCAGGGTCCTGAAGATCCTCCTAGAGCGAGGACGACATATGTTCCATTAGCTGAGGGTTGTACACCCATATCAACTTATCCATCTGATTTACCTGATGAGCTTCCATGTTAAGGTGTTGAGCAACAAACTATTCTTGAAAGTTGTAGATCCCACTATGACAGGTTGAACAATGATCTTTGTTCTTTAGATCTCCCTCCAGAGAGCCGACAAAGTCTAGAGATTGTTTTGGGGTCTTTGCACAAATTCATTGATGCATATGAGGAACTTGGACCAACTACGAATGGTTTTGTTCATTTGATGCACAGGCGAAGGGAACAAGTTATGGGTCCAGACAAGTGGGAGGTTGTGAAGGAGAGAGTTACCAGAGAACAAGCCAATTCAATGTTTAATTTCAAAGAAGGCCTTAAGCGAAAAATGTTGAAAGTGCAATATTTTAAGCATCCTCAAATTGCACATTTATTATATGATCGGTTTCTTGCAGCTTATGGTCGATTGCCATGGAATGATGAGGTTCCTAATTATTTTGCTAGATTTTTCTATGCGGAGTTTTTTTTAGGTATGAAGCCAAACTATACTGATGTTCCTTCTGACTTTTATGGAGTTGGAAAGGGTCGAATATATAATCGAAAAGGTGCTCTCAGAGACCCTACGACTCTTCAACCTCCACCTGAGATACCTCGTCCACCCAGGCTTGTGGCTTTAAGATCAGAGATGGAGTCCACATCCCAACTAGGGACAGTTGCAAGGGAATCGGTAGGTGATGGTTTAGCGTCAGCTCTTGTTGGAGTAGAAGTGGGTTTGGGTCGAGAGAGGGCTCATGCTACTGTTCGTCAAAATTTTGTTTACAAGACGAATGACGAGGTAGATGCATTGAGCATCGATGATCTCAGGGCTTATGCTAAGTCTTGTCGAGATATAGCTTCAGATGTGTTATCCAATGACACATCGAGTATGGGAGAGGTTTGTTGATTATGCTATGACAATCTATTTGATTTTTTATTATTAATTTTGAATTGAATTTTTTGCTACATAGTAATAAATATATTAAGCAAATGTATTTTGTTTGCAGTTTTTTAGAATGTTAAATGCACATAATTTTCGAGTCTCCAGTAGTCAAAATGAAGAGCAACCTAGTAAAAATGAAGAGCGTTTTGGAGAGGTATTTTAATTATAATATTTATGATTGAACTTGATTTTTTTGTTTGTTTGAATTTTAATAAATATCAATGTATCTTATTGTTAATTTGACTTATCTATGCAGGTTTCTTTAGATTCCAACTTTTTAGATGATTTACCATCTCTTGTGAGCTAATGATTTTAATTTTTTTGTTTTTGTTTTAAGTTAATTGCTTAATTTATTATATGTATTTAAGTTATGTTTTATTCATTAACAAAAATTAAATTTTAGGGGAGAGACCATTTGGAAATTGGGGGTGAAGATGTGGGTTCTTTGATGAATGTGGATATTGGCACCGAGGTAATTTTGTTGAACTAGAAATGATCTTTGATATAAGTTTAATGTTTTAAATTTTTTGGATTTATTTGAAAATTGTTTGCATGCTTTAGGATTCATAAATTACTTTTGTACATGTTGCAGCTTGGCTCTTTGAGATCCTTTGGAGCCAAAGGGAAGTCTCTAGTGGAAAAAAGTGGTGGACATGCATTCAAAGAATTTGATGTACGACTTTTTTAATAATTGAATTGTATTTTTATTTTAAGTTTAATATTTTAATATCTTGAATTTAGTTTAAAATTGTTTAAATAATTTATGATCTAGATTTATAATTTGTTTTTTCTGTGTATTGTAGGTTGAGTTGAGTCCCAGGGAAGGTCCTAGTGGAAAATAGTGGAAAGATATTGGTCCAGATGGACAATGGTTCAGACTTTATTGTTTTTGTTGATATATATATATTGTAGTTCAGACATGAAGGGTATTTATTTTTTGATTATACATATATGTACATTGAACTCACATGTTCATTAACTTTTTTTTGGATTATATATGAGTACATGTTAATTATTTCTCATTTGGTAAAATGTTTAAAATATGTTTTGAATGAATGTTTAAAATGTTTTGATAATGTTTATAATGTGTTTTGCATGAATGTTTAAAATGTCTTGATAGGTGCAATCTAAAGTTAGGAAATGTTGAATGATGAGAATGAATGTTATAAAGTTAGGAAATGTTGAATGATGAGAATGAATGTTATGGAAGAAAGAATGTTGGGAAATAATGAATGGGAGGTGTTATGGAAAAATGAATGTTGGGAAAGAATGAATGGGAGGTGTTATGGAAGAAGGAATGTTTTCAATTTGTTATGTTGAGAATAAATGTTATTCAAATGTTGTTATGATGAAACATTGAAACATTTGATAGGTGTAATTTAAAGTTTGGAAATGTTGAATTTGTAAAAAAATTTCATTTTGTTATGTTGAGAAATGTTATGAAAAGAATGAATGTTGAGAAAGTGTTGAACCATAAGAATGAAGGTTTAAAATGAACTAAGAAATGGGATGCTAAAATGTAAAGAAATGAAATGATAGGAATTTTTGATAGGTGCAATTTAAAGTTTGGAAATGTTGAATTTGTAAAAAAATTTCATTCTGTTATGTTGAGAAATGTTATGAAAAGAATGAGTGTTGAGAAAGTGTTGAACCATAAGAATGAAGGTTTAAAATGAACTAAGAAATGGGAAGCTAAAATGTAAAGAAATGAAATGATAGGAATTTTTGATAGAAAATGTACGGATTGTTTGATAAAAGTTTCAATTTTTTGGTAGTTTGATTCATATGTAAATTTTAAATTTTAATTAATGTTGTTCATATGTTTATTGTTTGATATGCATATGTAAATTTCAAAATTTAACTAATGTTTTTCATATGTTCATTGTTCAGGTACTTTGTAGTTTGTGAATTTCTAAATGTTGAAATCATGGCAAATGGGGATAATGATTTTTTGTTTTTTAATCACAAGTGAGGATTTCCAGATTGTGAAGCTTATGCTAAGTTAGAGCAATGAATTTTAGACAACAATTCGATGAATTTTTATCGATTTGTTGTAAATAATCATTGCTCTAATTTAACATAAGCTTCACAATCCAGGAATTTTTGTTTGTGATTAAAAATCAAATGATTGTTATCTTCATTTGCTATGATTTCAGTTATGTGAACTTACATGTGAGAGATATATTATTTTTGTGCAACAATCATATATTTAAAAATTATATAGATGAACAACTTGTTTTAAAAAATTCATTCAGATCATATTTATGGTGAAGTATATTAAAGAAACATGTTCGATGGATTAAAAGAATACAAAATTTAATAGGTTTTTTGGTGATTTTTCGTTGGCATCAATCAATCAAAAGTAAAAATTCGGGGCGGAGTGGGGATAGCCACATCCGTTATCTCATCCCTTAGTGGTCTAATAGACATATGGGGACCCTAATAAAGTACTTTTGAATTTCCAAATTATATTTGAATTCATTTTTAAGCATGTTAAAGTATAACCATTTAAGCTCTTATGTTAGTTGTCATTCAAGAAAATATTCATAAAAACTCAATGAAAAAATATGCTGTGCACAACAATTGTGATACATGGACAAAAAATGTATTGTACACAACAATTGACATGGACAAAAATATAGATCAATTTATTTTTGATATGTAGTTAAAAATATCGCAATGGAATGCCATCTTCAACTATCCGTTCATGGTCACATATGGATAGTTTCCATTTTTTGGTTTTTAACTGTTTTTTTGATGGAACTTGTACCAACTTTATTCGAGATGCACATACTAAATGACTATACTGACAACATATAACATCGGGCTCATAATCTTGAAAGTAGACATAATTTTTAGTCATACGCGTCTGCTGAAAAAAATAGCCTTTTAAAATGATGGATCCTCTTTCGTATGTAAATCTATTGTCGTTGTAGTCCTCCAATAACTTCATTTTTCCTTCAGTGCATCACATCAAATAATATTTGACATTTTCGTTGTTGTCTACAGGTGCAATTACAGCGAAAACATCTCCTGCGCAAGTTATAATTGTTGTTAGTGTATTTAAATGAATTAAATTGACTATACTTATGGTGATGGACTAGAATGAACAATTAACTTAAAAGTCAAGAACAAGTTTATTACCTTCTCTAACGAGATCTGAAATTCTATCGCCATCAGACGATATTGCTATTTCTTCTGATTCTAACTCTTCTACACTTGCCAGTGGCATTTTTCCTTTTGGATTAATCTCTGTGTGTCTCCAAGCTTTTACGTAGTTGTTTGTTATGTTTTCACAAACTTCTGTAGATTCAACATTTTCAATGCAAATATGACAAAAGCATGATTGCTTTCTACTGTCAAATGCAAACACGTTGTGAAATGATTTTGTTTGAATAGAGTGAAGATCTCTAGTCCCATGTATGGTGCTAGCGTCATATGATATTGATCTATTTATATCTTGGACCCCAACAAGCCAAAAAAACCTACACAATAAATGATGAATCACTTTCAAAGAACAACTTTTAATGTTAGTGTACATGTACTTAAATGTTAGTACATACATTTTTTTAAATTTCAAGAAATAATATAAATTAAAAAACTAGTGGACATACCTGCGCACATCTTTTGATTGTTGATTATAATCATGGCTTAGATTTAATTGACACCATTGGACAACCTCTGCAGCTGAATAAAACCGTGCAGAAGAATAGTTCATTTGCCATCTTCGAAGTGCTCTTTTCACGCATGCTCCTGCACCATCATGCTCACCTTTTCCATGCCTAGTTTCAAAGAAATTCCAGCGATGTTTAATGTTCAGCGCTTTATGAAGTCGACATAACCAAAAAAATGATCGTGAAGATTTAAATTGACCCACACATCCATCAGACCATATCCAATGCTCATTGAATTTGATTTCGCGTTTTTTCAGTGAGTCATAGAAAATATTTTCTATACAATGTTGAACAAAATGTGTATCGTGTGTACGATCATCGCTGATATAGAAGTGATATTCTTTAATCACATCTCGATTGTCACATGTGCTTTCAATGCCATCAACATCCTGTTGAGAATGTCTATATACAACATGGACAAATATCGAAACTTGGTCAGAGTGATAGTATTCACTCTGTATCTCTTTTTGTGCAGCAAATGTATAGTTTTCAGCAAAATCAACCACCGACAAAATTGTTTCGGGTGGAAAAATTTCACGAGACTGTTTGAATTGAAGATCTTGCCATCGTGCTCTATGTGAATGCTGGGTGTATTTATAAATTTCGCTTTCAAATCTTTTGGGAAAATCTATGACGCATATCTTGTCTTCTAGCAAATCAATTCTTTTGGAATGTGAATCACTAGAACTTGTACTATAGTTGATGTATTCGTATTTCCTCCAATCAACATTTACATTTGACAACAATTGATCATTATCGATAGGATATTTATTGTGGAATAGCACCAAATTTCCACAATGATGACAATGTTTTCCATTGACACATTTCTTTGAATAAAATACTTCATCGTGATTTCTCTCACATAAAATTTGAGATATGAATTCACGTATCGTCGGCGGAGGTGGTGAATTTGTCCAAAACATTTTACCAAATTCAAGAAATGTGTCATAATATAACTGAAATTGCACATGATAATGGCAACAACATGTATCACGTATAGCAATAGGTCGAACATACCATGGTTTTTGTTGTACAAATGTAGTGATTGATATATTAATTCCACGATGATCTTCCTTGAATTTATTGAAAAATTGTACTTGTGTCATGTCCATTATATGTTTTGGTTGGATTTCATATACATTTCGTGATATTCTTTTGCGTATCACATCTCTTGAATTTGGTGAAACTCGAGCATGTTCCAACCAATATTCTCGTACAATATCTTTAACACCTGCTCCTAATCTATCTTTGTAAGGTTGTTTACAAATAATTGCCCAGCAAGCAAGTTCATTATTTTAATCTATTTGCATTCTGAATTTGCTATGTTTGTATAATGTCTTTCTTGATGTTCCAACTGCTTTTGCTAGTTCTATTGTCAAATGCTTTTGTTTAGTACTAGCTGAAAGAATTGCTGTATGAATTGCTTTACGTGCAGCACTGATATCTTTCTTCCTGGATTTTTCAAATTTTTTTATTGCATCACCTATATTTTTCATCACATTTTGTTTCAATTTCGACTCTTTTGTCACTTTGTGAATACCCAATAATGATGTAGCACCTTCTAACTTTTTGGACACTAATAAACATCTCAAAATTTGTGCTTGTCCTGCTATTGAGTAATCCTTGAGAACTTCATCATAAATTTTTGTAGCACGATATCGTGCAACATGTATTGGTAGTTTTTCTCCATATTTGTTGCAATCAATGTCTTCTAACATTTCATCATCAATAGTAAAAGTACCTATACATCAAGTTAAATTTAATTTAACATATATCAAAAAATAAAATTCATTATAAAAAAATGAATTTGAAAAATATATGATATATACATACCAGGTCCAATTTCTGGATCTTGAACTTGATCTTCAATATTGACTTCATTGACATTAGCATGTAAATCACTATTTACATTTTCTACAATGTTCTTTTCAACTTCAATTTGTTCTTCTTGTACTCTATTTTCAATTTCCATCTCTTCAACATTATTATGTAAATCTATATTTATATCTTCAATAGTTCTCTCTTCCGTTTCGGCAACCCTTTGTTTTTTCGCAATATATCTGAGTTTTTGTTTTTCTCTATTATCATCATCACGTTTACGATCAGCTTTTCTTTGACGTTTTCTCTTATTGCCCATGGTTGTTTAATCTATAGATGATAAATTAAAGAATCATGTTACTTTATAGTAAAAATAAATAAATAAAGATTTAAAAACATTTACGGAATTTATAAAAACATGAACTGAAATTTACTTTACCTTATAAAAATTTTGTAAGAGTCTTTTGAAGAAGATTTCTTTGGAATTAACTTTCCTTTGAAAAAACTCTCTGAACAAAAATCTTCTTTGAAAAAAACCTTTTTGGAAAGAAATAAGAAACTCCTTGACAATAAATTACCTACCCATTGGAAAATAATAAAAACACCTTGTAAATAAATCTTTGTTGTAAAAATTATTGCAAAAAAATCTCTTTGAAAAAATATCTACGAAAAAAGCCACTAGAAAAAAGTACTTTGAATAAAAACTTGTTTGTAAACATATCTGGAAAAAAACCATTGTAAAGAAATAACTCTTTGAAAAAACCCATTTCAAAGAAATAAGAAGTACAAAACTACCTTGCAAAAAACCTTTGCAAAATACCTTAGCAACATAACTATTTGAAAAAACTCCTTTCAAATAAATAAGAAGTGCAAAACTACTTTGGAAAAAAATCATTTGCAAAATACCTTAGCAAAACAACTATTTGAAAAAACTTCTTTCAATTAAATAAGAAGTGCAAAATTACTTTGGAAAAAAACCATTTGTAAATTATCTTACCAAAACAACTCTTTGAAAAAATCCCTTTCAAAGAAATAAGAAGGAAAAATACATTTTTTTTGCAAAAATACTTTCGAATACACACTTTTTAAATACAATCTTTGCAAATAACCTCCTTGCAAACATGTCTAAGAAAAGAAATATTTTCAAAAAACTCCTTGCAAATATGCCTTAAAAAAAAATACTTTCAATGTATCTTTTGGAAAAAAGAAGAAGAAACATACTTTGTAAAAACCTCTTTTTGTAAAAAATGTCTTCTTTGCAAATATGCAATAAGAAAAGAAATATTTTGAAAAAACTCCTTGCAAATATGCCTTAGAAAAAAATCACCTTCAATGTGCCTTTTGGAAAAAAGAAGAAGAAACATACTTTGTAAAAACCTCATTTTGCAAAAAAAGTCTTCTTTGCAAATATGCAATAAGAAAAGAAATATTTTGGAAAAACTCCTTGCAAATATGCCTTAGAAAAAAAAACTCCTTCAATGTGCCTTTTGTAAAAAAGAAGAAGAAACATACCTTGTAAAAACCTCATTTTGCAAAAAATGTCTCCTCCTTTCAAAATTAGTTTGACAAAAAAATGCGAAGTTAAAACATGCGAAAACAATGAATCAACTTTAGGTTTATTTATATGAGTATAAAAAACATTTTATTTTTTTTTGCCGGTCGACGAGTTTTTTTTTTTCCGTTTCATTATTCGGCCGAATAACCTTCACTATAATTCACGGCGCCGTTACGGAAAAACGTTATTCGGTCGAATAATCTCTGAAACATGAAAGATTCACATCTCTGCAGAATTTTCAGGTTTCTCCATTTTCGGAAGGGAAAAACCACCTCTTACACAACAAAACAAATGTCGGACTTCATACCAGTAGATTCATCATTGAATCTACTTTACGTGGGTATAAATTTTGTTGTATATAGATAAGAACTGATATTTTTTAAGTTTTATTTTCGTAACATGTGTCGAGTTATGATTCAACTCTTTAAAAAAAGGGCGAAAAGAAAAATCCATAACTTTAAAAATACTACACCAAAAAAATCGAAAAAAATGTGGGACTCTTCATTGGCGTGTCTACTTCAAAAGGGTGTTCGTAGATTTTTTGCTTTTATAGCGGATTGAGAGAAAAGTGGTGCAACAAAAAAGTTGTTGAAAATCGACTGAGTTTCCCCATTGATCGACTTTAAAAAAATATAATAATTAGTATATAGATCCATTGGATGCAAACTTATAGTCAGGCACTAGTACATTGTGTGTAGATTGTCGTAGCATTTTCTGTTTTTGCAAAACACAAGTCTAACAACGATTTTAGTGGTGCAACAAATCATAACTCTTTTGTAGTCTTTTTATTTTATAAGAACACACTGTCAAACATTTGCGAAATCGACATAACAAATCTTAATAAAAAAAATTGAAAAAATTATGAATAGAAAGCTAACATAATTCTACAAAAGTTTTCTTTTTACGGCAAAGTGAAATTTTAAACAAAAATATCACTTTTGTTCGCCCGAAGTTGAAAAACATGAAAAAACCAGAATTATTTTCTCACGAGACCCCCTAAAATAGACACCCATCTTCATTTTTTCACCCACAAACATGTGCTATTTCAAACAAGTATATCTCACAAACCAGGAAACAGATTGAAATTCCATGAAATACCCATTTGAGATAACTAAAAAAATTTTCAAATGAGATATGGTAGACCCTTTGAAACTTCCTGTAGATTTCACATCATCCCTCTAAATTTTGTTGAATGTGAGAGTGTTGAATGTAGAGGGCCAAGGGTTTGTAGTGCAGCATGGGATGTTGCATAGGTTGTGGAATCTCCATGGGCAGCATGGAAACCCTGTAAAATTATTGAAAATGTTGCATACTAATGAATGTATTAGATCCATGTATGTTTCTCTTTATAATGGTGAATAAAGATCCGAGGGTAGAAAAATATTTGACCCTGCAATAAGCTTCAAACCCTTGTTCCGAAGGAGAGCATACCTGCTCTGATACCACTGATTCGGATCTTGAAGGATGAGACCCGAAAGGCTTGAATGTCGAGAGAGGAGGAGAAGAGATAGCCTCAAAGATGAATTTGACTATGAATCAGTTGTGAGAAAGACACGACAACGAGATCTTGGCTGTGAAAAGCCTAGATAGATAAACATAGAGTAAATATGCCACATGGAGGGGTGAGGCTGAAAGAGGGTTCTTTTAGCCTCACCTCTCAAACTATACTATGAAAGGCACTCATAACCAATAACCCAATAATAACTGAATAAAATAAGAGAAAGGTAGGATGTAAAAAATAATAGTTTTCTTTATTGAAAAGGCATAAAGCCCTTTATATAATATTACTAGAATGTGCCTTGAAGCCATACCATGGAACAAAGGGCTACCAAACATGAAAAATTTTAGGGGCTAATCTTAGCCCACAGGCTAAATTTAGGGGTTTTCAATTTTTAATGGGATAATTTTTTATTAAACACTTGTTAGGTATGATTATCCCACATTTTATTTATTTATTTTTAATGAATAGAAAGTTAGCCCCATAGAACTTAAAAAGGGGAGGAAAGATAAAACAATTTAGCCCCTCTAAAAATTGATTTAAACCTCTATTCGCCCATGAAAATCGCTGGGTAGCTCCCATTAGCCCCTGATTTCCAGAAATGGAAGTTTCTAGGGGCTCTTTCTCCTTCTATCGATCATGGAAATTGAATTCGGATTTACATTTGTCCCGATTTTATGTGTTGAATCTCATTTTGCAAGTTGATTAATGTCCACATGAGAAGGGTAGTTGATATTTAGTATCAGGTCTTATAGTGGCCCATTTTCATGTAGGAGAGTTTTGAATCCCATCAGATCATATCCAAAGTTTCCTTAAGAAACATGGGGATTGTGAACCTTATGATAAGTGATGTAGCAATAACCTTTATGTGGGTGTTTGGGGCATCATTCCTAGGGGATGGAACTTCATTCATAGCCGCAAGTTCGGGCGTGCAAGCAACCATGAAAATGCTTATAACTAGTGCCATTTTGTTTCTAGTTGTGTTTGTGTTCTGCTTTATGGGAGAAACCATGGGTGGAGCAGCCTGGAATCGCATTGTCTTTGTTGATTCTATTGTTTTGGGCGTTGTTAGGTAGTTTGACATGTTTCTTGTTTTGTTTATTGAATTTTATGGTTCTCAAAGGATTTTTGTAGGGATGACATTGTATTTTGCGGTTGGTTAACCTATTTGTTTAGTGTGAATGTTTCTCTTTTAGTAATGGGGAATACATTAAATATGGAATTACAGAGCTGGAAAAATGGAGATGTGAAGCATCAAAGAAGGTATGACATGCTTAACTCTATTTTTATGGCTTCCAAGTAGAATGGTGTATATGATACTATGTTAGAATTTGTGATATTGTGCGTCATTTGACAGAATATTCCTAAATTGAGTATGTAGGGATGTCTTGGGATGAATTAAGATACATAAGGCAAGCTGTTAGTTTCTTGGTAAGATTATCCCACACTTGTAATTAATTAAATACATACCTATATGCATTGGTATTGCTCTCTTAAAATTATCTTTGGTAAGGTGTGTGCATAAATGAGGTATTTGTGGGCCCTTGTAATAACATGGAGAGCTAAATGAGGATCGAGGTGCTGGTGGGACCTCATATTAACATTGATTCTATTTGTTGTGGTGATGAAATTTTTTTATTGTTGTTTTCCAAGAATATTCCTAGAGTGTGGTGAATTTCTATGTATTGCGATAATTAGAGTAAGGTACCAAACTACCACCAAAAGAGGGTTTGTTATGTGATTGTTTTATTAAGATTTATATCCTATTTAGTACTTTTTGTATATGTTTTCATATTAAACTAAATGTTTTTATACTTTATCAATAAATTCACGAAGACTTCACAAGATTTTATAATTTAGCAAAAGATTCGCCAAGACTTTACAAAGTTTTATAATTTAATTAAAGATTCGCCAAGATTTCACAAGGTTTTATAATTTAGTAAAATATTTGCCAAGATTTTACAAGATTATATAATTCAATGAGAGATTCGCCAAAAAATTATATATACATAATATAACATTGATAAAATAACCTTCATATTTTCCTATATATAATGGAGATTAGCCCATTTATTATACATAGAAATTTAGGGGGGGGTTCTTAAAATTTTCATTGCTACCAAATACCATGGATGGATGTATTATAAACTATGGGTTGCATTGAAGATTCCAAAACCATGGATGGGAGAGGGTGGCCTCTCCATTTAATGTTTTTATGATGAATGGGAGAGGGTGGCCTCTCCATTTATTGTTTATGACTTATACATCTGAATTTAGACCATATGCCCCCTAAAATTCGGATCATTATGAGAGAAAACAATAAAGTTTGCTAAATCATTAATATGCGCCACTTAAGTTATCCCCTGTCCTCTTAAACCCTCCAAAGTGCTTGATTAAAGTCTTATTTCAATATAAAATTGATTTAAATCTCTATCAAGATTCTCAATCAAGGGTTTGTTCAACTAAAAACACCTTGATTAAGTGTTTGATTGAAGTATTAAAGTTCAATGCACCTACTCTTTCCATGCCATATCTTAACCAAATGTAGAACCGAACCTTAAAAATATGAATTTCAAAACTTTTTTAATAAAAATAATATATTTATATTTAAGAAAAAAACCATATATATACTAATTATCATAATTATATTGATAAAAAAATTAATATATTAATTTGTAAACTATTAATAATAATATTAATAATAATAAAAATGTAGGATCATAAACAAATTTTTTTTTTAACTTTAAAAAGTTTTATATTTGCATTTTATAAATCAGTTGAGTTTGGGTCAAGTGGTTGGGCTCGTTTGTCTTCTTTTTTAGTTGGTTTTTGATCATATTTAATTGCAACTTAATTTTTATTCTTCAAAAGAAAAAAAATTGCATTTTATTAATCTTTTAATTGAGATTAGTTGACTTTTTTTCATGAAAAATAGATTATAATTAAAATTTTATTAAATCCAGAACCATATTTTTCATTATTTTCATTAGCTTTGAAAAGCCTTACACATAGCATCATCTGTTTTGTGACATACATGTATCATGTATATAATTGTTCTTCACCATACTTCCAGCAACCTTCATCAGATTTCAGCTAACCATTCTCATAGAAAGTCTCAAAATCCTATAAATTATTAGATTCTTGTTCAATTACAAAAATGTAATCTAAAAAGTACACATGTGTAATGGGTAGATTAGTTGACACGTCCCCTACTATGATGTATTTATGTACGTTGATATTATTTTGGTGATGAATTTCAAATTGGTAATGATTACATAGGTGTAAGGTTCTTTATTATTAATACATTTTAAAATTAAAATAAATGATTACATATGGGTAAGGTTCTCTATTACTAATATATTTTAAAATTAAAAAAAAGCTCATGTAAGGTTCTTTATTGTTAATACATTTTAAAATTAAAATAATGATTCCATATGTGTAAGGTTCTATGTTACTAATATATTTTAAAATTAAAATAAAAAGCTCAAACGACTATGTCTACAAATAAATATTTCACAATATAGTGCTCAAAGTCATCATGGAGGGAATTATATTTTTTAATATTAAAAATGGAGTCATCATGGTGGGGATTCTCTTTTATTAAAATGGAATCATGTGTTGTTCGAGTAAAATTCATTATTGCTTCCTCACTTTGGAGCTTAGAATCATGTGCTGCTGGAGTAAAGTTCATCATGTACTTTTTTATACTTCGATGTAATGATATATATTAACTTTAAGTTATTTCGATATTAAAAATTATTTAACTTTGTAAATTAAAAAATATTATTTTGGAAGGGAAAAAGTATGATTGATCGGAAATTTTGAGTGGAAAATAATTGATTTATAATAATATAATTGGTAATCTTTCTCAATTGAGTCCATATGAAGTGGTTGATAAGAGTTATGGTAACTTTTCCACTTGGATTAAACTTTTGTAAGTAATATGTTCAACATAATATAATATGTATTATCATGGTTTTGAACCATATAGTTGTTATGGTCTTATAAATTTGATTATTAAAAAAATTAGAATTTGTTTTGAATATGTTTTTATAAAGAAATAAATAAAATATATTATATTTAAGTAAATTATATTTGTTATATTAGTTTAATTTAATCTTTTTCAAACTTCTTGATAAATATTTTTAAGAACATCAACATGTTTAAAATACATTGGCATGATTAATCTTTTATAAACATGATTATCAACATTTATTTTTATTGGCATCAACAAAATACATAATACATAGTGTGATTAATGGTTAAAGGGTATAATTTATTTATTAAAAAATTCAAGTAAATAATTAAATAATTTTAATAAGTAAATTTTTTTTTATTTTTTATTTAAATGGACGAGATAAAAATTGTTAATGATCGAAAGACAATGGATAGATGTATATTGTAATGGTGAGTACTATCAAAAAATGAAGTTTATTGTATATCCACTTAAAAATATGAAGTTTATTGTATACTCACTTATGTTTTATACTTTACACTTAGAAATTGGGATCATTTTTCATTTTTGGTTAGATGTAGATATCCATCCTGGTCTTCGTTAAATAAAATAACTTCTAAACTATTTTTTATGTTCTGTGTGATTTGTTTCAATGTCTTGTTAGGTTTCAGTTTAAGTTTTACTATGCAGGTAATACTTGTGTTGTGTAAATGTAAAGCTAATATAATATGAAATTTCATTTATGTGCAAGTATAACTCAAGTATCATAATCTAGAGTTTAATCTAATTTAGAATTTAAGCATGATATTTGTTCTTGCAGTGAAACATTTCAATAATATTTAATGAAAACAACAATTAATAAAATACCTGTAAATAGAAAATTCCCAACCCGTACTCAACTGCCGAACTTGGTATACCTCCCTTCCAACTGAAGAGGTCTCGCCGACCACCCAGCTCCAAGAATTTCCTCTTAGACCCTCGAGCACAAACTGAGTACAAGCCTCCACCAACCAATGATTCTCCCTCAATTATACTAGCCTCCTCTTGTTGTAATCTGTTTCTCCCCTCCTCCTCTATTCAATCCTTTTTTCTCTATTCCAAAAAGGATCCCCTTTCCCAATTCTCTTCTCGACCTTATTCCCCTTCTCGCCGACTCTTCCCTACCATTACTACCCTTATCCCCCGAAGTAAATGTTTCACCTTTCCCCAGTTTTCCTCGAGCCCAATAATTTGACTAAAACTATAATTTATTATATAATAGTGTTTGGGTTGGTTCACCTACCAACCGTAAGTGTTTCACATTTATGCAACTTATCCTCATTAATTACTAGTTATCAATCGTTGACTATACAATTCAAAATTCCACAATTAAATTTATAATTTTTATTAAATAAACTCCAAAACATATTTTAACACATTGTTTTATAATTTGAATGTGGTAACTATTTATGTATTTAACCTATATTTTAAAAGACTTTTGACACAATCATAATAATTATAATTAAAATTGATCAATATATATATATAAATTATATTAATTAAATAATATTATTTAAGACTTAATCAAACTCATTCACCTAGTACCATATTAATTACACCTTAGTTTTTAATTAAACTAATTAAAAATTATTACTCAAGATAATAATAGTCTAATTAATATTAATTAACATTGTTAACACACAATTAATATTAACCGATCAAGTTAATATTAATATAATTGACATTACAACTACCATTATCATTTTAAACCAAGGTCTTGACTATTTAAGATCAATAATACTTATTTAAGCATTTAATATCCAAGTACTTTAATTAACACTTAAGTTAACCACAACCTTATTAACATTGTTAATCATTGTTAACATTTATCAACCAAGTTATTAACCAACATGTTGACCCTTAACTTACATCATTAGCATTAATTCACCTTCGTTGACCATAATTAATAATTAACCCTAGTCATAATTAACTAACCATTCATTTACACTTGACGTAATAGTTTTATTTCTCATCTAAGTAGGTAATAATAATTATAACGTGATTGTTCATAACCACAATGCATCGAAGCCAAGTTTGATAGTATACTAATAATTCATACAACATAGGTAGACGAGTTATGTAAGCATAGATAATGCTTACATAGATCGTGTAGGTACACTAATAGTCTTAAGCCACACAACATTCATAATCACATAAGTTATTGTCTGTTGACGTCTACTTAAACACAATTTGCAATGTACAATATTTTACCTAATTGTATCTTATTAACTTATGAACAATTCATACATTACTGAGTTATGACACATGAATCAACAAAGGTTTTTACCATACATAGTTAAGCAAGTTTTTCCTCCTAACTTGATGGTACACCTATCTACCTACTCCGTTTATCTAGTTCACAACTAACTTCCACATCTTATCCTTCCTCTGTTGGACTAACCTGAAGTGTCACTCGATGACCGACTCCAGTTAGAACTCGTAAGTGGAAGTGTCAACTACATAGACCAAGCTTCCCCAGCAAGCACCCACCAGTCATCATCACACACCTTGGGGAGCGTGTTGTAGCACAACCCTCCCTTGACTCCAGGTTTTGGGGATAAATGGTGGGTAAATCCTCCACCCCCCTAATGGAACAAGGGACTATGTCTAAACCGACATAGTGATTGGGTTGTGACTTGTACTCAGTTTGTTATCGTATAACCAATTTGGGCGGTTGAGTTTCCTGAAACCCTACCCCACCCATACATAATGATAATGAATACAATAATCATGCTAAATAAATAATTCATCACTTGCATACCATTTATTTTTTGGAGTCCATGTCCTCGAGGTACTCCCACCTCGTAGGATCCAACTATCACTTAGCCATTTTAACCTGTAGGTTAGTCTCCAACATATGATCGAGAATATCGTGCAATACTTTGACATGTATATATAAATTTCATTATTAAGAAACAATAAGCAAATCATTTCTATCTACCATGCACCTGGTATCACATTTATCCATTCAACATATAAATTTTAACCTGGTATCCACATACCCATCATTCAGTAATTTGCATGCAAGAGACATAATTAACACATGAATATATATCAAAACATGACTACATATGATAACATTAACATCACACACACACATATATCTCAGAAAAATAATAGAACCATGTCCATAGTGTCATCAAATTGACGAAGTCTCACAATAATAAGCAAATACAACATATAATGATAGTTCAGGTAGTAAGGTCAAAACGGGTCATTACATACACCCACCCTTCGGAAAAATTTGTCCCAAAGTTATGGTCAAAATATTGTGGAAAAATCATGACGCATGGTCTTTGCGTCCTCCCAGGTAGTAGAACCTAGGCTATATCGGTCCCACTGGACCTTAACCTGGTCCACCAAATGATGTTTGAGCTGTCTAACCCTGCGGTCCAATATATGTAACGGTTCGACCCTAATGGTCCCCTTGTTTGAAACCTGCAGATCCTTCCAATTTATTTTATGAGACTCATCGGATACATAATGTCGTAAAATAGATACATGAAAAACATTATGATTTTTATGCAAGTGGGGTGGCAGTGCAAGATGATACGCGACGGGTCCAACCTTCTCCAAAATTTCAAAGGGTCCTATGAATCGTGGCGACAACTTTGTCCCTTTCCCAAATCGGATGGTTCTTTTACTAGGCTTGATGCGTATGAATACTGAATCCCAAACCTTATAGTTTTGGTCAACCCTATGCGCATCAGAATAGCTCTTTTGCCTATCCTGAGCTTCCTTTAACTGTTTTCTAATATGGATAACATGTTTTGCCATCTCTATGTAATGCCCGCCTCAGTACCTTAACTATTTAGAATAATGAGGTACTAGTTTTTGTAGTGCCCCTAGACTACTATAGACATTGAGGGCACCTGCTGAGTCGCCGACTATTTGAAACATTAATAAAATAACCCTATGATTTTATTTTAAGTATATTTATGATTACGATTGACTGATATATGTGCTTTTGGGTAGTTATTGTGAATGGACGATTTTATGTTTAACGATTAACTTTGATATGAAAATTGTACATATGGATAATGCTTAACGACTAGCTATACGGTGATTATGTATTTGTCGACGAAATGTATATTTGATTAGAAGTTTGAATAAATCATAAATGTTTAACAATACTAGATTTAGAAATCAGATGATGATTATGGAGGACAGTTCTACTAATAAATTGTTGTGAGAAGTGTGTGTAGAAACAAGTGAGACGGTTCACCAACGGACACACAAAGGAACATGAAGGGTCATAGAGTACGGGTAAATCACACACAAGGGAAGCGACGACGATGTCGACTTCTGACAAGAATACCACGCATGAGCAGATAAGCATTGATCCGCTTGCTCAAGAGGAATGCGTGAGGGCGTACGAGGTGGGCCACGACGGAGCTGGTCACGTACGAGTTGAGGGGCGCGCAGTGAGAACGGACTCACTCCTCAGCGCCATTAGTCCCTAGATAGCGTGTAGACGGAGGATGGAAGGTAACGTCTCCTGAAATCCCTACATGAAGTTCCCGCAAGTCAAAATGGAAGGATGACGGTAGAAGGGCCCGACGGTGCGGTACCCTGCCGAGAACGGAAAGAGTGAATGCAAGGACCCAACGATGTGGTGCCTTGCCGAGGAATGGAAACTATGGATGACTGGACTCGACGGAGTGGTGCCATGTCAGAGAAATTAAATTAAGGAACTAGGAGCCCAATGACGCGACACCGCGATCCTAGTGAGTTTGATTGTTAAATTAAACTGCATAAAAACTTAGGAGAATAACTCTAGATTATTACTTAGCAAATGCATAACAATAGCTTAGACATTTGCACATGAATAGTTATTTTGTTAAGCATTTAAAATAATAGAAATTATTATTTATGAGCAAAATAGATTAGACACCTAGTCAACTAAAAGCTAGGAGTTGATTAAAATATCTGGGGGACAAACTAGAGCAAACTTAGGGATGTAGGTGCACTTCCCAGAGAAACTGACACTTGGATGGGTGAGTGTTTTAATTAAATAAATAATTAAAAATATTTATTTATGCATGAAGCGACATGTGTCGCAGGAGATTTCCCTTTATAAGGAAGGCTTAAGGAATGGGTAAGGGGCCCATAATTTGGACGATTGTCGTAATTTTTGAATGCCTCAAAGACTTGCTACTATCTAAGGGTTTGGCTTAGAAATCCTGGTGGGAAGGGAAGCCCAAGCTGAATTTCTGAAATACTTGTGTGAGCTCTACGACCCAAAGCTTGGGGGAGGCCATGCGACTGAAAGCATGAGCCTATGGTTGGGTGGCGAAGCTAACGGTTGCTTCGCCTATGGTTAAACGAGCTTTGCTGGAGGGATCCTACGGAAGACGCAGACAACAATGGACCAGCTGGATCGGGTTGACAGGTTAAGGTTTGCTTATTTTTGTTAAGTTATTCACTATTTTATTTTATTTTCCAATAACTATAATGGCTAATTGTTTGTATGAAGTTTTTAAAGTTTCAGGTTCAGTTCAAGGGTACCCTAAAGGAGGGGCCCTACATTTGGTATCAGAGCCGGTCGAGCCTTGAGGGCACCGGACTTGTATTATACCTAGGGGTTGTCGGTACCTTTGTCAAGTGGATCGACTGGAGCACGGATTCAGCTACAACTACAATGGACAGTCTACCTCGAATTCGACGATCTAAATCAGGTTCAGCTATTGTTTTTTTTCTTTTTTTTTCTTTTCAGTATTGGAATAGATATCCTAGTTTTATTTCAATATTTATGAACTGATCTAGTTTCTATGTAAAAGTATTATGTATTTCGTGTGCATTTTATGGTGTAAATTTCTAAGTACTAAGACAAGAAAATCGAATTCATGGGTACAGACGGATCTGACGGATCTGTTGCTACTGTTAAACTCTTCTCTATTATATAAATTTTTACATTCTTTCAAACCTTGTTCAGAATGTTATATAGATATGTAAAGATCCTGTGTATACAAATACCGTGTCAAGAAGATCCACGATTGGCTCAAACTAAGATCGGTGACTTGTAAATCGTCTTAATTTTTCCCTATCGATTATAAACACTCTGCATTTTTAATGAATTTTATCTCTCTGTCATTTCGAACTGTGTTAAACTCTGAAATTATAACCTTGAACCCATTTATGGTAAACTCTGTTATAATTTGTTTACTTCCTTTACGGATCACTGTATATTCTCTAAATGTAAAAGTATTCATGCACTACTTCTGTCCGCCGAGAGTGTATCGATCTAGAGATCGACTGAGTTTATGTATCTGTGTTTCATTTTTTTTATTAACTTTTGTACTATGGCCACCCATCATGAGAGATTTGGATATCTCGATCGTGGGGAGCATGGCCAGGAAATCTAGGCTGCGTGGAACTCCACTAAATGAAAACTAGGAGCTCCACTAAAGGGAAGACATTCTTGGCGTTAACACCAAGGTTGGAAGAGCGTCATTTACCTAACTGCCATTTGTCATTTGGGTGTGACGCGTGGAGGAGGAGGATGAAATTCAGGAAGCCACGGTGTGATCGAGGGTTGAGTTTATTCAGATATTTATCATTAATCCATCAATCTCGATCGGTGGGGGAAGTGATGGGGAAAAAAATGTTTTGCTGGGTAAGCAACTGGGGAGGGAAGATGATCGTTGACCCTGGAACCTGTATGAGAGGATGCTAATCTCTACGAGAAGGTTGAGAAGAGAGGAAGGGGTTGGCGTGCAGCGTACTAAAGTCACTACACAGATCGAACTATCTTGTAAGTGTATTTATGGAATCTTGGATTTTAGATTTGATCGCAGCTTGCATCCAACTGTATAGACAAAGTATCATGAGTTTCATTTTAATAATTTCCTGCCTTTGATCTCTGAGAAATATATTTAACACACAGATTTCATAATGCCTGTGTAGAGATACTTACGGTTTTGTTGTCCTTCCTACAGTGAAAATCCCTTTTTAGTTGGTTGGAGATGATTTATGAAGTTGAACTTGTTATGTGTGTTCATATATTTTCTTAGATAGAGCAGACTCTAAAATACCCGGTCTCTACTTATGACCTCCACGGAAACAGATTGAATGTAGCTTGTGATTTTTTGTAGGAGTGGGTGAGCATTCAGGATCAACGTGGGTACCCTGGATCTTACTATATCACTCCCTTACCTCTGTAGAATTGCGTGAATGTCCCCTGCGTTGGTATCCTGAGTCGTGTGGATCATTTCTTTGACCCTGTAGGAATGCGTGAATACCAATCCGTGTAGGTTATAGTTTTGGAAATTTTATCAATGATGATCTCAGATTTTGATCTGAACCTTGTACGTTTTGATTCCTTGCCCAGCTAGTTATATTTATTTTTCTTAGGATGGATCTTAGTTAATGATCCTACCCATGCATGTCTTATTTCTTGGTGTATTTTCGCAGGTAACGATTCGATCTCTACACAGACGATCTCTTCCTTTGAAAGACGAATCCGATCTCTGTGAAAATTCCGTACTCTGTATAATACCTAGTCTTGGGTTCTATTCCATTACACCCCACAGCAATTGTTGGATCGAATACGTAAGCTATATTGAATAAACTTGGTTTGTGAAGGAGCGAGTCTTGAGCTGAGTTTTGATCCGTCTATGTAATCTTGTAGGTACGTTTTCCTTGTTCTGCTCGGAGAATAGCCCGAGGGTGTGATCTCAGGGTTTTGTTGATTAATGTTCAAACAAAGATTTCAATCCTGGATGAATGTGTCTTCGTGCATTTAGGATCTGAGATTTGATCCGTTTGTTTAAATTCTACTAGTATGACATCTTAGATTTTATTGGTAAACCTCTCTACATTACATTGTGTCATCACCAACTCTATATTTGGGTAAAGGCTGTCATTGTTATTTAGGCGCTGCGGTCTAGAACCTGTACTTTGTTTGTCTTTAACTGCAGGACCATGATTTCATTCTGCTAGTTCATATACCGGTTCTCTCTTGCATCGATATGTTACCCTTGAATCTGTAGCCAACCCTGAGCTTAGTTGTCGTCCCTTCTTATAGAAGCAGATTTCAACTTGTGGAAACGTTTGTTATGCCTTTTCAGTTTGGACAACGAAAATGAGTGAGATCTCGGATGCACTCGAGCAAGATAGATCTTTGTTAAATCCTTTGATATGGAAATCTACAGACATCCGATTCCATGTTGATTGGTACGTTTGAGTATAGTCGATCCCTGCGCGTAGCAGTAGGATAATTAGAAGATATTCTGACTAAGTTCGATCCTTCCCAGTGGTTGATGTGAAAACTCTGTGAGGTCGTGTTGGTAGTTTTTAATACTCTATTTTTTTTCTCAAACCTTGGGTAATGCCCAGCTTGTAGAACCTCTAGGTGAAATTAGAGTTAGCATGGTGATTGTAATTTATCTCTATAACTAATCGTTAAGTCCAAATTCTGACTAGTCGCATCCTGAAATTGGTTCAGTATTTTTTTTTTTTTTTTTTTTTTTTAAAGTGTTGTTGTGGTATATATATATATATATATATATATATATATACCGAATAGATCTTATGTGGTCATTAAGCATAGAATGTCTCAAAGATGCTCTCTAGGAGAGGAGCTCGAGTTTATGGAAGTGGTTTAATGCACCAAGTGGGTTGTAGTTGTAAAGATATTTGTTTATGAATAAATACAACATCTCTTTGTGGATATAGCCATAGAGTGGGGTGAACCACGGTAAAATGGTCTCTCTTATGTGCCCTTTTATGTTTTTTAAATTTCCTTGTTATTTTGTTATGATGATCTCATCGCCTATATGTATATGTTTTATTAAAGTGCAATTCATGGCTATGTCATGTGATCACAAAATGTTTTGTTTGTGTCTACCATTATTGAGTTTTGAAAATGTTTTAATGACGACATTGATTCGAATATAAGCTGTTAAGTTAGATGGTTCGTTTGACTTGTAGTCATATAGTTTTTGAGGCAATTTACTACTGTTAGACCTAATTCACTTTTGTCATGTGTTCTCTTGTGGTTCCAAGCGAGATAAAAGAAGTAGCAAAGACAATATTTACAAAGATAATTAAATTGATCGAGTAAAGACCTTGCATGAATAAGAAAGAGAAATGGTTATAAATGAATGATTTTGTATGCTTAATATTTTTGTATGAATACTACTCGTCATTGTGTTAATTCATGGATTGTTTGATTTAAATAGTTTTGGTTTTGTATTTTCCTTCGTTATATTAAATTTAGTAAAAAGAAGCATGAAGGAGGTTTGGGACCTATGAAATAATTATTGAGCGATGAATTAGCTTACTTCATTGATGTTTACGAAGATAGATTATCAATTAAGGTGGTTATATAAAAAGATCTTGAAAATTCACTAAAATCCGGAGTAGGATATTTGGGGATTTTACATATAAGGAGAGGTTAGGGATTAAATTATATAATTTTTGGGTTAAGTTGTATTTATGCATACATATAAATATAAAAGTATGGTTAGGAGAAATTTGTTCATGTTCAATATGCATTTAAAGGTATATGACCTTTGTGATGTTTAGATAAGGGTTATATTTTAATAAGAATTAGATTTAGGAATTCTAGTCTATACTCGAACTATGAACCATTCTTTTTATAATTAAAAGTTGTGTTTAACTATTTAAACCAAATTGGTGAAATGAATATTTTAATGTTTATGAAGAATATATATAAGAGTACATAGTTACATTCGCATTTTGGAGAGCTAAACTCAAGGAAATTGTTATTACTGAAGATCAATATATATAAATGTGCTGGAGCAAGAAAAAGAGAGAGGTAGACATAAGAGTTATTTATAAAATTGCTATTATAGAAAGGGAGAACATAATTCATTATTGTTTTAAAGTTATGAAACCGAAGAATTTTGCACATGTCTTTATAAGGACTTAATGATATGTAGAATTATAGATTAGGAGAAGTACGTTATACTTGTACAAACTCGACATGACCATGGAAACGGTAAAATGACGAATTATTAATGGGGAAACTTCCCCGAAAATGGCAATTCAAGACGACTTTTTGTAAAATGAAGTATTGAAACTGACTTAAAAACTTGAAAACGAGATATCAATGTGATCAAGTATGATGAGCTGAACTCAATGACATCGATTTTGAATTATGACACAACTATTTGTGGAGAATAAAGGCTACAAACTTGAAATATAGCCATGATTGTTAAGAGAATGACAAGAAAATGAAAACTGGAAGTTAAAAGAAAAGCCTAGCATTGAAATTACAAGAACAAAGTTAACTTCGGGACGAAGTTCTAATAAGAGGGGGTGTATGTAATGCCCGCCCCAGTACATTGACTGACCATAGGCTTGAGGACGCTTTCCAAGTGATCTGACCGAATAAACTTTAGTAGAATGGTCTTTTGAATATTTGAAATGTTTGAACGACTGAGAAACACATAATGATTTGCTTGACGATAAATAATAAACGAAAGGATAAAAATGACATAAGTATATTAGATCAGTTAAGTTTTGAAGGAATTACGAATTATAAATTTATGGACTACAATTTAGGCATTGATCCATATTGATAAGATTATATTATAAGTATTTTGTTTATGTTGAAAATAATTGCATTCCATGAAATGATTGTATTTAAGGACTTTGGAAGGGAAGCACTTTTGAAATGGGAATTATGGTAAATTAGATATGTGCATAATATAGGAGAGGACCCTTTTTATATTTTGGTATGCCATTGTGTTTATAAAAGTTGTGAGATGGAAGGGATTGGGGTAGTTAAAAATTGAGTAATGGATTAGTTATTTGGTGTAATTAGAAATAAATGTTATTACTCTTGAAAATTATTGTCATATTCTTTATTGACATTAGGGAAAATGGGAAATTAGAAATTAGGTTGTAAAATCATAAAATTTCTAGCTCTTTCAAGTATTATGAAAGTTTTTCACATTTCCCAAAATTTACAATGTTGGTGGGGATACGAATGGTGATAATTGTCTTCTAAGCTAAGTTTATGACATACAATTGCTACGAAGATCTATGTAGAAAAATCGAAGTTGCGAGTTTTTCTTTTTCCCCTTCGGCAAGGATACTCCCAGCTTCTCGAACAGGTATGCACTACTAGTTTGTAATCATGCTTTGGATTGAGAAAAGAGAGAAGTTAAACTTACATTGAATTATAGAATCTTAGTTGTACTTGAGTTAGGAAGAGGAGAAAACTTTACATAACTTTGTTTATACAAATCTGAGATTATACGTTTAGATATATTAAGTAAATGGAACTCCAGTATTTAATTATACTTTGGATTATGAAAAGAGAGAGATTGCATGCAAGATTAGTTTAGGAATGGATAAGGTATGTATTGAAGAACAGAATTCGGAAAGGTTAATTCTTATTTGAAAACTCAGATATTGTTTAAAATATATGATAGTTATACGTAACCATGGAAAATGAATAAATTGGTATTGAAGATTTTATTCCTTATGTGGAAATGTGTTGGTGCTTAACATAGTTACATAAATGATATATTTATAGTTTTGCTGAATGAAAGGAATTTGTTATGGATGATTTCAAATTTGGTTACAATTAATGAGCCAATAGAGGACTGTTGTGGGGATTGCTACACTATGAAAGATATGATTTAGTTATATTGTCAATTATGAGATATATACTTATATGATGCTAGAAAGGAGGAAATGAAATTTTAATTAGCAATTTTGGTTATGTTGAAGCAATGAGTGTGGAAAGAAAGAGAACTCACCATGGAAGTACATGAGACTTAACTTCGGGACGAAGTTTTAATAAGAGGGGGTGTATGTAATGCCCGCCTTAGTACCTTAACTATTTAGAATAATGAGGTACTAGTTTTTGTAGTGCCCCTAGACTACTATAGACATTGAGGGCACCTGCTGAGTCGCCGACTATTTGAAACATTAATAAAATAACCCTATGATTTTATTTTAAGTATATTTATGATTACGATTGACTGATATATGTGCTTTTGGGTAGTTATTGTGAATGGACGATTTTATGTTTAACGATTAACTTTGATATGAAAATTGTACATATGGATAATGCTTAACGACTAGCTATACGGTGATTATGTATTTGTCGACGAAATGTATATTTGATTAGAAGTTTGAATAAATCATAAATGTTTAACAATACTAGATTTAGAAATCAGATGATGATTATGGAGGACAGTTCTACTAATAAATTGTTGTGAGAAGTGTGTGTAGAAACAAGTGAGACGGTTCACCAACGGACACACAAAGGAACATGAAGGGTCATAGAGTACGGGTAAATCACACACAAGGGAAGCGACGACGATGTCGACTTCTGACAAGAATACCACGCATGAGCAGATAAGCATTGATCCGCTTGCTCAAGAGGAATGCGTGAGGGCGTACGAGGTGGGCCACGACGGAGCTGGTCACGTACGAGTTGAGGGGCGCGCAGTGAGAACGGACTCACTCCTCAGCGCCATTAGTCCCTAGATAGCGTGTAGACGGAGGATGGAAGGTAACGTCTCCTGAAATCCCTACATGAAGTTCCCGCAAGTCAAAATGGAAGGATGACGGTAGAAGGGCCCGACGGTGCGGTACCCTGCCGAGAACGGAAAGAGTGAATGCAAGGACCCAACGATGTGGTGCCTTGCCGAGGAATGGAAACTATGGATGACTGGACTCGACGGAGTGGTGCCATGTCAGAGAAATTAAATTAAGGAACTAGGAGCCCAATGATGCGACACCGCGATCCTAGTGAGTTTGATTGTTAAATTAAACTGCATAAAAACTTAGGAGAATAACTCTAGATTATTACTTAGCAAATGCATAACAATAGCTTAGACATTTGCACATGAATAGTTATTTTGTTAAGCATTTAAAATAATAGAAATTATTATTTATGAGCAAAATAGATTAGACACCTAGTCAACTAAAAGCTAGGAGTTGATTAAAATATCTGGGGGACAAACTAGAGCAAACTTAGGGATGTAGGTGCACTTCCCAGAGAAACTGACACTTGGATGGGTGAGTGTTTTAATTAAATAAATAATTAAAAATATTTATTTATGCATGAAGCGACATGTGTCGCAGGAGATTTCCCTTTATAAGGAAGGCTTAAGGAATGGGTAAGGGGCCCATAATTTGGACGATTGTCGTAATTTTTGAATGCCTCAAAGACTTGCTACTATCTAAGGGTTTGGCTTAGAAATCCTGGTGGGAAGGGAAGCCCAAGCTGAATTTCTGAAATACTTGTGTGAGCTCTACGACCCAAAGCTCGGGGGAGGCCATGCGACTGAAAGCATGAGCCTATGGTTGGGTGGCGAAGCTAACGGTTGCTTCGCCTATGGTTAAACGAGCTTTGCTGGAGGGATCCTACGGAAGACGCAGACAACAATGGACCAGCTGGATCGGGTTGACAGGTTAAGGTTTGCTTATTTTTGTTAAGTTATTCACTATTTTATTTTATTTTCCAATAACTATAATGGCTAATTGTTTGTATGAAGTTTTTAAAGTTTCAGGTTCAGTTCAAGGGTACCCTAAAGGAGGGGCCCTACACTCTTGAATCAACTTAGGTCCTATAATCACCCGATCCTCTAACCTTTCCCAACTCAATGGTGTTCTGCATGGCATTCCATATAATGCTTCATATGGAGGCATCCCGATTGAGCTATGGTAACTATTGTTGTAATAAAATTATACCAAGGGTAAATGGTTTTCCCAATGGGTCTGCTGATCCATAACATACATCCTAAGCATGTCCTCCATCACCTGATTCACTCTTTCTGTTTTCCTATCTGTCTCTGGATGGCAAGTTGTGCTTAGGTTCAACTGAGTTCCCAAGGTCGACTACAAACTTGTCCAAAACCTGGATGTAATCTTGGAATCCCTATTTGAGATAATCTTCTTGGGAAACCCATGGATACAAACTACTTCACTTCTGAATACACGAGTTACATCCGTGATGTCATAGGTCTCCTTAACTGGAATGAAGTGAGTAGTTTTGGTCAATTTTCCAACGATGACCATGATGGCATCATGCCTATGATAGGTAAGAGGCAATCCAACCACATATTCCATGGAGATAATCTCCCATTTTGACATAGGAATGTCATGCGGTTGCAATAGTCCCTTCGGGTGGTGATGATCAGCTTTTACCTGCCGACACTCAAGGCACTTAGAGACGAATTTGGCCACGTCGTGTTTCATTCCTTCCCAAAAGAAGAGTTGCTTCATGCTTGCATACATATTCTTTACACTTGGGTGCGAACAATATACTACTCTATGGGATTCCTTATGTATAGTTTCTCTAATATCTCCCTCCTCGGGAATATACATCCTCCCTTGATATCGTAAAAACCCATCAACTTCCAACTCATATACTTCAAACTTAGGTCCCACATATTTCCCATTCTAGAGTGCCGACGTGACTTTTAGGTACCAACTATCTCTGACTAGCTATCCTAATAGCCTCTCCTTCAAATCAACCTTTAAAGGTATGAGAGAGAAAATACTTGGTTTTCTGCTCAAGGCATCGACTACCACATTCTCCTTCCTTTTGATGTAAGAAATACCAAAATCATACTCGCTCATGAATTCACTCCATCACCTTTGCTTAGCATTTAGGTCTCTCTGAGTGAAGATATATATCAAGCTTTGGTGATCAAATTTGAGCTCAAATCTTAGTTCAACAATGTAATGTCTCCACAGATTTAAAGCTAACATCACGATAGCCAATTCTAGGTCATGGGTGGGGTAATTATCTTCATGTGGTTTTAACTTCCTTGATGCATAAGCTATTATCCCACCTTCCTGCATCGACACTGCACCCAAACCCTGCCTCAAGGCATATGTGCAAACTGTGAAGTCCTTCTCCATATCTGGCACTCGTAGGATCGGTGCACTTGTCAATAGTCTTGTAAGCTCAGCAAATGCGACATTGTATTCATCCATCCATTCATAGCTGATGCCTTTACACTGTAGGTAGTTATGGGTTTTGCGATTTTTGAGAAACCCTCAACAAACCTTCTATAGTACCTGACTAACCCCATGAAGCTTCTCACTTCATGCGCATTTCTTGGCATGGGCCAATCCATTATGGCCTTCACCTTTTCAGGGTCCACTGAAATTCCCTCTCCAGAAATTATATGCCCTAAATAATGGATCTCCTTTTTATAAAAAGAGCATTTGGACAACTTACCATACAACTTTTGCTCTCTTAAGCATGACAACACCATTCGTAAGTGTTCCTCGTACTCCCTTTCATTCTTGGAATAGATAAGGATATCATCCAAGAAGACTTGCGAAATCCGATCTAAGTACTTTTGAAACACGCTATTCATCGGGCTCATGAATACAGCTGGGGCATTGGTCAAACCAAAGGGTACCAATACAAACTCATAGTGCCCAAACCGAGTTCAAAAAGAAGTCTTAGGTATATCACCTTCCTTAATTCAAAGTTGGTGGTAACCTGATCGCAAGTCAGTCTTTGAGAAGACTATCTCCCCCTTCATTTGATCGAAGAGGTCATCAATTCGAGGTATCAGGTACCTATTCTTCACTGTGGATTTGTTCAAATCTCTATAATCTATGCAAAGATGCAAGGAACGTCCATCCTTCTTCTTCATAAAGATTACCGGTGCACCCCACGGTGAAATACTTGGTCTGATGAACCCTAGGTCTAGCAGTTCCTTCAACCGCATTTGCAACTCGCAAAGTTATGGGGCCGTCATCATGTATGGTGTCTTTGATATTGGATTCAAACCGGGTTTAACCTCAATGGTAAAATAAATTTCACTCTCAGGAGCTAACCCAGGCAAATCCTTTGGAAAGACATCACTGAATTCGACTAACACTGGGTATTAATCAAAGGAGGGTCCCTTCTCATTATTTACCGATTCAACAATATACAACTGACACGCTTTCATCATACATAATTTTACATTCATTGTTGATATGAAACGTAGGGACACCTTCCGTTTGATACCCTGGATCTCGATGGCCTCTCATTTGTCATCTCTCGATGGCCTCTCATTTGTCATCAAAGCAAAGAAATTTCTTCCCATAACAATCCAGGAAAGCTCGATGTTACTCAATCCAGTTCATACCTATGATAAGGTCATAAGTTCCGTGTGTGGTGACGTACACCTTGACTTGTGTAACACACACCCCGAGATCCACTATGCACTTGTCGACACTAGGTCCTACTGCTTGTTTTACCCCTGAATCCATTTCGACTAGGTTGAAATCATCATGCTCGTATGCTGCCAACCCACACTTATATAATGCATATGGATAAATAAAACTATCTATAGCACCAGAATCAAACAAGATTCTAAGTTTAACATCATTTACCTTACCTGATGATTCCATCATAGTGGATTGGTGATCATCCTGATGGTTATTCACTGCTGTCGAGACCTGATGCTTACTACCCCCACTCCCCATTGGAGCCTTTCCTTCTCGATGCACTGTACTGGATCGTAACTCGGGACAGTCACGCTGATAATGTGGACCTACACAACCCCAGCAAGAAACCTGTAACGGGGTAGGCGAGATGATATTCTCAGGCCTCTGAGAGGGGTTTCTCCCCCTCAGGCTCCTTCCCCTTCCAATTGATCCTCAATAATTCCTCACACTTTAGTGATTTCCTGTTTTCGATTGGGATACTACCCTAGTTTCCACTAACCTCTCTACTGCCGCAACTCTTGGTGTATACCTGTTTTCGTAGGGAGGTGGCCTCGCATACCCTCCCCGAGGGTATCTTCGAGGGGCCTTCCCTACAAACCCTGACTATTGAGAATTGAATGACTTGATGGGATTTTCACCCATCATCTCTTCTGTATATCGAGCACAATCAACTGCCTTGGCAACCAAATTTGGTTTCCACATACGCACTTGGGACCTGATATTGGTATTAATACCGTACACAAAGTGCTCGACCTAGTGTTCTTCATTGTCCAAGTAGGGACCATACTTAACTAGTTCCATGAACCTTTCCTAATAATCCTCCATAGATAGATTCCTTTGTACCAAGGCATGAAGTGCTCTTGCCTATTCTTCCTAGTAGGAGGCGGGAAAGTACTTCCCTCTAAACTTCTCCACAAATAGTTCCCATGGAACAATGTATGGGGTAAGGTGCAACTTCCTTTCTTGGTGCCCCCACCAATTCAAAGTGATCCCCTTCAGTTGAAATATGGCTATTTTGGATTTGGATTTGGAAGTGTATTCCTATAATGTTAAACACCTGGTGATCTCTTCCAACCATGCCTCTCCTCGTATCCCTACATGACCCCCTAAAAACTATGGAAGTCATATTTTTCGAAGCTCCCTTATGATATCTTGATGAGGAGGTCTATGCACCATGTTTATTGCTACTTCAATATTTCCTTCCCTTAGTGGCAGGGCATCCACTTCTACCTCTGATGTAACACTCCCCCTTTGAAGTTCCCTGAGTGTGTGATTTATTTCCTCTAGAGAGTGCAATATGAGGACGGTCTCTGGCGATGGTGCCGATGCATTCGTTTCAGGTAATGTCGTCGCCCTACCTCACCCCCAACCTGCTTGCATCCTTTCCATGCTTAACCTATATCATGGCATAATTCGGCAATTAGAATACGTTTACTACTTAACTAGGTTACTATTAAACTCATACTTAAAGATACTAGAGTGTGAAAGTTTATTTCTTTCTTCACCCGTAAACGGGTTTTACCTGATACTAAGGAGAATGCCTGACATGGTGAGGGTACATGGTCACTACTACATCCCTAAGTCAACATCACCATTGTGAGTCACAAATATAAGACACTATGTCTTATCTTTAAGTGGAGTGGAGGCGTTGCGTTGTCCTCACGCCTTCGGTAGTCACCGACCACCGCACCCTCCACCAGAGTCACCCTCAGCGCGATCCCCGGCGTGAAACGTTCTATTTCACTGAACTTGACCTATTTTTATTTAAACTCGGGTCAGCTTCTGTTACACCTAAAATATTCCCATCATGAGATTCAGTGTATACACCCCTAGAGTAACCCTGATTGAGTGATTGACCTGGAAGGATTTGTACCCAGTTGTATTAGGAGTTGATAGGTCATCGTAGGTTGCTCTGTTGCAACATGCGACATCGCACCTTGCTCCATTACAGGGTGCGACGAAGTCAGTTAGAAGGAAAAAATAGCTTCTTCGAGCTCCTTCTCGAAGCTTGCCGACTTAGATCCTTATCCCTGATCTGTTGGGGGAGTTGGCCTTCGGTTCCTAACCTATTGGGAGGATCCCCTATCTCTATCCTACCATATCTCAACCTATCCTATCCATGCCCCATCCACTTAGTCCTATTTAAGTGAAGTTCTACCCCTCTCCAAAGGGAGGAAGTCTATGGTGTCTACATGTTGGTGAAATAACTCTTGAGAAATATCTACTCATCCTTGAGAGACTCATAATTCCTTGGGAGGATATGGCAAATGGCTTGGATGGAGAAGGGATACAGCATTAAGCCTTGGTTGTAGTTCTATGTCTCTACCATGTATTTCCCTATTTACAGTAATACAAATGCTTTCCACCAATATTGTTGATGTGTAATGATATTGAGTAGTTCACTTGCTTAACTGTTTACTTAGATATCTTATTGTATAGATGCTCTTTACTCGCTTGTGTTTGTTCTTGTGTCTTGACAGGTCTTGCAGCAGATATCTGACGACTGCGGGATGTGGAGCAGCATTCAGGAGAAAGGATTGCGAAGTAAAAGCTAAGACATCTAGCACTTGATCCTTAAGTAGATCTAAGAAATCCATTTGTAGTCTGTTCTATTTGTTCTAGACTCACATTGAGCTAGGGAGATCCAGCTCGCGTCCGCTCGAGTGGATTGTCCGATAACAAATCTGGCGACCATACTGGGGAAATTACTTGTCTCTTCTTGTAGTTGTCAATATGAGTGTCATTTTAAGTTGATTGCTTGACACAAGCCTTTTGTTTGTCATTTGCTTCTCAAAGTTGATTTCACTATCAGATCTTCATCCCGAAGACTCTGATCTACTTCCTCTGAGTTTATACTACTCATTCCCAAACCATCTCATGGTCCATTGCTTGGAGATTTGAACCATTTTTGAACTTAGATCTCGCCTGTCACACCTGGTTAGTGAATACAGAGTGACACTTTGTCATTTCTGGTATTTGTTCTTTTCCTGTTAGTCACTCGTCACAGTCCTTTCATTGGTATATTGCGACAACGTCGTACCCCCCGCATTGGTAAAGTGCGACATTGTATTGTGTACAATCACAAAGTGCACCGATTTGTCAAGTTTGGCATGCAGGAATCCCCTCTCCATCTGTCAATCTGAGTTTTGGTTTGCTATATGAACTCCCTCTCTGCTGCAAGATCCAGCTAGAGATCCCATCCTTGAATTTGTGTGCTGAGTGTTTGGTTTTTCTTGGATTGATTTTGGGTTCCGTCTTGGACAAGCCTGAGGACCGGTTGTGGTGGACACTCTTGTCTTCTCCACCTTCATCCGCTCACCCTTGCATTCCCTCCTCTCCTCAATTGATCTGACCACCACATTATATCAGCTCCCATACCTCATTCACATTATCTTTTGAGCTTTGCTTGCTTGGTTTGCTTGGTTTTCTGATTTTGAGTCTTGTGTGTCTTTCCACTTGACTGAGTGCTTGTCTTTTCTTGAGTTTTTTGAGTGTGCTGTTTTGAGATATTGTAACTTCAAAGAATATTATATTTGTACTTTATTATTCCGGAGATGTTTCATTCCTCCGTGAAGATCTTATTGTATATCCGGAGATGTTTATTCCTCCGTCGGAATGTGGTAACTCGGGTTATTAGACTTCCCTAGTGGGGGTCGGCCCTGTATGTGTTATGTGGGTCAAAGGGTTATTAGACCACCCTAGAGGGGTCGGCCCAGTCAGTTGTAGTGGGGTATTTAACCCATTGGTTAAATACGAGCCTACGTGTACTTGTGTAAAAGATATGTTAGAGTAGTGTATAAATAGAGGAGGTGTGTTCCTCATTTGATACACTCACTCACTTGAGAGAGGCGCACTTGTGGAGGAGAGGTCTGCTATGGTGGAGGAGGAGATCATGTCTTTGGTTTGCATCTTTGTATATTGCTGGTCATCTATATTGAGGAAGCTTTACTGGGTTTTCTACCCCATGAGGGTTTCCCAGGATAAATCTGTGTCTCTTGTGTTTATGCTATGCTTGTCGTTTCTTCAGTGATCCTGTATATGCTATTATTGTGAAATGGAATGTAATGCTGCTATTTTCTGTCTTATCATATTAAATATTAACATGGTATCAGAGCTAACCTGAAGGAAGGCAAGGTATGGCACTTACGACACTTGCTTTACTTACGACAATTTGAAGGTTAGGGTTTTACATAGAAAAAACCAGTCATCGTGGAACTTTCGCTATAAATCCATTTCTGCGAATGTTCAGGGTCTGAAAAGTTTACAGGTCGAAGATAATATCCCCAGGTACCTTGTGTCCAAAGGGCACCCTCATATTCGCTGTACTTTGTGAGTTATGATCAGTACAAGTTAGGGTTTTTGCCTCTTCCAGATCTCAGTCAAAATCAGGTGACCTAGGAAAAAAGGTCATAACTTGGGATAGGAAGCTCCAAATGAAATTTCGTAAAATGTAACAGGTAGTACACAGACTGTAATATCTCAGAAAACGTTTTCAGAGGCCGAAGTTCAACCAGTGACACGTGGCACGTCGTACAAGTTCGCTCTCATGTTTTATCCCATAAATAGGTCACGTTGCGACACTTGGCATAACTCTCTCTCAGAGAGTCCAATTGAGGTCAGACCTATCAAGATGGAAAGATAACAGGATAGGATATCTCAATAAAATTTTTAAGAGGTCTAATTTCAAACAGTGACACGTGGCACACCGTACAAGTTCGCTCTCCTGTATTATCCCAAAAAAGGTCACGTTGCGACATTTGGCATAACTCTCTCTTAGAAAATCCAATTGAGGTCAGACCTGTCAGGATGGAAAGATGACAGGTCAGGCTACTGCAGAAAAATTTTTCAGACCTTGTGGAGCAAAAATTTTGGAGTTATAGCAGAAAAAAATCAGGTACATATTTCTGTCAAAACATAATTTTTTTTGGAGCACTTTCATTCATGGCTTCCGGAATTTAGGGTTTCGAAGAAAGTTGGAATTTTTGGAATCGGAATCCACAGCTGAATGCTACTCAGGAAAATTGAAATTTAGAGACCAAGATCGAATTTTTTGGTTGGGTGGAAGACCGGGCTTGATCAAACCCCAGTTCGGGATTTTGATCGGAAAGATGGAAAATTAGGGCTTCAGCAAAAGTTGGAATTTTTGAAGTCTGTAACCACGGCTGGAAGCTCCTCAGAAAAATAAGAGTTTAGAGCCTTGGATCGAACCTTTTGTTTGGGAAGAAGGGTGGGCTTCATCAAACCCTAGTTCGGGATCCTATCCAGAAGATCCAGAAGTTTCAAAGGCAATTTTGAGGGGTCAAATTTTGGAAATTCCAAAATTGAAGTATGCTAGTTTGATCAGCTTAGAAAGACATATTCTTTCATCCATTCAGAAGTGTGATAGTCAAAGATTGAATTTTTAGGGTTTCTCTAGCAAACCCTAATCAAGCTCCAGATCAAGTTTCAGGGGGAGTTGAGGCTAAGGCCTTACATAAGAAGACTACAAGAAGTCTCGACAGGTATGACTTAAGGAGGCTCAGGTATGTCTTGAAATCTAATTCTTGATTAAGTTCATGATGTGTTCGTCTTCATATTATTTATTAGTACAATCTTGATTAATGTTAGAATTGTCTTATCACCCTAGTAACAGTATGAATGCATGTGAATGATCAAAGACATTCATTGATTAGGGCTATATGATTGTACTAATGCATTATGATGTTGTGTGAGGTTGATGTTGTCTGCTAACAAGATACAGGTACATCACAAAAGACAAATCAGGTTCCATGACCATGAAAACATGAAGACAAAGACTCATCCATAATATTTGTTCTACTTACGAGGTATGTATGACTTTGTTATATTATGATTAACCTATGAGACATGCAGGTTCTAGCTCAGGATCTCTAAATCATTGAAGAGATTGTTTAGGTATGTTGTACATAACTAAGTAGGTATACTAATCCAGGTATGTTTCCCATGAATCTTACCTTGTGTTAGGATCCCTTATATAAGTATACTTGGTATGATTGGTTATGCTTATTCGTAAAGTTAGTAATCAAGGGATTATGCATATTATGTCTTTTATCTTGATTGATGATATGCATGAGTAAAAGAAGACTTCCCTGAAATCTTGAATACTAATGTTTATTAACTATAATCATGACTATACATTTTCAAGATTATTTAGAACTATAATGTTTTGATAACATTTAGAACATACTAATGGGTGTATGTTTGTGTATGAGATCATGAGGATGACACTTGAACATGCACAGTGGTACAGAATGAATAGAAGTTCAAAAGACATACAGAAGATCAAGCGGGAGGCAACCACACAAACATAAAAGATAAGTATTTGAGTTGTTATTTGAAATAGTAATGATATTGCCTGTAATAGGTTGTATGCATATTTGTGTTCCTAGAATATATGATGCTGAGTGTAAACATTCATAGAGCATTGAACAGTATACTACTAATGTGCATATGATTGGTAAGTTGGACAAACATTCCATTGTTGCTTGTCTAGAATGAAACCTCTTTGCTGACATGCTGAGAGCTTTGCACACTCTCGATAGTATGTTCTAGTAGAGATGGAAGGCATCTAGATAGCCACTGTATGCATACAGGATATGGGAAAGTGTTGTGCCAAAGTATTGGTCAAATTAGTTGCATAACTATGTAAATGATATCTGTATGCATAATAGGTTATCATGTCAATATGATCTGATGATTATGAAGTATTACTAATCATGTACTTAATTTTGATTTGTAGGAAAGGTCATGGAGAATGATGGACACCGTACAAGTGATGGATGTTCAAACAAGAAGATTTACAAATCAAACAAAATATAGAAGGCTCATGGCTAGAAGATTCTCTTAGAAAGGGGAAGAGAATCATGACAAGATGTTTGCTCCAAGTATGGTGTAATTAAAGAAGAAGTGTGAATCAGGTTCTGTATGGGTACCTAGGATCAATAATCAATTGATGAGCTTAATGATCACCATGAGTGATGTGGATCTTAATCTTTGCTACAAGGTTGAATATGGTTTCTATACACAGATGACTTGGATGCAAGAAGGAACTCACCACAGAGTCCGAATGATATTGAGGCTCATTTTAGTAGACCCATTTAACGAGAGATGGCACAAGATCATTCAATGCAGAGTGTGAATGATGTTCAGTCTCAAAGGGAAAATTGACAGGTTCTTGATAAGCTTGGGCTTTACCAAAAGTAAAGTTGTTCCTAACTTTTACCTTAAGGTTATGGATCATACTATTATTGTATTTAGATGATATATTTCTGATAGGGAATGAGAAACAGATCATGAAATGAAAGATCTCAGATTGATGCATTACTTCCTAGGTCTGGAAGTATGGCAAGGCTCAGAAGGAATCTTTCTCAACCAGGGAAAGTATGCTGAGAAATATTAAAAGGGCTTGATGTGTTGGAATGGCCACTCTCATGAATTCCAACTTGAAGTTCTTAGCAGATGAATCATTAGAGTTAGTGGATATAACTCTGTACAGACAAATTATTGAGTCATTGATGTGTCTAACGAATATTAGGTCAGATATATGCTTTGCTGTGAACACCTTGAGTCAGTATCTAGTGGAAACTAGATGTGTTCACCTGATAAGCTGCAAATCATGTGATAAGGCACCTAAAGGATATGATAGACTTTGATCTATGCTATCTTGGAGATCATGACTTCAGATGGCTACTCAGATGCTGATTGGGCAGAAAGTGTATCAGACAGGAAGAACACATCAAGAGGATGTTATTGTCTGGGAGTAGCCATGATCTCATGGTTTAGCTGGAAGCAGTCTAGTGTGGCTCTCAGCACAACCAGAATGTATGGCTGCTTGCTCTACTAGTTGTGAAGAAGTTTGGCTTCAGGATTGTTTGACTTAGAGATAAAACCAATTGTGATCCTATGTGACAAATAGAGTTGTATCAAGATGACATAGAATCCAGTGTTCCATAATAAGTCAAAGAACATAGGACGCAGAAAGGAACTATAAAGTTTGAATTTGTAACAGCTTACCGATATACTAACCAAACCTCTACCTCAAGTGAAGAAGTTACCAACATACTAACCAAACCTCTGTCTCTAGTGAAATTTGAATACTTCCGAGACAAGCTTGGTGTAGCTCAAAAGGACCCTCCTCGAAAGGGGGAGTAGTATAGTCACTGATGATGAGATTGTCTCATCGAACAACAAGGTCGATGATGAGGTAACCTGTTCTCTACACCTAGATACTTAGAAATATTTATATTTAGGACTCTTATGCTTAGAATACTTAGTTTTACTTATACATGCTTTTGATGTTAGTTGTATTAGTAAGAATACATGCTTTGATGATAGATGTATTGATGAGAATACATGTGAGGATTGTATCATCCTTGAACACTTGTTCTAAAGTGAGCCGTAGATAGGTGTCTCTGAGAAAGAAGAGGGATTGTATCATCCCTAGACTTCAGTCCCTGAATTGATCCGTAGACGTATGGTCTCCGAAAATGAAGTCCTTAGTGGACAGTTGAGGGGATTGGATCATCCCTGGACTTTCGGTCCTAAAGAGAGCCGTAGACGTGAGGTCTCCGAGAATGAAGTCCTTAGTGGACAGTTAAGGGGATTGGATCATCCCTGGACTTTCAGTCCTAAAGAGAGCCGTAGACGTGAGGTCTCCGAGAATGAAGTCCTTAGTGGACAGTTGAGGGGATTGGATCATCCCTGGACTTTCAGTCCTAAAGAGAGCCGTAGACGTGAGGTCTCCGAGAATGAAGTCCTTAGTGGACAGTTGAGGGGATTGGATCATCCCTGGACTTTCAGTCCTAAAGAGAGCCGTAGACATACGGTCTCCGAGAAGTGGGGATTGTATCATCCCCGGACTTCGGTCCCTGAATTGATCCGTAGACGTGTGGTCTCCGAGAAGTGGGGATTGTATCATCCCCGGACTTTGGTCCCTGAATTGATACGTAGACGTGTGGTCTCCGAGAAGTGGGGATTGTATCATCCCCGGACTTTGGTCCTTGAATTGATCCGTAGACGAATGGTCTCCGAGAAAGTGATTTTTTATTGATGATGTGGTTACTTGTATCGGTATGGATACTTGTATTGATGATGTGGTTACTTGTATTGGTATGTATACTTGTATTGATGATGTGGTTACTTGTATCGGTATGGATACTTGTATTGATGATGTGGTTACTTGTATCGGTATGGATACTTGTATTGATGATGTGGTTACTTGTATCGGTAGGATACTTGTATTGATGATATGGTTACTTGTATTAGTATGGATACTTGTATTGATGATATGTATACTTGTATTGGCATGAATACTTGTACTAATGATGTGGATACTTGTATTGTTATGGATACCTGTATTGATGATGATGCTGATGATCGTGTGATGACGATGCTGATGATCGTGATATGACAATGCTGATGATCATGTGATGACGATGTTGATGATCGTGTGATGACGATGCTGATGATCGTGTGATGATGATGCTGATGATCGTGTGATGACGATGTTGATGATCGTGTGATGATGATGCTGATGATCGTGTGATGACGATGCTGATGATCGTGAGATGACGATACTGATGATCGTGAGGATCCAGATGTTGATGTTGTTGTAGCTGTTCGAGTGCTGCAGAAGATAAAGACTCAGTACTGAAGATGTTGATGTTCCAGTATTGAAGATGTTCCAGTAACTGCTTGAGTTACTGATGATGTTGAGAAAGCTTCCAATGATTTATAGATGTATCATGTATGATGTTGATGACTCCTTGCTCGTGCAGATGCTAGTATAATATCCTTCTCGTTGAAGGGGAGTGTTGAGATATTGTAACTTCAAAGAATATTATATTTGTACTTTATTATTCCGGAGATGTTTCATTCCTCCATGAAGATCTTATTGTATATCCGGAGATGTTTATTCCTCCGTCGGAATGTGGTAACTCAAGTTATTAGACTTCCCTAGTGGGGGTCGGCCCTGTATGTGTTATGTGGGTCAAAGGGTTATTAGACCACCCTAGAGGGGTCGGCCCAGTCAGTTGTAGTGGGGTATTTAACCCATTGGTTAAATACGAGCCTACGTGTACTTGTGTAAAAGATATGTCAGAGTAGTGTATAAATAGAGGAGGTGTGTTCCTCATTTGATACACTCACTCACTTGAGAGAGGCGCACTTGTGGAGGAGAGGTCTGCTATGGTGGAGGAGGAGATCATGTCTTTGGTTTGCATCTTTGTATATTGCTGGTCATCTATATTGAGGAAGCTTTACTGGGTTTTCTACCCCATGAGGGTTTCTCAGGATAAATCTGTGTCTCTTGTGTTTATGCTATGCTTGTCGTTTATTCAGTGATCCTGTATATGCTATTATTGTGAAATGGAATGTAATGCTGCTATTTTCTGTCTTATCATATTAAATCTTAACATGCTGAGTGCTGCAAGTAGTGTTTTCTTTTCAGTCATTCACATCTGAAAGCATAGTTGTTATCAGGTTAATCTATTGATGCATCCATTGAAAAGTTAAAAGTGCTTCTTTCCCATCGTTTCTCGAGCTTTGTTGAAGGAAATTGTTTGCGCATTGGAACGCTTTGCTTGTACATATTTTGGGAAAATTGAATGAATATGTGATTAGTTGTGTTTTTCTTGGATTATGAATCGCTCATCTTCTTGAAAGACTCAAAGTGTACTTCAATTTTTGCAAAATCGTTTCCATGCTAAGGAAAGATACATGCATTTTTAATTTTTATTTCTTTTAGGTCATTGAAAGTGAAATTGAAAAGCTTGCATCCTCCATTTTAGAATTCTCTCTTTTCATTACTTAGCATCATTTTCGTTTTGGAAAGGAAAAAGAAAAGAAAAAATGTTGTGATTTGGATTAGTAGTGTTGTGATTTTTTTGTTTCGTACAAAAATGAAAAGAATGCTTTTATAGTCGAACTTGTTTGAACTAGGAATCATTGCATTGGCTTTGGTGAAATTGTTGGAAAGAAATTTTTTTCTCCCTCTCACAGGTAGCATTCATCGAAAGAAAAGAATATTTCATGCATGTAGCTAGGACTTGCATTATGCTTCCGATTATGTACTCACCTTATGCATTCACCTAACCGTCCAGATAAAATTAATGGTAGAACTAGGTAAAATTTTATAGCAACTTGTGTGTAAGTTAGAGACGTGTTCCGACGTCGTTAAGCATGGAAGCTGTTGTTATTTTCCAGCACTGTATCTCAGGGGTATTGTAGTCTTCCACGTACTTATCGGTATATCGAGCTCCTTCACGTACCCACCAAGTACCATAATCCGTACTTGGCGTATATTGAAGGGTGTATCATGTACTCGGTAGTATATTGGAAGGTCTCTTGCCGAATGGTTGTGCATTAGACAACACCACTATGGATTTGAGCTCCCACATACCTTGCGTATATCGGGAGACAACACTAGGATTCCTGAAACCAACTGAGTTAACCATTTGGCCATCTTGGCAAAGCAATACACCGAGAACAGCACTCAGGGAGATTTGCACGCACGTATTGTCCAGGTAATCGGGTATGCAGGCAAGGTTATGGTCCCAATCCTCCTTGTCTCGTCATATTGTTGGACCCTATAGTATATAGCGGTTTGCGAAGCCTTGATAATCTTGTGAGGTTCCAGAATTTGAATCCACTCTGTCACATAAGTTTGCTTGTTGCCTTAGTTTGCGTAGGGTTTTGTCTGGTCTGCTTTTCTTTTAGCTTGCCTTAGGAGAAACCTTTTTTTTTAGTCACTCTGGATGACTTTCCTTGGAGAAGGTCCCATAGAATCCAAAACTTACCACCTGAATATCTCCTTAACTAGGAGGTAATTTCGAGGGCAAGGATGGATCCTCAAGCTAGGGTCGGGTCACAAGAAGAGGAAAACCCCACTTTGAATATTGGAGGACATTTGTTTCCACATACTCCTCCAGATTCCCCTGCTTCTCATTTCCCGTAGGATGAAGAAGCACAAATGCCCACTTCACAAGACCTATATCTCGTCACACCAGGAGAACCTTGTTCGTTGGAATGGATAAATCAACCCTAGGACGACCCCACAACAGCTGTTGGTCCTTCAGCAGCTTATTGGACATCTTCTATCGGTCACCCAGTGGCCCATTTTTCCATTGCACCCCCACCCAGTCAGGCTAGTCTTGACGACCGTTTGACACCTTATCGCGAGCAGTTGGCTCCTTTACATGCCATGGGTGAGGAACTTTGACGTCGAAAATTTCAAATAAGCTTCGACGACCAACCAATCCCAGTTCATCCGATATCTTTTGGTTCACCCGAACCATCCCTCCACAACTTGACCATTAATGAGGCTGGTCAACCCTTGCAAGAGTCCAGTCCTGCATTTCAAGTGAACCAACCGGTTGAAGGAAAACAGTCCAACACACCCGTTACTACCGCAGTTACCTTACCAGTTCCTCCACCACCTCAAAATTCGAGGGGAGGATACTCCATTCCCCCAGATTATCTTATTGGTAACATTATTACTATGGTAGCTAGCGAACAACCTATGTTAGTTCAACCTTTTTTTAGTGGTCAGCCTGTTGTGGCTGGTGGGAAACCCCCGTTTCCTCACTAGAACGTAGGTGGCGGAATCCCCAATGGACCTCCCGTTGGACCTTCCTAACCCACTAGACCATCCACCATGGTATTATCTCATGTTGGGGGGCCATCCAATGTAACTCAACCCTCATGGAGTCAAGCATATCCAGGTTCCTTCAACCCTCTGTCGGGCCAATCTAATCCCGGAAATGCACCATACGGGATAACTTATCCCAGAAATCCTTACACTCTATGGGGGCAACAACCTGTTTTACAACATGGACCCCATCCAACTATCCCTCACACACTACCACACCCGATCGGTCCACCCCCACCTCCTACTGGAGGCAGTGGGCCCCCACCTAATCTTGGAGGAGGCGGACCCCTCCCCTCTGGTGGAGGTCCAACTTATCCTACCAACAACGGCCCCCACCCTTCTGGTGGTGGCGAGAATGGTCCACCACCCCCCCGGGGCGTAGGAGGCAGAGGACCACCTTATTATGGTGGGGGAGGACATTTCCCTTCGGGCGCTGGAGGTGGTCCACCACCCCCTCCAGGAAGAGGCGGTGGTGGATCTAATTATTATGGTGGTGGTGGTGGTGGATACCCTCATCCTTCCGATGACGGAGGTGGTGGGGGCCCCCACCCTTCTGGCGGTGGAGGTGGCCCACCACCCCCTCCAGGCAGAGGTGGTGGCGGCAGACCTCTGCCTCCTCCCGGTGGTGGAGGTGGAATCCCACCTTATTGGAATGGACCACCTTATGGTGGCGGACCCCCTTACAGTCCGTGTGGCACACCCCCCTACATTTAGTTTCCTCCGTGTCACCCTTTAATAAGTCGATACGAGGTCCTACCAGTCCTTACATGCCTTATTAATATTACTAGTACCTGCAGCCTAATCAACAGTTGCCCTTTTTGGCTACTTTATACCTACCTGATCTATCTTGACTGACGAACGACCCCATTTACCACGGAACTAACTGGCCTCCGATTCCGATGAAACTTCCATCAGATATCCCCAAGTTTGACGGAAAGCTGGAAAAGGATCCTAAACACCATGTGATGACATACCATTTATGGTGTTCATCCAACTCTCTGATGGACGACTTGATCCGTCTTAGATTATTTCAATGGACTCTCACTGGTTCGGCTGCCAAGTGGTAAATCGAATTACCACCTTCGTCTTTTCATGATTTTGGGTCTCTTGCTATGAACTTTTTGACCCACTTCCAACTGCCTATACGGTACGGAACTGGTACGGACCTTCTCACCTCTCTCCGCCAGAATACCGCTACTCACATATCTACTCATATACACGAGTGGCAAAGGAGAAGATGTTTGATAAAGGCTCCTATTCTAGACCAACTCCTATCATATTGGTTTACAAAGTCTCTCATCCCTCACATAGCTCGAGATGTTGCCATGGGTGGTGTTGTCACTGAAGAACAAGCTATCGCTCGTGCCCATTACCTAGACTTGGTCTACGCTTAATCAGGCACATTTTTTGAAATTCTTCCCGACGCACCCCGTGACACTTATGACCCCACGAAACCTCCTAAGGGACCCCAAACTGATGGCATCATTGGATCCCTTAATTCCCAACCTTCTTCTAACAGTGTTGGATCGTTGAACCTTCATGGTTCCTCCCCATTACCAACTCAGGCTGGCCACAACACCACCAAATCGACTGCTCCTGCTGTAACTAAAGAGGTGAATTCTGTCCAATCAACTTCATCTCAGAAGTCTGGTGCCAAGAAGAAGAACAAGGGGAAACCCAAGAAGTATTCCGCCCAGCAGGAACAAAAGAGCACTCCTAATGATACCAAACAGAAATGAAGACTAAAGTATCCTTGTTTACTGTGCGGAGATGACCACTTGTCCAAAGAATGTCCCCATAGATGCAAAGTCCAAAAGTTTCTTAGGGGTAAACCAACTCCTGCAGTCCTCAACGACCCGTTTCCCACTCAGAATCAACAAATGATTGCTCAACCTCCCCCAGCCCAGGGGGAACCATCCAATACCACGCATGTTCTCATGGTGCGTAACGAAACGATCAATTTGAACACTCGCTCGCGATATTATGACTCGGTCCCTTCGAAGGAACCTTCTGGAAGCAATACTGGAAAATCTTCCAACTCCTTACCTAATGTCACTGTACCATCAACTTCTCTCACCATTGAGAAGCCGTCCTTAGATTCGATATTGCAACCGCCCAAGAGTACGATTCAAAAAGTTGTTTTCAATCCTAATGCTTAGGCAGCACAAAATTACAATATCATCGAGGACTTGGCCCAAGCCCCTTGCGCCATGTCCACCCTGGAAGTTTTGTAGAATTGTCCTAATCAATGCAAAACTCTCCTTGCAGCAATCGGTGTAGTTGACCCTGATTCTTCGAATACCATCATGTTCCGACTTAACTATTTCAAGCCGAGGATTTCCCACCAGTTCGCATTCTAAGTAGCTGCAAACATTGCTGGGAAAATTGTCCATCGTACCCTTTTGGATGAAAGCGCCTCTACTTCTGTCATGTTGATCGCCTGTTGGAGAGCCATCGGCTCTCTTGAATTGAATCGTTCTCCTACCATGTTGAAAGCATTCTACAGGCGTGGCTTTCAACCACATGGGCTCCTACAAGCTCTCGCAGTTGAGTTGGGCGGAAAGACCATAACCATCAATGTGGAAGTGGTCTCAGCCCCGATAGATTATAATCTTTTGCTTGGTCGCAATTGGTTTTACGCCATGCAGGCAGTAGCCTCTTCAGACTTCTGTGTAGTACAATTCCCCCCATCAAGGATGAATTGTTACTGTTGACCAATTAGATTTTTGCACACCGGACACTACTACTGATCCTGGTGACCATGTTCCTTCCATTGGACAAACGTCAAAATGGTATGAGAGTATAGGGGTTGGCCTTTTGAAAGATTCATCTCTCATGGGCGTTTTTCCAATTTCGGACCCCCCTAATCATGTTTCCTTGGTGAACATGATATCCACAGAGATTTCATCTCACTCCACTGATACTTGGCTTGTGCCGGATGACGCCACAACCAACCTGATTGGAAACACAATGCCTCTTTCACTCATTGAACGCATTTACGAGGAAATTCGGAAACCTGGTGTAGTGGAACACATTCGCATAGGCCAGAAGTGTTCCCCTGAAGAAATAACTATTGCTATGGCCTTATTCAAGCGATTTAGAGACATATTCGCTTGGTCCTATGAGGAGATTCCTAGGATAGACCCCGCGATTATTTCTCATGAAATAAAAACCTATCTCGACATCAAACCTGTACGTCAAAAGTTGCGACCAGTACACCCCCAGAAGACTGCAGCGATCAAGGTAGAAATTGAAAAGCTCTTAAAGGCTGGCTTCATCTATCCTGTCCTGTTGACGGATTGGGTCTCAAATGTTTTCCTTGTGAACAAAAAATGGGGTACTATTCACGTATGTGTTGATTATCGGGACCTTAATAAGGCTTGTCCAAAGGACAATTACCTGACCTCATTCATTGACCAGATTATCGATAATTGTGTCGAAAGCGTCATCTTTTCATTCATGGATGGCTTTTTTGGTTACAACCAGATTGAGATCAACCCAGCCGACCAACATAAGACGACTTTCATCTGTCCTTGAGGGACGTTTGCATATCGCAAAATCCCATTTGGCCTTAAAAACACCGACGCCACGTTCCAGCGGGCCATGTCGTATGCTTTCCATGACATTAAGGACTTTGTGGAAACTTACCTGGATGATTTCCCTACTCATTCAAAGCAGCGTGAGTTCCACATCGATCATCTGATGGCCATTTTCCTCAAATGCAGACGGTACAATATCCGTCTGAATCCTCATAAGTTTATCTTTTGCATTGAGTCCGGAGGCCTCTTAGGATTTATTGTCTCGACGGATGGGATCCACATTGATCCCTTAAAGGTGGAATCCATTGTCAACCTACCACTTCCGACTAACGTGACGGAACTTCAAAGTCTCCAAGGGAAGGCGACTTATTTAAGGCTTTTTGTTTGTAAATTCGCGGAGAAGACTCAGGGGTATATGAGACTACTCAAGAAGGATGTCCCATTCATTTGGGATGATCAATCTCAAAAATCCTTCGACAATATCAAACATGCCATCACGCATGCCCAGTGCTCCAACCGTCGAATTATTATTGAGATTATATCTTATATCTCGCTGCTTCTATTACCACCATCGCCATGGTTTTGTTACAGGAGGATCAAAACTCCCAGGAACATGTAATATACTATGCGAGTAAGGGTCTCACTGACACTAAAACTAGATATTCACATGTCTAAAAACTTGCTTTCGAGGCGGTCATCGTTGTCCAAAAGTTCCGACACTATATATTGCTCTGCACCACCACCATCATCGCAAACTCGAACCCCATGTACCACGTATGGACATGTCATGTGCTTGGGGGAAAGTACTCATGCTGGATCATGATACTGCAAGAATTAGACCTTCTTTTCGAGAAAGCTAAGTCTAAAAAGTACTTGGTGTTTGTTGAGCTTATCTGTGAATTTTCGCATCCTGATGTAGAAGTTGAACATAATGACTCTTTTCCAGATGAATCATTGTTTCTCATCAGCACAACTGATCCGTGGTATGGAGATATTACATTATATCTTCAAACTCAATGCTTCAGCCCTCAACTTTCTCGTGACGACCATCGTAGAATACGTCACCATGCGAAGTATTATCTGATCATAAGTGATACTTTGTACCGCTGTGGCATCGATTCAATTATTCGACGTTGTCTAACCCACGATGAGGCTGAACGCGTTCTGAATGACTGTCACGCTGGGGCATGTGGCGATCAGCTCTCTGGGATGGCTACAGCCTAGAAGATCTTGCGCGCAGGATATTTTTGGCCCACTATATTCAAAGATTGTATTGAGGCCGTGAAAAAATGTCCTCCATGCCAATACTTCCATATGAAGAAGCGCATCCGTCCCGCCCTGTTACACCCAGTTATTGCCGTGGGTCCCTTCGCAAAATGGGGCATCAATTTTATGCACTGTAATCCTACCTCGGCCGGAGGGAATAGTTACATCATAGTAGCTATGGATTACTTTACAAAGTGGGCTGAGGCAATGCCTACATACCAAAACGACGGAAAAACTGCTTCACTCTTAATGTTTAATCATGTAATAGCGTGGTTTGGAGTTCCTCAGGCGATTGTTACTAATCATGGTTCTCATTTTTAGAACCACATGGTTGATGAACTGAGCGATAGGTTGGGTTTTCACCATGAAAATTCAACACCCTATTACCCGCAGTCCAATGGAAACGTCGAGGCCATTAACAAAGTCTTGAAAACTATGGTCCAAAGGATGGTAGGTATGCATAAGTCCAACTGGCATAATATGCTCTTTTCAGCATTATGGGCCTACAGAACCTCCGTTAAAACCACTACAGGTTTCAATCCCTTCCAATTGGTGTATGGATTGGAGGCTGTCCTACCTATAGAGTGTGAAATCCCATCTCTACAACTCGCTGTCAAACTTCTTCCTAACATTACTGCCGAGGAAGAATGTCTCCTACACTTAGCAAAACTTGACGAGTCCCGTTGAGATGCTGCTCTTGCTAATGAAGCACATAAGAAACACATCAAATCCCAATACGATAAGTCAGTTGAACCTCGTATCTTCAACAAGGGTGACCTGGTCCTCACATACGACCAAAAGCATGATAAACTAGGAGCAGGAAAGTTCAAGTCCATGTTGCATGGACCATATATTGTCAAACGTGTTTTGGAAAAGGGAGCTTACGAGCTTGAAGATTATGATGGAATCTCTTTAGGTGAACCCCGTAATGGGTGTTACCTGAAGAGGTACTATGCCTGAACCTGTCACACATAGATTTTCTTGTATATACTGTACATGGCGTGTTTTTTGTGTTTTTGTGTAGTGTGATGCGTTTATTTTTAAGTGTCTTTAGATCTTGTTTCTGCTTCTTATACCATGTTCTGGCTGTGTGTGCAAATGGAAACGTGCTATGGATTCGCGGACGGCACCAGTCGGCATACCCGTAACCTTGCCTCGGCAGCTTGGGTACTATATTCCCCAACAGGTGAGCTCATTAGATTAGGAGGGAGTTGCCTTGGATTTGTGACCAACAATGCCGCAGAATATCAAGCAGTAATTGGATCCTTAACCAGCACTATTTCCCTGGGTATGAACCACATTGTTATCCACATGGATTCTCAATTAGTGGTTTCCCACCTTAACCGGGTCTACGCTATCCATGATCCTACCTTGCTTCGTCTCTTTAGACGAGTACGTCTCCTGGAAAGGTCATTTGAATCCATCCAATACCTGCACATTCCACGAGAATTAAACACAGTTGCTGACTCGATGGCCAATTTCATTTTGGATTGGTACATCGCACACACATAACACTCATAATATGTAAAAGCATTCAAGACATGTAAATAATGTACTGTATAAAAGCAAACATATGAAAAAGATCACATCATTCATCATTTTAAAACACATGATGTATAAATCGCCGAGAATGTCTGTATATATATATCATCAAAAGTAGTGCTGGTACAAAATTGTGAAGCACGAAGGCTTTCAGTGAGTCTCTACAAAAATATGAATCCCCGTAGCTTTTAGTAGTACAAAATCTGAGGCCTCTAAGTTCTCAGTATAAGTATAATTATGTCATTAGGCCTGACGCTTGGCCCATACACCCCTACGACGGACAACTCTCTGTCGCTTAGTGAGGAAGCAATCCACGGTCCTCGCCACCTTGCGAAGTAAGGAATTGAAGCGTACTGACGTTCCAACTCCAAACCTCTACATAGGTCTCGGTAGGTCATCCACTGTTGGTTCAGGGACATCTACTGTCAGCTGGGACAAGTTCTTGTACACCTCCTCCATCTCCACGATAGCAGCATGAACACTTGGGGGCACCACTGCTTCCCCGCCTCTATCTCTCCTCGCTAGAAGAGAGACTCCTACCGGCCGTATGGGACCCACATCTGCACACATATGTCATATACTTGTCAGCACTTCCACAAAAAAGTTATAAATATACAAAACTAAAAAGTACAAGGGTTTTGTTCTTACCCATGTCTCCCCATGCTACACCCTCGGGCAGCATAAAGTCAGGATCCTCTCTGTAATCCATACCATAGTACGGGTAATCCTCAACCATGAGTAACTGGCCTTCCATCCAGCTGAAGAACTTAGCACCAACGCTGATGATAGGGCCCCCGCCATGGTGGGCCATCACCTCTGCCCATCTGAGCATGTGGGGATCCCTAGGCTCCTTGTCATCTAGTCGTACATGTGGACACAAGTGGGGGATCTGCTCCAAGAGGAACGATACCATGATCGATCCATAACCAAACTGCTTGAGCTCTCGCCATCGACACTTGGTCAGCTGAGCTCAAACATTTGCGAGGAGACCCTCGCACCAGTTGAAGATCCTGGGGGACATATAGTCCTCCGCATAAAGCATCTGAGTTCGAGTGGCCATGTTTGGGGGCTTGGATCCCCGCCACTCTAGTGATAGTGAATAATATGGTATGCAGCAGGCGGCTCACAACATCCCTAATAGGAATCTTCCCACTGGAGGATCGAGCAAGAGCAGTACAATGCTGTGACACCATGTCATCGACAGTGCGGTCACTAGCCCGTGTTCCGGTGAGAGCTACAATGTCCCCTCTCTGGGACAAACCAGTAATAAAATAGATTTCCTCCACATCTATGGTGAGAATGTGCTCGCCGATCACAAAGTGTTGTAGGGCCGCATCCCAACACCAGAGCATGTGTGACAGTAGCGGGATTTGAGACCTCATCCCCTGAATCTCAAAGAACTTAAGCAAACTGTAGTTTCTCAAGGCATTCATGCACTCTGGATCATTGGCAGCTTGTACATCTTCTGCCTCGAGTTCTCTTTCCCGCCACTCTAAAACCATGATTTCTTGCTAGCAACCTGCGAAAAGGGGCATTTAAACGCTGTTAGGTCCTACTTCAACCACAACAAGCTCCCTTTTTGAGTTTAATTTGATGTTTGGAAAGTGCTTCTCCGTCGTTGCACTGTGCCAATGCACACAGTGCGATGATGTTGCACTCCACTCATTCGGGATTTGCGACAAGTCGGTCTCGTCGCAGTTCCCGAAAAGGAAAACTGCGACAAGCCGTGAACGCAATAGCCCTCCATGAATTCATGAAAAAATCCAAAAATTGAACCTAAAATCAAAATCTAATCCACTAGAAAGTTGCTGGATGAAGTTTAGGCTTACCTGCTCCAGACGGTGGGTGAAATAGCAGATCGTAGCTCTCGGAATCAGCAAAGGAAGTTTTGGCTCCAAATTGGTACTTCTCCTCCCAAATTGGAAAATGAAACAATGGTAACTATTTTTGGCTCATTTTTCTATTTATAAATAAAATAGAATATTCCTTTTCAAATATTTTGATGCTTTAGGGTCATTTGCCATAGTTTCAACTATTTTTGATCATATTTGGGATATCGTTAGACTATTTGACCTAGTTTCCGAGTATGCAGGAGTTGTAAGTGGTCTTTTGTGCCATTTCTCGTGTCACAACGGTCATTTCAGGTATGAACACTCCTTTGAATGTTTTGTCATTATTTTTGCAATGGTTAGATTGTAGTTGTTGCATGACGATGAGCGCACTCTTCGTTTGTTCTCGTGCTCTTGAAACTACGAGAATAAGTACCGAGTTGAGATTTATCACTTTTCTGGGCTCGTTAAACTCCCACGAAAAGAGATACCCCCTGGAGTCTACTGTTAATCTCTTTTCAGGATCTCGAAAAATGAAAATATTGCCAAGCGAACTTGTCACGTTCACGCTTGTAAAAGAATTTGAATGGTTGTCTTCCTAGTGATAGTTCACCTCTTTTTCGGACTAGGGGGCATTAATTACGAAAAAGGTATACTCCAGCCAATCGTGACTGGAAGAGTCCTCTCCCGCGTTGTTTTACCCTTTTTCGGACGATGAGGATGACCTTATGAAAAAAGACTGTTGGAGTCTTCTTTATCTCTTTTCATATTCTCTAAATATGAAATGACGACCGAGTTTACCTTCTATGGACTCGTTAAGCTCTCACATTGAAGGGCCCGTCATGGGACAAACCCCTCCTATCCTAGGTTCGGAAAATATTTGGGATTGGACTCATCTATGAGATGATCTATAGCGAGCATCTGGTTACCCTCATCAAGCTCGTAAAAAACACATCAGGCACTCATCAATCATGATGGGGAAAAAGGAAAGCTTTTGTATTTACACCTTTGTCAGTGGTAGTACATGGTCATTCTTGAACATGGCACTCATTTGCATTTGCATACAGTACTTGGATCATCTGTTTGTCCTCAAGTCCCACTCACTTTCTGAGTCTCGTTACTCCTTTGAGTCATTCAAAGAAAGCTTCCATCATCAGTTGCATTAGAGGTTGGTTTCGTACTCGTCAAGTCAATACTGCTGATTCATGCCGTGCCCATGTTCAAGAAATTGTTTTACTGTTTGTCTATTTGCAGTCAATACACCTTCAATCATGTCGGTCTACTCTGAGTCAGTCTTGCATGTTACTGTACCGTCTGATCCAATCTACACATCTTTTGTTGTGCTTCGTGTTGATGATGGGGGAATCATCATGGCCCTCCTTTGACGGATTCACCTTTGTCGACTTCAACACATCATCCAAAGATTGAATCTAGAAACCAACCAAGTACCTTGGCCTTGCATGCCTCAATGGAAGGTTACCTCGCATTAAACATGAGTTTACATCATTGGCTCTTGATTGAAATATTTCATCTTGCATTCGACTTCAACTCATTTATTCACGCTTGATGATATGTACTGTGATACCTTGGGAATCATTTACATCAATGGTGATCTCCCTCGTGCTTGTTAACGGTTTACATCAATGACTGGTAATCAAGTGGTTTCTACCATGTTCGAAGTCAAGACATTTGTAATCACATGGATAGATTCGTGTCATTGCGGGTTCAGCTTGAAGACCCTAGGAAGTCATGTTTTACCCAAGTTGCGATGGAGTTTGTATTGAGTCATATTACACGGATCCACATTTGTATTGGTCATGGCTGTGTTATCATCTCATCATGGATCTACGCTTGTGTCTAGTAGCCATGATTGTGTTTAGTCGGTCATTACTACCATGGATCTGCATTGTATTGGTCAGAAGCCATGTTGTACATCATATGAGATTGTCAGTTCAGAGTTAGTTGTGAAGAAACTGCAATAATTAATTAATGCAAATACACGAGATATCATAAATAATAGAACTCAGAATCACTTTTATATTGATCACGGGCCACTTCGAGGGGGCAACCTCCTTTGAGCAAGCTCAATACAATTAACTTCATGGTGCCTTCAATGACCTCAACACACACTTATATACTAAGTCTATGCCCAATGCTATGAGTCAAAACCATGGGACGACTTACAAAGCATATGCATCCAATACTATGGGTCAATACTATGGGCTAATATAAACTATGGATCAACAAATACTACGGGATGACTTACAAAGCATATGCGTCCAATAACAATATACTAACATAGTAAAGAGAAGGGTTGACACGGGTTCCTAACATTAGTTGTACTGCGGCAACGTCCTTCGTCCGACAAGTCCATTTCCATTCCTTCTTTCAAAGCATTTCACCTGTCCAATCTTTCAACAACTTCATGCTTTGGGGGGAATTCTGTTACACCTAAAATATTCCCATCATGAGATTTAGTGTATACACCCCTGGAGTAACCCTGATTGAGTGATTGACTTGGAAGGATTTGTAACTAGTTGTACAAGGTTTTGATAGGTCGTCGCAGGTTGCTCTGCTGCAACATGCGACGTCGCGCCTTGCTCCATTACAGGGTGCGACAAATTCAGTTAGAAGGAAAAAATAGATTCTTCGAGCTCCTTCTCGAAGCTTGCTGACTTAGATCCATATCCCTAATCTGTTGGGGGAGTTGGACTTCAGTTCCTAACCTATTGGGAGTATCCCCTATCTCTCTCCTACCATATCTCAACCTATCCTATCCATGCCCCATCTACTTAGTCCTATTTAAGTGAAGCTCTACCCCTCTCCAAAGGGAGGAAGTCTATGGTGTCTACATGCTGGTGAATAACTCTTGAGAAATATCTACTCATCCTTGAGAGACTCACACTTCCTTGGGAGGATATGGAAAATGGCTTGGATGGAGAAGGGATGCAGCGTTAAGCCTTGGTTGTAGTTCTATGTCTCTATCACGTATTTCCCTATTTACAGTAATACAAATGCTTTCCACCAATATTGTTGATGTGTAATGATATTGAGTAGTTCACTTGCTTAACTATTTACTTAGATCTCTTATTGTATAGATGCTCTTTACTCGCTTGTGTTTGTTCTTGTGTCTTGACAGGTCTTGCAACAAAGATCTGACGACTGCGGGACGTGGAGCAGCATTCAGGAGAAAGGATTGTGAAGTAAAAGGTAAGACATCTAGCATTTGATCCTTAAGTAGATCTAGGAAATCCATTTGTAGTCTGTTCTATTTGTTCTAGACTCACATTGAGCTAGGGAGATCCGACTCGCGTCCGCTCGAGTGGATTGTCCGATAACACCTTCTAACTCGAGGCCAATTATCTCATATTTAACCTATGGAGTTGAATTATTATATATATATATATATATTAATGTAATACACGTGTGTTAATTTAACCTATATTCAACATTATTAATTAATAAAAAAAAATATTTTATTATATATATATTTTTAATTTTAAATCTTAAATATAATTAAAATTTTAAATAATTAAAATTTAAAATATATTTATATTGAATTAAATTATAAATATATTAAATTGAATTATAATTACAATTAAATTGAATTATAATTACAGTTTATTGTAAACCCTAACTTAACTAACCCTAATCCTAACACTAGCTAGTCATTAGGCAGCCTTGCATGGGCCACACATCCTCACTTGGGAAAGCCACCACTTAAACGATAATATTAAACAAAAGATAACGGGGTGAACCCTCGGGTTCGGTTCATTTCTTCGATCATTTTTTGGCAGACCTGGCTCTGCCATTCTTCCTCAACGACCAGCCCTTCTCCACAACGTGGGAACTCTGCAACTGCCAAGACGAGCTCTGCTTTGTTTCTTTTCAGCTCAACGAGTTGCATGTTTCTCAGGTTATATCCCCTCACTTGTTTATTTTTCAGTGAAGGATATTCGTTTGTTTTTTTTCTTTTGTGTGGTGCGCCTTTCTTTGGAGTTTGGAAGTAGCCACCTTACAAATTTTAATATATAATGTATTCTGACTAGAGAAGCCTCTGGCTTGCCCTCTCTCTTGCGCAGGCAGCTCGCCCACTCTCTTGCACAGACACTCACCCTCTCTCTTGAGTCTAGCCACGCTTCCTTGATGCCTCAGCACTTGGACTCTAGCACTTGGGTGGTGACTGTGGTGTGGCATGAAACCTGGGCTTGAGTTTGAATTTAGGAATAGTGCTCGTAACAAGGAGAGAGCGTTGGTGGGCGTCCCTCCTCTACGTCGGTCATGTCCGTCTCCCTCACATGTGGACCCATCGGTCCCTCCCCTTGTCCATAGGTTATGCCCGTCCCCCTCTACGTAGACCTCTCCAGGCTCAACATCCTAGCGTGGAGCTCTACTCAGCCCCTTGTGGGCTCTCTCTTGCCTAGTCCGTGGGCTTTCCCTCTATGCACAGACGTGGGATGGATCTCCCTCTCTACACAAACATGGGGCGACTCTCCCTTGGCGTAATGGTGGAGGTGTTGGGTTCGTAATGCATGGGTTGGTGTATGTAATGCATGGGTCGTGGGTTCAAACCCATCAAACCCCTTTAGTCCGTGCTCTCCTTCTACACACAGAGGCCGCGAACCTCCCTTCTGCGCACAGAGGCCATGAGCCTCCCTCCTGCGCACATATGTATCCTCAATCTAAAAAAGCAGGCAGAGATCACTGTCTCACGCGCTTATACAGAGTTTGATATAACCTCTGAACACCAGCTCTGTCGAAACATGCAGGGATCTTCTCCCATTATCTGTCAAGCAAAAACCATATCCTAGTTCACAACACCCACGTCGAAGCAGATGGAGAGCACTGTCTCGATGGCAAGGTTACTCCAAACTTTGAGTCATGACCCTAGTTTTAACATAATGTCAAAGGGATCCTCGACCATTGTATACTAGGTTTAAAAAAAACGAATCTCCATTTCAAATTTTTATTTTTTAAACCGAGTTCAGAGCACAGTGCATGACTCATGGGCTGTCTGTGCATGATCTTGCGAGCGTTTCCATGACACTTGCGGGCATTTGATGAGATAGTTTGACATTAACCTTGGATCCAAATTTTTTTTTTAATATTTATATATATAAAGTTTTCTTTTAATTTATTATATGCATTTTTTACTATATGTTTTGTTTTTTGTTATCTAATAAATTATATATTCACTTTTGTTATATATATATATATATAAACTCTTATTACAAGAGTATAATATATAAAAAAAAATTCTCAAAAAAAATTCTAGATATATCATTATCGTTGCATTTATATACATTCAAAAATCGTATATTTATTTATTATATATATATATATATATGTTTAGTGACTCTATGTTTTGTTTTTGTTCTCTAATAACTAGTATACAATGTCTGCTCATAGTTGGCTTATACACAATATATTTCATGTATTACTTGTTTTGTTCTCTAATGAATGATTATAACCTCCTAGTAACTATCTATAATATTTCTCTTTTGTTTAAAGCATTTTTTTTTCATACATAAATAGAATTCTAATTATGTAAACGTGTGCTTGTTTTGCAGGGAAACAATTTTCTTGCTCGCTTCATAGGCATCCTCCACAACGTTTCTTCATATTTTCTTCTTATCTTATTAATTCATATGATATATTTCAGGTTTGTGATAGGCAATTTGCTTGTTTGTAACAAATAGTAGCTTATAGTTTGTTCATAGTTGTGTAGTAAATTTTTAATTTTGGGTGTGTCTAGGGCCCCCTAAGGTCCATTTTTTTGATCCTTCAGCTCTGATACCATATGTAGATACCCATCCCGGTCCCCGTTAAATAAAATAACTTCTAAACTATTTTCTATGTTCTATGTGATTTGTTTTAATGTTTCCTTAGGTTTTAGTTTAAGTTTTACTGTGCAGGTAATACTTATGTTGTGTAAATGTGAAGCTAATATAATATGAAATTTCATTTATTTACAAGTATAACTCGGGTATCATAATCTAGAGTTTAATCTAATTCAAAATTTAAGCATGATATTTTTTCTTGCAGGGAAACATTTCAATAATATTTAATGAAAACAATAATTAATAAAATACCTGTAAATGGAAAATTCCCAACCCTTACTCAACCACCGAACTTGGTATGCCTCCCTGCCAACTGGAGAGGTCTCGCCAACCACCCAGCTCCAAAAGTTTCCTCTTGGACCCCCGAGCCCAAATTGAGTACAAGCCTCCACCAACTAGTGCTTCTCCCTCAAGTCTACTAGCCTCCTCTTGCTGTAATATGTTTCTCCCCTCCTTCTCCTTTGTTCAATCCTCCTTTCTCTATTCCAAAAAAGATCCCCTTTCCCAATTCTCTTCCTGACCTTATTCCCCTTCCTGCCTACTCTTCCCTACCATTACTACCCTTATCCCCCGAAGTAAATGTTTCACCCTTCCCCAGTTTTCCTCGAGCCCAATAATTTGACTCAAACTATAATTTATTATATAATAGTGCTTGGGTTGGTTCACCTACCAACCGTACGTGTTTCACATTTATACAACTTATCCTCATTAATTACTAGTTATCATTTGTTGACTATACAATTCAAAATTCCACAATTAAATTTATATTTTATATTAAATTAACCCCAAAACATATTTTAACACATTGTTTTATAATTTGAATGTGGTAACTATTTATGGATTTACCCTATATTTTTAATGACTTTCGACACAATCATAATAATTATAATTAAAATTGATCAATATATATATTATATTAATTGAATAATATTATTTAAGACTTAATCAAACACATTCACCTAGTACCATATTAATTACACCTTAGTTTTTAATTAAACTAATTAACAATTATTACTCAAGATAATAATAGTCTAATTAATATTAATTAACATTGTTAACACACAATTAATATCAACCGATCAAGTTAATATTAATCTAATTGACATTACAACTACCATTATCATTTTAAACCAAGGTCTTGACTATTTAAGATCAGTAATACTTATTTAAGCATTTAACATCCAAGTACCTTAATTAACACTTAAGTTAACCACAACCTTATTAACATTGCTAATCATTGTTAACATTTATCAACCAAGTTATTAACCAACGTGTTGACCCTTAACTTACACCATTAGCATTAATTCACCTTCATTGATCATAATTAATAATTAACCCTAGTCATAATTAACTAACCATTCATTTACACTTGACGTAATAGTTTTATTTCTCATCTAAGTAGGTAATAATAATTATAACGTGATTGTTCATAACCACAATGCATCCAAACCAAGTTTGATAGTATAATAATAATTCATACAACATAAGCAGACGAGTTATGTAAGCGTAGCTAATGCTTACATAGATCGTGTAGGTACACTAATATTCTTAACCCACACATCATTCATAATCACATAAGTTATTGTCTGTTGACGTCTACTTAAACACAATTTGCAATGTACAATATTTTACCTAACTGTATCTTATTAACTTACGAACAATTCATACATTACTGAGTTATGACACATGAATCAACAAAGGTTTTCAATATACATAGTTAAGCAAGTTTTTCCTCCTAACTTCATGGTACACCTATCTACCTACTATGTTTATCTCGTTCACAACTAACTTCCACATCCTATCCTTCCTCTGCTAGACTACCCTGAAGTGTCATGTCATGACCGGCTCCAGTTAGAACCCATAAGTGGAAGTGTCGACTACATCGACCAAGCTTCCCCAACAGGAACCCACCAGTCATCATCACACACCTTGGGGAGCGCGCTGTAGCACATACCTCCCATGACTCTGGGTTTCGGGGATGAATGGTGGGTAAAGCCTCCACCCCCCTAATGGAACAAGGGACTATGTCTACACCGACATAGTGACTACGTTGCGACTTGTACTCAGTTTTTCATCATATAACCAATTTGGGCGGTTGAGTTTCCTAAAACCCTGCCACACCCATACATCATGATAATAAATACAATAATCATGCTAAATAAATAATGCATCACTTGCATACCATTTATCTTTCGGAGTCCATGTTACTGAGGTACTCCCACCTCATAGGATATAGCTATCACTTAGCCATTTTAACCTGTAGGTTAGTCTACAACATACAATCGAGAATATCATGCAAATCCTTGACATGTATATATACATTTCATTATTAAGAAACAATGAGAAAATAAATTCTATGTACCATGCACCTGATATCACATTTATCCATTCAACATATAACTTTTAACTTGGTATATTCCACGAACCCATCACTCAGTAATTTGCATGCAAGAGTCATAATTAACACATGAATATATATCAAAACATGACTACATATCATAAGAATAAAATCACACACACACATATATCTCGGCAAAATAATAGAACCATATGTCCACAATGTCATCAAACTGACGAAGTCTCACAATAATAAGCAAATACAACATATAATGATAGTTCAGGTAGTAAGGTCAAAACAGAGCATTACATTAGATCATCATTTTTATCGTTGGAATGGTGATTTTTTTCTTTTAAATTATGTTTTAAGATATTTTAACTTTGTGGTTGGTTTTATATATCAATATTTCTTAAAATCACGAAAAAACATTTTGAATTATAAAATGAAAAGTGTCATTTATTATTTAATCTAATAATTTTAATTAAATTTTATTTTATAACATATTTAATATGTTTTATAATACTTATTTTAATTTACATAATAAATATATAATTAATAATTATGTTTCTTACACGTGTATAGGGTGATAGGGAAGTGATCCAATACAGTGGAATCAATCATAGGTTTGGAAGTGGCACCTAGCATGTGCACCTTATGCAAATACTTACGTGTTCGAGAAGGTGTTCAACTAGAGAGGTGAGCAATGATGGACGTCGTTTGGGTTGTAGAGATATTGTACAAATCCATTAGTCCCGGTAATGAGAACATCTTAGCACATTCACGGTTCACTCATGTGAGGAACATGAGGTTAATTAGTCCTCTGAGGTTTGAGATGATGAAGGTTTGAGGGTTGGCTTCTTAGTAGAAAATGGAGGTTTTTCGACATGATCTATGGAGAGGAGTTATGGTCTTGTTCTAGTGGTCTCTTCTCATCAGCCTGCATAATATCCATGAGAGCCCTAGGTTCAAATATCTAATGTCGTGGTTCTCTCAACACTTTCTTTGGGTGCTAATTTGGAAGGACATTTTGGCTACAATTTTTTGGACTGAAAAATCTCAATAGGTGATGGTACTAGCTAGTAAGATCCATGTGTAGTTTGGTTCATGGGTTATAGAGGGAATCATGAAAAGGACGAGCATTCCCTAGCTCGAATATAGGAAAGGTAAATCCTTTCTCCAAGAAGAAGTAGAGTTTAGTGGTATATTTTCAAGGATAGGCCGAACCAGGAGCTACAACATCCCAAACAAGCAGGAGCATATTTTTCTTACTAGATCTCAACAATAAGCCATGGTTGTCATGGATAGGTATTTTCTCAAGCACTTTGAAGCAGTCAAAGCAAATATGAGTAATCCAGAGAAGAAAGCCATAGCCAAAAGGGGGATGATCCCCACTAAAAAGGTTGATATTGAGGCTTTGTGGTGGCTTCTTGACATTGAATTTTCAAAGAGAAGGGACACAGAAGTATTAAAATGACTGAGATTTATTGGCTTGTAAGACATTAATCATGCATGTTATGAAGGAAAGAAATACATAACAACTCTCAGACATAATGCGTAAATTAGAATTCATGTAATCGAAATAAAACACTCTTATTAAGGTACACTAAGACTTGAAAGTAGTCATAATTGAGGAAGAGACAAAGGCTAAAGGAAAAGGGCCTAATTTGCAGCACGTTGAGGACAAGCAACAACACTCTCACAAATAAGTGATATATTCCTGTCCATTATAATATATTGTTTAGCCAAAATCTATAAAATTCAATTATCTTAATAACTCATGACACAATAAAAAAGAATTGTCCATACTTACATTATGTAAGAAGAGTGAACATATCTGTTTTAACCTTCATCATTTTTATATTAATGATATATAAATATCTACTTTCACCATTTTTATATTAACGATATATAAATATAACTCGTGAGATTTGAATCGTGTACTTTCTTTTTTCTATACAAACAAGGAGAGGTTGATAACCCAATAAATAGATATTGATAATTTAGAAAATATTGAAATGAAGAATAAGATTAAAGAACTAGAAGCAAAGGTAAATGGCAATCTAATCCTAACAGATTGGAAGGTAAATTGGATATCAAACATGAAATAAATAAGTTGATTAAATCAGCCCATGAACCTCATAATTTTCAGTTTGAAGGAGGAGGCTGAACATGATATGGTAGAAGGGAAAAACTACTTAATAAGTTCCAAATTGAAACTACTTGCCTCACATATGCAAAGAGGTTGGGAAAACTAATTGAAAAAAAAGACAGGCTAATCTAGGTTAAGTTTTTCTCTAAATACCACCAACATAGATCCATCTTAACTTTGGCTCTATCAAGTGCCGAGAAGGATCAAATCCCTTAAGGTGCAAACCCATTTTAGGGTCCTAAATTTGAGGAAAGGTTTGCCTCCATTAAAATTTCCCAAGAAACAACCATTCCAATTTGGAATCATGCTGTAAATGCTAATACATAAATCCTACAAATATGAAAAAACTGCATTAATTAATTAATTATGAAATAAAATAGTTATTTACCGAAATATAATTGTCTGAGTGCCAACTATTTCATGTTGTAAACTATAACACATAAATCCTACAAATAAACAAAAGTTGCATTCATGAACTAATTATGAAGCAAAATACTTGCAATTTACTCAATTATTATTAATTTGCAATTATCATAAAACTAATATCTAACTTATTGTTCTATTATTAACTTAATAATACATAATCAATATATTCTCCATCAGAATCATCCATGTGCCAACTATAAATCCTACAAATATGCAAAAATTGCATTCATTCATTGATAATGAAGTAAAATACTTATTCTTAATCCATATGCACGATTATGTGATGAATATATGTCTCTCTTGTAGATCAAATCAAGGAAAGACTAAATAATATACAAAGATGTAGTTGTCTCGTATCTATTTATGAAAATATTTATATAAAATGTGAGGATGTGTGAATGGAAATTGTAATTGAAATTATATGTATATATTTTCACCTAAAATAATCATGTATCTTGAGATTCAACAATTCAATGCATATTTATATAAAGTTATTTTACAATTTAGCCAATTTAAATTTGAGCCGACATGTGCCACATCGGTGCAACAGATGTGACACATATCATCTACTTTGGGATATAGAAAGCACCTCTTGGCACAATAAATTTAGCATACTCAGTAAATGTAATGTCCCTTGTTAGGAATTTTATTAAAATGGCAATTTTTCACTTTTTTCCCCTAGTTTGACCTTTGACTAGTTTTGAGCTCTAGGTCCCCAAATTGCTCCAATTGCTCCCAAATATTATAAGAAGGTATATGGATGATGTTAGAACATAAATATGTATTTCAGGGATGCTTTTGGACCTTTAAAATACTTCTGCAAATCCTCTTTCAATTCTGGCCAATGTAGGGAACTTTACTAGTAATTTCCCTTTGACTAGTATTGGTCTCTAGGTCTCGAATTGACTCCAAATTCCTTCAAATATTCAAGGAAGGTGTATGAATGATATTAGGAATTGAATATGATGTTCAGAGATGATATATGACCACCAAAATACCTCTGCAAACTCTCTTAATATTCTGGACCAAGTATGCAATTTTACTAGTAATTTGGGGTTCAAATCCCCCTGGGGTTAGTACTGAAAATGGCTTCCCAAATGCCTCCAAACCCAATCAAATTTATTAAAAGAGGTAGGGAATGTATTAAGTATGTTATTAAGGTCTCAGGTGCACCATTAATTTATTATTATATCTGTTACAACCCTCTCCCATTCAACTGCAAAAATCACCAATTCGACCCTTGGGGAAATGGCACTATTTCTTCTCCCAATGCAATTAAACTGAGTAAAAATACTTCAAATGCTCAAGTACAGTACATGAAACTTGTAAAATACATCCATGGCAGTCCATTAATCACAAATTCATTATATAATCATCCATTCATTCGAAATCATCATCAATACAGTGGTTCACAACAAGGTAGTGGGGAAATGACATTGTTCTTCCATTAAAAATGAGATTTATACATTTCTACTTGGAATTTCGACCTGAAACATTCTGGCGATGAATAAAACAGTATTTAATTCATATTAAAAAATAAATGGGGAATTATAATCTCCCCCAAAGAGTACAATAGCTCACCAAAAACGCCCTCCCTCAAGGATCAAGAATATGCCATCAGAACTGGAAATGGTTGAGAGAATGTGTTGCAATAGAAGAAACCATGATCCACCCTATAGCTTACAACTGAAAATAAAGACTCCATTAAAGCTCCAAATGAAAGGTTTGAATGGCCTTTCCAATTACCAACTTGGATGGGAATCTTTCACCCTCGAAATTGGCTAAGGCAAGAAACTAGTCATCCACTAGCTCTCCCTCTACACAAATGCAATTGAAAATTCTACAAATGATCAAAAGCCACTTTCATTCTTTGTTATTTACATTTATAAAGTTCTAATGTCCTCCATGGGTCGAATTCCTTGCAAGAGACTCATGCCAAATCAAGTTGGGAAGAGATTCCAAAGAACGCCACTTGCACAACAATTCCTAGTCTCCCACTTCCACCAAATCACATGTGGAAGCATATTAGCTTCCCTAACACCCTTGAGCGCCCTCTTGGAGTCTAGTTTTAGCCCTGACATGTCATATATGTCATATGTCAGCCTTCAGGTCTGATTTGTGTCATAGCATCTTCATCATTGTTGTCATAGAGCTAGGGAATCTAGCCCAAGTGTCTCACTAGCTCCAAATTGCCTCTTCCTCTTCCATGGGAGTTACTCTTACTCTATATTTTGACCTTGGATGAGTCATGCCATGAATAATACCTCTTGGACTCCCCCAAGTATGTTACCATTCACCTTTAATTCAGATTGGTGAGAGAATGATGCCAAGTGTAGTGGGGAAATCTAGCCATATGTGGGTCCCACTTCCTCCATGTGTCTTCATGATGAAATGCCAATTTGATTTTCACTTGTATATATTTATTTAGGTCCTTTATTAAATATTTATTCCATTCTAATGTTCAAACATCATTTATTATCCCCATTATTCCAAATCCCAAAGCTTCCACCCCAAACCTAGGAAACTAGTAATTTTCCTCCTTGGCAATTATTTCAACTTTAGCATCAATTTGACAAACTCTACTGAATAGGGACAATGTGATTAGGCCATTGTGACCCAATACCAAATTTGGGACATTACAGTGAACCCCATGTCTAAAAAGATCAAGAATATTTGTAAATGAATATCTCATTCCATAAGATCAAGCCGAACTAAGAAAAGAAGTTCAAAAGGTAAAATAAGCTAGGAATGAAGAAAAATGGGCACACATCAGAAATATAAAGGATGTTATCCGAGATAGAGACCAAAAAGATAATAATAAATAGGAATTTTCCATGATATGGATCCTCTCTTGGAATTGTCGGGGATTTCCATGGAGTAGAGGTCCCAAGTTAAGTTGGATTTCGAATGAAATTGATATTATATTGTTGGTTAAAACTTGGGAGCATGAAGAATCTAAGGTCCCTACAATAAAAGGATTCGTGTTATGGTCGATATGGAGCAAGTGATCCTGTTATCGAGGCATTGGAGGCATAGCTTGTTACATTAGGAAGAACATTTCCCCTCATGTTAGGCTCTATAAGAAAGATTTGATCAACCAGTACATATTGATGGAGATTACAAATATTAATGCTAAAAAATATTTATAGCAATTTGTTATTTTGCGCCTATCAATTTTAGCTTTTATAAGAAGACCAATTTAGATAAAACTTTTCCTTATAATGGCATTAATCGTGATATTTCTCGTTTAAGAAATGAAGGCAATATCCTCTTAATGGGTGACTTTAATGCTCGAACACCGAGTAACTAAACTATTCTCTTAAGTAATGCTTCAAGGGCCTAATCCTATATGGCTAGACAAAGACCTTGCTTTAGACAACAACTACAAAATAAGTTATGAATATTTAGGAGAAATTTTTTTTGGTTATAAGCTAATCAAGCTCTATAGTTGTTGTCTTATATAACTGATCTATAGGTTTCCAATGTAGACCCAGGTACTTCGTGGTTCGAGGAACCAACAAAACCCCTATTCACCGGCCCTTTCGGCAACAAAATGTGCGCAGCCTGAGGTCTTACCCGAGGTGAAGCTGAAGGGGTGGTTGCAGAATCATGTTTCCACAACCTAGTGATGTGAGTGTAAAAGAGACTGATGAGCAGCACGGTAAAGGACTCTTGCTGCGGACAGAAAACTGCATGAAGTCTCTACTTTGCGTCGGATACTTTAGCAAGATGAGGTACTTGCGCAACCAACGCATCCAAAGACCGTGCGGTAAGGGATACTCCCAGCGTTGCGGCGATAAGCTATCAACAGCTTACCTCGCAGCACTTACAATGGGTCAGCGTGTCAACTAGACCACATGCCTATTTCAAGACTTGATTAACTCTAATCAATCTTACTTAACGATATTTGTCCATTCAACAACACTTAGGTTATTATCTTTATGGTGTATGTAAATGAATGAAACGTGCAATACTGCACGCTCCAACGCTATGCTCAAATCCAGTGTTCAACTATGCGATTATCTGACAGATTCATGCATTCAAAGACTTAGAAGTGTTGAATACTTAACATTCATCCATACATGTATTACTTAACATATTATTCCCATCATTCCTGCGGTGAATACATGTAAAAGCAATCACATAAAAGATAATCTGGGCATTAAACATCCATACTAAGCAAATGAATAGTTGCAAAACCCAAAACAATTACACTACACAGAATTTAATGTGGTTCACCCCCAGGATGGAGGCTATGTCCACAAGATCTGTTGTTAAATTAGTCTTTTTGGAAGGGTACAACAATTCTTAGTCTGCGCATTCAGCTGCAGACTCTCTTCTCTCTCGGGTAGGTATCTGCACACACAGTTGCAGAGCCTTTACAATAGCTTTCAAGCTCAAAGATTCTAACAATGTTCAACAAATGACCAACATGAAGAGTCTAACCCTTTCCCACACAAAAATGCCTTATTTATAGATCACGCCCATGGGTCGTGTCTTTACAATCAGTAGGACGAAACCCTAAGGTTTCCAAAACTAGCATGGCTAATTGCCACCCTAGCTGTTGTCATCGACAGCTTGTTCCGCCTGCTCTAGGTCGTCCTGTTGGGCCACTTGTGGCTCACACGCTCGTCTGACAACCGCAGTCATAAAAAATGGTTACAACTGCATCGTGGCCTGTCCCTTTCCACTCCTTCCGGCTGCCTGTCGCCATCGGCGTAGTGTCCTAGCTTCGCAACTACTTGCCGCCACTCTCCTTGGAAGGTCGCTTTCCTCTACCTTCCACTTGTCCCTTACCCAAAATTAGCTGTTGCGCGAATCCTGCACACTAGCATACTGCGCAATCCTGCCTTAACTATTTCCGTTGCACGAAATGCGCAATTATCAAAACTGCCCCCATGCCCTATCGCAACGCACATTGTGCACTTTTCAGTAGTTGTGCAAATAGTCCAACTTGGGTCCTGCCCAACAGGCCCCTAACACTCACCTGTGGCTCGTCCCAAGCCACTTCCAGGTGCGGACGATGGTGCTGCATCTTCTGGTGTACCCATCTTTGAAGTAAAATTTTTCAAAGTAATTTCCAGCTCTGCTACCACGTCCTTGTCCTTTTGTTCAAATCCTCAAATCATCTCTAGAGTGGCCTGCGAGACTTTTTCTTTGGCCACCTACTCTTTCATGGTGCCTTCTGCCACTTGAAGTTCTACGAACTTCTCATCGAATTTCTGCATCAATTCAAGGCTTTCCTGTTCAATGGGCTGCAACCTGTCAGATGCAGCAAACTCTTTCTCTCTAAGCGCGGCCAATTCTTTCTTCTGGTCCTTGATTTCGTCATACTTTTGTATTTTCTCCTTGGCCGACGCACTTTTTAACTCTGTATTGCAGCTTCTACTTGTTGCTGTGTTTGCTGTAGATCCCCCTTTATTTTTTGCAGCGCATGATCCTCATTCAACCCTGTCAATATTGTATTTACTCCTTCCAGTAAACTGTGGCACTTCGTCACTTCCGATGAAATGCTATCCATGGTTTCCTGTACTTCCTTAGTTGGAGCCGTGCACTGATTTGATGGCATAATTGGGTGCCTAGCCTCCAGCTCTGCAATCCTCCCTTTGTAGGAAGTTTCCATCTGTACCATTTCCGACATGAGGGCTTCTACCTTGGCCCCAATTTTCTTTATTGTATCCTCTACATCATCTTCTTTTGCGTAGTCCTCAATCTTTGTGCAGACCGCTGAAACTGTCTCTTTCAGCTTATGGTCTTTTTCTCTAGCCTCGCTCAACTCATGTATATTGTGATTTGATTCCTGCTTCAGCTGATTGATGTCTTCGACTAACTTTGCACTCTGATCATATGAGGCAAGGCCTCTCTCATGAATCTCCTTGACAACCTGCATGTGTAACTTAGTCAAGTCCTCCAGTGACAGGGACACGATGTTGAGGTCAAAGTGTGCCGAGTCTTTCGCTACGTCGCGCACTTGATGATTTGGGAAGATAAAGTGCGCGGGTTCTATATGTGCAACCCTGGTAACCTAGTGGCTTACTACATGAGGTGGTCGCTTGCGTGCACTCGTTCCTCCTACCCTCCCTTCGGAGTCTGATGAATGATGGCCTAAGCTTAACTGGGTGACCATAGTCTTGACCGTCTCCATAGCTTGGATCATGGTTATCTTTAATTGTTCTTGCTTGGCTTCCTTCTCCGCGCAGGTCTCTTCCCATGGTTCTTGTAATTTGGTCACGATAATCTCGCAATCATCCGGATGGAGCTGGGGGCTGAACTCTGGCTTCTCAGCCTTCCACTTCTTGCGTGGGCCTTTTGATTCTAAGTGGCTTTCAGTAGCCTTCCGTTTACACTCTGCCGACTTCATGGGCTCACTTTGAGCTGGGTCCTTTTCTTCAACAATGGGAGTACCAGCTGGTATCCCTCCCTTCTTCTTTCCATTACCTACTTCTCTATCTTCCTTATCTTCCTCTGTGTCTTCCTCATCGGTGTCTTTTATGTCAATTTTCTCCGAGACGGGTTCGACGTGTTGCTCGTAATTAGATTCATCATCTCGCGATGTAGGAACTTTTCAGTCTGTATCCCATCATTCTATCATCTGCTCAATCGTCTCCTCATCCAGCCAATAAAACCTTGGATACCATAATTATTTCTCTATGTCAGCCCTAGGCTGAATGTGTGACCGATGCCTCTTCTCCATAAACCTCATGATGCAGGTGTACATGTCGATCAATGGTCTTGCGATTCACGGCGTTGAAAGAATGGCATTGCGCAACTGGTGATAGTACACATAAAAGACTTCAGCTATCTAATGCTACCTGGACGCCTTCGAGCTCGCCCATAAGTTACTGAAGTGCGTCCCACGGCCCTGTCCTGTTAAGGTTGGGAAGCCTTGATACCCATTTGGCTCTTTCCAGCCTACAAAGGCTATCAGTATGAGTAGCTAGCCAAAATGGAATGTTGTTCCAACATCCTGGGTGTCCTCAACATTTGCTAGAAACTCGTTGAGTAGATACTGACACCAGTTATAAGGTGTTACGCACAATGCTTTCATGGCTAACTTGATCGCGACCGCCGGTACCTTAGGTGGACGACACTTGTGTAGTACTTTCCCTGCGAGTAACTGAACAGTAAATTTTATGGCGTGATCATTGATATCGTTGGTCGAGAATCCACACCCCTTCCTGACCACATTGAATTCCTTCGCAACCTCCACGGACAGAGCTTTATCCTGTGCCCTCTTTACCATTAGGTCAGCACGGTCCTCACCGCGCTTGTTCAGGTTCGTGATCTGATGTATCAAATCTATGCTAATGTCGATGCGCGTATCCAGCCATAAGAATCCTTCGTGCACACAAGACAACAATGATCGCACTACTGCACAATAATCGATGCTTTTAGGAAAATGTGGCATTTGCAACAGATTCAATAACTCTGATGGTTGGAGGGGCTTTATCCAATCCTGGACCTGTAGGATTTCGACACCAGTCTGGGCATCCAGTACCCAGTTAATGTAGCCGTCAGGTTGAAACTATGCATAATTCTTGGGTTTGGCTAATGTATTCTCCAGTAGGTCATGGTCCTCCAACTTGCAATTCAACACTTTTCCCAGTAGGTTCTCATCAACCCTCACTCGAGTAGAAATAAATAGAACCAGGATTTCATATAGGGCATTTTTATCCAAATGCACCGGTGGTGCATCATCTTTCCATGGATAAATATAGTTTGGCACTAGATAGATGGGTTGGTTCTGAATTGCGGTTGACTTTTGTTTCACTGGTGTGCCTGACCCGACCTGTTCTACAGCTTGTTCCTTCCCCTTACTGGACCCTACAGTCTACCTTGCTGAACTTCTGGATGAGGCTCCCTTCATTGCTTTCATAGCTCCTGGAATCCCTGATTGCTTAAATAACCTGAGTACTTCCTGCAAGTCGCCCTGATTGCTCATACACTGCTCAGTTCGCTCGGCTGTCTGGTAGCTCCAACAATCAATGCACAACACTTCGTAAAGTGGATAAGTGGCCGAGTGAGGCCTTATTTATAGCCTCAACTGGTTTGCAACGTGGTCTTCGATGGTTGCCGAGGCACTAAATTCCATATTCATTATCAGCTCGTGCCTATGATCTTGGCCCTGTGATTGGATCCTCATCATCATGCCAACGTTGTTTCCTTAAATGAGAAAAGGTTTCTAGGTAGGCCAGAGTGTCAACTCCATCGGGTCAGCGTTAATTGCTCGACTTTCCAGCCGGATTCTGGTACTATGTTAGTTATTTCGGCCTTTATGGCGCTCCAAAATATCACATCTGCCCTAAAGTTTGAAGTGTGCTAGTGCCGGAAATTTGGTTAACAGCTCGCTAACTGGCCAACAATTTCAATGGTAATAGTTTCCATCATGATGCGCTGGTGGTCTCATACGAGTGTCGCTTCCAGGCGCGCATGCTACTTGCTCTTCTGCGTGGTTGTGGTTTTTCCTTGTTTGTGCGATTCATATTTTTAAATGCGTTCTTTTCTTGCTTTTTTTTTTTTGCTTGCATCTTCAGTAGTGCTATGCGGTACACCTCCCTTGATCATACAGGGTTTTGCGAAGTAGGACTATCGCGGTAAAGATTTAGTCTTCTTCCATTTATCAAACTTGGTAAGGTATCTCCTGCTAAGGTAGATAACTAGACTGCGCCATTGTTAGTAACATGCATTACAGTATACGGGCCAAGCCAATGCATTTTAATTTTTTCAGGAAATTTCATGAATTTTCTATCATACAAGAGGACTAGATCACCTACCTGGAAAGACTTGTTCTTGATGTGGCGATCATGCCATGCTTTTTTGTGCTCTTTCTGTACTTGTTGGTGGAAGCCTGTGACGAAGCGACCTTACTCTAGCCCAACCAAGTGTAGGAGCCTTTATTCTAGTGCTGCGTGGTCTGCCATCCCTGTAAATGCAGTTATTCTCAAACTGGGAACGATATACTCCATTGGAATTATTTCCTCTTTACCATAAGCCAATCTGAAAGGTGTATGGCATATCATTTTCTTGCATGTAGTCTTGTATGCCCATAATACAGATGGAATGTGCAGGTCCCAATCGTCCCGATTGACGTTGAATATCTTGGTTAGCGCATTGTCCAGCACTTTATTGAATGCTTCAATAGTTCCATTTGGCTGTGGATGATAAGGCGTGCTGCACTGATGATGAATGTGGAACTCTTCAGCCAAAGCTTCGATGGTTCTATTCAGAAAATGAGTGTCTTGATCACTCATCTAAATTTTTTGGGCATCTGAACCTTGTCAGGATGTTCTCATAGATAAACTCTGCGGCTGTAGCTGCGCTACAGTATTTTACTAGCTTCACTTCTGCCCATCTGGTAAGGTAATTAGTAGCAGTAATGATATACCTCACACCAGTTCTTTTCCCTTGCGGGTTAATAGGACCCACAAAATCGATAGCCCATTTCTCAAATGCCTGCAATGTCAGCTGTGGATTTAATGGCATTTCATCCCTGGGTGATGGATTTCCTGTCCTTTGACAAACATTGCAACTTTGGCAATGTTTCTTCGAATCTTTATGAATTGTAGGACATCATAGCCCTGCGCTCAATATTTTATGCACAGTAGCTTTCCCTACGTAGTGACCTCCTGCAACTCCTGAATGTGCATTAGCCAATATGAATGGATTCTCATGCTCTAGTACACATCTGCGCAGTACTTCATCCGGTCCCAACTTGTATAGCAGGCCCGCAATAATGGTGAATTCTGTGGCTTGCACCACCAGCTGCTTTTTTTGCTGCGTAGTGAACTCAGTGGGTGCAAACCCAGTAGTCAAAAAGTCTATGATGTTCTTATAATAATCATCAGCAACCTGTATAGAAAACAACTACACATCAGGCAGATTGTCCTCCAGATTCGTAGGTTCCTCTCCTGACTCAATCCTTGACAGATGATCAGGTCCTAAGTTCAACCTACTTGGCTTAACCACAATTTCAAAGTCATACTCCTGAAAGAGTAGTAACCATCTACATATTCACCCCCCTAACACTGGCTTATTGACCAGGTATTTCAACGAAGAATGGTCAGTGAACATAGAGAAATGCGCACCAAGCAAGTAATGCCTGAACTTCTGCAATGCATAGACCATAGCGAGTCCTTCTTTCTCAGTAGTGGTATATTTCTTCTCATTGGATGATAACTTTCTATTGGAAAATGCAATGGGATGATCAATAAAAACGCCCGATGCTATACATGAAGCATCAACAAGTCCTTCTCTTTGCTAAGCAAGAACAACGCCTGATGCTATACATGAAGCATCAACATGGACATGAAATGGCTTCTCCCAGTCAGGAAAAACTAGGATTGGTGTAGTGACCATCTTCTCTTTTTAATGTGTCAAATCCTTCTTCGCATTCTTCGTTCCAGATGAACGACGCATCTTTCTTGAGCAGCTTCTCCACAAATACGGTTATCTACGCATACCCCTTTATGAACTTCCTGTAATAACTGGTATGCCCCAATGTAGTGCGCAATTGCTTGACTGAGTTTGGTGTGGGCAAGTTTACAATGACTGTGATCTTCGCAGGATCAACCATCAAGCCCTGTTTGCACACAATGTGTCCCAACAAAATTCCATAGGGAACACAGAAAACACATTTTTTAGATTTAACGAAATTTGATGCTGTCTGCATTTTTCCAGCATCATCCTGAGGTTTGTGGCATGGTTCTTCGGTAAGCCGAAAATAGTCCAATCATCAAAATAAACCTCTAAAAACTTATGTATGAAGTCTATAATGCAGCGACTACCACTCTAGAAAATATGGCAGGTGTGTTTTTCAGACTAAAAGGCATCACTGTGTACTGGAACGACCCCCATTCTGTAGCAAAAGTAGTCTTGTGCCTATCTGCGCAATCAATCCTGATCTGATGGTATCCAGAGAATCCATCAGTAAAAGAATACGCCTCATTTCCTCCAACGTTGTCAAGCACTTCATTTGTGAAAGGAGTAGGAAATGGGTCATGCATCGAACCGTCATTAAGCTTCTTGATATCCACACAAATCCTGATCTCACCCTTTGTTTTTTTATCCTAGATAACCATCGGGCTTATCCAATTAGATTCTTCAACCGACTCAATGATCCCTGCTTCGAGCATCTTATCGAGTTCTGCCTTAACTCGTTCTTTGTAGCGTGGGTTCAGTCTATATGGTCTTTGCTTCACAGGCTTTGCGCCAGGCTTACGAGGAATTTTCATCACTCCTAAGTCTCCAAGAATACCTTTCATCTCTGTGAATTTGGTCGGGAATAATTCTTGATATTCCTGTAGTATGCCCGCGACCTCCTCGACTGTGTCTTCATCCCAATAGTCTTCGATAGCTGCAAACTTTGGCTCTTCCTTGGTGCCAATGTTCATTTTTCTTGTTTTCATGGGTCCACTAATATCTGGAATCTCCAATGGAGGTCCTTCTACCTCGCGTGATCCCTATGATTCAGGTATCTGTATATTGCGCGGGTCTTCCTCATCACTGTCTTCTTTATCCTCAGATTCTTCAACAATGTTATAACAATCCAGAGCATTCTCTAGTTGCTCCTCCCATTCGGGTTGTAGGCGCGCAGGTATACTACCTGCTCTAAAGAATTCTTCTAATGTCACATTTCCCTGTGTGTAGTCTGGTCTAAATATTCTTTCCTTAATAACCTGCAGTGCGTCATTGATACTTGGGTGTTCATCTTCGAAACTAAAGTCATGCTAGAAGTTCGCAGTTAGGACAGACCAGTCCCTTGTGCCTTTGCGCAACTCCAGGTCTAGATACCACTTCTTCGGAATTGGTTCCTCCAGCGTGTGCACAAACAGGTGCACCCATTCTGTCTGTGGCCTTTCCACCCAAGCTTGTGAACAGACTTCAATATGATCCCTTGGATCCGTTTGTCCATTATATTTTTCAAAAGGTAGTGTAACCTTGTCAGCAAACCTAATTTTCATCTTAATTCTGCATTGATTCCATGTTGTCAGTGTCTGTTTGTGCGCAGCCCATCATCTCGTAGGTGTCTCGCTCAGCGCCATGTCTAATGCTGATACGTGGTATTCATCTGCAACTGTTGCAGTATATTCTTTGATAAAGCAATAAACATTAGATAAACCATCATAGGTAGGGATTGGAGTTACCTTTTTTCCAATCCAACGAAGTGACTTTGTGATCGTGGTGCATCTTCTGGCAGATACTTCATGCAATCTACTTTGCCAATTTTCCAGTCCTGCATCAGAGTCTGAGATGCAAGAGCTGTCACAGCGCCAGCTGAGGGTTCCAATAATCAACAGCATTTGTTGTCATCTTGTAAATACGGTCCAAGTCATGGGCTCTGGATTCCTCCTGAATCGGTTCAACATATTGTTCACCCTGCGAGGGGTCCAATGGTGTGATGACCCTTATATCATTGCCTTCGAATACCATTTTCATGGTCTTCAAATTTATAATAGTAGAGTTAGTCATTTCCCAATCGATACCCAGTAGTGCTGGATAAGGATGGCTATCATCCACTATTTCAATTACTTCAAAATCCGCATAGCTTCGCACTCCATCAATGTCAACAATGGTGTTAGGTAACCTCCCCAGCGGTATAACTATCCCTTGATTGGCCATTCTTAACTGTATAGGTGACCACTGTAGCTTTGGTTTTCCCATGTGCTTCCATGTCTACTTGGTCAAGACATTTACTTCGGATCCAAGGTTAAGAATGATGTCATCCATCTCATAGTCCCCAATCTGTGCAGTGAAACTCATTTCCCTCCTTGTTCTTTTGGGACTTCTAATGTTATGGACTACTCCATGGGCAGCCCCCTTCTTACTATGTGGCTCATACTTACTTAGTATTTTTTTGAATTCCATAAGAGAATTGGCGCTCTTTAATAACTTCATGCAGCTCCATAAGAACTACGCAACATAAGTGCTTGTGTCTGCTGAAGCGCACGTCTGATCATATGCCGCTGGCATATCCTCTATTTGTGGTGCTTCACTGTGCAACGCGATTCACGGTGAGATAGGTGGTGGTGTTTTGAACATGTCCCACTCTTCTTCGAATGCTCCCTTATTTGTTTGTAAGTCCAAACCAGGTGTTCTCCCAAGAGCGTTTCTAATCCATACTGGTTCACCAGGAGTCTTCCTAATATCGCGTGTTCCCGAAGTCGATGCTTCTACTCCTCCATCTCTTCCTGTATCAGCGCCACTGTGCGTTACCATGTTTACGCTCAAATCCATAGTTCTTGACTCTCCTGCCATCAACTGAATGTTGGGGTTCGGTGGTTCTGTCCTTCTTCGTTTCTGCATTTCTACCTCTAGCACAGGGCAATATTGAATAACATGATCAAATGACTTACAGTAATTGCACGTAGTGCATGGATTTGTACAATCACGAGATACATGACCTGGATGGCCATAGTTATAACAGATTACCTGGCCTCAGCCTCTTCCCTGCGTCGGGCTGACATTTCTTCCTCTTCCGCGGTATCCACCACCACGGCCTCTATATCTACCATGATCATAGTGGGTGTTCTCTTGTTTTGGCTGATTTTCCTCCTGGACGCGGTACATTCCAGTGCCTCACATTGCTTCCATATCTTGCTTTCTTTCATTCATCAGCTCATATGCGCGACAGTTGGATTCGTCATCTCCAACTGACTTATAGAAATTGCAGTATAAGTTTTTAGGTGTTTTTACATATTTCTGTATTAGATAACAGTCCTCAGGCCGGTGTCCTCTGGTTCTACAAATTTCACACCATGGTGCCTGATTATGATTCATGTTCATTGGGTTCAGCGCACCACTGTTGAGATAATCTTGAAATAAGGGGCAATGTTCTCTAGTGTGGCCTTCTCCCTTACATCCTGTACACCAGACCTCATGCCTCTGTTCATACCTGTGTTACTTTCCATTCTTCATACCTTACAATTCTAATGTCAAGGTGGTCAACTGGTTCTAGATCTGAGACATGCCAGAGCTAGTCTCACCGATCAGCGAGGCCTCCAACTTCATCGCAATCTCTAAGGCTTCTTCCTGCGATGCAACCTTCTACTGCATCAATGGTTGTCTGATGTGAGGAAACAACCCAGTAATAAACCATTCCTGATGCTGTTGTGGAGCTATACCAAAGATCACTTGGTCCAACAATGTCTTAAATTTCTGGTCAAATTCCCAGACCATTTCGGTGGGTTTCTGCTTAATTTCTTTCAATTATGTTATGCACCACGACTCTGATTTTGGTTTCTTAAAATTTGCTACGAGTGCAGCCTTGATTTCTATTAGGGTTCTCGGCTGTGCCTGCGAATATTTCATAAACCAATGCAAGGCTCTATCTTTGAAAGTAGTGATGAGCTGTGCTCTCTTCATAGCATCATCCTGAACTTGCTTTACACTCCATACGGATTCACATAGAAACCAATGCTGATTAGGGTCTTCTAGACCTGTTCCTTTGAATATCGACAGTTTTACATTGTTATCTGTCATTCTCCTTCCTAGTTGGGTAACACCCTGAGTAGTGCTATTATTCTGCGCATGGTTCTGAGCGAAAAAAGTAAATGTGGTGCTCGGGGTAGTGCTAGGAATACTACTCTGTGGAATATTCCGAGATTGGGTATTCTAAACTGGATTAATCTGAGTCGGAATGGTCTGAGAACCTGCTCCTGCAGTGCTACTAGTGTTGATGTTCTGCGGAATGGGCTGCGCAACGCTCGCAGCGGGTGGGTTCTGATATAGGGGAGGCGCAATATTTGCAACCGACGGGTTCTAAGGTGTAATAGGGTGGATGGTAGCTGATGAAGGCGCGGTCTGATTGGTAAGGTCACATGGGAGTTCGGTATTCACGCGGATTCCAGGTCCTCCGGGATTCTTTTCTTTATTAAACTTATATCTCTTTCCACTTCTTATATTATGGGTTTCTTCATCAAAGTCACTATATATACTTTCTACCATGACAGATTCAAAAATATTACTGCATTCTTAAAACGCCTTTCTCAGCTAAAAGCATTTTAATATTTAGACTAAGATTGTTCAGGTACTTACCACTGAATCCTTCGAAAAATTATGCTTCAGCTTGGCTGTAGGATTTCAACGTGTCTACTGCAAATTCTGTTACAAAGCATTCAAGTATGCTATCAACCCAGAAGTATACTGCTCGCGACAATGGGCTATCTATTGCTTTGAGCTGCACAGTGAGATTTGGAGTCCACTCTGTAGGAACTCCCCCTTGAAAACAGGTTTTCTTCTTTGCGAGTCGTGATATCCACTCGTGCATCTCGTTTCCAAATGAAGCCCAAAATATCTCGTGAATATCTTTCCACAAATATTAGTTCAACCACTCTACGTCAGATAGACGCAGGTGTCTGTTCTCTTTCTTTGCAAAATCTCTTTTGATCTTATCACACCAGTCCCAGATCTCTTTCTTTTCGGGATGCCAATTGTCTGAACCGAACGAGAACTAATATTCTTCATCACACATTACTTTCCAAAGACACTATCGCATCATTGAGTCTTAGCGCGACAATAGAACCATTTGTTGGCTTATATAACTGATCTAGAGGTTTCCAATGTAGACCTAGGTACTTCACGGTTCGAGGAACCAACAAAACCCCTATTCACCGGCCCTTTTGGCAACAGACTGCGCGCAACCTGAGGTCTCACCTGGGGTGAAGCTGAGGGGGTGGTTGCAGAATCACATTTCCACAACCTGGTGTTGCGAGTGTAAAAGAGACTGATGAGCAGCGCGGTAAAGGACTCTTGCTGCCGACAGACAACTATGCGAAGTCTCTACTTCACGTCAGATACTTCAACAAGCTGAGGTGCTTGCACAACCAACGCATCCAAAGATCACGTGGTAAGGGATACTCCCAGCGTCGCAGCGATAAGCTATCAATAGCTTACCTCGCAACACTGACAATGGGTCAGCACGTCAACTAGACTGCGTGCCTATTTCAAGACTTGATCAACTCTAATCAATCTTACTTAACGATCTTTGTCCATTCAACAACACTTAGGTTATTAGCTTTATGGTGTATGTAAATGAATGAAACATGCAATACTGCGCGCTCCAACTCTACGCTCAAATCCAGTGTTCAACTATGCGATTATCCGACAGATTCATGCATTCAAAGACTTAGAAGTGTTGAATACTTAACATTCATCCATACATGTATTACTTAACATATTATTCCCATCATTCCTGCGGTGAATACATGTAAAAGCAATCACATAACAGATAATCTGTGGTATTAAACATCTATACTAAGCAAATGAACAGTTGCAAAACACAAAACAATCACACTACATAGAATTTAACGCGGTTCACCCCCAAGATGGAGGCTATGTCCACAAGAACTATTGTTAAATTAGTCTTTTGGGAAGGGTACACCAGTTCTTAGTCTGTGCACTTAGCTGCAGACTCTCTTCTCTCTCTGGTAGGTCTCTGCGCACACAGCTGTAGAGCCTTTACAATAGCTTTCAAGCTCAAAGATTCTAACAATGTTCAACAATGACCAACATGAAGAGTCTAACCCTTTCCCACACAAAAATGCCTTATTTATAGATCACTCCCATGGGTCGTGTCTTTACAATCAGTAGGTCGAAACCCTAAGGTTTCCAAAACTGGCGTGGCTAACTGCCACCCTAGCTGTCGCCATCTACAGCTTGTTCCGCCTGCTCCAGGCCATCCTGCTGGGCCACTCATGGCTCACACGCTCGCCTGACAGTTGCAGTCGTAAAAAATGGTTACAACTGCATCGTGTCCTATCCCTTTCCACTCCTTCCTCCTTCCTGTCACCATTCACGTAGTGGCCTAGCTTTGCAACTGCTTGCCACCACTCTCCTTGGCAGGTCGCTTTCCTCTTCCTTCCACTTGTCCCTTACCCAAAATTAGCTGCTGCACGAATCCTACGCACCAGCATACTGCGTAATCCTGCCTTAACTATTGTCGCTGCGCGACATGCGCAATTATCAAAACTTCCCCCATGCCCTGTTGCAACGCACATTGCGCACTTTTCAGCACTTTTGCAAATATTCCAACTTGGGCCTCGCCCAACAGTAGTGCTCAAGATCTAATTATTTGCAACGATATTATGAAATGGCATAATTCTATCTAAATGACCTACATTCATGGGATTGGAAGTAGTGTGGTTGACGGTGTCATTTATGATATTCCTTTAAACAACCAAATAATAAATTTTGACATTTTAAATGACCATGATCCTAACACAGATCATAGACCTTTTATTGTAACTCTCAACTTTGTGATGCATTGTAGTCTCATAGAAACAAATTCTTAGAGTCAAAAGTACTTAATCTTCAACAAAAGTAAAGCTGGTCATTTTTTAAATTATTTAAATAACAATATGTTTCATCTATCTAGTAGGGTTAATATAGAAGATATTTATCATAATTTCTCTACAACCCTCTCCTCTTCTATTAGCAAGTTCTCTATTGAAGTGTCATATAAAAATAAAAATAGAATGACCAACCCTTCGTATCACAAAGAGTGTAAAATAGCAAGAAGAGAAATAAAAAAATCTATTGAGGAGTCCCTAAAAGTTGACAAAATAAACAAGTACAAATCCCTAATTAAAAGGAAAAAAAAAGATTTATATAAATAATAAGTAGGATAAGCTCTTACACCTCTCTAAGACGGATCCTGAGAAATTCTAGAGACAAATTCTAACACACAAAACTAAAGAGAATAATACAATTTTATTGAAGGACATGAATAGCTATCTTAAGAAGCCTCATGAATCAAATGATATTGTGGACAACATTCAACCCCTTTTGATGGAAGGTGAAGTTTTTTCTTTATAAGATATATATTTTGGTGTTAAGCACCTCATGAATGAGAAAGCTAAGGACATCGAAGGCTGCCAAGCTGAAATCCTAAAAATTGGGGGGCTTGTCCTCATCACTCACATTCGCAATCTCTTCAATCTAGAAGTCAAGAAAGGATTCCCTAAACCTTGGACTCAGAGTCTTATTGTACCTAGTTTTAAAATCAACTGTAAAACTAACCCCTCTAATTATATGACCATTATGATTACCCCTCTCTTAGCTATGTTATATGGTATTATTTTGGAAAATAGTATCAACATATGGCTAGAAATTCAAGGTAAAAGAACTAAAGGGAAAGCCGGTTTTAGAAGGTATGATTCCACCATAGACCACATTATTACTCTTAGGATCATTGCATAGGAATGCCACAATAATAAGCTCAATCTCCTTTGCTGCTTTGTGGAATTTAAGAAAGCTTTTGATACGGTGCCTAGAAATAACCGTGGAAAATATTAGAATAGTTAAAGGTTCCTTTTGAGTTGAGAGTCGTTGTAATAAGGTTTTACGAGAATTTCAGTGCCAAGTTTAAGAACAATGAGGGTTGATTGGAATATATTAATTGTAATATAGGATTTAAGCAAGGATGCCCCCTCTCCCATACCATTTTTGGTATATACATTGATAAGTTAGAAGGTTGTTTAATAGAGGAAGGTTGCAATGGCATGATGTTAGTAGGAATTGTCATTATCCTCCTTCTTGATGTTGATGATATTGATCTTATGGAAATATGTTCCTTTGATCTTGATAAGAAGTTAAGAATTCTCAAGGATTTATGCTCTGGTATGGGAATGACCATCAATACCAACAAAACCAAAATTATTTTTATAAAATCTAATAAGGTCACTTACGCTGGTTTTTTGTATGATAATAGAAACTTCAAGGAAGTGACTTCATACAAATATCTTGGGATTGATATCGATCACAAGCTTAATAATTGGAACTACAACACTGATAAAAGGATCAATTGAGGGTGGAAAGCTTATTTTGGTCTTGAAAACAATTGTAAGCCGAAAAACCTTGTGATGTGGGATAAAAATAAATTCCTCTTTGAAACTGTCATCACTCCCTCTCTCTTGTAGGGGTGTGAAGTTTGGGTCTACAATATCTCTAGAAAATATTAGAGAGGGATTGAGCAAATCCATAAGCATTTTATAACTTACAATCTTATAATAAAATCAATACGCCATATCGTATTCTCTTGATTGAAGTGGGTGTTTCCCCCATTGAGAGCATAGCTATGACTAGGTACTTAATGTACAAGAAAAAATTACATAACATGGGAGAGGAGACACTTCTGGAAATTTATTTAAATTCCAGTCAAAACCACCTAAGCCTCAAGTGAGGTTGGCATAAATATGTCATGTCTTGGTTAAATATGTGTGGGATTCACGAAAATGCACTTTACAAAAATAAAGATGATATTAAAAATATTATTACTTGGAAGTTCAAAGAGAAGTTGTGTTGTGATGAAAATTTAGAGGATAAAATAAAATTAAGATATTACAAGGAGGCCATTAACCCTAATCTTGAATATCAAAATTATCTCTTTGTTTTAACTAGCATAAAGAAGAATATCCACATAGTTATTTAAATAAGAACAAACTCTCATGAGCTACATAGTGAAACAGGGCATTGGACCTTTCCTAAAACTCCGTGAGATTAAAGGATTTGTAATGTTTGTGAGACTATGAGTGTTGAGGATGAAAAGCACTTCCTCTTAGATTGCCCTGTGTACACCCACATAAGATCTCAGTTTCAAAATTTTTGTTACAATACAAACCTACCCAACATTGTATCTCATCAAAATTACAGTAATTTAGGAATGCTCCTCTCCAAGCTTTTTGAGCATAGAAATAAAACTCTAAAGAAAACCAAGTATTTCCTACTTTTCTTCTTAAGGTCCGATAGGCCAAAATTGATCTACGTGGACATCATCATCATCATCATCATCATCATCTTCATCCTTTCGAAGCTTTTTGAGCATAGAAATAAAACTCTAAAGAAAACCAAGTACTTCCTACTTTTCTTCTTAAGGTCCGATAGGCCAAAATTGGTCGTCGTCGTTGCCGTTGTCGTTCGTCGTCATCGTCATCACCATCACCATCACCATCACCATCACCATCACCATCATCACCATCATCATCATCATCATAATGTAAAGAATTGAGATAAAAGAGAGATAAACTCAAATTTTATTAATGAGTTTTTTTGGAAAGACGACATCATCATCATCATCATCATCAAAAGAATTGAGATAAAAAAGGGATAAACTCAAATTTTATTAATGAGTTTTTTTGGAAAGATAACATTTTACCTTGTATTCATTTTTTAAAATTATGATAATTTAGATTTTTTAAATGGATTAAAATATTTAAAGACAAAGTTTTATGGTAAAAGTTCTAATGAAATTATAATTTTCGACAAAAGATATTATTAAATTAAAAAAATTACCTTTTAACTTACTATATAATAAAATTATAACTAATGACAATTTTTTTTATTAAATTAAAAAAATATACTTTTTAACTTATTACTTTACCAAATAAATTTAAATAAATTAAAAAATAAATTTGTTCACCTTTTTAATTTACTCTACATATGAATCTAAGTAAACATCATCTAATCATACATCACAATAATTTGAAAACTTTAATTTAATAACACAATTATACAACTAGACTATATCTATATTGTATGAAAAGTACAATTATAATATTTATGATTTGAGATCTTGGAATTATAATATTAATGATTTGAGATCTTGGATTTGGTAATAAAATTATGTTTCATGGGTAGTACAATATCGTATCTATGAAAGCCAACATAATAGTAATTAATCTTGCAAATTGTAGTGAAAGGAATGATGGTCATTGTCCAAATTGTAGTGGAAGGAATAATAGTATTATAAATTAAAATACTAGAATAATTTGAATTTGGAGTAAATTAAAAAGAGAGAGATTTTATTTTTTGAATATTTTTTTAAAAATGTGATAAATTTTTTATTAAAAATTATAATTCTATTTGATTAATAAAAAAATTGACTACTCTTTTAATAAATAGAAATTTTGTCTTAAATATTTTAATCATATTAAAAAAATCCAAATCTTTAAATTTTCAAAAAAAAAAAATCGAAAACAAAATTCTACCTTACTAAAAACCAATTGACACTAAACTCAAAAAAAAAATCTACTTTTACCACACTCCTTTAAATTCTAGTCATCCTTGACATTACATTCAATTTTCATAATTCATGTGAAAAAAATCGAAAACAAAATTCTACCTTACTAAAAACCAATTGACACTAAACTCAAAAAAAAAATCTACTTTTACCACACTCCTTTAAATTCTAGTCATCCTTGACATTACATTCAATTTTCATAATTCATGTGCCGTGATTTATTATATACAGCTCCACTCATCTAATGCAATGATTATTTTATGTACGTTGTTTGAATGGTGAATTTGAAATGGGAAATGATTGGCCTGCTCTTCAACTAAGTAAAGAGACACAACGTCCACATCATCAACCCATCTTCAAAGGTGGAAATAAAGATATCAAATGTCTATGTTAAATAAAATCTTTCTAGTTCTTTATATAGTTCTAGTTCTTTATGCATAAAGTCATCATTGAGTAAAATCACTTTGACAATTATAGTAGAATTATTTGTTACTTTTGAAATAGATAAACGGGATCATAAAGTTAATTATGTTACATGATTCAAATGGGAAAGATAGGGATTGAAACAAAACTATATATATATATATATAATGTCAAGTATTTGGAAAGTTCTCTTTTCAATATCACCTACTTGTTTGAAAGTTTTTAAATATTTTGAGTATTTAATATAATTAATGTTAAAACATTGAAATATATAAAAAGGGGTGTAGATTCATTGTAACAAAAGGAGAATGGAAGATACATGGCGTGTGATCTACTTTGATTCACATATGAATTTTTATGTGTTCGGTTATTTTAATATATTATAATGTTATTATTTTATATTATAATTCAATTTTTATTTAAAAAAATTTAACTTGAAAGTTTAGTTTTTTTTTAAATATATTTGATTAACTTATAAGTTCGTGATTGAGATAAATTAATTTTATAATAGTAATTGAAATTATTTTATTCATATTAATATTAATTTAAGTTTAAATTTTAATAAATATAAATTCTTAAAATATATTTAAGTTAGTTTTTCTTAGGTATGAGGTGAAATTATAAGTCAAAGTAAATTTTAATTTTATGTATGACGATAATGAATATTAAATATTGGTTTTTTTGAAGATACTATTTGGTTAAAACCACATGATAATATTGTTGCATGTGGAAAAGATAGTATCAATAGAAATTAAAGTCAGGCCAATAATTATGTTTAGACTTATATATATATTTATATATTGAATGAATTTTATTTTAGAATATGTTAAGATTTGAATATTTTTGGTTTTTTAATTTTTTTTTTTTATAATTTAATTAAAATTTGTAAATGGTTGAAATTGTATAATTTGATTATAAAAAAAAATTAAATACATCAAATTTAATTATATATTTAAAAATAAAGTTAAAATTTTTTTTTTAATAAGTCAAATCTAATTATACATTTAAAAATAAATTTTCAAAAATATCAAAATTATGATTTCACCAACAACTATATCCCTAGATTTAAAATCCAAAAGCTAAAATTATTTATACTACTTTAAAATTTCCTAAACGTTCAAACTCTAAAATCGGAACATTTCAACATTGTATATTATTAATTTAAAATCTCTCTTTTGATGATAAAGCTATAGCTTGAAAGGGTGAACTTCCTTCTAATAGTTTCAAAGGGTGAACTTCTTTTTAAAAGACACTCTTTTAAATGAAATTTAATAATAGTATAGTTTTTAAAAACATTTCTTTAACTAATTATGAAAAGTCTTAATACTATCTTTTAAATGAAATTTAATAATACATTTTTAAAACATTTTTTTAATAATATATATTTTAAAACATTTTTTTTTCTAATTATAAAAAGTTCTTACTAACTGAGCAACTTTAAAATGAAAATGAAAATTTAATAAAATAATTAGATAGTTCATTAACTAGATTTTCCATCAAACTATTTTAGTTGGAAAATTATGAGCATTTTTCTTAAAAGGTATGTGAACCAAGTTTGTTAATTGGGCATCCTTCTTTGCTCATCTATACTCATCTATGCTACTAAAATCCACAACATTTATTTCAATATATTGTCTCTATGTACTACTCTACACTTACCCTATTCTTTATCATTTTTTCCATTCCCTGTAAATTTGTTACACTACCTTACATTACTCCTACTCAATGGTGCTTACTCTTCCCACATCGTCCCTCTTAAGGGCCATTACCAATTCTAGCTAATGGAGTTCAAGTATGCCATTCTCCTCATTGTCTACTCTAATACTAAGTATCTCCCTCATGGCTTATTTGTTGCATTTCATGCAAACACACAAACACATAAAACATTATAAGAATGAAAAACTCCCATATAATCCTCCTTTTTGATGTAGCACAGATACTTTCTCTTCGTTTTCTTTAGATCATTACTCATAGGTTCTTGCTTCTCTTCTCTACTTTCTTCACATATGTCGAGACTAGACTTGTCATCAGTTTGGTAGCCTTCTCTGCTTCTTCATTTAAATGATGTAAATTAAATTTCATCACATTATTTTCCAATTGGTAGGTGTTTCTTCTCCAATCACGCATAACCTTACTATGAATATATCATGGCATTCTCAACAATAAATAATATGAATCCATGGGAAAAACATCATATAGAATGTTATCATTATATTTACCAATATTAAAATTAATCAAACACTATTCTCTCACAATGACTCTATGCCCCTCTTGTAAACATGATACTCTATATTCATTTGGATGAGATGAACATTTAAAATTTAATTTTTGAACTTTAATAGATGCCAAATTTTACAAAATACCACCATCAATAACCAAATTACAACATTTAACTCTTATCATGCATTTCATTATGAATATTGTATTCCTTTTTTCTAGTTCTCTACCAACCCTTTTCTCAAGTTGCAACAATATTTTTCTCATCATCAAAATTTCCCCTTACTCTCACCCCAGGTCAATTTCCTAGCTCGTTATTGATAGTTCTACTTCAACAATAGGAGTTCTCCTTTCCTGGCTCAATCCTTTCTTCGAATGTTCTAGATTCTCAAATTCCATATGGGTTTTCTTTCCACATCTAAAGTAAATGGCTTTCAATTTTCCTCATCTACCTTTTCCTCTTACTGAACCACCACCTATTCTAGCATCATACCTTCTTGGTTGATCCATAGTGCTACAACTATTTTCACCTTCAACTTTCGTTTGTGTGTGTTGACCTATTCCAAATCATGGAACTCTCCTCACGGTATGGTGTTTCCTGTCACATACCCAAAGTTTTGCTATGGACCACTCCATTCGACTAGGGAATGCATTGGCCTATGTCACTTGGTAAAGTCATGAAAAATTATCAAGGTGGTGGTGTGGGTCAAATATTTGTATAGTTGATGTCCAAATTGTGGAAATTATGATGCAACATTAGGAAAAATTGGACAAGGAGGCCGCATAAGGAGGTTGAGTTAAGCCCCACATGAGTTGTAACTCCCTCAAATTTGAATTCTAAGGTGGTATTGGACACAATTGGGAAAGGAAGGTGAATTAGTGGAGGAATGAGTACAAATATGTGGTGTAAATCCCATCCAAGGTAGAAGGAATCCTATCATGGAGGCATCTCATGGGTAGTAACTTCCCGGGCTAAAAATAGCAAATCTATGACAACTTATCACATCTATTACAACTTATGAAAAGAAGAAAGTCCTATGACATCTGATGACAACTTATGAAATCCTATTACATGTTTGCAAGTCCTAAATTTAGCCAAGGAGTGCACTAGAGGAGAGGGGTGAGCCCACATGCTAGTGTAACTTCCCCAAAATCAAGCTAAGCCTCACCAATTCAATTTTCCAAGGTAGATGGAATTATTATTTGGCCAAATAACATTAGAGAGGAAGTAAATGAGTCCCAAGGTGTCATTCTCTCACAACAATAACATTTATTAATATTTTATTAAATATTTGTGAGATAATTCTAGAATGAGGGGGAAATGCTCCATGAAGATTTACAAAAAGGGTGAAGACACAAGTGAAGGATATTTTGGAAATTTGATTTCTGAATTGGAGATATCTTGAGGCTTTCAATTGGCGAAGTGTCCCGTGAATTTGTGACTCGTTTCAGTGGTGAAATATTCCACACTAGTTAGTAAATAAGAACAAATCACCCAGATCTCTTCATTTGGGATTCATTGAACGAGTTGAGAGAGGGATTATTCAGATCTCTCCATTGAGATTTATGGATATAAATTTCTTGTGAATTTATTTTCAGGTCTGAATATGTATCAACATTTGATATTTTTCATTGTGTTGTTTTTCCAATGTTATAAGTGTGGAGGGCACACTTGCTCTCATGTAGTGTTGTTGTTATTGTTTCCTAGTGCTAAAGGGTGCACCACTGGATCCATTTTCACTTGCAGTGATAATTATTGGGATGTATATGAATTCTATGTGGCAGAGGGCACAATTTGGGAGGATGAACTATCATTTGTAGGTGTTTCTTGTTGTTTTTATAGCTTGGATTGGAGAATGAGGGCCGACATAAATATTCTAGTTAGAATATTTATGGGAATTTTTGGACTGTGAGACCTATTCCATTATGTCAGGAGAATAATTTCCAGTTGGAAACATTTTTTGTTTTCATAAAAAAAGGTGTTTGGATGATCAAGATGTTCCCATTTTATCATATCTACTCCATTTTGTGTCTCTTTTGGTAGAGGTTCGAACTTATACAATTGTAACCAAGTATTTCATGAATTTCAAGATTTGTATGAAGCTATGTACTATTGTAATAAGTTTCATTAATGTTCTCATATAGTGAATAATAAATATTCAAGTGTTTTCTTCATATGGTGTGCATATTTGAGTAACTAGTGATTCCATATATATTCTTTCTTATATGACTATGCAATTTATAGTATTGTTTGAAGACACTTCGTCTATGCAGACAATAACAAATATCTCTAGTATAAATGGTTTAGGTCTAGAACAAAACATGAAAGAATATATATACTTTCCTAGATTAATCAAATTACAAAGAGCACAAGGAATTACTCACCTTGCAACCATGGTAGTGTTTCCTTGTTTGATGTAGCCTTCAATCTTCAACAACAAAACAACATGAAACAAACAAGTGGAAACACAAGTAAAAGTAATATGTAATATGGATCAATCTAAACAAGTGGTCAAGGAAACAAGTTATAAATATCTAACATAATTAATCTTTATGTAAAGAGTCTATATATTACTATATTAATGTAAACACAAAGAGAGAGATTACAACCATTTCTTTGACGTCACAATTTATTCCAGTTAGCCTTTGCCTCAAAGATCCAACCTTGTCTCTAATGGATTAGAGAAACTCAGCTCTAAGAGTATTTCATCAACATTTGGATGATCTATCTTTCCTCCCCTAACCATGAGGGGTGAGCTTGTATATATATGCCAAAAGAGATAGGGAGGAGAGGAGAGGATCAAAGCATAATGATGGCGTAAGATCCCACAAATCTTGGAGGTGAGTGAGATCCACCCTAAATGGAACAAATAAACCTCCACAAGGGTCTCTTTCTAGATACTTCTTGAAAATTCTCTTTTTTCCCTTCATACAGGTAGTGGTGCACCCTATACATAATCAACATGCGGCACTGACACACCCTGTAGTGATGCAAAGTGTGTCAATTGAGAGTGCCTCACTCTGTTAGAGAGAAAAGTGCATCACACTATCAAAAAAGAGTTTTTTCCAAAGGGATAAAAAACCTTAGGGATCTTCTCTCAAGGAGTTCTAGACAAGCACTCCAGGAATTAAGGCAAAGAAAAGTGTACATGGTTCGTAATCATGGCGAGGACAAAAATTCTGTGTAATAAGTATTGATTGTAAAAATTTAATAGATTTCCCATGAGGTATGTTACTAAGTCATTTATCTCTATTTGAATGTATTTGAGTCTTATTGAATATTTTTGGAAGGATTAGAGTCAATTAGGAGGTGTTTGGGTCAAGTTGAAAAACTAGTATTCGTATGTGGGGGAAATCGAGCTAGTTTCTCACTAGTCTTGAGAGGGTGTCTTTCATACTTATTTGGAGTCTATCAATGGGTCAAATAGTTTTATTTGTGTATATTTGAGTCCATTAAACTAATATTTGGATAATTCGAGTCACCCTGGTAGTGTTTGGGAAGAGTTGGAAATCTCGCGTTCGGTGTAGCTAAAATTGAACTAGTGTTTCTAGTTTATTTACTAGCTTCCAATTTCATATCAGATATGATTTGGGACACATATTAGTGGAATCTAAACAAATTAATGATATGAACACCTTTAATGGACATCATAAATACACATGCACTCCACTTTTATTGAACGAGAGCATCTCATAAGCCTCCGTAAGCCACTATTTGGGGAAACGTTGAAAATCAACATTAAAGTTGGAACCTTGGAGATACTATTACTAATTTATGATTGGGGATATTATAGTAGTATCAAATTATGGTCTTGGATAGATATGGGAACTAAAGGAGAACTTTGAAGAAAATTGTAGAAGATAAGCCTCACTTGAAGAAGGGTTGCAAACATGAGATTGGAACCGGATGCTTGCGAGGACGAGGAGTGTTTAACATGGGAGGAACCATTCTCTAAACATGGTTTCATTTCTTAAATTGAATACAATGAATGATTTGTAACTATAGATCGAGGATTTCATGTTGGACATGAGTTGGAGGATTCTTTATGTGATAACATATACAATGTCGAAGGTGAAAATTCTTCAATGGATAGACTTGTAGATGGAAGATTGTTACCCACTTCCCTTCATTCCTCAACCATAGAGGAGAATAAGTTTGAATGGGAGAAGATAAGGGTGGTCCATGAGAATCCAAAGAATACATATCAAGAGATAGAGCATAATTTGCAGAAGTGTGAAGCTTTACTTCGTGAATGCTCTACATAAAAAATTATGGCAAGGATGTTTGGTATGTTTGCAAATAGAGCACCCAAACGTTCCTATGATGAATCAAGTTCAAAAGGAGGTGACCCCATTGTCATTGTTTAGCCTTCAAATGTACATGAGGATAGTAAAAATCAGCCATCATGTGGGAGTCCTAAAGCAAATGAAGCCATGTTCATGAACTCTTTTCATCCATACGAAAGTTTGGATCAAAGGGAAGCACATATTGCAACCTTGAATCTTCAGAATGAACTCAAATTGGAGGAGATCAAGTCACTTCGTCATGGATGCAAAATGGAAGAAAGATGTGAGGGATACGAACATAAATAACAAGAAATCAAGCCTACAATTAGTGAGGTTGAAAAAGAACAAAAATCAGCCTTCTATTCCCCATCAGAGCTTCGCTATGAAGTTGATGTCAACCACACGAAGAATGGAAACATAACACCAAGGTATGATCACAATTCAGATTTTTGCAGTAGTCATAATTCTTTGCATTGTCATGAGATAACAACCATTGCACATGGGGATAATGATATTGTATAACCTTCTAATGTTGATTTGAATGTTAAATGTTAATTATGTGTTGTGGATTCATGCCACAAGCATTCTGATTTTTTTATATCAACCATTATAATTTTATTTTGGGAAGGATGACAATGGAAACCAATCATAAAATTTAATGGAGAATTTTTTCCATGATCCCTATCAATTGACATGACAACTTAAGGTAAGAAAATAAAATATTATGGAAGCCTTGAAGAGGGAGAATGTTGGTGGATCTTATGAATTGAAGGAGGGACCTTTTGTGATGGTTCCACAAAGGGAGCATTCAGATTTGCAGGTACTTGAGGAGAGAGTTGACATGGAGAATGTTGGCCAAGTACTTGTTTTGCATAAAGGGGATCATGAGCTTCTTCTATGGGAGAGAGACTTAGTCATGGAGGAGGCATATGTGCATAATTTTTATGGACCAGCCAGCAAAGGAGTATATGCACCCATGGATTTGGTGGATAGATGTATGACAGGGATGGATACACATTAGGGTCAGGGCATGCTAGTCAATATTTAGTATTGTGACAAAAAATAGATACATCTATTATTCTTGTTTGATGAATTCATTATTCATGGCATGACATGGGAGTTTCACCTGAGTCAGTTGGATGGGACATGTGACATTGGTGAGATCCATAGTTCTAGTGTGCAGGTTGAACAAGAGGGACTTCATGTTCTATTGGAGAGACTCATAGAGGTTTGAATCAACATTGGGAGTGATGAAATTCCATTTTGGTGGTGGTATCCTGGAATCCTTCATGGTGATGGATTGTTTCATATGACAATGACAATCGGATGGGTGAAGCATAGATAGTGGGATCCTGGTATTACTTGGTTCAGTTGTTTAGCAGCTAGCATAGGTGGTAGATCCAACCAACTCTTTCAGGAGCCTTTCCATGTGGAGTAGTGGATTGGTTTCCTAGGTGGGAGACCTTATGATGGAGGGATACAATGTTTTCCTACTGGGTGGCTTGGGAGACTACAATAGGCTCTTTGTGTGGACACTATGCAGTGTAGATATGGATGTGGTAGACACTCTACATTTCCCAGGTTCATTTGGAACCTTGGGATCAGTCTTGGACTCAGTTGTTTTAGTTGGGTTGGTGATAGGATAGTTGGGGAGATGGAGCTATCTCTTGAGGGGATGATCGAATTTCATGGGAAGATAAGAGTTATGACCGGCGATTAGGAAAAAAATAATTTTAATGTATTCAACATATAGTATGGAAGTAGGATGGTAGATTTCACTTGGATGCTTATTCCAATCACTATCCATGGTGTTAGATTCAATTTTCATGGATTTTTCAGTTTGTAGATCCAGGAGAGAAGGACGCAGACAAAGTATGACAGTGGGATGGTTATGATCAAAGTGGCACAATGGTAGCATGGTGTTCTCTTGTTGATATTAGTTGGGGATCTTGGAGTTATAGTGTTGGGAATATTTTTGATAATAGACATGGAGGTGAGAGTCAGTTTTGGATTTCATAAGATGATATTCCTAGTAGACTAGTTTAGTGGGGAGTTGATTGAGTGACAACCATATAGAGTTACTCTTCTTATTGGAATTGGTCAGGAGGTTTCCTATGTCAATACTTCGCAGGACCATACAATGAGTAGGGTATACTTCACCTAATTTTGGTTAGGTTGGAGCCATGATACCATTTTCAGCCTTAATGTGGCTCATATTTTGGACTATAGAGTTGATGAATTGGTCCACTTGAAATTGCATCCTTATGAGCAGTCATCACTAAGGAAGGAGGCAGAAAAATCAATGAGCATAATTGGGGAAAGAAGGAGAAGCATTCCCACTCCCAGGTTTAAATTGATTGAGGACAAGCAATCTTGGGCGGGGAGGATTGCCATGTCCCCAAATGTTTTTATAGATGACTCCATTGGACTAGGGGATGCATTGGATATGTCACTTGCTAAAGTCATGAAAAATTATCAAGGTGGTGATGTGGGTTAAATATTTGTATAGTTGATGTCCAAATTGTGGAATGATGCAACATCAGGTAAAATTGGACAAGGAGGGGGCATAAGGAGGTTGATTTTGGCCTCACATGAGTTGCAACTCCCTCAAATTCAAATTCTAAGGTGGAATTGGACACAATTGGGAAAGGAGATCACTTTAGTGGAGGAATGAGTCCAAATATGTGGTGTAACTCCCATCCAAGGTGGAAGGAATCCTATCATGGAGGCATCTCATAGGTTGTAACTTCTTGGGCTAAAAATAGAAAATCTATGACAACCTATGACAACTTATGACAAGAATCAGGTCTTATGACATCTCATGACAACTTATGACATCCTATTACATGTTGCTAGTCCTAAATGTAGCCAAGGAGGGTGCTAGAGGAGAGGGGTGGGCCCACATGCTAGTGTAACTTCCCCAAATTCAAGCTAAGCCTCTATAATTCAAATTTGCACAGTATATGAAGTTATTATTTGGAAAAATAAAATTAGAGAGGAATTAAATGAGTCCCAAGGTGTCATTCTCTCATAAAAATAACATTTATTAATATTTTATTAAATATTTGTGAGAGAATTCTAGAATGAGGGGGAAATGCTCCATGAAGATTTATAAAAAGGGTGAAGACACAAGTGAAGGAGATTTTGGACATTTTGATTTCTGAATTGGAGAGATATTTATGCTTTCAAGATTGGGATATGTTCCCCTTGAATTTGTGACTAGTTTCAGTGGTGAAATATTTCACCCTAGTTAGTAGAGAGGAGGAGATCTCCCAGATATCTTCATTTGGGCTTTATTGCACAAGTTGAGAGAGGGATTATTCAGATATATCTATTGAGATTTATGGATATGAGTTTCTTGTGATTTTATTTTCAGGTTTGAATATTTATCATCATTTGAGAGTTTTCATTGTGTTGGTTTTCCAGTGTTATAAGTGTGGAGGGTACACTTGCTCTCATATAGTGTTGTTTCTATTGTTTCCTAGTGTTGGAGGGTGAAACATTGGATCCATTTTCACTTGAATATATAATACTTAGGATGTATATTACTTCTATGTGAAAGAGGGCACAATTTGGGAGTTTGAAATATCATTTGAAGGTGTTTCTTGTTGATTTAGAGCTTGGATCAAAGAAGGAGGGTCGACATCAATATTCTAGTTAGAATAGTTATGGGAATTTTTGGAATGTGATACCTATTCCATTATGTTAGGAGGATAATTTCCAGTCTGAAACACTTTTTTAAATAAAAAAAGGTGTTCGGATGACTGAGATGTGCCCATTTGATCAGATCTACTCCATTTTGTGTCTCTTATGGTAGAGGTTTGAACTTGTATAATTGTAACTGAGTATTTCATGAATTTAGAGAAGTGTATGAAGCCATGTACTATTGTAATAAGTTTCATTAATGTTACCATACAATTAATAATAAATTTCCAAGTGTTTTCTTCATATGGTGTTTATATTTGAGTAACCAGTTATTCCATGTATAAATCTTTCTCATATGGCTATCCAATTTACATTACTGATTGTAAACATTTAATAGAAGTCCCCTGAGGTATGTTACTATGTAATTTATCTCTGTTTGGATTTTTTTGAGTCTTATTGAATATTTTTGGAAGTATTAGATTCGATTAGGATTTGTTTGGGTCAAGTTGAAAAACAAGTATTCCTATGTGGGGGAAATCAAGCTAGTTTCTCACTAGTCTTGATAGGGTGTCTTTCATACTTCTTTGGAAGTTATATGTAGTCTATAAGTGGGTAATATAGTTTTATTTTAGTCTATTTGAGTCCATTAAACTGATATTGGTATAATTTGAGTCGCTCTGGTAGTGTTTGGGAAGAGTTGGAAACCTCGCATTCGGTGTGGCCAAATTTGAACTAGTGTTCCTAGTTTCTTTACCAGCTTCCAATTTCATATCAGATCTAATTTTGGAAACATATCATTAGACTATAAACACATTAATTATCCGAACACCTTTAATGGAAATCGGAAATACACATACACTCCATTATTATTGAATGCGAACATATCATAAGCCTTCATAAGCCATTGTTTGGGAAAAAGTTGAAAATCGACATAATTAAAGTTGGAATCTTAGAGATAATAGTCTTAATTTCTGATTGGGGATATTAAATTTCCTCAACAATTCTCATCAATTCTCAATATTGTATGATAAGCATCTACCCCCAAACAAAAATTCAAAACATTAGAATCATATTAAATGACATAACTTAGACCATTAACATAAGTGGAAATGGATTCTAGACTCTCCTCATTCTACCTACACCTTATAGAAAATTTGTAAAACTCCTTCATACACTCCTTCATGAACATATTCAACTACTTCAATTTATTTAATCTTCTCAACAAATTTAAAGTGTAATCCACATGAAAAAATTCATTTTTCAATTCTAACACCATCCTATCACAGGCGTTAATATTCCCTTTACCACAAATTTTTCTATTCAATTGTGACTTATCCCAACACAAAGAATCATGTCTCTTCAATTTTTTTATAGGAAAAACTAACCCTCCTACGATCTCTAATATGGTCAAATTCAACTATTTTTTTTCCATTTCCCCTATCTAGTCTACAAAAAAATTAAGATATAAAATTCAATATAGATGGGAGTTTCAAGTTTAACTTTACCTCTAATAGCTCTTATTTATTTGATCATTATTTCTCCAATTTCCACTAACTCTTTATGCTTCTCTCATAACCTCTAACTCCACTTCATCATCACTTCCATTCTGCACCACATGGGAAAGGAATATCCTATAGGTTTCCTCCATGTCATCCATTATTGCTATCATTGTCCTCACCAGTTTTATAAGGGATTTACATCATATGCACCATCCAGTCTCTTGGGTCTTCCATGACCTCTTCCTCTATGTGCCATCACTCTAATTTTTTTAGGGGATCTCCTTATACGAGCTCCCCACCTCAGCAAATTTCACAAATTACTCAATCTCAGACTAAGGCATCTCTAGTCCTCCCCACCACAAACTCAACATGCTTTGATGCCACTTTATGTAGGAAAATATCTTTATTGAATTAGTGGCCAATGCTCTCATTTACTTTTCATTCACAAAGCCTATGCATATTCCTTTGGAATCCATATCCATCCACAATACATAACCCAAATTAGAGAAGAGACAAAGGCCCTTTGTTAATTTGTAATCTACTTCATATTTATGTTTTCGTTCCTTAGCTTCTCGCCCTACAACTACCCTAACTATTAAAATTCAAAACAAAATGCTTCATATTCCAATGGTTGACAAAGCATACTATATAAAATAAGCATTTATCTACGTTACTTTTGCTTTTAATCACAAAATAGATCCAAAACCAAGTAAATGTAAACACCAGTTCAAGATAACTGCAATGCCATAAATGCCTTTACATAAAAATAATAATGGCTAAAATTAAACATTATGCCTAAAATACTAACAAAATATATCTCTCATATTTCTAAAGTTTTAAAAAAATATAAATTTCAATGTTTTTATTTACCAAAATAAACATAAAGTGAAGTATTGCATATTAATCTCTAAAAGCAATAGAAATAATTTGGTCAACTCTTAAGGTAGTTCACAACCCAAACATTTCCTTATCAAATTATTTATTTGAAAGGCATGTTTTCAAGAATGAGGTGATTTATCTTTATCCCTTGAGACTCATTTTTAGTGCACACAACTTACTCATGGTGCCTATATCCCACTAAGATGCTAAATAAACCCAACCATGGCCCTAAGAACCAATCCTAGTGTGGGTGCAATACACATTCTTGTTTAGGGACTATGTTTTCATTTAATCATGGTGCATCTATCCATCTAGTAGGGAAAACAATGCCTTACAAGGGTCTCATTTGGTGGTTCAAGGGCACAATCAATGCTAGATCCTCAAGAGCTTCATGGGTTGTAGGTGTTGTTTATGATGCTTAATACCAAGGAGTTTTATTTAGATAACAAGCCCCTTGTTGTCCTTCCCCAACCTTGACAATACCTCAATACCCATTCCTAGTTTGCAACTAATATAATCATGGATCCTATATCCCACTTGGAGGTAAATGATACCCTACAAAGGTTATATGTGGTGGTTTGAGGTCTCGTCCATGGTGATTGAACTTAATAAGAAATTTTTTATTGTTGGAGGCTCTAGTTTCCCTCCCGTGTCTATGGTCAAGGACCCAAGGCCAATCCATGATGCCCAAGACCTCGTAATGGTACCCATACTTGACTTGAATGCTAAAGAATCCATGGAGAGGACTTATGTCATGGTTTCTAGGTATTCTTCATGGTGTTTGAGCTCAAGAAGGTTTAATTAGTGATTAAGGTCATTGTTTCCCCCTTCAACATGTTTATTCTTTGACACCCATTTCCATTTTACACAATATACTCATGGCATGCATATCCCACTGAGAGAATTGCAAACAACCATGCAAAGGACTCATGTATTGATTTGAGGACTTGTTCAAGGATCCTAAGCCTAAGAAGATTCAACAATATCCCCTCAAGGCCCAATATCATTCAAGGATAATGAGCTCAAGAATGTTCATTTAGGTCTTAAGTCTCTTAATCCCAATTGATGTTCATTTAGGGCTTATAGTTGTTATAGTGATATTTTAAATCCTTGATTGCAAGAACATAAAGACAAGATACCACTAGTAAAAATCAATGGAACAAAAGAATAACTCAAGCTAAGTATCAATGTTTGCATTCCTATACTTACATGGTCATGTTTCTTATTTAATAAAAGTGATGGATTCATAGTTCTTGTTAAGAGGAACCGTGAATGACTGTGGGATTTATATACAAGAATTGTGGCCAAATATCATAAGCCCCCAAATCAGTGATGAAATCTCCAAAAAACTCAAGAAAGCTCGAGAAAGATCAAGAAAGGGGAAAGCCATGATGAGAGACCACACATGGATTGGATTTATGTAGCATGCATAAACTCTTTGACTAGAAATTATCACCTCCCCGACCTATAAAAGAAGGATACATTGGAAATAGGTAAACACAAATAAAACTAAGATCAAGTGGCCAAACATTGAAGGAATTCAACACTAGCTAAAGCAGTTCGAAGCTCTCATTACCTTCTTTGTTTAGAGATATATGGATCTTTAGTGTATATTCAAGAATCACCAGATAAATTCCTCCACATGATATGAGAGACCCAACATCTTCATTCAGTCAATGGTATTGGCATGCGGCTAAGGACAGAGGACCAAGGACTCTGGTGAAATAGACACCACATATAGATATAAGGTAATCAATATTGCTACAATTGTTTCTTTAGAAATTAATAAGATTGGTGTTCTTCCCTCACCCCGCAAATACTTGTCTTCAAAAATTATTTATGTTTTATGTGGGAATATGGTTCATTTACTTGAAACATGTTTGAGTTTAAGAATTTCATTGTATTTAATATGTAGATATATTTGAGAAAGGATATTGTTTGACTTGTTTGCAGGTATGAAGAACTTATTGCAGTGATAAAGTGAAAGATAGACACACTAATGGGAATGCCAAGAAAACAACAGAAACATGTTCTCCTCTTACTTATATCTCATTTTATATAAAATTAACTTGCATTTAATTCAAGGAAAGAAAATAGGTAATTTTCCTCATTAATTGTTAGAGGACTTGAACCACTCTCTAGGGAATCAACCTTTGGGGGATTCTTTGTAAACGAATAGTGCATTAGAAGCCACTGATTTTAGACCCTGAAGCTTGAATTGGTCCAATATATCCACCTAATCTTGGTGTGTCAATCATTTTAATAATTTCTATATCGCATTTGTCAACCACATGTTCCATACAAAGGACCTATTTGTTGGAATATTCACACCATCATTTTATATTTTGCATGCTTTGCATGCCACTGCATGCATCCAGTCATCATCATGGTAGTCTCCCCAATACCCAGAGCTTCTTCTGGCTCTCCAGAGCCTATCTTTGCCTGCATGCACAACTGCATGCTGTATGCATTTGCATGCCATTGCATGCATCCAGTCATCATGATGGTTGTCTCCCCAGCACCGAGAGCTTGCTTCCAGCTCTCCAGAGCCTGTCTTTAGCCCTCATTTGGCCTCCTACCTATCTAATGCACCCTCCTTGACTTATCTACTTAGCAAGTGCACCCTTCTCACCTACCACTGTTAGTTAGAGCACTTTTGCTCACCTACCACTAGTTATCACTCAGTTAGGGCACCTTATCTCACCTACCGGGAGTTATAATTCAGTTAGTGCATTGATTGAGTAGTTCTTCCACTGATTGCTCATACTAACTGCTTGTAGCTTCTAGTTAGCTAGTTCTGGAGTTCCACTTGACTATTTGATAGCCTCATGCGCCCTCCTTGGAGTCTCCATTCCTTGATTTATGCCTAGATGGTTATGTTAGACTCAGTTAGACACATTTGATTGACTATTACCATTTATGACTGATACTATTGACTGTATGATGTCTTCATTGTTATCCAAGCTAGACTTTGAGTTAGAAAACCTCATGCACCCACCTTAGAGTCTCCATTCCCTGATTTATGGCTAGATGGTTTTGTTAGACTCAGTTGGTCACACTTGACTGACTCTCACCAGTTGTGACTGATACTACCAACTGGATGATATCTCCATAGTTATTCATGCTAGACTTTGAGATCAGATTTGAATGCTCTACTTGGCTAATTTGAATCCTATATGATGCCTCATCATTGATTATTGTAACACATTCTCTACATTCATTATTCATTGTATGATATTGACATTGTCCATTATTCTGTGTTTGTGCATGATTATTGAATGCATGCTTCTTCTTCTTTGCAAATAATCTTGAGAGTTAGATTGTGAATTTGTTACAGTTGCTAGATCCCTGCAGATTATCACACTCTTAATGGTTTTGGGGTCAATTTTTGAATCATTGTAACAAAAATGTGTGCTCGTTAGGAATGCACACATATTATTAATGCACACATGATATTAACATTCAATCATTTTTGTTTGGATAAAAAAAAGGGCATGGAGCACAAACTCATTGTCTCTGGAAAACAAGGTCATTATTACACTAGCACAGAGATTTCCCATAGAGACTATTGTTTCAATATTTTTGTTGTTTAGTGTTATTAGGAAGACAATTTTTGTCAAGTTCTTACTTTCATACATCCTTGTAAGTATGATAAACATATGCAATTGAGCAATAAATTCTAATAGGAAGGAGAAATCCCCTAAAAAAGTGAATGAACTAAGAGAAAAGGAAAAGTTGGTTATCAAACAACATAGACATCCATAAGTCACTAACTCAATTCCTTACACAACATATGCCATAATGATCTCTACTTCCTTCCCATAAGTGAAGAGTATGTGTCTAATATAATCTATTCCAATTTAGATATCATGTCAACCTCTGAGTGAGACCTGTAAATTTTGGTAGATGTTGAGTATACAAAGGGAGAAATTAGAAATTCATATTTTGTGCAACCTTTTAGTAAAGAGGTTCCTATGGTGTAGGTTGATTTTGAATAATTAGGTGTTCATCATACTAACCACCAATATTTCCAATGCACTCCTATTGTTTACCATCAATTGAATGAAGTGCTACGATCTCCTTGTGAATTTCCCTAATGTCATGTCGATGGGATCCAAACTTTGGTCCAACTCCCTTTCCTCATCTATCTAATGCACAGTGAAAAAATCCTAACATGTTCATGTGAATGAAAGTGAACTAAAAATCCTAACATGTTCATGTGAATGAAAGTGAACTAAAAATCCTTGAATTTCATTTACATAAACAGAATACTAATTGACAATGGAACAAAGTTATTAAAAGGTAATTTAAATCGAAAATCATGTATTGATTTTTGGCCTTGTTAAAATCACACACTTGAGGTATTATTAGGAATTTTTTAGGCATGAGAATATTATTCCAAAAAATACTAAAATACATAATACATCTATGTAAATAGGAAACTATATAATACATGTTATAATTTTAGGTTATAATATTATATAGTATATTTTTAAAATAAGAGATAATCCCAATAACAATTTATGTCCTTTTTTTGTAACCAGGGGAATCAACAACTAGGGCCGGGCTCATACTCAGGTGACATGAAGCCATTTCCATTCCTCTACCACTATACCCCTAGGAATACCCACGCTTCCCCATGTGCAACACACATGGTTAATTGAGGTTTGAACCTGTGATGCCACAATAAGTGCCTTAACAATGCACCCTATCACTAGTTGTTCTACACCCCGGGGGAAAGCTATTATGTCCGATTATTGTAAAAACATATTTTTATTGATTTTATCATATGTGTATATTTTGTTTATAATTATTTATTGCAAAATATAAAGTATTTTATTATTATTATTATTATTTAAATATTTAAAGTACTTTTAATTAAGAATGAAAATTTTTATTTGTTAAAAAAACTCATAATATTAAGATATTTCATTGTTTACTAACCAAGATATTATCTTAACCAATGACTCCAACCCTAATACTCTATGTCTAGATGAGAACCTTGATTTACCTAGCATATACACAAAAAATATTAAGAATTGGTTGAAAATTTATTCGATACTCTGTTGATCAAGATCTACAATTCTCAAGAACTAATAATTTGTAATGGTCTTATGAAGTGGCTGAAATCAAACTAGATGGTTGATATTCGTTGGCTTGGAAATAGTGTCATAGAAGGCTCATACTTGCGTGACATGGGTTCAATTCTGGTCCGCTACCACTATAACTTCTAGGCATGCCCACGCTGCCCCATGCGTGGCACACATGCTAGTGAGGTTGAACTAGCGACATCGCAAGGAGTTCCTTAACATTGCATCATATTGCCAATTGATCTACAACCCAGGGGATTAAATTTAAAGGAAATGGGGTTGATATTTGATCCACTTATCTATGCAAACAATATATCAAGGTAACCCCATGTCTCTAGTAAACCCCTAATGGGAATTGTGCCTTGCTCACCGGTGAAAAACTCCTTGCTCTTTACCAATGGATTCAACCTCTTTGGGAAAAAAGTACTATTTAAATAGAAAGCAAGAGGAGCCTGTGCACCTCTCTAAGCTAGATCCTAATAAATTTTGGATGCAAATTCTAAGTTGCAAAACTAAAGAAAACAATATTGAGGGATTGAAATTCCTACCTTAAAAATATTTATTAATCCCCTGATGTCATGGACAACATTCAATCCCTTTCTACAGAGGATGAAATTTTTTCTTTAGAAGATAGAGTTTGGTGTTAAGTGGCTCACAAAAGGGAAATCTAAGGACATCAAACAATACCAAGAAAAAATATTGAAAATTGGTGGGACGATCCACATTCCTCACATCCACAAGCTCTTCAATTTAGTATCCAAGCAAGGTTTCCCTAAACCTTGGACACAAAACCTCATTGTTCCTACTAGTAAAACAAAATATAAAAACACACACTCTAATTATAGGACGATTATGATTATCCCTCTTTTAGCCATGTTATATGAAATTATTCTAGAAAGAATATCAACATATGGTTTGAAAGTCATCGTAAAAGAGCTAAAGTCTAGGAAACATTTAGGAGCTATTATTGAACTATGGACCATGTTGTTACACTTAGGACCATTGTAGAAGAGTGTCATAATAATAAGACCATTGTTTTTCGTTTCTTTGTTGACTTTAGAAAAACATTTAACACAATTCCTAGAACTAACTTTTGGGATAGATTATAAGAGATAAAAGTTCCCTTTTAATTGATAGTTGTTCCAATAAGCTTGTATGGGAATGTTATTTCCAAGTTTAGGAACTTTGAGGGTTGGTTAGAAGAAATTAATTTTAATATAGGATTCAATTAAGGTTGTCCCTTGTTCCCTACCCCTTTTTGTATATACATTGAGAAGTTAGAAGGGGTTTTGGAAGAAATAGGTTACTAAGGAAACTTTTAGGGGAAAAGTTGAGCCCATGGGCTAATTTTCGATGCATTTTTTTTCAAAAAATGATTCACCAATTTTCATTTGTTTCTAAAGTGTTTCACCCAAATTCCACTGGATAAAACTATTGTACTCTAAACATTGCCAATATTTTCCAAAAACTATATAAAACCCTTAGAAATTTTGAATATTTTTATAAAAATATTTCCAAACATTTTATGGATAGAAATTTAAGAAGTAGTAATATTTTCCAAGGTTTCTACACTTCAAGAAAATTATGGATCCTTAAAATTTTCCTTGTAGGTTGTGTCATCACAACTTTAGCTAGTATAGTCATCATCCTTCTTCTCTACGCCAATGATATTGTTCGTATGGTGAGAAGTCCCTATGATATCAACAAGCAACAAAACATTCTCAAGGCTGTGTTCTCTAGTATAGTTATGACTATTAACACTGACAAAACAAATGTTATGATAAGAAAATAAGAAAATATCACTTATTTTAATTTCATGTATGAAAAAAACAACTTAGAGGAAGTGACTTCCTACAAATACCTCGAAATAAATCTTCATCTAAAGTTTAATTAGAACTATAGAATTGAGAAAATAATAAATGGAGCGTGGAAATGTTATTATGGGCTTGTAAATAATTGGAAATCGATAGCTCTTTGGATTTGGGATAAGAAGAAACTCTTCTTTGAGAATATCATCACTATTCTCATATTATATGGATTTGAAGTGTGGGGCTTTAACATATCTATATATTTACAAAGAAGGATAAAGAAATTTCGAAAGTGTTTTATAACATATATATCAAAATTAAAGGCAATACACCCTATCCTATCATCTTGATAGAAGTGAGCGTCTCCCATATTAAGAGCATGGATACAACTAGGTACTTAATGTACAAGAACAAGATAACCAACATGGGGACAACATGCTTCCTAAGATTGATTCAAACTATAAGAAAAACCACATGCAAGGTTGTCATAAAGATGTCAAGTCTTGGCTAAATCATTGGGCTCTCGAGGAAGAGGTTACTCTATAGAAAAGTGATAATAATAAAAATATTATCAAAATTATATTTAAGGAGAAGTTGTGGTGTGATAAAGAATTATAGTATAAAAATAAAATTAAGATACTATAAGGAGGTGATCAACCCTAATTTAGAAGATCAAAAGTTTCTCTCTGTTATAACTAACATAAAAAATAAAATCAACATTGCTAAAATAAGAACAAACTATCACAAGCTCCATAGTGAAATGGGGTATTGGACAATTCCTAAAATGTCATGGGACGAAAAAACTTGTCATCTTTATGACACTAAAAGGGTTGAAGATAACCAACCTAGATCTAAATCCTAGGCTCTATCAAGCCCCGAGAGGGATCAAATCTCCTGAGGTGCAAATCTCTCCTTGAATAGCTCCTTGAGTGCAATACCTGAGCCACCTAATCCTAAGCTCTAAAGTTTCTAGTTTAAGTCTCATATTTACTTTTTACTTTGTATTATTCTTTTTTGTTTTTATTACTTTTTACTTTGTATTATTTTGTTACTTGACAAACACTCTAAAGTCTCATATTTACTTTTTACTTTTTATTATTCTTTTTTGTTTATGACTGACATAATATTTACCACCTAATCCTAAGCTCTAAAGTCTCTAGTTTAAGTCTCATATTTACTTTTTACTTTGTATTATTCTTTTTTGTTTATGGCCGACATAATATTTATTACTTTTTACTTAAATGTATTTTTTGTTTGTTTGTTTACTTTGTATTATTTTTCTACTTGACAAACTCGACAAACACTCAACACATGTTACAAGATCTCCCTCATACTGGGATGTAGAGCGCCTCTCGGCGCAAAAATTAGTTTCTCTTAGAATGTGTCACATACACCCTTATTAGATCTCAATTTCAAAACATTTTCTACAACATTAACTTTCATAACCTTTTAAGTCAGCACAACTACAATGATCTAGGAATGCTTCTCTTAAATATTTTCAAGCACATAAATAAAATTCTAAATAAAACCAAGTGTTTCCTTACCCTTTTTTTTAAAGTTTCGATTGACTAAAATTTGTCTCATGAACATTACTAAACTGTCATCATAATATAACTTATAAAGTATTATTCTTAAAATAAAAAGTAATAAATATTAAAAAAATTTAAAAGTATATATATATATATATATATATAAAACCTTTGATATGGCCTTAAGGCTTCTTAAGCATAGAGATAGATGAAAGGAGAGTGAAGAAAGTTGTATTTAGGGTTTCCTAAACACAAATAACTTTCATAGGAGACTTGAGAGAATGAAAGTAAAACAAAAAAGAAGTGGCAATCTCATTTTAGAAATCAACAAAGGAAACTACCACAAGGTGTGACTAAGCCAACTATAATAATGGGAGATAAGCCAAGAGAGCCACTTCAATATTGGGGATGTAGAGAGGACCATTTTCTTCGAAACTATCCACATCAAAATGGGAGTGACAAGCATGTTCACAACATCCAAGCAACTGGAAATATGGGTGAGGTAGAAAGGATCACCCCTAGAATTTATGTTACACTATAGGACTGCCAAGTAGACCATCAATCAACTATGGTTTATGTTGAAGGTAAGATTACTAAGAAATTTATTTCTATTTTGATTGACCCTTGATCTACTCATATTTATATCAGTCCTAAAATTGTTTATATTTTTGCTTGTAAGAAAGTAAAGCATTGTAAATCATGGATGGTCCAATTAGCCACTGGAACCAAGATAAAAGTTAGTCACAAGTGGTGGAGAAATGTACATTGGAAATGGATGGACTCTTCACATGGTAAAATCTAAATATTTTTTCACTTGGTTCTTATGATGTCTCATTGGAATGGATTGGTTGGAAGAACATAAGGTTAAACTTGATTGCTACAACAATACCTTTGAATTCATTGATGAAGAAGAAAATATAGTAAAGGTAATTCCAAAGGTGGTTTCTATTATACATATTCCATCCTTGTAGCTGAAGAAGTTATTTAGGAAGGGTTGTCAATTGTATGCATCCCATGTATTAGATAGAACATAAAATGAAGTTCTCAGGTTGGAGGAATCTCGTTGAAGTGCCATGACTTCCTCTGAAGAGGGATATTGATTTCACATATGATATTGTACCAGGAGCTACACTAGTGTCTAAGACACCTTAAAAAATGAGTACACTAGACTTGTTAGAGTTGAAAATGCAATTGCAATAGTTGTTGAAAAAGAAGTACATTTGGCTAAGTGTGTCTCCTTGGGGAGCACCCATGTTACTTGCAGAAAATAAATATGGAACACTTAGGTTATGTATTGATTATAGGAAATTGAATAAAGTTACAGTAAATAAAAAGTACCATTTACCTCGAATTGATGATCTCTTTGATCAAATGAGAGGGGTAAAGGTATTCTCAAATATTGACTAATTGAGATTTGGTTACCATAAAATGAGAATCAAGGAAGAAGACATCCACAAACAACCTTTAGAATAAGGTATGGAAACTATGAGATCATGGTTGTGGTATTTGGTCTCACTAATGCACCAGATACATTCATGCATCTCATGAACAATGTTTTCAACAAATATTTGGACAAATTTGTTCTTGTTTTTCTAGATGACATTCTTATTTATTCCTAGATTGAACAAGAACATGAAGAACATTTGAGAATGGATTTGCAATTGCTAAGGGAGCATAAGTTGTATGAAAAGCTAAGAAAATGTGATTTATATCAAAATCAAATTTATTATTTGGATAATATTATTTTAGAGGAAGGAATATCAGTGGTTCTAGAAAAGATTGAGGTCATTATGAATTGGTTGATTCCAAATAATGTGATAGATGTAAGATATTTTATGGGTCTTGTTGGTTATTACATGAGGTTCATGAAGGATTAATATCCAAGGTTGCACACCCCATCACTTCTTTGAAAAATAAGGGAATAAAATTTGAGTAGACACAAAAATGTGAATAAAGCTTCTAGTTGTTGAACAAGCTTCTGACAAGTTCTCTAATTTTGAAAATTGCAAATACCAAAAAGGATTTTGTGGTGTGTACCAATGCATGTCAATATAGAATTAGAGGATTTATTATGCAATACAATCTTGCAATATGCTATGTGTCAAGAAAGATGAAATAATACAAGAATAATTATGCTACGCATGATTTAGAGCTTGTTTACCATGATTTAGATGCTGGGAAGTAAATTTGGGCTTAGGACATACCACTGTGGTCTGAAATATTTGTTTGAACTGCCAACATTACATGCAAGGAAAACAAGATGGCTAGAGTTTTTATGTGAGTTTTATTTTGAGATCAAGCTCATTAAGGAGAAATAGAACTAAGTGGTTGGTGCATGCAACATGGAAATGCAAGTGGAAACCATTAAAATTTGCCAATTTGATTTGAGGAAAATGATCATTGACTCTCTCGTTGAATATGAGCAATATGTGCAAATAAAAGATAAGTTACAACAAAAAAAATTGGAAAAGAGGTATGAAGGTTATCATTTAGAGGATGATGGACTTATATATTATAAAAATAGAATGTATATTACTAATGTGCTATATTTGAGGAGAATTGTTATGGATTAAATCCATAAAATGTCATATCCCAGTCACCTGGGATACTAGAAAACCATTTCTATAGATAGGAAGCAATTTTTTTGGTTGGGTATGAAGAAAGACATTGTTGAATATATTTCTAGATGCATGAACTTCCAGCAAGTGAATATTGAACATCAACACCCAACACGTTTATTGTAGATTTTTCCAATTCTGTAATGGAAATGGAAAGTCATAATTATGGATTTAATTACTGGATTGACAATTAATTCAAGGAATCATGATTCCATCATGGTTGTGGTGGATAAATTGTCTAAGGAAGCACATTTTATTCTAGTTAATTTTTCTTACGAGGACGATGAGATAAAATGAATATTCATGAAAGAAGTATTCAAATTGCATGGGTTTCCAAAAGCTATTGTATTCGAATGTGATACAAAATTTACTTCTAATTTCTGTAAAAGTATTTTGCAGTTTTGGGTACACAATTGAACTTTAGCACTACCTACCATCCATAAATAAATGGACAAATAGAAAGAGTAAACTAGGTTCTTGAATACGTGCTTCGTATGTATGTGATGGAAAAACCATACAAGTGGGAAGATTATCTATAGTTGGTAGAGTTTTCATATAACAATGGGAAACAAACATCATTGGGAATGAGTCCATTTCAAGCTTTTTATTGCATAAGTTATAGGGCACTGGTGAGTTGGGATAATCTAGTGAACATAATTATGTTTGGGACAAAATTGCTTAAGGAAATGGAACAAGAGGTTGCAAAGATTAGGCACAATTTAAAGACAACCCAATATAGACAAAAAGCTATGTAGATAAGAATCGAGTGCATAGGGAATTCAATATTGGGGATCGTGTTTACCTCTGAGTGAGGCCAACGAAAAGTTTCTTGAAACTTGGAAGTTGTGCCAATCTAGCACCAAGATATTGTTGGCCATTTGAAGTGCTCAAGAGAATAGGGCAAGTTGCATAGAATTTCATTTCCTGCTATCACTAGAGATCATAATGTTTTTCATGTTTCTTTGTTTAATAAATATGTACATGATCCTAGCCATGTGATTAATTAGGATGTGATCCAGGTGGAACCTGAGGTAGAGTTACAAATAGAGCCATTATGCATCCTCAACAAGAAGGTAACATTGATCTGAAACCAAGCCATCAGATAGGTAAAGGTGCAATGGAAGCACTTTGGTCCCGATGAAGCTACATGGGTGCTAGAGGATGCTATGAGAGAGGCATATCCATTTTTTTTCTAATTTTGAGAAAAGACCAAGGACAGTTTCATTCCAAAGGGGAGAGGATTTTAATACCCTCAATTTTGACTTGGAATGTATTAAATAAAATGATGTAAATGAATTAAATATGAATTTATGGATTCCTAGTATGAAGATCAAGCCCAAGCCCCGATTAGTGAATGGATAGGCATGTATAATGTAAATAATTCTATATGGACCATGTGTATGGCTTGTCATGCTAAATCAAATACTATGTAAATATTATGTTGGAAAGTAAATCAAATGGTCCAAGATGACTGTGTAAAGAGAACTAGAGGGGATATGATTCCACTAGAGGGGAACAGGAAAGGGATCCTATGGGATATTGAATCCTCTTTTTCCAAGTGTCAACCTTAGAACTCATCCATTTTCTTCCATGTTCGTTAAATGAGCCAATTAATTCCTTTTTGATTGTTAAATGCAATCCTTGAATGCATGTGTGAGGTTGGTGGGAAAGGTATTCTCATGTAGTTATGGTAGAATGGGATGAATATACTTCTATGATTGTTGTAAGAGTGCTCTCTTCTATGGTCAAAAGTTATGTTAGTTGTATTTTCCCCACCTCTCATCCCATTTGGAGTCTATAATTCATTCTACAAAATAAGATTTGAACAATGATTTTTACACTACATAAAATTTTTCTCTTACTGTTAATTCCATTTCCATTACCATCACTAGACTATACAATAACCAAGGAATCCAAAATTCTGAAGGAAAAAATACAGATTTGAGAGATAAGAAATGGTTGTAGGTGAGCTTAGAGGTTGGGAAATATAAGAACCTTTACCCACTTAGTTTTGTTGCTCCTAAATGCTTGCGAAGCCATGAATTAATACTACAAGAGGTTCTCCAACATCATACAACTAATTAGACTCTTCTTGCACACCTTGGTAAGCAATGTAAGGGTTGGATTTCTTGAGGGAACTCTGAAGAAGTGAAGGAAAATTCCTTGTGTTGTGTGGGGAAGTAGAAAAGTGTCCCATGGCTAGGATGACTGACTGAGATCCCTGCAAATTCTCATAGGTGTGAAGTTTGTCTAATCATGAGAGAAAATGGGTTATGGGATGAGAGAGAGAATCCTTTAGGTGTTTCCTTCACCTTAGTTGCCTCATATCCCATATTGGGGGTCGTTTCTACAGCTGATATCTACAGTTGGGTGGAAATCTCTCTTACATGGACAATTTTTTGGATCTTCTTTGTTACAAATAGAAGTATTCTCTTGTATTGAATGTGGAATGATTTTACTTTCTTCATGTGATAATGATTCTTTTATATTTATGTTGTATATGTGGATATATTTTTATTTTCATCGTGTTTTACATCTATGCATCTGCACCAGAAATTCTTTTTTTATGAATTTCTACATGTTCTGTGATTTCTCCTGTAGGAAGCTTTATTTCCATTCGATATGCACAAATATGTATTGCTTATGCTTTTGATAGTTAAATTTTATGTTTTCTTAGAGTTTTTTACTTTATATGTGTGCATCTATGTAACATCCCAAAAATCGCAAAATAATTTTTTTTTTGATGTAGCCAAGTTTATAAGATAAATGCTAATTGCGGAATGATAATAATTAGCTAACAATGATAACTGCCTCATACAATTGCTTTAATTGTTTTAAACATGAATATGTATTTGGTTATAAGTAGGATGCAACAGAACAATGGTTGTTTTGTTAAGTGTAAGGCTCTGTTAACAATACTGATGAAGTTGTTTGCATGTTTTCTGAAGGGGTTCCTATTGGGTGCCCTTGGGTTTACTTAGCTTTGAAAGCTAAAGCATTGGATTCTTCTTTCGCAGATTTGCAGGTAAAGATTATAGAATAATTCCTTTTTAAGATGATTATAAAATCTGTCATGCATGAAGATGTCAATGGTATGTATCTTCAGTTTAACTTCGTCACTTGTATCGTCTTTTATGGTTATGATTGCACGTGTCGTCAACCATGTTTAAGCACTAGACTCGTTATAACTATCAGTGAGATCAGTGGTAATATATTCTAGTTTTAATTGTCTGGATTTGTAACATGTTTGGTTTATATGAAGGATAGTGTTATCAATAGGATAAATGATTCTCCTGAAAATGACGGCTGCAAGGTAAAAAGTCCTGTAATGTTAGGGACAACGTTTGTATTGCGCCCACACATGAATTTAGTGTGTTTTTGACGTAATAGTACACTACACAATAGAGTTTGTATCAAACCCTAGCTTTTAATAAAGTGTGAAGGTTAAGTATTCTCTATTCTATCCTTAAACAAATAGCCTAGTTATTTTAAATGTAACGTTCAAATGTTTAGATTTGTGATAATCCATACTATACTATGGTTTGTAATGGTTTATACTACATAGTTGATATAATAACTATATAAATTCTACGTTGGATATCCTATGGAAACTATTGTTAATAACATTGTTGCAATGTTATATGGTACACACGAAAACATGGTAATATTTATGTGTAAAACTATAGTTTGGTGAACTACACATTTATGTGATATGTAACTTTGGGACAAGGTTAATACTCCTAGTGTGAATGGTGTCATGTTAATCTTATGAATTGAATCTTATATCTTGTTTATGGTGTCGTTAAGCCTTTACCCGATGGTTTGATGGCTTTAAAATGTGTTTGTAACAGTTGTATGACATTTGAAATCCCGAGGCCTCTGTTGCCACATAACTTGAACTCCGTTATGTATTTAATGTTTATGCAGTCGAGACATGGTATAAATCTCCGTGAGATTTCAACATTGAATTCGACCCTGAAGTGATGTCCGTTGCTGCAACGTTGGCATCAATGTGGCTAGATCCATGTAATGATCGTGCTAAAAGAAAGTGAGGTGTCGCCGACCTGTGAACTCAGGTCTGGGTGAAAAGGCATCCAACTAAGCTACAATTAAATGTAGTCATTGAATTCGATTTGATTGTATATGTGCATTGATTCCAATGTAGCTCGTTGATGAATCTTGATCGTTGATCTTGGGGTCTCGGTAGTTGGGGTGTGTAAACCCTAACTTAGACTTGACTTAACGCATGTTTTACCTTTGTGCATTCATTGTTGTGGTTTTGTTTGGTAGAAGAAGGCCAACAAGCTGATGATTTACAGGGATCGACCCTGGCGGTTGTGGGATGGCTCTGAGCCTTCAATCTCTGTGATTACGATGAAGAAATAGCGTATAAGTGCTGCGAGTGTTTGTTGTGAGGATAAATGGAATTTCTGTAGCTTCCGTTCAGTGGCAAGATAGGTTAATAGTAAAATTTAACTCCGATTTCGATTTTGAATTCTGTTGCATGGCAACTCTGCTGCATTGGATGGAGAAAATTGGAAGTTGAGAACATTCCAATCATTTGTTTGAAAGCATGGTAAGTCTTCTAGTTTTTCTTTTTTTTGTAAAGTGTTTCCCTTTGTTTTATCAACAGTCAAACGATAATTTGCTAACTCCTTACAGTTTTCTTGTGGCAGGTAATGCCAAGGTTCTATATTCAATGGTTTTGGTGGCAATGAAGTTCGGAGACAAAGGAGAGAAAGCAGTTAAAAATGGTAAGCCCGGTGGAAAACCCTCGTAGGTTCTCCTGGCAGAAAACGTGGCAAACTGTTGCATCATCAATCTGGGGTCATGGTTACAAACCCTGAATTGTTTTCTTATTTTAAAGCGCCGTTGTTCTAGCTGGTAGTGTTATATGGTATAAATACAGGGTTTTGATCTTGGCAACGACCCTCTGTTTTTATATGAGGTTTTTGACTCTGTTGAGGTGATAAATAAGAGTTCTTTTTACAAATCTCGAATGGCCGTAACTGTTTTGTATTTGGATGATGGGTCTTGACCTACTATGATGACTTGTAACTTATCAAGGATTAGAGAACGTATAATGCTTTGGCGACCTCTGTGTTTATTTTGGTTATAAAATTGACGGATGAATGTTTTGTAAAACAATAATAACTATTTTCTTATTAGAAAAATGAATAGATGATAATATGAAAGTGGCTTAGGGCCTGTATGTACCTTGTTTAAAAATGATGTTTCTGCGTCTTAAGGAATAGGTAGGTAATTCGAATACTAGGGTTTAGCCTTTTTCAGGAAATAAAAGTTTAACGAGGCTGTTAATGAAAGTCTCGGTATAAGCCTGTGTTCACTAACTCCTTCAATTATTATGATAAGTAAATCTTAAACGATCTACATGCATGATTTGGGTTTACACATTTCTTGTAATTGTTTTGTTTACAAAAAGGAAATGTTTACGATGAGTAAAGATAAGAAAACGACAGTGAGCTTGTTCATTAAACTTGATTCTGTAACAACATTTGAATATGCAATTTTTCTTTAAAAGTTATGTTTGCAATGCGAAAGAAAAACATTAAACCCTAGCTCTATGATAAGGGACTTTGTTTGATTTTTCTACTCTGTATGTACAGTAATGGAATTATCAATAGTAACAGTAGATTGGAAAGAATTTAAGATGTAAATATTTCAGAAAAACCTAAGTTGGTAATGTGGTGTTTCTTGATTTTCTGTCGGTCCTATATGTACATTAATGATAACAACAACAACTATAATATTCTTTGAATATAAACATTTGCAAAGAACATAAATGGATTCTACTATAAACTCTTCTATTTAAACAAAATTATATTTACTGTCTTTATGGAAGAACTGGAAATAAGGAGAGTTCTGTGAATAAAATACTGTAATTACTGATAATAATTAACGGCAAATAATTTAAACAGAATATATAAAACAATACTTCCATCACCATGGCAGTTTTCCTATCATATCTAATCAACCTTAATCTGTTTCTGTACTGGAGTACGATGCTATTCCTTTTTGCATGGGGAAAAATATAGAGCGATTTCATTCAATTATTTTGAATTTATACAGAATCATTGACTTACATAGGAACTGAAATGACTTAGAAAATAAATAGTGAAAGTTAAAACAACAGAACTGTAAATATACAAAATAGATAACAGAACTTGAAATGAATTAGATAAGACAATAGAACCTGTAACTGATGATAGGGCCGACAAACACCCAAGGAGGCATGTTCCTCCCAACCTGCTTCAGAAGAAGCAGCTCAACTGCTGACTTCTAGTGAACCCCCAAGCCTGATTACTGATCCAGTAAGTGGGTGGAATCTGTGTAGAAGCAAGGAACTAAAAAATACCTTCTCCACTCGATATTAAACTCCTTAAACAATTTCCTTCTCCACTCAGCATCAAACTCCTGAACTCAATAAGAGTTTGGTAGACTCATAACATGATCAACAACAGCATATCCCCTCATCAAATCTCTTGGGTGCAAACACAACAAAACCCGAAGGTAAATTTCCTCGTTAGGGAAAGTGATGAACCTCAGGTCAATATTTGATGGCTATTATATAGACTTCCTAGGTCTTTTAGTGGTCAGTTTGGAATAAATGAGCCTCAAGCTCCAGTCCCATCTTTCAGGGCATTATGACCACATTTCAAGGGAGTTGTCCCATACCAACAACTAGTTAGTTGCATCATGATGCTACCATTTGTCCATTGCCTTCTACCCCAGATTCCATTCCACCTAGTGGATCAGTAACCACTCTTTCAACAGTCCTCTTAGGTGTTTGTCTCCTATTTTATTTATTAAATAATAATATATTGTGCAAATTACAGTCATCCTTGGACACCTGTCCAATACAAACTTTACAATAAAAGTTATCATAATGTTTCTAAACATAAAATGTTTTCCAGCTTAAAGGGTATGTTACAATCTATTATTCAATTCAGTTAACAATCACTCTCTGCATCTCGAGCATTTGCACGGACTTAGCAATTAACTTTGTTTCTGACGTTTGATATACCCGAGCCACATTAAGGAAATTATTCATCTTAGATATCTATATAATATTGGGGAAGTTGATCCAAACTTATCACTCTGGGAATGATAAATAAACATGTGTTGAATTGATTAGCAAGATCATGCATTCCTACATTTTTGTAGATAGAAGTCATTTCTACTTTAAATAGGATGCTTCATGGTTTATGACATTAGATTCATTTCTTGTTATCAGTTTGAGATTTTCATATACTACTAGACACATTTTCCCCTTTTTGTAGATGCATATTCTTTGTTGAACCCTCTCAAGTTTATATGAATGTTTATGGACAATCTACTCAAGCGGACTCAAGCCATATCTCCCTAGTCCAAGTGGATCTAGAACAAATGAATACATAATATAAACTACATTCCTAGATCAGTAGAGATGCAAGGAACAAGTAAATAACTCACCTTAGATTCAGAAAAAAACTTTTCTCTTTGTTGCTCCAAGCTCCAGGATTTCAGATCTCGAGTTGCAAAACCCTGTTGAACAAATGGAAACAAGAAAACAGTAAAAGCATATATAGAATATGAACTGATCTAAGATAACAGTTAAGGAAGAAAAATCTAAACACTGTCAACACAACAATGTTTATGGAAAGAGTTTGTATTACTGTAAATAAATGGGAAATACATAGAGATAGGATAGTCACAACCTAAGCCTTAACGCCATAACCTCCATCCAACAATCCAAGCCAAGCCTCCAAAGGATGATGCGTGCCTCCCAAAGGATGAGTAGAGATCACTTGGGATGATTCCACCAGCGTGAGAATACTATAGTCCTTCCTCCCTTCTCAATGGAGAGAGAGGTCTTATTTATAAGGATAAAGGGGTAGAGTAAGTTGAGGATTGGAGGGAGAGGTCTAAGGGATCTTCCCATTAGGTTAGGGACCGAATATTGGCCTTCCAACTAATTAGGGATAGACCTCCAAGTCACCTAGCTTCGAGAATTCGCTCGAAGCTCCTTGTTATCCACATTAACCAACCCTGATGCACCTTGCATGAAGACAACTGGTGCCGAGAAGGGGTGGCGCAACTTGTATGAGGGCAGCAAGAGCTAGTGGCGCACTCTGCTAGTGTACACCATGCGCTAGGATTAGTCTGGCACCTCTTGCTGGGAAGCAGAATGCACCAAAGCAACTACTAATGGTGGAAGATAAGGTCAACAACTTGCTCAGGATGTTTTAGCCAGGGAAACTTCAAGGATTAAGGCACTGAATTGACACATGAATCATGATGATGAGATTTTGGTGTAACAGAATGTCCCCTAAAGCATGAAGCTGGTAAAATAAGACATGTGAAATTATTTGTAATGTGAAGGATTGGAGACAAGGAATTGTTGGATGGAAGAAACTACTGCAGTACAACAAATGCTAAGATACAAGTCTCACATGACTAATAACATGGATGTCGACCAATACAATGCAGATCCATGGTAGTAGAGACCTATTGAATACAATCATGGATACTAGACACAATCGTAGATCCATGATGAGATGATAACACAGCCACGACCAATACAAAGTGGATCCATGTAATATGACTCAAAACAATCTCCATCGCAACTTGGGTGATTATGACTTAACCCAGGGTCTTCAAGCCGAACTCGCAATGATACGAATCTAACCAGGTGATTACAATGTCTTGGAGTCGAACATGGTACAAACCACTTGATTATCGGTCATTAATATATACCGTTAAAAAGCGCGAGGGAGATCATCAGTGAGTCAATGATTCCCAAGGTATCATAGTACATACCATCGAATGTGATTCAATGATGAGGTCAAAAAATCAATGGGATCTTTCAATCAAGAGAAAATGATGTGAAATCATGTTGAAAGCGATTTAACCTACCATTAAGGCATGCAGGACCAAGGTACTTGATTGGTTTCTAGATTCAATCCTCAGATGATGTGTTGAAGTCGAAAAGGATGAATCTATTGAATGAGGGCCATGATGAATCCCCCATCATCGACACGAAACACGATCATGAATGTTTAGAGTGAATCAAACAGTAATGTGTGAGACTGAATCAAGGACGACTAACATGATGGAAGGTGAATATGACTACAGATAGTGAATAAATGACCAAAAAATCTATTGAACATGGGCATGGAATGACTTGGCAGTATTGACATGACGAGAATGATACTGTTCCCTCAATGCAACTAATGGTGGAAACATTCTTTGGATGACCCAAAGGAGCGGTGAGTCTCACAGGACCAGTGACTTGACGACAAACGAATAACCCAAGTATTGAATGCATATACAGATGAGTGCCATGTTCAAGAGTGACTATGTACTACCGTAACTACAACGGAACACAAACTCTTCCCTAATCCCCATCATGATGGATGAGTACCTCTTTTTTTTTTTAACGAGCTTGAGGAGGGTAACATATGCTCGGTATAGCCCATCCTTTGGATGAGTCCAATCCCAAATGTTTCACGAACGTAGGATAGGAGGGGTTCATCCCAAAATGGGCCCTTCGATGCTAGATTTTAACAAGTCCAAAGAAGATAAACTCAACGTCATTTCATGTTTACAGAGTCTGAAAAGAACTAAAGAAGACTCCACAGATTCTTTTTCATAAAAGTTAGTCTCCTCAATTGAAAGGATAAAACAATGTGAGAGAGAACTCTTCCAGTCATGCTTGGCTGGAGTGCTCCTTTTTCGTAAATAGTACCTTCTGGTCTGAAAAAGGGGTAAACTATCACCAAAAGGGCGACCATTCAGATAATTTTACAAGCGTGAAAGCATCAAGTTGGCTTAGCGTTCCTTTCTGGGAGCCTGAAAATAGCTTAAAGGAAGACTCCTACGGGGTCGCTTTTTCGTGGGAGTTTTACGAGCCCGAAAAAGTGATAAAAGATAACTTGGTAACTTATTCTCATCACTTAACGAGTACAAGAAGGAACAGAGAGTAAGCTCGGTGTCATTAATTTCTGGTTTTAACAAGTAGAATAATAACACAAGAATGCTCGAAGAGTTGTTCATACCTGATAACAGGCATAAAATGACCACAATCCCGACAAACAATTTTAATACGGCACTTTACTTCACCCGTGGACTCCAAAACTAGGTTAGAATGATCAATTAAGCATTCATACATAAAATAAACCTAACTATAGAAAAAATAACCCATCAAAAAAATAAATTAAAAAGGGAATATTGCATTTTCAATATAAAAGAGAGTAAATAGTAAAAACTAATTACTATTTATTTTTAACCAAATTGGGAGGTGAAAAATACCCTTTGAAGTCATTTTTCAAGTGTCGATTGCGGGGGATCTGGTCAACCATTTGCAGTGCCGTCAGTTTCAGGTAATCCTTAACTTTTTCCTCTTCATTTTTAGTGGAGTAGAATTGATTTCCATTTCCAATTTTCAAGTTTTTGTCTTGTATGAATGGGGGAAATGTGCCTTCAGCCCGACGCACTTCCCCCTTGTGGGATGTGCACCAAGGGATTCCTAGCGCCATCCCTGTGAGGGTGTCTTGCGTCGATGGATCCCTGTCTATACGGACGAGGTGCGCCGATGTCAATTGGCCCCACGAACTCAAGAATCTATCAAAAATTGAGAAGTTGGAAGGTTGGCTATACTTCTAATGGGTGTTTTTATTGATGTTTGGATAGGTTTGGGTGGTAAAGATGGTCCAATGGTGAGAAAGAGAGCATGAATGAAATGATTCCCAAGCGGCCAATGACCCCCAATGCATGAATTCATTGCGGAACTGTGGGATACTAAATTACTTTCACATCTAGGGCATGAGGGACCAAGTAAAACTACTGGAATACTTGATCAGGTACTGGGATCCAGAGCAAAAACACTTTCGGGTTGGTGTACATACACTGACTATAGATATCGAGGATATCTAATTTTTGACGGGGTTGTCCCGATGGGGAGGTACCGTGTCTTTGACAGGATCACGAGGGAGTGATTGGACTACTGAGGTTGTAGTGGCTCAATGGTGCACTCTTGACACACAGACAGTTGGTGGGAAAATCCCCATCAAAGATGTGAGGGACCTCCCTCTATGCCTAGTCCTATTCACTATTGAGAGGGTGGCAGGGAGCAGGGCTCCTCACCTAGTCAACAAGGCCCATATTCTATATGCGGAGGAGTGTATGGATCCTGTAGTTTTTAATTGGTGCGAGGGAATCCTCATGTCTATTAGAGAGCATCTCACCAAATGTCGGCGTGGTGAGCTGAAATAGTTTGGATATGGATCAGCTGTGGTATCATTCTTCTCAGAGAGGGTTCCACACCTATGCCCGCAACTTGAGCTAGATGAGTTGGATCCGAGGGATCCACACATGGTATGATGGTCTGAGGTGATGTCCCGCCACGACGGTGGGGGTCCCATCATTAGTTATGGTCCTTCTTTCTTCAACTGGTTAAGGGGACAACTCCTCATGGTGGAGGACTACCTCTACGAGGGAACTGATTTCATAGGAGACCCAGACTTGGTTTTTCCTGAGGATGCGCAGTGGGGAGACCTAAGTAAGAATGACAACTCTGTTGTATTTTTTCATTTTATGATTTTTAGATGTTTTTGGAGTAGTACTGATGATTGATACATGTTTATGCAGATGGTGGTCCATCGCATCCAATGGGTGCCTCTCTGATTTCACGAAGATGTGCGGTACGAGAGATGGAGGCCGTAGATTGAGATTCCATGGAGGAGCTAGATGAGCTAGAGGAGGACCTCCAATGGTTGACTCTTGATATCCCGGATCCATGCATACATGAGCTACCTGTTCGGGTACACAGCGTACTACCAAAGGACCGAACACCAAGAGCAACCACTTGACACAAATAGATCACAGATCAACACACCCATGTTTTGACGTGGTTTAAACCCTCTCGAGGGAAACACTCCACGACCTCGGCCAAATAGCTTCTACGGGACAATTTATTATGCAAAGAAAGAAAGTTACAAATGAGCTTCTCATAATCGATCAACTAAACAATGACCCTCCATGCTCTTTAAATAGAGATCATGGACCAATCGAGTGTTAAGCCACAGATCAAGGTTAGGTTTGATCTAAGAGAAGTTGAGCCGTCGGATCACTCTATGTCGGGAACATATCGTGACCGTCAGATTAAGTATTTACAAATGCATACTAAAGAAACACACTATCCCTAACGGATATATTACACAAATTGATCTTAACTAACTCCTAAGTGTCTAAATATCCTAACACTACCTCTCCACTATCAGCGGCATATAATGGGGGTGTCCGAGCGCTTTGGTTCACTGCTTCAGAAAGTAGCCAGAGCCATTGTCTGCTATAATGAGCATCCTAGGGACTAGGATCATGCATATATGTATGTACTGAAAACCACGGGCTTTAGATTTTTGTAGACATGACTCTTACTGAAAGCTCATGAGCTTTAGATTTTTGTATCAGTACCACGTTTTGTATTTATACCGACATGATATATAAAACTCTATTTGTGGCTCTTTATACAATTTTCTAGAGACGATTATGGGATCTTGTACATGTTTGCTTATACATTATGGATAATTTACATGTTGTGTCTGTTTTTGTATCTTTTGGATGTTTAATGTATGTGCATTGTACCAATCTAATATAAAATTGGCCAATGAATCAGCAATAGTGATAATCTCTCTAGGATTATGCAGGTATTGAATAGACTCAAAAGACCTCTCTAGGAGACGTACTCATCGAAATAGACAGAGTAGGGTAGGGTTGCGGATAACGTAGATACGGTTAAGGTGGGATACCACTAGTTGTGAGTCAAGGTGAATCACAACATGGTCCAAACCCAGGGAAGGAGCATCGGTTAAGGCTCCAATCACCGCATGATACTCGTCGGCATTATTGGTTGCGTACCCTAGACAACATCCTTCTGAACTAATAAGCTTGCCAGTAGTAGAGTAAAGCACCCAAGCTATCGAAGCGAGGTTACGAATATGCCGAATGGCACCATCCGCAAATCCAACACATGTTGCCATCTGCACATCCAGGAAGAGCATGGTATAAGCGTAGAAACAATATCCTAACACACTCAAACAAAGCTTCACACCACACAAAACACACATCATGTACAATATATACATAGTACTAATGCATAAAAACTTAGGCATAGTACCATTTCAGGAAGAGCCCATTATGAGGCTCCCCTAAATATATCCCATCATAATCTTCGAGCTCATATGATCCTTTCTCCAACACTCATTTTACCACATATGGACTGTGCCACATGGACTCAAGCTTTCCTGCCCCCATTTTATCGTGTTTTTGGTCGTATGTAAGGAACAAATCACCCTCATTAAAGACACAAGGTTTGATGGATCTATTATACTGGGCCTTGACGCACTTCTTATGTGCTTCATTAGCTAGAGCAGCATCATGGTGGGTTTCGTCGAGTTTCGCTAGGTGGAGGAAGTGTTCTTCCTCGGCGGTGGTATTGGGAAGGGGTTCAACAACTGGTTTTAACTATGGAATCTCGCACTCTATCGGTAGCATTGCCTCTAGTCCATAGACCAATTAGAATGGCGTGAAACTAGTGGCGGTTTTCACGGAAGTCCGGTATGCCCAAAGGGCTGAGAAAACCATATTGTGCCAGTTTGACTTGTGTGTACCCACCATAGTGACAACCCAATCTGGCGCTCAATTCATCCACCATCTTGTTCTGAAAATGGGATCCATGATCAGTAATGATGGATTGTGGGACTCCGAATCGTGCACTAATGTGGTTAAACATGAAGAGTGCGTCATTTTTTTGATTTTCCTTGTATGTAGGCATGGCCTCAACCCACTTGGTAAAATAGTCAATGACAATGATGATGTAACCATGCCCCCCGACCGAGGTAGGCTTACAATGCATGAAATATATGCCCCATTTTGCAAAGGGGATGATGACAATAACAGGATGTAGTGGGGCTAGATGAGAGCGCTTTTTATAATGAAAAAGATGACAGGGAGAACACTTCTTGAAGGCTTCAATACAATCTTTAAAGATGGAAGGACAATAGTATCCAACGCGTAATATTTTCTGAGTTGTAGCCATCCCAAAAAGATGACTTCCACAAGCCCCGAAGTGACAGTCATTCAAAACGTGTTTAGCCTCCTCTTGGGTTAGACACCGTCGGAGGATAGAATCCACACCACGATGGTATAAGGTATCACCGATGATTAGGTAGTAGTTTTCGTGGTGACACACACGATGATGGTCTTTGCGAGATAGTTGAGGACTTAAACATTGGGTTTGGAGATATAAAGTGATATCTCCATACCAAGGGTGAGAAGTACTTTTCAGAAACAAGGACTCATCGAGGAAAGAGTCCATGGGCTCAGATTCCATATCAGTACAGGGAAGATCATAGATAAGGTCCGCAAAGACCATATACTTTTTAGACTTAGCCTTCTCAAACTGGAGGTCAAATTATTGAAGAATGATGATCCAGCATGAATAATTTCTCCTTGGTACTTGACGTGTGAGGATGTGGTACATAGGCTTAGAGTCGGTAATAATGGTGGTAGTGCGGAGGAGGATATAGTGGCGGAAAGTTTGGACAACGATGACCACTGTGAGAGCTAGTTTCTCGACATGTTTATAGTGCATTTTAGAGTCAATGAGACCCTTACTTAGGTAGTAGATCACATGTTCCTAGGCATTGCTATATTCCTGAACCAAGACCATAGAAATCATAGTAGTGGAAGCAACAAGATAGAGGATGTATTCCTTGTGGTAGTTAGGAGGTTGAAGTACAGGGACATGTGTGATAGCATGTTTGAGGTTATCGAAGGATCGCTGAGAAAAGTCATCCCAGATGAATGGTACATCCTTCTTCAACAATCTACTCTATCCCTGTGTTTTCTCGGTGAAATTACACACAAAATGCCTTAAGTAGTTTTCCTTCCCCTACAAACTTTGTAGTTCTGGTATATTGCTGGGGGGTGGGAGAGAAACGATGGCTTCCACCATCAAGGGATCAATGTGGATCTCGTCTTTAGAAATGATGAAGCTTAGGAGGCGTCCCAACTCGACACAAAATATGCACTTGTGAGGGTTCATACAGATGTTATACCGCCTGCATCTGAGGAATACTACCGTCAGATGGTCAATGTCGAACTCTCGATGATTCGAATGAGTAGGAAGTTCATTGAGATATGGTTATACAAAGTCCTTCACATCGTGGAAGGCGTACGACATAGTCCAATGGAATGTAACACCAACATTTTTAAGGCCAAAAGGTAGTTTGCGATATGCAAACGTACCCCACAAGCAGATGAACGCAGTTTTATGTTGATTGACCATGTGGATCTCAATATGATTGTAACCGGAAAAGACATCCATGAATGAAAAGATGACGCTCCCATCGCAGTTGTCAATGATTTGGTTGATGGACAGGGTAGGGTAGTTTTCCTTGGGACAAGACTTATTAAGGTCCCTGTAATCAATGCAAACCCTAATGGTGCCCTACTTTTTGGAAACAGGGACGACATTAGAGACCCAATATGTCAAGGGGGAAGGGTAAATGAAGCCAACCTTCAACAAATTTTCAATCTCAGCCTTTATAGCCGCAGTATTCCTTGGGTGCACTAGACGTAACTTTTGTCGGATGGTTTTAGACTCAGGATAGGTTTCGATCTCATGAACAACTATGGCAGGATCAATCCCGGGCATTTCCTTGTAGCTCCATGAAAATACGTCGCAAATTTTTTTGAATAAGGTCGTATATGAGGTAAGCTCTTCAGGAGAACACTTGTGGCCTATACGAATATGTTCCATGACTCCAAGTTTTTCCAAGATGTCGATCGAGATGGTAGGTTCAATGTTTTCCAAGTTACCCTCGGTTACCGTATCACAAGTGAGGATAGGTGATTGGGGGTAAGGAACGACATCCAACGAAATAAGTGTTTCAATGTGATTCTCCACTGAATCTAGCGGTGGGAGGAAAGATGGTCGATGGTGGAGGTCTTCCCATGGTGATTCATCCATACTTATAACATCCATAATGGACTCGTCTGAATGGAAAGTCTGGAGGAGAGAATCAGGTTGTGATGAAGTCCGCTGTAAGGATGGAGAATAGGATGTGGATGCAAATGAAGAGTGGTCATCAGATGCTGATTGGATAGCCTCATATGTAGCTTCCATTGGTGTGAGAGGCATGATATACCCAATCGAGTCCAAAGTGTTAAGCGCGGGCATGATCCATTGGTCATTATTGTTAGGAACCCATGTCAAACCTTCTATTTACTTTGTTAGTATATTGTTGTTGGATGCATATGTTTTGTAAGTCGTCCCGTAGTATTTGTTGATCCATAGTTTGTATTATTGTTGTTGGATGCATATTCTTTGTAAGTCGTCCCATAGTAATTGTTGATCCATAGTTTGTATTGGCCCATGGTTTGTATTGACACATGGTATTGGCGCCTAGACTTAGTATATAAGTTGTTGTTGAGACCAATGAAGGTACCGTGAAGTTATTTGTATTGAGCTTGCTCAAAGGAGATTTCCCCCTCGAAGTGGCCCATGATCAATAAAAGTGATTCTGAGTTCTGTTATTTCTGCTATCTCGTGTATTTTCATTAATTAATTGTTGCAGGTTCTTCACATCTGGTATCAGAACACTTTCTTGGGCTCGTTGGGTGGAATTTTTGCCAATTTTTTTTTTGCATTTGTTACAAGTTTGGATCTAGGAATAATCCCTATTTGCTTAACTGTGGGAAGTACTTGGGCATAAGCCCTAAAACTCATTGTGAGGAGTACCACAAGAACCCCAAAGTAGCTGACCCATTGAGAGGACCTGCCAGCGAAAAGGGCAACGACCCCTACTTGATTGACTAGTTCCCACCCGTGAAGTAAACCAAGAGTTGTCATTTGTGGCAAAGTGGTTATCAGTTTTACCTGAGCTGTGGAGTGAGGGGTACTTCCCCAATACGCAAGTCATCAGACAACATTAGTGGCCGAGTGAAACCCCTGAACTGTTAGTAAGCCGAACATACCTGGGGTCCATATCTATTTTCAGCTGAACTATTGTCGATCACTTCCACATTGTTTTAGATCCATTCTGAGCGGTTTCAGATCCATCCATTTTAGATCCATTATGAACGTCGTTCCAGATCCAGCTGTTTCAGATGCATTTGGCGCCGTTTCAGATCCATTTGTTGCCGATCACTTCCACGTCATTACAGATCCATTTGTTTCCGATCCCTTCTGCACCGTAGTAGATCCATTCTGGAAAAAAAATCTTTTTTTTTTGCCATATCTCCCTTGATTTCACTCTGTTTCCCTTGAAACTTCCCTGACACCCCTGTAATCCCATTCTGCATCTTTCATTCCTGAGGACCTTATCCCAAATTCCACTTCCCAAAGCCCAAAATCCTACATTTGTCTATTTTTAGGGTTTGCCATAACTTCTTTGGATTTCACACAATCAACTTCAAATTTTACCACAAAGTTCCTTTCCTAATTTTGCTTCTTTATCCCTCTTTGCCAAATTTTCTCACTCTTTTACCCCGCTTCTAAAATCCTCATTTTCTGCTTCCCTGTCCATTTGACAGTGTCCAAAACCTAATGCCAATTACCCATCATAGTTTTTCCCAAATCCAAATTTCCCTTTACTAAATAAGGTTATGTTTGTGTTTTTCTACCCATTCCCCCCCCCCCCAAAAAAAAAAACTCCTGGTTATGTTTGTCACCCGTGTAGGAGAAAACACCATGGAGGAAGCACTTGCAACCATCCAAACCAATCTCCAAGATCTAGATGAAAAATTTCTCAGCCTCCATCTTCAGCATTCAGCCATGAACAATCATTGGCAACAAGAATCTTCTACAGCTAATGGGTTTTCTTCTTCCAACAATTTCCGTGGTCCGAAGCTTGAATTTCCTTGCTTCAATGGTACTGATCCGATTGGATGGATCTATCGTGTAGAACAATATTTCAATCTGCATAATAATTTTGATGTCCAAAAAGTTCCACTTGCATCCTTTCATTTGGAATAGGAAGCCCTTCAATGGTACCGTTGGTACATCAAGGCTCATGACGAGCCACAATGGACAGATTTTTTCCAACTCCTTTTGCAACGATTTGGTCCTAGTGGTTTTGATGACTTCACCGGAGCACTCACTAAACTTCATCAAAGTGGCACTATGAGAGAGAATCAGACAGAATTTGAGAGAGTAGCCAATCACACAGAATGATTGTCTGATGAATTCTACAAGAGTTGTTTTATCAGTGGTCTTAAGGATGAAATCCGGTCAGAGGTTAAAATGTTCTGTCCCAACACAATGATGGAAGTCCTAGGGTTGACTAAGTTGACAGAAGAAAATATTTTAGACCAACATCACTCCAAACCCACTTTTGTTCCCTTTCGAAATATGGGTTCTCAACGACCTCCCATCCCGCCAGCTCCTCGACCAACTCCTATCAAGCATTTGTCTGAAACAGAGATGCAAGCACGCAGAGAAAAAGGGCTTTGTTATAATTGTGATGAGAAATTCACTTGGGGACATAGATGTGTTCAATAAAATCTCTATCTCTTGGATATGGATTCTCCGCCTACCTTTACAATTGGTGAAGAAACTCCAGATACAATGGATGATCAGGTCGACATTCAGGAGCTGCCTATTGACCCCCCTGTTGGCAGGCAGTTTGGTAGAGTGCTATCGCAGCATCTTTGATGCAACGACAAGGCGAGAAGACGGTGCTAATGGTGAGAAGATGATGCGAATGGTGATGAGCGGAAGATTAGTTATGTATTTTGGGTCAATTGTACCATGGAATGCGGGTTTTTGGTCATTTGGACCACATATTATGTAATGTTGAGTCAGTTATACCGCAGAATGCGGGTTTTTGGTCGGTTTTGTACCAAGTTAGTTAGATGTTGGGTCACTTGTCCAAATGTCAGTTAGGGAGTTGTTAGTAAGTGGACAAGCATTGTAATGGCGGAAGCCTATATATAGATAAGAGTCATAGGTATGAGAGAAGGAGGATAGAAGGTGAAGAAAAGCACATGTTTGGGTTGTTTCTGCACATCTATGAGATATTGCCGAGACCTGATCTTTGAGGAGATATTGTATCTAAGGTTTTGCAGTGATAATATGATATGATGAAACTATTTTGGTGCAATTCTTGGGTTCTTTCTGTTTGTTTATGGTAATGCAATGTCACACTTCATAAATAATGCTATGTTTCCTTGATGCAATGTTGCTTTACTGTTACTACTGCTGTGATAATGAATGTTGCGATCGCATAATGTGTTATGAATACATGTCAAATGTCTGAGATCCCTATTTAGTGTTGCAATAGAGTTAGTTCATATAGCCGCAACCCTCCTCCTTCCTCGGCAAAAACATGGTTCCGTCTGCTCTTCCTGGACGCCTTCGATGAGACCTCATCTGCTCTGCAGGTGTTGCTGGGCAGTATAAAACCTGTCCGGGCCAGTGCCCAGGGAGACTGCAGCATGTGTCGATAGTGAGGTGGAACCCCCGTCGACTGGAGTCGCGTTTGTCAACAAATGGTTCCATTGCCGGGACTTGAACTCGGGTTTCTTGGGTGAGAGCCGAGTATCCTGACCAACTAGACTATAATGGAAGATGACGTGAATGGTGATGAGTGGAAGATTACTTATGTATTTTGGGTCAATTGTACCGCGGAATGCAGGTTTTTGGTCATTTGGGCCACATATTATGTAATGTTGAGTCAGTTATACCGCAAAATGCGGGTTTTTGGTCGGTTTTGTACCAAGTTAGTTAGATGTTGGGTCACTTGTCCAAATGTAGGTTAGGGAGTTGTTAGTAAGTGTACAAGCATTGTAATGGAAAAAGCCTATATATATATAAGAGTCGTAGGTATGAGAGAAGGAATATAGAAGGTGAAGAAAAGCGCATGTTTGGGTTGTTTCTGCACATTTGTGAGATATTGCCGAGACCTGATCTTTGAGGAGATATTGTATCTAAGGTTTTGCAGTGATAATATGATATGATGAAACTGTTCTGGTGCAATTCCTGGGTTCTTTCTGTTTGTTTATGGTAATGCAATGTCGCACTTCATAAATAATATTATGTTTCCTTGATGCAATGTTGCTTTACTGTTACTACTGCTGTGATAATGAATGTTGCGATCGAATAATGCGTTATGAATACATGTTAAATGTCTGAGATCCCTGTTTAGTGTTGAAATAGAGTTAGTTCATATAGCCGCAACCCTCGTCCTTCATCGACGGAAACATGGTTCCGTCTGCTCTTCCTGGACGCCTCGGGTGGGACCTCATCTGCTCTGCAGGTGTTGCTGGGCGGGATAAAACCTGCTCGGGCCGGTGCCCAGGGAGACTGCGGCATGTGTCGACAGTGAAGTGGAACCCCTGTCGACTAGAGTCGCGTTGGTCAACAAATCGTTCCATTGCCGGAACTTGAACCCGAGTCTCTCATGTGAGAGCCAAGTATCCTGACCAACTAGACTACAACAGAAGATGATGCGAATGGCGATGAGCGGAAGATTAGTTATGTATTTTTGGTCAATTGTACCACGGAATGTGGGATTTTGGTTATTTGGACCACATATTATGTAATGTTGAGTCAATTATACCGTAGAATGCGGGTTTTTGGTCGGTTTTGTACAAAGTTAGTTAGATGTTGGGTCACTTGTCCAAATGTAGGTTAGGGAGTTGTTAGTAAGTGGACAAGCATTGTAATGGTGGAATCCTATATATAGATAAGAGTCGTAGGTATGAGAGAAGGAGTATATAAGGTGAGAAAAGTGCATGTTTGTGTTGTTTCTGCGCATCTGTGAGATATTGCCGAGACTTGATCTTTCAAGAGATATTGTATTTAAGGTTTTGCAGTGATAATATGATATGATGAAACTGTTCTGGTGCAATTCCTGGGTTCTTTCTGTTTGTTTATGGTAATGCAATGTCTCACTTCATAAATAATGCTATGTTTCCTTGATGCAATGTTGCTTTACTGTTACTACTGCTGTGATAATGAATGTTGCGATCGAATAATGCGTTATGAATACATGTCAAATGTCTGAGATCCTTGTTTAGTGTTCCAATAGAGTTAGTTCATATAGCCGCAACCCTCGTCCTTCCTCGGCGGAAACATGGTTCCGTCTTCACTTCCTGGATGCCTTCGGTGAGACCTCATCTGCTCTGCAGGTGTTGTTGGGTGGGATAAAACCTGCCTGGGCCGGTGCCTAGGGAGACTACGACATGTGTCGACAGTGAAGTGGAACCCCTGTCGACTGGAGTCGCATTGGTAAACAAATGGTTCCGTTGCCAGGATCGTGTGAAGAGTGAAAGGAGGACATGTTTTGGCACCCGACGAAGCCAGAGATACAAAGCTAGTTTGATTAGAAGTTGCAGGAGTTTGCTGAAGAAGAAAGCCGGAACACACGACTGACAGTAGATCAATGAGTGGGAAAATATATTCACGATGGTCCGCACGAATGGTTTTTCTATGAATTCCTAGTCATCTTGTACGAATGGTTGTCAAAGTTGAACTTCCAGAAGAGGAATTTCCAGGGTGGTGAGCCAACGGCTTGGACCCTGGAATTGATTCAGGAGCTGCAGGAAGTTGATAATAAGGCATCGTGGGATGTTGAAGTTTGGCTTGATAGCATCTTGGAGGGATATATCACTGAATTTGTGGTTGACACGCAGAAATCCTACAGTGAAGCTGAACGATATTTCTTCCGCGGACCAAGGGGAAGGTTTCTGCTATCGCTCCAACTATCGATTAAGATGCTAATCTGCGAAAAGGGTATATTGAAGATGCATCTTGATCAGTAGACAGCCTGGTGGGAGGAGGCCGTGGGTACCACGATTGCTGGGGAATGGTACATGGAATGGTAAGGGGTAGATGGGTGCAGACCATGAGGAGACTGTGACCGAAGCCGAGGAAGAAAGTGGTCTTACAAGAGGAGGAACGATGTTTCGACATGAGAAGAGGCAGAGGACAGGAGAAGGTCTTGCTGCAATCGAACTGCAAAACCATGAAGGAAGATCACACGGGACGAAGCAACCTCATAGTCCTAACAGGGACGACCAGGCTATGCCCATGATAGAGGAAGGACCAAACCCCGACACTAACGTACTCACACCTCCGCTCACTGTCTCACAAACAACAAGAAATACCACTTCGACACCGCCAAGTTTGTCAATTCTATAGAATTTAATTGGCAGTAGCATAGTGAAAGGAGGAAGGAAGCCCAAAATGGCAAGAAATGATGCTAAGTTACCATTGTTCCATGGAAGTGTGACAGACAACTCAGAACAGTATTGGTTTTTGTGTGAAGCGGTTTGGACCATGAAACAGATCACTGATGCTGATGCTAAGAAAGGACAGTTAGCCACGACTCTGTGAGGTCGTGCATTAGATTGGTTCATGAAGTTTGTTCTAGTCCCTATGGGAGCCCCAGAGAATTCACTGGATGAGATTTGGAATGGGTTGATTGCTGAATTTAGATGACCCAAGTTTGAAGCTCAATACATCATAGAATTGAAGGAAATTAAGCAGTATCCCAATGAGACGGTATGGGATTTCGACCAGCGATTCAAGACGCTGATGACAAAAATTAGTTTCTATATGAGCACCGTCCAACATAAAGAGTGGTTCATTGCGGCACTGCTACCCGACATTTGGTTACCGCTGATGCAGCAAAACATCTCGACGCCCAGTGAAGCTCTAGAGATTGCAATGCGATTGGAGGAGTCACCAATTGGAGATAATGCAGCTGGGATGTATCAGATACAAACAGAACTTGCTAACCTGACTATACAGTTGCAAGATTTGAAGAAGAGCAAGGAACAACGTGATGAAGTATGGTGTACGCGATGCCGAGGAGAAGGGCATACGAAGGACAATTTCCTGGATTTCTGCAATTATTTGGTGTCAGGTGCGCCAAACCCATTGAATGGCGGTAGCATGCCGTGGTGTCACGTTTGCTAGGTGTATGGGCATAGTCACGACAATTGCCCTTATATGTAGAAAATGGTCACAACCCTGAGAAATCTTTAATGCACATTTTGCAAGTTGGTGGGTCACGATGACAAAGATTGTTGTGCATATGGGTTGATACAAGAACGAATGTGTGATGCATTCTACATTAAGGATGATCAGCGTGCCATACAACAACCACAACTGCAACCGCAGGTAGTCCAGCCACTACCTCAACCATAGATGCAGTTTGTACCACAATAATAACCGCAACAGTTCGTGCCGCAATACGCTCCAATGCAAATGGCTCTGCAACAACCACAGTATGTCCAGCAACCACAGTATGCACCATAGGGACAAGGCATGCAACATAATCCTATGTAGCCGCAGTACCAACAACAGGACGGATTCCGAGGAGGATACCAGGGCGGACACGGTGGAGGATTTGGTTGCAGAGGAGGACGAGGTGGTCGTGGACCTGTTCAATGCTATCATTGTGCGGTGTGGGGGCATTATCAGCAAGACTGTCCACTACTATAGAATCAATGTACATTCTATTTTTTTAATGATCATACAGTTTAGAATTGTCCACAGTTGATTACACGATGACAGGCTGGGAACACTCCACAGATACAGAATTAGACCCAGTTGTAGCAACCAGCCCAGAACCAAGTACAACAACCATCCCAGAACCAAGTACAGCAACCAGTACAGAACCAGCCCCAGCGACCGAATCAGAACGCAAATCCAAATGTGAACCCACAGGGGAATCTACAGTAGACTCAGATGCAGGGTGAAAATATTGCGACAATTTCTGCAGAACTGTGACCACAAGATGCTTTGGTGGTTGTTGTAACTCGTGGAGGAAAAACGACTGGGGAAGATAGCTCACAACTGATGATTCGGTTGGCAGGCCAGAAGACAGTACCATTTGACATCAATGTTGAACAGGAGGCATTCCTTCAGGTGCGTCACACCTTGGAGAAAGACTGCGGTAAGGCTGTTGTTTGCGATATGCCACCTGTCTTTGACACTGCATCGGAGGGCGGTCCGTCGACACCATCAGGAATATTGCAAAGGTTTTTGGAGAGCTGTCTGTTATTGGCCCAGGATCCGGCCACCCTGGTTGATATTGAGGGATGGTTGCAGTGATTTCCGAAAGGATGGCAGGAGTCGGCAGTAAACTCTTTACAGCAATGGAAGAATGGCAAGGAGATGAGAATGAACATCCAGATTGGTGACTATGATGTTGATTCAGTTATTCTTGATCTTGGTTCAGATGTTAACATCTTAACCAAGCAGGCATGGCAGAAAATGGGGAGTCCCCCATTGAGTTGGTCTCCTGTGCAGCTCTGGTTGGCTAACCATGCAAAAGTAACACCCATTGGGCGAGTTCCGCGGCTAACGGTTGATATTGAGGGCATGAAGACTTATACTGACTTCGATGTCATTGAAGTGGTTGAGGGAGGAAGCTCCTATCCTACGCTCTTGGGGATTGGATGGGCTAACGATAGTGGAGCAGTAATCAACTTCACGAGGCGCATGATGACCTTTGAGAATCGTGATTTCAGAGTCATAGCCCCGTTGGATCTGGCTAAAGGATGCCGATACATTGATCCTGTAAAAGATGATGATCCCATTGGATGGGACCATGCATTCAATATTTCTGAAGACTATATTCACCCTACTGCCAACAGTGAGCTGGGATGGAGCAGTGAGAGCTCTGCGTCTTCCGACTCTGATGATGCATTAGGACATTGGTAGAACTGGTTGCACAAAGTGTCGCTCCGAAAATGTGGCTTAGTTATGCAATCTTTATGTCGTGCTGCGATAGAAACAGTCACACTCCCAGTCTATGAGGGGTTTCCTGGCTTAACCAACTTTTTTACAGAATTTGAAGAATGAGTCTTAGAACCACAATGATTGCTAGCATTAGAGGAAGCACTGAAGGCTGCTCCAGCACGATGGTGGGAAACACACAAGAAATCCATTGATGGTTAGTCACAGTGTTGAAGGTTGATGATGGTTCGGTTCGGCGATACTGAGGTTTATCACACTGGAAAGTATGATGACCGGAATAATCCCAGTGCTCATGTGATGGAATGCCAACGCTTATGGGTAGCGCGACCCAGAGATGAGTGGGTCCATGCTTTTATCCATACCTTAGATGAGATGCCGTGATCATGGTATATTGCAGCCGAGTTGTGCAAAGAAATTACAACATGGGGGGAGTTGACGGTTTGTTTCACTCATACGTTCACTTTTGCGGACGCCAACCCTGACGTTAATAACGCATTACAACTCTTCCGCGATGTGGTGCTTCAGGTTGTTCCGACGGCCTACCCTATCGATCCGCACACATACTGTCAGATGCAGTATCTCATGGAATGCTTCAATATCACCAGTGGGCTAGAGGATGAGGACGATCCCCAGAATATCAACATTCCCGAGTCTGAAGGAAGTCATGATGTGGTACCACTTGCTACGCCAAGTAATTCGTTTAGTCAACCATTGAAGCTTCGTAAGCTCAATATCGGCACAGAGGCCACTCCTAAGTTTGCAAATGTTGGGGACTATTGGGATGATGAGATGATGATTAAGGTCACTGATTTACTCCATGAGTTTCAAGACTTGTTTCCTACGAAGTTTTCCGATATGAAGGGGATCCTGGGTGATTTAGGGGAGATGAGGATTCCTTTAAAACCAGATGCTAAGCCAGTCCGACAACAACCTTATCGGTTGAATTCGCGCCATAAGGAAAAGGTCAAGGTGGAAATTGATCGCATGTTGGATGCTGGTATTATTGAACTAGTGGAAGAGTTCGAATGGATCAGTCCTATGGTGGTGCAAGACAAGAAAACCGGTGAGGTGCACATTTGTGTTGACTTGCGGAAGTTGAATGATGCCTGCTTGCATGACCCTTTTCCGACCCTGTTTACTGACGAAGTACTTGAAGGGGTGGGCGGCCAAGGGATGTACTCATTCACTGATGGGTTCTCTAGCTACCATCAGATTCACATTGCCAAAGAAGATCTCCATAAGACAACTTTCGTTACTGAATGGGGCTGCTTTCAGTACACTGTAATGCCGTTTGGCTTGAAGAATGCACCTGCAATATTCTCTCGGGTCGGTTTTGCTGCATTTAAAGAATTTATTTAGAAGTTTTTGCAAGTATACATGGATGATTGGACAGTTTATGGGTTGATCCACGATCATTTGGACAATCTGCAGTTAATGCTTGAGCGCTGCCGACAGCACCAGATATCGCTGAACTTGAGAAATGTATTTTTTGTGCACCATTTGGGATATTGTTGGGTCATATTATGTTTAAGCAAGGGTTGTTGGTCGATTCAGCTAAGATTGCGCTCATCTTGAGTTTGAAACTACCAACCACTGTTAAGCAGTTACGAGCGACTCTGGGGCATATGGGGTATTATTGCAAGTTCATCAAGGGATATGCAGCGATCACCGCCCCTATGGAGAAATTGCTGAAGAAAGATTCGCTATTTCAATGGACTCCAGAATGTAAAGATAGTTTTGACACACTGAAGACGAAGATGGCTTCGGCACCAATATTGTTATTTCCGGATTGGAGTAAGTAATTACATGTACATGTCGATGCCTCATCAATCGCATTGGGAGTAGTATTGGCTCATCCCGACGAAGGAGATCTTGATTACCCCATTGCTTTCGCTAGTTGGAAGTTGTCGTCCACTGAAAGAAACTACACCACCACTGAGCGGGAGGGTCTAGCAATGGTCTACACATTGCAGAAGTTCAGGAACTATTTGTTGGGTGGGCACTTTAAAATGTTCACTGACCATTCCACGTTGAAATACCTAGTCAATAAGCCTGTGTTGGGGGGGAAGATATGCCACTGACTAGTTCTTTTTCAGGAGTTCGATTTTGAAGTCATTGTGAAGCCAAGCCGGTTGAATGCTAGTCCTGATCATCTATCGCAGATTGATACAGGGGAGGAATGAATCAATATTGAAGACGGGTTGCCGGATGCACAACTATTTAAGGTTGGCGTCGCTGATGACTGTTTTAATTACATCCTCCAGTTTCTGACCACGGGTACTGCACCGGATGAATTCACCACTAGTTAGAAGAAGCAATTGGTAGTCAAGGCTGCAGACTTCCAGCTAATAGTAGGAGAGTTATACAAAATGGGAGCTAATGAGATATTGCGTAGATGTGTCTTGCTGCATGAGCAAGCGTTGATACTGGATGAAGCACATGGAGGAGTAGTAGGAAAACACTATGGCAGTTCGGCGACGGCTAGGAAGGTGTTGCGTGTGGGGCTGTGGTGGCCTACACTGCATAATGATGTGACAAAATATGTGCGGTCCTGCGATGTTTGTCATCAAACTGGCAAACCATTTAGACGCGATGAGATGCCGCTGATGCCTCAAATAACATTGCAACCGTTTGACAAATGGGCCATGGATTTTGTAGGACCGATCAATCCACCAGGGAAATGCACGAGTGTGTGGTATATCATCATGACAACCGAGTATTTGTACCGATGGGCCGAGGCAACACCTTTAGTTGATTGTTTCGCGGCTATGGCAGTGGGAGTTTTGTTTGATAACATTATCACTCGCTTCAGCTGCCCCAAGCTATTGCCGAGTGGTCAAGGCAGCCACTTTCTTAATCGCACCATCAACGCATTGACAGAGGAGTTGCAAATACATCATAAGAAGAGTTCACCCTATCATCCACAGGTGAATGGCATGGTGGAGGATTTTAACAAGGTCTTGGAGCATGTGCTGACAAAGGTGTGCAATGCGAACCACGATGACTGGGATCTCAAAATCCCAACAGTGTTGTGGGCCTATCGCACCACATGTAAATGGCTGATAGGACATACACCATTTAAGTTGGTGTATGGACAAGAAGCGATTATGCCAATGGAGTATATTATTCCGAGTCTATGAATTGCGGCTGTCACGGGCATGGATGATGTTGCAGCATTAAATGACCGTCTGGCACAATTGGTGCAGATGGAAGAAGATCGCTTCATCACTGGGTTCCACTAGGGGGTCGAGAAGGGTCGACAGAAGGCATGTCATGATCGCCACATAAAAAATAAATAGTTTCAGCAGGGAAAATTGGTGTTGTTATACGATAGCAAGTTTATGAAACATCTAGGGAAGTTGCAGATGCATTGGTTTGGTCCCTATCGCATCAGTAGTATTACTTCTAGAGGAACGGTTCAGTTGCAGCAGTTGGACGGGGCGATGCTCCCCATGCTGGTAAATGGTCATAGGTTGAAGCCCTATCGTGCGAGCTTGGAACACCACAATGCCGGATTCGCATTAGGAAAATAAAAATAAAAAATTGATGTGTTTCAAGAAGATTGGTGGCAGGATGTCACACCACCATGGATGAAATGCAGAAGCAGGGAGGCTTCTGCCGTAAGATAGGAACGGTCAGAGACACATGGAAGCATCGCGACCAGGTCAAATCAGTAATAAATGCCAAAAGTTCAGACAGTTAATTAACAACATTGTTCAAATGATGGGCATTAATGGCAGATCCGGCCGATCGACGGACCAGATCGACGATGGATTTGTGTCATTAATATAGGATTTTGGTTGAGTAAATGCCTGATTTCATGATGATTACAGCAAATTTGGTTGGATACTATAAAAATGGATTGGAGCTGGTCAAAAGGCACCGAGAATTCAGTTGTTTTTGTAAGATTGTGGCATGCTGCAGAGTCTTGTTGCTGGTTCATGAGTGTTGTTGTGCACATTGTAGAGTGCTGTTGTCGAGTATAAGGAGGTATGCTAGGTGAGCTGGAGACTGTTGAGATCAATAGTGAAGTCGATTCCCCCTTCATCCCAGATATTGTTCAAGAAGAAACTGCTCCAGCCATCAACCTTGAGGCCAAGGTAGCAACTATGCCGGTGGGAGAATCTGTAATTACTAAGAAGCGATGGGGAGGTCAGCACTCGGAGTCCCCGTAAAGTAAGAGGGTGCTTCGGTCCTCCACTACGACGGGAGGAGAAGCTCTGGAACAGGTAGGGCAGTCCAGTCGCCCCATTCGTGAGTCTGCCCCATGGGTGGGTCTCTCTATCGGTGACATCCTTGGGTATATCCCTCCAGTTCGACCGGATGCCACCCCACGCAAGATAAACAAAAAACAGAAGTATAGTGTGAATATGCCAGTGCTCCTGGTTGGAATGGAGTGCTCTGTGGATATTACACCGGCGTTGATGCACCTGCGCTACAATGATCATGATATGGTGGCCTACCCTGACATTGCATCTGCCCCTTATGTGCAGGAGACACGCCTTTCCCCAACACCGACTGTACAAGACTGGGCACGAGGATTGAAGCAGGCCGGCTTGTTAGGGCTTATTAATATGCCACATTTCAGGCGGTTGGAGGAAGTGAATGCGTGCATAAAGCATTGCTATAGTAACTGCACATAGCGACCATTAATGTGAATGCCTTTCCCATAGAAGGATTGACTACTCTACAGGCTACTACCAGAAAGGAAACGACAGACCGACTGCGGCAGATCAACGGTATGTGTGCCTGCTTGTAGGAAAGTGAGGTTGATGCGTAGCGCACCATTGAAGAATTGACTGCCAGGGTTGCTTCTGCATGGAAGGCAGTGGATGGCCTTAAGGTACACATTAAGGAAGAACGGGCGGAGAAGGCCTGCAAAATTGAAGGCCTGAAAAAGGAACATAATTTCCTTATTGTCGAAAAGGCTCGCCAGTGGGACGATAGTGTTCGGGTTGACCGGGCGATCATAGAAGCTTATCAACATGTCCCGGAGCCCACCGAAGAGGTAGATGTGCTCCACCGAGTGCAGCGATTGGGGGATGCTATTATTTAGTTGCGACAGGAGAATCACAAGTTGAAGGCCCAGTTGAAACCAAGTATGCTTCAGGCCGAAGTGGATGAACGAAGAAGGGCAATTGAGGAAGTTGCCACTCAGATGGAGGAGCTGGAAACACAGGAAACCAGGCTCACGACTGAAACGGTGCAATTCTGAGGCTGCATTGTTCAGGACGAGCAGGTTGAGTAATTGACGAAGTACCGACAGGAAGCGGAGGGACAGTTGGCCACATTAAAAGCCGTAATGCGCACAATGCCACCACTAGAGCAAGTTGCTAAGTCTCAAGAGCTGAAAGACTTACAAAACCATGTCGCCAAGGCGGACGAGCGACAGAAGATACGCGTGGTCCAGTTAGAAGAGTTCCAGGACATGGGTGGTAAATTTATGATGCAAGCTAGTGAAGCTCTGCAGGCAGTGCAGAAGTGTCGACAATAGGTCATGGAAAAGCTTACAGATCACCCATCTGCAGAGGCCATGGTCGACAGTCAGGAAGTGGCTACGGAAGCCAAGGAGCTGGTGCGGACAGTTGAACAGTCGTATGAGGAATTCAAAGTAAAAATGACGGCGTGTACTATGTCCAGCAGTTGACGTGGCTCGAGAGTGAGCCACAAGATTGTGCTGGGGGTCTGTTGACAGGAGGTTTGGTAGAGTGCTATCGCAGCATCTCCGATGCAGCGACAAGGTGAGAAGACAGCACGAATGGCGTGAAGATGATGCGAATGGCAATGAACGGAAGATTAGTTATGTATTTTGGGTCAATTGTACCGTGGAATGTGGGTTTTTGGTCATTTGGACCACATATTATGTAATTTTGAGTCAGTTATACCACAGAATGCGGGTTTTTGGTTGGTTTTGTACCAAGTTAGTTAGATGTTGGGTCACTTGTCCAAATGTCGGTTAGGGAGTTGTTAGTAAGTGGACAAGCATTGTAATGGTAGAAGCCTATATATAGATAAGAGTCATAGGTATGAGAGAAGGAGGATAGAAGGTGAAGAAAAGTGCATGTTTGGGTTGTTTCTGCGCATCTGTGAGATATTGCCGAGACTTGATCTTTGAGGAGATATTGTATCTAAGATTTTGCAGTGATAATATGATATGATGAAACTGTTCTGTTGCAATTCCTGGGTTCTTTCTATTTGTTTATGGTAATGCAATGTCGTACTTCATAAATAATGCTATGTTTCCTTGATGCAATGTTGCTTTACTATTACTACTGTTGTGATAATGAATGCTGCGATCAAATAATGCGTTACGAAAACATGTCAAATGTCTGAGATCCCTGTTTTGTGTTGCAATAGAGTTAGTTCATATAGTCGCAACCCTCCTCCTTCCTTGGCAGAAACATGGTTTCGTCTTCTCTTCCTGGATGCCTTGGGTGAGAGCTCATTTGCTCTGTAGGTGCTGTTGGGCGGGATAAAACCTGCTCGGGCCGGTGCCCAGGGAGACTGCGGCATGTGTCGACAGTGAAGTGGAACCCCTGTCGACTGGAGTCACGTTGGTCAACACCCCCATATCAGGATGAACAACCAGAGATATCTCTCCATGCTTTATCCGACGTCACCACCCCCCAAACAATGAAGGTCATGGGTTACTTCAAGAAGCATCCTATTACAATACTCATTGATTTTGGTAGCACGCATAACTTCATTGACCCTTGGATCGCCAAACATACTAATTTTTTTGTCCATCCTTGCTCCAACTTTGAAGTCATGGTTTCCAATGGGGGCACCTTACCTTGCAGGGGGAAGTGTCACAGCGTGTGTATCTCTATGGAAGATTATAACCTGCACTCTGACATGTTTTCCTTGTCCCTAAGAGGATGTGATGTGGTTTTGGGTGTTCAATGGTTATGCACACTTGGCCCCATTTTATGGGATTTCGCTGAACTTTGGATGCATTTTTCAGTCAATGGGAAACAACAAAAATTTAAGGGCTTCCAACAAGTGTCTCTCCGTATCATCAGTTCACATCGCTTGGAAAAGATCCTTAAGAAGAATTCACATGGTGTCATCGCTCAAATCCATTCCATTTAGATGCACCCATCAACAGTATCCCCTACTTCCTTGAATAGATATGCAGGTGTTGTTGCTGAACCAGTGGGCTTGTCGCCTTCAAGAGACCTTTTTGGTAAGAATTTAGCCGCATCTACATCTCAACAGGAAATGATGGCTATTTTGCATACAACACAGAAGTGGAAGCCATACTTATTAGGGAATTATTTCTGCATCAAGACTGATCTCCAGAGTCTGGAAAATTTCCTGGCACAATGGGTCTCCTCCCCAGCACGCCTAAAATGGGTTATCCAACTCATGGGTTATGCCTATGTGATAACTTAAAAGAAGGGTAAGGATAATATGGTGGTAGATGCTCCTTCTCACACATTTGATGACCCATTTTCTCTTACAGCTATTTCTCTGCTTGTTCCAAATTGGTTGCAATTTATTCAATAGGGCTATCTCTTCTATGAACTCCATGCTTCTTCATCAGCAAGGCACTCTGGGTTTCTCAAAATGTATGACCGGGAACAATGTAACTTCTTTTGGCAGGGATTGAAATTGACAATTCAATAGATGGTGGTTGACTGTGATACTTTCCAGGTCAACCAGGTTGAAATGACACTCCTTTCGGGACTGCTCAAACCATTACCCATCCCTACACAGATTTGGACAACTATTTCTATGTATTTCCTAGAAGCGCTCCAGTGGTACAATACCACATCTAAAAGGACACCATATGCAGTAGTCTATGGATAGACACCTCCAATTATTCTTCCATACACCCTCAGCAACTCCCTAGTTCAGGAAATTGACTCGGTTCTTCGAAACCGCGATCAGATTCTTCTCATTCTGCAGGACAATCTTCACATGGCAAGAATTCGATTGAAACAAAAAGCCGATCCACACCGTTGTGAACGCACTTTTCACGTAGATAATATGGTTCTTCTTCGTCTACAGCTTTCCAAGCAACCCTACCTGAAACTCACAAGACATTAGTGTCCCGGAATGCAACCCAAGGATGCTACAGGGGAACCACTCCTTCAGATTCTGCATCAATTTCCACATCTAAATCTTTGAGGACAAAGCTTTTTCTAAGGGAGAGGGGATGTTAGGAACCCATGTCAACCCTTCTATTTACATTGTTGTTGGACGCATAGGCTTTGTAAGTCATCCCGTAGTATTTGTTGATCTATAGTTTGTATTATTGTTGTTGGACGCATATGCTTTGTAAGTCATCCCATAGTAATTGTTGATCCATAGTTTGTATTGGCCCATGGTTTGTATTGACACATGGTATTGACCCATGGTATTGGCACCTAGACTTAGTGTATAAGTTGGTGTTGAGACCAATGAAGGTACTGTGAAGTTATTTGTATTGAGATTTCTCAAAGGAGGTTGCCCCCTCGAAGTGGCCTGCGATCAATAAAAGTGATTCTGAGTTCTGTTATTTCTGCTATCTCGTGTATTTTCATTAATTAATTTTTGCAGGTTCTTCACAATTAGAGCTAGATGGTGATGGGATCATAGAAAAAATCATGTTCATTGTGGAAACATGGGAAGGGGGATATGGCGATGGAAAGACTCACAAAAGGGATGAGTCCTTGAGGAGTCCTACCCCCACACTCTCGTATATCTGGGACAAATGACCTAAGAGGGGTACATTGTCACCAGGGTGAGTATTTGTGTCTAGTGTACATAAATCCAATTGGTCAATAGTAACAGTTTTCCCTTGGTGGGGAATTGTATGATGCTGAATACGGAAGATGTGACCATAGTCATGGCATAAAACCAATTATGACCAAGGAGTAGGTTATAATCCAATGGGGCAGCGACTACTTCTACATTGATGGAAATAGTCTTTCCCCCCAGCTCAATAGAAAAAGCTTGTAACAACCCGTGTGGCTGGAATGCACAAATTTCAAATGCTTTCAAAGTGGTAGGGGAACGGTTCAACTCAGGAGAGTCGATGGCTCTCTAACATGATAATGACATCAATGAGGTGGAGGCTCCTTCGTCTAGCATAGAATGATGGATTCTCTTCCCAGCAACATTGGTAACAATTTGGAACGCAAGCTGATGGGAAAGTATCAGTTTGAAGTAATCGAGTCGGAACATAATGGTGTTCGAGGAAGCGGGGTCTACAATGCTGATTAGGACAGTTTTGTAAGTCTTCCAACGTCGACATAGCACAAGGGTCTTGCACTAATTCCTCTACGATGTTGTAATTTTGAGCGACCCGAGCATTGGGATTGAAGTTATCTTTTCTAATCATGCTCTTGGGTGGACATAGCATGGAATCAAATGAAGGTTTCTCGATAGTGAGAGAACCTTGCGGCGTGGGAATATTTGATGTAGAAACAAAATATTTTTCAGTATTACTTCTGTTAGATTCCTTAGTAGGGACTGAGTGATAAGAATGTGATCGTTTGTTCAAGTTGATGGTTTCACTACGCATCATGAGAACATGAGCGGTAGAGGATAACTCTGGTTGAGAAGGAGAGGGTTGTTGCGTGATCATCTGTTGTTGTTGCATGAGGAAGGGATAGGTTAAAACTACAGGTGTTGGCTTCCCTTTGAGGAACTTTTGGACCTCATCCCAATGTGGGCACTCTTTGGTAAAGTGGTTGTCACAACACAATAAACATGGAAGCTTAGCCTTCCGCTTAGGTTTGGTGGTATCAGGATTGTTCTATTTTGGTTCTTACTGATTAGAAGATTTTTTGTTTTTCCCCGGGTTCTTCTTTTTACCATCATATTTCTGTGGTGAAGCATATTGGATTGAATTCACTTCTTCGGTGACAACAAGGCTAGGTGATCGATTGGTGTTGTTCCCAGACTGTGATGGGGATGGAGTGGAACCAACATGGCTACTGGATTGAGAAACATGATGGTTTTGAACGAAACCGATGATGTCATCAGAATGAGGTCCCAGGGGTGGTTTTGCTGGGTCGTAGGTAGACCAGGGCGAGTCAGGGACAATATCATATAGAGTGACATATTGAGTGTAGACTAAGTTTAAGTAATGGGAACGTGCTATAGCTTATTCTTCGGTGATGGCCCCACCCATGGATACATATTTGGCTACGATGGGTAGGAGTGACTTAGTAAACCAATCTGCAAGGAGTTGGTATGGAATAGGATATTTAATCAAATGTCGTCTCCACCTCCACTCATGAATGTGATTGGAAATATGAGTGGCATTATTTTTTCAAAGATAGGTTAAAATATCGGTACCGGTCTCATAAAGGATTGGTAACTGAAAATGTGTCAAAAAGGACATGGCCAAGGATCAGAAATCATGAAAAGAGTGTGATGGTAATTCAATATACCACTTGGAGGCAAGGCAGTGAGTGTTCAGTGGAATAACTGTAAACAGATGGAATCATCCATTAGGGAATTAGACGAACACCATAAATGATATTTCATTACATGGTTTTTAGGACACTCACTCGGTTTTTTGTCAAAATTCAGAATGTCAGAAGGTAACTTCACTGGAATAGCTGACCAATTGGTTCCATGATAGATGGGATCATTGGTTAACCACGATAAATATGGAAAATCAAGTGTAGCCATAAAGGGTAATTGCTGGTTGGAATGTGGATACTAGTAGTATTGATATGGCATCGTTGTACCAGTAGGACCGTGAATTGATTGGTTGTAGGTTCCTCCCATAATAAATTGGCTATATGGGGTGGGCCGCTAGGGTTAGGAGGGGGACCAGAAGGAGGGACTCCTCTTCCAGAATAAGGTGGGACGCTACCAAAATGTGGGGCCCTACTCCTCCAGGGTAATGTGGTACTCCACCATACGGTGGGGGTCATCCTCCGCTAGAATGTGGTGGCCCTCCATCGGAAGGTTTGGGTCCTCCCCCTACAGATTAAGGTGTACTTCCGCTGGAAGGTGGGGTCCCTCCCCCTACAGAGTGGGGTGGTCCTATGTTGGAAGGTGGGGGTCCTCCCCCTCCGGAGTAAGGTGGTCCTCCGCCGGAAGGCGGGGGTCAACCTCTTCCAAAGTGGGGTGGGATGCCGCCATAAGGTGGGGTTCCACCTCCTCTAGAATGGGGAGGTACACCACTGTAATGTAGGGGTCCTCCTCCTCCAGAATGGGGTGGTGGTGGAGGTGGTGGGGTTGGCCTGCCGTCCGAAGGTCCAGTCGGCAAGACATTATGGTTCCCCCATGGGGTATTAGGGTTTCTAGGGTAGGGTAGTCCAGGAAAAATATTTCCTAGATAGTTTTGTCCAATATTGGTATTATAATGGCCTGGAATAATGTGTCCCCATGGGGGTTGGGTCCAAATGGATTCCCCCCCCGTATGATGTGTCCACACGGACTGTCTGATGGTTGGAAGAGGACTACCAACCATAATATAACTTGGATGAGAAGTGTATCCTCCACTCATGATATGATTGCTGACTGGGTGATGTCCCCCAGTCAGGTTAGGTCCACAAACTAGGGGTTTTCCCCCATTCAAAAGTTTTCGACATACTGGAATATGCCCGATGACCAACTGCTGACCACTAATGCTAGGTTGGCTCATGACTAAGGGTTGAGTGTTAAAGAAAGGATTAATTCCTCCTAACAGTAGACTAATAGGTAGATTATATCCTCCCCTCGAATTTTGAGGTGGAGGAGGTGGAGGTAATGTCCCAAAGTTAACAGACGTTGAAGGTTTCCCTTTAGAGGGTGCTATGGTTGGGGTCACAGTAGGTATAGAACTGGTCTCCTAAATTAGAGGTGTACTTGTAGGAAACGAGGGTTGACCTAGGTATAGTTGCATATTGTGAAGTAAACGACAACGAGCATATAGGGGAATATTGAAAAATGGGTGTATCCGGGATGTTTTCTTTTCATGTAAGACTCTAGCATCTAAGTCATTCTCCAGTCATGTGCAGATGGTCCATCTGCGCATAAAGTGATGCAAGAAATTCATTGTAAGGAATCCAATGACGAGGTATGGTTTCTTCCATGGGAATTGAACCAAACTCAATGACATGTCAGCCTAGAGAGATGTCCCCAAAATATGAGGACGGACCAAATGCTGTTGATACAGATTCATCCGAGGGCTAGCTGAAAATCCAATCGGAAGCTCCAGGATGTCCCTCCATCGAATGATGGAAGGATGTGTCATATGAGGTAGGTTGTTCCGCCATCGAAGGTCCCACGGGATCAGTGATAGGTGGATTAATGGGAAATGAAAAGTTAGTTCCCGACTCTAAAGTAGAGGTCTCTTCCTCATGTGACATAGTTATTGTAGGTTGATCCATTCTTGCCCCCGAGTTCTCCTCCTGGTTAAGGGGATGTTCAGGTGGAAAATTCCAAATCCTTCGATACCTTCTCATAGGTTGATCGGCCAGTGTGACCGAATCAAAATTTCTCCTAAGTGTAACCTATAAAAAAAGAAAAAAAAATCCAATATCTACACAAGCTAAAGCTGAAAGAAAACTTATGTGATAGGTGGGGATTCAAAAGTTTAGAACCTCACAGGATTGTCAAGGCAGTGAAACTCGCGATATACCACAAGGTCCAATAGTTATACTCGGCCCAATTTTTCAGAGCAGTAACTAGGGAGTATTAGGATTGTACCCCTGACCGTATAACCCAACTACTTGAAGCACGTGCGTAGGAGCTCCCCTAGTGTTGTTCTCGGTGTATTTCCACACCAAGACAGCCAATAGGTCAACTCAGTTGGTATAGGAATCCTATAAGGGTCTCCCTATATACGCAAGGTACGTGGGAGCTCAAATCTGTAGTGGTACTGTCTAATGCACAACTGTACGACAAGAGACTTTCAATATACTACCAAGTACGTGAAGTACCTTTCGATATACCCAAGGGTATGTGAAAGGCCGTTCGATATACCGGTTGTTACGTGGAAGTACTGCAGGCCCCCGGGATGTAGTGTAGGCATATAATGATAGTTGCCACGCTTAATGACACCGAAACACGTCACTAACTTATCACACAAGTTACTAGCAAGTTTTAACCTAACACTACCATAAATTTTATCTTGAGTGGTTAGGTGAATGCATGGAGTCTAGATAGGAATTTAAACAGAATGCAACTTAATCTATATGCAAAATGAAATTGTTTTCTTTTTCGATTCAATGAAATCTATCTAAGGTAGGGACAAATTCATTTGTTGCTGATGATAGAAAAAGACAAATACCCCTATAACTCAAAAAAAAATAAAAAAGACAAAAAGAAGTACTCTTTTCACTATGCCAACAAAATCATAAAATAACAAACACCAAAATGTAAATGCTTTTCTTTTTTCTCTTTTCAAGATAACCAAATTGACGAAACATGGAAAGAAGAATTTTGTTTTCAAATGTAATGATCTCTAATTTTCGAAACAATGATCTAAAAGATGAAGGAAAATCAAAGAATGAGAATTTTCAATCTTCAAAGATGCTTTTCAAAAACTCAAATGTGCTTATAACTTTCTTAAGAAATGAACAAGTTTTCATAACCAAGAAACTACAAGATGACCGTTCAATCTTTCCAAATATTTTTATTCTGAAGTATGAAAACTCTTCCCAACACTTCAAGAATTAAACTCGAAAATGAAGGTAACAAAAAGTTTGTTTTCCTACTCAAGTACTCGCAATGGATCTGAGAATGGTAATTTTCTTTAGATATACCATTCAGAAAATCTAAGACTATGTCATGACTAGCTAAGTTAAGTTGGAAATTCCCAAAAAAAAGAGATCACCCAAAACTCAAAAAGCACACAAACACACGCAAAATCAAACAATAAATCATAATCAAAACTCAATGATTTAGTGCAGGAAGGGTTTAGGAATCAGATCTAACAATTTGAATAGATCTGGAAATGTGATCAGGGATTACAAGATCGAGCGGAGAGATGGGGGATTAAAATTTCCCACCACTACCAAGCCTTTCACTTCACTAGTTTAGAACCCAAAATCAACAAAATCAAATCCAAACGCAGAAAAACTGTACCTAGGGGTCCTGTGACTGAATCATACAGTATATAGAGCTCAATTAATCAGACTGAATGACCAAAAATGGAGAAAATGATGCTAAACACCAACCAACAGATGCTGACACACTTTGTTTTTATGCAATAGAGCACTAGGCGTAGGCTGTACACAGGATAAGGGCGCCAGTGGTGCAGATGAACTTAGGAAATGGGTGCCAGAGGTGCATGATGCTCAATGGGAATGAGTACCCGAAGAACAGTGGTGTAGGGAATGCACTACCCAGGGGTGCCAGGCATATAAAAAGGTGCAAAAATTCAAAGATCTCCAGAAATGAAAGGTAAAAGGTTTGACAATGATCCCAAACAGAGTTAGGGCAAGCCAACAGACTCTTTAATAATGAAATCCAAATATGGGAGGGGCTTAGGAGGCTAGAAAATGAATCAATAAAAACCAATGATCTATAAAAGCCAACAGACTTTTTGTTTTTTTGAAATTTGATTATTGTGCATTTTCTTCGAAACCGCGACCCTCATTGATCTATAAATACATGTTCTTAAGTCATATTTCCACAAATCATTTGCTATAGTTGCAACAATATTTCTGTTGATTTTTCGTTCTGTGATTTCAAGAGTTCGGTACTGGTTTGACACATCGAATTTTTGATCTCCTTCATTTTCTAGGTTAGTTTGACTGCAATGCACTAGTACTTTTTGTGGTTGCGCCCTTTGTGTTCAAACTAGTGCTTCAATGCAATGGATAAAATGTTTATATAGTTTGGGATTTTTGTGTCAAAATGTAATTTTTTAAATTGTCATTTGTGTTAAAATGTAAATTTTTAAATTTTCATTTCTGTTAAAATGTAATTTTTTAAATGGTGGTTTGTGTTAAAATGTTTTTAAATTTGCTCCTTCTATGTTTTTTATTGGTAGCCTTTGGTTCTATCTAGGTGAATGAAAAATAATAGCAAGGAGATCTCCAAGATAGATAGATTTAAAATTAACTATTTCAATGAAATTATGGATTATGCATCTTTTAGATTCATAAATTGTTATGACTTCAAGAAAATCCTAGAGTATGCCTCTCCCCATTTTAAAATTATTTAGATTGAACTTGGGCCTATAAATTTTAATGTTTCCCATGCCCTAATTTAGAACATTGTACAAACAATTACAATTGTTGATAAGTCACACAGATAACAAATCACAAGAAATATAGCATCCATAAACCATGGAATTAATATCATTTCCAATGTTAGTACTGAAATTGGAATGTCATGATACATAACTTATGTATCGATCACATTTTATTTTCCATCCCTTTCCTACAATCATTTAAAAATTGATCTAGTCTGGTGTATAACTAGCAACAACTCACACATCAACCTAGCAAGTTGGAACATGATGTTACAAGTGATGGTGATGCTAACGACGTCAACGTCGATGAAAATCATCATCATCACCATCAACACCATCCTGATCATAATCATGATAATCATTGTCATCATTATCACATCATCATATAGAACCCCATCATCATCATAAGCATCTTCATCATCATCAGTAATCATCATCATCATCATAAGCATCTTCGTCATCCTTAGTAATAATCATCATCATCATAAGCATCTTCATCATCGTTAGTAATCATCATCATCATCATCAAAAACAACACCAACATCATCGTCGTCATCATCATCATCATCATCATCATCATCAGTGACGATGATGATGATGATGATGTTGATAATGGAATCATCACCATTGTAATCAATAGGACCATCATCGTAGGTTTCAACACTATCTAATTAGATTTAACTAGCCCCCTCATAAATAACCAATGAGAGCACAAAGGGGTATCCTTTCAAACTTTGAAAGTCATTTGACAATATCATTATCATCTATATTCATAATCCCATTTTAGAATCCTTTCAAACTTTGAGGGTCTACATCTATATTCATAATCCCATTTTTCAATATCATTACAATGTGTTGAAACCTTTTAATCTCTAGTATAACAAACATGAACAATATTATTGACCCCTCAATTTCTTCTATATTAGATCCATTGGCACTGTTAGCACCGAGTTTTCACAGTGTAAATAATAAGGTATGGTAGAAAAATATTTGAAAACATTTTCTAATTTGATGAGAAAAATCCCCAAAAGGGTCTCCAGTTCTATGATTTTGTGGTTAAATGGAACATAAAATGGTAAGTGGTGGTGCTAAAAAGAACAACAAAATAAATTCCAAAAGAAAAATATGAAAAATTCGACCAAAATGATCAAAAGGAGGTAAAAAACTATAGTCCAAGAGTAAAATTTTATAAACATTAACAGTTGCGTAGGATGCACCGTTGATTGGGAGCGAGAACAAGATCTAAGGTTCTTGTTCGTTGTCGCAGGGCCAAAATGCGCAGAGGAAAAAGGGTGTAAGTGGTCGCGAAAAACAAAACAACTTGCCACGCATCGGGTTTAGAGAATGTCACAGGGACAATAAATGGTATTGCAAACCCGCTTGGATGTTGTGCGAAAGTGTTGAAAGGATATCATACTGAACACGTGGACCGCTAAGATAGGCGCTAAGGGAATCTGATTGCCAAGAGGAAAGGAATGGTTCAGATGATCTCATCGCTGATCAACTATTACTAATGATTGGCGCATCGTGGAAAAGTGCAGATGTTAAAGGGCAAGGATGGTTGCGGAAAACAAAACCACCCGACAAGTGTCAATGCCATATTCTGTCTCAAGAGGGAAAAGTGGTAATGGAAACCACCTTAGAAAATCACGACACCACTTTGTGGAGATATGATGATAATAATAGATGGCGGAGATTAGAGCATGGAAGATGATCGAACGGTTGATGGAGAGAGATTATCAAGGAAGTAAAAAGAGATCAAATCTAATGTCTAGGAACACTGCACGAAAGATCAACGGATGAAAAAGTTGACTGCTAGCAGAGAAGATCGAAGGATAAGGTAAGAAACGTTATATATATAGCAATGAACATGTAAAGTTGACATTTCTTCGTGGAAGCTGTCGGATTCAGAATATTCTGGACGTGTGGAAGATGAAGAAGGCGACAGGGCGAGTCATTCTCAGAGGTTGCTAGCAACAGGGAGGGTCTTTCAACTAGTACCACCAGTGATTTAAACGTGTTTATTATACGAAAATGGAAGAATATTCAAGTTTAAACATGGTTAGGGTTAAGAGTGGTCTGGAAGATGGAGATTTTAATATATTTGATACATAAATTTAGCTCCTTGTCCCTAAAATTAAGAGAAGATTAAAGAATCTACATACCGAAGGTGTAGATGTACATAGAATGTTTCAATCATCTTTTATCTTGTTCTTCCCCGACCAAATTATGTCTTTCCCTGAATTTATATCCTGGTGCACATCCAATTATTCTGAACCCTAGCAAGTTATCATGAATGCTCAAAAGACTTGAATTGTATGTTTTATAAACCTGTCAGTTGTGAATAGTTCATTTGGAATCCCTGCGTCCCAAGCTTCTGAGTTTGAAATTTTTTCTAAGGAATCAATCGTCACCCTATATCGTCATCTTTCTCCTATAATTCGACAGGATTTTTTGGCTACATGTCTCAAACCCAACTTGGACATTGAAAGTACCCCATACCCTCTAGATGTTAGTTTTTTCAATGACAATACTCAGTTAGTCCTTTCATTGATAGCCCAATTTTTAGGTCTTGATACTGATATGTTGGTGAATGAGCTGCAACTGAGTTTATTATTCAGAATAAGTGTTGGTTCTCCCAGAATCGAATACGAGTCAGTGCCGAGTCTCAAGTTTGAAGAATTTTTAGCAGAAAATATTCACTCACAGTTGACAAATTTCTCTAACACACGATATTTCAGGTTTCAATCACAGTTGATGAAAATGGTCATGTTTAGTAGTTGAGAAGAGTTACATTTTTCACAAGAAGTCTATGCAGGTACTTTGGATGATAACATGTTCAATTATATGAATTATATTATATCTGAGTTGTACAAAATTATTTTTTGAGAAGAATTACCAAGGGTTTTACCTGAAATGAAGTCCCTGATGTAGTTAAAAAAGGAGGTAGCAATAGGAGACTGGTTTTTCTTGAAATATTCTACAGTAATTAGATTGTATGATTTTGTATATGAACCATATGTGCTACCTTCCTTTTTAACTTTGAGATTTTTCACTTTGGAATTTGTTAGACAGAAATTGATTTTAGAAGATGAACATTTTTTGAAGTTCAAAAAAGGCTTTGATTTAAAATATCCATGGAAAATAGGACTGTTTATTGTAAAAAGCAAGGATGCTATTTTGGATGTGAAAATATTATTGGAAGTTATGGATTTCAAGAAAGACATAGTAGTGGAATATGATCCTCTTCATATTATTTCCGAGAGGAGAAAGTTAAATAACACTAAAGCTTTCGAACATAAAGAAATAGAGGGATTATTAAAAGGAAGGAATTTGCTGCAGTATGAACCAGGGGACGAAACAATTACAAGTTCACAAGTGGAAGACCTCATTCTGATAGAATCAGCAATAGAGGCTGATCTTATACCAAATGCTGTAGGAGTTGGACAAAAGAGAAGTTTGTAAGAAATAATAGATGAGCATGATGAAGAAAGAGAAGGAGAAAAGAGGTTTAAAGTTGAGACACAGGAATTGGTCGAGACACAGCAAGAATTGGATGTTTCGACAAATAATGAAACTAGTGAAAAATAAGAGACGCTAGTCCCAGAAGTACAGGTGCAAGAATATAATTTTCAGAAAGTTAAAGACGGTGGAGATACAAGTAGATTTCAGTCCAGAGTTGAAATGTATAAACAATATGGGAAAAATAAACAAGCTTCTTCTCAATTTTTTTATAGTTTGTCACCAAAAGTTAGAGATTTGTCAAGTTCATATGTTACTTTAGTAGCAAGCAGAGACATCAAAGAAAATACTTTAAAACTGGCAGTATCAACCGAGGACAAATTGACCGAGATGAAGGTTAATTTGAAAAAAAAATAATGGTGCCTCATAAGATTCAATTGCAAAAGCAGATAGGAGAAGTGATATACAAAGATTTTGTACAAGCGACTTTGAGCGTTTCTAAATTGGAAGGTATTGTAAGCAAAATGGATATTCAATTAAAACAAGAAAGACCGGAGAATAAAACTCACCAACAACAAGTAAAAAAATTACAATTTGACTTAATCACAAGTGATGGTGGGGGCAACGTAAGCAAACAATTGTTGATAGAAAAAGATAATTTGATTCAAGCATTACAAAAGAGGATGAATATTCCAAATACTCAGTTGATCCAAGCTCCTGAAGAAACAAAGCTAGAACAAGAAAAATAAGCTTTGTCCAAAGAAGTTAGTGATAGTAAAGCAGAGTTATTAAAATTGGCTGAAAAGGAAGCAGAGTGGGAGAAGGATAAAATGAGTTTGAAAAGTCAAATTGAATATTTGAAAGGAAAGTTGACAGTTTTGGCTCAACAAAAACCAAGTACCAATCAGATGAGTGAAGAGACAAATACAACTGACCTAGTGCAATCCATGTCCCAAATCGGTCTTAAAGAGGTAGAAATTAAAGAGTTGAAAGAAGAGAAGTAGAATTTGGAAGAATAGAACCAGAAAAAAATGAGGAAATAAAGGTATTGCAGAACAAAAATAAGGAATTGGTTGATACAAATCAAAGGTTCATTTCCCAGGTGATTGGGCAAGTCCCAATGCAAGGTTGTAAACATATGATTTGGGATATTATTATTGAGAAAGCTACTAATCTCAGACCTTATTTAAATTTATAAAAGCAAATGAAAAAACAATAAAGGAACCCTTGAAGAATTGTATAGCAGTAAGAGAAAATCTAAGCAAAAGACCGAAAGAGACAGCTCAGAATGCCATGGACTTCTTGAGAGTTCTATCAGAAGATGAGTTGAATACGTTGGATATCAGAAATATAATTTTAGTGATTGCTTGGGCAAGAAGGACATTAGGAAAATACATTCATGTGGAAAGTGTCAAAGCTCGTTGCACAGGGATGAAAAGACAAGTTATTGATTTCAAGAGAAAGTTCGAAAAAGTCTTCCAAAAAGGATTACCTTCTTTTTGGAATGAAAATGATGAATTGATTTCCTAGAATGAGTACACAATTTTTCTATTTGCAATAAGGATGAATCATGATAAATTTTAGAAACTAAGTCATGTTCTTACAAGTAAAATCTTATTAGAAAATCTTTCCGAAGCTTTTGAAATCATGGATATGTTGAAGAACCTGAGCGAGAAAATCCCTCCTATGTCAAATGAAGAAAATGTAGAGTTGAAAGTCTTGGCAAAAGAAATGATATTGTATGAAACTATCACGGCTGGCCAGTGGATCTATGTGGAAAATTTTGGAAAAATGAAGTATACCTTGCATCCTTGAAGATTCTCATCGAGCAATTTATTAGGGAAATGAATACTTTTGGAGAATTAAATTTGTAATAAGTTTGTATAAATTTTGACTTAATTGACATTTGGAAAATAATTTAAGACTATTCAGTTTTAGTTAAAAGAAGCAGTTAGGTATTGCTTCGAAGAAGTTTTGTATAAAAAACAATAAAAGTTATTTTTGAAAGGGTTGGAAACCTTTTGAGAGACAAGAATTTTGTATTGAGTTGATATATTTTTGATATAAAAGAGCCATACAGTGAATGACATATTTTTACATAATCAGAGATTCATGTGTTGATCAGAGTTCATGCAGTCTGTATTTTTTCTCTTCTTACATGTGCATGTTTAATTTTCTTTGTTATATCAACCATTATGTCTTATCTTCTATGCTCAGATGAAAGTTTATAATAAGTTGAGATTCATACGTTTATGCCTTGAATTATCAGGTCTAAGTATCCATTTATTTCTCTAAAGTTGATATTGGATTCATCTCTTGGTGCCCATTATTGATGGATTGTCTATGTTTCTTTCTAAACCACCTACAAAAAGCTTTGACTGTAATGTGACAAATACCTTACCTCTGTGACAATATTTATTGTTGTTTATCTGCTAGTATTAATATTTCTTAACTTTTGACACCATGCCCAATAATTCTTGTGTGAATTTCAACCACATACTTATCTTGAAAAAACCCATTTATTATCTTTAGTCATTTACATATTTTTGAGAGAGCCCTCTCTGGTAGGGAAAAGGCTAATTTCCCTCCTAGAGGTTGGTTTGAAATAGTTACCTTAGGTTTATCCTTCTACAACCAAAGGGTAAATTCTGAGTAATAAACCATCCTCAACCTTTTAGCAAAGGTTGAAATCTGCATCAACCATGGTGATCATCAAACTCATCAAATAACTAATGATTATGGGTACCTGTTGAACTCGTACAAAGCCTTCTTTAATATTCTGTAAGAAGTTATCCATATCATTGGTCTTTCACAATGTCACTGGGAGCTAGAATATTTCTTCCAAGATATTCTCCTTATCGGGTGGTAAACATGTCCATATGTCATCCCATGTCTAGGGTGTATGTCCAAGGCCTCACACATGTATATGCCTCAAATATTAGTGGCTTATACACATACACTTCATCATACAGGAAAGTTGCCTTCATGTTCTCCTGATGTAAATTTTATTTTATTACTGCGGCTATCGTGAGTATAGTTGTAGTAGAACTGTATCCAATTCCCTCTTCATGTGAGAAACTGCAAGCCACGAAACTTGCCTTGTACCTCTGTAGTATGTTTGATTTGTAAGACTTCTTGCTAAACAGCCATCACTTTTTCTTCGAAACAAGTGTTCATCATCCTTATCCTGTAGATCATAGCACACGATCTTTCCTAAAAATCAAATTCAATTACAAGATTAGTAACACTTCACAATCATCAAATCATTTCAATGATAACCTTTTATGCATACTGATATGATTCACATAGTTATTCAACTATCTTGGCCAATTCTTTGGCACAACACTTTTCCATATCCCATATGCATATAGTGACTATCTAGATGCCTTCCATCTCTACCAGAACATACTATCAAGAGCGTGCACTGCTCCCAGCATGTTAGCAAAGCGGTTTCATTCTAGACAAGCAACAATGGAATGTTGTCCAACACTATTGGCTACTTACCCATCATATGCATATTAGTAGTACACTCTTCAATTCTATATGAATGCTTACCCTATGCATGATACATTTCCCGATTGTAGGAATACAAATATGCATACAACTATTAATATCATTAACTATTCAGAGTTCAAGAAGTAATTCAAATACTTATATTTTTATGTTTTGTGGGGTTGCCTCCCTCTGGATCTTTGCTTCCTTGATATTGCCTCCCTCTTGATCTTTGCTTGGAGGTTGCCTCCCTCTGTATCTCTACTTCCATTACATGTCATTATAGTATCATGATTTTGTGTCTTTGAGATTTTATGCATCCTGTAGCACTATGCACCCTTAAGTATGCACTAGTTTCATCATTGTGTCATCCTCGAGATCTCATACATAATCACACATTCATTAGTATAATCTCAATAAGATCAAAAAATTATAACCCTAAATAATATTAAACACATACGGTCATAATAATTTTATACATAGGTAATTTATCATGAGCATTAATATTCAAGGTTTCATGGAGTACATCTTTTACTCATGCATATTCAGAATTGACCATAGGACTCTTCTAGTTTGTCATATCATTAATCAAACTAAGAAACACAATATGCATAAAGCCTTGATTAGTTAAAATCTATCTTTAGGAATAATCATTATCAACCATATGAAAGTATACTTATCTAATATCCTAACACAAAGTAGGATTCTAACTTGATATAGGAAAACATACTTGGATTAGCATGCTTGCTAGTTATGTCTAACATACCGAAACAATATCTTCTTTGTTCTCTTCAATGATTTAGAGACTTGTGCTAGTAACCTGCATATCTCATAAGTTAAGCATAGTAGAACCAAATCATACGTACCTCATAATTAGATCATCTATGTGATCAAATAATATGTATGATTCTTTGTCTTTATGTCATCATGTTCATATATTCCTGATCTAGAACTTGATTTGTCTTTCTTCATGTACCTGTCGAGATTGCTTGTAGTCTTCTCTATAAGGGTAAAACCATAATCGTACAAGGTAGATAACTTGTAAACATATTATATATATTCATGGTGATAGGATGATAGAATACTAGTTCCATTTAAACCTCCTTCATTGCTTCCCTATGAGTCTCCCAGCTTTGCTAGGGTTTCTTCTTACTTGTAGAACCCGAAAACCGTAATTTTCAATCTCCTTCCTCCGACAAAATTTTGATGGAAGATTAATATATATGATGAAGGGATTCCAAATCCATTTTCAAAGTTTCCAATATTTCATCAGGTGTCCCCAAAATTGTATCAGGTCCTTCCATACCTAAAAAATTGAAAACCCTAAGTGAGAACTTCTTCCTCTTCTTCTTTAATTTCCTCCGTTGAGCCATTTTATATGTGTTGTATTGTTTCTGGTGTATCTATGACATTTTGGATTCTCAGGGTCTGAAAATTCTTCCTGTGGTATCCTGACCTTTCATCCTTCCAACCCCACATATTTGAGATTCATTGGATTCTCCATGAGAGATATATTATAATTTTTCCAACATGACCTGTTTATGGGATGAAACAACATATCGAACTTGTATGGTGTGGCACATGTCACTGTTTCAACTTCGGCCTTTGATATTCAGAACTGTGAAACTACAGTCCATTCCATAACTTTCATGTTTTATAGAATTCCATTTGGAGCTTTCTATCCCGATATATGACCTTGTTTTTGAGGTCACCTGTTTAGGGGTGCATTCTGGAAGAGGCAAAAACCCTAACTTGTACAGATCGTATCTCACAAAGTACAACGAATATGAGGTTGAAACTCAGACACAAGGTACATGAACATTTCATATTCGTCTGGTCCAAGTTTCTGTTCCTGAGACTTTTCCAAAAGGGATTTATAGCAAAAATTCCAAGATGACTAGTTTTCGGAAATGGAAACCCTAGCTTCCCGTAGCTGCACAATGTCTTATTCTTAGGTTAGCTTTGATACCATGTTATATTTTTAACTTTTAATACATAATTATCTAGGATCTTACTGAGAGAATAACAATAACATCATAAACACAAGAGACACAAGATACACAAATATTTTCCTCCGGGAAACCCTAAAGGAGAAAACCCTGCAACTTCCTCAGAGATAGAATGATCACCAAAACAATGTCACAAAAGTAAACCCCCAAAATAGAGATGGTCTTTAGCAGCTTATCTCTTCTTCGCTTGTGAGAACTTGTCCTCATTCTCACTAATGCAAACTTGGTGAGTGAGTGAATGAATAAATGAGAGATCCTAGCTTTCTATTTATACATTCACTTCCATTTTAACTTTACCACTTGACATGTTGGCCCCAACTAATTCTAATTGGGCCGACTCCTCTAGGGGACTTAAAAACCCCTTTAAATTTGACTCTAGAGGGATCTATTGCCCTGACTTACAAGGGAGGATTTACCTCAATGAATTTACATGACCAAAAGTAATAATTACATCCCCGACAGGAGGAATAAACATCTTTGTTGGAGGTAAAAATAAAATACAATAATAATTACAATAGAAAATACAAGTGAATATCTTCCATAGTTACAATAACATTAACAAGAACCACTACGGATTTGAGCTCCCACGTACCTTGAGTATATCGAGAGACCCTTATAGGATTCTTGTAACCATCCAAGCTAACCTATTGGCCATCTTGGCATGGCAATACACCGAGAAGAATAGTCGGGGAGCTACTACACACGTGCTTCAGGTAGTCGGGTTATATGGTCATGGGTACAGTCCTAATCCTCCTTGGTTAGTGCTCTGAAATATTGGGTTGAATATAACTATTGGACCCTGTGGTATATCATGAGTTGCACCTCCTTGACAATCCCAAGAGGTTCCATACTATTGAATCCACACTTATCACATAAGTTTTCTTGCGGCTTTATCTTGTTTAGATCTTGGATTACATTTTTTCTTTTTTGTAGAGAACACCTAGGAGAAATTTTTGTCCGGTCACACTGGATGATCAACCTTTGAGAAGATACCAAAGGATTTTGAACTTTCCACCTAAATATCCCCTTAATTGGGAGGAGAAATCGGGAGCAATAATGGATCAACATACTACATCTATGGAATGTGAGGAATATGCTTCTACCCTAGAATCGGGAATGAACTACTCATCTCCCATGAATCCACCTATATTTGATCCCGCTTGACCTTTGATAGTGGAACAACCTACCTCATATGACACATCCTTCCATCGTTCGATGGAGGGACATCCTAGAGATATAGATTGGGTTTTCATTCATCCCCAAGATGAACCTGTATCAACTGCGTTTGGTCCATCTGCATCTTTTTGGGACATGTCTCTAGGCCGACATGTCGCCGAATTTGGGTCACTTCCCATGGAAGAAACCATACCTCATCGATGGGTTTTGAACGATGAGTTTCTTGCTCCACTATATGAGATTATGAACCATTTACGCATGAATGGTGAACACATTAGACTCCAAATTCTCTCACGTCGATAAAGTATTTCCGGAGTAGCCATATTTCAATATTTCCCTGTACACTCTTTATCATTTGCTTCACTAGAAACATCTGTACCTAGTTCGACCACTTATGAGCTAGGTCAACCCTCGTTTCCTGCGAGTACACCTCTAAGTCAGGAGACCGGTTCTATACCTCCTGTGAACCTAACCTCTTAAGGAAAACCTTCAACCTGTGTTAACTATGGGAAATTACCTCCACCTCCCCCACCTCAAAATTCGAGGGGAGGATATAATCTACCTATTAGTATATATCCAGGTGGAAGTAATCCTTTCAGTAGTATTCAAACCTCTATTACGTGTCAACCCAACATTAGTTGTCAACATTTGGTCACTAGGCACGTTGCAGTATGTGGAAAACTGTCGGCTGGTGGACCTAACCTGACTGGGGGACATCACCCAGTCGACATTCATACCATGAGTGGAGGATACCCCTCACATACAAGTTATAGTATGGTTGGCATTCCTCTTCCAACCATGGACAACCCACATGGACACATCTTACGGGGAGGGTATCCATTTGGACCCAACCCCCATGGGGACACATTTTTCCAGGACATCATAACCACAATATTAGAAAAAACTATCCAGGAACCCTTTTTCCTGGATTACCCTACCCAGGAAACCCGAATACCCCATGGGGGAACCATAATGTCCCACCGATTGGAACTCTGTCCGGCGGACCACTCCCACCACCTCCACCAACTATCCCTCCACCTCCACCCCCATCCGGTCCACCACCACCCCATTCTAGAGGAGGAGGACCCCCACCTTACGGTGGCAGACCACCCCATTCTGGAGGAGGAGGACCCCACCCTATGATGGAGGGCCACCCCATTCTGGAGGGGGGTGGCCCCTACCTTCTGGAAGAGGACCACCCCATTCTGGAGGGGGAGGGCCCCCACCTTCCGGTGGAGGACCACCCCATTCTAGAGGATGAGGACCCCACCTTTTGGTGGAGGACCACCTTACCCTGGAGGCAATGGTCCCCCACCTTTTTGTGGAGGACCACCTCATTCTGGTGGAGGAGGGCCTCCTACAGGTACCCCTCCCAACCCCAACGGCCCACCCCCATATGGCCAATTTCCTATGGGAGGACCTTACGACCAATCAGTCCATGGTCCTACTGGTACACTAATTCCATATCACTACTACAATTATCCATAGTCCAACCAACAATTACCCTTTCTGGCTACACTCGATCTGCCAGATTTATCAAGGCTGACGAACGATCCCATCTATCATGGCACTAATTGGCCAGCTATTCCGGTGAAGTTACCATATGTCATCTTGAAGTTTGATGGAAAACCCAGCGAGGACCCAAAAAACCATGTAATGACATACCATTTGTGGTGTTCGTCCAACTCCTTAATGGATGATTCCATCTGTTTGAGGTTATTCCTATTGGAATATTCTCACCATCAATTTTTTTATTTGCATGCATTCATCCAATCATCATGCATGCATTTTGCATGCATCCAGTCATCATTATGGTAGTCTCCCCAACACCTGGAGTCTATTTTCATCCCCCTAGAGCTTGTTTCTATCCCTCAGTATCCCTCCTACCTACCTAGTGCACCTTTTTTTTCTCACCTAGATTACATATGCACCCTACTACACTACTTGGATTCCTAATAGTCAGTTGCAACATTGATTGACCAGTTCTTGCATTTATTGCTTAGTTTAACTTCCTGTAGCTTCCAGTTGTTTGTATTGGAGTGCCACTTAACCTACTGACAGCCTCATGCACCCTCCTTGGAGTCTCCATCCCTTGATTTTTGCTCACATGGATAAGTTAGACTCAGTTAGACTCATTTGACAGACTTTTGACTATTTGTGACTACTACCACTGATTGGATGATGTCTCCAATGCTATCCAAGCCACACATTGAATAGAATTCTAATCACCTTTGGCTAATTTGAATTCACTTGACAACATCATTATTATATTCAGTTTTCACAATGCCAGCTTACAGCTGATGTATGATTATACTGCAGATTTCTCCATTTTTGAGTTTATGAGTGATAATTGATTCATTTCTTCTTCTTAAGTTCTATGCAACTCTTGAGTGAGATTTTCTCTAGATGTGTGATATTTTTTGTAGATTTACACATGGTATCAGAACTGGAGTCGGCTATTTGAATTGCAGCAGTTGCAACAATTCATTGAGCACCAAAAGCCTTTGGATTTCCACAACAATTACTGGTGCAATTGTATTGAATTCACTGGAGCAATCCAGTGAGGTCTAGATAGGTGTGAAGGATCCCATCACATGTGCTCATTGTCCTAAGGCAGTGTTCTCTCGATTTGCATCAAATATCCATCATCAATTTCATTTGTTTTGCAGGTTTATTCCATCATTCGAATTCATCTTCAATTCGACTTCAACAACTACCAATGGATCTAAAATTGAATTCATTCAATTATGTCGAATGGATATCCAAGATGGACTTCTTCATGAAGTCCAAGATCCTTTCTAGAGTATTGAATGGGACTGCAGTCGAACCCACTGGTGCAGTAGATAAATCCAAGTACTTGGATAAACTTGATGAAGTAGTAGGACTGCTACTCCTCAGCATTTTCGAAGACCACCATTTTCATGTCAATGATCTAGCCACTCCAAAAGATGTTTGGGACAAGCTCGAATCTCTTATTGGATAGAAATATGACTTGAAAGGTCACAAAATGAGCTTGTCTCACTGATCCCTTGTAGCTTCGAATCCATCAATGAGTTTCTTACCAAGTTCAAAAATATGATTTCACAATTGAAGAGATATGGAATAGAGAATGTTGATGCAATGTCTCTCGATAGGGGTTCACTTCTCACTGTCTCCAATAAACACCAATCCAAACTCCCTTACACACCGTCCCGGAAAGGTGTAACCCTTTATAGCAACACCTGCGAAGCAAGTGCAATCTCACTCGAGATGGATAAGGGGGCTGTAGGAACCAAGTTTCCGCAGTGGAGTTGAGGATATGCTTCACCCGTATATCACTATCGCAGAAACTAGAGGTTATGTCCTTCACATCATACTACCAACTTATCATTCACACATTAGATCATTCGCAGATTCAACTGACTGTAAACATTTCCAACGACATATTCAACCTACTTATTCACATCAACAATAATCATTCAACTCACATACTAACATGTTGCAAACATTAACATTCATCATCGCATAAAGACAGAGACATAAATAGAACCATAATCGAACATCCTCATGCATTCATTAAACCCCGTGGAATGAACCTAGCAAAAATAGTCAATACACCATGTCACGGATACAAAGCAGATAAAAAAGATGGAAAGATTGATCAAAACCGGATCGATGCCCTTAGGCTTACAATCCTACTCTATTTATATGCTACTATGCAGTTACAAAATGGTCCACATGACCAATTCTAACTAATTTAACTATTCTTGTGCTTCGTCGAACTCCGCGAATGGTACTTCTTTCACGAATTGTACCTTTTGCACCTGTCGGCTTCCGCACTACGTACGGAATTATCTCGTGCCAATAGAGAAGGAAGAGAAGCATCTCATCCTTTCCATACTATCAAAATTGGGCCCTAACTACTCAGTATTTGTCTCTACCTTCCAGACAATGAAGCTATCCATCCCAAAATGGAAGTTTCCTACTCTTGATGACTTCATCCAGTCTCTCACACAAGAGGAGGAGAAGTTGATTCAAATGGGAATGATAAAACCCTAAGATAGATTCAGCACTTGCAGCTGCTGAGGTGAAGAGAACAAATGGCAGGGTCAAGCAAAAAAAATTTGACAGAAAGTCGAATGAGTAGAAGCAAAAGTAGGCTCTCAGTCAGAAGGGGATTCAAATTCCAAGAAGGGAAAGCATTCTCAAAATCAGAAATCCAAATGTACCTATTGCAATAGAGGATTTCATCCTGAGAGTTCTTGTAAGAAGAAGACTATAGACTTAATGGCTCAGATACTTGAAAAGAATAACCTCCCAGTACTCGCATGTGCTAGGAAGAAAGAAGATGAACCTTATAGATCTGAGGACAAGGAGAGATTCCATGCTCTCATGAAAGGTGCATCAAGAGAGTCCTCATTCATCATAGATTCAGGAGCATCAAGACACATGTCTTCCTCCAAATATCTCTTGGCTAGTTTCAAATGCACTATTGGCCTTCCATCATGTTGGGGAATGATTCTGAGGTCTCCTCTGACAGGATTGGAAGGATCAAACTTGATCATGGATACTTCTCATATGTACTTTATGTTCCTATACTTACTTCTAATCTACTTTCGGTCTACCAAATGACCCATACTAGAGAGCCCAAGAGGGTGATCTTCTCTCCAAATGAGGTTGAAATACAAGACATGGTTTCAGGAAATATCATTGCAAAAGGTGTTGCAAACCACAATTCAAAACTCTATGAGTTCTCTCACTTTCTTCCTCTCTCCAAGCAGTATGCTCTTCATACTCATGCAAATGAAGGGAGTAGGCTATGGCATGAAATATTTGGGCATCTCAACTACAAGTACCTGCAAGATATGCATACTCAAGAGATGGTTGAAGGACTACCCAAAGTCAAGTTTTCCAAGGGAAACTATAAGGGTTGCTTGATGGGAAAACATCTTGAAAATAAGTTTGAGAAGGGAAAGGTAAGGAGAACCTCTCAACCTCTATATCTGATTCATAGTGATGTTGCAGGGCCATTTCCAGATCTATCTTTGAACAAGGCAAGGTATATTCTTACTTTTATTGATGATTATTCAAGATTTACATGGGTATACTTTCTTAGATTAAAAGCAAAAGTGTTTGGATACTTTAAGTTTTTCAAGTCTTCTGTAGAAAAGTTTTCAGATAGAAAGATCAAGGCCATTCGCACTGATAATGGAGGAGAGTATGTCAAGGGTTACTTTCAATCCTTTTGTGATGATGAAGGCATAGATATGAAACATATTGTTCCCTACACACCACAACATAATGGTGTTGCAGAGAGAAAGAACATAACATTAAAGGAGATGGAAACTTGCATGCTAAAGTTGAAAGGGTTGCACCCTAGTCTTTGGGTAGAAGCCATCAACTATGTTTCTTACCTTCAGAACAGAGTCCCTCATAAAGGACTGAAAAATATGACTCCTTTTGAAGCATGGATGGGATACAAACCTAATGTATCCCATCTTAGAGTGTTTGGATCTAGAGCATGGGAAAGGATTCCAACAGAGAAAAGGAGATCCCTAGATCCACAAAGCAGAGAGTGTATACTGGTGGGCTATGCATTGAGTGTAAAGGCCTACATTGAGCTTCTTGATCCTTCTACTATGTCAACATTCCTTGAGAGGAGTGTACAGTTTGAGGAATGATCACTTCATGATGCTCATCATGTTGACAAAGAGAGCTTCCCTACCACACCACCACTGATTGATGAGTAAGAGAGTGAAGATTCATCCCATGAGAATTCATATTTTGAATCTGAAAGTGAAGATGATGAAGAGCGAATGTTAGATCCAGATCCACAAGAACCTGAAGATCTAGCACTTGACATTGAAGATGAACGAATGGAAGCATTAGAGAAATTTTGAGGTCTAAAATGGGCCTCCTAAGGAAAATTATGAAATAATAGTGGAAATAATAAAATAATATTAGCATACCTCATCAAAGTTTGGAGGAAAAAATAAAAACTACTTCTTCAATTCATATTTTCAACTTATCTCCTTGTATATTCACTCAAATTTCGATCATGAGCAGTTGTTGGATGGGGAATTCAATTCCGCATCCAAAGAGTACTCAAAATACTTTTGATGGACCCCACTTTCCCAAAAAGATGAATACATGAAAAAACGTGATGATGACAACATCATCACATTTTTTCATGTATTTCTTCTTTTTGAGGCAGCGGTGTCCATCAAAAGTATGTCGAGTGGGTACTCTTTGGATGCGAAATTGAATTCCCCATCCAATGGCTGCTCGTGATCGAAATTTGAGTGAATATATAGGGAGATAAGTTGCAAATACGAATTGAATAAGTAGTTCTTTTACTTTGACCTTTTTACCTTTTTGCTTTTTTTACCCAAAAATGGTGATTCATTCCCCATGGTTGACATAATCACCTTGAATCCTATTGGTTTATTTTTATAGTACATTTCTTTTGTTTTAAGACCCATTTTTTACCTCAACATTTCTCTAATGGATCCATATCGACAAGAACCTGATGATCTTGCACCTGATGATCCTCCTCTTCCGATATGGGCAACCATTACTCTTAGATCTGCCGAAGATCTTGTTGGTTATCCACTTGATCAAAGGAGAACTAGATTTGATTTTCATAATGGAAGGTTTCATCCTTCTCATGTTGATCATTCACACAGTGATCCATTTCTTGTCTAGCGATCCTTCTTCGGTAAATAAGGTCACTTGCCTCCTTCTGGGGTGAGTGATGCCATGCTAAATTAGCATCCTTCTGTCTATTTTGAGGGGGGGATTTCTTCCCAGTGGGTTTTCCCTCTTTCCTCACTTTATTTATTTAGATTGTTGTACATGGTGACCTTTGGTCTCAGTCACCAGGTTCCTATTAGTTTTTAGTTACTTCCTCATAGTTTGGCTTGCGGAGGGGTGTTGTAATATTCTCACCATAATTTTTTATTTTTGCATGCATGCATGCATCCAGACATCATGCATGCATCCAGTCATCAGTATGGTAGTCTCCCTAGCACCTGGAGCCTATTTTCATCCCCCTAGAGCCTGTTTCTAGCCCTCAGTAGCCCTCCTACCTACCTAGTGCGCCTTGTTTTCCTCCCCTGGATGACATACGCATCCTACTACACTACTTGGATTCCTAATAGTCAGTTGCAGCATTGATTGACTAGTTCTTGCATTTATTGCTTAGTTTAAATTCCTGTAGCTTCCAGTTGTCTGTATCGGAGTGCCACTTGACCTACTGATAGCCACATGCACCCTCCTTGGATTCTCCATCCCTTGATTTGTGCTCACATGGCTCAGTTAGACTCTCTATGTGTCCGGTTACAGGAACAAGGACCTATACGAGTAGTAGTTCTCCTAAAGATGGGATATATAACCTGACCCTTTACTATCTTTAGCTAAACCTAAGGCTGGAATTAAACCCAAGAAGTATGAGTATTATGCAAATGGGAAGTCATTTCATGGACCTTGTTATACTATATAGTAGGGTTCAACACTTAAAGCGCTACCGGTCCTCCTACTAATGAATGGTTCGGGGAAAATAAAGTTGTTGGACTGACTTTGACTATTTGTGACTACTACCACTGATTGGATGATGTCTCCAATTCTATCCAAGCCACACACTGAGGAGAATTCGAATCACCTTTGGATAATTCAAATTCACTTTACATCATCATTATTGTATTCATTTTTCATAGTGCTATCTTACAACTGATGTATGATTATACTACAGATTTCTCCATTTCTGAGTTTATGAGTGATAATTGATTTATTTCTTCTTCTTCTTCTCTGCAATTCTTGAGTGAGATTTGAGAGGTTTTCTCTAGCTATGTGATCTTTCCTGTATATTTACACAATTCCAACAAACCCTCACCGGCACTGCTGGCAAGTGGTACATCGAATTACCACCACACTCTTTTACCAATTTTCGATCCTTTCCCATGTCATTTTTGACACATTTTCAACTACCAATCCGTTACGAGACCGGTACAAATATTTTGACCTCTCTATGGAAAACTACCGCCACTCATATTTTCGATCATATTCACAAGAGGAGGCATAGACGATGTCTGATTAAAGCTCCTATTCCGGACCAACTCCTTGCATATTGGTTTACTAAGTCACTACTACCCGTCGTGACCAAAGATGTCGCCATGGGTTGGGCCTTCACAAAAGAACAAGCTATAGCATGTGCCCGGTACTTAAACTTGGTCTATGCTCAATCTGGCACTCTATATGACATTGTCCCTGATGCACCCCATCCTACTTACAACCCAATAAAACCACCCACGGTACCTCATTCCAACGACATCGTCGGTTCTGTTCAAAACCATCCTACTCCACAATCCGGTGGATCACATAGCCACCCCAACTCCGCTCCACCCCCATCACAGGTTGGGAACAACACCAACAAATCACCTAGGCCTGTTTCCACCGAAGAAATGAATTCATTTCAATCTGCTTCACCTCAGAAATTCGCTGGTAAAAAGAAGAACAAAGGGAAAAACAAAAAGTCTTCTAATTAGCAGGAGCCAAAACATAACAATCCTGATGACAACAAACCCAAGCAGAAGGTTAAGTATCCTTGTTTACTGTGCGTTGGCAACCAATTTACCACAGAGTTCCCACATTAGGATGAGGTCCAAAAGTTCCTAAAAGGGAACCCGACACCCGCAGTTCTAACCGATCCCTTCCCCACACAACAACAACAGATGATCGTGCAACAACCATCTCCCTCTCAAGGAGAATCATCATCTACTGCTTATGTTCTCATGATGCGTAGTGAAACTGTCAACTTGAACACTCGATCCCGTTCTCATGATTCGGTCCCAACTAAGGAATCTAACTGAATTAATACTGAAAAATATTTTTCCTCTACATCCAACATTTCCCCGCCGCAAGGTTCTCTCATTATCGATAAAACTTCCTTTGATTCAGTGCCATGTCCACCCAAGAGCACGATTAGAAAAGTTGTTTTCAATCCCAATGCTCCGGCTTCTCAAAAATACAACATTGTCAAGGGCTTAGCACAAGCCCCTTGTGCTATGTTGACGTTGGAAGTCTTGCAAAACTGTCCTAATCAGCATAAGACTTTCCTAGATTCTATCGGCACTATAGACCCTGATTCCTTGAACACCATTATGTTCCGACTCAAGTACTTCAAACCGAGACTTTCGCACGAACTTGAATTCCAAATTGTTACCAATTTCACTGGGAAAAACATCCATTGTACTATATTAGACGAATGAGAATCCACTCCGGTAATGTCATTATCCTGTTGGAGAGCCATTAGCTCTCCCAAGTTGAACCATTCCCCTACCACTTTGAAAGCATTTGACGGTCGTGGATTCCAACTGAACGGATTGTTACAAGCTTTGGCGATAGAGCTAGGGGGAAAGATCGTTTCCATCAATGTGGAATTAGTCTCCACCCTTTTGGATTATAATCTACTCCTTGGTCGTAATTGGTTTTATTCCATGACTACGGTCGCATCTTCCGTATTCCACATTGTACAATTTCCCCACCAAGGGAAAATTGTTACTATCGACCAACTGAATTTTTGTACATTAGACACCACTACTCACCTTGCCGACAATGTACCCCCCTTAGGTCATTCATCCTAGATATATGATATTGTGGGGGTAGGACTCCTCAAGGACTCATCCCTCACGAGAGTCTTTCCATAACTTGATCCCCCTTCCCATGTTTCCATAGTGAACATGATTTCTTCTATGATCCCATCACCATCCATCTCCAATGACCAATGGATCGTGCCCGAGATTTGCAAGTTGGACTCGATTGGAGATGTCATGCCCCTCACACTGGAAGAAGCTATATATGAGGATATCCAATCGGCATCTGATGACCACTCCTTAGTGGCATATACATCCCATTCTCCATCCTTACAATGGACTTTATCCCAACCTGATCCTCTCCTTCTAGCTTTCCATTCGAACGATTCGATTATGGAGATCATGAGCATGGATGAACCCCCATGGGAAGACATCCACCACTGATCATCTTTCCTCCCATTGCTAGATTCCATGAAGAACCACATTGAAACACTCATTTCGCTAGATGTATTTCCCTACCCCCAATCTCCTATCCTCACTTGTGATATGGTAATTGAGGGAAACTTGGAAAACATTATACCTACCATACCAATCGACATCTTGGCCGCACCAGGAGTCGTGAAACATATTTGTATAGGCCACAACTGCTCTCCTGCAGAGATTACTTCATACATGGCCTTATTCAAACGGTTCCACGATTTATTTGCATGGAGCTACGAGGAAATGCCCAGGATTGATCCTGCCATTGTTTTTCATGAGATCCAGACATATCCCGATGCAAAACCCTTCCAAAAAAAGTTATGTCTAGTGCACCCTAGGAAAACTGCGTCTATAAAGGCTGAAATCAAAAATTTGTTGAAGGTTGGTTTCATTTACCCTATCCCCTTGACAAACTGGATATCTAATGTCATCCCTATTGCCAAAAAATAGGGCACCATTAGGGTTTGTGTTGATTACAGGGACCTCAATAAGGCTTGTCCCAAGGACAACTACCCGACCCCATTTATCGACCAAATCATCGACAACTGTGCCAGAAGCATCATCTTCTCATTCATGGATGGCTTTCCTGGCTATAATCAAATTGAGATCCACCCGACCGATCAACATAAAACTGCTTTCATATGCACGTGGGGTACGTTTTCATATCGCAAACTCCCTTTTGGCCTTAAAAATGCTGGTGCCACATTCCAGTGGGCTATGTCGTACGCTTTCCACGACATGAAGGACTTTGTCGAATCGTATCTTGACGATATCCCTACTCATTTGAATCTTCATGAGTTCCACATTGACCATCTGATGACAATATTCCTCAGATGTAGGCGGTATAACATCTTCTTAAACCCTCACAAGTGCATATTCTGTGTCGAGTCTGGATGCCTCTCAAGCTTCATCATTTCCAAAGATGGTATTTGTATTGATCCACTGAAGGTGGAAGCGATCATTTCCCTTCCACCCCCAACGGATATACCGAAACTACAGAGTTTCCAAGGGAAGGAAAACTACTTAAGATGTTGTGTATGTAATTTTGCCGAGAAAACGCAGAGATACATGATATTGTTAAAGAAGGACATCCTGTTCATTTGGGATGATTCTGCTTAGCAATCCTTCTACAACGTAAAGCATGTTATCACCCATTCACCCGTGCTTCAACCGCCTGATTACACCAAGGATTATATCCTCTATCTTGTTCCTTCAACTACCACTATTTCTATGGTTTTGGTTCAGGAGGATAGAAATGCTTAGGAACATGTGATGTACTACCTTAGTAAGGGTCTCATTGACTCTGAAACGCGATATTCACATGTTGAGAAACTAGCTCTCGCAACAGTCATTGCTATCCAAAAGTTCTGCCATTACATCCTCCTCCGCAATACCACCATCATTTCCGATTCTAACCCTATGTAACACGTCCTCACATTTCAGATGCTTAGGGGAAAGTATTCGTGTTGGATCGTCATTCTTCAAGAATTCGACCTCTAGTTGAAGAAGGCCAAGTCCAAAAATTCTTTGGTCTTTGCAGAGCTTATATGCAATCTTCCCATACTAATACGGAAACTGATCCCATGGATTCTCTCCCCGACGAGTCCTTATTTCTTATTAGTAATTTTGACCCATGGTATGGAGACATCACTTTGTATCTCCAAACCCAACATTCCAATCCCTAGTTATCTCACGACGACCTCCATCGTGTGCGTCACCACGCCAAGTACTACCTAATCATCGGTGATACCTGATACCATCATGGTGTTGATTCTATCCTCCGATGATGTCTAACCCATAAGGAGGCTGAAAACATTATGAATGATTGTCACTTAGGGGTATGTGGTGGTCATTTTTTGGGATGGCTACAACTCAGAAAATATTACGCGTTGGATACTCTTGTCCTTCCATCTTTAAAGATTGTATTGAAGCCGTCAAGAATTGTCCTCCCTGTCATCTTTTTCCATCATAAAAAGCGCTCTCATCTACCCCCACTACATCCAGTTATTACCGTTGTCCCATTTAAAAAATTGGGCATAGATTTCATGCATTGTAATCCTACCTCAGTCGGGGGGCATGGTTATGTCATCGTTTCCGTTGACTATTTTACCAAGTGGGTTGAGGCCATTCCTACATATAAGGAGGACGACAAAACTACCACACTCTTCATGTTTAACCACATCATTGAACTATTCAGAGTCCCACAAGCCAATGTCACTGATCATGGATCTCATTTTCAGAACAAGATTGCGGATGAACTTAGCACTAGATTGGGTTTTCAACATGAGAAATCAACTCCTTAATACCCTCAATCAAATGGAAACGTAGAGGCCATCAACAAGGTCTTGAAAACCATGATCCAACGGATGGTAGGGACACATAAGTCCAATTGGAACACGAAGTTTTTCTCATCCCTTTGGGCATACCAGAATTTCGTTAAAACTGCCACTGGATTCATGCATTTTCAATTGGTTTATGAACTAAAGGAAGTGCTACTGATAGAGTGAGAGATTCCATCGTTAAAACTCGTTGTTTAACTCCTACCCAATACCACCATTGAGGAAGAACGTTTTCTCTACCTGGAGAAACTCGAAAAAACCCGCTGTGATGCTACTCTAGCTAATGAAGCTCATAAGAAGCGCATCAAGGCCTGGTATGACAAATCCATCAAACCTCATGTCTTTAACGAGTGAGATTTGGTCCTCACTTATGACCAAAAACATGATAAACTGGGGGTAGGAAATATTGAGTCCATGTGGCACGGTCCATAGGTGGTCAAATGCATGTTGGAGAAAGGAGCATACGAGCTCGAAGACTACAATGATATATCTTTGGGGGAGCCTCGCAATGGCCTCTACCTGAAATGGTACTATGTTTAATGTTTTATGCATTAGTGCTATGTATATAGTGTACATGATGTGTTTTGTGTGGTGTGACGCTTTGTTTGAGTGTGTAAGGATGTTGTCTTTACGCTTATACCAGGTTCTGCCTTAATTTGCAGATGGAAACATGTGTTGGATTTGTGGATGGCGTCAGGAGACATACCTGTAATCTCTCCTCGGTAGCTTGGGTACTCCATTCCCCTGTCGGCGACCTTATCAGTTTAGGAGGAAGTTTCCTAGGATATGCAACCAACAATGTTGCTGAATATCACATAGTGTTTGGATTGTTGATCAATGCTCTTTCCTTGGGTATGGACCACATTGTTTTCCACCTTGACTCACAACTAGTGGTCTTCCATCTTAACCGTTTCTACACTATCCACAATCGCTCTGTTTGTTTTGATGGATATGTCTCCTGGAGAGGTCTTTTGAGTCTATTCAATACCTGCATATTTGTATCTTGGGTTTTCACAATAGCTTGTGCAAATGAGCACCTACTAAATTCGTAGTAGTAGTTTAGATCAAACAGTAAAAACTAATGTAAAAAGTAAATATTAATCTAACATGTGCAAGAAAGTAAATCTAGATTAAGAACAGTAAAAAACTAGATCCATGAGAGAAACAATAAAAACTTGATATTTTATATTAATGAGCAAACAATGGTTTGAAATGGTTTACCTCAATGGTGAGGTTGTTGGAATTCTTGCAGCAGTACAGGAGTAGTGCTCTAGCGCTCCAATAATCTCTCTCTTCTCCAAGATGCTTCAAGGGTGGGCCAAAGGTTCACTCTCAATGAAGAACTTCAAGCTCAAAAATGATGGGCAAAGCTCAAGAGCAATTTTGGCAGCATGAGGATAGGATGAATGTGGATGAATAATGGGGAGCCTCTATCACCTTTTTATAGCTTTTGGGTGATGGAAAATACAACCATGGTTTAAGGTAACCAATGGTATTGGTAAAAATGGTTTAGGTTTTCTTTTCCTCTTTTTCCCTCTTTTTTCCTTTTTTGAATTTTATTCCCTTTTAATTGATTTTTGGGAATTTTGGACCCCTTTGGAGGGTTTTTTGTATTTTTTTGAGGAGAAAAAGATGGATTTTGGCCTTTTTTGTGACCATTTGAGGGTTTTTTGACGTTTTAGAGGCTAAAATGATAGGAAAAGTGGACAAATGGGTCATGTGAATAGGAAATGAGCTAGTGAGCACTTTTTGGGTGTTAACAGATTGACCCCTGATGTGTGAGGGCAGAAACTCATCGTATGGCCGATAGACATCATAGTTTCTTTTGTCCTTTTCCCGGGGTTTGGAGGAGAGAGAAGACCGATTGGAGACTGGAACAACGGTCCCATACAAACTGCAAAAACTGAAAAATACATGGCCTCAAAATGAATGAGGAATAATATCTGATAATAGACGAGGCACGCATACCCATGATCGTATCAAGACATATTAATAACAATGAGGCCCAAAAAAGGGGACCTAAACAATACATATAAACCTGTTGTGTACATCATAATGGTCCAGAGGGGACACAAGGATGGGACATACTCATGGTCATTCCATGACTAATCTAAAGAACTGATACTTTGTAAAAAGGCAATAGCCATTCTAAATGTGGTGTTAGAAGGGTTGATGAACTGCTAGATCTGAAGGTGTCTAGCAACTGGATTGATTCAATAACTGTGAATCAAAATCCTAAGGGTACACTGAATTGTATCTGAATTGTGTACTCGAAGAAGTATACAACTGGGGTACTTCTGAATACTATGTCCAAGCACAGCCCGGATATCCACGGAAATATATAATTGGTTGTTACTAAAGTAGACTCACCAATGTGCTAGATTCAGGTGACATCCGGGGTCTTCGACTAATAACTGAAAGGACTGATACCCTGTACAAATCTCAATGATGCAATCAAGGTGTTGACGTCGAGCATGTGAGAAACAATCATTTGGAGAGGTACTAAGGACTCCTTTCAAAATGATCCGTAGGCACTCACCACTAATGGTGATGAGTCCAAGGAACAAGGACCTCTGGGTCTATCCTCTGGAATAGATTGGTTGGCGTCGATAGAGGGAGACCTACAACTATCAAGGAAATGATGCTTCCTTAATAGGGGCGCTAGGTGTACAACCAAGAGGTGATATTACTGATAGTGGTACTGACCTACTGTGGGGATGGGGAATAATTGGGGTGATAGAGTGGGGGGGATCAAGCTTCCTTTGTTCAGAGCATGATGACATGGATGACCTGGTAGATAAATTTAGGTATCAGGGGTATGTACTGCAATGGGAGAGGCTGAGGAGGGTAAACAAATGTATGGTATCGGGAAACTCTCAAGGTGGCATATCACAGAATACTCTTAACAAAGGCGACCAAATTGGGGAAGTTGCCATGATGGTGTGATTATATATGCTTTGTTGTGGCACCGAGAGGCACCGTTGGGGTCTTCTTCATGGTTTGAGGAGCTCAAAGAAGGGATAGAAGTGTGCTCAACAATGGTACTGTCGTGTGGATTTGTACGAGCCCAGGACAGTTCATGCTCATGGTTTCTTTTAGTTTTAGAGAGTCTGAAAGCAGTAAGTAGACTCCAAGGGGGTTCTTTTTTGTGTGTTAGTCTCCAAGGCCCGAAAAATCCTAAAAGGATGCAATGAAGAACTCTTCTAGCCTATGTGACTAGAATATTCCTTTTTTGTAATTAGTCTACAGGGTCCGGAAAAGGGGTAAACTTATACTAGGTAGACGCCCTTTCAAATACATTTAACGAGCATGAAACGAAGCAAGATTACTCGGCGATATTTTCATTGTTTTAGGAGTCATAAAAGAGCTTAACAGAAACTCCCTAAGTTCCTTTCTCATAAAGGATATGATCGGCCCGAAAAATGGATAAAATTATACCGAACAAAAGTAATGGTGAGGCAAGGAGGAGGTGTTCAATCAAGGGATGAGTATGGGGATCAAGCACAGTGATAGGGGGGAACACTGATGGGGCCTCCTTGTAGGTTGATAACTGATAGAAAAACAATGCCATAATTGTAGTATGGATGGAGTGAGGTGCTCATGTATAAGTTGTGATGCACAAATTTGTAAAATCCGACAACTTTCGATGTGGCATGCAAATCGAGGTGGCAAGGTGTGAGGACACAATGTCAAAAAGGGTTTCTAGTGAGAGTGAGAAATGATCTCAAGCATCATCACAAGCATGGAAAACTGAGTCCGACGATATAAAAATCGTCAAAAACGGACACCGGCCGATGTGGCATGCAAACCGAGGCGATGACGAGCATGTGAAAAAATGCCTAAAAAATATGGTGGTGAGAGCGAGAAATGATCTCTAGCATCATCATGAGCGCTAAAAACTGAATCCAGTGATATAAAATTTGTCAAAAACGGACAACAACAGATGTGGCATGCAAACCGAGGCGATGAGGGGCATGTGAAAAAATGCCTGAAAAAGGGACCATTGAAACTGGGAAACTAACTAGACCACCGTGAAGTTCTCGTTGTGCTGAATCCAATGGTATCAATGGTTTGGAAAACGAACGTCGTATGGCTCTAGAATGGTTGAATGAAAATGGGTCAAATGTCTATAAATAACAAGTGGACCCATAGTGACACGTGTCATTTGCAATGTTGAGTTTGACAGGAGATTTGAGTTGGCCAGAGCTATTTCGTCATTTGCAGGAGAACCGACCATTGGATTTTCATTCCGTGAGTTCTAGGTAAGTGATGAGCCCCAAATTAGGTACTTTATAAGCCTTTTGATGCCACACAAGCACAATAATGGATATGGAAAATTCCTTTGTTTGTGGGGTTTAATGATTCATTTTGATTATTTGATAGAGTAGTTTAGAGGTTATTCTTTTATGCTTAAAAGCGTTTTCTATGAGCTAATCATATGGAAATAAGTGTGTATGAGTAGGCGTAGGTAATCCAAGAGACAACCATCAATTCTATCGCAAGGATTGAAATACCATAAGTGGCTCAACGCCTTTTTCCTGATTTGTAGAAGAGAACTCATGTTCAGCATAATCGGCATTTTAAATCATAGAGTTAGGTTATGTTCCAAAATAGATACATATATGGGCCTCTTGGTTAGTGAGAGGGTCTTGTTGGCATTTTTGTAGAATTTACATTCAGTGTATGTTATTCAAGACAATTCTGTGTTAAGAATTTTTTGAACATGAGATTAGGATTTTAATGGAAGAAGTGATGTTGTTTCAAGCTTTACGTTTATAAGAATTTTCCCACTCTTGGTGTTAGCACCAGAATTCTGCAGCATGAATATGGAGGTGGAATAAAGGGGTAGCTCAGAAAATTTCTTGATAAAGGCCAGAGTTGCTCTTGTTTTCCATGACCAGGTGCTAAAGGCATAAGAAAAATGGAGGTGGGGGTGTTAAATATGCAAGGAAGGGAAAATAATGGGGAAGAAAGCATTAAAATGTGACCAAAATGGCCCAAAAAGAGCCTAATTCTATAGTCCGAAGGAAATAATGGAAAGAGTAACCATTGCATAGCTTCCCACCATTGGATGGACGCGAGAGGAAGATCAACGGTCCTCATTGATGATCGCATGGACAAGATGTGTGAGGAATAGTAATAAGGGTAGTCACGATGGGAAAATCTGTCGGACAGATGGGAGCCGGAGGAAGAGTCGCATGGGCGATAAGCGGTAAGTGATTCCATCTTAAGGGCATGAGATACCACCCGGGCGGAAAGACAGGTGGCTGGCCACGTGGACAGACAAGGTAGGCCAAGGTGGGCCATGCGATCAAGGCTTAGGGCCCCATAGCAGTAAGCGCAATGTGACATAAGAAACGGTGTAGATGGTCCTAGGGAGATCGACGGTTCTTGATGACCGTCGCATTGGGAAGATGCGAGCCAGATAAATGAAGGGGTGGTTGGGATGGTTAAACCCACTTTCCAGGTGTCAACACCACAACTCGTCATAGGAGGATGGAAGTTAAAGCAAAACCAATTTAGGGGAATGCGATCCCACTCCATTTAGGTGTGGTGCTAAATAACGGACAATGGAGATTGGTGTTAAGTTTTAACCAAATAGACTAGCAAGATCACTGAAAGAAACACAATCATAAGATAGACACATAATATACCCTGGGAAACCCTCATGGGGTAGAAAACCCAGCAAAGCTTTCCTCAATAAGATGATCAACCAAAATACAAGATGTGCTCCCTCCTTCTTTGTCTCCTTAGCAGATCTCCCAGACAAGTGCACACTCTTCCACAAGTGAGTGAATGATCTAATGAGGAGTTCACCTCACTTATTTATACTGACTCCCAACTGACTAAAAGACCTTATGGGGCCGACCTCTCCTGGAGAAGACTAATAACCCCAAAAATATAACCACAGGGCCGACCCCCACATGGTGGGTCTAATAACCCTAGTTAATACAAACCGTCGGAGGAATAAACATCTCCAGATACAGAATAGGGTTACCTCGGAGGGATGAAACATCTCCGGAATAATAAAGTATAATTATAATATTCTTTGAAGTTACAATATTCAACACTCCCCCTTAACGAGAAGGATATTATAACAGCATTTGCAGGAGCAAGGAGTCACTATACATGATACATCTATAAATCATCGGAAGCTTTCTTCAATTTGTCTTCATCAGTAACTCAAACAGTTACTGGTATATCAATATCAACATCAACATCGACATCACGGTCATCGGCATCGTCATCACACGATCAGCAGCATTGTCATCACATTATCAGCAACATCGTCATCACACGATCATCAGCATCGTCATCACACGATCATCAGTATCGTCGTCACACAATCATCAGCATCGTCATCATCAGCATCATCATCACACGATCATCAGCATCGTCATCACACGATCATCAACATCGTCATCACACGATCATCAGCATCGTCATCGCATCATCATCATACGATCATCAGCATCGTCATCATACGATCATGTTCCTAGGATGATCAATCCTGCTCCCTTTAGGACATAGGCCCATGGATGATACAATCCAATCTTCAGTTCTCGGAGACATCAGTCTACGGATCAATTCTGGGACCTCAGTCCGGGGACGATGCAATCCCCTGCCTGTTCATTCAGGACTTCATTTTCGGAGACCCAGTCTATGGCTCTATTCTGGGACCTCAGTCCGGGGACGATGCAATCCCCTACCTGTTCATTCAGGACTTCATTATCGGAGACCCAGTCTACGGCTCTATTCTGGGACCTCAGTCCGGGGACGATGCAATCCCCTGCCTGTTCATTCAGGACTTCATTATCAGAGACCCAGTCTACGGCTCTATTCTAGGACCTCAGTCCGGGGATGATGCAATCCCCTGCCTGTTCATTCAGGACTTCATTATCGGAGACCCAGTCTACGGCTCTATTCTGGGACCTCAGTCCAGGGATGATGCAATCCCCTGCCTGTTCATTCAGGACTTCATTATCGGAGACCCAGTCTACGGCTCTATTCTGGGACCTCAGTCCGGGGACGATGCAATCCCCTGCCTGTTCATTCAGGACTTCATTATCGGAGACCTAGTCTACGGCTCTCTTTAGGACTGAAAGTCCAGGGATGATCCAATCCCCTCAACTATCCATTAAGGACTTCATTCTCAGAGACCTCACGTCTACGGCTCTCTTTAGGACTGGAAGTCCAGGGATGATCCAATCCCCTCAACTGTCCATTAAGGACTTCATTCTCGGAGACCTCACGTCTACGGCTCTCTTTAGGACTGGAAGTCCAGGGATGATCCAATCCCCTCAACTGTCCATTAAGGACTTCATTCTCGGAGACCTCACGTCTACGGCTCTCTTTAGGACTGGAAGTCCAGGGATGATCCAATCCCCTCAACTGTCCACTAAGGACTTCATTCTCGGAGACCTCACGTCTACGGCTCAATTTAGGAACCAAAGTCCAGGGATGATATAATCCCTCAACTGTCCATTAAGGACTTCATTCTCAGAGACCTCACGTCTACGGCTCAATCTAGAACAAGTATTCAAGGATGATACAATCCCCACATGTATTCTCATCAATACAAGTACAAGTATCCTCATCCATACAAGTACATTAATCAATACATGTATCATCATCAACAGTATGTATACATCATACATCAAAAGCATGTATACATCCATCATCAAAAGCATGTATTCTCACTAATACATCTGGCATCAAAAGCATGTATACATCCATCATCAAAAGCATGTATTCTCACTAATACATCTAACATCAAAGGCATGTATACATCTATCAACAAAAGCATGTATTCTCACTAATACATCTAACATCAAAGGCACGTATACATCTATCAACAAAAGCATGTATTCTCACTAATACATCTAACAGCAAAGGCATGTATACATCTATCATCAAAAGCATGTATACATCTAGCATGTATTCTCACTAATACATCTATCATCAAAATCATGTATACATCTAGCATGTATTCTCACTAATACATCTATCATCAAAAGCATGTATACATCTAGCATGTGTAAGTAAAACTAAGTATTCTAAATATAGTAGTCCTAAATCTAACTATTTCTAAGTGACTAGATGAAGTCTCATTAATGATGAGACTTGCTTGTCATCAGGGATCATGCTACTCCCCCTTTCTAGGAGGGTCCTTTTGAACTACACCAAGCTTGTCTCGAAAGTATTCAAATTTCACATGAGACAGTGGTTTGGTCAGGATATCAGCAATTTGATCTTCAGTGCTCACATACTCAAGCTTGATAGCTCCTCTCTGCACCATATCTCGAATATAGAAGTATCAGATCTCTATTTGTTTTGACTTATCATGGAACACAGGATTTTCTGTCATCTTGATGCAGCTTTGATTATCACACATAATCATAGTGGGATCCATTTCTAAGTCAAACACTCCAGATAGCAGTTTCCGAATCCATATTGCTTCACAGCTGGCAGAGCAAGCAGCTATATATTCTGCCTCAGCAGAGCTGAGGGCCACACTAGATTGTTTCTTGCTGAACCAAGAGATCATGGCAGATCCAAGGCTATAACATCCACCTGAAGTACTTTTTATATCTGAGAAACTGCCTGCCCAATCAGAGTCTGAGTAACCATGCAACTTGAGTTCATGACTTCCGTGATAGAGTAGGCCAAAATCTAATGTACCTTTTAAGTACCTCATTATATGCTTTGCAGCTATTAGATGAACCTTTCTAGGTTCTACTAGATACTGACTTAGGGTATTTACAGCAAAGCATATATCTGGCCTAGTATTTGTCAAATACATTAGTGACCCAATAATTTGTCTATATAGAGTTAGGTCCACTAAATCTGATGAGTCATTGACTAAAATCTTTAGGTTGGAGTCCATGGGAGTGGCCATGGGTTTGCACTCCAACATGTCAAATCTTTTCAGGATCTCCACAACATATTTACCTTGATTTAGAAAGATTCCTCTTGGTTCTTGCCAAACCTCTAAGCCTAAGAAGTAGTGCATTAAACTGAGATATTTCATCTCGAATTCTGAAGAAAGCTTCTTCTTGCTTTCAATAATTTGTTTCTCATTTCCAGTTAGAAATAGATCATCTACATATAACAATAGTATAACTGGTTCATCATCCATCACTTTGAGATAAAGGTTTGGGTCAACCTTACTTTTGGTAAAGCCCATGCTAGTTAGGAAATTGTCAATCCTTCCGTACCAAGCCCTGGGAGCTTGTTTTAACCCATATAATGCCTTTTTCAGTTTGCATACATGAGTCCTTCTGTCATTAACCTCAAACCCTTGTGGTTGCTCTATGTATACTTCTTCTTCAATTACACCATTCAGAAAAGCTGTCTTAACATCCATTTGGTGTAATTTCCACTTCATCATGGATGCAAGAGCCATGATAGTTCTAATTGAAGTGTACCTAGCAACTGGTGCAAATGTTTCTTCATAGTCAATTCCCTTCTTCTGAGAGAATCCTATGGCTACAAATCTTGCTTTGTATTTTTCAATGCTTCCATCCCCAGCATGTTTTATTTTGAAGATCCATTTGGAAGAAACCACACTTTTATCTTTTGGTTTGGGAACTATATCCCAAACATCATTTTTCATTATTGACTGATATTCTTCTGTCATTGCTTCTACCCATTCTTTCTTCTGAGCTACCTCTTCATAGCTAGTAGGTAGTTGATCCACAAGATCACACATCAAGGCCATATAGTTGGACACTAGCTTTGGTTTCTTCCTTTCTCTAGTGGAGCCTTCAAGAGCACCATATCTTTCAGCTCCTTGAATAGTATCTCTAGCCCATGCTGGTCTTCTTTTCCTAGATAATTTTGCAACAGGGGGTTCTTGTGGTTCCAGCATGTCATGATCCTCTGGTGTGTCCTCTTCAGGGATGTGAACAGTCTCTGAGATTCTGGGAGATGAATCTTCTTCATAAATTTCTTCAAGTTGACACTTTCTGGATTTCTTGAGAGCTGCTTCCTCATCAAAGGTTACATCTCTACTTATTTCTATATGATGGAAACCTGGTATGTAAATTCTGAAGGCTTTGGAAGTTTCGCAATAACCAACAAACATTCCCTTCTTTCCTGAGGGATCCAACTTGGATCTCTTTTCTTTTGGAATGTGGATGTACACAGGACACCCAAATATTTTAAGATGACTTACCTCAGGCTTCATTCCTGTAAAGACTTCTTCTGGAGTTTTGAAATCAAGAGCACTATGAGATAGTCTATTTTGTACATATACTGCTGTATTGGCTACTTCAGCCCATAAATACATGGGAAGGTCTTGATCATGTATCATAGTCTTTACAGCCTCCATGATAGTTCTATTTTTCCTCTCAGCTACCCCATTTTGTTGGGGATTGTAGGGAGTGGTTAGTTCCCTCTTAATTCCAGCTTCTTTACAAAAATATTCAAATTCCTTTGAAGTATATTCTCCGCCATTATCTGTTCTGAGAATCTTGATTTTCTTGTCTGAGAGGTTTTCTATTAGAGCCTTGAACTCTTTGAATTTTACAAAGACTTCATTCTTACCCTTTAGGAAGTATATCCAAGTTTTTCTTGAATAGTCATCAATGAATGAGAGATAGTATTCAAACCCACTTAGAGATGTGGTAAGCATAGGTCCACATACATCTGAGTGTATTAGTTCTAGAGAGTTCTTACTCTTTGTTTCACTTTTCGGAAAGGGATTCTTGATATTCTTCCCTTTCTTACATCCTTTACATGAGCCATCATGATCAGCCTTCAAGTCTGGCAAACCTATAACCATCTTACTTACATAGGGTAAAGCTTTATAGTTGATGTGAGCTAGTCTTCTATGCCATAGTTCACTGGGACTAGAAACTTCATGAGCAAGGGAAGATTCTGGATGACCCTTGAGTTTATAAAGTCCTCCTTCTTCTTCACCAATGACAATTGCATCTTTGATTGATTTTCCTTTGGACCACATGAGTACTTGTCCATCTATGAAGGCTACTCTAAAACCTTTCTTGTCTAGTGCTGAGATAGAGAGTAGATTCTTCTTTAAACCTGGGACATATAAAATTTCTTTCATCTTTAATGGTGTTCCCGAATCAAGCTTGTAGCTTGCTTCACCAATTCCCTTGATGGGATATTGATAATCATCTCCTAAAGATACTTTTTGGGGTGAAGACTTTTCTTCAATCTTGGAGAGAGTTTCCTTATGACCTATCATGTGCTTTGAAACACCACTGTCAATGAGCCAAGTGCCTTCACCAGGAGACACAAATCCAGAGAGAGCAGAAAATAGTACATATTCTTCTGGATATTCTTTCTTTACTTTAGATCTTTTCTTTTGAGGCCTTTCCTCCACTTCTTCTTCTTCTTCTTCTTCTTATTCTTCACTGTCATCTTCTGCCATATGAGCATGATGTCTTTTGTGAACAAACCTTTTCTTCTTCTTCTCTGGTAGGGTACAGTCTCTAGCATAGTGTCCTAGCTTAAGACAATTGAAACATTGGACTGTGGAGATGTCTCCTCCTTTCCTTTTGAGTCTATGAGAGGGTTGAGACCTTTTGTAGTTTACTTTCTTGAAGTGGCCTCTCTTTCCTCTTTTGGTGTGGGTGGCCAAAGCTTGGTCATCCTCTTTGAGCAGAGCTTCTCTGTTGGAAACCCTAGCCTCTTCTTGAACACAATCTTCCCATACTACATCAAACTTTATGCTTTCTTTTCTGGCACACATGGTTTGTATGAAGGATTCCCAAGATCTAGTGAGACCATTTAGGGCAGTCATCACAAGTTCATCTTCATCAAGAGTGTCACCAATAGCATCTAATTTATCCTTGATTAGAGAGACCCTTGAGAAATAGTCTTGAATAGATTCTCCTTTGTGCATCTTGGTACTCTTCAACTGAGACCTTAGGTTCATCTTCCTATTGATGTTCTTTCCTTCATACATTCTTCCTAGGGCATCATACATTTCCTTTGGAGTCTTCTTGGAGGCCACTTAGGGAATCAAGTGGTCTTTAATAGAATCAGCTATGATTCTCTTTTCCCTAATTAGATCATTCCTGTGTTTTTTCTTTGGCTTCATCTCCTTCTGGTTCTGCAACTTCTTCCTTGATATAATGAGCAAGATCATTCTCTTCAATGATGAGACCAATTCTGTATTTCCAAGCCCGAAAATTTTCTATACCTTCTAGCTTGTCTTCAAGCTTAGTGTTTGGAGCCATCTTCTCTTGGGGGAGTCCAAGAGACAGAGCAGACTTACCTTAAAAGTTATTTTTCACTTTTCCAGAATCTGGAACAAAATTTTATCGCACTTTTGGTAGAATTAGGGTTTGACTTTCCCGGAGTTCTACTCAACCAAAAAGTTCGATCTAGGGATCAAAAGAAAGGTATTGAAAAGGGCTATCCATCCATGCAACCAAAATTCAATAATACCAACTTTGGGCTGAAACCCTAACTTCACCGAAGAGAGAGAGAGAGGTATTCTTACCTTGTGAAAGATGTCCTATTCAGTCTAGCTCTGATACCATGTTAAGTTTTAACCAAATAGACTAGCAAGATCACTGAAAGAAACACAATCATAAGATAGACACATAATATACCCTGGGAAACCCTCATGGGGTAGAAAACCCAGCAAAGCTTTCCTCAATAAGATGATCAACCAAAATACAAGATGTGCTCCCTCCTTCTTTGTCTCCTTAGCAGATCTCCCAGACAAGTGCACACTCTTCCACAAGTGAGTGAATGATCTAATGAGGAGTTCACCTCACTTATTTATACTGACTCCCAACTGACTAAAAGACCTTATGGGGCCGACCTCTCCTGGAGAAGACTAATAACCCCAAAAATATAACCACAGGGCCGACCCCCACATGGTGGGTCTAATAACCCTAGTTAATACAAACCCTCGGAGGAATAAACATCTCCGGATACATAATGGGGTTACCTCGGAGGGATGAAACATCTCCGGAATAATAAAGTATAATTATAATATTCTTTGAAGTTACAATATTCAACAATTGGGACATGGGGAATGATCTCGCGGCAGGGAAGGGAGAGAAGTCAAATCAATAAAAAGGGGTCACATCTAACAGCTCATATCAACACGTGAGAGATCAATGGATGGGATTGATAGGTAGCTAACAAATAATCCCAGAGGATAAGTGAACAAGGTTTAAATATATAGCCGTCGATGGGTAAAGTTGACATTTTTATTTTCCCGGGGCCTATCTGAGCCAGGGGTTTCTAGTCGCATGCAGGTCAAAGAAGGCGACAGGGGTTTCTGAGGCTGCTGGAGCAGGAAGAGACCCTGGCCATCACAGGTAGGCTCCTTAAAACATGTCCCTTTGATAATTTCAACATATTTGTCGCCAGGAAGGCCGATGAGGAGCCAGTCTCTGGCAAGATTCAGGGTTAGAGGTTATTCTGTGAGATAGGGCTTTCGTCCTGGTACAGGAATTCGGTTTCTTGTCGCCAAAATTAGCAGAAGTATGAAGGTCATACAGACGTAGCCAGGCGTGAAAGGTTCTGGTGGTCCTGTATTTTGTTTTCCCCAGACCATACCGACTGTTCTGTATTTGTCTCTCGAAGCCCCAGATATTTGATTCTGGGAGTCTCCCTGAAGATGTCGGTCATCGCCCTGTTTCGTCAAAATCCACCTGAGAGTTGGTGGATCTCCCTAACCACCTATGTTCGGCTTGACATCAACATTTAGGATAGCTCTCCTTCCCTGCTGATCGTTCAAAATAAATGCTGGTCCACCCGAATTCAAATGTGGATCAATACCAAGCCTCAGTTTGGGAGAGTTTTTGACCAAAGGTATCCACCCACAAAAGACAGGTTTGTCCAGTACTAGTGACTTCAGGCCTCGGCCCCAGATGGGAGAAAAGGATCAAGACAAATAAGTGGGGAAGACATCCCTCCAAGCCATATGGGTGTGAAGGTAAAGTTCTCAAGGAATTAAAAACATACTAATGAAGGACTCGAAAGTTAGTGGAGGTAGCCATCTAGGAGAGCATCTCTGGAGATCAATTTTTGTCTTTCTATTTAGCGGCTAGCTGGGGAAGTTACCACGCTTCCTTTTGTCTTCTTGTATGAGTCAAGTGCCCTTTGGTAAAAAATGTTGGTAAATGTAAAGGGGCAGTTAGGCCTATCTCGTCCGTTTTTGTCTTGCGGTAATGGTAGTGGCAAATATGTCCAGATGACATGACCCACGTCATTCGACGGAGGAGAAATGAGGTAAATGTTTGTGACATGGACAAGGCCATAGGGATAGGAGACATGAAGGAATCTCTACTTCCACTTAAATGATTACATACACAATGGAGGCCACCTCAGTGATGTCATATGCTCCACCGTCTATTTGGAGATATTTTCCAAGCATGTTTCGGGTCATCTCAGACCTTGGGCATCATTGTTATTTGATTAAGAGGTCCGATCAGGTTATCATGGCAATTATAGTCACACGTAGCTGCTGTCATCGTCACAATAGTTATGGATGCAGTCTTTACGTCCCCTGTTCGAAACTGGTATATAGAAAAGGTGTCGCACTTGGCAGTTTGCGCATCTTTCAGTTAGAATTGGATAATGGAGAAAGAGCAGGAATTCAGAGTGGTTTTCACACCAGAGTAGGCGTGGTACGAGGTTGAGGAAGAGCATGCTCCTTTGTCTCCTATGGTATTTGACCACATAGATTCCAGCTCAGCTAGTGAAGATGAGGAGCCCGAAGGGCGCCAAGTGTTCAAGAGAGTCTGACATCGAGGGAAGAAAGAGCCTCCTAAAGAGGAGCAGGGCTTCCAGCATGGCACAGAGATTTTCAGATATTTCATGATCCCCACTAAGAAAGAAACACCTCCGCCTCCAGCAGACGAGTCACAGGATGACAGCTCTCTGAATATAGAGGATTTCTTTAATTCACAAGGCCAATTGAAGACTTTAGAGTAAGGTGGCGCCCTGCTCATGGTATTTGTGTTTCCCGTCTTGATCATTCCATTGTGGACTTAACACATACGTAATATTCCAAATTTGGGGCTGTCAAGGTGGCAGTGTAATTTTGTATGTTTCCTAAGGACCGATTCAAGGCTGAAAGCCTATAAAAGAATTGTAATAGAATAATTAAGGGTTGGAAAATCATTCAGCTAAGGCTTGAGAGGCGAGCTCGGTTTTGAGACTTTCATATTAATACAATGTGCAATGCCTATGGTAGACTATTTTGCAGAGATTCCTGTGTCTCTCTAACTTGTAGTTAGTTTTTTCCTTCTTCTCTATGTGCATGTACTTCTTGTTATGCCTTTACATTATGTTTTTCATTTCATGCCTAAGATCAGTGCATAATAGTTTGGAATTCTTGGAAACAAGCTCTGGCTATTATCTCAGGTATTCACTAAATATTTATACTAAAGTTGATATTGAATTCATCTTTACTGGATGCTCATATCAATGGTCTGTTCTTATTTTCTTCTTTTACCACCAGAAAACAACAGTACAACGGCAAGCAGGTGGCTACCTTGCCTCTATTAGAGTAGTCCACACTATGGCACTATTATTTTTATTTATGTGTAATGCCTTGACTCCATTGCCCAATTATTTTCCCTTGTGATTATCCCTCCAACATTTTCACACACTTTGTCCCATCAGAAATTTGACCTTCTGCGTATGTTTTAATTGAACATCTTCAGCAATGAAGGCTGGTATGTTTGTTCACTGTTGATGCCTTTGAATATTTCTAGTCTTCCAGATATTTGTAGAGAGACCCCTCTCAGACTATGCTAGGTCAGTAGCATTAGTCCAAAGTGGTTAGTTGTTACCCTGACTTGTCCTCTTCGCAACCTTGGGGGTTAAATTGGGTGTTAACAAAATGGCGTCGTTGCCGGGGAAACGATTGTCTCGTCATCCCTGGGAGAACATCAAAGGCTTCATATATGATTGTTGATGGTGGACAGCATTTAGGCATCAGAAGGGTTGCATATCATCCACCTGGAGACTCAACTCATTATTCAAGTTCAATCTGCAGACTCCACTAGAGAACGAGCCCAAATTACTTAGACATGAAAGAATTAAGTTCCAGGTATCAAAGTATCAATCTCTTCAAAGAAGCCCTATTCTTCTATGTTGGCATTATTTTACCTTTATGTATATATATAAAAAAAATTGTCTCACCGGAGCGCTCTAGGTGATGAGAGAGCCTCCTTTTCATATCCTTCACTAGAATTCGAAAATGTACATTCCCCTTTCACCCCCAGAATTGATCCCGTACTCTCTTTTGAACCATGCATAAACCATAATTGGCCCTATGAATTCCCCGAGAGTAAAACCAATGATATCCTACCTACGCCTAATCCTTTGCCTTCCAGAGCTCAGCTAATATATATCCCTTTAAGGTTTCTACCTATCCTTCATGATTTCCCTCCAGACTACCATAAACACCTCCCTGTTTTTATGGAGAATCCAAGATCCTCACTGCCGAGAAACATCTTCAGGGTTTTAAGCATTTTTTGGACCTCTTTGAAATAAAACATGATGATGTCTATATGAGGGATTTTGCAAAATCCCTACAAGGAAATGTGAAGAGATGGTTCAAGCATTTGTAGCCTGAGTCTATTGGTACCTGGGGAGAGTTGTCTGAGGACTTTTTGGGGTTTTGGGGCCAGAGAAGGCCATGGGACCTAGTTCTTTCAGAATTTTATTCTATGAAAAGGCAAGAAAATGAAATCATGTCTAGCTTTAATAGGAGGTATGCAAGCTTCTATTACGACATGCCCAAGGAAATTCGGCCCTTAGAGAATGTTGCTAAATTACACTATGCATTTGTTTTTCCTCCTGATTTGTCTTTTCATCTGTTGGAGAGAAGGTCTTCCAGTCTACAGCTTATGTTCATTGATGCATTGGAGGTTGAAGACAATCTTAGGATGTTTGGGAAGTTATCAAACCAAGATGATGATTAATGGATCGAAGAAGAGATAAAATTTGAAGAAGGATATGAATAAGGGGAACTTCCTTTACAGTCAAATTTCTTCCAGAATGAGCAGAGAATTAATCGACTTGGTGATGTACCAAAAGAAGGTAACTCAAGTTCGTTCTATGTAAATTGCAACTAGTCTGCTGAAGCTTCTGTGACCGATGGTTCCAATGAAGTCTTCAGTCCACCTAAATATGATGATTATGAAGAAGGTCGCTTGGAGAGCTTCATGAGTTTCTTTGAAGCAGAAGACAAAAGTGAACCTTCGTGCAGTCAGGAGGGAGGGTCAGCCAAAGGGGAAGATTCGGTGGCAGAGCCTGAACCCACCATTGAGATTCATCAAAATATTGATTCCCAGCGGGAAGAGACCTCTTTTCAAGTCCAGGATGAAAGGGAGTACAGGGTTCTTGAAGAGGAATATAGATTCCTCGAGGAGGAATATGTGGGCCTTGAAGAAAAATATGAGGTTCTGGAAGGAGTTCTTGGGTCCGGCATACACCTCTGACAGGTGGACCAGATTGCTGAAAGGCTGGAAGATGAGTGGGAGGACACACATGATTCGTATACGTAATCCACTTGGGGGGCTAAAGACGATTATAGACTCCTTGAGGAATTTTTTGGTCTTGGCCAGTACCTCCAACCGACTGACTAGATGATCAGTGTGCTTGAAGGAGACCGAGCTAGGCCACAATATTTTTAGGCGGTTTGGTCAGGATTGGAGTTCGAGTTGCATGGAGAATGGCCTTTTCTCGACCCTTTCAGTGGATAGGGTGAAGTTTCTTTTGAAGTTCTAGGGCAGAACCGAGTTTTCAATCTAGGAATCATGAGCATCCCAGAAAGAATGTTGTTCACAGTTGGTTGTTTCAGGCTTACCAAGTCGCACAGGGGTTTCGGCACGCATGAGTTTCAGGTTTTGATGGAGGTTTGTCAGAGGTACGCGACCCTGGGGCCTGACACGAGCACCAGGGAAACTAAACGGCATCCGTACGGATCTCTTGAGAGAAATTCTACTGTGATGCAAGGGGTATGTAAAGTGTACAATATTTTTTATGATCCAGTGGCAGAATATATGGAAGAGTTCCCCAGCTAGAGCAAGGGTTATGGTTTCACTCGAGGGGTCCTCGTCCATCACCGTCACCTCGAGCCATTGACCCTCGCTATTTTGGAGTCAGTCGAGAATGATGGGAATACCCACCTGGGGAGTCAGTTGCTGGACTAGTTACACTGGCATTTTTGGATTACTTAGAGTCGTGGCCTCTCAAGTAGAAGTAGTTTGTATATAAATAAGTCTCAAGTTTTCGGCATAGCAAATTTCAATTTTTGGCAATTTCCAGTCTATTTTCAGCATGTACAACTTCACTTTTAGGTTTTGAATTTCAAGAAGTTTCCAGTCTACAGTAGAATAGAGCATTTGGCTGGGGTACTGGTCGCCACAAGATACACTGTGTAGCCGAATCCCCATAGATTTTTTCCATGAATTATTTTCAGGAAAACCCTCCCAAGCAGTCTACTTGGAAAATTTTCTTGCAGGAGCCGCCGAATGGATCAGGCACCCGGTCTACGAGATTCTTTTCTACCTTGCAAGGAGGATAACATCCCTAGTTGGAGCCAGTTGTTAGCACCAGAATTCTGTGGCATGAATATGGAGGTGGAATAAAGGGGTAGCTAGGAAAATTTCTTGATAAAGGCTAGAGTTTCTCTTGTTTTCCATGACCAGGTGCTAAAGGAATAATAAAAATGGAGTTGGGGGTGTTAAATATGCAAGGAATGGAAAATAATGGGGAAGAAAGCATTAAAATGTGACCAAAATGGCCCAAAAAGAGCTTAAGTCTATAGTCCGAAGGAAATAATGGAAAGAATAACCATCGCACAGCTTCCCACCGTTGGATGACGCAAGAGGAAGATCAACGGTCCTTGTTGATGATCGCATGGAAAAGACGAGCAGGGAATAGTCATAAGGACGGTCGCGATGGGAAAAGCCGTCGGACAGATGGCAACCGGAGGAAGAGTCGCATGGGTGATAAGTGGTAAGTGATACCATCTCAAGGGGATGTGATACCACCCGGGCAGAAAGACAGGTGACTGGACACGTGGACAGACATGGTCGGGCAACATGGGCCACGTGGTTGGGGATCAGGGTCCCATAAAAATAAGTGCAATGTGACAAAAGAAATAGTGTAGATGGTGCTAGGAAGATCGACGGTCCTTGATGACCGTCGCATCGGGAAGATGTGAGCCAGATAAACGAAGGGGTGGTTGCGATGGGTAAACCCACTTTCCAGGTGTCAACACCACAGCTCATCGTAGGAGGATGGACGGTAAAGCAAAACAATATTAGGGAAATGAGATCCCACTCCATTTAGGTGCGGTGCTAAAGAACGGACGGTGGAGATTGGGACACAGGGAATGATCCCGCGGCAGGGAAGGGAGATAAGTCAAATCAATAAAAAGGGGTCACATCTAACGGCTCAGATCAACACATGAGAGATCAACGACTGGGATTGATAGGCAGCTAACAAATAAACCCAACGGATAAGTGAATAAGGTTTATATATATAGTCGTCGATGGGTAAAGTTGACATTTTTATTTTTCTGGGGCCTGTCTGGGCCAAGGGTTTCTAGTCGCATGCGTCGAAGAAGGAGACAGGGGTTTCTGAGGCTACTAGTGCAGGAAGAGACCCTAGCTATCACAGGTAGGCTCCTTAAAACCTGTCCCTTTGATAATTTCAACGTATTTGTCACTAGGAAGGCCGATGATGAGCCAGTCTCCGGCAAGATTCAGGGTTATAGGTTGTTCTGTGAGATAGGGATTTCATCCTGGTACAGGAATTCGTCTTCTTGTCGCCAAAATTAGCATAAGTCTGAAGGTCCTACAGATGTATCTGGGCATGGAAGGTTCCGGTGGTCCTGTATTTTGTTCGGCCCAGACCATACTGACTGTTCTGTATTTGTCTCTCGAAGCCCCAGATATTTGAGTCTGGGAGTCTCCCCGAAGATGTCGGTCATCGCCTTGTTTCATCAAAATCCACCTGAGAGTCGACGAACCTCCTTAATTGCCTGTGTTGGGCTTGACCTAAACATTGAGGATAGCTCCCCTACCCTGTTGATTGTTCAAAATAAATGTTGGTCCGCCCGAAGTCGAATGTGGGTCAATACGAAGCCTCAGTTTGGGAGAGTTTCTGACCAAATGTATCCACCCACAAGTGACAGGTTTCTCCAGTACTAGTGACCTCAGGCCTCGGCCCTAGATGGGGGAAAAGGATCAAGACAAGTAAGCGGCGAAGACATCGCTCCCAGCCATATGGGTGCGAAGGTAAAGTTCTCGAGGAATTATAAACATACTAATGAAGGACTCAAAAGTTAGTGGAGGTAGCCAGCTAGGACAGCATCTCCGGAGATCAGTTTTTGTCTTTCTGTTTAGCGACTAGTTGAGGCAGTTACTGTGTTGCCTTTTGTCTTCCTGTATGAGTTAAGTACCCTTCGATAAAAAATGTTGGTAAATGTAAAGGGGCTGTTAGGCCTGCCTCGTCCGTTTTTGTCTTGCGGTTATGGTAGTGGCGAATATGTTCAGATGAGGTTACCTGCGTCATTTGACAGAGGAGAAATGAGGTAAAGTTTTGTGACGTTGACAAGGCCAGAGGGATAAGCGACATGAAGGCATATCTACTACCACCGAAATGATTACATACACGATGGAGGCCACCTCAACGACATCATATGCTTCACCATCTATCTAGAGATCTTTGTCAAGCATGTTTCGGGTCAGCTCGGACCTTGGGCATCATTGTTATTTGATTAAGAGGTCCGGTCAGGTTATCATGGTGATTATGGTCACACGTAGCTATTGTCATCATCACAGTAGTTATGGATGCGGTCTTTATGTCCCCTGTTCGAAACCGGTATATAGAAAAGCTAGCGCACTTGGCAGTTTGAGCATCTTTCAGTTAGAATTAGATAATGGAGAAAGAGCAGGAATCCAGAGTGGTTTTCATGCTAGAGTCGGCGTGGTCCGAGGTGGAGGAAGAGCATGCTCCTTCATCTCCTATGGTATTTGACCACATAGATTCCAACTCAGCTAGTGAAGGTGAGGAGCTCGAAGGGCGGCAGGTGTTCAAGAGAGTCCGACGTCGAGGGAAGAAAGAGCCTCCTAAAGAAGAGCAGGGCTTCCAGCATGGGATGAAGACTTTTAGAGATTTCGTGATCCCCACTAAGGAAGTGACACATCCCTCTCCAGCAGATGAGTCACAGGATAAAAGCTCTCTGAAGATAGAGGATTTCTTTAATTCACAAGGCCAATTGAAGACTTTAGAGTAAGGTGGCGCCCTGCTCATGGTATTTTTGTCTCCCATCTTGATCATTCCATTGCGGACTTAACACATATGTAATATTCCAAATTTGGGGCTGTCAGGGTGGCAGTGTAATTTTGTATGTTTCCTAAGGACCGATTCAAGGCTGAAAGCCTATAAAAGCATTGTAATAGAATAATGAAGTGTTAGAAAATTATTCGGCTAAGGCCTGAGAGGCGAGCCCAGTTTTGAGACTTTCATATCAATACAATGTGCAGTGCTTATGGTACACCGTTTTGCAGAGATTCTTGTGTCGCTCTAACTTGTAGTCAGTTTTTTCCGTCTTCTCTATGTGCATGTACTTCCTATTATGCCTTTACATTATGTCTTTCATTTCATGCCTGAGATCAGTGTATAATAGTTTGGAATTCTTGGAAACAAGCTCTGGCTATTATCTCAGGCATTCACTAAATATTGCTACTAAAGTTGATATTGAATTCATCTTTGCTGGATGCTCATATCAATGGTCTATTCTTATTTTCTTCTTTTACTACCAGAAAACAACAGTACGACGGCAAGCGAGTGGCTACCTTGCCTCTGTTAGAGTAGTCACACTATGGCACTATTATCTTATTTATGTGTAATGCCTTGACTCCATCGCCCAATTATTTTCCCATGTGATTATCCCTCCAACATTTTCACTTGCTTTGTCCCATCAGAAATCTGACCTTCTGTGTATGTTTTAATTGAACATCTTGAGTAATGAAGGATGGTCTATTTGTTCACTGTTGACGCCTTTGAATATTTCTAGTCTTCCTGAGATGTGTAGAGAGACCTCTCAGACTATGCTGGGTCAGTAGCATTAGTCCAAAGTGGTTAGTGGTTACCTCGACTTGCCCTCTTCGCAACCTTGGGGGTTAAATTGGGTGTTAACACCTGGAATACGAGTTGGAGAGGGCCCCTCCAACATGTAGGTCAGAAGCTTCGTTTCCATTTCAGGTATTTTTCATATGTAATGTGAATTGATTTAAATCCTTATCGTATATGAAGTACTTTGGTAATGTTTGAATGACATGGTTTTATTTCAGTTCAACGATCATTTCATTTCAACACTTTTTATCTGTAGTTCGCCAACATTGATTCTGTAGTTCTATAATACACTTCCTGTAGTCCTGTACATGCATTATGTGCAGGCGTAATTACCTTTGTTTTCCAACTCACTATATTAATTTTAGACCATGATTTAGATCTGCGATGCCAAGAATATTTCTTTTATCAAAGTTCTATTATATAGGAGTTAATTGTTTTAGTTCTTTGGATTTGAATATAATAGATGGTTATTGCTTTTAGTATTGGATTTGAATGAGATCAAGTTTGATTAATTTTCAGCATTGAATTTCTAGTTAAACTTCTAGTTTTCAGCACTTTATTTCTAGATCAAGTTTCCCCAGCTTTTAGCATTTGATTTCTTAGATTAGATTTACAGTCTTTCAGTATTTAATTCTTAGCATAAAGATCTATTAGTTTCAACATTTCTAGTTTACAGATTTACAGTATTTTCATATTCCTTCATTCGTTGTTTAACAGCAGATCATTTCAATTTCCTTTTCGAGAAACCTTCAAGACACACCCCATCATCCTAAAACGATGAAGACTATCCTATAGAGCACATACAATGCTTGGCACCTCTTAAGTTTGTATGCTCCCTGGTCGATAATTAAAGTATGCTTCCGGTTTAGCTACCCTGATTAGGTATCCATTCCTGGAGTCTACCAGTAAGCCTATTGGCCTTAATATTTAACTTTATTCAATTTCTGAGGGGGGGGGATTGGGACCTCGGGGGTGGTGCATTGGTCACGTTGGGTAACCAATGAGGTAAATCACGACTTCTGAGGCTTTTTGCGCAATCTGGATCGCGGCTTTGGCTTGCACAGTCGCGATGTGGATCCTGACTATGGTCTCCACAGTCGCAATTTGGATCGCAGCTATGGTTTCCACAGTCGCGATCTCGGATCGCGGCTGTGGGCCCCACAACCGTGATCTAGATCATTGATGGGGGGAATTTTGTGGCATGTTTCTAATTAAAATTTTCTTGTGTATTTGGCAGGATGTTCAGGTTGTCGAGGGAGTCATGGAGGGAGAGGGAGATGTCGGATGGTCTAATGGAGATCATCCGTGAGGACCATCATGCAAAGGCTGCTTTGGCCTTGGGTGGACTGCTAAAGTTCACCCAGGTTCCCCTTGTGCGTTCAACACATTTGTTGCTAAACAATTTGATCGGGTTCTGGGACCTGACCATTCAAGCCTTCATGGTTCAAGTTGAGAGATTGGATCTCACCTTGAAAGATGTTTACTTTCTGACTGGATTTCCCCGCTTTGGTGTGATAGGGGACACTTAGCCTAGGATACCGGGGGATGTTGAGATAGAGGATCTACTGGAGATATTTTTCCGTCTGGGGTCTCGCGTGCATGCGAGTGCACTGTTAGTTAGTGATTTGCGGGATCCGGCAATGCGAGTAGTTGCGGCTTGCGTACTACGAGTACTTGGAGCACAGGCGCCCCACCGATTGTCGGGGGGGGAGATGTTGTTGGTTCATCGAGTTATGACTGGGACATACTATACCTGGAGGCAAATGTTCCTTGCCTGTAATCAACGTGAGCTGAATAAGGTGAGGCAGCAGGGGGGAGAGTTTAGCTATGCTTCGTTTTTGTGTTGTTTCTTTTTTGAGTGGGTGCCTACATTACGGCCCCATGTGCCAGTCCAGGATGGTGGGATGAGTGAGTCGTGGATGGTGCGGTGGGGAGAGATGATGTTCTGCAGTGGCGAGGAGTCATACACCTTCGGTGTGATGATGTGGTGGTAGAGGGAGTACGGGCTACCATCGATCGTCTATTGGATGGTGTGGAAGATGATGGTTGGAGGGAGCTGGACCAGGAGGTGTTAGACCTATGTTTTGATGCTCCATGAGAGTGGAGATCAATTTTGAGGCAGATTGTTGTGTTGGAAGCAGAGAGGAGGGTTAGGGATGCTGATGACGAGGATGTTCTAGAGGAGGAGGATCTCGAGGAGGAGGCAGGCTGTGATGACGAGGACTAGACTGCTCATTACATTCCCCCAAATGCTGATGAGGATATGGGGATTTTTCTGTGGATATGTATTATGTATGGCTATTGTATTTTTTGTATATTTGGGTGTTGAGGGCACTCTTGACATTATGACTATATGATATATATATTTATGCACATGGATGCATTTTTGGATGATACAGTCGTGTATGCACGTGGATGCACATCTGTCATTGTTTTTATGTTTTGTTGCGTGTGGATGCATTTGTTTATGTTTTTGTATGTCCGTGGAGGCACATTCTATGCACATGGATGCAATATTATGTTTCTGTATGCTCGTGGAGGCACATTCTATGCACGTGGATGCAATATTATGATGGATTTTTTTGTCTGTTTATATGGTTTTTTGATGCCTATGTGATGTTATGTTGATGCATGTTTGATGTCTTACATAGTTTGGTTGACGTGCCAATCTAGAATGTTTTTAGCCATTTGGTCGGCTACACTGTTGAGATTTCTTGGGACATGAGTGAATGAAATGGATTCAAATTGTCTAATCATTTGTTTAGTGCGCAGGAATTTTCTAAAGAGGCAAGGATCGTGCACTTGGTAACAATTGTTGAGTTGGGAAACAAGAAGCTGGGAGTCGAGGAAGACGTGAAGGTGACTTATGCCTATCTGGAGGGCAACGGTCAAGAGACCGGTCACAGCATCGTACTCAACCTGGTTAGTTGTAGCAGCACCTATACACACTCCGTCGAGGTGAATCAACTCGTGTGAGGGGGAATAGAGTACCCATGTTGTGGAGGCAAGATTTGGAGACCAACGACTTGCACCGTCAGCAAATCCAACATAGTAAAGTGGAACAGGATCCATCTGTGGTCATGCAGGAAAACAAAATGTAAGGTTTTTGAAAGTTGACAAAAGAATTAAAACTGTACAATATGGATTGTGGTGTCTAAAAGATGTTATGGGTAAAAGCATTTGAGGTACAACCCATTACGAGGGTTGCGCAGGGGGTTACCTTCTGAGTCAGTCAGAATGTATGCCCCATGTCCGATGCAAGTGTGTATGATGTATGGGCCTTTCCACATGGATTGAAATTTTCCTTTTCCCATTTTGTCATGGGCTTGATCGTAAACGAGTACAAGGTCTCCTTCATAGAAGGTTCTTGGGTGAACGTGCTTATAATAGCCGGATTTGGAGCGATGTTTTGCGGCTTCAATGGTTTGGAGGGTTGCTCAATGATCCTCATCAGCTTGTTCCAATAGGAGTAAGCCTTGTTCGAGCGGTGAGGTATTTGGGAGGAGTTTGATGGCAATATACAATGTTTGGATATGACACTCAATAGGGAGGACAGATTCTATGCTGTGAACCAAATGCAAAGGGGTAAAACTAGTGGTATTTTTAGTGGAGGTACGATAATCCCACAGTATGGGAAAAAGCATATGATGCCAATTGGACTTATGTTGGTCGATAGTGCACTGGAGGATTGTCTTCAAAATTTTGTTAATTGCTTCAACTTGGCCATTCCCTTGGGGGTAGTAGGGGGAGGCGTATTGATGTTCGAATTTGAGGAGGGTTGACAATTCTAGACAGATAGAGTCCTCAAAATGAGAACCATGGTCTGAGATGAGTTGCTTAGGTACTCCAAAACAAGTAATAACATGGTTGAAGAAGAACCGGGATGCAATGTTGGTTGTGCAGTTGAAAGTAGGCATGGATTCTACCCATTTAGTTATGTAATCGACGGCCACAATGATGTATTTATGGTTGCAAGCTGATGTAGGATTACACTCCATGAAATCGATGGCCCATTTGCAAAAGGGACCAACGGTGACTACTGGATGAAGGGGGGCGGGGGGTGTCCTTGCCTTGGGGGAAAAGAGATAGCAATTTTGGCAATGTTTGACCACTATGATGCAATCAGTAAATAGTGAGGGCCAAAAATACCCTTCACAGATCACCTTTTGGGCAGTGGCCATTCCCAAAAAATGGTCGCCGCAGGCACCGCTGTGACAGTCATTGAGGACTTGTTCTGCTTCCTCTCGTGAAATGCAACGTCATAAGATGGTGTCGACACCGTGTCAATAGAGGACGTCGCCTAGGAGGAGATAATTGGAAGCATGGTGACGGATGCTACGGCGTCCGTCACGGTCAACATCGGGTTGAAACTTTTGTGTACGGAGGTAAACCAAAATGTCACCATACCAAGGGTCATCTGACGAGATGATGAACAAATGGTCATCAGTTAGATTAGTATGGACTGCGGGTGATGATGATAGAGATGGTAGGTATATAATGAGTTGAGAAAGTGCCAGGGCTTTGGTACTCTTAGGGGTTGTGAAACCTAGGTCATACTCTTGTAAGATAATAACCCATTTAGCAACGTGGCCCTGTAAAAGGTGACGGTTCAAGAGATAGACCACGGGGTTGGAGTCCGTGACAACTTTAGTGTGGCTCATGAGGATGTAATGTTGCAACTTCTGTAGTGAAAAGACGACGGTGAGGGCCAGTTTCTCTTCGTACGGGTAACATAGCGGTGGGACAGATAAGGTTTGGATCACATAATAAATGACATGCTCTTGACGAGCAGGATCTTCTTGAATGAGAACTCCAGAAATGACATAGTCAGATGCCGAAACGTAAAGGATGAAGTCTTTAGAGAAATCCAGAGGGGAGATAAAAGGGGCATTGGTGAGAGCTTTATTTAGGTCATCGAAAGCTCCTTGTGCTTGGTCATCCCATACAAAATGGATGTGGGTACGGAGCAAATGAATGAACCCATGAACTGTTGTGGCATAATCTGGGATGAAACGGAAAAGGAAATTTTCCTTCCCCCGAAGGCTCTGTAACTGTTGAAGCCTGCGTGGTGATGGGAGGTCTAAGATGGCTTGGACCTTTAATGGATCGACTGAAATACCTTTGTGTGAGATGATGAAACCTAAAACCCAGCCTGCTGGAATGCAAAATACACACTTGAGTGGGTTCAAGCGGATTTGATATTTGCGACAACATAGGAAGACTTGCCGGAGGTTGTTTAGATGATCGGCCCATTTTTTCGATCGAGTTGTGAGGTCATCAAGGTAGACCAAGATAATGTTGACCAAGTCATGGAAACAATATGTCATGGCTCGCTGAAAGGTGGCTCCAGCATTTTTAAGACCGAAAGGCATAACACGATAAGCAAAAGTGCCCCATGGGCTGGTGAAGGAAGTCTTGTACTGATCTTCTTTGCGAATATGAATTTGGTTATACCCAGAGAAACCATCCATGAAAGATAGTATCTCATGCCCCGTACATGCATCGATAAGTTGGTCGATAAATGGTGTGGGGAGGTTGTCTTTGGGACAAGCTTGGTTTAGTTCGCGGAAGTTAGTACAGACACGGATAGTGCCTTGCTTCTTGTTAACTAGTACCAGGTTAGAAACCTAGGTGGTGTAGGAGATAGGGTTAATGAACCCAGCTGTATGAAGCTTCTAAATTTCCACTTTGACAGCGGGAAGCTTGGATGGATGGATGGGTCGTTGTTTTTGGTGAACGGGTGGTACGTTGGGCCAAGTGTCAATGTGGTGTTCTACTATGGTGGGGTCAAGGCCTGGCATCTCGGTGTAGGATCATGCAAAGACGTCATGAAACTCTTGGAAAAGATTCTTGTAAGCTTGGACCTCATCCTCGGTGCATGATGCACCCAAAGAAATGAGTTCAGGTGTTCCAGGTGTGGTAGAGATGTCAACTTTAATGATGGGTGAAATATTGGCCATATTTCCTTCCTCAAAGGCATCAGGAGATGGGATGGGATCTTTAAACTAGTCAACCTTGGTGGGAAGGAAATATTTAGATTCAATGGAGAATTGATTTGCCGTGGAAGATGTAGATGCCCTGAGGATGAAATATGATCGATGGTGCATATCATCCCAGGGGTAGTCGGGTGCGGTAAGTGCTTCAAGTATTTCTTCGTCACTGTAGAAGCATTATGTTGTCAAATCGGTTGACTGGGGTGCACCGGTGGACGAGATCATATAAATGGTATTAATTTCTTCTGAGGAGGAAGATGTTGGGGGATATATTTCCTCAATGAGAGGAGGGGATGTCTCTAGGTCGACATTATTCAATTTGTATAGAGTTGCTCTATAATCTGGGAGATCATGGTAGTGATGTGAGTAATGGCCATAAATGTCGCATATTGCACAAGGGTGATTGGTACGCAGATATTTATCGCGAGGCTGAGGGGTGATGTTAAGTTTCACAACTGGGATGTTAGCAGCATCTTCTAACATTTGCATGTGTTCCTAAAGTGCTGGTAATTGTGGACATTGATGGGTAGCATGGCCCAGGTCGTCGCACACAGAGCATTTGGGGGGAGCACGAAATGTCGTGGGGTTTTTGGCTTGCTTTGGGGTAGGTGGGGCGGTGTGGGTTGCAGGTGGTGCAGTATAGGTTTGTGGGTCTCTGCCCCCTGTGTGACGTGGTAGAGGGGGAGCATTACTAGATGTTGATGCAGTTCTCACCCATGGAGGTTGTCGGTTTGTCATAGTGATAGGTTGGACAACTTGTAAAATGATAGTTGGTGTTGGGGGAGGATTTGGGGTGGGAAGGTACCACACAGGTAGTCCTAACATTAACCCTAGAAGATTGAGTGTAGCCATTACTAGGGTGCTGACTGTTCCTGAAGGAGGAAATAGAAATGGGATAGTGTGGATGGGTGCATCTCCTACATGACTTGGAACTGAGGTTGGTTGCGGCAGTAAAGGGGGTTGTTGGTTAGGTGCATGTGTATTGTGCGATAGGGTGCACAAATCAAATATCTCGAGTGTCTACAAAGGTGTTGGAACGGATTGGAATGTGGAAGTCATGGGAGTATCTAAGTATATCCCAGGTCCGACTGTGGAGACGAACGATGTGGGTGCACTCTTAACAAGTTGTTCAATCATAGGTATAACGTTTTCAAGTGCGATGGGGGCGTTAGGATCATAGTATGTCAGTTGATCAATTTTAACTACACGTCCCTCATGGGGGAACATCATAGTGCGGAAGATGGATGAAGCGACAACGTTCATGGCATACATGTAACTTCGTCCTAGTAAGAGGTTTTAATCAAGTTGGGCATTGATGACCTCTATGTCTATAAGTATAGTTTTTCCACCTAATTGGAAGGGCACGTTAGCCAAAAGGACTTGCGGTTGAGCTGAATGACCATCATAAGCTCGTAATGAGGTGGTGGATGGATATAGTGTGGGAGATCGGAGCTTCTGCCAGACAAATGTTGACATCACACAGTTGGAGGCACCTTCATCGATGATGCAGCAATGAATCACAAGGTTCCGAATGGATACAAAAACTTGGAATGCTAATGTGGAAGGAAAACGTGGTTCGGCTTGGTCCAAGTCGAATGCCATCATTCATGAATCGTTAGGGTCTATTGCACCAATGGAGGATAACAATATTTTCCTTTTTGCAAGATCATTTTTTAGGAATTCCAGGGCAAACATAGCAGCGAGGGGCTGGGTTAAGTCTCCCAAAATGTTATAATTAGAGGCAGCACGAGCGTTAGGATTACTATTGATCCATCATAGGGGGAAGCGAGGGGCTTTAGGACCTCCATCCAACAGTATAGTAGGTATACATAACGGTTGATCAGTTGGAAGGGTGGTAGTAGCTGGATCAGTGGGCATGGCCTCAGGGGTGGGGCCATATTGGTTTCGGTGTGTTTGGAGGTGGACATCAGCCGATGAAATCATTAACAGATGGTGAGTACTTGAATCCGTGTGTTGGTAATCAGTTGCAGCATAAGTGATTTGCTGTTGTGGTACCACGGATCCTTATGTGGGATCCATCGGATGGGTGTTCAGTACTCCTTGGGTGGGTAAAGGATTATTTAATACCATGGGTTGCAGTTGAGGAGGTGGCACTAGCTGTACCGCGTGCCCTTGGCGTTGGGCATCATTAGTCCAGAGTTGGCGCGCTCGCGGCAAATGGGGGCATGAGTGTGTGTAATGGCCATATACCCCACATACGGAACATAGATGGTTTGTTTTTAAATTAGTATTTTTACCCTATTGCGGTGGACAATTAGGGTTTTGGTTGGCGGGAGCAGCATTATTATTATTCGGAGGATTGGGTGGCTGATCACCTTGGTTTTGAGGTTGATTTTTCCCGCGGTTACGTCCTTTTTGTGGTTTTGTTGACCTCCTTGATTACGTTGGTTGTTATGGTTTTGTGGTTGATTATGTTGTGCATACACTTTCTCTTGGGAAGTAGGGGAATTTTGAGGTTGCACAGGTGCTGGAGCAGGCTGCATGGATAATAAGCTGGCGGGGTTGGAGGAGGTCTAGGGGCTATCTGTGGTTGTTGGTACGTCTGGGTGGCTGGAGGTTGTGGTGTTGCAGGTGCTGCTTGTGGAGGGTAATAAGCTGATTGGGCTTGTGAGTGAATAGGAGCATGAGTGGCATGTTGGTGATAATACGTAGCAGGTGAATAAGATGATGGTGCATACCCATAACACTATGGTGCACATGAGCTGTTAGAAAAACAGGATCGCAGAGCAATAACAATAAACAGAAATGAAAATATAATCACACATACACATTACAAGAGAGAGACAGATATATTGTGGTTCACCCAAATGGGCTACATCCACACTGAAGTTGCCAGTCCTTATTATTATATCATCCATCAAAGTGAAGCGATATAACCTACAACACAATTGTTGCACTTCTTCTTCACTGTCTCACAGTCTCTCTTCTGATCTCAGAGATCTTTACAATGCATAATACCTAATACATCAACCCGAGCCGTATTACAATGTATTTCTTTTATAAGGGAAATACAATGGGAAAATACCACGGGTTACCCAAAACCATGGTCCCATAAACTGTTGGTGATAACAGCCCCAAAAAATTTTCTTAGGGGCATTTCCTCCGAACCCCCTGGGGATAGTGTCGGGATCATAACCAAACCTGGGGTTCAAACATGGTTGAATTATCATCTATGAGACTGGAATACCAGGCTCCACAACCAACATGAGGTTCCATGAGTGTGGTTAGAGTGTGCCATAGGAGCATACGAGGTTGTAGCTCCGGAGTGAGATGTGGCCTGCGAAAGTTCAGGGCCAATATTATTAGGTATAATTGAAAAGGGTTGGTTGTGTGATACAACATGACCAATGATACCATCGGCGGCTGGGATTCCCCCAGTGCGTCATTCCGAGATGGATCGCCACAGGGGGCGTCAGCTAAGATGGTGTACAAATAGCCAGACTGGGCGTAGATTAAATCAAACTGTTGGGCTTTGAGAATTGCTTCTTCTTCTAACTGGGGTTGTTCAGATGCCATGTCTTTGGCTATGGATGGAAGGAGATATTTTAGGAACCAACACAGGAAAATACGGTCATACAACTTGATCTTGCACAAACTACGGCGTTTACGCCACTCATGAATGTGATCAATGATGTGGGTAGCTATGTTCTGTCTGCAAGACAAGAGGATTTCCACTCCCGCGTCATAACGAATGGGTAGCTGAAAGAACTACAGAAAGGTCGAGGCAAGGTATGTGAAAGTGGGGTGGGTCCCATGAGGCTGCTCAATATACCACTTGGCCGCCAAGCCAGTGAAAGTCCTTTGCAACAAGAGCAGGGGAATGGAGTCATCTACTATGGAGTTGGAGGAACATCACCATAGATGAAAAGACATAATGTGATTCTGGGGATCCTCACCAGCCTTCCCCTCAAACTTAGGGATGTCTGATGGGAGTTTGGTAGGCATGTGAGCCCATGTAGGATCATGTCTAATGGGATCATTTGTTAATCTTGCTAGGTTCGGTAGGTTGAGACTAGCCATAAATGGAAAACTGGCAGAGGAGTGTGACATGGTCACTGGGGCATATGTGCTAGTGGTAGCATTATTGATCATGCCACTACCCCCAAAGGGAATATTATCCATGAGGGGGATGTGCCCCCTAAATAGAGGTGTTGGGTTGGTGTAAGAGGGGCCTGCGCCTCCAAGTGTAACATGAGTTACAGATGGGTTCGGATTGGGTCTAGTAGTTTTTGGAATTTGAGTAGTAGCAGGGATGGTAGGTGTGGGTCCCATTGAGGGCATACCTAGGGTAGGTGTGGGTCCCATTTGCGGGCATACCTAGGCTAGTTGTTGTAGTTGTGGCTACTATGGTGGCCATTGTGGTGTCAGGGGTGGTGGTAGATGTTCCACCAGCAGTCCCTGTAAAGAAGGGGTTGGAAGTCATGTCGACGATGGGGTTAATTGGTGCTGTGTATGTAGGGTTTTTTTATTCTACCTCAGAGTCATATGTGAAATAAGGGGCGTCAGAGTCAGATGACGAATCTCTACACTGGTGATGAGTGGAGTTGAGTGACAAGGCTCTACGTCTGTGATGAGTGGTGTCAAGTGAACCGTACTACAGGGGTTCACCCTAGAAGCGTCGATAATGTCTCGAGGACTCAATGGTGACAGATGGCTAGTAAAACTAGTAGGTAGTGGTGAGTGAAAAGCTCAAAATCCCTAATGCAACCATGTGTGCAGGAGGGGAGTGCAAAAAACTATGGCACTGAGGCCAACAACCAAACTCAAAACTCTTACGGTAACAGTTGTGCTACGATAAGTGGAGTGATAAAAAAAGTTGGTCAAAATAACAACAAGAAAAAGACTCCTAACAATAAAAATGGTGTACTCGCTAAACCAAGGGGAGGTAAGAGAGCATGCAAACGCCTAACTAAAAAGGTATTATGGTTCAAACAATATGTTTCCTCTGCAAGGTGATGAAATCCAAGTCAGACAATACGAAACTTAGAACCAAAGACTAATGATATCCCCCTATCGGGAGGGACACCGGGTAGACAATCCTAGAAGAAAGGCCACTAAGATACCCCATTCATGACACATCCAGAAAGGTGAATCTGCAGCTCCTGTTCTATCGTTGTTGTACTCCCATACAGGTAGTACATCGAGAACAATGAGTAGGTATCCTTCGGTGACTATATGGATTGTGGTATTCCACTCAGGCCTCCAGAACCGGTCTTGCTACTTTGACCCTCCTAAGGGAGAGGCATTTCCGACAAATTGGTGTATAACTGTGCCAATAAGTACTAAGGTATTTTGGTACCCTAATAGACAAAAACTATGTCTCAAGTGAAAGTGACTGAGGGGTGTTATTTGGATTCCTATCCCCTCAATCCTACCTAACTACAATGTTCTTTTGATGTTCCCCAAGTGGGGTTAGAAGGTTGGTTGAGTTAAATAGATTTTAAGGCTCACTTGATTAATGGTGACAGAGTGTGTGTAAGTGTAATTATGTACCAAATAGAATGCCTCGCTTGGGCGAATATTTATCAAATTAAAATGTTGATTTCAACTTGCAAATATGAAAATTTTAACTGTAAATGCTTAACAATTTTCTTTTCAATAAAAATACTGAATTTTTTTCCAAAATGATATAGTAAAGAAAATAACAGAAAAAGTAAATGAATATCTAGGGATGCAAGTAAAATAGTAGGCTGTCAAAATGCAAGGGATATGGAAAAAAAATATGGGTCGAGATGGGTGATGAAAACTCAGCAGACAAATCGCAGGGTTCGGGTCGAAGTCGCGACTGTTTGAGGCAAAACTCACGATCTGGATCGCGGCTATCTGGGAAAATATCGTGATTTGAGTTGTGGCTGAGGGACTATAAGTCAAGATATCAAATCGCGGCTATGGGTCGGAAACTTGCGATCTGGCTCGCGGTTAACTGGGAAAAACTCGCGAACTAGATCGCAGGGTTTCGAATCAAAACTTAGAGTTTTGGAATCACGGCTTTCGGCTAAATAGCCATGATCTAGATCGTGACTGTGGGTTAAAAAACCTGTGATTTACGGGATGGAAAAGGTCGCCGAAATTTAAAAATTGGGACTGTAGAGGTTGCAGAAACAACAAAGGGATATGGCAGCAAGCTATAGGCTTAATGGTAAACCAGATCTACAAAAATAAAGCTAAATAACAACTAAAATAAGAAGAATTCTAGATCTAACCAAAGATTCAAAGATTCAAAGTAAAGCGGAGTCGCTAAAAACTATTGCTTGGGTTTGTTGGTCGCAATACTGTTCTAGAGGTTTCCAATGTAGACCCAGGTACTTCATGGTACAAAATACCAACAAAACCCCTATTCACCGGCCCTTTCGGAAACAGACTGCGAGAAGTCTGAAGTCTCACCCGAGGCGAAGTTGAGGGGGTGGTTGTAGAATCATGTTTCCACAACCTGGTGATGCAAGTGCTTAACTGACTGATGTGCAGCGCGGTATGGAGCTTCCATGCTATGGGAAAGGGGCTATACGAAGTCTTATATTTTGCGTCAATGGGACTGTGCGGTATTGTTAGGCTACTGCGGTGAGACAACGCAGCTCTTATCAAGGATCAGCACGCCAACCAGACGACGTGTTCACTATAAGACTTAATCAAACTGATCAATATTTCTTAATAGTCTTAATCATTCATCCACACTTAGATCGATTTCAAACATATGTAATGGAATAATTTGTGGAATGATGCACACCTTGATGCAACACTCAACTTCTTATTATTAATTCTGTGATTATTTCAATAGGTTCATGCACCCAAATATTTAGAGATATTGATCATTAAAATTCATCCATATATGAGTTACCTAACATCTTATTCCATCCCTTCCACGATGAATACAGATAAAAGTAAACACATATCAGATAGATGTAAGTTCAAGCATTCATATTGTAAATAATTCAAGGAACTGAATAATAGCAACCATACATAGCAATCGCAGAACACAAGATTTAACATGGTTTACTCCCTCGGATGGGAAGCTACGTCCACAAGAATTGTTGTTTTATTATCTTAGGAAAGGGTACAACAGTTCTTCATCTGCACACTCAATCGCAGATGTGCTTCTTCCTCAAAATTAGGTCTCTGCTCACTCAGCTGCAGAACCTTTACAATGGCTTCTTGCTCAAAGATTCTAATAGTATTCAATATACCCAAATACAAAAAGCGTAACCCTTTCCCATACAAAAATTCCTTATATATATCATGCCCGTAGGTCATGTCTTTACATTACGAAGGAAAAAATCCTTAGGTTTACAAAACTGTCACGGTTTCCCGAAACCGGACTGCTGGTGTCTGGTAGCGGATCTTCAGTTGTGGCTATCCTCTGTGCAGACACATTGCTATCTGCTCCCCTGTCATGCGTGCCAACATCTTGCTTCTGCCACGTTGTTCCTTCTTTCATGGTATTTGACAATTGGTTCAACTAGTAGTTCTCTTTTTGTGTGACCAGTTGTCTATCTCGATCTGCACCTACCCATTGCTTGGTAGTTTATCAGCGATCTTTGCTAAAAATAGGTCTCCTGTGACCTAACCGAAATAACTGTTGTCATCAATCCAACGCTTTGCTTAGATGGATCTCCGTCAACATGGCACATCACGGCGTTGTAATCCTCACAGCACCGACTTCGCAGTGCTTCCGACACTGCGTTGCACTCAACTTCGCATCATACACAAACTGTGTTGCGCTTATCCTTGTAGATTCCAAAAATTGATTTTCACAAAAATTCTCCCTCCATGCTGTGCTTAGCTTCACAGTTTTCAAAACTTACTATGTTCAAAATTTGACCCCCTTGGGCCAGGCCCAACAGGCCCCTAGCACTTACATGTGGCTCGCCCTCGAGCCACATACAACTTCGGTATCTCCTAGTTGTTCCTACTCTGGTGGTCCGGTCGACACAACGAAGTCATTGTATTCGACAATCAACTTCTTGACTGCTTCCTTGGTGTCCTTTTTTACTTGCCTTACTATGTTGAGCATTTCAGGTGTTATCTCTTGTCCTTCTTTCTCTTCTACCTGTTGCTAACCGTCTCACAACTCTTTCAGCTTCTTCTCGATCTCCTGTGACATGAGGCTAGCTCTTTCTAGGAAGGGTTGTGTTTTATCTCCAATTGTAGCCCCTTTCTCTCTTAAATTCCGCACTTCTTTCATCAACGCGTTGACCTCCTTGTATCTGTGGAGTCGTTCTCGTGCTAGTAACACTTTAACTTCCTCATCCAATTTTTTGAATTCTATCTGCTTAGTTTTGAGAGTATTCTTTGCTTCTAGCCACTTTGGGTCCTCCTAAAGGGTAGTGAATTCCTTAGAAGTTGATTCTAATAAACTTTCACATTTAGATACTTCCCTGGCTATGCTTTCTGCCTCTACTTTTACTTCCTTTGCCCTTATTTATGCTTCAGTCGGTATTACCTTTTGCTCAAGTTGACCTTTTAATGCAGAAATCTCAGCTTCATGGTTGATCTCCATATAGTCTATGTCTTCCTTAAGTTTGTTCACCATCTGGCTTATCTTGATAACAGTATCCGTGGGCTCCGTTTGTACTTCAAATTCTAGTATCTTATCCACAACCGTGGTGATCGTGGATTCTAGCCTTTTCTGACGATCATGTTCATCTTGAAGCTCCATAGCTCTCTGCGAGCTAGTTTCCTCCAACTCTTTGTAGCTTGTCTGTAGTTCTGCTTTCCCTTTCATTGCATCAGTGGTTCTCTCATGCATCTCTTCAAAAAATTGCAACTGCAAGTAATGTATGTCCGGTAATGTGATATTCACAAGATCGAGTTCCACGCGGTCTATGTCCTTTGTATGCAAGATTATTTGGTCAGGTAGCGGCAACCTCACTACTGATGGTTGTAAATGGACAATGCGGGACCTCATCGGTGCCGCCAAAGTCAACTGCAGTGCTTGTATCTGTGGAGTGCCTCACGACTTTTCCTCAGAGTCTGAGTCTTTCTGTAATGGTAATCTCTGTTGTACCTATTCAAATTTCTCCGTAATCACCTCCAACTTATTAATGTTCTCCTTCAAGGTTTCATGAAGCACCTTTTCCTTCTTCTCCTTCTCGATCATCATGTATTCCATCTTTTCATTGATTACTTGAGAAATTATTTCATAATCGTCCTCTTTAAGGACTGTATCAATTTTTTCCTTACTTGCTTTGGACTTTTTCGGTTGTCCCTTTTGGTGTAGTGGACTTTCAGGTTCCTTCCTCTTTGCGGGTTCTTCAGTAATGGGGCATGGAATTGGATTGTCCTCCCCATCATCGCTTAGGACATAAAATATCTTGACCCGATACTGTGTAGGCCATTCTTTCATGAGAAGATCAATATCTTCCTCTGTCATGTGATATTGTCCCTCGAACCATTCTATGTTCTTCCTTTGCGCCTTTGTTGAGATTTCAATGCAATGCATGTTAGCATAAAAATTTGCAGTTTGTATGTATTTGCTTGTTACCTATTTTGATATGCACGACCTGACGGTGATGACATTGCGCAGTTGATGATAGTAGGTGTGGAACACCTCATTCGTTGCATGCTTCTTCTGTGTATCTAGGTTCGCCCATAGGTTTTGATAGCATGGTCCTCGATAGTCATTTCTATCAATGATCACGCCGACATAATCCTTTGGTTCCTTCCAACCGACGAATGCCATTAAGACTATCAGCCATGTGAAGTGAAAATAAGTTCCACTTACATGTACTTCAAGCAGCTCATCTAGGAATTCATTCAGTAGGTACTGACACCAGTTATACTTCTCTCCTTCTGCGGCACTTGCTCCTAGCAGTACAGTGCCTGCAGTTACTTATAGTGGTCTACATTTCCTTAGAATTTTACCAGTTAATAGTTGTGTGACAAAATTTGTTGCGTTGTACTTTATATCGTCACACTGATAACCCCTCTTTCCCTTCGCAGCAGGTGTAGTCTGTTTCATTAATGCGGCTACTTCTTTATCCTTACTTTATCCTTGGAAGAATTTCCTTGGGTCTACGCCTCTCTTGCTCAAACCTGTTATGCGATGGATCAAATCAATGTTGAGGTCTACATTATGGTCGAGCCACAGGTATCCTTGGTGCATGCGCGCCATTAAGGTTCGCACTATTGCATTGAATTCTGACGACCTGTCAAAATGCGGGAGTCGTAGTAGATTTAACAGTCCCGACTCCACAACTCCAGATAACCTGCTTTCTACGACTAAGTTCTGGTTTCCTTTTACATCTTTCTTCCAACACATATACCTGTCTGGATGGAACTGTGGAAACCTTGGTTCATTGTTGTCCTTATGTATTTTTAGTAGGTCATAGTCTTCCCATTTACATTCTTGTATTTTACCGAGGAGATTATCTGCCAACTTCACATGTTTTGAAATTGGTGATAGTGGAATATCGTATTTTGTGTTCTTTGGTAGCTTCAGTGTTGGCGCACCTTCTACCCTCGGTGAGATATAGTCAGGAGTGAACGTGAGCAGAATTTCCTTAGTGGTTTGCGGACCCTTCTGCAGTACCGATCTTACTGGTGGTAACTTCACTTTCTGTTCCTGTGCTTTTCCTTTGGGCTCCATAGATACAGTGTGCCTCGGTGATCTTCGGGATGCTTCAGGCTTATCTTTGACAATGTTCTTTACAGGGGTTCTCATTAACCCTTCAATACCTCCGTATTGAAATAACTTCACAGCTTTTGGTAGTGTGAGTTCTTCCTCTACTAAATATTTTTTCAGACATTCACTTGGGGCTTTCTCAATAGGATACCTTCTAGCTTGCAGAATAACTTTAGAAAATAATGTCCGTAAGAAATTCTAAGTGTTTGGTAACGCCTGTGAGATAGAATACAACGGTATTTATAGGTGTAGCTAGCCTTCCTCCACTCCTTCTAATGGTTAGATCAGCATTAAGTGGTGTAGCTGTTAGCCAAATCTATGAAAGATATCGGTCCTTTCCGTCATTAACCTGTTCAGAATGGTTATATTTGCTTTAAATGCACAAGCGGTCTGTAAAGTTAGTCACAGCAGATCTAATGAACAAATAAATCAGTCACAACAGATGAACATAGAAGATATGGTGCAAAACTGTGCAAAACATGCAGCAGTGCTCTCTATCCCAGAAAGGGTGAATGAATTACAATACAAACTGTTACAATCAACAGAGCAATTCGAATTGCCTAAGGAGGTCATTCGAATCACTGAATGGAGTAGCTTGACTCAATCTAGGAGTCCTCATCAATCATTGGTGTTGCTCATCAATCACAACAACCAGTCATCCAGGTGTCAAGCTGAGTCTAACTGATCATAATAAATGTAACTGAAGTGTGTAGCACTGATATAGGATCTGGAGGCTCAGTGGGGGCGCATGGGAGGCTAACTGGAGTCAGAGCAAGTCACCTAATCGAACTGGAGGTCAATCGGAGGTGAAACAGTCAGTCAGGAGTGAAATCGGAGTGAAATCAATCAGAATCGGAGCTAACTGAATGTAACTGGAGTGAATCTGCAATGGTAGGTGAACAAGTGCGCCCTTCTCAGTCAGTAGGTGAGAAGTGGGCGCCTTTCAGCTTAGGAGGGCTAAAACTCTGTGGTAGGTGGCTCCTGGGTGCTAGAAGAAGGTGGATAAGGTGCTGGAGGCATCAAACTGGTGACTAGACTGCATATCCTGAAATAGATCATGCAAGATCCTGAAGTAGATATGTATCCCGAAATAGATGATCCTGAAATAGATATGTATCCCGAAATAGATGATGGATATCCGAACACCCCCCCTCAAGCTAGACTATGATGTGCCAACTAAAATAATGTGGGGCCCTGGTAACTAAGACCAAAGGTCACCCCAATACAATAATCCAAAAAAAAACTAATAACAGTCAATAAACCGAGGAAATGGGGAAAACCTCATGGGAAAAATACCCCCCCTCAAAATAGACTGTAGTACACCAAAAGATTTAACTGCTCCAAAATCAAGTAGATATGTCTGGAGGTATCTTACTCTTGGGAGTAAATGGATCATGCTCCAAAAACATGTGCTTGAATTCTCCATCAGTGGATGCAAGCGAATGTGGAGACTTTAAGAACTTGCTCTTCATACCGAAAAAGGTGAGAACAAATCTGAAAATATGAGGATGATCCTGGAACCTGTGATTCGAACCAAGTGAGGTAGGAATAGCTCCAATCGGATCAAATAGATCTTGAAACTTGAACTTCTTATCAATAGAAGTTAAATCAGCTCCAAAAATAGATGAATGGTTTCTTGAGATCTCCTTTGAACCAACAAGGGTGAGATCAAAACCAAAATCAGCAAAAAGTGCATGAGAATTGAACTCAAGCGAATGGTAGTGCTCTTCATCTTCATTAAAAATCTGAGAAACTTTGCAAATGATAGAACATAAGTCTATAGAAGGCATGCAATCAATGAGGGCGAATGCTTCACCTCCAAAATCATATTTTACCTCCAAAACATCAAGTAGATCATTATTTTGCATGCCGACAAACTCATGTGAAGGAGAGGATTCAAGAACCTCTTCGGAATCTAGAGTATGAGCTTGTTTATCTTGCTCAGAATTCGAAATAGAAGACTTTGAGAGAATGAGTGTTGAATCTACAGTTTCTTCTTCATCTTGAACAATTGTTGAGGCCAACACATGATCGGAAAGAACACATAAGGAGATCTCACTGGGCTTGTTCTCCAAAAAGCTAGCATGATCCTCTTCTTCCTGCTTTCCAAATTCTCTGTCAAGTTGGACCCATAGATCACTTGGATTTTCAGCAGTCTTACTGAGGTAGCGCATACAAGGAGACATAGCAAGACATATTGCTCCAAAATCTCTATCACAATCATTTAGCCAATCATTCTCCTCTTCATCGGAATCAAAAACTCTTGTATTACCAATGCACATATCAAAAAGACATTGTCTCTTCAAGAATGCAATCATCTTTGGTTTCCATTCATCATAGTTGAATGGAGTAAGAATATTTTGTGAAGAAGAAGTCTCCATCTTTGCATTAGCGAATGCACATGGAGGAAGTAAGAAACCTGCAAATCACACACAAACAAACACTATGTTTTCAGCCTTGCATGCACATGAGCGAATGCACATGAGATTTTGCATGCCGCTGCTGAAATATATTTGTGAGCAAAGATTGCTCTCTCTTCATGTAGAACACCTGTAGAAAAGAAATCTTGTCCCTGTCATGGCTCTGATACCATGTAAAGTTAGTCACAGCAGATCTAATGAACAAATAAATCAGTCACAACAGATGAACATAGAAGATATGGTGCAAAACTGTGCAAAACATGCAGCAGTGCTCTCTATCCCAGAAAGGGTGAATGAATTACAATACAAACTGTTACAATCAACAGAGCAATTCGAATTGCCTAAGGAGGTCATTCGAATCACTGAATGGAGTAGCTTGACTCAATCTAGGAGTCCTCATCAATCATCGGTGTTGCTCATCAATCACAACAACCAGTCATCCAGGTGTCAAGCTGAGTCTAACTGATCATAATAAATGTAACTGAAGTGTGTAGCACTGATATAGGATCTGGAGGCTCAGTGGGGGCGCATGGGAGGCTAACTGGAGTCAGAGCAAGTCACCTAATCGAACTGGAGGTCAATCGGAGGTGAAACAGTCAGTCAGGAGTGAAATCGGAGTGAAATCAATCAGAATCGGAGCTAACTGAATGTAACTGGAGTGAATCTGCAGTGGTAGGTGAACAAGTGCGCCCTTCTCAGTCAGTAGGTGAGAAGTGGGCGCCTTTCAGCTTAGGAGGGCTAAAAATATGTGGTAGGTGGCTCCCGGGTGCTAGAAGAAGGTGGATAAGGTGCTGGAGGCATCAAACTGGTGACTGGACTGCATATCCTGAAATAGATCATGCAAGATCCTGAAGTAGATATGTATCCCGAAATAGATGATCCTGAAATAGATATGTATCCCGAAATAGATGATGGATATCCGAACACGGTCGATAGGAAAGTACTGTATAATGGTTATATTTTCGACCGACACTGTAACGACTATTTTCTGGAACGTTGCGTCAAACGGCGTAGTAGGTGATCATAGGTCCTACGCAGTATTTCAATTTTTTCTTTTTGTCGCGCAACTTCAACAATGTTGCGTGATACATTGATCTATCCTTACACTTTGTGTAAAGAATCTTCACAGTTTCTAGTGCCCAATTCCACTATACTTGGCACTTAGAAACTTTTCCCATTCTTCTTGATCATACTGGATGCTGTGAAGCAGGATTATCGCGGTAAATTTTTAGTCTGATTCCATTTATCAAATTCGGTAATGTATCACCAGCTAAAGTAGCTAACTAGACTGCACCACTGTTAGTAATATGTATGACAGTATATGGTCCAAGCCAATGCATTTTGAACTTCCCTAGAAATTTCATGAATTTACTATCGTACAGGAGGACTAGATCACCTACCTGGAAAGATTTGCTCTTGATGTGGCGATTGTGCCATGCTTTCTCACTCTCTTTCTGTACTTGTTGGTGGAAGCCTGCGATGAAGTGATCTTCTTCCAGACTAACCAAGTGTAACAGTCTTTCTTCCAGTGTTGCGTGATCTTCCATTCTTGTAAATACAGCTATTCTCAAGTTGGGAATAATATACTCCATTGGCATTATTGCTTCCTGCCCATAAGCCAATCTAAACGGTGTATGTCCAGTTAATTTCTTGCATGTTGTTCTGTATGCCCATAATACAGACGGAATGCAAAGATCCCAGTCGTCGTGGTTTACGTTGCATATCTTGGTTAGCGCATTCTCAAGTACTTTATTGAACGCTTCAACAGTTCCATTCACTTGTGGGTGATAAGGTGTACTGTGCTGATGATGGATGTAGAATTCTTTAGTCAAAGCTTCAATAGTTCTGTTCAGAAAATGAGTACCTTGATCACTGTTGTGGCCACAACAGATCCCATGCTTAGCAAAAGCACTGGAGCCCCATTTTTAATAAATTCAAAGGTATATGGGTAAGTTTCCCGTGCCATTTTTAATAAATTCGAAGGTATATGGGTAAGTTTCCCTTTGTGAATATGAGTTTTTGGTTTAGATCTCTTTAAGTCTAATGCCCATGCCTTCTTGCTCCATGTTTTTTCCTGATTTGGTTTATCTCTAAGTGTTTGGTTTGCAGAAATCTTTAAATTTTGAGTGTTTTAACTTTTTCTCTATAAACCCGAAACCCGACACTTGGACAACCTGAAACCCGAAAGTTTCGGGTGCAAAAAATTGGTGTTCTCATTTTTTTGGATTTTCGTCATCCCGAACTCGCAACCCGAAAGTTGCGGGTGCGGGATTTCTTTTTTCGAAGTTTGTTTTATATAAACCCGAAACCTGAAACCTGACAATGTCGCGTTGCGGGAATCCAGGTTTTTGTTTGTAAGTTTTAATAAACCCGAAACCCAAAACCCGACAATGTCACGTTTCGGGATTCAGAAATTACCTTTTAAACTTTGCGTTTAATTGCGTCCTGAAACTCGCAACCCGCAATTGTCGAGTTGCAGATTTTGAGAACTTGGTTTTGATTTGGTTATATTTTGAAACCCGAAACCCGCCAGTGTCGGTTTTCGGCTTTCGGGAATGGTAAATAAAACCTTTAATTGTGTCTCTGAACCCGATTCCGCATCTTGCATTGGTTAATCTCAGTCGTTCGTTATTCTCAATCCTATGGTTGTGATTTAACATGGGTAAATTGATAAATATAGGGTTTTTTCTATTTTTCGTTATCAATTTTACTCGCTGGGATTACCCTGCTGTGCTGATTCTACTGTCAATTTGGTCGCTAAAGGTCGTTTTTGCTGGTTTTTCAGTTATTTTAGGTTGAGTTGTTTCCATTGTCGCATTCTGTGTTCAGTAATTTGGTTATTTTGGGATTCAGTAATGGCCTTTTTCTTATTTGATTTGACTCTTCAAGGATTTGTAGATTATAACTTTTCAGTCTCTGCAGTGTAGCTACAGTCTTTCTGTTAAATCAACAATCTGGATCTGGTTTCATAAGGGAAATCAGCCGCCAGTTTGTGTACTGAAACTCTTGTCTTAGCCATTTCGCAGTCATCTATTTCACCGTAACTCTCATTTTTATCTCAAATCCGAGGACATGATTGTTGATGTGAACAAATTTGTAATGATCAGCTTTTATATGCTTTTTAAGTCATGCAAGTCTCGATTAGATTTGTACTTTTGCGTGGATCCAGATCCGCTTAACTCACATTATGGATCATTTCATTGCAGTTGGGATGGTTGTAGTGTCCTAATCATAATAATTTAACCATTATGACTGGCTCTGTTCAATCATTACCATCCTATCAGTTGGATTTAAATTGGCAACAAATACATGTGAAAATCCTCACAGTAGATCTAAGAGATGATGTATACCTCACAAGAGTAATTATGATTAAGTAGGAAAATAGAAGAAGAGTGAACAATACAGTATAATGATCAACATAATAGTATGGTACAGTATAACTCGGATAGAAGCAATAATACTTCACACACAATAATTAATTAATCACAATATGGACAAATAAATAGTACAATGGTAGAGAGGATTCGAATGCCTAAAATGGCAATTCGAATTAGCCTCTTAGAGTGATCATAAAATCAATAGAGTGTCATCGGAGCACAACTAGGTGTCCTCATGATCATCGGAGCACAACTGGAAGTATTCATCATCATCAGTGGAGTCATCAATGCTCAAGTAACTGTCAACCATCAGTCAAACTAACTCTAGTAGGTGTAACTAAGTGTAACTAAGTGTAACTGACTGTAACTGACAGTAACTAAGTGTAACTGAGTTTAACTGAGTGTAACTAAGTGTAACTGAGTGTAAACTAAAGACAACTGGACTGGTAGGTGAAGAAGGGCAAGTTGCTCCCTAAAATCAAGGAAGAAGGGTGCATTAAGCAACTGGAGGGCTAAAACTGAATAGTGAGAAGCTCCTGGGGGCTGGTTAACTGAGGGATAGGTGCTGGACTGATGATTGGGATGCATGCAAAATGCATGCAAACCCTAGAATGCATGCAAACCCTAAAGTTGCATGCATGACTGAAAATGTAAATGATCAAAATACTGGTGGGACTAGGATGGAGTATAGGAATATCCTAACACCCCCCCTTAATCCATCCTGGGCCTTGGAAACTAAGACCAAAGGTCACCCAATACAATGAATAATAACAACCAATAAACCAAGGAAGTGGGAAAATTTCATGGGAAACATACCCCCTCCTCAAAAAATAGACTGTAAGGCACACATAAAAATAAATGCTCCAAACTAAAGCAGGTGTGATGCTTGGTCATATGTCTGGAGGTATCTTCTTCTTGGGAAGAAGTGGATCATGCTCAAAAAGCATGTGCTTCTACTTGATCTTCAGATCGAATGTGATGAGAAAAAATCCAATAGTATGAGAATGATCCTTGAACCTGTGATTCAAATCAACTGAGGTAGGATCAAATCTGTGAAAGTGCATATAGTCTTTTGTCTTCTCCTTCGAACCACCATGGGTGAAATTATGCCAAAAATAACTATTACATGTTTTCTTGAAATCAAAATCAGATCTAATACTTTCAAAACAGTTTCTTGAGATCTCCTTTGAACCAGCAAAGGTGAGATAAAAACTATCATATGCATGAGAAATTATCCCAAGCAGTAATTGCTTAGAACCCAAATTAGATACAAGACTTGAATCATGGTTTCTTGAGATCTCCTTTGAACCATGAGAGGTGAGATCAAAACCAGTAGATGCATGAGACATTATCCCAAGCGAATGGCCACAGTTTCTTGAGATCTCCTTTGAACCAACAGGGGTGAGATCAAAACCATGAGATGCATGAGAAATCTTCCCAAGTGAATGGAAATTGACATATTCTTCAATTACCTTCTAAAATCATGGAATTATGATCATATAGTAGTATAAAAGAGGAGATAGCTGGAGAGGAGCGAATTCATTATCTTCAATAGCTGTTTTGACCTCCGAAATAATCATGTGATCATGATGCAAACCAACAGACTCTGGTGCAAGAGAGGATTTAGGACCTTCTGCAATATCTAGAGTGTGAGCTGGCACAGAAAGATAAGAAAGTTTGAGCATGAGTGGAGAATCTGCAAGTTCATTGTCAACAACTTCAATATGAGATGATACTGGTTCATGATCTGAGAGACCATCAAGAGGAGCGAATGCATCACTTTGCTTGCTTTCGAATGGGTTGGGACCAAGTCCTTCATTCTCTCTGCCAAATATTTCATCCAGGTGAGCCCATAGCTCTTTTGGTGATGAAAAATCAGGGAGGTCATATAACATCCAATCAGACATAGCATCCAACATTGATCCAAAGGCTTTATCAACTTTATTTAACCAATCAATCTTCTCTTCAGAAGATACGAACTCTCTTTCAAAACAATAGTCAAAGAGATCATGGCTCTTCAAGTATGCTATCATTTTTGGTTTCCAATCATCATAGCTGAGAGGAGAAAAGGGAGAAAGAGGAGTGATTTCTTTTGAATTCATTGAAGTTGTAGAAGACCTGCAAAAACAATATAGAATAACTGCAACTGCCACTGCTGCAAAAATGCAGAAACTGCTGCAACTATTGCACTCAAAATCTTGATAATAACCTGCAAAAAACTCTCAAGAATGGCGATAAACAATACTCTCAACATGCTCTGATACCATGTGAAAATCCTCGTAGCAGATCTAAGAGATGATGTATACCTCACAAGAGTAATTATGATTAAGTAGGAAAATAGAAGAAGAGTGAACAATACAGTATAATGAGCAACATAATAATATGGTACAGTAGAACTCGGATAGAAGCAATAAAACTTCACACACACTAGTTAATTAATCACAATATCGACAAATAAATAGTACAATGGTAGATAGGATTTGAATGCCTAAGGTGGCAATTCGAATTAGCCTCTCAGAGTGATCATAAGATCAATAGAGTGTCATCGGAGCACAACTAGGTGTCCTCATGATCATCGGAGCACAACTGGAAGTCTTCATCATCATCAGTGGAGTCATCAATGCTCAAGTAACTGTCAATCATGAGTCAAACTAACTCTGGTAGGTGTAACTCAGTGTAACTAAGTGTAACTAAGTGTAACTGAGTGTAACTAAGTGTAACTAAGTGTAACTGAGTGTAACTGAGTGTAACTAAGTGTAACTGAGTGTAAATTGAAGACAACTAGACTGGTAGGTGAAGAAGGGTGAGTTGCTCGCCAAAATCAAGGAAGAAGGGCGCATTAAGCAACTAGAGGGCTAAAACTGAAGAGTGAGAAGCTCCTGGGGGCTGACTAACTGAGGGCTAGGTGCTGGACTGATGACCGGGATGCATGCAAACCCTAGAATGCATGCAAACTCTAAAGGTGCATGCATGACTAAAAATGTAAATGATCAAAATACTGGTGGGACTAGGATGGAGTATAGGAATATCCTAACAATACGAAGCCCTCGGTACTTCCTTTGCATTCTTTAAGGGCGAGTTTTTTTGTATTATAATCTTGTGAGCTTCCTTCTGAACATATTTGATAGAGGCAGTATGCAGATAGGTTATGAATCTCCCAATGCTCACTTCAAAGATGAAGAACTCTATCCCTTACTTTATCAAGAACCTATGTCACCACCTTTTGATGCAAGTGTTCCTGATTTAAGCAGGGATAGTGGTGAAGAAGATTCTGATGCTCCATCTGTTTGCATGCAAGTTCTTGGAAAGAAAGACAAAAAAGTTTCAAAGGAATTGGTTGACCGTGACGACGATATTATACGAGATTATATAATCAATGAAGAACCTGATATTCTTCCGACTCCTTCTGAGGTGGACCCTTTGACGGATTTCTCTATTTTTGAGAACTTAGTCTCTCATCCAAAAGTTCTTGCGGTAAATTCTCTACAAGCTGAATCATCTGTTACTGATAATGAGCAGGTTGGAGCGGAGTTGTTGTTGTGATATGAAGATCCTTCCAATTAAAGAATATATCTTTAAGAATCCCTTTGAAAAGGTGAAAGGAATCATGTAGTCCGAGAAATGGCAAAATATTCCCTGGATCAATAGTTGAAACCGATTTTGTAATCTTTATTTTCTAGGATTCTCCTATTGTACTCGGTTGTTATATTTTTATTTAAGGAAGAATACCTCTCTAAGAAGAGGGGGGTTGGAATTTTTGGAATTGTAATTCAGCAGAAGATAAGACTGGGGATACTCTATGGCCAGAGTCATTGTAATTTTGGTACAAGACATCTTAATAGAGTAATGTTATCTTTGGATCCATCTTCTGGTTGTTACTCAAATTTCTTTGAGAATTTCTTATTTTATATTCCAGATTATCATCCGATATATACATGATCTCTTGTTAGATATTTAATGAATGCATAAAACTATTGTATTGATTTTTCTGTATAACTGATGTATGTATGAAAATATTTGATTGAATTTCTTCAATTTAAATACTTTCTTTATCGATTTCTACAAGTGATTGATTCATGGCACAATAATTATTGTTAATTTTTCAATTAGCAAAGTGTTTACAGATTTATCTTGAACAGGATTAAGCATTTGAATTATTGTCTCTTAATTTTCATTAATAGATAGTGATTTAAATTAATAAGTGAAACAACTAAAAGAATTTCTACAAAAGGTTGTAATGTACTTATTCACCACACCCCAGGGTTAATCTGCACAAGATCAAGCTTTCATTTTAGAACAGGACTGACTTAGACTAGTTTCCCTTTTCTAAAATAGGTTAGGTTAGCTTTGTTTTACCTTATCCACACCTTGGCTTTCCTTGACTGGAAAAATGATCTTATGGGTCAACTTATTTACTCTTAGAGTGTCAGCAGAGGCCTAATATCCGTGGTGGATCACCACACCAAACAAGTTGGGGATAGAATTGCCCTTGCGCAGGGTCCTTTGAAGCCTTTCAACTTGGGTTTTCTTCCTCTGTTGAGTGTCTTGGAACATTCCAGCACCTTTTGCATCTAACCTGCACAACCGAGGCATCAACAGGCCCAAAAAATACTGAGTCTTAGTCTATTTGAGCTTAATATTTTAAGACATAACTTATTTTTTGAATTCCTAAATAGTCAATTTGAAAAACTCAGAAAAGGAACTATGGTGTTTTATTTGTTCTAGCTTAGACTTGAGATCAGATAATGCATTGTCTTTCTCTATTACCTTTTCTTCAACAATTTTATTTTGTTGTGTGAGTTGTTGGATTTGATTCTGAAGATCTTGTAGGGTATCATTATGCTCAGTTTTTGAATCTTCAATTTGTCAATCCAAACTCTATTGAAGGGAAGATTTCTTTGTCTGTAGCACTAAGTTTTTAGCATTTTCCTCTTCCAGTGTAGCATTCAAAGTAGTGATAAAATCAAAATTGGCTCCATCAAAATCTCCTATGGAAGCAACAACCTCAATTGCCTCTCTTTGAGGATCATCTGTGGCTTGTTTCCAAATAATATGATTTGGAGCTGGTCCAACTTGAACTTGCCCTGAGGTGGTACTATTTGGTGCCTTTTTTTATCATTTCCTTTCTTCTTTTTTTGAAGTAATAATATCTTAGGACTACCATAACATATTCACCAAAATATGTTGTGTCTTCTGTTGTAGAATTCAATAACCCAGTAGATGGAAAAATAGGAACAGTTTGACTCACAGTAGCAGCCATGGACTAGGATGGATTCTAGGATATCAATGGATCAAGTTGAGAGGAGGAAGACATGGTAGACAAGGTGGAAGAAAAAAGTGTAGAATCTTGAGTATAAGTCTGATGTTTTTAGGGAGTCACACTTGAAATTAATGAAATATTGGGTTGAGTAGTTGTAGATTGCTGAGGAGAGGTGGGATCATCTAAAGTATCCAATGTAGTGGTAGTGGGTGGATTAGAAACCTGTGTGGTTGTATCATAAGTGTTGAGTGTATAATATGGGTTATGAGGTGTATTGGATATATCCAGTTGCTTAGGATCATCTACAATGGGTTTATCTGACATACCACTATCATGGTATTAGCGAGGGCTATTACGATTGACAACTTGGGGGGAGTTATCAATAGATGATTGTGAGGATTCCTAAGTGACTCGTGTTGGATGGATTACCTCTACAGGTTGTTATTTTTCTAAATAAATTATTTCACTAGTAAAGGTATGCAGAGGAGGGTTCACTATTAGTTTAGTTAACTTTTCATTTTCAACAGGAACATCATAAAGTATCTTTGGGACAGAAGAAGTGTCATAAACAGATGGAGTAGGAATAAATGACTTACTTTGGAGAGCCTGGGTCTTTTGTATAAGCATGTTCATATTTTGGATAGGAGTGGTAGAAGGACCCTATACCATGGGCTTCTTACCCTTTATTTTGTCCAAATATTGCTATGTTCTCGACTGAGATGCAACTGATCTCAAAACTATAGCTTTATTGGAAGCTTCCAAGGCTTCCCTAGCAGCATCCTCCTGTTGTTGGAAGGACATGTTCATTTCTTCCAATACTCTAATTTTATGTTGTTGTTCTGCTTCAGGTATCAGAAGCCTTTGATCTGGCTCAGGTGATCTATTGAGAAATTCCTCAAAAGTACTAGCATTTTGATATATTAATTCATCTAGTTGGACTTCATGTACATAAGAATTCTTGAGGTGGGACTGGAAAAAATGCTCTCCTATAAGACCTTTTGGGTCATTCATTCTTTTAACTGCAAACCGTAGCTTGAGCCTATCCATTTCTTTGGATAAGTTGATCCCGTGGGTTGCATTCGAAATTACCAGATGTCTAATATATAGTGGAAATTTGGACCAAGCTATCCTTTTTTAGGAATGGAACTGGCCATGGACTCCCTCATACAAAGTTTGGAAAGATACCTCTGAGAGCACCATTCAGTTTGGAACAATCCTTGGAAGGAGGTGAACAGATTTGCTCCCACAAATCCTAATGTAGGTAAATTGATCTCATATATACTAGTATCCCATAGTGGAATTTAGGGAAATGGCATCCTTTGAAATTATAGGAGAATCCCTTTTGAAAATGGCATAGTAAACTACACTGATGAATTTTTCACAAATGTCATATATATGAGGGGCATAATTGTCTTCCCATAAAATTGAGCAGTAGATATGAATGAGGGGTTTCTCCCTGGTCCAATGTCAATTCATTGCAGTATATGAAAAGGATGCACACATGATGCCCATCATGTATGTCGACATGAAAAATCAGGGTTTTTTAACTGTTGGGGTTTTTTGCACTGTCGCAATGGCATCCCAGATTGTGACAAAAAATATTTTATCCCAATTAAAGATATTACATTTAGAAGTGATGTAATGATACAAGGGGAGCCATTCTATTTCGAGGTATTGGCAGGTCTTAGCTCCATAGAATCGGCACACCATAACCGCAATCAATTTGTAAGGCTCTCTGAGAAGAAAAATAGGGTATTGCATGTTAGGTCTGAGGAAAAATGTGCTTGGGTCATCCATTCAGGATTTGAGAAGCACATCAGGTTCGTACTTGTCCTTGAATGCTCTAATGAAATCCTGAATGAGAAACTGTTGGGGGGTCTTTAGGCCGTAAATCTTGGCAACAATATGTGGCTTAAAGGAAGCATAAACAATCTGGTTGGAATCCCTGAAGGTGTTGGTTGGGATATCGACATAATCAATCATCCATTTTACCATGTCCTTGAATGGAATTACTATGAGTCGTACAAAAATCACATGCAACTAGGAATTGTTGATGATATGATAAATTGGGGCATCATCCTTGAATTCTGAAAAATCGCCCACGTTGAAAATGTTGTAAGTCCTTGACCAATAAATACAGAGGGTATCTGAGACTTTGGCGTTTGTGTCCAAGTAGAACCTTAAGTTGGGGTCCTTGAACTTCAAATCCACCCTTGGACATGGTTTTCATATCCATGTTATGAAAATTGTGCCTACATGAATCAAAAACTAACATAAGTAACCAAAATTGCTAAAAATTTATCAGCATGATAATAGCTAAACCATACCTATGAAATGGACAAGAAAATTGAGATATCTAAAAGGCTTTATGAAGTAGGGGAGCTTGGATTGTCGAGTGATATGTAGTTCTTGTCCATCGTTCATCCAACCGAAGTTGTAAGGATGAGGATGCGGAGTGGTAACAAGACCTAATTTTTTCACGAGGTCTTCAGAAACGAAGTTCTTTTGGATCTCATTGTCCACAATCAGATGTAATGGGTTTCTCTAGACCTATATCCTTGTATGGAATAGTCGTCCTCGATCCTCCTCATTGACGATAGTCGAGGGTGTTGGAGTGGTTGAGTTCAAAAGGGTCGTCGCGTCTGGATCATATTCTTCCACCGTCTTGTCAACACATTGGAGGTCGACACTTTCGTCAGAAATGTCTGCTGAGCTTTGCATTCAGACGTATCATGCCAAGATGAGTGGTGGTAATCGCACCATTTTCCGGTCGGCGATTGTTTTCTACGTTTCCTTTTGTAAAAAGGATTCTTACCGTTGTTAGGATTTGGTGGTGTTGGCTGAGAAGATTTAGATTGTCGAAGTCGGATGGTTCCTTCTTGTAGGGTGGTCATCCTAATGTCGGCTTTGTCGCGAAACATGCTTTTCCTTTCTGCTTGGTTTCCAGTTTGGTGGCGTAGTGGAAAGCATCCACAATCTTATTAACAGTCAAAAATTCCATCTCCTGCTAGATGTACTGGGACAATCTGCTGGTGTACTTCAGAACAAGCAATTTCTCTTCTTCTTGGATGCCAAGTCTTGCCATGAGTCAGAAGAACTCGTCGGTGTAACTCTGTATTGATTGGTATTTACATTGACTTAGCTGCTGCCACTTCTTATACTGTTGCTCGAGGTATTTAGGTGGGTAAAATTCCTTCCAGATGTGTTCGAAAAATTTATCTCATTGTAGCTAGGGTTTTCACCCTAGCTTGTGCAAATGAGCACCTACTAAGGAGAATGGACTCCTTAGTAGCAGTTCAATAAACAGTAATTAAAAGGCTAAGCATTAAAAATGGAAATTATTCTAAACATGTGCATGAAACATAAAAGACAAGAGATAATAAATGGTTTTTTATATTAAAATTTTACCTCCAATGTGAAGGTTAGTGAAGTTCTTGCAATGGTCCAAGAGGGTTGCTCCAAACTCCAGCTTTGCTCCTTCTCTTTCTCCAAAGGGTTGGAAATGGGCCAAAGGGGCACTTAAGGGTGAAAGTGAGCTAGGGTTTCAAGAGTGATTTTGGCAGAGTAAGGGTACATTTGATTGTGGATATGAAATGAGGGGTCTTCATCACCTATTTATAGGTTCTTAGTGGTGGAGTGATAGCCCATGGTTTTGGGTACCATATGGTTTAGGTCAGCTGTATAGGGTTTTTGTTTCCTTTTCCCCTCTTTTTCCTCTTTTTATATATTTTTATTCCCTTTTTAGAGGGTTTTTGCTATTTTGGATTATTTTGGGGGGAAAAGGAGTTTTTTGGCCTTTTGGAGGCTTTTTAATGGTTTTTTGGCCTTTTGGAGGCTTTTTAATGGGATTTTGTCCTTTTGGAGGCAAATATGGTAGGAAATATGGACAAATGAGACATGTAATGGGGTAGATGAGGTAGTGAGCACTTTTTGGGTGTTAACAGATTGCCCCCTGATGTGTGAGGGCATGAGCTCATCGTATGGTCGATAGACATCATAAGTCTTGTGTGGTTTTCTTGGGGTTTGGAGAAGAGAAGAAACGAACTAGAGCCCGGAACAACGATCCCAAACAAACTGCAAAAAACTGAAAGTACATGACCTCAAGAATGAATGAGGAATAATCTGAACATATGGACGAGGTGGGCATTCCCATGCTCGTATCAAGATATAGAACAATAATAACAATGGGGTCCAAAATATGGGGACCTGACATATACATGGCCTCAAATAATGAATGAAGAAGAATCTCAAGACATGGACGAGGCGAGCATACCCATGCTCGTATCAAGATACATAAAAAATAACTGTGAGGCTCAAAAAGGGGGACCTGTAGGATACTTAGAGAACCACTGTGTACATCATAAGGATCCAGAGGGGACATAAATCTGGGACATACTGCTGGGATGACCATGTCTGAGCTGAAGAACTGATACACTGGAATATCATCAGTGCTGCGGAGTGTGGTACCAGAGGAATTGATGAGCTGCTGGATCACAGTGACAAGCAGTCATACTCTTAATGGTACACTGAACTGAAACTGAACTGGGTACTCAAGGAAGCATATAACTGGATGGCTTCCGAATATAATCGCCAACGCAACCCGAACATCCACGAGAACATATAACTGGGTGTTCTGAAGTGACTCACCAATGTGATAGAGTCGGGAGAAATCTGGGGTCTTCGACCAATAACTGAAGGGATATAAACCCTGCGCGATTCTCAACGATGCGATCAAGGTGTTGAAGTCGAGCATGTGAGAAACAACCACTCGGAGAGGCAATGATGACTCCTCTCAAAATGGTGCATAGGCACTCACCACAGATGGTGATGGGTCCAAGGCGCAAAGACCTCTGGGTCTATCCTCTAGAATAGAGGGGCTGTCGTCGACAGAGGGAGACCTGCAACTAGCAAGGAAATGATGTTTCCTTGATAGGAGCGCGAGGTGGAGAACCTAAGTGTGAGAGTACTGATGGTAGGACTGTCATACTGTGGAGGATAACTGGGCAAGTAGAGTGGGTGGACTCAAACTTCCTTTGTTCAGAGTATGATGGCGGGGACGATCGAGAAGCATATGAAATTGACGGATGGGAAAGGGATCACAGCTGTAATGGATCAAGGATAGTGACCGGGATGAGTGATACTCAAGCTGGTGTAAAATGGCAGGAGACTGCAGAATACTATAAACAAAGGTGACCTGATTGGGGGTGCTGCCGAGATGATCGATCATAGTGCCAAGAGGCACGGGGGGACTTCTTCATGGGTTAAGGAACTAGAAGAAGTGTGTGTAAAATGGTACTGTCGTGTGGATTTATCCGAGCCCAAGATAGTTCATGCTCGTGATTGCTTTCAATTTTAAGGAGTCTGGAAGCGATAAGAAGACTCTGAAATAATGGAATGGTATTGTCGTGTGGATTTGTATGAGCCCAGGACAGTTCATGCTCGTGGTTGCTTTCAATTTTAGAGAGTCTGATAGCGATAAGAAGACTCTGTCATAATGGAATGGTACTGTTGTGTGGATTTGTATGAGCCCAGGACAGTTCATGCTCGTGGTTGCTTTCAATTTTAGAGAGTCTGAAAGCGATCAAAAGACTCCAGGGGGTTGCTTTTTTGTGGGTTAGTCTCCAAGGCCCGAAGAAGCATAAAAGGATGCAATGGATAACAAGTGTCAAAAATGGATAACAGTCGATGTGGCATGCAAACCGAGGTGATGGGGGGTGTTTCAGAAAAAATACCTGAAAAAATATGGGGGTGAGAGCGAGAAATGATCTCAAGCATCATCACGGGCTTGGAAAAATGAATCCGGTGATATAAAATATATCAAAAATGGGATACGGCCAATGTGGCACGCAAACTGGGGCAACAAGGTGTCGGGACACAATATTGATATTGGTCTTGGTGAGAGCGAGAAATTATCTCAAGCATCATCACGAGCGTGGAAAAATGAATCCGGCAGTGCAAATGGTGCGAAAAACAGAGGTCATAAGGACTCCGGAATGGTCAAAGGAAAGAACTATGCGTATCAAATCAAATTAAATATACAAGTGACACGTGACCTCAAAAATGGTTGAGATCACAAATGTGAAAAAGTGAGCAGGGTTAATGACCTGCCCCCATGCTATGTGCATAGGGTTTGTGATTGTGGATCACATATGTGTTGGTTTGAATGATGGGTTCATTGACATGTTGAGATAAATGTGATGGGGTAGGGTCAAAATGATTGATCATGCCCCCTATCCCAGGGTCGAGGTAATCTATTATTCCCCTTGACTCAGAGGTGTCAAGGTGGTGCTCTATGATAACGGGGTCAAGACCAGGCATTTCGGTATAGGACCAGGCAAAGACATCACGAAACTCTTGGAAATTTTTTTTGTACTCTTCAATCTCATACTCACTGCAGGAGGCTCCTAAGGTAATGATTTCAAGAGCACCAGGTGGGTCAGAGATATCTATGTGTATGACGGGTGAGATGTTGGCCATGTTACCTTCCTCAAAGGCCTCAAGAGCGGGAATAGGATCCTTAAACCAGTCAACTTTGGTGGGAAGGAAATCTTTGGACTCAACCGCAAATTGGGTAGCTGTGGTAGAGGAGGAGTCTTCTGGGAGGAAATAGGAACGATGGTGCATGTTGTCCCAGGGATAATTCGGGGCAGTGAGAGCCTCTAGAATCTCCTCATCATTGTGGAAAATTTGAGTTGTCAAATCGATTGACGAAGGAGTGGTAGCCGAAGAGATCATATAAATGGTGTGAATCTCTCCAGATGAGGGTGATACTGGGGGGTGGTTCTCCTCAATTGTGAGGGGTGCCGTTTCAAGGTCCAAATTATTCATCTTGTAGAGAGATGCTCTGTAATCTGGGAGATCAGGAATGTGATGTGAGTAATGGCCGTAAATACCGCATATTGCACAAGGGTGGTTAGTACGTAGTGATTTATCATGAGGCTTAGGGGTTGGATCTAGTTCGACAACCGGAATGTTGGGGTCATCGTTAAGCATTTGCATGTGTTCCTGTAATGTAGGTAACTGTGGACATTGATGAGTCGGATGGCCTAACTCATCACACAACGAGCATTTGGGGGGAGCATGAAACACGGGGGGGGGTTAACTACTTTGGGTGGAGGTACAGCGGTATATGGTTGTGGGCCTTTGCCCCCAGTGTGCTTGATAAGAGGGTGGGGATTCATAGATGACGAAGGGGTAGTGACACCGAGAGGTGGCTGACTAGTAGTAACAATGGGTTGCACTGGTTGTAGGATGACATTTGGTGTCGGTGGGGGAACAGGAGGAGAAATATACCACACGGGTAATCCTAAGGTTAACCTGGGAGGCTGAGGGTAGCCATAACCAGGGCACTTACCACTCTCGAGGGAGGGACTAGGAAGGGGATGGTGTGGATGGGTGTAACACCAATGTGACTAGGTACCAATGGTGGTTTGGGTAATAAGGGCGGTTGGTTGTTGGGTGTTTGCGTACTATGGGAAAGGGTGCATAGGTCAGATACTTCGGGGGCAGATGACGGGGGAGGAATGGATTGGAATGTTGAGGTCATCGACGTATCTGAGTAAACTCCAGGTCCCACGAAGGAAACAAATGAGGTAGTTGCACCGCAAATAGGTTGTTCAACCATGGGGAGAACATTCTCGGGTACAGCGGGGGCATTTGGATCGTAATAGGTGAGTTGGTTGACCTTGACCACGCATCCATCATGGGGGAACATCATGGTACAAAAAACAGAAGAGGCAACCGCCCGCATGGCATACATGTAGCTGCGGCCAAGTAAGAGGTTATAATCAAATTGGGCATTGATGACTTCTATATCAATGAGTACATTTTTACCAGCCAACTGGACGGGGACATTAGCTAAGAGGCCTTGGGGTTGAGCCGAATGACCGTCATAGGCTCGCAACGCAGTGGTGGACTACTGAAGAGTAGGGGATCCAAACTTCTGCCAAACGAATGTGGACATAACGCATGTAGAGGCACCTTCATCGATGATGCATCGATGGATGACAAGATTTCGAACGGAAACAGAAACTTGGAATGCTAAAATGGAAGGCAGGCGTGGTTCGGACTGGTCCAAATCGAAGACCATCAATTGCGAATCATTTGGGTCAATAGAACCAATGGTGAAAAGTAAAGTCTTACACTGTGAAGGACAATTTTTTAAGACTTCCAACGCAGACATGGCTGCGAGAGATTGGGCTAAGTCATCTACAATGTTGTAATTTGACACAGCACGAGCATTGGGGTTATTGTTAATGCGATGAAGTGGGAAGCGAGGTGCTTTGGAGGCACCATCGAGTGGAGCCGGGGGTATACGTAACGTCTGATCAGTGGGATGAGCGTTAGTGTTTTTGACGGTGGGATAGGCTTCAGGGGTGGAGCCATATTGGTTCCAACAGGTTTGGAGGTTGACATCAGCGGAGGACATCATCAACAAGTGGTGGGTACCTGAATCGAACATGGGTTGATCAGGAGCGGCTTGAGTGATCTGTTGCTGTGGTAGCGCGTTGCCTTGAGGGGGAGCCAACGGCTGAGTGTTCACTACGCCTTGGGTAGGTAAGGGGTTTTGCAGCACCAAAGGTTGTTGCTGAGGGGGGTGGTGGGTTGGGTGGTGCCTGAGGAGCCACGTGCCTTTGGCGATGGGCATCATTAGTCTAGAGTTGCTGAGCTCGCTCCAAATGTGGGCAAGCATGTGTGTAGTGGCCATAGACCTCGCAAATAGAACAAGGATGGTTTGTTCGCAAATTAGGATTTTTGGCCAGCTTGGGTGACCGATCAGGGTTCTGGTTTGCAGGTGCCGCGTTATTGTTGTTTGGGGGATTGGGGGGTTGACCACCTTGATCAGGAGGGGGGTTGTTCCCATGGTTACGACCTTTGCCACGATTCTGTTGGCCCTGTTGGCGCTGGTTTTTTTGGTTCTGCTGTCGATTCTGTTGGGCGTATACCTGCCCTTGGGAAGCAGGTGGGTTCTGGGGTTGTGCAGGTGCGGGAGTAGGCTACAGTGGATAATAAGTAGGTGGAGGCTGCACAGGTGCTGAACCTTGTGGGGGTTGCTGATACGGCTGTGGAACAGGTTGTGGGTTTACCGCAGGGGCTACCTATGGTGGGTAACAAGCAGGTTGGGCTTGAGAAGACACAGGAGCTGGTGTAGTCTGTGGGTGGTAATATGGCTGAGGTGTGGCTGGGGGGGTGTAAGCGGGTGGTGCATGACCAAAGAACTGAGGTGGACATGAGGGTCCGTGGGTATGGTGGTGATGTGCCATGGGAGCATACGAATTGGTTACTCCAGATTGAGATGTAGCCTGCGAAAGGTCGGGGCCATTGCTAGGACGTGCTATGGAAAATGGTTGGGGATGCGATGCAACATGGCCAATGATTCCATTTGTGGCATGGGATGCCCCCGGTGCATCGTGTTGGGAGGAATCGCCACGAGGGGCATCAAGAATGATGGTATATAGATAACCTGACTGGGCGTAAATGAGGTCAAATTGTTGGGCTTTGAGGATGGCCTCTTCTTCAGATTGGGGTTGTTCAGATGCCACATCCTTGGCAATGACAGGAAGGAGGGATTTTAGAAACCAATCTAAGAAGATACGGTCGTCTAACTTGATTTTACAGAGGCTGCAGCGTCGATGCCACTCATGAATGTGGTCAGTGATGTGGGTAGCTATGTTCTGTCGGTAAGGCAGTAGGATCTCAACTCCCGCATCATAGCGGACAGGTAACTGAAAGAACTGCATGAAAGTCAAGGCAAGGGAAGTAAAGGTGGCATGAGTCCCATGGGGCTGCTCGATGTACCACTTAGCTGCAGAGCCAGTGAGTGTGCACTGTAACAGACGGAGGCGGATAGAGTCGTCCACTATGGAGTTGGAGGAACACCATAGATGGAAGGACATAATATGGTTCTGGGGGTCCTCACCTACCTTGCCCTCAAACTTAGAGATGTCAGAGGGGAGCTTGGTGGGCATTTGAGGCCACGCAGGGTCGTATCTTATGGGATCGTTAGTCAGTCTAGCTAGGTCAGGAAGGTTGAGACTAGCCATGAATGGAAAACTAGTAGAAAGATGTGACATACTATTGGGTGTGACCATGGTGGAGCCAATGCCCCCAAGTGGAGGGGATGGGTGAGGGATTTTTCCCCCAAGTGGAGGAACAAAAGTGGTATGGGACGGTCTTGCACCGCCAAGGGTAGTGTGAGTCGCTGATGGAGTGGCGCTAGGTATGCCAGCTACTGGAATGGGTATAGTGATCGGAATGGTAGATGTGGGCCCCATCGAGGGCATACCCAAAGCAGGTGTGGTAACTGGTGTGGTGGTGGATGCTCCACCAATGGTCCCTACAAAGAAAGGGGTGGAAGTCATGCCAGCCATGGAGCTGGTTGGTGCAGTGTAAATGGGGTTCTCAGACTCTGCCTCAAAATCAGAGGTAAAATAAGGGGCGTCAAGATCAGGTGACGGAGTTCGATGTCGTTGACGAGTGGAGTCAAGTGACAAATCTCAAGATCTATGATGAGTTGTATCAAGTGATGAATATCTATGTCTATGAAGGGTGGTGTCAAGTGAACCGTGCTGTGGGGGCTCGCCCCGGAGGTGTCGAGAATGTGTCGGGGACTCAATGGTGACAAATGGTGTCAAAAATATGGGGGTTGTGTTGAGTGAAAAACAACTCAAAAACCCTAATGCAACCGAGTGTGCAGAAGGAGAGCGTAAAAAATATGGCACTCAGGCCAACAACCAACTCAAAACACTTACTGTAAAAGTTGTGCTACAATAAGTGGAGTATCAATAGAAATGGTCAGAATACCAACAAGCAACAGGTTTCCTAAAAAATAAAAACAGTGGACTCACTAGACCAAAAGGAGGTAAGGGAGCATGCAAACACCTAGCTAAATAGTATTCTGACTCAACTAGACATATCCTCTGCCAGGTGATGAAATCCAAGTCAGACAATATGGATAGTAGATCCAAGTGTCTAAAGATATCCCCCTACCAGGAGGGACACCGGGTAGTCAATCCTAGAAGAAAGGAAACTAAGATACCCCGTTCATGACATGTCCAGAAAAGGTGAATCTACCATTTGGTTCTATCACCATAGTATCCCCATACAGGGATACCCCGAGAACTGCGAAAGGTAGCCTTCAATTACTGAATGGATTGCAGTATTCCACTCAGGCCTCCGGAACCAGTCTGGTGACTTCAACCCTCCTAGGGGAGAGGCCCTCTGATAAATTGGCTATGACCGTGCCAAAAAATACTAGGGGATTTTGGTTCCCTAATGGACAACAACTATGTCTCAAGTGTAAGCAATTGAGGGGTGTTATTTGGATGCCTATCCCCCCGATCCTACCTAACTACAAAAATTCTTATGTGTTCCCCAAGTGGGGTTAGAATGTTGGTTGTGTTAAGTAGTTTTTTAGGGCTTAATTGAATTAGGTGACAGAGTGTGTGCGTGTGAGATGATGATGAACCCAAGTAAAAGTGCCACGAGGGTGGGCAACTTTCTAACTAAAAATAACAAGACTGAAATTAAACTTTGAAATGCAAAATTTTCTCTTTTCAATTAAAATGCTGAAATTTAAAATATTTTGTAAATGGAAAAGAAATAAGACTAGAGAAAAGGCTGTAGGGAAGTATGGCTGGAGGTAGGACAGATGGTTGTGCCAGTGCAGAAAATAGTGCAGCAAAGTGCTGGGTTCAAAACAGTGAAAAAAGTGCAGGAAACAGACCGCGAGTTTGTGGAAAATCTGAGCAGTCGGACCGCGGGAAACAGCTCAACAGTCGCGGATAGGTTGTGGTTTTTTGGCCGAAAGATGCAGTTGGACCGTAGGAAAAGGCCGAAAGTTGCAGGCGGGACGCATGAAAACGACCAGAAGTCATAGGCGGGTTGCAGGAAAATGGCTGAAAGCCGCTTGCGGGACGCGGGAAAAAGGCTGAAAGCTGCAGGCGGGACGCGGGAAAAAGGCCGAAAGCCGCAGTTGGGACACAGGAAAAAGGCCAAAAGTCGCAGGCGGGTTGCAGAAAAATGGCTGAAAGCCGCAAGCGAGCCACGGAAAAAGGGTTAACAGCCGCAGTCGGATCGTCCCAAACAAGCTAATAGCCGCGGTCGGATCGCAGGTAACAGACCGAAAATCGCCGATAGGTCACCGAAAATAGTCTGAGAACCACAGTCAGATCGCAGGTAAATGCCTGAAAGATGCGGTCGGAACGCAACTGCAGGGGGTAAAATATGCGGTTTACGACAGCCGAACAGAAAAATATTGCAGAAAAGTAAAAACGTTGAAAACTTTAAAAACTATAACCAGAAATTCAAAGGAACACAAGGGGAGTCGCCAAAACTGTAGTTAGGGTTTTCACCCTAGCTTGTGCAAATGAGCACCTACTAAGGAGAATGGAATCCTTAGTAGCAGTTCAATAAACAGTAATTAAAAGGCTAAGCATTAAAAATGAAAATTATTCTAAACATGTGCATGAAACATAAAAGATAAGAGATAATAAATGGTTTTTTATATTAAAATTTTACCTCCAATGTGAAGGTTGGTGAAGTTCTTGCAATGGTCCAAGAGGGTTGCTCCAAAATCCAGCTTTGCTCCTTCTCTTTCTCCAAAGGATTGGAAATGGGCCAAAGGGGCACTCAAGGGTGAAAGTAGCTCAAGGGTGAGCTAGGGTTTCAAGAGTGATTTTGGCAGAGTAAGGGTACATTTGATTGTGGATATGAAATGAGGGGTCTCCATCACCTATTTATAGGTTTTTAGTGGTGGAGTGCTAGCCCATGGTTTTGGGTACCATATGGTTTAGGTCAGCTGTATAGGGTTTTTGTTTCCTTTTTCCCTCTTTTTCCTCTTTTTTTTAATATTTTTATTCCCTTTTTAGAGGGTTTTTGCTATTTTGGAGGAATTTTGGATTATTTTTGGGGAAAAAAGGGTTTTTTTGGCCTTTTGGAGGCTTTTTTAATGGTTTTTTGGCCTTTTGGAGGCTTTTTAATGGGATTTTGGCCTTTTGGAGGCAAATATGGTAGGAAATATGGACAAATGAGACATGTAATGGGGTAGATGAGGTAGTGAGCACTTTTTGGGTGTTAACAGTCATATTTGGAGTTAGCGTCTGCTTGGATTACTGATATTGTGAGCGAGTTTGAATTGGCATAAGTCAGGTAACTTCAAGAGAAGTGTATACGCAAAAATTAAGCACGAAAAATTGTCTGTGCTCTGATACCAATGATTCAGGTCGTGTCTAGGAAGCACGAGGGGGAAAATAGTTCGACTAAATGAGTCGGCTCTGTTATGGCGGAATCTTAAGAAATAGAATGAGCAAAAGCAGGATTACGCAATACAGATAAACACAAATACACACAAACAATATGCAGGAATGGGAACTATTCTTCTATTAGATGCAAACAGATAGACTTGTTGTATATTACAACAGTATACATGCTTATATAGAATTCTGAGATGCTTGGGTGCTTTCCCGTTACGTTCAGTTACAAAGAAGAAGTTAGAATGATTCAACTGTTCAACCATTACAGTTTGCTGGAAGACAGAGAGATAGTCTGTCGAAGTTCGACAGTCGTTGGTTGCATGTCAACGCTGCTTGTCAATATCACGAACTTTAAGGTTGTTGAACATGTTGAAGGTGCAGAACGTGTCACAATATGTTGAAGTCGAGACTCGTCGGAGTTATGTCGAATTCAGAACCTATCGAAGTCATGTTGAGTCGAAACTTGTCGAAGTTGTGTTGACATCGATGACTTTCCAGCTATGATGCGGATCAGACCTCCTTCCTTAAGAAACAATGGATCCCATTGTTTGCTCATGAAGGTGAGGAAACTTGTCAGTCACTTCAATAGCAGAGTACCACTTTCCTTGAGATGGGATCTGGCCAACTTTGGCAACCTGAAACAAGGGAATTGTGTTTGTCCCTGTAAGGCGTACTCGTCATCCCACAATGGTGTCACAAGGAAGAGGCTTCTGAACATCTGGATGGATATCTTCGGGTTCTGTTGTGGAGAAGACGTTCTGTTCCAACAAAGGTGTATGGTATCGTCGAAGTATATCCACGTTGAAGACTGGATGCAGACTTAGGCATGCAAGAATGTCGAGCTGGAAAGCGTTTTCGCCAATCTGTTGATGAATAATGTACAGACCATATTGTAAACGCTTGATCTTCTTGAAAGGACCAGTGAAGAGCTACTTATTAAGATGTAGCCAGATCTTATCGCATTTTTGAATGTATGAGGAATACGATGCCTATCGTTTCAGGCCTTAGGTTTCTTGTTTTCTCTGTGCAACATATCCTGTGCTTGTCGCTGAATGTCACAAATCTGTTCTCGAAACTTGACTACTTTATCAACTTCTTGCTGGCTGTGGTCGGAGTCAAAGTTCGGCTATGTCGAGGAGCTGATCAAGTCGATAGGCACTGAGGGTTGAAATCCATAACAGAATTCAAAGGGAGTCTTTCCTATAGTGTTGTGTTGAGCACGATTATAGCTATGTTGTATGTATGGAAGATTATCATCCCGTGTGTGTCGATGCTGGTGATTGTACATGCGAAGCAGTTGTACTACCAAGCGATTCACAACTCATGTTTTTCCGTCGGTCTGAGGATGGAAAGATGTCAACAATGAGATTCATGTGTCTAACTGTTTCCAAAGGGTCTTCCAAAAGATGCTAACGAATCTGGAATCTCGGTCGGAAATCATGGTTGTGGGTAAACCAAAGTGTTTCCAAACATGTGTAAAGAAGAGTTGAGTGGTCTGCTGCGCTGCCGTGGTCTTCTTACATGGTACGAGAATGAATGGCCATCTTGGAAAATCGATCGACTACTACCAATATCATGTCATGTTGATGTTTGGTAGTAGGATAACCCGTCAAGTAGTCCATAGAAATAGATTCCCATGGTCGACTAGGAACTGGCAGAGGTGTGTACAATCCCTGTCGTCGATTAGGTGGCTTATTAATGGCACAAACCATGCATGATCGAATGTACTTGTTGACTTCATATTTAAGTGTAGTCCAGAATAAATAATTCTACAGAATAGCAAGTGTCTTTGCTACCCCAAAGTGTCCTGTAGTCTTGTTGTAGTGCACGTCCCAAATAAGCTGTTGTCGATGCTCACTGGTCGATACACAAAGTTGTCCAAGCTTGTATAGCAAGGTATCTTTTAGGAAGTAGTCGGAGTTTCAGGTCGATGACTTGTTAGTCTGTAATAGTTGATAGACTATTGAGAATTCGTTGTCGTCCTCATACAACTGTTTCCAAGTGGTCGTGTCGTATCCTTGCATACTCATCACTGTCAAAAGGAGAGTACTGGGTGGTCGACTGAGGAAATCGGTGGCGATGTTAGCTTTACCTTTCTGATACTTAATCGCCAACTATAATTGTTATAGGTAATTAATCCACTTGAGTTGTTAGTTTGTCTACAACTTTAATTGTGTTGGAGCGAACTGTAGAGGCTTGTGATCTGTGAGAATGATCGTTTACTTTCCAAGGATGTAATTCCTCCATTGCTTGAGAGCTTGCACAATGGCGTACAGTTATTTTTCATACGTTGAGTATCTTCTAACTGTGTCGTTAAAAGTCTTGGAATGAAAAGCGACCGGGTGACCAGACTGAGTGATCACTGTGCCCAAGACATAGTCTAATGCGTTCGTCTCAATCTCAAAGGGTTGATGCAAATCAGGTAACACAAGTGTTGGTGCAGTGCAGAGCCTATGTTTGAGCTGTTCAAAAGCTTCTTGTTGTGTTTCTGTCCATTGGAAGATAGTTTTCCCATTTCCCTTTGTCAACCGATTCAAGGGCCAGGCTATGTGACTGAAGCTGAGTATGAACCGTGGATAGAATTCACCAAACCAAGAAAACTTCTTAGTTCTTAAATGCTTTTAGGAATAGGACAATCTTTGAGGATCTTTACTTTGTTTGGATCGACGTGAATGCCTGCAAAGTCAATTACATACCCTAAATATTTGATGCTAGTCATCGCAAAAGAGCACTTGTCCATGTTCAGATAGAGCTGATGTTGTTAGAGAGTGTCGATGACTTGTCGAAGATGTCCGACATGTTCTTCCCATGATCGACTGAAAATCAATATGTCATCGAGATAGACAATAACCCATTGCCGATAAAAGGTCGAAGAAGGTTATCCATATATCGCATGAAGGTTGGAGGTGCATTGGTTAAGCCGAAAGGCATGACTAACCATTCAAACAATCCTACCTTGGTCTTCAAAGCAGTTTTCCACACATCTGAGGGCTCAATTGGAATCTGATGGTACCCTGACTTGAGGTCGAGCTTAGTAAACAATTTAGCACCTTTCAGACAGTCAATGAGCTCCTCTATCCACGAAAGAGGGTACCGATTCTTCACCAATATTTTTTTGAGAGCTCTGTAGCCGATGCGCATGTGCTAAGTCCCATCTTTCTTCAGATCTAGGACAACTGGACTTCCACAAGGAGAGGAGTTGGGTTGGATATGACCTTTGTTGATTAATTCTTGGATTTGTCTATGAATCTCTTCATTTTCGAGAATGGATCTTCTGTAAACAAATGCGTTAGGAAAAGAAGAACTAGGAACAAGTTCAATGGATTGTTTTACCTGACAATGTTGAGGTACTCCATCTATAGCTTGAAAGAGGTTCTGGTACTCATCGAGAATATGATTGACTTGCTGCTTCTGTCGAGAGCTACATTGGTTGGTGACTTGACTCGCTGCTGCAGTATTCTTAGAATGTTGCAGCTTGATCATGATTAATGCAAACTTATGAGCATGATTGATGAGCTTCTTTGTCTGTTTGGAAGATATCAGTGAAACCGTCGATGTAGGTTGACGCTCTAGTATGCTGAACCATCGATTTCGGATTCTGACAATCACCTTCTGAGGCCGTGACTGATAACTTCCATGTCTATCCCAGAGGTAAGGTTTCCCAAACAGGGCGTCGGCTACAAAGAGTGGTGCCACGTCACAGAGTACTTCATCTTCAAAAGGATTTATGAAATAGGTGAACTTTCATTGTCAAGTGATCCGTAGTTCTTGTCCATCCTTCATCCAACTGATGTTGTAAGGTTGAGGATGTGGAGTCATAACAAGACCTAATTTTTTCACAAGATCTTCGGAAACGAAGTTCTTTTGGATCTCGCTGTCCACAATCAGATGTAATGGGTTGCTCTGGACCCATATCCGTGTATGGAATAGGATTCCTCATTCCTCCTCGTCGATGATAGTCGAGGCTGCTGGAGTGGTTTAGTTCAAAAGGGTCTTCGCGTCTGGATCATATTCTTCCATCGTCTTGTCGAATGCGTCAGAGGTTGAAACTTTCATCAGAAATGTCTTCCAATCTTTGCATTCAGACGTATCATGCCAAGATGAGTGGTGGTAACCACGCCATTTTCTGGTCAGCGGTTGTTTGCTACATTCCCTTTTGTGAAAAGGCTTCTTAATGTTGTCAGGATTTGGCAGTGTCGACTAAGAAGATTTGACTTGTCGAAATCGGCTGGTGCCTTCTTGTTAGTTGGTCGTCCTGATGATGGCTTTCCTACGAAACATGCTTTTCCTTTTTGCTTGGTTTCCAATTTGCTGGTATAGTGGAAAGCATCCTCAAGCGTATTGACAATAAGAAATTCCATCTCTTGCTAGATGTGCTGGGACAATCCGCTGGTGTACTTCAGAACAAGCAATTTCTCTTCTTCTTGGACACCAAGTCTTGCCATGAGTCGATAGAAATCATCGATATAACTATGTATTGATTGGTCTTTCCATTGCCTTAGTTGCTGCCACTTCTTATAATGTTGCTCGAGGTATTTAGGCGAGTAAAATTCCTTCCATATGTGTTCGACGAATTTATCCCATGTGTCGATGGGGTCTCCGGTTTTCTCCATCTTTGTCGAGAGGTTCTCCCACCAGCAGTGCACAGAGGTTGACATCTTTAAGGACACAATGGTGACTTTTTCAGCTTCGGAGAGTTGATTTACAGCGTAATAGGATTCCATTTGTTGCACCCAATTGTCAATGGATTCCGCGTCAATCTTACCTTCAAGATTTAGTATGTCCAGATTCATTTTCACTTTGAAGGGGCTGATTTTATAGGAATGAGTTCTCATTGAGGATCCTCTGGATGTCGAAGCGAATTGCACGAGAATCTCGTTGAACTGGGTGAATATTTCAGTCCGTTGTCGATCCATAGCTTGCTCAATAAGTTGTGTTGTCTCTTCGGCTGCATGTCTATCATCTTTTTCTTTGGTCATATATGGAGTTAGAATTTGCTTGGATTGTTGAGATTGCAAGTGAGTTTGAACCGGCATAAGTTACGTAAATTCGAGAGAAGTGTATACGTAGAACTTAAGCACGAAAAACTGAGTTCGCTATGATACCAATGATCCGGGTCGTATGCAGGAAGCATGAGGGGGACAACAGTTCGACTAAATGAGTCAGCTCTATTATGACGGAAGTTTAAGAAATAGAATGAGCAAAAGCAGGATTACGCAATACATATAAACACAAATACACATTGACAATATGCAGGAATGCGAACTGTTCTTCTATTAGATGCAAACAGATAGACTTGTTGTATATTACAATAGTATACATGCATATATAGAATTATGAGATGCGTGGGTGCCTTCCCATTACGTTCAGTTACAAAGAAGAATTTAGAACGATTCAATTGTTCAACTATTACAGTCGATTGGAAGATAGAGAGACAGTCGTTGGTCGCATGTTGACGATGCTTGTCGATGTTGCGAACTGTGAGGTTGCTGAACATGTTGAAGGTGTAGAACATGTCACAATATGTCGAAGTCGAGACTCATCGGAGTTGTGTCGAATTCGGAACCTATCGAATTTTTCGAATTCATTTCGAGTCAAAACTTGTCGAAGTTGTATTGACATCGATGACTTGCCAACTATGATGCAGATCAGTTCCATTATCGAAAACCAATTTTTTAGGTACGCAAAACTATGATATTTCTTAATTAAAGATAAACCTAGTTGTTGTGGTTCCATTATAGTTGAAAGTAGGCATTACCTCATCCCATTTGGTAAATTAATCGATGATGATGATATAGTTATGGGATCGGTATTACACGAGGTGACATTACATGAAGTCAATTCCCCACTTATAAAAAGGGTTGATCATGATGACTGGATGCAAAGGGGTAGGTGGGGCCTTGGTTTTGCTCGAGAATATTTGATAGTTTTCACTTCGTTTGACAATGTGAATGCAATATTTGAAGAGTAAAGGCCAAAAGTAACTAATGCAAATAATTGTTTGGGTGGCCTCCAATCTCAAAAATTGGCCACTACATGCTCTGTTGTGCCAATCATTGAGGACTTACTCATCCTCATCATGAGATAAGAATCTCCATAAGATGGTGTCAGTCCCATGTTGATAGAGAATGTATCCGAGGAGGAAATAATAAGGGGCTTGGTGATGAATGCGGATGTAATGTCCCTTGTTAGGAATTTTATTGAAATGGCAATTTTTCACTTTTTTCCCTAGTTAGACCTTTGACTAGCTTTGAGCTCTAGGTCCCCAAATTGCTCCAATTGCTCCCAAATATTTTGAGAAGTTATATGGATGCTATTAGAACATAAGTATGTGTTTTAGGGGTGCTTTTGGACATTTAAAATACTTATTCAAATCCTCTTTCAATTCTGGCCAATGTAGGGAACTTTACTAGTAATTTCCCTTTGACTAGTATTGGTCTGTAGGTCTCAAATTAACTCCAAATGCCTTCAAATATTCAAGGAAGGTGTATGAATGATATTAAGACTTGGATATGATGTTCAGGGATGATATATAGCCACCAAAATACCTCTAAAAACTCTCTTAATATTTTGGACCAAGTATGCAATTTTACTAGTAATTTGGGGTTCAAATCCCCCTAGGGTAAGTACTGGAAATGGCTTCCCAAATGCCTCCAAACCCACTCAAATTTATGAACAGAGGTATGGAATGTATTAAATATTTTATTAATGTCTCATGTGCACCATTAATTTATTATTATGTCTATTCCAACCCTCTCCCATTCAGCTGCAAAAATCACCCATTCGACCCTTGGGGAAATGACACTATTTCTTCTCCCAGTGCAATTAAACTGAGTAAAAATACTTCAAATGCTCAAGTACAGTACATGAAACTTGTAAAATAAATCCATGGTAGTATATTAATCACACATTTATCATAGAATCATCCATTCATTCGAAATCATCAGCATTACATTGGTTCACAACAAGGTAGTGGGGAAATGGCACTGTTCTTTCATTAAAAATGAGATTTACACATTTGTACTTGGAATTTCGACCTGAAACTTTCTGGAGATTAAGAACATATTATTTAATTCATATTAAAAAATAAATGGGGCATTATAATCTCCCCCAAAGAGTACAATATCTCACCAAAAACGCCCTCCCTCAAGGATCAAGAATATGCCATCAAAACTGGCAATGGTTGAAGGAGTGAGCTTCCATTGAAGAAACCATGAGCTTCCCTGTAGCTTACACCTGCAAATAAATACTCCATTAAATCTCCAAATGAAAGGTCTGAATGGCCTTTCCAATTACCAACTTGGATGGGAATATTTCACCCTCGAAATTGGCTAAGGCAAGAAACTAGTCATCCACAAGCTCTCCCTCTTCACAAATGCAATTGCAAATTCTACAAATGATAAAAATCTGGTTTCCTTATTTTTTATTGACATTTATAAAGTTCTAATTTCCTCCATGGGTCTAATTCCTTCCAAGAGACTCATGCCAACTCAAGTTGGGAAGAGATTCCAAAGGACGCCACTTGTACAACAATTCCTAGTCTCCCACTTCCACCAAATCACATGTGGAAGCATCTTACCTGCCCTAACACCCTTGAGTGCCCTCTTGGAGTCTATTTTTAGCACTTACATGTCATATATGTCATATGTCAGCCTTCAGGTCTGATTTGTGTCATAGGTGTCATAGCATCTTCATCATTGTTGTCATAGAGCTAGGGAATCTAGCCCAAGTGTCTCACTAGCTCCAAATTGCCTCTTCCTCTTCCATGGGAGTTACTCTTCCTCTATATTTCGACCTCATTGACTCATGCCAATTATTATTTACCTTATAACTCATCCCAAGAACATTAGGCTTCCCATGTATTTGAAATTGCAAGAAGAGGATGCCATGTGGCACATAAATTCTAGCTTGTGTGGGTCCCACTTCCTCCATGTGTCTTCATGATCAAATGCCACTTTGATTTTCACTTGTATATATTTATTTATCTACTTTATTAAATATTTATGCCATCATAATGTTCCAACATAATTTATTATCCCCATTATTCCAAATCCCAAAGCTTCCACCATATTATCCACAAAGCTTCCAAATCCCAAAGCTTCCACCATATTATCCACAAAGCTTCCAAATCCAAAAGCTTCCACCATATTTATTTATCTACTTTATTAAATATTTATCCCATCATAATGTTCCAACATAATTTATTATCCCCATTATTCCAAATTCCAAAGCTTCCACCCCAAACCTAGGAAACTAGTAATTTTCCTCCTTGGCAATTATTTGACCTTTAGCATTAATTTGAAAAACTCTAATGAATAGGGCCAATTTGCTTAGGCCATTGTGACCCAATGCCAAATTTGGGACATGAAAGTGGAGATATGTGAGGAAATATCCATACCAAAGATATGTTCATTAGGAAACTGATCGATGACAGGGGGTCCAACAACTATGGTGGGGAGATCAATAATGAGATTGACGAGAGCCAATGATTTGTTTTCTTTTGGGAGTGACAAAATATAGACTGAAATTCTTGAAGGATAACGATCCAATGAGTGAACTTACCATTGATAAGTCATCGACTTAGTACAACTAATTTCACATTTTTGGTGGGGGGAGTACTAGGATGGTTTGGCATTTTAAGGGATAAACGGTGATCCTAGTTTGAGAGACGTTGAACTCTCAATAGTTTTCCTATAGTGATGCAGAACACACACTTGAGAGGGTTGTCTAATATTACATTTACGACATCTTAGGAAGATGGTTAGCAAATCGGCAAGGTAGTCGACACATTTCTTTGATTTCATTATGAGGTCATCAAGGTACACCAAGATTATACGAGCTAGATCATTGAATACATAGGAAATTATGCATTGAAACGTGGCTCCAACATTCTTTAATCCAAATAGAATGATATGATAGGTGATGGTTCCCCATGGTGTCGTGAAAGTAATTTTTTATTGATTTTGTTGATGGATCCATATTTGATTGTAGCCAAAAAATCCATCCATGAACAATAGGAATCTGTGTCCAGCACACGCATCGACTACATAGTCGATAAATGGTGTAGGGTAGTTTTCCTTGGGATAAGATTGGTTGTGATCCCAAAAATATGTGCATACATGAGCACCTGAATGGGCCTAATGGTTAAGAACATGTGTTATCTTCATGGAGGTCACAAGTTCAAAACCGGCGAGGGGTAGGGTTGCACATTGACACTTTGTGACAAGGCTCGAAGGGTAGGAAACCCCTAGGATATAGGCTCACCCTAGCGAGCTTCAAGATGTATCAGCCCTTGATGAGTCATGAGTTACTGGTATATATGACTTGCAGGCTATTGGACATACCCTTGGGAGGTTGTTGAGTTCCCATGGTTAAAAGAAAAAATTTGTGCATACACAAATGGTTCCCTATTTTTTGTTAATAGGAACATGATTGGATACCCAAGATGTGTAGGTGATGGGATAAATGAATATTTTTTATATATGCCTTGATGGAATTTTTTTTAGAGGGATGAACAATCCACTTCTTTTGTCATATATGTGATGCATTAGGCTATGTGTCTATTGATGTTAAAAAATGGGAAGATAAATACCTAACATCTCTATGTATGACCATGCAAAAATATATTTGAATTCATGGAACAATGCTTTGTAAGAAACTACCTCTTGTAGAGAACAACAGACTCTAAGTGAGATTCTTTCTATTACACCAGGGGTGGAAGAAACATCCACTTTGATAGTGGATGAAATGTTAGCCATATTCCCTTCTTTAAGTGTTAGGAGCTAGGATAGGATTTTTTAACCAATCGACATGGTTGGGAGGGATAAAATCCTTTGTTTCAATGGTATATTGTTGAGCCACTATGTTCTGAGGTAAGAAGGAGGATATATAATGTAGATCATTCCAAGGAGCTTCAAAAGTGTTTCTTTTTTCTAATATATCCTCATCTGAATGGAAGAGGTGGTCAAAGATGTTTCTTGGGATTGTTGGTCCAAGAGTGATTGGATTAGGGCTGCTCAAGGGAACAATTTCATGTGTGGATGATGTTTCATTCATGTGACATGGGTTTATGTCAGCTACCACAAAAAGAGTGGGAGTTGGCATTGTACTGATATATTTTTCTAATGGTAAGGATGAAATGTCATCGCTGGTAGATATGACTAATGATGATGTTAAATAAAGGATATCAACATGGCCAGTGATATATTGGATAGGAGGTAAGATCTATTCCTAAGGAAAAGATGTTGGTTTTGTCGGGGAATGTCACCTACCCAAATTATGAGACTATTTATTTTAATTGCAAAAAGATTATGTTAAATTATAATTACAAAGTGTTGTAATTATGACCAAATCTGGTCAAGGATGATTGTAATAAACATATTTTTATTATTTAATAAATTAAAATAGGAGACAAACACCCAAGGGAACTGTTAAATGAATGTTCACTGACCCACTAGGAGGAATGGAAGCTGTTAGAAGGCATGGGACAGATGTTAGCATTTGCACTCCACCACTAGCTATTGGTTATGGGACAACAACCCCTAAAATTGTGGCATTATCCCCCAGGTGGGTGGAGCAGAGTTGTTAGCTCATTAATGACCAGGTTAACCACTAAAAAGTCCTAGGCATCGTAGATAAGGCAATTCGAATTGGGTAGGGAGCTCTACATTATTTTCTGTAGAAATAATTCCTCAAGTGTATCAGGTGATCATTGAGAGATTCAAATAGGGAGGTTGTTGAAAATATTCTGAGAAGGGAACCAGAGGTGTTGGTGCAGGTCTTTTTGACCGCTAAGTCTATAAGACTGAATGATCCAAATTAATGTTGCAAGTTGATGACCTAAAGCTTCTACAGATTCTTCTTCCTAGTGGTTCAGTGAACAAGCTTGGGGGTCCTAAGGAAAGTAATTTGGCTGTCTTCAGGAATAGGTTGGGTGGAACGGGCTCCGTGGGTTGTTTGTTTCTCCTACATTCACAAGGTTCTACTGTTTTGTCCTATTTATTTTCAGTTATATGATTTTCTGCAATTGTAGATTTAGTATTTATAGTTAATAACATACATAAGTAATTGTTTCATTTTCTGACCTAAGTATGATTTTGTATAATGTTGGTTAAGTAAGTGAGATGATTGATTAATTATCTTCTCTGTATTTTTCCCCATGCTGTCTTCTGCATAGTACTCTAGTATATAGAAGAAAAATTTAAGAGAGATGATTTGATAGGATGATTGCCAAATGAATGAAAAGACTAATGTTGATGACTTTTACTAAATTTTCTTATCAATCATGTTATATGATATGGAGTATATGTCTAGATTTAGGATCAAAATAATATTTCTTAGTACAGGCATTTTAATATTATCTTTCACATACTGTCAGAAATGACAAGTATTTTTCTGTATAAAAACCTAGGGTTTATACTTAGGTTATTTTACTTATTTCCAGAATTCACATGCAATGCATTTTACATTCATTCATTCAAAAACCTTAAAGTATCATAAGTTCATTATTTTCCGATATTCATGAATTATAAGCAGCTGCGAAATAAACCAAATATTTATTTATCTAAGGCTAACCTGTATGTCCTACATTAGGTAGGAATAAAATATTCTAGATTTATATTCTTTTGGCATAGAAAATGCAATCGTCATAATCTTTTAACAAATTTTCATTTCTTTTCTTTATTGTACTTAGTCTTTTAAAAATAGCTGAAATATCAACGCAGAATATCTATGATGTTTAAATACCAAAGCTTCCTATTTTATTCTGCAACTTTAGAAATAAATCAAATGTATTTCTATTGATCAAATTTCACACTTAACAATAACTATTTACAAACTCAGACAAGAATTTTATTATTATTACAAACTATATTATTTATTTTAAAGTGGTGTTTCAAATACCACAAACCAAGTATCATCACCATTCTAAACTCTAACTTAAACAACGCAAACTCGGAGTTTCACTTTCGAAAAACTAGTTAACCTACAACTCTCGGCCTTTATCAAAACGACAGTACATTTTTTTATCTAAAAACAAGTCTACCATCGGAACCTATAGAGTAGGGTTTTAATTGCAAATAGTAAGGTACAAACCTTTTGCACATAGCCATTTTTAAACACACAGTTTTCAATACAACAAACATCGATTTATATGAACAAAGAAACCACACAGAAACCATTTTAAATTATGATCAGTGCAAACTCAGCTTCTTATCATCATTTCAAAAACAAAAGTATAAGCATTGTAGCACATAACCTTTTATTTCACAGAAACGAGTCAACCCATGGCTCTCAACTCTCACCCACACACTGTATCGACTTAGCCAAAACTTATACATCGCACAGAAAAAATTTATCAAGTTTCTTAACACTGTATTTTTTAAAAATGACAAGGGTTCATCCCTTTAGCATTTACATTCTAAACAAGTGTACTGCTACAACAAATTTTACATTGAAATGCTACGAAGCAAAGTAACAAGAAAAGCTGAGGATATTATCCTCTGGTACTTTTTCTTTTGGGTTCCAAAACATATGACCGGCCAAAGCCTTGCCAGGAACCATTACAACCTAACGCCAAACATAAAGCATCGACCACACCAGGCCAGGAGAACCTACGAAGTAAAGAACCACTGAGGCTTAGTAGTGGTCGAGCAGGTTTTCTTCCACAAGCTTTTAAACCCTATAACCTTCGACGAAGTGAAAATCCTACCACAAGAACCCTTCTGAGGTTAAACGATGAATGCAGAGTTATTAATAATAAACACAATAGATAACACTATCACTATTTTATTGAAACATTACCTGTGCAACATCACTCCAAGATTAAGACACCAGTAACAGACAATGACGAATCCATCTAGAAAACGTAGCGAAGAGGAAATTCAAATCCCAAGAACCTTTTTGTTTTGTAGTAAGAAACAACCCTGGTCCCAACTACTTTCTCAAAAATACTACTCACAAAACCCTTATACAACTTCCTAAGACACTTCGAATGCTGCATTATGATTCAGCTCTTCAAACATCTACAACTTTTAAGTTTCCCAACAGGTCCAAGGATCGAACTTGGGAAAGGAGTCCTCTGAGAAGCAAACCACCAAACCCTACATTGCTGCAAATGGTCAGCCTCTCCACCTTACCACTACCCAAGCAAAAATGAAAGCCGAGAAAACCACTCAATTGCAATTCATAACGAAGGACTAGGGTTCCAATTCAAACCCAAGAACAGGTGAAATCAACAATGAATAAGAAGCCAACAAGGCAGGTCGAAGTTTGGGAAACAACCAGTTTAATGCTATATTTATTATCATATCCACCACGATGCCAAATTTGTCAACCAAGGATCAAAGTAGTGTACAGCTTGTCACTTTGGTAGCTTTTGGGATCACGATCATCGTGCACTACAACCACGATGGCACCCACTAGGAAGTCCACTCAACACTATAGGCAGGTGACTTTAATACCATACTTGATACGAAAACCTACCAACACGCTAAACATTCAATGCTTGGTCACTATCACATCTCAGTACAAAGACTTAGGGTTACATTGTAAGGTTCATTTCATTCCAAAGTATTGGTCATCGAACGCACAGTTTATATATTTTGTATATTGTTTCTCAGTTGATAAAGGTCATTGATCATAGAAGGCCTTTGACACGTAATGTATAGTCTAGGTTTCATTTTCATGCACATCGTAAATGTTTGTTTATATTGTCATCTCTTTGACAAAAGCTTACATAGCATAAACATTAAATTAAAAGGATCTAAATCCTATAATGTTGCAAAGTTACAATAGTATCATCGTAATTATGATAATAACATTTGCTATATTAGAATGATTCTTCCTAAATTATAAAATGAGAGATGTACAAACTATTATAGTTATTTTGATGATTTCAAGTGAATCCATGTGTATATTGGAATCTAGTACATAATCAAGAATTCATAGTGTAAGTATATTGCACATGATATTACCACTCCTTACAATTGGAGAACTAATGACAGGATTCTAATAGCACTTCTAAATTGTAAACTAGCACGTAAACGAGAAATAGAACAAAAGATCCTTACCATTATTAACTCATGCAAGGGAGTACTTAGAGCTATTATAAGCTTTGACGGTTAACTGAAAACCTATTTTAGAATTACTCTTAATACTCAAATTTTTGTATTACTCTTACCTGCATTTCTGCACAAAGAGACAGGTTCAAATGCTTTAGCTAAACATAGCTAAGTAAACCTTAGGGTACCTCGTAGGACCCCTTCGTCATCATCCAAAAGAAAACTGTCAGTACTTTATCAAGAAAATTATGTCACCAGATAAACTTAACTACAGTATATAGGTTACAAATAAACACAAGTAGAACTAATGATGTATTTTGTGTTACAATGTATGAACTGTCGTTATCGTAATTGGTCATTCATTAAAGGAATTGTATCAATTTTATTTTTTGCATTAGAAATTTCAGTATTTATTACTACTTTAAATTTTTTGTAATTTTTGTAATTTTTCGGGATGTTACAGGGAAGGAGTAGGGTTGTCACATAGCCTCAATTTCTCAAGGTTTCCATCTCCATCTACGTGCAAGATGGGGCATTGGAACAAGTAGTGTGTTAAAAATCCACATGATTAACATGGATGAGTAGTGCACGGTCAAATTAGTGTATGGTCTAGGGATAGGGGATGGAAGGCGCGATTATGTGGAATTACTCCCATGTCTACCAAAATCATGTGATCATGGTGTCCACATGACAAGAACCCTTCATGATTCCTAGTCACCTCATACATTACTATGAATTTGATGGCGGTTATATCCTAAGAGATTCTGTGAGTGTTATCGATGATAGGGTGAGTGAGACAAATCATATCTAGTGCATCCTAAAATCAAGGGAGTCTAGGATAGTGATGCGTGTAATGACAAAATTGAGAACAAATTATGCATGAATGATTAGTGTGCAATTGTTTGTTATTTGGTATGGGATTGGCTAGTGTAGGGGTAGCTAGTAACTAGTATTCCCCTTGTTGAAGAGATAGTTGAGTAGGTAGCACTTGCAGGTGTGTTTATAAGGTTCCTTAGCTCCAGAAACATTGGGAAAAGGTTGTTCATATGTCCTTATTTACCACATAGAGAACATGGTTGATTGATTCTTAAGACCGATGGTTTATTTAACGAAATTGTGCTTTCATATGGGGAGGATTGATGCCCCCATCATTGGACCTTACTGTGATTGGTAATGATGGTTTTCACAGGTAAAACCAAGCCTATGATTGTATGGATGGTGAATATGTATGGAAAAATGGAGTGAAATTGAAATGGGCATAGGGATTTGGTACAATTTTCGGGTATGGTGGTGTTCAGTACCAAACCAGTATCCCCAAAGTGAGTCAAGGAAAGGTGAGTGTATCCATAACTAGGGTTTCTTTCAATACCAAGGGGGAAAACAAGAAGAGTATTTGATCCACTGGTAATGTTGAAGGAGGCGGAGGAGTGATTGCTTCTTTAGTGTGGCAATCATTTTCAGGTGTAGATCTTGATATAGAGACAACTAATGGGTTATCTTTTGATGAGAAGATAGTGCACATTGTTGGCATGAACATCTGTTTCACGAAATGAATGTGTCGAAAGTAGAGTCATCAACACATTTGTCATCGAAGGATGATCAAATTCGTTAAACGGATGTGCAGGAAGCACATTTATCAGTGAAGGATGATCAATTTGGTGAAACAGAGCCGTAGCAGAGGCGTCCTGCTGAGGTGGCTCAAGGGAGAGCCACAAGTTTATGTTGGGGTCTTGTTGGCATGGGGTTAGAGTGCATGAAATGCGGAAGCTGACAGTGACAAAGGGATCATCGACGGAGGAAAGGATCATTTGCGAAGGACAAGAAGCCGACAAAAGCACAAGTTTTGTTCAAGTTAGTTAGAATGGGTCATTTTGACCATTTGGTAATAGTCTTAATTGTCTATAAATAGAACCACAATTGTAAGCCTAAGGGCATCGAACTTAGACGGTGATATCTCGCATCTATGTATTTGTCTACCTTCGACAAGTTTTACTCTATATATGGATTGCTTGGAATTGTTCCTGTGAAGGTTGTACTGCATATTTTGAGATGAGTTAATGCACGAGGATGTTTGGTTATGTCTCTATTCTGTGTTTCTATTTGTATCACCATGTTATGAATGATGAATGTTATCTTAATGATGCGATATATTTAAGGTTTTGTTGCATTGCCGATTAATCTGTAATGTTGGTTGATGCGAATATCATTTACATGTTGTTGATGCAGATGTCAAATGTATATTAGAACTATTAGTATAATGCGAAGACAGATATCTGGTTTTGGTATCGACTGATTAAGAGTTAATGCATGTCTTCTCCCTACTGCGGAAACTTGGTTCCTATAGCCCCCTTGAATATCTTGAGTGATACCTCACTCGCTCTATGGGTGTTGCTGGAAAGGGTAAAACCTTTTTGGGTCGATGCTTAAGGGTTTCTAGTTGGTGTTTGTTGACAGCAGTGTGAAGTGAACCCCTATCGACAGAACTATGTCAACACGCATAATACCATCCGTGGAGTTTGGTATCACTTGTGGAGAGCTAGATCATGCCTCCAAAAAATATGAGTCTTCATAAATTCCATGACCAATATCTACATATGGTGTTGTGCAGGAAAAATACCTTATAGTGAGGAGAAGACACTACCAACTTGGGTGGGGTGACAGGTAAATACATTCATTGTATTGCATTTAGTTACTACAAATGGAAAGAGATCAAGATATCGAAAGAAGTACCTTTTTATCGATGGTTGGTCCTAGCTTTCGCTTGATCTTCCGCTATGATGAACCTACAACAAAAAATAAACCTTCCTCAGTGTATCTTGACTATAATAAATATGATGAAAGAAGAAACAACTTAACATCAAATACAATCAAACATTAAACCAAATAAACATTCAATCCAATAAACATTCAATTTGGGATAAGAAGGGTATTTCCACCTTTTATTGTCAAAGAAATGTAGAAAAGTACATATATACCTGATCTATCCAGACACTTCTACAACCGAGTCCTGGGATCCTGCTCTTCACAATGACTTGGGAAATCCTCCAGTAGCTTTTCGAGGGTTAACGAAACGGAGCTTCTGTCTCACAGGTTTAGAGTTGGGGTATGTTTTGATGACATGCTCGACAATGGAGGGGTCAATGCCTAACATCTCCTCATATGACCAAGCAAAGACATCACGAAATTCTTTAAAGAGATTGGTATACAAAATGATCTCCTCGAGAGAACAGTCTGCTCTAATGAAAATATTTTCCACGACCCCAGGTTTGATGGAAATGTTGATCGAAATGGTTCTTGATATATTTTCCATTTTCCCTTCAGCATAAAAAACTTTTGAAGTAGAAGGGATAGCAGACAAATCAACACTTTCACCAGGTCTCATAGAAAACTCACCTCTCTCTATCTTGTCTAGTTCGGGAAGAAAATAGGACCTGTGGTGCATGTGTTCCCATGGGTGGTCCAGGCCTATCATAGCTTCCAAGATCGCCTCATCAGAGGGTAAAACAGTATCTAGACAATCAAAAGAGTGGATGGAGTCCATTGACCATGTAGGAGCATAGTCCATATCTAACTCAATAGAGACCAACATAAACTAGTCATCCACTAGCTCTCCCTCTTCACAAATGCAATTGAAAGTTTCTAAAATGATCAAAATATGGTTTCATTCTTTGTTATTGACATTTATAAACTTCTAATATCCTCCATGGGTCTAATTCCTTCCAAGAGACTCATGCCAACTCAAGTTGGGAAGAGATTCCAAAGAACACCACTTGTACAACAATCCCTAGTCTCCCACTTCCACCAAATCACATGTGGAAGCATATTAGCTGTCGTAACTCCCTTTAGAGCCCTCTTGGAGGCTATGTTTAGACCTGACATGTCATATATGTCATATTTCATCCTTTAGGTCTAATTTGTGTCATAGGTGTCATAGCATCTTCATCATTGTTGTCACAGAGCTAGGGAATCTAGCTCAAGTGTCTCACTAGCTCCAAATTGCCTCTTCCTCTTCCATGGGAGTTACTCTTCCTCTAAATTTATACCTTGTATGAGTCATACAATTAATAATACCTTTTGAACTCCCCCAAGTATGTTATCATTTACCTTGAATTCAAATTGGTGAGAGAATGATACCAAGTGTAGTGGGGAAATCTAGCCATATGTGGGTCCCCCTTCCTCCATGTGTCTTCATGATAAAATGCCACTTTGATTTTCACTCATATATATTTATTTATATCCTTTATTAAATATTTATTCCATTGTAATGTTCAAACATAATTTATTATTCCCCTTATTCCAAATCCCAAAGCTTCCACCCCAAACCTAGGAAACTAGTAATTTTGCTCCTTGGCAATTATTTGACCCTTAGCATCAATTTGACAAACTCTAATGAATATGTTCAATGTGCTTAGGATATTGTGACCCAATGAAAAATTTGGGACATGACAAATCCTCCCTTCCCAATATTGCTTGTCCTCAAGTAATTTTGAACATGGGTGTTGAAGAACTTGCTTCCTGTATAATTGTTTGAAGTTGCCACTGAATTGCCCAACTTTGAGTCTTCGAGCTTCTATGGATATTTTAGAGAGGAGCCACCATGCTTGTTGCTGCACTACTCTGATTAAAATCACTTTATTGAGTGGGGAATCCATCCCCCATACTAGTTGTTTCCCCAAAAAATTGAAACCAATGAGACTAAGAATTATCCCAGGGTCCCATTGCTTGTATTGCACTCCAACAATTAGAAGTGCTCTCTAATTCATAGTTCCTGGATCCCATTTTCTTGTATGCATTCTTCCAAACATCATGAGTACAAAATATATATCATCAAAGTACATAACAACATAATGAAAATGTACATCAAGGAGATTCTTCATCAAAGAATCATGAAAGTGATTATACCTCCAAGTAAGTAGACCACCATTTTCCAGGTGCATACAAGCATCAAGGAAACAATCAAATCTTCTCCAATGACATAGGTGAGTATCCCATGTCATATAATGCTACTCCAAAAATATGTAATATGCATCAAAACAATCAGCCTTGTATTCTTTCATCCAAGTAGTTAATGAAGTTTCTCCAACATCGATTGAACTAAGCAAGGAGCAAGGAAAATCATGAGTCTTCAAGTGACTCAAGTGAACATCATAAGGGAATCCATGAATATATGTATCATCATAAGGTAAAAAGGGATTCTTATGAAAATGTAAATAATTAGGTTCTCTATTCATGTCATTATCAAAAGGAGAAGTAGGAGTTTCATACCCCTCATGTGGCACCATTAGAAAAAAACCTTTCACCCAATTTTCATCCCCAATTGATGGGGCTGAAAAAAGAAGTAGGGGGTGAGGAATTATGAACCAACCTTAAATCTTTACAACCATTACCCATAGAAATATTTAATTCATATTCTTCATAATTGGTTGGTACAACTATTGTGAGATCATGTGCCTCCTCCAAGGCTTTACAATTCTCTCCATGAGGAAACTCATAATTCCTCTGAACAAAGACAAGTGCTTGTCCTTCTTCTTGTTTGAGTTGTAGAAAATTCAAGAACCTGCATATCAACATGTACGCCATGTTCCACCATTACATGAGGTTCCTCCTTTTTGACATGAATTCTTCCATCCATTTCCTTTTTTTCCTCGAAAGGTGAACCACTGCTCCCTCCTATTTCCAATTTGATCCCCAGTTGGCTACCCAACAATTCCAATCCTTTCATCAATTGTCTACTCATATCTTGCATACACATGGTAATCCCCTGCATACCCATGGAAATATCATCAAAACATGGTTTTAATACTTCAACAAGTTCCTCCTTGTGTCTTAAGTTTTCATCCTCCTCTCTACTCATGGTTTTAAAAAAAGACTATTTTTCTTCTACTACTTCTTCTTCAACAAAAACCTCTTCAACTACTAGTTCAAAGGGTGGTGGTTTATTTTTTTGACTTATTTTTAATACCATCAGGTTCCAAGAACATGCTCTGATACCACTGTAATGGCCCTTTTTAAGAATTTTATTAAAAGGACCAATTTTTCACTTTTTTCCCAAATTCGACCTTTGACTAGTTTTGATGCCTAGGTCTCCAATTTGCCCCAAATGCTCCCAAATATTCTGAGAAGGTATATGTATGATTTTAGAACATAAATATGTGTTTCATGGATGCTTTTGTACCTTTAAAATACTTCTGCAAATCCTCTTTCAATTCTGGCCAATGTAGGGAACTTTACTAGTAATTTCCCTTTGACTAGTATTGGTCTCTATAAGGTCTCAAATTGGCTCCAAATGCCTCCAAATATTCAAGTAAGGTGTATGAATGATATTAGTACTTGAATATGATGTTCAGGGATTATATATGGCCACAAAAATACCTCTAAAAACTCTCTTAATATTTTGGACCAAGTATGCAATTTTACTAGTAATTTGGGGTTCAAATCCCCCTAGGGTAAGTACTGAAAATGGCTTCCCAAATGCCTCCAAAACCTATCAAATTTCTGAAAATAGGTAGGGTATGTCTCAATTATGTTATTAATGTCTCATATGCACCATTAATCAGTTATTAATTATGTTCTAACCTTCTCCCAAACAGCAACAGAAACCACTAATTCGACCCTTGGGGAAATGGCACCAAATCTTCTCCCAATGTAAATAAACTGAGTAAAATGACTTCAAATGCTTGAGTACTGAACATTAAACTTGTATAATACATTAAAAAAAATCAATTAATAAATAAACCATTATTATTTTACTTATCCATTCGAATCCATCAACATCACATTGGTTCACAACAAGGTAGTGGGGAAATGACACTGTTCTTTCATTAATAATGCGTTTTATACAGTTCTACTTGGAATTTCGACCTAAAAATTTATTGAGATGAATAAAATATTATTTAATTCATATTAAAAAATAAATTGGACATTAGAATCTCCCCCAAAGTGTACAATATCTCACCAAAAACGCCCTCCCTCAAGGAGCAAGAATATGCCTTCAAAACTGGAAATGGTTGAGAGAATGTGATGCATTAGAAGAATCCATGATTGGACCTGTATCTTACACCTAAAAAAAATGACTCCATTAAATATCCAAATTAAATTTATGAATGGTCTTTCCAATTACCAACTTGGATGGGAATCTTTCACCCTCGAAATTGGCTAAGGCAAGAAACTAGTCATCCACTAGCTCTCCCTCTTCACAAATGCAATTGCAAATTTATCAAATGATCAAAATCTGGTTTCATTCTTTTTTATTGACATTTATAAACTTCTAATGTCCTCCATGGGTCTAATTCCTTCCAAGAGACTCATGCCAACTCAAGTTGGGAAGAGATTCCAAAGAACACCACTTGTACAACAATTCCTAGTCTACCACTTCCACCAAATCACATGTGGAAGCATATTAGCTTCCCTAACTCCCTTGAGCGCCCTCTTGGAGGCTATTTTTAGCCCTGACATGTCATATATGTCATATTTAAGCCTTCATGTCTGATTTGTGTCATAGGTGTCATAACATCTTCATCATTGTTGTCATAGAGCTAGGGAATCTAGCCAAAGTGTCTCACTAGCTCCAAATTGAGTCTTCCTCTTCCATGGAAGTTACTCTTCGTCCACATTTAGACCTTGGATGATTCATACAATGAATAATACCTTTTTAACTCCACCAAGTATGTTACCATTCACTTTGAATTCGAATTAGTGAGAGAATGATTCCAAGTGTAGTGGGGAAATCTAGCCATATGTGGGTCCCCCTTCCTCCATGTGTCTTCATGATCAAATTCCACTTTGATTTTCACTCATATATATTTATTTAGATCCTTTATTAAATATTTATGCCATTCTAATTTTCAAACATCATTTATTATTCCCCTTATTTCAAATCCCAAAGCTTCCACCCCAAACCTAGGAAACTAGTAATTTTCCTCCTTGGCAATTATTTGACCCTTAGCATCAACTTGACAAACTCTAATGAATATGTCCAATGTGCTTAGGACATTGTGACCCAATGAAAAATTTGGGACATGAAAAATCATCCCTTCCCAATATTGCTTGTCCTCAAGTAATTTTGAACATGGGTGTTGAAGAACCTGTTTCCTGTATAATTGTTTGAAGTTGCCACTGAATTTCCCAACTTTGAGTCTTCGTGTAATGTCCCCATTTTGACCCCCTTTGCATTTAAATCGTAAATGATGTAAATATTTTTATTTAATCATGGTGAGGAGCTCAAGGCCAAGGCCCCACCATTGATTTAGCGTTTTATGTATCGACAATTAAAGAAATAGATGCCTATGGTTCTTGTGCTAGATAGGCACAATGTAAATAAGACATCATGTAAATACGAATTTTAATGAAAAATAGCCACAACTAGCTATGCAATGCAACAAAGAGATGGGGGCATGATTCTACAAGGAATAGGGAGGGAAATTATTCAAACCCTTGGGCCAATGGTGTTAATCCATGTGTCAATGAGAAAACCCATAAACTACCAACTACCCATTTTGGGTTATGGACCCAATCATTTAATTCTTCCAGAAATTGGTTGAGGCAGTTAATGCCTTGGGAATGAAGAGGTATGGCAGCCAATTTCGTGCATGGGTAAGCCATCAACCTGGGAAATCGTATTTTGTCTCCTTGGGTAAGAAAACACCCACGAAATGGTGCCGAAAGCCATTTTGAACAGATGGTGTTTCCTCTCTCATGCAGTTGGAGCTAGCAGGGTCTTTCCCTACACGTTTTTCATCCATTTTCTGCATTTTTCCATGCCTGGGAGCTCGTTTTTGCATTGCACAGCAGCTGGGAGGGAAGGGCCACGATTTGGGACTGTGATGGAGGTCGTTTTTGCCCCAAAATGCCCATGGACATTTTTCTGAAAATGATTTCTACTCTCCAGGGTTGTTCCCCAATTGCCATTTCGTTTTTGGGCTTTCCCACGTTTTTCTAAATTGGTAGAAACCCCCTCTTTGGTCATCCCACTGAAGAAACATTTTTTTTTATCATGCCCAATAATTGTGGTTCAGCTGTTATGTCATCCTTGTTTTGGAGACTGTAAGAAAGAGATTGGAGTGGTAGTGGACAGAGAGGGCTTGATAAACCTAGTGGGGGAGATAACCTCTCAAGAAGATCGAGAGGGGTTTGGATACTCTTCTATGCACACCCTGAGAGCACTAGATGGGGAAGGTATGGCTTGAGGGACTGTACAGTAGTGAAAAGAATACTTCCTTGTGCTGGGTGTGTAGGTATTGTGGGTGCCAATATAGATAGATCTTGTATGGTTACTCCTGGCTCTATGCTTGAGCCCACTAACTTAGCCACTCTTCCTTTCCATTTCCTAGTAGCCCGATAAACCCAATTGTAGATTGGATTGGCTCATCTTGGTGTATGGTTGGCTATGTGTGAGTCTGTTGTTCCCTGGTTCCTTGTAGAATCATGCCCAGCTCGGGGGGTGGCAGTTGTATCAAGAGGTTGATAAGCACAACTGGCCTACGGTTGGGTGGAACGTTGCAGATGCATAGCTGGTTGGCTTGGGACTACTCTGTTAAGATAAGTATTCTCTTTTATAAATTCTATAATGTCTTTATTTAATGGCTGTCACAGAAATCTTTGAATGTATGTTAGATATTGAACATGATTTTTAATTCCGCTGTGTTTCTACGACATGTACATGTATATGTATTTTTATCAATGAGTTTTTACTTAATGGATATGGGGCTAGATGCCCGGTTTTAGCATCACGTCCTCTCTATCATGCTGGTATGATAGGAGGGGACATTACACTTCAAGCTTCTATGGATATTTTAGAGAGGAACCACCATGCTTGTTGCTACACTACTCTGATTAAAATCACTTTATTGAGTGGGGAATCCATCCCCCATACTAGTTGTTTCCCCAAAAAATTGAGACCAATGAGACTAAGAATTATCCCAGGGTCCCATTGCTTGTATTGCACTCCAACAATTAGAAGTGCTCTCCAATTCATAGTTCTTGGATCCCATTTTCTTGTATGCATTCTTCCAAACATCATGAGTAATATATCATCAAAGTACATAACAACATAATGAAAATGTACACCAAGGACATGCTTCATCAAACAATCATGAAAGTGATTATACCTCCAAGTAAGTAGACCACCATTTTCCAGGTGCATACAAGCATCAAGGGAACAATCAAATCTTCTCCAATGACATAGGTGAGTATCCCATGTCATATAATGCTGCTCCAAAAATATGTAAGATGCATCAAAACAATCAGCCTTGTATTCTTTCACCCAAGTAGTTAATGAAGTTTCTCCAACATCAATTGAACTAAGCAAGGAGCAAGGAAAATCATGAGTCTTCAAGTGACTCAAGTGAACATCATAAGGGAATCCATGAAGATATGTATCATCATAAGGTAAAAGGGGATGCTTCTGAAAATGTAAATAATTAGGTGCTCTATTCATGTCATTATCAAAAGGAGAAGTAGGAGTTTCATAGCCCTCATGTGGCACCATTAGAAAAAAACCTTTCACCCAATTTTAATCCCCAATTGAAGGGGCTGAAAATGAAGTAGGGGGTGAGGAATTATGAACCAAACTTAAATATTTACAACCCTTACCCATCGAAATCTTTAATTCATATTCTTCATAATTGGCTGGTACAACTATTGTGAGATCATGTGCCTCCTCCAAGGCTTTACAATTCTCTCCATGAGGAAACTCATAATCCCTTTGAACAAAGACAAGTGCTTGTCCTTCTTCTTGTTTGAGTGTATCATATTAAAGAACCTGCATATCAACATGTACCCCATGTTCCACCATTATATGAGGTTCCTCCTTTGTGACACGAATTCTTCCATCCATTTCCTTTTTTTCCTCAAAAGGTGAACCAATGCTCCCTTCTATTTCCAATTTGATCCCCAGTTGGCTACCCAACAATTCCAATCCTTTCATCAATTGTCTACTCATATCTTGTATACACATGGTAATCCAATGCATACCCATGGAAATCTCATCAAAACATGGTTTTAAGGATTCAACAAGTTCCTCCTTGTGTCTTAAGTTTTCATCCTCCTCTCTACCCATGGTTTTAAAAAAAGACTCTTTTTCTTCTACTACTTCTTCTTCAACAAAAACCTCTTCAACTACTGGTTCAAAGGGTGGTGTTTTATTTATTTTTCATTATTATTAAGACCATCAGGTTCCAAGAACATGCTCTGATACCACTGTAATGTCCCTTTTTAAGAATTTTATTAAAAGGACCAATTTTTCACTTTTTCCCCAAATTCGACCTTTGACTAGTTTTGATGCCTAGGTCTCCAATTTGCCCCAAATGCTCCCAAATATTATGAGAAGGTATATGTATGATTTTAGAACATAAATATGTGTTTCATGGATTCTTTTGGACCTTTAAAATACTTATGCAAATCCTCTTTCAATTCTGGCCAATGTAGGGAACTTTACTAGTAATTTCCCTTTGACTAGTATTGGTCTCTATAAGGTCTCAAATTGGCTCCAAATGCCTTCAAATATTAGAGTAAGGTGTAGTGAATGATACTAGTACTTGAATATGATTTTCAAGGATTATATATGGCCACAAAAATACCTCTGAAATCTCTCTTAAGATTCTGGACCAAGTATGCAATTTTACTACTAATTTGGGGTGCAAATCCCCCTAGGGTAAGTACTGAAAATGGCTTCCCAAATGCCTCCAAACCCACTCGAATTTCTGAAAATAGGTAGGGTATGTCTCAATTATGTTATTAAGGTATCATATGCACCATTAATAAATTATTAATTCTGTTCTAACCTTGTCCCAAACCGCAAAAAAACCACTAATTCGACCCTTGGGGAAATGGCACCAAATCTTCTCCCAATGTAAATAAACTGAGTAAAATGACTTCAAATGCTTGAGTACTGAACATTAAACTTGTATAATACATTAATAAAATTCAATTCATCAATAAACCATTAGTATTTTACTTATCCATTCGAATCCATCAACATCACATTGGTTCACAACAAAGTAGTGGGGAAATGGCACTATTCTTTCATTAATAATGCGATTTATACAGTTCTACTTGGAATTTCAACCTGAAAATTTTGGAGATGAAGAAAAGAGTATTTAATTCATATTAAAAAATAAATTGGAGATTAGAAGCTCCCCCAAAGTGTACAATATGTCACCAAAAACGCCCTCCCTCAAGGAGCAAGAATATGCCTTCAAAACTGGAAATGGTTGAGAGAATGTGATGCATTAGAAGAATCCATGATCTAACCTGTATCTTACACCTGAAACAAATGAATCCATTAAATATCCAAATGAAATTTATGAATGGCCTTTCCAATTACCAACTTGGATGGGAATCATTCACCCTCGAAATTGGCTAAGGCAAGAAACTAGTCATCCACTAGCTCTCCCTCTTCACAAATGCAATTGCAAATTTCTCAAATGATAAAAAGCTGGTTTCATTCTTTTTTATTGACATTTATAAAATTCTAATGTCCTCCATGGGTCTAATTCCTTCCAAGAGACTCATTCCAACTCAAGTTGGGAAGAGATTCCAAAGAACACCACTTGTACAACAATTCCTAGTCTACCACTTCCACCAAATCACATGTGGAAACATCTTAGCTTCCCTAACTCCCTTGAGCACCCTCTTGGAGGCTATTTTTATCCCTTACATGTCATATATGTCATATTTCATCCTTAAGGTTTGATTTGTGTCATAGGTGTCATAGCATCTTCATCATTGTTGTCATAGAGCTAGGGAATCTAGCCAAAGTGTCTCACTAGCTCCAAATTACGTCTTCCTCTTCCATGGAAGTTACTCTTCCTCTACATTTAGACCTTGGAGGAGTCATACAATGAATAATACCTTTTTAACTCCACCAAGTATGTTACCATTCACTTTGAATTCGAATTGGTGAGAGAATGATGCCAAGTGTAGTGGGGAAATCTAGCCATATGTGGCTCCCCCTTCCTCCATGTGTCTTCATGATCAAATTCCACTTTGATTTTAACTTATATATAGTTATTTAGATCCTTTATTAAATATTTATGCCATTCTAATTTTCAAACATCATTTATTATTCCCCTTATTCCAAATCCCAAAGCTTCCACCCCAAACCTAGGAAACTAGTAATTTTCCTCCTTGGCAATTATTTGACCCTTAGCATCAATTTGACAAACTCTAATGAATATGTCCAATGTGCTTAGGACATTGTGACCCAATGAAAAATTTGGGACATGACAAATAGAGGAATGAAACTTATAGGAAAATTCACCGCAACATAAAAAACAAATACAAAAACAAAATCAATTAAAAAGAATTTGATATAACCCGCCCTAGAATTACTCTTCCATATATACATGGCACCACTAACAAGATTGCAAGTGTCCTAAAAAAAATAACATTATGTTGTCGTTTACTCCTCCCAATTCCTTGAGAAACATGCTTGACAAAGCCAAGGACCCCATCGATCCCAAAAACCAAAAAGGTGTATCCAAAACACCTTTCTCAAGTGATGAAGCCTACATAGGTGAGACAAGTAGATCAATCGCAATTAGATTAAAGGAACATAGCGCAGACCTATGACATGAAAGAGTAAAATACTCAGCCCTAGCTGAACATGTTCACAACACAAAGCATCATATTTGTTTAGAAGACTCTAAGGTCTTAGCCATTGTTCCTCAATATTACAGAAGAAAAACTCACGAAGCCATAGAAATTGAGAAATGCAGAAAGAATTTCAACCGAGATGATGGCTTCAAACTAAAAGATGCATGGAAACCTGTAATTCATAAACTTAAAACAAGTTAAACGGATAAGTCTAACCAAACATATACATTTTAAAAACAACTAAAAAGCTACTTGTTTTACTAAACATAAAAATAGAAAAATAAATGAATAAACACTCATTTATAAACATACTTTAATCTAACATTGAAATTAATAATCCCAAACACTACATTAAATAATCAAATTATTTAATCTAACTAAAGCACCTCCAATTCATACCTCAATACTATTAGTAACTTTTCAAACTAATAAAAAAAAAATTATAAACAAATATACTATAAAAAACTTTCAAATAACAATTATACTTTCTAAAAACATAACACAATAGATTTTTAAACATTAGTAAGTTTAATAATAAATAATTTATCTATAAAAAAAATTCCACTTAGGTTAAAGTCAAAATAAAAATTCTTTTTAAGAAATAAAAGATTTTAACAACTAAACCGACATGTTCCAAACCCTAACCCTAAAAACTAAACAAACAAACAATATTTATTCTTCACCTCCCCGTGCTAAAGAAGGGTGTGAGATTTGCTTCTCCTGAGGATAAACCTGCTTAAAAGGTTCGAAACTGTCGATTTCAAAAATCTTCCGCATATTTCCTCTCATTTACTATTTACAAAACTGTGGAGTAATGAACAACCAAAATGCACTACTGTGTAGTACAGAAACATGTGCACACTAGGAAAAATGTGCTACTATGTAGTGGACAAAGCAACGTTCATCAGATAAAATGCGCTACCGTAAGTAGGGTAAACCAACACACATGCACCAGAAGCAAACAAAAAGGCTTTGCAAAGGTGAACTGAGATGAATCAAGATATAAAGAACAGGAAATAATTTCCTATAAGACCTCTCGGAGAACAAAAAGACTGAAATAGACTAGAAGAAAAACCTAACAAGGTCTCCTAGAGCAGAAAAAAATCGGTTACTCCCCAGCGGAGTCGCCAGTCTGTTGTGCAGGAAAAATACCTTATAGTGAGGAGAAGACACTACCAACTTGGGTGGGGTGACAAGTAAATACATTCATTGTATTTTATTTAGTTACTACAAATGGAAAGAGATCGAGATATCCAAAGAAGTACCTTTTTATCGACGGTTGGTCTTAGCTTTCGCTTGATCTTCTACTATGATGAACCTGCAACACAAAATAAACCTTCCTCAGTATATCTTGATTGTAATAAATATGATGAAAGCATAAACAAATTAACATCAAATACAATCAGACATTAAACTAAATGAACATTCAATCAAATAGACAACCAATTTGGGACAGGAAGGGTATTTCCACCTTTTATTGTCAAAGAAATGTAGAAAAGTATAGATATACCTGATCTATCCAGACACTTCTGCAACTGAGTCTTGAGCTCCTGCTCTTCATAATGACTTGGGAATTCCTCCAGTGTAATAGTAGTTAAAGGATTCCTTCTAGGTCCCTCTCTCATGTATCCTCCTTGTATTTATGGGACACGGTAGGCAGTTGGAATCTAGAGGTGGTTGAATTGGGAGGGTGCGGAAGTTGCAGAACCAACTTCAACTAATCCCAATTCGTAATCTTAATATATATATTTTTTACTTCATCTTAAGATGTGCGCGGGTTTAATACAACCAGAGTAGTGCACAGTATGCAACTCTTGTACTTTACAACCAGCGTTTGCAACATTTTTAAGGTGTGCGTTGGTTTTCCTTGAGCAAAGCAACGTTTAGAACATTGATTTACTATACCAATAGTAACGCACATGTTGTGAAATCAATAGACAAAGTAAGATTTTCAGCTGAAGAGTGTAGTTTCAGCAATAAGTCATCCAGGTCAACCTAGCTCTTCAATCCAAGGTGTCCTTTTGTGTGATCAACAAAGCAATGTGATCACGGACGGAGAAGTGTAGATTTCACCTATAACATATGGTGGTTGGTGTTTTGAACCTATGGTGAGTAGGATACTATCGAGGTTCAAGTTGGGACAAGGCTCATAGTATGTTACACCAAAATATTGTCATCATGAGTCATGTGTAAACTCTGTGCCTTAATACCTGAAGTTTCCTTGGATAAAAACATCAAGAGAAAGTTGTTGTCCTTATGTTTCCACCATGTGTAGTTTCAATAGTGCATCCTATTGACTAGCAAGAGGTGCTAGACCATGGGTGGCACATGATACTTTCTTACAGAGTGCACTAGTGTATTTCCCTTATGCAAGAGGCATTGGTCCCTACCTAACACAAGTTTCCTTCATGCAAGGTGCTCCAGAGTTGGCTAATGTGGATAAATGAAAGTTCAAGCGACTTCTCGAATCCTTGTGACATGGAGGTCTATCTCTAGTTGATAGGAAGGCTTGTATTCAATCCCCTAATCTAATGGAAATATCCCTTAAACCTCAACTTACTCTATCCATTTAGCCTTATAAATATTGAACCTCTCTCCATTAGGAAGGGAGGAAGAACTATAGTACTCTCATGCTGGTGGAATTATTCTAGGTGATCCTTACTCATCCTTTGGGAGGAAAACATCATTCTTTGGAGGCTTGGCTTGGCTTGTTGGATGAAAATTGCAACGTTGAGGCTTAGTTTGTGACATTCTTTCTCTATGTATTTCCTATCATTACATTAATACAAACTCTTTCCATAAGTATTGTTGTGTTGATAATGCTTAGAACTTTCTTCCTTAACTATTAGTTTAGATCAATTCATATTTAGATATGCTTTTACTATTTGCTTGTTTCCATGTGCTTGATAAGGTTTTGCACCTCAAGATTTGAAGGCCCTGGAGCGTGGAGCAACAAAGAGGAAAGGATTTGCAGATCTGAGGTAAGTTATCTACCTGTTTCCCTGCTTTTTTATTGATCTAGGAAAGTAGTTTGTGTTCTGTACTTATTTGTTCTAGATCCACTTGGACTAGGGAGATCTTGGTTGAGTCCATTTGAGTATATTTTCCATAAACAACTCTAGAGACCATACTGGGGATCATTCATAGCTTTGATTTCATTTTATTTTGATTTCATTGATTTCTTATTAATCCACTTTTTACCTCCTAAGCCCCTCCCATCATTGGATTTTGTTATCAAAGAGCATGTAGGCTACTCAGACCCTGTTTGGGATCAATATTAGACCTCTTTCCTTTTTATCTTTGGAGATCCTTTTACTTTTTTTACTTATTCCTCGCCCGACGCACCTTGGCTATACATGTCCTGCACCACTGTGCTTCGGACGCACACACCTAGTCGACAGATTATGTCTCTGGTGCCCTCCACCTATTGAAAAACTATGCCAATAGCACACATTTCAAGTGCACAAAGTGCGTATGATGCTCTAGTGCATTATAGCAGGGTGTGCCACCCTCTATTGCTTGGTATCCAGTGCAAAGTTTTCTCCGTTCTTGTTTTTGGTCTAATTTTCTGAGTTCTCTATGTTGCACCTTATAGTCACATAAACCCTAGATACAAAATACTATCATTTTTCTCTATTTTTGGGTCTTTTTGAGATTTGGATCCATGTTTGGCCCTTTGAGTCAAAACTAGTGTTTTGCTTGCATTTTTAAGTGAAATGGATTCTATTTCTGAATTGTTTATCATACAGTCGTGAATCGTGTATCCTACAGTCATTTTGACCCATATTAAGGTTTTAAGATAATTTTTTGTTTGGTGTGATTGGCTTGTTTTAAAAGACTCTAAAAATGTGGGATATCCATGTCTTTTTTAGCCTCTTTTTCATGGATTGTGCATCTTGTTTCCCTTACATGCTGAGCTATCTAATGATTGTTGGAAAAGATTGATTCTTTGTGTCCACTTTAGTTCAAAGAAAATCTTAATTTTGTCCCTCTTTTGGTGCATACACAAATTGGAAAACATAAATATTCTTCTTACTTTAATTTGATCATTTGACATTCTTGGTCTTACACTCATAAGAAGAAGAAAGGCTTGTTTTAGATTTGTGTGCATTTCAGTTAAATAAGATTATTAAGTTCTTTTCTTTGTCTTTCATTTGATTGGAAACGTTCGTGGAATCCTTCTTTCCATAGCTTAGATGTGTCTTTTTCGAGTGTAAAAAGATAGTAAACAGATTAGAATTATACCATTTGGTGTTGATAGAATGATCTCTTTTTTGCCACTTTAGGATGATTTGGGGTGCATGATTTTTAAATTTTCATTTTGAAAAAGTTAAAATTGCATTTGCATGGGGTTGTGCATTTAGGAAGAAAGTATATCTCGCTCTCCTTCTTAAGTAGGACTTCATTGAAAATAAGACTTTCATTTTCATATAGATCATATTTGCATCTTGTTTAAATTCCAATTCTTCATTTCATGGATTCACTTAACCGTACAAGAAAAAATTTAGTGCTAGTTTAAGTTAAATACTTTTATCAACTTGTGTGTTAGGTTAGAGACGTGTTCCGACGTCTTTAAGCATGGAATTTGTCATTATTTGCCTGCACTACTTCCCGAGGGATTTTAGTTCTTCCACGTACCAAGCGGTATATTGAACGACCTTTCACGTACCTTCGGGTATATAGAAAGGTACTTCACATACTCGATAGTATATTGGAAGGCTCCTTTCGTGTTAAGTTTAGCCTAATTTCACAAGCAATATCACTGAAAGAAACACAATCACAAGATAAACAAAGATTTACCTGGGAAACCCTCATGGGGTAGAAAACCCAGCAAAGCTTTCCTCAATATAGATAATCAACCAATACAAAGATGTAGTCCTCAACAAGAGCTCCTTCTCCTCTTATGCAAACCTCTCTCTCTCCTATGTGCCAATCACAAGTGAGTGAATGAATGAGATAAATGAGGAACACACCTCCTCTATTTATACTCATGTTCTAACTGACTTTTCACCCTAATGGGGCCGACCTCTCCTAAGAGAGTCTAATAAACCCTAACCAACTAACTCAGGGCCGAACTCACATGGGAGATCTAATAACCCTAGTTACCACAATCTCTCGGAGGAATAAACATCTCCGGATATACAATAGGGTCTACTCGGAGGAATTGAACATATCCAGAATAATAAAGTACAAATATAATATTATTAGAAGTTACAATATTTCAACACTCTGTTAATTTTTTAGCATTAATTCAATATACTCTAGGATATTTACTAAGAGAATAACATGTATAGTATATCAATGCATATCAATCATCAAAAGATGAAAACATAAGAGACAATAGACTCACAGAGTTTCCGTGGGGAAAACCCTAAGGTGAGAAACCCCACAACTTCCTCAAAGATAGATAGAGCAATAATACAACCAAAGTACAACCCAAGTACATAGAGATAGAATCCTCCTAGCAGCTGATCCTCCTCCTCACATGTGAGCCACTTTCCGAGTGATGGATAAGTGAGTAATGAAGTGATCAAAATAGAGATCTCCCGATCTGTATTTATACTTGTCCTGGCTTCCCAATAAACTTATGGGGCCGACTTGTCTAGCTTAGCATAATAACCCAAGGTTAACTTAATTAGGGCCGACCCCACACATGGTGGTCTAATAACCCATTGGCATGTTATGACACTTGCGACACTTGTCAATACAAATGATGACACATCTGTATAGAGTAATAATAACATCTCTATAGGATTTCAATATACATAGATGAAATACATAGGTGAAATATATTCCAAAGTTACATATACATCAACACTCCCTCTTAACTAGGAAGGTATTTCTTGACACAGATCTGCTAGCACAAGTCTTCTTCTCTAGATCATCGTCATCGAATCATCGTCATCATCACTGTTGCTGCTATCTCAATCAATCTCTGAATCTACTCGTCATAGGAAGTTCTACAGAGCCAGTCCTTTTTCATACTGGATGTAGTCCCACCACCTGCAGGTCTTCATCATCACTGGCCATACTGTGGAATTCTCAGGACTTATTACATGCGTCACAAACCCTCGCAAGAGAATCCCAGGACTTGTTTTGGGCACACAACCCAACCTATCGGATCTCCCAGGTCTTATATGTGACCCTCATCACAAACCCTCAAAAGAGCATCCCAGGACTTATTACGGGCACATAGCCCAACCTATCGGATCTCTCAGGTCTTACATGTGATCTCCACTACAAACCCTTGAAAGAGCATCCCAAGACTTATTACGGGCACACAGCCCAACCTATTGGATCTCCCAGGTCTTACATGTAGTCACCACCACAAACCCTCGAAAGAGCATCCCAGGACTTATTACAGGCACACAGCCCAACCTCTCGGATCTCCCAGGTCTTACATGTGGTCATAGGACAAACCCTCGAAAGAGAATCCCAGGACTTATTATGGGCACACAACCCAACCTCTCATATCTCCCAGGTCTCACAAGTCCTCTCAAGCACAACCTGTCCACAGCCACAGAGCATCATCCTAATACTCACCATACATCATCTTGATGTACATGATCATCCTGATCATCATCACTACATTGTCTTGATGCATGTCATCATCGCATGATCATCCTGATCATCGTCACTACATCGTTCTGATGCATATCATCTGGAGCAACATCCTGAAGCTCATCATCCATGATCATACAATGCATCCACCTAATGCATAAACAATATCTTCCTAATACATGATCTACCTGATCATACAATGTATCCACCTAATACATCTACAGATACATACACATGATCCAACTGATCATATCCAGCATCCAACATGATGCATACATACATATAAATGATCCAACTGATCATATCCAGCATCCAACATGATGCATACATACATATACATATAAATGATTCAACCGATCATATCTAGTATCCAACATGATGCGTACATACATATACATATAAATGATCCAACCGATCATATCCAACATTAAACATGATGCGTACATACATATACATATAAATGATCCAACCGATCATAACAAGCATCCAACATGATGCATATACAGAGCAGTAACTAGAGCATTGTCCTGATGCTTATCATCCATCGCTTACATCCACAACCATGGAAGGATCCTCCTCTCACCATGCTCGGAATGGTTTCAGCAAATGTGTCCATCACTTCTTCCTCGAAGTGTCGTCAATCTGAAGAACACCAAGCCTTTCTTTGAAGTACTCGAACTTCACTCTGGCTAGTGGTTTCATCAGTACATCTACAATTTGCTCATCCGTCGCAACATACAGGAGCTTCACTGCTCCTCTCTGCACCATATCCCTGATATAGTGATATTTGATCTCAATGTGTTTCGACCTGTCGTGGAACACCGGGTTCTCAGACAGCTTCACACAACTCTGGTTGTCACAAAAGATACCAGTAGCCTCTAGTGGGAGATCAAATAACTCAGACAGTAGCTTCCAGAGCCATACTGCCTTACAACTAGCCAAAAAAGCTGCAACATACTCTGCTTCGGCTATACTCAGTGCTACGCAGGACTGCTTCCTGCTAAACCAAGAGATCACACTTGATCCCATACTGAAGCAACACCCAAAAGTGTTATTCCTATCTGCAGTACTACTTGCCCAATCTGAATCAACATAACCCTGCAGGTTAAACTTTTGATTTCAATCATACTTGAGCCCATAGTCAACCGTACCCTTCAGGTACTTCAGAATATGCTTTACAACAACCAGATGAACACCTCTGTGATCTGTTAGGAACTGGCTCAATGTGTTCACCGCAAAGCAGATATCTGGTCTTATGTTCATCAGGTACATCAAGGACCCAATCATCTAACGATACATAGTGACATCAACCAGATCTGATCAAGCATCACACAGAAGCTTCAGGTTCGATGCCATAAGTGTGGCCATGGCCTTGCAGTCCATCATCCTGAAACTCTTCAGGATCTCTACTGCATACTTCCCTTGTCCAAGGAAGATCCCATCTACACTCTGCGACACCTCTATGCCCAGAAAATAGTACATCATCCCCTAGTCCTTTATCTCGAACTCGGCAGCAAGATTCCTCTTGGTATCAACAATCAAACTATCATTACCTGTAACAAATAGGTCATCCACATACAGGAGTAGTATCACACGATTGCCTTCCTCAACCTTGTAGTAAAGGTTGGAATCCGCTTTACTCTTCATAAAGCCCAAACTAGATAGGAAACTGTCCATCCTACCATACCAAGTCCTAGGAGCTTGCTTCAAGCCATACAAGGCTTTCTTCAACCTACACACATATGACTTCCTGTCATGTGTCTCAAAACCAAGTGGTTGTTCCACATACACTTCATCCTCGACTACACCATTCAAGAAAGCTGTCTTGACATCCATTTGGTCTATCTTCCATTTCATCACTACAACCAAATAAAGTACGGATCTAATGGAAGTGTATCTGGCCACAGGAGAAAAAGTATCTTCATAATCAATTCCTTCTTTCTGGGAGAAGCCATGAGCCACAAATCTCACTTTGTATTTCTCTATGCTTCCATATGCAACATGCTTGATCTTGTAGATCCACTTGGAAGTCACCACTGACTTCCCTTCAGGTCTTGGGACTACATCCCAAGCATCATTCTTCATGATTGATTGGTATTCTTCGACCATGGTATCCTTCCATTCTTTCTTTTCCACTGCTTCTTCATAACTGGAAGGTTCTTTGTTCATAATATCACAGAGTAAAGCAACATAGCTAGTATGTGATCTAGTTCTCTTCTTTGCTCTGTGTTCTTCTTCTGGAATGCCATATCTTTCTGCATCTTGAATGAGCTCTCTAGCCCATGCAGGTTCCTCTTGTGAGAGTTATTCTCATGAGGTGGATCTACAGGTATTTGTGGATCTTCAACTTCATGATCTACTTCTGGAATTGATTCAGTCATGGTAGTGTCTTGAAATCTGTTTTCCTTTGGTTCTTCATGATCTTCAATAGGTGTCTTTCTTGATTTGATGAAGGTTGAGTTTTCATCAAATGTTACATTCTTGCTGACATCAATCTTCTTGAACCCTGGAAAGTATATTCTGTAAGCCTTCGATCTTTCACTGTAACCTGCAAAGATACCCTTCTTTCCTGAAGGATCTAGCTTTGTCCTCTTTTCCTTTGGAACATGTGTGTATACTGGACAGCCAAATATCATGAGATGGCTGACCTCAGGTTTCTTACTGGTGAAGACTTCTTCTGGTGTCTTGTTGTCCAATATCTTGTGAGGTGTTATGTTTTGCACATAAACAGTTGTCCTAGCTTCTTCTGCCCATAGATGCATAGGAAGATCCTAGTCATGCAACATTTCCTGTGCTGCTTCCATGATTGTTATATTCTTCCTTTCCGCAACTCCATTCTGTTGTGGATTGTAGGGAGAATTCAACTCCCTCTTAATCCCTAAATCACTGCATAGCTTCTTGAAGTCACCTGAAGTGAATTCTCTGCGATTGTCTGATCTGAATGTCTTTATTTTCTTATCAGTTTGATTTTCCATCAAGGATTTGAATTCCTTGAACTTATAAAACACTTCATCTTTGTTCTTCAAGAAATAAACCCAAGTCTTCCTGGAGAAGTCATCAATGAAAGAGACATATTAAACATACCCACTCAGAGAACTGGATGACATCGGACCACATACATCGAAGTGGATAATTTCCAAGATTCCTTTAGCTTTGCTTTCACTGCTTGGAAATTCCTTCCTAATGTTCTTTCCTTTTGCACATCCTTTCCAAACACCTTCATGCTTTGTCTTGATTTCAGGAAGACCTTCTACAACTTTGCTTGCAATTGGTAGTGCTCTATAGTGTACATGTGCAAGCCTTCTATGCCAAAGTTCACCTGGCTCCATAGATTCATGTACCATGGCATGTTCAGGTTGTCCCTTCAATTTGTATAATCCTCCCTCTTGCTCTCCAATCACTACTGCATCATCTATAGTTTTACCCTTTGGCCACATTAGGACTTGGCCATCTACAAATGCAACCCTCATACCTTTTGCATCTAATGCAGATATGGAGATTAAGTTCTTCTTGAGTCCAGGTACATATAGAACATCTTTCATCTTCAAAGACTTCCCAGAGTCTAGGTTGTAGGAGGCTTCACCACTTTCTTTGATGGGATATTGATAGTCATCCCCAAGTTTCACCTTATGGGGTGACTCATGTTCAGATAGATTTGCAAAAGATTCTCTAAACCCAGTTATGTGTTTGGAAGCCCCACTGTCAATAAGCCAATCATTACAACCATGAGAGATAGTACCTATGAGAGCAGAGATTAGAACATATTCATCTTCACTTGATGAGTCATCCTCATCACTTCCTGCTCTAGCCTTCTTCTTGGGAGGTTCATCATCCTCAGCAGCATGAGCATGATATCTTCTTTTGTTGTTCTTCTTCTTCTTATTGAAGTTGTTGTTCTTGTTGTCTTTCTTCTTCTTGGGACAATCTGCGGCAAAGTGTCCCTTCTCATTGCATGTGAAGCATCTAAGATCTTTCTTATCCTTATGATAATGGTGGTGTGAAGTTTTTCTGAAGTGGGATGGCTCCCTCTTGAACTTTCCTTTCTTGGTGTGTGTTGTGAGAGCTTGATCTTCATTCCCCATATTTTATTCTCATGCCACAAGCCTTGCTTCTTCTTGTGAGCATTCTTCCCGCAGTCTGTTGAAGGATACTAACTTCTTTCTTGCACAGATTCCTTGGATAAAGGAATCCCATGACCTAGGTAGGCCATTAAGAGTGGTCATGCCAACTTCACCATTCTCCACCATTTCATCTACCGCTTCTAGTTGTTCCTTGATCTGAGAGACCCTAGAAAAATAAGATTGAATGGTTTCTCCAATATGAAGCTTTACCCCTTTCAATTGATTCTACAGAGTCATCTTCTGATTTATGTTCTTTCCTTCAAACAGCTTGATCAAAGAGTCAAACATTGCCTTGGGTGTCTTTAGAGATGACACATGTGGAATGAGATGGTCCTTGATAGAATCCGCAATGATCCTCTTTGCCTTGACCAAGTTCTTCTTGTGAAGAGACTTAGCCTCTTCTTCCTCTGGGACAAGGACCTCTTCACTTATATAAGTGTCCAACTCATTTTCTTCCAGGATTAACCCAATCCTATACTTCCATGCTTGGAAGTTATCAATCCCTTCAAGTTTATCCTCAAGCTTGGTGTGGTGAGACATTTTTAAAGAGTACTTCAAATGGAAATAGAAAAGATTTAGGTCTTACCACTTGATTTGTTGGATCTGGTTTCGGATTAGGGTTTGTTAGAGAAACCCTGAAAATTCAAAATGTGAATTTCAACTTTCTGAAAGGATAGAAAGATGCACCTTGATGAGTTGATTATCTTGGTGTATTCATAATTTGAGATCTCCAAAGCTTCACCCTTCAAAAATGCCTTTTAGTCTTCCTGAATTCACTAGGGAGGACCCTGAATTAGGGTTTGAGTTTCCTAGAGATTTACCTAGCCAAAAATCTCGATCCAAATCTCTAAACTTCGATTTTTCCAAGGCGCTTCCAGCTATGTCTTCAGATTTCATAAATTTCTATTTTTGTGGAAACCCTAATTTTTAGGGCCAAAACTAAAAGTGCTCAGAACTGAATTCTGATTGGACAGAAAGATTCACCTTGTTGAGGAGAGTCAATCTATCATATTGCTTTTCCAAAATCTATGGAGAGAAACCCAATAAACAAGAAACCCTAGTTTCTGCCACTACATAATGTCTTCTTCTCAGGGAAGCTCTGATACCATGTTAATTTTTTAGCATTCATTCAATATACTCTAGGATCTTTACTGAGAGAATAACATGTACAGTATATCAATGCATATCAATCATCACAAGATGCAAACATAAGAGACAATAGACACATAAAGTTTCCGTGGGGAAAACCCTAAGGTGAAAAACCTCACATCTTCCTCAAAGATAGATAGAGCAATAATACAACCAAATTACAACCCAAGTACACAGAGATAGACTCCTCCTAGCAGCTGATCCTCCTCCTCACATGTGCGCCACTTTCCGAGTGATGGATAAGTGAGTAATGAAGTGATCAAAATAGAGATCTCCCGATCTCTATTTATACTTGTCCTGACTACCCAATAAACTTATGGGGACGACTTGTCTATCTTAGCATAATAACCCAAGGTTAACTTAATCAGGGCCAAACCCACACATGGTGGTCTAATAACCCATCGGTAAGTTACGACACTTGCAACACTTGTCAATACAAATGACGACACATCCGTATAGAGGAATAATAACATCTCTATAGGAGTACAATATACATAGGTGAAATACATTCCGAAGTTACATATACATCAACACACTCCCCCTTAACGAGAAGGATATTATAACAACATCTGTAGTAGCAAGGAGTCATCAACTACATGATACATCTATAAATCATTGGAAGCTTTCTTTATACATCATCTGTAACTCAAGTAGTTACTGGAACATCAACATCTTCAGTACTAAATCTTCATCTTTTGTAGCACTCGATCAGCCACAACAATACGATCAACATCATCGTCATCTTGATCCTCACAATCAATAGCATCGTCCTCTGGATCCTTGCGATCAACAGCATCATCATCTGGGTCCTCACGATCAACAACATCATCATCTGGATCCTCACGATCAATAGCATCGTCATCTGGATCCTCACGATCAACAGCATCATCATCTGGATCCTCACGATCAATAGCATCATCATTTGGATCCTCATGATAAAAAAAATCATCATATGGATCCTCACGATCAACAACATCGTCATTTGGATCCTCACAATCAACAACATCATCATCTGGATCCTCAACGCAACATCCTCTGCAATACACATGATCCAATTATGGGATGGTCAATCCCTCTCAATTTAGGACATAAGTCCAAGGATGATGAAATCCTACCATGTACATTTTGAACCAAGGGTTCGAGGATGATGCAATCCCCATCATATACATTTTGAACTAGTGGTTTCAGGATGATGCAATCCCCATCACATACATTTTGAACCAAGGGTTCCGGGATGATGCAATCCCTATCACTTACATTTTGAACCAAGGGTTCCGGGATGATGCAATACTTATCACATACATTTTGAACTAGTGGTTTCGGGATGATGCAATCCCCATCACGTAAATTTTGAACTAGTGGTTTCGGGATGATGCAATCCCTATCACGTACATTTTGAACTAGTGGTTCCGAGATGATGCAATCCCCATCGCGTACATTTTGAACCAAGGGTTCCGGGATGATGCAATCCCTATCACGTACATTTTGAACTAGTGGTTATGAGATGATGCAATCCCTATCACGTACATTTTGAAATAGTGGTTCTGGGATGATGCAATCCCTATCATGTACATTTTGAACTAGATGTTCAGGGACGATGTAGTCCTATCACGTCCACTAGGGACCACTTTCTCGGAGACATATGTCTACGGATCTCTTTTAGGACATGTGTCCAGGGCTGATACAATCCGCTTGTCAACTTAGACCAAGTCTAAGGACCACTCATCAACCTCATCCTTGGTATCACCAATACAGGTATCCACATCATCGACCTCACTGTCGATGCAGGAAATCTCATCATCAGCGACCACATCACTCCCCCTTTTGAGGAGGGTCCTTCTAAACGACACCAATATTGTCCCAAAAATACTCAAACGTTACTCAAGATAGAGGTTTGGTCAATATATCAGCAACTTGTTCGTCAGTGATGACATACTCGAGCTTGATAGCTCCTTTTTGCACCATATCTCGTATATAAAAATATCAGATCTCTATGTGCTTTGACTTATCATGGAACACTGGATTCTCTGTCATCTTGATAAAACTCTGGTTGTCACACAGGATCATAGTGGGGTCCATCTCTAAGTCAAATAATCCTGATAACATCCTTCGAAGCCATATCACTTCACAACTAGCTGAGCAAGCAGCAATATATTCCGCTTCAGCTGTGCTAAGAGCCACACTAGACTGCTTCCTGCTAAACCACGAGATCATGGGAGATCACAGACAATAACATTCTCTCGATGTGCTCTTCCTATTTGATACACTTCCTGTCCAATCAACATCTGTGTAGCCATACAATCTGAAGTCATGATATCCAAGATAATATAGACCAAAGTATATCGTACCCTTTAGGTACCTCATTACATGCTTTGCATCTATCAGGTGAACTCATCTAGGTTCCACTAGATACTGACTCAAGGTGTTCACGACAAAGAATATATCTGGTATGGTATTTGTCAAATACATCAAAGACCCAATAATCTATCTGTACAAAGTCATATCCACTAACTATGATGAGTCATCAGCTAATAGATTTAAGTTAGAATCCATGGGAGTGGCCAAAGCTTTGCATTCCAACATATCAAATCTTTTCAAGATTTCCATAACATACTTTCCCTGGTTGAGAAAGATTCCTTCTGAGCCTTGCCATACTTTCGGTCCTAGGAAGTAATGCATCAAACCAAGATCTTTCATCTCAAACTCTGCAGAGATTTTCTTCTTGCATTCAACAACCTGTTTCTGATTCCCAGTCATAAATAGATCATCCACATATAGCAACAATATGACAGGTTCATCATCCATAACCTTGAGATAAAGATTAGGATCAGCTTTACTTTTGGTAAAGCCAAGGCTTGTTAAGAAACTATCAATTATTCCATACCAAGCTTTGGGAGCTTGTTTTAACCCATACAAGCAAGGCCTTCTTTAGTTTGCATACGTAGGTTCTTCTATCTTCAACCTCAAATACTTGTGTTTGTTCTATGTACACTTCCTCCTGAATCAGACCATTCAGGAAAGATGTCTTTACATCCATCTGGTGTAATTTCCACTTCATCATGGATGCAAGTGCCATGATAGTTCTAATGGAAGTGTACCTTGCAACTGGTGCGAATGTTTCTTCGTAGTGAAATCCCTCTTTCTGAGAGAATCCTCTAGCCACAAACCTTGCCTTATACCTTTCAATGCTGCCATCAGCAACATTCTTTATCTTGTATATCCATTTGGAGGATACCACACTATTGTCCTTTGGTTTGGGAACTACATCCCAAACATCATTCTTCATTATTGAATGGTACTCCTCTGTCATTGCCACAACCCACTCTTTCTTATGGGATGGTTCTTCATATCTAGTGGGTTCTTGATCTACAAGATCACACATCAAAGCCATATAGTTAGTGAATGACTTTGGTTTCTTGCTCACTCTGGTGGAGCCTTCAGGAGATCCATACTTTTCTGCTCCTAGTATAATGTCTCTTTCCCATGCTGGCTTTCTCTTCCTCGATATGTCTATAGCAGGGGGTTCTTGTGGTTCTATCATGTCATGATCTCTAGGTGTTACATCTTTAGGGGTAGGTGTAGCCTCTGTAATTCTGGAAGGTACATATTCTTCATATACTTTTTCATACTAGCACTTCCTAGATCTCTTGAGAGTTGCTTCTTCATCAAATGTCACATCCCTACTTATTTCCATATGATGGAATCCTGGGATGTATATTCTGAATGCTTTGGATGCATCACAATATCCAACAAATGTTCCCTTCTTCCTAGAAGGATCCAACTTAGTTATCTTTTCTTTTCGAATGTGAATGTATACTGGGCATCCAAATATATTGAGGTGACTTACCTCAAGCTTCTTACCTGTGAACACTTCTTCTAGGGTCTTGAAATCAAGAGCACTATGAGATAGTCTATTTTGCACATAGACTGTTGTCCTGGCTACTTCATCCCATGGATACATAGGTAGGTCTTGATCATGTATCATTGTTTTCACTGCTTCCATAATGGTTCTATTCTTTCTCTCTGAAACACCATTTTGTTGAGGATTGTAGGGAGTAGTTAGTTCCCTCTTAATTCCTATTGACTCAAACCCAATCGAAAGGGGTTCCCATCACTATCGACACCAACCCACCATGATCTCCCTGAGCACCGGCCTAGACAGGTTTTACCCTTCCAAGCAACACCTGCAGAGTAGATGAGGTCTCACCTGAGGCGATCAAGGGAGAGTGGACGGAACCATGTTTCCGTCGAATGAAGGAGGATGATTGCGGCAACACTTACTCAACTTATTGCAGTAAACAAACAGATCTATGCATTCACGATTAACATCATTCGTATTCATAACATTATTCAACAGAGACATTCATCACGACAAGTATAACATTAAAAGATTAACTGCAATAATAAATCATCACAAGATGCATTAACACAAAGGGTACATAGGGAATTTCACCAAATAGTTTCGTCATGTCATATTACTTCAGAAAAACCCTGATACAATATCTCTACAAAACCAAATCTCCACAATATCTCTTGATCTCGGAACATATGCCACAATGCATCTCCCAGATATATATCTCTATCTATATATCTCTATCTCTATCTTTATCCTACAACCTAAGAACTCTCTGTCTATATATAGGCTTATGCAACAATGCTTTTCCACTTCCTAACGACTTCCTAACTGACTCCTCGACAAATGACCCAAAATCTAACTGACACGGTCCAAATGACCCAAAAACCCGCCTACTGTGTTATAATTAGCTCAAAAATATATATAAAATAATGCAGCCTTCTTCCTTCCGCGACCTCTTCTAATGTGTCGCAGCATCGGCGATGCTGTGATTCTTCCTCACCAAACCACCTACCAACAGGCCCCCAACACAATCTTGTGGCTCACCCTCGAGCCACATCAACTGGACATGGTGTATTCTGTGGTCTTGACTCTACTATAGTTCAGCAACTGTTCTTGCTGTCTGGATCGCGTGGTGTTGTCCTGCTCCTTCTGCTACATTGATCATCTGCTCGCTATCATGTACTTCTTTCCCAAAATTGGAATTTTCTCGGCTTACTGTCATGGACCTTGCAAACTCATCCCCAGTCTCGAGAGACCGATTGTAGATAGAGAAGAATTTTTCGAGCAACGCCAGGGTGTAAAATAGGCCAGTGGTTCTAGCACATCTGTTTTGCACCAGTAAGCACATGTTACAGGGACCTGGGGGCTATGATCCCCCCCTTTTGTGTGGTCACAGGGACCACGAGACTTCGAACCATCACCAACGGCCTAGACATATCGGATGAGACTTCATGCTTGTAACCCCTGAGTGTTCGAGGCGCAGCTTGCTCCAACCACTCATGTACACTCATGGTTCAGGCCCTCAGCTCACCTGGTGTGCTACCACATGAAATGAAATGGATCATTTCCACAACCTCCTTGGAATTCCTAACTTAGCTAGATGTCTGACCCTATCGTAACATAACCCCTCTTAATTGGAACAACCTCTGTGCTCTTACTATCCTCGGGTTCCTATATTTATACATCACATTCAGCCGTTCATCTGCCTTGATAATCCTATGCACCGCCTACTCACATTCTAGGGTACTCATAATATTCCACTGCTCTGTGTGAGTATTAGTCAAACTTCTGAGGTGGGCGGAGCAATAATACTCCCGCTTGTTGCCCTACGTGCAAAAATGTGAGAAGCATCATCCCCCAGACCCTTTGGCCATGCTTCCATGGTGGATGCCTCATGAAAACCATGCAAACCATCCCTCTAGGTGCCATCGGCCATGCTCCCTCAGTGTATTCCTTATTCCAAACGTGCGTTCTTCTGGCACAATCTGAATTGACTAACAATCATATCTACCCAAAAGGAAAAATTCGCATCTGCATAATGATTTCTGATGTGGACTAGTCACAACGCTACCACTTGTCGCAGACCGCTCCTAACTTGTAGAAGAAGCCTCCCTGCTTCTGCATTCCGTTCCTGTTAGTGTGCCACCCTGCCACCAATCAATCTAAACTTGTTTTTTTTTTTTTTTTAACCCAATGCGACTCAAGCATCGCGTTGTTCCAAGCCCGACTGATAGGGCTTCAACTTGCTACCATTAACCAACTTGGGGAGCATCGCCCCATCCAACTGCTACAACTGTACCACTCCTCCTAAAGTTATGCTACTAATGCGATACAGACCAAGCCAATGCATCTGCAATTTTCTTGGATGTTTCATAAACTTGTTGTCATACAAAAACACCAAATCACCTTGTTGAAACTGTTTTTTCTTGATGTGGTGATCATGCCAAGCCTTCTGGCGATCCTTCTCCACACCCTAATGGAAACCAACAATAAAGAAATCTTCCTCCAGCTGGATTAACTATGCTAAACGTTCCTATAATGCTCTCGCATAATCCATTCCTGTCATTACTGCTACGCGCAGACTTGGAACAATGTACTCCATGGGCATGATTGCTTCTTGTCCATATACCAGCTTAAATGGTGTCTGACCCGTCAACCTTTTACATGTGGTGCGATAAGCCCACAATACTGCTGGGATTTTGAGATCCCATTCGTCGTGGTTCGCATTGCACACCTTTGTCAGTGCATGTTCCAATATTTTATTGAAAGCTTCCACTGTGCCATTTGCTTGCGGATGATATGGCGTACTCTTCTTATGCTCAATCTGCAGCTCCTCCGTCAATGCGCTAATGGTGCGATTGAGAAAGAGGCTGCCTTGATCACCCAACAATATCTTGGGCAGCCAAAACAAGTGATAATGATATCAAACAAAAACCGCGCAGTCGTGGCTACGGAACAATCAACAACCGGTGTAGCTTCTGCCCATCTTGTCAAGTAATATGTCACCATGATGATATACCTAGCACCAGTGCACTTACCTGGTGGATTGATAGGTCCCATAAAATCTACTGCCCATTTGTCGAATGGCTGCAATGTCAACTGAGGCATCAGCGGAATCTCATCCCTCCTGGATGGATTCCCAGTTCTCTGACAGACATCGCAGGACCAGGCATAGTCGTTCGCATCATTATGGAGCGTGGGCCACCAGAGCCCCGCACGAAGCACCTTCCTAGCAGTGGCCCGACCACCATAGTGTCCTCCAGCCACCCCTCCATGTGCTTCTGCCAATATTTGCGCTTGCTCATTTGGCAAGACACACCATCACAATATCTCATCGGCACCCATCTTGTACAATGCTCCTGCGATTAGCTGGAAGTCTGCAGCCTCAACTACCAACGGCTTCTTTTGAATAGTGGTGAATTCCTCTGGTACGGTACATGTCGCTAGAAACTGAATGATTTCTTCAAAATATCCATCAGCGACTCCAACCTTAAACAATTGCGCATTAGGAAACCCATCTTCAATGTTAGTTTTCTCCTCTCCTGTTTCAATCCATGAGAGATGATCCGGGCTAGCATTTAACCGCCCTGCCTTCACAATTACTTCAAAATAAAACTCCTGAAAAAGAAGTAACCATCGACAGATATTCCCCCCCAACACAAGCTTATTGACGAGGTATTTCAATGCAGAATGATCTGTGAACATATTGAAATGGCCTCCCAATAAGTAATGGAAAAAATTCTGCAACGCATAAACCATCGCCAAACCTTCCCTCTCTGTAGTAGTGTAGTTTCTTTCTGCAGATGACAACTTTCGGCTGGAAAAATCAATGGGGTGATCAAGATCCCCCTCTCCGGGCTGGGCCAATACCACTCCCAGCGCGATCGATGAGGCATCAACATGAACATGGAATTCCTTACTCCAGTAAGGAAATACTAATATTGGCACCGAATCCATCTTCGTCTTTAATGTCTCAAACTTATCCTGACATTCAGGGCTCCACTGGAATACCGCGTCCTTCTTCAACAACTTCTCCATAGGGGCTGTAATCGCAGCATAACCCCTGATGAACTTGTGATAATACCCCGTGTGTCCCAAAGTCACCCTCATCTACTTGACAGTGGTCAGCGGTGTCAAACTCAAAATGAGCGCAATCTTTGCTAGATTGACCAGCAACCCTTGTTTGCATACGATGTGGCCCAACAATATCCCAAACAGGGCACAAAAAATGCACTTCTTCAAATTCAGCAATATCTGGTGTTGGTGACAGCATTCTAGCATCAATTGCAGATTGGCCAAATGATCATGGATCAAGCCATAAACTGTCCAATCATCCATGTATTCCTGCAAAAACTTCTGGATGAAATCCTTGAATGCAACAACAACAACCCGCGAAAATATCACATGTGCATTCGTCAACCTGAATGGCATCACGGTATACTGAAAACATCCCCATTCAGTCATGAAAGTCATCTTGTGGTGGTCTTCTTTGGCAATCCGGATCTGATGGTAGCCTGAGAACCCATCCGTGAAAGAATACATATCCAGGCCACCTACTCCCTCAAGTACTTCATCAGTAAATGGGGTCGGAAAGGGGTGATGCAAGCAAGCGTCATTCAATTTCCGCAGATCGACACAGATGCGCACCTCGCCAGTCTTCTTGTTCTACACCACCATAGGATTGATCCATTCTGACTCTTCAACCGGTTCAATGATACCAGCATCCAACATGCGATCAAGTTCTTCCTTGACTTTCTCCTTATGTCGTAGATTGAGTCGATACAGTTGCTGCTGTTGATGTAATTGTAACTTCGGAATGTATTTCACCTATGTATATTGTAGTCCTATAGAGATGTTATTATTCCTCTATACGGAAGTGTTTGTATTCCTATAGAGATGTTATTATTCCTCTATATGAAAGTGTTGTCATTTATATTGTAAGTGTTGTAACTTATACTTGATGGGTTATTAGAACACCTTGATGGGGTCATCCCTATATAAGTCATGTGGGTAAAAGGGTTATTAGACCACCCTAGTGGGGGTCAAACCTATCAGCATTGTGTTATGTGGTTAAGTTGAGGCCGACCTAGTAAAGGTTATTAGGCAAGTCAAGTCAAGTATATATAGAGTGCGGGAGGCACTCTATTTCATTATTCTATTTCTCTCTCACACACTCATTGGAGAGTGGCGCACTTGTGGAGGAGGAGAAGCTGTTGCAAGGAGGACTATCTCTTGTACTTGGGTTGTATCATTGCTCTATCTATCTCTGAGGAAGTTGCAGATTTTTCACCTTCTTGGTTTTCCCCGGTGAAACTCTGTGTCTCTTGTGTGCTTGCATTATTATGTCCATGATTGATATGCTATAGATATGCTGTACATGTTGTTCTCTCAGTTAAGATCCTAGATCAGATTGAAGTAAATTCTGAAAAACTAACAGCTGCCTAATTGGTTTCGCATCTGGTTTCAAGGGAATCTTCATTTCTCCTAGATCACCCAAAATACCTTTCATTTCGGAGAACTTTGTAGGGAAAAGGTCTTGGAACTCATGTAATAACTCAATGACCTTTCCCATCATCTCATCATCCCAATTATCTCCAACATTCGCCAACTTGGGAGTGGCTCCCATCCCAATATTGATATTGTGAAGCTTCAAGGGCTGACTGAACGGATCACTTGGCGCACCAGGCGGTACGACATCGCGACTTCCTTCCAATTATAGAATATTGACATTCTGCGGATCATCACCATCTTCGGACCCACCAATGATATTATAACATTCCATAATTGATTGCATCCGTTTGTGTGTATGTGGATCTGCCGGGTATGCTACAGGAACAACCTTGAACACCACATCGCAAATTATTTGCAGAGCATTATGGATATCCAGATTGGAATCAACAAAACTACACATATGAGTAAAACATATGGTCAATTCCAACCAAGTAGTGATTTTTCCTCGTAACTCAGCTGCAGCATACCATGACCGCGGCATTTCATCCAAGGTATGGATGAATGCATGGACCCACTCATCTCTTGGTCATGATGCCCATAACGTCTGACACTCCATCAAATGGTCTCTAGGATCGTTCTAACCATCATACTTCCCTATGTGATAGACCTCGGTATCACCAAAGTGTACCATCATCAATATTCTACATTTTGACCATCCATCAATTGATCCCTTGTGTGTCGCCCACTTGCGTGCTGGAGCAGCCTTCAGTGCTTCGTCCAATGCCAGCAATCACTGTGGTTCGGAAACTCTTTCCTCAAACTCCATCAGAAAGTCAAATAAGCTAGGAAGTCCTTCATATATTGGTAGTGTGACCTTTTCAGTTGTGACACGGCATAACGACTGCATGAACAACCCACACTTACAGAGCGACACCTCGTGCAAGCAGTTCTGCCAATACTCTAGTGCATCATCAGAGTCGGAAGACACAGAGCTGTCACTACGCCATCCCAGCTCACCATTTGCAGTCGGATGGATATAATCTTCAGAGATATTGAATGCATGGTCCCATCCACTGGGATCGTCATCCTTCACCAGCTCTATGTAGCGTCGTCCTTCAGTCGGATCCAACGAGGCGATAACTCTGAGATCGCTATTTTCAAAAGTCATCATCCGTTGCTTGAAGTTGATTACTTCTCCACTATCATTAGCCCATCCAATCTCCAGCAATGCGGGATAAGAGCTTCCTCCTTCAACTACTTCTATTGCATCAAAGTTGGCATATGTTTTCATTCCCTCGATGTCCACTACCATGTGTGGAACTTTCCCAATCAGTGTCACCTTAGCATGATTAGCTAACCGTAGCTATATAGGAGACTAGCTCAATGGGGGACTCCCCATCTTCTGCAAAGCCTGCTTGGTTAAGATGTTGACATCTGAACCAAGATCGAGAATAACTGAATAAACATCGTAGTAGCCAATTTGAATATTCATCCGCATCTCCTTACCCGTCTTCCGTCGTTGTAAGGAATTAACTGCGAACTCTTGTTGATCCTGCACTGGTCATCGCAACAGAGATTCAATCTCAGGAAGAGCGTTGGGATCTCTTTCCAGGGATAAACAATGTTTCAAAAATGCTTGAAGTGTGCTGGACTGCCGCGATGGGCAATCCTCTGAAGTGGCATCAAAAGTAGAGGGCATGTTGTACACAATAGCCTTACCTCGGTCTTTTTCTAATGCACAACGTGCTTGAAGAAATGCCTCCCGCTCAGAATCAATGTCAAATGATACCTTCTTTTGTCCAGCTAACCGGATTAGTGAGCTGTCCTCTCCAGTCGTCTAGCCTCCACGAGTGACCGCAGCAATGGAAGCATCTTGCGGTCTTGGATCTGCAGAAATTGTCGCGATATTTGCACCCTGGTTCTAGTTCAGCGGTGGATTCCTGGGTGGGTTCACATTCTAGTTTTGATTTGGCCACAGATTCTGGTTTTGCACTGGTTGTTGTACTTGGTTCTGGGTAGGCTACTGTGCTTGGGGTTGATTCTGTAATTGTGTATTATTTCCTGCTTTCCATCTCTCAATCAACTGTGGACAATTCTCAACCGTGTGATCGTTAACAAAACAGAACGTATACTGGTTCTACAGTAGTGGATAGTCTCGCTGGTAGTGTCCCCATAATGCACAGTGATAGCATTGAACAGGTCCGCAACCACCTCGTCCTCTTTCACGACCAAATCCTCCACCACATCCTCCCCAGTATCCTCCCCGGAATCCTCCCTGTTGCTGGTACTGCGGTTGGTTGAACTGTTGCCGCATTGGTGCCGGTTGCATTCCTTGTCCTTGAGGTGCATTCTGCGGTTGTTGTACATGCTGTGGCTATTGTGGAGCCATTTGCATTGGAGCATATTGGGGCATGAACTGCGGCGGTTGCTGCTACTGCGATACAAACTACATCTACAGTTGAGGTAGCCGCTGGGCTACCTACAACTGCGGTTGCGACTATTGTACGACATGCTGGTTGTCCTTTATATAGAATGCATCATACATTCTCTCTTGTAGCAACCCATATGCACGGAAATCCTTGTCATCGTGAGCCACCGATTTGCAAAATGTACAATAAAGATTCCTTGAGGTTGTGACCATTTTCTGTATGTACGGGAAATTTTCATGGCTGTGCCCGTATATGTGGCAGACGTGACAACACGGCATGCTACCACCATTCAATGGATTTGGTGCTCCCGAAACTAGATAGTTGCGGAAGTCCGGGTAATTATCTGTAGTATTTCCTTCTCCCCGACATTGCGTACACCAGACTTCTTCACGTTGCTCCTTCCCTTTCTTCAGATCCTGTAACTGGATGGTTAGGTTATCCAATTGTGTCTAGATCTGTGACATCCCAGCTGCATTTTCCCCAATGGGAGATGCCTCCAACCGCATCGCAATCTCCAAAGCTTCGCTCGGTGTGGTGATGTTCTGATGCATCAGTGGTAGCCGAATATGCAGAAGTAAGGCCGCGATAAACCATTCCTTATGTTGGATAGTACTCATGTCAAAACTGACCCTTGCCATCAGCGTTTTAAATCGCTGATCAAAATCCCACAAAGTCTCATTGGGATACTGCTTAATCTCTTTAAGCTTTGTGATGTATTGCGCTTCAAATTTGGGCTTCCGGAATTCTACAATCAGGCCTGTGCGAATCTCATCCAGGGTTTTTTCCAGAGTGTCGACGGGAACTTGCATGAATTTCATAAACCAGTCCAAGGCACAACCTCGAAGAGTCATCGCCAATTGTCCCTTTTTAGCATCATCATCAGTGATATGTTTGATGGTCCATACAACCTCACATAGAAACCAATACTATTCAGGGTTATCTGTTCCAATTCCTTGGAATAGTGGTAACTTAGTATCCTCGCCCGCCATTCTGGGATTCCTTCCTCCTTTCGCTGTACTACTACCGATTAACTTCTGTGGAATTGATGAACTCAGTGGTGTCAAAGTGGTATTTCTTGCTATCTGAGAGATAGTGAGTGGAGGTGTGGGTACGTTGGTGTTGGGGTTTGGTCCTGCCTCTATCTTGGGCGTAGCCTAATTATCCTTGTCAAGACTATGAGGTCGCTTCATCCTGTGTGGTATTCCTTCACGGCTTTGCGGTTCGACCGCAGTAGGACCTTCTCCTGTCCTTTGCCTCTTTTCCTGTCGGAACCTCGCTCCTCCCCTCGTAAGACCACTTTCTTCCTCGGCTTCACTCATAGTCTCATCATGACCTGCACCCATCTACCCATTATCATTCCATGTACCGCCCCCCAACAGTCACGGTACCCACGGCCTCTGCCCACCAGGCAGTCTACTAATCAAGATGGATCTTCAATATACCCTTTTCACAAGTAAGCATCTTAATTGACAATTGAAGCGATAGCAGAAACCTTCCTCGGGGTTCATGGAAAAAATATCTTTCAGCTTCACTATAGGATTTTTGGGTATCAACTGCGAATTCTATGATATAGCCCTCTAGGATGCTATTGAACCACACTTCGACAGCCCGCGACGCTTTATTATTGACTTCCTGCAGCTCCTGAATCAACTTGGGGGTCTAGGTCATCAGTTCACCGCCTTGGAAGTTCTTCTTCTTGAAGGTCAACTTTGCCAACCACTCATACAAAATGACTGGGAATTCATAGAAAAACCACTTGTGCAGATCTTCGTGAATATATATATCCACCCACTAGTCTACCGTCAGTCAAGTGTTCCGACTTTGTTCTTCAGCAAATTCCTGCAACTTCTGATCAAACCATTCTTGGATCTCCAGTTTTGTCGAGTGCCACAACATATCCTCCTTTCACTTCGTACACGGTCCTAGCAACGGAACCATTTGTTGACTGAAACCCAATCAACAGGGGTTCCCATCATTATCGACACCAACCCACCACGATCTCCCTGAGCACTGGCCCAGACAGGTTTTACCCTTCCCAGCAACACCTGCAGAGCAGATGAGGTCTCACCCGAGGTGATCAAGGGAGAGTAGACGGAAACATGTTTCCGACGAATGAAGGAGGATGATTGCGACAACACTTACTCAACTTATTGCAGCATCCAAATAGATCTATGCATTCACAATTAACATTATTCATATTCATATCATTATTCAACAGAGACATTCATCGCGACAAGTATAACATTAAAAGATTAACTGCAACAAGAAATCATCACAACATGCATTAACACAAAGAGTACATAGGGAATTTCACCAAATAGTTTCGTCATGTCATATTACTTCAGAAAAACCCTGATACAACATCTCTACAAAACCAGATCTCCACAATATCTCTTGATCTCAGAACATATGCAACAACGCATCTCCCAAATATCTATCTCTATCTATCTATCTCTATCTCTATCTCTATCTCTATCTCTATCCTATGACCTACAACTTTCTGTCTATATATAGGCTTCCTCCTTTACAATGCTTGTCCACTTACTAACAACTTCCTAACTGAATCCTGGACAAATGACCCAAAATCTAACTGACATGGTCCAAATGACCCAAAAACCCACCTATTGTGGTATAATTAGCTCAAAAAATATATAAAATAATGCAGCCTTATTCCTTCCGTGACCTCTTTTGACGTGTCGCAGCATCGGCAATGCTGTGATTCTTCCTCACCAAACCGCCTGCCAACAATTCCAGCTTCTTTACAAAAGTCTTCAAAATCCATTGAAGTGTATTCTCCACCATTATCTGTCCTGAGTATCTTGATCTTCTTTTCTAAATGATTTTCTATCAAGGATTTGAATTCCTTGAATTTCCCAAAGACTTCATTGTTTCCCTTTAGGAAGTATATCCAAGTCTTTCTTGAGTAGTCATCAATGAATGGAAGGTAATATTCATATCCACTCAAGGATGTGGAGGGAATAGGTCCACATACATTTGAATGAATCAATTCCAAGGTACTTTTGGTCTTTGTTTCACTCTTTGGAAATGGGTTCTTGATATTCTTCCCTTTTGCACATCCCTTGCATGTGCCATCATGATCAATCTTTAGATATGGTAGTCCTATGCCTACCTTGCTCACATGAGGAAGTGCCTTGTATTTAATGTGAGTAACTCTCCTATGCCATAGCTCACTTGGGCTAGTGGCTTCATGAACAAAAGCAGCTTCTGGATGCCCCTTGATTTTGTACATACCTCCTTCCTCTTCACCAATAACAATTGCATCCTCAATTGATTTTCGTTTGGACCACATGAGTACTTGTCCATTTATCAATGCAACCCTATAGCCTTTCTTATCTAAAGCTGAGATAGAAAGTAAGTTCTTCTTCAAACCTAGTACATATAGAATGTCCTTCATCTTTAATGGAGTTCTAGAATCAAGCTTGTAGCTTGCTTCACCAATTCCCTTGATGGGATATTGATAATCATCTCCCAAGGATACCTTCTGAGGAGAGGTCTTTTCTTTCAGGTTTGAGAGAGTTTTTTTTTTACCTGTCATGTGCTTTGAAGCACCACTATCAATGAGCCATGTATCTTCTCCAGGTGTTACTGACCCAGAGAGTGCAGAGAATAGAACATATTCTTCTTCTACTTTGGTTCTCTTCCTTTTAGGCCTTACCTCTTCTTCTTCTTCACTATCATCTTCTGCTAGATTTGCATGATGTCTTTTGTGAAAATGCTTCTTCTTATTTGAAGGACAATTTCTAGCAAAGTGTCCTAGTTTGTGACAACTATAACACTTAGCTGAGAAGAGGTCTCTTTCTGAGCTTACTCCTGCTTTCTTTTGAAATCTATGTGGAGGATCATATTTCTTATGGCCATTCTTCATGGAGTTGAAATGACTCCTTCTTCTGGTGTGAGTGGCCAAAGCTTGGTCATCTTCTTTGAGCAGGGCTTCTCTATTGGCTACCCTAGCCTCTTCTTGAATGCAATCCTCCCATACCACATCAAACTTCATACTTTCTTTTCTTGCACACATAGTTTGGATGAATGACTCCCAAGGTCTAGTGAGAACATTGAGTGCAGTCATGACTAGTTCATCTTCATCAAGGGTGTCACCAATGGCTTCTAGTTGTTCCTTGAACTGGGAAACCCTTGTGAAATCATCTTGAATAGATTCTCCTTTATTCATTTTTGTATTCTTCAATTGAGTTCTCAAATTCATCTTTTTGTTGATGTTCCTCCCTTCATACATTCTTCCTAGGGCATCATACATTTCCTTTGGGGTCTTCTTGGATGCCACTTGGGGAATCAAGTGGTCTTTGATAGAATCAACAATGATTCTCTTTTCCCTAATCAAGTCCTTCCTATACTTCTCTTTGGCTTCATCTTCTTCAAGTTCTGCAACCTCATCTTTGATATATTGGGAAATATCATTCTCTTCAAGAATGAGACCAATCCTATATTTCCATGCCCGTAAATTCTCTATACCCTCTAGCTTGTCTTAAAGCTTAGTGCTTGGAGCCATCTTATCCAAGGGACCACAGAAATTGAAGTTTCTCAAAAGATAGAATAACACTTACTAGGAGATGTGCTTGATTGGATTGAGATAACTGGTCAGCTCTGTTTATGGAAAATTCAACTTTTCACCCTTCAAATTTGATCAACAACTGCAGCATAATTTCCATTTTTCTGGTTCGCACCTTCTCTGGTTTTCTGGTGCACAAGTGCGCACTTTTTCTGTGTTTCTAGTTCAAAAACCAAACTAGGGTTTGACTTTCCTGGAGTTCTACCCACTCAAAACATTCTATCTAGGGCTCAAAAGTTCAATTTTGAGGAGGGTTATCTAGCCATGCAATCAGATTCCAAAAATTCCAACTTTTACAGAAACCCTAATTTTCACCAGAGGAGGAGACAGAGGTATTTTCACCTTGTGAAAGATGTTCTATTCAGGCTAGCTCTGATACCATGTTAAGTTTAGCCTAATTTCACAAGCAATATCACTTAAAGAAACACAATCACAAGATAGACAAATATTTACCCTAGGAAACCCTCATGGGGTAGAAAACCCAGCAAAGCTTTCCTCAATATAGATAATCAACCAATACAAAGATGTAGTCCTCAACAAGATCTCCTTATCCTCTTATGCAGACCTCTCTCTCTCCTATGCGCCAATCACAAGTGAGTGAATGAATGAGATAAATGAGGAACACACCTCCTCTATTTATACTCATGTTCTAACTGACTTTTCACCCTAATGGGTCTGGCCTCTCCTAAGAGAGTCTAATAACCCATAAACAGCTAAATCAGGGCTGACCTCACATGGGAGATCTAATAACCCTAGTTACCACAATCTCTCGGAGGAATAAACATCTCCGGATATACAATAGGGTCTCCTCGGAGGAATGGAACATCTCCAGAATAATAAACTACAAATATAATATTCTTAGAAGTTATAATATTTCAACATTTCGCACGGTTGTGCATTAGATAACACCACTATGGATTGGTGCTCCCATGTACCTTGATTATATCGGGAGATCCCATTATGATTCCTTGAACCATCCGAGCAAACCTTTGACCGTCTTGTTGTTGCAATACACCGAGAACAACACTTGGGGAAATTACTATGCACGTATTGTTAGGTAGTCAGGTTATACGGCCAAGGGTACGGTCCCAATCCTCCTTGGTTAGTGCTCTGAAAAATTGGGTCAAGTATAACTTTTGGACCCTACAGTATATCGCGAGTTGTAACAGCTTGACACACCTGTGAGGATCCAATTTTACACCCCTCCTCTTCACAAGTTTTCTTGTTGCTTTTAGTTTGACTAGCATTTCTTGTGCATGATAATTAGAAGGACTTAGAGAGTTTAGATATGGAAACCTCTTATGGGACTACCAATCAAGAGGCCCCTCTTCAAGGGGTACCTTTTGTCTTTCCTCCAATTGGAGATATTGGTCCTCTCTTTATTGCCACTTTAATTCTTCCTAGAATAACCATAGGATTATCGGTATGGTTATTCAATTTGGTGATTCCAGTTGAACCCAATGTTTCAAATGTTAACTCTCCACCACGAGAGTGTCAATACCAAATTGATCCGTCCCCTTCTTCGTCGGATGCATCTTCTTCTATTTCTTCTTCCTCACATGATCAAAGCAATAGTGTTAGTAATCAGGAGGATAAGAAGAAGAAGAAAAGGAAGATAAAGAAGAATAAGGATAAGAAAGATACCAACCATCAACCAGTTGCCTCTAATGGCACTCATTCTATGAAAATACCTCGTAGACCCAAGTCCCTTTGCAAGCTATGCAAGGGTGATCACCTTCTCAAGGATTGTCTCGGTCTTTCCAAAGTGTTTGAAGAGTGGTCTAAAGGATCCAAACCACCTATATCATCATCCCTTGGACATCATACTGATGATACCCCATCAACCAGTGACTCTATGGTTAAGGGTCGTAAAGGTAAAGTCAAGAATCCTTGTTTTTTATGTAAGGGCATGCACCTTACTTACCTTTGTCCACGCATGGCTGAAGCTTCACAATTGTTGGAAGACATTACTATTTCTCAGAAACAATTTCCGACTGGATATCGTAAGTTGTCCCTTGACCCCCCATTGCTTGATGAAGTGGTCGATCTAGCCCCATCCTCGGTCGATCCCACTCTTTCTTCAAAGAGTGAAGTTGAAGTGGTCGAGCCGATATCACCTCCACTCAATCCTACTCTTTCATTGGAGAATGCCCAGACTGAAGTAGTTACCATGATAAAATCTGCGTCTCATTCTATTCTTCCAGTTGAGAGTGAATTGGAAACAGCTGATGTTTTCCTAGTCAGTTCAGATTGTTCTAGGAAAGGGCAAATCCTATCCATTTCCACAGGACCCCCTCCAAGTACTGAGGTCATTTCCTTTGATTGGAATGGTCTAACAAAATCTCTTCTTTCTTCGAGTGTTTCTTTCTCGATATCTTTAGGAGTTTTTGATAAGGAAATATTTCGCACTATAGTTGATGAGGGAGCTTCTATTAGTATTTTATCCTCAACTATTGGGCAAGTTATAGGTTCCCCTCAGCTTGTGCCAGTCACAGACTAGATATTGGCTTTTAATAGAAGGCCTAATGGACCTTTAGGGATCCTTCCTCAACTACCTATCACTTTAAGAGGAAAAATTGTCTTTATTGATGTTATGGTAGTCCAAGGTCCCTTAAATTTTAATATACTCCTTGGACGAGACTATGGTTATGCAATGAAATTTATAGTGTCCTCACTCTTTCGAGTGATGTATTTTCCTCATCATGGGAATATGGTGACCATTGATCAGCTTTCCTTTGTGACACCTAATCATCGCATGACTCCTAGTCATCATACTTCCTTGAATTTTCTACATGTTTTAGTGATTTCTTCCCCCTAGAGAGGGGGGCCATGTATCCAACCTCCAGACATCATGCTAGAGTTATTACCCTAGCTTCTTATTCTATGGAGCACACTACCATCCTATGGACATCATGTTGGGTAGGAACTAGTCCCAAGCATAGTTTACCTTTGGTTTCAATCTTGTGTAAAAATGAAACCATTCCCAAGCATAGTTTCCCTTTGATTTCGAGCTTGTGTAAAAATGAAACCGTTCAGGAGCATAGTTCTCTTTCTGTTTCAAGCTCGTTAAAAAATGAAATAGGCTATCATGAGCATAGTTTATTTCTGTGTATTGGAGAAAACTCACTATGGCTTGGGGTAGACCACTACAGACAACTGACTACCAGAAATTAACTCAATTCTCAGAACTATGCTATTATAAATGACAATGCTAAGATATTGGAGAATCTAACCAACCTCGATCCAAATATTTGATGTAGATCCCCGTTGGAGCTTTCAATCCGCGCACTTGAATCTACAAATTAGTCTTGACAGCCAATATACAACAAGTACATATAATATATAAACAACATTAACATCATCAATAGCAATGGTCCATGATATTATAATTAAATGCAACCCAATGTAGAATAAACAACATTCACAACATTAATGGACGAGAATATGAGTATTTCTATTAATAAACAAGAAGAAGTACAATGTGATACGACCTCTTGCCGGCAACCAATCTGAACAAAGATCTGGATCAATCCACTTGTGCCTCCACCACTTCAATCCTCCATGAATGGAAAACTCAAACTAGATAGGAGTTTGGAAGGTGAACATAAAGGGTTCACAACTACAAGGATCAATGAGTGTAGACTCAAGATAGGGAAAAAATCCATTAGAGTTCTCTTGCTCTTCTTTCTCCTCCCATCCATAAGCCATATGTGCTCAATATATAGTCCTCTCAAAGGTAAGTGAAAGGACACATCGAGACATTTCTTGGGCAGATGGAGAGTCAAATGTCACCCAATGACCGCTTTTTGGGAGTAAAAAGTAATAAACTAGTGATTTTTACCATTTACATGCTACCCATGGGCTATAGTGATGCAACTCCCAGGTACGCCCGTTGTAATGATGCAGCTAGTGTACAAGGGAAAAAAATGAGGAAATAGTGTGTCTGAAGGATATAAAGTGGATCTGAATCAGTGAAATGGATCCTGCAAGCCAAAGAATGTTGATGCTCACAAGGTGGAAGATTACGTTGTAACAGATGCCCCCTAATGTGTGAGGTCAGAGACTAATGCTACGATGGCCGAAATACATTATAAAACTCAGAAGTGGAGTGATGGAAACACAATTGGAAGGAGCAGCTCACTCGTCATAATACAATAGTATCGTTGAATACATGTCGGTATAGTACAACAATTTGATATAATGGCCATGAATAGGTAGTGAAAAATGGATATATGTCATAAGTGATCATATCCATGATCCCTCTACAGTAAGATATGATCTCCTGCTGAAAAGGAGACAATGGGTGCAAACTGGAGGTACAAACTGCTGATATCTGAGAGGTGATATCTTAGATGTAAATTCAAAGTCATAGGTAGCATACTGAATGCCACTATCACCTGGGGTCTTCTACACAAGTCTTCGACGGTGCAAGTCCCATCAAGTGAATAAAGGAGTTGGGGTCAAACCTAATGTCACATCATCTGATTACCGGTCAATGATGTATACCATTAATAGATGCTAGATAACCCACCAATAATGAAAATGGGCATCAAGGCACAAAGTACAATCATCAAAGTGTGAATAGATGTGTTGAAGTCGAACACTAGGATGAATCCATCGATCAGGAGACATTGATGTATTCCCAAAACTGTCGATGGCGAGAGAACCTGCCACTAATGACTGCAAGCCTCAAGGTACTCAACCGAACTCTAAGCCTCAATTCCAGGAATAAATGGGTTGAAGTCGACAGAATGAGACTCGCTGGAAGGAGGGCATTAATGCATTCCCCATCAACCAGCACGAGGTACCAGCTATGCTAAAAGATTTGGAAGATCTCAGGTGAAACGGACTGACTCAATACAGATGCTTGACATGCAATAGTCAAGAGATATGAGGAGTGGCCGACTCTGGGTTTAGGACTTCCTTTGAACAAGAGCATGAGCAGATGGATAGACTCAGGAAGCATAGACTTGACATAAACTGTGCAATGCAGGAGGCATTACAAAGGGCTCCATAATGACTGGAAGCTTAACCAATCGGTGGAGAAACTGAGAAACAAGTACAGCTCCTAAAGTCCAACTATAGTCCCGACTCATAATGTATGGAGTGGAATGAATGCTCTGTTCAAAGGCGACACAACAACTGCCAACAAGAAGTAGTAACCATAATCCCGTCATGCTTTTTGGAATATTTGATTTTCTTTTGTCTTTTTCATATTTGGGGAAAGCTTGAAAAAGAATAAAATTGCTTATAGTACAACAAGTGAGGGAACGAGTGTCAAATAGCGAGCAGACTAGTCGCAAGCAGTGGAACATACCTATGATCAATGCAAGGAAGTGCATGTAGGATGTGGACACTCGGGGGTTGTTCCCTCAGGGTCAAAAAGGTCATCAAATTGTGAAGGACAAATGGAAGCTCTGCAAGGCTCGACAGGGAAAAGTGCTCAGGCACCAAGCTAATAACTGAGTAATCGAGAGCCGGCACAAGGCTCAAGCGGCAAGTAGGATAATGCAATGCAATCACAATATGATATAAATGAGGGGAGTCATTAAGGGAGATGGCCAGCATAAGACAAAGTAGAGTATGAGTCTTTATCGCAATGTCATGGCGTAACTACAAAGGACTCCCAATCCTAAGGACAAACAACGGCATGGGCGCCAGAATGCACAAAGGGTATCTAACTAGGGTGCCCATGTTCGAAAAAATCCCTACCACCACATAACGACACTTCTATAGCAGTGTGAAGGTTTCGTGTCGGTTACGAAGCGGGGTCACACCTAGGGTTTGTGAAAATGGTTAAAAGGTCAAATGCATACTGCATGTGGAAATGGCATCTAACCTATATGCCGGGTGTGAAACGTACCTGCCGTAGGTGTGAAATGGTCCAAAGCAACTTTCGCCGAAGAAATCTGATTAAAAATTCTACTCCATGACATTATATTAGTCCATAACAACATCAAATGGTAAAAACTATAGACAAGTGGGTCCTGAAAATTATAAATAGTAATAAAAATTTACAATTTACAATTCATTTTTATTATTCACCCATTTGGAGCTTTGTGGTTAGTTTTCACCTTGAATTTCAACTGCCGATTCTAAGAGCTACAAGCGTCCGTTCATCGAACCATCCGAAGCAGGTTGGTAGTCTCATCCATACCTTTAATTTCATTGCATTCATTTTAGTTTTCAACGGTGGGATTTTTAGTTTGTCCATGCCCTAAATGGCTTCGGCTTTACGCACAGGTTGACTGTGGGTACCTACCCCTATATACAAATTAGCCCATGGGTACGACCGTGAAGTTTATTTTGCAAATAAAATTGACTAAAATCCTTTTTTTTTCTTACTCCAGGATGGTTCTAGAGTGGAGGGAGAGGGAGCATGACCAAGTAGATGAGGCCGTGCGCAACGATGTGCAAGCATTGCAAGCATGTGGGTTGTACAAATTCTGGAGTATAGGGGGTTTGAGGGCCCAAAACCTACTACTCCACCGCTTGATAGATTATTGGGATGTTGATGCACAGAACTTCAATCTCAATGGGAAAATCCTCACACTGGAAGTGGAAGACATCTACTTCATTACCGGTTTGTCCCATCGAGGTGAGGTAGCACGTCTTCAGTCTCATACTTTGGGTGGTGGGATCACCGTCCTTGATTACATACCGCGGTATTGTCCTGCAAACACACGAGCGGTGGGAAGTCAGGTTCCCATCAATGCCATAGTAGATCTGAGCATGAAGATTATTGTGGCTACCTTAGTGCGAATAACGAGTTCCAAAGCTCTGCACCAAGCATCCAGGCCAGTGATGTTCTATGCATCACAATGCATGCAACCTATAGTATTTGATTGGTGTACCACACTACTGGGGTCTATGAAGATCCAACTGACAGAATGAAAATAAGGGAAGGCCAAAAACTTCAGGTATGGCAGTATCTTGTGCAGCTTCTTCTTTGAGAGAATTCTAGGGGTTAGTCCGAGGGTGGATGTCCCTCCTCATAGTCTCCACGATCCAGCCCTGACCCGATGGGCTGAGATCTTGACACGACAGGGTGGTGGTCGTCTGGAATCACCATATACTGAGGAGTTCTTCCGCTAGTGGGACCGATAGGTCATTTCCATAGAGGACTATCCCTATGCAGGGACATACTTCCGCCAGGATCAGGACATGCCACTCCCACTAGATGTAGCGTTTGGAGACATTGGTGAGTACTCTTTTTAAATTTTTGTTATTAAATTTTTATGGATTTTTTATTATAGATGTGAATGCAAAAATCTTTTTGGTGGTAGTATCGCATGCTAATGGTTGACTGTTTGCTTGCAGAAAAGGGCCCAGTGAGACCCGATGGCTTCCCGAGACATGGTCGTCGGGGCAGGGGTGATCAGGAAGGTGATGCTGCAGCAGGGCGCACTCTACAAACCTTGCGGTGCACCATATCACGGATGGTTTCCAGGGTTCCATATATAGAGGCGGCGTGACTGCCTGAGGCCATGCAGTGCCAAGTAGTGGGGGTTCCGGGTGACTGGGTGCGGTTAGTGCAGCGGGTAGCCAATGCAGTTCATTATTTCTATGAGACACATCCTGTCGGGGCGGCAGCTAGGCCTCCTCGTAGGGAGTAGATATCTTAGGATCTCATTTTTGTATCGATATGTATATTTTTGAGGGCTACAGGCTCCAATTTTGTATGACACTACCATTTTTGGACATATTTATATATAAACTATGGTTCTCTGGTTCTATGATATGTGTGTATGTACAAATGTATGAATGTCTCTTTTGTTTGTGTGCTTCATTATGAATGTGATAAATGCCAATCTAATACATAGTTAGCGTATGCATCAGATATATGATTAAGACTTCTCAGAACATGAATGTATGTAATTGAAACAAAATGTCTCTCCAAGAGTCTTACCCTTAAGAATTTCCATAGTAGTGTAGGGTCTCGCACACGGTACTACCCATTCAACTGAGACACAACTAGTTGTGAATCCAGGCGGACCTTTAAAGACTGGACGCCATATGAAATAGCATCCTGAAGTAGCTCAATGACGGCACTATACTCAGCCACATTGTTAGATGTAGAATCGAGACAAGCACATCCTGAGGACACAACTAGGTGGTCAGTTGAGAAAATAATCCAGGCAGCAGAAGCAAGCTACTGCATATGCCGGCTAGCACCATCCGCGAAACCTAAGAACATAGGAGATTCCGTTGACATCTGTCAATCAAACGGAAGCTAATCAGCAGACCCGAAAACCAAAAAGCAAGCTAAACTATGTATATAAACAACTATACAATAGTATACAAAAGTATAATCCTGAACCAGAGGTTCAAGCATAATACCGCTTGAGATAGAGCCCATTTCTAGGATCCTTCAAGATAGTCCCCTCATAGTCTTCTAATTCATAGGCTCCTTTTTCCAAGACACGCCTCATGATGTAAGGACCGTGCCACATGGGGTAGAACTTGCTGCCCCCAGGGGTTCTTTAGCTTGGTCATAAAAGAGGACCAAGTCACCTTCAGCATTGTTAGGAACCCGTGTCAACCCTTCTCTTTACTATGTTAATATATTGTGTTGGAAGCATATGCTTTGTAAGTCGTCCCGTAGTATTTGTTGATCCATAGTTTATATTAGCCCAAAGTATTGACCCATAGTATTGGACGCATATGCTTTGTAAGTCATCCCATAGTATTTGTTAAGTTTTAACCAAATAGACTAGCAAGATCACTGAAAGAAACACAATCACAAGATAGACACATAATTTACCCTGGGAAACCCTCATGGGGTAGAAAACCCAGCAAAGCTTTCCTCAATAAGATGATCAACCAAAATACAAGATGTGCTCCCTCCTTCTTTGTCTCCTTAGCAGATCTCCCAGACAAGTGCACACTCTTCCACAAGTGAGTGAATGATCTAATGAGGAGTTCACCTCACTTATTTATACTGACTCCCAACTGACTAAAAGACCTTATGGGGCCGACCTCTCCTGGAGAAGACTAATAACCCCAAAAATATAACCACAAGGCCAACCCCCACATGGTGGGTCTAATAACCCTAGTTAATACAAACCCTCGGAGGAATAAACATCTTCGGATACATAATAGGGTTACCTCGGAGGGATGAAACATCTCCGGAATAATAAAGTATATTTATAATATTCTTTGAAGTTACAATATTCAACACTCCCCCATAACGAGAAGGATATTATAACAGCATCTGCAGGAGCAAGGAGTCACTATACATGATACATCTATAAATCATCGGAAGCTTTCTTCAATTTGTCTTCATCAGTAACTCAAACAGTTACTGGTATATCAATATCAACATCAACATCAACATCACGGTCATCGGCATCGTCATCACACGATCAGCAACATTGTCATCACATTATCAACAACATCGTCATCACATGATCATCAGCATCGTAATCACACGATCATCAGTATCGTCGTCACACGATCATCAGCATCGTCATCATCAGCATCATCATCACACGATCATCAGCATCATCATCATACGATCATCAGCATCGTCATCACACGATCATCAGCATCATCATCACACGATCATCAGCATCGTCATCACACGATCATCAACATCGTCATCACACGATCATGAGCATCGTCATCACACGATCATCAGCATCGTCATCGCATGATCATCAGCATCGTCATCACACGATCATCAGCATCGTCATCACACAATCATCAGCATCGTCATCACACGATCATCAGCATCGTCATCATACGATCATCAGCATCGTCATCATACGATCATGTTCCTAGGATGATCAATCCTGCTCCCTTTAGGACATAGGTCCATGGATGATACAATCCAATCTTCAGTTCTCGGAGACATCAGTCTACGGATCAATTCTGGGACCTCAGTCCGGGGACGATGCAATCCCCTGCCTGTTCATTCAGGACTTCATTTTTGGAGACCCAGTCTACGGCTCTATTCTGGGACCTCAGTCCGGGGACGATGCAATCCCTTGCCTGCTCATTCAGGACTTCATTATCGGAGACCCAGTCTACGGCTCTATTCTAGGACCTCAGTCCAGGGATGATGCAATCCCCTGCCTTTTCATTCAGGACTTCATTATCGGAGACCCAGTCTACGGCTCTATTCTGGGACCTCAGTCCGGGGACGATGCAATCCCCTGCCTGTTCATTCAGGACTTCATTATCGGAGACCCAGTCTACGGCTCTATTCTGGGACCTCAGTCCAGGGACGATGCAATCCCCTGCCTGTTCATTCAGGACTTCATTATCGGAGACCCATTCTACGACTCTCTTTAGGACTGAAAGTCCAGGGATGATCCAATCCCCTCAACTATCCATTAAGGACTTCATTCTCGGAGACCTCACGTCTACGGCTCTCTTTAGGACTGGAAGTCCAGGGATGATCCAATCCCCTCAACTGTCCACTAAGGACTTCATTCTCGGAGACCTCACGTCTACGGCTCAATTTAGGAACCAAAGTCTAGGGATGATACAATCCCTCTTCTTTCTCAGAGACCTCTGTCTACGGCTCATTTTAGAACAAGTGTTCAAGGATGATACAATCCCCACATGTATTCTCATCAATACAAGTATAAGTATCCTCATCCATACAAGTACATTAATCAATACATGTATCATCATCAACAGTATGTATACATCATACATCAAACGCATGTATCCAACATCAAAAGCATGTATACATCCATCATCAAAAGCATGTATTCTCACTAATACATCTGGCATCAAAAGCATGTATACATCCATCATCAAAAGCATGTATTCTCACTAATACATCTAACATCAAAGGCATGTATACATCTATCAACAAAAGCATGTATTCTCACTAATACATCTAACATCAAAGGCATGTATACATCTATCATCAAAATCATGTATACATCTAGCATGTATTCTCACTAATACATCTATCATCAAAAGCATGTATACATCTAGCATGTATTCTCACTAATACATCTATCATCAAAAGCATGTATACATCTAGCATGTATAAGTAAAACTAAGTATTCTAAATATAGTAGTCCTAAATCTAACTATTTCTAAGTGACTAGATGAAGTCTCATTAATGATGAGACTTGCTTGTCATCAGGGATCATGCTACTCCCCCTTTCTAGGAGGGTCCTTGTGAACTACACCAAGCTTGTCTCGAAAGTATTCAAATTTCACACAAGACAGTGGTTTGGTCAGGATATCAGCAATTTGATCTTCAGTGCTCACATACTCAAGCTTGATAGCTCCTCTCTGCACCATATCTCAAATATAGAAGTATCGGATCTCTATGTGTTTTGACTTATCATGGAACACAGGATTTTCTGTCATCTTGATGCAGCTTTGATTATCACACATAATCATAGTGGGATCCATTTCTAAGTCAAACACTCCAGATAGCAGTTTCCGAAGCCATATTGCTTCACAGCTGGCAGAGCAAGAAGCTATATATTCTGCCTCAGCAGAGCTGAGGGCCACACTAGATTTTTTCTTGCTGAACCAAGAGATCATGGCAGATCCAAGGCTATAACATCCACCTGAAGTACTTTTTCTATCTGAGACACTACCTGCCCAATCAGAGTCTGAGTAACCATGCAACTTGAGTTCATGACTTCCGTAATAGAGTAGGCCAAAATCTAATGTACTTTTTAAGTACCTCATTATATGCTTTGCAGCTATTAGATGAACCTTTCTAGGTTCTACTAGATACTGACTTAGGGTATTTACAGCAAAGCATATATCTGGCCTAGTATTTGTCAAATACATTAGTGACCCAATAATTTGTCTATATAGAGTTAGGTCCACTAAATCTGATGAGTCATTGACTAAAATCTTTAGGTTGGAGTCCATGGGAGTGGCCATGGGTTTGCACTCCAACATGTCAAATCTTTTCAGGATCTCCACAGCATATTTACCTTGATTTAGAAAGATTCCTCTTGGTTCTTGCCAAACCTCTAAGCCTAAGAAGTAGTGCATTAAACCGAGATCTTTCATGTCGAATTCTGAAGAAAGCTTCTTCTTGCTTTCAATAATTTGTTTCTCATTTCCAGTTAGAAATAGATCATCTACATATAACAATAGTATAATTGGTTCATCATCCATCACTTTGAGATAAAGGTTTGGGTCAGCCTTACTTTTGGTAAATCCCATGCTAGTTAGGAAATTGTCAATCCTTCCGTACCAAGCCCTGGGAGCTTGTTTTAACCCATATAATGCCTTTTTCAGTTTGCATACATGAGTCCTTCTGTCATTAACCTCAAACCCTTGTGGTTGCTCTATGTATACTTCTTCTTCAATTACACCATTCAGAAAAGCTGTCTTAACATCCATTTGGTGTAATTTCCACTTCATCATGGATGCAAGAGCCATGATAGTTCTAATTGAAGTGTACCTAGCAACTGGTGCAAATGTTTCTTCATAGTCAATTCCCTCCTTCTGAGAGAATCCTCTGGCTACAAATCTTGCTTTGTATTTTTCAATGCTTCCATCCGCAGCATGTTTTATTTTGAAGATCCATTTGGAAGAAACCACACTTTTATCTTTTGGTTTGGGAACTATATCCCAAACATCATTTTTCATTATTGACTGATATTCTTCTGTCATTGCTTCTACCCATTCTTTCTTCTGAGCTGCCTCTTCATAGCTAGTAGGTAGTTGATCCACAAGATCACACATCAAGGCCATATAGTTGGACACTAGCTTTGGTTTCTTCCTTTCTCTAGTGGAGCCTTCAGGAGCACCATATCTTTCAGCTCCTTGTATAATATCTCTAGCCCATGCTGGTCTTCTTTTCCTAGATAATTCTGCAACAGGGGGTTCTTGTGGTTCCAGCATGTCATGATCCTCTGGTGTGTCCTCTTCAGGGATGTGAACAGTCTCTGAGATTCTGGGAGATGAATCTTCTTCATAAATTTCTTCAAGTTGACACTTTCTGGATTTCTTGAGAGTTGCTTCCTCATCAAAGGTTACATCTCTACTTATTTCTATATGATGGAAACCTGGTATGTAAATTCTGAAGGCTTTGGAAGTTTCGCAATAACCAACAAAAATTCCCTTCTTTCCTGAGGGATCCAACTTGGATCTCTTTTCTTTTGGAATGTGGATGTACACAGGACACCCAAATATTTTAAGATGACTTACCTCAGGCTTCTTTCCTGTAAAGACTTTTTCTGGAGTTTTGAAATCAAGAGCACTATGATATAGTCTATATTGTACATATACTGCTGTCTTGGCTGCTTCAGCCCATAGATACATGAGAAGGTCTTGATCATGTATCATAGTCTTTACAGCCTCCATGATAGTTCTATTTTTCCTCTCAGCTACCCCATTTTGTTGGGGATTGTAGGGAGTGGTTAGTTCCCTCTTAATTCCAGCTTCTTTACAAAAATCTTCAAATTCCTTTGAAGTATATTCTCCGCCATTATCTGTTCTGAGAATCTTGATTTTCTTGTCTGAGAGGTTTTCTATTAGAGCCTTGAACTCTTTGAATTTTCCAAAGACTTCATTCTTACCCTTTAGGAAGTATATCCAAGTTTTTCTTGAATAGTCATCAATGAATGAGAGATAGTATTCAAACCCACTTAGAGATGTGGTAGGCATAGGTCCACATACATCTGAGTGTATTAGTTCTAGAGAGTTCTTAGTCTTTGTTTCACTTTTCGGAAAGGGATTCTTGATATTCTTCCCTTTCTTACATCCTTTACATGAGCCATCATGATCAGCCTTCAAGTCTGGCAAACCTATAACCATCTTACTTACATAGGGTAAAGCTTTATAGTTGATGTGAGCTAGTCTTCTATGCCATAGCTCACTGGGACTAGAAACTTCATGAGCAAGGGCAGATTCTGGATGACCCTTGAGTTTATAAAGTCCTCCTTCTTCTTCACCAATGACAATTGCATCTTTGATTGATTTTCCTTTGGACCACATGAGTACTTGTCCATCTATGAAGGCTACTCTAAAACCTTTCTTGTCTAGTGCTGAGATAGAGAGTAGATTCTTCTTTAAACCTGGGACATATAAAATTTATTTCATCTTTAATGGTGTTCCCGAATCAAGCTTGTAACTTGCTTCACCAATTCCCTTGATGGGATATTGATAATCATCTCCTAAAGATACTTTTTGGGGTGAAGACTTTTCTTCAATCCTGGAGAGAGTTTCCTTATGACCTGTCATGTGCTTTGAAGCACCACTGTTAATGAGCCAAGTGCCTTCACCAGGAGACACAGATCCAGAGAGAGCAGAAAATAGTACATATTCTTCTGGATCTTCTTTCTTTACTTTAGATCTTTTCTTTTGAGGCCTTTCCTCCACTTCTTCTTCTTCTTCTTCTTCTTCTTCTTCACTGTCATCTTTTGCCATATGAGCATGATGTCTTTTGTGAACAAGCCTTTTCTTCTTCTTCTATGGTAGGGTACAGTCTCTAGCATAGTGTCCTAGCTTAAGACAATTGAAACATTGGACTGTGGAGATGTCTCCTCCTTTCCTTTTGAGTCTATGAGAGGGTTGAGACCTTTTGTAGTTTACTTTCTTGAAGTGGCCTCTCTTTCCTCTTTTGGTGTGGGTGGCAAAAGCTTGGTCATCCTCTTTGAGAAGAGATTCTATGTTGGCAACCCTAGCCTCTTCTTGAACACAATCTTCCCATACTACATCAAACTTCATGCTTTCTTTTCTCGCACACATGGTTTGTATGAAGGATTCCCAAGATCTAGTGAGACCATTTAGGGCAGTCATCACAAGTTCATATTCATCAAGAGTGTCACCAATAGCATATAATTGCTCCTTGATTAGAGAGACCCTTGAGAAATAGTCTTGAATAGATTCTCCTTTGTGCATCTTGGTACTCTTCAACTGAGACCTTAGGTTCATCTTCCTATTGATGTTCTTTCCTTCATACATTCTTCCTAGGGCATCATACATTTCCTTTGGAGTCTTCTTGTAGGCCACTTGGGGAATCAAGTGGTCTTTAATAGAATCAGCTATGATTCTCTTTGCCCTAATTAGATCCTTCCTGTGTTTTTCTTTGGCTTCATCTCCTTCTGGTTCTGCAACTTCTTCCTTGATATAATGAGCAAGATCATTCTCTTCAAGGATGAGACCAATTATGTATTTCCAAGCCCAGAAATTTTCTATACCTTCTAGCTTGTCTTCAAGCTTAGTGTTTGGAGCCATCTTCTCTTGGGGGAGTCCAAGAGACAGAGCAGACTTACCTTAAAAGTTATTTTTCACTTTTCCGGAATCTGGAACAGAATTTTATCTCACTTTTGGTAGAATTAGGGTTTGACTTTCCCGGAGTTCTACTCAACCAAAAATTTCGATCTAGGGCTCAAAAGAATGGTCTTGAGAAGGGCTATACAGCCATGTAATCAGAAATAAAAAATGCAAACTTTTTTCTAAAACCAAAATCTGACTTATCGCACTTTTGGTAGAATTAGGGTTTGGATTTCCCGGAGTTCTACCCAACCAAAAAGTTCGATCTAGGGCTCAAAAGAAAGGTATTGAAAAGGGATATCCAGCCATGCAACCAAAATTCAATAATACCAACTTTGGGATGAAACCCTAACTTCACCGGAGAGAGAGAGAGAGAGGTATTCTTACCTTGTGAAAGATGTCCTATTCAGTCTAGCTCTGATACCATGTTAAGTTTTAACCAAATAGACTAGCAAGATCATTGAAAGAAACACAATCACAAGATAGACACATAATATACCCTGGGAAACCCTCATGGGGTAGAAAACCCAACAAAGCTTTCCTCAATAAGATGATCAACCAAAATACAAGATGTGCTCCCTCCTTCTTTGTCTCCTTAGTAGATCTCCCAGACAAGTGCGTACTCTTCCACAAGTGAGTGAATGATCTAATGAGGAGTTCACCTCACTTATTTATACTAACTCCCAATTGACTAAAAGACCTTATGGGGCCGACCTCTCCTGGAGAAGACTAATAACCCCAAAAATATAACCACAGGGCCGACCCCCACATGGTGGGTCTAATAACCCTAGTTAATACAAACCCTCGGAGGAATAAACATCTCCGGATACATAATAGGGTTACCTCGGAGGGATGAAACATCTCCGGAATAATAAAGTATAATTATAATATTCTTTGAAGTTACAATATTCAACAGTATTATATGTCCCATGGTTTTAACTCATAGTATTGGGCATAGACTTAGTATATAAGTGTGTGTTGAGGTCATTGAAGGAGGGTGAAGTTAATTGTATTGAGCTTGCTCAAAGTAGGTTGCCCCCTCGAAGTGGCCCGTGATCAATATAAAAGTGATTCTGAGTCTATTATTTTTGATATCTCGTGTATTTGCATTAATTAATTATTGCAGGTTCATCACAAGCATACTGTCGGGGACGGACTGACCTATCATACTGAACCTTGACATGACATTTGTTGGCATATATGGACATAGCGGCATCTTGACGTTGCTCGTTAAGTTGCTTAAGGTGGATTAAACATTTCTCAATACCTGTCGTATCAGGGAGGATCTCTATGGCGAGTTTAAGCGAAGGGATTTCGCATTTAATCGGTAAAAGTGACTCCACACCATGAACTAGATGGAACAATGAGAATCTGGTGACAGTCTTGACTGCGGTTCGATATGCCCACAAAGTAGGCTATAACATGATGTGCCAGTTGTTCTTGCTTTGTTGGATGGTACGTTGGAGAATGGTCTTCAAAGATTTATTAACTGCTTCAACTTGACCATTCGCTTGGGGATAGTAGGAAGACGAGTGTTCTTGACAAAACCCAATCTTGAGAGACAAATCCTCCATCATCTTGTTTTGAAAGTGACTGCCATGGTTAGTGACAATCTCTTTCAGAATACCGAAACGAGTGATAATTTGATTGAACACGAAATGGGCTGCAGTAGCACCATCGGCTGTTACGGTAGGCATGGCCTCAGCCCATTTGGAAAAATAGTCCACGGCCACTATGATATGGTGATTCCCCCCAGCTGAAGTTGGTTTGCAATCCATTAAGTCCACCCCCCACTTAGTGGGGGGCATAGGTCATCAAAGAAAACCTCCATAATCTTCTTAAGATCGTGCAAGGCGTAGGTCATGGCTCGCTGAAACGTAGCTCCGGCATTTTTAAGGCCGAAGGGAATTTTTCGATATGAAAATGTTCCCCATGGACAAATGAATGTCGTCTTATGTTGTTCATCAGGTTTGATTTGAATCTGGTTATATCCGGAAAAGCCGTCCATGAAGGAAAAAATCTCACTTCTAGTGCAAGCATCCAAGATTTGATCTATGAATGGTGTGGGGAAGTTGTCTTTCGGACATGCACAGTTCAAATCTCTAAAATCAGTGCATACATGGATCGTTCCCTGCTTCTTATCCACAGGAACGGGGTTTGACACCCATTCGGTAAGGGGAACGGGATAGATGAAACCAGCTTTGAGCAGTTTCTCCACCTCTGCCTTGATAGCGACTGCTTTCCTAGGGTTCACAGCACGTAAGCGTTGTCGAACCAGTTTAACATTAGGATACGTTCTAATCTCATGTTCAAAAATGCAGGGGTCTATTCCTGGCATCTACTCATATGAGCAGGCCAAAGCTTCTTGGAGTTCTGTAAACAATTTAGTGTAAATAGAAATCTCCTCAAGAGTGCAATCGTCACCGATGTAGACATTCTCCACCTTTCTGGGAGTACGAGAGATGTTGATCGGCATGGTTGGGGAAATATTGGCTATATTCCCCTCCTTAAAAACATCATGCGACTCCAAAAGAGCCATAGGGTGACCAACCATCTCTGCTAGTGTCATCCTAAACTCTTCTTGCTCAGCGAGCTCGAGGTTGGGAAGGAAATAAGAGTGATGATGCATATCCTCCCAAGGCCTCTCACTACCACACATGGCCTCCATAATAGCTTCATCAGATGGCAAAGTATCATCAAGATAGTCGTGTGAACAAGATGAGTTGGCTACCCAAACTGGCAGCGTAACGGGATCTTCTTCGTCTGTTTGAGAAGAAGAGAGATCCAGTTCTGCAGCGGCTTGTTGAATATGCTGGTAAGCAAGCTCAACTACAAACATTGGCGTAGACATATTGATATGCGTAATGTTTCCAGACGTGGAACTCATGGACGGTAAAGTCCATGGATCATCAAAATAGGAAGTCCAGAACGACATATTATGTGAAGGAGGAGACGCATCGTCGATAATGGTTCCAATAAAATTCACAGGTGCGGAAAAATCATAAGTTCCCATCAATGAATTGTACATGCCAACACCTGTTACAACGTAATCTTCCACCCTGTGAGCATCAGCATTCTTTGGCCTATAGGATCCATTCCAATGACTCAGATCCACCTTATATCCTTCAGACATACTATTTCCTCATTTTTCCTCTAACCCGCTTGTTGCATCATTATAGCAAGCATACCCACGAGTTGCATCACTATAGCCCACGGGTATCAAGTAAAATGGTAAAAATCACTAGTTTATTACTTTTTACTCCCAAAAAGAGGTCATTGGGTGACCTTTGGCTCTCCATCTGCCCAAGAAATGTCTCGATGTGTCCTTTCACTTACCTTTGAGAGGACTATATATTGAGCACATATGGATTATGGATGGGAGGAGAAAGAAGAGCAAGAGAACTCTAATGGATTTTTTCCCTATCTTGAGTCTACACTCATTGATCCTTGTAGTTGTGAACCCTTTATGTTCACCTTCCAAAATCCTATCTAGTTTGAGTTTTTCATTCATGGAGGATTGAAGTGGTGGAGGCACAAGTGGATTGATCCATATCTTGGCTCAGATTGGTTGTCGGCAAGAGGTCGTATCACATTGTACTTCTTCTTGTTCATTAATAGAAATACTCATATTCTCGTCCATTAATGTTGTGAATGTTGTTTATCTTACATTGGATTGCATTTACTTGTTGTATCATGGGCCATTGCTATTGATGATGTTAATGCCGTTTATATATTATATGTACTTGTTGTATATTGGTTGTTAAGACTAATTTGCAGATTCAAGTGCACGGATTGGAAAGCTCCAACGGGGATCTACATCAAACGTTTGGATCGAGGTTGGTTATATTCTTCATTACCTTAGCATTGTCATTTATATAGCATAGTTCTAAGAATTGAGTTGATTTCTAGTAGTCATCTATCTGTTGTGGTCTACCCCAAGCCATAGTGAGTTTTCTCCAACACAAAAATGGCGACTCCGCTGGGGAAAACATCCATTTTGGGGATTTTTTGAGCAATAGTCCATAATTAGAGTTGTTGTTTGTCGAAGCTCTGTGTCACTTGTTTTCCATTGAGATACACTATAGAAAACTTGCTTTTTCTGAGCCATTGGACTCTCTATTTTCCAATTTTCCTTTCCTCACCCGCGGGCTAGCTTAGCTCTGCCCACATATACCTGCCTCTATTTAAACTACTTCTCGCGGGTACCCGCAGGTATTCCTTTGACAGTAGTGTGCAACTCCGGCTTTGGTTGATTTATGACCTTTGGTTGTTGTTGGGTTGGTTTTGGTTGATCCTGAGTCTTTGTCGGCCTGTTTCTTGACTGTTCCATGCCTTAGTTGTGACCAGAACTCTTCGTTTCTCTTGGTTGAGCCTTGTTGGTTTTTTACCCATCTTTGGATTTAGCCTTGTTGGTTTTTTTCTTTTGAGCTCATTCCTTTGGCTGAGTCTTACTGTTTGGTATCTATGTTGTTGTCTTAATGATCTCCTTGGCATATCAGTGACTAGATAGTAGAATTTTTCTTGCATTTTTCATTTCCATATATTGAAAAATACAAAAAAATACACATAGTTTTGCATTTTCCTTTTGTTTATAAAAGAAAATACAATTTTTTTTTTCTTTGATGTATTGCATCTTGCATTGAGTGCTTTTTGCCTTCATTTAGATTATGATTATGCATTGAAAAATATAAAAGGATTGCATATTTATTTCAAAATCGTTGGTTTGATTGTGCATGTTAGTGGCATTGTTTTCATTGGATAGATGAGTCTAGGGTTTGATGATTTTGCATACTATTGAGTCTTACACATCACTAGTTTCACGATCATATCCCTTGAGTAATCACAGCCATTAAAATTAACGCTATAATTTAAAATTGATTAGACCGATTTTATTTATAGGGTACACCAACTAGAATAGGTTTAGAGTCTTGGAATAGATCATTGTGAATTAACAATCCAAGACTACTAGATGAAACATTAGGTGTCTGACCAGGTATTGGAGGAATCCATGGTATATATCGGTGTTCTCAAGAAGCTCTACTCAAGCTAGAGTTAAGAACGAGGTCATGGGAGGTTGGTTGAAGGGACATCCCTCTGATACCGGCTGAACGTGGGAGATATTTCTAGGATTTGTTCGTATCTAGGGACTCTTGGGGCATTTGACCCTCATTGAGTTTCGGGCTCAGCTACACTGCCCATACGATGGATCCCACCTACGACTGTCCCTCTGAGCATTGGTTATATTGCGATGACCATAGTTTCCTTACCTAGGTATCGTACAACGTACTCGCAGTGGTTATACTATTTGTGTCCTGAGTCAGATAGGGATTGGACAACACAATTGTTTGTTGCCGAGGGTTACGGCCCTTTGAATGCAGTGAATCTTGGCTATCTCTACAACTGATTCTGTTACCTCCGGCTATAGTTTGGGAGTCTCAAGCCTCTCCTAGGAGAGACATACCGGCTCTAATGTTGGGAGCTCATTTAGCCACTCTGTTTGTCTGCTCTTGGCTGTAGTTTCTGTAGGTGTGCTTTTGATTTACTGTTTTTGATCGATAGTTGGCCTTTAGGGGACATTTTGATTATATACTCTCTCCAGAGATATCGTGGCACGAAGCCCTACTCTCTGTCGATCCCGTCGGTTGGATGGTTTAGAGCCTACCGAGCTTTCACGCTGTGTTGCTAGGGGACGCCGTCAGGCTCCCTCTAAGTCTTTGGATTCTTACAAGACATACTTCCAAGACGTTATGGCTGCTACACATTTTGATACTGAGGAAATACCTTCAAATCCATCGGGTAGAGTTGAACACACTTCCGATCCCCATACTCCTCGTGAGGCGGGGGAGGTGATCCACCTGAGACTCAACCTGGTTCGATTTGGCTGAATCCACTTGAACAAGATCCGTTCGATCCTTCGAATCTGGATAATTATCTTCACAGGATGCCAACCTTACCCAAAGACAAAGAACAAGACAAAATGTTTGTTCCTTCATTTCCATGCAGTTATAGACACAGGATGCCAGAGTTACATGACGACACTAGTCCTACGATCAACCCAACCGCACTCTCATTTGGTATTCCTAGTTATAGTATAGTTGAACCTTCCACTACGTTTGGTAGTCACGCTGGCACTAGTCATGGTGTTAGCCATACTATAACCACTGGGGGCACTACACTCACTGGAGGCACTACGTTGTCCACTCACACACATAGTATGGGGATTGGTCATGTTCCTCCTAGCCATGCTAATGTTGGAAGAAGACCACCTCCTAGGATTTCCCAACCTAATAGGAACGTTGTTCGAAACACGACTCGCCATCCACCACCTAATACACATGTCGCTACTCGTCAACCTAGGACTACTTTTGTGAATGTTAATGCTCCTCCTAACCATGGGGGTGGACGTATACCGCATACTTTTGCATCCACTACCGCTACTAGTAATGCCAATGTAGGGGGTGGGAATATATCCTATCCACATGGACATAACTCCAGCATCCCTACTATTAGTAACACCAATATTGGGGCTGGGAATACATATCATGCTTCTGGTCACCACACGACTGCTCAAGCTAATCCTATTGTTGGGGGTGGGAACATACCATACCATTATGGTCATTACAACATGGTTCCCACTATTAATAGTACGTATATGCCCCATACTCATGGTGGCAACCCTTACTACAACACAGTCGGTGCTGGCCACCAGTACAACCCACCACCCCAATATGGTGCCCAAAATGTGCACATACATGCTTACTCTCAAATGGGTCAGGCAGGAGGAGTTTATCAATCCTATGGCCATGGGAAAGCTTATGGTCCATCAGGTCCTTATTATCAATAGTTTAATCCTCATGGTCAAGCTTTTGGTCCATCTTATAATTCGGTTCCATTTAACCAACCTTTTATGGGGGCTTATAATCAAGCTTTCCAGCCTCAGCTCCCATTCCTTGCATGCTTGAATCTTCTGGATCTTTCGAAGCTCACGAATGATCTGGTGTGTCATGACCCTACTTGGCCCCCGGTCCCTACAAATCTCTCTTTGGACATTCCTAAGTTTGAGGGGAAAGGTGGTGAGGATCTGGAAGATCCTGTCACGACATTTCACCTTTGGTGCTCCTCCAACTCATTGAATCACGATTCCGTTAGATTGCGACTATTTCAATGCACCCTCACGGGGGCAGCCGCGAAGTGGTACGTCGAGTTGCCTGGAAACACTTAAGGGGTTTTAACGAAATTGCTTTGGTTTTCTTAGATCATTTCCAGTTGCCAGTTCGCTATGATACTGGTACTAAACTTTTATCTACCTTCCGTCAGAACAAGGCCACACATATTTATGACCACGTTCAAGAGTGGCGTCGGTGGAAGAGGTTAGCGAAAGCCAACATTCCACCAGAGTTCCTGTTGGAATGGTTCCTCAAGTCTCTACTCCCATACATTGCTAAGGATGTTTCAATGTCCAACATTGTGACTAAGGAACAAGATATCTTGAAAGTCCAGCAGTTAGACTTATTATACTCTCAGTCTGTCATTTTGTATGACATCATCCCTAATGCACTGCGCACACATCATGAGCCCACATCAGTTCCTGGACCGCATGCCGATGGCATCGTAGGATCTGCAAGCACTCGCCCCATAGATTTGGTAGCTAATCAAATGCAAAATTTGTTGCTAAACCAGTCTACTCCTGGACAGGTTCACACCTTTTCCACTTCCACCCCATCATGCGACGTACACAGTGTGCAAACGACGAACCAATCAGGTAACCAACAACCTGGTGGTAATAAAAAGGGGAGAAATAATCGTAAGGGTGGAGACAATGGGAATAAAAATAGCAATCACAATACCCCCCGTAAGGATAATGCCAACCCTCCTCGGGAAGGTGGAAATGCTGGTGAGGACCATAAACCTAGGCATAAGGTGAAGTTTCCTTGCAAGCTCTATGGGGAAGACCATCTTACTCACTTATGTCCTCAAATTGAAGAAGCATCGAAGCACTTGGCACAGAGCCCAGCTGTGTTGAAGGATCCCCTACCTCATCACCAAAACATGGCTTTGCATGCTCCCACCACTAGTTATGGACCTACTAAGACGACAATGTCTTCTTCCAATACTAGTGGTTATGGATGTGTGAACATGGTTTAGTCAGAGGTTAGTGTTGCCACTCGTCAGCGCGATTATGATGCACCACAATCCAATTTGGGGAGTGAGCCTCCCCCTCCTCCTGACAATTCCTTGCATATTGAGAAGCCCTCTATTATGCCATGGATACCGAAAGGTGTTCTTAAGCGCTCTACGCATAATCCTAATGCTCGAGCCACCCATAACTACTCCATCATAGAAGATTTGGGCCAAACTCCGTGTGCCATGTCGGCTCTTGAAGTCTTGCAAGCCCGTCCTTCTCAGAAGCATGCTCTTTTGAGTGTGTTAGGAATTTAGGATGGGGGAAATCCCATTGTTATCAAGTTTGACACTACTGATGTCTAACCTCGCTTACCATACCACGTGGCTTTTCAAATCCAGGTGGTGTGCCTTTAGAGTTTTGTCAAGCGTACTATGGTTGACGAAGGTGCCTCTGCTTCAGTAATGTCGTTAACTTGTTGGAAATATCTTGGCTCTCCTCCCCTACTCGCATCTAGAACCATGCTCACTGCATTCAACGATCATTCTTTTAAGCTGAATGGAATTATCCCTTCCCTTGTTGTCTCCTTGGGCGGTAAGTATGTGCCTATTGAAGTCGAGGTGGTTGATGCGCCCATCGACTACAACCTTTTACTGGGTCGGAATTGGATGTACACTATGAAGGCTGTCGCGTCTACTGTATTCAGAGTTATCGACTTTCCTCACGAAGGCAAGATTGTGACCATCGATCAGGTGGATTTCGTTAATTCCTCTTCCACAACATCCACGGGATCCATAGTCCCGCAGGTTACTCATTCTCAACCGGCAATTGGGAACATAGGTGTTGGTATGTACCCTTCATTGATGGGAACTTATAGTCTTTCGACACCTGTGAACTTCATTGGAACCATTTCCGATGATGCGTCTCCTCCTTTGCATAATATGCCTTTTCGGACCTCATATTTTAGTGATCCGTGGGATCCACCTTCCACGAGTTCCCCATCTAAAGACGTTTCACACATCGGAATGGATATGCCCTTGTCTACAATCAAGCTTGCTTCTCAAGACGTTCAACAAGCCATTGCAGATTTGGATCTCTCTTCTTCATGGACAGTAGAGGAAGATCCCGTTATGCTTCCCATGTGTGCAGTCGACCCATCTTGTTCACATGATTGCCTCTATGGTATTCTACCTTCAGATGAAATTTTTATCGATGCCATGAATGGTAATGACAGGCCTTGGGAGGATTCTCATCATCAATTTTATTTCCTTCCTACCTTTGATCTTATTGAACGAGATGATCCTCAAGTACAACCTGCCATGCATTTGGATTTTGATCCAGGCATAGTTTTGTCTAGCCCTGGTTTGACATTAAAGTGTGATCTCCCTAGTGATGAGTCTGTAGACTCTCCTATAGATCCACAAATTGGTGATCCTGATGAGTTTGATTCTACTTCTAGAATTTCTAACTCCCGTGACGATGAATTTGCCACTGCAGATTCCTCCACATCCTTCAGCTTTACTCTTCATTCCAAAGTTGATTATTTTTGTCCCTCGGGTGTTGGTACTATGGAACCTTCAGTGGTTAGCTCTCCCTGCATTATGTCTGAGGGTGATAATAGTGAAGTTGAAAATTTTTCTACCACAGTGACTTGTATTAGATTTTTCTTTACGTACGTTTTAGAGATGATCTTGGTACTTATGTTTCTTAGAGACAAGATTCTTAGCTAGACTTATACTTGTTTACTGGTTCTTTTCAACATTTGCTTCGGTCATGGAAGGCATATTCGGAACCTTGCATATAGGTTTAGGCCTCCCCATTGTTATGATGCATTTGAACCTTTTGCTATCCGAATTCACAGACACCCCCTGAGTGTCCTTATCTTGGTCATGTTCCTTGCATTATGCATAACTTTGTCCCATGTGCTTGGAACTAGTCTCGCATGCCCTTGACACTCATCTGCTCTCATTACGGGCATTCTTCCATATCTCCTTTGAGCTTGTTAAAAACAGTAAGGAGGTCACAAGTTTACTTTTTAGGGCTCGTTAAACCTTTACGGAAAATATTTTTATAAAGTCTTTTTTAAGCCCTTGTTAGACTTTTTCAAAATCAAACAAGATTGTCAAGTATACTTGTTATTTCAGACTCGTTAAAGGATTTGAAGTGACATCCACTTAGGTATAATTTTACCCCTTTTCCGGACCTTTGTGGATTAATTACGAAAAAGGTATACTCTAGTCATACATGACTAGAAGAGTTCTTCTCTCATTGTTTTACACTTTTTTGGGTGAGGATACTAACTTTACAAAAAAGGAATTCCCTTTTATGTCGAGTTGTGATTGCATTGCATTATCCTGCTTGCCGCTTGAGCCTTGTGCCGGCTCCCGCTTACTCAGTTGTTAGCCTGGGTCCTGAGCACTTTTCCCTGCTGAGCCCTACAGAGCTTATATTTTCCCTTCACAATTTGATGACCTTTTGACCCTAAGGGAACACACACCCCGAGTGTCCACATCCTGCATGCACTTCCTTGCATTGATCATAGGTATCTTCCACTACTTGGAACTAGTTTGCTCACTATTTGACACTCGTTCCCTCACTTGTTGTACTATAAGCAATTTTATTCTTTTTCAAGCTTTTCCCAAATATGAAAAAGACCAAAAAAATTAAATATTCCAAAAATACGAATGGGGTTATGGTTACTACTTCTTGTTGGAAGCTGTTGTGTCGCCTTTGAACAGAGCATTCATTCCACTCCGTACATTATGAGTCGGGACTATAAATTGACCTTAGGAGTTGTACTTGTTTCTCAGTTTCCTCCACTGATTGGTTAAGCTTCCATTCATTATGGAGCCCTTTGTAAAGCCTCCTGTATTGCATAGTTTATATTGCGTCTATGCCGCCTGAGTCTATCCATCTACTCATGCTCTTGTTCAAAGGAAGTCTTGAAACCAGTGTCGGCCACTCCTCAGATCTCTTGACTATTGCATGTCGGCCATCCTTATTGAGTCAGTCTGTTTCACCTGAGTTCTTTCAAATCTTTCAGCGTAGCTGGTACCTAATCGATGGATTCATCCTAGTGTTCGACTTCAACTCATTTATTCACACTCCTATGATTGTGCTTTGTGCCTTGATGCCCATTTTCATTATTGGTGGGTTATCTCACGTATGTTAATGGTATACATCATTGACCAGTAATCAGATGATGTCACATCAGGTTCGACCCCAACTCCTTTATTCACTTGATGGGACTTGCACCGTCGAAGACTTGTGTAGAAGACCCCAGGCGATAGTGGCATTCCGTATGCTACTTATGACTATGACTTTACATCTGAGATATCACCTCCCATATATCACCAGTTTGTACCTCCAGTTTTCACCAATTGTTTCCTTTTCAACAGGAGACCATATCTTACTATAGAGGGATCATGGCTATGATCACTTATGACATATATCCATTATGTACGGCCTATTCATGGCCATTGTATCAGATTGTTGTACTATCGACATGTATTCAGGGATACTATTGTATTATGATGAGTGAGCTTCTCTTTCCACTTGTGTCTCCATCACTCCACTTTTGAGTTTTATAATGTATTTCGGCCATCGTAGCATCAGTCTCTAACCTCACACATTAGGGGGGCACTTGTTACAATGTAATCTTCCACCCTGTGAGCATCAGCATTCTTTGGCCTGTAGGATCCATTCCACTAACTCAGATCCACGTTATATCCTTCAGACATACTGTTTCCTCATTTTTCCTCTGACCCACTTGTTGCATCATTATAGAAAGCGTACCTGTGGGTATAAAGTAAAATGGTAAAAATCACTATTTTATTACTTTTTACTCCCCAAAAGCAGTCATTGGGTGACCTTTGGCTCTCCATCTAACCAAGAAACGTCTCGATGTGTCCTTTCACTTACCTTTGAGAGGACTATATATTGAGCACATATGGCTTATGGATGGGAGGAGAAAGAAGAGCAAGAGAACTCTAGTGGATTTTTGCCCTATCTTGAGTCTACACTCATTAATCCTTGTAGTTGTGAACCCTTTATGTTCACCTTCCAAACTCCTAACTAGTTTGAGTTTTCCATTCATGGAGGATTGAAGTGGTGGAGGTACAAGTGGATTGATCCAAATCTTGGTTCAGATTGATTTCCAGCAAGAGGTCGTATCACATTGTACTTCTTCTTGTTTATTAATAGAAATACTCATATTCTCGTCCATTAATGTTGTAAATGTTGTTTATCTTACATTAGGTTGCATTTACTTGTTGTATCATTGGCCATTGCTATTGATGATGTTAATGTCGTTTATATATTATATGTACTTGGTGTATATTGGCTGTCAAGACTAATTTGCAGATTCAAGTGCACAGATCGTAAATCTCCAACGGGGATCTACATCAAACGTTTGGATCGACGTTGGTTATATTCTTCATTACCTTAGAATTGTCATTTATATAGCATAGTTCTGAGAATTGAGTTGATTTCTGGTAGTCATCTGTGTACTATGGTCTACCCCAAGCCATAGTGAGTTTTCTCCAACACAACACCCATGTTCCCAGTTGCCGGCTGAGAATGAGTAACCTGCAGGACTATGGATCCTATGGATGCTATGGAAGAGGAGTTAACGAAATCCACCTGATCGATGGTCACAATATTGCCTTCGTGAGGAAAGTAGATAACTTTGAATACAATGGATGCGACAGCTTTCATAGTGTACATCCAATTCTGACCCAGTAAAAGGTTGTAGTCAATAGGCGCATCAACCACCTCGACTTCAATAAGCACATACTTACCTCCCATAGAAGACAACAAGGGAAGGGATAATTCCATGCGGCTTAAATGACCGACCATCTAATGCAGTGAGCATGGTTCTAGACGCAAGTAGAGGAGGAGAGCCTAGAGCTTTCCAACAAGTTATTGACATTACTGAAGCAGAGGCACCTTCGTCAACCATCGTACGTTTGAAAAAACTTTGAAGGCACACCACCTGGATTTGAAAAGCCACGTGGTAAGATAAGCGAGGTTGAACATCAATAGTATCGAACTTGATAACAATGGGACTTCCCCCATCTTGAACTCCTAACGCACTCAAAAGGGAATGCTTTTGAGAAGGACAGGCCTGCAAAACTTCAAGAGCCGACATGGCACATGGAGTTTGGCCCAAATCTTCCACAATTGAGTAGTTATGGGCGGCTCGATCATTAGGATTATGCGTAGAGTGATTAAGAACACCTTTCGGTATCCACGGCATATTAGAGGGCTTCTCGATATGCAAGGAATTGTCAGGAGGAGGGGGAGGCTCACTCCCAATATTAGGTTGTGGTGCACCATAATTGCGTTGACGAGTAGCAACACTAACCTCTGATTGAACCATGTTCACACATCCATAACCACCAGTATTGGAAGAAGACATTTCTGTCTCAGTAGGTCCATAACCAATGGTGGGAGCATGCGAAGCCATGTTTTGATGATGAGGTAGGGGATCCTTTAACATAGCTGGGCTCTGTGCCAAATGCTTCGATGCTTCTTCAATTCGAGGACATAAGTGAGTAAAATGGTCTTCCTCATAGAGCTTGCAAGGAAACTTCACCTCACGCCTAGGTTTACGGTCCTCACCAGCATTTTCACCTTCCCAAGGAGGGTTGGCATTCTCTTTACGAGGAGTATTACGATTAATATTATTGTTATTCCCATTGTTTCCACCCCTATTATTGTTTCTCCCCTTTTTCTTACCACCAGGTTGTTGGTTACCTGACGGTTTCGTTGATTGCACATTGTGTACATCAGACGACGGGGTGGAAGTGGACAAGGAGTGAACCTGTCCGGGAGTAGACTCGTTTAGTGACAAATTTTTCATTTGATTAGCTACCAAATCTACGGGGCGAGTGCTTGCGGAAACTACGATGCCATCGGCATGAGGTCCAAGAACTGACTGAGGCTCATGGCGTGTTCGCGGTGTGTCAGGAATAATGTCATACAAAATGCTAGACTGAGAGTATAGTAAGTCTAACTACTGGACTTTCAAGATGGCTTGTTCCTCAGTCACAATGTCGGACATAGAAACATCCTTAGCAATTTATGGGAGTAGAGACTTGAGGAACCATTCCAACAGGAACTTTGGAGGAATGTTGGCTTTCACTAACCTCTTATGCCGATGCCACTCTTGAATGTGGTCAAAAATATGTGTGGCTTTGTTCTGACAGAAGGTGGACAAAAGTTCAGTACCAATATCATAGCGAACCTATAACTAGAAATGATCCAAAAAAACCAAAGCAATCTCGTTAAAACACCTATAAGTGTTTCCAGGAAACTCGACGCACCACTTCATGGCTGCCCTCATGAGGGTGCATTGAAATAGTCGCAATCTAACGGAATCGTGATTCAATGAGTTGGAGGAGCACCAAAGGTGAAATGTCATGACATGGAAACCCAGATGCTCACCACCTTTCGCCTCAAACTTAGGAATGTCCGAAGGAAGCTTGGTAGGGACCGAGGGCCAATTAGGGTCGTGACACACCGAATCATTCATGAGATTTGAAAGATTTGGAAGATTCAAACGTGCAAGGAACGGGAGCTGCAGCTGGAAAGCTTGATTATAAGCTCCCATAAAAGGTTGGTTGAACGGAACCAAATTATAAGATGGACCAAAAGCTTGACCATGAGGATTAAACTACTGATAATGAGGACCTGACAGACCATAAGCTTAACCATGGCCATAGGGTTGATAAACTCCTCCTTCCTGACCCATATGAGAGTAAGCAGATATATACGTGTTTTGGGCACCGTACTGAGGTGGGTTGAATTAGTGGCCAGCACCGACTGTGTTGTAGTAAGGGTTGCCACCATAAGTATGGGGCATATATGTACTATTTGTAGCGGGAACCGAGTTGTAATGATCATAATGGTGAGGTATGTTCCCACCCCTAGCATTAGGATTAGCATGAGCAGTCATGTGGTGACCCAAAGTATGAGAAGTATTCCCAAACCCAACATTGGAGTTACTAGAAGCAGGAATGGTGGCGTTATCACCATGAAGATAAGATATATTCCCACCTCCTACATTAGTATTACTAGTAGTAGCGGTGGATGCAAAAGTGTGTGGTACATGTCCACCCCCATGGTTAGGAGGAGCATTAACATTCATGAAAGTGGTCCTGGGTTGACGGGTAGCGATATGTGTGTTAGGTGGTGGATGGTGAGTCGTGTTTTGAACAATGTTCCTATTAGGTTGGGCGGTCCTAGGAGGTGGTCTTCTTCCAACATTAGAATTGTTAGGAGTATTATGACCAGTCCTCATATTATGTGTGTGAGTGGACTGTTAAATTTTCAAAATTTACTTCAATCTGATCTAGGATCTTAACTGAGAGAACAACATGTACAGCAAATCTACAGCATATCAATCATGGACACAATAATCCAAGCACACAAGAGACACAAAGTTTACTTGGGTAAAACCATAAAGGTGAAAAACCCCAATAACTTCCTTAGAGATAGATAGAGCAATGATACAGCCAGAATACAAGAGATAGTCTTCTCCTAGCAGTAGAGCATCCTCTTCCACAAGTGCGCCACTCTCCAAAGTGTGAGTGAGAGAATAGAATGTGTAAAATGAGAGAGACACACTCTCTATTTATACACTAACTTGACTTGACCTTTACTCAACTAGGTCGGCCTCAACTTAACCACTTAACATAATGCTGACTGGGCCGACCCCCACTAGGGTGGTCTAATAACCCTTTGACCCACATGGCCAACCCCCAATAGGGTGGTCTAATAACCCTTTGACCCACATGACTTATACAGGGCCAACCCCAACAAGGTGGTCTAATAACCCATCAAGTATAAGTTACGACACTTACAATATAAATGACGACACTTTCGTGTAGAGGAATAAGAACATCTCTATAGGAATACAACCACTTCTGTATAGAGGAATAATTTACATATATGTGAAATACATTCCAAAGTTACATATACATCAACACTCCCTCTTAACTAGGAAGGTATTTCTCGACATAGGTATTCTAGCACAACTCATCTTCTCTGGATCATCATCACTGGATAATCGTCATCGATTCATCATCATCATCACTGCTACTGCTATCTCAATCAATATTTGAATCTACTCGTCATAGGAAGTTCTACAGAGCTAGTCCTTTTTCATACTGGATGTAGGCCCACCACCTGCAGGTCTTTGTCATCACTGGCCATACTGTGGAATCTTCAGGACTTATTACGTGCATCAAAAAACCTGGCTGCAGCATCCCAGGATATTACGAGCACACAGCTCTACCTGTCGGATCTCCCAGGAGCACATTACATGTGACCCATCACAAAACCTAGTTGAAGCATCCCAGGCTGTTACGAGCACACAGCTCTACCTGTCGGATCTCCTAGGAGCACATTACATGTGATCTCACCACAAAACCTGGCTGAAGCATCCCAGACTATTATGAGCACACAGCTCTACCTGTTGGATCTCCCAGGAGCACATTACATGTGGTCATGGCAAAACCTGGCTGAAGCATCTGACGCCTTTTTCATCCTGTTCAGATCTCCTAGGAGCAAATTGCATGCCATAGGACAAAAACTCGCAAGAGCATCTCAGGATGTTATGGGTACACAACTCCGACCTGAAGATCTCCCAAGGCACAAATTATATGTCCTCCCAGAGCAATGTCTCGAAAGAGCATCCCAGGCTGTTATGGGTACACAACTCCGACCTATAGGATCTCCTAGACATGCTCATCTGCACAACATGATCCATGGCCACAAAGTATCATCCTGATACTCACTATACATCATCCTGATGTACACATGATCATCCTGATCATCATCACTGCAACATCCTGCTGCATGTCATCTGGAGAAGCTCATCATCCACGATCATCCTGATCATACAATGCATCCACCTGATGCATACCAAGTATCTACCTGATACATATCATCATACATGATCTACCTGATGATACAATGTATCCACCTGATACATACATGATCCAAGCATCCAACATGATGCATATACAAAATACATACAAATGATCCAACTGATCATATCCAGCATCCAACATGATGCATACATACATAAATGATTCAACTGATCATATCCAGCATCCAACATGATGCATATATACATAAATGATCCAATTGATCATAACAAGCATCATCCTCTTCAGATCATCTCATCGTCCACGAAGCACAGCCCAGATGCACATCATCTATCACTTATACCACCGACATGGGAGAACACATCTACCACCATTCGAGGAAGGCTCCAGCCCTTACTTTTTCACCATGGGAGAACACATCTACCACCATGTGAAAAATGGCTCAGCAATTACATCACAACCAAGGGAGAACACATCAACCATGTCAAAAAAGCTCATGTGCATCTGCATTTTGGGATATCACCAGATAAGGATTGATCCCGCAAACAGACATAAGACCACTTTCACCACAGAATGGGGTTCATTCCAGTACATAGTGATTCCATTCGGTCTGAAGAACGCGCCTGCCATCTTTTCCAGAGTTGTTGTCGCAGCGTTTAAATATTTTATGCATAAGTTTTAGAAGCCTATTTTTATGGTTGGACAGTATTCAGGTTTCTGAAGAATCATGGTGCGAACCTCACACTCATGCTAGAAAAGTGTAGACAGCACCAGATCTCTTTGAACTTAAAAAGTGTGTTTTCTATGTTCCTTATGGGGTTCTATTGGGACACATTGTCTGTAAACAGGGTCTCATGGTTGATCCTGCGAAGATCCCAGGCATTGTAAACTTTCCAATGCCAAATTCAGTCAAGCAGTTGCGCACTACATTGGGGCATACCATCTATTACAGGAAATTCATAAAGGGGTATGCGGAGATAACCGCAACCATGGAGAAGCTACTAAAGAAAGATGTGCCATTCATTTGGAACGCAGAGTGTGAGAAAGGTTTTGACATCTTCAAAGAAAAAATGGTCATTGCGTTGATCCTAGTTTTTCCAGACTAGCGGAAGCCATTTCATGTACATGTGGATGCATCATGTATAGCATTGGGATTTGTCTTAAAAAAACCAAGAGAGGGAGGCATTGACCATCCCATTTCATTTTCAAGCAGGAAGTTCTCATCTGCAGAAAAGAATTACACCACTACTGAGAGATAAGGCCTCACGATGGTCTATGCACTGCAGAAGTTTAGGCACTATTTGCTTGGTGCGTACTTCTTGATGTTTACTGACCATTTTCGTTGAAATACCTGGTCAACAAGCCAGTGTTAGGGGGGCGAATCTGCAAATGGTTATTACTCTTTCAGGAGTATGATTTTGAAATTGTGGTTAAGCTAGGAAGATTGAACTTGGGACCTGATCATCTGTCAAGGATCGAGTCAGGAGAAGAGCCTACCAATCTTGAAGACAATCTTCTTAACGTGCAATTGTTTGCTATCCAGATAGCCGATGATTGTTATAAAGACATCATATAATTTCTAACTACTGTATTGGCACCCATGGAGTTCACTACGCAGCAAAAGAAGCAGCTGGTAGTACGAGAAGCAGACTTCACCATTATCGCGGGTCAGTTATATAAATTGGGACCGGATGAAGTGTTGTGCAAATGTGTATTGGAGCATGAGAAACCATTCATACTAGCATATGCACACTCAGGAGTAGCAAGAGGTCACTATGCAGGAAGAGCCACCGCACAAAAGATATTGTGGGTAGGCCTATGGTGGCCTACAATTCATAAGGACTCAAAGGAACATTGCCAGAGCTGCGATGTGTGTCAGAGAACGGGAAATCCATTGCGAAGAGATGAGATGCCATTAAATCCACAGTTGACATTATAGGAATTTGAAAAATGGTCAATTGATTTTGTGGGTACCGATAAATGCACCGAGAAAGAGAACTGGTGCGAGGTATATTATTACTGCAACTGATTACCTCACCAGATGGGCAGAAGCAAAACCAGTGAAGGACTGTAGCGTAGGTACTACCGTGCAGTTCATATTCGAAGACATCCTTACGAGGTTTGGATGCCCAAAGATTTTGATGAGTGATCAAGGTACTCAATTTTTGAACAGAACCATTGAGGCATTGACGGAAGAATTCTGCATTCATCATCAACGAAGTATGCCTTATCATCCACAGGAGAATGGAACATTTGAAGCATTCAATAAAGTACTACAGAATGCGTTGACCAAGGCATGAAATGTGAATCACGGTGACTAGGACCTGCGCATTCCCGCCGTGTTATGGGCGTATAGGACCACATGCAAGAAGTTGACAGGCCATACACCGTTCATGTTGGCCTATGGATAGGAATCCATTATGCCGATGGAGTACATTGTTCCTAGCTTGAGAATAGTTGCATTTACAGCAATGGAAGATCGTGACGCGCTGGAAGAAAGGCTTCTACACTTGGTTGGTCTAGAGGAGGATCGCTTCATTGCGGGATTTCACCAACAAGTGCAGAAGGAAAGGGAAAAAGCATGGCATGATCGCCACATCAAGAACAAGTCTTTCTAGGTAGGTGATCTAGTCCTCCTGTATGATAGTAAATTCATGAAATTTCCTGGGAAGTTTAAAATGCATTGGCTCGGTCCATATACTGTTGTGCATATTACTAATGGTGGTATAGTTCAGTTAGCCACATTACTAGGAGATAACTTGCCAGGTCTAGTCAATGGAATCAGACTAAAACCCTATCGGGATAGTCTTGCTTCATAGAATTTGTGATGATCAGAAAGAAGGAAACTTCTAAGTACCAAGTACAGTTGGAAATGGGCACTAGAAATGGGAAAGAGTATGTATGCAATGTATGATAAGGAATGTGTATATACCGCGCAACACCATTAAGATGTGCCACTGCGCCAAAAAAAAAAAAGAGAAATGAAATGAAAAAGAAAGAAAGAAAAGAAATGAGGTACTGCGCAGTTGCGAAGCCCAAAAGACAATTGCGAAGAGCAAGTGAACAAGGAAATCTATTAAGTTCATAAGCAAGAAATCAGGCACCGCGAAGTAACTATGCAGGAGCAATGCACACCTGTCGTGCAGTTTGACGCAACACTCCAGAAAAATAACCGTTACAATGTCAGTCGAAAAAATAGTCGTTATACAGTTATTTGCCAGCAACCGCTTGGGCATTTAACAAGTTTATGAACGAAAGGGCCAAAGGATCCATTGGATTTGGCTAACAGATACTGCCATTAACGTTCATCTAGTCGTTAAGGGGCACGGAGGAGGTCATGCTGCGCCTATAATTAATGCCGCATTCAAACTCACGGGCGTTATCGAACACTTAGAATATTCTTGCGCACATTACTATGTGAGTTGTTTCTAGCAAGCTATCTGAAACCTTGTGAAGTTTATCTAGTGAATGTCTAAGTGGTCTTCCATAGAAGAATAATTCACAATCCAGGAGACTGTTAAGGTATTTCAATACGGAGGGATTGAAGGGTTAATGAGAACCCCATCCAAGAAGGGCGTCTTAGAACCAAGTCAAGGATCAAGAAGATCACCGAGGCATGGCCCAAAAATGTAGGACAAAGGCAAAGATCCATCCCAACCGATGATGAAGGTACCAAATATGGGTTCGACGGTGCAGAAACCGCTGATAGCTGATAAGGAAATCCCTTTGACGATGACCCCAGACTATATTTCACCGCGTGCACTAGACGCACCGATTTTCAAGTTGATGAAGTACGCCAAATATGACATACCACTCTCGCCAATCTCAAATCATGTTGATGTAGGAAAAAATTTGGGGGGGAAAATTCCAGAATGTAGGTGAGGGGATTATCATCTACACCAGATGCAGAAGGAGGAACCCAATGAACCTAGGTTCCCACAGTTCTAACCTGACCATTACATGTGCTGGAAGAAGGACACAAAGGGAAATCTTAACCTGGTCACCGAGAGTTGGTTATCAGGAGTAGTCAAGTCTAGACTGCTCAATTTGCTCAGGCTCCCGCATTTTGACAGATCCCCAGAAATAAATGTGGTGGTACGAACACTGATGGCAGCATTCACCAAGGATATTTTTGGCTGGACCAAAATGTCGACCTGACCATTGACATTATCCACCGCATCACTAGGTTAAGTAAAAGGGGCAAAGACCTGAAGCAGTTTTTCCAAGGGAAAAGCAAGGACAAGGAAGTCGTGGCAAAGATGAAGAAAAACCCAAACTGTCGTCAAAGGAAAGAGGGGCTTTCAGACAAAGGACATAGAGGATAAAGCCACGCGCTTTATCACACAGTTGTTAGTCGGCAAAATTTTGAGAACATGCAGACCATTGGAAGTACCTGCGGGCACAGTACTACTTGGCACATCGGTCAATGAGGGAGAGCAGTTCAACTAGTGTCAATACCTGTTGAACGAATTCCTGGAGGAACTTAATGACACAGATCAATGGAGGAAATTTCCATTTCACATGGCTCATAGTATTGATCTCTTTTGTCTGGTGGAAGGAGCCAAAGGATTCTGTGGGCGTAATCACAGATATCAATGATTGTAGAGGAGCCCGCTATTCAAACCTTTGGGCAAATCTGAATTCGCAGAGATAGCACGCGACATCTGAGGTTTTCTACCAGTATTATAACTAGCTGCGCGACACAATCATAAGCAAGCCACGGATAACAAAGTAGGTAACTAGTAAGTACATTCACATTGTTGATTTTTATGTTGACATGCGTATTATTCATATTTTAGCCAAAGAACAGAAGAGGAAAGTGGAATGATTCGCAGGAAACTACCACATGTATGAAAAGGGTATTGATAATATCATGAAGGAATGGCCTGCCAAATTCAGAGTGGAAATTGTAGATGTTACAAGCGACTCTGGTAAGGACGAACCTATTCCATGTCCTATTACTGAAGAGAAGTAGACGGGAAAAAGAAAAGAAGCTAAGAGCCTAGGACAAAAAAAGGGAGAAAGGAAGAAGCAGAAGGTTGACAAGAGCTAGTCAAACGCAGTCCTCCACGATGAGGATTATGAAACAATCACCGTGAGGGTCACAGAGTCAATGGAAGATCTAATGACCGATAAGGAGAAAAAGGACAAGGAAATTCAGGAAAGTCTACAGAAGAATCTGAACACGCTGCAGGGGATTACGGAGAAAATTGAAGAAGTCCACAAGATATTTCCCCTGCCGCGAGACTTGGAGTCTGAAGGGAAGTCAGGAGGAACTTCGCAACAGAAGGAGTCGGGGTTAACCATGACCGTTCCTGCGAAGTCCCGTATTGTCCATCTGTATCCATTGACTGTAAGTCTGTCGTTGCCAAAACAACTCATGTTGGACACGAAGGATGTTGAGTGTGTGGAGCTCGATATTGCCAAGATACCACTTCCTAAGTTACACTACTTGCATCTACAGTGTGTTGAGGAAATGCATGAGAGAACCACTGACGTGCTGAAAGGATAGGCTGAACTGCAAACAGCCAATAATCAATTGGAGGAGTCTAGCTCGCGGAGAGCTATGGAACTACATGATGAGTATGATTGTTAGCTAAGACTAGAGTCCACGATCACTGTGGTCGCAGATGAGATTGAAGAATTTGAAGTGTAGGTAGACCCTGTGGACACTATTGTGAAAATTGGCGAACTGGTTCACAACCTGAAGACAGAGATGCAAGACATGGATATTCTTCATGAGGCTAACGTTGCTGCCTTAAAGGAATAGATAAACCCATAGACCCCACCAGATGAGTAGCAGCTAAGAGCGAAAGAAGTAAAGGCCACAGCAGAGAGTATTGCTGCCGAAGTGGCTAACTACCAGATTTTGTTGGAAGCAGCATCGAAGTCATTCACTGCCCTCGAAGAAGACCCAGGATTGTTGTAGGTAAACAATGCAATGAAAGACAAGCAAGCAGCACTGGAACAGTTGGATGCATAAGTGAAAGCTCTACTACCAAGAGATAGGCTTCAGAAGTATAGGGAAATAAACACGCTGAAGAAAGAAGTGCAAGCTTTAAGGGAAAAGGAGACTGAAATGGGAGACAAGTCGCAGCCCTTACTGGAAGACGCCAGCATGATCTCGCAGGATATCGAGGAGAGGTTAAAGGAGTTGTGCGAGAATCAAGAGCAGGTGGAAGGCCAGATAGGTGATGAGATAACACCTGAGATGATGGAAACAGTCAAGCAAGTCAAGCATGACACAAAGGAAGCAGTCGACAAGTTGATCGGCACATACAATGAGTTCACTGCGAAGCTAGCTCTGCAGCCAGAGGAACAGCTTGGAGAAGTTGCAAGTGGCTCGGGGGCGAGCCACATGTAAGGGTTAGGGGCCTGTTGGGCCTGGCCCAAGTGGGGCAATTTTGAGCAAGAAGGAGTTTTGGAATTGCGGAGCTGAGCGCAGTTCATTTGAAACATTTTTGTATATTTTTTTGGGATGCTACGAAGTTGCGTGCATCACAGCGTCGGAAGAGCTGCGAAGATAGGTACTGTAAGGAGGAAGTACTGTGAAGTGTCCAGTCTATGTGGATCTGGAAAAGCAGAGTGTTGGACGAAAGACGGCACATATTTCGGTTAGACCATCGGTGGTCTATTTTGGTAAATATGCTCCAGGAATACCAAGCGGCAGGTAGGAGTAGAAGTGGAAGAAAGCTACTGGTCGCACATGCGAAAGAACCACTATCTGAACCAGTCGCATGAGACCATTAGAGGAAGAACGGTTCGGTGAAAGTAACCTGTTGGCATGTGTGCGACAGGAAGGCTGATAGCGACGTGGTCATGCATTAGAGGCAAGCCATGATGGAATATTCACTACCAGAAGCCAGCAAGCTCGATGAGCTAGAAACTATAACAGTTTTGTAAACCTAAGGGTTTTTGCCTACGAATTGTAAAGACATGACCTACGGGTGTGATCTATAAATAAGGCATATTTTGTAAGGGAAAGGGTTGTTAGGTTGTTGAATACTCTCATTTTGTATTGTTCTCGTTATCGATTTGATAAACATCCGTTGAAGAACATTTTGTAAAGGCTCTACAGCTGTGTGCGCACAGGCTGAGAGAGAGAGAAGAAGGTCTGCAATCTGAGTGCGCAGACAAAGAACTGTTGTACCCTTCCCAAAGACTAATATAACAATAGTTCATGTGGATGTAGCCTCCATTCGAGGGGTGAACCACGTTATATACTATGTAGTGTGATTGTTGTGTTTATGAATTTGCTTATTTGCCTACTTTGAATGTCTGGATTCTCATTTATAAGATGTATGTTAACAATTTTATATGTATTCACCATAGAGGAAAGATGGGAATAATATGTTAAGTCATACATGAATAGATGAATGACGAATGCGCAATATTCCAAGTTGGTGGAAGTATCTGTTGATTGAATAATCACGAGTGCATGTAACGTTCAGATTGTATAACCCTTCAATGCACAGCACTGGGTGCGCGCAGTGAGTGTATGTTTTGTCTACTTGCATTCGTTATAAGGCTAATTAATCTAAGGCAGTAGATTAATGGATAAGTGTTAAAGTAAAACCCCATAATGGTTATGTTTGGAATAGGAAGCATATAACTCTGTTGCGTTGTCCTATTAATTGTATCATGCCCGAACCGTGCGGCCCTTGGGTGCGCTGGTTGCGCAGTGGTTCGTTGGTAGAAGAGCGGACTGTTACGTAGCCTATCGTCGCGTAGTCCTCAGTTCGCAGTGCAGGTTTGATAGTGCGCTGCACAGTAGTCATGTCCGAACAACTCATCACTTCACTGTGGAAACCTGATTCTGCAGTGCCCCCATAGCTACACCACGGGTGAGACCTGAGTCTGTTCACAGGCTATTGCCAAAAGGGCCGGTGAGAAGGGGTTTGTTGGTTCATTGAAACCGCGAAGAACCTGGGTCTACATTGGAAACCTCTAGATCAGTTTGTAAGCCAACACCCTCCCTCTCAGTGAGCATTGTGTTTAACACAAAATGCTTCCAAACATGTGTTGACATCACACAAGAAGATGGTCCTTCATTCATTATGCATCAATGAATGATGACATTCCTGATAGTGACTAGAATTTGGAAAGCGATGAATGAGGGTAATCGAGGTTCCCCATTATCAAGGTAGAAGGTCATTAAGTGTGAATAAGATGGATCAATTATACCTAACACTAATAGTAATTCCTTCTACTTATCTGTAAATCGTAGGCCTATGGCCTATCCATCTTACCAACACATATACTTCTAGAGAAAAGAGAATTCATGTATCTACAATTTGAATTCATCGTCAATTTAAACTCTAAAACTAAGTGCAAAGATTCTATTTTCCTGCAAATTCTTTGGAAACTAGAATCAAGCTCCTCACTCAATTATTGTTTAATTCACAATGCACTCAACAATCTTCCGCAATATTGTTGTTCTACTATTCCTACATAGCACTCTTTGTCATTAATAGTGCAAAATGTTATGTATTAATATTGCTCCAAGTGACAAAAAATAATGCCCAAAGCAACAAATCTATGGGTGCAAATTTGTTCGCCCCCAACAACTTCCCCTTCAGTTTAAAAAATGAAGGAGCCCCCATTAGAATTTTGTAAATACTTAGCTTTTGGCTTTCTTTTATTTTATCTTGCTTGATTTGGTAGGTGATTTCATAGTTTTTATTCCTTCTCAAAAGATGCTTGATCTCCTACCTTTTGATCATTTGGACCTTCCTTTTCGAGGTTTGGTAATATGACTCAATTCGATCGCATGAGTCTTTTCCTTCTTGGTCATTTCATAACACTTGCATGCTTATATTTGAGCTTATCTTAGCTCATCAAATCCTTTGGTTTGGCTTGATTGGATTGATATGACGTCTCGACAATTTTGCAAAGTTCGGATCTTCATTGTTTTAGTAGTTAACATGAGTATTTTGGCAAGTCAAAATTAATTATGAAAATGATTAATATCAAAGAAAGGGTTTGAGTTTTCTTGGTTTTGAATTCTCAATTATTCATCTAATTTTACAAGCCCAAGATTTTGATAAAATTTTCTATTTTATCTAATTTTATAATTTCAAGGCATGTTTGAATAATTCAAATTAGTCTAGTTTCATACAAATCATATGCGTGCAAAGGGTGATCAAAGATGACACTTGGATTAATTATATTTGTGCAAATTTCATTGAATGACTCATAAACCTATCAATCTTTATTTTTCATATATATATATATATACATATGCAGTGAATTGGATATTAATTAAGTTTTGACCTGAAGTAAATTCTTTCACATCATTAACACCTTTATTTTAAATCTATTAATATGATATAATTTTAATTTATATTCAGTTTCTAAAATGACAGGTCCTTTGGTAAGGTTCCCTTGTAGTCAGATTGTCTTTAAATCACTTTAATTTGTGAAAATCCTTGTAATTGTTTTATTAAGGTTTTTATATAAAAAAGAGTGTAATTTTAATATTTTTCAAAGGAACTTTGACTATTCTTTAGAATTAAGTTTTGATGTCTTTATGGAAATAGATAAGATAAAGTTTGTTTTTTGCATAGATTTAAAATTGGTTGACTCTTTAAGTTAATAACTCACGGAAGCATGACATAAAGCAGTCAATCAGGATAAAGTGGCATTTCAAACAATAGCATTTTTTTTACATCAATTTTCATATTGACATTTAATTCCGCTTGGGATTCAGCATTATTTCTCACGTAATATTTTTTATGGTTATGATATTTTCTGGCACGCTAAAGAAGGAAAGGAGATTGTCACGTCTTTGTTTTCATTCATATATTTGGTCATTTACATGGTATTCCATTGGTCATTTACATGGTATTCCATAGAGCAGAATACACTTAATTCAACGACTGCACATTCTACACCGTGACAGAGATATAAAAGATATCGAAGTTTGCAGGCATAACTTTAATATAAAAATAATTACGTCAAAACTGAGTTTTGTATATACTAAAGTGATATGGCAAAGGTTGTTACGAATTATAACCACGTTGTTTTCAGATTCATTTTCACACCAAGTATGCGGCAGTCCAATGGGTTATGACAATTGTACGAAGCATATCAGATTGAAATTAATTAACGCAACCAGCTCAATAAAAAATGATATCATATCTATTTGCTAACTAACGAAAATGGATCTGTGTCAATTTCTGAAGGCTCTCGTTGAATTTGTTCCATTCACCAGAAATGGAGGTCTCAGAAATGGATCAACGTGGGATTCAGTCCATTATTCTACTAAACCACCGAGCCAACGATGATAAGAATTCCAATCAATTGCAGTTATTGGTAGGGTAGACCAGTTTCACCAAAATCACAGAATGTACCAGATTTTTGAGAGAATTTCAGTCTGCCAAAATACAAGCTACAGCCAACACCACGGTTTCAACTTGGATGTTTTGTTTGCCAGCATGAAGAAAATTAAGTTGAAATTGAATTGGTTACATTCATTAGCAAAAATTTTATAAAGAGCGTGCATGCAAGTGCCACAATATGCCCTATAATGGATATGATTCCCATGATACAATACTGATGGGAATTGTAATGTTGCCAATCACAATGAGCCCTATAATTTTTTACCTAGTTATTTATGATAGATAAGCCCTTAACTTATAATCTTTTGATGACTTGTTCATGGATACATCGTATACATGTGATTCATTATTTTATATTAATTATTCATTTTAATTATGTTTTTAAATAGGGATACATTTATGTTATACCTAGATACCTTATACCTTACAAGTAGTACAACCCCCTAATAATGATAAATAAAGTATTCTCCTACCTTTATTGACTCCTACTATGGATGCTATGCTACTCTACATGTGTAGTCTTGTCATCTTATTATTCATTTAGAATAGCCTAGTTTATTCTTTGTCCAAGCTCTACCACTTAAGCTTCAACTAGAGATAGTCCTCCTTATCCTTGATAAAGAGAAATAGGTTTAAAATGAATGTATCCTTCCAAAGTTTGAAGGTCTACTTTTCCTTTAATGTTTAGAGTATGATCCTCATGGTCCTATATATAAAAAGGATCCTACTTTCAACCTTATCTTTGACTTGAGTGGTATATAGGAGTATTATATGGTGTAATCCAAAACCATAAGGATATATTTTACAATTATTTCCCATCTATTTGGTTTACCTAATCTAATTTTTTATAATGATTTTTTTTCTATTGAAACTATGGACTATGACATGGTACATACTCCTCCTCATATTGTTTATTCTCTCTGTCTTTCACCTAGACTGCTCAATCATTGTCCTCTCTCTTTATAATATTTTTAGCTACTTAAAATGTTTGAGAGTTATTGTTTTTCATTTTTTTTAGCAAGTATCCTACGTGACTTCTTTAGTTTTTTCATACTTAAAGTCAACGAGTAGCACAACCCATACTATGGCTTGCATTATATTATAGCACTATGCCATGTCATGGGAGGGAAGTATAATTATCCTTCGTTTTATCCCTCCTTATATAATCCCATTACCTTTAAAGATGATAAGGCGGAGGGTGTTTAAATTTATAAGATGGACTCCCTTAGGTATGATCATGACCTTCTCCTTATCCACAAGGTACAAATACCTTCCCTTCTTCTCCATAGGTCCCTTGAGCATCTGGTTTGTAACTGTGACCCTCATCATTCTTTTTTTCCTTTCCAGCTGAGATTAAGGCCGAAGATCCTGGGTCAAATTTTGACATGGATGCTTTCTCCTCTCCCTTTGGTGGAGCGACTACTTCTTTTTTATCTCCTTGGGGGTATGTAAATATTGTTAAAGGTTGTGTGAGGCCACTAATGTTCTTTTTATCTTCTATAGGCAGGCATCCATGGCTAAAATAATATTAAATGTGCTCCTTCGCATGACTAGAATCCACTCCGGCTCAGCAGAGGGTTACACTTCATTAACTGATAGATTATATTTTTGGATAATAGGAATCACCAATGTGCCTCATGAACTGAAAGCATATGTGTTAGGCTCTACCTTATCTCATGTTCAAGATAATAAACATATTGGCTAATCAACCCTTCCCTTCCCTTATTAATATGAGGGCATGTGCAAGCTAATGAGGGTCACTTTTGGCTCATTAGTGTTGAGTGGATTAATTGTCTAATTAATTAAACAGCTGAAACTCCCAAACATAAATTATCAACCCGAGGAAGTCTTTTATTTCAAAGCTATCGTGCAAGATCTATGCAAGCACAATTTCTACCTGACACTATTGATCTATTTGTATGAAATCGAAACTCTATGTAAACTAGATCACACCTTCTTGAAAGTAAATCAAACCCTAATCTAATTCATAAAACCAAACTATAAATCTAACTTAGGACAAAATCAACTCGTATGAATCAAAATCTAATTGCATGAATCTAAAAGAAGTGTTATGTTGGCCAACGATCTATCAAAATGAATTTAATCAGGAAAACAACTATGATAAATCTAATGAATGAAAGCATGAACTAACTCTAATGAATAAAAGCATGAACTAAATATAATGAATAAAAGCATGAACTAAATAAGAAACAAATCTACACAATAACAATCAACACTACCAGCATCTGCTCAGGGAAGAGGGCCCTTCCTCCACTGAGCAGAGCTGGATCTTCACAATGAAAGTCTACAACTCCAGAATTAAGAAACTGTCAGCATGTATTCTCATATTGGAATTATTACATCAGAGTCTGGATCAAATTCTACAGCATAACATTGCTTTCTCTCTTCCTCCCCAATACATTAGAATGATTACATATTTATACATAAAATCCTCTCAAGAGAATGAGAAACCGAAACCCAACTTGTGATCTGTAACAACTCGAACACGGTCGTAACTGCTAATAACTTTGAAATCGATCGCAACAGTAAATCTGAGAATTTCACGTTCAGAGAACTAGATGTATAGCTCAAACCATAGCTTTGTTTGGAGATTTCATCGCGATTCAAGTAAATGAGGCCGTTACGCACAAAACCCATGTCCCAGATTGTCGAGATTCGACTCCAACTGCCCGCAAATCGAGATGCGAATCACTGTGTTCTTATCTGACACGCGTTTCTGGTTGGAACTGTTTGAGTATGAGTTGGAGGCTACCAAGTTGGACTTGAGCACGAATTGAAGTCACAAATGCACATAATCAATCCTAGGAATGAAAACATGTTCTGAATCTCCATGTGTACGTGTGCTAGCATGCCAACTTTGGAGGCTTGAACCATGGCTGATATAGCTACTAATATGAACAATCACTCCATAAACTATCATCAGTAAAATTATGCATAAGAGTCTTCAATTCATCAAAAATAAAGGAAAATAATCATGATTAACCACTAAAGCATCAATAAGATTAATTTGGCATTTCTCGAACAATTACATCAAATGGATGGAAAATGGAATGATAAATGGGTGATAATAAGAAGAAGCGGGATGAAATATATGTTGAAAGGTGATGAAAATATGGACAAATCCGTGACCCAACATCTCCCAAAACTGAACTTGTTGCATGTCCTCATGCAACCCAATACCTGTGTGGCATCCAAACTATAAAGACTATCCAATTCTTGCTTTGCAATTAGTGAAAAATTTAGCCAAAAATTTAGCGAAAACTTTAGCGGAGTTCCAGCCATTTAGTGGAGAATTTGGCGGAGTCACAGCTGCCAGAATAGGGAAATGGACAAAATTGGCGGAGTCACAGCTGCTAAATGGATAAATCTAGAGGAGTATCAGCTATTGAATGGATAAATCTGGCGGAGTCGCAGCTGGTTAGCAGGGGGTTTAGCAAAGGATTTAGCGGAGTCCCAGCCATTTAGCGGAGAATTTGGCAGAGTCACAGCTGCCAGAATAGGGAAATGGACAAAATTGGCAGACTATCAGCTAGTGTTGCAGAAAACTTCCTGAGCCAATATCTCATAAACTACGATCTGGGTTTGGCTGAAATTTTGCAAGTTACTACAGGTCCAATGCATCTCCACACCAAAAATCAGAGATACCCACATCACGGATTTCGAGAAAAATGCAAATTGGTTGTAGGTGATGATGGCTATTTTTTCTCAATCCGTGAAGTATTTTTTTCTGAAAATTGGTGAGTATCTTCCTCTTAACATAATGCTTCTGCTCCCCAAAGCTCAAATTCATCTGATGCACGAATATCGAGATATAGATAAAATGGTTGTAGGTGATGATGGCCATTTTCTCGAAAACCATGCATTGGATTGTGCTGAAACTTACCAATTTTGTTCATCATAATATTATGCACTTCCTGTCCAAATTTCACAAGAATCCGATTCTCGGTTTGCATGATATCATCAATTCAATTTCTGCATTAAATATGAAAAATAAAGTGCATATGAATGTGAATGGCAAACCAGCAAGCATGGTAACTCCTCCCCCAAAACTGAATAATTTCCATGTCCTCATGGAAGAGAATAGTTTTCATCTTAGCTGTAAAAATCCATCTCCCCCAAACTGAAGAGCTGACCGGAATGTTGAACATAGGCATATTCAATTGTTTGGAACATACTCATACTGAAATCAAAGAGACTCCCTTCACAGTTGTGTTTGCCAAAGTTTCTTTTCCAAGACATCTAATGCAACAATATATGAGCATTTTTTAAAAGAAAAAAATGATGGTTGAATGTCTTTTTCCACAAGAAAAATAAAAACTAGTAGCATTGTGACAAAGGAGAAGATTCAAACCACGTGCCCCATGTAGAAACAAATTCTGAAAATAGATGCCTGTAGATATTTTGTGTATTAAACTTCTTTAAAAATCCATTGTTAACTGTAGGCACATCTCTCCATTAAAAAAAATAGAGCCATCAAATGCATGTTCTCTCTTAATCTCTATTTAGGCAGTGATCTTTGAACTAGTTTATACGCACAAGCAATCCAGCTGTCTTTCTCTTTTGTATATGAAGTGCATATGCCCTTTTTTACCTCTGATTGCAAGCTGTTGTACAATTAAGGATGAATCTTGATTGAGATCAACCATGTGTTGAAGCATACCCATCTAGATATTTGCAAATAGTGCCGCTGAAGATGATTGATGTTACCCATAAAACCTCAAGAATGATTGTGTTCGAATTTGTTGATATTGTCATTAAACAACATCATATATTAAAAATTTGTTGATTTTGCAACACAAATACATTCTTCAATTGATAACATGACCTTGCTTATGAAGAAACTACATGGGCAACAAACAACCATGATGCCATCTTATTCCACCAGCTGATCTATATTTGCTTTATCTTCTCTTGCACAATAGTGATACCAATCTTCAAGGACTGTGACTCATGCAATAAGTAGGTTGACTGATTAGATCACATAAATTTCTACAGGTCTGAGCACAAGCGTTGATTGTGTTCCATTTGTGGCATTAAGTAGGCATGATATTCATATGGGAGTGTCATTCATCAAGGAAGAGGCTAGCAATGTGATTGATCCTTGAATATTCTATTTCTTATGAGCCATGAGTTTCACCATCAAATACCTTGACAAGGTGGATATAATATGTATGAAATATTCTCCATTTTCCACCTTGTTTGTATGCTAGTGGGTTCTCATGTGGGACTCGATTCTACAACAACTTATTCCGCTGTAGGTTCTTGTGGCCAGCCTATTCCTTGCTTGCAAAAGTTCTCTTTGGCTTGTTCTTATGCTGCTAAAATCATTGTGATAAAACTCTATTTCTGTTGTTGCTTAATGCTGAAAGTGATCATTAGAAAACAAAATGCATTCTCTGTTTTATGGAAGTATATGCTTCTTTTGATGTAGGTTTTTGAAGAGTAGCAGCAAGGAATTGCCTCATGATTAGACGTAGAATATGTTGAGAAGAAGCCTATGCTGCCATACAACAGGGACAAGTGCCTCTGAAACAAGCCACTACAGAAAAATTTTAAATTTTGGGTAGAGACACTGTTTCAATTTCCTTTTAATAACGACTCCCTTCTATTAGCACTGGTGTATTCAGCAATAAAAATATTTTCATAATTGCAACAGAAGCTGCCAAAAAAAAATCACCATGCTACTACCCAATAGAACCATTATCATGCTCCCCTGGTAAATATTATGAGCACATGAACCATTTCCAAACAATGATGTGTACCAGCAAGCATAGTCTTCTTCAACTGTGGGTTCTCATGGAGCAACACAAATGCTTGGTATTCCTACTACTGGTTCTTGTGTAGCAGCAGTAGACCATTTTTCATACTTGGATGTTGGGAAGGACTTGAATTGGGTGTGCATGAATTGGAATGATGAAGTGTTAGAGTTGAGTGGGAAAGGATGGGAATAGATGGACGGAAACTGCTATATAGAAAATGGAAATGGATAATGCTTAGTGGCCTTTCATGACTTTCTCCTAAATCTTTAATAAATCAAAAACTCATGCTATTTTACCTCAAGTTTTACCTCCATGGAATCCTTGGTTGACATGAATGTACCGATGTATGATGGGGCTGATGTATGCTGCTAACTGCTGCTGAGAGATGTAGCTAGAAGCTGAAACTAATGAAGGCTGAATCTGATCCATGATGAGGAACTGTGAAAGCTGACTGAAAACAAATGCTGCCAACTGAATGAAAAGAGTACTGCTGAACTGCTGGAACAATAAAAATATATAGTCTTCATCCAATATCCGCGCTTTATGTACAAGTTAATCCATGTGAATGAATGTTCTTGAAGTCGAACATGGAGAAACTTCGTTGGATTACCAATCAATAATGAAAATTGTTAACCAACGCGAGACAACTCACCAGTGATGACAATGAGCTATCAAGGTACAGTAGTACAACCTGTCAGGTACGAATGTATGTGTTGAAGTCGAGTCACCTGCAGGATCTGACAAACAAGAGGCATTGATGTATTCCCTTGATCATCAACGAGGAAATTTACCATTGATGCATGCAAATTCCAAAGTACTATACATCACTCAAGTCTTGTTGCCCAGATAGTGTCTTGAGGTCGATGGGACAAGACCATTGGATGGTGGACCTTAATGAATTCCACATCATCCAATATGAGTACAAAATAAATGATTCTGAAGAACTAGAGATGAAATATTTTCTCCAACAGGTAGGCTTTATTGGTAAAAATGAAAAGGATAGGGGATGACTGAACATGTAAGAGAGCTGAGAGACATTATTCATGGGTTAGGTGTGAATGGAGTGGATAGTATGAGAGTGATGAAATGGAGCAGAAGGTCATGGAAGTGATGGAATAGTGGAGGCAAGAAGGAAATGTATGGGCAATCATGGTGTTGGTGAATGAGCATGATGGGAAAAAGGTCTTTTCGGGAGGCTTCTTTAGTAGAAATTCATGTAGCAAAGGAACTTGACATATGGAACATTGGTCTTCTTATGGGTTGCACATCAATCTCTCTTCATTTTTTTTTTATGTGCTCAATCCATTGCGAATTGAGAAAAAGTCTTCGAGAGTCACTCGTGCATGTATTGACCTTCTTCTTCCAAGGACCTGCAAAAACCTAGCACTTGCCTGCAATAAAACATGAGATGATGAAAGAAGAGAGATGATTGGTCTCTCTTCACCCTGTTGTCCGCCAAACTGCACACCAGCAGCATAAATCTTTCGAAAGCTGTCTCTTCACTACAAGTGAGAGAGGTGTGGCCTTAGGGGCAAGCAATGAGCCAGGTACTATCACCTGAATCCCAGCTTCTCCATTTAGGCTAACTCCTAACGAAGCCAAGGGGGGTAGTCCCTACAAAGAGTTTTACTAAGGCTCTTATGTGTTTTAAGTGTTTTTTGTATGGGGTGATGCGGATGAGTTTTGTTTAGGAGTTTTTAGATGATAGATCACAATTTATGAAATAAACACAAGATAAGCAATCCACATTGCAATATGAGACAAGAGATTCAAGATATAACCACTTTGATAAAATTAAAGCAAGACAACCATGGAAATATAAATGCTTTAGATAGATAATAAGCAAAATAGAAAGATGCCAAGGACCAGTGCCTTATGGAGTCAAAAAAGTCTTGAGTGCTTGGGTTGCTTGATACAAGAGTTCAAAGTGGTAATGTTCGTGAGATCGTCCAGCAATTAATCTTGGTTTACTGAATATTTTAAATGGTCTTGATTATTAGGGCTAAAACCAAGGATATCAAAAGAGCGGAACCTTAACCATGAACAAATACTACCAACCTCTTAGATGGTATGTCGGGAGCACCCAGATTGCAAAGAGGACAAGTGTACTTACGGCTTGACCGCCCTCGAGTCTGACAGTGGATTCCCGGCACCACCTGTTTCAGGAAGCACCTCAGTGATTTGATACTGGTTTTGGTTTTTGGGTAAAATTTTAATTATATTATCACTTGTAAGCTTATCAAGTCCTTCACCTTTCTGAGTACTAGCCCAACCGTTTCCGATTGGCAGAGCATACAGGTGTTGAACTAACGACCAAAGTAAATTAATTAGGGGAAATGTGAATTGAAGTGTTTTATTATTAAGAGCACTTGTTCAACTCTCCGACAGAGAGCGCTCTTGACTTAGTCTTAAGACCACAGTTCAAGAGACTTCCTACTTTAAAATGCCTAATGTAAGGGGAAAGTGCAAATCTAACAATGCTCTCTGACAGAGAGTGCTCTTGACTTGGATTTGGCCAAGTTCAAGAGGCTTTGTTTATTTTAAGAAACAGTAAAGCAATTGTGAAAGCAGAAAGTTGAAACTTTGTAGAATTAAACCATGTGATAGCTCAAATAAAGTAAGAGACAACTAGCATGCTACTTGCAAATTAAAATGAAATAAATGAAGGATTTAGTGTTCTACCAAGCAATTTTACACTAAAGGTGGGATCAACCTCCGAACAAGGTCAACCACTAGAACCGCCTGCACTTGAGAACCTCTAGCTAGCTGAAAGCTCTACCAAGGAAACCAACGGGGAAGGAAGAGTAACCACAAATTATGTGGTCCTGCCCCTGGAATGGGATCCCAAGGATACAAATTCCGGTCGAAGGCTTGGAAGAGAAATACAAGATGAAATAAAAACTACTCTAAAGCAAAAAATGAAAGATCCAACCCAATCACAACACTCTTCCCCAAATGGGGAAGAAAACCAAAAAAGTGGAGCCTCCTCCACTTAAACTTTTATTAATTTTTTACAGATGCCTTTGGGAATTTAACCCTTGGAAGGTCTTCTTTGAGAAACTTAAGATAAACAAAATATTGCAATGAAACCCGAAAGCCTTTGAAGGCTAGTACAAAAGGAAATTGTTTTTTGATTTGTTGCTTGGTTTGGATCCTCTCTTCAATGTACTTGCTCTTCTTCAAATGTGCTCACTAGTTTATCTTCTCTTTCAAAAAGACCTACACAAGCTTAGAAAAAGTACTCAACAAGCACCCATTAAAGGTTAGAAATCAAATGAAATTGAAACACTACCAAGTCTAGGAATGAAAACTAAGCTCTAACATGTGAAAGCATGAGATTTTGGTTCGAAAAAAGTTTGTATGGGAAAACAGACCCGCGAACATAAGTTGCCTAAAACTCACTAGAAATGAGATCTAAACTATAAAATTTTAAAAGATTTTTGTGTAAAATTTCTATCTTTTCAAATGGGAAATGAAATGCAACAAACTTAAGCTATGCTAGATACAAGAAATGATGAAATCTAAACACTTAAAGAGAAGTAAATCTAACAAATATTAACCATACTCTTTGAAGAACCAATCATTTTTGGAAACTTAGATGTTTTAGGGATCTTTTTTGAAATGGTAATGGCTGCAAAAAGGTGAATAGGACAGCAGTGAAAAGAGGATGAAGGGACAGCCAAACAAATGACTGTGGTAAGTGGCTACAAGTAGAAAACTAAGAGAGCTGGCTTAGGATGGATGGACAAATGGAAGAGAGCTTTGAGATGGGAAAAAACGAGAGCAAGGAGAGTGATGAAAGTCAAGGCAAAGAGGATATGGGCAGCCAATGAGGTGACAGATGGAGCAGCTAACAGTCATAACATGGTAATGGACAGCCACTTAGAAAACAGCTAGAAGGGCAAGGCAAAACGAGAAGGGAGAGAAGGTAGGGCAAGAAAATGAGAGGAAGAGGGCTAGCAATCAATGACAAAAGATCAAGGAGAAAGTTGAAGGTTTGAAAAAATAAACCCTTGCGAACCGGTAACCAAGATAAGAGTTTGTTTAAATGTTGATGGGGAAGAGATAGATCCTCTTTTGCTAGTTCTTAACAAGTGGAGAGATCTTTGGCCAAAAATTTGGAGTGAAGGAGAATCTGCAAAAGCTCACAAAACCATTAGCAATACCTGCAAATAACATATGATTTACGTGAATAGAAAAGATATACATGCATGTGCTAGATTGTTAGCCTTCTAAGCATATAAATCAAAACTAAATAATCATAAACACATGAAGAAATGACACAATATCACCTCAAGAGTGTGATGAAGCATGGCCACCAAGAGCCCCCAAGAATTTGACCTCCAAAGTCACAACTTTATTAAATATAATTCACAATACAATTGCTCAGAGTTTCTTTGCTCAAAAGACCATGAGAAGAGAGCTAAAATGCTTCTCTTAAATAACAAAACACACTACCAAAACCCTAAAACAAATTGGTATCATAGAGAGCCAATGGCAATCAAACTAAAATTGAATTCCACTCCATGCATGGGCTTGGAGTGTATACCCATGAGACAACTCGCACTTGTGGCTCACGTCATCCCCTTCAAAATTGAAATTATAATTAAACTTTAATTACACATGTGCTTGATCTCCTTTATGTGGTTGTACACATCATAAACATATAACCCAACCTTTTCCATGGTTAAAAAATTCAATTTTTGACTTATTTGAATTTTGTCTTTTATGTGTTTTTGTCATTTTATGGCCACTAAATGCCAAAATGATGAAAAACTGCTCCCAGAGACGATGTAATCTCCAAAAACCTTAGAAAAGTTGGCGCTAGGGTAAAGAGGACGCTCTAAGAATCAAAACAAGCTTCCCCACACCTAATTCCACCTTCGGATGAGGTTTTTATCATTTTTTGAAAAATTTTAATTAAACCATTAAAAAATGGTCTAATTTATGCAAAAAATTATTTTTCTCGGAATGGGACGAAACTCCTAGGGGACCTAGTGCATGTTCATATGACTCAATCGATGTGGCTAACATGTAAAAAATCCTAGACACAAGACTCTAATAACCACCCTAGGTTTTGACCACCATGGAAAATACTCCAGCTTTGGAGGTTTGAGTGAAAAACTCAGGGATTATACGCCACTGATGAGTAGCGCATAATTCCTAAGGAAAAAACACTCTAGAGTATCCCCCAAATGGCTAAACCTACGGATAGCCGAGTCTTTTATAAAAGGATCCCGTTTATACCAACTTCTTACATTTTCCCCATGGGGGTATGAACATGCAGTTATTACAAATCGGGCAAAAATGCCCTGAAAATGACTTCTGAACTTCTGAACATTGACGATGAACATGAATCCTGTTCATGGAACTGGCGGCTCACGAGAAATTCAGCGATTTGTAAAAAATAGGTGATAACACACCCAACACTTATGAAAAAAAAAAACAAGCAATCACTTATAAAACAAATCCAAAGAAAAATGAACGAAGCAAAATCCACTTTATACCTGCGGGAGAGCGATGGCCATCTAGACTCACCAACAGTATTATGATCATAACTTCTTCGTTAGTTGTCCGATTTGAGTGATTAAAAATCCAAATGAAATTAAATTCATAGTTCTATGTCCATTAGAAACGGGTTTTAAAAATTCCATATAATGATATTCCAAATTGCTCAGTAACAACTTGCATGACCAAGTGTTTTTCAAATTATGGACTAGACCAATAGTCACGGTTTTAGCCATAACTTTTTCGTTTGATAATGGATTGGAGTGATTCCAATTGGAGGTGAAAGTGGATTCATATATGTACCCCCAATAGAAACAGTTTTGTAATACAATAAGAATTGATGGGTCAAATATGCCAATGAACAACTGAGAAAGCAAAGTTTTCTGAGTGCAGATTTATGACAGTCGGTTAGTATTTTGGTCATAAGTTTGTCATACGATATCGGAATTGAGTGATTCAAATTGTGTTTTAAACTATATTCATAGGGGAATATGTAAATGAAACAATTTTTCAAGATCTATCCAATAAGACATCCAAAACGTGATTGTCCCACCTCTGTTCCTAAGCTTCCTGCTAGACACCCTGTTAGTATTTGGACCATAACTTTTTCGTTTGATGCCCAATATCAAAAATTAAAATTGGTTTGGAAAATATATTCAAAGGGCTATCTAATATGTAAACAGGTTTTAAAAATAATCCCATTTGATCTCCCAAAAATGGACTGTCCCAACTATGTTTTAGTAAAAACTTCAAGTCAAAATGCCACAAAAATCCAATAAATGAAATTTGACTCCCAAAAAGTGACCGGAATAGGTATGAATATTTTTAATGATGTAAATTTAAATAGAACACACACGCATACCAAAAATTTCAAGCATTGAGTACCTAGATTGACTTACACAGTGTGTTACAGCTGCAGCTGCAACTCTTAAAAAATGATATAATGTTGAAATAAAGTCTGTGTATTTTTATGGATGTGTTATATAGAAATAAAAACTAAACACATACCATGATGATCCCATAAGTTTCAAGCTTGAATGTTTCCATAATCGTTTAGCTCCTTTTCCATGAAGTCTTCATTCACCAATGCTTCCTTCCTCTCACCAACTTCCTGAAAAAGAGAGATTAGTAATATGGATGGCTCTTACTGTACCATGTGTCCAAGAGTTCTTATTCAAAACAAAATGATACTATCTATGCATCCTAGATTTTATTTATTTACAATGTCCTACACTACTTGGAAATAACAAATTTTTTTTTCAAGTGTAGGGGAACTTCCAATGGAGCCACTTTCGAAGAAATGACTCAAGTATTCTCATACTCCCAACAGAAAAATATAACTTTATGAGTGCTAGGATATGAGAGGTCAACTTCCCTTGAAATGATGGTACCAAGAATTGGTGAAGTAAGGAATGATACTGCAGATTGATAACAGATTGAAGCCAAGCTTCAATATAGTCTTTGTTCCCTTGATTTCTCATGGTTGTTACACCATGAATCTCCTTAGTAAACTAATCTTCCTGATTGCATAAGAGATTCGAATCTAATGATGTGAAGGATGCTTTTGGTTCCAATGTCCATTCATCAGATTTGTCGATCTTGTTAACTTGTTGATGATCATAAGAAATTTCACTTCCAAGTATTGGATTTAAAACATGTTCAAGCCTCGTATAGAATTGTTGCAAGTCTTTTTGCAGCAGTGTAGGTGAGGTAAAACATGAGGGAAATGTAGGAAAATTTTGCAGTTCAGCACTGTAAGCATACTGTACTGCTTTATTATGGTTAGGGTGGATGGTGGATTCGACAGGAAATTTTGTTCGATACCAAGGAGTTTGATGAGAAGATAGATGTGGCTGATGTAGAGGATTTGTTTGCGAGGATGATCTTGAAGGACCAAGTGGTGTTACAGCATGAGGGAAAGTGGCCATGTGATCATAAGATAGGCCATTCCAACCTTGTGGATAAGGTAGGTAAGAGTTAAATTGAGGCTACAATAGCTGCCATGGTGGAAGAGTATTCAATGATTGAGTATGAGAGTAAGGAAATAGAGGGATAGAGTTTTAAACCATACTTGTAGGCCACGGTCGCCATGACTGTTGCAATGAGTTTGTTGCAACTCCTAGATCTCTTTGATATGTTTCTTTCATCCTTAGTAAGGAGGGGCAGCAATCCGTGGAATGCTTCAAGTCACATATATCACAACTTTCAAGGCTATCCAAAGGGAAATCCCTTGCTTCTCTTATCTCCTCCTGCTTTTCCTTCACCTGCAAAGCATCCAATTGTGAATCAGCTTTAGAAATTTCAAATAAATTGTTGATTTCAGCTCCTATAACTCTTTTTATTGCAGCAGATTTCAGAGATTGAAAAGAAGGATTACAAGAATTCTTACCAGTCTTGAATTTTCCTCTTGAATACATTCTACATAACTCACAAATATCATCATATGCTAACTGAAATACATCACTTGTTCCCATCAGATTTAATATTTCTAAATAGTCATCTTGCATTCCCTTCAATAGAAGTGTTTTTAAGGTCTCTTTCCCTAATTGCCTTTGTTTTGATCGTTGAAGGTTGTATTGAAAGCGTTCCACATATTCCTCCAAACTCTCTTCTTCTCCTTGTGTTATTTTGAAGATATCTTCATTGACCCTGCAATAATCTTGGTACCTTTTCAAGAATACATGTTTCATGTCTTCCCAAGTTTGTATACAATTCCCACCGAGGCTCATGAACCATCGGAGGGTTGTTCCTTTTAGAGTAAGGGGAAACACATTCAACTTTTGATCATTAAAACAATAACCATATCCTCTACAAAGTACTTCAAATTCAAATAAAAATACATCAGGGTCTTCATTTTCCAAACCGTGAAAATTTGGTAGAACATGTGGGGAATGCTTTTCGTTGGTGCCACTCCTCCTGAATCTCTGATGGGAAATTCGAAGGTAACAACTTCTGCATCTTTTTTACCTGCCATCTCTTCATTAGATTCTTCATGTGTTATCTGGAGGCTCCTCCTTCGAATTTTCCTGTCAATGGGTTAGTATAATGGGTGGTGCTTACAACACCACTAAGGGGGATGATAAGATTTAAGCTCCAAAAATAAAAAATGAAATGAAACTAAATGAAAAAAAAGAGAAAATTCACACTCAAAGCAAATTCAATAAACTGAAAAGGAATCATGCAACCTGCGTGCCCTACTTTAACAATGCATCTAAAAACAATGTCAGATGTACTTTTGCACTATTGATAACTTCCCCGGCAATGGCGCCAAAATGTTGAGTGGATTAATTATCTAATTAATTAAACAGCTGAAACTCCCAAACATAAATTATCAATCCGAGGAAGTCTTTTATTTCAAAGCTATCGTGCAAGATCTATGCAAACACAATTTCTACTTGACACTGTTGATCTATTGGTATGAAATCGAAACTCTATGTAAACTAGATTACACCTTCTTGAAAGTAAATCAAACCCTAATCTAATTCATAAAACCAAACTGTAAATCTAACTTGGAACAAAATCAATTCTTATGAATCAAAATCTAATTGCATGAATCTAAAAGAAGTGCTATGTTGGCCAACGATCTATCAAAATGAATTTAATCAGGAAAACAACTATGATAAATCTAATGAATGAAAGCATGAACTAACTCTAATGAATAAAAGCATGAACTAAATCTAATGAATAAAAGCATGAACTAAATAAGAAACAAATCTACACAATAACAATCAACACTACCAGCATCTGCTCAGGGAAGAGGGCCCTTTCTCCACTGAGCAGAGCTAGATCTTCACAATGAAAGTCTACAACTCCAGAATTAAGAAACTGTCAGCATGTATTCTCATAATGGAATTATTACATCAGAGTCTGGATCAAATTCTATAGCATAACATTGCTTTCTCTCTTCCTCCCCAATACGTTAGAATGATTACATATTTATACATCAAATTCTCTCAGGAGAATGAGAAACTGAAACCCAACTTGTGATCTGTAATAGCTGGAACACGGCCATAACTGCTAATAACTTTGAAACCGACCGCAACAGTAAATCTGAGAATTGCACGTTCAGAGAACCAGCTGTATAGCTCAAACCATAGCTTTGTTTGGATATTTCCTCGTGATTCAGGTAAATGAGGCCGTTACGCACAAAACCCATGTCCCCGATGGTCGAGATTCGACTCCAGCTGCCTGCAAATGGAGACATGAATCACGATGTTCTTATCTTACACGCGTTTCTGGTTGGAACTGTTTGAGTATGAGCTGGAGGCTACCAAGTTAGACTTGAGCACGAATTGAAGTCACAAATACACATAATCAATCCTAGGAATGAAAACATGTTTTGAATCTCCATGTGTATGTGTGCTAGCATGCCAACTTTGGAGGCTTGAACCATGGTTGATACAGCTGCTAAGATGAACAATCACTCCATAAACCATCATCAGTAAAATTATGCATAAGAGTCTTCAATTCATCAAAAATAAAGGAAAATAATCATGATTAACCACTAAAGCATCAATAAGATTAATATGGCATTTCTCGAGCAATTACAGCAAATGGATGGAAAATGGAATGATAAATGGGTGATAATAAGAAGAAGCAGGATGAAATATATGTCGAAAGGTGATGAAAATATGGACAAATCCGTGACCCAACAGTTAGATGCAATAGAAAACTGAAAAATCAGGCATCCCTCAACTTAATTGGTTTTTTTGAGATACTTCCACAAGATATCTTGCATCGAGTAAACAAGATGAAACGTAGGAAATTGAATCACGTTTCCGAATATATAAGTTTTAAGTATTGAAAATTTGCATAACTATGTCAAATTTCATTTTTTCTAACAGTCACTTTTTTGTTTTTTGGCAAATGATAAGTTATATGTTTTTTTGGGTGCAGCCTTTCAATGCGTAAATGATGGTTTCGGGATACAAAAAATGGTAGACATGTATAGAACCTGTAGCACTAGTGCAACACTATTTTTCGAAAAATAAATGTTTAATTTTTTATTTTTTAATTATGTAAGTGATCAAACCTCGAGAACGATACGTCAAATGTGGGTGCAACCTTTGAAGGTCTTAATGCAGTCATTTCGACTTGGATTTTTTATAGCATGTAGAACTTGGTGTCT